>OX352261.1:1630000-6430000 GCA_947086405.1 Esperia sulphurella
TCGAAGCGATTCCGTGCGATTAATGCAAATCGTAACGATTATACAGCATTGATCTTGAAGGTACTGTCGGGCACAAAAGTGGTAAGTTATAATAGTTTAGTGATTTTTAGTGACAAATGGCACTTTTAAAATAAATACAATTATGATATTTCGTGTACAAAGGCCTTATCTCAATTAGAGTGACCAATCTTACCGGGTGTCGAATAAGGCAGCTTGGGGGTCAAATAGGTGCATACTAAGTAATATACCTAAACTACTTTTACATAAAATAATATAATGTACACATTTTTATATATTGCCGTGTGATTCCCGACTTAGAATAGGGCCACCCTCTGTCGCGTGGGTGTCGTTAAGGCGACTAAGGGATTCGAGCAGTAGTGTTCTCCTGTCTGCGATCACCAGTCCGCCTGCCAAGCGTGGTGATTATGGAAAACAATGGACATCTAACAAAAGTGGTATTCTATTGGGGAGGCCTATGTCCAGCAGTGGACGTATTTAGGCTGATGATGACACATTTTTAGTAATTTTTGTATAATAATAAAAAAATAGTAGAGGCAATTTCCGCTCCTTACCTCATTAACCGACTTACTGACAGAATTACACTGTCTTTAAGTAACCTAACACCAAGAGAAACAACTTAATTGAATCTCAATAAGAGGTACTAAGTACTCTACTTTGAATAAAGTTACTTTGAATATAATAGATGCAAAATGTTTTTTTTTTATTGTAATTACCAGTTTTGTGTCTATCGTGTTAGATAATAACAAATCAAATATAATACTTTTGGCTATGACTGTACTGTTGTTGTAAAATAATTTTGGCAAATTGGTCGTGATTTTAGCTGCGCTAGTTTCTCTAAAATACTTTTAATAGTCTTTTTTACGAAATTTCCTTAATAACAAAGCAAAATTAAAAATAATGACAGTATAAAATTGAGGACTAAAATTCGAAAATTTATGAAATGACATCATGGTCAAATAAAATGGAGTTTGTAAGTTATCTCTTCTTAAACGACTGAGGATCGGCAAGATTAGGAGTAGAATAGGACCACTCCAACTCTTCCCGTGGATGTCGTACAAAGCGACTAAGGGAATACATTATAAAACATCAATCAGGCCTCCCCAACCCGTCTGGCCAGCGCGGGGAGTGTAGGCCAAATCCTCCGTCTGTCTCCGGCAGATGAGAGAGGGTTGTGCTCCTGCAGTGGAGACAAAAATAACCTGATGATGATGAAGCTTAGGATGGATCGTCCCGCCGCCAAATGGACCGACTACCGACTATAAGGTAGCCGGAAGCGGCTGGAGTCATCTCATTATCATCAGCCAAAATACATCCAGTACCTCCCCAATGGAATGGCACTTTTGGTGGGCTGTCCATTGGGGGATTTGCCACGCTTGCGGGATTGACATGGGTTTAGCGTTTACGCCTTTTTGCGTCCAGACGTCATCACCTAAAAATTAGGGTTGCATCTAGCCAATGTACATTTGTGAGTGTCCCTTGAGCATAATTGATGTACACTCTGTTGGTGACCTAATAATAAATCTAATAAATAAAATCGTAAACTTCGCGTGTCTGTACATTGAAGATGACGAGGGTGAGGGCCGAGCGGGGGCGGGGGCGGTGGCGGGAGTGATAACGGAAGTGGGAAGAGGAGCGGATTCTGTAGTCCATGCGAGAGGAGCCGAGGGCACAGCTAGTCAAATTAATAAAAAAATACCACGCGTTTTTCAATTGACGTAAGCTGTCATACCTATTTTTAATAGCCTTTTTCTCCCAGAAATGCGAATAAGAGATCAATGTAATGAGATAGAACGGAAATCGTACTTCACACATTCAAGCCACAAAAACTATAACATACGAACATAAATTCAATGCTACATCACTACGGAATCGATATTTAAAAAAAAAAGATTGGCAATAATCAATAGACAAGAGACTTTTCCCGATGGTTTCTTTCGATCAGGGAAATGACAGAAGCATGGTAGAGATGTGAAATTGTATGTGAATCGTTGAAAAAAGATTGATTGAACACTATTGTTAGGGTTTTCCTTGTTTGCGATACGGGCGTTGGTAATCATGTGTAAATTATACCATACGTTTATTGGGTGCTTGTGATAATATGATTTATTGATTAGACACGTGAGTTGCTGATAGTAGTTTACTTAGGTCTAGTGTTAGTGTATGAAAATGCCAAAAGAATTGCAATGTCATATAACAGTTCGACAGCAGAAAGTTCTGAAGTAAACATACTTAGGTGTTGCGAGATCTAATTTTGGAATTAGTTTTTTTTTGAGATACTTCTGACGCTGACTGTACTAGTGTTTTTTCACAGACTTTTGATGAAATAATTTTTTTTAGGGATACCTGAAATGTATGTATGTGAATTCTAAAGCATAATACTACTGATATTATAAAAACGAAAGAATGGATATTTGGATGGTTCTATGTTTGGCTGTTAGTTGCTCAATCACGCTTTAACCACTGGACGGATCGGGATGAATCTTAGCATACATATAGGTAAGGTCCTGAATTGGACGTAAGATAGTTTTTATCCCGAAAAAACATCCCATTAAATAAATAATAAATAAATAAATATCTCAGACATTCACACCAATTATCCAGTCCCAAACTAGGCAGAGCCTGTGGTATGGTTACTAGATAACGGATAGACATACTTAAATAAATGTATAAACATCCAAGACTTGGGTACAAACATTCATATTCATCATACGAACATTTGCCCTAGCGGGATTCGAACCCGCAACCTCCGGCGTGGCAGTCCGAGAGCTACCCGTTCCGCCACGGAGGTCGTCACGTTTTTCCTACGTGAAATACCTACATAATCATTTGAGATGCTAAGTTGTCCACGGACGAAGTCACGGGCAACAGCTAGTGTAATATAATATCAATTCTAAAACATATGTATGTAAATTCGCATATCCTAGTCCTGATCCGGGTCCTAAAACTAGGAGTCGCGAACTTGAATAACCATTTTGTAGGGAAAGGTTAATGCCTATTTATATAGGACTAGCTGGTGCCCGCGACTTCGTCTGCGCACGATTAGTATTTCGAGTAGCTTTTTTGTAGGACTATTTAAGATAAACATTTCCATCATACATTACATATGTGTAACTCTAGCGGTTTTGGCAGCGCACGCCAGAATAGCTCGCAGATGGTAGATTTTCTCCTACTTACTTGATATTTTGGACAATTCACACAACATCTTTATCAATTGTAGCCTATGTGTTATTCTGATGTATAAGCAATATTATTGTAAAGTTTCATTAAAATCCATTCAGTAGTTTTTACGTGAAAGAGTAACAAACATCCATCCATACTTACAAACTTTCGCGTTTATAATATTAAGTAGGATATTTAATAATTTAGTTAATTATATAGGATATTTTTTTGATCTGGGGAAAGCGGGCACTTAAGTTTTCATCGCCGACGGCGGGCGGGGCAAACCAGTAATGCATACTGCCAGCAATACTCTATTCTGCAGGTGACGTTAGGCTGGCGGGTGTACCTATCTTATCTTATCTTCTTAGGGGGCCAGGAAAACCTGGCGACACTTCGACCCTTCAGGATCTTTTGTGCCAAACCCCTGACCGCCAACGGTGCCCCAAGCTGATTTGGTGGACTTCACATACGCCTCAGAATTTCTTCTTCGGCATATGCAGGTTTCCTTACGATGTTTTCCTTCACCGAAAAGCCTGTGGTATTATAAATAAACCGTACTTAAGTTTCGTAAAACTCATTGGTACGGGCGGGGTTTGTACCAGGACCT
The DNA here is from genome assembly GCA_947086405.1 of Esperia sulphurella. Taxonomy (NCBI): domain Eukaryota; kingdom Metazoa; phylum Arthropoda; class Insecta; order Lepidoptera; family Oecophoridae; genus Esperia; species Esperia sulphurella. The sequence goes on from OX352261.1 coordinate 1,633,788, forward strand.
CATGAACGTGAGGCGAGTGTACAACCAACCGGCTACCACGGCTCCACTTTGCCCCTACACTTCCTTCCTAGCGGGTGTACCTAAGTACTCTTTGCCTAGAGGCAGTGATAAAGTCATACAGCCCGACCTGCGTACATCGCTTGTAATAGTGCAAACACGAGAAAGTGAATCTAATGCAATCGTGCAATCGTCCGCACAGTCTTAGAAACTCTATAAAAATGTCAGTAAACCGATAGCAATGGCGAGCGATCGCGAGCGCAACGAATTTTTGCTGTGAATGCCACTTCGGGCCATACTTTTTGTGCAATTTTTTATAACCGCTGAACATAAAATTTGTATGTAAATTCAATTGTGTAATATTGTTACTAAATATGTACCATGTTCTAAAATTATAAATCTCTCTTCTTTCACCTGCAATACTCTGTCGCTATGTCTTTCTTATTTTCCTTCAGAAAGGTTGCCTGGAAGAGATCGCTTTAAGCGATAAGGCCGCCTTTGTACACTTTCCAAAAATCTGTACCTATTTTATTGTTATCCTTAATTTGTGTGCAATAAAGAGTTTATCTATCTACCTATCTATCAGTTTCCCGACAGAATTCCACTTTTGATGGGCCATAATCACCACGCTTGGCAGGCGGATCGATGATCACATTAATGCTTTTAATGCAGGAGACCGCTGTTGGCGGTCCGTGGTGCAGTCCCTTAGTCGCCTTGATGACACCCACGGGAAAATTAGGGGTGGATCTATTATATCAATATATCATCATCATCAGCCTAAATACGTCCACTGCTGGACACAGACCGCCCCCAATAGAATACCAATTTTGGTAAGTTGTCCATTGGGGGATTTGCCATAATCGCCACGCTTAGCAGGCGGATTGGTGATCGCAGTAATAATTTTAACAAACACACACAGAAGAACGCTGCTGCCCGTCCCTGGTGCAATCCCTTAGTCGCCTTGGCGACACCCACGGGAAAGATAAGGAATATATGTATATCAAACTGAAACCTCAGTAGATCAACAAATCCAACAAAACACATGATGGGTACGTAGCGAACGGCGGCAATCCTACAATAGTATGTACTTCCAGCCGTACTTCTATGCGGGCTCGATTGTCGGCTGATGATGATAAGAACCATTTCCCCAGATTACTGAGACTCTCTTAAAGTGAGTTGCACTAAATTTTTTATGGCACAAATGGTAAGGTACAAAGTGGAGCAAACCTCGAGAAATTCATCAATTGAACCATTGTGACGTCACGCCCATTATAATCGTGTTACCGCGAACCGCGGGTTTTTGTCGCACTTTTTAGCTTTCCTATGAAAACTGCCTTACAAGTTGCATTTCGTAATGTTTTGTAACAGGTGGACAATGTGGTTGATGAAAATTATTAGATAATGGCGAAGAATTCGGCAGATTTGTTCAAAAATGATTTATAATAAGTAGCTAGATTTCTAATCATCATGTCAGCCCCTAGAAGTCCACTGCTAGACATAGGCCTTCCCCAATGAACGCCACCACACCCGGCCCTCCGCATCCAGCCGCTACCGGCCACCTTCTGCAGGTCGTCGGTCCACCTGGCGGCGGGGCGTCCCACCCTGCGAGTGCCGATCCGCGGTCTCCACTCCAGAACGGCCGTCGATTCTGCGGCATATGTGGCCCGCCCATTGCCACTTCAGCTTGCTAATCCTTTCGGCTATGTCGGTGACTTACGTTCTTCGTCGGATATCCTCATCACGAATCATATCCTTCAAAGCAACCCCGAGCATAGCCCTCTCCACAGCTCGCTGAGCGACTTTGAACTTGTGGAAATTTCTCATGTGCAATGTAAAAACGTATGGTTTCCGGTAGATTTGAATAGGACCACTCCAACTCTTCCCGTGGATGTCGTACAAGGCGACTAAGGGAATACATTATAAAACATCAATCAGGCCTCTCGAACCCGTCTCGCCAGCGCGGAGAGTGTAGGCTAAATCCTCTGTCTGTCTCCGGCAGATGAGAGAGGGTTGTGCTCCTGCAGTGGAGACAAAAATAACCTGATGATGATGATGATGAATGTAAAAACGGCCACGCAAATGAGCTCGCAATGCTAGAGATAAGCTTATTTGCGAAAAGTCGGAAGACAACTTCCGGGCATGCGACGCCTTCACAATGATCAAGTATTATACATAGACATACTTTATTGATAACTTCCGTTACAGGTCAAATAAAAATTATTCACAAGTTAAATAAAATCTAATTATAAAGGCAAATTAAACACAATTAAATATAAAAACATCAATAACAAAATAACATAAATATAAAAATGAAATTCTTAAAACTAAATAAATTAAGTTAATGCGTTCTGAAAGAACTCTTCATATAATTATTCTTGCATTTTGTCTAAGAAATTACAAATTAAACCGTGAAAGACATTATTAATGTGCATGAATATGATTAGTTTCATATTTACAACTTTGGACATTTACTAAGGAAAATATTGTTCAGAATTCACCGTCTAGTATAAATAGTAGGTTAGTGAGCTAAATAATAATTGTAGTGAACTGTCAGGAGAGGATCAGGAGAGGGTCAGGAGTACCGTATACCTACCGATATACATAGTCCGACAAACCCTGAAGTGGCAAAAATTCTGGCAGAACACCACCGCCAGTCAAAAGGTAAAAGAAACTATTCAAAACTTTGCCAAATCTTTTTCGAAATCGCATACGAAATTAAACATATTTTTTTTATACATACATACATACATAATGCTCACGCCTTGGTCCCAGAGTGGTAGGCAAAGACGATGTATCGCCACTTTGCGCAATCTAATGTCGCAAAGTGGCTTTCCTTCGCCCGCTTCTCGCCCCGTGATAACTCCTTAACGTAATATTTTTTTATGGTATATAATTATACTTTACTCATGAAGAACGCGTGTGTTTACAGAGGCTTCAGGGAATGAGGTTGCGGTGAGGTAGGCATGGTAGGAGAGAACGTTATACTAGATTTTGACAACTGTCACGTTCGTGGACAGTAGTACTTCAATAGACGTCATACCGGTGGCTCCTATCGCGACAATACGTCTATGGACGTCATATTTCGTATTTATTCGCCGTCTAGTGCCGCATCACGAACTCACGTCACGTAGGCTGTGTCCACGAATATGTTAAATTGCTATTTAGTTATTCTGTATAATTTTTATGCAAACGTAACAGAAATTACCTGTCTGTAAACACAGTCTGATATTTAATCATTGGTATCCTAATGTCTTGAAAATACCCGATCTATTATAATTCGCATCATTTGTCGCAAATTATCGTCCCTCGGTTTGTCTACAATATCTGGCCCAATCATTACGTTACATTGTCTATGCGCAAGCGCATTACTCGGGGAAAACGAAACCTATTATTTTATTAGAGTAGCTAGCTTTAAAGGCTCTATTGAAAAACATTGTTGTTACAGCTGATAATGTAGAAAGACTTGAACATTGGATGTCATTTAATAGAAATTGCTTGAAGGTGTAAATTACTGAGTAACACTCACGGATATTGAGTAACATATCAGGTGTTTGGTTCGAAATTTTCATGTGTTTTATAAACTAATTTTAATTACCTTTTCAGATTATATTTGACGGTGCTGCCCCGAAATATAGACGGTAGTACACTTGCGAAGCTTGGGGTCGCAGGATCGAATCATGCCCAGGGCAAATATTTTTGTGATGAGCATTTGTGTTTGCCTTGTGTTTGTAATTAATCTATGTATGTATGTACGAGTATATCAGCTCTCCGATACCCATATTACAGGCTCTGAGTAGTTTGAGATCACCACATATTGTGCAAAAGTTCAAAAAATTTGCATCATTTACCAAAAAGTTGCACTTTGTTTTTATTTACCGCTTGATTTAGCTTTTCTCACAGAGGTGGTTGGCTGGAAGAGTTCTCTCATAGAGACAAGTTCACCTTTTCACACTTTTAATTAAAGCCTTTTTTTTGTAAAAATAAAATATGTGCAAGAAGGAATATACATATACTCGTATATGATCTCATGGACATAATTTGTTTTTCTTAGCACGCGTTACATTATAAAATATAGGTATAAATATTTATACTGAAAGCAAGATATAAGGGGATGCTGAAGATTTTATTGTCATGATGACGCCATCAAAAAAGTAGGGTGTAATAATGATATCACTCGCGGTGAAAAAACTACGTAAAATTTTTAAATAAATTAATAATGATAAATAAAATTATCCTTATTTTCTTTAAACAAAAGTAACACAAAAAAATTAGGGGTTGATATCTTATTTTAGACTTATTAATTAAGTCATTTAAAAATTAAGGTTATGGGCCCAAACATACATTGGCTAGCTATTATTATTACCTATCATAATATCCAACTCATGAAAATAAAAGAATCTAATGCTTAACTTACCTCTGGGGCTGTAAGCTTCAATGTCCAAAACTTGGGCCAGAAAAAAAAATATCACACACATGGTGGCAACACCACGCCTTGTCTCCACCATTTTCGATGCAACACTACACAAGTCTTCAGTTCATTCTTCCTTCCTTCACGGTCGATTAAACGTTTCATAAATACGCATCAAAAAAACATCGACTAATTTACATCACTATTAATCATTTTCAAACTGCAATTAAAACGGTAAAAGTTTCCGAACGTCGCGGCAAATGTCATTTGTTTTATTTTTTCAGTAAGGCACAGGTTTTTGACAGGAAACGTCCGCTGGTGACGGCCCCCGAATTAGAAATGGTTGGAAAAAAGCGTTGGAGTGCGCGCAGTTGTTATTATTGACTAACGATATAGTGTTTTTACTTTTTTCCGTACGCCGGCGCTTGCCCGATATCCCCACTGGGAAAATGTTGCGGTTGCATTGAAGATGTTGTCAACATTTTGCGTTATATAAACTAGTGGCTCGTTCATTATGGAAGGCATACTCGTATGTCCAGCAGTGAACGTGTCAGTGCTGATATGATGTTACTAGTAATGGTAACTAGTAAATTATTATTCCCCCTTTCGGTACTATATTGGGACCGAAAGAGGGATTGGGTCGATTAAGGATCATTTTGAACTTTTGATGAACGTTTGTAATCTGTGTTTGTTAGTGAGTCCCAATCATTTGGCACTTACACAAATAGATTATGTACAGAGGTTTATCCTAGACACCAGTCTCTCACAAAAAGATAAATTGTACGCATACCACTATTGCATAGTATCTGTAATTTTTAATTTAAGGCCCTAATTTTAAAGCAGACATTAAATTTGTCACTACTTACCGTAAATAAAAATATGCGAGCACGTAAATTAGTTCCAATACTTTTTGTTCATATTCTAATAGACTTGACATTGCAGAAGATCAAAAAAAGTAGGAGACCAAAAAAAAGTAGGAGTCTTCATTTTATTATCATTTAAAGCAAATTTAGCAGTACAATCCATCCAGACACTCAAATTAAAAAAACAATATCAGAAATTTATTTTTTGGCCAGCAGAATCTTGTAAATCAATACTGTAAGCTTTTATAACAAACAGATTAAATATGGGTACTTATAAGCTTTGTACCCAAATGTTGTCGATCCCTGGTCATAGAGAGTGAAATGAAGGCTCAGCGGCGCGTGCGCAGCGCAATATTGAACTGTCTCAGTCGCGCGCCAACACTACTCGAGTTTGCATGTGTCACGCAGGAGAGGTGCATTGCTATCGGCACCCCTCGTAGAAAAGAACTAGTTGTAGCTCGCGGCTTCACCCGCAAGGAAATATCCTTGAATAATACATGAATAAATATGCATACACTTGTCTAATCCCAAACTATGATTTTCCCCTGTGTGGTTTCCGGTAGAGTAGAACAGGACCACTCCAACTCTTTCCGTGGATGTCGTACAAGGCGACTAAGGGAATACATTATAAAATATCAATCAGGCCTCCCCAACCCGTCTGGCCAGCGCGGGGAGTGTAGGCCAAATCCTCCGTCTGTCTCCGGCAGATGATAGAGGGTTATGCTCCTGCAGTGGAGACAAAAATAACCCGATGATGATGATGATTTTCTCCTGTACTACAGAAAATAAACAATGATAGGAAATTCACAAATATAATATCCAAAACCTGGACCAAATTGAACAAATTATACAAAGTTATCTGTCCCCGGTGGGAACCAAGCCCATGACCTCAGGCATTCGAGTCCAGTGACAAAGCCACTAAACCAACGAGGCGGGCAGAACTTTCAAAGTATTGTAACTGAAGCTCTTTACAATCAATCATAAGGATTAAATCTATTTAATGAACAGTGCATATTAAAAAAGGGAGAACGTGAACTAACTAGGATACGGGGAAGTAATTAGCAATCAGATCGATATTAGATTTTGAAATTCTAAGAAAACAAGAAGTATAGTGTGTGTGTTGGAGTAGAAATTTCATGATCTTCGTTAAATTTAAGAAGAAATATTTATTAGAGAGATTTGAACCGTATGATTGACTCTATCGATTAATGCCATAAAACCTTGGGTTTTTTTTTACATTTCTGTCGGCTATTACCGGCTGAGGCAAGCGACATAAAAAAAATTTAATACAGTTTTACTCACTTTTATAAATAAAGGAATATTTCCTTTGAGTAAAATTTGCTACTTTTATTTAGGGAACTTTTCCTCCAGATAAATATTTCCACAGTTTCCACAGATTTTAAGATCCAAGACTTGTCTCTAAATCTAAACTAATTAAAAAGTCTAATAAGACGTCTTGGATCTAAATCTACGATATTTTAAAATAAAACGAAATGTATTTATTTGCAAGAATAGGTTAAAGTATATGCTAGACCGATGGTCGTCTAAGTGTGGCTCCGCTATTCAGCTACCTTACAATAGTTGCGAATTAAAAATAGGTACTAGGGTTTGAATTTCAAGAAAATCGTCGAGACTATATAATAAAGTACCGATTTGTACAAAGTTTTTACGAATGGTTTTACTTTCAATGTTTTAAAGCTTTCTATTTTCCTATTGTACAATGTGAACACACATACAATAAAAAAAATTGACATCCTAAAGAAGTCCATTTTAGGAATAAGAAGAAGTAAAACGTTCAAAGTCCACAAGTGCGTTGCCACCATGAGGACTATCTTAGAATGCCTCGTGTGCCTGCAGGGTAGGGACTTAATTAATTACACTGGCTTGTTTGATTATGGGAACCAAAAATATTTTGCTGTTGCAACGCTTCCCAGCGCCATCTATACTTGCAATATGTCATTACTTTGTAACCTAACTTGCTAAAAGTATAAAAAAGCGCCATCTACAGTGATCTCTTCAAACTAACAAGTTAAGTCTTGTAACTATTATTACTAACTATTGTTAAGTTCTTATTTCTAGCAGTCGCGGCGCTGACTGCATGCATAAATTGCAATTACGGTATACTCTTCTATCTTCCTCACACTTATGCTTAATTACAAACGTCAGAAGGGGACAAAAAGCATCGTGTCAATGTAACGTAACGTAAACATGTCAGTTGCGGACTGTATTCCACCGTGGCGGGTTATGTAGAACCATATTTCGAAACTTTTGTAACAATCAAACACGAATTATGAAGTAAATCTTAAATAGAAACTCAAATTAAGTTCATCAGTGAATGAAATCGGATGCGGGTTTTGGTTTTTGTGTGTGTTTTAATGTGTTTTCTGTGATGTAGCCAAGTTCTCGCACAGTTAACGGTATAGTTGCTGTGAACTTTACACTGGTTTTGTCTGAATTTTGAGACACACCTAGGCATGATTGCGAGCCTGTTTTGTTAAAAGCTGACACAAAAGGAACAGGATGCGACGTCACGTGTGATTTTCTTTTACTTTAAACCCAACGGTGAGTCGCTCTACTTTCAAGTTATCATCTTTTTTAATTTCTTTAACTTTGTTAAAGTTCTGTATAAATTGGTTCTTTTGATTTTTTGTTGTTAAAATGTTACTAACACGTTACCTATCCTATTTTGGTTATCTTTCGTTATTACAGCTAACTTCATTAATCAACTTATTAATTAGTAATCAGTAAACTTTATTGCATTCCATGGTGTTAACAGATAATAAAAAGACAGAGTTCTCATGGACCCAATTGGGAACAGCAAGTAGGAGAGAGGAGGATCAACAATATTGTCGATGTTATCAAGTTGTTTAATACATACAAGCCTAAGAACCTACAAGCTTCTAATGAAATATTTAACCTACAAATTACGCTTTTAATTTTTAAAAGTAACTTGTATCTATTGAAGTATGAATAAATTCGTCGTGAGTTAGCCAACGACCTTGCCGCAAAGATCCGCGTTTGCCATTCTCCTCAGGTTCGTCACACACGTCGGTCTGTTTGTCTGTTATGAGCAGTTAAAACCTAAATGACTCATGTGTGCTGTGAAATTTTTAATACAACGTGATATCGACTGTAAATAAAGAAGAATAGGTTATGCCACGCGCGAGGTCTTATTTCTTGTTATATTCTTTATTATAAATTTAAAAATCGCTAATTGTTCAACGGACAAGGGATTATCTTCATGAACTGGGAACTTCAAGGTTCATTAATTTAATAAGTAAGATAAACCGAGGCTAAAACAGTGTTTTTTTTTTCATTCATTTGTTAAATTTGATTTATTCCTTTTGTAAAATTTTATTCATCATCATCAGGTTACTTTTGTCTCCACTGCAGGAGCACAACCCTCTCTCATCTGCCGGAGGATTTGGCCTACACTCCTCGCGCTGGCCAGACGGGTTGGGGAGGCCTGATTGATGTTTTATAATGTATTCCCTTAGTCGCCTTGTACGACATCCACGGGTAAGAGTTGGAGTGGTCCTATTCTACTCTACCGAAACCACACGGCAATCTACTCTACCGGAAACCACACGGCAAATTTTTTATTACTTCCGTGTAATCATTTCTTCATTCCTCACCTTACAATATAATTCTTTCATAATTACATAGGTGATTGTAATCATTAATCATAGATTACCATTGCTATTACTGTAACCTTAACGTTTCAATAGGTATCTTTATATTTGTCTATTGGATTTCTCTATGACACATTAGTAACGCATAAAAGAATACCATAATCTAATGATTATACTTATCATTGCATTATTATCCCACTAATATTATAAATACGAAAGTTTGGATGTTTGTTACTCAATCACGCATCAATCACTGGACGCATTGGAATAAAACATGGCACACATATGGGTTAGGTTCTTGAAATGGACATAGGATAGTTTTTATCCCCAAAATACATCTCATTCCTACGGGAAATACATAATAATTTGTGATGTTAAGTTGTCCACGCGGACGAAGTCGCGGGCAACAACTAGTTAGAAATAAAAGAACGTAGCCCCAATCATTCACATTCTCATTACGTTACAGGTTAAGTAGAAAACCGATTTGTTGCAAAAGAATCTATAAGTAACACACCGGAACCGGTTTCATCCAACCGCCTTATAGCTTGAGGCCGTTTGTCCACAACGGATCCGTCATGACGGATCGAAGAAGCGGCCTATATATTTATATGATCGTCAATCCACTCGACATCTGACTTCTGAGATCCGTCATCCGTTCATTTGAGGGGCTCCTGGAATTTGATTTGATAGGATGAACTGCTATATTGAAGCTCGATCCTGAAAGCCCGCAATACAGCGTCCAACTCCGTCATTTAATCTGAATTAAGTATTGTTTCTTCCGGAATCAGATGCAGTGGACAAACGTAATTGGTCTCCACCATCCGTCTCCGTCAGAATACCGGCATCAGTCATCCGAGAAAAAATGGACCGTGGACAAACGCTCTAAGACTTGAATTGAAGTATGCGACTGTTTCCGTCAACGGTCGATGATATCAACTTCCGCGATTATCGTGAAAATTAGAATAGAAATGAGATAGAAAATCGGCCGGTGTATAGAATCTGAACCAGCAATGTAGGGCATTCGATGATAGATAACCTAAACCGGATCAATTGATTTAAATCAACGAGATGTAGGAAAACATCACGAGCAAAATTCAGTAAAGATGACATGACAAGCGACAGGTGACAGTGTGACAAATATTAGTACTGACAACAATGTCACGGTGAAAAATTGATAACATTGCGAATTTATCGCGACACATTTTCATTTTTCTATTTAATAAAATTTTCATGTAACAAGCGACAGGCGACAATTTGTCGCGAAAAACAATGAGAAGAAGTAGCGGCATAAAAACTGTTCATAGACACAAATGATTGTTGGATTGTTGGAGAATGCAGAATATAAACTGTATAAAATAGTAATCAACATTTTTAGTGCCATTTAAAGAAAAGGCAATACAAAAATGTAAGTAAGCACAAAGATTCAAAAACAGGACAGAAAGAGAAGAGAAGAGAGAATATCCAAGTTCTCATATTAAAAACTCAAGCGGTACCTACAATATCGGGTTTGAACTCTCGAACTAAAGAACGTAAGACGAGCATTCTAATAAGGCTACGAAGACAATTTTAACCCAAACTTTATAAACTCTCCACAAGTATTCCACATTTAACACTCAAAAAGGTTTACTGTAAGCGAAACCAGTTTGTATAGAAACCACTTTCGTAGAATTTACGTAAAGCCCTCATTATTATACCTACACCAATACGTCTACAGTTAGGTGGAATCGATTGAATAAATATTGACTAATGGCAACTAGAAAAGTCAGTCTAGAACGCCCAAGTGTCAGTACTTGTGACTAAACTAAGATTATACGAGAAATAAAACTAGGAAATAACAATGTACGTATGATGAGACAGAATAACTTCCAATAGGAAGCTGGTTTTTACGATGCAAGTTCACCTACAATAAACACCAGTGGTTACACTCTTTTAACATGTATGTATTAGTTATAATTGACTTTGTTCAAAATAAGATGAACAAAAAGAAATATACTAAGTAAGGAAGAAATACCAAATACTGGAAATAGTTGTACAAACATTTTGACAAACACCTGCAAGTTTTGTTCGCAAAGCCATTATTTGAAGTGATGCTGACGAAAATCACGGAGAAGTACTATGTGCAGCAGTAGAAGTCAGCAAGCTGATATTTGTTGATGAAGTTCTTTCAACTTTCAAATACTCAGGCTGTCACACGAATCTAAATCGTTCACATACACTATGATTGCGCTGTATTTTTAACCGACTTCAAAAAAAGGAGGAGGTTCTCAATTCGTCGGAATCTTTTTATTTTTCTTTTATTTTTTATGTATCTTCCCCGATTACTCGAAGCCGCCTGAACCGATTTGGAAAATTCTTTTTTTGGTAGAAAGGGTATTACTTCCCAGGTGGTCCCATGGTCACCAAGTCAGTTCATCGTGGGGTTTAGTAAACAATTTAGAGGGTTCTAAATCAGATAGATCTATCCTACGCACCACTATGTTTATATAAACACCACTAAAAAGCAAAAAAATAAAAATTATAACGCAGGCTAATTTCTAAAAAAAAAAAAAAACTTTATTCCTTTATGTTATCTTGATACGTGCATTATGTCACGTATGTTCTTTTTATCACATACATAAGATAAAGAAGGCATGAATGAGAAGCTTTCTTTCATCAACACACATTTGATTGAACAAACCCCGCACGTGGAGACAAGGTCGACTGCATTCCTGCGCCGGACGAATTGTCATACAGTTGTCCTAGATACAACTAGACTGTACTAATGATTCTACCATTGATTGTGGTAGATTACTTAGTAACAGTAACTAGATATAGACAGTATTGAAACGGTCTAGACTTATGTCTAAAGAGCCGTATTTTATCACAGGTAGGGCCTAATGTAAGTACTCGTATAAATGAGACAGGTCTTCTATAAGATCATCTAATTCCTACCTGCTTTCTTTGGTATTGATGTGTATTACGCTTAATTCGTCTGTACTGTTTTAGTTATCTAAATTATTATATTTCACATACAAGGTGTCCAGTAAATAAACGTCATTATGTAAATTGAGATCCTAGGAAGCAATGAATGAAATGGCATTTATTAGTATTATGTCATTTATTACTAAATTAGTGTCAATATAATTGATAATCTTATCATCGACTGATTAATCAGCTTTCATTACTATATTTTCAAAACTAAACATTTATTCAAAAAACTTAAGACCAATTGCGTTGGGTAAATCTTGTTTTAGATTTGAGAACAATATATTATTTACAATCTTTTGCAAAATTTTATAGCACAGTTTTGTAGCTTCTCAATTTTAATAGCGTGTGAAAAGTTCACTAAACTTCACTGAGTACCACTAGTTCCACTCAATTGTTGTTCCTCTCTTATAGTTGAAACTCCAGTCTTAAGGTTGAAATTCCAGTCATCATCATCGGCCGAAATATGTCCACTGCTGAACATTAGCCTTCCCAATAGAATTACACTTTTGATCCATTGGGGACTTACCGTAATCATCACGCTTGGCTGGCGTATTGGTCATTACAGTAATGATCTTAATATATACAGGAAAACGCTGCTGCCCATCCCTGGTGAAACTCGCCTTACGACACCCACGGGAAGAGTACCTTAGCCGGGAACCACACGGCTAACTCCTCGAAACTTTAGTCTTAACTTTGAAACTCCAGTCTTAAGGTTAAACCCTACTCATAGAGTTGAAATGATCACTGTATAAACTTGTTTTATCTTCAGAAGATATCGTAGCAAAATCCAAGATCAGCTTGTTTATTTTCTTAGAATAAAACTAAAACACACAATAGTTAAAGCAAACATTCCAAATACCAGTTGGCCATAGTCGATGTTCAACACAAAGGCGAGTGCTTTCGTTTTCTCTCTTTTCATTTCAACAGTTGTAAACGAAACAATGAGTCGGTTTGTGATCCGTGACGTGACAGGACCAAAAAGAAGTGCTGGCTTGCATAACTTGCTTCGTGAAATTTCCCAAACATTCAGTTGCCTGCGAAACTTTCATAGCCTTATCGACGTCATGTTGCTTCTTCTACAATTTGCTTCTTGTGATCTTCGCAAACAAAATACTTATTGTTTCTGGCTAGTTTTTGCCAACATTATTTTGCCTTATTGCCGCGTGGTTTCCGGTAGAGTAGCAACTCTTCCCGTGGATGTCGTACAAGGCGACTAAGGGAATACATTATAAAACATCAATCAGGCCTCCCCAACCCGTCTGGTCAGCGCGGGGAGTGGAGGCCAAATCCTCCGTCTGTCTTTGGTAAATAAGAGAGGGTTGTGCTCCTGCAGTGGAGACAAAAAATAACCTGATGATGATGATGTTTGAATGTTGTATTGGTATTTGAATAGTACCAATCTTCGTCTCCTTGTGGATGTCATAATATAAGACGATTAAATGATAAATTCAGTTGATCTTATTAATAGAGCTCCACCTAGCGACATGTCGACGCTATGGGATCTATTCTGTCAGCCCTTCTGATGCTTCTATCTCCAAGGGTCCGCTGTATAAATGCTGTTATGTTTCTAAGTGACAGGAACCGGCAGGCCTTTGGTTCAGGGTAAGCGCTTAGAATATTCTTGCAGCTAGTGCATTAGATTCACGCAGCAAGTGCTTCATCGTCTCGCTGTCCTCTCCACGGGCTTTAGAGTTGACGGTCTCTAATAGACCAATTTTGCCTCAAACTGAAGTGGCCGATACTCCTACGATGAGACGGACGGTTCTCTGACTGTATTTTAGAATTCGGCTAGTACATCATGTATCTGAGTTGCTGATAACATTAGTTGAGAGGCAGCATCATCATTTGCGCCCAGAGGAGTGGCCAGGGCATATAGTTTACTGAGGATTTTGGTCACCAAAGCCCTCTTGAAACACGGCACTGAAGAACTATTAAGTAACATTTAAGTTGAACCACATATCAAAGAAGTTATTTGTCCTGATACGTTCATTCTTCTTGAATAAAGTGGCAAATGTTCATCGTGACCTGTAAACAGTTGACCTGTTTTCATTCAGGAACGTTTAACCTTTGGTTTAAATTCAGAAACAGACACTCTCTCTCTCTCTCTTTGATAGGCACCCCTTTTGTAGCAAATTTGGAATCAGAGAAGGAATCTGCGTCGAATGGTCTGGCTACTCTGTCTTTTCTATTAGCCGTAGAGGCACGGGATTTTGACCATTCTGAATTCGATTTTGCAATAAAAATGGGTTTGACATCGGTATGGGTAACAGCGTTTTCGCTTCTTTGCGTCAATATTAACAAAAACAAAGCCTTTGTATTGGTTTCAATACTTTCATCGGCACTCCAAGTTTTGTAACCAGCAATCTAGCAGGAAAGCCACAGAACCTGATCTTATCGCAAAATTTGCTTACGTCATGCATCTGATACACACTATCCCAGTACTTATACTGTACAAATACTTTGCAATTTGTTACATCAATGGGTAGCATAGTAACTAGCAGGTGTAAGAAACAATTCGCTTTAAGTTTCCTAATTCACGTAATCGGTAATCATACAAACTGCGCAGGTGGTAAACTGAAACGAAGTGAAAAGCTTGTTCAATAGGATTATGTAACCAACGACAAAAAGATGATTTGGAACCATTCGATTACGTAGGTGTAAAATTTGAACCAAATGTTCCAAAGACAGTAAACATTTTTCTTGAATAAAAGTAGCAGATGTAAGGTCAAAATATTTTGGGGCATTGAGAACGCTAGGCTAAGTCCACACTGTATTTTGGTTACATTTTGTTTTATATTTATTTTACACATAGCGTCTTCTGGAAATACATGACAGAATATAATGTTTTTTTTAAACTCAGTAATAATTTTTTTAAGTGGGGACATTTCACACACGGCCACCTGATCCCAAACTAGGCAGAGCCTGTATTATGGGTATCAGACAGCTGATATACATGCATAAATACATAATGTACTTATATAAATAACATCCAGTCACAAGGCAAACACAAGTGCTCATTACACAAGTGTTTGCCCTGGGCGGGATTCGTACCCGCGACCCCGAGCTTCGCAGGCAGGTATACTACCGAATAGGCTACGGGACCGACATATGTAATTACCAGTAATTATATACAGTATTATTAAATTATTTTATAATAAATATGAAGTATACTGGAAAAGAATATGTAACGTGACATATCCACAGATTTTTAATTACATTATCACAAAATACAAAAATATAAAAAGTTTGTAACAAAGAGTGTATAATAAAAATGTAAAAAAAAAAGTTTTTTAATGGTATTCGTTTGAGGCTGGTAAGACAGACAGCAGTCAAAGTACACCTTAAAGTCAATCTGCTAAATTATAATCTAGACAAACACTGGGCTCGATTCTGAAAGCACAATGTTAAAATTTGACAGCACTAAAACTGTTGCTATCCTTGTCACACAGTATTATAAAGATAAAGACGAAACCAATTTTAGCGCTGTCAAATTTTAAATGTGTGCCCTCAGAATCGGGCCCACTAACAATGTAAAATCCTTGACTAATATTATATTCGTAATTTATATGCCTTTAGTCTAGCCAATTATTAGCTAATGAATCTTTTGTCTATCTCAGCACAGTCTGCCACGATGGTTGCTCAAGAACTTGATAATCATGTTTACAAATAGGTAACCCGCTTCCCAGCATTGTGTTGCTGAGTGTAGCGTTTCGAACACGTCCTCTCAATCGATAACTTATGGAATGTAGTAAATTGTGTTTTACTTGAGACATCATTTACAAGTGTAGGTATATTTTTAACCTGTAAAGGCTTTATGCTGTCCTTTCAGATGTTCCTGGCTCATTATCTACGGTAAATACAAAGTTACAGAGCCTCAAACATCGTCGCAGTATGGCCTGTCTTACGGTTTTCTACAGAATGCGAAGTGTCCGCAGGAATTACATGTTTTTTAGTTAAGGTTGACTCGAAGAGATCCCTAAGTGGGATAAGTCCGCCTTTGTACACAGTTTAATTCCTATTTTATTATTGTTGTTGTTGTTGTTTTTGGTACAATAAAGCGATTACATTACATTACATTACATTTGATTCCCCCATCTGCGTTCTCCGGACTACCACGTTCTCGCACGAAGCGTTTTGCTTCCTCTTTCATTTTGCGAAGTGCTAAGGAATGGAACTCTCCGCCAGCTTCGGTATTATATTCATCATTATCAGGTTATTTTTGCCTCCACTGCGGGAGCACAACCCTCTCTTATCTGCCGGAGACAGACGGAGGATTTGGCCTACACTCCCCGCGCTGGCCAGACGGGTTGGAGAGGCCTGATTGATGTTTTATAATGTATTCCCTTAGACGCCTTGTACGACATCCACGGGAAGAGTTGGAGTGGTCCTATTCTACTCTACCAGAAACCACACGGCAATTATAACTTCACCACACTTGGTCCTCCGCCCACCGGATCCAGCCGCTTCCGGCCACCTTCTTCAGGTCGTCGGTGTATATGGAAGCGGTGCGTCCTGCACTGCGCGAACTTGACCAAAAATTACTCGTAAAGGAGGGATTTTATTCAATTTGCAAGTTTATTGGTCTTTTTTAGGGTTCTGTAGCCAAATGGCAAAAAACGGTACCCTTATGGATTCGTCATGTCTGTCTGTCTGTCCGTCCGTATGTCACAGCCACTTTATTCCGAAACTATAAGAACTATACTATTGAAACTTGGTAAGTAGATGTATTCTGTGAACCGCATTAAGATTTTCACACAAAAATAGAAAAAAAACATTGAATTTTGGGGGTTCCCTATACTTAGAACTGAAACTCAAAAAAAATTATCAATAACAAAATATATGATGTACATTGCCATGAAAACTTCCACCGAAAATTGGTTTGAACGAGATCTGGTAAGTAGTTTTTGATAAGTAGCTTGGCTGCTTTTTTAATAGTCATATATGATTGAAATGCAATTTCTTTTGCAGTTACAGGTTATGTCGACTTCTTTGGTTACTTAACTCTTTACGTAAAAGTTAAGACGTCAGTATTAAATACCCCTTTTATTGAAAATCTCTTCACACTATTTTCCATCCTCATATATTTATTACTCTCCTTCATTGGATCCGTTACCTGTCACTATAAAACCAGATTTGCTCTTACGCAAGAAGTAGGTATGCCAATAGAGACGCATGCGCCGCGCACACCGCAATTGGCTATGTTTTTACGGTGACTGCTTCATAAACTGGCAGTTACGTTGCGTTAGATAATAGGCTAGAAGTAAAACAGGTAGAATCTTTGAGAAAATTGATTAAAGTTTGTTTCATTAATGTTTTTTCAGTAATAGTATTTTCATCAATATCTACTGTTTGATATATTCAAGATTCCTAGATTTTCCGTGTGGTTTCCGGTAGAGTAGAATAGGAGCACTCCAACTCTTCCCGTGGATCTCGTACAAGGCCACTAAGGGAATACATTATAAAACATCAGCCAGGCCTCCCCAACCCGTCTGGCCAGCGCGGGGAGTATAGGCCAAATCCTCCGTCTGTCTCCGGCAGGTGAGAGAGGGTTGTGCTCCTGCAGTGGAGACAACAATAACCTGATGTTGATGACGATTCCTAGGCCATACTTACAGGGTAGCATAAGATTATATTTAATTTTCCCTAATTGCCTCTCTAGAGGTTTCTGGTTGTAATTAGACGACAAACGCTTATCCCAATATGTCACATGATCTGTTAGAGAGTACAAAATGCCTTTGTAGTTCGACGGATATTATCAGAAAATCTTACGGGGTAGGCTCCGTCACATATCGGTATCTCGTCAGTCGGAATTTCTTCTTTCGTTTATTATTTCTTCCCCTATCTCAGAAAGTCAGGAATACCTGGCGATACTTCGTACTTTCAGGATCTTTTGTGCTAAACTCCTGTCCACCAACGGTACCCCAAGCTGATTTGGTGGACTTCACATATACTTTAGAATTTCTTCTTTGGCATATGCTGGTTTCCTTTGGTGCTATGTCTTTATTCACCGAAAAGCCTGTGATTATAAATAAACTGTACTTAAGTTTCGAAGAATTCATTGGTACTGCTGGGGTTTGAACCCACGGCCTCGCCAACCAACTATATACGCTACCATAGCTCGTCTTTTCTTTCCAAAGTTTAATTTCTTTGAAGCAAAGAGTCGTAAATAATTTATTCAAAAAAATACAATTGAAGATTTAAAACATATAGTACTGGAGTGTGGACAGAACGCAGCCTACAGAAGGTACTTTCTGGGGGATAACGTAGGTCGCAATGGCGATATTAATATAATATTGAGCAGCCCTTTATCTGATAAGGCAAAACAAGTATATAGGTTTATTAAGTACGTGATTTTCCGGGTGGACTATTATAGGCCCCAAATTATAGCCTTTCTAGATTGCCCAAAAGAAGAAAGTTACCAAAAGTTGGAGAGCCACTTACAAAACCACCCAACCGAGACCTCAAAGCGGACAGTACACGACAGTGCTATTATTGGCACTGTACATTACTGCTGACCGTTGACCAGTAGCGTAACTGGACGTAGTTTAGCGCCCCGGTCGCAAATACTAGCGAAGAATAATTAAGGTCGCAGTTTTGATACCAAAATCAAGAGTTTGAGGCGTCTGTATCCACCATTTTGTTGTATTCCTGATAGGTAACACTTGACCTCAATCACACGTGATAGGAAGTGACGATGAGACCTAAGTCGGAGCGCACTTACCCAGAAGAAGCTTGTTCAATCGTCCTTTAAAAGGATCCAAGTTGTACTTGTACGATGCTCAACTCCGTTCTGGATGCAGCGCCATATTGTGACCTATTTGTGAATGGGATAGGATGCTTGCAGAATGAGTGCAAGAGAGTTATGGAAGAAAGGGCATCTGTTCTTCAAGAGTACCATAAAATAATTTGATATTGAATACTGTAACACTGGGAACATCACCCTTTCCTTTACTCCTTTCCTTTCCCTCTTCAACTTACATACATGTCTATCCATCTATCTTACTTCTTCTCAATCATTCATTCACACATCACATCCGGTTGGTCGCTTCGCTGCCATGATGACTGGAGACAATCAGCTGACTCCGAAAGACGAGACTATTAACAAGTAAGTGTTGAACTCCTGCGTCGCGACCGTTAAATCCACCTAACCTGAGGCCGTGCCTGTTACAATACTAATAATGACATAATATAATGATTTTTTTTATGTTTTGACTTTGTAATTGGACACAATGTAAAAAGTATTTTCGATTATTATTACTTATTATTTTTTAATGTTTGTACCATTATGGATTATTACTGTTTGGGTGCAAATTATTATGACAATTGTAACGGAGCACCCCTAGACCTGGCTAGCGGGGGTGCTTCTCGCTGCACTAAATTTATATTCCCTTGTACGTCTGAGTACTGAGGGCTGTTTGGGATTTATAACCTACTGGGACTTAGACAAAGGAAACATCATTGTAATAGTTGAGATGGCACCGTCGTGCCTTTATTTAATTTAACTTAGTTGCTACACTATACATAAGGTGATTTATTCTACTCGACTATGACGGGCCTTTATGAGGCCCGTTCGATATCCGTTCTACTCCCTCCTTCCCGGTCGGTCCTCCAAGACAGGCCGGGTCCCTATGGGTCTGAGGGTAACCTCGTACGGACTGCGCGGACCCCCCCCGCACCGCCACACATACGAGGTCAGGGACGTAAGCACGACGCGGCCCTCCCCCCGCACCGCGCTATACGTCTCCTCAGCCGAAGGTACCGTACGGACTTCGCGGGGACCCCGCACCGCCACACATACGTGACCTGTTGAGCAACTCGCCTTGGAGCTCGTTTCGCTATCAGTCAGAGGACGTCGCGGTCTACCCCGCACCGCCACACTCTGCTGTCCGGCTAGTGAGCTCCCCGATGAGTGCTGACGATCTCGGTCCGGGGCCGCCTTTTATCCTCTGGCGGCGACTCGCTGCGCGCGGCGCGCAGTGGGGATAACTTGCCAGGGCCGGTTCGAGTTGTGAGGCTGGCGCTCGATGCAGCAATGGGCCGGCTCGGTGGGTCGTTACACAATAAATTAAATTAAATGGTCCGGAAATACGGAAGCCCTTAACGTCTTTTGCTACTTATTGTGCAGCGTTTAAAGTCAGACGGGGGCGCAACATCACACTGGACCTGGATACGGCACTGTGCTCTACAATTTGCCACCGTTAGACCATCGTCGATTACCTTACAGTTACGCACAAATACCTATCTGCAGGCAAGGGGAAGAGTTCAGAGTGTATTTTGCTGTACGATAAATGTTAATTCTCTGTGAGTTACATACAAATGAAACTCTTCGAAACAGCAATTCAAATATTGTTTCTCTGGTGGTTCTTTAGAGAGGGGCTAGACTGCCCTAATGCCTTTGCAAAATAAAAAAGATCATCATCCGCCCTTAGATATCCACTCTGGAATAGGCTTTAGTCGCTTGTGGCCGAAATAATCATCAGCCCCTAGAAGTCCACTGCTGGACATAGGTCTTCCCCAATGAACGCCAGCACACCCGGTCCTCCGCCCTCCGCATCCAGCCGCTACCGGCCACCTTCTTCAGGTAGTCGGTCGGCCTGGCGGGGCGTCCCAGCCTGCGCGTGCCTATCCACGGTCTTCACTCCAGAACTGCCGTCGGTTCTGCGACAGATGTGACCCGCACACTGCCACTTCAGCTTACTAATTCTTTCTGATATTTCTGTCATCTTCTTTGTCGGCCCCGTAGCCTAGTCGGTAGTACACCTGCCTGCGAAGCTGCGGGTCGCGGGTTCGAATCCCGCCCAGGGCGAACATTTGTGTGATGAGCACTAGCCTTGTGACTGGATGTTATTTATATATTATATTATGTATTTAAGTATGTATATCAGCTGTCTGATACCCATATTACAGGCTCTGCCTAGTTTGGGATCAGGTGACCGTGTGTGAAATGTCCCCACATATTTATTCATATTTATTTATTATCTTCGTTCTTCCTCTGATTTGTACATTAAAAAATCATCATATCCTTAAAAAAACCCGGGCATAGTCCTATGGGAATAAACGGCAAAAAATCAGAAACAGCAGGCTGACAGTTGTACCGTAAAGACTAACCAGGGGGCCAATTCTACTATTTTCAACATTTATCGTTCGTTTAAACAAAAGTTACGTTTAAGTTTCAGTTTTAAACAGACGCTATTTTGACAGCAATGCGTTTCGTTTTTACCTGAGACAACTGTCAAAATGTAGAAAACGTTCGTTCCATCTACGTCTGACTTAAATGTTAGCTACGGCTGAAACGCAGCTGAAGCACGAACGTTGTGCGCAAAGAAATAAAATTAAATGAGAACTTTATTCGCTGGAATATGGTTAATAATTAAGTCTTAAGTAATAGGTAGTTCAACATATTCTGCCATTTGGAGTAGCGTGCAAATATTTACTAAATGGGAAAAACATAAATCAGTTCGCAATAGAGTCTAGTCCAAATATAAGTAACACGTATATATTTCATTCCAGATTAATAGTCCTATGAAAACCAACGCTATTTACGTCTCGGTAACATATACATGAAAGGGTCACCAGCAGCAAAAATAGGTTTGTATTACCAAGTAAACTTTGCGGTCCACTTAGGAACACCATCTATTGTGTATTTTGTTTTCGAGACGCAAATGCGTTTGTTTTCATAGGACTATTAATCTGGAATGAAATATACACACACACCGTATGCTATCGGTATAAAAATCACAGTAAGAAACACATACAAATTATAACAATTACAACGTTTAACACAGTACGTTATTTTAGGAGTACGAATAGTGTTAAAACCTGCGTTTCAGCTGCAGTTCAATTGCGTTTTGTGCGAAAACGCGTTAGTAGAATTGGCCCCCAGGTGATAATGGTAACTAACCAAATAACCCCACGATCCGGGCTATGAATAGCAATGTCCTAAGGTTGGTGAGGTGACAATCTTGAAATAATATACAAAGAGGTACAAGGGCAGATTGCAAAATGTGAGAAACGCAGCGCACCTCTCTAAACGAGGCACCACAAGGCAAGAGCATTGTCAGCCTAGAAATACTTCTAAGGGACAAAAAATATATATTTTAGTCAACGATCTCTATATGTACTACTAGATGGAGCGTTCCAAACAATCGCTCTGTTCCACGCAAGTAGCCACAACTCTTTCACGTTCACAATGAAACTTGTGCAGTTACTACTCAGAACATTTAATTATTTACTAAATATTGACATTATTTAACCGTAGCGTCAATATTCAGTAATAATTAAATGTTCTGCGTAGTAACTGCACAAGTTTCATTGTGAACGTGAAAGAGTTGTGGCTACTTGCGTGGAACAGAGCGATTGTTTGGAACGCTCCATCTAGTAGTGCATAGAGATCGTTGATTTTAGTAAATCCGTTCTGAGGAAGCGATTTTTAGTGAAGGAAAACAAATCTATACTTATAATGAAACTGTAACTGGTCTACGTCTGTACATGTAAGATATTAAAAAAAAAATTATGAGGGGTCTTTATAGGGCCAATAGAAGCTAAAACAATTTTTTTTAGAGTTTTTGTCTGTCTGTCTGTCTGTATGTATGTTTGTTACCGCATCACGCAAAAACTACTGAATGAAATTTGATGCAGTTTTCACAGTTATCTTGCTTGTGGTCCAACTTAAAATCTGGTGCATGTTTCATCTTGATACGCCACTTAGAACCTGAGATATTAATAAAGTTAATTTTTCTAGAAGTCATTATATCGGATGATAATAAAACGACTGTTAATATTTCTTCCAGTAACTCAGTATCACATTTAGAAATCATTCATGAAAAATGAAAAAAACATCTCTTTTGTACGAAAATTTTGATAAAAAAAATGCAATATTTCTCGAACATACGAGTATGTTCATCATATGGGCGATGTCATCGGCCGTGGCGCGGCGAACGGCGCGGCGCGTATGGGATTTAGTGAAATTTAATTTATGGGGATAGGGATGGGGTTGAGGTTGGGGTTGGGTTTGGGATATTGAGTTTTATTTCATACTAACTGTGCCCGCGCTCCGCCCGCGTGATTTACAAAATTATTGGTTTTATTTTTATGTTGAAAATTACTTAGTGTCTATTCAAGCCCCTTCCCCCCCCCCCCCCCCCCCTACTACAGATTCCACTGCCACCGCCACAGTAATCCTAACCCATTGAAATCTGAATTCCGCTGAACATTATACTTTATTGTTTGATGAGTTCGATGAATTAACAACTGCACCAGATTAAGATCATTACTGCGATCACCAAACCGCCTGCCAAGCGTGCTGATTTTGGCAAATCGCGGAACGCACAGCCGACCAAAAGTCTCATTCTATTGGCGAGGCTTATGTTCTTCAGCAGTTGACGTACCTATTTAGGCTGGTGATGATGGCTGATGACGTAGAGAGATGAGAGAATAGATAAGAAATATCAGGATTGAAACTCGGGCTACTTCTGAAATTATGTGGATTGTCATAACAGATGATCGTGTTTTAGTGGCGCGCCTTGGGAGAGACCTATGTCCAGCAGTGGGCTTTTGTAGGTAGGTGTCTTCGTCGTGTGTCTTTTTCAAAAGTAATATATACTTAAAAAAGGTACTATGGGTTCAATACCGAAGCTTTGAGCTGACTTATATTACAGTATATAAACTATTAATAAGTATTTATTGGGATATATAATGTAATATATATATATATATTTATATGTTATGTGTATGAGTTTATGTATATGTAATATTGTATTTTCAAACTTTATAAAAGTAGGTACATTTCTTTATCAAATTTGGTACTAAACGCATTATACTTGTCCTTTCGGTTACTGTAAGGTTGACTGGAAGAGATCCCTAAGTGGGATAAGTCCGCCTTTGTACACAGTTTAATTCCTATTTTATTGTTGTTGTTGTTATTTTTGGTACAATAAAGCGTTTATATACATACATATCTACATACATATACATTTATTCTAAAAAAAAAATTTACAAATTGCCTTTTGGAATTTTACTTACATTGCACACACATCAATTTAAATTCCTGCCGACTGATTAACAAAAAAACAAAGTATCCGTCAGGCAAGGCGATTCACACGGGATTAATACGACCAGACTCACAAATACATGTAAAGAAGTAGTTGTTGATGTAACTGTGCGAAATTATTGTGTAACGTGCCCTATTGTTCTTGGTATCTCGTTCTTGTGAATGTTGCATACCGAGTTTTGAGTGTGATCTGTTTGGCTACGTAGCTGTTGTAATTTAGGCAACTCATTTTTATTCTTAGTGAAGTTTGTTGTTGTTTTGTCTAAGTCATATTCAGTTGTCTATTGTCTGAGTCAGTTCAGCTACTTCCATGTGACATTAGGTAATGACACACTAGAATTTATTTACTGTGTTCCTGGGTATAACTATAGATTCATCTTTACAATGGGGACCCCACATAACTTCATTAGCTGGCAGATTAAGTTCTGCCACCTACGCCGTAAGGAAAATCAGACAATTAACTGATGTTGCTACCGCGAGGTTAGTGTACTTTAGCTACTTCCACAGTATCATGGCGTACGGTATCCTACTGTGGGGCAAACAGCAGATGTAGATACTATTTTTATTTTGCAAAAGAGAGCTGTTAGGGCAATCTATAATCTGCGTTATATAGAATCATTGAGAAAAAGTAAACATACTAGTATTAAACGTAGTAGCTAGTCAATTCATTTTTGATAATATTATCATCATCATCAGGTTATTTTTGTCTCCACTGCAGGAGTACAACCCTCTCTCACCTGCCGGGGACAGACGGAGGATTTGGCCTACACTCCCCGCGCTGGCCAGACGGGTTGGGGAGGCCTCATTGATGTTTTATAATGTATTCCCTCAGTCGCCTTGTACGACATTCACGGGAAGAGTTGGAGTGGTCCTATTCTACTCTACCGGAAACCACACGATAACATTATGAATGTCCGCAATTTTTTCAGCTTTTTGACGCATTGAATACCAAACTATGATCTAGTTAACAAGTTGAGTTAGTTCAAGGTATCTAAATAATAATAAGAAATGCTGTTTGCAACACATCACGTCAAGGGGTATCACGGAGCGATAAGTGGGCGAAGGAAAGTCGCTTTGCGACATTGGATTGCGCAAAGTGGCGATACATCGTCTCTGCCTACCCCTATGGGGCCAAGGCGTGAGCGTTATGTATGTATGTATCGAGATAAGACAAAATGCTACTTACTTAATCAAAAAAGTTTCAATACACGACATCAACTCTCGTCTTTTCGTAACTGCAATATTGACATTAGAAACTGCAGTTTTTACTTCTAGCCTTCTACTCACATTTCCCAATGTACAAAAAAATTGAATTTAATTCATACCGTGGTAATTTTTGATTGAATTTCTACTAACCTAAATCTATGGATAGATAGATAACCACTTGTTACTGTGACCATGTCAAGGTTAAAGCAGAATTTGGTAGCTTTGCGCATACGCACTTATAGCGGAGAATAATAAATATCACTACGTAAAAAACTACACTATCCCTGTAAGCGATTTAATGTGGTTAAAATTATCAAGTCCATCTTAATCCTACTAATATTATAAACGCGAAAGTTTGTAAGTATGGATGGCTGTTTGTTACTCTTTCACGTAAAAACTACTGAATGGATTTTAATGAAACTTTATAGTAATATAGCTTAGAATAACACATAGGCTACAATTTATAAAGCTATTATGTGAATTGTCCAAAATATCAAGTAAGTAGGAAAAAATCTACCATCTGCGAGCTATTCTGGCGTGCGCTGCCAAAACCGCTAGATATGATGGAAATGTTTATCTTAAATAGTCCTACAAAAAAGTTACTCGAAATACTAATCGTGCGCAGACGAAGTCGCGGGCACCAGCTAGTACAAGATAAATACATACTCGTACATACATAATGCTCACGCCATGGGCCCATAGCCACTTTGCGCAATCTAATGTCGCAAAGTGGCTTTTCTTTGCCCACTTTCCGCCCCGTGATACCCCTTGACGTGATGTGTAAAGATAAATAAATATGATATAATATAATCATCATTATCATCAGGTTATTTTTGTCTCCACTGCAGGAGCACAACCCTCTCTCATTCTCATCGGAGACAGACGGAGGATCTGGCCTACACTCCCCGCGCTGGCCAGACGGGTTGGGGAGGCCTGATTGATGTTTTATAATGTTATTCCCTTAGTCGCCTTGTACGACATATAATATAATACACTTGTCTAATCCCAAAATACGATTTTATTGTGCTATGGAAGACCGGGAAAAGCTATTAAAATTTTTCCTAAGTTATCTGTCCCAGTGGGAATCAGACCCACGACTCCAACGGTTGAGTCCAAGCCACTAGGCCAACGAGACGGTCAATCCCATCCCACTAATATTATAAATGCGATAGTTTGGATGTTTGGATGTTTGTTACTACACGCTTCAACCACTGGACGGATCGGGATGACTTGGCACACATATAGGTTAGGTTCTAAAATAGGACACAGAATAGTTTTAATCCCGAAAATCCGCCCTCGCTCCGCTGCCAGATGGACCAACGACCTGAAGAAGGTGGCCGGAAGCAGCTGTATGCGGAGGGCGGAGGACCGGGTGTGGTGGCATTCAATGAAGGCCTATGTCCAACAGTGGATGTCTAAGGACTGATGTGATGATGATTGTACAGAAGAATATTCAGGAATGTGGAGCTGGTTGAAACTTGGCACACATATTGGTTAGGTCCTGGAATAGGACAGAGGATAGTTTTGATCCCAAAAAAACATCCCATTCCTACGTGAAACCAAAAATGATATCTAATTTAAAATTCAATATCGAAACCTATGCGGACGAAGTAGCGGGCAAAAGCTAGTATAGAATAGAATCATATGGTATGGGTACAAGTCTTATTTTTCAACAGTACATTTGTAACAGAAAAAGAGAAAGCTAATAGCTAAGAGCATCTGCTGAATGTGTGTACTGTACTTTAAACGAGTAAGTGTAACGAAACTTGATAATCTCATTCTGTGCTACTTAATGATTGGTCTAAGGCAGACACTTTTCGTATTCGGACACATTCAATAGATAATGAGTATCTTATCTGCTTAGGGAGACCTGGCGTGTGGTTTCCACAAAAAAAATATAGCAAAGGTACAATAGACATAGTAGGTAGGTGCAGAATTTTTTTTAACAAAATAACGTCTTTTGATTAAGTTTGAATAAGCGTAAGGGACACGACAGAAGTAGAATTTTTTCTGTCACTGTCACTAGAATTTCGTTTTTGCACCTACGAGTATATTAAGACGGTTATGTTGTTCGCAACTCATCACGGGGCGAAAAGCGTTCGAAAGAACGTGGCTTACGTTGCGACATTAGATTGCGCGAAGTGGCGATACATCGTTTCTGCCTACCACTCTGGGACCAAGGCGTGAGCATTATGTATGTATGTATGAGTATATTTATCATGTCAAAGGACATAGTAATTAAATTGTAAAGTTTTTTAAATACATGATTCGATAGAGAACTGGAAACTGAGTTGAGAATCTAAAAACTGGTTTTGGCATCTAAAAACTGGTTAATTGTTTTATTTCGATATCCATATCCATATTCATATCATTTATTGTTTATCTCTCGTCACTTGTACCACAATGAAACAATGGTTCGCTTTTCACGGTTACTTTACGCCGATTGCTGTTGCAGTATTACCGCTAAACGTTATGATTAACTTTGGATCTCATGAACTGTAACGACGCACTTAATTAAATAACGTTTATTCATCGTTGAATAATATTATGGGTAATGGTGCCATGTTCATAACATTACTGCGATGACAATTTTAAGTCAGTGGTTTTGAAAACATATTATCCAGCTCTCAAAACTGTTTAACTCAAAAGTGTCAGTATATTCTTTAATATAGAAAGTGGGGAAGAGAATGGTAACTAGTGAACTAATTTACGTCATAATTCGTAAAATATCTGGATGCTAAATTTACGAATAGTCCTATTCTTGTTAAAGTAGAAAGGAAAAGTGAAATATTTATTTATTTTTATTTATTGTATTAAAGGTTTATAGTATTGATAATATTCATAATAATATTGCCGTGTGGTTTCCGGTAGAGTAGAATTGGACAACTCCAACTCTTCCCGTGGATGTCGTACAAGGCGACTTAGGGAATACATTATAAAACATCAATCAGGCCTCCCCAGCCCGTCTGGTCAGCGCAGGGAGTGTAGGCCAAATCCTCCGTCTGTCTCCGGCAGATGAGAGAGGGTTGTGCTCCTGCAGTGGAGACGAAAATAACTTTATTGCATAAAATGAAGTAGATTTGTGATGTATATTTGTGAAATGATTGTCATCCGAAATACGTCCACTGCTGAACATAAGCCTCCCCAATAGAATGACACCTTTGGTGGGCGGTCCATTGGGGGATTTGCCATAATCACCACGCTTGGCAGGCGGACTGGTGATCACAGTAACGATTTTAATATACACAGGAAAACAGTGGCCCTATTCTAAGCCGGGGACTGTAGTGACACGGTATGTGTAGTGTCTGTGTATGTATATATTTTTTTAATTATTGACAGTATTGATGGTTCATATTGTTCATGATACTTCATTAACTTCATCAAGTTATATTTTTATTGCATACAATGAAGTAGATCCGCCATTATTCTACATTGCTGGCTCAAATGCAAAAAAAAATATTAATGTATACCCTACTATTTGCATTCACCCAGCGATATGTAGCCAGACCAGCACGCCCACGCCACTTCAGCTTACTATTTATATTTATTAACTGCAAAATATTCATGGTTTAAATTACAACAGGTTTTCCACGGTAACGTAGAAAAGTATACCGTGAGATTGTAATATTTCGTAACTCTTTATAGTTTTTATTCGGTCAATTTGGTTCGTGTCAATTATTTGCTCGTTCAACTGCGTTGCAAAACGTTGCTCTACTCTACGTAAGTGTGAAGTGTTGTCTTTCACTTGTAATTGGGAAAAAGGAGTAACGTACGTGTGAAGTGAGCTCGATACTCATGAAGTAGTTTTTGCAACGAATATCAGCTTTATTCGAATACTTTCAAAATAATGTGGTTTGAAAGAAGATGTAGTAGCGAAGGTAGAGAAGGGCATGTTGCGTTGGTTTGGACATTTAGAGCGTATGAGTGATAGAAGAGTGACAAAATTAATTTACAGCGCGAATGTGGAAGGAACTAAAGCTAGAGGTGGTCCTAGGAGGACGTTCAAGGATCAAATTAGTAACGTCCTCAAAAAGGCTGGGGTCCACAGTGAGAAGAATAACAGGAGGTGCATGAAAAGGTTGATGAATATGCGTGAGGCAGTGTGTCAAGGTCGCGCAAAGTGGCGATCCATCGTATCTGCCTACCCCTCTAGGACCAAGGCGTGAGCATTATGTATGTATGTACTTTCAGAATAAACAGACTAAAAATCCAAAAATGATCAAAATTTTTTTGGAAATATCTTCAACGTACAGACACGCGAAATTTACCTTTTTAATTATTAGGTATTAAAAAGTCATCTCTACATGTTTTCAAGAAAATTGCACACGGTAAGCTTAGGTAGTTTTAACAAAAAAAAAATAACAAAAAAAAACAAAGATTTTTTTAATATGTTTTTTTAATAGTTTTCTGGGTACCCAGTGATTGAAGTGACCTGGCCAGGTCTGCCAGGTTAATGGGCGGGTCAATCTGCCTTGACCGCATAGGCCAGGGCTGCTTAATTAGTTCACTAACAAACAGATAAACTGCTTCATATTAATTAAATGCTAATTAAATTATATTGTTTTCTCAGTATTGAGAGTTTATGTTGATGTCATTAAAAATGACGTTTATTAAAGAGGAGTTCCAGCCATAAGTTCGGGTTTTGCTGTTGCCAGCGAGCAACATGGAATTAAATAATGAAATGGCTTTAGTAGTAGCAATTCATCATCATCAGCCTATATACGTCCACTGCTGAACATAAGCCTCCCTAATAGAATGACACTTTTGGTGGGCTGTCCATTGGGGGATTAGCCATAATCACTACGCTTGCGTAATCACCACAGTGGCGTTCATTGGGGAAGGCCTATGTTCAACAGTGGACTTCTAAGGGCTGATATGATAATGATGATGACCACGCTTGGCAGATGGATTGTGATCGCAGTAATGATCTTAATATACTCAGGAGAACGCTACTGCTCATCCCTGGTGCAATCCCTTAGTCGCCTTGACGACACCCACGGGATGATTTTGGGTAGCCGTATTCTAAGCCGGGAACCACACGGCACAATTTCCACGGCGGCACGGCCGTTGTCATTTAAGTTACTTCTATTTCTGCTAATTCAAATTTGGTTTTAATAACGTCGATAAATTCATTCATTCAATCCCGGTGACGTGTATTCGAGCCCTGAGAATTCCGATATCTGAAAATTAGGCAGTTCAGATATCGTTTTATTCGTTCACTAGCTTATGCCCGCGACTTCTTCCGCGTAGGTTTCAATATTAACACATCTTCACTGTTTTTAAAGATTAATTTGGTTTCCCGTAGGAATTAGATGATTTTTCAGGATAAAACTATCTTATGTCCTATTCCAGGACCTAACCATGAGGCCATTTTGTATACTATATTTTTATTATTTTTGACATTTTGTATACTCTTTTTTATTATTTTTTGACGATCACATTAACTCTGACCTTTTACGTAAGTTAATCTATGTATTAAAATTTGTAATGTGAAATACAGAAATCTAATCTAATCTAATCTAACCTATATGTGGGCCAAGTTTCATCCCGATCCGTCTAGTGGTTGGAGCGTGATTGACATCCAAACAACTAAACTTTCGCATTTATAATATTAGTGGGATGGAATTCATTCGCTTCCGCAAACAAAGTCGCATGACACATCTGTGGTAGCAATTTTGATAGTGCCCCTGACATTTAACCTTCCTGCTTACTATCATATGATCTAAATTTAGACCTACCATTATGGGGGCACGCTCAGTAGATTTATTTCTGCGTTTAGAATCTCATACTTGACATTTGGATGTTTGTATAATCAATAGAGAGGTACCGATCATACCGATATTAAAACATTTAAAGCTGTTTAGGCCATGTTAGGTTACCGGTATTCAAGCTGGGTGAAAATTCTTTCAACAAGGTTTCCTAGAGGGAGTAATTTTTTCCTTCTAATATATTACTGGTACCAATCTGAATGAACAATTATTCACAGACTACTGGGTAATCATTATTAATCTAGTAAACTATCAGACATTTTTTATATCTATAATACCGGTAATATATGTGGCAAAAACACTTCGTAATAAATCATCAATAATTCGTATCCTTGGTAAACTATCTTTAACTTTTGTGCCATTTAAGGATACCGTTAGATTACCGGTATTAAAGCTGGATGAAATATTCTTCACAGATACCTGGTTGTCTATATTTGTTTTTCTTCTAATATACTACTGTTATTAAAGCTGTGTATAAAATTCGTTTCAAACTTATTACTTGTTCCACCATTAATAAGGTAGTAAATTTACAAGTCGAACAGCTTGAATACCGGTGAATTTTTTCTTGTCTGTTATTGTTGTTGTTAATTTTGGTACTAGCTAGGAAAATGATGACGCTGGCTTTGGACGAGAGCGGGACTTTCCCACTCCCGCTCCAACTGTAGTACAAATCAATCGCAATATTAATTGTACCGAAC
This sequence comes from Esperia sulphurella, assembly GCA_947086405.1. Taxonomy (NCBI): domain Eukaryota; kingdom Metazoa; phylum Arthropoda; class Insecta; order Lepidoptera; family Oecophoridae; genus Esperia; species Esperia sulphurella. Next base: position 1,665,376 of record OX352261.1, read on the forward strand.
ATAATAATTATACTTCTTTATTATATTGCATATAATGGCTTCTAGAAACATATACTTTATTAATATCTCAGGTACTAAGTGGCGTATCAAGATGAAACATGCACCAGGTTTTAAGTTAAACCTCCAGCAAGAAAACTGTATCAAATTACATTCAGTAGTTTTTGCGTGATAAGGTTACAAATATACATACAGACAAACAGACAGACAAAAATTCTAAAAACAATAATTTTTGCTTCTATTGGCCCTATAAAGAGGGGTCTTTATAGGGCCAATAGAAGCCAAAATTATTGTTTTTAGAATTTTTGTCTGTCTGTATGTATATTTGTTACCTTATCACGCAAAAACTACTGAATGAAATTTGATACAGTTTACATTTTCTACAATATCTCCCATGTACAGACATAGACCAGTTACAGTTTTATTATAGGTATATATTACTAAATTTCTTTGTCTAGTCGTAGAAGATGGAGTGAAATCATTGCTTTTGTTGAACGTGTATTCAAATGTAGATTATATTGTTTCAGAGGCCGAATATGGAGCCACGGTGGTTTCACGTGCTCCTATGGGCAGCTCTCTGCTTTTCCTCAGGTAAAATAATTTTATAATTTTTTCACAAGAACTCACCAAAATGAGTGACATTTTGTTGGTGTGTGGAGTAGGTTATTGAAATTATTAGTATTATTGACTAAAAACGGGTCTTTAGGTGATTGTAGTAAGTCAGAAAGTGTGATATGACGCAGTCTTTAAGACGACGAGCCACTTCGCGGGCAGACTGTACCCGCTAATTGTGTTAATTTAATAATAAACTTTCCGCTTCTCGAAGCACAAAGAGATTTTATGCTCTCATTTCTAATGCAAACACACGTGTATCTCTACCGAATAATATAGGTATCTATATATCATATCTCTTAGTGGTAAATAAAATAATTGCAAAGATTCGGCGAGCCTGTAGTCAACGCCGAGCGATCGATGCCATACGTTAGAAAGAGAAGCATTTATGTTGTACATTAGTTTCGGCGAGCCTGTAGTCAACGCCGAGCGATCGATGCCATACGTTAGAAAGAGAAGCATTTATGTTGTACATTAGTTTCGGCGAGCCTGTAGTCAACGCCGAGCGATCGATGCCATACGTTAGAAAGAGAAGCATTTATGTTGTACATGATGTTGTCCCTGTCGATCGGCTATGTTCGCACGCTGACTGCTGACAGCCCTACAATAATTTACACACAGACCACACAAACGTGTACGAACAGGCTGGTGATCTTGTGGTAGTATTAGGTATTAAAATCACATAGATTCTATTGAATGTCGGGGGAAGATTGATAAGCCGTGTGGTTCCCGACCTAGAATAGGGGAACAGGGCCACCCCCAATCTTTCCGTGAGTGTCGTCAAGGCGACTAAGGGATTGCACCAGGGACGGGTAGCAGCGTCCTCCTGTGTATTATTCATTACTGCGATCACCGATCCGCCGTCCAAGCGTGCTGATTTTGGCGAATTCCCCAGTAGACTGCTTAACAAAAATGGCATTCTATTGGGAAGGCTATTTGTTCAGCAGTGAACGTATTTTGGCTATGATGATAACATCCAGATAAAGGTCGTGCAGGAGATAAGACAATTCTTGGGTACAAAAAGACGTTACAGTTTGCATTTAGATTTCATCATCAGCCTAAATAAGTCCACTACTGGACATAGGCTTCCCCAATAGAATACCACTTTTGGTAAATTGGCCATTGGGGGATATGCCATAATAACCACGCTTGGCAGGCGTGGTTATTATGGCATATCCCCCATAATGATCTTAACATACACACACAGGACAACGCTGCTGCCCGTCACTGGTGCAATCCCTTAGTCGCCTTGACGACACCCACGGGAAAAATAGGGGTGGTTCTATTCTAACCCCACGGCATCATTATCAACATGTAATTTATTCGAATATATGCCATAGTTATATAGGTAATAAGAGAATGCCACAATGTTCTCAGGATCAACAAACATGCTGCCTGTGTTCATAAAGGACATGAACAACCTACCGTTATCAGAGAGCACGCCAGTTGGTACCATAGTGTACACGTTAGAGGCTCAGGATCCTGAGGGATTTCCGGTGAGTTTGTACCTAATTTAGTAGAATCAAATATGATGTTATAGGTTTATCATTCACATGCTTTGCGGTGAAGGAAAAGATGAGTAGTAAACAAGAAAGATATTCGTAAAAATTCTCGCAACACCTACTAATAAAATAATTCAGTATAGATTAGATTAGATTTATTTATTTCACTTTTACATCTTAAAAGTTCAATTTTACATGTCATTCTAATATAGTAAAAGGGATCGTCATAAAATAAAATAATGTATAAATTACAATGTCAACAACTTAAATAATGTCATAGTATATAACATACTATCTATGTCAGTATATAATATTAAAATAAAAATTTAAAAATACACTTGGTATTAAATTATTTCAAATTGAATTAAACGTCAGAGGGCCCACCAATTTAATTTTTTAGAAAATTCATTTATGGAATAATATTCATTTTCCAAGAAAAGGTTTTCCAGTCGTCGACTTAACGTTATAGAATACCTAATACTTAATGAGGTCAGTAAAACAGATAAGTATCGAATGTTACAGATAAAATACGGGCTGAAGTACACAGACAAATTTTCTGTGAATCCTGCGACTGGTGAAGTGACGCTAGCCAAACCCCTGGATAGAGAGGTAACATATGAAAACAATATTTATTTTACTCAAAGTTATTGTAGCCTTTTCATCGGACAATTTTTAAAAATGTATGTTTAAAAATGTTATGATGTTGTGACACACGGAAAGAGAGAAGACAGACAGACATAAAGAAATAATAAGGGTTCCATTTTTACCATTTGTATACAGAACCCTAAAATAGGGTGGAGTTTCAGAAGCAGACATTTGCAAAAGTTATTATTTTAAGAAGTTATCATTGTCCGACGAAACGATCAATGCTTTATTGAATGTACATTGAATTTTTTATTATAGCTGGAAGATACAATAAAATTTGAAGTGTCCATAGAAGACCAAGATCCAGAAACAAAGCAAAATCTAGTCCAAACTCAACCTGTAACTGTTATAGTGCTAGACGAAAATGATAATCCGCCTATCTTCAAGAATGTAAGTTCTGCGTTGATGTAGATAAGTCTATATTTTGTAATGACTGTGTAAAAAATTAATTACCGCTCAGATATATTATAGCTAACAACAAGAGGTGAAAAATACATATTCAATTTTCAGAGTCCTTACGAAATAGATGTGCCAGAAGATGAAGAAATAGGTAAAACGATATTGCGGAAAATTGAAGTAGAAGACAGAGATTCTGTGGGTGATAATCTTGAAGTTGGATGTGTACCTAACGAACAGGTATGTAACAAAAGTACGAATATAGTAGGCTAGCTTTCTGCCAAGGGCTTACTGCACACACAAAACATTTATTAGAAACAAACAAAAAAAATTGAATTACATAAACAAAAGATCAAAAGCATCGTTGCCCATAGTTACTTCTCTATGCTATTGCCTATTGTTAGTTCTCTTTGAGTGGACCAACCCATCAGCTAAAGATAATTGGTAGACCTTTATTTTTGGGACATATTTATTAATTGAATAAAGTCTGTTTTAGTTTCATACAAATGTATACATCATCATCATCAGCCCGAAAGAGTCCACTGTTGGACATAGGCCTCTCCCAAGGTGCGCCACTGAACCCGATCCTCGGTTATTCTCATCCAGTTACTGCCAGATCGTCGCTCCATCAAGCCAGGGGGCGTCCCACACTACGCTTGCCCAGTCGTGGTCTCCACTCGAGAACTCGACTTATGTTTAAATTCAACCTCTTGGAGAAACCTCAACCTTGACTTTTGTAGTATATTGCGGTGATGCTTATAAATATTTTTATTTATTTCAGTGGCCAGAAGCATGTGAAGCTTTTGAAGTCGTGGCAATACATTCCACTGCTAACCAGTACATAGGAGCGCTGGTGCTAAGGAAACCCTTAGATTATAATGAGAAGCAATTCTACCAGTTTCAGTTGTATGCTACTGTAAGTTTGTTCTGTAAAGTTATCAAAATCTTATTAAAACGTTCGTGGATAGACGTCTTACCAGTGGCTCCTACTGCAACTCTACGTCTATGGACGTCGTATTTTGTATTGTTTCTTATTGATGCGTCGTCTAGTGCCGTATCATGAACTCACATCACGTGGGATGTGTCCACGTATGTGCTAAGATTAGTTTAAACATTTTACTTATTATAATGTTGCTATTCATTATTTATAAGACATTAATTTTCTCCCGAGTCTTTAATAAGTCTAATTAGAATGAGGATTATAATACTTATGAGACTTATTTAACTTTTCAGGATGGCGCTCTTAACTCAACAGCACACGTGGAAGTAAAAGTGGTCGATGTACAGAACTCCCCGCCAGTTTTCGGTGGATCCCTCAGCGCAGCACTATCAGAAGATGCTCCTGTTGGAACTCTTGCACTTACAGTAAAGGCCCGAGATGCTGATAGGGCGCAACCTAGAAGTGTGGTGCTTGAACTTGTTACTAGTAAGTTTAGTCTAGATTTATACAAACATCTGATGAACCCTCATGCAGAGATTTTTGGGAAAAGGGGAACTGTTAAATGATTCTTTGAAGCAGGAAGAGGCTCTAATTCTACCGAGAATTTGTTACTTAATTACTCTAATAGGGTAATCATTTGATAATTTTTTTTCCAGATCCATTGGACTTCTTTGTATTGGACAGAAATACCGGAGAGTTACGAACAGCCAAACCTTTGGATAGGGAAGCATTAGATGATCCATCATCGCCTCTGAACCTTACAGTTAGAGTAAGTTTTCAATATCAATATTTCTTTACTCAGAATGTCGCTAATCATACTTAATACGATAATTTTTTTATCACAGGCAACAGAAGTAGTGGACGGTGCTCCATTAATCTCCAACCTAACTTCCGCGACCGCAACGGTCACCGTCACTATCAAAGATGTCAATGACGAGCCTCCCAGATTCAATAGGAGGGAGTACAGTGTGGAGATACCTGAGAGCTTACCTATAGGCACACCATTGCCTAACTTAGACATGGTGGTTACTGACACTGATGTTGTGAGTAAAAGCTAATAATATTATATAGGACCAAAATGCAAGAAATTATGATTTAAACCATAGTCTTTATCATTCAGAAAAGTACAGACTCGTCGCAGTTTTCCTATGTTTCCCACATAGGAAAAATCTATAAAAAATATATTTCTTGAAAGAGATGTAATACAACTACATTGATTTGTCGTATCTCCTTATCTTAAACTAATTTCTATAATATTTTCCATATATCATGGAAACTATTATAGGTGTGTGTTATAATCTTTTGATCAATTTTACTTCTTTTTACCAGGGACTAAATTCAGTGTTCACCCTTCGTCTCTCCGATGAATATGGAGCATTCATAGTGGAGCCAGCCACAGCTACAGGAAGCGCCTCAGTTACTTTGCGTCTAAATTCCAGTCTGGATTATGAAGATCCCAATCAGAGGAAGTTTATTTTGGAAGTAAGTAAATATTGACTTTTCCCCTGACACAGGTATTAATTTACTTAAAAGGGGTTCCTTACATTTAAAAAAACTGTATTAACTGTAAGTTGTTGCAATAAAAATCAAATCAAATCAAATCAATTCGGGTGGCAATTCGGGTGGCAATTGACATATGCATGAGGTGATGATATCTTACTGTAAGTTTTTTTATATAATTTAGATAGTATTTAGGTAAAGGAAAACCTGCATATGGCAGAGAAGAAACTCTAAGGCATATAAAATTTTGTATACAACTTCCTGGCTTCCATAAAATTGATAGTTAACCTGCTCATAAGCAGGGAAAAATAAATCGTCTGCCCTGTGTGCTACGGTGACGAATGCAGCCACAGTATCCCCTGCCTGCAAAACTGCATATGCCGAAGAAGATATTCTGAGGAGTATGTGAAGTCCACCAAATCGGCTTGGGACACCGTTGGTGGTCAGGGGTTTAACACAAAAGATCCTGAAGGGTCGAAGTGTCGCTAGGTCTTCCTGGCCCCCTAAGAAGTTAAGATAGTATTTAGTCCAATATACGCGATTCGACAAAGAACATATCGTACTCATTGAATCCTTTCAGGTGATAGCTGAAGAACTTCACACATCACCCCGTCTCTCGTCCAAAGCTAGCGTGATCATTTCCCTAGCGGATGTCAATGACAACGCTCCTCAGTTCTTTGATGAGCCCTACTCAGCGAATGTGGCTGAAAATGCGCCTGCTGGAACCTGGGTTACTGTTTTAAGGGCCACCGACAGAGATACTGGCAGGTAACATGAGTCAAATTCACTGTTAATAAGAATATTTTATTTGTTGGGTATTTCCGTACAAGTACAATTTGGATCTTATGGGTAAGCGCGATCCATCTTAGGCCTCATTATCACTTACCGTCAGGTGAGCTTGAGTTCAAGCGCAAACCCATCAACAGTAAAAAAAATTACTGACTGAGAACTATGATCTGAAGGAGTTTTTTTTCTAGTTACTTAAACAATTGTCTTGAAAATATTTCGATTCTGTTACCGATGGTATTTTAACAGGTTTTTTTGTTTTAAGATTTGGCACGGATGGTATAGTCTACCAGTTGTCAGGAAATGGAGCAGATTTATTCAGAGTTGATAACAGAACTGGAGTAATCACAGTGGCTTCTTGCTCTACTCCAGGTCTATCACCGTGTCTCGACTTTGAGACTAGGAAGGATTACTTCCTTCAATATAAAGTAAGCATTTTTATATATACGAGAGAGCTAGCATTAATAATTATACGAGAATTAAACATCAGGATCGACTATATTATTCACAGATCCTTTCCAGTAATATTTAATACTAGCTTCTGCCCGCGACTTCGTCTGCGTAAGTTATGATATTTACACATCTTGAATTTCAAAACAGATATCATTTTCGTAATCAACGTCCCTAAAACCTCAAAAATGATATTCATATCGATTAATTTGGTTTCTCCTAGGAATGAGATGCTTTTTCTGGATAAAAACTATCCTATGTATTATTTCAGGACTTAACCTATATGTGTGCCAAGTTTCTTCCCGATCTTTCCAGTGGTTGAAGCGTGATTGATTAACAAACATCTAAACATATTTGGGTTATAAAAAAACTAATCTCTTGATACATAAACAACGTAAAGTAATTTTTTTTGCATAAGTTAATGTGTGTGTATCTCAAATATATTTTGATCTATTTCAGGCGACTGATGAAGACGGTGCCGGTCAAACTTCAGTAGTATCTCTTCAAATATCCTTGAAAGATTCCAATGACAACCCTCCCGTTTTTTCGACTCAAGTCTACAAGGCTTCAATTGACGAGGATGCCCTTAAATTTGAACCAGAGTTGCAGGTTTGTGTTATCATCAAACGTAATCATGAAGAAGTAATTTATTACAGCAATCCTTCTAGTATTTTGAGTAGTAATCATTTTTCCACAAACATTTATTTGACTAAGATTATAACTTTCTAGGTTCAAGCCCGTGATGTTGACGCCTCATCAGATATACGTTACTCGATCGTCGAACCCGCTACTCACCCGTTTTCAATCGACTCGCAGTCAGGCAGAATATCCGTCAAACCAGAGGCCGAAGGCGTTAACTCCACTGACAACAACAAAATAATACTTACGGTTTTGGTAAGAATAGTAAATAGTTATTTTTAATGAATATTAAAGAACAATTACAATGTTGACAATAATGATGGAATAATGTAACGCTTGATGTTTAATAATATTTTGGTTTTACAGGCAACAGATGGCGTTCACAATGCAACTTGCAAAGTGGAAATTATAGTTCGAGATGTCAATAACCACGCACCTGTATTCGATTCAGATAAATATGACGCTGATATATCAGAAGATGCCCCTTTAGGTAATGCAAGATAAACTAGATAAATATTTTAATTACCGTAGAACAGGCTTAATGCAAAAATGTCCATAACACCTTTAAATTTTAAGTGATAATGATAACAATTTTCACAGGTACACAGGTAGCTGCCGTTCGAGCAACAGACATGGATAGTGGTATCAATTCTGAAATAAAATACTCCATACAAAAGGGTGCTTATGATTCATTTGCTATTGATAATGTTACTGGAGTAGTCACTGTCACATCGCAACTAGACTACGATAAGAAGAACACGTATAGAATACAGATCATTGCTAATGATATGGGTGAGTCCATTATTTCTACTAAGATCTTAACTGAACAGTATGAATATGTATGTATGTACTGACATAAACAGGTATATCTAAAGGTAAAACTGATTAAACGTACTTAAATATGTAGACGTTTTATTGTACCAAAATTAACAACAACAACAAATAAAAATTATAATAGTAATATACGCTTACTAAATAGTTGATTTACCATAATAAGTTAGCTCAATATTACATAAACGAATCAAAAACTTTCATAGAATCTTATGTAACTCATTTGAAATCAGATAAAAATGCTCGTAGATTGAAATTTAACTGGATATTAATATAACTTATTCTGTTACAGGTATGCCAAGCTTAACTGGCACAACTGAACTAGCAGTTCACGTCATCAATGTAAATGACAAGAAGCCTTATTTCACTCCCACCATACAAAGAGCAGAAGTGTCTGCTGATGCGAAATTAGGTACAATAGTTCACAACTTAATAGCAGTGGATCCGGATATAGTAGACAATGCCCAGTTGGTGTACGATATATCTGAAAATAAAATGATCAGGGCTGTGGATAGGAACGGGAAAGAGGTTAATAATTTTCTTTACTTTAAATTGTATCCTTCTACTGCAGATAATACTCACAGAAGTTAGATAAGTTCAACAGTCTCCAAATCAGACAGAGCTCGTCCTAATTTTATGACTACTGGAAATTGGTTGAACTTATTCGTGAGTATGTAGTTGTAACGTGTTCGTACAGATATACAGTCCCTTTCTTAATTATTTTACCTATGCCATCCTAATGCATTGTGAAGATAACTTTTTTGATTTGGACTTTTATTAAAAAAATTTACTTCTGTCATGACTATTTTTGTATTTTATACGCTAAAGATTGTTTTATTGCTCTAGGTATCAGATGAAGGCATATTTGGCGCATGGTTCACAGTACTATCAAATGGCAGCGTTACAATATCGCAACAGCTTGATCGCGGTAGAGCAGCGGTTCTGACTCTACCAGTCAGTGTTATTGATGCATCCGCACCTACTTTGCAGCAAGCAGATGGTACTCTTAAATTAATATATCACGTAATCTTTTTACTTATATCGTAACTGAATACTACTCTCTTGCATTATGACAGGATCTAAAGTTTTAGTTTTAAAACAATTAATATTCTACTAGACTTTAAAAGTACAATAAAGATGTATTTGAATCATATATTTCTCGGAATAGTGGTAACAAAATCCGAAATGACAATGTTTTTATAGCATAAGTTCCCATAAATTAATGATCTAACGCTAATGATGATATTAAAATTTAGAAAACAGGAACATGTACGTCATACACAATGTACGGGTTCCGTCAATATATTTTCCATATTTCCAAAGTTCATTTATTTGGATTCTTCAAAAATACTTAACATTTTTTTTCTTCCACAGGCGAATTAATAATTACTATAGTAGATGTCAACCGACATGCACCAGTTTTCTCTGAACCCTCATACCTAGAACGAATGGTGGAGGAGCAACCTGTTGGCACAATACTAAACACCTACACTGCTACGGATAAGGAGACACCTATTTCGGCCATAGTTATACATCCACCCAGCGCCTATTTTCAGATTAATAACGTTACAGGTATATCGATTATTTGTGAATTATTTATTACGTATTAGAAGAATAATAGAGGACTTATCATTGAACCTTGGGGTGGCACTTCTAAATTATTTGAAAACGAATTAACTTATATTAAATCATCATCATAATATCAGCCCTTAGACGTCCACTGCTGGACATAGGCCTTCCCCAATGAATGCCACCACATCCGGTCCCCTGTCCTCCGCAAATAGGTGAGAGACGTTGTCAAACGCTGCTCTAAGGTCCACTGATAGAAACAATAAAATTATTTTTGTCATTGCATTTCACTTGCAGGAGTCGTCAGAACAACTCAGCGTATCGACTATGAAAAAGTTCACTATATCAACTTTACTCTCATCGCTTTCGACTCTGGAGTACCACAGCTGTCATCATCTGCTTCTGTGGTGGTGGAGATTATCAACGCCAACGATGAGGAGCCAGTGTTCGCGGCTACTGCCTACGACTCAACTGTTGCGGAACATGCTGTCGCTGGTACTAGAGTGGTGACTGTCACTGCAGTAGATAAGGATGAAGGTTAGTTAATTGTTTATTTTAAAAAATATTATTATACGTTTACTAATTATTTTAAGGGTTATTTTAGTCAGTAAATTCATTGGTGTAAGTTATGGTTTATTTAGCTTGCGATTTGATCTAGATAACATAAGCAGTTAAAATACCCAAATAATTGTTTCTCTTGCTTCCTAATGATTGCTTTAGCGGGTGCAAACATAACCACTTCATTCGCAAAACAATTTACTATCTATACATCCAAAAAACAAAGTTGATAATTTCACTAAAATAAAATCTTCATCTCTCAGGTGAATTCGGCGAAGTCCGTTACAGTCTTTCTGGTGATCTGTCACCACTCTTCACCATCGACCCCATCACTGGAGTTGTGACTGTTGCCACTGACGCTGTAATTGATCGTGAGATTGTTAGCGATATCTATCTTCGGGCGATAGCCAGTGATAAAGCTCCACCGCATATCAGAAAGTCTACTAGTGTGCCTGTAAGTTATTTTTTTTATTTTACTTTACTAATTCAATTATCTATCAGTTGAATTTTTAATTTCTCAAGTTTTAGGTTAGCTATACAAATGATTGCAATTACTTGTTTCCAGATCCACGTAAAGGTTATAGATATAAATGATAACCGCCCAATCTTTAGCCAAAATGTATACAAAAGTACAATAGCTGAGAATCTTCAGCTTAATCCACCTGCAGCCATACTTCAAATCCTTGCAGAGGATAAGGATGAAGGGGCTAATGGGAGGGTCGAATACAATATTGTGAAACAGAGTGAACCAGGTAAGATAAACGTCTATGCTACTTGAAATGGAAATGAAAACTACAAAGTTGCCAGATAAGCAGCCTTACAACACAAGAATCATTGAGTAAATCAACTAATACTAAAAATATTTTTCTTCCGTAACAAACTCTAACATAACTAATATGTTTTGTAATAAGGATGATCTATCTATCTTTCAGGAACATTCACGGTTGACCCGACGAATGGTATAATTTATCCAGCCAACAACGTCACTGGCAATACCACCTACCATCTCACAGTAACGGCTACCGACTTGGCCGGACGAGGACCGCATATAGACACGGCTAAAGTTGACATTAGTGTAATGAGTGTTAACAGGCATAGCCCGGTATTTGTGGCACCACCACCAGAACTGAGACAGCTGGAAATCCCAGAGGTAAAATTAACATTTTAAAGCAGGGCATAACAATGAAAATAAAAATTCATATTCATATACACACACATTTATTGTTCAGAAACACAAGATTCCTAGTTTTAGAATATCCAAAATAAGTGTCATAATCAAAATAGTGAAACATAATATAAATGATGAAAATTAATTGGAATTGGCTGCACATCTAAGCTATAAATGATATTAATACTTTAATCAATGTATTTTATTTTACAGAACGCGCCACAAATTCATTACTTAATAACAAGATTCGAAGCTACTGACGAAGATTCTGGAGACAACGGAAGAGTTTCATATTACCTGAAGGTGGACAATCAGAACGTTGAAGAAACCCAAGAATTTAGCATTGACAAGGATACAGGAGAGTTAAGGACCAAAACTTTCTTGGACAGAGAGCAGAAGCCGGAATATCAGGTAAATAAATTGGTCATTAGTGGACCGAATTACCATAACAACGTATCTGAACAACTTTTAAAGTAGAAGTTAGGAAGAAATAACTATAGAGAATCCAATTAAAAGTTGAACTTAGACAATAGAAATAATTATACTACCATCCTCACTTGCAGTTGGTAATAGCAGCAGTGGACAACGGAAACCCAGCCCATGAGAGTCTGCGACTCCTCACAGTGGTCTTAGCTGACGAAGATGACAACTCGCCCCATTTCCAACAGAACAACTATCAGTTCAATATACGAGAGAATCTAGCACCTGAAATCATCGTTGGTAAGTTTGAATAATGATACAATACAATACACTTAATTGCACAAACAAATACAGTTACACGTTATAAAAGTTACAAATAGTACAATTTGGGCAGTCTTATCGCTTTAAGCGATTTCTCCCAGACAACCTTTGGGTAGAAAGTATTATGTATAATGTAACTTTGCAAATAATATTAGGACATGCGACGTGAAGTACTTGATTATTTATGAATTTTAAATAGCAGACTCCCCAACCCGTCTGGGCCTCTCCAACCCGTCTGGCCAGCGCGGCGAGTGTAGGCCAAATACTCCGTCTCCGGCAGATGAGAGAGGGTTTTGCTCCTGCAGTGGAGACAAAAATAACCTGATGATGAAATAGCAGACATAGACTACAACAATGATAAACTTACATTTTATTTGCTAGGTACAGTCAAAGCAATAGACAAGGATTCTGGGGACAATGGACAGGTGTACTATCATATCCTGGAAGGCAATCAAGAACATGCCTTTACAATCGGGAAGACCTCGGGCATAATCAAGGCTAATATTAGTTTTGACAGGTGAAAAGACAAAAGCTTTAAACACAAAAGTGCTATATCTTTTCTATTCCATTTAATGAACAAGTTAGTAATAATGTCGTTATATTTCAGAGAAAAACAAGCAATGTACTCTTTCACAATTTACGCTAGCAATAGCCCTATTCTAGAGAAAGCTGCTGTATTACTCAACTCTATCGACAATGGGACTGAGGGTCAAAATGACATTACCACGGTTACCGTCAGAATATTAGATGAGAATGATAATGAGCCAAAGTTCCAACAGAAAATATACTACGCTGGTAAGTCCCAACTACATTGACATTTAAAGTTATGATATGATCTGCACAAATATTAAACAACTAACTGTGCCCTGTGACTGTTTTACCTTGTTCGACTTCGACTTCATATTCGCTCCCGCTCCCATCCCACTCTCCCACGTCAACTACAGCTCTAAATGTAGTCCCCGGTGACCGTTTTGTACGACAGGCTGGGGCTCTTAGGGGGCCAGGAAGACCTGGCGACACTTCGACCCTTCAGAATCTTTTGTGCCAAACCCCTGACCACCAACGGTGCCCCAAGCCGATTTGCTGAACTTCGCATACGCCTCAGAATTTCTTCTTCGGCATATACAGGTTTGCAGGCAGGGGATACTGTGGCTGCATTCGTTGCCGTAGCACAAAGGGCAGACGATTTATTTATCCCTGCTTATGAGCAGGTTAACTATAAATTTTACGGAAGCCAGGAAGTTATATACAAAGTTTTCAATATGATTAGCAGTTAGTTTAATTATCTCATTTTTTCGTAGGAATAAAGTACACAGCCCGCGTCAACGAGCCAATAATATCAGTAGTTGCTGAAGACCCAGATCTGGAGGAGAATGGCACCCTGGTCTATATGGTTGCTGCTTCCAATCTGTACAAGTTTGGGGCTTCACAGTCCAGTGGCAGTGTCGTGCCTTCGCCTTTCAATATAAGTCAGGATGGTAAGTTTTGTAGATCTTCATCATTGACATTCATAGTTTATTCTTGTAATAGATTAGTTGGATGCAGTTTTAATATAATTTTACGGACACGTACAAGATTGGAATAGTAAAATTTTAAAGATTTATCAATTACGAAAACATATTTTTTAATTTATATAAAAGCAGTATTAGAAAAAAGAAAAAGTTTGTAATGTTTCCTTAATTTATTTGCTGCATCCTACTAATATTATAAATGCGAAAGTTTGGATGTTTGTATGTTTGTTACTCAATCACGCTTCAACCAATGGGCGGATTGTGATGAAACTTGGCACATTCATAAGTTAGGTCCTGGAATAGGACATAGGATAGTTTTTATCCTGAAAAATATACCGTTCCTACGGGAAAACATAATAATTTGTGATATTAAGTTGTTCACGCCGACGAAGTCGCGGGCAACAGCTAGTATTCAAATAAAAATCTTGCACAAATGATTAGATACTTGGAGTATAGGTCAGTAAAGTTGATTTCAGCAAAAAAAATTCCTCTTAAGAAAGAAGATGTGTTGCGTGAAAATTGTTACGCCGGCCGTTTCTTCTTCACAGCGCTAACACCTAGGAAGCGGTAGTCGATAAAAAAAAATGACGTGTATAAATGAACCAAGTGTACTCATATGCAATAAATGATTTTGACTTTGAATTTGAAGAAAACCATAATATTGACTGTATTTAATTCTTTACAGGAATTCTAACGACGGCTCATTACATGGCGGAATACAATCAAGACCGTTTCGTTCTTGACATCATCGCCCAGGAGATAGCACCTCCTCATAGACAAGCTAAAGCGCAAGTTTATGTAAGTATGATACATACATAAACTTTCTGCTGAACTATGATGAACATCCTAGTGATTTCTAGTCGATGTAATTTATCGATAACCTCTCAATACATCAAAATAATAGGACCAGTATTCCTGGTGATTATGGTAAATCCGCCGATGGACATCCCACCAAGAGTGACATTCTATTGGGAAGGCTTATGTTCAGCAGTGGATGTTTTTAGGCTGATGATGAACATCAAAATCAGTGATCGGTGATTGACTTTTTATGACCAAAACTGGAATCACGTAGGAATTAAAACTTTATTTAACCCTTAAACAAACGCGAGTCCCTGTTTATGATATTAAGAAAATTACAATCGATTCTGGGTAAATCATGATTTCTATTTCATTTTTAGTAACAAAAATATAAAAAAAAATAGGGGATGAAGGTGTTTTTACGGTGGTAAATAATTAAAACGAGTATCGAAGTTATCTACAATATTTCGCTACTTTTATGTAAGAAGTAGTATTAAAAGTTGGTCCTACATTGTTGAATCAACATAAGTTACATATACCCGTATTACGGTCGACAAGAAATCACTACAAATATTTATCGTGATACAAAAACTTCTATGTCTGATGATGAACCATCATGAACTATCATGAATCTGATAAACTATGAAATCGCACAATCTTCCAGGTTTGGATCATAGATCGATCAGCATTGATTCGAATGGTAGTATCACGTAGCTGCTCCGCTCCGGTCCCAGTCCTCACGCGCCTGGCTTCAGCTGGCCAGGCTCTGCTGGTGCCTGGAAGACGGCTGCCTCATGTGCAGGCTGACCGACGGTTTGATGATTGGTAAGTTTGTAAACTCTGTTATCAACAACATGATTCTGTATAAGATATTCTTCTATATGTCGCTGACCTGAAAGAAGGTAGCGGAGGACCGGGTGTGGTGGCGTTCATTGGGGAAGGCCTATGTCCAGCAGTGGACGTTTAAGAGCTTAATGATGATGATGAATGGAAGTGTGTACTGGAAATTATACACGGCATAGAGCTGGCGTTACAGCATTGATCCCTATTTAGAGGTCTGAAGTGAAGACAAGGGTTATATACTATATACAAATACCGTAACTCTCAAGTGATTTAGCTATATTTACACGTACCCAATGAAGGAAGACCTTATAATATCTGATAGTTGCTGCTGACATTGATAAGTTCCAAGAAAGAGATATTATTTATAAGTAGGATATTTAACCCAGTATTCAAATATTACAGGTGTGAAATTCACCTGCATGCTGTGGATCCTACCACATACCAGGTGCTTCCCGTTGAGAAGGTGCTGGAAACCATTGACTCAAAGTATGACGAGCTCAAAGATGTTTACCAAGAGTTTGGAGTTGAAACTCTTATTGCGGCCAGCGCTACTTCTAAAGGTCTGTAGTATTTTATATTTATTGTTGACAAAAAAGCCCGACTTAATCTTGTTCCTTTGGTCTGGTTCGAAGACTACTACTTCAAAGATATTTTAAGATTTTTTTATGGAACAGGTACCTACTATTATCTTTATTTTCCCACTTTATCTCCTGCAGTCTGAGTTCTGACTTTATGGTGCATTATATATTTTCATTGTAATCTTTTTGCAAATTTCTTGCTATCCTGTCTACTTCCTAAATTTATGCTGTCTTCTATAATATTTATGCAACTGTCTCATAATGAAGGGAAGGTAACACGTTATTTCAAAGGGTACACAATTGTTTTGTAACCCTAATTATGTACATTTGCATACATAACCTTTTCTACACATAATAGTTTTTTAAATGTTGCATAGTGTAATTATTGCACAGTGTAGTGGGATTAAGCATCTCATGATATTAGTACACTTTGTTAGTATTTTCGATAGAATTTTTAATCATTTTTAAACTATTATATTTAGAAAAGAAATTAAACGACTAATAATGCCTGTCGTCGTATGCGGCGCGCTGCTGTTAAATTAATAAAGATTGATCTCATTATTACACAGAAACTCCTGTACTGAAGTTATTTTTATATTTTCTGTAAACCTTTTTGTATGCTAGTATTATAAGTTTGCACTTTATATTGGTTTCAGCTTCCGATGCTTTTGATCCCGCGTTAGCAGCATTAATAGCACTATTGATTGTACTTTTCACTGGAATCGTCACTTTCATAGTCGTCTGCGCATGTCTCAAGCATTGGTAAGTTACTATTTGTTAACTTTGATGTGTACAGAGAATGACATTAACGAAGCGATGAATATCACAAATCCAAACAGTTTCATTTATATTATAATCTCAAAATCCAAAATCGATGAAGTGTGTGAGACACTATCAACATCTCCATTATTTTTGGATCTTACTGTTTTAGAACTTTCGTCGTTACCCGTACCCATTATTTGTTCCTTTGAAATTTCTATTGAAAAATCTCTAAGTTTTAATTGACCTCTAAAAGTTAGGTAATTTTCTAGTCTAAATATCATTTCAAAGCCGGATCAGAATAATTCATTATTATGTATGCTTGATGCAGATAAATGCCTAGAACAAATGATCAGCTAATGAGAATCAAAAATATCAACTAGCGTAAGAGACAAAATATCAAAAATGAGTTACGAGTATATACGAGTTTGTTCTTAAATTCAGAATTAGCTTATATTTGAGTGTACATCGTTAAAGATCCAGAAAATATAAGAATCTGACTGTTATTTATATATCATCAAAAATTAAAAAAGTTACTAAACATACATAAAAAATTGCCTCTCCTGAAAATATGTTAAATCGTCATTTGTTCCGTAAGCTAACTGATATTTAAAGTATCGATATGGGAAATCTCTTTCAACAACGAATTATATACAAAACATAATACACGGTGCTACTTTGCATTCTTGCCATATTCACAGAGCTAATAGTAGAGAACATTACCTATTATTTTAGATAAACTAGAGACTCTCATAAATAAAGCACCCTAAGTTTTTAGTAAACTTTGTTTTGCAGTACACATAGGAATAAACCAATTTTTTCTCGCACGTTCAACAGGCGCAATAGGAATAAACCAATGTGGGCGTGGCCAGGCCTGGCGTGTAAATGAATTGATTTCAGATTTTCCTTCCTACTTTACCGCCAACAATGCCTAATTTAATATCATTACATTGTTGTCCATTTCTTTGCAAAGTAATAAATTAGGTATTTTTGGCGTACCTAGTTAAAAAGCTAAAATCATCTAATAAGATTTAAAAATTATAATTTTTAATTTGTAAATGTACAATTAATTGGTTATTTACAAGTTCCTACTTACAAAATGTACGTGCTGCGAAGCAATTGTTCAAAATGTCCTCCGTTTTGATGAAGGCACAGTCTAGCACGGCGAAGCGAATTTCGCTTTAGTTTTCGCAACACATAAACGTTTTGTTTCACTGTTTCGAACGCTGAAACAATCCTTTCGCGTAACACATTTACACTGTCTATCTACTCTGAGTATACCAAGCGTTTCACGTCACTCCAAAAATAATAGTCCATCGGAGGAATAGTCCGGAAACCGTGGTGGATGAAATAAGAGCCCAGTAAATTCCCGTCGATTGAGACTAAAGCGGTGTTGAAACGAGTCTCGCTTAACTTTTCGAGGATTGTGATCACGATGAGTCCACCAGTGCTCATTATGGATATTAAAAATTCCAACTCTCGTAAACCGGCTTTCGTCAGTCCACAAGATGTTGACATGTCGGTTGTCCAGTAGCCAGCGACAAAATGTACTCCGTGAGGCGTTATCTTGAGGGAGCAGATCTTGGACTTTCCGAAAGTGAAACGGACGTTGTTATTCACTTTTCAAAAGTTTCCACACTGTCTTGTGGCTCACACCGAAGTAACGGCCTGCTTCCCGGGTACTGGCACGAGGCTCTCTTTCAAGGTACTCGAGAATTGACTCTTGCAATTCGACGCTGCCTCGAGCTTGAGCGTGGAACCGGCGATGGTCTCAAAGTCTCTGCGTGACATGCTCTCTAAGTCTCTGCAAGCATCACCTGACGGGTCGGCCTCGGTTGGTTAGGAAACATTTCCACAAACATTTCTACGGCTTGTCGCAAACTGTTACCACTTATTGCGTCCAAGCGCACCATTTCTACTAATTAAATATTTGAATACGCTTCAGTCATTTTTACAACAATATTTTTGAGAATAATGACAGCAGTTGACAATCAAATAATATCATTGAATAAAGAGACAAGATTAGCATAAAGAGTCTATGTCATGTCGTGATCTTACGAATGATAAATGTGATGTGCATGCATTACGATAATTAGTGGTGTGCTTAACAGATTGTCGATAAAATAAAATAATCCAAACCAAAAAAAAAAATTACGTCATGATTTTTTTTATTGATTTGTGTTTAGTATCAGTAATATAGTTACCTCTGTAAATATGGCAAGAATGCAAAGTAACATCCTGTATAGATACTATTTTAAAAAATACAGGGTCATAGCTCCACCATCAATGCAATCGAGTAAAGGTGACAGTCTTGCTCGACGGCGGATCCTGGAGGAACTCAGCACCACAGAGAACCCTCTGTGGTTGGAGACGAAGCTCAGACCTTATGAGGAACAGGAGTTGACTATGAACGTGTTCGGAGACCAGAACGAGGCTGCAAATGTAGAGCAACCACAGGTTTGTTTAATACTTCTTTGTACCTCGAAGGCACCCATACCTTATGAGAAGACCATGTCTAGAAAGGCAGAAATGGATGACTAATAGAATGTTGATTTATATTATGATGGATATAACTGCAATAGAACAAATATGACTGCGAGGTTTGTGGCACGTTTAATATCAAGCTTCGACTACTTACGCATAGGGTATCTTTTGCATCGACCCCTTCCCAAGAAAAATTAAGTTAGAATATTTCTTTATTTGTAGACTGATAACACATATGCGACGATACAGACCAGTCGAGCTACCGAGCGTTTCGGCGACTACGCGACATTGGGAGGTGAATCGCCCACTCCATTAGAAACTGCCTTAGGATTTCAGGTACGTCTATTAAAAGTTTCTTTAGTTTAAGCAAAGATAATATATACTATAGGTTTAAGTATAACATTTTTCCTTATTATTAGCGTCTATTGATGAACACCTCGAAAAATACTGTTGAGTTCTGTTAAGTCTTAATTATTTGACTTTCTTATGTTTTAGTATGAATATATGGTAATAGATATATAGATTGTGTCTTGTTGAACTGGCCTGTAAAGGTGGACTAAGACGAAGAAATAGCATTACTTACTCAAAACATGTGTATATTGTTTTAGTTTTTCTCCTACTGAACTGACATATCAATATATATTTGCCTGTTTCATAGATATCTATATAACCTATAGTGGCGTGAAGAGTTATAAATACCCCATCATGTAGACTTTCATCTGTGTAATAATAATTAGTTTAGATTAAACAAATTTACTTTACAATAGAAGTTTTTTCAATAGGTGGTTTATCTTTCTTTCTTATTTCTGCCTGCATTCTTTTCCCCTTCTTAATTCTATATTCTTCTTTTATTATTCTCCTACTATTTACATATGACTTCTTGGATTTTAAAATCTAGCTCTTCTCTTAAAGTAATCTATCAAATAACTGTGACCTTTGACTAACGATTTCGTAAATTTATTTTCAGGGTAGTACATTTAAACCACCATCACCTGATACACCAGAACCTCCACCAAGACCCTTAGCGGGGTTAGGGTAGCTATGATAGTAAGTATTTTATGACTTTATGATATATCATTAACCCTACGTAAATCAATATGGGCGTGGTAGCCTAGTTGGTTGTGCACTCGCCACACGTTTTTTAGGAAGGAATTCTAAGGCGTATGTGAAGTCTATCAAATCGTATTGGGGCAGCATTGGTGGATAGGGCTTTGGCACAAAAGATCTCGGTAGGTCGAAGATGTATTAAAATAGCTGATTATATTTAAAAGACTGAACTCACACCTAGACGACAGATAATTTGCATTAACGTTTTCTTACTGCAGATTAGAAATCTAATTGCTTATAGTACATTATTGACTCTGGATTCGTGGGGACTTATTTTGCTTATGTTAGAAATACTAACAACACCAATGTTTGCTTTGTTTCAGGTTCCAACTTAGCATTGTAAGCAATAATCTTAGTAGGTACTCTATGTAAATAATCAAAACCAATGCATGTTGGCAATGTATTATGAATTAAAGGAATAAATCAAATTAAAACTATTGTAAGACTGTTTTTTATACGACTTGTTTTATATTGTTACCATTTTGTGAATATTTATTGAGCTAATTGCATTAATATAATACATTGACAACGTCCACTTAGAAAATATTATATACCTAGTTATACTTTTGCCGAAGGAAATGTTTTATTTTATTTGAAACCTTTGTAAGATTTTAATGTTTTTAATTCGAAATTTACGCGAAATACGTCCTTAAATGTATGTTACTTCTGTCCGGTATGCTTCGCCTCGTCCGGGGACTTAATCGTTTCGACAAAGCCTCGATTGCTTTTTTTACGTAGAGAAATGCTACGCATACCTACTCTCCTCGAGGGGACGAGTGGGTTTTGTCGGACTTAGACCGACTAAAACCCTAGTTTACCCTGCCGCTCGCAATCGGCGGCTTACTTCAGGGGAAGACGGAGTTACAGCACGCCTGCATCAGCAGCACGGTCACCCCGTAGTAATGCTTCCCTCTCCCCAATGACCACTTTTAGTCGGTTTGTATGACAAACCGTGACTGCATTACTCGCCCCGTCCCACAGAGCCTAGTTCGACATCCCCAACCGGGCTATTTGAGAACTCCCACTCCGTCTCAGGTTGTACAAAATAACAGAACTACTGAGACTAGATCGAAGTGTCCCGGCACCGGTACTGTCCCGCCTTGCACTGGTAAAGTACCTCTCAGAAGGAAGTCCTTCTCCGAGGTAAAAGTCCATATCCGAGGTAAAGTCCCTCTCCGAGGTAAAATCCCTCACCGAGGTAAAATCCCTCTCTGAGGTAAAAGTCCACATCCGAGGTAAAGTCCATATCCGAGGTAAAGTCTCTCTCCGAGGTAAAGTTCCTCTATGAGATATAGTACCTTTCCGTGTTAAGTTCTATCTCCGAGGTAAAAGTCCACATCCGAGGTAAAATCCCTCTCCGAGGTAAAGTTACTCTCCGAGGTAAAGTCCCTCTATGAGGTATAGTCCCTTTCTGTGTTAAGTTCTATCTCCGAGATTAAAGTCCCCGGATTTAGTTTATTATTCTGAGTCAGAAACAGAAGTTGAGTGCAACAATACAGTTGAGTGATTCGCGTAAGTTATGTTTTATGAATCACATTCATATAATATAATAGAATGTCTATGCTTAGCTTTTATTCATGACTAGCTGTTGCCCGCGACTTCGTCCGCGTGGATAAATTAACATCACACATTATTATGATTAAATTATAATTCCACATGACAATATTTTGCAGGAAGTTGAGGTATCTTTTCTCTGATTCTTAGAACAAATATTTTATCGGAAGGACATATGCCTTTACCCCTCCTCTTAGTCTCCTCTTCCCCCTCGCATTTCCTTCCCCGTGTCTTCCCCTACCCCTTTCGCCCTCTCCTTTACCCCAACCTTTCCCCTACATCTCCTCCCAACCGCTCCCAACTCTCCTTCTCCCAAACCCCTACCTACACCCAAAGGGATGTGGGTAGAGATTTGGGAGAAGAGAAGGGGAAGGGGAGGGGCTAGGAATGGGGAAGGTAAAGGGGAGAGAGGGTGAGATTGGGAGGGCTAGGACTTTTCCTAGCCCTCACTAATTTATCTGGCATTTTGTTATCCAGTTATTTGGATATGCAAAAACTTAGCACTTTGAGGGAAGGAAGGGAATAGGGAATGGGGAAAGAAACGGGTAGCGGGAAACGGGGGGAAGGGAAAGAGAAGGGGAAGGGGAGGGGGTAGGAATGTGGAAGGTAAAGGGGAGATAGGGTGGGAGTGGGAGGGCTAGGAAGAGTTTTTCCCGTTTCCTGCTACCCGTTCCTTTCCCCATTCCCTTTTCCCTTCCTTCCCTCAAAGTGCTAAGTTTTTGCATATCCAAATAAATGGATAACAAAATGCCGGATAAGTTAGTGATCGGTTACAGAGCCATTATCGTATAAAGATTTTTTTATCGCGATGTGTGGTAATACCCAAAAATAAACTATGCATCAGCTAAAATATAAATAAACTATAAATAGGCTATAAAGTATTATAAAGATCTGTCACATTCCGCAAAGTTTTTTTCCATGAACAGTAACGTGTAACTGCACTCTCATACTTACAAATGAGAAGAAATGAGAGTTCATCTTCTGGATCAGTCTCTTGATATTTTATTAAGATACAAATATACCAGATTGTGTCCTGAACCCTAAACTATAAAACAGTGAAAACCCTGGCAAACACTGTTCCGTAGTTTCCAAGATTACAAACAACATACATCGTACAAAAAAATATGCAGACAAACACGAAATTTTTAAATTATATTTTTGGATTCCACTCTAAAGTAATGTCTGGGGACTGCTTTTTTTTTACTTAAAGCAACGAAACGCCGTTTTACTGTTATATTATATGAATAGATTATTTACGAATTACTAAATTATTAGGCCTATTTCAGGCTAATGATGATAATTACACAGTTAAGACTATCTAATAAATAAAATCGTAAACATCGCGTGTCTGTACATTAAAGGCATCTGAAAAAAAATTCGAGGTCTAAGGATAAGTAATAGAACACATTTCAATCAATTTTGGAATTTTTGTCTGTTTATCTGCTTGTTTGTCTGTGAGTTTGTGCACGCATCTGAGTTGAGGAGCATGTCTGAAAACTCTTGAGCGTGAGTGGCCCCCAAGTTGGAGCCGCATATAGGTACTTATTGCGTGAGTCTCAATTTCAGTACTCCCGACCATAAGTAGTACAGAGTGCTTGAGGCCGGCCTTCACCTCATCGGCAGTGGTGCCCCGCGTCACCACCGGCAACGACTGGCGAAATTCACCGCAAAAGTAAACCATGATAGCACCCGTCCCACGATTCCCCCTCCTTTTACACTTGCTACAGCTTTCTTGTGCGCCATAGTGCACTCATCCCAAACGATTATACAGAAGTCCTGGATCACCCCGGTTTTGTCGCTGTTACTTGACGTGACACACTGGAGTTTCTTTGCTGTGTAAATTGATAGGAAATAAGGCGGTATAAGCTGTTTTACCGCCAGGAAGCAGTGTAGCCGCGATCCCTGAGGACGCTACAGCGCGGGCGATTTTCCCTTGTCGTCTGATTTTTACCAGAATTTTGCCAGTGAGAAATGATTTTTCCGGTGCCTCACGGTGCATCAAGGGAAAACGTTCTATTTGCCCAACTGTGATTCTTGGAAAGATTACCAACTTATCACTTACCATCGCTGACATTTCAGCTGTACTGTAATCGGTTTCCGAAGCGTACTCGCCGTTTATACCCGGTACAAATAATCCGCACGCAACGGTCCATGTAGCGTATCGCCGTCGAACCATCTTCGAGCATACATAGTAAGGCAGCGGTTTAGTACCCTCTCATCAGATATGTCCATGTCCACTGGGTTCGAGAGCCCACAGAACATAGCGACAAATGGCGCAGACGTCACTTACGAATGCATCACCGAGAGTTTCGTCCCAATTTCGGTCGTCATCCAGAAGGTGCCTAGCGCTGCGGGCCGCGTGGGACATAGAGTGTTCAACACTATCCACCGTTTGAGCAACGTAAATGAGGAAGCGCCGTGGACAGTGTGCAGTAGCATAATTAATAGAATTCACTGTTACTGGGATGAACAGTGTACACGCGGCCTAAAGTGTGCTCTGTGTGACACCCGTGCCCCATCCTCCAATTGCCCCGTCGACGTCGATTAAATAAACCTCTATGTTTGTTTGTTAAATGTGTAGTACGACGGCACCTGGTTATACATAATATACTTTTGGCAAAATCATCTTCTTGACACAGTCTGAATAACGCTAGAAGTGTGTTTTGCCGAGGGTTTTCAAGACGTTCCCTGAATAAAACTTTTCCCAAATAGTCTCTTTTCAGTTTTCTCAATTATAATTTCCTTTTTACCTCAGTTTTGAAAAATGTATTGCAACAAAGATCAAAACCTGCTTTAGTAGACCTCTGAAATAGACCATATTTGTACAGTACTAAAGTTTTTGGTAGCTGGTTTACTATTTCTTAGACATATTTTTAGTTTTTTTTAAATATTATGTTATTTCGGGATATACATTGTCACGGTACAAAGTTTCGTCAAAATCCGTTCAGTAGTTTTTGCGTGATGCCCTAACAAACAAACAAACAAACAAACAAACAAACAAACAAACAAAAAATTTAAAAACTGTTCTATCATGTTCAGTTACTTATTTTAAGTCGCCCTGGTTGGTTTTTTTCAGAATATATTCAATGTACAGACTTTTTTGCATTTACGATTTTATTATATGTATAGATATAGATTTTTGAATCTCAAACTTCTTAGCCATTGTGTTAAAATTATTTATTTAACTAATTCAGTCGCGGATGTGACGTTTTTTTAAAACACTTAAAATTTAAATAATACTCGTGTGACCTGTATTGGGAAAGAAATTTTTATAATTTATTGAAATTATTATGTATTATTTTTTTAATTTAATCCTATTTACCATTTCCATTGCCATAATTTTAATGTAAAACAAAAATAATGTACAAAGAACATTGTATATTAATTTATACTTTAGTTTGTATATCTTGAGAAAGCAGTAATTAGGTAAGTATAAGTAATTAATTACTTAGTCAAATTGTAAATAAGTATTACCTATTTTATTTTTGTACCTTAAAAGTATTATTTAAAAACGAAAATAATAAATAACTTTATTTTAACAGTATTTTTCTTTCATATAAAACATTAACATTTTAGGTCCTATTTTGTTGTTGTATTTATGTAAGTACATATACAAAATTATTTAGTACTAGCTGTTGCCCGCGACTTCGTCCGCATGTCCAACTTAACATCACAAATTATTATGTATTCCCATAGGACTGGGATTTTTTTTCGGGATAAAAACTATCGTATGTCCTATTCCAGGATCTAACATATATGTGTGCCAAGTTTCTTCACCATCCGTCCAGTGGTTGAAGCGTAATTGAGTAACAAACATCCAAACTACTTCCAAATATCCAAACCACGCATTTATAATATTAGTAGGATTACAAAGTCAGTTACTTAATGTATCATAAGAAGATAAGGCCTGGTATGCCAAGTTTTTAGGGTTCCGTAGTCCAAAATGGATCCCTGTTCCTGTTACTAGGAGAGGCGCCAGCAAGTTTTTTTTAAAAACAGTGGACTTAGGAACGAAACTCATTATTTTTACCTAGAAAAATTCCCATCGTTAGGAAATATAAATTAGAACCACAACGGCCCCCCCTCACTGCCCCCCGACACCCAATATTCAATTGCTTATTCATAATTAAGTCGGACGTACATAGAGACACACAGGTATATACACATAAAAAATCAATCCAGTAACAATTTTACTGTAGGAGTCGCTATTATTTTGTAAATTTAAACATTCCTAGTTGTTGCTACATAACATCTTCTCAGTATTTCCATCACAGATCTAATGCTTTCAAGATATATTGAGAAACGTGTGTTTAAGCAACTTTCTAAGTCGTCCGTAGATGTTTCCGTCGCCTGGTAGAGGTCGCCCATTGTCTCCAATTTTAGTGTAAGTAACCTCTGTATAGCCACATTGTAGTTATCTCTCTGTATCTAGTAAAAGAAAGAAATACATTTAAATGAATTTAAAAATTGACATTTGGGCATGTCTTTCGAGTTTAGACGTTTTCTTACATCGAATTATAAGGCCTATATGGAGTGAAAGAAGTACTGTAATTGAACAAATCGCAAGTTAACCACAACCTAGCACCATTTTGGTAATTTGTAGTTTAAATTGCAAACTACTTGTCGCTACTTTTAGTTATAACAACTACGTATGTAGTTGAATTGATCAAATAATTGATATTTGCAACTACCTACATTAGTAATTACAATTACTTATATATGTCGTAGGTTTCTCTTCTGAGGGCGTGGGTGCGAATCCCGCTTCTGATGTCGTAGGTTACTGGTTCCGCCGAAAGTGTGGGCTCCCAGATTGAGTTTAATGCCGTTACAAAGTTAACACGTTTACTGGCTTCAATGACACTACATGAAATTACACTACATCATCAAGTAACGATTTTAGAAGGCAGATGATCCGTCAGCGTAACACCTGCGACGTTCCGTCAGCGCGTGCTCGCGACGATAGCCGAACGGCGCGCCGAGCACACACTGTACCTCCAAATCAGCTCCTCTTTTATTATTTCGCCGACGTATATTTAATTGATGGTAACTTTGAATCTTAACTAAAGTTGAAAAGCATATAAATTACTAAGTATGTTATGTCGATTTTTTATTTACTCTATTCCATATAGAAAGGCAGCTTATAGCTGGTGCTCCAATATCAGTAGATTGATTATTTTCTTTTAAGAAACCGTCTAATAGGTTCTTAAACAAGTTTATTGGTGCGGCTGATCAATACTTAGTTGTGCGGTGTGGCCGTACAGTTCAATTTCCTGACAGTAATCCTGCATTACATCGGTACACAATCAGAGGGCTGAATGTAGGTAGTTTGTTCTATTTTGTTTATATCATCATCAGGTTATTTTTTCTCCACTGCAGGAGCACAACCCTCTCTCATCTGCCGGAGACTTTGTTTATATATTTTCTTCAATCAAGGATAATAATGTTTAAAGAACTTACGTATTCCACTAAGCAGATCCCTGCTTCTTCTTCAACGTCAGGATAGTTCGTATGGCATACGTTTAATAGGTATCTGTAGCTTTTGCGCCATTTACGAATCTGAAAATGTATTTTAAGTAAATAAGATTTTTTTATATTTTACAATTGTTTTGTTTAGAGGGATTGGTGATCCTAGTAATAATCTTAATATTCATACACATGAGAACGCTGTTGCCCGTGCCTGGTGCAGTTTCTTAGTAGCCTTACGCCTCATGTCGCTCCATCTAGCCAGGACGCCGTCCCACACTACGCCTGCCCAGTCGCCATTTCAACGTACCTACTCCTTTTCTTTTAATATGTCGAAGACTTTAGCTCTCTGGCGGATCGGTCGGTTATTTTTCAGTGATCTGCAACATACCTATCTCAAGTTAGAGCCAGATATATGGGAATCTTCTCTCATTAGTTAGAATTGAATTATCTTACCTCTTTCTCAATTTGAGTTACAGCTAGTTTCTCATTCGTGTCTGCTAAATTGGCGGCTTTCAGACATTCACTTTCACTATCATAGTACAGCTTCTCAGGTTTCTTGATTTCTTTATCATAAATTTCCATACAGGTTTTCCACTAAAATACAATTTCTCTGTTTTTGTATACAACTCTATCACTATTTACATTTCTCTAAAAATAATGTTATTTCTAGCGTTTCATTATTTTTAGTATGAAGTTAGTTAAAATTATAAAACAAATATATTTTTGGCATTTAATTTATTTTATTTAGTTTTAATACTATTGTATGTACAACTCTCCGCTTTGGAAGAGCGGGAACCCGTGACACAGGTATTAATTTACTTAAAAGGGGTTCCTTACATTTAAATACTGTATTAACTGTAAGTTGTTGCAATAAATCTCTTCAATCATTTCAATTTCAATCAAGTCTTAAAAGTACCACCCTCCCCCTCTTTTTCCTTATCTCCGAAGTTTGCGCAGTGAAAAATAGTATAATTAAGTTAATGTTAAATATATCTATTAAACTTAAATCATTTACATCATCAAATTTTGGAACAGTACCTTCTGATTGAACTTCCTCCTGAAGCAGTGTTCCTTGTGTCTGGTCATCTGTAGTCTGTATGTGGTCGTAATATTCACCTGTTTCACCTGCATCTCCTGCATCCAGGTGTTCATTAACGACCTGTCTTGCTTCTCCAGCTCCACCGATGACTTTATGTAGTTCTTGTATATTTGTAACTGCTCTTCGGTTGAGAGTGACGACTAAAAGTTTTATTATCAGTAAGTATATGATTTTGATAATATATTTACTGTAATAACATTAGCCGGTTCGTTGATAAGAGGCTAGCTGACACACTTTAAGTATAAGAACTAAAAATCCATAACCGTTATTTTTCATTTATTCATTGGACTAACACGGGGAACTGGACATTCGAGGCCTGAATGATCGGTGGACTGTAGATGTAGCTATACTGACAGCACTTCCCTGTTTTTATCTTTGTCATCATCATCATCAGGTTATTTTTGTCTCCACTGCAGGAGCACAACCCTCTCTCATCTGCCGAAGACAGATGGAGGATTTGGCCTACACTCCCCACGCTGGCCAGACGGGTTGGGGAGGCCTGATTGATGTTTTATAATGTATTCCCTTAGTCGCTTTGTACGACATCCACGGGAAGAGTTGGAGTGGTCCTATTCTACTCTACCGGAAACCACACGGCAAATTTGTCATCATCAGCCCGTCCAATTAATTAAAATCTAAATCACACACTAGAGTCTCCTACACATTTAGACTTTTATTATTTTTAATAAACTCATACCTTAATTTAAAGACTTTCAATTTTTTTATCTTTATTTCATGTGTCAGTTCTTCGGCGAATGTCCCAAACAACACACCTCTACTCCAAAAATATGCTCAAGATCGTAATTGTATTATTTAAATCATAGTTTGTGTTGGTCACTAACAAAATTTTAACCAATAGGTAAACAAATAGCTGTACAAGTTACTTTTAACTATACCCTCAAATATGTATGACGACCTCCGTGGCGGAACGGGTAGCTCTCGGACTGCCACGCCGGAGATTGCGGGTTCGAATACCGCTAGGGGCAAACGTTCGTATGATGAATATGAATGTTTGTACCCAAGTCTTGGATGTTTATATATTTATTTAAGTATGTCTATCCGTTATCTAGTAACCATACCACAGGCTCTGCCTAGTTTGGGACTGGATAATTGGTGTGAATGTCTGAGATATTTATTTATGTATGTATGTAAACGCTTTATTGTACCAAAATTAACAAACAACAAAAATAAACAAAAGAAAAAAGTTGTGTACAAAGGCGGACTTATGCTGCTTAGGGATCTCGTCCAGTCAACCTTAGAGTAACTGATAGGACTGGTATAATGTGTTTAGTACCAAAATTATGAAACTGTATCCTTTAAAATTGTAATTTTTATTAAACGACTAATTATTCCCTACAATTTAACAAATCTGAGTACTTATGAGTAGAATTATAACGTTTATTTGACAGGGCCCAGTAACCACGTAACAATATTAACATTTCACAAATAATAACACGAATGAACCTACCTCACAGTTAACGTGCCAAACCATAAACGTGAGAACGAGAAGAAAACTTTCCTTCACAGACATTTTAGTTCACAACAAAAGATGTACCTACAGATAGCAGTTTTTTAATACGCAATTCTAAGCTCTCCACTTAGTAATTACTGCATTTCTAAGCTGGTTTGATAACACTGAATGTTAAGCCTAAGTGTTCAAGATCACCAGTAATTAGTATAGATAGCAAGAAAATCTTTTCTATATTGTTAAGTTTATATTAGATCTTCGTAAAGTGTGAGTAGAATAGGACCACTCCAACTCTTCCCGTAGATGTCGTACAAGGCGACTAAGGGAATACATTATAAAACATCAATCAGGCCTCCCCAACCCGTCTGACCAGCGCGGGGAGTGTAAGCCAAATCCTCTGTCTGTCTCCGGCAGATGAGAGAGGGTTGTGATCCTGCAGTGGAGAAAAATAACCTGATGATGAAAGTGTAAAATGAGGGAAGGCTATTGTCCAGCAGTGGACATCTAGAGACTGAAAATAATAAAAGTAAAATTAGAACGGTAACGTGACAATGTAAGGGAACGCTAGAGAGAGGAATGCCTGTTTCGTCTATAGCATAAAATTATTGTAACGCAATGGAATAATAAACTGTAATGTTTCAATATTTTAAATAAAAAATGTCTAAATATGTGGTGACAGGTTTTTAAAAAGATCGTGGACAGTACGTCAGTTGAAGTAATACCGGTGACTCCTACCGTGACAGCACGTCTATGGACGTCGTATTGAAATCAACCGCAACACAATGCAATGTTATTAAAAGTTTTTTTTACATTTTAAATTATTAATTTTTTTGGGATTGTAATGAGCAATTTTGTATACTTAACTTATTAGTAGTGTAGATCATTTCTGTATGATTCTATGATGAGGTCTATATAATCCTTTAGTAGCCTTATATCATATATACAGGATGTGACAGAGTTCCTGTTACGGATAACACATGTAAAGAATTTTTCCCAACACATGTGTTGCTGGATGTTTATTGGGTCGTTTTTTCTTCAGAGCCCTAACAACTAGGAAGCGGTAGCCTATAAAAAATTGCACGTATAAATGTACCAAGTGTACTCATGTGTAATAAAAGATTTTGACTTTGACTTTGGCTTCCAGCCCTAAACTTCAAGAAGCCGATAAATAAAATAAATAAATATACAAAAATACAAAAATGTTTATTACCAAAACTTAGGGGGTTACAGAGGATAGTTGGGGCCCTCTTTTAGACATAAAAATGTCAGACATAAAAATCTTTTAGACATAAAAATGCCAGAGGACCTCAAATATGTGGAGACATTTCACATACGGCCACCTGATCCCAAACTAGGCAGAGCCTGTGATATGGGTATCAGACAGCTGATATACATACATAAATACATAATATATTATATAAATAACATAGTGCTCCTCACACAAATGTTAAATAATGCCCTAATGGTAACTGCAGTATTTTTTCTGTCGGTACTCCTTCACAGATAACAGTGCCGATAACCCTACGTTAGATGCAAGGATTACTTGTTTTGTTTACTGATCGTAGTTAATTAGGTACTCTATTATTTATTCATTAACGACCATAAGCAAAGTAATGGTTTACTTGGGAATGCACTGTAAATTAAATTAAATTAAATAAAATAAAACTTTATTTCAGACTGTAGTTAGTCCCTAATTTTGTTAGTGTGTTAGTAATGATAATGCTTAGGTATATAAGTTAGTATTGTTATTTTTATGGTACACATGTTATAACTTATTTTTTCAGACCTATGACTGTCTCCACCCAGTGTTTCTGGAAAGGACAGTCCGGTCTGGTGGCACTACCATACTATAGCCTCATATTCGTGGAGTCGAGAATTCACTGCCACGGAAAAAAATCGAAGGGTACCTAAGGGAACCTACCCAAACTACGTGACACATTTTTTACCATTGTTTACCACCCTCGGTGACCAACCGTAGTGTATATTATGCCAAGACCCCCTCCCCGTCTAGTTTTCACGTAGTAATTCATAAATATGGTTGCAAACCATTTTTGGAAACAGAAAGTTGAAAAAAATTACTGTTTGGCTTAAATTGGTCTTTGCTTGCCGCATGGCGCTAAAAATGCGTGCATACCTATAATTACAAGTAAAAAAAATACAATCAAGAAGACAAAACTGTCAGTTTTCCATCAGCTGACGATATGTGCGTCAGTGTTGCCACCTGTGAGTTTAAAAAGCGCTAAACGCTGCGCGCCATATTTGAATGTAAAGTAGCTCGTAAAACCGCGAGATTCTTCTAGAGGATCTCGACTACGTGACGAAAACCTAAGCCCCCCTCCAACCCTGTGACTAAGCGTGGTATTTTGAAGACGTTGTATTGTTGTCTGTATTTCAAAAAAATTCAGCAAGCAACTGCCAAGATTACAATACCCGGACTAAAATTAAAAAAAAAAGTGTACTATGGAATTTAGTGCCATAATTTTGTTATTTTGCTAGTTCTAAAATTGGCAACACTAGTTTTAAGTTGGCAACGCTATTTTTACAACACGTAGAAGTGATATATTTATAACTACTATATTCATAACTTATACTTATAAGTTACACTTATAAACTTGTCGGCTTTTTATTCTGACTGAGTAATCTGTGAATTGTACCTACAACTTACTGTAAAAGTGTATTTAATAATTTAGTAAAGATATCTTGACCCACGTACGAAGTTTCATTCGAGTAAAAGAAGTCGATGCCTGTCCAAAAGTTCTTAAAAAATTTTTATACCTTACAAGTAGGTAATTACTGAACCCTACCATTGCATAGATTTCATTGTCCATGATAATATAAATAAAGAAAAGTTTGTATAATAATTTGTTAAAATTTTATTACAAAAATATTTAAACATCTATTACATAAAATAATAAATTAACAACAAATAGCTTTAAATTGTATAAAAATATTAATGACATATCCAACAAAATTGTACTATCAACTCTTGTACGTAACTTTGAGTTATTCTTGATAAAAATTAAGTTACGAAACTATCACAGTGTATCTAAGTACAGCTTTTAAGTAAGATTATAATGAAAGATAACATAGTATATTTGATATTTAAGTATAATTTTTTATAATTCATCGCATTTTTGTCATTCATTCTGCAATTTATTTTCTAGACTTTCCACAGAATTGGTGGGTATTTTTGTGGAAAATTTGACCATTTTAGAAAAATAATTAAATTTGTCTATCCTCTTAATAAATACCTTCAATATACACCTAATAGATCAATTATTTATACAGCAACGCTTATTTACACAAAAGCCTCTGCACATTGATCTTTTACAAAAAGACAAAAGCAAATAGTACAGTCTGCTGATAGTAAGCTGAAGACTGTACTGACGAAAGGATTTATATATAATTATATATAAATCCTTTCGTAAAAAAAATTAAATTTTCGTAAATTTACCAAAAATAATTTTCTACATTTTCGTAAAAAAAAACTAGAGCATTTGCTCAACATTATGGCACGTAGTCGAATCTAATAATTTGGTATTATTGTCTTTGGTACACCAATAATTCACTGCCAATTCGAGAAATCTATACCACCACTCAAGAATGGGAACTTAGCCCAAAATTGCTTGTATCCTCCATACAAAAAGAGTGAAGAGGTAAGAAGCTGAGACCTCTTACTCTCCCTTCTTTCCTTATTCTTCTCTTAGACAAGCTTGCAACTTCTCCACTGCGTCTTTCGTCTTCGCGGTTGCCTGTCTGCGCAGTGTGTTCAGCCTTCGATGCGCGTGCGCAAGTAAGTCGCGGTAGGATCGACGCGAGTGTAGCAAGTCTTCGCGGACCCGGTGGATCTCCTCGGCCGCTAGACGTCGCCAGCGGGTAATCTTTGGTGTGGTCTGAAATTAAATAAATGAGAGTTCATTCTCCATTTCAGAGACAATGAAGATTTTATATACATACATACAAAATGCTCACGCCGTGGTCCCAGAGGGGTAGGCAGAGACGATGTATCGCCACTTTACGCAATCCAATGATATCCCTTAATGTGATGTGTTGCGAACAACATCGCCGAATCAATGAAGATTTTCTCACGAAATATTTGTCTAAGGCATTGATTGAAATGAAATTCTGGAGTTCTCTTTTGTCGGTTACAGTTAGGTTTGGTTACCTCTTAAAGCAAAGTGCCAAGATTTTATATATCCTTCATTGCATATTTTAAAAACTAAATACATTTATGAATTTTTTTGTACAATGGCGAGCTTATCTCTAATAGAGATCTCTTCCAGCCAACCAGACAAGGCAGTAAGAGCGAGAGATTTCAGTCGTTTAGTAGCTTTTTGTAGATTATTTCCTACTTCTTACATTAAATCTAAAGTTTTTCAGTACCTCCCACTGTTGGGCAAAGGCCGACTCTCATAGTAACGACGCGACGTATGGCCGATTGGTTTTCAATATTACTACTTACAAGGGAAAATTTTCTCCACCCGAACTCTCCGAAACTTTGTAGGAATGCACAGCAGGTTATTCTGAACACAAATATGTATTTATTTCGTAACGAATTTCAATCTATGGCATAAAAAGTTACGTCCATTTCCGAGAGTTCAAGTTCGGAAATCTCCCAAGATTATCAGAGACATACAACATTCGGCAGATATAAAATATGTGGTTGTATTCTGTATAAATTGCTTTACAGACTCAGAAAATGACATTCATTTTTGTGAGTTCCGGCGGGGAAGCTTCTTTTGCTAGATGTTCTTGAAAAAATTAAAAAAGATACATATTTATAATACGTACTTCACAGCGTATACCACATCCATTTACTACTTTATCACACTTCCGTATGTAGTCTTCACTCTGAAACGTATAAAAATATTCATTTAATTGGTTTTCACCAGAGTTTCGACTCTGCCGGTTATTCTAAAGCCGTATTCAAGTTATAATATGGTTGATGTAGGAAAAGTGCTGACAATTCATCATCAGGTTATTTTGTCTCCTCTGCAGGAGCACAGCGCTCTCTCATCTGCCGGAGACAGACGGAGGATTTGGCCTACACTCCCCGCGCTGGCCAGACGGGTTGGGGAGGCCTGATTGATGTTTTATAATGTATTCCCTCAGTCGCCTTGTACGACATCCACAGGAAGAGTTGGAGTGGTCCTATTCTACTCTACCGGAAACCACACGGCAATTGACAATTGATTATATTCAATACTCTCCTAAAGCTTAAAATAGGCCCATCCCCAATTTTAACGTGGGTGTCGTCAATGCGACTAAGGGATTGCACCAAGGACCAGCAACAGCTTTCTCTGTATATATTAAGATCATTACTGCGATCACCAATCCACCGCCAATAGTGATAATTATGAAGGCAGATCCCATCAAAAGTGGACATCAATTTCGGCTGATATTCTCTTTAAAGATAAACATCCTATTCATTAGCAAAGAATCTACGAGTATGACCTTTATGAATGAACGTCACTACACCATGTGTTCCGCTCTCCGTATCCAGCCACCTCCGGCCACCTTCTTCAGGTCATCGGTCCATCTAGCAGCGTGGTGTCCCACCCTGCTTATCATTATAGGCACGAGTGTCCTATTGCCAGCCACTGGACAGCGCTTTTGATAGGTTAGTTTGTTTTTGACATTTTAAATTTGTATTCTATTTTAGGTATTTAATGTTAACATTTTAAATTTAATTTATTTTTGGAATTTTTAATTAATTCTGTACCTTTAACTGACATTTATAATTCTCTGATTTTCTATTGTACAATTGACGAAAAAAAAAAATGAGTCCCTACTAACCTAGTTTAAAACCTACTAATTATATATGGATTGTATATCTTTCTGAAATAAATAATTTTCATTTCATTCATTATCACATAGTTATCAAAATTTAGTTCCCATAGATATTTAACACCGTGTTTTTATTTCAATAGTGGAAATTATTTTCCTTAATGCACTAGGAAAGGTCAATGATCAGTTTATCAATTTTGACATCAGTGATTATGAAAATGATTACAAAAACAAACTCACCTTATTAAGATGCATGCGAAAGACAATCATGTGACCAAGGAAGAACTTGTGGTGATTTTCACCACTGAAACTGGCGGAGCGTTGGGCGTCGTACTCGATCTTACTGAGGCGTTCCTTGAAGCCGTTACGGCAGGACTCAGGCTGGGAATAAAAACAATAAGCTGAAACTCGAAATATAAATCGATCAAAGATGATGACGTAAATATCCAAATATTAGAATTCCTAGGCAATTTGAAACAAAATATTTTATAAGATCATTTATTTAAAAAAGTCCAACTACAACAAATAAATACATGTTTTTAACAATAATTATTTAAAACTATGTACTAACAGAGAATTTATTAAGAGAAACAGATGCAATTTGTTATATACTAGTACTAAAAAGGGGGTATGGGAGGGATAGAGATTAGGATATTTCCTCTTTGTAAATAGATTATCAAAGACGTCACATCCGGTGCGAGAGAGGAAAGTTAGAAAGTTTCAACACTTCTCGGTTAGAAATTATAACTACAAAAAGAGTGTGCATTGCAGACAACTTAGAGTGTCATCCTATGCGTTCTCTCTTATTGGCATAAGCTTACAGTGAAATAATAAATCCTATATGGTTTCCAAATTAGAGTCCGTGACGGTACATATCCAAATTGCAATCAAATCTTGTATCTCCTTCAAAAATAAGCTTATTGTTAAGTGATCTGTTTTGCACATCGAATCGAATTCAGAAAAATAGACTATCTGTATTGGTTGATGGAATACTAACAACGATAACAAATCCGACTAAAAATAACAAAGTTAATGTCATTGACGCAAAATATGTAGGTTAATTATTTGTTAACATAAAATATTGGGAGCGATGTTGAACATAAAATTAAATTATTCGGAACGCCATTGATGAAAGACGTTAAATTGAATCGGCAGCACGACAGATGAGCTCATTGCTACGGGTTGGTGGCCATAGAACTAGCGGATATGGCGTTTATTTATTTCTATGAGTATGACTGCCGTGCTCAAGATATTAAGAAGACAATTCACTCCAGTACGTATAATCCCATTCTTCCGTAACTTATTACTTCAGTTAATCATCTCTCCAAAAATACAATAATTTCGCTAAACTTGTTGGTAATAAATGGTATCTTACTTTATATATATATGGTGAATAACAAACCAAGTTGAAAATGTTTAATTTGTTATATTTGTAGGTATTAGTTTGATATTTAAGAAGACAATTTAAAGGGAAGTAAAGAGGAATAAGAAAGATAGTAAAAAAAAATAAGGTCAACTAATCGAAAACTTTGGTATTTTTAATCGGAGTTATAAGTCTTCAAAACAATGATATAAGTATTGGGACTTGATAACTGGTGTGAATATCTGAGATATTTATATTTAAGAATGCATCTAAATATTTTGTTGTACCTAAATTAACAACAACAATAACAAATTGGAATTAAATTGAGTACAAAGGCGGACTGATCCCACTTACATATATCACTTTCTGTCTCCTTAACATGATGATTCTACTTAACTTATATTACAGTATATAAACTACTAATAAGTATTTATTGGGATATATAATGTAATAGTATATATGAACACACACACACACATATATATATATATATATATTTTATGTGTATCGTCTATGTATATATTGTTCGTTTATGTTTATGTAATATGTATTTTCAAACTATTAAAAGTACATTTCTTTATCAAATTTGGTACTAAACGCAATATACTTGTCCTTTCGGTTACTCTAAGGTTGACTGGAAGAGATCCCTAAGTACAATAAAGCGTTTACATACATACATACATGATTCTACTATTTGCTCTAAAACCATACTAGATACCATAGAGGTAAAAACTATTACACATGCTCTAGTAGAAACAGCTCTGATATGATAAAAAAACACATTCGACCGATGCAACTCGTCCGTACGCTGGTTTTCTGGTTAAACATCTGCAAACACCGTCACTGCCAAGGTCGACGCTGAATGACGCTCGTCATGAAATACTCGCCCCGCACACGTTATCGTTTATGTCGATTATTGTAGTTTATTTACAAGTGATGCAAAACGGGCTTGTCAAACGCTTTCCTGGTTCACTATGACAGATATTCTTAGAAATAACCCCAAATGCTTACAACATCGTCAAAACTGCTGGAAAAAGTGCTGTCTCTGGAAGTAAGTCATGTCTATCGTATCTAGAAACAAATTTAATGAAAAAAACAGGCTAAATAATCCTGTTAGGCTTATCCGTCGCTTATATCGCTTATATGGTGCTGACAGAATACCAGCGCTGGAGTTCGCGTAGCGTGCTGCAGCATTATGCTGAGTCAGCGCCATTTTGTTGCTGCGACACATAGGTACCTTGATTATTTTTAAATTGTAATTTATTAATTCTGTTCTGTTTATTTCTCATGTATGTGTGTGTCATAGCTATGAATAAATGACCTATTCTATTCTATTCTATATCATATGAAAACAAAAATCGTAAAATGTAACCGTAAATCATAAGAAAAATTAGAAAAAACAAAACAGACGGATTGAAATCGTCATAACCATATTTATTGATAAAAATGTTTACAAGGCAAAAGGTATATTAAAAATAATCAATGAAATTGTACATGTCGTGTAATTGATAAGTAATGATGTCATAAATATTATACACTCAAAACCATGTCTTATAATATTTGATCTTTATCGTTCAGGAACTTCAACTGAGTAGTAAGATGATTTATGCAAATCATAAAAGATTTAATAATAAATTTAGCAGAAACAAAAATGTATTAAAAGAAGTTAAGTAACGCTGCAATTATGCTCAATAGCCTTGCATTTTATGCATACTTTTATGACACAATTATGCAGTAATAAACGCTAAGAATGCAATAACGTCTTGTGATCTTAGCGGACCGTTTGTTTTTCAAACGAAATGCTAATTCGATTGTATTCAAGTTGGGGAAGGTCATGTAAACACTGATGAAATAATTTTAAGAATATATTTGCGAAATTCTGTGTATCTACGTCAATACAATAAAACCAAACTTTCTTATACCTATTCAATAAAATTCTGGACAAAACAAAGAAACTTTTAGGAAGGCAAAATATGCAGGCTGATCATGATGGTAGTGAAAACATTGGAAAAAAACCATAGGATAAAAAACCATAAAACCATACTTTCATTACGTCACTGATGAAACGTAGCCTCGTTAACTTCTATTCACTGTTTTCATTAGCGTTTAAATATTTCATGTATTTTGTTTAGATGTGCCTAAAGTTTTCATAAAAATGAGGATGTAGGTAGGCTTGATTTGAATGTTGAGATGACGACAGTAAAATGGTGATGCCAAATACGTTATACTCTCCAAATATATTATGAACTCTATCAATTTTAACGCAGGAATTGTCGATGTATTTATCTTCGCATTAATCTACTCGATTTTAAAAGATGTGTTGCTGAAAAATGTCTTGTTCTGATGTCGATGAATTGAAATTTAAGTTTGTTGCGCCGTTTCTGCTTCACAGCTCTAACGGTAAAAAATGTAGGTGTAAAATGTACTCATGCACAATAAGGGATTATGATTTTTGTAACTTTCGAAACAGAAAAACGACCATTTCTGTTGATAATCATAAAATGATCATCAGTGAGTTGCTCACATCAATCAGGTTACAAAAACAAAGCCCTTCTGGGCAGTCACCCAATGCCTAATCTGCTTCTGGCGTCAGCTCGTCTTGCGATCGACTACGTCATCTAACAGACTGGGTGGCATGTCTACATCTAGAGGCTGACATAACGCAGTCTATAAATTACGGCAACTTGTCAGATAGGTACGCAGTGAATTATTTTCATGAATTATTCATTCATATCTCTACATGTTTCTGCTATGTAGACTAGAATTTGTTCTATGAAATTATTGTCAGATTATGTGGTGAAATCATTATGCACAAATTACTCTGTACCCTTGAACTGTTTCTTGCTCGGAGTTCTAGTACATGATGTACAACCGTATGACACCGTTGGTAGATCTATCAAAGGGAGTCAAGGTTGACGGATTTAATACTGCATTCAGCCCGATCCCGAGTATTGTCACCACATGATGTCATCGAGTGAATTTATGTTCGCATCAATCTTTTCAGGTCTTTGCCAAAGAATCTCAAATGCTGTCTTTTTATCAGTCCTGGCAATTTGACTACTGCCCTACAAAACAATTCTAAATGAGAAATGAAACATAAAATAGAGAAAAAAACTATCGAACAGGCAACATCAATATTAATGTAATTTTGCTTATAATTCTTTTATATATTTTTAATAATAACAATACTAATGCCTACAATAAATAATACCTATTTACGATTTGACATTGAAATGTCTGGTTGCATCATGTTATACCGCATTGATTATGGTTTTAGAATTAAAGATTGTAAGCACGGAGTAAGTGCCCACTCATTTAGGCTTCTTCAATAAAACGTGGCAAATTTTTAACAAAACATTGACAGATGAATTTAGAATTTCAGACATTTAAACCAGATATGCGGTGAATCAAAAACGACACAATAAAGATTTATCTTACCTGTGTATGCAATCACTGATGTAGGTGAACGCTTACTATGATGTCATGAATGGTAACATAATCGATCCCCAGGAATATCCTGACAATTTCCAAAGCCTGTCATTCTCGAAGCATGACGTGGACTCTGGCATTAGATCTCTCTGCACATGCCAATGCGCTAATGCTCCGAGATTGACAAGAGCAATCCACTTTAGTGCCAATCTATTATTTAGTCATAACACAGATTTAACTAAATGGATAATTGTTGTAATAAATCATTCCACTGAGACTGTAAAAGCATCTATATTCGATATCTGAAGTGATATTGAGGTGATTGAGACTAATACAGCAAGTGACACTACACGGAAAGGGTTCTGCAAGTCACTGTATTTTGAGATAATAT
Source organism: Esperia sulphurella (assembly GCA_947086405.1). NCBI lineage: Eukaryota > Metazoa > Arthropoda > Insecta > Lepidoptera > Oecophoridae > Esperia > Esperia sulphurella. The sequence continues at coordinate 1,706,347 of OX352261.1, forward strand.
GAATTTAAAATATATATAACCACATAATAGTATTCATTGTTATAAACACTTGTGAATAATTTATAATTTGGTTTCTTATTTGATAATGATAATTCGAAGGATTGAAAATGATAATTCAAAGGATTAGCAATATTACGTTAAAATATCAATTTGTACAAAAAAATATTTAACAGAACTTTTTCCGGGTGTTTTTTTTTTATTAAAGATCAGTGCAAATTCTGAGTAGGGTATTAGAAAAAAAATATGATACAAATAAACAAAACTTGTCTAATCTAAAACTAGAACATGATAATAAGTAAGTAAATGAATGTAAAGTTGGCTGGAAGAGATCTCTTTTAGAGATGAGCTCGCCTTTGTACACAAAATTTGTAACTGTATTTACTTTTAAAATTTGTGCAATAAAGAATATCATAATAAGAAACTAGGATTTAGAAATTAGATTACAATTCACAAATATAACATCCAGTAAGGGATCCCCATGACCTGTGACGACTGAGTCTAATCAAAATCATAAGCTAAAATCGAAGTCACCTATGACAGCGTAATTATCCAATTTCCTAACAGTCTCAAATATAGACGTAAGTCTATAGGAAATGACCTAAGAAAACAAACCGAAACCAACTGTGATTCATTAGATAGAACGGCGGAGAAATGGATCACTAAATCAAAACACCATATTGAAAACATAACAACTGACATAGTTGCAACAGACGGACGCACAGTGCATATCAGATGCATGTTATTGGTGCATATAATTCACATCAAATGCCTTCACGTCGGAATGTTTCTGGTAACCCACATACTCTATCTAGATTGAAGCTTTTACTGAGATCCTGCTTTGTAGAGGTGGAGCTACGTCTATAGAGCTAAGGACATTAATTTTTATGTAAAATGCATTGACTTACTATTTAAACTAAACAATGAATTCGGAACAAAATCTTCCTTAGGATATATCCAAAGATCTGCAGGTAACGTAAATAGAAAAGTAACCATATTCACACACAATAATGTCTTTGCTTGTTTTATTTCTGGCATTTGAAGAAATACTTTTGCATTTTGAAGGCGTCGAACATGGTAGTGGTCTCCCAACTGATCAACTGACCTCCAGTATTGCAAGCTTATTTGCGTTGCCGTTTTTTCAATGCAGATTAGAAATCTAGTTACTTATAGAACATTAAACACATACATTTGCCTAATACCAAACTAGGATTTTCTCCTGTGATTTGGGAATTAAACCAGGATAGGATAATTCAACATTTTCGTCAGTGGGAATCGAACCAATAACCCAGATATGAATTCGTTTTCTGATTCCTGGATTGTTGACTTTTTGTAGTTTTAGTTGTTTTGAAATTTCAAATAAAAAAAAATTACAACGATGTGGAAAGCGTTTGTGCTCGTTTGCGTCGATATGGTTTGTCAATTTTCTTTGGGAACCCATAGACCAGTGCTTCTTCATTCGGCTTTTAAAGTTCTTTTTTCCTTGGTTTTCTTTATGTAGCTATTCGGTCTGATCGAGTTTGTTCCTCGGTCCTAAGCAGCTGGCAATAAATCTTTCTAATTCTCTTATCTAGTATGATCATTTTCGCCCTTTTCTATCCCATAAAGGTCAGATTTCGCAAACCTAGTGTTATCTTTTGCCTTGTTCTAGTTCGGTTATGTTTATTTTGGCGTCGCGGCGCTTGTTTACTCTTTTAGCACAGTAGGTATAATGACATTAGAATGTAAAGAATGCAGTGATAAGAATCTTGTTAGAACATTATTTGTAAACAGCATAATTTTATTTGTGTAAGACAAACGTAATACTGTGATAAAGATATTTTAATGTCTCCAATTTGTTTCCATTTTTCAGAACTTATGTTGCCTTCCGAAATATAGAATTGAGTCTGAAAAAGTCTATATGCCGTGTGGATCCCGGCTGATAATAGGGCCATCCCCCAATCTTCCAGTGGGTGTCGTCAAGGCGACTAAGGGATTGCACCCGAGATTGCATCATTACTGCGATCACTAATGCGCCTACCAAGCGTGGTGATTTTGGCAAATCCCTCAATGGACATCTAACCAAAAGCTGCATTCTATTGGGGGGAGGCTTGTGTTCAGCAGTGGACGTATTTCAGGCGATGATGATGATGGTATCATTAATTGGTCCCTTTTCATTCTGACACCTTCAATTTTGCTGATGAAAATGTGTAAGATATTGATGAAAAGTGATTGAAGAGGAATACTCACAGCATTATTGAGAACTGACCAATCCAAGGAGCTGATAGTGTCATTCTTTAACCCAGACATGTTCCTCAGGAACATTTTGATGTCTATTGCGGCTTTTGCTGAAAACTCCGTGTACAGCAGCAGGGCATCCGCCTTCGCTGACTCCAACTCCTCGACCAGCTCGGGGGTGTACCGTTTCTCCACTTCCTCTGCCTCTGGCTCCTCTGTGTTGGGGGACACGTCTACCCATATTGATGGCTGGAATTTAATCGAAAAATTCAAGATTATGTTCTGCAACTTTAGAGAGAGCATCTGATAGGAACATAAAGCAACGCTGTAGGGTCACCACAATCAGGCATTCCTACCTCCGGCATCATTCTAAGTCGTTCCTTGCTCAGACGCCATACCCAGACATTTTTGCGCCCTGGACCTGGACACCGTTGACACCGCTTTAGTACGACCTTAAAGACTAGGAGTAGGTATACTTATAAAGACCATCATCTGTACATATTTCTGTGGTCCACGCGTACGAAGCCGCAGTCGCAGCTAGTAATTAAATAATCATCATCATCATCATCAGCCTGTAAGAGCCCACTGCTGGACACAGGCCTCTCCCAAGGCGCGCCACTGAATCCGATCCTCGGTTCTTCTCATCCAGTCACTGCCAGCCGCCTTAAGCAGATCGTCGCTCCATCTAGTCAGAGGGCGTCGCACACTACGCTTGCCGAGTCGCGGTCTCCACTCGAGAACTCGTTTACCCCAACGGTTATCGGTTCTCCGACAGATGTGACCAGCCCACTGCCACTTCAACGTACTAACTTTTTGAGCTATCTCGAAAATTAATTTAGATCAGATCATCATCCGGTTATTTTTGTCTCCACTGCAGGAGCACAACCCTCTCTCATCTGCCGGAGACAGACGGAGCATTTGGCCTACACTCCCCGCACTGGCCAGACGGGTTGGGGAGGCCTGATTGATGTTATAAACCTGATAGTTTTTTTAGATCAGATAATCTCCTGAAATATTATTTTACCATGGCTACACTTACGTCGTGTAGCGATCGCATTGCGACCTTGCAATACCAAACAGAAGGCCGCCAATAAACGGACGCGAGTCCAGTAAAATTATTATTATTCTGATGTCACAAAGGAAACATAAAACTAGTTCCACGCTGGGCATAACATTACTTTATGTATTTACAGTAAAAATGCAGTAAAACTCTACAACTTTGACGCAACTTTTGCACCCACTCGTATCCCACTGCAGGAATTTTCAGGTTATTTTTATCAAATCGCGATGTTTATTTTGCGAATTTATTTTTAGCAGTCACTAGTGGCCTACCAGTTATAATTTTGCTAATGTCAATATTCTTAACTGCAAACACGTGGACAAACACGAAGAACAGGGTAACTCGGCGATAGCTGGGTCCAAGAAAAAAATAAATAGAATAGATAAATATAGAGAGTTAATGAGTGGGAGTGGAAAATCAGACAATTAACTGATGCTGCTACCGCGAGGTTAGTGTACTTTAGCTACTTCCACAGTATCATGGCATACGGTATCCTACTGTGGGGTCAAGCAGCAGATATAGAGACCATTTTTATCTTGCAAAAAAGAGCAATTAAGGCAATCTATAATCTGCGTTGTAGAGAGTCGTTAAGAGAAAAGTTTAAAGAAATAAGCATATTAACAGTAGCTGGTCAATTCATTTTATATGTCAGAAAAAAATTATCTCTCTTTTTGAGGCACTGTGACAATAATAGTTATAATACAAGAAATAAAAATAAACTTGTTTTACCAGGGTTAAGACTAAGTAAGGTCAGTAAATCGTTCACGGGGCAATGTATACGCTTCTACAACAAACTACCTTTAAAAAACCACTTTTTAAGAAAGCCTATTATAAAATATACGATTATTTGAATGACAAAGATATCTGGTACTAATGTTAATTCAGCTTCGCAAAATCTTTATTAATTGTACTCATATGCAATAAATGATTTTGACTTTGGGGTTAGAAAAGGGCCACTCCAAATCTTCCCCTGGCTGTCGTCAAGGTGACTAAGGTGTTGCACCAGGGATAGCAACCAGCGTTCTCCCATGTATATTATCCTTAAGAGATCCCTAAGAATGTATGAGATCCCTAAGTGGGATAGGTCCGCCTTTGTACACAACTTCATTCTTTTGTTTGTTTTTGTTGTTAATTTTGGCACAATAAAGCGTTTACGATATTACGATAATTACCGCCTATTTAGACCAGTGGCATTGGAGTCCTAAACAAATTAAACTTAAACAGTAAATTAACAGTAAATTCATAAAAATCATAAAGAACAAAATGTTGTATAAGCTTTATGACAGCTCTACATGTGTAGTAAATAATAATTGAACTAAAATAAGTGCATTGATGACGTCATCGGATGCAACGCGTGACGTTCGGATTGTTACTGCGACCTTGCCTGTGGGCTGCGCTTGCGCAAGGCATGTGTTCTACGGGGTTTATGATGCGGTATCAGGTAACCACTATTATTATCTTTACATAAATTAAACGTTGATATAGGTTAATAATGCAGTGGTAAATAATTGCTATTTCCTATATCGTCATGTTACATTCTTCATCGTCATCCGAAATACGTCTCCTTAGTGGGCTGTCCATTGGGGGATTTGCCATAATCACCACGCTTGGCAGGCGGATTGACGATCGCAGTAATAAGTTAATAAATAAATATTATATAACTAGCTATTGCCCGCGACTTCGTCCGCGTGGACAACTTAACATCACAAATTATTATGTATTTTCCGTAGGCATCATTCAGATAATTAAGATTTTAATAATTCAATTAATTTAAACAATAACACGAAACGTTGGGTTAGGATGAACGTAGACATGAACGTAGAATGCCGTGTGGTTCCCGGCTTAGAATAGGGCCACCCCTATCTTCCCCGTGGGTATCGTCAAGGCGACTAAGGGATTGCACCAAGGACGGACAGCAGCGTTCTCCTGTGTGTGTAGGTATGTTAAGATCGATACTGGGATCACCAATCCGCCTGCCAAGCGTGGTGATTATGGCAAATCCCCCAATTTACAACTTACTAAAAGTGGTATTCTATTGGGGAGGCCTTTGTCCAGCAGTGGACGTATTTAGGCTGATGATGAACGTAGACAAGACGAAAGTCATGCCCAACTCACACGTCGACCTAAGGCCGATCATCGTCGACAGAAGAAGTTGTTCAGCAGTACGTCTACCTAGGACAGACAATACAGTTGGGTAGGAACAATTTCGATAGGAAGCGGACACTTCTGTCAGCTTCCCTATCGAAATTGCTCCTACCTAACCAGCCTAACTGGATTCTTCAATCCAGATAGGCTGGGCAGCATTCGGAAAACTGCGTCAAGTCTTCAAGTCGCCCATTCCACAATGTTTAAAGACAAAAGTCTTTAATCAGTGCGTCCTGCCTGTCATGACCTACGGCGCGGAAACGTGGACACTGACAGTGAGCCTGATACACAAGTTCCAAGTCGCTCAGCGAGCTATGGAGAGGGCTATGCTCAGGGTTTCTTTGAAGGATATGATTCGTGATGAAGAAATCCGACGAAGAACGAGGGTGACCGACACAGCCGAAAGAAGAATTAGTAAACTGAAGTGGCAGTGGGCGGGTCACGTATGTCGCAGAACCGACGGCCGTTGGGGTAGACGGGTTCTGGAGTGGAGACCGCGGGTCGACACGCGCAGGGCGGGACCCCCCCCCCCCCCCCCCCGCAAGGTGGACCGACGACCTGAAGAAGATGGCCGGAAGCAGCTATATGCGGAGGCGGAGGACCAGGTGTGGTGGCGTTCATTGGGGAAGGCCTGTGTCCAGCAGTGGACGTGTATGATATATGTATGCCAGGTTTCATCCCGATCCGTCCAGTGGTTGAAGCGTGATTGAGTAACAAACATCCAAACATGCGAACATCCTAACTTTCGCATTTATAATATTAGTGGGATTTATTTAATTAATTCGATAATAGTTTAAAGTTTTTTGATATCTCTTATATTAACTGAATAATCGTCAATTACAGTCTCCCAACAGTGGATGTTGTTGTCGTCCTAGGAGGACATTCAAGGATCAAATTAGTAACGTCCTCAAAAAGGCTGGGGTCCGCAGTGAGAAGAATAAAAGGAGGTGCATGAAAAGGTTGATGAATGTGAGTGAGGCTAGTGAGGTGTGTCAGGATGGCGATCCATCGTCTCTGCCTACCCCTCTGGGACCAAGGCGTGAGCATTACGTATGTCAACTTCCAATGAACTGAAAGTACCTATACATGAACTACTTACAAAGATGACATAGAGGTAGATGGCCGATTACATGGTGAACAATCACCGGCAATTAGGGCAAGGATGAGCTAAATGATTATCAGATGAGTCATATATCAATGCCTTCTCTAAAGCATTTAACGACAATTTTTTTGTTGCATATAATATTAAACGAATTTTTGAAACTTATGAAATCGTTGTATGTAGCTATGCTCGTCTAAAGTTAGTGAAGTTCGAGGGTAAAATTAGTTCTGGAGTGGAGACAGCGGATCGGCACGTGAACGCCCCGTTGGCAGATGGACCGATGATCTCAATAAGGTGGCTGGATGCGGAGAGCGGAGGACCTGGTGTGGTGGCGTTCATTGGGAAAGGCCTATGTCCAACAGTGGACGTCTAAGGGCTGATATATGGTTGTCAATTCTAGTCATTGTTCCTGGCTTAGAATAGGGCCACCCCTCGATTAGTGAGGACTTGAGTAGGTACCAGGGAAGTGACGACAGAAAAGGTGTGTCAGGATCGAGATACGAGTAAGTGGAGTGACGAACTCGCTTCTAGAGTGCCAGATTTGTGTAAACTGTAGAATTGCTTAGTAATGTTTGCATAGTAAGGTATCAAAGCACAAAGTGATTATTACTATAGTGTAGAACAATAAAACATCAGTCAGGCCTCCCCAACCCGTCTGGCCAGCGCGGGGAGTGTAGGCCGAATCCTCCGTCTGTCTCCGGCAGATGAGAGAGGGTTGTGCTCCTGCAGTGGAGACAAAAATAACCTAATGATGATGATGATGATGTGTCCGGACCGCTGAAGGTTGAAACTCGGACCGCCAAATATTGTTAACGTGGCACAGAATTTTGGAGTAAAAAGTTAGAAAAAAATGAAAATTGCAAAAAACTGCATATCAACCTGGCTAATCATTTTTCTCAAAAATAAATTTTGAATGCATAAAGGGTGCGCAGGAGGAGCGCGCTGTGTCCGAAAATCGGCACGCGCGGTACTGAAGTAAATAACCATTCTATCTTGATAGCATTTCTGTGTTGCTCCCCGCGTGAACCAAACTTTAAAAACTGGCTAAAACCCGCAGGTGTAATTAAGGAGTTTTATTATTTCTGGACCTCGATAAAAAATTTCAACCTTATCCCACCCCACTTAAAATTACCGGCCGACTGCTGGTGTAGGTAGAAGATATGCTGTGTGGTTCTCGGCTTAAAATAGGACCACCCCCAATATCAGCGTGGGTGTCTTGTGTATCCGCCTGCCAAGCGTTGTGATTACGGTAAATACAGGGTAAGCGCTGCACTTTAGGCCTCATCGTCACTTACTATCAGTTGAGATTGAGGTCAAGCATAAACCCATGAGCAATAATAAAAAAATATATATTAAGCCCTTAGGAGCAAGTGGCCTATACTTTCTCTGTAATGTCTGTAAATTGAAGATATTTAGAAAAAAGAAATTGACGGGTCTAAGGATAAGTAAAAGAACACATTTCAATCATTTTTGATTTTTTTTGTCTGTTTGTCTGTTAGTTTGTACACGCATCACTCAAAATCTACTGAACCGATTTTGATAAACTTTTCACAGAAACATGGGGCTTAAATCGGTGTAACATATAGGCTTTATTTCATCGTAATCGGTTTTCTCAATCAAAAGTTATGGAATTTTCAAATACATTAGTAGGTAAGGTTAGTATGCAATATAAAAAATAAGTATGATTTTAATGTTCGGTACTATTCAGATTGCGATGAGTTTGGACTATATCTGGAGCTGTAGTGGGAGTGTGAGTGGGCGTGGGAGCGGTTCACTCTGTTCATTCTGTAGTCAACGCGAGCGGAGCCGCGGGCACTGCTAGTGTAATAATAATAATAATAAGAAATAATAAATATCTCAGACATTCACAACAATTATCCAGTCCCAAACTACGCAGAGCCTGTGCTATGGTTACTAGATAACGGATACACATACTTAAATAAATATATAAACATCCAAAACTTGGGTACAAACATTCATATTCATCATACGAACATTTGCCCCTAGCGGGATTCGAACCCGCAACCTCCGGCGTGGCAGGCCGAGAGCTACCCGTTCCGCCACGGAGGTCGGCAAATTATCTATGTAATAAAATTACGATACCTACGATTATAAATTAAATTAATTACAGTAAATACCTATTATTATTTTTAATTATTTATGAAGGGCCTTACAAAATCTTGTAATGAGGTGTACAGTAGTACTACGTAGTGCTTACACGTTGGTAGTGATAACGATCACCACTCCTTTTTCCCTAGCTTCGATTTTAGCGATGTATAATCATAATGGCGATGCCTGAAATGCAGCGTTTCGCTGAGGCATCGACCAATTCATCTGACGTTGAATAAATTCTCTTTTATTTTTTATTTATTTACTTTAATGTATTAAGTTAATTATTAAATAATAACCTATTTTAGGATCACAACTAATAAATAATGTATGAATGCCAGAGATCGTGGGCTCGATTCCCACTGGGGACAGACAAATTTGTACAAGCTGGTCCCGGTCTGGATATTATGTTTGTGAATTGTCCTATCCTTGTTTAATTCCCATAGCACAGGAGAATTCCTCGTTTGGGATTAGACAAGTGTATGTATGTGTGATATTTATTTTATTTATTAACGTAAACTTTACTGTACCAAAATTTACAACAACAATAACAAATCGGAATAAAATTACATACAAAAGCGGACTTATCCCACTTAGGGATCTCTTCCAGTCAACCTTAGAGTAACTGTAGGGACTAGTGTAATTTGTTTTGTACATAATGATAAATAATCATTAGTAATCATTCCCCCTTCACACGTCAAAGGGTACAAATAAGAAAACAGTTCAGAATTGCCGTGTGGTTCCCGGCTTAGAATAGGGCCACCCAAATTTTCCCGTGGGTGTCGTCAAGGAAACTAAGGGTTGCGCCAGGGACGGGCAGCTATGATCTCGGATTATGGCCAATCACCTATGGACGCCCACTAAAAGTGGTATTTTGTTGGGGAGGCTTATGTCCAGCAGTGGACGTATTTCGGCTGATGATCATAGCTCTGATACATACCGCAACATACTAACAAATTATGGATACCTAATAATTTTTCTAATTAAAAATAAACTATTCATTTTTAAACCAAAATTACATCAATCAAAATATCTTCACGTACCTTCGTATATCCCGAAATTAAAGCACGAAGAATTATAAAAAGAAACGAAGAGTTATTATTAGAATATAGTTAAAAAACTTTTTACCTCCGTAAAAAAAAGCTAAAATTTATTTTCATTAAAATTTTGACATGCACTGAAATCCAATTACATAAACAATTTCGCCAGACTTCCGTTCTATTCATTTTTAAACTCGTCATAAATAAAAAAAATATATCGAAAAATTTACATCAAAATTCTAAAATAAATTTTTAAAAATTAATACAACATTAATTATTTTATAGTTAAATGTGACTGACCTCTGCGCGCACGGCGGCGAGCGCGAATAGCGCGAATGCTGCGCGCACGATCATGCTGCACTGGTCGCGGCTGCATGTGCTTACCGCCCGTGCGCGTGCGCAGGTATTGTTTGCGTTTCGTACAGTCATAGGTGTATTTATTTACTGACGCTCGTACAATCCACCACGTGTTTGTTATTGGTATTATGTTTAAATAGCCTACTATGTCCAAAAAAACAAATGGAAATAAGATCTTGGCGCGCTCGAATGTAGTTAAGATGACTTTTCACGGTTAACAAAATCTTGTTCAAATCAACAATAATTGTTGGATTTAAGATGACTGTTCACGGTTAACAAAATCTTGTTCAAATCAACAATAATTGTTGGATTTAAGATGACTGTTCACGGTTAACAAAATCATGTTCAAATCAACAATAATTGTTGGATTTAAGATGACTGTTCACGGTTAACAAAATCTTGTTCAAATCAACAATAATTGTTGGATTTAAGATGACTGTTCACAGTTAACAAAATCTTGTTCAAATCAACAATTATTCTTGATTTGCTATGTTAGCTGAGTAATTTTTGTGATTATTTGAAACTAACTTTTAAAAAACTAAAATACCATAATCAAGTTGACAAGTTGAGTTAGTAAGGGACAAGAGTTAGTTCAAGGAAATATCGATTGATGATTTGAACCAGATCTTGTTAACCGTGAACAGTCATCTTAACTCCAACAATTATTGTTGATTTGAACTAGATTTTGTTAACTGAACAGTCATCTTAATTCCAACAATTATTGTTGATTTGAACTAGATCTTGACAGTGAACCGTCATCTTAACTCCATATGAGTGCACCAAGACCTTGTTCCCTTAAATTGGCTCTTGCAACTTATTAACTTGATCAAGGTGTGGTTTCAAATAATCATAAAAATGATTACATTAGCTAACATTCAGCAAACAAGACAAAATGCCTGAGTGGCATTTTTTACCAGCATTTTTTTAATGTACTGTTGGGGCACGACGCAACGATTTAAGCTCAAACTCATTTTTATAATTTTGTCCCATTGATGTGTATAGAAAATTTTTTGAAACTTGGATATTCTGCTCATCCTGACCTTGGCATCAACTGCCCTCCAAAATGCCAGAACCAAGCTAGAACTAAATATGTTTAAAACCTTGGGCGATTTTATAACGTCTCTTTTTTTCATAATGGCAGCGTTTTTCAAAATGGCGGAACTAAATTATCGCTCATTTATATTTTCGGTATCATCGTGAACTATATTGTAAATCGACGACTAACACTATTAACTAGTTGTGTTTTTTTCTGGTATGTGAACATTTAAACTTATATTAGTATATATCAGTAGCTTACCTACTCATTTATTCTATGTATAGTACAATATTTTATTATAAAATTTCAATATCCATGCACTTTTTATTTTTATTCTTTTTGACCTACCGCTTGTTTTAACTTTTCCCACAGTGAAGGTGGCTGGAAGAGATCTCTTATAGAGATAAGTCCACCTTTGTACACTTTTATGTTATGCCCTTTTTTTGTAAAATTTATGTGCAATAAAGAATATAATTAAAAATTAATACAAACCTAAAAGTACATTGTTTCAGGCCTTACGGCCTTTATACCCATTATACAAAATACTATCAAAAGGTACACATAAAATCGAATGCCGACTGTACTAGTACAAGTACCCTCTTGAACAGTAGAGCTACTTATAATGACGCATTACCTGTGCTTTTAATTTCAGCAGACCACTGAAACTTAGAACTAAAGCCAGGTTTAGCAAGCTGAAGTGGCAGTGGACGAGAGACATCTGTCACACGTGGCCGATGGAGCACACGAGTTTGGGAGTGGGCATCGCATACTGCACTAGTGAACTAACACACTTAATACATTAGAACAAATAATGACCCATAAGCTATACATTAGGTCCATAGTGGAGATATATCGGTGTTACTCCACCTAACACTGAGGTTCGAATCCCGCTAGGGGCAAATGTTCGTATGATGAATATGAATGTTTGTACCCAAGTCTTGGATGTTTATATATTTATTTAAGTATGTCTATCCGTTATCTAGTAACCATACCATAGGCTCTGCCTAGTTTGGGACTGGATAAATGGTGTGAATGTCTGACATATTTATTTCATCATATCAGCCCTTAGACGTCCACTGCTGGACATAGGCCTTCCCCAATGAACGCCACCACACCCGGTCCTCCGCCCTCCGCATCCAGCAGCTTCCGCCCACCTTCTTCAGGTCGTTACCTAGACCGCTACCGTAGCCAGGAATATTATTATGGGCAAAACTCCCCTATGAAAAGGAAACAGAAGCTGCGGCCCACAGTTCCCGGCAGCTCTACATATTTATTTATTTATTTATTTATCAGTTCACTGCCCCGTTGTGGAATGCCTACGTCCAGCAGTGAACGACAATAGGCCGATTATAAAGACGCTTGTAACTTAGAGAAATCGCTGTTAGCTACAAGACCACCCAGATATAATAATGTAAACAACATTGTAATTGTATTTGTTTTATTTTTAAATAAAGTAAGAGTCATCATCATCATCATATCAGCCTTTAGACGTCCACTGCTGGACATAGGCCTTCCTCAGTATACGCCTTCGCACCCGGTCCTCCACCCTCCACATCCAGCTGCTTCCGGCCACCTTCTTCAGGTCGTCGGTCTACTTGGCGGCGAGGCGTCCCACTCCAGAACTCGTCTGCCCCAACGGCCGTTTCGGTTGTGCAACAGACGTGACCCGCCCACGAGTAAAGAGTAATTGACCTGATTTTTTAATATTTTTTATGTTTAAATATTATGCAAGAAGAAAAAATATCGAATATTCCCCCCCTTCCTATTCCTCCAATTCCATAACCACCCTTCCTTCTCCCCTTACCTATCCCCTTCCCACCACGTTGAAAGCCCCTTCTACCCCATCCCGCTCCCTACGTCTACCCTTTTGAAAGAAATGACAGAAGTTCACAGTTAATGTAGATATCCAAATATTTCTTTCATTGTATGTGTGCTTTATTTATCAATGACTAACTTTAAATGATCGTTCGTCATTCTCATTACATACAAATCAATACATAGTCTGTGTGTATGTATATACGTGTGTTTGTTGTTCCTTCAGTAACAGAGACGTGTGGGAATGTAGAATTTGGCTGTCAAAATTATTCACGAATTCAGTTAGAAATTTCTCATAAACAACATTTGTTTATGAAATTGTTAAGGTTTCCTGTTTAGCTGATTTTATTAGCGGGGAAAGAACCAGCTTTTGACGTCATCGACATGCAATTTAATACATAGAATTTAAAAACATTAGTTGAAATACAGTAACAAGTGGTGTTCGTTGTGCACTCGCCTAAAAGTCAGTCAAAATCATTTATTGCATACATTTGGTACATTTATACACCTAAATTATTTAAGCCTCTTCATCACTTACCATCAGGTGAGATTGAGCTCAAGCGCAATGCCATCAACAATAAAAAAAACTCTTTTTTTTTATCGACTACCGCTTCCTAGGTGTTAGCGCTGTGAAGAAGAGCGCAACAAACTTCATTTTAAAATCTTTGTGTACAATTATGTAAAGATTGTGGCGAAGCTGAAGCAACATTAGTATGAGGACCTGGGTTCAAATCCTAGTCGGTAGTACACCTGCCTGCGAAGTTCGGGGTCGCGGGTTCGAATCCCGCCCATGGCAAACATTCGTGTGATGAGCACTCGTGTTTGCCTTGTGACTGGATGTTATTTATATATTATATTATGTATGTATATCAGCTGTCTGATACCCATATTACAGGCTCTGCCTAGTTTGGTATCAGGTGGCCGTGTGTGAAATGCCCCTACATATTTATTTATTTATTAATCCCGCCTGTACCAATTCCAACTTAAAGTATGCTTTATTTATAACTAGCTGTTGCCTGCGACTTCGTCCGCGTGGACAACTTAACATTACAGATTTATTATGTATTTCCCGTAGGAATAGGATCTTTTTCGGGATATAAACTATCCTATCCTATTCCAGGACCTATATGTGTGCCAAGTTTCATCACGATCCGTCCAGTGGTTAAAGCGTGATTGAGTAACAAACATCCAAATATCCAAACTTTCGCATTTATAATATTAGTAGGATACCACAGGCTGTTCGGTGAAGGAAAATATTGTAAGGAAACCTGCATGTATTAGGCATAAAAGATCTTGAAGGGACCAAGTGTCGCCTGGTGTTCTACGTTCCTCATGAAGGTAAGATAAGTGTAACGATAAGCCAGATATTCGATCTGCAGTCGATCAGCAGATATTATCTGATATAAAAGCCAACGGAAGCCATGACGACAAACACCATCTGGTATCACCACCGGTCAGGAGCTTCACCCCCACCTCCTGCCCCAACCCGGCGACAAGAGTCACTGCCCACGCCACGAAGGCACCCCAACACCCTGCCTGTTGTAACGGGCAGCGACTTGACACCTCTGTAAGAGAGCCTGGCTCTGACACAGACTCCCCACACCATGGAAAGGGTATGAGAAGAACACTGAAGAGATCTGATATAAAAGCCAAAGATACTTATACCTTTTGAAGGGAAATTCCGTAAATTGCGCGATAGTTTTACACCCAATACTAAAACACCCCCCCTCCCCCTTCCCCCCTCCCCCTCCCCCTCCCCCCTCTCTCCCCCTATATATCCCTCTAACGCACGTGGACTATGCAGTCGTTCGGCAACTGCACTAAAACAACATCCAAACATCAATTTTGCAGTCTAAGGCAAATAAGCCAGCAATTTGCATGAAACTCTGATCGTGCAGTATCTAGGTACCTCCCTTTATTAAGGGAGAGTCATATAACGCTGATTATCACTTACACCGGGCATACCCGTTAAAAATACCTATCTTGTTCGAGTTACCGTTCATTGCGCAATTGTTTACTTTACTTCTGATTAATCCAGTGACAAATTATGCATTTAACCTGTATAATGATTAACGGGTAGCTGCCGAGGTAGCTTTAACCCGCTACTTTGTCTGCGTTGACATAAACGCCATCGCAAGACGTAAAGAGTAGTCAGAGCCGGTCGCCAGATGTTATAGGTTCGATCCCAGTAGGTACAATTTGTATATAAGTTCGAACTATTTGTGAAGATATCTTGTCTAAATCCCAGAGAACCTACAAGAAAAAATCGCATAAAGTTTGATTAAGGTTTTCGAGGTACAAAGTTATATGTTGTGATAAGCCACAAACTAACAAAAATTCATTATCTCAGAAAACATCAATTTTTAATTCCATACGTTTTTTATTTTTTATTGTAGATAGGTTTGCGCTGACCTCAATCTCACCTGATGGTAAGTGATGATGAGGCCTAAGGCGGAGCGCGCTTACCCAGAAGATGCCTATTCGCTCTTCCTTTAAATGACCAAATTGTCCGTAAATACCCAAGCTGGTAGGGAGTTCCATTCCTTAGTAGTTCGCATCATGAACGAGGAAGCAAAACGCTTCGTGCGAGAGCGTGGTATGTCTACTACATAAGGATGAAGTCCCTCACCACGCCTGGTAGTCCACGTATACAATGCTCACGGCCTAATCCTAGAGGGGTAGGCAGAGACGTTGCATGGCCACTTTGCGCGATCCTGAAACACCTGAGTAGCCTTAATCACATTAATCAACCTTTTCATTCACATCCTTTTATTCAACTCACTTGCAGTTCCATTTTGAACTTGTGTTTTCCGTTTTCCGATAAAACATCAATCAGGCCTCCCCAACCCTTCTGGCCAGCGCGGGGAGTGTAGGCCAAATCCTCCGTCTGGCTCCTGCAGTGGAGATAAAAATAACTTGATGATGATGATGATCCTTCAAAGAAATCCCGAGCAATTCCGTTTTGACGAAACTCAAAATCAACTCTACTGCATAGGTACAATATTAGATGGATTAGTTTGATATATGAATAATGCTAGAATTCCGTATAATCTGTAAAATAATGTCTGGTATGTATTGTTTAAACATTGCAACGCGGTGATGTCACGTTGCTGAAACGCTGTCCTGCCACAGTTGGTCGTCAGCGATGATAATAATAATATAATAATATGTCAGACATTCACACCAATTATCCAGTCCCAAATTAGGCGGAGCCTGTGTTATGGTTGCTTGATAACGGATAAACATACTTAAATAAATATATAAACATCCAAGACCAAGTCTTATTAATAAAGCGATTATTATATATTTAGTATTCTCTGCCATAGATGTGTTTATAGTAAGAGAGCTATTTCTGCCAACAAACTGTATTATACAGTTTGGCGGAGTTATTGTATGTTTATTTTTTAAGAGATGAATAAATGATTTTATTATTATTATTATTTATGTTAATATGAATATTCCAGGATTTATCCGAGATTTATTTAAAAAAAAATACATCATTTGTTTGTTATTTATTTATTACTAGCTGTTGCCTGCGACTTCGTCCGCGTGGACAACTGAACATCAGAAATTATTATGTATTTTCCGTAGGAATGAGATGGTTTTCGGAATAAAAACCATCCTATGGTCTATTCCAGGACCTAACCTATATCTACGCCAAGTTTCATCCCGATCTGTCCAGTTGTTGAAGCGTGATTGAGTAACAAACACCCAAACTTTCACATTTAGAATATTATAAGTAGGATAAATATATACATTCCACATCTCTCATTTAATAAAATACTAAACCCTTAATAGGAGGTCTATATTAATTGTCCACGCTATATTTTTGTCGCAAGTACCTAATAAATGACGCTACCTAATTCCGGTTCCTGGTTATTAAAAATTATAATTAATTTATAATTGAATTTAGTCATAATTTTGTTTAGCCAAAATTAAATAAATAATAAAAAATAAATAAATATCACAGACATTCACACCAATTATCCAGTCCCAAACTAGGCAGAGCCTGTGCTATGGTTACTAGATAACGGATACACATACTTAAATAAATATATAAACATCCAAGACTTGGGTACAAACATTCATATTCATCATACGAACATTTGCCCCTAGCGGGATTCGAACCCGCAACCTCCGGCGTGGCAGTCCGAGTACTACCCGTTCCGCCACGGAGGCCGTCAATCAAGAGGCGATGACTTTCGGCATGCAATATATTTGTTCAGGTGGGATCTGACAAATAAATTAATTCCAATAAATAAACATTAATTTCGACGTCCACTGTTGGGCATAGGCCTCGTAACTATACACCAAAAGTTTCTTAATAAATCATCAGGTTATTTTTGTCTCCACTGCAGGAGCACAACCCTCTCTCATCTGCCGGAGACAGACGAAGGATTTGGCCTAAACTCCCCGCGCTGGCCAGACGGGTTGGAGAGGTCTGATTGATGTTTTATAATGTATTCCCTTAGTCGTCTCGTACGACATCCACGGGAAGAGTTGGAGTGGTCCTATTCTACTCTACCGGAAACCACACGGCTAAAAGATTATCATATTTTTGTTCAATATTTGTAGTTTTATTTAACATATTCATTATTGCACATCTTAAAACTAAATACAGTAATAAATGGTGCGTACAAAGGTGAGCTTATCTCTAAAAGAGATCTCTTCCAGCCAACCTTACAGGGTGTGAGTTATAGAGGTTACTAAGGTCGCACTCGACCCTCCAAACAAGCAAACAGATTTTATTACCTAATCACAGGCGCTATCTTCATCTCGTTAACTATCGTGAGAGGGACAACGTTGTATGTCAACAACATAAGTGCTTCTCGGCGTACTGCCAGCAGTGCTCTCTTTTGCAGGGGACGATAACGGGGGGGGGAGCATACTAAGCAGTATAACTGCTTGGACTTTTCTTGTCCGATCTGTCCGATCGTAGGACTAATAGTATAACCAACGATCTCTATGTACTACTAGATGGAGCGTTCCAAACAATCGCTCTGTTCCACGCAAGTAGCCACAACTCTTTCACATTCACAATGAAACTTGTGCAGTTACTACTCAGAACATTTTATTATTACTAAATTTGACGCTACGGTTATATAATGTAAATATTTAGTAAATAATTAAATGTTCTAAGTAGTAAGTGCACAAGTTTTTAAGTGAATGTGAAAGAGTTGTGGCTACTTGCGTGGAACAGAGCGATTGTTTGGAACGCTCCATCTAGTAGTACATAGAGATCGTTGAGTATAACTAGGTGGACTAACCTCCTTTATCCTGAAGTCACTTTTGTTCAATTTGGAAACCTAGAAAATCTTGCTCTTGACTTAGAATATCTCCTAGTTCTCGTTGTACGCAATTAGAGTTAAAGATTCAACTGCTAATTGCTTCTTTGAACATATGAGGTTTGAGGTGAAATATAGGCCAGGTAGTGGGACCTCTCGTCGTAATAAAGAAGCTAAATTCTATAAGTAACTCGACTTTTCGTGATGTAAATGAGCACGCACTCATTTGCAATCAGTCGAGAGAATGCGATGCTTTCAACCACTCATTTGTAATCAGTCGAGAGAATGCGATGCATTCAAAATGCCAAAATATTCTTCCTATGACCTAATAAATCAGAAATTAAATAGACAAAAGGTATGATTTATGCCGTGTGGTTTCCGGTAGAGTAGAATAGGACCACTCCAACTCTTCCCGTGGATGTCGTACAAGGCGACTAAGGGATTACATTATAAACCCGTCTGGCCAGCGCGGGGAGTGTAGGCCAAATCCTGGCCAAAGAGGGTTGTGCTCCTGCAGTGGAGACCAAAATAACCTGATGATTAATGTGTGTGATAAGATAATGGAGAAGCTTATCATTCCCGGATAAGTGGAAGGCAGGCGTGCCAGAGGACGAGCTCCGACTGAGTGGTCAGACCCGGTGAAGAGAGGCTGGCGGATCTTTATATCAAGTGGTGCTAACAACGTGTGGAAGCGAAATTTATACGGTCGCGATCCTCAGCAGAGAGGGAACGAGGGAGAAGAAGATATGGTAATGACTAAATTTGGACTTGCAGAACTTTGGACATTTCCTAGGGAATGTTTGGTACAAAAATTCCATGTCTAGTTTCAATTGTATGTCATAGGTATCAGTATAGTCCGCTTTCATCCCCCACCGATGCTTGGAAGTGCAAAAAATAGTTGAATTTATAAATAAGATATAGAAATTTAAATTAAACACAATTCCTTGAACCCAAAGTGTAATTTACAGCATTTTTCATTCGTTACAGCCCACAAGAACTATTGACTAAGATACATATTACTAGACAATTTAACTTTTTATTTGTTTGAAATAAATAAAAACTGTTGAGACCTCCTAGCCGAATATGGAAGCCTGGTACATGGAGAGGATGAGGAAGCCGATGGCATAGATGACCAGGACGATATCCATGGCTGTAGCGAACAGCTCCCTGGCCACTTGATTCTGGGCGAGTTGTCTGATGTGGGCTCGAGCTCTGCCGCAGACCCTGCTGAGGCGGGTCATGCAGAATTCTGCTGTATTTATTATCATGCTGGAAGAGAAATTTAAGCATCATCCGTGAACTCTAAACTCCTAATGTTAGAATCCTATCCTAGTTCCTACTAATATTGGATATTTGGATGTTTGTTATTCAATCACGCTTCAACCACTGGACGGATCGTGATGAAACTTGGCACACATATATGTTAGATCCTGGAATAGGACAAAGGATAGTTTTTATGCCGAAAAAACGTCCCATTCCTACGGGAAATACATAACAATTCGTGATGTCAATTTGTCCACGCGGACGAAGTCGCGGGCAACAGCTAGTTTAAGAATAAAATTCATTTGGCAAGAAAGGCAAATTTCGTTTGCCAAATGTATTTATTTATTTTGGTAAAGTTGTGGTTAATTAGAGTTACATTAAAAAATAAAATAAAAAAAAGAATTCCATCATTGCATAGTGCTTTCTCAAATGACTTTGATTAGATTTCTTAGATTTCTTTTATTTTACATTGTTTATTTTTATATAATATACATAAAAAAGATCAAGTAACAATCTAATAGTAATAATTGCTGTTAAAACATACAAATATTCACACATCTGAAACAAATTGTACAATGCCAAAAAAATAACTAAAAAATATTTGTAAATTAAGAAAGTCGTTGAACGGCAAATAATGAGAAGGGATTTTTGTCTCCCAATGCAATTCTATGCGAACGAAGTTGAGGGCAATGTCCATAGAAAATATTTTAATATCTTTCAAAACCCCCAAAAACTACTCGCATTTCAAAAATCAACTTCAAACTCTAGTTCCGCGACATCTTCCGTATTTCAGAGAATTAACTCTAATATTGTGTATAAGCGACATCTACCGTTTATACTTTGAACTAGAGCACTGTCGCGACATGCGGTGTATTGCAGGATTGAATGCTACATTATCTTTTCACTAGATGGCGCTAGGTCTATCAAAATAAAACTTTTTGAAATATATGCAACAAAGATTATAGAAACAAGCTTCATCATCAGCCGAAATACGTCCACTGCTGAACATAAGCCTCGCCTTTAAGAACGCCACTTGTGGTGGGCTGCCCATTGGGGGATTTGCCATAATCACCACGCTCAGTAATGATCGTAATATACAGAGTAGAATACTGCTGTCCTTGGTGGAATCTATTAGTCACCTTGAAGGGAAGATAGTGGAAATTATCATGTAATAAACAGGATATACTCGCTGAACAATACTTCCAGTCTTGAACTTGTTATCACTGCCTTTACCTTTACGTTAATTTCTTCTATTGTTTAATTTTTAAAATTGTATAATTGTTAAGATTAGATTAGATTTATTTATTTCATTTTTACATCTTAAAAATTCAATTTTACATGTCATTCTAGTATGGCATAAAAGGGATCGTCATAAAATAAAATAATGTATAAATTACAATGTCAACAATTCAAATAATGTCATAGTATATAACATACTATCTATGTCAGTATATAATATTAAAATAAAAATTTAAAAATACACTTGGACACAAAATTTGTAACTGTATTTACTTTTAAAATTTGTGCAATAAAGAATATCATATCATAAAATTGGTATTAAATTATCACAAATTAAATTAAACGTCAGTTTAATGTTTATATGGTCACTTTTTGTTTTTGTTGTTGTTGTTATTTATAATTATGGTCTATTGTTACTATACTCATAATTCTATTTTATCTGTTTGCTTCGTTTATCTAGTTATCTATACATTATATTATCTCATATGTCTTACTTAATGAACAAAACTAGACGCGCTATGTGCGAAGATTTATTAGGCCCGATTCTGAAGGCACACATTTAAAATTTGACAGCGCTAAAATTGGTTTCGTCTTTATCTACATAATACTGTGTGACAAGGACAGCAACAGCTTTAGTGCTGTCAAATTTTAACGTTGTGTCTTCAGAATCGAGCACAATATCCGCTTAGAGATTTTATTCCTGTAATTATTTTTATCTTAAACAAAGCTGTAAATCTTCCTTGAATAAATAAATAAAATACCTCGGCGTACAACCCCAGCGAGGGCAGGAGTTGAGGCTGAAGATGGGCAGCACCATCGCCAGGAGATACCACACTCCCGTGTGATCCAGGGATGTACTCCGGGCCAGCACCGAGCGCTGCACCATCGGAACTCTGAAATCGAGGAGCAGACTGTTGGATTATTCAAGGTCAGCACGGCCCATCCTCTTCGTTGCACACAAGCGAACATATTTTTCATCCCATCTATTCGAAAAGCGACGATTGGTTCCTCAATAAGTGCGACCAAAGTACGTCTTTTCTGCTTTTCTGAAGATTTTATTTTATTTATCTATGGGCCAAGTTGCCTGATAATAAACGATTTATTTTTATTATTATTATTATTTTTGTCTCCACTGCAGGAGCACAACCCTCTCTCGTCTGCCGGAGACAGACGGAGGATTTGGTCTACACTCCCCGCGCTGGCCAGACGGGTTGGGGAGGCAAATAAATAAAATTGTTTGTAAAATAAATAACATACTATATTTTTTTTGTCTACTGCATTTTTTTGGTTTCCAAAATGAACATCTATATGAGTTTTTTTAACCCTAAGGGGAGGGTCAAAAGAGGGCAATACAAAACAACGTCGTTTATGAACGCTTCTTAAATACCTGCTTCCTTGAACTGCAGCGCTCTCAGTGGATGTCGAGTTGACTGACAGCCACCTGTCGATCTCTCGGCTGAACTGACTTCTATCATCAGCCAGCTCGTAAGAAGATACGGAACTCTGCATAAACATCTGAAAAGTATTGCATAGCCAAGTATTGTAAAGCCAAGTCGCAACTGAAAATCAGCGTCTAGCACCTTACTTGGTCTAGGCATATGCTGAGTCGTTTGCCCTTTTGCTGCCACGGCACACGCATACTATTTTAACTATGTTAAAAATTTTAAATTGTTTTCTGTAGTTCTTATGATTTTTATTTTATTTTTTTCCTTTTTCTTGCTTTGTTGGTTTTTTCTTTGTGTGTGCCAATTGTGGTAGTGAATAAATGTTTTTACTTCTTTCTTTCTTTCTTCTTTCAACTCACACACTGCGACATGACATTTTGCCATGATCGGCATCCCGCTAATATAAAAGTGTGGATGTTTGTTACTCAATCACGCTTCAACCACTGGACGGATCGTGATAGAACTTGGCACACATATAGGTTAGGTCCTGGAATAGGACATAGGATAGTTTTTATCCCGAATAAAATCCTATTACTACGGGAAATACATAATAATTTGTGATGTTAAGTTGTCCACTCGGACGAAGTCGCGGGTAACAGTTAATCTAATAAATAAAATCGTAAACTTCGCGTGTCTGTACATTGAAGATATTTGCAAAAAAAAATTGGGGGTCTGAGGATAAATAATAGAACACATTTCCATCATTTTTGGAATTTTTGTCTGTTTATCTGTGAGTTTGTGCACGCATCATTTAAAAACTACTTAACAGATTTTGATGCACTTTTCACAGAAACATGGGGCTTAACTTGACTTAACATTTAGTATTTTTTTCATTGCAATCGTTTTCATCAAACAAGTTTCAAGTTTCAAGTAGAGAGGGCTACGCTCGTTTTCTTTGAAGGATATGATTCGTAATGAGGAGATCCGACGAAGAACGAAGGTCACCGACATAGCCGAAAGGATTAGCAAGCTGAAGTGGATGAGCCACATCTGTCGCAGAACCGACGGCCGTTGGAGCAGACCGCGGTCAGCACACGAAAAGTGGGACGCCCCGCCGCCAGATAGACCAACGCGACGTCCTAAGGAAGGTGACCAGAAGCGACTGGATAAGGTCGTGTATGGAGTACTGCAGTCATCTCCGGGATGGCTCTGCCAAGTATCAGCTGGCAGCTCTGGACGTGGTTGAGCGTCGTGCCAAAAAGCTCATTGGTGACAATGCTCTGGTAAATACCAAGTTACAGAGCCTCAAACATCGTCGCAGTATGGCCTGTCTTTCGGTTTTCTACAGGTTACATTTCGTGGAGTGTGCGGAGGACCGGGTGTGGTGGCGTTCGCTGGTATAATGATGATGAGGTACCTTATTTTCTTCAACCACTTCCTTTGTAAATGTATCCGAGGATACCCTGATGCTCAGATCATTGTCATTCTCCAGAATGTTATCAGCTATCCTTTTAGTTACTGTCGACGCCATTTCTATCTCTGTATTTACTGTTTATTTACTTTGGGCTCCAATTTTACTATTACTATAGTCTAACACATGCCAGGATCCTGTTGGCATGGTTAGTAAGGATTACTATGGGATTATTTCATGTTTTAGTAAATTATTAGGGATTATTTTGATTTGAAGTATAGGATGTCGCTTTGCTATATAACTGTCAGATTTTGTAATTTTGATTGTTGTGTTGTGCCAGATACTAATTTGATGAAATCTAATCTTTTTATAGATTATTTTTGATATTATATTTTATCATCAGGTTATTTCTTTATCAAATTTGGTACTAAACGCATTATACTTGTCCTTTCGATTACTCTAAGGTTGACTGGAAGAGATCCCTAAGTGGGATAAGTCCGCCTTTGTACACAGTTTAATTCCTATTTTATTATTGTTGTTGTTGTTATTTTTGGTACAATAAAGCGTTTACATACATACATATACATATTTTTGTCTCCACTGCAGGAGCACAACCCTCTCTCATCTGCCGGAGACAGACGGAGGATTTGGCCTACACTCCCCGCGCGGGCCAGACGGGTTGGGGAGGCCTGTATGATGTTTTATAATGTAATTTTATATTATATTTATTCCTTTTTAACCGACTTCAAAAAAGGAGGAGGTTCTTAATTCGTCGGAATCTTTGTTTTTTATTTATCAGCCGCATCAGCCTGATGGATATTCAAAGGGGTAACGCAGCGATCATCCTCGGCACTGTCAAAAACTCTGCAGAGCTGGAGGAGAAATTATATCTGTAGAGCCTTTTCTTTATTATTATTATATGTCAAACTAGCTTTTGCCTGCGACTTCGTCCGCGAAGGTTTCGATATTTACACATATTCACTGCTTTTAATGATTAATTTGGTTTCCCGTAGGAATGAGATGTTTTTCCTGATAAAAATAACGCTATGTCCTATTCCAGGACCTAACCTATATGTGTGCCAAGTTACATCCCGCTCCGTCCTGAGGTTGAAGCGTGATTGAGTAACAAACATCCAAATATCCAAACTTTCGCATTTATAATATTAGTAGGATTGTACATTTTTTCTATCACCTCTGTTTCTCTTAATAAACGAGTAGTATTTATTCACCATCAGCCGAAATACGTCCACTGCTGAACATAAGCCTCCCCAATAGAATACCACTTTTGGTGGGCTGTCCATTGGGGATTTGTCATAATCACCACGTTTGGCAGGCGGATTGGTGATCGCGGTAATGATCTTAATATACACAGGAGAACGCTCCTGCCCGTCCCTGGTGCAATCCCTTAGTCACCTCGACGACACCCACGGGAAAGATAGGGGTGGCCCTATTCTAAGCCGGGAACCACACTTTCCCTTCTCAATATGCCCCAATCATATAAAAGATTTTTAAATCTGATTAAAAGAACTGTAAAACAATAGACGACCTCCGTGGCGGAAAGGGGCAGCTCTCGGCCTGCCACGCCGGAGGTTGCGGGTTCGAATCCCGCTAGGGGCAAGTGTTCGTATGATGAATATGAATGTTTGTACCCAAGTCTTGGATGTTTATATATTTATTTAAGTATGTGTATCCGTTATCTAGTAACCATAGCACAGGCTCTGCGTAGTTTGGGACTGGATAATTGGTGTGAATGTCTGTGATATTTATTTATTTTTTATTATTTATTTAATTTTGGCTAAACAAAATTATGACTAAATTCAATTATAAATTAATTATAATTTTTAATAACCAGGTACCGGAATTAGGTAGCGTCATTTATTAGGTACTTGCGACGAAAATATAGCGTGGACAATTAATATAGACCTCCTATTAAGGGTTTAGTATTTTATTAAATGAGAGATGTGGAATGTATATATTTATCCTACTTATAATATTCTAAATGTGAAAGTTTGGGTGTTTGTTACTCAATCACGCTTCAACAACTGGACAGATCGGGATGAAACTTGGCATAGATATAGGTTAGGTCCTGGAATAGAGCATAGGATGGTTTTTATTCCGAAAACCATCTCATTCCTACGGAAAATACATAATAATTTCTGATGTTCAGTTGTCCACGCGGACGAAGTCGCAGGCAACAGCTAGTAATAAATAAATAACAAACAAATGATGTTTTTTTTTTTAAATAAATCTCGGATAAATCCTGGAATATTCATATTAACATAAATAATAATAATAATAAAATCATTTATTCATCTCTTTAAAAAATGTACATACAATAACTCCGCCAAACTGTATAATACAGTTTGTTGGCAGAAATAGCTCTCTTACTATAAACACATATATGGCAGAGAATACTAAATATGTAATAAAGAACATGAACGACACTCCCTAATTCCGATCCTTAAAACACATAAAACACATCCTCTCCACACTTGACCGATATATCCCATCAAATTACCCCAAAAACATCATCAAAAGTAATTATTCTGTTAATTCGGTAGCCCGTGTCAGAACTCGGGTAAGTACAAAAGTATCATTTTTTATTCACCACGCTATTTCTCTAATTCTTTACTTGTCACTCTTTGTGCGTGGTCCTGACGTAAAAAGGCGCGAACTGCAGGATGCCATTGTTTGAATTCGATTCGAATTTCGAACGTAGATGTCCCGCCGTTTCATTATTCGCGGTTGCCAGTGTGAAAAAAGAAATAGTTTTTGTTTGTTAATTGATTCAGTTTTTTCTTCTTTGGCGATTGTCTTTTTAAAGCATAGATTTAAGGTACATACATGCTCTAATTTCATAGTGTTGGCATAGAATATCTAAAAATATTGCATTTCTGTCTATTTGTGATTGAAAAGCGAAAACCTATGCTATTGGAGAATTGTTTTAATAAGAAGATAGATTAGACATAATATGCTTTATAAACGAACCTTTGACCACCATTGTTTTAATTTTCTATTGTCTATTCTATGGGTTTATGCCTTTAATAAATAAATATTATTATTATGTTATTATTTTTTGTGTTCACGCTCAGCCCGTGCTCTATCTTTTTTAAAAACAAAATCTTCATATTTAAGAGTAAAACAAACCATGACCAACTTGTATGAATTGTACAAAGTTGCTTGTCTCTAATAGGAATCGAATCAGTGGCGCTCGTCCAGTAACCAAGCCTCTGTGCCAACGAGACAGTAAACATAATTTGTATAAAAATATCCTGCGGCATATGCATCAACAAATATATAATTTCAAGATACATCTTTAAATTACACGGCGTTCCTTATGGCGTAATGTTTACATTTGAACAAGGAATAACCAAAAAAGGCATAAGGTACCATTTGCATATGCAAATGAGATGTCATTTTAACAAGACCACATCAAGTGCTGAAAATCACACGCGCAGCTAATGGCTTAATCAAAACTTCCTGTGTTGCATCGTCTCAGGGAACTGCAATAAGTTGCAAATTATACATTTTGGTGACAAGACGGTGATTTGGGAAATTGGTAACGTTTTCGTATATCACAATGTAAAAGATTTGCAAGAGTGTGTAAGGTAATAAACTCACAGGTAGTATCTGAATAAATATTGTTCTTAAATTTCAAAACTTTTTTTGCCCATTTTTTACAATATACCAGTATCAGAGCGTCATTTTTTTCCGACATGCATGACTGCTGAGTGGGCGTGCAGAATCAAAATTCATCGAAAGCTCGACGAAAGTGAAAAGGTCTGCAATTTTTTTATAAATCAATATTTTTTGCACCGGCAACCCCGCGGTAGCCGGTACTGGCCACACCGCGGGACATCGCGCTACCGTGGCGGGCAGGATTGATGGATTTTGCGATTTTTTGAGTTATTGCAGTTTGATATAGGTAACTGTCACATTGGAACTGTTGTCTAGCGGTGTTGAGTTTGATGAATATTTTTTAAAGAATTTTATTTTCAACACAAAATATTTTATAACAGGCTTATGATGAAAGAAGAATGAAAAAACCGAAAAAAAAATAATGACAACAGAATTTTAAAACTCATTTCGTATCATCAGACTGTTTACCCAAATAAACAAAATGATAGCCAAATATTTGACGAGGATTTGAAAAAAACACCCATATGTTGACTTAATAAATTCGGAGTCAACCCTTTATTTACCTACGTGTATCGTTTAGACCCCCATTATAATATTTAATGCTAAACAAACATGGGATTTGTGCCCCAAATGACTTTATCTACTCATGGTCAGGGGTAATCACGTAAATGAGTTAAACTTAAAAAACATGGTTTGCGTTTTTGAAAAGGTATCGCCGTTACCTCTAATCTACTACTGTCGTTACTATCTCTACTTGACATAAACCTATATCAATTTGTTTTAAAGTTAATAACTTGACTAAACAAAAAAAACAGCTGCTAAATTTGATTTCTCTCTTTTTTTTGTGTAAAATTTATTTCCACCAATGTTTTGTGAATTTTGAAAATATTTTCTTTAGTTTTTTAAGTCTTAAATTTTAACACAATTAATAGACCACTTTAAATGGAGGTCTGTAATAATTAATAAAATATTTAGAGACTCATTTAGACCAAAAGTTATTTGTTTGTGTATAAAACTGACTTTTATGAAAGAGAGGCAACAAAATAATAATACAAAACGCAAACCTGTCATTTGAAGTTAAAGACTCGCTCGTTTCGAAGGGTTAAATGTTCGTTTAGGCAACTATACTTAGTTCGCGCTTCGATTTATGGAAATTAACATTATTTACGTACCGGGACTTTGATCTGACTTGATGACCGTTTTTAGGGTTAACTCGATGATTTAGTTTTTTTAGTCGAATCAATGACAAAAAATTCATAAAAAGAAATGAAAATTACCTGCTTTTTTTAGAGAATTAGTCGTAATTACATTAATACAATTATGCCATTCTCATTATGGAAAAAAAATACAATCGCCAAATAATCAGGTAGGTATTCTTAAAATGATGGGTAAGTAGGTATTCTTGAAACACCATACCTAACTTTGCAGGATATATCAAATTTTCGTGTACAAAATTTATTGATATGATTATTTATTTCGTACTGCAGAGTGGGGGGGAAGGTCAGCGGATGCAATGAATCACGACCGAAGCATTATATGTATTTCATAAAAAAATCTAAAATTTTCGTTATCATGGATATAGATGAATTTTATGGAAGATATAGGTTTTTGTTGCCGAGGGGTATGGTGAGGGGTTTGTTAGGAAGTAAAATCACTCAAAAATCCCCCTCGCCTCCCGAAATCCAGTATTCGTGCCTTTTTCCTGCTATACCAAAAGGTTGTAACCGTTATAACACAAAAAACAAACACACATCGGTAGCCGCTTATTAACGTCTCAAAAACAAACAGAAATCATCAATTATAATCCTTCCATTATTGACCGACTTTGTTTTCGTGTTTTTTGTTTGTTGTTGTTCTAAATCCAATAACTGTATCTTGACACGCGCTCAGTTAACAATCAAGCGTTATTTCGTAAATCGATAAGTGCAGTCATGGGTGAATTTAGTAATTACAGGACCCATTGATTTGTTATTTTCTCTTTTAAAATGACGGTACCACTAACGGTGCTAACTATTACGGTTTTTATAAAAAGTTTTTCACCTGAAAGAGGCATAAGTATCTTTTTCATCTTTGATAATGGTTAGTAACCTAAAGTGCCAAAGGAAGGTTACAGCTACTTGGAGTAGTAAAAAGTCTGTAAGGTTTTGACAATATAAGTAAAGTTAGTATAACTAATTAGTATTTTTTTACTCGGCCACTGGTATTAAACATTACAAGGTAAAATTAAAAGTAAGTATTTATATACAATTATAATAACAATAAGATAAAGTACAACAAATATACAAAACTATTAAATAGTGCTCATGCATTTAATTTAATTTATTCATAAAACAATGTATACATTGTTTTACTTTATATGCGAATATTTTTACAACTAAAATGATTAATAAAATAGAATTAAGTTACACAATTTCAGAAACTACAATATTAAAAACATGTCATCACTTATCATTTATCATAATTATTCATTAAATTCATTAGATTTTCAAATCAATTCGTTAATCACACAATATATATAGAACCTAATACTAATTGTAAATTACATACGTATATTAAAAACGAACATCTAAAATTAAAAAAAAACTATTTTGTATAACGTAGCTTGTAGGCTACGGCCGGGCTACGACTACATTTTATATTTTTAGTCTATGCTCTGCTACCCCTCTGGGACCAAGTGTAATCTAGGCTACTTTTATAAATTTTGGTTTCAAAAAACCTAGACTTATTTTTTCAGTAATAAATAAAATCTGTAATAAAAAAAATCAAGTCAGACCTTTCTAAAGCCTTCCAGATCATTAAAGACACATAAACACAGCCCTTTTCAATTACCGGTTAGTAACTGTCAACTCAAATTATCAGCGTGTCATTTCATACATGGAGTAATGAATAGACAAAGTTGTTCAAGGTAAAAATCGCCATTTTGGACCAACCGGTGGGTAATTTTCGAAACCTCAAGGCAACATATGGCTGCAGCAGACGCCATTCGAAGCCAACTGTTGCTTTCCCCCATCCCTCTCAATTTTTCCAAAACAGAAAGAGATACAAATAGCATTCATTAGTCGGTAGTATCATCATTTGAATGTGGAGTCGCAAAAAGTGTATTGTTTGTAGCGCATGCGCGGGGACACGTGCGCAGGAAGTAGGGTAGGCTTTGGCGCGAATTTGAGCTTAATTTCAAATTTGAATGAGGAGTATTCGAACAGGATATTGGGACGATAATCGTTGATACTTTTTTCGTTGTTCGAGGAAACAACATATGGATTATGACTAACCTAAAGTAAACCGTCAGTCGGTGAGTATATATAGGTTTTAGGGTTGGAGATAGACATTTGAGGACGATACCTTACGTTAGATAAATTACGATATCTAACAAGAAATGCGTTAGACGAGTCGGTAATTAAAAATTGTTTCGTATGTGTGCTGTGCGGACTACAAAATTTTATACCTGAGTATTGATTCTCATCTAAGTGATAAAGAATCTAAACTCATACGGAATTCTAGTAGTTTGACATTGTTTGTTGCACGTGATTTAGTAAATTACATACAAAATAACGTTTTGAAATATATATATTTCTATGATAATTATATTTGAATGTACCTATTAAAATTAATATCGAACTATCATACACAATTCCTATATATTACTATCATACACACGCACACACACACACCACTCACACACATTGTTTAAATATATATAAGATATAAGTATGGATGGGCGAGGCCCTCTGGCACAGACATTTTTATGTCTAAAAGAGGGCCCCAACTATCCTCTGTTATCAATTAGGTTATCCTCTGTACCCTAAGTTTCTGTAATAAACATTTTTGTATTTTTTTTTGTATTTTGACAATCAAGCGAAAATCGTCCACTGTTGAACATTCCCCAATGTCATTGTATTTCGGTGGGCTGTCCATTGGGGGACTTGGCAGGGGGCTTGTTGATCGCAGTAATGAGAACACTGCTTCCAGTCCCTACAGTAATCCCTTGGTCGCCTTGATGACACTCACGGGAAGGTTGATATATACATCTATGATTATAATAAACATTCTAAAAATTACGTCATTTACATTTTAGTGGCGAGTCGTCTGCCCACTTGGTACTTCGAAAGACAAACGCATAACGCATAATTAGTTTGGTGTGGTTTTGGTAGAGTAGAATAGGACCACTCCAACTCTTCCCGTGGATGTCGTACAAGGCGACTAAGGGAATACATTATAAAACATCAATCAGGCCTCCCCAACCCGTCTGGCCAGTGCGGGGAGTGTAGGCCGAATCCTCCGTCTGTCTCCGGCAGATGAGAGAGGGTTGTGCTCGTGCAGTGGGGACAAAAATAACCTGATGATGATACACATAAGCATTTATAAGTTGCATTGGTAATCGTAGGGAATAGTGGCTTCACTTGTTAAGTTCATAAATTCTCAGCCAGGAGAATGTTCTCGGGAATTTACCATCACTACGCATAATCTATTCTTAAGGAGATTGTACGCAGTTTTAATATTAATGTTAGGTACATGCCGTCAACAGATAATAGGAATAAAATTACCTAATATACAAAGGTAGCTGCGCGAAAATGTAAAAAATACTTTCACTCCTCCCCACCCTCTTCCCCTACGGACAGGGGTGCGGCGATGACATATGGTCGACTCGTGCGCATCCCTTTGACGTCACCGACTCCAGAACTTGGACACCTGAGGGAGCTTGTACGGTTTTGTTTGTTTTTGTTTCATTTTCCAGTAGGTTTTATATATTATTATTATTGGGTAGCGATCCGAACTTATAAAATAGTTTGTCCTATACTAACTGACTATCAACGCTCAGCCTAAACTAAGTCTAGTGCGGGGTAGGTGAGTATCGCATACTTATGAAGTAATATTTATTACTAGCTCTTGCCGGCGACTTCGTCCGCGCACGTTTCGATATTTACACATCTTGAATTTCAAAATATATAACATTCTTGGTTTCCCGTAGGAATGAGATGTTTTTCGGGATAAAACTATCCTTTATCCTACTCCAGGACCTAACCTACATGTGTGGCAAGTTTCATCCCGATCCGTCCAGTGGTTCAAGCGTGATTGAGTAGCAAACATCCAAACTTTCGCATTTATAATATTAGTGGGATTGGGTTCTCTGGCGGAAGTAAGGTTCTGTTACCAATTCCTGTGTATTTATGAGGAAGGTTAAATAAGAAATATGTATTTTCTTTGACTACTGAGTCACACTCAGACTGTCAGCTACTGAGTTACTGATGTGAAAACAATTGGCTTACAAAAAACTGTTTAACAGAGAGTCTTGTATATCATTTTAACCGGCGCCTCGGACAGGGCAGAGCCCTAACGCTCCGCCCCCAGATCGCGGATGTTTTATGACTTAACTTGTGTGGCCCCAAACAGAGTAAGTATTTAAATTCATAACTGTTTATCCTTGTAACTGGAAATATTGAACTGGTTTCAAAATATTTTACTGTCAAGACAAAGTCATCACAGCATCAGTTTTCTATTGATTAGAAATTGAATAGTTAGTTGGTTTTTGTTTTTATTTATTTAACATTAATAAGAAAATACATCATATGTCTTACATAACTCACACATAATAAACCTCTTGGGTTTGTCCTATGTGCGGTGAGGCCGCTCGGTCACAGCGGGCCATGCTAACGCTTGTTGTACATTATAAAGAGAGTTAAGTACAGAACAGATGACAAAATAAATGTATCTATGCAACCTTGAATTGTACTTATATAATAAGAGCAACCTATTCTTACTTGTTTTCCGCTACTGAAGGTAGTGTTTTTTTTTTACATTTTTGTATTTTTTACTATTTACATAGGTTTATTGTATTTCTTTCGGCAATTCATTTATAATTAGTCTAGTGGCTTAGTCGTTAGACTCGAGCGCCAGAGGCCGTGGGTTCGATTCCCAGTAGGGACAGACAACTTTGTACACGCTGGTCCCGGTCTGAATGTTATATTTGTGAATTAGTCCTTGTCTATTTCCTATCATATAAGAGAAAGTCCTAGTTTATGATACCTTTAAATTATTTAGGTTAATAACATAATGGGCCCGATTCTGAAGCACACATTTAAAATTTGACAGCGCTAAAATTGGTTTCGTCTTTATTTTCATAACTAGCTGTTGCCCGCGACTTCGTCCGCGTGGACAACTTAACATTACACATTCTTATGTATAACGTGTATTACTAAATCCTAAAAGATATCTATTAATCTGGTTATGTATTAAAAATATTTATATACATTAAAAAACATGTTATCCAATTGAGAACCTCCTTTTTTGAAGTCGGGTAAAAATTAGCGTTCCGGTGGCGGTTTTGCCCGTTGGACCACAGTTTTTTTAGGTTTCCGTAGCCAAATGGAAAAAAACGGAACCCTTATGGATTCGTCATGTCTGTCTGTTTGTCACTTTATTCCGAAACTATAAGAACTATGTATGTATGTAGGTATGTATGTAAACGCTTTATTGTACCAAAAATAACAACAATAATAAATAAAAACTATACTGTTGAAACTTGGTAAGTGGATGTATTCTGTGAACCGCATTAAGATTTTCACACAAAAATAGAAAAAAAAACATTAAATTTTGGGGGTTCCCCATACTTAGAACTGAAACTCAAAAAAATTTTTTTCATCAGACCCATACGTGTAGGTCTTCAAAAATTATATTGAGGTTTCTAATATAATTTTTTTCTAAACTGAATAGTTTGCGCGAGAGACACTTCCAAAGTGGTAAAATATAACTTCTAAAATAAGAGAATGATAAAACTAAAAAAAATATATGATGTACATTGCCATGCAAACTTCCACCGAAAATTGGTTTGAAAGAGATCTAGTAAGTAGTTTTTTTAATACGTCATAAATCGTAAACTACAATACTATTATTAAAACATCGATCAAAGTTACAACGAACTACAATAACTTTTATATTATGTTACTTGCTGCTACGTAACCCTTCATGGGCGAGTCCGACTCGCACTTGGCCGCTTTTTTTTAAATTTACATTTATCATGAATTAAAAGATTATCATATAATCAATAAAAAAATATACATATATTTTAATATTGTGCAAATTAGGTGATATTTCCATTCCACGCCCCCCCCCCCCCCTGTAATTTGCCCTTTGCATACCCTTTCTTTCTTTCCTTCTCCATCCCCTTCCCACAACGTTGAAAACCCTTTCCCCCCTTCCCTCTCCCTACTCCTCCTCCTCTCCCCCTTCCCTTAACCCACCCCTTCCTACGCCCTTTATTTACCACTGCCCCTCATCTTTTCTCTCCTACCCTAATCCCTCTCCTCTTTCCCATCCGACTTCCTACCCCTCCTATTCCCTTCCTATTTTGCATATCCAATTAACTGTACAACAAAATGTCTGTCAAACTGCTGGACATGCCTTCCCCAATGAATGCCACAACAGATGCCCTACAGATCCAGCCACTTCCGGCCACCATCTTCAGGTCGTCCATCCACCTGGCGGCAGGGCGTCCCACCCTGCGCGTGGGACGTCGCGTCCCACTCTAGAACCCGTCTGCCCCAACGGCCGTTCGGTACTACGACAGATGTGACCTGTCATTTCAGCTTACTAATTCTTTCGGCTATGTCGGTCACCTTCGTTATTCATCGGATCTCCTCATGTCCCTCATAGAGACCCCGAGCATTGCCCTCTCTATAGCTCGCAGAGCCACTTGAATCTTGTGGATCAGGCCCACCATCAGTGTCCACTCTCCGCGCTGTAATCATGACAGGCAGGACGCACTGATTAAAGATTTTTGTCTTTAAACATTGTGGAATAGGTGACGTAAAGACTTGACGCAGTTTTCCGAATACTGCCCACCCTAACTGGATTCTTCTGTCAGCTTTTGAAATTGATCCTACCCAACTATATTGTCTGTCCTAGGCAGACGTACTCCTGAACAGCTTCGATATTGACATTGTCGACTATCACCGGTCTAATACAGGGCCACTAATTATCGAATAGCGAACTTTTTGTATCGAGACTTGTGGAAATACCTGAAATACATCAGCTAAAATAAATCTATAAATGAGCTTTAAAACATATCTGTCACTTTCTGTCAAGTTCTTGCAAGGACCAGTAATGTTGAACTACACTTTCATACAAATGATATGAAATGAGAGGTCAACTTGTATATCAGCATCCTGACATTTTATTGAGATATGACTTATACCAGTATGAGGCCCGAACTCAAAGCTATTAAACAGTGAAAACGCCGTCAAATTCTGTTCAGCAGTTTCCAAGATTAGCCCGTACATACATACATACATACAGACAGATAAGAAATTTTTTTATTATATTTTTGGACTCTACTGGTCTTCAGTAACGTCCGGGCAGTGAAATTTTTTTTTTTACTTTAATGTACAGATTCGCTTTTCTTTTGTTTTTTCTACTCTTTTATTATATGTATAGATACTGTGTGACAAGGATAGCAACAGTTTTAATGCCGTCAAATTTTAAAGTTGTGTCTTCAGAATCGAGCCCATTAAAAAGTAGAACGATAAAATTATAAAGTTTAATTTCTGTAAAATGAGAAGAAAATTATTTCCTTTAAATAATCTATGAGACAACAACTAAAATCTTTGTTTCCTTTATATATGGGCTTGTATTGTAAAACACATCTAGCTGTGCCCGCGACTTCGTCCGCACAGTCCACTGTCTGCCCACTACAAAGACAATTATGGAGATGCTACAACCGCACATATGTAAGAAAATACCTACTCTCCCTTGATTCCTTTTTCACCATCCTTCTGCCGCCCCTTCCCTCATCTCATCCACTCTCCTTCAATGAACAGATACACAGTTTACAGTTTCATATATGTATATTTTATATTTCAAAAAAAATGTCTCTCTTTTTGAGGCAATGTGACAATAATAGTTATAATACAAGAAATAAAAATAAACTTGTTTTACCAGGGTTAAGACTAAGTAAGGTCAGCAAATCGTTCACGGGGCAATGTATACGCTTCTACAACAAACTACCAGAGGAAATCTTAAATATGACGGACAGAAAGTTTAAGATTCACATTAAAAAACAACTTTGTATGAAAGCCTATTATAAAATAAACGATTATTTGAATGACAAAGATGCCCGGTACTAATGTTAATTCAGCTTCGCAAAATCTATATAAATTGTATGCAAATTTGATTTTTAAAAGATGTGTTGCGTGAAGTTTGTTGCGCCGTTTCTTCTTCACAGCGCTAACACCTAGGAAGCGGTAGTCGATAAAAAAATGACGTGTATAAATGTACCAAGTGTACTCATATGCAATAAATGATTTTGACTTTGACTTTATCAGAGAATGGATACGATACCATAAAATACTTCGATGTCAGGAAGCACGCGAACAAAGTCGCAGATGGGAGCTAGTCTCTAAATATATCTTAACGACTCATCACGGTGTTGCCACTATTTCACTACCACTATTTAGATACGCTGATATCCACTAATTTTATTGTTAAGGAAACTAATAAATTTCACCTTTTTTGGAACCGTCTTTAATTTGTTTTAATAACCCATAAAAGTTTGCAAAAAATGTTTTTAGTTCCGCTTCTTTAAAATGTCGCTAAAAGGTTTATGACTTTGTGCCTTTAGGCTTTAGGCAAAATAGGTTTTTTTTAAAGTAATTAAATTCAGATCTGGTAAATGAATTTAATTTATAAAAATTTGCTAATATAATGTTTTATAAAAATTCAATTGAATATTCATTATTATTGCTCAGAATAAATAAATAGTACATACACTCATACATACATACATTGTGAATTAATTAGGCGGCTGGCAGTGACTGGATGAGAAGAACCGAGGATCGGGTTCAGTGGCGTGCCTTGGGAGAGGCCTATGTCCAATAGTGGACTCTTTCAAGCTGATGATGATGATACGCTTGTCTAATCCCAAACTAGGAATTTCTCTTAGGCTATGGAAGTTGTACAAGGATGGGACAATTCACAAATATAACATCCAGGCTGGGACCAACTTGTACTAATTGTACATAGCTGTCGGTGATAGATCATTTAAAGGAAATAATTTTCTTCTCCTTTTACAGAAATTAAACTTTATAATTTTATCGTTACTTTTATATATAACCTAACCTAAATAATTTAAAGGTATCATAAACTAGGACTTTCTCTTATATGATAGGAAATAGACAAGGACTAATTCACAAATATAACATTCAGACCGGGACCAGCGTGTACAAAGTTGTCTGTCCCTACTGGGAATCGAACCCACGGCCTCTGGCGCTCGAGTCCAGTGACCAAACCACTAGGCCAACGGGGCGGTAAAAAATATAACACGTGTTTATTTTTTGTAATTGCTTATTTTTTATTAGAATTCTTAATTCTTTTAACAATTTATTTTGAACAAAAAACCGTCTAACAACTATCTCTTTGTACTAATAGATGGAGCGTTCCAAACAATCGCTCTGTTCCACGCAAGTAGCCACAACTCTTTCACATTCACAATGAAACTTGTGCAGTTACTACTCGGAACATTTAATTATTTACTAAATATTGACATTATTTAACCGTAGCGTCAATATTTAGTAATAATTAAATGTTCTGCGTAGTAACTGCACAAGTTTCATTGTGAATGTGAAATAGTTGTGGCTACTTGCGTGGAACAGAGCGATTGTTTTGAACGCTCCATCTAGTAGTACATAGAGATCGTTGCCGTCTAATCAAGATGTCTGCCCAATTCACTCTTAAGAAGAATTTCGGCTCAACAAAGCGAAAGTTTTGTTGTCGCCAAGAGTCAACAAAAGACTCAATAACTTAACACGAAATGTGTTAATTACTTCTAGATATCCACTAACTCCTTTCCAAATGAAACAAAAATACAGTCTTTGCTTTTACAAATTCAACACTATTCACTGTAACAATAGACCCAAATTTTCTTTAAATTGACACGAACAGAAAATTGACAGTAGTATTCAAATAAAATTGTACCCAAATGCTTTGATAATTAGACTTAAGTTCGTTTATTGGTAAGGTAGTAAACGTAACGATCTATTGTCGCACAAAATAGGGTCTATGACCATTTTGTAACAGTTATCGACGCGTGGACACAATAAATTTAGTTTTATGTGCTACTTGACGGGCTAAGGGCGGCTTGGTCACTCTTTTAAATACTCACTTAATTTGACATCGACTTAAAAAAGTCAAAACTTAAAAAAACTTCTGTAACAATTTATCGCTTCAGTTATCTACAGAACCAAGTTTGATAGTCAGCAATCTAGCAGGAGTTTAAATATTTTTAAAGCGTTAATTTTGTAGAGCGCTTTAACAGATTTCATTTAAGTGCCTATCAAAAGTAGAAAAGTTGCAATAAGTATGTGATTTCAGACAAAATCAGAGCGGTTGAACGCACTGAAAAATCACCTATTTCACCAATGAAGAATTTATACATCTCTCTTTAATTAGTGCGTCCTGCTTGTCTTGACGTACGGCGCAGAAACGTAGACACTAAGGCGGGCCTGATACACAAGTTTCAAAAGTTTCAAGTCGCTCAGCGAGCTATGGAGAGGGCTATGCTCGGGGTGAGTTTGAAGGTTAGATATGATTCGTAATGAAGAGAGTTTCTATGATTCGTCATGAGGAAATCCGACGACGAACGAAGATGACCGACGTAGCCGATAGAATGAGTAAGCTGAAGTGGCAGTGGGCGGGTCACAAATAGGGTCACATCTGTCGCAGAGCCGACGGCCGTTGGCGCAGACGAGTTCTGGAGTGGAGACCGCGGGTCGGCTCGCCACCTGAAGAAGATGGCCGGATGCGGCTGGATGTGGAGGGCGGAGAACCGGATGTGGTTGCGTTCATTGAAGAAGACCTACGAGTATGTCCAGCAGTGGACGTCTAAGGGCTGACATGATGATGATGATTGATGGTTTGACCACTTGAGCCGTATAGATAACTAATTTATTAACCAGTAGCAGGAAACTACACTGAGAATAAAATAAGTAGCCCTCCTACTTACATAAGGATAAAAATATACCACTATTACGTAAGTAGCCGCCCCCATTATAAATGGTGTCGCCTACAACTGATTCAGTAGCCGGCCACATTACTAAGTAACCACACTACGTAATAATGTGGCCGGCTACTTACGTAATAGTGGTATATTTTTATCTGTAAGTAGGGGGGTTACTTATTTTTTTCTCAGAGTAGCTAGACAGCAATCTTGCAGGAATCTTCACGTTCCCTTGTAATGTTGGATGCGTTGGTGGAGCGATGAATAAGAACTCACTACATATTTAACCGCTGTTTATTGGACTACCATAGACTCAAATACAGAATACAAATACAATCGAATAGCCCTTATTATCTACTTGCATATTCTTATATACTAACTTATACAACACTATGTGGTTTTAAACTACTATAACACTACGTGAGATTATTTGTCATTATTATATTTAATTAAAAATATATATATCTCACGTCGTGCTATACCACACCTCCAACCACACCACAACAAGCCTTTCATCATCAGGTTATTTTTGTCTCCACTGCAGGAGCACAACCCTCTCTCATCTGCCGGAGACAGACGGAGGATTTGGCGTACACTCCCCGCGCTGGCCAGACGGGTTGGGGAGGCCTGATTGATGTTTTATAACGTATTCCCTTAGTCGCCTTGTACGACATCCACGGGAAGAGTTGGAGTGGTCCTATTCTACTCTACCGGAAACCACACGGCCTTTAATTAGTTCCTTTTATATCTGTAGGCAGTATTAAGCAACTTTCATACGAATTGTGTTGAATTTCCCACTTCGCATGTTGATTTGACAGACTGCATTGATAACGTTTATCGATGACCTTAGAAACCAGTGATCAGTAACCACAACTATTAACCCCACGCACGGCTTTTGG
Source organism: Esperia sulphurella (assembly GCA_947086405.1). NCBI lineage: Eukaryota > Metazoa > Arthropoda > Insecta > Lepidoptera > Oecophoridae > Esperia > Esperia sulphurella. The sequence continues at coordinate 1,746,332 of OX352261.1, forward strand.
TACAAAGTAACCCGACGATAAAAACTACAATGGACTATTTTGGATCATCGATTAATCGCTCTATTGAACTTTTAGACTGAATACGTTTTTAATTGCGGGTTGAGGATGCAACCGTTTATTAAGTGGTTGCAAAATATCAAAATATGCGGTTTCTAAGTTTTTCTTGGTCGATGTGAAATATGTAAGGGCGGACGAGATCCTCCCCTAGCCTTTATGGATTTATTTCAATTTTAAATCCCTAATGGGTAGCATTTTGCTTTAATTATAGACATTAAATCTTCTGTAATTAAGTTCGCCTATTTGATAGCAAAAGGTTACTCTCTACAGTAATCATTAAAGTCTAGTTTTTGATTAACAAATATTTAAGGATTTTAATGCTGTTAAACTAATGGTAGAAGCGCTATCGTAGAGCTGTTCAATACAGTTGGATAGATTCCATCTTCTTATTAATGGTATATGGCAGCTGGTGGTGGAGGGCGGAGGACCAGGTATGGTGGCGTTCATTGGGGAAGGTCTATGTCCAACAGTGGACGTCTAAGGACTAATATGATGATGATCGTTTAATGGTACCAAGCAGTATGTTTTCATTGCTGTATTACGGTTAAAAGTGTATCCAATCGTTAAAGTAACAACGCCCGCTTGAGTTCTTTGGACAAACGTCCACTGTTGGACATAGGTCTTCCCTAATAAACACCACGACACCCGGTCCTCAGCCCTCCGCATCCAGCCTCTTCCAGCTACCGTAGCCAGGAATAGTACCGCTGCGAATGGTTATACCTCTATGGTCGGTCAACAAGATCTCGTAGGTCAATCAGCAGGATGAACCACGTGCAGGTGAGGTTGGCATTTGAAGCACCTGGTGTTTTTGCGCTCCCTTACTTTTGGATTGATTCACGCATTATACTTATGTGCTTATTCTTCACTCTGCTCTAGTTCCATTCTTTTCTTTCTTTATTTCTTCTCCGTCTACCTACTGGTTACTTGTAAGTCGTCGCGGTGCACAGACAAACCAAGTCTGGCTTATGTTGCATCTAAAACATGTAAATGCTATGTTTTTATTATAAACTAGCTGTTGCCCGCGACTTCGTTCGCGTGGACAATTTAACATCACAAAGTATTATGCATTTCCCGTAGTATTGGGATGTTTTTCGGGATTAAAACTATCCTATGTCCTATTCTAGTACCTAACCTATATGTGTGCCAAGTTTCATCACGATCCGTCTAGTGGTTGAAGCGTGATTGAGAACAAACGTCCAAATATCAAAATTTTCACATTTATAATATTAGTAGGATAGGATAATAGTGCCTCGCTCTTAGTGCCTTTTCTCACACCCTGTAAGGTTCACTGGAAGAGATCTCTTTTAGAAATAAGCTCGCCTAGTTGCAAAATTGTCCAATAAAGAATGTATAAATGAGGTGATCCGCCAGAGAACTAACGTCTTCGACATAGCTAAAAAAGTTAGTACGCTGAAGTGGCAGTGGGCTGGTCACATCTGTCGGAGAACCGATTACCGCTGGGGTAAACGAGTTCTCGAGTGGAGACCGCGACTGGGCAAGCATAGTGTGGGACGCCCCCTGGCTAGATGGAGCGACGATCTGCGTAAGGCGGCTGGCAGTGACTGGATAAGAAGAACCGAAGATCGGATTCAGTGGTGCACCTTGGGAGAGGCCTATGTCCAACAGTGGACTCCTTCAGGCTGATGATGATGATGATAATAATACCTAGATGCCTATTGCCTTCCAACCTTCGTATATTTAGTTCTGAAAATGTATATATTTTGTAACAGTTCACCAAATTCACAACTGTTATTGTATTTATAACATTGTAAAGGCGCTGGTCAAAAATGCACCATAAGATTTAGTCATAAATTGACCACACCACGCCCGGAGCGTACCAATATGATATAGGGTGTGATTTTTTTGCCACCGGCCGCCATGTGAAATTTATGATTTTATTTGGAAGCGCGCGTGTGGCAAAAAGTTAATCGATTGGGTCATTCGGACCCTTTGAGCACGCTAAGGGTTGACGAGTAGTTTTTTTTTTTATTTCTGTTCGCGTGGAATGTCGTTAATGCTAGGTAAAAGCTTGGTCTGAAATAATGATCTGATTTTGGGTCATTAAAAATCTAATAATTTAAAAGGAAGTTGAGTAAGTAAGGGGCGAAAGGCGGGCGAGGGAAAGCACTTTGCGACATTAGATTGCGCGATACGTCGTCTCTGCCTAGACGTCTGGGACCAAGGCGTGAGCATTGTGTATGTTGAGTAAGATGGACAAAGTGGCTTACAAAAACTAACGACATTTGCGTCTCGGAAACAAATCATATATACAAGTGAAAGGGGCACTTAGCAGCAAAACCAAGTTTGTTGTTACATTACCACGTTAACAATACAGTCCAATTAGGAATACTACTAATGATTTATTTTGTTCCCGAGATGCAAATGCGTTCGATTTTGCGCCTTATGAGCTTGTAAGTAGCAGCATATATTATATTTTGTAGAATTCATTCTTTGCAAGTTTTTAAATCACGTTTTACACAGCTATATTATAAAATAGACGATTATATGAATGAAAAAGATGTCTGGTACTTGCTTGATACTTGTTGCTTCAGCTTCGTACAATCTTTTTAATATTGTAAGTATTCAAAGTTGATTTTAAAAGATATGTTGCGAGAAGTTTGTTGCGCCGTTTCTTCTTCACATCGCTATGATTTTGAAAGCAGTAGTTTGGCAAATAAGAGAATAAATGTTCCAAGATGTGTCAACTATTACGGTGAGCGTACCAGCGGTTATGTTATGGAAAATAAATTTGGAATTCTCTGCCATCCGATTTAAAATACATTGCATCAGGTGGATCACTAAAGCAAGAACTGCACAAGCACTTCTTGTCGACGGCTGTAGACTAAAGTACTGATCACGTGAGCGCTCTGTTCACATACAAATGGGATTCCATTGGACTGTACTGTAAAATACAGTTTTGTTAAATAAAGAAAAAGAAAAAAAGTACGCGTTAAAAACTGGCTCAAGGATTTTGACTTGGCGTTAACTCGAAAGCCGCATTCGAAGCTTGAGTTCGAATCGTTCTAGAGACAAATTAGTGAAAACAAATCGCAAGGAGCATTTTAACTTGAAACCGCCAACACGTGAACGACGAGGCTTTGTCCAAAAGAACAGGAAGTTCTAATGAATAAAACGACAGTGAAAATAGCATATAATCTGTGCTAAATTAAAGGGAATTAAATTCTATTAGTGTTGGGGTTCCGCAAAAACACTCAAGTTGTCATCAAAGCGCGATCAATGTTACTGAAGACCAGATGAGGTTAGGAAGGTGCTTGTCGAAAATCGCTTCTCGAATTCGCCATTGACTTTATTAGTCTGTAATATACTTGAAGTAACTGCAATTTTCTGAACGCTGTACTACTAATAGAACAGATCCATCTTAGGCATTTGCTTAAGTTTAACATATTTTCTTTGTTTACTGCATTTAAACGAAGCCACAAAGTGAATTTATATCTTACTCGGGATAAGTATAACGAGGGACGCTTACGTGAATTATAAAGATACATTATATTTTCCTTCTTATTTACGTAAGCATCTCTCGTTATTAGCCCTAGTACTTATAACGTATAAATCTTCGACTTAGCGGCTTCGTTTAAAAGCCGTAGAATCTTTAATTCAATACAATAATTACACTTTTATGCACAAACACATACAGTTACAAGTTACAAATAGTACAATTTAGGTGGTCTTATCGCTTTAAGCGAGAGTCAAGTCAAAATTATTAAACATTAAGATTAAACATTACTCCTTTACATTAAGTTCAAAAAATAATAATCGCTAGGTACGAAGTTTCGACAAATCTGTAAACGGAAACGTTTCGAAAACGAAATCCCACCTTCCTCCGAACATCTCTAATTGAATTAAAGATTCGCCAGCATTTGAACGAAGCCGCAAAGTCGAAGATTATACCTTACTCGGGATAAGTATAACGAGAGACGCTAATTTAGCAGGAGGCCTTGACAAAAAAACCAAAACTAGATGTCGTCGTTATGCATTTTATTTTGAAGATATTTTAGAGTTAGGACTGTTTTAATTTGGAAATTCTGTTCTTTTCTATATAAGCTAGCTTCAACTATATATTTTAGTTGTAATAATGTATTAGACTGGGTTTAGCAGCGCTGGTATATCATGATATTAAACATGCCGTTTCGCAGTCATTCATCCTAAGTCTTTATATTAAACACCAAGTATAGCAAATGCCTAAGATGTGCCGTGTGGTTTCCGGTAGAGTAGAATAGGACCACTCCAACTCTCCCCGTGGATGTCGTACAAGGCGACTAAGGGAATACATTATAAAACATCAATCAGGCCTCCCCAACCCGTCTGGCCAGCGCGGGGAGTGTAGGCCAAATCCTCCGTCTGTCTCCGGCAGATGAGAGAAGGTTGTGCTCCTGCAGTGGAGACAAAAATAACCTGATGATGATAGGTATATAGCTTTCCCCACCATTCTGACTATCATCAGCAGCCGAAATGCGTCCACTGCTGGACATATAATAAAATGTCACCATAGAATGCCACTTCTGGTGGACTGCCCATTGGGGGATTTGTCATAACCACCACGCCTGGCAGGCGGATTGGTGATCGCAGTAATGAACCGCCCATCCCTGGTGATATCCCTTAACGATACCCACAGGAAGGTTAATAGTGGCCTTATTCTAAACTGAGATCCACACAGCTTCTACTCTAGGCAACGATCTCTATGTACTACTAGATGGAGCGTTCCAAACAATCGCTCTGTTCCACGCAAGTAGCCACAACTCTTTCACATTCACAATGAAACTTGTGCAGTTACTACGCAGAACATTTCATTATTACTAAATATTGACGCTACGGTTATATAATGTCAATATTTAGTAAATAATTAGATGTTCTAAGTAGTAACTGCACAAATTTCATTGTGAATGTGAAAGAGTTGTGGCTACTTGCGTGAAACAGAGCCATTGTTTGGAACGCTCCATCTAGTAGTATATAGAGATCGTTGAGTTGTAACTACTTGTCCGGAAATACCGAAGCTGGCAGATTCAATTCAATTCAATTACAATTTACTGCACATAAAAAAATAAAAAAGATACAATAATACAGTAACTTACACATGTACATCTAGGCGATCTTATCGCTAAAAGCGATTTCTTCCAGACAAACTTTGGGTAGAGGATTATGTAATAATTTTGAGTAGTTATTCTTAGTAGTGGTAGTGGTTTTCTTAGTCTTACAACATTGATGATGGTCATCTTCTCCATTCTCCTTGTCCATTATTCTCATTTCTACTGTCATCATCGTGACGTCATCTTTCCCTATCAGTGGTCATATTCCGTAAGTATTTCGGTGAATATCCGTAGAACTCCAGAGACATTTTATACTATCTAACGTGTCATATGACCTATTCCGATGAGTTTGGCGTCTAACTACAATAGTTAGACGCCAAACGCTAATGGTAATATGTCTAGTTTGTTTGTAGTTCGACGAATATTTTCCGAAATAACTACAGCCTGCAGTCACTGTCACTTCAATTCAGCCAGAAGTAAACATTTTCGCTTCAACGAGAGGAACGTAATAAAATTGTAGAGCTAGCGTTGTCTAAGAAAGGTTTTTGCACATTAAAATTGAATTAGTTGAGGTCTGCCTCGGAGCAAATTTAACGGTATACCGTGTAAATTTTATAACTCTATCTGTTAAAGGATCGCCTTCGGGTAAAGTTTTACGTGAAATCAAAAAAGAAATACTTTAATTAAAGTTACCTGGGTGACTGGTTGCGACAGTTATTAATTTTTTTATCAAACAGTAAAGGATATTGGTAGGCTTGGAGTTTTTCATGCTTGGCTCAAGCACTTTGCTGGTCACTGCCGCTGTGTCCGGAGTGTCTGTCCATGTATTGAAGGTTACCACTGAGGGGGAACTTTAGTAAGCAAATATACAATACAATACAATACACTTTACTGCACAAACAAATACAGTTGCACGTTATAGAAGTTACAAATAGTACAATTTAGGCGGTCTTATCGCTTTAAGCTTTTCTTCCAGACAACCTTTGGGTAGAAAATATTATGCCAGAGAAATTGTAGGTTGCGCTGATTAGGACATTTAAATGATAAATAGGTACTTATATGACTATAATAAATAAAATAAAATAGCAAATAAGTTATAAGTATTACGTTATATATATTAAATGTATATATAACTAATATATTTAATGTAGTTTAAAAAATTAACCTAAAACCAGGTTTTTATTTGCCTTAAAAAGAATAAAATAACCATGATTCAATACTCGTACATCACCACTTCAAACATGCTTACACGTGAACTCCAAAAACATTGATCGCATCTTGAAACTTAATGCATGAGCATAAAAGCTTAGGTTTTAATATCTTTGTAGTAAAGAGTAGTCGTGCCGTGTGGTTTCCGGTAGAGTAGAATAGGACCACTCCAACTCTTCCCGTGGATGTCGTACAAGGCGACTAAGGGAGTACATTATAAAACATCAATCAGGCCTCCCCAACCCGTCTGGCCAGCGCGGGGAGTGTAGGCCAAATCCTCCGTCGGTCTCCGGCAGATGAGAGAGGGTTGTGTTCCTGCAGTGGAGACAAAAATAACCTGATGATGAATGAAAGAGTAGTATTTTAGAGTTAATTTATGTCGGCATTACATGCTAATAAATTGATTTAGAATGCATTGTTAGCGAGTTGTGAGCTACGCTGAAAGTTTCAGCCGGGTAGCTAATCGGGAAGTGCTCGAAATTTGTGTTGCAAGATTCGACAGACAGACAAACGAAAAAGTGATTTAATAGAAACGTGGTAAAATCTCACGTAATCCGACTTTTTCTCCAGGAGGTTGAGTTTCTTGAGAAGATTTCTCCTCCGCCAGCAAACAAAAAGGCATCAAAATCAAAATATTTATTTTCAAAATTGGAATACATTATTCTCTTTTTGACGTCAAATTCTGCCTAAAACTACTCCACTTCCATTTGTATAACCGAGGGGAAGAAGTGGCAACAAACCCAAAGGCACAGGACCCTACCTTTGATTTATCTTATTCATTACAATCATTAAGTCTACCTATGCTGAGCCTCCCACACTACTCTTGTGGTCTCCGCTCAAGAACTCACCTATCGGTTTTTTAACGGATAATTTGTTTTAAAAGTGGCATGTTCTTGTCTCTAGTTCCGGGAACGCTTGCAGCTCATTGGCGCGTGCAAAATGACGCACTGGAAGTCCGGCGCGGGCGCATGAGATATTGTCATCATTTGCGGACTATGCGCGTCTCTTCCGGTGTTAACATGTCTTGATACTTAGGTATAGTTTTATTTTTTAAATCTGAAATCTACAGCTAATTCGATATTTTTTAATTAAATATAATGTAAGTTGAATATCAGTCAATGACAGAGTTCTAATTTATAAACTGAAAAATTATAATCTGGTGTTAAAGATAAATCAAGGTAAATAGGTACAGAAATAAAGAAACACAATTTACAATCGGATGCGCGTGCGCGGGTGTGTTTTGTATGCGAAGCAAGGCGAGATGTGGAGATGCTGTTCAGATGTTTTGTTACAGCCTTACGTAAGCAAAGGTTTACCTATACTTATAAAGTGTCATTTTTCTTAGGTACATAACTAGTAGTATTTTTAACCGACTTCGAAAAAGAAGGAGGTTCTCAATTCGACAGTATGTTTTTTTTTTAAGCCTAACGCTAGATGGAGCATGGCATCTATGAACTTTTTCTACCCGTAACTCCCCTGTATAACAGAAGAACAATAATGTTCCGCCCGCACGTCCTATCTGCATAGTTTAGATAGCCTGAGAAACGTGTAATGTTTTTCTAAATTACACAAAAATCTTTACTAATTTCGTTATATTTTTACGAAAACATGAAAATATGAGAAAATTAGTAAAGATTTATGTATACGAAAATTTCTCGCAGGATTCCCTCTACAATCCGTTTTAAAGTTTTAAGTAGACATACAGATTCACAAACGATTCTAATCTGAAAAACATATTCTTGGATGGAATAGTTTCCTTCAAACCCCCATTTTTTTTAAATAAAGAAACTGTATATAGCTAGTATCAAAACCGTTCAAATCCAAGTTTATTGACAATATGAGGCTATTCCGGAAGTGCGATATCTTACAAATTCTGCAACTTCCGCTGCCATGAAACCTTGCTAGGAAATTATGGGAAGTACCAATTATGTACGCCCTTTTTGAAATTCAACCCGTCGTCATGGCGTCATCCCTTATCCCCAACACTTATAAACATGGGGTGAAATTAAAGAGGGATGAAGATAATCCGTAAATATTTAGATTATTTTATTACTTATAAGCAGTCCTTGTTATTACGGATTTTCGAATAATCTATACTAATATTATAAAGAGGTAAAGTTTGTGAGTTTGTGACGTTGTAGGTGCTTATCTCTGGATCTACTGAACCGATTTTGAAAATTCTTTTACTAATAGAAAGCCACGTTACGTGTAAGTGTCATAGTGACATATATTAACCCGAAAAATGAAAAGACTTTTTCGTGGTAGTCGGATTTGCAAAGTAAGTCGGAGAAAAAACGGTCGAACGAAAATGTTTCTTACGAACGCTGCCTTAACGATTAGACATATAAAATGGAGATCTAGAGAAAAGTTGTATATCTATCTATCATATGTCTATATTTTATATTTAAGTTACAAAAAGTAGATTTTTATAATGTCATATTTATTGGTCATATTATCAACAATTATGAATTCTTATCAAAATAAGTAAATTTATCGTCTCAAGTGTCTAAAACAAAAGACTTTTCCCTTTTACTGCATGTAATTTGGACGAATGGTTAAAGAGATAATACGACATAGGTATGGAACCGCGACCGTGTCGTAATCTATTGAATGATATTTCTATTAGACGGCAACACATCAATCTACAGCACCGTAGACCACATCCACACATTGCGGCAGGTTATACAGAAGACCAAAGAGTATTGCATTTGTGGACTACGAGATAGCCTTCGACTCCATCGATAGAGGCTATCACGTAGTCCACATCGATGTGTAAAAATTTGTTACTGCAAATTCGGCTTCAGAAAAAAATTCCGTTAAAATATATTAGAAGTATTAGTTTATTATGAATATTATTTATTATTTACTCTATCACTATAAGTCGATAATTTTAATAGGCTTTTTTCACTATATCGTCGACGGAAATTTATTGGCGTAAAGGACCAAATGACAAAATCGGTTTTTAGCTTCCCACTCAGTCATTAATTTTCTGTCGAATGGTTTATTCAAAATCTTTAAACTTTAATGACTCTATCCTTTGATGATTAATAAAGGTGCACAGACAAAATAGTTACAGTTACAAAGAAAAGAAAAAAGTTTTTTTGCGGCTTCTGAAACGTAGCATTTTGTCACAATGCAAATTTAAATTTTCGTTGACGATACATGTAACTTACTTAGATGTACTAGTATATATCATTCTAATTCTGGATACCAGGAACGAAAATAATAATTAATAAGAAACCATGTGACAGGAACAATATTTTCAAGATCGATTACAAAACTATTTAATTCTATGAACGTCTTTACTTCACCAATAATCCATTTACGTAAATCATTACATCAACTATACACTGATCAATAATAATTAGTATTCGTAATGCTATATGTTGGTAAATATTATTTTCGTTCCTGAAATATAGTTTGCTTAAAAAAAAATAGAATGAAACTGTAGGAATTTCATATAATAGTTTATCGACTTTTGAGTTATCAAACATTATTGTTTATTCATTACCCCTTTAACCCCTCAAATGTTTTAAATGCGTCTGAAGAGGGAAACAAGAAGTCATCGTATTATTTTGTTGTAACTTTCTTACCTTTTTAAAGTAAAATAAATAATTTTGCTACCACTTTCTGCCACTTACTACCCATCTGCCGGCGCATGCGCGAAGCCCCACGACGCCCGCCATTGCGGTCGATTCTTTGCAACTGTCACTTTTCCCGCCTTTTTCTTATTTTCACCCGTCATGGCCGCATTTTTTTTTATAAATTTTTAAGCAGATGCTCCAGTTTTTGTCATAAAATCTCAGCTGATTGGTTAATTAGTTCATTAATTGTGCAATTAGATTGGTAATTGCTGTCCTGGACAGGAATTTGAGGAGTTTTCGTGTGAAGGAGCTGTTGTAGGTCAAATCCGTGGGAACTCATCTTGATCATGGTTTTACGCTTTAATATTTTATTGTGTACTAGCTGTTGCCCGCGACTTCGTCCGCGTGGACAACTTAACATTACACATTCTTATGTATTACGTGTATTACTAAATCCTAAAAGAAATCTATTAATCTGATTATGCATTAAAAATATTTATATACATAAAAAACATAATACCCAATTGAACCTCCTTTTTTGAAGTCGGGTAAAAATTTGCGTTCCCGCGGCGGTTTCGCCCGTTGGACTACAGTTTTTTAGGTTTCCGTAGCCAAATGGCAAAAAACTGAACTCTTATGGATTCGTCATGTCTGTCTGTCTGTCCGTCCGTATGTCACAGCCACTTTATTCCGAAACTATAAGAACTTACTATTGAAACTTGGTAAGTGGATGTATTCTGTGAACCGCTTTAAGATTTTCACACAAATATAGAAAAAAAAAACATTAAATTTTGGGGGTTCCCCATACCTAGAACTGAAACTCAAGAAAATTAACACATACGTGTGGATAGGTCTTCAAAAATGATATTGAGGTTTCTAATATAATTTTTTTCTAAACTGAATAGTTTGCGCGAGAGACATTTCCAAAATGGTAAAATGTGTGTCCCCCCCCCCCCCCCCCTGTAACTTCTAAAATAAGAGAATGATAAAACTTAAACTATATTCCCCCCCCCCCCCCTCCCTCCAATTTGTTCTTTCCATACCCTTTCTTTCTTTCCTTCTCCATCCCCTTCCCACAACGTTGATAACCCTTTCCCCCACCCCTTCCCTCTCCCTACTCCTACCTCTCTCCCTTCCCTTAACCCACCCCTTCCTACGCCCTTTATTTACCACTGCCCCCTCATCGTTCCTCTCCTACCCTAATCCCTCTCTTCTTTCCCATCCGACTTCCTTCCCCTCCTATTCCCTTCCTATTTTGTATATCCAATTAACTGTACAACAAAATGTCTGTCAAACTGCTGGACATGCCTTCCCCAATGAATGCCACAACGCCCTACAGATCCAGCCGCTTCCGGCCACCATCTTCAGGTCGTCCATACACCTGGCGGCAGGGCGTCCCACCCTGCGCGTGGGACGTCGCGTCCCACTCTAGAACCCGTCTGCCCCAACGGCCGTTCGGTACTACGACAGATGTGACCTGCCATTTCAGCTTACTAATTCTTTCGGCTATGTCGGTCACCTTCGTTATTCATCGGATCTCCTCATTACGAATCATATCCCTTATAGAGACCCCGAGCATTGCCCTCTCTATAGAGCTCGCAGAGCCACTTGAATCTTGTGGATCAGGCCCACCATCAGTGTCCACGTCTCCGCGCTGTAATCATGACAGGCAGGACGCACTGATTAAAGATTTTTGTTTTTAAACATTGTGGAATAGGTGACGTAAAGACTTGACGCAGTTTTCCGAATACTGCCCAGCCTAACTGGATTCTTCTGTCAGCTTTTGAAATTGATCCTACCCAACTATATTGTCTGTCCTAGGCAGACGTACTCCAGAACAGCTTCGATATTGACATTGTCGACGATCACCAGTCTAATACAGGGCCACTAATTATCAAATAACGAACTTTTTGTATCGAGACTTGTGGAAATACCTGAAATACATCTGCTAAAATAAATCTATAAATGAGCTTTAAAACATCTCTGTCACTTTCTGTCAAGTTCTTGCAACGACCAGTAATGTTGAACTACACTTTCATACAAATGATATGAAATGAGAGGTCAACTTGTATATCAGCATCCTGACATTTTAGTGAGATATGACTTATACCAGTATGAGGCCCGAACTCAAAGCTATTAAACAGTGAAAACGCCGTCAAATTCTGTTCAGCAGTTTCCAAGATTAGCCCGTACATACATACATACATACAGACCGAAACGAAATTTTTTAATTATATTTTTGGACTCTACTGGTCTTCAGTAATGCCCGGGCAGTGAAATTTTTTTTTTTAACTTCAATGTACAGATTCGCTTTTCTTTTGTTTTTTCTACTCTTTTATTATATGTATAAGATGTTATTCCGGGATTATACACTATCACTGTAGTAACAATCTAATAAATAAAATCGTAAACATCGCATGTCTGTTACATTGAAGATATTTGCAAAAAAAAATTGAGGGGTCTAAGGATAAGTAATAGAACACATTTCAATCATTTTTGAAATTTTTGTTTGTTTATCTGTTTGTCTGCGAGTCTGTGCACGCATCACATAAAAACTACTGAACAGATTTTGATGGACTTTTCACAAAAACATGGGGCTTAACTCAACATTTAGTCTTTATTTCATCGCAATTGGCTAACTCAATCAAAAGTAATAGACATTTTTAGTTTTCAAATACATTAGTAGGTAAGGTTAGTATGCAATATATTGCTCATAATAGTATTTCCGTACTATTCAGATTGCGATGAGTGGATTACATTTGGAGCTGCGAGTAGGAGTTGGAATGGGAGTGGGCGTGGGCGTGGGAAAAGGGGAGTGGGTGTGGGAGTAGAAGCGGGAGCGGGAGCAGGAGCAGGAGGGGAGGGGGAGCGAGAGAGGGAGCGGAAGCGGGAGCGAGAGCGGGAGCGGAAGCGGGAGCGAGAGCGGGAGCGGAAGCGGGAGCGAGAGCGGGAGCGGAAGTGGGAGCGGGAGTGGGAATAGGAGTGGGAGTGGGCGTGGGCGTAGGAAAAGGGGAGTGGATGTGGGAGAGGAAGAGGGAGCGGAAGCGAGAGCGGAAGCGGGAGAGGCTCGGGAGCGGGAGTGGGAATGGGAGCGGATTATCTGTAGTTCACGCGAGCGGAGCCGCGGGCACAGCTATTCGTTAATAAATACCATTCACTGTTACTGTGATGAACAGTGTACACCCTGCCTAAAGTCGCCCGTCGACGTCGATTAAATAAACCTGATAGTTGTATAAGTAGCGCGGCAACTCGTCATACGACTTCTGAAGAACGCTAGAAGTGTGGTCTGCATAGAGTTTTCTACATGTTCCCTGAATAAATACTTTTCCTCGGAATAATCTCTTTTCAGATTTCTCAATTATTATTTTCTTTTTATATCAGTTTTGAAAATCAAAGATCAGTTTAGCTGGTTTTAGTAGACCTCTGAAATTTATTATCTTTGTACTGCACTAAAGTTTTTGTTGCTGGTTATCTATTTCTTGGATAATTATGGAGATTTTTTTTATATATTATGTTATTCCGGGATATACACTGTCACTTTGCAAAGTTTCGTCAAAATCCGTTCGGCAGTTTATGCGTGATGCCCTAACAAACATACAAACAAACAAACAAACAAACATAAAAATTTTAAACTGTTTTAACATGTTCAGTTACTCATTTTAAGTCGCCCTGGTTGGTTTTTTTCCGAATATATTCAATGTACAGACTTTTTTGCATTTACGATTTTATTATATGTATAGATGTATGTATTATTTTTAATATTTGAAACATTATTATGAATGTCAATTATTTAATTTATTTCTGGAAGTGGAAAATTTTTAATTGTTTCTTTTTCACTATATATGTAACACTTTTTCAGCTGTTGCCCGCGACTTCGTCCGCGTGGACAACTTTTGTAGGCTTTTTTGTAGGATTATTTAAGATGAACATTTCCATAGCTCGCAAATGGTAGATTTTTTCCTACTTACTTGATATTTTGGACAATTCACACAATATCTTAATAAATTGTAGCCTATGTGTTATTCTGATGTACTCGTATAAGCTATATTATTGTAAAGTTTCATTAAAATCCTTTCAGTAGTTTTTACGTGAAAGAGTAACAAACATCCATCCATACTTACAAACTTTCGCGTTTATAATATTAGTAGGATGTACTTAGCTATAATAGCTATAAGTTTTCTTAAAGTAAATAAATAAATAAATTATAAAGACCGAATGGGTTATGCGCGCATCACAGGGTCCCATGAGATTATCATTACTAGTTGAAACACGTCCACTGCTGAACATGAGCCTACCCAATAGAATGCCACCTAAGGTGGGCTGTCCATTGGGGGATTTGCCATATTTACCACGCTTGGCAGGCGGATGGTAATCGCAGTAATGATCTTAATACAAACTGGAGGACACTGCTGAACGTCGCTAGTGCTATCCCTTAGTCGCCTTCCCTTCGCCTTGGTTAGACATCCTTGAGAATATTGTGGCTGGCGCTATTTTAAACCGAGAAACAACATTTCAATACTCTCTCTCTCTCTCTCTCTCTCTCTCTCTCTCTCTCTCTCTCTAAACCTTAACCTAAATAAACCCCGGTTAAATATTTTTCTGTAATAGTTTGTATAAGATTTTTTTTTAAATTTTATCAAATTTTTATCAGTTCATTTCATCCTTAACAATTTACTTACGTGTACCAACTTTTTATAAGAATAACTAATATTTTAATAGGAAGTATTATTGTAGTACTTTTGAAAAACTCATCAAGTTTACTGAATTTTATGTCTATTTATTTTGTTAAATTTTGATGAGAAAATGATGTCAAGTTTACTTACTTAACCTAAACCAACTCACTAAATCGTTAGGAAAAAAACTAGAGATAGGATTTTTAAAGTAATTTGGCTATGGGGGTCTGAGGTATCAGTTCTATTTACAAAAGGGGTTTCTCGCCTAAAATAGTTTGGGAATCCCTGTCCTAGGCTTTAATCATCATCAGGTTATTTTTGTCTCCACTGCAGGAGCACAACCCTCTCTCATCTGCCGGAGACAGACGGAGGATTAGGCCTACACTCCCCGCGCTGGCCAGACGGGTTGGGGAGGCCTGATTGATGTTTTATAATGCATTCCCTTAGTCGCCTTGTACGACATCCACGGGAAGAGTTGGAGTGGTCCTATTCTACTCTACCGGAAACAACACGGCAATAATAAGCTTTAATAATTCTGTTTCTAAATTAATGCATTTTGGTCTTTCTATTCCATTCCCATATTAGCTACTCACAATACTTCAAGAAAAAAACGAGTTGTAAGGGGGTAATGAGGCGTGTAATACGCCGGCGCCCGTGTGGCCGAAGCCCTACCATGGTTACTGCCACTTATCACTGGTCACCCACTGGCCTACTGCCGTTTACCGCAGCATTTTTTGTAAGGCAAGATGTCATCTTTAGAAATATTGTTTACTAGTTTCTCGTCGGAATTGTTTATGAGTATTCTAGTTTCCAGTGGAAAGTTAAAGTGAAATTCGTCTCATTTTCACACGTTAATTTTAACCGACCACCGCTTCCTAAGTGTTAATGTCAGATGTGGAATAAACTGCCGACGGTCATTCGAGATAGTACGTCAGTGACATGATATGTATGTATTTATGTATGTTTATTATATTTATTATTATTTATTTACTATGTATATATATATACATATATATATACATAGTAAATAAATAATAATAAATATAATAAACAATAAATAACTATAAATATAATAGACAAGGCACTAAGAGCGAGGGGGCAAAAAGTGCATAAAATACTACATAATAACTAAATACTGAAACTACTTTACATAATATATATATATATATATATATATATTATGTATATATATATTATGTAAAGTAGTTTCAGTATTTAGTTATTATGTAGTATTTTATGCACTTTTTGCCCCCTCGCTCTTAGTGCCTTGTCTATTATATTTATAGTTATTTATTGTTTATTATATTTATTATTATTTATTTATAGTTATATATATATATATATATATATATTATGTAAAGTAGTTTCAGTATTTAGTTATTATGTAGTATTTTATGCACTTTTTGCCCCCTCGCTCTTAGTGCCTTGTCTCACACCCTGTAATGTTGGCTGGAAGAGATCTCTTTTAGAGATAAGCTCGCCTTTGTACACAAAATTTGTAACTGTATTTACTTTTAAAATGTGTGCAATAAAGAATATATAATGTCGTGTGTCGACCTCCGTGGCGGAACGGATAGCTCTCGGCCTGCCACGTCGGAGGTTGCGGGTTCGAATCCCGCAAGGGGCAAATATTCGTATGATGAATATGAACGTTTGTACCCAAGTCTTGGATGTTTGTATATTTATTTAAGTATGTCTATCCGTTATCCAGTAACCATACCACGGGCTTTGCCTAGTTTGGGACTGGATAATTGGTGTGAATGTCTGACATATTTATATTTATTTATTTAAAGTTGTGAAAAATTAACAGCGAAACTAACTTCCAGTAACACACGTTTTAAAATCAAATTTGTGTTCATCATCATCAGCCTAAATACGTCCACTGCTGGACATAGGCCTCCCCAATAGAATACCACTTTTGGTTAGATGTGCATTGAGGGATTTGCGATAATCACCACGCTTGGCAGGCGGATAGGTGGTCGCAGTAATGATCTTAACATACCTACACACACAGGAGAACGATGTTGCCCGTCCCTGGTGCAATCCCTTAGTCGCCTTGACGACACCCACGGGAAAGATAGGGGTGGCCCTATTCTAAGCTGGGAATCACACGGCAAGTGTGTTCAATTATAATAAATATTATGCGAAGTTGAAGCTTTAGTACCGGCCATCTTTATCTTTTCTTGTCGTACTTATTTTCTTGTAGTAAAAAGTACTTTACCCCTCGCTAATGGACTATCTAGATACGAAACTATTATAATATACAGATTTATTCAGACGAGGATCGTCGATATAATAGTTTCGTATCTTCTCAAACACTCAAAGACAATTATAGAAACCCCACCAGCCCAAAAGCTAGATTTAACACAAGATTATTAAACAAAAACTCAACAAAATATGAGTTAAAATACTTTATGATCATCAAGCGAGGCTCCCACAGTGGCCGTGGGAAGCAAGTTTTTTGTACAAAGGTTTTTTTCACGGTCAAAAACTCATGTAATGATAACAAAATGCCAGGAAGAGTTCCGACGCAGCATCCGGTATATTCGGAAGGAGACAAAAACGCTTCTGAGTACGTTAAAATAAGATACATGTAAAGTTTAGACACCTAATGTTTGACCAAATATACTTTGAATATATATTTTCGAAATAAGTAATTGATTGTTGCTAATAACCTAGAGTTAAGTATGTTTTACAATACAATACACTTTATTACACAAACAAATACAGTTACACGTTATAAATGTTACAAATAGTACAATTTAGGCGATCTTATCACTTTAAGCGATTTCTTCCAGACAACCTTTAGACCACCTTCTGGATTTGTTTTAAACAATTTTATAAAAACAAGTTTTGATAAGATGTTTTTCTGCATCGACCCCACCTTGAAATTCTTCCAACACAATTTCACCTAATGATTTATATATATTATTTTATTTATTTGACGAAACCAACAGCTTATTCTTGTGCTTAATTAAACAATTTGTGCAATTATCCTAATTAATATAATAATAATAAGTGTGAGTTTGTGTGTGTGTGTGGTGTGGGCGTGCAGGGTTGTGTATGATGAGTAGTCATAATAAAACATTACTGATTATTAAGTTTTTTAATAATTTTAGTTTTCTGCAAAAGGGTCAATGTTTGAGAATAATTTATTATATGTGGTAAGAAT
Source organism: Esperia sulphurella (assembly GCA_947086405.1). NCBI lineage: Eukaryota > Metazoa > Arthropoda > Insecta > Lepidoptera > Oecophoridae > Esperia > Esperia sulphurella. The sequence goes on from OX352261.1 coordinate 1,764,072, forward strand.
TCTACTTACTGTGCAGTTTTGAGCGTACCTTGTTCTATGGAAATGTACATAAAAAGGCTTTGTGTGTCTTGTACGCCGTCCTGGTGCATTCAGTCCAATTTGAGAGACTAAGTAAGTATTGTCTAACTGCTCATTTACTATGTCATAAAGAAAAGTCATATCGGTAATTATTCTACGTTCTTGTAATGTAATTGGAACTGCTTACATCTTTCTCCATATGTGGCAAAGTGCTTGAAAGTGCGATATAGTAGATGTCTAACAAACCGCATTTGTGAATATTATATTGCGGAGACCATACACAACTAGCATACTCCAGCACGCTACGAACGTATGCGATAAATACCAGTTTTAAACGGCTTATATCCCTCAACGGTTTGCAGACGCGTATGACGAATCCCAAGTTTCTGTAAGCTTTTTTAACTTCATCATCATCAGGTTATTTTTGTCTCCACTGCAGGAGCACAACCCTCTCTCATCTGCCGGAGACAGACGGAGAATTTGGCCTACACTCCCCGCGCTGGCCAGACGGGTTGGGGAGGCCTGATTGATGTTTTATAATGTATTCCCTCAGTCGCCTTGTACGACATCCATGGGAAGAGTTGGAGTGGTCCTATTCTACTCTACCGGAAACCACACGGCAAACTAACTTTTTAACTATTTGTTCAAAATGTAAGTTAAAAGTTAATTTACTGTCGAGGTAAACACCTAGATTGCGGACTACCTCCACTCTTTCAATTGGGATATCATTAATATTGTACGAAAATAAAACTGGAGAACGACTTCTTGTGAATGATATACATTGGCACTTTTTAGCATTAATAGTAATTCTATTGAGTGAGTAATAATGTGCTAAACGATTGTAATTTACTGCAATCCCTTACCTCGAAATCTACAATAGCATTAGAAACCTCTTGAAATAGTTGACGTTATTATGACTAAACACTTGAGACTGAAGATGCTTATATTTGCTACCGAATTTTTTCCAATTCGTCACACTTCAGATTTTTTAAATACATCATATTTTTTATATTAATTTTTTTTAAATAACTTTGAAAACTGTATAAATATGTTTAAAAGAGAGTTTTTGGAGACAGATGTTTGGAATTGGGCAGAAGTCTCCCCCCCCTTTTTTGTAACCTCTCTAAAGCTAATGACAACCTAAGGAAGCATTATAGAAGGTAGGAGCCGGGTAAAACTGTTCATAGGTCTGAGTATGCGATTCACCTTCAATATTAACACGATCGTGGACAGTATGTCAATAATGACGTCATACCGGTGGCACCTTTTGTATTGTTTCGTATATATTCGTCGTTTAGTGCCACATCACAAAGTAACGTCACGTGGGATGTGTCCACGAATGTGTTAAGTTCATTCGATACAAATTAAATAAACCTGTCACATTTAAATTAATCCATCAGACCCTCTTGTTAAGGACTCCCACTTTTTAGCGCACGCTTTCTACCAGTCATCGTCGAAACTTTTTAAGATTTTATATTTTTTTCTACCATCGTCACTTTTTTACAGATCTTCAGCAATTGCAAGTCACTGTCGGTGAAGTAAAAAGGTTGTTTCCTTCCTATGCGATCGTCTTTTTAAATTTCGGGTTCCTTATTGAAATAACAAAACCTTAAAATGTATCTATCTTATTTCTTATTTGTTTTGTTAAAATTAGTCGTCTCCGAAAAGGTCGTAATTTCCATTTAAATCTTTACTTAACAAAATCGTTAACGTCTATTATGTTATATTATTATAGGGTTTATTTAAATAAACTTTCTTTTGCATATTGTACAATTAATAAGTAAGGGACTTCGAGGCAGATAATTCAGTCTACGAACTCAGCTCAAAACAGAGATCGACGTAATTTCATTCGAATACCTAGAGAAATGTTTGCATAAATAAAAAAGAGAAAAGACCAGTGCAGTAAAGGGATAAACTCGTCATTGTACACACAATTTTATAACTGTATTTCGTTTTAAAATGTAAAATGAAGAATATGAAACAAGGAACCCTACCCATGCACAGTTTGGGTCACACACTTGACTCTTATATTTTTTACTGGGTGGTCAATTCTCCCCTGCTACTTTTTAATACTGAACGCGAATGTAAAACTTCTTTTGCCTGCACTATGACATCGGAAAGGGCCCGCCTGATATTTTTGTAGTTTTTACAGCTCTCTATAAGCTATGAGTGTTATAACTTAATTTTGTTTAATTATTTCTATGTTCGGAACGGGTGTTCCATTTTTATTGTGTACCGTTTTTTGGCCACTCTAAAATGACCGTGGCGAAAGGGTGGTGGTCTTTTTGGCGCCTGTGATTGGTCACTTACCTTTTTGATCACCCGTTTTGGCAGGTCATTAGGTTTTATTCTGATTTAGATTAATAAAATTGGACTTCTTGATGATTTTAACTGGAGGTTGCCATATTTTTAACAATTTTATTGGTTTGAGATTTTTTGCCGTGTGGTTTCCGGTAGAGTAGAATAGGACCACTCCAACTCTTCCCGTGGATGTTGTACAAGGCGACTCAGGGAATACATTATAAAACATCAATCAGGCCTCCCCAAACCGTCTGGCCAGCGCGGGGAGTGTAGGCCAAATCCTCCGTCTGTCTCCGGCAGATGAGAGAGGGTTGTGCTCTTGCAGTGGAGACAAAAATAACCTGATGATGAGATTTTTTTTGATTTAGTTTTGCATGATTTCAGAAATTGAATATGCAAACATGCAGTGTATTTAAATGTTACCTTGTTTGACTTATCATCAGCCTCTCTTGTTGAACATAGGCCCTCCCCAAGATAGTACTTGTGATAATTTATAAATGATATTCTTCAACTTTGGCTTTTTGGCCGTGTGGTTAGAATGCCGGGGGCTTAGAATTGGGCTACCCCCAATTTTCCTATGGGTATGGTCAAGACAACTAAGGGATTGCACAAGAGACAGGAAACAGCGTTCTCATGTCTATAAGATATTAAGATCATTACTGCGATCACCAAATCCGCCTGCCAAGCGGTTATGAAAAATTCTCCAATGGACAACCCACCAAAAGAGTCATTCTATTGGGAAGTCTTATGTTCAGCAGTGGAAAAGTATTTAGGCTAATGATAATTTTTCTACTTTGATATCAGTATATAAATTTGTTTTCCTCATTTATAGAATTACTAGCTATTGCCCGCGACTTCGTCCGCGTGGATAACATAACATTACAATTATTAAATATTTCCCGTAGGAATAAGATGTTTTTCGGGAAAAAAAACTATTCTATTTCCTATTCCAGGACCTCACTTAAATGTGTGCCAAGTTTCATCCGGATCATCCAAATATCCAAACTTTCGCATTTATAATATTAGTAGGATAGGATTATGATGTTACAAATCCTACTAATATTATAAACGCGAATGATTGTAAGTATGGATGGATGTTTGTTACTCTTTCACGTAAAAACTACTAAATGGATTTTAATGAAACTTTACAATAATATAGCTTATACATCAGAATAACACATAGGCTACAATTTATAAAGATATTGTGTGAATTGTCCAAAATATCAAGTAAGTAGGAAAAAATCTACCATCTGTGAGCTATTCTGGCGTACGCTGCCAAAACCGCTAGAGTTACACAAAATGTTATGTGTGATGGAAAAATAGTCCTACAAAAAAGCTACTCGAAATACTAATCGTGCGCAGACGAAGTCCCTGGCACCAGCTAGTATTACATATCTTGAAAAATGTAGTTTAGCACTATTTCTATCATTTTGTGACTGACATTTATTTATTTCTTACATAAAAATAAATAAAATTTCATTGCATAACCCATGCGCTCCACGCGATGTCTTCCGACATCGGTACAAAATTAGGTTATTTTATTGTTCAAATTAAAATAGTTTCCATAAAAGCCCCATAAACTGCCTCTTTTCACGCTTTTAAAAATTCTTCACCAAAATAATAAAACTAATTCGCTCACACGACAAAGGGATATCAGAAATAACAACAACAAAACTATTAATGTAACAAAAGACAGTTTTACCGCTTTATAATAAATATACAATTGGAAGACAAAAAATTAGATCAATTTAAAAATGATAAAACTCTTTTAAAAACCTTTTTTTACAAAAAAAAAATATTTTATTCAAAATTTTACCTTGTGACAATACGAATAAAATGAAATAAGGTTTGTACAGATAATAAAGCCAACATTTGTCGTGGGGTAAAGCCCCGCTGTGCTAAACTAGTGTAGGTAAACTAAAAAATTCACTTATTGTTTTGGAGTTGTTGATAGGTGGTCTTTGTATTAAGTTTTTGATTTATTACGTTTCGCCAATCGGTTGTAAAGGAAAGGATTTCTGTTCTTCCGGTGTACGGTTTTATATTAATAAAGAAACATCTGTGTAAAATTTATAATTATAAGATATTTGTGTGTGTTGTAATAATTGAAATTCAATAGCTCTTTGACATCTTATATGCTAATGTAATAATTGTGATTGTGAATGTATGAATTTTATTTACTATATTTTTTTGTTATGTTGGTAGCTTAACTAAGTGTTTTGTATGTCCATTGATTGTAATGTTTTTGACAGTGTACGATTAGTACCAATAAATAATATGAATATGAATTATGTATTAATTTTCATAATTTTGTATATTTTTCTTGATATATAAATCAAAATGATAAACCTACTATAAAATATGTATAAATGTAAAAGTTCTTTGAAAAATCTGTTTTTAAAATAATAAAATCTCTAGCCATGTTATAATCATGTTCAAAACTAAAAAGAATATCTGAGTATGTGACTTAAAAAAACCTCATACCTATAAATTAATTAACCCGTCAGGACAAAAGGTTTCTATCAAAAGTGACAAATAACTGTAAATGAAACAAAAACCTTTTCTTCGCATTCTCTTTAAAACTATTAAACAAAAATGTATCGCCAATAAATTCCCTTGGGGGCTCAACAGGGCTCCAACAGCGTCCCGCTGCGGCGTTTCGATTGTGTGGGGCTATTTCACTAGATTTAACACCACTGGGGTACGATTGAGACCTTAATGGACCAGTTTGCATAAATTTCGATGATATACGAAATTAATATTGTCATGGGAACTATCCGTGTGGTCGACGGGTGTTTTTTTTTTTAATATATATTGAATTTTACTTAATCAATAGTAATGTAGAGATATAACTGATAACGCGCCACTTGGTTCAAAATCGACACCTATATTGCAAAATAGAAGGACTTGGTGATCCTTTGTTAAATATAAGATACCTATAGATAAGAATGGAAGAGCGAGGTACTCTGGCGCCGTGGTAGCCGGTTGGTTGTGCACTCGCCTCACGTTCATGAGGTCGTGGGTTCAAACCCCGTCCGTACCAATGAGTTTTACGAATCTTAAGTACGGTTTATTTATAATACCACAGGCTTTTCGGTGAAGGAAAACCTCGTAAGGAAACCTGAATATGCCGAAAAAGAAATTCTGAGGCGTATGTGAAGTCCACCAAATCGGCTTGGGCCACCGTTGGTGGTCAGGGGTTTGGCACAAAAGATCGTGAAGGGTCGAAGTGTCGCCAGGTCTTCCTGGCCCCCTAAGAAGATAAGATAAGATAAGAGGTACTCTGGCACATACTCGTATATTTTAAGTCTAAAAGAGGGTCTCAATGATAGGCTGCAACCTCAGTCAGGTTTATGAAAATAATACAATTTATTTGTACCTACTTATATACATTTTGTATGGCATAAGTATTCTAAAATTTTTCCGAGTTCCATATAAATACTTCTCATACATTATTACAGTTCTTATTTCAGTTAAAACATACATTTTGTTATTTTTTTTATTTGTTTTTAATACACTTTTAAAATATTTGTTACAACTTCTGCATTTATCAATTAGTTTAGGTACAGTTCAGAATCAAAAGGTTGTTATCTGTATTAATCCAATTTCTTTATTTAAATTTGACATTTTATGTAATTATACGTTAATTCCTTGTATTTAGTTTAAAATTAAAAGTTTAAGTTATAATAATTTCCACAATATATAATTTGAGTCTAAAGGTGCGTCGTTTACCTACCAAAAGTACTGAAAATAAAAAAACTTTTTCAATAACTTCTATATAATATTTTCTAAGGCAAATATTTCTGAGGAAACTGTTGTAAACATCCAAAACGGAAGTCACCAATCCACCGGAAACACAAACAGCAAGACCATCAAAACAAATTCAAAATTAAACGGCTACAACCCAACAATAGAAGTTAATCAAACGTTACCTTAATCTAAACATATGTTTAAACATCCTCCCAAAGGGTTAACAATTACATAAATTAATACATCCTCTTTTATATAAAAGTTTTATATTATTTCTGTACGCGTAAAATCACTTCCTCTATCATTTAGGTGCGTTCCCGCCATCTGACGCTGTTTTTTCTTAAAGATGGCCGATTCACATGTCGTGATGGTAGCACGTGTTCAAGAAGCGAATGGAAAACAGAGCCGGAGTAAACGTTGTCGCCCCTTGTAAAAAAAATTCCTAACTGATTACTACCGATTTAGTGCAGAAGAGTTTCGTAACTGGTTTAGATGCAGGAAATATTTTTACTTGTACGTAACCGGTTCTGCCTTGTTACACAAAAGCCTATTCTGCAGGATACCTCACATATATAATAAAATCCCTAAAACGATACGAGATGTAGATGAGATTAATTTATTTTAAAAAAAAGTCCACGATCTGTTGATAGAAAAATGTTATTATAGTTTGGAAGAATTTCTTGGTGACGGTTCAATTTAAGGTTTCTATATGTATCTAATTAATTCTTATAAAATAATAATTTTGTAACTTTGTTTTTAAATGCATTCTTTAATGCGACACAATGTTGTATGCCCATTTGGCGGGACATAGCTGAGCTCTAATTATGACATTTAATCCTTTATATACCTATGATCCACAATAAAGATATTTCATTTCATTTCATTTGATGTAGGAATTAATCATTAACATGCAGTGCTGGAGAAGTTAATGGGCGTGTCTCGCAAAATTGTTTACATTCATAAAGGTGAAAGAAAGACATCGCAGTATTTCAGCGCATGTGTCATTCGATTGTCAATAACCGAAATGTCTTCTAGAACAACTGACACGGCAAGTACTAGTTTAAACTTATGTTATGATCGCTATTTGAAACATCTAATTTCAGAGTTGTTAGACCTAGTGACATCAAAGAACTTTTTTTTTTACATTGGCATTTTGATGGTCCCACATGTGTTAGCAATCTCCTATATGTAAATATAGGAGTTCATAGTTATCGAAATACAACGTAAAACCAGCTAAATAAGGCCAGAATAAAAAAGGACTACCATTTATGAGTTACATTTTTAACTAGATTTTTTTATTGGTTAAATCGATCACTAACTGATCAGCGTTATGTAGGTCACAAGATATCATTATCGAGATACGCGTAGGTAAATAACAAAACAAGTCACGTAATAAACAGAAACACGTGAATGGCCCTCGTTGTATTTTTGCGCCCCTTTCGTGCGGCCCTGTTGTACGCTTGTAAAGTGTTTTGTACGGAACCTCTCATTAGTGTATACACGAATGTTAAAGTGAGAATTTTTGAGAAACTGTCATTACTGGTTTTGCGTGACACATCTTTAGCAAAGTCTTATTTGTATATTTTTCCGTTATTAACGGAAAGTATACCTTAGTATAATATAATTTAGAATTATTTTAATTAAAATTACTCATCAATAGTAACTTTCTATGCTGTTCTATCTTTAGATATTTTTTAACACGTTCGCGGACAGTGTGTATTTTATTCCAAACCAATAGTCATATAAAAACCAACGCAATTTGCGTATCGGTAACATATACATGAAAGGTTTACCAGCAGCAAAAACAGGTTTGTATTACCACGTAAACTTTGCGGTCCACTTAGGAACACCATCTATTATTTATTAGTTTTCGAGACGCAAATGCGTTTTTTTTTCATATGAATATTGATTTGGAATAGAGGTATACGTCTATAGGCATCATTCCGGTGGCTCCTACCTGGACAGCACGTGTAATGGACATTCTATTTCGTATTGATTCGTCGTCTAATGTTGCGTCACGAACCACGTGAAGTCACATGTTCACGAATGTGTTAAGTGTGTGTTATTGTGTGTAAGGTGTGCTATAATGGCTTACACATAAGATATGGATATATACTGTGGCGGGCTTTTATTTAGGACTATTTAAGATAAACATTTCCATCATACATTACATATGTGTAACTCTAGCGGTTATGGCAGCGCACGCCAGAATAGCTCGCAGATGGTAGATTTTTTCCTACTTACTTGATATTTTGGACAATTCACACAATATCTTTATAAATTTTAGCCTATGTGTTTTTCTGATGTATAAGCTATATTATTGTAAAGTTTCATTTAAATCCATTCAGTAGTTTTTACGTGAAAGAGTAACAAACATCCATCCATACTTACAAACTTTCACGTTTATAATATTAGTAGCATTTATTGAAGTTATTTAAGTCAACTTTTATAAAACTATACAATTTGACATAAATACCAAAGAAAAGGGGGTTGGAGGAGCCGCTCTACAGGTAGAATATGTCCTCCAGCTCTGCAAAGTTTTTAACAGTGCCGAATATGCTCATTACAAAACATCAATCAGGCCTCCCCAACCCGTCTGGCCAGCGCGGGGAGTGTAGGCCAAATCCTCCGTCTGTCTCAGGCAGATGAGAGAGGGTTGTGCTCCTGCAGTGGAGACAAAAAACACCTGATGATGATGATGAAGATGCTCGCTGCGTTACCCCTTTGAATGTCCAGGCTGATGCGGCTGACAAAAGAGGATCTGGCACACTGGCAACGCTGCTTAATTATGGAACAATAAAAGTAAAAATCATACACTATACTATCCCACTATTACTATACAAAATCACTAATAAATTGTTCCCTCGCGGTTCGCTGTCAGAGTTCAAAATCGTTCGCTTCGGAAATCTAAACTGTCGTCGATCCACAGAATCGTTATAAACGGGGTTGTTTCGCGATGCGATCATTATATTCTCGCGAGACCCGCACACGCCACGCTTCTATTTCCGTCTCTTTCTTGCATTAAAATTCCCGCTCACGTGTACTCTCCAATGTAGGAATTACAAATGATTGCCCAACTTAAAATTTCATATTTTGTAAGTACCTTTATTTTTTTCGCACAAAAACTTTGTCAAAGTGTCAAAATTAGCGGATTCTTTGAGCGCTTTGAAAACCTTTTATTCTACCGCATAATTCGTCAAAAATATGCTTCTTAATTTTCGTTAAACGTCGTTTTGGGGGACTACTTCGCTGTCCCGCGATTATTTCATTTAGCAAAGACAATTGTACATTACGAGTAGCTGCGGGCTTTCGTGTAGCGAATGGTGATAAGGGGCTTGAACATTATTTAGCATTTCTGCATATTACTTGCGCCCGCGTCGATAATTGGACGTATTCATTTATTTGTAGAGTCATTTAAATCAACGCTACATAAAATTTAATGTACAAAAAAAAATTATAACCAAAATAAATTTAATCACACAAGAAATAAATGAAAACCACAGTAAATATAACATATACACAATTATTTACAACCTCGCGTGGTAAGGCTTGTGGTTTCCGGTAGAGTAGAATAGGACCAACTCTTCCCGTGGATGTCGTACAAGGCGACTAAGGGAATACATTATGAAACATCAATCAGGCCTCCCCAACCCGTCTGGCCAGCGCAGGGAGTATAGGCCAAATCCTCCGTCTGTCTCCGGCAGATGAGAGAGGGTTGTGCTCCTGCAGTGGAGACAAAAATAACCTGATGATGTGGTAAGACATAGTCCCCAGGACGCTGGCGATATTACCTCGCTGAATAGCCAAGCTCAAACGCTGTGCGAGGTAGGCGCTAGCTCTGAAGTCTCCGCAGACGTGCACCAGCCTGGTCGAGAGCCCTCACGAACGCCTTAGCGTCGGCTGACCACCGAACCAGGGTCTTTACAGCGCCGGCGTTTGAGTAGTTGTAAATAAGATTACAAGTTATGTGCAAGGACTTTCAACATGTTAAGCTGGGCGAACTTCGGGCAGTATTTCCCTTACCGAGTCATGCGGGGCTCTGATGAGGTGGACAAGTATTTCCCTAGCTAACCGTGGTACCACAATGTGTCTCAACTTGGAGGTGGCGATGTTGTTCGCCACACATCACGCCAAGTGGTATCACGGGGCGAAAAGCTTTGCGACGTTTATCAGGATCACGCAAAGTGGCGATACGTCGTCTCTGTCTACCCCTCTGGGACCAAGGCGTTAGCATAAAACCTACCTGCCACAGACTAAAAAAATCCGAAGGGTCGGTATATGTTCTCGGATTTGGACAATTTATAATAGTTTACCTCGAGACGTGAAAAGTGCGGCTTCCACCAGCGTATTTAAAAAATTAATTAAAAATATTCTTATTTCTAAGGCATATTACTCAGTTGACGAATTCCTGAAAGATGTTACAAAGTATATTACTTGACATTTGTGAATTTATGACATTATTTATTAATTATTATTATCTGTTACCTATGTGACATTAATTGTTAAAAACATTTTTGACTTGATTATGATTATTATGGATGTATGTAACTTGTAGAGGATTTATTTATCATTAACATTCTTTGCAATCGCAAAATACTTCCTGAATTTGCCGAAACTCTTATTTCACGCTATTCGGTAGCTGAGTCTTCGCATTAACGGCTTCCAAACTCATAATCACTTACAAGAACGGTGCAAAAAAAATCCTCACACGTTGAAAATCGGTTTCAATCAGGGAGGTCGTCTACAGGACACTTTTCGGTCAATTCCTGACGCAGGATCGACCCTGGGCCTATACTTAACGCATCGCACGCGACTTCTGTGCTCGTTACTAATTATTTTTAATGCAAATAATAACGTAAGTAAGCGTGAAATATTTCAAGCAATATTTGCTAATTTTTGTAGAGGATGAGCCAACATTCAAGTTTACTTGTAAGGAAAGTTTCTGCACCCAAACTCACCTCAACATTCTGTAGACGTGTAGAGCAGATTATTCTGAACAAAACCATATATTTTATATCTGCCTAATCTTCTCAGGGGGCCAGGAAGACCTGGCGACACTTCGACCCTTCAGGATCTTTTGTGCCAAACCCCTGTCCACCAACGGTGCCCCAAGCCGATTTGGTGGACTTCACATACGCCTCAGAATTTCTTCCTCGGCATATGCAGGTTTTCTTACGATGTTTTCCCTCACCGAAAAGCATGTGGTATTATAAATAAACCGTACTTAAGTTTCGTAAAACTCATTGGTACGGGCGGAGTTTGAACCCACGACCTCATGACCGTGAGGCGAGTGCTCAACCAACCGGCTACCACAGCTCTTTCAATCCTTCTCCTATAGACGACCTCCGTGGCTGAACGGGGTAGCTCTCGGCCTGCCACGCCGGAGGTTGCGGGTTCGAATCCCGCTAGGGGCAAATGTTTGTATGATGAATATGAATGACTGTACTCGAGTCTTGGATGTTTATATGTATATTTACGTATGTTTATCCTTATCTAGCAACCATACCACAGGCTCTGCCTAATTTGGGACTGGATAATTGGTGTGAATATCTGAGATATTTATTTATTTTATCTGTCTCGCGTAAATCGGCTCGGAAACTTCCGAACTTGAATTAATCTCCCAAATAGACGAAACTTTGTAGAAATAGTTTATTCTGAACACAACACGCCACTAAGTAGAAAATCGACACCTACCTCGCAAATTAGAAGGATTGTGTAAAAATGATTGGAGGCAAAAATCTTTTTCCCAGTTTCATGAAAATAGGAATTCCTCATACAAAGAATCTATCCTTTTTCTTTTGTCAAAAAGAAGCTATAAACTTTATATTTTGGCTACGTCGATCTCATAACAGCAAGAGGCCGTCTGCTGTGAATAAATTGATCTAATAACTACCTACTACCCCTTTTGGTAGGCATTTTAGTAAATATTTTATAATAAGTCTCATTATTTTATTTTTGTATTGTCTATTCTATGTTTTTGTGCCTCCAATAAAAACATTATTATTATAAACAGACCCTTCCCATTGCCTGGCGCGTTCCATTATCGATACCAAATTTATATTTATAGATTAGATTAGATTTCTTTATTTCACTTTTACATCTTTTACATGTCATTCTAATATGGTAAAAGGGATCGTCATAAAATAAAATAATGTATAAATTACAATGTCAACAATTCAAATAATGTCATCGTATATAACATACTATCTATGTCAGTATATAATATCAAAATAAAAATTTTAAAATACACTTGGTATTAACTTATCACAAATTAAATTAAACGTCAGAGGGCCCACCAATTTAATTTTTAAGAAAATTCATTTATGGAATAATATTCATTTTCCAACCAAAGGTTTTTCAGTCTCATTATTATTTATATCATCATATTTATATCATCATATCATATACATTATATCATCAGTAATACTCGGTAAGCATCAGCCTGTATGATCTTTTGGCTTCTCGTTATCGTGTTGATTTTGTTCTGAGTGCCGTTATTATCGCACCATACGCCGGCGGGCGCCAAATTACAACGCTCGGTTCGGTATTCGACCCCCGACGAAACAAGTCGCAACAAAGTTCTTCACCGGGTAAAGGAGCTGGTACTCTTAGTTGTGAATTAACTTGAACTTGTGATGAACTTCCAGAATTAGAGCAATGCAGACACGCTAACAAACATACATCCATAATGCTCACGCCTTAGTCCCAGAGGGGTAGGCAGAGGCGATGTATTGCCACTTTGTGCAATTTCCTTCGCCCGCTTTTCGCTCCGTGATACCCCTTGACGTGATGTGTTGCGAACAACATCGCCGCAAAGTTTACGTTTTTATTTATTAGATACGAAATATTCTACCGAGAGGGTATGAAATGAGGAGTAGATACGCGGAAAGATAAAAGTAGGGAGAAATAACTCGTTATAAACAATAGTTTTTTGGAGTTGTTGAAAAAATTATCGCTTAATGACCGAATTTTTTCCTTCTTGGATACACACGTGATACAGATGGTATAGTAACAAATTACTGAACCAAATTTGAGCTAAGCAAAGCAAAGCTACAAAATCATTTCAGCGCAACTCCGAACAAAAGGCTTGTTGGTTCAACTGATGACGTGACGTCATGTCAGGAGCACAATGAAATCGCATGATATGCCGGACACAACACGGAATTTTGTCTGTTTGTTCAAAGCGTCCGCTCCCAGTGTTAAGGGAAGACTGCTTATTCTGGAAAGTACTAAACACCCGGTGTTTAAATTTTACTGTGTAAAATAAAAATATCCTTTTTAATCAGATATAGTGGGAGTTGGGTAGTCGTCGTTCTGGAGTGGGCACCGCGGTTCAACAAGCGCAGGGTGGGACGCCCCGTAGCCATCCAGATGGACAACCTGAAGAAGGTGGCCGGAAGCGGTCGAATGCGCAGGGCGGAGGACCGGATGTGGTGGCGTTCATTGGGGAAGGCCTATGTCCAGCAGTGGACGTCCAAGGGCTGATATGAATGAATTAATAGTAGTAGTGTGTAGATGGCTAGATGGAGAACGATCTGCGTAAGGCGGCTGGCAGTGACTGGATGAGAAGAACCGAGGATCGGGTTCAGTGGCGCGCCTTGGGAGAAGCCTATGTCCAGCAGTGGACTCTTGCAGTCTGATAATGATGACGAAGAGGCTGATTTACCAAAAGAATGAATGTTTTTCTTTTAAATATTTATAGTTCCTTCACAGCAGCCCACTTCTTGGCAATGCGTCTTTAACATTTTCCTTTCTTCCTATTTTCTGTTTTCCTGCTCCATACTGCTTCCTCAGTCTGCCTTTTGATCTTTTGTTATCTGTTGGATACCACTCGGTTGTTATTTTCCATCTATTTATCTTTTGTCCTAATTATATGTCCGGTCGACTTGTCCATAAAAATGTTTTTTTTAGGACTATTTTTTATGAACTGTCGTCTGAATAAATGATTTGATGGATTATTGTTTTCTTTTCCTATATTTGAACTGTGTAAAGTAAGTACTAAATCCTGGAGTAACATTTTTGATTAATTACTTTATCTACCTTCTTTCTACGACCTTAACATCAGTTCCCATACCAGTCGCTTACTTCATGTTCTGGTGTACTAAATGATTAGATTAGATAAGATTTATTTATTTCACTTTTACATCTTAAAAATTCAATTTTACATATCATTCTAATAAGGTAAAAGGGATCGTCATAAAATAAAATAATGTACAAAATGTAAATTACAATGTCAACAATTCAAATAATGTCATAGTATATAACATACTATCTATGTCAGTATATAATATTAAAATAAAAAATAAAAATTTAAAAATACACTTGGTATTAAATTATCACAAATTAAATTAAACGTCAGAACGTCAATGTACAAGTGCATTGCACTGTTTACACAGCAAATGCTTCATTGTGACGCTATCCTCTCCACAGGCTCAGTCTCTGATAGTCCCATCTTATGCAGGAGATGCCTTAAACTGAAGTCTAACTCTCCTACGATAGGACGGATAGTTCTCTTATCGAATTTTACGATCTTTCTAGTACAGCCTGTGTCTTCGTAAAATTAAAATTTGTTAGTGTTTCGCCTTAACTCACCTGTTTATATTTTCAGTGGACGCCGGAACAATGTTTGATGAGCAGGTCACTGTTTATCGCGACCCCGCGGCTGGCTGGACACCGTATTATTTTACTCGAAGTTTCTGGTGCTCGATTATAAGTGCATGATACGCCGTACTCATTTCATTAAGTAAGATGTTGCTGGAGGTTGCGGGTTCGAATCCCGCTAGGGGCAAATGTTCGTATGATGAATTTGAATGTTTGTACCCAAGTCTTGGATGTTTATATATTTATTTAAGGCTCATACCATACCACAGGCTCTGCCTAGTTGGGGACTGGATAATTGGTGTGAATGACTGAGATACTCGTATTTATTATTATTATTATCTCTCATGTTAGTTACAAACACAATAAGGGAACCCGTGAGGTGATTCTCATCGATTTTGATGAAATTTGGTACGAATTTATTAATTTCGCCTTTCATAGTTTCATCATCAGGCTATTTTTGTCTCCACTGCAGGAGCACAACCCTCTCTCATCTGTCGGAGACAGACGGAGGATTTGGCATACACTCCCCGCGCTGGCCAGACGGGTTGGGGAGGCCTGATTGATGTTTTATAATGTATTCCCTTAGTCGCCTTGTACGACATCCACGGGAAGAGTTGGAGTGGTCCTATTCTACTCTACCGGAAACCACACGGCAATTTTCATAGTTTACGCGACGTTAAACTGGAGGCGAGTCTCTTTTATCGTAGTAATATTTAGTATTCTCTACCTATACTATACGCCCTGACTTACTCTATTATATGAAAGGGTGCCGTTTAAGAATTTAGGTAGATTGAAAATATATTCCTCCGGATTTCTTCGATTTCTGATATTTTGTAGATGTTACTTTATTCAATTTGATTATTGTATCAAAAATAAAACATATCCATTTGAATAGTACAGGGAATATACAACCAATGTCACAAATTCCTAGAGTCGTCTCATACAAACAAACGTCAACATCTTGTACAACCTCTCTCAGTAGTTCAACCCGCCGTCGCCTTCTCAAGTGTGGCGCTGATATAGAAATCGAACGACCGTGAACTTTAAAGAATGCCAATTTGACATCTCACCACGGTTTCAGTGTCGAGTTGCAAAGTTAAACTTTACAGAATTTCACTCCATATCCCCGTTATTTTAACACGGATTTTACTGTTTGAGGGCTTTCAACGTTATTCCTCTGTACCCTTCATTTATTATTTCCAATTAGCTACGGCAGGCCCACAATTACACATTTCCAATTTACCCCAACCCCATCACTCATCTGTTCCTCGTGATAGGCCACTCAATTGGCATCCTGATGGGATGGCCAATATGGGCACGCGTCCCCCGATCGCGTGTTTGTGAGGATATTAGCGCTATTTGGCTGATTGGCCCCACGTGCCCTTTAGTAGTTTTTCATAATGGGATGATTAAAATCGGAACAACCTACATAATCAAAATTCCTAGAAATAAGGAACTTAACTTACTTGTTTTACTATCTGACAGAGTGTGCAAACTAAACTATATTACATAAAGTAAAACAACTCAGTGCTAAAAGCATTGTGCAGTTTCTAACTGCTGCAAAGCTTAACACGGATCTATAGTATGGTGGCGATCACAGTAGACTAGAAATGGTCGCAGTGATACAAGGTCTTGCCGTGTGGTTTCCGGTAGAGTAGAATAGGACCACTCCAACTCTTCCCGTGGATGTCGTACAAGGCTACTAAGGGAATACATTATAAAACATCAATCAGACCTCCCCGACCCGTCTGGCCAGCGCGGGGAGTGTAGGCCAAATCCTCCGTCTGTCTCCGGCAGATGAGAGAGGGTTGTGCTCCTGCAGTGGAGACAAAAATAACCTGATGATGATGATGATGATTATAACCAAACTGGTTGGTGATCGAAGGACCTATATCGCAAATCCGGTGGAATAATAACGTAACTGCAATGAAAACTCAGTTGAAACTGAAATAGTTTAATTGAATTCGTTCGATTCGTCCAGTGGTTGAAGCGTGATTAACAAACATCCAGACTTTCGCATTTATAATATTAGTAAAATAAAAAAATAACTCAGATATTCACACCAATTATCCAGTCCCAAACTAGGCAGAGCCTGTGCTATGGTTACTAGATAACGGATACACATACTTAAATAAGTATATAAACATCCAAGACTTGGGTACAAACATTCATATTCATCATACGAACATTTGCCCCTAGCGGGATTCGAACTCCGCAACCTCCGGCGTGGCAGTCCGAGAGCTACCCCGTTCCGCCACGGAGATCGTCGAAATAGTGGGATCTATTTATTCCTAAGCTATTCTACTGAAACCACTGGGTTTATATGTAGGTTTTTATTGTTTCTACTCTCCAGGATACTTGGAACTTCAAAGAAGTAACCTCTTGTTAACCAGTAACTACCCAAAATCAATAATCAATATTTTCACCGCGCTGCGTCACGTCATCATGAACATTAACCACGGTAAGGGTGTGTCCACATTAGTGACGGCTCATTGGTCGTGTGTACATAGCCTTATGGGGTGCCATCCCTTTCAATTTGATGTACATTACCGACGTATAACACGCTTCCCTTCTTTTAACATGTACCTATGTAAAACTTGACATCTGTTAGTACTACATATGACAATTTTCATGTACGCTTGTAGGTCCGCTTTTGGAGACGCCATAACATTTTCTCCTACAAAAAATATCCTATAATTTTTTGCTGTCTAAATGCACACTTGTAGCTATCGCAACAGTGAAAATTTCATCATCATCATCAGGTTATTTTTGTCTCCACTACAGGAGCACAACCCTCTCTCATCTGCCAGAGACAGACGGAGGATTGAAAGTGAAAATTTGCAGACATATAACATTTATCTTTTTATTCATTTATAAATATGACAGACATTCACACCAATTATCTAGTCCCAAACTAGGCAGAGCCTGTGGTATGGTTACTAGATAACATAGTTAAATAATTATATAAACATCCAAGACTTGGGTACAAACATTCATATTCATCATACGAACATTTGCCCCTAGCGGGGTCCGAACACGCAACCTCCGGCGTTAATAGATCCATAACTAAAATATAATTATTGACTACAAAACAAATTTCAATCATGACTTAAGTTCTATACTTTCGGCTATGTCGGTTACCTTCGTTCTTCGATGATTATTCGATTTTATTAGCTACTATTTAATACACTTCCTTAATAGATCTTTTTTGCTAAATAAAAACAGTCTCTATATCTGCTGCTTCACCCCACAGTAGGTTACCGTATGCCATGATACTGTGGAAGTAGTACACTTACCGCGCGGTAGCAATATCAGTTCATTGTCTAATTTCTCTAAATCTGACGTGTTCTTATTTCAAAATCGAGACAGTGAGACGTTATACTCGAAGCTAATTAACTCGAAAGATCTGGTAGAGAACGAAGAATTCACGATGGCAAGTCGTGCTACTTTTCGCAAGGGATGAGCGTGGGACGTGGTGAGCTAATACGAATGTCAGTGTCTTACGTGTACTTACGTAGCACATATTGATGACTAGCTGGTGCCCGCGACTTCGTCTGCGCAGGATTAGTATTTCGAGTAGCTTATATTAGCGTGGCGTAGAAAAGAACTAACGATGACATTAAAATTATAATTTTATGGCGCACCCCAGAATAGCTCGCAGATGGTAGATTTTTTCCTACTTACTTGATATTTTGGACAATTCTCACAATATCTTTATAAATTGTAACCTATGTGTTATTCTGATATATGAGCTATATTATTGTAAAGTTTCATTAAAATCCATTCGGTAGTTTTTACGTGAAAGAGTAACAAACATCCATCCATACTTACAAACTTTCGCGTTCATAATATTATATAGTAGGATTAGTGCGTAACGATAGAACTAACGCAGTAACAATACGCATACAATGAAATAAAAGCGTTTTAGAGGAGTGGGGCGCGCCGTTGTGAACTATATAGGTATACCTCTTGATACATTATTGAGTCGAAGTATATATATTCTTTATTGCACAACTTAAAACTAAATACAGTAATAAATGGTGTGTACAAAGGTCAGCTTATCTCTAAAAGAGATCTCTTCCAGCCAACCCCACAGGGTTATCTCAAAAGAGTTATTTAACTCTTCGGACGTAACACATACCAGGCATTTGATGTAAAATTCGAACGCATTTGAATTCAAAAACAACGGAATTCTCGCGCAACCGTGAATTAGTTCTAAGTAATTAACCTCTTATCGACGCGTGCGCAGCTAAAATACGACCCTCGCCCCTCGCCCCAATGATAATAAAAAAAAAAACAACCCTTGTATTGAAAATATTCAAATTAACAATGCATTACTGTGTATTCCAAAACAATTATTTTATTCTCGTCTGTACAAAAAAGGACCCTTCGCCAGCCAATCTAATGTATACCTAAAGTTGCTTGCAGAAGGTTTTTTTAGTATTGTATTGACGAAGTACAATCGGGTGCATAATGTCGTAAGTGAAGTTGAAGAAAAAAAGGTGGCACGCGCCCTGTTGTACGCGAGTATCTTCCCTTTATATCGTGCGTGGGGTTAGGTAGAGACGTGCTTGAAATTGTCGATAAAATTTAGCCTTCGGAAATCATATCGACGCAGATATGGATCAGAAAAATATCTGTTATATAGCCTGGGAATCCGGTATTACGGCTAATTAAAAAGATACGAAATCCAGACTATTCGACGTAGATTTTTTTTCGATTCATAAGTGTATATGTTTAAAGTCTTGTTACACATTTAACTGGAATATAATTTAGTAAAGTTATAATTGAAATGTGTTTTGTAGTCAATAATTATATTATGTTTGTGTATCTAATCTAAACTAATATTTTATAGAGGAAAGATTTGATTGTTTGTTTGGTTGCATTGAATAGACTCCGAAACTATTGGACCGGTTTGAAAAATTCATGATGAAAAATCTTTCACTGTTGGGAAGCTACACTATCCCCGGGTGACATAGGCTATATTATAATTTTAAAAAGAATTGGGATTCTTACTAAAACTCCAATAATATAACCCAAGTAAATTGCAAAGTAAATCGTAAATCGTAAACAATAATGTAAATCGCGTGCGCTGCGAAAACTATTGATGATAGAACTACATGGCGGATGCGGGAGCGGGGGCGGGATCGGGAGCGGAAGTGGGAAGGGTAGCGGATTCTGTAGCCCAGGCGAGTGGAGCCGCGGGCACAGCTATTCATGATAAACATGAAGTAAATCTCAACTTTATTAAAAAAAAAAAACACAATAGTTCTGTAGTCGAACGGGCGGAAATTTTATGTATATAAAAATTTCAATGCAAAACAAAATTTATTTTAGGATTTAGTAATACATAATCATGTGTGATGTTAAGTTATCCACGCGGACGAAGACGCGGGGCAACAGCTAGTAACCAAATAAAAATATGGAAAAAAACTTGTGGATTCTTTGAAATTTTCACTTCTTTTTTCATTCTATTATTAAGCCTTTTGCCTTAAGTACCAACTCACAAATTGTCAAGTAAGTGTGTCACACTGAAATAAAACATTTGACAATCTATCTTAAAAGATACTAACAGATGGCTGAAGTCCCAAGCGCAGGCCAGAGCTGACGCAAACCCGACGATGCCAAGAGGAGTTCTTATCTATTGACATAAACTAGTATTTTCTGACTTCATCGATAACCGAGCTACCGCGTGTGTGACGTCTCTAGACGCCCCGTGCCTTGCGCGCGCGCAGGTGCCGGTTCCGCTCCGCTCGTCGGCGCCCGCGCCGCTCGCTTATCGCGCGATGCCCACACCTGGGATAGATCCACCGATACGATTTACTAATCGCAGCTAGGTCTAGACCAGGATTTTAACGGTCACAAACGAACTGGGGTTTACGTATCTGAATGAATAGTTTAATATTGGGATTATCTTTCTCAGTATCACTGGGATGGAAAACCGGCAAAGCTACAATAATCCGTTTACTAATTTTACCAAAGATATTATCTTCTTCTTATCTTCTTAGGGGGCCAGGAAGACCTGGCGACACTTCGACCCTTCAGGATCTTTTGTGCCAAACCCCTGACCATCATCGGTGCCCCAAGCCTATTTCGTGGACTTCACATACGCCTCAGAATTTCTTCTTCGGCATATGCAGGTTTCCTTACGATGTTTTCCTTCACCGAAAAGCCTGTGGTATTATAAATAAATCGTACTTAAGTTTCGTAGAACTCATTGGTACGGGCGGGGTTTGAACCCACGACCTCATGAACGTGAGGCGAGTGCACAACCAACCGGCTACCAAAGATATTATATTCGAAAGGACTGCAAGCTATGGATATAAAAAATAGTCTGAGCGAGAGGACCCAGGTCAAATTCTTCGTCACGTTCTAGTAACATAACAAGTTGGAATGCATCATACTGTGGTAGATTGCATTACTAAAATTTAGTTTTTTTAACGTCATACATACTGTGAAATTTTCAAAATACTTGGTATTCTCATTATATATTTTTTTGAATATTTTCTTAACCATTTTGAAAACTTGTTTGTCTGATCATTATTATATAAATAGAAACGATTTCATTTCTGTTAGAAAATAAAGCAGACTAATTACGTAGAAAACTCTGGTGAAATCGCATCAGTTACGAATGATATCCGCATTAGAACGAGACAAAGAACTGAATGTAGGGCCTCTCGCTCTGACCGTTTTCTTATTTTTATATGGTCCTTGGATGTTACTATGTAATGTTTTTCATGTATAGTAAAGTAGTTAAGAATTTAGAACAGTCCTTCGCTAGAGTCACTAAAGACAAGAGAAGTAAAGCAAAGTCTTAACTCTTCATCAGCCTATCACAATCCACAACTGGACATAGGTCTTCCTTAGCCACAGCTGATAAACTAACAAAGAAATAAATATTAACAAAGATATTTTACCAAATCAGTAGCGGCTTACGATTAAAGGGTCAGAAAACCTCATCCGACGAATTTGCGAAATTGCATGTTGTGTTAAGGCTACTAAGCAACAATGTTGACCACCGCAATTGATTAGGCTTCAATAACCATTCATTAGCATTATTGTGCATGCAGTACAACGGATGCAACTTTTGTACCGCAGAGCTCTTAACAACTCTTGGGAACGGCAGCTTTTGTAAGGCAGGAAGATTGTAGAAATAATGATTTCATATTCGGTAAGTATCTTTCATCATTAGCTGAAATACGTCCATTGCTGAACATAAGCTTTGCTAATAGAATTCCCCTTTTGGTAAAATGTCCATTAGGAGATTTGCGATATACAGCATGCTTAGCAGGTGGATTGGTGGTCTCAATAATAACCTTAGTATACACAGGAGAAAGCTGGTGCAATCCCTTAGTCACTTGACGTCATCCCCGGGAAGCTTGAGGGTCAGGTCAGCTTTTAGTCAGGAACAACCTGGTAGTATCTTTAGGTAGTATTTTTAGTATTTACCTATGTTCCTAAATTTTCTAATATCTTTTCTTTTACTTGCAATACTCTATTGCTATGTCTTTCTTTACTTGGGAAAGGTTGCTGGAAGACAACGCTTTAAGCGATGATGCCGCCTTTGTACACTTTACAAAAAATTTACCTATTTATCTATCTATCCATCTTTATTTCAAAGAAATATCGCTTATTGAAGTCATGTTTCTAATAAAATTTTGCTGCATTATGTTAGAAGTTCTTAATTTCTTAGTTCTTATAAGAATTATGTTCAATTATTGCATAGTATTGTTTACAATACAAGAAACACATCCTATTTAAACCTATGATGTACAAAGGCGTGCTTTTATCTGCTTCTTCTACTGTTCTGTTATCTGCGTCTGCTTCCAGGCATTACATTTCCTCTATGTTCTATTTCCTAACATTGTTTTATACGGGTTCTCTAAATTCCTTTTCATCTTTCGATTCACTGGCATTCGCTTTTCCTTACTGTGATATCAAAAATCTATTTTCTACTTTAATATTAACTTTGTCATAAGCTCTTAGAGTTTTCTTATATTTGCAATATTTTGACGACATTGCTAACAAGTAGAGACAATTTTCTATTGACTTTCTGACTGACTACGTGCTTTCTCTTAAAATTACCATTCCCAGTTACTTGAGTACTATGGAATCTTTTGTTATTTTTTTTCTTAACTACAATGTAACCATAAAGAAAGGATGGTCATGGTACCGACAGAAGCAATATATTTAAGTCCCATCAGTACTCAAGTTTTCGAATGTTTGTTTGTCTGTCGGTAAGTATTTGATCATTATATGATTTGATATGATATTATAGGATGCATTACATTTTTTCTCTCGTTCGAGATTTCTTTGAGGGATATGATTCGTAATGAAGAGATCCGGCGAAGAACTAAGGTGACTGAGTTAGCTGAAAGGATTAGCAAGCTGAACTGGTAGTGGACGGGCTTATCACAGAACCGATGGTCGTTGGGGCAGAAGAGTTCTGGAGTGGAGACCGCGGGCTGATACGTGCAGGTTGAAACGCCCAGCCGACAGGTGTACCGACGACCTGAAGAAGGTGGCCGGAAGAGGCTGTATGCGAAGGACCGGATGTGGTGGTGTTCATTGGATAAAGCCTATATCCAGCAATGGACGTCTAAAGGCTGATATGATGATGTATGTTCTAATAGGAAACAAAGGAATAAAATGAGTAGAAAACCGCGATAACCTGCGCATGACCGTTATGCTAATGATGGATTGGTCGCTATTGATGGGCGATAAGCAGGAATTACGGTCAAATTTAGCGTGATGGGTGCTATTCAATCGGCCGGCGCCGCGGGGCTCGTTTGTAGCAGTTGGTAGTTGGTAGCGCGCGTGTCGACTCGCCCACTTAGTAAGCACAGAGTACGGGACACGCAGAGGCACACAAAAGGCATTATCTTCGTCAGCCTCCTGAACTACACCTCGCCATTTTGAGAGTCTAGTTATCTGGTTTAGAGAAAGACAAGATTTGCGAATTTGCTTGTCCACATAAAATTGTATTCGTCAACTAAGTGGCATTATGTCTTGGTTGCTGAATTATCATTGTTACCACAAGGTCGTGATCAAGTTAATCGATATACCTACGGGAACCCTAGAAAACCCTAGAAAAATAATCACGCAAAATCCTTCTCATCATCATCATCAGCCGAAATACGTTCACTGCTGAACATAAGCCTCTCCAATAGAATGTCACTTTTGTCACTGTCCACTGGGGGACTTGCCATAATCACCGCAATGGCAGGCGGATTGGTGATCGCAATAATGATTTTGATATACTCAGGAGAACGCTACCCCAGGTGCAATCCTTTAGTCGCCTTGAGGATACCCACGGGAAGGTTGGTGTGGCTATTCTAATCCGAAAACCACACCTCACAAATCCTTCTAGTTTCATCGAATAAAAAACCACAGTTGTCTGTTGAATATTAACTATTCTGTGCTAAGTTTCACTCCAATAAAATGTATGAGATCTGCCTCTAAGCGACAAGAGTACCTTGCCGATTCACGTAGACCACCCAAAGGCACAGTTACTAAATATGATCATATCAATGAAACTCAGCCACATAACTAATTCAAGGGAGAATGCGTGCAGAGTGGATTGATGGCTAAACGATTCGTGCTTCCATTTAATTTGATAATTTCATATCGAATTTTGCTATAAATTAAGACTGTTAACCAAATTAGATGGATATATCTGCCTGATTGACCTAATAGGTCTGGCCTAGGGAGTATGAAGGTCGGAGATCTTTAACACTCACGAGCAAAAAACGAGTTGGGTTCTTTCATCATTCGAGGTCAATTTGAGCTTGGATCTCCACCGGGGATCAATTTGGGTGAGATCTGATGCTGGCTGTCCCGAGTATGGATCCAGAGTGCCAAACATACCACTTTGATAAGGCAAGCTGTTCAGATCAGAGACTAGTCAGAAACCTGGTGTTTGGATTTACATACATTTTGATGCAGTTCTCTGCTTTTCCGTCGTTCCCTCACTGCTGAAGATCACAACTGTATAAAAAACGCCTCCACATATATAGCGGTCACGTCTCAGCACCACTTCATACAAAGATCCGCCAGCCACAGCCAGCTCGTTCTTCTGCACGCCTGCCCTCTACCTGTCCCAGTGTGATGAGCTTCTCCAAGTCCTGCTTGGGAGACCGCACAATGTGACCGAAGAAGGTTAGAGTATTTTCATTGGGGGATCAGTTTCCTTATATTTGGATATTCTTTGTCAAAATCTGTACCTTGTACATTTCCAGATCAACTTCTGTACCGGAGTACTTATCATCAAAAGCATTGAGAAGCAGTTAGTTTATGAACTTTAAAGGAAAAATTCATACGGATGCCAAAATTAATCAGTTATTTACCTGAGCTATATCTTTTTGTTGAAACTTAGTACAGACCAAGTTTAATAAAAATCAGTCAGTGATATCTGGCGACGGTCCAATATAAGTCTCGCACCAGAGAAACTAATATGTCGGGTCCCTGGAAATCATGGCCCAGTTTATGGTTGACGGCACCCAGATGGTTTTACCGAGTTGGTCTCCAGGCCCTCGTATATTATCTATAATGCAGGTGATAATTATGGCAGGTTATTTACATATTCATATTATATTTCGACGAGTTCTGGAGTGGAGACTATGGATTGGCACGTGCAGGGTGGGACGCCCCGCCGCCAGATGGACCGACGACTTAAAGAAGGTGGCCGAAAGCGGCTGGATGCGGAGGACCGGCTGTGGTGGCGTTCATTGGGGAAGACCTATGTCCAGCAGTGGACGTCTAAAGGCTGACATGAATGAATGAATGATTTACATATTTATCTTCAATTTATTGCGTCGCTTGATCCGGAAGCAACTTAATTTGTCCGAAGCTTACGCTCATTGATCAGACGACTTCCGGGCGGGATGCGCGGGCGCCTGAAAATAAAACCACAGTTCTTATGTAGCTATTACATTTCGAAATGGCTATGTTGTTCTGTTGCAAATGTATTTAAGATTTGTGGTTTATCCGTTACTCTTAAAATTTATGTAAAATAGACCATGTTCATGAACGTCAACAGGTACCATAATGTTATTGGTAGTTATTAAGTCGTAGCATCATTGTTACTTATGAGGTCGTGGGGTTAACCTGACTTGATTCTATGAGGTTTTTAAATAAAATGCCCATTTATGAAGCAACATATTGCAGGGACCAAGACAAGGTCCTCCAATTGGCATCTAATACCAAGAGTGAGATCATATGTTCAAAATACGTATATGTTCTAGAAATCGTTCATTTTTAATTTGAAAGCATACTGTATGGAATAACGATTGTCAATAAACGATAGACATTTCAATATGTGATAGATATCATGTTAAAGTAAGGATGTAACATCCGGTTGGTGATGAATTATTGACTTCGCTGTTTAATATGTATAGGTATCGATAATTTTTCTGTTAAAATCGATTTATAAAACCGACTGCGTGGTTTCCGCACGAAATCGCGACTAAGATAATATTGTAAAGTTAGTTTGAGCATTTAAAATCATACTAACTGACTTTTTATAATGGGTTATAGTAGCTAGAGATGGTCTATGACATCAATGTCGCTAATACGTGGAACTATTACTGGTACGTCACAGTTACCTAATATTCGTTCTGCACTTATTGCAACGTTAAAATTGTAAAGAGCTCAGACAGTAGATGATTCAGACTATGAAATTCTAATAGAGAATAATCGTGAATAAAACATTCCCTTACACAATTATTCTATGATTATTCGCAGTTGAATGCTGAATCCACGCAGTCTGTTTATTTAATAAAGTTTTTATTATTGTTGACCATTTAAAATCATACCTACATACTCGCTTCTTATGGAGAATAATCGTGTAACATTCCCTTACACGATTATTCTCCATAAGAAGCGAGTATGTATGTATGATTTTAAATGTTCAACAATAATAAAAACTTTATTAAATAAACAGACAGCGTGGATTCAGCATTCAACTGCGATTAATATATTTCGACTTAGGTAATCATGTAAAAATGATGTCTGATACATACATATCTATATCTGAAACTGTTAGTATAAGTAGTCAATATATTAGTAGGTAATTAGCTGGGGTCGACATCTTCCATCTCAGTAGACCCCAGTTTATTAAACAGATAACTGATACACTGGTGGTTTCGCTATATACTTCCATACGACACATACATTCAAATATACATCTAGTCTCCCACTTATACTCTTTACATAACATTACATCTCAGATACTTACAATCTACATCTATCTCATTTTAAATTATACATATAAACTTTATATCTTAATATTTATTAGTAGCTTTCTTCCCTCCTTGTCAAACCATTTAGTTACGTAAAATGACGACCTTTATAATTGCGACCTTTGTTATTTTGTATTGTATTTTTTTCCAATTAGACATGCTGTTAAGCTTGCATGAAATAAAAATAAATAAACACATCAGGTATTTTGTTACAGCCTGTATATCGTTACTCCATGCAGGGTTGTCACTTCAAAAATTCCAATTTCTCTATGAAATATGAGCCGTAATACTGTCATTCGAAAAATTCGGGAGTCCCTTAAAAGGGTTGCATTTTATATCATTTTAACAGCCCTTAATTTGTCAGCCGTATCGAAATTAATATAAACGGCGTAAATATGTTAATATTGTGCATATTATCGTCTATCGGTTATTAAAATATCATTTTAGGTTTTTTGTCAACCGATTAACTCTATGGGAGACGATTTTTTATTTGACCAGTAAGTTTTTCTAAAAAGCTATTTAATTTTTTTTAAGAGGCCTAGTTATTCAATACAATTTCTGTAGATACAGAAAAGGTAATCATTAAATAGCCATTCTTTGCTTTGAGTAAACTTTTGGTTACTTAATGTAAGAAGGTAAACGGCTTTAAATTAAATTAAAACTTACTGTCAATAAATCGATTCGTCACCAATTTTTGGGAGTTAGCATCCCTATTCACACACAGTTAATTTCCAAAGGAAACATCCACAGAATAAACTAAAAGTGCAAAAATAATAATCAAACTTCATTCGATATTTGTGAGAAAAAAGGACAACGATATCGATCTCCATACTAAATACTTTAGATTTACGAGCACCCTGTATGGGCTGAAAGTGTCTGCGGTTGTCTCACGATATCTCAATGATGATTTATAGATTATGAAATCAGTTAATAATTCAACAGATGCGACAAACTTGTTTAGCTCTAGTTTTTGCCTAAAACCTCTCCCACATCCAGCATGTGCAGCATTAGGAAATGTATGTATATATATAATATGAAATATTTATTATTAGATTAATACTTATAATGATTTTAGCATTACATATTTAAATAAACTGTTGTTTTCCTAGAATATCTATAAGTAATATAAATAATACGTAGGTAAGTCCATTTACATTACAACGTAGTACGAATGCTACAGTTTTTAAGTAATTTTTTAACAAAAAAAATTATGAATTGATTAACAAAAACACCTTCAAAATTAAATATAAGAAATATAAAGGGTGTAACGGACGGTCTTCCGAAAACTTTAACCATGGCTTCAGACCATCACCCTGAACATCGTACAGCAAGAATTTTTTGCCGGAAATAAAAAAAAAATCGACTCTTCATACAAATCTGGCATGTCATTTGTAAAATTTGTATGGTGAGTCGAAATTTTTTTTTTTATTTCCGGCGAAAAATTCTTGCTGTACGTTGTTCAGGTTGATGGTCTGAAGCCGTGATTAAAGTTTTCGGAAGGCTGTCCCTTACACCCTGTATAGTAAACTCATTAACGTAACCTTAATCTTTTTGTGCTAATATCAAAATTAAAACTTAGTAATTTGCTTTGCTATTCACCATTGCGTAGTGATATTTAGTATTCTCTGCCATAGGTGTGTTTAAAGTAAGAGAACAATTTCTGCCAACCAACTGTATTATACAGTTTGGCGGCGTTATTGTGTGTTTATTTTTTTTGGTGAGATGAATAAATGATTTTATTATTATTATAGACAGAACGATAGAGCAAAATAGTACCTTTAATAAAAGTGCTTTGTTGGCTGTCTCTCAGAGGCTTGACTGAAAAGTTTTTGTCTATGGCACAGCCTCTCAGACCAAATCCCGCGCCCGTGCATAGGCACTGCATTATTTTCACATAAATCATTGCCCTTTTTGCCGCCATTTCATCGACGACAAATATAAAACTGTCAACCGTAGCCGCAATATAAAGGATGTCCATATTTAAAAAGCCGTTTGAATCATTTCGAATAAAATATCTTTCGGTTTTCAAATTCGGAATAAATTTTGTGTCACCTGCGCCGGCGCATCCGGAAGAAGTGCACTCGATTTTGTGTCTCCCTTTTCTTGTGCTGCTCCGTCTTTTTCTTTTTATGGCCTTCATTGTTTGTTTTGTTTCGGTCTTCCCTGGAGATTCGTATCGAGATAATTTTATGCTTATTTTATAAGCAATAAATTATGGTAAGCAACGTTTTCATAGATGATTTCATAGATAGATGCGGTAGCAATTTGTACATAGAAAGCGTTGACAGGTGATCTTATACCGGCATTCGTGGAAAAAATACTTTAAATATAGGTAAGTTTTCTTAATTTCTTTTCTTAAAACTATAACCCGACTTCTGGCCCTTCTGGACTTCTGGTCTCAAAGACTAAAATCTCAAAAATAGTGTATGAATGAATGTGTAAGATGAACTCTGTTAATTAAGGTTATAATAATGTATGTATTTCTACGTTAAGGTATTTATCTATGGGCCAAGTTGCCTGATAATAAACGATTTATTATTATTATTATAAGTTACATAAGAGAGGTATTTTTTCTCGGTTGCTGTATTTTAGCTAAAGTAACCATTTTTTTATGATCGTTTCAAACAAGTTCGTTATCAAGGTAAATTGAATTAGTGAAGAAGACAAGAGTAAAGGTCGCTGGTCGTTGCTCCTACGGAGTACAGATTAAGAACAGTTCACGATCAACAAGATCGCGAGAACAACAAAAAGAAATTCTCCTGTACTATGAAAATTAAACAAGAATAGGACAATCTAATAAATAAAATCGTAAACTTGGCGTGTCTGTACATTGAAGATATTTGCAAAAAAAAAATTGGGGGTCTAAGGATAAGCAACAGAACACATTTCGATCATTTTTGAAATTTTTGTCTGTTTGTCTGTTTTTCTGTTTGTCTGTTTGTCTGTGAGTTTGTGCACGCATCACTTAAAAACTACTGTAGTGCGATTCTGTAAAAAGTTTCTTTGCAACTCGACTTCGAAATTGCTTAGTAATTCAAATTCGTATCCCGTAAAGCTTACGGTCGTTCGATTTCTATACCAGCGCCACACTTTCGGGCGCGACGGCGGGTTGTAACTACTGTTAAATTAACATGTTGACGTTTGTTTGTATGAGATGACGTTTAGAATCGTATCCTGTAGCAACATTACGCACGTCGTTCAATTCGAAACTCGTGCCTGCATTCGACGAAGATTTAGTACTTTGTGCGTGAAAATTTGCACGAATATTGTGGAATTGCTGTAGAGAAATTCTGTAAAGCTTAACTTAGCAACTATAATCTAAATCCGCCGTGAGATTTCACATTTTCATTAATTAAAATTCACAGTCGTTCGATTTCTATGCTAGCGCTACACTTTCGAGTGCGACGTCGTGTTGTAACTACTGTTAGTGGACATGTCGACTTTTGTTTGTATGAGATAAGTTTAAAATGGTATTTTATAGCAACATTACGAACGCTATTTCTATCTACGACTCGTACTTGTATTCGACTCGCAAAAAGTTACTATTTTGTGCGTGAAAACTTGATCGAATGTTGTGGAACTGGAAAATAAAAGTTATTCTATCGCAGAATAGTGGTTACTTGTGTTTAGTGACGTATTTTAAAGATGGCTCGTTCATTTCAATTCATAAGTTCAGTAGAAGAAGCTCACTATTATGATATCCAGCATCAAGCTAATATTATACGTAAAATCAGCGAAAACGACTATGTGGAGGTTTATAGGTTGTCGGAAGAATTAATTAATCAATTTGGACCTAATAAGAACAAAGGTACGTTTTTATAGCTTTCTTAATTATTATGCGACTTACAGTGTATTTTAAATGATATCACAAACAAATCATAACACTTATCTACTTGCTGATACTATGTCCACTATCATTCCTGGCTAATGATAGCTACCAAAAATGGTGAAAATAGTGCCTACATATTTGTCCTAATCTTTAACTTCACCTGTATAAACGAAGTAGTGAAAGCCTTAACCATCCTATTACAGTGAAAAAATATACCTTTTCAGGTTCCACAAAATCGACAAGGCAGGTGTTAAATTAGAGCAAGCAGTAAAAGATATACTTTGTCGGAGCTGGAGCGTCAGCACACGGCAAATCCCTAATGTGTAATTTTATTGAGGCTTACCTATATTTAGCAGTGGACATATTTCGGCTGATGGTGATATACAAGGTGAGCCATTGCGGTGGGTCAGTATGAAGAAAAATCACCAGTGATACACTACTTGTATTAACAAGAAAAAAATCTAAGTTAGAAAAAATGCATGCAATGTTTTGACAAAGATTTCCTAAAATTCTCATACACAACTGGGAATCGAACCCTGTCATTTTCCTTAAACTAATCGCAAATTGTTTTCTTATTCACCTACCTATTATTATATTACTTTATTAGCTAAAAAACTAATATAATAATTTTCATCTTTTGTGGGTATTTCATTTGTATGCAACTTTATTATTTTTCTTTTTAGGTAAATGCCTGTTTATTTTCAGGTGATTATGGATATGCATAGCGTGTCTTCACCATGATTCCTTTGGCTAATGTAGAAGAAGGTAGTCCAGAGGCTTTTATAATCAACAGCAGAAGACAGCCCGTAATTCAGTAGGACGAGCAATTGGTCTTACCACCTTGGTTATTGTTGATAAAGAAAATATATTACTACTTGACGAGGACCATATAAATTGTTTTTTTTTATCTGCCAATGGTTTTAAGCCCTCCTAAGCCACCTGCAATATGGTGGATATCAGGCAGCTAATATATATCACATAAATAGATAAATGCATACTTACGAGTACACACTCATATAACATCCAGACACAAGGCAAAGACAAGCACCCATCACACAAATAATTTGCCCTGGGCAGGATTCGAACCCGCAATCCCGTGCTTCTATATCACAATATTGCGGAGCATATTAGGTATTATGTTATAGTATGTAGCTACAATTTTTGTCAGTTTTTATTTTTGTTACAGTACAATGTATGTTTGTGGAAGTAAAAAAAGTCAATTTATATTTATTTATTTAATCTGAATCAAACTCGCTTTCATCAAAATATTCCACGCCAGAAAAATCTTCATCCATGGCTTGGCTAAGCTGGAGCTTTATCCAATAGTCTGGCTGTCTTCAGGCGTGTCACTACTGCTGCTGTCATCTGACGATGTCGCCATACAAAGTTTGTTAGTCCTCTTTTATAACATTGCTTTTCTATTTTCATTACATGTTGGCATAATTTTCTCCAATTATCAACTGAAACCTCCAGCAGCTGTTGCCTAAAAAAAATAAAATACACAATATAAACATTTGCAAATTAATTTAATATCATCTTATCTTTATGTACAGCTAACACAAATGCTCTTCACACAAATGTTAGCTATATCCTGGGCGGGATTCCAACTCGCGACCACGAACTTGGCAGGCAGGCCAGGTACTACAGACTAGGCTACGGAACATAATAATAATAACTTTACCGTCTTGTATCTACACTCAATAATTTGATACAATAAAGTCATAGCACCTTAGAACACATAACTAAATATAATTCATTGATAGAGGGCGGTTATACTAACACTGCATTAGGGCAGTACTTAGCTTATCATCATCAGGTTATTTTTGTCTCCACTGCAGGAGCACAACCCTCTCTCATCAGCCGGAGACAGGCGGAGGATTTGGCCTACACTCCCCGCGCTGGCCGGACGGGTTGGGGAAGCCTGATTGATGTTTTATAATGTATTATTCCCTCAGTCGCCTTGTACATCCACGAGAAGAGTTGGAGTGGTCCTATTCTATTCTACCGGAAATCACACGGCAAATATAATTAATTAAATAAAACCATAACATACCGGTCATTTCAGCAGCTCTTCTAAAAACATCGTTAGGAGATCGGACAACAAATTTCCGGCTTCGAGTTCTGGCAAACATCGTGTATACACTTTATAATAATATATGACCTCTCTAGCGGAACTGCGGATTACAGGTTTGTTCATTTTTAACACGATTAATCACCACGAACGACCACAAATACAATATAAAAATAAATTACATGAGCAGAATTGACACAACACGTACTGATTGATTTTTTTTTGGTTGATTCGTCCTTCGGACAGGCAAAGGTCGCTAGACTATACAGCCAGGTCAGTTTTAGTGGGATTTCTTAGTTTTTTGCAGCTTATAATGCCGAAGCCAATTCTTATTTTTCCCGACACTGTGGTGTAATATAATCACAGAAAGGGCAGAACCCCCTTACTAACGTTGATAGTAAACTTTAGTAAGGTTTGAGGTTAGGAAGTTCATTAAGAAAATGAGCTTAGTCACGTTTATATATGTTTCCTTCATAATGTACACACGCACAGACACTTGTTGTATAATATACTATCCTACTAAACACCAAAGCCCGATGTATACATTATTTTGGAAAAAAACAAATACTCCAAAAAACGCGGGAACAAGCTCTGCGTACTGATTTGACGTGATTGACAATTGCGCAGCAGGGCTGTCAGATGAAAAAAATTAAAAATAGTATACTACCTTTGAAATAATGGTACGTTTAAATTATCCTCAAATTTTATTTAATTACATAAAAACATGTCTTAAATGTATGTATTTTCAAGTACTATTTTCATCACCTTATAAACCGTGTCTCAAAATTAACAATAATAAAAAGTATAATACCAATATTAATAGCCCATCTCTGTTTATTTACTTCAGCAGACATTGACCTAATGGTAGATGTAAATATGATTATTTTTTAAACCCCCAATCTTTATCACTGCAATCAGACCATAATTAGACATAAAAAGTAGTTTGTCTCCATGCTACGACATCATATTTTAATTAGTTAGGGGTTTCCACTAAATCTATCTACCTCAACCGAGAGGGTCGGTACCTATGCATCAGCAAAATAAGAGAGAAGAGAAGGGTAATAAGATGACACTCTATGCGTATGCGATGCAGTTTACCGCATTTACACATGCGTACGGAGGCTACTGCGGTCATATAGATATCCCTGGCGCGAGTGATTCGCAAATGGTATCGCTACACGAAAAAGTATCGAGTATGTGACGAAGTATCGATACCTCATATTCATCTTTAGGATATTGCCGATCTTGAGGAGTAACAACTCCAAATAACAATAATCTCTTCTTCCTTTAAGTTTTGTTTAAAACAAACTATAGTATGCTACGCATTAGACGACATCTAGTGTACAATTGAATGAACCATCAGCAGGTTGAAACCATGTTGGCCAAGAATGAGTATGAAATTCTTTTTTTTTTAAAGCAATGACAATATTTGATTGCATTATGTATTTTTTACTATGTAACTTTATGCTGTATGCAAAAAAATCTAGACTTAGAAATTGTAGTTAAAGGAAAGCACTTAAATAATTTTTTATTAGTATATTTCTTTAAATAAGTTAAAAGAAAAAAAATCTCGATTATATTTACTAGGATATTTTTCAGAGCGTCAAGCACTAGTCCAATGAATGCGAGCAACGAAGCTCACACAACTTCGAAAGTGGCTTGTTCTTGTTTACAAAATACCAATTCAGAGTCGTTCGTGATTTAATTTGCAGTAAAGTCGGTATTCGTTTCGAATTTCGAGTTATTGTTTCAATTTTACAGAATCGACACCCTGATCGGACTTTAATGGACTTTTCACAGAAACATGGGGCTTAATTTGGTGTAACATATAGGCTTTATTTCATTGCAATCGGTGCAGTCAATCAAAAGTTATGCGAATTTATAGTTTCCGAAAACTCGCATACCCTGCGAAGAATGTAGGGTGTAAATGCTCGACTGAATTCGTGAGCGGTAGCGGAAGCGGGTATGGTACCAGTGTAATGTGTGATTTTGAAAACTATAAATTCGCATAACTTTTGATTGAGTTAGTCGATTACGATGAAAAATCTGGAGCTGGATTTGGACCTGGACCTGGACCTGGAGCGGGAGCGAGAGTGGGATTGAGAGTGAGAGTGAGATTGAGAGTCTGAGTGGAAATGGGATAGGGAGCGGAAATGGGAATGGGAGCGGATCCTGTAGTCCACGCGAGCGGAGCCGCGGGCACAGCTAGTTTACAAATATAATCGGCTCGATTCTGAAGGCACAATGTTAAAATTTGACAGCACTAAAACTATTGCTATCCTTGTCACACAGTATTATGAGGATAAATACGAAACCAATTTTAGCGCTGTCAAATCTTAAATGTGTGCCTTCAGAATCGGGTCCAACATCTATATAGCGACCATTTTGTTAAAATTTTACAAAGTTGTCTGTCTTTTACCTGTCTAGTATTGTCTGGATTTTAACCCACGACCTCTGGAGCTCAACTCCAATGACCAAGCCACTAATCCAACGAATCATATCATATCATATCATACTAATATTATAAATGCGAAAGTTTGGATATTTGGATGTTTGTTACCCAATCACGCTTCAACCACTGGACGGATCGTGACGAAACTTGGCACACATATAGTTTAGGTATTGGAATAGGACATAGGATAGTTTTAATACCGAAAAAACATCCCATTCCTACGGGAAATACGTAATAGTTTGTGATGTTAAGTTGTCCACGCGTATGAAGTCGCGGGCAACAACTAGTACTTTATACATAATTATACCATGTTTTAATTAATTTAGAGAGGCAATACAGATTCCCTCATTTCCCTTCTAAAAAAACTTTTAGAACTATTAAAAAACAATTGAGTTAATGAAACGAAATATTTCTTCCCTAATAAAGAGGTTTCAATCATTCCCTGCTTAATATCACACAGCCTTTGTTTTTGCGAGGTGGTCCAGTTTTTTAAACTAAATTGTGGAGTTTTTAACTAAAAACTTCAATCGTTTTTAATTTGTGTCTGTATAGATGGTCAGGACCACGCCCTATCTTCCGTTTTTGGAGATTAATTCTAATAATGTTATCATATTTCATTCAGGCTACTGAATGGGTGTTGTTCTGATGTCATTATTTATTTTTAATCGACTTTAAAACTAAGAAAGCTTAAGTTTGTCTTAAGTTTAGGTACGGTCGACTTACGAAAACGTTGATCACTTTTGGACGGTTCTGTAAAGTTTTACATACAATTATCATTTCACAAGTAAGATTTGCCAACGTTTCATTTCAGAAAAATGACTTCAAAACACAAACATTCATAAGACAAGCAGCCATTTTGAAAAAGCATTATTTTATTTTTAAAAGACAAACCTGATATGTCAACATTAAATATTTTTTACCAATAGGTAATTAATTTGACCAAAATACAATAAATAATTGCCATGTGGTTTCCGGTAGAGTAGAATAGGACTACTCCAACTCTTCCCGTGGATGTCGTACAAGGCGACTGAAGGAATACATTATAAAACTTCAATCAGGCCTCCCCAACCCGTCTGGCCAGCGCGGGGAGTGTAGGCCAAATCCTCCGTCTGTCTCCGGTAGATGAGAGAGGGTTGTGCTCCTGCAGTGGAGACAAAAATAACCTGATGATGATGATGATGACAATATATATTTTTTATTTAAGCATATTTCCACTGTACAAATTAGTTATGTCGGCTGAAGAACCCTTTTGGACTTTGTCACCCAGCTATACAGTTTAAAATACAGTTTACTTGTGACCGTTACGTGGTCCCATGGCCTGGGGGCAGACCCCTAAGCATTTAATATCAGTCAAAATACAATTATTTGAAACCCCCTCGCCCCCCATTTAACCGGTTACATAGTAATATGGAAGACATCGCAATTTCCCAGCACGTATGTATGACATACCGAAGTCACAGAATAATAAATAGTACAGAAGTGTCTTGTAACAACCGACACGCCACGTGGCTTCATGAGCATTGTACCTACATGCGTATCTACTGAGCATTCCCGTTCTAATTTGAACTTTTACTTACGCGTAAAGTTTAGCCGACAGGGTAATTGTAGCACATCCTGTCTTTCTGTCTGTCTGTACGTCTACAAGTTGTGAGCCCGATTTGAGATTAACTTTAATTTCCCATCGACCTTCGGAGCGTAATTGTTGGATTAAATCGAAGGATTGAAATAATTTCGACCTGCTAATTACTTGCTGGTTTGGTGCTTTCAAGTTACTGAACGAATCGTGCAATACCGTCGTAATAACTAGGTACCTTTTAATTTTGTAATTTCGTTTCACATTTTGCCGATCAATGAACTGTTATTTTTTATAAAATATTGGCATTCTGTTTATCGTAATGTTTAGGTAGTTACAGAGTTACAGTAAAATCATTTGAAAAGTATTTTGCTATTTTCATTGTATTATTAACTAGCTGTTGCCCGCGACTTCGTCGGCGTGAACAACTTAACATCGCAAATTATTTTGCAATTCTCGTAGGAATTAGATGTTTTTTTCGGAATAAAAACTACCCTATGCCCTATTCCAGGACCTGACCTATATGTGTGCCAAGTTTCATCCTGATCCGTCCAGTGGTTGAAGCGTGATTGAGTAACTAACATCCAAACATCCAAACTTTCACATTTATAATATAAGTAGGATATTACTTACGCATGACCGCCTCGTTAGTCTAATTTTGGACTCGAACGCTTGAGGTATTGGGTTAGATTTTTGCCAGGGACAGATAACTTTGTACAATTTGTACAAGTTGGTCCCGGTCTGAATGTTATATTTGTGACATAGCTGTGCCCGCAGCTCCGCTCGCGTGGACTACATGATTCGCTCCCATTCCCACTTCCGCTCTCTATCCCACTTCCGCTTCTACTCAGACTCTCAATGCCACTCTCAATCCCACTCCCACTCCCACTCCCGCTCCGGCTCTAGCTCAATTTCCCGCTGCAGGTTCCAGGTCCAGATCGAGATCCAGCTCCAGATCCAGGTCCCGCTTCAGGTCTCGCTCCCACTCCCGCATCCACCACCCTTAACCATGCCCGCAACTATATTGGTACCATACCCGCTCCCGCTACCGCTTACGAATTCAGTCGAGCGTTTACACCCTACACTCCTCGCAGTGTAAGCGAGTTTTCGGCAACTATAAATTCGCATAACTTTTGATTGACTGCACCGATTACAATGAAATAAAGCCTATATGTTACACCGAATTAAGCACTATGTTTCTGTGGAAAGTCCATCTAAGTTGGTTCAGTTGTTTTTAAGTGATGCGCGCACAAACAAACAGATAAACATCCAAATAGACAAAAAATCCAAAAATGATCGAAATGTGTTCTATTACTTATCCTTAGACCCCTCAATTATTATTTTTTGCAAATATCTTCCATGTACAGACACGCCAAGTTTACGTTTTTATTTATTAGATTGACCTATCATTGTTTAATTTCCATGGCACCTGAGAAAATCCTATAATTTGGGATTAGACAAGTGTATGTATATATGTAACATTTATTTATTAACACGATCATGGACACTACGTCGATATGCGTCATACCAGTGTGTCCTACCGTGACACTACGTCTGTGGACGTCGTATTTCTTCGTCTTATGCATCACGAACACACGTAATGTGGGCTGTGTCCAGGAATACGTTAATTATAAGTTACAGTCACACCTTGTTCCATATTAACGTACGTATTAAATTGTTAAGATAATTTGAGAGTTCAACCCTTAAAATTTAACTTGTTACTGCACCCTCATCAACCCTTGACGTTGGAACGTGTTAATTTTCATATAATATGATAACACTTATAAAGAGACACATGTAATAATTAATTAAATTGAGATATTTCGAAATTAGGTAACATAAAAACACATCACTCACTCTTTTAAGAACTCGGTTTAAAAATTACGTAGTAGGTAGAAACGGACGAGTGATCGAGCCTGAATCATTAAATAATATCTATTTATTTGACTATCTGTTTTCCCGTTCAGTCATTCATTACTCTATGTACAATTTCGACAATTGAAAATCGGGCGTGCGCTATGCTCCACGCTGTGATTGGTCGACCGTCCTCCAATCACGTCGTTTATATTCATAGATACTTGCAGCGCATGCGCGAGTAATATCAAGTTTTTCCTATTGTGGTAGAGGAGGCTTTGTTGTGTGAATTTTAAGTCGTAAGATACACCTATATACGTCGTATTGGATTTTTTCTTTAGAAGATAAGATTTTTTTACTATCTTTAAAACAAATCATTCTCTACTAGTTGATCTAACTGGGAGCCAATTCTACTAACGCATTTTCGCACAAAACGCTATTCAACTGTAGCTGAAACGCAGATTCATACTCCGCTGCGCACAACGTTCGTGCTTCAGCTGCGTTTCAGCCGTAGCTAACGTTTAAACAAACGTCAGTCGTAGACGGAACGAACGATTTTCTACATTTTGACAGTTGTCACAGGTAAAAACGAGACGCATTGCTGTCAAAATAGCGTCTGTTAAAAACTGTAACTTAAACGTAACTTTTGTCTAAACTTTTGTCTTGCAGATAATAAGTGGGAGCCATTTTTAACATCCTTATAGAATATATTTTTTTAATACGTATAACAAGCTGTTATTATATCACTTCTGTGTGTGAATTATTTTCCTAGTATTACCCAACGATTTTACTACAGATGGAGCGTTCCAAACAATCGCTCTGTTCCATGCAAGTAGCCACAACTCTTTCACATTCACTTTGAAACTTGTGCAGTTACTACTCAGAACATTTAATTATATACTAAATATTGACATTATTTAACCGTAGCGTCAATATTTAGTAATAATTGAATGTTCTGCGTAGTAACTGCACCAAGTTTCATTGAGAATGTGAAAGAGTTGTGGCTACTTGCGTGGAACAGAGCGATTGTTTGGAACGCTCCATCTAGTAGTACATAGAGATCGTTGCCTATAAACCGTACCTACTGTGCTAGAGTGACAAAGCGTTTACCTGGAGTATCTTAAACTATTCATGACCATCGTCAGCCTATGTCAGCGTACATTCTTATACAACTAAATACCTAAACTTATATACGCAGAACCGACGGCCGTTGGGGCAGACGAGTTCTGGAGTGGAGACCGTGGATAGACACACGCCCCGCCGACAAACGGGCAGCAGAAGACCTGAGGAAGGTGGCCGGAAGCGGCTGGATGCCGAGAGTAGAGGACCGGGTGTGGTGGCGTTCTTTGGTGAAGGCCTATTTCCAGCAGTGGACGTCTAAGGGCTGATATGATAATGAATATTATAAAACATATCAACGATTTAAGGTCGACACTAGAGGCAGACAGTGCCTACTGCTAAAGATATCCTGTAAAAAGTAAACACTTTTTAATCGAGCATTTTTTGGCATTGTGAATATTCCCACAAAAATTTTGTTTGTCATGCAAAAAAGAGATGGCAAAGGGCTCACCTGCATTTAATTTTAACGATGAAATTGACACCCCTAATATTAAGTTATCAAAAATTTCAATGAGCTAGTGTTGTCAGGAATTCGGTAGTCGATACTATAGTCGAGAGATTATAGATTTTTTTTACTTTTGATTAACTTGTCAGTGTTAGTACGATTACTAAGGAAAATAAGACGCTCTCATAATAAATAAACTGAAGCTTGATTTAAATCATAAATAGGTTGTTTAAGATTGTCAGACCTATTTTGATATGTGATATAATAAACATTTTTTTTCAAGTAGATAGATTGTTTTTGTAAAACTAATCAGTATGAATCACATTTACGATGATTCCTGCAGTATAAAAATAAAATTAAAATAAAGAGAGCTATTCTGATTTCATTACAGGCTATTATAAATTAATTTAATCTGTCATTGGGCCCGATTCTGAAGCCACACATTTAAAATTTGACAGCGCTAAAATTGGTTTCGTCTCTATCTTCATAATACTGCTTGACGAGGATAGCAGCAGTTTTAGTGCTGTCAAATTTTAACGTTGTGCCTTCAGAATCGGGCCCATTATCATATGTCATTTGTTGCTATTTATGCATGTCACTATTTATATTTATTAATTTATAGGTATGTCTTTATTTACATTAGCTAATTTGTCTGTGTCGTTTTGATTGTTTTTTCTTGTTCTGTGATCTGTCGTAGGTACATGGTTAAAAAGTATATACCTACTAGGGCTTTTAACTTCTGTAAAACAAATATATGCAATCGTTGATTCTATGAATTTTATAATTAACTATAACTTAACTGTCGATTTCGTCAGTACAACAGAAATGATTCCACTTTCGTCGTTAAAATTATTACTGCTCAACTTCCTTTTGGCATAGATTGATTATTTATACGGCAACCTCGTTGGTCGAGTGGCTTGGTCATTAGATTCGAGCGCCAGAGGTCATGGGTTCGAATCCCACCAGGTGACGGACGACTTTGTACTAGTCCCGGTCTGGATGGTATGTTTGTGAATTGTTCTGTCCTACTCTAATTCCCAACATACATGAGAAATTCCTGGGAATAGATAACTTGATATTTATGTATGTATGAAATATTTCCCGTCGGCCCCGTAGCCTAGTCGGTAGTACACCTGCCTGCGAAGCTCGGGGTCGCAGGTTTGAACCCCGCCCAGGGCAAACATTCGTGTGATGAGCACTTGTGTTTTCCTTGTGACTGGATGTTATTTATACATTATATTATGTATTTATGTATGTATATCAGCCGTCTGATACCCATATTACAGGCTCGGCCTAGTTTGGGATCAGGTGGCCGTGTGTGAAATGTCCCCACATATTTATTATTATTATTATTATTTATGCACGAAAACCTTGATTGTGAATCTAAGTTACATTTAAATGGAATTATTCCTATCTAAGCCAACTTGTACTTAATATCGATAATATTTGCTCACGAGATATCGATGCGTTAGCAGCACTACTTCGCGAAGAATTGCGTATGACTCGATAATTTGACTAAGCTGTCAGATCTGTCAAATTTGACAGTTCTCAGCGAAATTAAGACGTTACCGTTGCTGAGGAGGTGTCAGGAAATGGACATAACCCCTGATTACGTTACACGTTAGGTGTTTTAATAACAGAGCGGAATGCGACGTGTATTATTATTTAAATAAGTAATTAATAATCGTTTTTTAGCGGATATGCACTATAACTATTTTAGACGTTTTAAGTAAAAAAATGTATTGGGGTTCTTTCTTTAGGATTTCGTCAAAACCGACATCCTTATAATAAAGTATTAGAATAACATCGATCTCTACCCAGCAAACATTTAATGTTACTTTTTCTAAGCTTTGGACTTAATAACTTATCTTAGTCGAAATGACGAATTATTTACCTATTTTTTGAACTTTTTAGAAGTTTTTACTAACAGCGACAAGATGTAAGTAAAAAATTCGTAATTCCGACCAATTTATGCAACTTTTAGGTTGTACACCTGATGGTCGTATTTTGGATATAAAAATAGGTAAGAAAAACTTATTATAATTACTTTCTGGTCATTTTTACTAGTTGGTTGAAAGCAGGTGACACTTTAGGTATTTATTACTCATTAATACTCAGATATGTAACTTATTAGTTGCCGACTTACATGTCACATTCGTGACTTAAACGAAGAAAATAATACTCCATTTGATTACTAAATTTCGACAAATCAGTTAAAATAACTTAAGCAACTATTTGAGCACCGTTAGGTTTTAATAAGTATACATTAGTTTGACTTTATCGTCGAGTTAACTGAGAAATGGAACCAATAAGTTGCAGGCACTTTAATCCGCGTTCATTATTGTCACAATTTAGTAATATTTTGGTGAGCGAGGACGATTCAACTTCTACGTTAACATTTTTATTTAAAAAGCGCCATTAAATAAAGTCGTGATTGTTACACTGTCATGGACAAAGAAAGAAAACCATACAGACATTCCACTACATTCTAATTCTATAGAAAATGTAAGTACAAAATTAATAACAATGATTTGTCCGAGGAATTACCGCAAAGCAAACCATTTCCAGCTTCACAAGATAAGTTAAATAAAGATACTTCATCATCTCATAATGACATGTTTTTAGAAGAAAGTTTAGCAAACTCACAAATAGAAGAAGAACTGACTACAGAAAATGAAGAATTTAACAATTTTGATCATGAAGAAAATGA
The DNA here is from genome assembly GCA_947086405.1 of Esperia sulphurella. NCBI lineage: Eukaryota > Metazoa > Arthropoda > Insecta > Lepidoptera > Oecophoridae > Esperia > Esperia sulphurella. The sequence continues at coordinate 1,807,034 of OX352261.1, forward strand.
TGGCACAAATACATACAACTTACAGGAAAACTTCAGAACATGGTCAGTAACCCATAAGCCGTCCATATCGGCTTTAAACGATTTGTTAAAAATATTGAATGAACAGGGTTTAAAGTTACCCAAAGATGGTCGGACATTACTAAGAACCTATGATAATCATATTAAACCTATGGGCCAAGGATATTTTTTATGAGTACAGCATCCGAAGTATGGCCAATAGCTTTCGCAATTTATGATATGCCACAAATTAAGCCGATGTTTGCAGCAATTTTTTACGGAACTGGAAAACCACCTTTGGAACTCTTCCTTAAGGATTTTATAGCTGAATTAAGCGAACTATTAAAAAATTGACTTATTTTCAATGAAAAAAAGCTGCATGTTAAGTTTAAATATTTTGTTTGTGATACTCGCAAGAGCGTTTCTAAAAGGTACGCCCTATTTTAACTCTGGAAAAAGTAGCTGCATTAAATGCACAGTAGAGGGAAAGTGGGACAAAAAAGGAAGACACATGAGTACCCTATGTTTGATTGTCCCCGAAGAACTGATTTTAGTTTTCGAAATAAATTAGATGAAGACCACCACATTCATAATACACCTCTCGTAGATTTACCAATTGATATGGTTGAAGATTTCATTATTGCTGACTCATTCATTACATTTGTTTGATCTTGGTATTATGCGGAAATGTTTGATGTCATGGTGTACGGGAAGCTTTAATTTCAAAACAAAACTAACAGGGTCCGAAATTGATTTACTAAACCAAATGCTAGACTCTTGTGAAAAGAACAGACCCAAAGAAATACAGAGAACAATCAGAAGCGTAAAATGATTCTATTGCACATAATGTACCTACATTATACCTACATAACCTTATTTTGACCAAACAGGTCGCCAACTTTGTAGTAATTATGACTTTGAAAGGTAGCATTGACTTTATTCGAAGTTAAAGCGACCTAACGATGTCACTAAACACTAATAGGTCGAATAATAAGTAGTTTTTACGTGTGAGTGGAGAATTATGGAAACGCCATTTTGTATAATTAAAAAAGAAATTTTTAAATAAATAAAATGAGATTTTCGTAAATTTCTGGTTTACCAATGATCAATTAGTAAAAATAAAATAAATTGGTGTTAAAATATATCATACTTATAAAAAATATTGTCTAAAAAATATAATATTTATCAAATGCAACAACCTTATCTAAGATAATAAAATAATAATTTTGTTAATATTACATTATATTGAAGGCCCGTTGTTATTTTTCGAATCACCACTATCATAAAACACAGTGAAATTTTCTCCGCATACAATTTACGCCAATGGTTCGCCTGTAATTAATAATTTTGATATTGAAGTAGTTAGTAAATTTTATGAAATTAGTCGCCATTGCTAAAATCATAACCATGTTTAAAGTTAAAGTAAAAAAGACTTTATGCAAAACGTAACAAATGTTAAGCAATGGTTGTACCTAAAAATAACAAGTTAATTATACCTCAGTAAGTCATTTTTAAGAAATATTTACGTCTAATCAACGTCATGTTGTGGTCGCAATGACCAAAAAAGTAATTACAACCTTAAGACACGTCGAAACTACGTCGAATCGACGTCACATCGACTACCTATCTTGCGACTTTAAGGTTGAACTTTCTAGAGCGACGTCGATTCGAGGTAACTGGCACGTGCCAATTTTCCCCATTTAGGTGGATTCGACGTGGATTCGAGGTAGATTCGACGTAACTAGATTTGGTCGCATTAAAATAAGAACTTTAAATAGGTGTAAAAACACGTAATTTAAACCATAAATGTTTGCTGGGTATGTACTACTAGGTGGAGCGTTCCAAACAATCGCTCTGTTCCACGCAAGTAGCCACAACTCTTTCACATTCACTTTGAAACTCGTGCAGTTACTACTCAGAACATTTAATTATTTAGTAAATATTGACATTATTTAACCGTAGCGTCAATATTTAGTAATAATTAAATGTTCTGCGAACGAACGCTCCATCTAGTAGTACATAGAGATCGTGAAGGATGACAACTTATTTGAATGACAAAGATGCCTGGTACTAATGTTGATTCAGCTTCGCACAATTTTATATAATTGTATACAAGTTGCGTAAAGTTTGTTGCGCCATATCTTCTTCACAGCGCCAACAATATAATTTGGAATTCTCTGCCATCCGATTTAAAAGACATTGTATCAGGTGGATTACTAAAGCAAGAACTGCACAAGAACTTCTTGTCGATGGGTGCAGACTAATAAAAATAAAAAATAAAATAAAAAACAAATAGGCTTCCATTTCTGTAATTTATATATAAAATTCTAAAAACAAAATTGTTTTAGCTTCTATTGGCCCTATAACACCCCTCATACAATTTTTTTTTAATATCTCTCATGTACAGACATAGACCAGAAATGCTTCTTTAATAGCCTTCATGACGTCAAAAGACAGATCGAAGGAAGCTGGAAAAGAGTTCCATTTCTTAGAAGTCCCCATTGAATGATGTAATGAAACGCTTCGTGAATGAGGGGTCGGGTGTGAACTGACGACCTCTGCCTATAAAGCGTTTGTCTTGCCCGAACCATTACCGTAATGAATGCGTAATTATGTTGACCACTCATATAAAATGGTATAATTATAAGGTCATTCTGCATCGCCATTAAATAAGCTGCTCACTTTGATAAGTTCGCAGGCTTAACTAAGAAATAATCTAGGTTCATGGCTCATAAACTCTGAGTACATACAAGATTTCAAGCACTGAGCTGTAACGGCGTTACAGGCAGTATAAAATGGAACTTGTGCACTGTAGTAATATACCAGGCCTGTCTTACTCCGCACTTTAGGTATAAAAATATACTTAAGCGGCGCGAGAGAGATGTGACGTCCAAATGGATCCATGAGGAACTCTTTTAATTTTGCCATCTGTTAACACCATGCAATGCAACAAATTGCTGATTACTGACGTATTTGAGATAAATCGCGCCCCTCCACAATCGAAAGCGTAGTCAGCCCTAAGCGAATCGTGTACGACTGTCAGTGTGTGCCTAATTTAGCGGTTCAGCGTAACATTGACTTTCTTCCGTGCTCGTAGGCTTTAATTTGGCTTGCAGTGAATTTTGTATTTAAAGTTTTTGAAATAAGAGAAAGATTTGTTAGGGAGTGCGCGTTCTGTATTTGTTCTATTACTTATTCCGTAGTAATACTATAGAGAGTCATTATAAAAAAGTTTAAGGAAATAAAAATATATCTCTCTTTTGAGGCACCACTGTGACAATAACAGTTATGATACAAGAAATAAAAAATTAACTGGTTTAACCACGATTAAGACTTACTAAGGTCCGTAAATCGTTCACGGGACAATGTATACTCTTCAACAACAATCTACCTGAGGAAATCTTAAATAATTACAGTCAGAAAGTTTAAGAATCACATAAAAAAAAACTTTTTGAAAAGCATATTATAAAATAGACAATTATTTGAATGACAAAGATAACTTTGATTCAGATTCGCACAATCTTTAGGTACATACTCGTATATTATTGGATTCAAACTTTGTTTTAAAAGGTGTTCGTGGAATTTTCTTCTTCACAGCGCTGACACCTAGGAAGCGGTAGTAAAAAAATTACCTGTATAAATGTACCAAGTGTACTCATATGCAATAAACTATTTTGACTTTGACTGCTTATTGTCCGGGAATCAGATGTCTCAACTGAAACAGTATGTGATTATCTTATTAGTTGTTTGTATTTGATTTTTTTGATTTTTGCATGTTGTATGTGTATTGTTACTATTTGAATTGCTACATCCTGTGGGTAAAGTTGCACTGATCTCTTACCAAATATTGTATATTTTAATAACATCTGCACCTACATGTAATTTATGGCAGTATATGAATTATGATTTTATAAAGAAAACAATGTAAATAAATAGATGAGGGCAAAATTCCAGAAATCGTCTTTGCGTGTCCTTTGAACATCGAAAGGGGATTTCTGGACAAATAGTCCAAAAATCCCCTGCGCAGGGGATATTGGAATAAGCCGAATATACGAGTACCTATATAAGATTTTTAGCTTCCAAGTTCATAACGTTCTAATTAATGAAAAAGACGTGAGATATAAAATGAAACATACCTTATAATTTTAATATTAATTAGTTTTTTGAATGTATATTTAATAGTAGGTACCTACTCAAAGAAGTCCTGGTTTGCGATTGGGAAAGTGTACGTTTCGTTACAACTGTTTTTATCAAGTTTATCACAACTCCCTTATTTTTACGCAATTACTCGAATACATCACCTGCTTTACAATAGAGTACCTATAAATTTAACAAACCCAAATTCATTCCCCTGCTCTACATCCTCTACAACTGACCGGACATAGCTTGGTTTCTGCACTTGTCAAGTTTATTGCTACTTATTCCATCTCTCCATCAACACCTTTATCGTCTTTACTCCCTTTGTTTAAAGCTTTAAGTCGTTTAGCAGGTGGCAGGTTGGGTGGTAAACGTGTATTTGTGGGGTGGTACATCTGCCTACATTTGCATGTTCTGACTGATTGTCCTGCCACTCTTTCTACCCTGACATCTACGAATGTCTTCAGTTAATAGTAGTTGATATTGTATATATCGTAAATAGATACATATTTACTCATCAATATATCGAAATTGTTGCGGCAATGTTTCCATTATGTATTTGTATTGCTTTTAAAGACAGCGTAATATTATTTTTATATTTATCCGTATCTTTTTAGTATTTCTAACAGGGATAGAAATAATTTTCATCATCATCATCATATTAGCCCTTAAACATCCACTGCTGGACATAGGCCTTCCCCAATGAACGCCACCACACTCCGCCCTCGGCATCCAGCCGCATCCGGCCACCTTCTTGGGGGGGCCCTGCGCGTGCCGACTGGCGGTCTCCAGTCCAAAACTCGTCTGCCCCAACGGCTGTCGGTTCTGCGACAGACGAGGCCCGCCCACTGCCACTTCAGACACACATAAATAATTTTAATGTAGCCAAATTTTTAATATTTGCTTTCAGATTCTTGTCCATTGTAGGTTTTGTTTATGGCTGCAGTACAGCAACAATAACACCTCCTCTGTCAGTTCTGGAAATTAGTTTGATATTTACGAACTGAGACGTTCGATCAAACAAACACACTGTATGGAGAAGTGATATCATCATATTTATCATTTCTTCAACTGAATGTTTATGTGACGAAGTTTTTCTTAATACGTTATTTTCTTAAATTAGTATAGTATATATTAATTAAAACATCAATCAGGCCTCCCCAACCCGTCTGGCCAGCGCGGGGAGTGTAGGCCAAATCCTCCGTCTGTCTCCGGCAGATGAGAGAGGGTTGTGCTCCTGCAGTGGAGACAAAAATAACCTGATGATGATGTTCTATTAATTGATTTGTATTCTTTCGTTATTTTGTGAAAAAATGTAAATATAATTGCGTCTTCTTAAAATAGTTTAATTTTTTATTTATTTTTAGTCTATATCTGTTGGTTCTCCAGAAAACTAAAATAAAAATAAATGTCTAAATTATTTGTTTACTAATATTTCCTCTTTACTGATAATTATAAAGTTAATCATGGCCCAGATATTAAAAATATATTATTATATTTACAATTTATTTCCTCTACGCAAAGTAGTTAAAGCGTTTAAAATCTACTTAAATTTGAAATAGTATATAAGTAGACCTAGGGACATACAATTAAAAAATAAATATTTTACAAACATAATTTTTTTATTTACAAAAATCATTGCGTTATTAGAATTAAGTAAAATATACAGAAACAATCTACTATCTAATAGCGAGTTATTTATTTATTATTATAACAATACTAAAAATAATACTGGCTCTTGTCCTAAACCTACACGTAAGAGCTAAGCAGACATTTGACATAATAATTAATACTATAATTGGCAAGATGACCTAAACACAAATCTAGGAGAAACTTAAGTTCTATTCGGTAGGACGGATTATACTGGCAAGAATACTTAAAAACTAAAAAAAAATATACAAAAATAAGCGTTTATGAAACTTGAAACTGTAACTTAAAACCAAATGTTTTAAGCGAAAATTCTTAAAGTACGAGTAAGTGGATTAACTAAACTGGTAACATGAGTATTCTGGTATTTTATAGTCACTATAATAAATATCCCTGTACTAATAATTAATACAACTTCTAAACAGTAGAATTTGGCAAATCTAATAAACACTGCTACTTAGAACACAAAGTTTTGAAATAGTTCGAAATGTTCACAGAACTTAAAACGTACCAATTTACTGCAGTAATTCATATAAAGCTGCGATGTAGGTCTGCGCCATTTGGAGGGTCTCGTACTTGGATAACTGACGATCAGCTCCTAGAGAAGGCAAATGTCCCCGTAGTCTATCAAACGCTTTATTCAAATTCTGCATTCTTCTCCTCTCCCTAGCATTAGCTGCTAGACGACGTCGTTTCAATACAACAGTGCTTGTTGCTCTTCCTCTCCTCTTCCCAGAACCTTCTAGAATCTCATGGTCTTCAGCACTGTCTTCCAATATATCTCCTGATAATCCTCTGTAAGCGATATGAGCTGAGTCCTGGTTAATGCTGCCGTCGATGGAAGGTGTAGGCTCCAAACTCGACCTTCCAGAGTCGGGAGACCGAGGCCAGGATAAATAGCAGTCTTCAGTGGAATACTCCAGCATGACCTCAGAGCCGAACATGTCCTTCTCGGTGTAGAGCAGTCGGTGCCCGTAAGTTTCGGTAGCCATTGCGAAAGTTCGCGAGCGAGAGTTACTCGTATTAACACAGACAGGTGCGCCCAGTCGGGAGTCCCGCAAGGGTCTATAGCGGGGCGGTTTACCTGATTCACTTATATAGTTTCCAGGTTTGTGCGAGCAGGTCGTAATATGTGGGACGTGTGTGTGTGAGCGGGATGGACAGAGGCTTTGAGAGGGTAATTTAAGGCCAATCATCATTAATTATTTCCTCCCCCGAGCGATGCGTGTGCTGCTATACGGTATTGTCTGATAGAATGCGTTTGACTTTTCAGTACGTAGCTTTGTACGTATATGTTTTGTATTGGGAATAATTGTTACGTTAACCTTGTAAACCTTGACTGAATTTTGAAATGGTTCTAGGGATCCGTCAAAACCGATACCCTTGAAATGAAGATCTTTTGTCCATCTATTCGGGGGATAACTCGAAAACTACTTAACTGGCTGAACTGAAATTAAAGAATAATAGCTTAATATTTCTTTGCTTTACGATTTATTTATTTTATTGCGTCATTATTATCGTGAATATTAGTTATATTATAAATCTCTATAAAAATATATAATTAGATTTTATTTTGTTATATTACAGTCGAAATACATATATATGAAATTTTACATATATTCATATACACTTGTTTCTTTGAAAAACTCCAAATGGATATTTTCCTATGTTATGGAAGTTAAACAAGGATAGGACAATTCACAAATATAACATCCAGCATCGGAAACAACTTATACAAATTGTACAAAGTTGTCTGTCCCCAGTGGGAATCGAACACACGGCCTCGGGCGCTCGAGTCCAATGACTAAGCCACTAGGGTAAGGAGGCCGTCGATCCAGCCTAATATAATATTTATAACTCCATTGACTTACATTACGTAAGGTACTATGAATCGCTCTTAGTGCCTTGTCTCACACCCTGTAAGATTTGCTGGAAGAGATCTCTTTTAGAGATAAGCTCGCCTTTGTACACAAAATTTATAACTGTATTTACTTTTAAAATTTGTGCAATAAAGAATCTATACATTACTATATGTCATTATTTATTCATTTGTTATTATTAAACCTCGATAATTTTAAAATTAACTCCTACATACTTTTTTTAATTTTCTAATTATTATCCACATTTAACTAGATTTAATATGAATGTCATCTTTCTGACACCAAATTCCATGTACTCATCTTCAGATTTCCTCACGAACCTGTCTCCATATGACACCGGCTCGACCCGGGAATCGAACCCCGAATGATATAGTTTTCACCCAGTGCCCGAGGTGGATGAAACTTAAGACACGAGTATAGGTGGCCTGTGTTTCCGTGGATTGAGTAAAATTTGGATGCGGTAATTATAAATGAATGGTTCAAGATTTTGAAGATGGCATCTTCTAATATATCCTGCCTGTCAGTATATAAGCCACAAGTGCGTTACCACCCTAAGGACTGTATTAGAATGACCATGGTAGAAAACGGAATGATAGCGCTGCCTTTCGCGGCAGAAATAAGAGAGATGATACACATACAAACTAACCATAACAATAAAAGATAGGACCCAATAGGTTACCCTGTGGAACACCGTACCAATATCTAATAGCGTAAAAGTACTTAGTAAGTAGTTGATCATTGTTGACAGTGTATGGGTTTTGTAAGTAGTTCTGTATAGGAAAGTTAATTGTTAAGGTTTCGTACCACAATTTTACGGTACTTATGGTACGTAGTATTATTAAGTATTCTATCTATACGGTGAGTCTTCATCCGTCCGTCCGTCTGTTCGTCTATTACAGCCGCAACTACATCAGCTATTGACTTGTGAAATTGGGAGAAAAGTTTTAAATAATACTTGTCGAACTTTATTACAAATGAAAGAATAAAAAATACATTTTTATTTTCATTGCAAAAGGGTCTGACATAAGAATACTGGGTCAGGTGAGGTATACTATGAAAGGGCATCATTTGTACATTCTAAAATAATTTCGTTTCCTTTTTTAACGCTTAGTTTTCCACTTACGATGATTTTTTTTTAATACTAAAGCAGTAAACGTCTGCTTTCAGGCAAGCTTCGTTTCCAGTCCGTCCAGTTTAAAACAGGAAGCTCCATTTATGTCGTAGCGTACATCAATGTTGGTACATCTTCGTTCCTTCGGTGGTCCAGTCCATTTTCCATAGGCCTGCTCCCTTGTATGTGAAATCACAGCTTTTTGTTTTACACTACAAGTTCATTAATCAAATAAAAAAATCTAAGAAAATATTTTTTTTCCTTTGTAATTGAAATGCTAGCTTTTTAATCGCTTGCCGCTTCTTTACGAAGTAATATTTAGTACTAGCTGTTGCCCGCGTGAACAACGTAACATCACAAATTATTTTGTATTTCCCGTAGGAATGGGATATTTTTTCGGGATATAAACTATCCTATGTCCTATTCCAGGATCTAACTTATACGTGTGCCAAGTTTCATCACGATCTGTCCAGTGGTTGCAGCGTATTTATAATATTAGTAGGATAGTAGGATTAGTAGGATTGTCTGCTTAAGCATTAAATTGACTGCATGAAAAAACAACACTTCCGTATTGCACTTTTTGTCATTTCTTTTCCTGGTAGGTTTACTCTTGACCTCAGTCGGTAAGTGACAATCGATCAATCGATCCCTTAGTCGCCTTGACTACACCCATGGGAAGATTTGGGGTGGCCCTATTCTAAGCCGGGAACCACACGGCAAATGTTATGTAATAATAATATAACTAATTTAATACCTACAATTTCGACGTGTATTGTAATTATATTTTATCAAAAAAATATTTGAAATTGAAAGCGTATTTTCTCTAATCAGAAATTTCGATGGAATTGTCTAAATATTTTGTTCCCGTAAACTTCGTACCACTTGCTGGTGGGTCAACCACACTGTTTTTTAGACATCGTTTCACGCGCCATTAACCCTTGAGCAAGGTTCGGATTTCGCAAAAAAAAGGAAAAAAATAAAAGGTCTATCCGTGGTAAGGAATAAAATAAACTCTTAAACGTACGGCATTACAGCTTATCATCTACAGCCTAAATACGTCCACTGCTGAACATAAGCGTTCCCAACAGAATGCCACTTTTGGTGGGCTGACCACTGGGGGATTTGCTATATAGACCACGCTTGGCAGGTCATGGATTGTTGATCGCAGTAATGATCTTAGTATAGGTATACAGGAGAACGCTGCACATCCCTGGTACAATATAGTATTTACTAAAAAAAAGTATTTACCGCGGTATAAGTAAGCTCAAAGCATTTAAAGACAGACAGATGAAACTAACCGCAATAGTTAAAGTAACGGGCCGCTACAACAAGTTGACTGTGAATAATTTGATCTACAACAAAAAGAGATCTTCAGTAACCGGATACGGTTGGCAAGGGTTGGGACCGTTATCTCTTGTAACGGGGAACGGTGATACGGTTCTGTTCCGGGGTCGACTTCCGATTGCTCATTTTGATGGTGTGTGTATTGTTTTCTTCGAGATAAGTTATGGGGTCAATTATATGTGATGTCTTCGTTCGTCAGGGGAGAGCCTAGTCCTAGTTATTAGATGGTTTCAAAATAGCAGACATTGCTTTACGAGGTAACTATGTCAGTTTGTCCTAAGTCTAGCATTGTAAAAATATACTAGGTAATATAAAAAAATATAATGATTTTCTAAAATCTCTTTGTTTTAAAAGAAGAAAGAAAGAAAGGAAAAATATTTATTTACGGTCACAATATAGGTACAAATTACATTCATTCTCACTTTTAATTATACATTAATTAAATTACACCATTTATTTATATTAAGAGAAACAGAGGCGATAGAAAAACTTACAATTTGAATTATACTAATACTAAAAAAGAGGGGGATGGAAGGGGCTGCTCTACAGATAGAATATCTCCTCCAGCTCAGTAGAGTTTTTAACAGTGCCCAGGATGCTCGCTGCGTTACCCCTTTGAATATCCAGGATGATGCGGCTGATAAAATTAGAGACGATTAGTTATTACATATGAATAACATAATGTAACATTACGTCCCCTCTCATTTTTTGTAATTACTTTGAATATTGTAAGTTTTTCAGTTTTATTTTGTATACTGTGTATCGTATTTATAAGCAAAAAAATATACAAGTACAAAATATCTGCAATTATTAATAATTATTACTTATACATTCGTAATGGTGACATGTATTCTAAGGCTAAAATCAAACAAAGAAAAAAATCTAAAAAAACAATAAATCATAGAAGCGATCAGCGTAAGGCGGCTGGCAGTGACTGGGTGAGAAGAACCGAGGATCGGGTTCAATGGCGCACCTTGGGAGAGGCCTATGTCCAACAGTAGACTCTTTCAGGCTGATGATGATGATAGACGCGATATTGAAAAATAAACACTGAAAACCTTGCAGAGTACAATATGGTCTACCTACGGTTAGCTAAGAAATACAATACGATTTCCAAGAAATACGTTAATATAGTTGTAGCTCATAAAATTTCAATGCGATTAAGTTTAGCTAATCTAAATTTAACATAATTCATGGAGAGCAACACAGTGTGTGGCCTGAAAACAATGGTTGATCATGTTAACTCATATTAACATAATTCCATAACTTGATAACATAATAAAGAAATGAGCCAAATCGGCCACCGCACCGTCGTCCCATGAATATTTATAAATTGAATCAGGATATTATTTATTGGGGTTCAGACAATGAGATCGATCAAGATGATGTTCTTAGAAGTTAACGAATGGGATGGCATAGATTGAGAAACTCCTATGCAGATCATAATTGAAAAGATAACGCTAAAATGAAATAAGAATATAATCCTATATGTTAATAATGTCACAGTGCAATTTGAAATCATTGACAATAAAAAAACTAATGACTTAAATGTTTCTGTTATAAATAATATAAAAAACGTAATAGGAAAAGCAAAGAACTGAAACTCAGACTCAAGGAGTTTCATTCATAGTAAGATACTACAAAGTAACACTGTTTGAAAGATAGATGTCGTTAGATGCGGGGACATCATCATTCAGCTGTAAAGTTATTAAATACTACTATGTTACCATCGAGTGCAAGGATGAAGGAAGCACTGGGGCAAAAGCTAATATCACATCACCGAAACTTCATTTATAATCACTTACTACTATTACTCACAGGTGCGTTGACGGAGAGAGGGACAACGATATACATCAACTAAGTGCTTATCTTTCTAACCGATTGCGTACTACACGCCGTTCTTTTTATTTCGGGCGGGGAGAGCTGAGCGTCGCTTCTTTGCGAAGTAATATTTAGTATTCTCTCCTAATATAATAGACTGGACTTGGACTTGAAATCTTTGCTAATTTCACTTAGAAAAAGGAAGAGGTTGACGGATACTTATTAAATGGTCCGTTGTTATAATTGTAAATGTAAATAATATATTTTAATAGTATACAAATCTATTGGAATAACTTACTTTGGTACAGTTTTTGGGAGACGAAAGCACCCTTTAGAGAAATTTGTTTTATCTACATGTCTTAACCAACTATCCTGATTAGGACTTCGACAAGGTAGATCAAAATACCACACAAGACGTGTCATATGAGATAGGAAATCATCACAATATAAAAACGGAAATACCCCGCCATATTGACACAGATTTCGCGGCAAATTACACATAAACACAGCTATATCTTAGATGACAGGACAGACAAACGTACAGTTTAGCAAAATTACAGGGCGGTTGCAATAGAAGCTGTTAAATTTGACGCATAAGGATTTTTTTCATTGATCGAAAAACTTCTTGGGGGGTTTATTGTTTTTTTAAGGAAATGGTAGCAATATTAATGTTATATTATTTTTGTAAATTGTCCTAATGGCTTTATGATGGAAAGATAGGGTTTCTAAGTCAGAAACTACACGGCTACCTTCCTTTCTTGTTTTATAGATCTTCGAACGAAGTAATAATACTTACTGATTACTTAACTATATTGAGTCGACCCAAATATTGTGAGGTTTCGAATTGCACACCTACAGGTTCAAATACAAAAGCGAAACACTTACTCAAATTTTCGTAATCATGGTATTCATTGCAACCCGCTCCCATTGGCATGGATTTTATGCAATTCCCTACAATACCCGAAAAACCATTAAGGTTAAGTCTTTTAACCAACAACAAAGATTCAATGGACTTCAAATTGGTTTTAAACGCTGCTTTAATAGAGCTGAAAAACTGGACAGCATGTAACAAAACCAATATACCTTTGCAGATTTTGGCACGCGTAACATTCTAAATTATACTCAAAGCCATGTCTTTAAGATTAATAACTTACTACCAAGAAGGTAATAATAAGTTTGTTGAATTTTTACTTAACCAGGAAATATTTGCTTTTACATTTCTACTCTTATATCCCTTATTGCTATAGAAATAAGTCGTACAGTTAATGAATTAGTAAAGTTGTCAGTTGGCTCGTGAGTTCGAGAACCTACTTCTGACGTAACAGACGAGCATTTAAATAAAATACTCATTGATAAAGAAGTCATGGTCAAATGAGACAAGTGCTAAAGGAAATACAAAAATAATAAAGAAAAATATTGAGAAGAAGAAGTAGAAATTAGTCGTCTGTGGATTCCACAAATCTGCACTAGGTGGTGAACTGGTAGACTATGAATTATGCTCACAATCTAGATATTTGAGTGAATCAGTAGCAGGTGGGACTGATTATAAACTCAAATCATAATTTGGTTGGCCATTAAAGACCGACACAAAATACGATGATTTCATAGCAGTGATAACGACTCCTTAGAGGAATCTAATGCCAAGTTTCTTTAATCGGTTTATTGATTCAGGTACATATGAAAAATACTGCCCTCTATTTATCTTTGCTGCATTTGATTAAAAAAGAAACTGGATGTATGAGATAGATAATATAAGTAACTGAACAATAGAATTGCTATCGTCAGTGGACAGTTGACGTGGTCACAATAACTGCAACGATTTGTGCAATTTAACAAGAATGCCATTAGAGATGGACTACCTACATCGCTCTTTAAAACGGTACTAGCAAAGCATGACGAATGAGTTTAAATTAATAGAACAGACTTCAACGAAACCAGGGTATATATGTATTTTGGCGTTTAGCGTCGATACTTTAGCGTGGCGATGAGCTTAGTATCCAAGGCACTTTCAACGCCCCTCATCGACGAGCTACTGCAGGAGACTGTAGTGCTGGCAGTTTCTTTGGCCAGAGAATCAGCTTGACGATACAAAGAGGACATGCTACCAGTATATTGCAAGTAATATCAGAAGATTGGTTAGCTGAACCTACATGAAATAACTCTGGAAAATCATTATTGTACATAACGGAGATATAAAAATACATTAATTTCATATATGTACAATTAGTAAGAAGACGAATTTCTTCCGAATTATAGTTTTTTTCCTAGCTTGCATTTAAGAGATAAACCAGCAAAAAAGGGCTTGACTTCAAAATCCATTTTATTGATTTTTTGTTAAAATAATAGCTCAGTTCTGTAAATATGAAGAAAAAAACTGCTTCTAGGCATTACCCAATCTAACTATACATTTTCTCGATTCAACCTAAATCAAACTCACACGAAACAATAATTTTGTTTGATCATCAATTATTATAATAATATAAATACACTTTAATATCTGATTAAGTTTTTGTTGAAATCGAAAGTGTTGATATTGGCTTGAGGGCATAATTCACACCTCTTAAAATCTAACGTAGAAACAAAACTTAAAAGTTAACGTTTTCGAAGCCAAGCATATTCCAAATTAATCTATACAAAACTTTAAAAATGCGATTTAGTTTATTAAAGACTAAGAAGTTGAAACAGTTGCTGAAATTTTAAATCAACACCTGATTGTATCGATTTAAGATAAAAACTTGATTGCATTCGACACGGGAGTGGGAGATGATTTAGGAAATCATGTATTTACATAAACATATAAGAAACAATAATGTACAATAAGTCTCAACAAATTAACTAAATATGTATAATGTAATGACTAATGATACTTGTACGTTACTAGTGGATTTAGAGTATATTTTAATTATATTCATTAGGTATACAAAACAGATTACCCTCGTCGGTAACCCAAACTACTTATGTATAGACAGCAAATGTATAAGTTGTTACAAATGTTATAAAAGATAATAATAAGTATACTAATCAAAGGTAACATAACATACATTTGATTACTATCTTTATTTATTTAAACTTAACTAAAATTAAAATGGTAATACAAACAAACTCATAATAGATAATAGTTTGATGGCAACGGTAACACACATTTTGCAAGCAGGGAACTTGAAATAAAGATATAAATGTCTTTATCATTTGTAATAACAAGATAAGTAACAAAATAAAGCAAAAATATACTTATTCAATAACAAATAAAGACATAAACGACATTAAAACGGAAGCCTAAAGAGATTTAAGGCACAGATTAAATGCAAGCTCATCGAGCACTCGTTTTACAATTTAAATGAATTCTACGATCTAAAAACATAAGTTAAATAAAATAAAATCACGCACTACAACTGTCCAACTTTATTATATACTATTTTAATAATATTAATTTTATTAAGAATTTTTTTACATTAATTTGACATAAATTTATATTTTTATTTTAATATTAGCTGTGCCCGCGGCTCCGCTCGTGTGGACTACAGAATCCACTCCCCCTTCCCACTTCCGCTTCCGCTCCCGCCCCATATTTTTTACAAATGTCTTCAATATACAGAAAGAGAAGTTTACGTTTTTGTTTATTAGATTTGTTATAATTTACGTTGAAATTTGTTTATAAGTATAAGCATTTCAATTGACAGGTAATGAGAATTAATAATAAAGAATTTGCATTTGTAAAATTAAATCCATAGATATAACAAAATATCCATTACAATCGTTAGTGCTAGTTTATAACAACGAACAGCCGAAACAAAGATTTTTTTTTACTTACTACGTAAGGTATACGTCGGTATGTATCTATGAAGTTATTTCTTGGAAAAAACAGAAAACAGTGACCTTAAAAAATTCAGCGGCAACTCGACAAGTAAACGGTACAGTTGCCCTTGCCACAGATAATATTTAATAATAAATATTGTATTAAAGAAAAGGAGGCCACTTATTGTATTTCCTTCCAAAGAAGATCACGCAACGCCAGGATAAAAGGTCCAGGGTGTCTCAAAAAAATCTTTTTGTACGAATGTGGTTACTTTTTTATTCAAGGCCAGTTAAGTAATGAAGAGGTGAATTATCTAGTAATATGCTTTTTATGGGGATAATTGTATTGTTTAATAATTGCCATTAAATTTATGGGTAGTACATTGTACAGACAAGACAATTCCAAACAGAATTTGAAATATAAATAAATATTACATATACATACACATGTCTAATCCCAAACTTTGATTTTCTGCGGTGCTATGGGAATTTACAAGGATAAAACAATTCACAAATATAACATCCAGACAGACAAAACAAACAAGACAGACAGAATAAATGTTAGAATAGTATCTATACATATAATAAAAGAGTAGAAAAAACAAAAGAAAAGCGAATCTGTACATTAAAGTTAAAAAAAAAAATTCACTGCCCGGACGTTACTGAAGACCAGTAGAGTCCAAAAATATAATTAAAAAACTTCTTATCTGTCTGTATGTATGTATGTATGTACGGGCTAATCTTGGAAACTGCTGAACAGAATTTGACGGCGTTTTCACTGTTTAATAGCTTTGAGTTCGGGCCTCATACTGGTATAAGTCATATCTCAATAAAATGTCAGGATGCTGCTATACAAGTTGACCTCTCATTTCATATCATTTGTATGAAAGTGTAGTTCAACATTACTGGTCGTTGCAAGAACTTGACAGAAAGTGACAGAGAGGTTTTAAAGTTCATTTATAGATTTATTTTAGCTGATGTATTTCAGGTATTTCCACAAGTCTCGATACAAAAAGTTCGCTATTCGATAATTAGTGGCCCTGTATTAGACCGGTGATCGTCGACAATGTCAATATCGAAGCTGTTCAGGAGTACGTCTGCTTAGGACAGACAATATAGTTGGGTAGGATCAATTTCAAAAGCTGACAGAAGAATCCAGTTAGGGTGGGCAGTATTCGGAAAACTGCGTCAAGTCTTTACGTCACCTATTCCACAATGTTTAAAGACAAAAATATTTAATCAGTGCGTCCTGCCTGTCATGATTACAGCGCGGAGACGTGGACACTGATGGTGGGCCTGATCCACAAGATTCAAGTGGCTCTGCGAGCTATAGAGAGGGCAATGCTCGGGGTCTCTATGAGGGATATGATTCGTAATGAGGAGATCCTATGAATAACGAAGGTGACCGACATAGTCGAAAGAATTAGGAAGCTGAAATGGCTGGTCACATCTGTCGTAGTACCGAACGGCCGTTGGGGCAGACGGGTTCTAGAGTGGGACGCGACGTCCCACGCGCAGGGTGGGACGCCCTGCCACCAGGTGTATGGACGACCTGAAGATGGTGGCCGGAAGCGGCTGGATCTGTAGGGCGTTGTGGCATTCATTGGGGAAGGCATGTCCAGCAGTTTGACAGACATTTTGTTGTACAGTTAATTGGATATGCAACATAGGAAGGGAATAGGAGGGGAAGGAAGTCGGATGGAAAAGAATAGAGGGATTAGGGTAAGAGAGGAAAGATGAGGGGGCAGTGGTAAATAAAGGGTGTAGGAAGGGGTGGGTTAAGGGAAGGGGGAGAGGTAGGATTAGGGAGAGGGAAGGGGTGGGGGAAAGGGTTTTCAACGTTGTGGGAAGGGGATGGAGAAGGAAAGAAAGAAAGGGTATGGAAAGGACAAATTGGAGGGGGGGGGGGGAAGGAAATATCACCTAAATTGCACAATATTAAAATATAAAAAAATTATTGATTATATGATAATCTTTTAATTCATGATAAATGTAAATGTCAACTTTATTTTAAAAAAAAGTGGCCAAGTGCGATTCGGACTCGCCCATGAAGGGTTCCGTAGCAGCAAGTAACATAATATAAAAGTTATTGTAGTTCGTTGTAACTTTGATCGATGTTTTAATAATAGTATTGTGGTTTACGATTTATGACGTATTAAAAAAAACTACTTACTAGATCTCTTTCAAACCAATTTTCGGTGGAAGTTTGCATGGCAAAGTCAAAGTCAAAGTCAAAATCATTTATTGCATATGAGTACACTTGGTACATTTATACACGTCATTTTTTTTATCGACTACCGCTTCTTAGGTGTTAGCGCTGTGAAGAAGAAACGGCGCAACAAACTTCACGCAACACATCTTTTAAAAATCAAGTTTGCATACAATTAATAAATATTTTGCGAAGCTGGATTAACATTAGTACCAGGCATCTTTGTCATTCAAATAATCGTTTACTTTATAATAGGCTTTCTTACAAAGTTGTTTTTTAATGTGAATCTTAAACTTTCTGTCCGTCATATTTAAGATTTCCTCTGGTAGTTTGTTGTAGAAGCGTATACATTGCCCCGTGAACGATTTGCTGACCTTACTTAGTCTTAACCCTGGTAAAACAAGTTTATTTTTATTTCTTGTATTATAACTATTATTGTCACAGTGCCTCAAAAAGAGAGATACATTTTTTCTGACATATAAAATATTATCTAAAATGAATTGACCAGCTACTGTTAATATGCTTATTTCTTTAAACTTTTCTCTTAATGAGTCTCTACAACGCAGATTATAGATTGCCCTAACTGCTCTTTTTTGCAAGATAAAAATGGTCTCTATATCTGCTGCTTGACCCCACAGTAGGATACCGTATGCCATGATACTGTGGAAGTAGCTAAAGTACACTAACCTCGCGGTAGCAACATCAGTTAATTGTCTGATTTTCCTTACGGCGTAGGCGGCAGAACTTAATCTGCCAGCTAATGAAGTTATGTGGGGTCCCCATTGTAAAGATGAATCTATAGTTATACCCAGGAACACAGTACTTTTAATAAACTCTAGTGTGTCATTACCTAATGTCACATTGTTTTCTACTTTTCTTACATTTGGTAGAGAGAATTTAATACATTTAGTTTTCTTTGTATTTAATGCAAGGTTATTTACACTAAACCAGTTAAGAATTTGCGTGAGAGTATTATTTACCTCAGCAAGTTCACAATCTTTTCTGCTAATTTTAAAAATCAGCGAAGTGTCATCGGCAATGTACATCATATATTTTTTTAGTTTTATCATTCTCTTACAGGGGGGGGGGGGGGGATACATTTTACCACTTGGGAAGTGTCTCTCGCGCAAACTATTCAGTTTAGAAAAAAATGATATTAGAAACCTCAATATCATTTTCCTATCCACACGTATGGGTTTAATGAAAAAAAATTCAGTTCTAAGTATGGGGAACACCCAAAATTTAATGTTTTTTTTTCTATTTTTTTGTGAAAATCTTAATGCGGTTCACAGAATACATCCACTTACCAAGTTTCAATAGTAATTTCTTATAGTTTCGGAATAAAGTGGCTGTGACATACGGACGGACAGACAGACAGACAGACATGACGAATCCATAAGGGTTCCGTTTTTTGCCATTTGGCTACGGAAACCTAAAAAACAGTGGTCCAACGGGCGAAACCGCCGCCGGAACGCTAATTTTTACCCGACTTCAAAAAAGGAGGTTCTCAATTGGATAGTATGTTCTTTTATGTATATTAATATTTTTAATGCATAACCAGATTAATAGATTTCTTTTAGGATTTAGTAACACGTAATACATGAGACTGTGTAATGTTAAGTTGTCCACGCGGACGAAGTCGCGGGCAACAGCTATTTGAGAAATAAAACAACAATATGCTAGAAAATGGAATAAAATTAGATCTTTCACACAGCACTTCTACTTTTTTTAACTTTAAGAATTGTCTTAAATTATTGAATACTGGTTGCGTTTTCTATAAAATTGTTACTTGTCAATTCTAATAGGAAAGGTCAAAATAGAGCCTCTTAGACAACACTATAGATGTTAAACCTAAACCTAATACTCTAAAGAATGATACTGTGAAAAAACTGTACTTAGCTGATTTAGTGATACATTAAAGAAACAAATATCGGAAGTACAACTAATTATAGATATGATACTATAATAGTGTATTGCAGCAAAAACAACTTGAAAAAAAAGACAAGAGAAACCGCAAATATGACAAATAGATGCGCAAACAAATACGATTTGCAAGTCAGTGCGCAGGCGCCGGCGGCCACCGCACGAGTTTCAAATATAAAAAAAATAGAAGAACAGAAAAAAATGTCTTTGTCGCAAACCGCAAGAGTGTTTCTCTACAATTGTAGCTTTAGCTGTACTAAAGAAGCTTACAATCTTTATTCTTTTAGCTTAAAGATTATAATCGTTGTAAAATCTTCAGTTGAATAGAAAACTAAAGTTTGCTATAAAAGATATGACAAAGTTATTTTTGCTGACATTAAAGTTTGTTATAATATTTATTTCTTTGGCTCTTAGTTTCATTTTAAATGAAAATATTAAGTTTGTCTCTATGAGATAATTATCATACACTTCATTAAATCAATACTGTTTTGTCATAGAGCAAAAAAGCTAATTTTAGTTTCGGTTAGCCGCAGTTATTATAACAAATATTAGTTATAATCCTGTAATATTTTGCTCCGATGACAGGTTTCACATTTAAAACAGGGTTTTAAATAGAAAAAACAGTAAATAACAGCAATTATCCATATAAATTAGTTAAGTTAGAAATCTGTTATCTTTTCGTTCAATTCTATTCTATTCCCTTTGTCTAAGTTTACATGAAATAAAAACTGACTTGATTTTTATAACTAATCGTTCAGGAAACGCATACGCTTCTACAACAAACTACAAGTGGAAATCTTAAATCTGTATGATAGAAAGTTTAAAAATCACATTTTTATAAGAAACCTTTATTAAAAAACAGATTGTTTGAAAGGCAGAGATGCCTGGTGTTAGAGTTACTTCAAATTCGCACATTTTTAAAAATATTGTATCCAAATTTGATTAAAAAAATGTATTTTAAAGCTTCTAACCCCTAAACCAATAACGTGTATGAACCAAGCGTGTACTTATGAGCAATAAATAGTTCTGATTTAGACTTCTTAGCTTCAAGCCTTGAAGCTCCAAGACTGTGTCTTGGGTCAGCTCGTTTTGATCATTTTCGTATTTCCTATTGCGTTTCTACTATTACGGTTTATATATTCTATATCAGTTTTAGCGTCATTAAAATGTTTCGTAAGTATCTTAAAAAGTATAATAACAAAATTAGTTATGAATACTCATTATATTTGCTCATGTTGCTGCATTTCTTTTGCATTTTTCAAAAACAGTTTTCGAAGAGTTACTTGTCGTGTCGGTTGATAGAGGTCACTTCAGTTATTGTGTCGACGACGATGATAATTGAATGCCATACGTACTGATATACTGCGATAGGTATCTTAGCTTCACTTCTACGAATTTTCCCCGACACACCTAGTAACGTCTCCAGCATTGTATGTAGTTGGTTTCTTTCTACATAGTTTGATGTCATCAACAAATTTGGTTCCTATTATTACATGTTTCTGGACTGAACGTCAATAGGTTTATTGCATATAGGTTTATCGTCTAGCCGTATCACAAACTCACGAATATGTTAAATAACTCAAATATTTACTGCGTTTACTTTAAACCTTTGTGCACAAATGATTGCTACTCCTCTTACCTGTTAATTTAATCATCATTATCATGTCAGCCCTTAAGACGTTCACTGCTGCACATAGGCCGTCCCCAATGAACGCCACCATACCCGGTCCTCTACCCTCCACATCCAGCTCTTTCGGTCACCTTTTTCAGGTCGTCGGTCTATCTGTCGACGGCGGAGCGTCCCACCTTACGCGTGCCAACTTATCTACCTCAACAACTGTCGCCTCTGCGACAGATGTGGCCACTTCAGCTTGCTAATCCTTTCAGTTATGTCGGTCACGTTTGTTCTTCATCGGATCTCCTCATTACGAATAGCCCTCTCCATAGCTCGCAGCTCGCTGAGCGACTTAAAACTTTAAAATAGTGTTATTTTATTGATTATCTCTAAACCAACATAGCTTCGTTTTTTTTTCCTCATATTTAGTGTGCACAGTTTGGGGAAACAAGGTGATTAAACGTGATTACTGGGTGCGAGGCGCGCGGGTTCGGGTCCCGATTATAGACATTTTTAGGTTAGAATTTGGCGGTTTCCAATCTACTTTTGAAGTATAAATATAATAAATTATGGTCAGTTTTTGTTTTTTGGCGATTGTTTACTTCGTTTCGGTTGTCAATATTTACAATGGTTTGTTGAATCGTAATGCAAAAAAAAATTCGCGCCCCCTATGGCGCCCCCTTTGGCGCCTACCAAAAAGTTTTCCTTCATGGTTGTAATAGTTTAAATTACAAAAGTCCTCGAGAACTAGTAAGTTACTAATTCCAAGGATATTCTTACTTTTAACTGCAATGTTCCTGAAGTACGTATATAATAATTACCTGGCTTTCTCTGTATTAGATAGACCTGCCTATAATAATAGAATACTAAATATTACTAAGTAAAGAAGCAACACATCCCACTTCACATAAAAGCACGGCGTGTAGTACGCCGCCGGTTAGAAAGAGAAGCACTTATGTGTTGACCTATAACGTTGTCCCTGTCTCGATAGTGTACGGACAGGCTGGTGTGCCTGTAATAGTAATAGGTGATTAAATGTGTTCATATGCATTGAGTGTCGGGGGTCCTATGAGCATGGTGTGATAAAGTACCTACAGATATGGCAGGGCACATTATATATCTAGACACTTTTCACGAGTTACCAAGAGAAAGCAAAGGAGAAAATACTGAATGTAATGTTTTTTTTATGTGTTATACGGCTCTGGAAGCTAAGTACTTTTGAGCCAATCTTACGCAGATTTTCGTTCAATATTTTGCCTTACTAAAGTTGTTAGTAAGATTTAAGTATGGTATGAGGTAAGGAAGTTCTCTGATTTAAGAAGATCAGCTTAGTCACGTTTATTTATGATTCCTTCATAGTGTACACACGGACAAACATTTTGTTATATATACTGTCAGTACTAAACACCAAAGTCCGAAGCAAACATTATTTTGAAAACACTAATATGCATTTTTTTTGTTAATTCGTCCTTCGGACAGGCAAAAGTCATTAGACTATACAGCCAGGTCTATTTAGTAGGATTTTTTAGTTTTTTGCAGCTTATAAGGCCATTTTCAATTTGATTGAACCACAGACGACACTGGTCTTGGTATAATCACAGAACTCCCTTACTAATATTGATAGTAAACTTTAGTAAGGTTTGAGGTTAGGAAGTTCACTGCTCTAAGAAAATCAGCTTAGTCACGTATATTTATGTTTCCTTCATATTGTACACACTCACAGACACTTGTTGTATAATATACTATCACTGCTAAACACCAAAGTCCGAAGCATACATTATTTTGA
This sequence comes from Esperia sulphurella, assembly GCA_947086405.1. Classification (NCBI taxonomy): domain Eukaryota; kingdom Metazoa; phylum Arthropoda; class Insecta; order Lepidoptera; family Oecophoridae; genus Esperia; species Esperia sulphurella. The sequence continues at coordinate 1,830,299 of OX352261.1, forward strand.
AAATATTAATACACAACAAACTGTTATCCAAAAACGCGCGAATCACCTCTCCATGTAAAGATGTAACGACAAGTGTAAAGTAACTAAGAAAAATATTTGAGATTGGAATATAGAATTGCTACCAAATAAACCCAACTTCTTGCTAATTATTTACTACCAAATTCCTCGAAAACCTATGATTACCGATACGGCAGTCAAACCTATCGAAAAGTAGCAATAAAAATCCAATAAAACAGTTTTTTAAACAAAATGGCGGCCATAAAACTTAAACCGACACGGCAATTTTTGGCGCCATTTTTTATTTTTTTAAATAAGGCACAGATTAAGTAATATTGTAAAACAAACAAGGGGGCGTGAAAATGCTTTGTTTTAGAAAAAAACTATATTTGGCGCCGAAAAGTTTGTTCTAACGGTTAATAATATTAAGTTATTAAGAACCATCGTCGATCAGAGAGTTAATGGATTTTTGTTTTTGGGATAAAACTACATTTTAAATTGGAATCGAATCAAAGCTTTATTTTAGAAACTTTTCAAAATAAACAGCATTTTTAATTTAGATTAAGGTTAGTAAGATTATTAATGACAAATATCTTGTCTAATGCGTAAATTCAAGCTGAAAAATTGCGTTGTAACGTCAATTTCAGTCATTCGTTCATTGTCATTGCCATTGTCAGGCCTCCCCAACCCGCCTGGCCAGCGCGGGGAGTGTAGGCCAAATGCTCCGTCTGTCTCCGGCAGATGAGAGAGGGTTGTGCTCCTGCAGTGGAGACAAAAATAACCTGATAATGTTCATTGTCATTTATTGGAATGGACATTATTTAACCGTAGCGTCAATATTTAGTAAATAATTAAATGTTCTGCGTAGTAACTGCACAAGTTTCATTGTGAATGTGAAAGAGTTGTGGCTACTTGCGTGTAGCAGAGCGATTGTTTGGAATGCTCCATCTAGTAGTACATAGAGATCGTTGTAGTTGGTAAGGTTTGTCAGTATTACAGACTTTGGAGGATGTTTCCATCGAATAAACATGTATTCCATTTCATCGAATTAACAAGTTATTTTTAAGACACTATGACGTATATTAAATACACATTAGGCCCGATTCCGAAGGTACACGTTTAAACTTTGACAGCACTAAACTTAGTTGCGTCTCTATCTTCATAATACTGTGTGACAGGGATATCATCAATTTAAGTACTGTCAAATTTTAACTTTGGGCATACAGAATCGGGCCCATTATCTGCATGACCTAGGTCAACTGGAAGAGAATGCCATATTGGCATTATGTTCGCCTTTTGTACTTTCTGCGCAATAAAGTTTTTAAATAAATAAATAACTAAATTAAAACGAATAAATTCGAAGGGACACGTTTCGATATCATTCCTTGACGTTTAATTTAATTTGTGATAATTTAATACAAAGTGTATTTATAAATTTTTATTTTAATATTACATACTGACATAGATAGTATGTTATATACTATGACATTGGGCTCGATTCTGAAGGTACAACGTTAAAATATGACAGCACTGAAACTGTTGCTATCCTTGTCACACAGTATTATGAAGATAAAGACGAAACCAATTTTAGCGCTGTCAAATTTTAAGTGTGTGCCTTCAGAATCGGGCCCATTATTTGAATTGTTGACATTGTAATTTATATTTTGTATATTATTTTATTTTTTATGACCGATCCCTTTTACCATATTAGAATGCATGTAAAAGTGAAATAAATAAATCTAATCTAATCTAATCTTGTAAGTTAAGCAATTTCCCTTTGCTGTCCGTGGTACTGCTCTACCTCATGCTAATAAAATCATTATGACCTGCATTATAGGTTATAAAAGAGGATAGCGTTAAAAAAGTGGGCAGATACAATATAGCACCGAAAGCTGTGGATTTAATTGGGTTGGCGAAACGCAGCCGGGATGAGCGCGCGCGCAACACTCTTGACAAAGATTGCTTTGTGCCAGAAGGGACACTTCATAACACGACGTGGTTTCCGAAAAAGAACTATACGATTTTGAGTACGGACATTTATTTTCAAAAAAAATATCAAAGTCCGTTAATTACCTGCTGATACATTGTAATAATTGCCGTGTGGTTTCCGGTAGAGTAGAATAGGACCACTCCAACTCTTCCCGTAGATGTCGTACAAGGCGACTAAGGGAATACATTATAAAACATCAATCAGGCCTCTCCAACCCGTCTGGCCAGCGCAGGGAGTGTAAGCCAAATCCTCCGTATGTCTCCGGCAGATGAGAGAGGGTTGTGCTCCTGCAGTGGAGACAAAAATAACCTGATGATGATGATGACATTGTAATAAATAACTAAATATTTTTTAAATGAATTACTGTAAAAATGATTTTAAAATATTGTGATTTCAGTTTTTTTTATTGTCAATATTTATAAAAATTTTGTAATCTTTGCAATTTTATAAATGTTTCTCTATGAGCTAATTGACTCGAAATAAATCCTATTTAATTTAATTTAAATTTAATGACAGAAGAAGGGTGTCTGACGTATGATGATGTCTGAAGGGTGATGACGATCTGAGAAGCCAAAGTCAGGTCTGCAAAATAATCTTTGCGCGCTACGATCCAATCACCGATGGATGATTTATGGCGTTAAGGCGGCTATTCCGGCGGATGTTTGTTTAATCGATTACAGCCTCTTTATGACGGTAGCCTTAATTCGGAGTTCACAGCAACCGCACCTTAAGTGTGGAGCAGTATTGTGGGGAAATAAGGTGGGACGAGGATGGGGAAATGGGAGTTTTTTAACGATAACTTATCGAAATTAAGGTTCGGGAAAGTGGTTTTGGTTGAAACTTTAGTAGGTGAAATCGAGTTACGGACTCCCTTTTGGTTGCAGTGCCTCGGGTTCGGTTCCCAGACATGTAAATTTTTCGGTATAAAAACATTTATTTTGAAGTTTTCTGTCTTGTACTGGTAGCCCTTAGATGTAATCGCTAATGACGCCACCACATCCGGTCGTCTTACCTCTTCAGGTCGTCGGTCCATCTGACGGCGGTCCATATTACAGATTAACCTGTAGTAAATGGGATATTTACTTATTTATTTATTGCTCGAATAAGAATAGAAAAGGTATATGTATTTCGATTCGCCGCTTGCATCGCAAACATGCAGTAGATGAGATTAATTTATTAAAAAAAAAACTCCACGATCTGTTGATAGAAAAATGTTATTATAGTTTGGAAGAATTTCTTGGTGACGGTTCAATTTAAGGTTTCTATTTGTATCTAATTAACTCAAAAAAAAAATTGTTACTTTGTTTTTAAATGCATGCTTTAATGCGACACAATGTTGTATGCCCACGTGGCGGGACATAGCTGAGCTCTAATTATGACATTTAATTCTTTATATACCTATGATCCAGAATAAAGATATTTAATTTCATTTCATTTCATTTCACACGCGTGTCTCCGTGTTTTCAAATTATCTACACCCAAATCCTCCATTTGACTAGATCTACCGCATGGCAAAAGCTCGTATCCCTAATTATCATTATCAACGAATTAGGGGTAAGCTCTATCTGAAGAGCAGAAGAACATTGTTTTCCCTAAGAGATCGTTTTTGTCAAGATTTTTGTCTTTAGCCAGTTGCAACATACGAGATCCGCCTGGTTGCGATAGCAACGACAAACTGTTGCATCTGATATGCAACAAACAGCAACAGCATCATCATCATCAGCCTAAATACGTTCACTGCTGGACATAGGCCTCTCCAATAGAATACCACTTTTGGTTAGATGTCCATTGGGGGATTTGCTATAACCACCACGCTTGGCAGGCGGATTGGTGATTGTGAAATCACCAATCCGCCTGCCAAGCAAAAAAAAATCGAAGCCTAAAAAAATGTCGCACCTCATAAGTCACCTCAAAGATTTTTCCTTCTTCACTAACTGGTTATTAAATTGGATAACAGATGATTTTAAAATGTGCATCTGTTATCTAATTTAATAACCAGTTAGTGTCAATCGTGAAGGAAAAATTTGAGGTGACTTATGAAGTGCGAAAATTGTTTCGGTTCATGGTATGAGGTATAGTATGTATTTATATTCTGGAATTTAAGTAACCCTACAATTTATTTCTCATTAAATTTACATATAGTGCTTATCAGTAAGGGGTGGCAAGGTCACGGTGGATGACCGTGGCTTATGGGAACGGCGATGGCAAAGACGGACAGACGGTGAGGACGGTCAGATGGACAGGTGGTACGTTTCCCACGATATGGCCAATTGCGCGAGTTTCGTGCTTTAGCAGTTTTCGTGCACTTGGGGCAAAGGATAAATATCAACTATCAAGTACTGCGTAAAGAACCGACAAATTTCCCCCCGACATTTTTACGTCGGTGTATCAGGACGCTGATCTTGTCCCTGAGTTATATATTGAGTTACCCATTACCAAGCTGGTTCATTGCAGGAGACTAGTAATACGTCAGCCAAGAAACTTCAGTTAGTAAATAACTTTATACCAGTCTCCTGTTAATTGTTACGTTTAGACGCCTAGTAATTATTTAAGAGTTTTACCTGATAGATTGTTTCTTTAGGACTCCTATTAAATCGAGGGGTACATTTATCTCAGCGAGCTGTCAGCATAGTACATAACTTTGTACCAATCTCCTGTTAAGAGTGTTCCTGATAGATTGTTTCTTTAGGACTCCTATTAAATCGAGGGGTACATTTATCTCAGCGAGCTGTCAGCATAGTACATAACTTTGTACCAATCTCCTGTTAAGAGTGTTCCTGATAGATTGTTTCTTTAGGACTCCTATTAAATCGAGGGGTACATTTATCTCAGCGAGCTGTCAGCATAGTACATAACTTTGTACCAATCTCCTGTTAAGAGTGTTCCTGATAGATTGTTTCTTTAGGACTCCTATTAAATCGAGGGGTACATTTATCTCAGCGAGCTGTCAGCATAGTACATAACTTTGTACCAATCTCCTGTTAAGAGTGTTCCTGATAGATTGTTTCTTTAGGACTCCTATTAAATCGAGGGGTACATTTATCTCAGCGAGCTGTCAGCATAGTACATAACTTTGTACCAATCTCCTGTTAAGAGTGTTCCTGATAGATTGTTTCTTTAGGACTCCTATTAAATCGAGGGGTACATTTATCTCAGCGAGCTGTCAGCATAGTACATAACTTTGTACCAGTCTCCTGTTAATTGTTGCGTTTGGACGCCTAGTCATTTTTTAAGAGTTGTACCTGATAGATTGTTTCTTTAGGATTTCTATTAAATCGAGGGGTACATTTATCTCAGCGAGCTGTCAGCATAGTACATAACTTTGTACCAATCTCCTGTTAAGAGTGTACCTGATAGATTGTTTCTTTAGGATTTCTATTAAATTGAGGGGTACATTTATCTCAGCGAGCTGTCAGCATAGTACATAACTTTGTACCAATCTCCTGTTAAGAGTGTTCTTGATAGATTGTTTCTTTAGGACTCCTATTAAATCGAGGGGTACATTTATCTCAGCGAGCTGTCAGCATAGTACATAACTTTGTACCAGTCTCCTGTTAATTGTTGCGTTTGGACGCCTAGTCATTTTTTAAGAGTTGTACCTGATAGATTGTTTCTTTAGGATTTCTATTAAATCGAGGGGTACATTTATCTCAGCGAGCTGTCAGCATAGTACATAACTTTGTACCAATCTCCTGTTAAGAGTGTACCTGATAGATTGTTTCTTTAGGATTTCTATTAAATTGAGGGGTACATTTATCTCAGCGAGCTGTCAGCATAGTACATAACTTTGTACCAATCTCCTGTTAAGAGTGTTCTTGATAGATTGTTTCTTTAGGACTCCTATTAAATCGAGGGGTACATTTATCTCAGCGAGCCGTCAGCATTGTACATGACTTTGTACCACTCTCCTGCTAAGAGTGTTCCTGATAGATTGTTTCTTTTGGATGCCTATTAAATTGAGGGGTACATTTCTCTCAGTGTATGGCCGAGCTGTCAGCATTTCGTACCGTTTATATGGTAATGCAGCAATGGTCACGGGTCACGAGTTCTTCTGTGCGTTGTACATTACTCGCTGGATATTGATGCTATCTAAGGGCCAGGTGCTGAGACTTTCATAGTTAGGGGTAGTTTTATTAGATGATCTCTTTTTTTTCGTTTTGTCCTGTTGGCTTAGTGGCTTGGTAATTGGTCTTGAGCGCCAGAGGTCGTGGGTTTGATTCCCACTGGGGACAAACACTTTGTACAAGCTGGTCCCGGTCTGGATGTTACATTTGTGAATTGTGCTATCCTTGTTTAATTTCCATAGCACAGGAGAAAATCCTAGTCTGGGGTTAGACAACCTTAAAAAAGTAATTAGATAAATAACCGACCAAATTTGAAATAAAAAAAAATGATTTGTAAAATGTACATATACACCCGTGTGGTTTCCGGTAGAGTAGAGTAGTAGGTTGCCGGTGCAGTGGAGACAAAAATAACCTGATGATGATGATGATGATTTTTACTTACCTATGTTCTAAAATTATAAATTTCTATTCTTTTACCTGCAATACTCTGTCGCTATGTCTAAGGTTGCCTGGAAGAGATCGCTTTAAGCGATAAGGCCGCCTTTGTACACTTTCCAAAAATCTGTACCTATTTTTTTATTGTTACTCCTAATTTGTAGGCAATAAAGAGTTTATCTAACACAGCAAAGCAACAGCCGGCCCAACTCCTGCGCAGCATCGGCCTGCGTACGCGCAGTGACATATGGGTGGACCGTTACCTCGTGTCACGGACACCTGAGTCCGCTTAGCACACGTGCTGGGAAATAGAAGTAATTTTATTGTGTTTTTAGAAATTGAGCCTTTTCACTATTTAGATAGAGGTGGTTCATTTTGATAGAGGTGGATGGATCTTTGAAGTGATTAAAGACGTTCTAAGTAACCTCTTGCTATCCTCCTCTAATAAGGAATCAGTATGATTTTAATCGTAATCTAACAACGATCTCTGTGTACTACTAGATGAAGCGTTCCAAACAATCGCTCTGTTCCACGCAAGTAGCCATAACTCTTTCACATTCACTTTGAAACTCGTGCAGTTACTACTCAGAACATTTAATTGTTTTGAAATATTGACATTATTTAACCGTAGCGTCAATATTTAGTAATGATTAAATGTTCTGCGTAGTAACTGCACAAGTTTCACAGTGAATGTGAAAGAGTTGTGGCTACTTGCGTGGAACGGAGCGATTGTTTGGAACGCTCCATCTAGTAGTACATGGAGATCGTTGGAAATAGAAGTAATTTTATTGTGTTTTTAGAAATTGAGCTTTTATACTATTTAGATAGAGGTGGTTCATTATGATAGAGGTGGATGGATCTTTGAAATGATTAAAGACGTTCGAAGTAACCTCTCGCTATCCTCCTCTAATAAGGAATCAGTATAATTTTAATCGTTATCTAATGCCTTTTGTATAAATTATTATAGACAAGATTATATTAATTTATTTTACTTTTACATCTTAAAAAATCAATTTTTCATGTCTTTTTAAAATGGTAAAAGGGATCATCATAAAATAAATTAATATACAAAATATAAAGTACAATGTCAACATTTAAAATAAAGTCACAGTATTTAAGATATTACACTTGGTAATAATTGATCACTAATTAAATTATATGTAATATATAGACAAAGAAGGAAGCCGACAGGAGGATTAGGCTGAGGCTGGGCAGCATTTGGGAAGCTACGTATATCTTCTCGTCACGTATATACCAAAGTGCCTGGAGACAAAAGTCTTCAACCAGTGCGTTCTAACCGTAATGACCTACGGCGCCGAAACGTGGACACAGACAGTGGGACTAGTTCGAAAACTCAAAGTCGCTCAGCGGGCTATGGAATAGCTATGATGGGAGTTTCTCTAAGGGACAGGATCCGAAATGGGGTAATCTGCGAGGTAACGAGTCTTCGACTAAGTTAAAAAAGTACATTGAAGTGGCAGTGGACTGTCACATATGTCGGAGAACCGATAACCGTTGTAAACGAGTTCTCGAGGCGCGACTGAGCAAGCGTAGAGTGGGACGGGCGACCTGGGGGCCAATTCTACTATTTTCAACATTTGAACAATAGTTACATTTAAGTTTCTGTTTATAACAGACGCTATTTTAACAACAATGCGTCTCGTTTTTACATGAGACAACTGTCAAAATGTAGAAAAACGTTCGTTCCATCTACGACTGACGTTTGTTCAAACGTTAGCTACGGCTGAAACGCAGCTGAAGCACGAACGTTGTGCGCAGCGGAGTACGAATAGTGTTAAAACTTGCGTTTCAGCTGCAGTTGAATAGCGTTTTGTGCGAAAATGCGTTAGTAGAATTGGCCCCCTGGCTAGATGGAGCGACGATTTGACTAAGGCGGCTGGCAGTGACTGGATGAGAAGAGCCGATGATCGGGTTCAGTTGCGCGCACTGGGAGAGGCCTATATCCAGCAGTGGACTCTTAGAGGCTGATGATGAATCTTATAATCCTATAGAAGACCTTTTTGACCCCTTTATTGTCAGTTTCCAAAATGTTGCCAAAACACTTTTTTTTTATTTTAAAATATATTATATTACATTTTTTTCTTCTTAGGCCATACAACTAAAACCACTGGGTTTATTTGTAGGATGGTGGTCGCTACTTGTACAATCTTATTCTAATGATAACTTGAATGGAGACCGTCTAGGCTTGACTTGGCGGTCTTAGCAGTGTAGTAAGTATCCTAAATATACGTCACGTGACCCAGAAGTCAACAAGTCAAGTACCAAGGTCAACCATATCGCCCCACGGTAACAACATCACGGCTAATAAAACGAGGGGTGCTAAAGGGGGCTATTCTGTATTACTACTGCACTCATAATTATTACTTATTTAATAGTTTATTGTACACACAACTATACAAAGAACAACACAAAGAAAAGAAAATTATACAAAAGGATAAGCTTATTTCTAAAGAAATTTCATCCAGCTAACTTGCGGCGAAGACAAGGGACTCTTGTGGACATTATTTTCTGACAAGGGCCCCCATCGAGGTTTCAGTGATTTTGATAAAATTTGCTAAGTACAGATGTTTTTATATATATTCTTTATTGCAAATTTTTAAAACTAAATACAGTTACAGATTTTATGTACAAAGGCGAGCTTATCTCTAAAAGAGATCTCTTCCAGCCAACCTTACAGGGTGTGAGACAAGGCGCTAAGAGCGAGAGGGGCAAAAAAGTTGCATAATAGATGTTGCTCTGGTAACTTTCATTTTTTTTAACGTAGTTTTCATGTTTTGTGGCATACCTAGTTTGAAAAGGTAGCATGCGCTCGCGCATATTGAAGGACTGTATTAAAAATGGAAAAAACTTTTCCCTCCGTAGTGACATACATACAAACATTAGCAACCTAAAATTTCTCTGGCATAATATTTTCTACCCAAAGGTTGACTGGAATAAATCGCTTAAAGCGATAAGACCGGCTAAATTGTACTATTTGTAACTTTTATAACGTGTAACTGTATTTGTTTGTGCAATAAAGTGTATTGTATTATATGGATATTTTCCGTAAAGCAAATGTAGGTATTTCAATTAATCTACTGCCTTTAAAATAGCCCACTTGCCTTTCAAAATAGGGGTGAAAGGGGATGTTAATGTCAATATTATTACCCCACGGGCTATGTGGAACAATTTTAATTAGCTTAACCGGTCGTGTAAGCCGTTAGACGCAGGGGCTGTACCGAGCGCCTGGTGCGTGTCGGTCAGTCATCATCCGCCGAAATACGTCCACTGCTGAACATAAGCCTCCCCAATAGAATTCCACTTTTGGTGGGCTGTCCATTGGGGGATTTGACATATTCTACACAGACGCCAAGTGTACCACGGGGCGAAAAGTGGACGGAGGAAAGTCGCTTTGCTACGTTGAATCGCGCAAAGCGGCGACGCTTCGTCTCTGCCTACCCCTCTGTTACCAGTCCGTGAGCATTATGTATGTATGTTTACAGGCGGATTGGTGATCGCAGTATTAATCTTAATAAACACAGGATAACGCTGCTGCCCGTCTCTGGTGCAGGAAGATTGGGGGTTGCCATATTTTATGCCGGGAACCATACGACATATCGGTCATTGCATTCTCACAATTATACATAAAAACTTCTGGTCGGTGACCATAGTTGTAAAATCTGATTTATCAGTTAAAAAAAGAACCATCAAAATCCATTTAGAATTGGCTGAGTAATCGCGTAACAAACATATAAAAAAAACATACTGTCGAATTAAGAACCTCCTCCTTTTTTGAAGTCGGTTAAAAAGGAAATATACATATTAAGTATGAAAGTATCTGAATGTATATATTTTTAAATTACGTAGTCAGAATAATTTTAAGTACCTGCCTACTAAATGATGTGTGGTCATCCTACATTTCATAAAGCGAAGTAAATACGTCAGTAGCTTTTAGTAAAAAACACTAGGATGACAATGATTTTTATTTTATTAACTTAATTTCCCGAAAAAAACGCTCATCAATACTTTCGAGCTCTTCTGCTATAACAAAATATACCAAGACAAACACAAAAATAAAAAATATTATTATAGTAATATTAACATTTTACATTTTTTTATAACGTGACCATACGGCTTGTTTGTATGTTTGTTCAATAATTGTATTTTAAAATTGACAGAGCTAGATTTTTTAGCTTTTTTTTAAATACATTTTGTACTAACTACTCGCATATACTACATATCACTGACTTTCTCCTGTGCTATATGAATTAAACAAGGATAGGACAATTCACAAATATAACATCCAAACCGGGACTAACTTGTACAAAGTTATCTGGAAGAAAGCGCTTAAAGCGATAAGCCCGCCTAAATTGTAATATTTGTTACTTTAAAAACTTGTAACTGTTTTTTTTTTACAATACAACATTTATTTATTATCTCAACACAAAGATTAAGTACAATTATAATGTATAAAATTAAAATGAGTACAATTTATCTTTTGTGAGAGACTGGTGCCAAAAATAGGATGAACCTGTGAGATCAGGTCACCAGGCTCCCACCCCATGGAATTTTTGCGCATCACCCTGCCATACCAAGCAATTAGATTAATAATTAATTACCCGATAAAAACAAAGTACTGCGCAAATTATTAATTTAGAACATAATTATTAATTTAGACTGTATTTGTTTGTACAATAAAGTGTATTGTATTGTATAGTTGACGGTCCCGGGTGGGGATCGAATCCACGACCTCTGGCGGTCGAGTCCGATGACCAAGCCACATTCTCCGATCTCATGCCAAAACCCTCCCTTACCCTAAACCCAGGGTAACATTACCCTGCCTCTAATATCGTCTACCTGCGCCGCCGACTGGGATTTTTTTTTATAATTTGAGTTTTTTATCGAGTGATATCTAGCGTCTATTATTTTGTCATAAAATATTTATCACAACTCTAGGGGCCGGGACGAATCTTGAGTTGATGATTGACTTGGAATTCTTTGTTATTCTTTGGGATTTTTTCAACAATAGCGAACTAGTTCAGGAGTCAGGGCTAATAAAATATATGTAGTAACCGTGTACAGAGATCCGATGAAGTGTGAAGATCCGAAAGGATCAGCAAGCTGTAGTGACAGTAGGCAGGCCACATATGTCGCAGAACCGACGGCCGTTGGGGCATTCCCGCCTCCTCACCTTTCTCCCCCCGCAACTCCTCTGAGGATCAACGGAGGTATACTAACACATAACACCTACCAGTGAAGGTAGGGCGAGTCCCAAGGACTGAATCTACGCTACCTTGGGCCCCAGGTATATTAAATTATAGAAGAGTCGAAGTAGGAAAAGAGGTCCCACTTCCTGACTAGCAAATGGGAGTGTAGCAAAGAAATTATCGCCAAGTGCTCAATCGGGATGAGTGTTTGGTGTGGCCAAGATTTTATTTATTTATTTATTTAAAATACTCCTTTTTATTTTAAATAAATAAATAGATAAAATCTTTCCAACTTAAGCACTCTAACATAATTTTTTTACATTTTATTCACCTCCTAGCCCGTAGGCTCGAAGTGCGGCTCCTGTGAATTCCGCCAGGGAACAGTTGATAAGGCTGGCCAGCTAGTTGAAACACCACGGAAGTATTACCTTTGGGGGGTCTGCCTGAATTCTGGGGTGGAGAAAGCGGATAGGATCGTGCAGGGTGGAACGCCCTGTCGGCCCAGATGGACTATATATACATATATATTTGTGTATCTGTATTGGTATTTATAGTTTATTAGTTTATGCTTATTGTGTTATATGTTCTATGATTATTTAATATATAGTAGGTACACGCGACTACTGCCTCTCCATAATCCCTTGTCTTCACCGCAGGTTAGCTGGAAGAAATTTCTTTAGAAATAAGCGTATCCTTTTGTATAATTTTCTTTTCTTTGTGTTGTCCTTTGTATATTTGTGTGTACAATAAACTATTAAATAAATAAATGGACCGACGACAGGAGGGCGAATGATCATGTGTGGAGGCCATCATTGGCGAAGGCCTGTGTCCAGCAGTGGACTGCTAAGGACTGCATATGATGATGATGATAAATACACTTAGGATTACCTGTATACTACGACGAGGACAGAACGATTCACAAATGTTATATTTGTTAGTTGCCAGACAAAGCGCAACTCTCCAACAACTCATTGAACACAGTGAAGGTTGGCTGGAAGAGATCTCTTATAAGAGATAAGTCCACCTTTGTACACTTTTATGTTATGCCCTTTTTTTGTTGTAAATTGTATGTGCAATAAAGAATATATGACTCTTGTACAACTTGTACAAAATTTTCTTTTCCTCAATGGAATGGGAATGGAACCCAAGACTTCTGGCGCTCATGTCCAATAAGGAGGCCATCAAATACGGCCTGGATTTGACTTATTGCTCAGAATAATGTATCCAAACTGACATTACTAAAACTGAATTATTATTTCATTAAGAGAAAAGTTTAAAGAAATAAGTATATTAACAATAGCATTTTAGATAATATTTTATATGTCAGAAAAAAATTATCTTTCTTTTTGAGGCACTGTGACAATAAAGTTATAATAAAAGAAATAAAAATAAACTTGTTTTACCAGGGTTAAGACTAAGTAAGGTCAGCAAATCGTTCACGGGGCAATGTATACGCTTCTACAACAAACTACCAGAGGAAATCTTAAATATGATGGGACAGAAAGTTTAAGATTCACATTAAAAAACAACTTTGTAAGAAAGCCTATCATAAAATAAACGATTATTTGAATGACAAAGATGCCTGGTACTAATGTTAATTCAGCTTCGCAAAATCTTTATTAATTGTATGCAAACTTGATTTTTAAAAGATGTGTTGCGTGAAGTTTGTTGCGCCGTTTCTTCTTCACAGCGCTAACACCTAGGAAGCGGTAGTCGATAAAAAATGACGTGTATAAATGTACCAAGTGTACTCATATGCAATAAATGATTTTAACTTTGACTTTGAAGTGACAACGAACTATTTCAAAGGCCCTAACAAGGTGTCAAATCAACTAACGGGTAAGTAATAATGACTTTTAATGACTATAATGACCAAGACAATCGGATCAACATCAAGTTAATCGCTAAATAATGACATCAACATTTGTCACTTGTCAAATATCAACCCTTTTGTCACCCCTTTAGTCCGAAATTTACAGTTTTTTGTGGACATAATCGAAATCATGCGTTATCCTAAACATCATCAGAATCATTAGGGTTACGTGGACACTGACAGTGGGACTAGTCCGAAAACTCAGTCGCTCAGCGGGCTATGGACAGAGCTATGCTCGGAGCTTCTCTAAGGGACAGGATCCGAAATGAGCTGATCCGCCAGAGAACTAAAGCATTCGACATAGTTCAAATGCAACCACATGCCAGCTCAGCACCATTCCAAAAATGATTTGTGTTTATTTGTTTTGTTTTGTTTTATTTTAATTTTAACCCAAATTTTATTCTAATACAATTTTATTATTCTTTTATTATTATTATTCTATTTTTTGTACAACAAATATGACATTATGTTGAAATAAATGATTTGATTTGATTTGAAATAGTAAATAAAAAAAAATTAATATTCAAAATTTACCAAAAATAAAACATAAATGAGACGTCATAAAATTAATATATACATTCACATCGTGTAAGAACGGAACAAAACACTTGCATAAGTCAGAAATTAAACTGGTCGGCCATATCTATAATTTGTAATGCTAAACGTGGTTAACCAAATCGACAAACGATGAATGTCGAAGGATGGGCCTGATTGCCGTGTGGTTTCCGGTAGAGTAGAATAGGACCACTCCAACTCTTCCCGTGGATGTCGTACAAGGCGACTGAGGGAATACATTATAAAACATCAATCAGGCCTCCCCAACCCGTCTGGCCAGCGCGGGGAGTGTAGGCCAAATCCTCCGTCTGTCTCCCGCAGATGAGAGAGGGTTGTGCTCCTGCAGTGGAGACAAAAATAACCTGATGATGATGATGGGCCTGATACAATAGACCGATGGGGAAAGTAGACCGCCTTTGTACACAGTTTAATTATTTTATTATTGTTGTCGTTGTTGTTGTGATTTTTGGTATAATAAAGCGTTTACATACATACATATACCGATCGCTCGGGAGGGAAGTCAGGCACATCATGAATTGGCGCCAAAGTGGAAAAGTATTCCACCTATCTCTACCAGGGGGGATATTATTGACATCATTAACATTTTACTCGTGCTAGATTTTTTTGCCTTAATGTTTTATTATAGGCAGTCAGTAACACATCCAGACATAGAAGTTTAAGTATAAAAAATAATTAGTTTAGCTAAGGTTGCTAAAAAGGAATAAAAAGGCATTTATCCTTATGCGATTGTAAGAGATATAAGGACAGAGCCATCTATGGTCAATGGATTGAATCTCAAGTTCGCTCTGGCAAAAATGTTAGTTAAAAAAACTTCCATATTAGTTACATAGATGGCGCTGCAATAAAGAAAACAGGCTTTTTAAAAAAATTACATATAATTCTTACACAACATAGTAAAAATATAAATACAATGATTGTAATCATAGCTCAGTCTCATGCTGGAAGACACAAATATAAATAAAGTCATATTTATTTAGTAAGTTAGTCCCTTTTCTTCCATTTTTTCTCTAACCTTCTCTGGCCTCGGCCAAAATAGCATCAATATGGTAGAACCTGAGAACAAATATCTATAATTTACTATAAATTACTTTGCTATAATTATTCTTATTCGTTTCTTTTATCAAAATCTGGTATAAACGCATTATAACGGTCCTCTCAGATAGTTTAAGGTTGACTGGAATAGATCCTAAGCCTTTTTCACAATTTTATTCTTATTTGTTAATTTTGGTACATTAAAGGTAAAGCGTTTACATACATTCATACATTATTAGTTAATTGGCTTAAACCGTATCATTGACTTAGTGGCTCGGTCATTGAGCTCGATCGCCAGAGGTGATGGGTTCGATTCCCACCAAGAACAGAAAACTTCGTACAATCTGAATACAAAATATTACATTATCATTCGTGAGCCAAACAACTTTACCCACAGCATTTTTTTTGTCTCATCTTTTTTCTAATCACCTTTTATCGTATACAAATTTATTTATTTACAAAATATTATAAATAAGTAATAATACATAAATATTACATAATGTATAATATAGACCTCCCCATTCGTGTCGTCAGAGCGACTAAGGCATTGCACCAGGGTCGGGCAGCAGCATTCTCCTGTGCATAATTAGATCTTTACTGCGATCATCAATCCGCCTGCCTGTAATTATGGCAAATCGCTCATTGGACAGTCGACCAAAATTTACATTCTATTGGAGAGGCTTATGTCTAGCAGTGTACTTATTTCGGGTGATGATGATACTGTACAAAGATTCTTGGTATCCTCACCTGCAGAGAACGCTCCAATCACAATGAACGCCAGCGTGCAGTTCTCTTCCAGAGTCGCGCCCAGCAGATACGAACCAACCGCTGCGCCTGCGCGCCCCACCATATACATCACACACATCGCCATAGCTCTGAAACGGAAGTACAAAGTCTTGGAGAAATCTATTTTAACTAGAATATTGTTAAGCCGTCGGTCTAACTAAACACACGATGGTGGGTATAAAAGGAAGAAATTAAGGAAGGAAATAACAGAGAGCAAAGAGAGGAAAGATAGGAAAGAGAGGAAAGAGAGGAAAGAGGGGAAAGAGAAGAAAGAGAGGAAAGAGAAGAAAGATAAGAAAGAGAAGAAAGAGAAGAAAGAGAAGAAAGAGAAGAAAGAGAATAAAGAGAATAAAGAGGAAAGAGAGGAAAGAGAGGAAGAAAGGCAGAAGGAATAACAGAAATGGCAAATATTTAATTTGAATGTATCAATAGAACAGTGCCTCAAAGTTAAACAGCTTGACCAGACCACCAAGGCTTCACATAGCTTTAAATAACCAGATGTAACATACAATGCTGTTCAGCTTTCTGAACCAACTTGACAACTAGCAAACATGTTCACGTTTATCCAAGTGCCCGCCACGCATAATTAATAACTGTATGTTCCGACTACCGAGTGTATGTGGATTGCGTTTATGTCACGACAAGCGACTTATGCTTAGTGGCACAAAACATGGTCTCCTTTTTAATTTTTTTTTTTATTATCATAAAATTAATTTAAAAAAACACAATTTCCAAGTAATATTAAGCCCTTGCTAGAAAATCACGAACCTTAAGCTGGTGGGGAACACATCGACAGCAATAGCAGCTAGAATAGAGGCTGCACAGCCAGCGCATAGGGCCAGGATCAGCAGCACAGTGGCAGCCGCACCGTGGGGCACGAATATAGCACCAATCGTGGCAAAGCCACATATGATCATGGTTGCGCCTGTAGAACAGAAAAACATCATATAGCCGAAGAGCGAGTTAAAGGACCGTCGTCGGAGAAATTTTACAGTCGTCTTTATCTTATGTTCTACTAGCTGGTTCCCGCGACTTCGTCTGCGCACGATTAATATTTCGAGTAGCTTTTTTGTAGGACTCGTTAAGATAAACATTTCCATCATACATTACATATGTGTAACTCTAGCGGTTTTGGCAGCGCACGCCAGAATAGTTCGCAGATGGTAGATTTTTTCCTACCCACTTGATATTTTGGACAATTCACACAATATCTTTATAAATTGTAGCCTATGTGTTATTCTGATGTATAAGCTATATTATTGTTAAGTTTCATTAAAATCCATTCAGTAGTTTTTACGTGAAAGAGTAACAAACATGCATCCATACTTACAAACTTTCACGTTAATAATATTAGTAGGATGGGGCCAGGAAGACACTTCGACCCTTTGGAATTTTTGTTTGCCCTGACCACCAATGGTGCCCCAAGGCGAATTGGTGGACTTCACATACGTCTTTGATTGTCTTCCTTCGCAGATGCAGGTTTCCTTGCAATGTTTTCCTTCACCAAGAAGCCTGTGAGTAGAGACTCTCTACTCAATGTGATAGCAGTACTGCAATTCAAATTCTATAGTTCGACGTCCCTTCTATCTTACCGCACCTCATTTGCCCACCGACTCTCCCCCCACTGTACATACATCTAATGGAAGGTAACGTCGGAAATTCAACAAATGGTAATTGAAATGACACTCTGAAATTTACATCATAGTGTTCATTTTGACGAAAATAGGTGAAGTTTTCCATCGTGACATATTTACTGCCTAGCATAATATTATAAAACGTCTAGTAATCATAATCATGCGTGTGTGATTGATATTGTAGATAATGATGAAAATTATATAATGTGTCATAAATATGTAATCTTCACGCAGAAAAGTAAAAGCATATGACATATCAAATGTCAAGAACAGTCTGTATGGCTTAGAACCATTGCTCATCCTGGGATGAATAGAAAAAATAACAATAAAGAATTTCACCTTAATTCCACAGTGTGTTTTTTTTATTATGGTTTTTGCCTCAGACTAAGTAGGTTTGTGCATATGGACATCAAAAAGAACAGAATACAATTTATTTAAATGATTTGAGGAGCCGTTAACTTTTGATTTTCTCCATAAAAAATGACATACTATGAGAATTTGTTTATTGTAATTAAGTAATTTTGTTTTGTTTGGAAAATAAAATCTTTTTCATAGTTAGTGATGGAAAATACGAAAACGGCATATAATAGCAATTACATATACACACACCCACGCATGTACCCACGCACCCCAGTTGAGCAATGCAACACCATCCATGGTCAATATTAGCAACTAAAATTGGTAAAATTAAGACTTTTCATAAAGAAGAATTCGTCCCGATAATAATTAGCAAAATTTCACACGAGGAAACTTAAGAACTAGGAACTAATCGCCGACATCTAAAATACAGATCATTCCTTGAACAAACTTAATAGCTCAAATTTTTACAAAGTTATTCTTGTCAGTAAGAAATATCTTAACAAGCAAGTGACATACAAGACGTAGATAATGTAGAGCAACTTACAGTACAGTGTCTTCTTGCCGATTCTGTTGATGAAGAATCCAATAGCCAAGTATGTCACAGCGAAAACCCCTCCCATTGACATGGAAATTGGGAACACCCCCAATGACACGTCAGACTTGCAAGACTCCATCTTTGAAAACGCAAACTGAAACAATACAATTCGAGGGATTACGTTTAAGGTTTCTTGGATTGGGATTAAGGTTTCAGATTAATAGACTCATGGACATATTCGAAGCAGAGCGCTAAACATACCCAATAGTATAGTATGCTCTGCCTGATCAGAAATATTTTTGGCGCTCTAGACCTCCTTCATCTATACTCCGGACAGCTAGTATCAGATCTCACCCAAATCCACCCCAGGCTTCAAAAAAGTCCCTAAATATAAGATAAAAAAACCGTTCCCCTATGTCCAATAGTGTATGTTGGAAGTTATCGTATTATTTTGGAATGATGTAATTCGTTGTTGACTTAGGAGTATAAACAAACTGCTCTGTGGGCTGGGGCGAGGATTGCGGTATCCCCTGTCTTTCGTACAAGCCGACCGAAGCTGGTCATAGGAGACGCGGGTGTACGGAGCGGCATCCATTCCATCTACTCGTCCCTCAGCAATGAGGTGGCCTCGTTGCTGCTTCAGGCGCCGCGATGGTGCAAATATTTGCAATACTTTCTTATTTACTTACACTTCTTTTAGTTTCCCCAAGTTTTTCGTGAATGATCTCACATATCGTGATACTTTGTTCGTTTGTGTTACTTAGAATACTGTTCAGAATATCCGGCACCCACACGTACAGTCCGCTTGACCTGGGGACAAGAACATCTTTGATTCCTTTCATCATCATCATCATCAGGTTACTTTTGTCTCCACTGCAGGAGCACAACCCTCTCTCATCTGCCGGAGACAGACGGAGTATTTGGCCTACACTCCCCGCGCTGGCCAGACGGGTTGGGGAGGCCTGATTGATGTTTTATAATGTATTCCCTTAGTCACCTTGTAGGACATCCACGGGAAGAGTTGGAGGGGTCCTATTCTACTCTACCGGAAATCACACGGCTTTGATTTCATTAATTTTTAAATATTATCAAAGTCCTAGAGATCATTTTAGAATCTCATAAAGTAAATCAGAAACATGTTAGTGGATAATATTTTAAGAATCGGTGATCAGCATTTGTCTAGTAAGGCTACATCTACATCCTGACTATGGGAAGAAGAAGAGACTTCTTGCCTTATAGAAATAAAAGGAATGCACGCACAGCATAAAATGTTAGTAAAACTAACTCACAGCATAAATACAGCAAACATGGAAATATGTGAAATGATCACACATCTGAGTAGAGGCGGTCGGAACATGAGGACTATGTTCTTCACTGCTCCTGCGAAGCCTCCAGTCTTAGAAATCTCTGTACTTCCCGTGGTTATCTTGGCAATCTGTAAAAAGCGTTTGATGATAATTACATACAAGGTTTATCCTACTATATATATTTTTATATATATTATATTATAATATTATAAACGCGAAAGTTTGTAAGTATGGATGGATGTTTGTTATTCTTTCACGTAAAACCTACTGAATGGATTTTAATGAAAATTACAATATACATCAGAATAACATATATGCTACAATTTATAAAGATATTGTGTGAATTGTGCAAAATATCAAGTAAGTAGGAAATACATAATAATTTGTGATGTTAAGTTGTCCACGCGGACGAAATCGCGGGCAACAGCTAGTACGCTATATTCCTTTCGAGGTTTTCAGCCTTCTTCAGTCTTATCATTGTCTTTATTTTTCATTTACTTTACATAAACATGTCAGCCTTGAAACATGATATTCTGTTATCAGTCAATCTAGCCTCCTCATCTAACTAGCCCTCATTCGGCGAAATCTGGCTACCTTTTCACGTCCTTGTCGGTTAGAGATTCGCGCCACTTCACTCTAGAACTTGTGCTATACTTAGTGCTACTTCAGCTTACTATTTTTTTAAGTTATGTTGGTTTTAACAGATGTCCTACTTCCAGATATCCTTGATCTAGACTTGTTGTCTCAAGAACTGCTACTGAACTGATATATTTACAAGAACATACAAAATTTTTGATATTACCAGTGTGTACTATTGACCCATCTCTAGTAAGTACTATATGTTCTCCTGTACCGACATACAAATACATACATATGATTAAATCTAACATTCTGTAAAAATCATTATAGCGCACAAAGTAATCACAATAGAAATAACTATATAAATAATATTATTGGTATCTTCTAAAACCTTCCTAGCTACAGTAGCGATAAAACATATTATGTTGACAATAACATTTTCTTTGATATTTCCAGAAGTATATAGATTTATGTTTGCTTCAACGGTTTTATTATTGATATTTAACATAAATATATTTTGTGTGTCATTTGTTTACGGTTTTTGGTATGTAATCTCCATTATATTTTTTACTAGCTGGTGCCCGCGACTTCGTCTGCGCAGGATTAATATTCCGAGTAGATTATATTGGCGTGGCGTAGAAAATAACTAACATTATGACATTAAAATTATAATTTTATAGCGCCCGCCAGAATAGCTCGCAGATGGTAGATTTTTTCCTACTTACTTGATATTTTGGACAGTTCACATAATTTATAAATTGTAGCCTATTTGTTATTCTGATGTATAAGCTATATCATTGTAAAGTTTCATTAAAATCCATTCAGTTGTTTTTACGTGAAAGAGTAACAAACATCCATCCATACTTACAAACTTTCGCGTTTATAATATTAGTAGGATTTACAAAGTTATTGAAGAATGGTTTATCAAAACACTTTTCTTTGCTTATTATATCTAAGTTCATTGTGGGAGAAACAAACCACTAAGCAATCAAATCTCACCGGATAGTGTTCAGCAGAACATTTCTGGTTCCACGCGTACATCTTAGCTAGCACCGGTAACGCCTGTTCGGGACCCTTGGCAGCCAGAAGGTATCGAGGACTTTCTGGTAACAGGAGCAGGACCAAGGCAGCGATCAGGCCTGGTGCGCACCAGGCCCAAATAAACACGCGCCAGGGGACTATATGCATAGAACCAATGGCGATAGACCATTTTCCAGGAATGATTAGCCACGCAAGACCTGTAAAGGTAAAATGAAATCTTTGAGAGAGAGTTTAGGAATCACATTAAAAAACCACTTTGTAAGAAAGCCGATTATTATAATAAATTACGTAGACAATTTTTTAAATAACATAGATCATCATCATCATCATGTCAGCCTTTAGACGTCCACTGCTGGACATAGGATTTTCCCAGTGACCGCAATAAATAACATAGATGTGTGGTATTAATGTTAACTTAGCTTCTTTTACAAACTTGATTTTAAAATGGATAAAAATTTTAAAGTTTGTTGCACAGTTTCTTCGAGATGTAGTCCATAAACGTGTTTGTACGTGTATAGCTTTTTTTTAGTTTAGTTTTCATAGTTCAGGTGATTTTTCTTTGTTGAGCCTCCTCATTTTGCATCAAACAAACAACCGAAAAGAAGCGAGTTAATATTAGGGTCATTCCTGGGAGAAGCGTAATTCGCGTCAGATGTGGCTTTTATTTTTTCTCATTACTGGTGAAAACTAAAATTACATGGGAAAAGAAGGCTTAAAAACGAGTCTAGCTGTCACGTAGACGTTATAGATAATGTCATGAGAAAAAATAAAATCCACGAATCTGACGCGAAGAATTCTTCTCCCAGGAATGACCCATTGCATTTTCATCCAGTTCAGACCTATGTTTAAGTTTCAAGTGTCTAGCTCATCAGGAAGTTAGTTTAAAATCGATTGCAAAATTTGTACCGAACAGACACGCACAAGACATCGAGACCCTGACAGATCTATAAACCAAAATATAGGTTTTCTACGCAAGTAAAATACTCAGAAACCGTTAGTAAAATATAATAATATGAAACGCACCAAACTGTATGAAAAGGCCTACTTATATCAAAGCAGATTGCCTATCATACAAGACTGTTAATGACATTATACCAACATCTGTTCTATAAATTAGATTTTAGATTCACTGTATTTATTATGTAACTAGCTGTACTCACGACTCCGCTCGCGTGAACTTTTTTTTTTAAAATAAAGTTGAAAGGACAATGCCCAAAATTGTATGGAAGTTGTGCCTTGAACTTTGAACCTTACGTCTGGATCAAACTGTCGTCAAAATACTAAGCATAACATAACATAACCATCAAAGTTATACACTATATATCTAGATAAATAAATAATAATAAAAATAATAAATATCTCAGACATTCACACCAATTATCCAGTCCCAAACTAGGCAGAGCCTGTGGTATGGTTACTAGATAACGGATAGACATACTTAAATAAATATATAAACATCCAAGACTTGGGTACAAACATTCATATTCATTATACGAACATTTGCCCCTAGCGGAATTCGAACCCGCAACCTCCGGCGTGGCAGTTCGAGAGCTTCCCGTTCCGCCACGGAGGTCGTCAAAGATGTTAAGTAAACACTGACCTGGTAGGATGATGAAGGACAAGGAGATGAAGGCGGAGCCCCAGGCGATGGCGGAGGCCCGCCGGCAGTTCGTGTGCATCTCGCCCAAATACGCGTACACCGTAGCGCTTGATGCAGACACCCTGCTCGATTATTTGCACAATCAAGATTTACATAGGTATTAGAATATTTATTAAAGGGAGCGGAAGCGGGAGCGGGAGCGGCAGCAGGAGCGAGAGCGGGAGCGAGAGCGGGAGCGAGAGCGGGAGCGAGAGCGGGAGCGAGAGCGGGAGCGAGAGCGGGAGCGAGAGCGGGAGCGAGAGCGGGAGCGAGAGCGGGAGCAGGGGCGGGAGCGTGAGCGTGAGCGGAAGCGGGAGTGGGAGCGGGAATGGGAGCGGATTCGGTAGTTCACGCGAGCGGAGCCGCGGGCACAGCTAGTAAATAAATAAAAACGTAAACTTCGCGTGTCTATACATTGAAGATATTTACAAAAATGGGAGTGGGAGCGGCAGCGGGAGCGGGAGCGGCAAGGGCAGCGGATTCTATTGTCCGTGCGAGCGTAGCCGCGGGCACAGCTAGTAAATAAATAAATGTGAGATTATCAATTCAGTTCAATTACTTTTTATTGCTCGATAATAATAATAAATAAATAATAAATAAATATCTCAGACAAATAAATAAATATAAAAATACATAATAAAAATACATTTGTCAAATCCTACTTCAAAATGGTATCAACTGAGGTTGAGGTAATTGATGACAAGATCAGTAATAGAATACTTTTGGTATTTTAAATAAATAAAGTGCGTGAGGCACGTTAAATCTTTTAATTTTATTTTATTAAAAAAATTATAACTGTAACACGTAATCTACCTACCTACTAAATATCTCTACTTTTTAGACAAAAGTTGTTGGCCATGACACCTTCCATCCAAAGTAAGATGTTATCATAACATCGTATCAATCCTTTATCAGTCACGGGATTCCGGAGACAGTCCATATTAACGTGTACATTGACCGAAAATCGCTCTACCTAATCCAATACAGGGCGTCCCAAACTTATGGGACATGAAGGGGAAGTACCTTAAATATCGTAGATAGTGTATTTTGCTGAAAGAAGACTTTATGTTACTTTTAAAAGTTAGTAATTCTGCATTCATAGATTTTCTAAAAATTACTTGCTTCGTCTGGGAATCGAACCGACTTAAATGTCAAAAAAAATCACCCTACTTTTATGATGCCAATCGAAAGAATAGCTAAAAAATAATAACTTTGCTTAAGTAACATAGTATTAAAAAAAAGAAACAACATGAAATTAATCATTTTAATAAAATTAAAAACATACATGAAAGTGCCTTAGTCAATTAAGTAAGTATTTTTGTAAATTAATTAATTAAATGCTCAAAATGTGATCCCTCTTGTCTTACGCAAATCGCCAAGCACTCTGATAGTGGTCAGTGCGCGTCTAGTGAAATGATCATCATCATCATCAGGTTATTTGAGTCTCCACTGAAGGAACACAACCCTCTCTCATCTGCCGGAGACAGACGGAGGGACTAGAGTTGGTGCTGGTAGAGCAGTGAACCGTCTTCCGATTAAAAAGGGCCCTGGGGTTAGGGAGAGGACGTCGTTGGGAGAAGATGATAATGGGCACAAGGGACGACTATTTAAAGTAGCCTCCACTCGTGCAAATAATGTAGAAATTTCTTCTAAAGTGATATGGGTGTTACCCATTGCGCGTTTTAGAAGTGGCCAGACGGGCTGGGGAGGCCTGACTGATGTTTTATAATGTAAATGATCAAATCCGTTCTAATTTTAACTTAATCAGCATTGTATAAGGTGCTAGCTAGGGTAGGCCATTTGATTCGGAATGTGACTATGCCAAGTGCCGAGAAATTTAATACCTGATAATTAACCCTACGCTCAAGCTATGTACCAATGGGTATTTCCAAATCTTGCGTAGAATTTACTGACCAGTTCCTAAACGGTTAAGGAAAACATCGAACGAAAATGTGTAAGTTTCCTCAGTTCAATTCAATTCAAATATTCTTTCATCATCATCATGTCAGCCCCTAGAAGTCGACTGCTGGACATAGGCCTTCCCCAACGAACGCCACCACACCCGGTCCTCCGCCGCAAATATTCTTTATTGTACACCAAAACATATACATTTTTAAATAAAAACAAAACTTACATAGAAGGATGAATTTAGTGTACAACGGCGGCCTTATCGCTTTCAGCGATTTCTTACAGGCAACCTTTGGGTGGTGGCGAATTTTTTGAGGAGTGGAAATACTGGATGCAAAGAGTATACAATTTTTCATAGGTATGATTCAGATGAAATTAGAGGTAGTTTTAGGGACTAAAAGTTTTTATACGAAAAAAATGGAGTTATGTTTTTTACTTTTTAATGGCATTTCAGAAGCGCTGCGTGCGACAGAACTCGGAACTACATATAAAAATAGTATTTGTTGTTTTATTTTCATAGATTTATACCATTGTAACGTATTTTTTGAGGAGTGGAAATACTGGATGCAAAGAGTATACAATTTATATAACATAAACTTGCATGAATACTTAAATAAATATTTGCCTACATACCGATAACTAGTAATACGAAATACATACTTAATTTAATACATATAAATAACTAGTAAATATGTGTAGATCAGATGTGTGTAATTGCGTATTGTGGCCTATATTGCACCACGTGGTCTAACACGCCAATTCCACTGTATTTAAAGACAAGTCTTTTTAATCAGATCATCGTACATATCATGAATTACGGCGCAGAAACGACGAGGACAAGGAAATGCTGCTTTTCCAGACGTGTAGGTTTTAGGATGAATGTGAACAAGACGAACTCCTAGTGTTACTCTGTCAGTTACTTGCCGAATGGTATGCAACTGGCAGCCGTACTGTACATGGATCGACTTCAGTTGGAAGGCAGACAGAACACAAATTTCGATATAATACGGCTACCTACCCCAAATCTTCCAGTGTGTGTCGTCAAGATTACTAAGGGATTGTTCTAGGGACGGGCAGCTGTGGTCTCCTGTGTATATTAAGATCATTATTGCGGTCATTATCCGCCTGCCAAGTGGTGATTATGGCAAATCCCTCAATGGATAGCCCACCAGAAGCGGCATTTTATTGAGGCTTATGTTAAGCAGTTGTATTGGTGGAAGATAAATGCGGTTGAAATGCGGTCTTTCAGAAAAATATGTGGAGGGAAGTTATGTGAAAGAGTGAGGAATTCAGTGATAAGTGAGAAGTGTGGTTTAAAAGAAGATGTAGTAACGAAGGTAGAGAAGGGTATGTGGCGTTGGTTTGGACATTTAGAGCGTATGAGTGAAAGAAGAGTGACAAAAGTAATATACAGTGCGAATGTGGAAGGAACTACAGCTAGAGGTCGTCCTAGGAGGACATTCAAGGATCAAATTAGTAACGTCCTCACAAAGGCTGGGGTCCGCAGTGAGAAGAATAAAAGAAAGTGCCTTAAAGGTTGATGGATGTGAGTGAGGCTAGTGAGGTGTGTCAGGATCGCGCAAAGTGGCGATCCATCGTCTCTGCCTACCCCTCTAGGACCAAGGCGTGAGCATTATGTATGTATATATGTTCAGCAGTGGACGCCCAACTAGCCAAAATACGCCCACTGACGAAATTTGCAACATAAAATAGGTCCATAGTGGGCTGTCCCCCATAATGGACTATAAAATAGCTGCATATTTCGCCAGTGGGCGCATGTTGGCTGACGATGAACCATTACTTACAAGCATCCAGTCAGAATCCTCAGCACCAGCAGCATCCAAACATTGGTGGAGAAGGAAGAAGCGACGGAGAAGAAGGCTGAGGCTACCATCGCTGGTAGCATTACTGCTCGCCGTCCCAGCAGATCTCCGAGATAGCCCCAAAGGAAGGACGTGCTTATTATTCCTGATGGAGAAAGGATCCTTATGATTATAGAAGCAAGAGCCATCTATAAAGCAACTCTGCATCCGCAACTTAACCCTAAATTAAACTGCCGTCAACCAGCAATGAATGTATTGTTGAACGATTTGAATGGAAGGAGAGCCAGTGTAATTACAGGCATTCTTGCTTGGCAGCGTCAAATCATCACGTCGCCAATTCCACAATGTTTAAAGACAATAGTCTTTTCAATCAGATCATCGTACATATCATGAATTACGGCGTAGAAACGACGAGGACAAGGAAATGCTGAAAGGTCTCAACTGCTTTTCCAGACGTTTAGGTTTTAGGATGAACGTGAACAAGACGAAAGTTATGTCCATTCGTCGACCTAAAATCGCTGGTCGTCGACAATGTCCAAAATCGAAGTGGGTCAGGATTACGTCTACCTAGGTCAGACAATAGAGTTGGGTAGGTACAATTTTTTTAGGGAACCTGACATTCCCGCCTCCTCACCATTCTCCCCCCGCAACTCCTCTAAGCGAGGATCAACGGAGGTAACTGCAAAGACACCTACCAGTGAAGGTAGGGCAAGTCCCAGGTCATGAATTTACGCTACCTTGGGCCCCAGACAAATTTAATTATAGAAGTAAAGAGTCAAAGTAGGAAGAGAGTTCCCACTTCCCCTCTAGCAAATGGGAGTGTAACAATGAAACGATGACCAGAGTGGTCACGTCGGGGGGGGTTGGGGGGTTTGGTGTGGCCAAGATACGCCTGGCCACCTAGTTTGAACACCACGGACGTATAGCGCCTTTGTGACGCAGTGAGCTATGACGGAGTAGCAGAAGGCTACTTCGTATAGTAGTGCCAATAGTAGGCATGGCAAAAACGCTTAAACGCTCGGAAATTGTGACGGTTCGCAACCAGATCTCCATAGTATACCGGACGGTTTAGGGAACCTGACAAAAGAATACGTTGGGCTGGGCAGCATTTGAATATGTGTCAAGACTTCATGTCGCCTATTCCATAATGTTAAAAGACATGTCCGCCGCAGAAACGTGGACTCTGACGGAGGAGTTGAAGTGTGAAATGACGGGGCACAAGTTTCAAGTCGGTCAGTGAGCTATCATCATCATCAGGTTATTTTTGTCTCCACTGCAGGAGCACAACCCTCTCTCATCTGCCGGAGACAACGGAGGATTTGCCCTACACTCCCCGCGCTGGTCTGACGGGTTGGGAAGGCCTGATTGACGTTATATAATGTATTCCCTTAGTCGCCTTGTACGACATCCACGGGAAGAGTTGGAGTGGTCCTATTGTACTCTATCGGAAACCACACAGCAGCGAGCTATGAAGAGGGCTATTCTCGGGGTCTCTTTGAAGGATATGATTAGTAATGAGGAGATGCGATGAAGAACGAAGGTCGCCGACGTATTCGAAAGGATTATCAAGTTAAAATGGCAGTAGACGGGCGACATCTATCGCAGAGCCGACGGCCGTTGAAGCAGACGAGTTCTGCACGCGCAGGGTAGGACGCCTGAAGAAGGTGGCCGGGAACTGCTGGATGCGAAGGGCGGAGGAACGGGTATTGTGGCGTTCTTTGGGGAAGGCCTATGTCCAGCAGTGGACGTCTAAGGACTGACATGATGATGGTGATGACAAGGCATTGTAACATAGTCTTAGAGAGTGTAAAAGGGCTTTGTTGTTCAACTGATATTGTCCGAGATACTCACGGAATATACAGGCCCCTGTTTGTCAGCATTATCAGGAAGCCTTCTGAATGTGTATATTTCTGTCCTGATACAACGAGTGCCCAGTACTTTGTTATCGAGCAATGTGACTGACGGCTGGATTTATTACCGACAACAAATTGACATGTTTATGCAAACACCCTATATTATTATTACTTCCTGGTTTACAGTCACCTTTTATTCTATCAATAGTTAATATCAATAGATCCTGTAGATTACTACTACAGGATCTCCAAGCATGTGTGTGTAGATTATTGTAGGGCCATCAACCCAGCGCACGAACATAGTCAATCGAGAGTGCTTCTCTTTCTAACGTATAGCTTCGATCTCTCGGTGCCTGGCGTAGTAACTCTCTCCCGGCGAAACGCGACGCGACGCGATCTGCCCAATAGTGCGTACTGCCAGCTATGCTCTACGTTAAACTAGCGGGGGGCGGAGAGTGTCGCTTTACGAAGTAATATTTAGTATTGTCTGTATTAAATTAAATTGCGTATGAAAGGAAGTAAAACTCTTCATACGCGAACCTAGCATGTCAAATGACGTCCCTCCCCATGTCTGGTAGTCCGTATCGGAAGGGGGATGAGGGAATCAAATCATGCAATTCCTGGGCATAAGTACGGTTAAATAATATTGACATTATTTAACCGTAGCGTCAAAAGTTAGTAATAATAAAATATTCTGAGTAGTAACTGCACAAGTTTCATTGTGAATGTGAAAGAGTTGTGGCTACTTGCGTGGAACAGAGCGATTGTTTGGAACGCTCCATCTAGTAGTACATAAAGATCGTTGGCGCCGTACCCATTATGGAGCATGTTGTTTCTCGTAAACGCGTCATTATACATAATAAGTAGTACGGCAGCGTGTATGTGGATATATGAGTTCTTTACCAATAAAGGCAGCAGCGTTGATTAGACCCTTGTGCTCGCTGGTGAGCTTCAGCTCGCACTCTGCGGCGGGGATGACGTAGCTCATGCCCACCGACTCCATGGAGACGTTTAGCATGATCAGCCCACTCGTGAGCAACACCAAGTGGTTGAACCTGCCGTGGCCTGGAAAATATCACAGTAAGGAATCAATAAACCCATGTCGCGTCGTTCCCGGCTTAGAATAGAGCCACCCCCAAGCTTTAGTGTAGTCAAGGCGACTAAGGGACTACACCAGGGAATGGCAGCAGCGTCCTCCTGCTACTCATCTCTGTACAAATTTTAAGAGTGATTTTTTTTTAAGTACTTCCACATTTCCCTGTATACTCCAAGAGAACGGGAGCAGGAAGAGAGGGGTAGAGGGAGAAGGAAAGGGTGGGGGAAATGTTTTCATTGTGGTGGGAAGGGGGTGGAAAAGGGAAGTGGGCAGGGTAACATAAGGGTGGGGAAGGGGTGGGGGAATGGGGGGAATGAGAGCCGGACGGAAAAGGTAAAGGTTAGGTTTAGGAAAGGTAAGGTTATTTTCCCTTAGAAAAAAAAATATTTGTTTTAAGATTAGATAAAAAATATATAACTTCTTGCACAATAATAAAATATAAAAATTACTAAAAAGTAAATTTTAAATTTATAAAAAAAAAAAAAGATTTCAGTGCATAATGGTTTCTTTGAATGATATGATTCGTAATGAAGAAATCCGACGAAGAACGTACATGTATGTACACGTATCTGTCACATGACCGATGGCCATTGGGGCAGATACGTTGTTATTATTATTAATAATATTTAACAGTTTATTGTACACACAAACATACAAAGAACAACACAAAGAAAAGACAATTATACAAAAGTTAAATTATAATTTTTATACGTTCTAGAGTGGAGACCTCGAAACGGCACGCGCAGGATGAAACACACCTCCGCCAGGTGTACCGAAGACCTGAAGAAGGCAGCCGGAAGCGGCTGGATACGGAGGGTAGAGGACCGGGTGTAGTGACGTTCATTGGGGAAGGCCTATGTCCAGCAGTGGACGTCTAAGGGCTGATATGATGAATGCATAACCAGATTAATAGATTTCTTTTATTATATATTCTTTCTTTATTGCACATAAATTTTCCAAAAAAAAGGGCATAACAAAAAAGTGTACAAAGGTGGACTTATCTCTATAAGAGATCTCTTCCAGCCAACCTTCACTGTGGGAAAAGCTAAAACAAGCGGTACCTAGGTCAAAAGAATAAAAATAAAATGTGCATGGATATTGAAATTATATAATAAAATATTGTGGACACGCGTACATATCCGCCAGGTGGCGCTCCGAAGTAAACATTACGTCTAAGCAAATTTTAACTTAAAATTCCGAAAATGCATAAATTTCAGTTTAAATATCACAAATGTGTAAATTGTACGACAATAACCAAGTGCAAGTGTTTGTAATAATATCAGCAACGTATATCAAATATTTGATCCGTTAGAAAAATTGTGACAATTTATCTTCTTTAACATAAACTTTTTAAGGATATTGTTAACATAAACCTATCTTGGTAGAATATAAAGTGATACAGTGTATAAACCACGTACATTCAAACAGTGCATCAGTGTAATATTTTAAATCTAGAAAAACTATAAACCGTTGCAATAATCCTGTTTGACGTGTTCGCAATTGACCTTTGGACTCAAACCACTTTTGCTACTTCTAATGTGATTTCGTTGTGCGTATACTGACAGCGTATTTCGTCACTTCACATAAGGCTCATCTGGTCGAGTGGATAACACTATTGCTTAGCATCGCAGTCGATCCGGGTTCAAATCTTACTCACGTTGAAAACTTTTATTCCATTTTTTAGTTTTTAGTTCCTTTTTCTGTTACAACTAACGATGGCTAATAAATGTGCAAAGTGTAACAGCATTATATTAGGGCGAGACTTTTTAATATGCTCGTTATGTGAAAATATCTATCACTTGGATTGCACCAGGGTATCTTCTAAAAGATTTTATCTTATGACTGCAACAAATCGGCAAGCTTATAAATGTCACTCCTGCCTAGACGGCCCTGCAAGCTGTAAGGCACACTCACAGTCTACACCTTCTTCATATGACAAAGTTACTCTACGAAAAAAGTACGTAGTTAACGTCACAACAGAAAACTCGTTCGAGAGTTTATCAGAAGACGACGATGAACAGGAATTTTCATCGATAACTTCATCACCCGCCCACACGCTAAATAGAAGCGATCCTCAACCTAGATTGCACCTGGATACGAGCGAAAAGGTTATGGAAATGAAGAAGAAAATGGAAAAACTAGAGGTAGATCTGGCAATAGCTGAGAACGAAATAGGAAATCTAGTTTCGGAAAATGGTAGTCTGTCCAAGCGAATTAAAGAATTAGATTTAAGAATTCAAAAATTAACACATATCTGCAAATCTACTACGAAAAATACCTCACACAAAAAGAGTTTACATAAAACACAAAAAAACCTAAAAAAGACAAAGTTAAATTTCTCTTTTAATGAAAACAAAAATTCAACGGAACTGCCTCAGGAGTTGCCGGTGATATCAGCGCCATCTACTTCAAAACTGACCACATCACCTCTAAATTCACCTAATGACGGTCCATTAATCAATTGCGGTGATTGTTCTACTAGTACAGCCGGAAACCCGATAGAGGCCGCTAGGAGTAATGAAGAGACTTTGGAACGGAAAATTATCATACTAGGAGATGAACAGCTAAAAGGACTGTCTGCCTCTATTATAAAGTGCAGATATGGAAAATGGAATGATAGATACAAGCCATCAGCGCTGATCCTGCCAGAAGCCTCAAGTAAAGAAATATTACCGCATTGTGAAAGTATTTCAAAAAATTTGACAGACAAAGATATTGTAATAATAGGTATTGGTAGACATGATTGTAATATTCAAATATTGCACTCTAATCTATGTATAGCTATAGACAAATTGCGTAATGCCTCTGTTTATTTAGCACCTGTAAACCATAATCCAATATTGAACGAAAATAATTTAAATAAATCTGTTAAACTATGGACACAACATTTTGATCATTGCAAGACTATTGACATGCATTATAACTTTTCAAACAACACTGACTATATTCGCTATATTACAAATAAGATAAATTGTTGTATTGACTACGAGGACTATAAAGAACAATTTTTAACATTTAACAATATACGTAAATATATCCAAAAGTCACTTAGGACTGGTTATGTAATTAAAAATGACAATTGTACTGTTGGCACTCAAACTGAACCTAATCAAAATACTGCAACGGAGACAGGCACTGCATCATTACCAGTACTACATAGTCCCAAAAATAACTCAATTTTTTTTCGTCCCCAATAGCGATAAAAATGGTAAAATAGCACATATTAATATCCGTAGCCTGAACTTATATAAAATATCTCAACTTGAAGTGTGGCTATGTAGTGACCAAGGTATTGATGTAAAAGTATTATGCATTACGGAACACCACAAAAATAAATTTCAAATAAAGATAATCAACATAGCTGGATTTATTTTAGCGACCAGCTTCTGTAGAAATAACACAACATGTCGTGGTGGTTGCTGTATATATGTTCGTAAAGATATAAAATTCCTTGAACTACCGAAAGTAAATGAACAGTCTATCCCGTATATCTTTGAAGTCTGTGGCATCAATTTGGATGGTGTGTATGTGATATGTGTTTATAGACCTAACACAATTAAGAAAGAAGACAACTTTTTTTCTGATATGGAAAATTTACTAGACTTAGTACTTGCAAATAGCAAACGGAAAATAATCATCTGTGGAGATTTCAATATCGACATTCTCAATAAATCCTGGGAGTCAATGAACTTTAAAAACCTATTAAAAAACTTTGGATTGAAAAGTTTCATAAATGAACCGACTAGACTGACAAATCACAGCCAAACCTGCTTAGATAATATCATTAGTAATCTTAGAATGCGTAATGCAACAGTATTGGAGCTGTCGGTGTCGGATCATACTCTACAATATGCTAGCATACCCGTTCGTTTAGCGACAAATCCATTGAAACTCTACAAATGGGTGAGAAACTTAAACGAAAACCACCTGCAAAACCTAAGCCATGAGCTTGAAAGGACATCATGGGAAAAAATTTATAATACTAATGATCTGGACGAATGTTTTAATATATTTCATGACATAATACTACAAGCTTTTGACAGATGTATCCCTTTAATAAAAGTTAATGTAAATAAGCACAAAAATGACAAAAGATGGATTACGACGGAAATTAAAACACTTTGTAAAAAAAAGAGAGAATATTTTATAAAATGTAAGCAGCCTGGAGATGATAACTCTGCAAATCAATATAAAAAATGCAGCAATACTTTAAAAAAGGTCATAGAATGCGCAAAGAGGGAACATCATGAAAATATAATTAGTAAATCATCCAATAAATTACGCTCTACATGGAATTTAATAAATGAAAATATAAATGGACCGCAACTAGATAAAGTCAATGCCTATACGGGACTCACTGACGGAACAAATATTGCTACCTCAGATGTAGAAGCAACAAATATTTTCCATAACTTCTTTATAAATGTTATAAATTCATCAGACGGTACAAATACCGTCCCTATAGCATTGCCCCCTTTTTACCCTGAAACTATGTTTGTGAGACCAGTGTGTAGAATAGACCTTCTAAAATTAGTAAGCAATTTAAAAAACAAAAAATCTAGTGGCTTTGATGGAATATCTACAAAAGTAATAAAATACATTATAAATGAAATTGTGGATCCACTAGCCTATATCGTGAACAGATCGCTTAGCGAAGGTATCTTCCCTACCAAGATGAAAAAAGCCAACATTAAACCCATACATAAGAAAGGAGATAAGCTTGACGTAAACAACTATCGGCCGATCTCATTGCTACCAGTGCTTTCAAAGATTTTTGAGGGTGCAATGGCGGATCAACTTCGTGGTTTTCTAAAATCAAACACAATAATAGCAGACGAGCAGTATGGGTTTCAAAGGGGAGTATCAACTTCTGATGCTATATTTAATATGACTAAATACGTGACAGAAACTATTGACGGAAACGAAAATGTTATAGCTGTACTAATAGACTTATCCAAAGCTTTCGATTACGTAAATCGGGAGACTATGCTTAATATTCTGTACCGCTACGGAATAAGGGGCACTGCAGGAGATTGGTTTGAGTCGTATCTTCAGAACCGTAAGCAAAGTGTGGTAATTGCCTCACATGACCGGATAACCAGAACGCTGAAAGATGTAGAGTCAAACACTTCAAATGTGCAACACGGAGTGCCTCAGGGAAGTGTATTGGGACCGTTACTGTTTCTCCTCTACGTAAATCATCTGCCTAGACTTATCACAAATAAAATGGTTATGTTCGCAGATGACATATCAGTGTTTTTCCAATTTAAAAGAGGGGTGGATGCCGACATGACAGATACTATTGTACAGTCTTTAACTACTATAATAAACTGGCTAAAATCGTTAAACTTAAGTACAAATATAAATAAGACTAAAATGCTACATTTCAGAAACTACGGATCAGCAGCAACAAACATAAAGATTGAGATAAATGGAAACCCTATTGAACTCGTTCGTAATGCCAAATTTCTAGGAGTGCATGTTGACGAACATTTAAATTGGAAGGAACATATTGAATTTCTTGAAGGCCAGTTAAGTAGTTTCTGTTATGCGCTGAAAAATTTAAAACAAGTAGCTACAAAAAAGGCTGCTCTCCAGTCATATTATGCGTTTTTCCAGTCCAGGGTTATCTATGGATTGGCTGCATGGGGCGGCTCCGTGGATTCGGACAAGATTTTTAAATTACAGAAGCGTTGCGTCCGTATTTTGAATGGAATAAGGTCGAACCGAGTTTCATGTAGAAATTCATTTGTAGAGCTGAATCTG
Organism: Esperia sulphurella; assembly: GCA_947086405.1. NCBI lineage: Eukaryota > Metazoa > Arthropoda > Insecta > Lepidoptera > Oecophoridae > Esperia > Esperia sulphurella. Next base: position 1,865,800 of record OX352261.1, read on the forward strand.
CATACAATGACCTCTCTCTATATAATAGAACTGTGCAAACTCGTCAGACGCTATCCCGAACTATTCCCGAATAGACCAGACTATAAGAGCACTCGTTTAAACATGCTCTATGAGAGGGGACTGAAGGTGCCATCACACAGGACTGCTTCGTACGAGAAAACTCTTACATATAATGCAATTAGGGTGTATAATAGATTGCCAACTGACATAAAAGCCTTGACTGACATTAAATTTTTAAAACAATTAAAAATATACCTGACTAAAAAATGTCCATACAGCGTAAACGAATTCTTGCAATGATAATTAATATAAAGGGTGTAAATTAGTATAAGAACCAGAAACATATTAGAAATATTTTGAAATTAATTATTGAAATTCTGATTTGACTTTATTTAAATGTTATGTATTTGTGTTGTATCTTTGTGTTGCATGTTGTATGTGTATTGTTACTATTTTAATTGCTACACCCCTGTGGGTAAAATTGCACTGATCAATTACCAAATATTGTATATTTTAATAACATCTACACCTACATGTAATTTATGGCAATAAATGAATTATAAAAATGAATTATACTATACATAGAATAAATGAGTAGGTATAGCTACTGATATATACTAATATAAGTTACTAAGTAAGGTACATACATAATAATATATATAACATAATTAATAATACATAATAATTACAATTACAATATGTGCCTGGCACCTAAAATATTTAATAAATTGCCCAAACAAATTGCATCATTACGACTACCTAGCTTTAAGCAAAAATTATTTGACATTCTCGTGGACAAGTGCTATTATACTATATCAGACTTTTTAAATGATGCAAATTTAAGTTGACATTTCTATATTATTTTAATAAATCGCTTTTGACATGTATATATTCCGTTATTGACATCTGTATATTGTACTTAATTATTTTCTTTAATTTTAATATGTATTGAAAAAAATGTTTAATTTGTAAAACGTTTAACATTAAATGTCGTACGCCTGTGGGCAAAACATAGAGTACCTAAATGTATTCGACCAGCTTAAAATTACCTGTGTTTACGATTAAATGATTTGAATTTGAATTTGAACAACTATACATATTATATACATAAATACATGCAAAATATACTAATATATAACATACCATACATATACATAATATATACTATATCACGGCAAGTTAGATAGGAAGTGCTCTTTGCATCTCAGTTTAAATGATCTTATTGTAGGACTTCTTTTATACATAATAAATTGTAATGTTACGTGGTCCACGCTGACGAAGTCGCGGGCAAACAGCTAGTTGTCAATAAAACAGAACCGAATTATCAACTTTAAAAATACCGAATGGTTAATTAGAAAATACACAATTATCAATAAATGGAACGGAAATGCTTAATTAAGAATATAGCTTTTTCAGTTTAATCAGTTACGTATCAATTCAAGTATCGCTTGTTGTCCAATTAAAACCATATGACGTTCTAAAAAGAATGTGATGTTGTTAATTTGAGAATATATTATTTTAAATGTACAAACTGTAATTGTAATTTTAACATATGGTAATAGGTTTACCTTTCCAAAATATAACAATATTTATGGCATGAAAAACATTAAATATATATTGCCTATAATAAATAGTCTGCCTATACAAAATATTTTTTTTTTACTAATCCTGAATATTTAAAAACATCTGTTACATAATTAATACAATGATTAAATGTTGTAAAAAAAATCTAGACATTTCAGGAATATACCTTTATTTATGCGATCATACGATATATTAATAATAATAAATATGTTACATAATTTTCCAGTCCTAAACTAGGCAGAGCCTGTGGTATGGTTACTAGATAACGGATAGGCATACTTCAATAAATATATAAACATCCAAGACTTGGGTACAAACATTCATAATCATCATACGAACATTTGCCCCTAGCGGGATTCGAACCCGCAACCTTCGGCGTGGCAGTCCGAGAGCTACCCCGTTCCGCCACGGAGGTCGTCATATGCTAAGTAAATAACTTATTAGTTGCGAACTCATCTTCTACAGAATAACCTCAATTTTGGTTTCACGAAAACTCTAGATGATAACTGAATGTCTCTTTATTGTTTTGATTAATAAAAAAAACCTCCAAATAACAGTTAAAATAAGTCACGATACCTTTTAAATATGAATGTGTATTGATAAATGAAATTTTTTGCTGCATCATTCTAAGTAGGTAGGTACCTTATAATTACAGCAAGAAAACTAGTGTACTTCTGTTAAACATAAACCATATTCTAGTCATAATCATAATCATTATTATGACTAGAATATAACTTGTGATTTTCTTTTAAGAAATCAATGTCCAATGATTCAATAATCTTAACAATATCTTTCTTTTACATTTAAGACAATTGTCTTCCTTATATGGAAGACAATATTCTCTTGAAATTTCCGTTCGTTTAGGAAATCTTTCTTTTCTGTGATGTCCTCCATATATAGATGACGCCGTTATCATCAGTCGAAATATGTCCACAGCTGAACATAAGCCCATAGAATGCCACTATAGGTTCGCTGTCCATTAGGAGATATCACCATAATCACCACGGAGAACGCTGCTGCCCGGCCCTGGTGCAATCCATTAGTCGTCGGACGATACCCACGGGAAGATTAGGTTATATTCTAAGCCGGGAACCACACAGCTTATATGGAAGACAACGATAAAATATTATTTTACCTGTAACTTCAAAGGCATCTTCGAAAGTCGCATCTCTGTATTTTTCCTTGCTTTTCTCAACGTCCGTTGCAAACGTGCCACTGTTCTCGGACTTCATTTTTATTATGACTATATTCTTAATAATAAATAGTATATTTTATTTTATTTAATACTTTTAATTTCAACCACTTTCATAATTTATAGTATTTGATTTTTTTATTTAATTATAATTGATTAATTGAATTCACTACTTTATTTAACCTACAGTATACGAAAACTTACTATTTAAGTATTTAACACTGCTACGTAATGTTTTTTAAACAATTAATTGAATTTACTAATTAATTAACTTATTTATATAGCCAAAATTGTCAACTTATTTAACATTAATAATTACAAAGTTATATATATAAGTACTATATAATAAATTTTATATTACTTAGTATTATTATATTAATTTTATACTCGTATAATACGTTATACTCGTATCACTGGCTAACCCCATTTTTATTATAGGTCCTGTCAGTAAGACAAGTGTTATACGACTGTTAAACCATTTGCCCACAGTGGTCCCGTCTCGACCACGTGGGGATTCAGAAAGTACTAAATATAGTTCTAACTAACTCCGGCGCATGCCATTGCATCGGAAGATCAAAATGTATAGAGCTGCTAATACCTCCCTTTGGGAATAGTTATTTTTTTTATTACTGTCGGTTGGTCAATTGTTTTTGATGGTATATTTTGTACAAGTTATAGGGAATATTTGGAAATGGACGTGTGTAACTAAAAATGTTTATATTTTTACAATAAGTAGAATAAATAACTTAAATGGTATATTTGGGTTCATTCAATCAGCTACATTTATGCCTAAATTAATGTAAGAATATTTTTTTTTGTCTAAAGATATATAATACTACTTTTGTCCGCGACTTCGTCCGCGTAGATTTCGAAATTTACACACTGCTTCTAACGATTAATTTGGTTTCCCGTAATAATGAGATATTTTTTGCGATAAAAACTAACTTATATCCTATACCAGAACCTAACCTATATGTGTGCCAAGTTTCATCCCGATCCGTCCATTGGTTAAATCGTGATTGAGTAACAAATATCCAAACATCCAAACTTTCGCATTTATTATATTATAGTGAGATTGGGCCCGATTCTGAAGGCACACATTTAAAATTTGACAGCGCTAAAATTGGTTTCGTCTCTATCTTCATAATACTGTGTGACAAGTATAGCAACAGTTTTAGTGCTGTCAAATTTTATCGTTGTGCCTTTAGAATCGAGCCCATTGTTATATGTATTATAGTCTTCACGCTACCTACTTATACTTATATAGTTCAAGTTCATCCGTACCTTACATCTGCGTTTGTATGTTTGTTGGTTTGTTAATTAACAATGAATAATTTTAAACTCCTGGAATAATCTGAGCGATGACCTCGTTGGCTTAGTAGCTCGGTCACGGGACTCGAGTGACAGAGGTCGTGGGTTCCATTCCAACTGGAGACAGACACATAATTGAAATGTTTACAAGTTGGTCCCCGTCTAAATTTATTGTAATATTTTATATTATAAAAAAAACTTCGCAAAAAGGCATAATTTTTTTTTTACAAAGATGGACGTAACAGATGTCTTCTAGCCAACCTTTACTATGGGAGAGCTGAAAAAGAAAATAATGGGAGATCAAAATCATTTTATATTTGTCGACTGTCCTCGGACTTGGTCAAATCCTATAGAACACGAGAAAATCCTATACTTTGAGATTTGACAAGTGTATGTATTTTATATTTGTATATATGTCATCGTCCTGGGACAAGTGGAGGGCAGGCGTGCCAGAGAAGACTATGGTCAGACCCGGTGAGGAGGCTGGCGGATCCTTGTATGAAGCGGTGCGGCTGGCCAGTAGAAGAAGATATGTGTATGTCTCTATATGAAATATTTATTTATTATATTTATAATCCATATCCAGCCTCCGTCCGCCTTCCTCAGGTCATCGGTCCATCTGGCGGCGGAGCGGAGCGCCCCACCGTGCGCGTGTCAATCCGCGGTCCCCAGCGAAGCCAACATAGTCCCGGTTTTGCAAGCAGACCCGACGATAGTTTAAAATTTCTTTTTTCCGCTCGGAAAGCGTGACCCGACGTCCTAAATAAAATATCCTGGCAATAAAAGTGCATAACAAGCTGCCTGAAAAATTAAAAAAAGAAGAAAATTTAAACGTATTTTTGCACAAATTGAAAGAGATATTGATTAACAAGTGCTATTATAGTTTATCCGAATTTTTCGCCGACGAACTCTAAAGTATCGTTAGTTTCAATAAATATATCCGCCACACGTTCTGCTACAATGTAAATTTCTTTTTAATGTAATGTTCTATGTAATTTGATATTTAGATATAATGTAATATTCTATGTAATTTCATAATTGCCATACCCAAATGGGTTTCATGTTAGTACTGGTAACATCTGTAACATCTTCATAACTTCATGGAATGCAAATAAATAAATAAATTCTAAATTCTAAAAACAAGACCAAATATTTTAAATAAAAATTTGTTCAGCCGACAAATACAAAAATACGACTTAGAAGTCACGCCACTACTGGGGGCTTAGTAAGTCATGCCAACTTAACTATTTTGTGTTTAGACCTTTGATTATTTTGTGTTATTCTATCTTCTATAATTAAATACTTTTAAAACACTAAAAACTTTTTTTATGACATATTTCCGCAAATGTGTCCCGGTCTGACAAAATAAATAAATGGTCACGTTAGGTATAGTGGTATTCATCGGGGAAGGCCTGATATGATGATGATTTAACTTTTAATAGTAACTTTATTTATCATAAATGTTACAGGCATTTTCCACTGTCACGAAATTTGATACACTGAATTTTTTTTCGTTAAAAGTAACGGAAATTTTATCAAAATATAAGTTAAGTGTTATAAAAAAAAGTGTCTATAAAAAAGTGAAAACCGAAGTATGTGTAGCATGTAGATAATGTCATAGTATATAACATTCTATCTATGTCAGTATGTATTATTAAAATAAAAATTCTAAAATATAGTTCAGTTATTTCTTTTCTTTAATATATATTCTTTATTGCACATAAATTTTACAAAAAAAAAGGGCATAACATAAAAGTGTACAAGGGTGGACTTATCTCTTTAAGAGATCTCTTCCAGCCAAACTCCACTGTGGGAAAAGCTAAAATATGCTTTTTTATTAGTATAGTAAGGGGGTAAAACCACGCGGCGATAGCTATAGCAACTCAATAAAAAAACATCGCCAACATCTAATACGACAACAATAACGCAATTTGAATGAGTTTGACTGTGAGGTTATCAACGGTCGGGCGTGATATAATAATATTGAGATAAGCTATCACTACCAGTCAAGTGCGTGGTTCGTGCTTTATCTGAACCTAGATTGAGTTCGAACCAGTAGCAGTGGTTGGTTACGGACCTTGAGTTTCGCGGAGGGTCACTATTAAATTAAAAAAAATATTATTAAATAAAAAAAAACCGCCTTCAAAAAACACCCAGGAACTACAAGCAAAAAATAATTAATCACATTTACGTACGATTTCCCAAACCTACAAATCAAATTTATATTATAACTAGCTGTTGCCCGCGACTTCGTCCGCGTGGATCACTTAACATCACAAATTATTATGTATTTCCCGTAGGAATGCGATGTTTTTTCGGGATAAAAACTATCCTTTGTCCTGTTCCAGGACCTAACCTATATGTGTGCCAAGTTTCATCGCGATGGTTCACTATTTTATAGGCTATAATGGCTTACACATAAGATATAGATATATACTGTGGCGGGCTTTTTTGTAGGACTATTTAAGATAAACATTTCCATCATACATTTTTACATATATGTAACTCTAGCGGTTTTGGCAGCGCACGCCAGAATAGCTCGCAGATGGTAGATTTTTTCCTACTTACTTGATATTTTGGACAATTCACACAATATCTTTATAAATTGTAGCCTATGTGTTATTCTGATGTATATTATTGTAAAGTTTCATTAAAATCCATTTAGTAGTTTTTACGTGAAAGAGTAACAAACATCCATCCATACTTACAAACTTTCGCGTTTATAATTTTAGTAGGATTCCAGTAGAAAAATCAACTAAACTAATCACCCAATTCTACTTATATATTAAAAATGTGAAAGTTTGGATATTTATTCCAGCCAGTTGCTATATGAGGATTGTGGTATATTCTAGTCTATTGATATATTCTTGTATTCATCGTTATCTTATAATTGTTTAAACTATATATTATGTGGAAACAGAAGTCACGAGAGAAAATATAAATCCACACGCAACAATCTTGTTAATTATCAGTATCATGATGTTTTCGCAAATATTAACATAATTGCAATTAAATAAATAAATTGTCAGACTTGGTAACAGTTTCAACCAATCACGGAGTTACCCTGAGGTTATCTCTAATTCTAGAATATGTCTTGATTACCTTTTCGAAGGTTCTAAGGGGCAACAACAACATCAAGGTATAAGCCTTCTCAATAAAATGCCACTTTTGGTGAGCTAGGCTTAGCAGGCGGATTGGTAATCGTAGTTGATCATAATATACACAGGAGAACGTTGCTGTCTGTCTCTGGTGCAAGTCCTTAGTGGCCTTGACGACACCCACGGGAAGACTGGGGGTGGCCCTATTCTAAGCCGGAAACCACACGGTTTAAATAATCTTTATTTTTATGCTGTTAATGTACATATAGGTTAAGTATCGGTCATTGTTCCCTGATTATATTATTGGATTACCCTGTTTACTCTACTCGGATATTTATGAGTGCATTTATAAGTACTGCATTATGTTGTGATTTATATTATTACCAAAGAAACAAGGATCCAATCAAATCAACTATAGAGACCCTGGGCCCGTGGTCAGCCGACACGAAGGCGTTCTTGAAGGCTCTGTCGATCAGGCTGGTCCACGCCTCCGGAGACCTCAGGACTGGCGCCTACCTCGCACAACGTGTAAGCCTGGCCATCCAGCGAGGTAATAGCGCCAGCGTCCTGGGGACTATGCCTCACCACGAGGGGTCGGACGGCATACACCTGTTGTAAATAATTTCTTATAATTACTGTATTTTTAAACTCAATCTAATAAATATTTTATTTAATCAACCATATGTGATATTATTATTGATCAAAACCTATTATATGTATACCCACCGACATTCCATGCTTGCGTGGCATTTGACCCGTCATCGGTCTATCAATGTCTAGGTACTGTTGGACATTCAACGTCTATACGTCCCACTGTTGAGTACTGATAGGCCCTCACCACGACGGGCATACTGGCTTCATTCATCATCATCATATCAGCCTTTAGACGTCCACTGTTGACATAGGCCTTCCCCAATGAACGCCACCACACGTGGTCCTCCGCCCTCCGCATCCAGCCACTACCGGCTACCTTCTTCAGGTCGTCGGTCAACCTGGCGGCGGGGCGTCCCACCCTGTCTTATTGACAGTACCTAAAAGCAAAAACACACAGAAAGCGAATGCGTGGCGGAGACGTTTTCCTGTTTTTTTTTGTCTTGTTCGACTTTGTATGAGATACTTCACACAGAGTACCGCCGCGGGACGCGGGAATTCAATTCAATTACACTTTATTGCACATGGAAAAAAAAAAGATACAATAATAAAGTAACTTGCATATGTACATCTAGGCGGTCTTATCGCTAAAAGCGATTTCTTCCAGACAACCTTTGGGTAGAGGATAAGAATAACAGAAAAAGGTAGGTTGAGCAGTTAAATAAATGAAAGAGTATAGTTTATACCAGTAAGGCATACACTTACAAATTTACATAAATACATACTCAATATATACACATATTCATACATTCATAGATATATTCGTACAATATGGAATTGTATCACACAATGTGGAATTGATAACGACTAAGTTATAAAATAAAGTAAATGGGGGAGTGAGACGGTCAGTCAGCAAGAAAGTGTTCCTTGACTTGCCGCTTGAACGCGTCTAAGGATTGCCCGTATCGACACAGGGAACGAGCTCCAAGGACGTATACAATACAATACAATACAAAATTTATTTATTATCTCAACACAAAGATTAAGTACAATTATAATGTATAAAATTAAAATGATTACAATTTATCTTTTGTGAGAGACTAGTGCCAAAAATAGGATGAAACTGTGAGATCAGGTCACCAGGCTCCCACCCCATGGAATTTTAGCGCATCACCCTGCCATACCAACCAATTAGATTAATAATTAATTACCCGATAAAAAAAAAGTACTGCGCAAATGATTAATTTAGAACATAATACATCTAGATGTGCGAGTATAATTTTTATAACATGCATTATGAAAAATTAATGTGTATGTTTGTGAGTGTGTTTGTGTATATCATGTGATACGGGTGAATGTGGAAAGTATAGCGTGAAGTGTAGAGGATTGATCGTAGAATTTAGAGGAGTGAGTAGGAACTTGAAGGCGAAGGGTTTTTATGGTGTATACCGCTACCGCCACGCCTCCGCCACGCAGTCGTCATCTGTGTGTTTCGGGCATAATTCCGATATGGGTGAGGCTCACAAAAAATTGTCATTGTCACGTGCCAAAATTCAAGAAATTTTATTTTTTTATTTTGGTAGTTCTTTATAAATGATCTGATTATATACTCGATTTAAATTATGAACGCATTTTAATTTAAGCAAAAAACAAACTGGTACAAAAAGTTGGAGAGAGTAGTTTCATAGAAAAATAAAATGTGTCCACGCGTAGTACATTATAAGTAGATTCTGATTATAATATATAATAAATATTCTATAACCCTGAATTAAATAACACTTATCCAATGACGAACAACTGAAACATTCGCAGAAAGACATAAAAAGAACGAAATTATGAATGGTAATTATCAAGGTTAATGGACAACGTAATTCTATAAATCGACTTCTAATGTTTCGGTACGATTAAACATTTATTGCAAGACTAATTAATATTATTAATTCAGCTTTTTATTGTTTAAATTTTCATTCAATGGAAAATCTGTGACATGGCAACCTGGTCGAATCGCATCAGGCAAAGAGTATACAGCTATAGAATTACTCGTGAATAGTATCATCATCTGCTCCGCAGCATATGCCGTTAAAAAGATTAGAGAGTTGACAGATATAGCTACAGCAAGACTTGTATATTTTAGCTACTTTCACAGTCTTATGTCTTATGGCCTCTTTGCTCTGGGGTGGTGCCGCTGATATCGATTCTATATTCATTTTACAAAAAAAGAGTAATAAGATCTATTTATGGGCTTCGTAGTCGTGATTCTCTAAGAGAATTATTTAAGGAAATAAATATAATGACGGTGCCATGTCAATACATATTCGCTAACATTATGTACGTTAGACAGAACCTTTCTTTACTCAACTTAAATAATGAGAGGCATAATTTAAATCTTAGAAATAATAATAAAATTCAAATACATCATTCTAGATTGTCTAAGATCAATAATTCATTTGTGGGGCTGTGCGTGCGTTACTACAACAAGGTTCCGAATGAAATTATTAACTTGTCTGAACAAAAATTTAAATCTTCTATAAAAGTTAATCTGTGCAAGAAAACCTACTATAAGTTAGATGACTACTTAAATAATAAAAGTCCATGGAGTGCTTGATGGCTCAGCATAGGTAGACTTAATGATTGTAATGAATAAGATAAATCAAAGGTAGGGCCCTGTGCCGTTGGGTTTGTTGCCACTTCTTCCCCTCGGTTATACAGGTGATAGTGGAGTAGTTTTAGGCAGAATTTAACGTCAAAAAGAGAATATTATTTAACCGTAACGTCAATATTTAGTAATAATTAAATGTTCTGCGTAGTAACTGCACAAGTTTCATTGTGAATGTGAAAGAGTTGTGGCTACTTGCGTGGAACAGAGCGATTGTTTGGAACGCTCCATCTAGTAGTACATAGAGATCGTTGTTCGCAACACATCACTCCAAGTGGTATCAGCGGGCAAAGGAAAGTCGCTCTGAGACGTTTGTAAGGATCGCGCAAAGTGGCCTCTGCCTACCCCTATTTAAGTATGTATATGTAGGCTGAGTTTCAACGGGCATGGCTAGTGGGTCACGCTATTCGCATAGGAGTCAACGAAAGAAGTAGGTAACTCAATACGAGCCGGATACTAAAAAATTCCCAATTTGTCAGATTAGTAGGTCACAGTAGTTGATTCATTAAAATTAAGGAAGTTTTGATTAAGGACTGGTTATACTTAGTCTGGTTATGTACAGTACGAAATGCCTATGCGTCTTACACTCTACCCTCAGATGATTTAAGTGAAATTAATACAATAACTTCACATCATTAATTTGTGACTGTAATCATGCTAAAACGTCTAAATTTCCCGATCTAATCAGTAAAATACAATTAGGAAAATAGCTTTTACAGGCGCTCCTAGCTAATTACCTAGATAATTTTAAGATCCTTGTGTGACTAACTTTATTTTGTTCTGCAATGTATAATATTTTAATATGAATAAAGGAACTTTGAAATGAATGACTAGTGAAATGTCAGTTTTTGACTTGTCAGTATAAAGTTTGAATCTCAAATTCGGATATAGTGAAGCTTTTATTTAGAAATCTGTGGTGATCGTTATCTGTGCCAAAGTGTAAGCATAATAAGTAGTAATGGGTTCGAATCCCGCTAGGGGCAAATGTTCGTATGATGAATATGAATGTTTGTACCCAAGTCTTGGATGTTTATATATTTATTTAAGTATGTTTATCCGTTATCTAGTAACCATAGCACAGGCTCTGCCTAGTTTGGGACTGGATAGTTGGTGTGAATGTTTGACATATTTATTTATTTGCAAGTGTTTATAAGGGCCAATACTTAAATTCTAATAAACACACAAATACTTACTGAAAACAGCATCATCATAACTATCAGCCTAAATACGTCCACTGCTGAACATAAGCCTCCCCAATAGAATGCCACTTTTGGTGGGCGGTCCACTGGGGGATTTGCCAAAATTCGCTTAACAGGCGGATTGGTGATCGCAGTAATGATCTTAATGTACACAGGAGAATGCTGCTGCCCGTCCCTGTTGCAATCCTTCCTAGTAACACATACGAACGTGGTGCAATATAGTGGACCATAAGCGCCTGATAATATATTTGTCGCAATAATGTTGTTATTGTAAGGCATGAAGTGACAAATGTGTAGCAATATTATCACTACTGGGGTAACACATACGAACGTGGTGCAACATAGTCGACCATAAGCGCCTGATAATATATTTGTAGCAATAATATTGTTATTGTAAGGCATGAAGTGACAAATGTGTAGCAATATTATCACTACTGGGGTAACACATACGAACGTGGTGCAACATAGTCGACCATAAGCGCCTGATAATATATTTGTAGCAATAATATTGTTATTGTAAGGCATGAAGTGACAAATATGTTGCAATGTTATCAGTACCTGAGGGCCACGTGTAGGGAAGCTGGGGTAACACATACGAACGTGGTGCAACATAGTCGACCATAAGCGCCTGATAATATATTTGTCGCAATAATGTTGTTATTGTAAGGCATGAAGTGACAAATGTGTAGCAATATTATCACTACTGGGGTAACACATACGAACGTGGTGCAACATAGTCGACCATAAGCGCCTGATAATATATTTGTAGCAATAATATTGTTATTGTAAGGCATGAAGTGACAAATATGTTGCAATGTTATCAGTACCTGAGGGCCACGTGTAGGGAAGCTGGGGTAACACATACGAACGTGGTGCAACATAGTCAACCATAAGCGCCTGATAATATATTTGTAGCAATAATATTGATATTGTAAGGAATTAAGTGACAAATATGTTGCAATGTTATCAGTACCTGAGTGCCACGCGTAGGGAAGCTGGGGTAACACATACGAACGTGGTGCAACATAGTCAACCATAAGCGCCTGATAATATATTTGTCGCAATAATGTTGTTATTGTAAGGCATGAAGTGACAAATGTGTAGCAATATTATCACTACTGGGGTAACACATACGAACGTGGTGCAACATAGTCGACCATAAGCGCCTGATAATATATTTGTAGCAATAATATTGTTATTGTAAGGCATGAAGTGACAAATGTGTAGCAATATTATCACTACTGGGGTAACACATACGAACGTGGTGCAACATAGTCGATCATAAGCGCCTGATAATATATTTGTAGCAATAATATTGTTATTGTAAGGAATTAAGTGACAAATGTGTTGCAATGTTCTCACTACCTGAGGGCCACGTGTAGGGAAGCTGGGGTAACACATACGAACGTGGTGCAACATAGTCAACCATAAGCGCCTGATAATATATTTGTAACAATAATATTGTTATTGTAAGGAATTAAGTGACAAATGTGTTGCAATGTTCTCACTACCTGAGGGCCACGTGTAGGGAAGCTGGGGTAACACTTACGAACGTGGTGCAAATAGTCAACCATAAGCGCCTGATAATATATTTGTAGCAATAATATTGATATTGTAAGGAATTAAGTGACAAATATGTTGCAATGTTATCAGTACCTGAGTGCCACGCGTAGGGAAGCTGGGGTAACACATACGAACGTGGTGCAACATAGTCGACCATAAGCGCCTGATAATATATTTGTAGCAATAATATTGTTATTGTAAGGAATTAAGTGACAAATATGTTGCAATGTTATCAGTACCTGAGGGCCACGTGTAGGGAAGCTGGGGTAACACATACGAACGTGGTGCAACATAGTCAACCATAAGCGCCTGATAATATATTTGTAGCAATAATATTGTTATTGTAAGGAATTAAGTGACAAATGTGTTGCAATGTTCTCACTACCTGAGGGCCACGTGTAGGGAAGCTGGGGTAACACATACGAACGTGGTGCAACATAGTCGACCATAAGCGCCTGATAATATATTTGTAACAATAATATTGTTATTGTAAGGAATTAAGTGACAAATATGTTGCAATGTTATCAGTACCTGAGGGCCACGTGTAGGGAAGCTGGGGTAACACATACGAACGTGGTGCAACATAGTCGACCATAAGCGCCTGATAATATATTTGTAGCAATAATATTGTTATTGTAAGGAATTAAGTGACAAATATGTTGCAATGTTATCAGTACCTGAGGGCCACGTGTAGGGAAGCTGGGGTAACACTTACGAACGTGGTGCAAATAGTCAACCATAAGCGCCTGATAATATATTTGTAGCAATAATATTGATATTGTAAGGAATTAAGTGACAAATATGTTGCAATGTTATCAGTACCTGAGTGCCACGCGTAGGGAAGCTGGGGTAACACATACGAACGTGGTGCAACATAGTCGACCATAAGCGCCTGATAATATATTTGTAGCAATAATATTGTTATTGTAAGGAATTAAGTGACAAATATGTTGCAATGTTATCAGTACCTGAGGGCCACGTGTAGGGAAGCTGGGGTAACACATACGAACGTGGTGCAACATAGTCAACCATAAGCGCCTGATAATATATTTGTAGCAATAATATTGTTATTGTAAGGAATTAAGTGACAAATGTGTTGCAATGTTCTCACTACCTGAGGGCCACGTGTAGGGAAGCTGGGGTAACACATACGAACGTGGTGCAACATAGTCAACCATAAGCGCCTGATAATATATTTGTAACAATAATATTGTTATTGTAAGGAATTAAGTTACAAATGTGTTGCAATGTTCTCACTACCTGAGGGCCACGTGTAGGGAAGCTGGGGTAACACATACGAACGTGGTGCAACATAGTCGACCATAAGCGCCTGATAATATATTTGTAACAATAATATTGTTATTGTAAGGAATTAAGTGACAAATATGTTGCAATGTTATCAGTACCTTAGGGCCACGTGTAGGGAAGCTGGGGTAACACATACGAACGTGGTGCAACATAGTCGATCATAAGCGCCTGATAATATATTTGTAGCAATAATATTGTTATTGTAAGGAATTAAGTGACAAATATGTTGCAATGTTATCAGTACCTGAGGGCCACGTGTAGGGAAGCTGGGGTAACACATACGAACGTGGTGCAACATAGTCGACCATAAGCGCCTGATAATATATTTGTAGCAATATTTTTTGTTGTCATACCCACCTGATGGTAAGTGCAGGCGCGGATACAAGAAGGGATGACATTACCCACTTACCCAGGCACGGATACAGGACTAAGTGATTTTTGTAAACAGGCAGACGTGAGGCACTTATATTATAAATGCGAAACTTTGGATGTTTGGATGTTTGTTATTCAATCACGCTTCAACAACTGGACGGATCGGGATGAAACTTGGCACACATATATGTTAGGTCCTGGAATAGGTCTGTTAGCGTCGTGCTCAATATATAAATGTTAATTTGGACAAACCAAACTAATTTCATTATTGTATAATTTTGTTAGTAGTAAGAGGGTAGTTAATTATTTATATTTGGTCGACCACCCTCCGCAAATGTCTGCGTCCCGCAGTCCGCAGCTAACCGCCAGTCCAACCGCGCGACTACTCTTTGTAATATCACGTGTATTTCCAATAAACTCTATAGGGTTAATATACAATAATAAAATTAGGTAAGTTTGTCCCAATATAAAAATTATTCCTATGTCCTTGAAGAAATTATACCAAAAAGTACCTATACTTTTTGGTATAATTGTTCGCCTTTATTCCACGAACCCGACACATAAGTAACAAAGATTTAGGAATAGATTTTATCCTAAAAAAACTTCTCATTACAGGAAATACACATTAATTTGTGATGTTAAGTTGTCCACGGGGACGAAGTCGCGGGCAATAGCTAGTAACATATAAACAAACAAGTTACATAAATGCAGCTCGCGGGTTCACCTGAAAAACCATTAGTTGTCCTTTACACTAAAATGATATTCCCGGTATCAATATAGAAATAAAGATATTAAAAAATTACAGTAAATACTTACATACATACATAATACTCACGCCTTGGTCCCAGAGGGGTAGGCAGAGATGATATATCGCCACTTTGCGCAAACTAATGTCGCAAAGCGGCTTTCCTTCACCCGCTTTACTACAGTATGTGATTTAGATTTAGGTTGCCGTGTGGTTTCCGGTAGAGTAGAATAGGACTACTCCAACTCTTCCCGTGGATGTCGTACAAGGCGACTAAGGGAATACATTATAAAACATCAATCAGGCCTCCCCAACTCGTCTGGCCAGCGCGGGGAGTGTACGCCAAATCCTCCGTCTGTCTCCGGCAGATGAGAGAGGGTTGTGCTCCTGCAGTGGAGACAGAAATAACCTGATGATGATGATGAGATAAATAATGTTTAAATGGCGCTCTAGAAGACTTCGTACCACGTCGGTCCTGGCAGAATATCAGCGTCGCAGCGCTGGGCTGCGACATTACTCTGAGAAAAAAATAAGTAGCCCTCCTACTTACGTAAGGATAAAAATATACCACTATTACGTAAGTAGCCGCCCCCATTATAAATAGTATGCCGGCCACATTATTAAGTAGTTTGGTTACTTAGTAATGTGGCTGGCTACTGAATCAGTTGTAGGGGACACCGTTTATAATGGGGGCGGCTACTTATGTAATAGTGGTATATTTTTATCCTTACGTAAGTAGGAGGGCTACTTATTTTTTTCTCAGTGTATGCTGAGTCAGGGCCCTTTCTGCAGCACAGCACGGGCTACACTGTTACTGTTACTCTGTTATGTCTGTTTGCTGTACTTCTGTATCAATATGTGACCTATTTGTAACATTGTATTTGTGCTGTGTCTAAGAATAAATGAATTATCTATCTATCATACCATACTTATACTTATTTACACTTATCTATTCACAAACTAGGTTTTTCTCCACGATATAAATTAGAAATGGATAGAACAATTCAACAATATACGAGTAACATCCAGAACTGAATTGAAAACGTAAGCTCACTTCTCGACTAAACGTCACGTTCCTTCTTCCTTTCATAATCCATCCTAATATTTCTTGATCCAACTCGAAAGCTTTCTCTAGATAATCGTTGCTTGAAGGTCTTACTTATTATAATATCAAAATTTTCCTCCTAGATGTGTATGTGCGAATGTGTATGGATCTACAGCTAGAGGTCGTCCTAGCAGGACGTTCAAGGATCAAATTAGTAACGTCTTCAAAAAGGCTGGGGTCCGCAGTGAGTAGAATAAAAGGAGGTGCATGAACAGGTTGATGGATGTGAGTGAGGCTAGTGAGGTGTGTCAGAATCGCGCAAAGTGGCGATCCATCGTCTCTGCCTCGTCGTGTACCTCCACTTGTAGGAAACATAGAAAGAAATAAAATTAGGTTAAATTATAGCAATGAATTCGAAGGTCAGGTTGAAATTACTCAATGACATAATTATAAGCAATTGTCTTTGATGGATGATTATTAATGATAAACAATATGTTTCGTAATTGTGCTATGTACGGATTCTTAGGAAGCAATAAAAGACATAGATACATATATTTATTAATAACTTCCTTTACAGGTCAAATCAAATTAATTACAATATAAAATAAAAACACAATCACATAAACAATAATAAATTAAAATAAATATGTCATCCGTCCCACTGACGTTATAGATTTCTATTATTTTAAACTAGTGGTGCCCGCGGCTCTGCTCGCGTGGACTACAGTATCCGCTCCTATTCCCGCCCCCGCTCCCCCTTCCGCTCACAATCTAACAAACTTGATAAATCAAATAAGAGGAAAACCATTTCATCCTTATAATTGACTCTAACGATCGATGCAATAAATACTCAGGGTGTAATTTTTACAGATTTTAGTCGGTTCGATTCCCGGGTGTGGCAAGCGAAATTTCGGAAATCTTTGAATGCAGTTTTCTTTCTTTTCAAAAATAAAGGTACGATTTCTTTGAGTAAAATTTTCTATGTACAGTATTAAAAGTACTTTCCCTTCATAACTTTTAATACTGTAGATAGAAAAATTTTCTCAAAGAAATCGTTCCTTTATTTTTGAAATGAATTTTATATTTATATTTTTATTATATTTAAAGTGGTCACGTAGTATGGGAACTTTCCCTAAATAGTGACGTCACGGATAAAAGGTGATAAATTGTTTTAGCGTACTTCTATGTACCTAAATAGGAATCTCGGCGTCACACAGACGACCTTGTGTGCAATTTCGTTCCTATTTGGCAAAATGCCATCAGCACGTATATCTATATTAGTTAGTTCCCTTCTCCATACATTGCTGGTTTCCTCCGCTTTCTTTGATTTAGCGCTCTTTTGTACAAGCAATGGATGTTGCGGCAATGGTAAATATTGTTGGATTGGTCTTCATAACTGCTTACAGAATAATGAAATGAGTGAACGCTGAAAATGTGTTTGATATTGATAAGGGTCGGCGTTTATTAAAACAGAAAAACGTCAAGGGGTATCACGGGGCGAGAAGCGGGCGAAGGAAAGCCACTTTGCGACATTAGATTGCGCAGTGGCGATACTGTAAAATATCACACAATAAAAACACATCCATCCAGTAAAACATCTATTCGAGACAAAGCGTCATGGAAATAACAAATTACCCTCTCTTATAAAATAGTTGCTTATAAACTACCCCATACATTACAGATACGTCGTCTCTGCCTACCCCTCTGGGACCAAAGCGTGAGCATTTGTATGTAAAAACGTTTAGAAGTGACTCGTCAGAACTAAGTTTGATGTATGTCTTTAGTTTGTCTATGAAAGCGAATGTTTTGTATAATATTTAGAAAAAAACAGACACATGTAGGAGTTGCTAGATCCGTATTTTTTTCCAAATGCCTAGACTTAAATAAAAAAAATCAAGACTTAGAAAAATGAGTAACAATGGCTCCTTCTCATTCATGCAATGATTCATTATGTCAGCCGTTAGATGTCCACTGTTGTATATAGGCCTTCTTCAATGAACGCCACCACACCCTTTATGCACACACAAAGATAAAACCAACAAAGCAATAAAATGAAAAAAAAAATATATAAAAACTAGAGAAAACAATTAATTTTTTTTAAAATGGTTAAAATAGTATGCGTGTCCCGTGGCAGCAAAAGGGCAAACGACTCAGCATATACCTAGATCAAGTAAGGTGCTGGGCGCTGATTTTCAGTCGCACCCGGTGCAGACAAGTTTGTCTACAGTACCAAACAAAGAAGTAATAAATATGATTTGTGTAATTGCAATACGTATCAAAATGGCTACATAGATAAAGAAAGCGGGATTTTTAAGCGCTGAAAATGAGATATCTAGCAACACTATACGCACATCAGACACGCCTTTACAAGCGTTTCCACTGCACAACGGTGCGTCGCGCCTCTGCGTGACTTTGAAAATGCTTGCCGAGCTTTCATTCAGTCTGAGTCGTGCCGCCAACCGGTCGCGTGCGACTGCGACTCACGACCGCAAGCATGATCGACCATCGCAACGGTCCTGAAAGTTACGATACTGAAAACGGGATCATGACCTCAGCGACGCCGTTCGAGGAGGCGCTTACTAAGACAGGTAGATATTGCTTTTTCATCATCATCAGCCCTAAAACTGCTTTACATAGGCCTTTCCCAATGATCGCCACCACCCTTCCGCATCCAGCCGCTTCCGGCCACCTTCTCAGGTCGTCGGTCCATCTTGCGGGTACCGATCAGCGGTCTCCACTGCATTTTTTAATGTGTTTAATGAATGCTTAATTGTTTTTTGTTTGTTGGTAACGTGTTTTCACAAAGCAAACCAAGAACGTTAGTGGTTGATAAATTGGGGTAACTCTAAATTAATTATTAGTTTATTAATCTTACGCGCTGAAAAATGAAACGTTACATGATCCATAAATGGTTTAAATTCTGATGTTGCTCAGTGACTTATAGTGGATTTTTCCCTCCGTCACTAAAGTGGTCACTCGCTTGGCTTTGCGCTTTGTTGCACCAGTTGACCGCTTGCAGCTCCAGAGTTTATATTTATTACTGCATGGATAAAAATGGGTTAGCCCAACTAGTTCTACTGTTAGTTCTACTGTTAGTTCGACTGTTGGTTCTACTGTTAGTTCTACTGTTAGTTCGACTGTTGGTTCTACTGTTAGTTCTACTGTTAGTTCTACTGTTAGTTCTACTGTTAGTTCTACTGTTAGTTCTACTGTTAGTTCTACTGTTAGTTCTACTGTTAGTTCGACTGTTGGTTCTACTGTTAGTTCTACTGTTAGTTCGACTGTTGGTTCTACTGTTAGTTCTACTGTTAGTTCTACTGTTAGTTCTACTGTTAGTTCTACTGTTAGTTCTACTGTTAGTTCTACTGTTAGTTCTACTGTTAGTTCTACTGTTAGTTCTACTGTTAGTTCTACTGTTAGTTCTGCTGTTAGTTCTGCTGTTAGTTCTGCTGTTAGTTCTACTGTTAGTTCTACTGTTAGTTCTACTGTTAGTTCTACTGTTAGTTCTGCTGTTAGTTCTGCTGTTAGTTCTACTGTTATTTCGACTGTTGGTTCTACTGTTAGTTCTACTGTTAGTTCTACTGTTAGTTCTGCTGTTAGTTCTGCTGTTAGTTCTGCTGTTAGTTCTACTGTTAGTTCTACTGTTTCACTGTTAGTTCTACTGTTAGTTCTACTGTTAGTTCTACTGTTAGTTCTACTGTTAGTTCTACTGTTAGTTCTACTGTTAGTTCTACGTTAGTTCTACTGTTAGTTCTGCTGTTAGTTCTGCTGTTAGTTCTACTGTTATTTCGACTGTTGGTTCTACTGTTAGTTCTACTGTTAGTTCTACTGTTAGTTCTACTGTTAGTTCTGCTGTTAGTTCTACTCTTAGTTCTACTGTTGGTTCTACTGTTAGTTCTACTGTTAGTTCTACTGTTGGTTCTACTGACTGCAAATTCAGAGTTTATATCTGTTACTGCATGGAGAAAACGGGTTGGTCCAACTAGTTATACGGTTAGTAGAACTAACAGTAGTTGTACTGTTAGTTCTACTGTTAGTTCTGCTGTTAGTTCTGCTGTTAGTTCTACTGTTATTTCGACTGTTGGTTCTACTGTTAGTTCTACTGTTAGTTCTACTGTTAGTTCTGCTGTTAGTTCTACTCTTAGTTCTACTGTTGGTTCTACTGTTAGTTCTACTGTTAGTTCTACTGTTGGTTCCACTGACTGCAAATTCAGAGTTTATATCTGTTACTGCATGGAGAAAACGGGTTGGTCCAACTAGTTATACGGTTAGTAGAACTTACAGTAGTTGTACTGTTAGTTCTACTGTTAGTTCTGCTGTTAGTTCTGCTGTTAGTTCTACTGTTATTTCGACTGTTGGTTCTACTGATAGTTCTACTGTTAGTTCTACTGTTAGTTCTACTGTTAGTTCTGCTGTTAGTTCTGCTGTTAGTTCTGCTGTTAGTTCTACTGTTAGTTCTACTGTTAGTTCTACTGTTAGTTCTGCTGTTAGTTCTGCTGTTAGTTCTACTGTTATTTCGACTGTTGGTTCTACTGTTAGTTCTACTGTTAGTTCTACTGTTAGTTCTACTGTTAGTTCTGCTGTTAGTTCTGCTGTTAGTTCTGCTGTTAGTTCTACTGTTAGTTCTACTGTTAGTTCTACTGTTAGTTCTACTGTTAGTTCTACTGTTAGTTCTACTGTTAGTTCTACTGTTAGTTCTACTGTTAGTTCTGCTGTTAGTTCTGCTGTTAGTTCTACTGTTATTTCGACTGTTGGTTCTACTGTTAGTTCTACTGTTAGTTCTACTGTTAGTTCTACTGTTAGTTCTACTGTTAGTTCTACTGTTAGTTCTGCTGTTAGTTCTACTCTTAGTTCTACTGTTGGTTCTACTGTTAGTTCTACTGTTAGTTCTACTGTTGGTTCCACTGACTGCAACTTCAGAGTTTATATCTGTTACTGCATGGAGAAAACGGGTTGGTCCAACTAGTTATACGGTTAGTAGAACTAACAGTACAACTAGTCAAAAACCCATAGCTGCAAATTGTCCGGTCAAAGTTGTAATGAAGTTACGTCATTAAGGTAAATATTTTATGATTTCCTTTATATAGCTTTTTTTTCTTTTTGTTACTCCGTTCAGTGTATACAACTTCCTATATGTGGAAGCTTGTTATTGGCATATATTTATCCATACATTGTAACATTTTGTGAAAATAGCTGTTAGCTTTCCTAATAAAATAAACTAAAATAGCCTTAGATATCAATTGAGTTTGCATTTGCCCCTTATTTGCAAATGTCCGCAGTGTACCAGTATTTTTCATGCTGTGTTTGTGAATGTTATTCAACACATCTTTAAAAATCTGAAAGTCTACGTATTTTTCCAAATTACTTTAACTGTTTGCACTCACTCAATAAAGCTAATGTGTGTAATACGATATTACTGTGCTGTGTATGTCTGTTTCATCTTCGCAATATGTTGCTCCATTCGCTGTAATTATTAAGCTAAAGTTCAGGCTTGTTGACTCAATTAGCGGACAGTGCAGATCGATGTGGAAAAAGCCATTATCGTTTTGTCAGCTAGCCTAGCCCTGTGACGTTGCCTGCACCTGATGTATTGCTGGGAAACTAGAAACCACACCAAGATGATGGGATGTGATGTTACTAATTTCCCATGGGAACATTAGTAGCATATCATCGGCGCAAATTTAAGTTGGCGTAAGGGACAAACCACGCAAGAAAACTTGTTATTACTTGTTACTATTGCCTTTGTGTTTTAGTGCCTATTTTGTTTATGTTCCAACATTTATCATGTTAAAGGATAGTCAGTGAATTTCATAGTTATTTATATATACCATTAGATAGATAATTGAAAGCTGGGTTTGGAAGCTAGAAATACGGATTTTGGGATTTTGTTCCTTACGCTAATTTAAATTTCCATCGACAATATAGTTCTCAGGGTTGCGACACTTGTGGACTTTAGAATGTACAAATACTGCAAGTATATTGGCGACAGAGACAGCATATTATCAGTCAGGATGTCTTCCTGTTTGCCACTTCAGACTTCGTGGAAAACCCTAAATATAATTTTCGCCACGTATAGATAGCAGTATAACACCGTTATATTATGTAAAACTAGCTGGTGCCCGCGACTTCGTCTGCGCAGGATTGGTATTTCGAGTAGCTTATATTAGCGTGGCGTAGAAAAGAACTAACATTATGACATTAAAATTATAATTTTATGGCGCACGCCAGAATAGCTCGCAGATGGTAGATTTTTTCCTACTTCCTTGATATTTTGGACAATTCACACAATATCTTTATAAATTGTAGCCTATGTGTTATTCTGATGTTTAAGCTATATTATTGTAAAGTTTCAATAAAATCCATTCAGTAGTTTTTACGTGAAAGAGTAACAAACATCCATCCATACTTACAAACTTTCGCGTTTATACTATTAGTAGGATAGGATTATTACATTGTCTCGCGTCTATATATAAAAAAACGTTGTCTCAGCTTTTACTTGGCTACTTTGTGCTCCTTGGGAGATAGCAGGTGTAGGTTTTCCTTGGCAGAGGTTGCAGGTTTATAAATTTTCAGCAAATAATAAAGAAATTTTATATCCATCTACACTGGCTCATGTTTATCAACCATTCCAGGGAATGGTCTGTACAATATCCTGCTGGCTGCTACCTGCGCGCTGATACTCCTTGCGATCGGAGTGGACCTCTTCGGATTCAGTCTGGTGGTTACAGCTGCTTGCGATCTGGAACTCACAGTAGCTCAGAAAGGGATACTAACTTCCCTGCCTTTTGTTGGTGAGATCTTCTTTATATGAATTGTCATTATTATCATCGTCCTGACCAATCCATTCACCCATCATTCGTCGGCGTACTGTAAAAAGCAACTCTCTCAGCTCGGAAATACCATAGGAGTTAGTGACTTCTTCGCAAAAACCCTTAAGGTTCTAATTGCTACGGTAATTCCTGAGCAGTTAATGGCTTTTTGTAGTAAGGCGACGGTTTGTCAAATATTTTGTGTTTCAAGTTTTGCAAGGGAGAAGTGCGCTTGAGCTTTGCAAATCGTCTGATAATTTTTTTCAAGAAGTACATCAGTATTTGCAATTAACTGAAAATAAGTCCAGGAAATTGTGTAGTTAATCGTCATGATCATTAAGCCCTCAGACGTCCACTCCTGGACATAGACCTTCCCAAATGGATGGCGAAGAAGCGGCGGAGGACCGGGTGTAGTGGCACACCTTCAGGTCGTTGGTAAATCTGACGGCGGGGCGTTCCACCCTGCGTGTCGATCCAGTCTCGTCTGTCCCAACGGCCGTCGGTTCTGCGACAGATGTGACACTGTCACTTCAGCTTGCTAATCCTTAAACTATGTCGCTTACCTTAGTTCTCTCATTACGATTCATATTGGGCTCGATTCTGAAGGCACAACGTTAAAATTTGACAGCACTAAAACTGTTACTATCCTTGTCACACAGTATTATGAAGATAAAGACGAAACCAATTTTAGCGCTGTCAAATTTTAAATGTTTGCCTTCAGAATCGGCCCCATTGTGTAGTCAGTTGGTTAAGTTGGTTATTTTTGTAAAAAAAATAAAACAAACGTTCTGAAGTCACTTACGCCTTAAAAAAATTCCAGCGATTCCTCACGATCTTTTCATTCTCTAAAACGTCGTTGTATGATGAATTGATAGCAATTAAGAGATACGTAGTATTACGTAGTACACTCTGTGACTTTGATTGATCCTTAGATAAACTACAATCAATATTTGTTTAACCTTCTCGCAGGCATCCTCCTAGTCTCGTATTTATGGGGCTACATATCAGACACGCGGGGCCGGCGGTTCACGCTAGTGCTGTCTCTTCAGACTGGCTTTGTACTGTCCTGTATGAGCAGTCTCTCACCGCACTGGCTTGTGCTTGGGTTAATGAAGTTCTTCTCCGTCTGCTTGTAAGTACACTGAACTTATATATGTTGAACAAAGAATTTCCATAAACCAACTACAAGAGAAATCCTAATCCATCATTGATGGTCTTTCTATACTTTTTCTTTTGCATAAGTTATTATTTGGTTAACCTATATTGATCAATGTAGATATTATCGTCAGTGGAAAAGTAAAAACGTTAAAGCGACATATTGGTCGAAAATGAGTTGAATGTTTTTGAATTTTTTTACTGCGTCGAACTGTCTATGTATAAGTTTAGCGTTTTTTACCTTACTAACAATTTTTAAATTTTCAGGTGATTTTCGCTAAAGCCACATCTATCTCGTAAAACAGAAAGACCTATAATGATTCTTTGTTTTACATAATTAAATAGTTATTATACAATCGTATTTTTTCAAGTTAAATAAAAATACTCCTAGAAAACGAGATAATAAATTTTCCGAAAAAAAAACTTTGAACCTCTCTCCTGTAAAGTTGTCAAACTGGCATTTTAGCGTTTTTACCTTTCCAATGACGATATGTATGTTGTCAAGCAGAATACAATTATTTTTGCAGACCGATTGACCATTAAACATGCCGTGTGGTTTCCGGTAGAGTAGAATAGGACCACTCCAACTCTTCAAGTCGTACAAGGCGACTAAGGGAATACATTACAAAACATCAATCAGGCCTCCCCAACCCGTCTGACCAGCGCGGGGAGTGTAGGCCAAATCCTCCGTCTGTCTGAGGGTTGTGCTCCTGCAGTGGAGACAAAAATAACCTGATGATGATGATGATGACCATTAAACACCAACCTAACGAATTCATTTTCAATGCGAATTCAGTACTCTGACTCTACTGATATTTGCGAACGTACCTGCAAAATTTAATGAAAACATTTTGAAGAGCCAATTCGAAGATCTTGATTGAGAAGATAAATATTTGGCAAACACTTTCGAAGAATCGTTTCGAAGCTTGTGTGGTTATATCATCTCTAAGCCGTAGTAGGCTGGTTGGTTGTGCACTCACGTTCTTGAGGTCGTGGGTTCAAACCCCGCCCGTACCAGTGGGTTTTTTCAAAAACTTAAGTACGGTTTATTTATAATACCACAGGCTTTTCGGTGAAGGAAAACATCGTGAGGAAACCTGCATATGCTAAAGAAGAATTTCTAAGGCGTATGTGAAGTCCACTAAATCAGCTTGGGGCATCGTCGGTGGACAGGGGTTTGGCACAAAGGATCCTGAAGGGTCGAAGTGTCGCCAGGTCTTTCTGGCCCCCTGAGAAGATAAGATAAGATATATCATCTCTAATGCTAACATCAAAAATTAATGTGGAGGATTCTTTTACAATAGTAACGTAATACAAACGACTGGCTAGACACCTCAGTGGTTATGGCGTTCACATTGTACTGCAAAAAAAAACAGAATTGGATTATCCACTACGGAATGTCCAATACTTAATAGTATTAGACAAGTGTTGCTGAGATTCTATAACATTCTGCCCAAGTTACTTAAAGAAGAGGAAAGGTCCTCTGTAACAAAAAATTTAAATCATCTAGTCTTGATAATTCACCAACATCACCAGGCGAAATACATCAACTGCTGAGCATAAGCCTCCCCAATAGAATCATCACGAGACAGGCGGATTGATTATAGCAGTACTGATCTTAATATACACAGGAAACCGATGCAATCCTTTAGTCTCCTTGACGACACCCACGGGAATATTAGGGGTGGGCAACGATCTCTATATACTACTAGATGGAGCGTTCCAAACAATCGCTCTGTTCCACGCAAGTTGCCAAAACTCTTTCACATTCACAATGAAACTTGTGCAGTTACTACGCAGAACATTTATTTATTACTAAATATTGACGCTACAATGTCAATATTTAGAAAATAATTAAATGTTCTGAGTAGTAACTGCACAAGTTTCAAAGTGAATGTGAAAGAGTTGTGGCTGCTTGCGTGGAACAGAACAATTGTTTGGAACGCTCCATCTAGTAGTACATAAATATCGTTGGGGGTGGGCCTATTCCAAACCGAAACCTACAAACTCAGGTCCTGATAACTAAATTGTACTAATTATTTTTCAGCTTATGCGCAGCGAACTCGGCTACGTACACATTGGTAGGAGAGTCATGCGTGCAGAGAGTTAGAAGCAAGTACATGTTGCTGATGACTTGTCTTCTGCTGTTGTCTCCAGCAATGGCCGGTGGTAAGTGTTGTAAATAGGTATCATCATCAGGTTATTTTTGTCTCCACTGCAGGAGCACCACCCTCTCTCATCTGCCGGAGACCGACGGAGGATTTGACCTACACTCCCCGCGCTGGCCAGACGGGTTAGGGAGGCCTGATTGATGTTTTATAATGTATTCCCTTAGCCGCCTTGTACGACATCCACGGGAAGAGTTGGAGTGGTCCTATTCTACTCTACCGGAAACTACACGGCAAATAGGTATACTCTTATAATGCTGTGTGGTTCCCGGCTTAGAAGAGAGCCACCCTCAATCTTTCCGTTGGTGTCGTCAAGAATTGCGCCAGTGACGGGCAGCCGCTTTCTCCTGTGTATATTAAGACCATTACTGCGATCAACTGCCGCCTGCCAAGGTGATTTCGTCAAATCCCCCAATGGACAGCCCACCAAAAGTGTCATTCTATTGGGGAGGCTTGAGTTCAGCAGTGGACGTACATAGGCTGATGATGACAATGACAGCAGAATTCTGTGTTCCAGTCTGGTGTGGGGCTTAAAGCATTTTATCAAAGTTATCTGATTCTCAAGATACTTGAAGTCTTTGGGTTGTTGAATGCCATTGATCCACCGAATGAAAGGTAGTCCCAAAATATTCATCAACAGTGAAAGGTCAACTTCTCTGCTTCCAGTTCTCACCTACCCGACTCTGAAGTTGGATTTAGCTGTCGATATCCCGTTGCTCGGCATGGTCTTCCGATCTTGGCGCCTGCTCATCATTGTCCTGGCACTACCATCGGGGTTGGGGGGTATTGCTATATGCTTCTTCTTTGAGTCCCCCAAATTCCTGGCCAATTTGGGTAGAAAGGACCAAGCCTTGGAGGTGATGAGAGCCATGTATTCTGTTAATCACAGGTGTGATAAGGATGGGTATAAGGTAATTTTCATAACACTATTACAATTACAATATTACTGTAGAAGGTACAGCGACTGCAGTGCCAGTACTTAAGTGGTAGACTCTTGTGTAGGATCCATCTGGACGCGCCAAAGTCAAAATCTTTTATTGCACATCAGTACACTTGGTACATATTTTATACACTTCGTTTATACACACTACACTTCATTCCGTAAAAAAAAATACATTATGGAGAAAGGGTCACTACTTAAGAAAACTTAAGAAACTTAACTACGGTTTATTTATAATAAACAGGCTTTTCAGTGAAGGAAAACATCGTGAGGAAACCTGCATATGCCGAAGAAGAAATTCTGAGGCGTATGTGAAGTCCACCAAATCGGCTTGGGGCACCGTTGGTGGTCAGGGGTTTGGCACAAAAGATCCTGAAGGGTCGAAGTGTCGCCAGGTCTTCCTGGCCCCCTGAGAAGATAAGATAAGGTTCACTACAATATCAAATGCCCCAAAAGCTACTAATATCACCTGCATCATCATCAGCCTGAAAGAGCCCACTGATGGACATAAGCCTCTCCCAAGGTGCGCCACTGAACCCGATCTTCGGTTCTTCTCATCCAGTCTCTGCCAGCCGCCTTACGCACATCCTCGCTCCATCTAGGCAGGGGGCATCCCATACTATGCACACAATCCTGCATGCTGTGCACCAACTATCCTGAATTTATTCTCCTATTCATTTAAATATTTTTTTACTGTTCCAGGTTCACTCTCTTATACTAGAAGAAGGCTCAGTGAGAAAGAAAATGTCATTTTTCCGAGCCATGTATGAACAGAGCGCACCTCTCTTCCGTCCCCCCCTCCTGTGGAAGACCATTCAGCTGTTCTACATAGTTGCGATTGTGTACATCACGTGAGAACCAGGTTTTATACTATCTCAATGTTTAGTTTATTATATATTTATCTCTTTTAAACTCTAAGGTCAAGTGCAGGCCCAGCAACGGCCTAAAACAGCAGGATGCACGATGAAGACTAGCTTGACCCTGACCCCAATTGCTTGCTTGTAGCTCTCAAGTACCCTAAAAATGTCTCCCTGGTTTAAATGATCTTGCATATTATATGTTTGTACTTTTACGTTCCAGTAACAACAGCTTCCTCGTATGGCTTCCCCACATTCTGAACCTGGTCAAGGTCTCCCTAGAATCTAACACCACAGCACCAGGAAATATCTGCTCTCTAATATCGAATGAAAAGTTGCAGGACGAGGTTGGAAATAACACCTTGTTCTTGGATAATGCAAGTGTAAGTGGCGTTCTTACAGGTCACTGTGTGTTATTAATCTACTGAGTATAGTGTCCGATTCTTAACACTCGGTTTTCTCTACAAAACTACTGACCAGTCACATCAATTGCAGACTGATGGTCATAACAGCGTACGCAAGATATAGAGGGGAGGTCAAATACTATCATCTATATCAAATACAGATCTAAATTTAGCAGGTGAAGTGCGTGAATTAGCCACTGCTGGTCTGCTGTCCAGCAATAAACGTCAGCTTATGGCCTACGTCAACTAGTGACATACCCGTACCTACGACACCGAAACGAAAACACTGACAGGTGGGACTAGTCCGAAAAGTCAAACTCGCTCAACGGGCTATGAAAAGAGCTATGCTTCATTTTTTTTAAGAGTTAGAATATGAAATGAGATGATCCGCCAAAGAACTGTAATCTTCAAAGTGGCTGTGGGTTTATCACATCTGTCGAAGAACCAATAATCGTTGGCATAGATGAGTTCTCGAGTGGTGATCACCACTGGGCATGTATAGAATGAGATGCCCCTAGGCTAGCGATGATCTGCGTGAGGCGGCTGGAAGTCACTGGATTCGAAGAACCGAACATCGTCTTCAGTGTTGCTTCTTGGGAGAGACCTAGGTCTAGCAGTGGACTACAGGTCGTCACAGAATATAGAGAAAGGCGCTAATTGAAGATCATGTTTTATCTTCTCTTTTACTTCTTTCCTTTGAAATGTGTATTTTTACAGGAACCACCGGAAATCTGCCACGGCACAATTGAAGACAACGTCATCCTTACCCTCATCGCTTCACAGTGCGTCTTCTCGTTCCTCAACTTTGTAATCTCCTACCTGCCCAACAGACGGAAGGCTGTGCTCATAACGATCTTGTACCTGTCCGCTATGAGTGGGACTTGCCTTAACTTGACACCTGAGCCGTTATCAAGCTTGTTCTTCTTCGTCATGTTTACGTGCACTTGCCTTGGCATGGGAATACTGGCTTCGTATTTCGTTGATTTGTATCCGACTTCTCATAGGTGAGTAGATGCTTTATTATCGTTTCTTCTTTTTTAAATAATGTCATCATCATCATCGGGTTATTTTCGTCTCCACTGCAGGAGCACAACCCTCTCTCATCTGCCGGAGACAGACGAAGTATTTGGCCTACACTCCCCGCGCTGGCCGGATGGGTTGGGGAGGCCTGATTGATGTTTAGTATGTATTCCCTTAGTCGCCTTGTACGACATCCACGGGAAGAGTTGGAGTGGTCCTATTCTGCTCTACCAGAAACCACACGGCACATATATAATGTTTAAATAATGTAATAGTTGGAAAATTGACTTCATCGTCTTTATCATCATTTGAACTTACGGTAGGTATTCCAAAAAGGAGGGTGTGCACTTCTGAACAAGCTTGCTGATGATTGTGGAGCTTTCCCTCTGGTCTGCAATATTACCATGGAGGAGTTTCAGTAGTATTCTTAGGATTTGAGATCTCTTTCCTGACTGTGACTCGCGTATTTTTCAACAACATTTTGAAATTTTGTTGTCAGAGGTATGGTGGCTTGCCTGAGCGTGATGGTGGGTCGCAGCAGCACCTTCATCGGCATCAACCTGGTGGGAAACCTGCTGTTCAACCACTGTCAGGTCACATTCTACCTCTGGTCACTGCTCGTTTTGAGTAAGTATTTAATAGCACACTTTTAATTACAGTAGTAAATGTGACAGATGTGGGTCTGACAGCCGTTGGGGCCCACTGACACTTCAGCGTGCTAATCATTTCGGCTACGTGGGTTATCTTCGATCTTCGTTGGATCTCCTCTTTCCGAATCATATACTTCTAAGAAACCCTGAGCGTAGCCATCTCCTCAGATCGCTGAGCGACTTGACACTTGTGTATCAGGCCCATCGTCAATGCCCACGTTCTGTAGGTCATGACAGGCAGGACCCACTGATTAAATACTGTTGTCCAATTCTTACTCTGATATACTCGTAGTTACCAGTATTTATTTGTTGCAGCTAGCGTGGTGGCGGCCTGGTTCCTCCCACCTGACAGGCAGCCAGTAGAAAAGGCAACACTACTGTAACGTAATCTCCTGTACGCTGTGACATGTATAGGGTCTGTCTGTGATTTTAGGATAGTGTTGTTAGTATATTAGTGTATATGTTCTTATAATATAATACTTGCCAAATTACATAAATAATTTGTTCATATATTTTTAGCTTTTTTTTTCGCGAGTTGAGGGACAATTCAGATAATTATTTTTATATGTTCGGCCAAGGTCCTGACGTCCACTACTGGACAGCCTTTCCAAATGAGCATCATTGACGATCCAGGTGTATGCTGGAATTTGGGAGACTTACGAAATGATTATAAATAATATTCAATAAAGAAAATTAATTAATTACATAATAATTTGCCGTGTGGTTAACGGCCTAGAATAGGGCCACCCCTATCTTTCCCGTGGGTATCATCAAGGCGACTAAGGATTGCATCGGGGACGGACAGCAGCGTTCTCCAGTGTGTGTATGTTAGTTAGGATCATTACTGCGATCACCAATCCGCCTGCCAAGCGTGGTGATTATTGCAAATCCCCCATACATCTAACCAAAAGTGGTATTCTATTGGGGAGGCCTGTGTCCAGCAGTGGACGTATTTAGGCTGATGATGAAAGAAAATTAAAACAATTCGGCAACCCATTCAACTTGTAAATAACTAGATTTTTAATCTGCAGTTAATGCAGAACTAGCTCATTTGCAATCAATCGGGAGACCACAGCAAGGCATGCGATGTCTTCAGAATGCCAAAGTATTCTTCCAAATTATCTAAGAAATTATAAATTAAACTGACAAAGACATGAATGTGATTACTTTTATATTTACACGTCATGCAGAACTTTGGACATTTTCTAAAGGAGAATTTGTTCAGAATTCATATCGTCGGAGCATTCATGGGAGTTGAACCTACGTCTCTCACTATATTGATGTTAACGAGATATGATAAAGATTAGGTTACGCAATAGATTTACCAACTATTAATGGGGAGGAACTTCATTCTTATATGCTAGACATACCACGCTCTCACTCGAAGCGTTTTGCTTCCTCCTTCATAATGCGAACTGCTATGGAACGGAACTGTCTAACAGCTTTGTAAATAAGTACAATTTGAATCTTTGTAAAAAGGAAGAGTGAATAGGTTTCTTTTGGGTAAGCGCGCTCCACCTAGGCTTCATTGCGAGACTTACCATCAGGTGAGATTGTGGTCAAACTTGCCCATCATGAAAAAACAATACAGCAGTGATATTCTGTAAAATACAAACTGACGTGCGAGTCTCACTCGAGTGACTTCACTCACTTTGAAACCTAATTCATTAGTGATTCTGTAAACATTCTAAAACACTCTCGACGTGAAGTGAACAAAGAACTCACTTCACGTCGACAGTGCTCTAGAATGTTTACAGAATGCCAATGGATTAGGTTTTGAAATGAGTAAAATCACTTGAGTGAGACTGGCACGTGAGTTTGTATTTTACAGAATAGCCTACAGGATACACATCAAATAAAGTATCGCCTTACATTTGAACTTATATATTATTTATTTCACTTACTTAAATATAAAACGTATCTAAATTAAGCTTAACGACACACATTATGTCCTATTTTTGTCAATCACAGTTTCAGACCAATGGTAATATCATAATATAAGTTTTGTTTATCGACGCCGAGAATTTGCAAAAATAGATCTATATATACATCTAAGGAAATTCTTAAATCTTTTTTTGCATAATTTTAAAATCGTATAAAAAGATAAACATACTAGAAAAATATTATATTCAATGACTATAGACCTGAATCACTTATTGAAAAAAGGAACACTTGTCTATTAACATAATTATTCTATTATCCACTCTAACGGTTTACCAATACGTCAGACAATATTTTTCGAAAAACCCAGCAGATGTGTCTTTTTGCAAAAAGTGATTCACTTTTGCTGTATATGTCTTCCGGCACATCCATCATATGAATTATCGATAAAGCTAAGGCCTCGAGCATTACAAAAAGTACTTGAGATTCAAAACCCTGAAATATCTATGCAAGGGACGGATTGTGACAAGACAGCAGAGAACGTGCCCTAATATACTATTGTGGAGAAGTAGGAGTTTAAATTATGTAAAGTTTGTTACTGAAGGATAAATAGAATAAACAAATCTCATTTGACATATATCAGAAACTTCTTCAGTGCAGTCAGCGACAATAGTATCTCAATCAACGATCTCTATGTACTACTAGATGGAGCATTCCAAACAACCGCCCTGTTCCACGCAACTGCGGCTACAGGAGCCCAACTCGTTCACATTCACTGTGAAACTTTTGCAGTTACTACGCAGAACATTTAATTATTTACTAAATATTGACGCTATTTACCCGTAGTGTCAGTAATAATTATATGTTCTGCGTAGTAACTGCGAAAGTTTCATTGTGAATGTTACCGAGTTGCGGCTCCCGGAGCTGCAGTTGCATGGAACCGAGCGATTGTTTGGAACGCTCCAATTAGTAGTACATAGAGATCGTTGATCTCAGTATACTTACGAAACTGCCAAAAGAATTACAAGTTTGACACCAGAAATGTTCTAAGTACACGGATATACAACAAATCAATTAAACCTGTTTTCTTTCAAAAGTAAAAGATTAAAAAAAAAATGCAACATTTTTAAAACTGAAGGATTTACATTGAATGTCTTTCATCGACACAATATATTTGAAACGTAGATTTCTATTTTCTTTTGAACGTTGTGCTTTGCGTTGTCATTGTTTCCTTTTTGTTTGTTATGGAAAATAGAAAAGTCTGGTAATTGTGAAATTAAGAAGTCAATATCTACTTTTGCAAGTTAGTTTTTGTTCAGCTTTTTTTGACGCAGACTGCTCTACCTTCTTACTGAATATATACGAGTATATAGCAAATAATTATATAAACAACGAGTATTAATTAAAATGGCTGTCTTGCATAGTACCACTCTTCCCCCACCTCAGGCACACTCTCTGTTCCCATCAATCTGATGTTTCACATCAAAAATCAACTTTATCTACTACTTGTTACTACATATGAGTCGATATGTATCTTGCGAGACCTGTGTTCTTCTCTTCGCTGGTTTCATCAGCCTTGTCTTCCGTATTTGACTCCTCAGAGCTGACTTCTAGCTTAATCATCATAATGGCACCGATGGAAACTAGAAAGATACGATCTTTGTTAGTTTCTTAAATGTACCTATCTCAGTATCTTATCTTCTTAGGGGGCCAGGAAGACCTGGCGACACTTCGACCCTTCAGGATCTTTTGTGCCAAACCCCTGACCACCAACGGTGCCCCAAGCCGAATTGGTGGACTTCACATACGCATCAGAATCTCTTCTTCGGCATATGCAGGTTTCCTTACGATGTTTTTTCCTTCACCGAAAAGCCTGTGGTATTATAAATAAACCGTACTTAAGTTTCGTAAAACTAATTGGTACGGACGGGGTTTGAACCCACGACCTCATGAACTTGAGGCGAGTGCACAACCAACCGGCTACCACGGCTCTCCCTATTTCAGTAAAGGATGTTGGGTGTTGGTTCTAGCCACTAATAACAATAAGTGATACACCAATTTAAAAAAACAATAGTTGCTATGGCAGCTAATTTCATCATCATATCAGCGATTAGACGTCCACTGCTGGATATAGGCCTTCCCCAATGAACGCCACCACACCTGGACCTCTACCCTCCGCATTCAGCCGCTTCCGGCCACCTTCAGGTCGTCGATCCCCTGTCGGCGGGGCGTCCCACCCTGCGCGTTCCGATCCGCGGTCTCCACTACAGAACTCGTCCGCTCCCACGGCCGTCAGTTCTGCGACAGATGTGCGGCTAATCTCTTTGAGTTGCATTTTCAAAGTTATGGATCTTTTAGTATCCTTGGCGTATTGTTGTAATTGGTTGCTATTAATGGATAACTGACAGGACCTTTTGGTGCTGAAAATACAGCTAACTGAGATTAACCGTTATTGTTCTTCACTGGCGTATACATCACTAGCTGTTGCCCGCGACTTCGTCCGCGTGGACTACTTAACATCACAAATTATTATGTATTTCCCGTAGGAATGCGATGTTTTTTCGGGATAAAAACTATTCTGTCCTGTTCCAGGACCTAACCTATATGTGTGCCAAGTTTCATCACGATGGTTCACTACTTTGGCTATAATGGCTTACACATAAGATATAGATATATACTGTGGCGGGTTTTTGTAGAACTTTTTAAGATAAACATTTCCATCATACATTACATATGTGTAACTCTAGCGGTTTTGGCAGCGCACGCCAGAATAGCTCGCAGATGGTAGATTTTTTCCTACTTACTTGATATTTTTGACAATTCACACAACATCTTTATAAATTGTAGCCTATGTGTTATTCTGATGTATAAGCTATATTATTGTAAAGTTTCATTAAAATCCATTCAGTAGTTTTTACGTGAAAGAGTAACAAACATCCATTCAGTAGTTTTTACGTGAAAGAGTAACAAACATCCATCCATACTTACAAACTTTCGCGTTTATAATATTAGTAGGATTAATTTATTTATTGTAACTGGTTACTATTAGTTATTGGGTACACCTACAAAAACGCTTACCACCCTTTAAAAAAACTGTGAGCTCAAATGAATTAAAAGCATATCTGCCAGACTCTTTGGCTGTGACATGCCTGTATTTAACCACTCTACTTACTTCAACCCGAATTCTGGTTAGCGGCAGAAATAGATGTAATAGAGAAAGAGGGTGAAGTTTTCCATATGGTTCCTGAACCAGAGTCCTGTTATTTGGTGTATTATCGTCATCAGTTCACTGCTGGACGTAGGCCTCTGATACATGATGAGGACACTGACCAGCAAGCAGAGTGGCGACAGATATGAAGGGCGCCGGACACGAGTAGTCGAGTAGCACGCCCACGGCCAAGTTGGTCGCCACGCCGCCGGCGCGCCCCCACCACGCGCCCCAGCACACGCCCATCCCGCTGCAACAATCACCAAATTAGCATTCGGAACTGCTTTAGGCGCTGCGCAGACGACGGACAATTTGTCCGCGGACCTTTTTCCCGCGGTGATGGAACGTATGGAAATCTATCTTTTTGTCCGGCGGACTATTTGTCCTTCGTGGGCGTTACTGCATAAATTTCCGTACGTTCCATCACCGCGGACAAAATGTCAGCTGACAAATTGTCTGTCGTCTGCGCAGCGCCTTAATGTACCAAATTGTCATGCCACACCCCTGACATTTGCACCGCTACGTGTTGTGTACACGAACGGGCGTTTGCGTATGTGTGTGTGAATTAAAAAGAACGCTAGGGTTGGCATCATCGTTACTATTCGCATTCGCGCAACTATATCTGTTCTGTTTGATCGCGAGCGTAATTCATGCGTCCCTTTTCTTTCTCACATTGAATGGTGAGCGGGGTACATCGTTTAACTGAACATTGAGTCTGAAGATATAAATAAAAAGCCATCCAAATTTCTACATTGCGACGAGAAGCAAGGAAGTGAGGATCACGTATTAAAACAATTGGTCTGTTCCATTGCACCAAACTTCCAATTCCTTTAACTGCCAACATGCTAATAGAAAACTAAAGACCTCACCTTAACTTTGCCGGCAGGGCATGCAACAGCAGCCTAATCAACAGCACATTGCCATTCAGCGACGCTGCATTCAGCGCTGCAGCGGCCGCCACCGCTACTTTATTCGAATTAGCACAAGCACATGCGCAGGCTGCTAGACAGCCGCAGGCTAGTGCGCATGTCAGGGCGCACGCAGCTGCTGCCCGCCGAACACCGCGTGCGCCGCCCCGGGCGCACAGAATTGCGCAAGCGGCATTGCCGAGGACGCAGCACGCGCCCACGATGAGGCCTGAGGTGAAGACCTGAAAAAAGACACTGTAGACTTTAACATGGCTATCTTCACCTTGCCTGAACGTCGTGAATACTGGACGTATATTAGAGTAGTTCGTGTGGAGGACGGCCACAAGTTATTTGTATCATTTATCATTCCTCCTGGCCGTCTCGACATGAAACCACCAGCGTTCACCTGCAAGAGCTGCAGTGCGATAGGATTAAATAGATAAGCATAAAATTACTACATCTAGGGGTACTAAAGAATCATCATCATCATCATCAGGTTATTTTTGTCTCCACTGCAGGAGCACAACCCTCTTTCATCTGCCGGAGAGAGACGGAGGATTTGGCCTACACTCCCCACGCTGGCCAGACGGGTTAGGGAGGCCTGATTGATGTTTTATACGACATCCACGGGAAGAGTTGGAGTGGTCCTATTCTACTCTACCGGAAACCACACGGCAATACTATAGAATAAAGTCAGTAAGGTGTACGTTGTTAGCAGAGTTTCATATTTCTTATAGGATTTTCTGAAATATCTCGAAAAGAAAACATATTTTCTGGGATTTCCGTAATTTTAACATCATTGCCGACCACTTAAGTCATTAAGTCAGACAGACAGACACAAAATAGTCACTGTTAAGGGAATTTGCATTGAATGATTGCGGTACAACTAACCTAACTTGTTTTAACGACTTTATTGTCATCTACTTGATCACCAGAATCTCTTCTGCTTTTGGCATATTAAGGACTAGCTGTGCCCGCGGCTCCGCTCGCGTGAACTACAGAATCCGCCCCCGTTCCCACTTCCGCTCCCATTCTCTTCCCACTTCTACTTCCACTCCCACTCAGACTCGAGACTCTCAATATCCCAATCCCAACCCCAACCTCAACTCCATCCATATCCCCAAAAACTAAATTTCACCCGATTTCACTCGATATCATCCGATATAATGGCTTCTAGAAAAATTTACTTTATTAATTCTCAGGTTCTAAGTGGCATATCAAAATGAAACATACACCAGATTTTAAGTCAAACCACCAGCAAGACAACTGTGAAAACTGCATCAAATTTCATTCAGTAGTTTTTGCGTGATGCGATAGCAAACATACATACAGACAGACAGACAGACAGACAAAAATTCTAAAATAAATTGTTTTAGCTTCTATTGGCCCTATAAAGACCCCTCATAATTTTTTTTTAATATCTCTCATGTACAGACATAGACCAGTTACAGTTTTATTATAAGTATATAGATATTAGATCTTATTAGCAAACGTAGGGCGGAGGGCCGGCTGTGGTGGCGTTCATTGGGGAAGGCCTATGTCCAACAGTTGTCTAAACTTACTTCATCATCCATATGAGCATCGCAAGTGCCTTCCCCACTTCGCCGATCATGCGAGTGGAATGTACTGTCATTATATTTGTCTAGAGCATTCCGCGCATATGTGTCCTTCGTCAGCTCTTTCCAGGTCGTGTTGGTAGCATTGAAGAGCCTCGCAGAGTCGACCAGTCTTGACGCGTACTTGCATTCTCTGCCTTGCATGCGGAGAAGGAGCTCTGGTATCCAGGGGTTTAGGCCAAAGCCTCTGTAAACACAAATATAGGCTGAACATAATAGAGATAAGTACACACATATTCCGAAAGTATCACACATAATCAATATGCTGAAAGATAGATGATGGAGAAACCCATATGTTATACCATAGGGAGACAGCTAATACTCCTTATTATTTACTAGCTGTGCCCGCGGCTCCGCTCGGGTGAACTACAGAATCCGCTCCTATTCCCACTCCCGCTTTCGCTTCCGCTTACGCTCCCGCACCCACTCCCCTGTTCTCACGCCCACGCCCACTGCCACTCCAATTCCCACTCGCAGCTCCAAATGTAATCCAAACTCATCGCAATCTGAATAGTACGGAAATACTATTATGTGCAATATATTGCATACTAACCTTACCTACTAATATATTTGAAAACTAAAAATGTCTATAACTTTTGATTGAGTTAGCCGATTGCGATGAAATAAAGACTAAATGTTAAGTTAAGTTAAGCCCCATGTTTTGTGAAATGTCCATCAAAATCTGTTCAGTAGTTTTTAAGTGATGCGTGCACAAACTCACAGACAAACAGATAAACAGACAAAAATTCCAAAAATGATTGAAATGTGTTCTATTACTTATCCTTAGACCCCTCAATTTATTTTTTGCAAATATCTTCAATGTACAGACTCGCGAAGTTTACGATTTTATTTATTAGATTGATGGTTTAGATACTTGGGAGAGATATAACCCTAGATGCTAGTATGCGAGAGTTGTCCAAGATTTGTTTAAAATATGGATGAATGGAAAAAACGTGCCTATTACTCTAGAGAAGAAATTCTAGGACGTACGTTAAGTCCACTAATTTGCACAAGGTTAGTCCTTACTAAAAATGGGATCTACGCGTATATAGACGATATTTTATGAATACTTACGCAGCCATATTAGCAAAGAAGACAAACAATATAAGACTGGACTTTACAGCGTAGCTCCTGGAGACGAATATCTTCAGATCCTTGAGGACTCCGATGAATAAAGTCTTCGTTCTACTCTGGTCCCCATTCATTGTCTTTACTCCGAAGATATTGTCTTGGATCAACCTTTTAATCTGAAACAAAGATGATACATGCTGTGAATTTGTTGTGGGTAGACTAACAAGTCTAAGAATTAAAATTAGCAATTTTAAATTGATTAAATAGTACATCATGTGTGTAAACACTAGGACCGATTCCGAAGGCACAAGTTTAAAACTTGACAGCAGTAACATTAGTTTCGTCTTTATATTACAGGGATAGCAAAAATGTTAATGCTGTTAAATTTTAAATAGGTATGTCTGACAATGTCTGAAGTTATGGAGAAAGAATGAGAATTAAAATGTAATATAAAGATACAATGAAGAAAGAAGTACACTACAGTATAAAGGAATTTCAAAAACAAAACATTGAAGATAACGTAGAAAGTGCTTATAACCATTAAGTGGACGTCTTCAGTCCTAGTAATCTAGCCTAACTAGAAAAAACCTCGGTTTGGCCAGACTTCTCTTATAGCGAAACTGTTTTGTTCGTCTGTCTGTATGTATGTCAACTCAGACAATACTGCACCGATTGAGCTGAAAATTGTAAAACTATGGATTGTTAGGTTTTTATTACATTCCCAGCTATATCTTTTTCTACAAAACACTAACCTTGTAGTCTTCTTTATTCCCATTATTCTTCTTATAGATATACTCCAGCAGCTTCAAGGCCTTGTCAGATCTGTTGGTGTCAGAGAGTAGCCTCGGACTCTCCGGTAGGCACAGGACCCAGAAACCAGCTACAAAGGCAGGAATACTGGCCAGAGCTAGGTACATCCTCCACGAGTAAATGGGCAGGAGAGTAGAATAGCCCGCTTTGATCGGTAGCACTAGCCAGGCGATAGCTGGATAAGGTGAAGCGAAAAAAAATTAAGTGGATTTAGAATTACAAATACATGAACTTATGCTCACGGAAAATCGAAGTGATAACACAAATGTACACCGCCGTTCTCGAGTGGAGGCCGCGACTGGGCAAGCGTAGTGTAAGACGCCCCATGGCTAGATGGAGCGACGATATGCGTAAGACGGCTAGCAGTGACTGGATGAGAAGAACCGAGGATCGGTTCAGCCTATGTCCAGCAGTGGACTCTTGCAGGCTGATAAAGATGAATAACACAAATAGTTTTAAAAACTAAATAATATGCTCGTGTAAACAAATTAAGACAAGTCAAACGAGCCCATATAGTCCTCTGGTTCTCGGCTTAGAATAGCGCCACCCCCAGTCTTCCCGTAGATGTTGTCAAGGCGACTAAAGGATGCACGGGAAGCAGCGTTCCCCTGTACAGTAAGATTATTACTGCGATCACCAATTTGCCTGCCAAGCGAGGTGATTATGGCAAATCCCCACCAAAAGTGTCATTCTATTGGGAAAGCTTATGTTCAGCAGTGGACGTATTTCGGATGATGACAAAGGGAGCCCAACATGGTGCTCTTACTCTTAACCATTAAGGAGTTCCTATGACCACATCCCACCCCCATCATAATTACCAGCTCGCTAGTACCATATTGCCACCAGGACTGTATAAGTGTTATAAGTTTCAAATCCATACAATATTTCGAAATGGATAAACAGTTCGATGTAAGATTTGCTTACAATGTTAAAGGCGTTCCGTCTAATTAATACCACTTCCCACCCTTCTCCTCTTCCTGCCTCTCTCCATGTGAAACCCTCTTTCCCTCTCCCCTCCATCTTCTCCTTTCCACTCCCTTTAGATACAGCAGTGGACTATAGGCTGTTATTACCTGGTAGTATAAGCCAAGCAGCCACGAAACTCATGCCCGTCACGTTGAGGTAAAACTGTCGTCTCTTTGCCCCCACCAGGTCTGACAGAAAAGAGAACACCAGGGTCGAAGGCGCTCCTGAAATAATATTTCATATTTTACGGATTAACGTGGTCCTGATCCACAAGTTTCAAGTCGCTCAGCGAGCTATGGAGAGAGCTATGCTCGACATTTGTTTTAAGGATATGATTCGTAACTAGAAGTTCACCGACATAGCCGATTTTTGTTCTAAGTCTGAGCTTAGTGCGCATTTCTCTTGGCGAGTGTACTTCCATGGTCAAAGAATTTTTTTTTGGAAAGATAAAAGAAATCTCAATCTAAAATGTACCTCAGCGTGTTACATTAAAGTGCGTTTCAGATTGTGAACACAATTTAAAACTATTCATCTATTAGTTAATAAACTATCATCATCATCAGGTTATTTTTGTCTCCACTGCAGGAGCACAACCCTCTCTCATCTGCCGGAGACAGACGGAGGATTTGGCCTACATTCCCCGCGCTGGCCTGATTGATATTTTATAATGTATTCCCTTAGTCGCCTTGTACGACATCCACGGGAAGAGTTGGAGTGGTCCTATTCTACTCTACTGGAAATAAACTATCGATATATTTAAATTGTATTAGTAAACCATTTAATTCAAGCAAATACAGCATTGAAACAGAATAATTAATAGTACAAATACAGAACGCGCACTCTAAAAAGTAAACTGTCCTATCGATATAGTAGGGCAACACTAGATGGCACTGTTAAGGCGTGTCTCCAGCGGGTGTTTTTCGAAACATTACACGAAAACATTACATCGTCCGCTACACGTGTTACCTCCGAACTCAATTTTGGCTGCTATTGTGTTACGAACTCTATTTTAAAAATATTAGGGTATATTGGCAGTTAACACGTGTACATCACAAACTTGTTTACAACCGAAACAAAGGAGACAGTTTTACAGAAGCTGTCGTCTCCTTTGTTCTGGTTAATAACAAAACATTTTGTGTAGATGTCAAAATAAGTTCTGACAAGGAACACGTGTTTACGGGTTTAGCTATTGTATTAATATATTCGGCCCAACTCTGAAGCACAACTTTAAAAGTTGACTGCACTAAAATTGTTGTTATTCCTGTCACTGTATTTTGAAGATAAAGACGAAACTAATTTTAGGGCTGTCAAACTTTATACATGTGCTACTGAATCGGGGCTATTGTATTTATCACGAATTATATAAGTATATCGTATTATTTCGTATATTATGAGTACTTATAATGTATTCCCTGAGTCGCCTTGTACGACATCCACGGGAAGAGTTGGAGTGGTCCTATTCTACTCTACCGGAAACCGCACGGCATTATATTATAAAACATCAATCAGACCTCCCCAACCCGTCTGGCCAGCGTGGGGAGTGTAGGCCAAATCCTCCGTCTGTCTCCGGCAGATGAGAGAGGGTTGTGCTCCTGCAGTGGAGACAATAATAACCTGATGATGATGATGACTATGAGTACTTACCAACCAGGAACCCATTAATACACCTAGCAGCTAGGAGTAGTCGGTAGTCGGCGACGGTGCTCTGGGCCAGTGTGATGCTGGCGTTGAGGAGTAGGGTCATACTGAGGATGTTGCGTCTGCCGAACACATCGCCCACGATGCCCCAGAAGAACGCGCTGGCTGTTCCACCTGCAGACAAGATAGTTATTGCTAGTTCTTGAGATTCACTGGCGTGGTGGTAGTGGTGGCCACATATGCCGCAGAACCGACGGCCGTTGGGGCAGACGAGTTCTGGAGTGGAGACTGCAGGGTAGGACGCCCCGCCGCCAGGTGGACCGACGACCTAAAGAAGGTGGCCGGTAGCGGCTGGATGCGGAGGGCGGAGGACCGAGTGTGGTGGCGTCCATTGGGGAAGGCCTATGTCCAGCAGTGGACTTCTAAGGGCTGACATGATGATGATGATGATGACTAGCGTAAGGATTAGTTGTATAGCTGCAACCAACCGTCAGATCTAGTATGAATGTAAAATTGTTCATGTATTAAAAACGCGTTCAAAGCAATGATGTCCGTAGAAGTAACAATTTATAAACTGCTTATAATGAGCTCACAATACTAGAGGTGATCTCATTTGCGGGAGACACCCTCAGAATGCCAAAGTATTATTCGAAATTACTGAAGAAATTAGAAATTAAACAGACGAACACATTGTTGCCACCTCGTTGGCCTAGTGGCTGTTAGGGTATTTCAAATACTTTAATTATTATAATTATAACCCAGTTCCCTTCTTAGCATCTAGGTTACCAACTGTGTCTACTGCCTAAACATATGAATTGATATTTTTATACCGCAACTAGCGTCACCATTTTTTAAACACGTATAACCAACAAGCCGGAAACGGAAAACTAAAAATTTATGTACACACATAATGCTCACGCCTTGTCCCAAAGGGGTAGGCAGAGACGATGTATCGCCACTTTGCGCGATCCTGACACACCTTACTAGCTTCACTCACATTCATCAACCATTTCATGCACTTCCTTTTATTCTTCTCACTGTGGATCACAGTCTATTTGAGGCCATTTCTAGTT
The DNA here is from genome assembly GCA_947086405.1 of Esperia sulphurella. NCBI lineage: Eukaryota > Metazoa > Arthropoda > Insecta > Lepidoptera > Oecophoridae > Esperia > Esperia sulphurella. Next base: position 1,909,638 of record OX352261.1, read on the forward strand.
TGATCCTTTAACGTCCTCCCAGGACGACCTTTAGCTGTAGTTCCTTCCACATTCGCGCTGTAAACTTCTTTTGTCACTCTTCTTTCACTCATACGCTCTAAATGTCCAAACCAACGCAACATACCCTTCTCTACCTTCATTACTACTTACTTCTTCATCAACATCCAAAAATTAGAAACAGAAGTAGTAGTATAAACACACTCGCACACATTCGATGTTATTTTTATGCATGAACTGCCTGTTACTGTAACGATTTACTTGACTCCCCCACCTCCCACACTCCTGTCCTCCCCCACCTCCCTCTCTCCTTTCCTCCCCCACCTCCCTGTCTCCGCGATCCCGCCCACTCTTCTCCTTCCGTTTTTATTCCTTCTTTCCTTAATCTGAATCTCCTAAACCTCTGTCCCTTGCCCCTTCTCCCACACCTTTCCCCTGCTCACACTCCGTTCCTCACCCTACACTTCTTTAACCCCTTCCCTCCCCTTTCTTCTACCCTCCCATTCTTTCCAAATTCAAATATTTTCACGTACAGACACGTAAAGTTTACTATATAAAGTTACCTCTTTTCCACACACGAGATTTTCACTCTAGTGCGATGACATTATCCAATTTAAGCGTGAAACCCAAGGCTCGAAATAGAACTCTGAATAAAGTTAGAATAAAAATCACTATGGGTTATGTTAATTCAAATTAGCATAATGTTACGGATAAACCATGTTGTTTTCCTAAAAACAAAATACACTTCATACTAAAACTACGAGTATGATGGATGAGATGAATGAATTCCATGAACAAATTAACCTTAGTTAATGATCGATTCATATGGTAAAGTTATTTGTGGATAAAATCCTTTCAGCTTCTTGATCGCCTGAGAGTGTGGACCTGGGACCAAGCTTCTGTGTTTAGAGAGTTGGAATGACAAAATCAATGTTTTATTAAATATCTAATTACCAAGCAACAAAGCACTCTTTCTATTTTAAAACTAGCTGTGTCCGAGGCTCCGCTCGCATGGACTACAGAATTAATGATTTGTTTTATTTCCCGCTCCAAATGTCACCGCTACCGCCTCCTCATTCATACCCTCGATCCAAACTCCGAAGTAGCATTTCCCAAAACTACCAATGTCCATTTTTCCAGCTGTTCCTTTGGATTTTTCCTTTTTTTCAAAAAACCATCCCAATATTGAGGCGAACAAAACAGAAAAATGTATTCAAATAGGTCGAGCCATTTTCGAGTTATTGCGAGACTAACGTGCCGTACGTTAGTCTTTTGATTGATTGATTGAATTGATTTTTATATCATCATCAAGTTATTTTTGTCTCCACTGCGAGCACAACCCTCTCTCATCTGCCGGAGACAGACAGAGGATTGGCCTACACTCCCCGCGCTGACCAGACGGATTGGGGAGGCCTGATTAATAATAATAATAAAATCATTTATTCATCTCTTAAAAAATATACATACAATAACTTCGCCAAACTGTATAATACAGTTTGTTGGCAGAAAGAGCTCTCTTACTTTATACACATCTATGGCAGAGAATACTAAATATCACTACGCAATGGTGAATAGCAAAGCAAAATTACAAAGTTTTTAATTTTGATATTAGCACAAAAAGATTGAGGTTACGTTATTGATGTTTTATAATGTATTCCCTCAGTCGCCTTGTACGACATCCACGGGAATAGTTGGAGTGGTCCTATTCTACTCTACCGGAAACCACACGCATGCATAGATAGAGATTAAATTAGATTAAAAATTATGATAATTCTATGATCCGTTCATTTACATCAAATAAAAACTACTTACAATCAAAATGTACGACATACTTACTGAGAAACAGTTCACAAATGAATTGGCAAAGAAATGCTAACAGAACCTTTTGGAGTTAACTGGCTGGTAAGTCTTTATTAGACCTTTCTAAATATGGACTTGTTACGTTTAGGTCACGTGGGAGATGTAGCAAACAATGTGTATCAGTCAGCAAAATGTGGCATTGTAAAGCTAAGCAGGTAACTAACGTAATTCTCTATTAACTATTGATGCTGATATATGTATATAACTCTATTGATGCTGACTGCGCATCTGACGATGTTGGTAAACATTTCTACTAAACGTCTGACTATACACAGCAACATCAAACATACCAAATACCAACCATATCTTACACAGTGCACCTCTAGCTAATAAACAATGGTGACGTGATCGTTCAAAACTAGCTTGAACTGGTACGCTATAGATATAAATTTAGAAAATTGGTCTGATTCTATAGGTAACAAAATCGAAACTTTTCAGTACTAATGTAAGTAGAACCATGATGCCGCGTGGTTTCCGGTAGAGTAGAATAGGACCACTCCAACTCTTCCCGTGGATGTCGTACAAGGCGACTAAGGGAATACATTATAAAACATCAATCAGGCCTCCCCGACCCGTCTGGCCTGCGCGGGGAGTGTAGGCCAAATCCTCCGTCTGTCTCCGGCAGATGAGAGAGGGTTGTGCTCCTGCAGTGGAGACAAAACTAACCTGATGATGATGTAAGTAGAACCAAAGATGATATGGTAGAACATAAACATATTACTCAATATAAAGTTATAGATACACTACTTTCTGAAGCCCTGACTCCCAAACTAGGTAAACTTATTAGAGTCAATGTCTTTTCCATTACTTTATTTTATTTTATTTCTTAGGGGAGCTTACAGCTACAGTTACAATATACATTTTCAGGTAGAATCTAAAAGCCAATTAACAGCTACCACATACAACAAGTTACAGATTTTTTTTGTTTTGACTCGCACAGCATACATAACAAGAGAATTTATTAGTTAATTTATATATAAAGATAATACATGCACACACACTCAGATACTCATATATTCACAAAATATGTATATACATATCGAACCACTACTTAAACCTAGATGAGAAGTCACTAGTGTGTTTCCTTTTGGCAGTACCCGAAGCACTACAAAATAGATCTATTCCAGAATCAACTCTTAGCTCATTAAACTCCACACAAGACCGCAACAGGACGCTATTTCTTCTATAATTAGTAAGGGATAGCGGGACGTGAAGCAATCACTTACCACGCAACCCACGAGATGGAACTCTTAACTAAACCTTGGCCAGGAGCTCAGGACAATCTATTTTGCTCTGAGCAATGTTCATTACGAGTAAGTTGAAATAATAAGGAAGTAAGACGAGTAAGAGAAGTTCAAAATTGAAGTTACCGCAAGGTATCACACTTATCAATTTGCAACCATTCTATCTTCTTTAGGCATCTTCATCTATGCTTCACCATCAGTAATGGGTAAGCAAAGCAAAGATCATCAATGGGCTGTAATTACAGCTATGGGTAACCTGAGGAGGAGTGAAATACGTGGAGCTTAAACAAACAGGAATTCAGGAAAAAGCGGTATATTATCTATTGTCCATTGCCATATTAGGTCCATTGATATGACTTGTTTTACCAGGGTTAAGACTAAGTAAGGTCAGTAAATCGTTTACAACAAACTACCAGAGGAAATCTTAAATATGCCGAACAGAAAGTTTAAGATTCACATTAAAAAACAACTTTGTAAGAAAGCCTATTATAAAATAAACGATTATTTGAATGACAAAGATGCCTGGTACTAATGTTAATTCAGCTTCGCAAAATCTTTATTAATTGTATGCAAACTTGATTTTTAAAATATGTGTTGCGTGAAGTTCGTTACGCCGTTTCTTCTTCACAGCGCTAACACCTAGGAAGCGGTAGTCGATAAAAAAAATGACGTGTATAAATGTACCAAGTGTAATCATATGCAATAAATGATTTTGACTTTGAGGTACATGGGGACATTCGGTAAGAGATATTTCTCTTCCTAAAATATTCATGATAAAGTGGTAATTTTTGGGAAGTAGTAATTTTGGAAAGTAGCTATTTCGGGATAATTAAATTGTCAATTTGGGAAAGCGATTGCAATTGAAATTCGACTTGCAATTGAAAAGGATTTTTAGGTCATGCAAAGAACAAATAGAAGGAGTAACTCTGCAGGGATGCAGTACAAACATGTGGCTCAGAAAACAAATCAAAGTGTTTGAAGTTGACAAGGCATTCGACACGTTGCCTCAGTTCATGGATCATGATACGAAAGTTTAATCGAATTCAGATCGAATACAAAACAAAAACAGGCAAATCAGAATCTTGAGGTTTACCTGATTTCGTCATCATCAACCTAAATACGTCCACTGCTGGACATAAGCCTCCCTGATAGAATACCACTTTTGGTAAGTTGTCCATTGGGGAATTTGCCATAATCACCACGCTTCGCAAGCGGATTGGTGATCGCAGTAATGATCTTAACATACACACACAGGAGAACGCTGCTGCCCGTCCCTGGTGCAATCCATTAGTCGCCTTGACGACACCCACGGGAAAGATAGGGATGGCCCTATTCTAAGCCTGGAACCACACGGCATTACCTGATTTTCTAATGCTTTATTGAGAATACATTCCGATACACAGATAGCAAGGTATGAGATAATCTGAGGAATATTATATTAAAGAATGCAAATAGATCTAACAATGTCACAACGCATGCATGGAAACGATTCATTTGCATTTCATTCGCACTCCCTGAGCTTGTTTAATTTCTCAAAACGTACCTACAGAATTCAATGCAAGCCAAACTGATTTTATCCGGTCGACCCTGCACCGCGATTTTTGTAAACAAAGTCCGGAGTGAGACAGCCTGCCTAAAGTGCAGAGTGAGATAGATCTGACAGTAGTAGACATGCTGATTTTGATGACAGTGGATGTCAACCTTTGCTTTTACGGCCTAGTAACAACAGAGCTTATCGTGTGTCTTCTTACATCGTCTGAGACATCGATTTCTGTACATATTTGCAAAAAGGCGTGTCGCATGTTTGCATTATGTTTAATACACTTAAAATACTTATGTTTTCCGCATCTATACCGTACGTCGAGTGCTCACTGTACGTAATTGTTAGAATGATGACATGATATTCTTATTTACATTTGTGTCCAATAATTCGGCATTTATCGCGTAGTATCACCGTTATACTAATTTAATTGGTTTTGTTTGTTTTAACGAATATCTGGCGTCTGCTTTACGGTGATACTTATTGAATCATCATGGCAAATAGTAGATTGTAACACAAGGGAGCAAAATAATTTTTACGGCGAGGGCGCTTTTTTGAATCCAGAGCGAAGTGAGGGATTCAAAGTACGTCGCCCGAGCCAAAAATATATTTTGCGCCCTTGTGATACACTCTACTATTCATCTCCCTCTATGAGAAAAATAAATAACAGGCGCTTTTAGATACAATTCATGAATACGTGTATTTATTAGAATGTGAAGTAGGTAACAACAAACAATGTATTAAAAACTTATATTAATATTGGAAACGTTCGCGCCTTTTTCATTTGTTACCATTTTTAAAATAAGCCGGCGCGTTGTATTCTTTTTTTAAATTCAGCCTTCGCGCCGCTCACGTTACCGGCCAGTAACTTTATTCATACAATATTTGCACTCAATCTCTTTGGTCGCGGAACACTAAAAGTCATATTCGTGTTCCAAATTCAAATCTCATTACTGCCCGCTGAAAAACTCTCTTGCAGAAAAGACGTACTTTGGTCGCACTTACTGAGGAACCAATCGTCGCTTTTCGAATAGATGGGATGAAAAAAGATATTATAATTGTTTGTGAGTTAGGACAAAAGTAACCTACTTAAGGACCTAAACCTGTATGTTCCGTCTCGATCCCGTCGACCGACATCTATTCGAACCTTTTCTCTTGACAACGCAGCAACGAATTTCAGGCAGAACTCTTTCATGTGGCGAGCATGTGCGACTGTCAATAATGCAGTGTGGCAGAATGACTTAGATTTATTCTGGATGAGCATTCCCAAGTTGAAACAAATTTTATGTGCCAAATTCTTTCGTGCAAGTTAGTATATTAAGAAATACTCATGGTGTTTTATTTTGTCTCTGTTTTTTTTTAATTTTTTTTATTAATGTTGCTTTCCGTTATATTGGGCTCGATTCTGAAGGCACGACGTTAAAATTTGACAGCACTAAAACTGTTGCTATCCTTGTCACACAGTATTATGAAGATAAAGACGAAACCAATTTTAGCGCTGTCAAATTTTAAATGTGTGCCTTGGGGATCGGGCCCATTATGTTGCTTGTATTGTGTATGTATGTATTATTTTTAGTATATGTATGTTTAATATGTATTTGGTTAGTTTATTATGAATGTTAATTGTTATTTAATTTACCTCTAGAAGTAAAAACTTGTAATTGGCTTTTTGGCACTATAGTGGTTTTTTCTATGTAATTTTCATAGATTTAAATAGCTGTAAGTTTTTCTAAAATAAAATAAATAAATAAACAAGTTTAATTGAAATTGCTTTAGCTGTTATGGTGTTATTAAGTAACAAACATTCATACTGTCGTATTTAATTCATCAATAATATAACTACCTAAACTCAAAACCAGGACGAACGGAGGAAGGCAATAAATATCTAGAACTTATCTATTATTACTTTTCTTTCGAACCCACTGCCCTACCTGCTGGCCGGAGGGCATCTAAAACCCCTACTGCCATAATCATCAGTCGAAATACCTCCACTGCTGATAAGCCTCCCCAATAGAAGGCCACTTTTGGTGGACTGTCCATTGACGGTTCGTCATAATCACCACGCTTGGCAAGCGGATTGGTATTTGCAACTGTGTACCTACCAATTAACCCCAGCATGCAGCAAAGAAAGTATTTCGCGGAATAAGATCTCCTGTCCCAACAAGCGGTCGTGTTAGTTCTAGATTTCTCCATAAGCTAGCACGGTCATATTATAAACTTGAGGCTGTGTTCAATTAACTAGACTCTTCTTCGTTACCATACATTTGTACTGCTTTACTTAACAAGTAACTTAACACAAGTACCTACCTACTTACACTTTTTTAATCCCAAACTAGAACCCACAATACCTACGTGACGTCCAGAGTGGACGTTACTCTAATCTGCCACACTATAATATAAATATAAATTAATAGTGGGCCTGATTCTGAAGGCACACGTTTAAAATGTGACAGTACTAAAATTAGTTTTGCCTTCATCTTCATAATACTGTGTGACAGGGATATCAACAATAGTACTATTAAATTTTAACGTGTTGTGCCTTCGAAATCGGACCCATTGCATACATTATAAAACATCAATCAGGCCTCCCCAACCCGTCTGGCCAGCGCGGGGAGTGTAGGCCAAATCCACCGTCTGTCTCCGGCAGATGAGAGAGGGTTGTGCTCCTGCAGTACACTAGAAAATACTTGTAAAACGCTTGAAGTTGCTGCTCAGATTAACGCAGAAAGTATTCCTAGATCTGATTCAGTATATGAAATTCGAGAATTCTCGAGCAGAAACCCTAGTAATAATCAATAAGTACCACTTACGTTATTTCTAGTTAGAGAGTTTCCGATGTAGAAGTGAGTAAATGACTAATAATAAACTTAAAATGATAATTTTGATATATTTTTTTGTTTTGCTTATAATATACCGTATATAAAAATATTATGCCAAATTTCATCACGCTGTGAAAAATAGAAACGAGTTTGAAACTTCATAGCATTCTCCAACGATCTCTATGTACCACTAGATGGAACGTTTCAAACAATCGCTCTGTTCCACGCAAGTAGCCACAACTCTTTCATATTCACTTTGAAACTTGTGCAGTTACTACTCAGAACATTTAATTATTTACTAAATATTGACATTATTTACCCGTAGCGTCAATATTTAGTAATAATTAAATGTTCTGCGTAGTAACTGCACAAGTTTCATTGTGAATGTGAAAGAGTTGTGGCTACTTGCGTGGAACAGAGCGATTGTTTGGAACGCTCCATCTAGTAGTACATAGAGATCGTTGGCACTCTTATAAAATTTGACATTTGCAGTTAAGGTACTTCACGTAGGGACCGTCGATATGATGATATGAATGTATTTTATGATTATTCTCACCGCTCATAAAAGCCATGTTGATCAAACCAGCCTGGTAGGTAGTGAGCTGCAGCTCGCACCGGGCAGCTGGTAGCACGTAAGACATAACGCAGTTCTCCACGCCCGTCGTGAAGAATGCGCACGCGCAGGCCCCGAGCGCGCTTCGGCTGAAGCTCCCGTAACCTGGGTGAATGGATAAATATATTTTTCATATAAGTACAGGTCATATAGACTAGTCATTATGGGGAAGTCAGAAACTAGAAGAGATGATTATTTGTACAAAAAACGATGACGTCCAACGATCTCTATGTACTACTAGATGGAGCGTTCCAAACAATCGCTCTGTTCCACGCAAGTAGCCACAACTCGGTTACATTCCCATTGACACTTGTGCAGTTACTACGCAGAACATTTAATTATTACTAAATATTCACGCTACGGTTAAATAATGTCAATATTTAGTAAACAATTAAATGTTCAGAGTAGTAACTGCACCAGTTTCAAAGTGAATGTGAAAGAGTTGTGGCTACTTGCATGGAACAGAGCGATTGTTTGGAACGCTCCATCTAGTAGTACATAGAGATCGTTGATGACGTCGCTTTTAGAGATAGGAAAAAAATATCTAAACAGGAAAAAATAAAAATGCCAAAAAGATAATTAATTAAGCATTTTACACAGTTCCATTGCAACTTTATTCCATACAACCTACACTATATATTTTTTCTTAATAAAATAACATAGCTGCGTTTATTTCTTGGAAAATATCTGAGTTTGTTTCCCGAGTCACAAAATCTATGAATGCATTTGTTCTTGTCTCTAAAATCAACGTCAAGGTTACCTAGAACAAATTACTCTACCTCTTACAGTTTCTGACATCCCCATACTATCCCACTTAAAGATTATAATTTATAAGACATATTCGAAGCAACCCAATACATATTTTCATATGTCTATTCCGAAACGGCATTGGACGCATTTATTAGGGTTATTGAGATATAAAAGAAAGTCGTAACAATAAAATAATCGTAAATATTACCAATTTACTCATCATAGTTCTGATGCAGATATTCGAGAAAATAAGTTAGGCTAAAGAATGATAATTTATATGTATATTTCATTCCAGATTCATAGTCCTATGAAAACCAACGCTATTTACGTCTCGGTAACATATACATGAAAGGGTCACCAGCAGCAAAAACAGGTTTGTATTACCATGTAAACTTTGCGGTCCACTTAGGAACACCATCTATTGTGTATTTTGTTTTCGAGACGCAAATGCGTTTGTTTTCATAGGACTATTAATCTGGAATGAAATATATGTATGTATGTAAACGCTTTATTGTACCAAAATTAACAACAACAAAATTAAATAAATAAAAATAGTTGTGTAATTTAAGTTCAAGCTACTAGTTTTCTCTGCACTGAAAAACAACATTTGTTGGTATGAACAAGATCCTGTTATAGGAGCGGATACATGGGGGCTTGAAGGGAAAAAATTACGTCTCATAAGGAGGCGACGACAAACAAAATTTACCACAGAAACGGATATAGGTAGAAGGGGTTATTCAGTCTCGCGCGTGTCAATTTTACGGCATAGCGCGCCCCTCCTGCGCACTCCTTTTGCCTCGCGGTCACGTTTCTAGTGAGGAGATACAGTTATGCAGTTAGAAAATGGGGAATATGGCACTTGTTACAGACAAAGAGACTGACTGCCCCCTTGACTTACTGGCTGGTTGGTGACGGTGACAGACTAGACAGAAGACGAGCGACTGAATATCAGACAAGATCCAAATAAAAGTACATAATCCAAGACGAGGGCTTTATTTTCCGATAAAGTGGTGCTTAGTTTCCTACAGCACTTTAGCAAAATTTGTGTTTACCCATTTATTGACTCGGTGCAAAACGAGTAAGCGTTTAAAAGTTTATGCAATATATTGCAAATTATTGGCAAGCGTGTCGCGCTTACTTCACCATCCTATCTCATTCATTTCTATAGTTTTTATATTCAAGCATATGGGTTACTGACTAGGGTTCTTGTTACTGACTTACGACCGAAGTACTTAGTTTTACAAATTTCAAAGACTTAAAATCGTCGTCACTACAGTTTGTAACATTTATTATTAACTGAAAGTTATTACATGATTAACAAATAAGATTGAATTTTCTGGAAGATAAGTAAAATCGGCGATATTGTTCTCAACACATCACGTCAAGGGGTATCACGGAGCGAAAAGCGGGCGAAGGAAAGTCGCTTTGCGGCACTGAACCGCGCAAAGTGGCGATACATCGTCTCTGCCTACCCCTCTGGGACGAAGGCGTACATTATGTATGTGTGTAAAATCACACAACCTCCCAACATCAGCGATCTTATCACTGATTTTATATTACTGGTATTTATTTTACCGGTATGTTGAATTGGTTTGGACATTTAGAGCGTATGATTGAAAGAAGAGTGACAAAAGTAATATACAGTGCGAATGTGGAAGGAACTACAGCTAGAGGTCGTCCTAGGAGGACATTCAAGGATCAAATTAGCGACGTCCGCAAAAAGGCTGGGGTCCGAGTGAGAATAATAAAAGGAGGTGCATGAAAAGGTTGATGAATGTGAGTGAGGCTAGTGAGGTGTGTCAGGATCGCGCAAAGTGGCGATACATCGTCTGGGACCAAGGCATTATGTATGTATGTATGTATGTTTATAGTTATCCCAACAACTAATACCAAAATGGTTTTTTATTTTTTTATTTACCATTTACATTACACAAATAGAAGTCACACAACTAATTTAAACACAAGATGTACAAAGGCGCACTTTACTCTGTAACAGTTTTCTTCTAGTAAACCTTTGGGTGAAAGAGAAAAGCAAAGCAGATAGGCAGACAGCAGTGCACATTATAGTGAAAATAAGTAGTGAAAAAAAAAAACATATATCTAAATAGCAAATAGAATAATTTAAATTTACTTATAACTATATTATATAAATATGAAATAAAATAATATATATACATACAATACACATACATACAAACCTAAGGAAGCCTAAGGGCATTTAAGACGCAGATAAAGCGCTGGCTTATCGAGCACGCGTTTTATACTTTACACGAGTTCTACAAACTGAATAAATTCGTGTAATACTAATATATTTTTATTTAATTTAAATTTTTTAATATCTATTGACATTAAATATTCTATTTTTGTTGTAATATTATTTTTGTTGTAATTTAATTTACATGATGACATCTGACATATTTTAATTTTAAATTGACACGTAATGAAAATTATCAATAAAGTATTTGTATTTGTACACTTACATACATACATACTCACAAAGGATCATTCGGATAGGTAATGCTCTTTTATTCTAGCCTTGTGAAACTCTTCTAAATTTTTACCTCCTCTTCCCACTTCTCCGCTTTCTTTCATATTAAGGGACATAATTACTAACAGTCGTCACATACCACTCCATGGCACATGTTTTGAATAATATCAATTGAGATGTTGTACAGAGAATAATATTTTGAATAATCACTGCCATAATATTCATGTTATTGTATGACTTAACAGTCAGCTATTATCAGGATCCTATGATGTCAAATGTCTGAGACAAATGTATCATCATACGAGCTTCTTCTTCTTAAAATGATCCTTAGGATTTTGCTATGTCAAGGTCGAAAGGATCAGCAGGCTGAAGTGACAGCGGGCGGGCCACATCTGTCGCAGAACCGACCATCGGCCGTCGGTTGACGAGTGTAGACCGGATCGGCGTACACTGAGAAAAAAATAAGTAGCCCTCCTACTTACATAAGGATAAAAATATACCACTATTACATAAGTAGCCGCCCCCATTATAAATGGGTCGCCTACAACTGATACAGTAGCCGGCCACATTATTACGTAGTGTGGTTACTTAGTAATGTGGCCGGCTACTGAATCAGTTGTAGGCGACACCATTTATAATGGGGGCGGCTACTTACGTAATAGTGGTACATTTTTATCCTTACGTAAGTAGGAGGGCTACTTATTTTTTTCTCAGTGTAGGGTGGGACTCCCCGCCGTCATATGGACCGAAGACCTGAAGAAGGTAACAGAAGGGCGGAGGACCGAGTGTGATGCCGTTCATTGGGGAAGGCCTATGTCTAGCAGTACACGTCTAAGGAACGATATGATGATAACGATGTAGTTTAGAACATGGAGAGCACGCTTTAATAGAGTAAAGCTGTGGGTTATGCCACTAGAGCTCCGAAGAAGTGCTGATATGCTGATAAATAGGTGTGGTGATATCCTTTGAATGACATACAACTCGCTGAAAAAAACAGTTAGAACAAGTTAGTTGGGTTTTAGAGTTTGAATGTTGATTACCCCCACTAATTATGAATATGAGCAGTTATATACGTGTCCCTTATTTTTTAATACTATACAATATTTCCAAACTTTTGGTATAATCTTGCCCAATATTTTTTCCAAAATTAACTGATACCTCAAACCACCATAGCCAATTTACTTTAAAAACTCTCTAGTTTTTCCCTCGACTTGAGTTTTTAAGTACAACATTGATACTTCCTACAAAAATATTAGTCATTCTTAAAATAAATAAGAACCTGTGTTAATTAATAGGGGTCCAAATCCAATTATCGTTTATGTTGACACCTGGAAAACCGATTTCGACCCCTTGGGGTCTCGAATCCCTGCTCTACAACATATCCTAAAACGATACAATTCAGAAACGGACACCTCTGGTAATTTCTCCCTGGTATTGGTGATTTATGTTTTTTCCGTCTGTCTTCGGCATATGAGAGAGGGTTGTGCTCCTGCAGTGGAGACCAAAATAACCTGATGATGATGTTTTTTCAATGCTTAGGTGCAAGTATTGCTTACGCACTTAATTAGTAGGCCAGCCTCTAACTTAGCACGTACATGCACACGCATTGACGTCACGTTATATAAAAAGCCTAAGTTTGCATTTAAATATTAGCCTATATAGTAACAAAAGTGAACTTCAGGCACGTGTGGAAGACATGCGAAAGGAAAATTACGCTGGCATGTAGAACGTAGATAACTATCTAGCAAGCTATAGTGTTTTACACATAGCGTGGTGGATTTGAAGGGTAAGTCTCGGGATAGAGAGGTCGCAAATTTAGAGTCCAGCATTAACGAAAACTTTGTCCAGTTTCTGTTATATATATTTTTATTTGAAAAATTAATACGACATCGTTGACAGTAAAGTCCACAGAAATGGAAGCCCATTTGTATGTGAATTATCAACACTCACGTGATCATCACATTAATTTAAACCAGTGGACAAGTAATGTTTTTGGAGTTTTTGTTTTAGTGAACTATTTGATGCAATTCTGACGGTAGATAATGGGCCTGATCTGAAGGCACACATTTAAAATTTGACAGCTCTAAAATTGGTTTCGGCTTTATCTTCATAATACTGTGTGACAAGGATAGCAACAGTTTTAGTGCTGTCAAATTTTAACGTTGTGCCTTCAGAATCGAGCCCAATAACAGTTTATATATAAATAATAAGAGAGATGCTTAACCAAAAGAAGTGACCTGAAAGTATTATTTAAATAATCTGTATTGCTCGCTGTTTTGTCAAGTTTTACAATGAATAGTAGATATCTGTATAATTGATACAAATAAATATCGGAACATTTATTTCAAATTTTTCGTATTATTTTATATTCAAAATACCTAATAAATAATTCAAAAATAATCAATTAAATTGTGTTGATGTTGTAAATATCTTATGTTTATGTCACATGCGCTAGGCTACTTGAAGAAGATTATAGTTATGTGTCGCTTTGATCGATATCAGGTCATTAGACTGTTATAACGGCACATGGAAAGAACTGAGAAAACGGAATCGTTGTAGACATCCTAGCTCATGAAGAGGCAAAACCGAACCCAACGCATAGCGATGTACTAAAGGGCTACAAAGTTCTTAATTTTTTTTTAAGTTGGAGTCGACATTTAAATCTTTTATCGCACATGAGTACACTAGGATATTCACACACGTTTCTATTCCTTTAAAATGTTGTAAAGAAGAAAGGGCGAAACAATCTTCCAGTAGACACATCTTCTAAAATCAAGTTTGTATACAATATTAAAAAGATTATGCGAAGCTCAAGCAACATTAGTACCTCGCATCTTTGTCATTCAAATAATCGTCTATTTCATAACAGGCTTTTCACAAAGCTGTTTTCTAATTTGATTCTTAAACGTCTTAGGTCTTAGTTAAGATTTCCTCTGCAAGTTTGTTATGTTATAGGGGTAATAATGAACATTATCAGCAGACGGTTAACGGTAGTCTACGTCATTCATATTTCAACAATATGTTGATATGTCAATCGAATCTCAAACCTTAAACATTACAGTAGATCAATGAAAATGCTAACCTAATTAAGATCCACATTCGTCTGACTGCCATCAAAACGCTGTCGTTGACTTATCGTTTGACGTAAATTTATTATCTCAATACATGATAATTATGAATGAAAATGCCGCGAAGAGAGAGACAATGGATTTCATTACTGCTTCATTTATAAATTCAACATGTTTCTTTATTTGATTAGGCATGTGACTAAAAAACTTTTAGTTCAAGTATTTTATATGAATCATTCGATAATGGATTAGAAAAAAAGATTAAATCCATTTATCTTATCTTCTTGATTTTTAAAAGATGTGTTGCGTGAAGTTTGTTGCGCCGTTTCTTCTTCACAGCGCTAACACCTAGGAAGCAGTATTCGATAAAAAAATTACGTGGACAAATGTACCAAGTGTACTCATATATAATAAATGATTTTGACTTTGACTTTGAATTAGGGTTCAGGAACACCTGGCACTTCGACCCTTCAGGATCTTTTGCCGTACCCCTGTTCTCCAACGGTACCCCAAGCCGATTTGGGAGACTTCACATAAGTATGAATTAGAATATCTTCTTTGGCATATGCAGGTTTCCTCACAATGTTTACTGTCACCGAAAAGCTGTGTAGTACAAAATTTATCTTACTTAAGTTTCGACAAACTCATTGGCATTGTAAATTTACTGAAATGTAGACTAGATAGAAACGAGGAAGTAGTATCATTTAACATTCTTGGATGTTGCTGGATCGCAACTCAAGATTTTCGATTCCGATACAGAAAATCAGCTACCGGCTTCGCTTCTAATCCCTCATCGTTGCCAGTATCTCCCTCGTTTATATTTTTTGATCACCAGAATATAGTTGCAGAGTTTGCCCGAGGTAGACGTACTCGTGAACTACTTCGAGTGCTTTACCATCGACTATGGTCGGTCCCGGAGCAACGTGATCATTGACCTTAGTCTTGTCCAAGTTCATTCAGAGACCGACACGTCGAGAGGCAGCGTTGAGGCTGTCCAGCATTTCCTGAAGATCCTGCAGCGATTCTGTCATTATGACGATATCATCGGCAAAGTATAAATGTGAGATGTACTCGCCGTTTATAGTTTTGCCTCGTCTTGAACACGTTTTCCAACGCATTTGTGAACAATTTTGGGGATAGACAATACACTGTCTCACTTCTGTGCGCAATTTGACTGGTTGTTGTTGGGGTAAAGGAGATCTCGAATGGAGATCTCGATCTGGTAGTGTGGGACGGGCGTCCTGACTAGATGGAGCGAAGATCTGCGTAACATGACTCGCAGTGACTGTATGAGAAGAACCGAGGATCGGGTTCAGTTACTCTTGCAGGTTGATAATAATATCTTTACGCTACTGGGCCACCAAGCTCTAAAATCTAATCATGAGTTGCTCTGTGCACTTACCGGCAGAATCCAGGGCAGTTTCATAATCTGCCACCTCTTGTGTTTGTCCATCTTGTACTTCGCCGTTCGCCCCTCTATGGGTAGCTGTAGAAAGATATAAAAATACGTCAAATTAAAACATCAGTAGATTGACAAATGCAACAGAAATTAAGTTAGAAAGAGAAGCATTTATGTTGTTGACATATAACGTTATCTCCCTCTCGATCGATTATGCTCGTGTGTTCTCGGTAAAACAGTCCTACAAGGTTGACGCACACACACACACACAAACGCACATACATACAGCCAAGCTCATGTAGTAGTAGGCGATTAAATGTGTTCGCTTGTATAGAGTGTGTACTACTAGCCGTACTTGGGGTTCGCGGGCGACGTAACACTGGTGGGAGGTGGTAAGTGTAACTTCTTTCCGTAGTGATAGTTTGTATTCTTTGCTTATGGAGTCCTCATTCCCCACAGAAAATATTACGGCCTGGCCACGGAGATTTTCGCTTCGCGCGATGCGATCGGCGACGCGACGCGCGTACAAAACAAATGTATGGGAATGTATCTAGCAAGCCACGCACAGCCGCGATGAGCGGTGCGGCGGGCGCATATTGCCGGGCGAATCGCCGCTTGGCAATTCGCGTCGCCGTTGTCAAAAGTACAGACTTTTACAAACTATTTCTACCCCTTTTTCGTCATTCATCTACTAAATGGTGTTTAAACGTAATGAGCACTAAGAGAAAGAAAACAAATAATTAAGTGTTGTGCAATTACGGATATCAATTTAAAAACATTAAACAATATAGTGTTCCACGTCATTTTAAAGAATCTTTTACATGACGAGAACTGTAATAATAGCGAAATCTAACCATCCATAACGAACGAATTATAAAACAAAAAAATCTATAACGACGGTATAACTTTAATAAAGGGGAATGTGTGTATGTGTGTAAGGGGGGTGGAGGAGGGGGTAGCACAAAAATAATAACTAAGAACTTTTTTTACATACACATTCAATTGGTCTAATCTCAAACTAGAATATTCTTCTGTACTACGGGGAAAAAGACAAGTATAGGAAAATTCACAAATATTACATCCAGAGCGGGACCAACTTGTACAAAGTTGACTGTCCCCAGTGGGAATCGAACACACGACCTCTGTCACTTAAGTCTAACGAACAAGCCACTAGGCTATCAAAATAAATAACAAATAAATATCTCAGACATTCACACCAAATTATCCAGTCCCAAACTAGGCAGAGCCTGTGCGAATAAACATACTTAAATAAATATATAAACATCCAAGACTTGGGTACAAACATTCATATTCATCATACGAACATTTGCCCCTAGCGGGATTCGAACCCGCAACCTCCGGCGTGGCAGTCCGAGAGCTACCCGTTCCGCCACGGAGGTCGTCGTATTATATAATAGATTAAAAATCAACATCATCATCAGCCTGAAAGAGTCCACTGATGGACATAAGCCTCTCCCAAGGCGCGCCACTGAACCCGATCTTCGGTTCTTCTCATCTAGTCAGTCGCCTGACTGGATGAGAAGACTGGACTGGAAAATCAAATTGGAATTGAATTTGGAATTCACAAATTAAAATAAAATGTAACAGCTCTACAAATTGTTAACTCCGTGTGAAATAAGTATGGCTCGAGAGACATTTCAAGACTTTTTAATTTATTTACAAAATGTGTTTAATAAATTATAATATTATGAACAAAAAAAAAAAACAATTTTTTAAATTCCAACATAACTTATTCTACCTAAAGGTTGTCTGGAAGAATTCGCTTCTAGCGATAAGACCGCCTAGATGTACATGTGTAAGTTACTTTATTATTGTATCTGTATGTTTTTATCGTGCAATAAAGACTTAATTGAATTATTTAGATCCAATTTTTTATTTACCATAAATAAAATATTAGGTAGTTGTCGCTGCAAGTTTTATAAATACTGAAAATTTAAAACACATTTTACATAAGCTATTTTTATCTCACTTTTTGTTTATTTATTTATTTACTTATTGTTATTTATTAGATAAAATTTCATTTTTATTTAGTTTAAAATATTAATCACAACATAATATAAATTTAACATTACTATTTATAAATAAATAAAAATATAAAACAAAACCTAACTATATACAATACACACACTACAAATAAAAAACTGACCAGTTCGTCCCCCACTGGCAGAGTACCCAGGAGGCTGGCGGCATTGCCTCGCTGGATTGCGATCTTATCGTATTGCTAAGCGATTCTACTGAAACCACTGGCTTTACTTGCAGGATGGGTAATACCTACTTATGCATACACAGTACATGCAGTTCAAAATATTCAGGAAGGAGCAACACTTGGTTCCGTTTGTTAAGCGACTGATCATGTGGTTAGTCGCAGGTTTAAACCCTAATATTTTCCGACTTAAACGTTTCGCTTGATAACTTAGTTAACTTATCGTTGCTTAAGTACTAACACCACGTAACTCAACATTGACAGGTCTACTTGAGTGTAAAAATATTTAAAAAAATTAAATAAAAGTTTATTTTTACCAACTATCCTCGAGTTGTTTTATTTATTTAAAAATCAAGTTAATACCGCATCTAGATATTTTGAAATAATCTTTTGGTTGACTATGTAATGGTTTAAAAAATTTCAATAGGTCAAAAGTAACTTAGTTTTTTTTTCAAGTTATTCAGCAGAATTTCAGTAGATTTTAAAGGAATAAGAAATCAAAAAAGAAAATTACTTACGAGAGCTTATCTTCGGTGTTACTTTACACACCATTTTGTTTTATAATTTATGGCACTTTATAATAAATAGTCCAGATGTAAAAAAACTTTTTTTATTTTTTTTATTTGATTTTGATTTTTGCGCAACTTTCTCTGGTCGCGCGCTGCAGCGTACGCTCGGAAGCGCACTGCCAGCGCGGCCTGACCGTGGCATTGTCAATATCGCAGAGCTATGAGCGTGTAGATATGGCATTCTGAAGAACTCGTTGCTTACTTATCATCGATGACATCTTACTTAAAAATACTCACTTCAAAATATTCAATTCAATCACTCTTTTAGAAATAACACAGATACAAAAATAAAGTAGCTTATATTATCTAGGCGGTGGTATCGTTAAATGCGATTTCTATATTCAATAAATATGTAATATAATATAAATAAAAAAATTAAATAAAAGTTTTAGATACATTTTATTTTATTTTAAAGGATAAGAATAGCAAAGAAAGGTAGGCTGTGCAAGTATTATGTCTAGAGTATTGCTTGTCAATGTGTGCACAAAACGCAAAAATCTAAAAATAATTAAGTATAAAGAACTGTATTTATTCCTAGTTACGAGTACCTCAACATTTCATAAGATGCATAACGACAACAAATTATACAGATAATATACATAAGAATTATGGTGAATAATTAGAGCTATGTCGGTATTTATAATTACCTATAATATAGCTTTCACCTCATTCACAAGAAAACACTTCTCAAAATCGCTAGCTCTAGCCCACGACTTCGTTCACATGGACCTTTGGACGAAATCCATTTAGATTTTTAATTTCTCCCAGCTGCATAAGGTTTTGATTACGATTATGTACAGTTCCTTTTCTTTTAATATGCTAATTATGTCTAGGTATTTAGGTTTATTTAGACTGTTATATTATTTTGCTACGTAGTTCACATATTTGATATATTATATAATATATTGTTCCCTATTTCATATATTTTTTTAGGAAACCTGTATACGCTGAAAAAGAGATCAGATCAACCCGAAGTGTTTTTGTTGTAATTTGAAATATATGGGTATGTTTATTTGGATACTAAAAGATATATTTTTTGGAAATTATAGTTTCTTTTTGCCAAGCTTCCTGAAATTGTATTGAGATTGTACCCACACCAAATTGTGCCTTGAAATCTAAGCTAATAATAACTCGTCGAACTCTCCAGTTGTCAAGACTGTACATACAAAAAGACAGAAATTTTAAAACTTCTTTTCTACTCCACTGGTCAAGTCATCCTGAGCCCTGGGGACTATTATTTTATTCAATATACAGACAGATTATAAGCTTATTACTATTTTATTAAATGTATGTATATATTCCAATCCATCTAAGATAGAAACCAGGCTACTGATGAACGGTTTTACTAGAAATTACACGGTAAAGTAATAAAACTGCGTATTTTCACAATTCTACTTCGATTACTTGCTACTTAAAAGATATCTAAATGCTTAAGTAAAAATTCTTGGTTTAAAAATTTGAAAATTTAAAAATAAAAATTTGATGTTGCAAATTTTAAGTACATACTATGTATTTTTCATGTAACTTAATAACGTTGTTAATTTATTTATGTACTTATTATGAGATTCAGAGGGGCAACGCCGCGAGCGTTTTAGGCACAATACGCAATTCCGCAGAGCTGGAGGAGATCTTTTACCTGTAACGGTTTTACATATATACGAGTATTTATATATTATTATATATATACGAGAATTTATATATTATTAGTTTTAATTAAGATTTTCATTGTGTGAATAATAAAATTATGAAAACGAAAAAAAAATAAAGATTGTGAACAGTCCAATGAAAATTCACATGTAGAGTAAAATAATACATATACACTGTAACGTTGCGCCTAGGGCCGTTACATAATAATTAAAACTAATACACTAATAAGAACTAAACCGTAACATATTAAATATTATATATACTATATATACTAACAATAACTAAAACTGACACTACTAACCTAATTTTTACCTATTAATAATAAAACTAAAAACATATATAACTACTTAAACTATCTAAATTACATAAATTACCTAGCTACATAAACTACTTAAAATACCTAAACTAAATTATAAATAATAACTATATTCGGAACCTTAAAGTATAGCTGCATAATCTATCCCTCGCGAAATGGTTTCCAAACCGCCGCATCGTGGCGCGGATCCCTACTTAAAACACTCGTGTTCTTGCCAAACAGGTAGATTGTGAACTTCGATCGTCATACGCGCTCGCACCATCGCTGGGCACACTACTTATGTTATTAATATCTTCCTGGCTTACGAGAATATATACCTATTTCGTTCTTAATTGTCTCAAAGTTTTAATAGTGCTGGATAACCCACTAGGGTGAGTTTTCATAAGTTATTACAATGTAAGCTGTTTTAAATCTAATTAAATACCTTGCCTGGCTGGCTGCATTCTTTTGATAGCTAAATTTTCAAATTGTAATGAACACTGGTTCTCAACGGATAGCAGCTAGCCATGGTCATATGCTGCCAGTGACCGAAGGCCCTCGTTCCAGGTTTCCAGTATAAGGTTCCAGACTACATTATTTTACGAAGCACGTCCTGGAATCCGTCCACGTTTCCGGAATAACCTATTACATTGGACGGACGTGTCCCGCTTCTACTGGACCGGACGAGAGGAGGACCTTACAAGGCTTGCGTACTGTTGAGGCCAGTGTCAGAACATATATATATTTTAACTCCGACTAGGACGAACGAGGAAGGCAATAAATGTTTAGAACCTAACTGATACTACTTTCTTTTACGACCCTACTACTACACTACCTGCTGGCTGGAGGGACCTAAAATCCCTACTGCTACAGTGGCGCCCTTCAAACGTGGTCATTGTCCTTCCGAATTCGTCCTAGGTTATTTTTGGTACAGCAGCTAGTCCAGTGCGATAGCAGAGATTGTGAACGAGGCGGTGTGGTGACATAGCGAACTGGTACGTACATATTCACTCCATATCTTATTTATCATTTTTATTCTCAATTTATTTCATTTCATTGCTTTTATTGTTCATTACAGGTGGCTAGTCATTATTACAACACCAAATCGTAGTTGCTTACTTAATCGTAGTTCCTTAATTCTGTAAAAACAGCAAAGTAAACTCATTAATAGTAGAATTTTATATACCGTTGCCAAAAATTATAATTCATTCATACAAATTCATTTCATTAATTGCATAAAACATTGTCTTCATCAATCATACTTCATATCTGTTTTGCTTATATTTATAGTGCTATTTTTTCTGCTACGGTAAACTCGTTTAAAATGGGAACTCACCCTATTTCTTTTATCCAGCTAAATAAAAACGAATTAACTTACGAAGTACTTATTCGGGGTGGCGAGCCTGGTTCTACAGTTCTAGAACTACGCAAGCAAATAAATAAGTTAATGCCACTATACCCATCAGAGGACATTACTGAGTCGGGTATAGAAATTGAGACAGACTTAGAAGGTGTAAATAATACAATCAAGGAACTGAGTGCACGCGTTGCTACCCTAGAAATTAAATATGACCAAAATTTATTTAAACGCACCACATCACTATCCAACCACGTATATTATCGTTTAAAACGAATAAATCATCTTAAACCAAGCGCTGCAGAGTTAGAAAAAATTAATCAATCAATTAAAGACTACAATATTCTACACTCAAAATTAAATAAATTCCCACCTATAAATGTTGCGAGTAATACCTTGTCCGAGTCCACTAACGCCCAGATGTCCGCTTCGATCGATAGTCCTACTATTATATCGACTGGTTGCGAGCGTAGTCATATAAACGAACTACATAAAATAAAGTACAACGGAAAAACATGCGTACGTTCATTTTTACAAAAAATAAACGAATTTAGTGAAGCCAGAAACATAACTCCTACTAAACTTTATTCGTATGCTACGGAGATCTTTACGGACGATGCCTTGATATGGTATCGTAGTGTAAAAAATGAGGTAGCTGACTGGAACCAACTTTCAGTCATACTAAAAAAAGATTTCGGACAGTTCGACTACGACTATAGATTATTGTCTGAAATCCGTGATAGAACGCAGGGCGAATCAGAAAATATTACGATTTACTTAGCGATTATGTCGGAGCTATTTTCCAGACTATCTAAGAGCTTAAACGAAGATGAAAAACTTGAAATTATATTACATAATATCAGGCCATGCTACGCGAACGTCCTAGCTTCAACATCATCTGGAGTCAACTCAATTGACAATCTTCGTACACTTTGCAGGAACTTCGAAAACATACAGTGTTTATCCTCTCAATTCCGTGAACCACCTAGAGTATCTTCTGAGATGCTGGCACCAGATTTAGCTTACACTAAACGCGATCAATCACAACAGTTTAAACCTAAAAACAACTATAATAAAAACTACAATTCTTATACTAACAATCAAAAATATTCTAACTACAATCAAACAAACAACAAATATCCTAATAAGCAATCATCAAATTATAATAACTACCCTATAACTAATTACAGTAAATATAATACTACCCCCAACAAAAATTATAATCACAAATATTACAATCAACAAACCATGAACCCAGTGAACAAACAACAGTCACAGGCGGTTGCTACGATTGATAATAGGAACCAATTGCCTAAAATTCCTTATTGCCCACGCTGCCGCTCTAACGATCACAGTCTGTATCACTGCAAACAGGATCGTTTTGCCATCTGTTTCAAGTGTGGCAAGAAAGAGGTCACATATCCGGATTGTCCTAACTGTAATGCTAAATCACATACAAAAAACTAGTTACTGAAGATTGCTGCAATGTTAGCACTACACCAAAACCTAATCACTACGATGAACATGATTGGCACAACTGGCTGTCAACGATAAAAATGTTTTTCTCAAGCTACCACATTGCATCAATCTTAAACAGTAAACCTAAAAACGATTTACGTCCTTACGTTACCGTGAAAGTAGGAGACTTACCTATCTGCGGATTATTAGATTCTGGCTCCGCCGTAACTATCATAGGTAACAACTGTCATGAAACATTACTAGCTACCGGTCTAAAACTATGCAGTGATAATGACTATAAAACATTTATTGCTGCAGGTGGACAAAACTTATCTACAATCGGCTACATTAACTTGCCTATTTGTTTTGAAAACACACTACATGTCTTAAAAGCCTACATTATTCCATCAGTGACTTGCAACCTTATCTTGGGTGTAGATTTTTGGTCTAAATTCGAAATTTGCCCTAAATACTTAAGTTCAATTACACTTACAGACACTAAAACACTTACCATTCTCGAAGTTAGTAGTAATAGTGATCCTGTCAAACTACATTCCTACGATAATCTTTCCAGTACTCAACGTATTAACGCTGACAACATTATCAAGCAATTTTATGACATTTCAGCTGAAAAATGTGGTCTAGGTCGTACACAACTAATTTCTCATCGCATAGACACTGGCGAATCACCACCCATTAGACAGCGATATTATAGATTATCACCTGAAAAACAAAGAATCTTGTGCCAAGAATTAGATGAAATGCTACAGTTGGGTGTTGTCGAGCCTTGTGAAAGTCCATGGTCTTCTCCTGTCCTATTAACACCGAAAAAAGACGGAAAACTCAGATTCTGCTTAGATAGTCGTAAATTAAACGCGGTTACAAAGAAAGATGCCTACAAATTACCTTATGTTTCAGAAATTCTAGACAGCCTTAAGAATGCACAATATCTAAGTAGCATAGATTTATCTAAGGCGTTTTGGCAAATACCTATCGAGCCTAACGATAGAGACAAAACGTCATTTTATGTACCTACCCGCGGATCCTTCAGATTCATTACAACTCCATTTGGCTTAACCAACGCACCTGCAACGCAACAAAGACTAGTAGATATTTTATTCTACGGTCCTGAATTCGAAAACTGCGTTTTTGTTTTTGTCGATGACATAATTATAGCGTCTCCTAACTTTGAACATCATATAGCTATGCTCTTACTAGTACATAATAAACTGAAAAAAGGTAATCTAACCATAAACTACGAGAAATCTAAATTTTTCCGTAACGAACTTAAATATCTTGGCTATGTAGTAAACTCTAATGGTCTTCACGTTGATCCCGGTAAAGTTGAAGCCATTCTTAATCTTCCCACTCCCACTAATAAAAAGGAAGTCAAGAGATTTCTTGGCACTGCTTCTTGGTACCGTAGGTTTGTACCTAACTTCAGTTCTATAGCTGGTCCACTAAACAAACTAACATCCTCTAGCAAGAAGGCCGCTCCCTTTTTATGGACAAAAGAAGCTGACGAATCCTTTCATAAATTAAAGGACTGTCTTATCTCGGCTCCAATCCTAAAGTGTCCTAACTACGACTTACCTTTTGAAGTACACACAGACGCAAGCGACTATGGTGTAGGAGGATTGCTTACGCAGACTATAGAGGGAGTAGAGTACCCGATCGCTTATATGAGCAAGGCACTTTCGGCTCAAGAACGTAACTATAGTGTAACGGAGCGAGAAGCACTAGCTGTAGTGGTGGCATTGGAACATTGGAGATGTTACCTAGATACCGGTAAAAAGTTTACAGTTTATACTGACCATTCAGCTCTCAAGTGGTTTTTAAATCTAAATAATCCAACCGGACGTTTAGCTCGCTGGGGTGTTCGCCTATCTGCCTTTGGTTTTGACATCAAACACCGTCGAGGTGCTGACAATGTCATCCCTGATGCGTTGTCACGCTCATTTCCTATCTCAGCTATTAACACCTCTCCAAATTCTACCAATACCACCGACGAGTGGTATCTAAATATCTATCATGGATGTCAAAATTCTCAAACATCTTTTCCCAACTACATGGTGAAAAATGATCGTCTTTACCGGTTTATGAAATCTAAGTGCGTACTTACAACGGAGTTCGAGTGGAAAGAAGTAGTACCTAAGGAAGTAAGAGCTATCATTATTTCCGAAAATCATTCTGAACCGATTTCTGGTCACCTAGGTATATTTAAGACCTACAAACGTCTCACATTAAAATACTACTGGCCTGGTATGCATTCTGATGTTGTCGATGCTGTAACTTCTTGTGATACCTGCATAGCTCACAAACATCAGAATCATGCTACCTTAGGAGAAATGGGTAGACCTAAGACATGCTATAGACCATTTCAAATGCTAAGTGTAGACTTAGTGGGACCCTTACCTTGTACTAGAAAACAAAACTGTTATCTACTAGTAATTACCTGTTGTTTCTCTAAATACTGCTTAATATTTCCAATTAAGCGGGCTACTGCGGAAATTGTAACTAGAATTCTCGAGGAAAATGTATTCTTAGTACATGGTATTCCATCAACTATTTTGTTTGACAATGGCAAACAATTTGTTAGTATTACCCTAAAACAGATGCTTGAAAAATACAGAGTACCTAACGTACACTTCACTCCTAAATACTCTCCACATATCAATACCGTAGAACGTTATAATAAAACAATAATAACTGCGGTGTCTACATTTATCGAAAGCGACCAACGTATTTGGGATCTATTAATCCCAAAGATACAATTCGCTATTAATAGCAGCGTCAATGAGGTGACGGGCTACACTCCGTCATTTCTAGTCTACGGTCGCGAGCTAGTTAGTTGCGGTTCACACTACACGGACTGCGACTTTGATAAAGATATTATCTACGAACCACGTGATCAATACGCGGAAAATCTAGGTACACTATCTACTATATTTAACAAAGTTCAAGTCTCCCTTTTGCAGGCGCACACTAGAAACTGCAAAACCTACAACTTACGCAGGCGACCTGCAGAATTCAACGTAGGCGATATCGTTTGGCGAAGGACCTTCTACCAAAGTGATAAAGAAAAATATTTTAATAAAAAACTAGCGCCGAAATTTATTAAATGTAAAATCATAGGTAAGAAATCACCACTTGTATATGAACTCGCTGATATGAGTGGTAATTTATTAGGTTCATGGCATATTAAAGACATAAAGTTAATCAATTACAAAGAATAACATAATAAATTAAAACAAATAATTACAACTAAAATAAAAATAACTAAGAATCACATAAACATACCCTAACTGATACTACCTGCCTGCTTGTGGCGTAATGAGTATTGTATTTTATAAGTACAACTATCTCCATCATTGCTATTTTGAGTATACTGGAGCTAAGCGAGTAAACTCTTACATTTGGGGTCTATAATCTGACACTTAGGGATTAAAGACAGTTAGAAAGCGTGAAGTATAGAAGAATGTATGAATGTATTGGGATGATTTTAAGGAAAAATAGCAAAGATTCACAAGTAGCGTAGACGGATCTTGCTGTAGGCAAAATCCTGAATTTTCAGAGGGGGTACTGTAACGTTGCGCCTAGGGCCGTTACATATTAATTAAAACTAATACACTAATAAGAACTAAACCGTAACATATTAAATATTATATATACTATATATACTAACAATAACTAAAACTGACACTACTAACCTAATTTTTACCTATTAATAATAAAACTAAAAACATATATAACTACTTAAACTATCTAAATTACATAAATTACCTAGCTACATAAACTACTTAAAATACCTAAACTAAATTATAAATAATAACTATATTCGGAACCTTAAAGTATAGCTGCATAATCTATCCCTCGCGAAATGGTTTCCAAACCGCCGCATCGTGGCGCGGATCCCTACTTAAAACACTCGTGTTCTTGCCAAACAGGTAGATTGTGAACTTCGATCGTCATACGCGCTCGCACCATCGCTGGGCACACTACTTATGTTATTAATATCTTCCTGGCTTACGAGAATATATACCTATTTCGTTCTTAATTGTCTCAAAGTTTTAATAGTGCTGGATAACCCACTAGGGTGAGTTTTCATAAGTTATTACAATGTAAGCTGTTTTAAATCTAATTAAATACCTTGCCTGGCTGGCTGCATTCTTTTGATAGCTAAATTTTCAAATTGTAATGAACACTGGTTCTCAACGGATAGCAGCTAGCCATGGTCATATGCTGCCAGTGACCGAAGGCCCTCGTTCCAGGTTTCCAGTATAAGGTTCCAGACTACATTATTTTACGAAGCACGTCCTGGAATCCGTCCACGTTTCCGGAATAACCTATTACATTGGACGGACGTGTCCCGCTTCTACTGGACCGGACGAGAGGAGGACCTTACAAGGCTTGCGTACTGTTGAGGCCAGTGTCAGAACATATATATATTTTAACTCCGACTAGGACGAACGAGGAAGGCAATAAATGTTTAGAACCTAACTGATACTACTTTCTTTTACGACCCTACTACTACACTACCTGCTGGCTGGAGGGACCTAAAATCCCTACTGCTACAACACTTTATTTCAGATGTGGTCACACTACAATTGGGTATGAAAACAAAAGGTTTATTCTGTGCGTAGAAAAACATGGAAATTATGACTGTAATCTGTTTTGTATACCTAATAAATTAAATTAAATTAAAAATATAATACCTGTTAAAACCCACTTTCAAATAATTGTTGTTGTTTTAAGGTTTTTGTTTTTAGGGAAATTCTAAAATTATTCTTAACTCTGTCCGAAAATATAGTACTTATGGAAAAACGTATGACAGAAACTGAATTACAATTTCGTAATCTGACAGCCTAATTTGGTATAATACAGAAAATTATCGGTTTATTTTGTAAAAATGACAATGGGTACCAAAATAGATTAGATTAAAAACCAAAAAAGTTAATAGGTGGGTATCAACTTTGAGTGAAACTTGAGTATTAAAATTTTTAAAAACCCCCGACACTGAAACGGCTGAACCGATTTTGATAAAACATGTCTAGGAAAACATGCTTTCAAAAAAAACCGCATCCAAATCGATTCGACCGGTTAAGAGCTCCTGTGTTACAGGCACACACACAAACCCCTCTTTTTGCGTCGGGGGTTGAAAATTAGGCAAAGTTATTACTTAATTTAAGATAAAATTCAATTTAAAGTAAAACTAATTTGGTGAAGTGTGTGCGCGGAATGAATTGTTAAGAAGACAAATCTAATAAATAAAAACGTAACCTTCGCGTATTGTACATTGAAGACATTTGCAAAAAAATAAATTGGGGTGTAATTGCATAAATGCTCGACGGAATTCGTATTGCAATGTGTGAGAACTACATTTTGGAGATAGGTGGGTCATGGAAGTGTAGGGGAAAGTAGTGAGTAAAGTGGAGGGTGAGTGTTGGGGAAGGGGGTGAGGGCAGGGGAAGGTGTGCAACTTCCCCCTGCCCTCACCCCTTCCCCAAGGTCTAATATACATTAGTAAGTGCACATACACAAACCAACAAAGTATAATATGCTCGGCGTTCAGATTACGATGATATTAGGACTACTGGGATTGGGGAGTTAGAGAGTCTGAGTGGGAGTCGGAGCGGGAGTGTGAACGGGAGCGGAGCCGCGGGCACTGCTAGTAGAATAAATAATATTATATTTTCTTCTCGACCATTATTAAGAAACAAATATAATATTCAGGGATCGGAGTTAGGTAGTGTCATGTACGTAGGTACTTGCGACGAAATGTTTGTCTTAATAAGAATTATAGGTTATCTTATTAAATGAGCGATGTCGAATGTCCATATTTATATTACCGTATGAATTTAGTGCATAAATTAAATAAATCTCGAACGAAAATCCCGCAATATCCATAATATTGTAAAAAAATTTGGACATTCCACATCCCTAATTTAACAATCTAAAATTCTTCTTCCGCCTACCGCTTACCAGTAAAATTAATTAATTACAAATAAGATGATATACTTTTAAATTATTACTACTAAGGATCACGAGATTTTCTCTTACACCAGATGATAAAATACAGTGAAAAGGAATGTCACAGAAGTACTTCACCAAAATAATAGTATTTGTTTTTAATTAATTATTGTCGAAAAATTCGTTTTCGATAATTTAGGTAAATGATTGAAAAATACACTAAATGTAATGGGTATGTCCTCTCCATTCTATGTTCCGCGATGATCAGTCAATCGCTTCCAGGTTTCGCCGCGGAAGCGTGTCCACGTTTTTTGTCGTAATAAAGTGTTTTGCCTAATTGGTAAATTAACACTAATTACCCAAAGTAATTAAAACCTTAGTCTTCACGCCAATAAGGCTCGTTATCCTTGTGAATTGATTCGTGTTGTAATTTTACGTTGCATG
The DNA here is from genome assembly GCA_947086405.1 of Esperia sulphurella. Lineage (NCBI taxonomy): Eukaryota > Metazoa > Arthropoda > Insecta > Lepidoptera > Oecophoridae > Esperia > Esperia sulphurella. Next base: position 1,939,380 of record OX352261.1, read on the forward strand.
AATTCCTTCTTTAAACTGCACAACCTACCTTTTTCTGCCATTCTTCCTCTACCCAAAAGTTCATCATCATCATCATTAGCTCGCAAGAGTCCACTGATGGACATGGGCCTCTCCCAAGGCACGCCACTGAACCCGATCCTCAGCTCTTCTCATCCAGTCACTGCCAGCCGCCCTACGCAGATCGTCGCTCCATCTAGCCAGGGGGCGTCCCACACTACGCTTGCCCAGTCGCGGTCTCCACTCGAGAACTCGTTTACCCCTACGGTAATCGGTTCGTCTATAGATGTAACCAGCCCACTGCCACTTTTAAGCACTATTTGAGGTATGTCGAAGAGTTTAGTTCTCTGGCGGATCACCTCATTTCGGGTCCTGTGCCTTAGAGAAACTCCGAGCATACCTCTTAGCCCAAAGGTTGTTTGGATGATGATTACCGGATGTACGTACTATTGAAACAACTTTTTTATTGTAATGGTTAATAGAATTGATTTGAAACTGTGATTTTATTTGTGTTTACGAAGTGCTTAATGTGTAAAATCTTTGAATGTATGATAATAATATGTATAATGCTCACGTCTTTGTCCAGAGGGGTAGGCAGAGACGATGTACCACCACTTTGCGCAATAAAATGTCACAAAGTGACTTTCCTTCGCTGTTGCGAACAACATCGCCGCTTGAAAGTAACTAAACTATTAAAAATATTAAAAACATAATAATATGCAAAATCAAAGAAAGACCAACTTTCAACGTCCCTGTAGGAATCGAACCTCATCTTTGGCATTAGAGTCCAGAGTCCAAGAAACCAACATGGCGGTCAAATTTGTGTCTTGTTTATCGAATTTACGTTAATTGCTGTAAGTGTTAATCTGCGCATGGAAAAAATGACCAGAATAAGGTAAGCAGGTGAGGTAAGGCTGTATAAGGACCCGGTGTAAATTGTAAATATACTTGACACAAATAAGGTCTTCCTTCCAACATCCGTTTTGACAGATCTTTGCAACATATTTCATTCAACGATGGCTGGAATTTCAATGTCTTTCTCGCCCCGATCCCTGTCCCGTCCAAGGTCTGCCGTGTCGATGGATGCGTGTCCAGAGGCCAGCCTGGTCGTAAGCGTGCCGACATCCCGGGCACTGTTAGCCTTACCGAGTCATGCGGGGCTCTGACGAGGTGGACAATTATGACCCTAGATAATCGTGGTACCTCAACACGGCGCCGGCGATGTTGTTCGCAACACATCGCGTCAAGGGGTATCACGGAGCGAAAAGCGGGAGAAGGAATGTCGCTTAGCGACATTGGATTGGGCAAAGTGGCGATACATCGTATCTGCCTACCTCTCTGGGACCAAGGCGTCAGCATTAGGTATGTATGTATGGAATTTCAACCACATAAAGATAGAATTTCTTTCTGGTTGGTTTCGTGATTTGAAGAAGCTTTTTGCAAAATCACAAGTTTTTGAACCCAGTAGTTTGAGAGCTGAGCGTTGATAGATTAGTTATAATCTGTCAGTATGAGTATATATCGACAAAAAACATAAACGCTGTAACATTCGGAAAAAATCCTTTGTTAATTGTCTGGGTCCCGCATTCATTCTATTAGCCATAGAGATGCGAGATCCAGACCATTCGATACAGATTTTTTTCTGAAGTGGCAGTGGGCGGGCCACATATATGTCGCAGAACTGATTGTTGTTGAGGCAGACGAGTTCTGAGAGTGGAGACCGCGGATTGGCACGCGCAGCGAGCGGCATGATCTGTAGAAGGTGGCCGGAAGCGGCTGGATGCGGAGGGCGGAGGACCTAGTGTCGTGGCGTTCATTAAGGAAGGCAATTAGTAGCAAGCACGAGCTGGAGAAGCTCACCATTCTGGGACAAGTGGAGGGCGGGCGTGCTCATACGAGGTAGTCAGACCCGGTGAGGAGGGTGGCTGGCGGATCCTTATATGAAGCAGTGCGGCTGGCTGGCTATGCGTGGAGGCGCATTTTATACGGTCGTGATCCTCAGCAGTGAGGGAACGACAGAGAAGAAGAAGAAGATGTTTAGTAGTGGGCGTCTGGGGGCTGATATGATGAGCCATATTTACATGAACATTTCGTCGCAAGCACATACTTCTTAAATTATCGTGAGCCCAAATACGTCCACTGCTGAACATAATAAGCCTTCCCAACAGAATGCCACTTTTGGTAAGTTGTCCATTGGGGGATTTGCCATAATCACCACGCTTGGCAGTCAGATTAGTGATGACAGTGTTCGCTGCTCCCGTCTCTGGTGCAATCTTTAACGACACCCACGGGTTGATGGGGGGTGGCCCTATTCTAAGCCGGGAACATTTCGGGTTGATGCACTGAGAAAAAAAAAAGTAGCCCTCCTACTTACATAAGGATAAAAATATACCACTATTACGTAAGTAGCCGCCCCCATTATAAATGGTGTCGCCTACAACTGATTCAGTAGCCGGCCACATTACTAAGTAACCACAATACGTAATAATGTGGCCGGCTACTGAATCAGTTGTAGGCGACACCATTTATAATGGGAGCGGCTACTTACGTAATAGTGGTATATTTTTATCCTTATGTAAGTAGGAGGGCTACTTTTTTTTTTCTCAGTGTGGGGGTGGCCCTATTCTAAGCCGGGAACACTTCATGTAATATGACACCTTTTACTGTTAGAAAGTAATGTACTTAAATATAACTTTATGTACTAGGAGTACACAAGCAGAACGAACTTACAGAAAGAAAAAAAAACAACAAATACCGCAGTATCGATACGAGTGTACACACGCGTCGTAAAACTCGTAAATCAACTTGCAACGTGCGACGCGCCCGCGCCCCCACCGCGTACAGTTGCGCGGAAAAGTAACACGGGAACGGGAGCAATGACCTGAGATTGCAAACACATTAGTGGCCAGCCAACCCTCAGGGCAGGGGCATGCATGAGTACTTTATGATATTGAAATTTATTACGGTTTTGAAATAAGAATTTATTTGGATACATATAACTTTACATACCTTAAAAATATAATTTTTTTGGGGTGATATAGGGTAGTTAACAGCATGCATTCAGATCATAGGGTTAATTTGAAATAATATTTCGTCTTTATTTCATCGTAATCGGTTTATTAAATCAGGAGATATCTAATGATAATTTTCAAAATTCACTTATATTCCATTTGTACAACAAGTAGGTATTCGGCGTAATGTACATTCGGATAATGATGAGTGAGGAACCTCTGGACAGACGACCTGAAGAAGATAGCTAAAGTGCTTGGATTAGTGATGCAGATGACGTTGTGGTGATTCCATTTAGCAAATGCCATCAGTTCATCAGTAAATGTCGACAAACCGTCTACTAATAAGCTCATAGCAAGGCAAGGCAACACACTTCCGTCTTACGCCGTTCACCAACAGCATAACACCATCTTAATTCTAGCAAGTTCTAGCCAATCATGACATGACGACCTTGACCGAGCCTATCAGCGTGCATTTCCCTAACGCACACTTTAGAATTTTGACAGCAATGTCTGAAATATTATGAGCAACTAATAATGATAATTGGACATAAAGTGTAATATTTTTTAAAATCATTCAAAAAAGCAAAAAAAAGTTATGTCTAGAATTTGACTTTATACCAACGTTATTGATATTTATAAGTATAAAACGTTACAATGGTATAAATCTATGAAAATAAAACGGAACAAATACTATTTTTATATGTAGTTCCGAGTTCTGTCGCACGCAGCGCTTCTGTAATGCCATTCAAAAGTAAAAAACATAACTCTATTTTTTTCGTATAAAAACTTTTATTCCATAAAATACCTCTAATTTCATCTGAATCATACCTATGAAAATTTTTATTCTTTTTGCATTCAGTATTTCCACTCCTCAAAAAATTCGCCTCCACCCAAAGGTTCCCTGTAAGAAATCGCTGGAAGCGATAAGGCTGCCGTTGTACACTAAATTCATACATTCATTTTTTTATAAAAATTTATATGTTTTGGTGCACAATAAAGAATATTTGAATTGAATTTGAATGAAATAACATATCGGTCGATAGCATTATTTCATTTTACTTACCTATATCCAAAATAAATAAAATTCAAATAATTTTTGCTTCGTCTGTACTCAGTTGAAGCATTCTGAGAAGCGAAGTAAGGGCAAATGAATTTGCGTGTGTATTTGCGCTCCGCGCCCAAAATATGAGCATACTGTATGTTACTTACGTATCAAACTGTCTTGTGTGTGTACTTGACCTTAGACGCCTTTCACACTAGATGATCATCGACATCCATTATAGTTACGACTTTAATGACATTGTCGGAAAGTCGTTGAATTGGGTGTGTGATTCTCAACCACTGCACAGGAGGTTTTAAAAACATACATCATCGCTCTTACTGCCTTGTCTCACATCCTGTAAGGTTGGCTGGAAGAGATCTCTTTTAGAGATAAGCTCACCTTTGTACACACCATTTATTACTGTATTTAGTTTTAAGTTGTGCAATAAATAAATTAATAAATAAAATAAAATAAAGAATATATATCAACAATGAATTCTGAACAAAATCTTCCTAAGGAAATGTCCAAATTTCTGTGTGTGTCAATATAAAATAATCATATTCACGCACATGATAAAGTCTTTGTCTGTTTAATTTCTAATTTCTTAGATAATTTGAAAGAATCTTTGATATATATACATAGTACATAATGCTCACGCCTTGGTCCCAGAGGGGTAGGAAGATACGATGTATCGCCTCTTTGCTCGTTCCTGACACACCTCACTAGCCTCACTCACATCCATCAACCTTTTCATGCACCTCATTTTATTCATCTCACTGCAGAGCCCAGCTTTTTCCTTCCTTTCTTGTTTCATCCTTGAACAGACATAGTACACTAAAAAAATTAAATTGAACAAGATCTTCATCGTCATCTTAACTCAATACGAGCTCAACTAGATCTTATTCCCTTGAATTTACTATTGTCCTCTTGCATTAATCAACTTGGTAACTTGATCACGGTTTCATCATCAGGTTATTTTTGCCTCCACTGCAGGAGCACAACCCTCTCTCATCTGCCGGAGACAGACGGAGGATTTGGCCTACACTCCCCGCGCTGGCCAGACGAGTTGGGGAGGCCTGATTGATGTTTCATAATGTATTCCCTTAGTCGCCTTGTACGACATCCACGGGAAGAGTTGGAGTGGTCCTATTCTACTCTACCGGAAAGCACACGGCAAATCACGGTTTGGTTTCAAATAATCATAAAAAAACTGACAATACAAAATGTCATATAAATAATTTATCAGTATTTTTTCAATTTATACTCATAGATAATCCAACAGTAGACGATTAAAGATTGAAATTAGGAAGAAAGACATAGTAAAAGTGTTAAAGCACCTTTACCCGTAAATCTCAAACTGATTTATCGAACATTTTTAATTCGAGGAATTAAATTTAACTTGAGAGATTTAATCGGCTCCAACATTATCATTCAAGCGTTATGTAAGGATGATTTTACATCTTGAGCGAACAGCGATACTTTTTACGTAGACTTTTTACCACGCCATCCATTCTTCGTCATTTCATCTACACTAATATTATAAAGAGGAAAGGTTTGTATGTTTGTAACGAATAAACTCAAAAACTACTGAACCGATTTAAAAAATTCTGTCACCATTAGAATGCTACATTATTTCTGAGTAACACAAGCTATATTTATTGCTATAAAAAATTAGGGATCCCTACTAAAACTTCAATAATATAACCCAAGGTGTAAATATGCAATATAACAAAGAAGTATAGTTATTATGTTTGGTAAAAATCATATTGCTATTGGTTTGTACTACAGTTGGAGCGAGAATTCGAAAGGGTTCACAGAGCTATGCATACAGCAGTGCGTGACACATTTATCCACGTGCTTGACTTTATCAGGTTGGCATTTGGCTCTCTTGGTGTTGTGGGAATCAACTCGCTTGCAGTGTGTCAGAAGCCTAAACGAGTTACAAGGTAAAATATGGCACGTGCACCGCTGGTCAACGCCATAAACTCGGGCGTTCCCCTGTGTTAAAAGTACAAGACCACCGGTCATACGTGGTATCGAAATGTTTCAATGCGTACAACAGGTTATGATCCATAACTACAACAACAACAAGTCTAAGGAAATTTAAATAAACGTAAGGGATAAAATGTCACAATCGATTATTTTAGTTTTGCAAACTCAGTTTTCAATTCTTTATCGAATTGTATATTTGAAAAACTTTGAAATTCAATAACTCTGTCCTTTAACATGATTATTTGTCTAACCTTAAAAGTCTAATATGTGTGCCAAGTTTCATCCCAATCCGTCCAGTGGCTGAAGCGTTGATATTTAATGGGATATAAATAAGATTAATTTTGATTAACATACATTTCATTAAGCAGGTAATTAATATCATTAACTAACCTGGAAAAATGACTTTAACAAAGAAAAGAAGGGTAACAAGACAGTCTTTCCACTGCATTGCCATGGAAAGTTAATTTTCTAATTGGCCGCAGTGAGTGCATGAGCAAATATCCGTCAGTAGTGACAGACACGTGCCGCGTGGTATATACAGGGTTCTCTATTCCGCAGCGGAAATACTATATCGATGATGAAAAGATAAACAGTATTGTTCCCGGCTAAGAATACCCCCAATCTTTCCGTGGGTGTCGTCAAAGAGATAACTGATTGTACCAGGGACAGCAGCGTTCTCCTGTGTATATTAAGATCATTACTACGATCACCAATCCGCCTGCCAACCGTGGTGATTACAGCAAATCCCCCAATGGACTGCCTAACAAAATTAGCATTTTATTGGGGAGGCTTATGTTCAGCAGTGGACGTATTTCGGCTGATGATGAATGGAATGGATGATGAGTTTATTTTTATCGGTAAAGTGCTACTTGGCTGAACATCGAAGCCTATCCAATGATGTTCTGTAAGTAAGTAGATTTCTAATCTGCAGCGAAAAACAGGCAACGCAAATGAACTCGCAATACTAGAGATGAGTTCATTTGTGATAAGTCGAGAGACCACTTCCGGGCATGCGACGTCTTCAAAAAGACAAAGTGTTCTTCGAAATTACCTAAGCAATTAGAATTTAAACTGACTAAGGGCTCGATTCTGAAGGCACAATGTTAAAATTTGACAGCACTAAAACTGTTGCTATCATTGTCACACAGTATTATGAAGATAAAGACGAAACCAATTTTAGCGCTGTCAAGTTTTAAATGTGTGCCTTCAGAATCGGACCCTAAGACATTATTAATGTGCGTGAATATCATAGAAATCCTATCAAGATAGAATGGTCAAAACTATCAAACGCTTACTCGTTTCGCGCCGAGTCAAGGTCAAGTAATGTCAAAAAAAACTGTAAAGGTGCCATTTTGGGCGATTTCTAACTGCGTAACTGTATCTATTCCCTCGAAACGTGAAAACGAGGCATCAATGGTGCGCGGGAGGGGCGCGCTTCGTCCGAAAATCGGCACGCATGAAACTGAAGTAAAGAACTTGCTATAACCGCTCTATCTTTATAGGATTTATGTAGTAATAATGATTACTTTTATATTTACACGTCATTCAGAACTTTGGACATTTCCTAAGAAAAGAAGACTTTCTTTTAACTCGATTCTCCACTGTATGTTATTACTTCACGACTATAAGCATGTTAAATTATTGAGAATGAAAACGTCATATCGATTATAAACGCAAATTAAATTGATTTAAAACCGATAAGTCGGATAAAATCTCTCGTTACTGAAGAAACAAAAGCGATATTTTTATGTCAAACGTGTTTTACATTTTTTGTTTTTCTGAATTTTGGTTGTAGTAAATTATTCATTTCCAATAATACATTAAGGTTATTTTAAATGAACAGACAGACAGAAAAAGAGGTAAGCTACAAGGAATTCCGTTTTAATAAAACCCTAAAAATGACAAAAAGTTCTTAATACCGCTCGTTATTCGATTTGAATTAAAATTAGAAATACGTGAATCGATTCGTTTCAATCTGTCTAAAGCCTTAAACACACAGAAAGCGGATGCGTGGCGGAGCCGTGCTCCGGTTTTTTGTATTGTTTGATTTATTATACTACTTAGTAGGTAAACTTCACATAGAGACCACGCCTCCGCCACGCATTCGCCTTCTGTATGTTTCGGGCATACCTGTCAGTTGTTTTATGTTCCAAAGAGTATAACTTTACTTGAACGTCCTTAGTATTTCGAAAACGACTAGCTTGCTCAGGCCCTGCTACTACCTTCCTTACCAACGAGGTACTTTATTTTGACCAATTTCAAAATTTTCAGTAAAACCTCTCAGACTCTGAGTAGACTCTGTCTGTGGTGGCTTCTTTTGAGATAAATAAATAAATATGGAATATCTATAAAAAAAGGAAACAATCATTTATTTTATTAATTATTTTATTCGTTAAAATCGACTTTAAACACATGCATCAGGAGCTCCTGGCTTTTAATATTACAATCTCATGATTCATTATATTTTACAAAATCATTTCAGTATTTAGGTTCACCAATTAGTGTACCTAAACAAGTGACACACTTTATTTTCACCAATTAGTGTACCTAAATAGGTGACACACTTTATTTTCACCAATTAGTGTACCTACCTAAATAAGTGACACACTTTATTTGCTTTAAATTCAATGAAAATTTTATACAATTATTATATTTGCCTTTACACAGATACACTCGCTTCCATTTATTTATGACATTTTAAAAGTATATTAATTTACACTTAATTAATGCATCACTAAAAGACTAACTTATTGACATTAGATTCATGACCGACACTTTTATTTAGATCAGTTACTTTACCTATTAATAACTAACTAATAATATTAGTTATAAAAAATTACATATTCACTTGGTAAAAAAAATCTGCGTTTGTGTTGGCAATTTCAATATCATATTAATTCCCAATAATGAAATAAAATAAGGTTAAACAAATAGGGCTTACAGAATCGTTTGATGGAGACGAGACAAGATAAATAAATTTCATTTTTTTTTCTAAATAAAATATTTAACAAATAATTTACAACTCTGTGCTCCTCTTTTTTAATTTTGTTTATTTTAATAATAAAGGTTCTTCATAACACTATTTAAGTTATTAATTGAAGTAGCATAACTCTAAGTGTAACTTAAGTACAATGATTTGAAGAAAGACTTGACCATAATTCGACTTATTATAATATACTTAATAGGCCGAGGGTTCTTTTTGGAACTTATCTAAATTTCACCACCGTTCTTACCACCCTGTCCTGAAAAAGTGATGTTTGTACACTTTCTTTGGTAATTGATTAAAATAAAGTAAAACTTTGATTTTTAAAGTGTCCATTTAGTACAATAATTCAAGGCATGCACAATAAAAATAATTTAAATTAATGCTACAAACTAAAAACATGGGGACCAACAGAAAAGTCTTTGCAAGAATTCTTTATCTATCTATCAAATATATACACTGATTAATCGTATACGAATAATAAATTGATTTAAAAATATACTCTGACATAATAAATAACTTATGATAACGATAATGATTTTGTAATATGTAAAATAATTTCGTACATGTTTGTGATATGTAAATTTAAAATTTGATTGTTGTATCGTAAATGGATATTACTGTTAAGATGCAAACTAATAATAACACATGAAATAAATAAATATTGTGATGATAAAGTGCTTAGAGCATTTTTTACTAATAAAATAATATATTTTTAATATTATGTGCTTGTTTTATGTTATAATATGAATATTTTCACTTTAGCATATTATATACGTAACTTGCCAGAATAGGTAGATACTTTTTACTAAATGCTTACTTGTTACTAAAGGCTTATTTTATAAAATATACTTTTATTCTGACTTAAGTCACAGGTCTATTTTATTTAAAAATCAAATTTCGATTAAATACATTGTGAATCGTACCTATCACAATCTTAAAGATTTTTAAATGGTTTTAAGTTGGAGTTAAATTAATGCCATTAATTAATTACTAAATCGCTTGACTTTTTAAAATTGTTCCTAGATTACTTATACAATAATTCCAATGGACACTTAAGTTTAAAAATTTCATTATTTTAAGTACATCAGTGTTATGATAATGAGAGCATATTAAATATGGTCTATAAGTATTGTTCATTTGATAATACAAAAACAAGCGTACACATAAGTTACAATAGGAAATTTCTTTACAAAAGCGTTGTAAAATATTTAGTTGGTGCTTTTTTAAGCAAACTTGTTCAATAAAATTTTGGTAGTCTGCGACAAATGCTGACTTTTTTGTATATTTTTAGTACTACACAAAGTGCGATGACATTTTAAATATTTTGAATTCTTCATATTCCAACCATATTTAATCAAAAACAAAAAGTTGAAACTTTCTCTGTATTTTGAATTCCATCATTCAAAAGAATATTTAAAAAGATATATACATTAATAATATACATACAGTACATATAGGTATATATAAGTATATACATACAGTAATAAACCAGACTGATAACTTGTAACAATCAATCAAAACAACATGATCACTAACTTGAATTACAACCACCATTTTCCACCATCACATATCTAAAAAAAATTACCCCTGATTCGTGGATTTTTTATAAGAAAAAGTCACTGAATCAGGTACTTGTTCATTCTATAATTAAAATGAAACTCAATCGCTTGCAGACTAAGAACAATGAAAGAAAATAAAAGAAACATGCACTTGTATCGATTATAATGCATTAGGTCAAATTAGTTATAGACACAATTCCTAAGACGCTGTTAATGTCATCCGGAATCCCACTGTTCGGGCACCAATGAGATTGCAGAAAACAAATGTTAAAAACAATATCCTCATTTAATAATTGAAGTAAAAACATGCAACCATACGTCAAAGGACTTGTGTCAAAACTAAATCATTTATGTACAGTTAATCAAATAATCAAAAGGTAGAATCATCAAGATTAATGTTACAATAAATGATTATGCTACAAAAAGTGAAAACATGCAAAATCAAAAGTTAACATTTAAACGGTATTCATATTTTGTACATTCGATTGCAAAAACGATGTATTTGATTAAAAATGTGCAAATAAGGTAGCTAATACAATAAATAATGCTGTGAAGTGTGAAGTAGGCAAGAAATCAGTATCAAATATTAGTCACACTTCATCACCAAAATTGCACATCCCATCTTCAGAATTGCACATAGTCAATCGATGATATTTGAAAATCTTAGTAAGTTAAATACCATCAGTTAGAAGGTACGATCTCTTTTGTAACAGAATCAATCAATTGTAATAAGAATGATATCAAAAATCGACACAAGTGAAAAATGAAAACAGAAATACGAAGAATACTTTGAACAGATAAGAAGTGAAGTAAATTGCGAGAAACTATTGAAGGAAATAAACTATTGAATGCTTTTGAATTTCATTTTAAAAATATTAGCCAAAATCATTCTATCAATTACAGTCCCAGAATGATAGTGGAAAATGTAAGTGAAACGCAAGTACATAATCATATCAAAGAAAAGAAACGCTACATCCTTGTACAATTTGACGACTTTTGATTTCTTTAGTGTACTTAAATATTACAAAAATTTTAAAACATTATAACTGGGAATCAAATTAACAACCCAAAAAGAAGAATTCAAAATATTAATACCTCTTGGCTTATCCTACTGTAGTTTCTTTTAAAGAGCGTGTCTCATAGAGCATTTAATTCGTTTTCTACAATACATCCTAGATCTATAACTAAATATCTTTAAATCGGCTAAGGTCCATCGTTGGTATTAGTGGACTTTCACAAGGCACAGGCTCATTTCTGAAAATAAGTGTAGATAGAAAAAGTTATTCATATTAAGCACGATGTAATAATTTTCTTAAACAAGCTAGAAACCTTCACTAAAACAAATCTGTGCTTTAGCTACTTCACCGTTATGCATCATGCTTGATTTGCTGGATAAAAGTGAATAAGCTCGGGCTTCTTTAGATTGCAAAATCAGATAAGCAGATACATAGGAATAGACTTTTCGGTAAAGAAATAAATTTAAAACATCAGTTAGGGACTTAGGATCATTGGCACTTGCAAAATTGTAAACTTCCCAAACTTAATTTTTCAGATCTAAGACCGAAATCAATCTATGAGTAATTCATCCCAAGATCACATTAAAAATTGCAAGAATAAATAGTAATACTCACCCTAGTAAATCAGCTCTGAGGAAGGCACTAGGTGGTTGAGAAAATAGCTCGATACCATCTCGGTTGTCGCAAATAATCCGAGAAAGTGACACCTTCTTTAATTCAGCTAACTGACCTGAAATTACACATTGAAAACCAAATGAAAAGTAGAAGGACGAAAGAGAGATGATAAGAAACACCAAGAAAAGATAAAGAGAGACAGGGAATAGCTAAGCAAGAATGTAGATTTCTCCTCAGAAATCAAATTGAATAGAATGCAGATTTAATACCTATGTCATCGTTTATAGCAATTGAAATACATAAAAGATAAACACCTGAACGTTCCTTTCAATCTTTTTAATGCCATTATAACTTCATTTGACAAGGCACAAGGCAAGGCATATTGATCATCACATCATTTAACTTCTCTGATCAAAAGACAAGGCAAAATAACTTACTTGGAGAAAAGGCTCCAGGGTTGACCTCAGCTCCATTCTCATAGAAGTAACGATCGCCTCTCTTCAGTCTGGAGAACTGGTCAGCTATGATGTAGGCGAAGGTGGCCCCCACTATTCCTCCATCCACTGGCTCTTCCAACAGGCCTCCTATCCAGAGGTCAATGTCTTCTGGAGTTGAGTATACTGAAGATAGACGTTGAGCTGTCTGAAAACATTGACCAACAATTGATTTCATTGCTTTTTCAGTATTCAGAAGAAAAAAGGGATTAGAATCAAGTAACGTGACATCTCTCTACAGACAGGATTCTGTATCTTCATGTCATAGAAGTCTTAAACAACAATTTGTATAGTTTTACCTACTGTTGTATTCGTTGTTCATTTTGTTGTCTTCGCATGATGGAAATTGATTACCTTTACTATGATTTCGATAACATCATATCTATCCTACTTATATAATATTATAAACGCGAAAGTTTGTAAGAATGGATGGATGTTTGTTACACTTTCACGTAAAAACTACCGAATGGATTTTAATGAAACTTTACAATAATATAGCTTATACATCAGAATAACACATAGGCCACAATTTATAAAGATATTGTGTGAATTGTCCAAAATGTCAAGTAAGTAGGAAACAATCTACCATCTGCGATCTATTCTGGCGTGCGCTGTAAAAACCGCTAGAGTTACACATATGTAATGTATGATGGAAATGTTTATCTTAAATAGTCCTATAAAAAGGCCCGCCACAGTATATATCTTTATCTTATGTGTAAGCCATTATAGCCAAAGTAGTGAACCATCGTGATGAAAGTTGGCACACATATAGGTTAGGTCCTGGAACAGGACATAGAATAGTTTTTATCCCGAAAAAACATCGCTTTCCTACGAGAAATACATAATAATTTGTGATGTTAAGTTGTTCACGCGGACGAAGTCGCGGGCAATAGCTAGTTCACTATAATAATGAAGAAAGACAGAAGACGAGCGATAAGTTTTCTGAGATGCATAAATAACTCCTTGTTTAATTAGGTCTGGAAGACGTTAAACAAAATATTAATGATTCTGAGAATACAAGTACTCGACGCGCTGAAGTTATAAATTAATACTAAAGTTCTAAAGCTACTTACACTGGGGTTGAACTGCCCGAAGTCGATGTAGGGCTCCAAGCCACTGAGCCGCCGGTACTGATTGTAGGAGCGCACGCCCCAGTCGCGGCCGCGCTGGATGTTGATGGACGCCAGGTCCAGCCCGTAGGGATTCCCGCCGTGGAAGAGGTACCGGGTTAGCTGGTAAATAATGAAAGAAAGAAAAAGGAACTGTAGTGAGGGATATAATTTGCGCGAGAATAGGCGGCAACGCAAGAGAATTGTTACCTGCATGGTTGTAGTAGACATTTCATACATACATAATGCTCACGCCTTGTTCCCAGAAGGGCAAGTAGAAAGTAAATGTATAAAACTAATTTTAAGCTTCAATCAGAAGATAAATAACTTTCACCCTTTAACCTGCGTCATTTTGCTAAAAATCTTATTGAACAAACTGTGAGTGTTGAAAATGATACGACTGTGGTGCTGGTATGCCCATCAGCAAACCATTCCATTACAAGCTGCAGGATACGCACTTGTAACCTTTGCAATGGTTACACATACCCATTCAAAATTATCAAATTATATTGCGACTAGTTCGAAAACTCAAGGTCGCTCAGCGGGCTATGGAAAGAGCTATGCTCGGAGTTTCTCTAAGAGACAGGATCCGAAATGAGGTGATCCGCCAGAGAACTAAAGTCTTCGACATAGCTAAAAAAATTAGTACGCTTAAGTGGCAGTGGGCTGGTCACATCTGTCGGAGAACCGATTACCGCTGGGGTAAACGAGTTCTCGAGTGGAGACCGCGACTGGGCAAGCGTAGTGTGGGACGCCCCCTGGCTAGATGGAGCGACGATCTGCGTAAGGCGGCTGGCAGAGACTGGATGAGAAGAACCGAAGATCGGGTTCAGTGGCGCACCTTGGGAGAGGCCTATGTCCAACAGTGGACTCTTTCGGGCTGATGATGATGATGATGATTCAAAATTATCAAATTATATTGGCCTGTTACCATCAGGCCTGTTTGTAACTTTATTTCTATAAATAACTAGCTGCTGATAACGTAACATCACATTATGTATTTCCCGTAAGAATCACATGTTTTTCGAGGTAAAATCTAACCTATGTTCTATTTCAGGACCTAACCTATATGTGTGCCAAGTTTCATCCCGATCCGTTCAGTGGTTGGAGCGTGATTTAGTAACAAACATCAAAATATCCAAACTTTCGCATTTATAATATTAGTGGAATACTTACAAAATAAATTTACAGTGCGAATGTGGAAGAAACTACAGCTAGAGGTCGTCCTAGGAGGACGTTCAAGGATCAAATTAGTAACGTCCTCAAAAAGGCTGGGGTCCGCAGTGAGAAGAATAAAAGGAGGTGCATGAAAAGGTTGATGGATGTGAGTGAGGCTAGTGAGGAGTGTCAGGATTGCGCAAAGTGGCGATTCATCGTCTCTGCCTAACGCTCTGGGACCAGGGCGTGAGCATTATGTATGTATATACTTACACCCTCAGTGACGAAAGGGTCAACGTTCTGCATGGGCTGCCAAGCCAAGCCGGTCAACAGCCGGTCTAAGAAATACTGCAAACGCATCCTCGATGGCTGGAACATCAGCTCCGGAATCGATATCGTCTCATAGACGTCTCCAGACTTAGGACTTGGAATCCTGTAGGCAAATAGTTTTGAACTAAGTAGGTAGTTTTCTGTTTTCATGAGACTACTGATAATTAAGTTACTTGTCATTAATTTATTCAAACATTAACCAATGGTCTTTCATATTTTTTTATCATCAGGTTATTTTTGTCTCCACTGCAGGAGCATAACCCTCTCTCATCTGCCTGAGACAGACGGAGGATTTGGCCTACACTCCCCGCGCTGGCCAGACGGGTTGGGGAGGCCTGATTGATGTTTTATAATGTATTCCCTCAGTCGCCTTGTACGACATCCACGGGAAGAGTTGGAGTGGTCCTATTCTACTCTACCGGAAACCACACGGCAATCATTTATTACTTCTTTATTTCCAATGGAAACACCGTCAGAAAATTTGGATACTTT
Organism: Esperia sulphurella; assembly: GCA_947086405.1. NCBI lineage: Eukaryota > Metazoa > Arthropoda > Insecta > Lepidoptera > Oecophoridae > Esperia > Esperia sulphurella. Next base: position 1,955,181 of record OX352261.1, read on the forward strand.
GAAGATTTCACGGCGTAGTGAAGGCAAACCGATCTGGGGGTGTAAATTGCCATTTATTATTAAAAATACGTCCATATTGCTAGTAAAACTTAAATACTATGTTAGTAAACTTATAAGCTAGTTTCTGAAATACCTGAAAATAGATTTCAACAGCCCCACCCAGTGTCTGATGATGGGCCTATAGTTTACACAAGCCAAAATAATTTGTGTCGCACACACTTAATAAGGTCAGGTCAGGTCTATTGCCAACATTAGGAAAGAACAGTTAGAAAGAAAAGGTAGTTGCAAAATGAGAGCAAAAAGACCTAGGCTGTTTATGATGAAATAAAGATAAAGGAACTTACATAATCTTTCCATCCACAACAGAATGTCCGAACCTCATGGCAGCTGCAGAGAACTCAGTTGTGAGGGATGGGTTGGCGTGAGGGTCGTATGCTGCGGAGTAGCCGGGAGACGGGGCGAGGCCGAACGTCTGGATGATTTGAGGACCTGAGAAATTAAATCGCAGAATACGAAGGTATCATTTTCTGATCGTTAAATAAAACTGAAGAAGGTGGCCGGAAGCGGCTGGATGCGGAGGGCGGAGGACCGGGTGTGGTGGCATTCATTGGGGAAGGCCTATGACGAGCAGTGGACGACTAAAGGCTGACATGATGAAATATATCTAGCGGAATTACCTTGGGGTAGTCTTGGTGACAATTTTAGAGTCATAATCAACAATCCGTTCAGAAGAATCGCCCTGTTTGGAAAAGAAACGGGAAGAAACCCACGGTACTTCTCAGTCATCAGAGTACATTTCACACGTTCACAGCCCAGGTGTCTCCAATGGTGAGTCACCAACTGCTTGCAGTCCATGCTCCCGCTGTGAGGTCACTGGGACCCACTATGAGGTCACTGGGACCCACTATGAGGTCACTGGGACCCACTATGAGGTCACTGAGACCCACTGTGAGGTCACTGGGCCCACTGTGAGGTCACTGGGACCCACTGTGAGGTCACTGGGACCCACTGTGAGGTCACTGGGACCCACTATGAGGTCACTGGGACCCACTGTGAGTCACTGGGACCCACTGTGAGTCACTGGGACCCACTGTAACGTCACTGGGACCCACTGTGAGGTCACTGGTACCCAATGGGTGCAAAGCTGAACTGATAGATTGATAGATAATTTTGTATAAGGGATTTGGAATAGGCCTCTACAAAACGCTGGAATGAAATATAGGATATTGATTGTCTACAACATCTTACCCAACAGCAACGGCAGCCATTCATTATAAATGACGTGCTGGTACTCCGCCTGCACTATTCTTCTGGTCTCAAAGAAGACTGTATCCTCACTCCAGCCAGGGTTGAGCCTGGAAAGGGCACGAGCAATACGGTTATGCTCCCGTGTGAAGACTGTATGGAGGACTGTTAAAGAGATGATCTGGTTGCCGTGGTTGTCTCCTAGAAAAAAAAAAACATTCATCACAATTGCAAATCAATTGTTGCCGACTTTGTCCACGTGTATGTTTAAAATATTAGGGAGCGTACCCAAACTACGTGACCCGTTTGGGGGGGGGGACTTCAAAATACCACGGGGGTCACAGGGGTGGGGGTTAGGTTTTCGTCACGGAGTCTATATCCTCTAGGGAAATCTCGCGCTTTTTCGAGCTATATTCGAATATGGCGCACAGTTTTTAGCGCTTTTTAAACTCACAGGTGAAAACAGGGACGTCAGCTGATTGAAAACGGACAGTTTTTTTTTCTTCTTGATGATATTTTTTACACTTGTAATCAAAGGAATGTCACGCGGCAAGCGCCGTATTAAAAAAGACAAATAAACTTTTTTTCTTTTAACTTTCTGTTTTGCATAAATTGGTTAAAAACCATATTCATGCATTACTACGTGAAAACTAGAGGGGGAGGAGGGTCTTGGCATATACTACGGATGGTCACCGAAGGGGGAGGGGGATAAAAATTGTAAAAAATGGGTCACGTAGTTTGGGTACGTTCCATTAATAGTGTAATTTCAATTATCTATTTCTTTGTAAGTTGCCTACATCCAACGTAATTATGAAAAATCTCTAATGAAAAACAAGTTTCTAGACGTATGTCAGCCAGTTAGGACATCATCTTATATGTTTGGAAGATTTCCAATGAAAACACAAACTGGCGTAGTTAGTCCATGAAACACTGTAGTTAGGTGTATCTAAAGGTAAGTTTTTTCATCATCAGGTTATTTTTGTCTCCACTGCAGGAGCACAACCCTCTCTCATCTGCCGGAGACAGACGGAGGATTCGGCCTACACTCCCCGCGCTGGCCAGACGGGTTGGGGAGGCCTGATTGATGTTTTATAATGTATTCCCTTAGTCGCCTTGTACGACATCCACGGGAAGAGTTGGAGTGGTCCTATTCTACTCTACCGGAAACCACACGGCAAGTTTTTTATCAATATGAAAAAAACTAAGATCTGCCAGAAGATTCCTATACTACCTGAGTTCTACTGTCTCTATGATAGGTTATGATATCGTATAGTCTGCAGGTTTACTAGTTATACTATCCTAGTCACCATCATCTTCAGCACCAGCTGATTGACGTCCACTTTTACACACCATAAACATCCAAGAACATCATGAACTAAGACGATGCTGTATACTTTGATATTACCTGATTCAAAGCAAGCAGCTCCTTCTTTAACAGTAAGGCAATCCTTTCTGGTTGTTAAAGGCGGCAGTTCTCTGCCGAAGTCATTAAAGACTTTGAGTAGACCTCCAGGACCTCGCATTGTTGATACCTTCTCTTCTGAGCTGCCGTAGAGGTGAGACAGGTCTGGGTAGTGGGTTGCGCCGTTCATCTAGAAAAGAAAGTTGTTCCTGAAGAGAAAAGTTCCTGAAGAGACTGCATCACAACAATTTTGCATGAAGAGCTGGTCATCTAGATTACACCAGGAGTTGTTAGCGTAAGTTGAACAGGCAGTTAGCTTACTTCACAATTAATTAAATAGTAGGTGCTACGAGGTCTCATAAAGGTTCATGCGCCATGTCGTTGGCATCTTTTTCCAATCAATTTTACCAGAAGTATCAGGACAGAACGTGGAAGGAAGTACAGCTAGAGGTGGTCCTAGGAGGACGTTCAAGGATCAAATTAGTAACGTCCTCAAAAAGGCTGGGGTCCGCAGTGAGAAGAATAAAAGGAGGTTCATGAAAAGGTTGATGGATGTGAGTGAGGCTAGTGAGGTGTGTCAGGATCGCGCACAGTGGCGATCCATCGTCTCTGCCTACCCCTCTGAGACCAAGGCGTGAGCATTATGTTATGTATATATGTATGTATGTATGTATGTATGTATGTATGTATGTATGTATGTATGTATGTATGTATGTATGTATGTATGTATGTATGTATGTATGTATGTATGTATGTATGTATGTATGTATGTATGTATGTATGTATGTATGTATGTATGTATGTATGTATGTAAGTTTGTATGTATGTATGTATGTATCAGGACAACTCAGGAGCACAGCTTAGAGCCCATACCTGTCGAGCATAACCCACGGAACAGTCGCTAGCTGGCGCGAGCTGCGTCCGCACGAAGTTGAGGCACTTGTGGCGGTATGGCCCATAGAAGGCGTCCTCAGATCCCGCGGATATGGCGGCGCAGGCCCAGTGCTGCAGCTCTGCAGCCAGGAAATCTTCGCCGTCATTGGAGCAGCACGAGATGGCGCTGCCATTGCCTGGAGAACCAGTGAAAGGAAGCTTTGGAAGCATTTCATTCCACGTTATCTTTTCTGGCAGTACGACAGTATTTTTATTTTATTTCCTTAAAATCTTGCTTTTATGACAAACGAAGGATTTTATTGACTTCGTTGAGAATTTCAAAATATATAATACACGGGTTGAATTTCTAATCATCAGCATGTCTACAACTTGACTAACATAAGTTTTCATCGACTTGAGTCTACTCGTCAATAAAATCCACTGTTTGTACTTGACGTCATATTATAAAAAAAGGATACCCCGACAGAGATTGATTCATCGAATTAAAGATAAAATCGCTGGCTGGGATTATATTAGAAACTTGAAATAATGTATAGAGGTTCTTCAAATCCACGTAAGATGGACTATCAGGAAAGATTCATCATCATCATCATCATCAGGTTATTTTTGTCTCCACTGCAGGAGCATAACCCTCTCTCATCTGCCGGAGACAGACGGAGGATTTGGCCTACACTCCCCGCGCTGGCCAGACGGGTTGGGGAGGCCTGATTGATGTTTTATAATGTATTCCCGTAGTCGCCTTGTACGACATCCACGGGAAGAGTTGGAGTGGTCATATTCTGCTCTACCGGAAACCACACGGCGGAAAGATTGCCTCTTACCAATAGTAAACACGACGCCTGCGCTGACGTCATGTGCGATGAACTGGCCAAACTGCATGAACATGAGACTGTGAGTTGGGCTCGGGTGGCTGCTGTCGGGGACCAAGGCGCTGCTCACAGACCGCGCCGAGGGCAAGGGCAGGCCGGAGGAGGACGCTCTCATGCCCCAGATACCTGGAAATGTATTGGAGACTCGTTATTCACCAGAGGCCTCTACAAAAACAATGATTTACGAGTATGTTCTGATCACAACGCTGATCAGACATGCACGCCGCTGGCTATATGAGTATCTTGGATTTATCCGTTAGATGTGTTGTACCACTTATAAGACTGTGAGTGGTGCTATAGTTCATATTCATATTCATTTATTTTCCAAAGAGAAGAATCCTTAGGAAGGTAGCCGCTTGCTTACGGTGATAGGTACTGTCTAAAAGATTCCTGCTTGAGATATTAAATATATCAAGCTGCAATCTTCCTTTCAAAAACGTGAAAGTCGTCAAGAAGCCGAGGGTTTCCTCTACAACAATCTACAACGTTCGAACTACGTTCGATATGGGTGTTTTTCAACATAGCTCGTAAATTGACGAATCATCCACCGACAGATTGACTGATACCTGAAAGGGAAGCCAGTAACAGCTAGACAAAGGTGGACATTCAGATGCACATTAAGGCAGACCTTTATCGAATAATGGATGTCATCAATCTGTCGATTCAACAACAGAGTCACCAGGGACGATGTCCATTACTTAAGCTTATAGGCCTTCCCCAATGATGCCAGCACATCCGCTTGCCTCCAACCGATTTCGTTACCTTCGTTAGATCACCGGTCCAACTGGCTGACATCTTACGCTGCGCGTACCTACTCGTATCAGCGGTCTCCACTCAGAACTCGTCTACCCAAACCGCCGTCAGATTTACGACAGATATGCCCACTGCCAGGTTGCTGATCCTTTCGTTTTCCATCAATTATCCTCATATCCTTCAAAGAACCGTATCCATGGCCCGTGAACCAACCATCACTATAGTCTGGCGGCAGCAGCCTCTCGAAGGCAGTGTGCACAGCGCCCCAGGTGGAGAAGGCTGGGTTGTTGCACTCGCCTCCCACGGCGCGGAAGCGGCTGGCCGGGGCCGGGCACGGCGGCGCCGGGGGACAGAAGGGACCTGCGATACATTTAACCTTTAAAGAACACGACCGCTTCCTCTAACCTGAGGAGACACGCCATAGAATTTTCTACCGCAAGACCAAGTGGTTTTGTACTTCGGTACAGGAGTAGGCCTGAGAATAGTGACTCCTTTTAGTATTGCTTTACGTAAATAACACCCTACAAGAAATGACTCTTTAGCTATCATCATCATCATTACAACTTAGACGTCCACTGCTGGATATAGGCCTCTCAAATAACATTCCCCTCGTCTGTGGAAGCCAAGATGCTATATAAACCTGCGATCTAAGAGTGTGATCTAAGATTTCTAACGATAAGGGTGACATGGGATTAATATGTACCTAATGCTTTTAAAAATTATAGATTACTATACTATACTATACTATACTATACTATACTATACTATGCTATACTAGATCTATTAAGTAATAAAATTGCTACATATTTCGTCAGTGTGAACAAGATCTTACCATCAGTGTGTACCGTGAGATCCAGCGCCAGGTCATCATCAGAGAGTGCCTGGCGCGCTTTCAACTCCTGCGCAGCGAACAGATTCAACAGCCCGCCCCGCCCCAGCTCCTCGGCTTTCTTGTCGTATGTCACCATTGACTGTGAAATTAGCAGTGTACGTCGTATAATCAACTAGTTGTTGCCCGCGACTTTGTCCGCGTGGACAAAAAAACATCACATTATGTATTTCCCGTAGGAATGGGATGTTTTTTCGGGGTAAAACTATCCTATGTCCTATTCCAGGACCTGACCTATGTGTGCCAAGTTTCATCACGATCCGTTCAGTGGTTGAAGCGTGACTGAGTAAGTATTGGTTATCGCTATATACGCCACGCTATATTATATTCTTTCCTACGCCACGCTAATATAAGCTACTCGAAATACTAATCCTGCGCAGACGTAGTCGCGGGCACCAGCTAGTAAAAGAATAAAGTTATGTACAACGGCGGACTTATCACACTTAGTTATCTCTTCCAGTCAACCTTAGAGTAACTTAAAGGAAATATGCGAATGGATAACACCCAAGAATTAGAAAGTAAAATGAACTAACCAAATGATGAGCAAAGCTAGGAGCTGTATCGTTGACCACAGTATTACGGCAGAGTCTCAACTTGTCTGCCTTCGTGGTCCATTCTGCGAGCTTCTTGTGGGACTCTCGGTGGGCGGTCTTCACATCATGGACGCTTATGGAACTAGACTTGCGCTGTTTGTGGTCAGATTCCGCTGAAAATATTTTTTTTTTAACGAAACAACTGACCGAGCAGTCAGCAGGTGGTTATTTAGTTATTTGGACACTGGTAAAGACCAGTGGTCCACGAGGTAGCAATAATTAATTAATTACAAATATTCCAAAAAAATTAAAAAGCTAATCATTTTAATTTTTTTTCTTCTTTTAAGACATTGGCAATAACACCATCAGTCTAAGGAAACATACACAAACTACGTGACATATTTTAAAAAAAATTACCCCCCTCCCGCCCCTCGGTGACCACCCGTAGTATATGCCAAGACGTAGAATTATTACTACGGTGCTTGCCGCTATCGGTTTTCAATTAGCTGATGTTCATATGAGTGATCATGATGAGTTTAAAAAGCGCTAAAAAACTGCGCGCTATATTTGAATATAGCTGTAAAAAGCGCGAAATTTCCCTAGAGGATATTGACTACGTGATGAAAACCTAACCCCCCCCTACCACCCACCCCCCTGTGACCAAGCGTGGTATTTTGAAGACCCCCTTCCCCCTCCCCCTCCCCCCTAAATGGGTCACGTAGTTTGGGTACGTTCCCTAATCACGATATCTTTTTAATTTCTGTTTACTATCAATAGGTATCAGAGTGCTTCAGACCAACGCTGGGCTTCATATAGTCAGACTTCCCTAACGTTGATGTAAGGTTTGAGGTTAGGAAGAAGATCAGCTTAGTCACATTTATTTATGTTTCCTTCATAGTGTAGGTACACACGCACACATATTTGTTGCATAATATACTATCGCTACTAAACACCAAAGCCCGTATTATACGATATTTTGGAAAAAACAAATACACAACAAACTGTTCTCCAAAAAACTCGGGCACAACCTCTAATAATTTATTTGCTTTTTCACTATTTTTATTGTCGTTCCCTACTTTTTTTTTAATAATAAGTTATTTTCCCGCCAATCTCTTTTAAGCTCCTTATAGGAGTTTAAATAAGGACTTATTTGTACAAAGATAAGAAAGTCACTGCAATTAGAAATGGCCACCGTATCCTATGAAAGTTTCTAAACGCCATTTTATGAAATTAAGAATAAATAAAGAAAAAAAATGTAATGGCATTTTCATACAATTTTTCAAGTAAAAATGGCCTGTAACTTTATAAGACGTGTAAAAAGTGACAAGAATCAAGGAGATTGTAATTAATTTCACGGTACGCCACTATTGTCATAGTGGTACTTCTGATATTTTCTTGTAGAAAATCGATGTTCATTTATGCTCACCAGCATGTCCGGTGCCCGTGAAGCAGCAAACCCCAACCAGACCAGGAGTTTTCAAATGACACTCTGGATTATTGGAGCCAGGTCTGAGATGAGCTGGGCATTGTATCTTGGGCACACACCTGCCGTGACGTGGACAAACGGCACATGGAGATCTCTCTTTGTGTACATGGTCTGAAATTCCTACAAAATAAAACGAAAATCAATAGTTATTTCAGGAAATTACAAATTCCACAGTTTACATCATTGCGATCTCCTTTTTATCGTCTCCTTTTAAACGTATTAAAACAGGTAATTTTTAAATAAAACTGGCTGTAAATTCCCTGCGAAACAAAAACGAAAGCCATATACGAAAAAAGATTATGTTTGTATTTATTCTTTTCTAGCTAGCGTGGCCAGTGTGTTATAAACCTCCCACACACTACTTTTATATAATCACAATTATTTCGTAGAATAAAAACTTATAACATACCTTTGTCCCCGTGCGTTGTATATAACCTTCCCATGGATTTTCCATGCGCGTGGCACAAAACATCGCTTATAGGACACACAATTACCACATATACGAAAATGTGCAAACAAACTTGGTTAAAATTCATGTTGAATGGTCGGGGCAAAATTCCTCCAAGAAGTTTAATGCAATTACATAACTCTTGCGCACGAGTTCGCTTACGCCGGGCGACGGTTAAAATGGACGAATCGTTTGACATTAGAAGTCAACTTCATCGTGATAAATAATTATTTAGAGGGTACCTACAAGTAAAAATAAAAATGTGTAGCAAACATGTGTATAGGTAGAACCAACCGTCGACGAACGGTGTTTTCGGCGAATCGTTCTGTCGGCGAATGATTTATTCGTAGAACGAACCGTCGACTAAGAGTGATTTCGGCGAACCGTCCCATCGGCGAAAGGGGTTTCGGTATATCGTTCTGGGATCAGTTGGCGGGACATACACAAACTGATTTGTATGGGCACCTGTACTTAATTATATAACTTGTCACTTGAGCTCTGATAGTACAGCTAGTATCATCAAAGCGGCTCGGTCGGTACGGATAAATCAGAAACTACGAGTATAAGAGATCGAGTAATTTGTTTTAAGAAACCATGACATCCATTTTATATAGATAAGAAAAACGGCATTCATTGATTATCTGAATAACTCAATAGAACTCGAGAATCAGTCCCGGAAATAAATTATGTTATTTTCTTACGAAAATTGATAGTGTAAGTTGTAAGGAATAAATGTTATGCTATGAAAACTTGTAGGTACAACTAAAATAAAATACTGCATTCAATATAAAAAAAAAGTTTGATTGTTTTTTTTTTCTGACTGTAAAGAAGGTCTCAGATAGTTTTACTTTCCCCAAGGAGTAAATGAAACGAAAACACAAGTAACATTTAGTTTAATGTCTTCGCAATACAATATTCCTACTTACAATTACTTATTTATTTCACATAATTTTGTAATTATTCCTATACATTATTACACTGTATATACAAAAAATAATATAATATTTCAAAATAATATTTACATAATAAAATAAACATAAAATATACAAATATTACTAATTTAAGTACTTTCAACAACGACCTCTATGTACCTAGACGGAAAGTTCCATACAACCGCTCTGTTACACAAACGTGTGGCTAAGCTAGCCACACACGTTCACATTCACTTTGGCTCTTGTGCAGTTACCACGCACAACCTACGCCGAATATTTAATTGTTTACTAAATATTTACGCTATTCATAAGTGATTTTACCCGTTTATAATACTTTTATGATAAGTATTAGCAAAAATGCATAATCAGTTAAACGTTATATTGCAGAACTACGCGTAAACTAAATTATTAAGACGTAATTGCAAGTCGATTCTTGCCATTTGTCACAGAACTCTGTCTCGCTTTTACGTGCGGCCTCTCGCTTTTACGTGCGGCCAAGCGCACGCGTCAAAAGGAGAGAAAGCACGACTTTCCTACTCCTGTAGCACGACGTTTTTGTCATTATAGATTAAATGTTTTGCAGAATGTTGCAGAATGTCAAGTAGGTAGAATACTGACAACTGATTATAGCATATTAACTTGATAAAATCTGTTGTGATTTGTTTCTTTACATGTTTTTAAGTGCAGAAACCTAATTTATTGTTTACCTTTTAGGTTTATTACCTTTTTTTCTTATAATATAAAAATGCCTTATTGAATACTTCGGTACTGCAAAAATACATCTAAAAATACCAGAAAAGCTTCGGGTATAACTTTCTATAGGTATGTTGTTGATTTTATTTCATTTTGAACTATTGTGGTTTTTTTTTATTAGGTCGTTCGGCAATCATATTTTCATTCAGTACTAAAAACTACAACACGCATAAAAACTAGTTACTTCTCTTGCGTTTCCTGTTTTTGCGACTGTGTATAAACATAAATAAAATATTACATATGTACACACTACACTTGCCTAATCTCAAACTAGGATTTTCTCATGTACTATGGGAATTAATGAAGGATTGGACATTAGCAAATATAACATCCGGACCTGGACCAACTATGATGAAAATTAAAGGATTATTTTACAAGATTGGTAGTCATTCTTACCCAACAACTTATTAGTTATTGTTATTTATACATACAGAAACAGTAAAAATAAGTTTTACAGTACCCAGGTATTACTTCCAATATATGTATGTATGTATGTATGTATGTATGTATGTATGTATGTATGTATGTATGTATGTATGTTGCATGCATGTATGCGTGTATGTATGTATGTATTAATACTACGTCTATTATGAGCAGAAGTGGAAAAAGAACCAACAATGGCTTCCGACCGCCATGCAGAAACAAATTGCATAATCCTCTCAGAACACTTAAACGTTCAACAATTAACTACTGCTACGAAATTAATTGTCGGACACATTTCAGGCTATGTTTCAAGAAAACTAAATAAGGAGTTGATGTGTGAAACATGTGTTTCCAGTTTGGTTACGGCTAATAAAATGTGGCATCACAAATTAATCACGCTAAAAGATATGGGGGGGCTGTGCTATTCCACAGAAGAAGTATTCCAAATTTGTTTAAAGACTGAAACACTCATCAGATATTTGATAAAACACAAAGAACAAAGACGAAGTTTGCCCGAGAAATTTAGCAAAATTGATTCAATTGTTTTAAATACATTAAAAAGGTTTATAAGTTCGGATATATTCAATTCCTTACATTCGCATTCTTTACAGCAACCAGGAACATTAAACCATGGGGCACATTTAATGAGAGCTATTACAGAAAAATATGCAAAAATAAGGTTACACCACGAGGCTAAAAGTGATCCAGAAATAAGTTACAACACAAACCGACAAAAACTGACGAAACTCATATTGTTCCAGGGTAATTAGGGTTAATAAAATTATTGTCCACATGCTATTAATACCTTATTTAATTTTATTAATACATTATAGGTATTTCTAACAAACAAAATTTTATTTTTTATCATATAGCGCCCGATAGGTAAAAATGGTAGCGTCATGAGAATGACGCATCTGTTTTTTTTCTATAATAAAGAGAACACCCGAATAAGCCCCGCCCAGTCCGCGTGTGGGACATGACTGATGTTTTGAAGTAGGATTCTATATTAATCTATTTCTATGACTTTCAAAAGTAAAATAGTTCAAAAATAAAATTAACCTATAAATAAATTTACTACATTTTGTATACTGCGTATCCTATGAGTTTGGATTGGTCGCTATATGCTGGCACCATAGGTCGTGAGTTCGATTCCCATTAGGGACAAACAAACCACTTTGTACCATTTGTACAAGTTGGTCCGGAAATTATGCATATTTATTTATATTACTTATCATATATTTATCGACATTCACAACTAAATCTATGCTACATCACAGCTGGCCGTTCCGAACACTAGCTTTTCCTTAAAATTAAATAGAGTGTTCTCAAGTCTCCTCGCATTTCGGTTGTGCAGTTTTCTGTTTTGGCGCTGGCAATAAGAAACCGACGAAGCCGCCAACTGGAAAAGATATAAAAGATTAGTAGTTTAGTATGACGTTTATTACAATTGACGATGTTTTTTTAAAAACCAAGTTACAGAGTTTTACTGTTTAGTTATACTGCTTTACTTTTATAAGTCAAAATCATTTATTACATATGAGTACACTTGGTACATTTATACACGTCATTTTTTTATCGACTACCGCTTCCTAGGTGTTAGCGCTGTGAAGAAGAAACGGCGCAACAAACTTCACGCAACACATCTTTTAAAAATCGAGTTTGTATACAATTAATAAAGATTTTGCGAAGCTGAATTAACATTAGTACCAGGCATCTTTGTCATTCAAATAATCGTTTATTTTATAATAGGATTTCTTACAAAGTTGTTTTTAATGTGAATCTTAAACTTTCTGTCCGTCATATTTAAGATTTCCTCTGGTAGTTTGTTGTAGAAGCGTATACATTGCCCCGTGAACGATTTACTGGCCTTACTTAGTCTTAACCCTGGTAAAACAAGTTTATTTTTATTTCTGTTTTTTACAGTTTACATTTTGGGGAGTGTGCCCAGGAATTACACGATTTGATTCCCGCGTCACCGGACTACCAGGCGCGGTGAGGGACTTCATCCTTATGTAGTAGACACACCACGCTCTCGCACGAAGCGTTTTGCTTCCTCTTTCATAATGCGAACTGCTAAGGAATGGAACTCCCTGTCAGTTTCGGTATTTCCGGACAAGTACAATTTGGATATTTTTAAAGGATGAGTGAATAGGCATCTTCTGGGTAAGCGCGCTCCACCTGTCACCATCAGGTGTGTTTGAAGTCAAGCATAAACCCATCAGGAATAAAAAAAATAATAACTCATAGACACTGTTCGACTAATCGAACTAACAGTCTAACAAAACGGAACTGACCACAGAAATATGAAAGTACGATGTTTATAATCACATCTAGGTATATAGTAGAGGCAAAACCACTGAAACACTTGGTCGAAAATCAACAACTAACTCATAAAATAGAAGAACTGGGAGATTCTTAGTTTTAACAAACTTTGCGATGAGATTCCAGCGATGACTCTAGTCTCTTTTCATCTGGGTAGGAAGTTTTGGAAAAGGTAAGGTATTAAGGAACTTGTAGGTAAAGAGATGTATGTATGTATGTAAACGATTTATTGTACCAAAAATAACAACAACAACAATAATAAAATAGGAATTAAACTGTGTACAAAGGCGGACTTATCCCACTTAGGGATCTCTTCCAGTCAACCTTAGAGTAACCGAAAGGACAAGTATAATGCGTTTAGTACCAAATTTGATAAAGAAATGTACCTACTTTTAATAAAGTTTGAAAATACATATTGCATAAATATAAACGAATAAGTGAATGATACAAATATCTATATATACATAAATTCATACACATAACATATAAATATATAAGATATATACATATATATACATATGTTCATATATTCAGATGTTCTCATTGTCACAAGGGGAATGAGAGAAACAACACATCCAATGAGCAGGAACACATTTTTCCGAGTGTCCCAGGTGTTTACCCATCTCTGATCTCCAAAGACTAAGTAAAATACTCACAGATAGTGAGGCCTCCGAACATGTAGAAGGAAGTCTCGCAGTTGTTGTCGAGCAAGTCCTTTAACAGGTTGATGCCCAGCACGGCGCTGCCGCGGCCCACCATCAGCGTCAGGCACACGCCCATCGCCCTGTGCGAAGTAAAATCATTATAGAAAACTGCAAAGCAGATGAAAATGGTAAGTAGATTTTGACAGAGTGATAGGCTGTACTTTCAAGAAAACGTCAAAAGGTATAAAACTTTAGTTCGTTTTAAGATATATTGCAGAGCATTGAAAAATAACCTGTGCAAAAGACAAAATCCCTTTTTAGTTTATTTTTAATTTTATAGTTTAGACTTTCCTTTTTTTTAAAAAAAACTTCAATCACGCTTCAACCACTGGACGTATCGTGATGAAACTTGGAACATATTTTAGGTCCTGGAAAAGAACATAGGATAGTTTTTAACTCGAATAAGCATCTTATTCTTATGGAAAATATTTAATAATTTGTAATGTTAAATTGTCCACGTGGACGAAGTCACGGGCAATAGCTAGTCCTTAATAAGCACCTGGTTAAAATAGATATACATACTTGACATAAGTAGGAAAGAGGTCCACGCTAAACGTGGAGAGGTATCCGAAGTTCAGGACTCCAGATATAAAGGTGATCATGAGCGCAGCGGTGAGAGGCCAGATGGTGCTGGCGTTGAGACATAGCGCTGCTGTACCAGACACTAGCTGGAGAGAGAAAGAATTTCAATCATTAGTTGCAATTGCCCCAAATAGAAATATCTCCATGGGGCAGTTACAACTAGAGGGCAAATAACTTTGCAGTTATATAAGCCCTTAGTTGCAACTGGCCCATTGAATTATTTCTTGGGGCAACTGCAACTAGAGGGCAAATAACTCTGTAGTTACATATGCCCTTAGTTGCAATTGGCCCATTTAATTATTATTTGGGGCAACTGCAACCAGAGGGCAAATAACTCTGCAGTTACATAAGCCCTTAGTTGCAATTGGCCCATTTAATTATTATTTGGGGCAACTGCAACCAGAGGGCAAATAACTCTGCAGTTACATATGCCCTTATTTGCAATTGGCCCATTGAATTATTATTTGGGGCAACTGCAACTAGAGGGCAAATAACTCTTCAGTTACATATGTCCTTAGTAACATATGCCCTTAGTTGCAATTGGCCCATTAAATTATTTCTTGTTGTAACTGCAACTAAGGGGTAAATGTAACTGCAAAGTTATTTACACCATAATAATAGCAATTAGGATGCAAATAACTCGGCAGTTACTTTTTGAAATTGCACCCCGGTGCACCTTGTATCTAGTAGTAGGGTAGTCATTGCACAAGTTTCACTGTAAATGTATCCGAGTTGCGGCTCCAGGAGCCGCAGTTGCGTGGAACAGAGCGATTGTTTGGAACGCTCCATCTAGTAGTACATAGAGATCGTTACTCATACTCATTTCTTAATCCATCTGAACGTACCTGTATACCAATAAGCAGGTTCTTCCTGCCTAAGTAAGGCTGGAGCGCTGCAAGGACCACGTTGAGCGAAGCAAGGAACAGGTCCATGCCGAACACCAGCGTCATTGCAGATTTGTTCAGCGTGCAGTCAGCCGGCTGGGAACAGCAATTAATAACAAAGATATTATATCCAGAGGGACTGCGGTCCAAGCGTTCTCGTTCTAATGTGGTCAGCATTACTGATGCGAATTCGAAGAGAGATTAATTGCTTAAGTTAATATGGTTTATTTCGTTATGTAACGAACTATTTATATAACGCATATACATGTGTACGTATGTATATGTGTACATATATTACATTTTCAATTCAAGTATATATGAATTGAATACTAAGTTGCTGCACAGGCACACACACACACACACGCATCCCCCCCCCCACACACACACCCCCCACCACCCTCCTCTACACACCCTCCCCCACACACACCCTCCCCCACACACTAGAAACACACATACACACACACACACACACACACACACACACACACACACACACACACACACACACACACCCTCACACCCACACCCGAACACGTCTTTTAATTTTAACTGGCGATATAACTTTCCTTTCCGTGGGGTGGAGACCTGGCGTCCTGGAATACAGGGTTTCCCTAAGTCCAAGCGTCAGTCTCCACAATAATCTTCCTTGCTATTTGACGCCTTATTAAGTTAATTTAAGCCTTTTATACTTTTGTAAAGATTGTTTGAAGAAAATAAATAAATAAAATATAATATAAATAAAAATATATAACTTTCAAATATAGGAAACAATGTTTTATGACAGAATGAATATATTTATTTCAGACTAAAGTCGTAAATTTGGTTGTAAATAATGCTCAATATCTAGGTTAGCAACAATCAGTGATATAAGGTACCTAAAAAAGCTTGACGAAGTAACATATGACCTCACCCAGTGTGTGAATATTACAAAGTTTTAGAAAATGTTCATTGAATTACTAGAAAAGGTACTCAAATCTACGCTTTAAAATATTATCAATTATGTCGTATGGTTACATTATGCTGGATTATATCACCATTTGGTAGATTTCAAACTTTGGATACAAAATACTACCATTTCGAGTACTCCAACTTTACACATTCAGGTTTATCAAAAAGCCTTCAATAATTGACAGAGAACGCACCTGATCCACTGTCACGTTTTGCGATGAACGCAGCATCTCGCAGAAGGTCAAGGCAACGTCCCCCTTCTCCAAGGACTTCATGAAGCCATCCACCATATATGGCAGCCATACTGTATAAGGGTTGAGGCTGAAAAGGATATGAATAACACAATTGTATTCAACTATTACTAGGTAATTTCATCATCATGGATTCGAATTAGGTATATTAGATAACAGTGAGTTTTAAATGCAAGATGAATAAAATTAATGAGTTATGCTTACTTAGAAAGGTAAAAGAGAAATATAGGAGAAAACAGACATGACAATAAAGTAGACTAGTAATCTTAAAGTCTAAAATGACTGGGGGCAATTGAACGAGAAGGCAAATGCAACTACAGCTAAGATCTCTGGCTGGGGGCAATTGAACTAGAAGGAAAATGCAACAAAGGTAAGTTCTCTGGCTGGGGGCAATTGAACTAGAAAGCAAATACAACTAAAGTAAGATCTCTGGCTGGGAGCAATTTAACTAGCAGGCAAATGCAACTACAGGTAAGATTTATGGCTGGGGGCAATTTAACTAGAAGGCAAATGCAACTAAGGTAAGATCTCTGGCTGGGGGCAATTGAAATAGAAGGCAAACGCAGCAACTAAGGTAAGGTCTATGGCTGGGGGCAATTGAACTAGAAGGCAAATGCAACTACAGGTAAGATCTATGGCTGGGGGCAATTGACCTAGAAGGCAAATGCAACTAAGGTAAGATCTCCGGCTGGGGGCAATTGAACTAGAAGGAAAATGCAATTACAGGTAAGATCTATGGCTGGGGGCAATTGAACTAGAAGGAAAATGCAACTAAGGTCAGATCTCTGGCTGGAGGCAATTGAACTAGAAGTCAAATGCAACTACAGGTAAGATCTCTGGCTGGGGGCAATTCAACTAAAAGGCAATTGCAACTACAGGCATGCAGAATATCAATGTTTACCTCATTTTATTATATATCATCATAAACATATGTTAACTGTATAGGTGCGATGAGATGAAACCAATAAAATAATTATTTAAACTTACCAGAAATAAACTGCTACAAATAAAACCGACAGCAGCAGTGTGTTCTTCAGCAGCGGAGGTTTCAACAACGGCGTTGTCTGCGACACCACTAAAGCCCAGATCCCCTTCGTCGTTTGAGAGGCACTCTCTTCATCCAACGTTACTTGTTTCACCTATAACAGAGAATTTTCATCATCTCCTATATCACAAAGTTGTGAAAGCACAGTTCGTGAACTTCTAAAAGGCTCCTACAGATTCCAAAAGGACCATTCAAGCAAACCATCTCAGTTGGTGACAAAATCATGTTCTAAGGAACGATTTATCGCATGAGTGAACTGGATCCATTTATTGGACCCCTTAAGACCTGGATCTGAAAGCCATTAAAGAGCCACCAAATGGCTCCTTAAACAGATATTAACCTAAGTGCTTACGGACTATTCCCCCAAGACTATGCTTAAGTATGATCCCAACCGTGGAACTGATACTTGGGGCCGATTTTTCCTATTACAACAAAAGGATAAACTTCTATCATGTATCTATGATAATAATAAAATAACTGTGAATGCTTTTTCCAGTAACTCAGAA
Organism: Esperia sulphurella; assembly: GCA_947086405.1. Classification (NCBI taxonomy): domain Eukaryota; kingdom Metazoa; phylum Arthropoda; class Insecta; order Lepidoptera; family Oecophoridae; genus Esperia; species Esperia sulphurella. The sequence goes on from OX352261.1 coordinate 1,973,050, forward strand.
TCGTTCGTGGAAAATGTTTTTGATGAATAAAATGCGATATTTCGCAAACGTATGCTCACTAGTCGGAGGCGGGTAGCGGAGAGGTGTGGCATCGAACTCCACGAGCGCGCGATATATTGTCCACAGAGTCTCATGTTTTTCGAAAAACTTTATATATTTTGACTTAATTGAAAAGAGACCGAAATCATATATTTTATTTCCATTACAAAGTATGGCCTCAAAATATCCACATACAATTTTCTTATCAACCCATATTTACATTTTATTCTAATCTTACATGATGATAAAGACTCTGTTTAATAGCATCATATTTAAACAACTGATCGTAATATTACTTCTATTTACAAAGTGCTATTGTAAATTATAATATAGTTCATCAGATATGCATAAATTATGCAACCTTTTTAAAATAATGACTAAGCATTAATTAGTTCTACTGGCGACTGAATTTAAATACCTTGACCTGTTCAACCTAAGATACAGTTTCTGTTTCGTCACGCTGATTATTCTTTATATTGATTAAATACCTATATGATACCTAATTTCGTTTCTTATCTTAATTTTTAACTCGATGTTGCGCGCGATTTCCTCTGTTAAGAACGTGGCCATCTCTAAAACAATTTAAATTGTCATATTTCATTTTGACAATATATGATGGGCCCGATTCTGAAGGCACACATTTAAAATTTGACAGCGCTAAAATTGGTTTCCTCTTTATATTCATAATACTGTGTGACAAGGATAGCAACAGTTTTAGTGCTGTCAAATTTTAACCTTGAATCGAGCCCATTCTCTCCATAACAAGAAGGTTTAATTATTGCAGTTGACCTAAAACACTAATAAAGCAAACGATCCAATTAAAATGGAAACAACCAATTGGAATACCTTGGAAACCAATTTTATCAATTACTGCAACTATTCTATTTATATTAAATTAACACATTCGTGGACACAACCCACGTGAAGAGATTTCGCTTTTGAGGCATTATACGACGAATCAATACGAAATACTACAACGTCCATATGAAAATGGAAATGATAAAATGAAAATAGTTTATTTTTGTAAACGAAAATGGTACAAACAGTTCATGTTGTTGTGACCTTCTATTAAGTAAAATACACCTGTGTCAGAAGGTCACGCTCCTCCATATCTAATTAACATTACAGTACATTACATTGGCTTAAAAATTAATAATATGAAGGGGAAAAGAGAATTAAAATAAGTGTGTGTGTGTCAGTGTGTGAGTGAGTGAGATGTGTACAAATGTGCGCATAAATAAGTAAATAACTAAGTTTAATAATGTTTGCCTCAGTTAGCCCTACGAACAAACACTGGTTCTTGGGATCATTTTATAGAAATACTAACTTAGATTTTTTTTTTACCTATGTGTGTTATTTTTTTGTCTAAGTTATATATTTAAAAAGTTCTTCTGTTTCATCGTAATTTATCGATTTCAACCATTTGGTAATTCGCTATTTACATTCATACTTTTTAAGCATGTAGATGTTTAATTTTTTTATTGATTAAGTTGTTCAAATGTGGCGATTGTTTATTAAATTGTCGTTGTGCAAAGACTGTCTTGATTCTAATTTCCTTTGTAATGCATGTTTTCTCCGTTTTAATAGATTTGAAGGGTCTAGGGTTAAAGCTTTTTGCATTTTTGAAATTGCGTAAAGGATATAAAGTTTTCTTACTGTCAATAGATCACAATCTAAATATAACTGGTAGGTGGGATAAATTCGTGGTTTGAAGTATGCTATCTTTAGAAGAGCTCTTTGAGATCTTTCTACTTCTAGGAGTTTCACTTTTGTAGCACCACCCCATATGGGGATGCAATAAGTTAATATTGACTGTGCTAAGGCTAAATAAATTGAATTAAGTAATGGTTTGGATGCCACATAACGCAGTTTTATAAAAATCCAGATCAGTTTTCGAAGTCTAGTTGTGATCTTCTCCAAATGTGAGTGCCAAGTTAGATAGACATACTATCGCGGTAGGAGACACCGGTAGGATGACGTCTGTAGATGGAGGCGGCTATGCTTTCTTCGAAGGATATGATTCATAATGAGTTTCCTGGTTACTGGTAGCGGTCTAGGTACCCACGACCTGAAGAAGGTGGCCGGAAGCGGCTGGATATGGAGGGCGGAGAACCGGGTGTGGTGGCGTTGATTGAAGAAGGCCTATGTCCAGCAGTGGACGTCAAAGGGCTGGTATGATGATTCGTAATGAGGAGGTCCGAAGAACGAAAGTCACCGACATAGCTGAAAGGATTAGCAAGCTGAAGTGGCATTGGGGGGGGGCACCGACAGTTGTTGGAGCAGACGAATCCTGGAGTGGAGACCGCGGATTGGCACTAGTAGGGTGAGACGCCCCGCCTCCAGGCGGACCGACAACCTGAAGAAGGTGGCCGGAAGCGGCTGGATGCGGAGGGCGGAGGACGGACTGTGGTAGCGTTCATAGCGTTCATTGGGGAAGGCCTATGTCCAGCAGAGAACGTCTAAGCGCTGATATGAGGAGGTCCGATGAAGAACGATAGTCACCGACAAAGCCGAAAGGATTAGCAAGCTGAAGTGGCCTTGAGGGGGCACCGACGGCCGTTGGTGCAGACGAATTTTGGAGTGGAGGATTGGGGAAGGTCTACATCCAGCAGTGGACGACTAAGGGCTGGCATAATTATGACTATTGATTGTTCCGAATAACCTCATTACAGGGCGCAGCAAAAGCATTTACTAACCTTATAGCAATCACCATCCTTGCCGCTGTTGATGATAAATATATTCTTCAGCACTTCTAAGGCTTTCTCGTGCTCTCCAACACTGAGTAAGTACTTCGGGCTCTCAAAGGCGAATATAGAACCTATAGCCCCTAAAGCACTGGGCAGGCTGTAGACGATGTTGAGAAGCCTCCAGGAGTTGAAGTGGATGTCCAAATAAGGGATGTAGTAGGAGAACTTCAGTGGAAGAATGGGGATAGTTAATGCTGTAAAAGAAATTGTTTTCAAGCGTTGAACGGAGAAATACAGAGTATATAAAGCCTACCACACAGAAGAGATGATAGCCAAGGACAAGGTGAAAACGCGGCCCGGACGGGATGACGTGCCATTGTGGATTTAAAATCGACATTCAACCAATTCAACAGTCAAAATACGTCACACACTCTGGGGACACGGTCATCGCTAGCCCCGTCCTCTCTCTATCGCCTCTGTATGTTATACATCGCGACTCTTTTATATATTCTGGAAAGGGGTGCCGCGTCTACACCTCATCTATGTGCAACGTCTCTTCTATGTTGCTTGCGTCCTAAACGTTAAATCTGAATATTATATCAAAGCACAGCTCAAAATGAATGGCCTAGAAACTTACTTTTTTCATAGTGGTTGGGCAAATGACGTAGGCACTAAGAAATTCAACTCCAAGTATTCAACATTAATTTAATTTAGCCTTCAATTAAACAAATTTACCTGCCATGCTTCCAGCTGAAGACAGAAAGACGGAAGTAATCAATAAAATCAATGTAAACCGTCGATTTTCTGGAGTGCACTCGCTGAGGAATGTTATTGCAAGACCGAAAGTGCCTGCCATTCTGTAATAATAAAATTAAATAGTAAGGTACCTATTACAAAAAGCTGAAAAGCGGACGAAAGAAAGTCGCTTTGCGACATTGGATTGCGCAACCGCGCCAATCCGCCTAGCAAGCGTGTTGATTATGGCAAATCCCCCAATGCATATCGTACAAATCGTGGCATTCTATTGGGTTGGCTTATGTTCAGCTGTGGACGTAATTCAGCTGATGAAAGAAATAGGGAAAAACACTGTTTGGACCTATTTCAGAATTGACGTTATTCAGGTTCGACGATTGAGCGTTATCTTGAAAAAAAACATGCAAAATATCCAAAAATAAACGGCAGAAAAGCTATGTTATCGATGTTGGATTGTTTCACTCCTGATCACATCAATTGATCATACAGATCAAATGGTTTATCAAAATGTACAATATAAGTTAGACTACCATATTAAATCACATATTACTTACGCCGATGAAGCTAAAAACTTCAACACACAAAACACAATCCAGTTCGGTGAAAACGTGGCTGAAGCTCCAGTGAGAAATCCAAGAGTTAGAGATATTGCGAGAATCTTTCTTCTACCTTTCGTATCAGCCAGGTATCCCCATATATTTGATGATACTAGAAGACCTGCAACGAAAACAAGGAAGAAAGTGACAAATAGAATAGAAAAAGCTATATTTTGGCACACAAAGACAACACCAACAGTAAGCATAAGCAGTCACTGTGGTATCGGGCTTTCGAAGTCCATTGCCAGGACATAGGCCTTCCCCAAAGACCACTAACACACCGGTCCTCCTCCCCCTGCATCCAACTGCTTTCGGCTACCATCTATAGGGTAATTTGTTGTAAGGAACCATGACGTCAATTTTAGAGAGGTATGCCCTGCTAGGTAGACCGTGAAGTGTTTTGGAAACCTTTTAGAAATAGTCAAAAAAGGGCTCAAACTGGTTTACTATAATTCTATGAAGATTACTGGAGTTTCTTCGCCAATTGAAGAATTAGAATTCATCAGTCGTAGAATTCCAGAAAACCAGCTTGAGGCCTTTTTTGTCAAAAGGTTGCCAAAACCTTTCTGGACTACCAGACGTAGTGAGTGACTTCATATTTATGTAGTAGACATACCACGCTTTCGCACGAAGCGTTTTGCTTGCTCTTTCGTAATACGAACTGCTAAGGAAAGAACTCCCTACCAGCTTCAGTATTTCCGGACAAATAAAATTTGGATCTTTTTAATGGAAGAGTGAATAGGCATCTTCTGGGTAAGCGCGCTCCACCTTAGGCCTCATCATCAGGTGAGATAGAGGTCAAGCCAACTACAAACATTTCACGGTCTTCTTATCTAGCAGGGCAGTACCTATAGGATCCGTTCACCTACGAATCTTATCACTTACCAAGTAAAGGCATCCCAGCCATCAGACCCTGGTTGACACTGCTGGTCTTTAGTTCACAGGCGCTGGCTGGCACCAGGTAAGCCACGGAGAACGTTTCGAAGGCCATCGCCATAATGATGCTGCTGGTCAGCAACATCATCACTATGTTAAACCTCCCAAACCCTGTTGAACATAAGAAAGTAACGGAGACGATAAAAAAATCTGAAGGTTTTCGGTAGTCTGTTACATTAATTTGACCTAGACTTTAAGAAAGACGAGGATGACTTTTAACGGCTATCGGAATTAAAGCTAAATTTTTCCTCAAAAGTTGCAGGTATTGCTAATGATTACCAGCGCCGGATTTAGGCATGAAGAGGCCCCTGGATTCTCTCGAAACTACCGCCGCATTGAAAACTATTTAAATATTCAAACATCTTTTCAAATTAACTTTCCTCTTCAATTTCAGTTTATCTTGCAAGTAGATTTTCTCCACGATACCATATTCAATGGCCAATAATGCAAGTGCATTTAAAAGTGTTTGAGCCGTGGAATCCGGGAATGATACTTAACTCAGGTCAGAAAAACCCAAAAATAAACCAGAAAGGAACAAATTAACTGACGAACTGCATGTTCATCACTAACTGAAAAAAATATGTTTAGAAATATAAAAGTTATTTAATTATTAAAAAAAAATTACCTGTCATGCTAAGGGCTTCCTCGAACGACACTTTATCAGCTTTCTCATTCATTTTGACTTCAAATCGTTACACATTCATATGCAAAATCACTTCGCGAATAATATTTATTCTATTTGTTTCTTCCATTCACCCGGCTGGCGCGTCTGCTCAATTTATAATGGTTGTATCTCTGTAGTTTTATCATTTTCTAGCGTTAGAAAATGAATAATAATTCCGATTGCTAACTCAGATGTCACCATGAAATTAACTTCTATTTAGTTAACAATTACCTGTTTGTTATCTCGAGTTACTGAGATTCGTTTACCTTCTTATGAAACTTTCCATATTTTTTGCGTATCTCGATTCACTTCGATATACATTGAATGCTTTCATCTAAGAGTACCAACTGCTACTCTAAAGTATATTTTGATGTATTCATACCTTGACAAAGGTCGTAAATTTTAGATGGCATTAAATTTGATCAAAATTAAATTTCATTTGTTTAGTTACAACATATAAAACAAACTGAAAACAAATTCAAATAAAAATGTGGGAATTCCAAACTAAAATTATAGTAAAATAGGAAAGTCTGTTTGTATGTCGTTTATTTGTAGGTTTCCAGTCCATGAGCAGGAAATTAAAAGCTTGTTTCTAAATGAGAAAACCAATGGTACTATGGTAAATTTTAACAGAAAGTGTTTGTGTTTTTTTTATGGCACCAAAGCGGTAGATCGTCAATCCCTATTTACATAGCTTAATATGGTTCACACCTCATATGCATCAATGTGTACCATTCAAGCAGACCCACGGGCAAAGACTTGTTAATCAAGAAATAAAAGATCTGCGCATTAAGCTCTTTTGGACTTTGCAAAGAAAACTTAACGGAGGTGGTATTAGAGTTGAAATGAAGTCATAATAAAATATATATCTACCTTTACAATATATACCTACATAAAACACTAACACAGAAATACACTTTTATTAGTAAGAAAGTAAAGTTCGTTTTGCCATAGGTAATTTAAGAAACTACGATTTATTTTTTTAATTTATGTTCGAACGCTAAAATCGACCGGCCGTGGGTAACGCCGTCGGGCGAATAGCTAACTAGATAGATAATAAATAAGGAAAGAAATCTGTATTTGTTTTTTTAAACAAATATAAACTGGTGACATTTTTAATACCAACATAAATAACATTTAAGTAACTGTTGTTGCTTACCTACATTTATTATTATACAGAGTGTGAAAAAGACAACTCCAGAAAACATAACCACTTTTCCTACCAAACCAGACATCGTCTTTAAAAGCCTAACAGACAGACAGACCAGACAAAAAAAATCTCTAATACTGAAAAAGACAGAATCATTGCATTGGGGATGTCTATTTTCAATAATCGAAGTCGATAGATTAGATTAGATTTATTTATTTCACTTTTACATCTTAAAAATTCAATTTTACATGTCATTCTAATATGGTAAAACGGATCGTCATAAAATAAAATAATGTACAAATTACAATGTCAACAACTCAAATAATGTCATAGTATATAACATACTATCTATGTCAGTATATAATATTAAAATAATTTTTTAAAAATACAATTGGTATTAAATTATCACAAATTAAATTAAACGTCAGAGGGCCCACCAATTTCATTTTTTAGAAAATTCATTTATGGAATAATATTCATTTTCCAACAAAAGGTTTTTCAGTCGTCGACTAAACGTTTCGTCATTGGTCTCGTTACGCGTTAGATAGGCAGGTGATGATACAATATGTGAAGGAAATGTTTATTCCACGTCAATAGTCGTATCAAAACAAACGCATTTGCGTTTCGAAAACAAAATAAATAATAGACGTGTTCCTAAGTGGACCGCAAAGTTTACATGGTAATACAAACCTGTTTTTGCTTCTGGTGACCCTTTCATGTATATGTTACCGAGGCGCAGATAGCATTGGTTTTCGTATGTATGTATGTATGTATGTAAACGCTTTATTGTACCAAAAATAACAACAACAACAATAATAAAATAGAAATTAAACTGTGTACAAAGGCGGGATCCACTTAGGGATCTCTTCCAGTCAACCATAACTGTTGGTTTGGAATGAAATATAAATAGGTATGCTTCAAGAAATTGCTTTGTTTCTCCGGATATTTGGAATTGATAAGTAAAATACCATATATACCACAGTGCCTGAAGACAGAAGTCTTCAACCAGTGTGCCCTACCCGTAATGACCTACGGCGCAGAAACGTGGACACTGACAGTGGGACTAGTTCGAAAACTCAAGGTCGCTCAGCGGGCTATGGAAAGAGCTATGCTCGGAGTTTCTCTAAGAGACAGGATCCGAAATGAGGTGACCGCCAGAGAACTAAAGTCTTCGACATAGCTCAAAAAGTTAGTACGCTGAAGTGGCAGTGGGCTGGTCACATGTGTCGGAGAACCGATTACCGCTGGGGTAAACGAGTTCTCGAGTGGAGACCGCGACTGGGCAAGCGTAGTGTGGGACGCCCCCTGGCTAAATGGAGCGACGATCTGCGTAAGGCGGGTTGCAGTGACTGGATGAGAAGAACCGAGGATCGGGTTCAGTGGCGCACCTTGGGAGAGGCCTAGATCCAACAGTGGATTCTTTCGGGCTGATGATGATGATAAGTAAAATATTTGGTTACAGTATTCGGATAAGTCTTTTCACACCCTGTATAGGCATACTATTTGAGTAGTATTTATAAGCCTTATTATTTAAATTTTTCCTTAGATTATTGCAATTTTTTATTCTAATGAAATCATTTATAGTCTGGCCAGACTACAGTGAGATACAGAAATGGCAGACTTTTTAAAATTTTCTAATTGTAATTTATTGTAGTGAATAAAGTTATTATGTAGGTATTCCTTTATCTTCTATGTAATAAATGAAACTTGTAAGGGATTGAACCAAAGATGGACCGCAACGTTCTCATGTGTATATTATGATCATTTACCCCACCTCGCCTCTCCTCGCCTCGCCTCGCTCGCCCAGTCACACACACATGCGCACGCGCACCCCCACACACACACACTCCTCACGTACACGCACTCAACTCTCATTGCGACGACGACGTAGATTGTAGATAATTTATTTATTCCTATTTGGTTGTAAATTTCTATCTAATTTTTTTTCTGTACCTTCCTACTTTTATCTACTTTTATTACCCTATGCAATAATGTTTCTGTTTATATACAATATTAGAAATCTGTTAATGGCTAATGTTTAATTTATATAATTTATATAAGCTGTAGGTTTCAGGAAGAATAAATAAAATAAAATAAAATAAATAAAATTACTGTGATCACCAATCCGCCTGCCAAGCGTGGTGCGTATAGCAAATCCCCCAATGGACAGCCCACCAAAAGTGACAGTCTGTATTGGGGAGGCTTATGTCCACATTGGACGTATTCCGACTGATGAGGGAATGAAACTGTGACAATGAGAACAACTCCCATCCTACCAATTCCTTATTACCCTTCTGTTTCCAAACCTACCCTCCGACATAAGAAGAGACTCGCATCATCGCTGGACCACGACACAGTTAGTCGAGCGCGCTCCGTACATATGAAAGGACGATCCGTGTGAATATATATAAGCGAATGAATATAATATATAAGTGAATAAGTACCTGGCCAGGAATCGCGTTGTGTGACAATTATTTGGATTGTAAACCGTGAGTTACCTATCTGTTTGATTCTATCCTTACTCCAAACCACTCATTGTCACAAAACTTGAGGTTTAAACGAAGCAAGGTGTGGGAGGAAGGGAGAAGAAAATGAGTAACAACAAATAAGTATAATGTACAGCAAAATTGGAATTATGAGGGGTGAGGACTACATTTGTAGGGTACAAGGGTTTTTTTTTTTTTTTTAATATGTATGTTCGGCCAACATTCCTCCGACATTTGGTCGGAGCCTTTGTATAGCTTAACACGGTTTGACACATTTTTTTTTTGTCAGGTCTTGCTCTGTTTGATGAGCTCGGATATCACTTTCAATTTATATTTCATTCCAGATTAATAGTCCTATGAAAACAAACGCATTTGCGTCTCGAAAACAAAATACACAATAGATGGTGTTCCTAAGTGGACTGCAAAGTTTACATGGTAATACAAACCTGTTTTTGCTGCTGGTGACCCTTTCATGTATATGTTACCGAGACGTAAATAGCGTTGGTTTTCATAGGACTATGAATCTGGAATGAAATATAGTGTATGCTTCGTTTTTATACTAGTTTATCTTACGGCTATTGTAATTTAATACCTTTTTTTTTCTCATATCTCTTTTTTTCTATTTTTTTTTCTTTCCTTTTTTTTTTTTTTTTTTTTTTTGCTTTTAATTCTTTTTCTAGGTTTCCTTAACACTATTGTACACTTTTTTTAGGGAACAAGGGTTTAGGGCATGAGAGAGAGGAATATAGATGTGACGGAGAGGAGGGGTACATGTGAGGGCACCGGAAAGGGATGTAGGTGTGAGGGAAGGGGAGGAGGGGTTGGGGGATTTGGGGAGGAGGCATGAGCGAATTAATCAATAGACACGAGATGTCCTCGTTGAAGTATGAAATGACGTTTAACCAACCAACGTCATTTGGAAGAATACTTTGGCATTCTGAGGCGTCGCACGCCCAGCAGTGGTCTCCCGACTGATCGCAAATGAGCTCATCTCTAGTTCATCATCATCATCAGCCTGAAAGAGTCCACTGCTGAACATAGGCCTCTCCCAAGGCGCGCCACCGAACTCGATCCTCGTCTCTTCTCATCCAGTCACTGCAACCCGCCTTACGCAGATCGTAACCGCTAACTTGGTTAGGAATTGCAGGGCGGCCATTGGTTGGCGCTATTCATGGAGGGGGGGAGAGTAAAGCCATAATCGCAACGCTGGGCAGGCAGGTTAGCGATCGCAAAATCATGCTGTTTTTCGGCATCTATCGGTGGATACGCCTCTAGTTATTTACAGAAAATCTTTGAGCACATGACATAATTGGTAAAAATCCAGGTGATGCGCAGCAGCGTCGTCTATGCAATAAACTCATTTTTCTTTTGGGAGATGCTCATTCAGCATAGGATAGTTTAGGTCATTTAAATAAATTCAAACAAAATCTTTATATACAGGTTGCATTTATAATTTATTCGTAATAATATAACTCTTAACTTTAAAATAATAAAGGTAACAATAGTTACAAGGGATTGAAGTACAGGCTTAGTTCCAACTCTGCAAATATTCTAGTTATGCAACGATCTCCATGTACTACTAGATGGAGCGTTCTAAACAATCGCTCTGTTCCACGCAAGGAACAACAACTCTTTCACATTCACAATGAAACTTGTGCAGTTACTACGCAGAAATCTTATATATACCTATCACACAACCTGCACTTAATCTTATAATTGTATATACCTAATCATAATTATCTATTAGTGTAAGTTGCAAATAAAATATTTTTCATTTTTTTTCATTTTCAACATTAAATTATTACTAAATATTGACGCTACAATGTCAATATTTAGTAAATAATTAAATGTTCTGAGTAGTAACTGCACAAGTTTCATTTTGAATGTGAAACAGTTGTGGCTACTTGCGTGGAACAGAGCGATTGTTTAGAACGCTCCATCTTGTAGTACATAGAGATCGTTGTACTTATGGTTTGTTTATCGTAGTATAGCCAACCCCTCACACTCCACACAGGCGAACAGCTTTAATCAGCTACTCTAGCACCTACTACCACTGCAGGCGCGCCAGCCTGTACGTACACATACTTGTGTGCGCGTAAATAACAATAAGGCTGGCTGCACCGATCGAGAGAGGGACAACATTACATACAACAACATAAGTGCTTCTCTTTCTAACTCTCGAGCGCCAGCGAGTGGTACCACCCTGTAGTGGTAGATAGATTTTATATAAAATTTCAATACCTATGCAAATTTTTTTTTAGGTTGGCTGGAAGAGATCTCTTATAGAGATAAGTCCACCTTTGTAGACTTTTATGTCATGCTATTTTTTGTAAAATTTATGTGCAATAAAGAATATATATATTGTAGATATACTCTATATTGCACACAGGTTAACATACATAATGTTCACGCCTTGGTCACAGAGGGGTAGGCAGAGACGATGTATCGCCACTTTGCGCAAATATTGCAAAGTGGCTTTCCTTCGTCCGCTTTTCGCTTCATGATACCCCTTGACGTGATGTGTTGCAAACAACATCGCCGCCTTGTTGAGGTACCACGATTAACAATAACAATAAAAATAGGTACAGATTTATGGAAAGTGTACAAAGGCGGCCTTATCCCTTACTTAGTGGTGCTGCCAGCCGTGGTATATTTTTATATAATATTAATATTATCTGGTACAGCTGGTGTAGTACAGTGTATACTGTTTACGAGGCCGTGGAAGGACAGTACAGCTGCCATTTTGCACATTTAACACCACTCTGTGTCCATCAATGCTAGGGTAGCAGAGGTAGTGCCCTGTGTGCTGGGGCGAAGAAGTCAGGCACGGTATCCCCTGCCTGACGTAAAAGGCGACTAAAAGGGGTAATCGGGGGCGCGAGTGCATGGAGCGGGGCCTCTGTGTACTTATACATGCGGGGAGGGCAGCAGCAAAGGGGTGGCCTCGTTGCTGCTGCATGCACCGAGAGGTGCCAGGGGGACTCGATCTCAGCATGCATGCGATGCATTTTAATACGTCATCATCAGGTTATTTATTTCTCCACTGCAGGCGCACAACCCTCTCTCATCTGCCGGAGACAGACGGAGTATTTGGCCTGCACTCCCCGCGCTGGCCAGACGGGTTGGGGAGGCCGGATTGATGTTTTATAATGTAATTTAATACGTATTTACCACCAAAAACAGTACATAATAAGCGAATGTAAATTACATTCAATCAAGCTGTTAACCAGGTCCTTAAGTAACTCTTACAATTAAAAGTGTTTGGCTCCGATCTGATCTGTTCCAGTGCATGAAAAAATAACCGACATACGAGTACATTTGTTTTCTCGGCTTAAATTCATGTTTTGTGTGCGAAATTCACTATTCCTTTAAAAATATCCAAGTTGTACTTGTCTGGAAATACCGAAGCTTGCAGGGAAAATAAGCTGCAATACAGTATGACAATCACATATCTTCCTGCTTTTGATTTAATCGAAGAGGTAAGATGACTACGGGCTGACTTTCGGGAGTCAGTCGTGGGTACATGAGACGATTTCACGTGCTTTTTTTCTTGTCCGAAGGTAAGAATAACGCCACCACGATGCCAACTGAAACAAAAGATTTATTTATATTTTGTAGAAAAGTAAAACATCATAACAACCGTAACAGAAAAATTACTGTCTATATTCTATATCTAATAAATAAAATCGTAAACTTCGCGTGTCTGTACATTGTAGATATTTGCAAAAAAAAAATTGGGGTGTCTAAGGATAAGCAACAGAACACATTTCGATCATATTTGAAATTTTTGTCTGTTTGTCTGTTTATCTGTTTGTCTGTGAGTTTGTGCACGCATCACTTAAAAACTACTGAACGGATTTTGATGAACTTTTCACAGAAACATGGGGCTTAAGTCAACTTAACATTTAGTCTTTATTTCATCGCAATCGATTTACTTAATCAAAAGTTATGGGCATTTTTAGTTTTCAAATATATTAGGTAAGGTTAGTATGCAATATATTGCGCATAATAGTACTTTTCAGATTGCGATGAGTTTGGACTACATTTTGAAGCTGGTAGTGGGAATGGGCGTGGGCGTGGGCGTGGGCGTGGGAAAAGGGGAGTGGGTGTGGAAGTGGGAGCGGAAGCGGAAGCGGGAGGGGAGCGAGAGCGAGAGCGGAAGCGGAAGCGGAAGCGGAAGCGGAAGCGGAAGCGGAAGCAGGAGCGGGAGAGCGCGCGGGAGCGGAAGAGCGCGCGGGAGCGGGAGAGCGCGCGGGAGCGGGACCGGACCGGTACCGGAGCGGGAGCGGAAACGGAAGGGCAGCGGAAGCGGAAGGGCCAGCGGAAGCGGAAGGGCCAGCGGAAGCGGGAGTGGGAATGGGAGCGGATTCTGTAGTTCAAGCGAGCGGAGCCGCGGGCACAGCTAGTCTATAATAAAACTGTAACTGGTCTATGTCTGTTCATGGGAGATATTGTAGAAAAATGTGTATGAGGGGGTCTTTATAGGGCCAATAGAAGCCAAAATAGTTGTTTTTAGTATTTCTTTCTGTCTGTCTGTCTGTCTATATGTATGTTTGTTACATCATCACGCTAAAACTACTGAATGAAAATTGATGCAGTTGTCACAGTTGTCTTGCTGGAACCTGGTGCATGTTTCATCTTGATACGCCACTAAAAAACTGAGATAATAATAAAGTATGGAGATAAAAGAGACAGCTAGTGTGGAGATAAATGCACGTAAACTCTTTTTTATATATTTTTTATTGCTATCATCTAACCAAAAAATATATTGGATAATGTCTTGGATATGTTATAGTATATTAAGATGGTGTTTATAAGTAATTTTTCATCATGAGACGAAAGCTAAGCGGAATAAAAGGAAATTGAAATCTATTTAACGTTTTTAAGAAGTTAACGTTTTTATTTATCTAGCTGTTGCCTGCGACTTCGTCCGCGCTGTAATATTAACAATACAGTTGTGTTATAAACATTTTTCGTAGTCGTAGTGCAACTTAACGCATATCACATCGAAATCATTGAGCTTAGGTTATTGGTATCATCTAGTCTCTAGCTTGCAGTTGGCGAACGGGTGCATGTACGGCTTAACAAGTTTTTCAACAACAAACATAAGTTTGCTAACTAGGAAACAGGTTCCTTTTATCCAAGTGCCCGCCACGCAAAATTAATAAATGTATGTTCCGACTACCGAGTGTATGTGGATGGCGTTTATGTTACGACAAGCGACTTATGCTTAGTGGCACAAAACATGGTCTCCTTTTTATTTTTTTGTTTTTATTATCATAAAATCAGTGATAAATAAATTTTAATGTAAATAAAATAAGGTTGTCTTTTTGTAAAGAAACCGCTTATTGCTATAATAGCAAATAGACAAACTTTAATGTGAAAATTCGCAATTTTTTTGTTTTTTTTACTGTTTTATTTGTATATATTTCATTCCAGATTAATAGTCCTATGAAAACCAACGCTATTTACGTCTCGGTAACATATACATGAAAGGGTCACCAGCAGCAAAAATAGGTTTGTATTACCAAGTAAACTTTGCGGTCCACTTAGGAACACCATCTATTGTGTATTTTGTTTTCGAGACGCAAATGCGTTTGTTTTCATAGGACTATTAATCTGGAATGAAATATAGATAGTATATTTTCCTGTTGCAATAATTAACGATTATTAATCAAATGGAACAAGTTTCGCCCTGATTTCCTTATACGAAACTGATATAACCTACTGTTTACTAATAACTTTTCCTGTTACCTACACCTCGTACCATGAAGCAAAATAGTTTTTCGCACCTCGTAAGTCACCTCAAAGTTTTTACCTTCATGATTGACACTAATTGGTTATTAAATTAGATAACAGATGCACATTTTAATCTGTTATCTAATTTAATAACCAATTAGTGTCAATCATGAAGGAAAAAAACTTTGAGGTGACTTACGTGGTGCGATAAATTATTTTGCTTCAGGGTGTGAAGTATAAATAACTAGATAGCCTAGTACTTCGTACAGCCAGCCGTGCTCTAGATTGCGGGCGACGTAAATATGTCGGGAGGAGGTAAGTGCCACTTCTTTATACTTAGTAATATTTAGTACCTACTAGCTGTGCCCGCTGCTCCGCTCGCGTGGACTAATCCCTTCCTACTTCCGCTCCCACTCTCACTCCCGCTCCCGCTCCCGCTCCCACTCTTGCTCCCACGCCCCCGCCCACTCCCACTACAGCTCCAAATGTGGTCCAATCTCATCGAACATTAAAATTATACTTCTTTGTTATATTGCATACTAACCTTTTACCTACTAATGTATTTGAAAACTAAAAATGTCCATAACTTTTGATTGAGTAAACCGATTGCGATGACTTAAGACTTTATGTTACTCCGAGTTAAGCCCTATGTTTCTGTGAGAAGTCCATCAAAATCGGTTCAGTAGTTTTTAAGTGATGCGTGCACAAACTAACAGACAAACACACAAATTACAAAAATGATTGAAATTATTAAGTTCTATTACTTATGCTTAGATCGACCCCCAATTATTTATTTTATTGTTAAGTTCTATTACTTATGCTTAGATCGACCCCCAATTTTTTATTTTTGCAAATGACACGTCAAGTCTAAATTTTTAATTATTAGATTCTCTGACATACGAGTATCAATGGATTTAAAAGAAAAATATAAATCGAATACGCGGTTCTTGAGTTATAAGTACACTATTTCAGTAACCTCACATTAAATACACACTAAATTACACACTATTTCAGGGATTTTAGAGTCTTCGCCTCCCTGTAGCGTCTAAACACGACTCCCTCGGGCCAGAAGTCGGGACTGAGGAACACACCCTGGTGCTTAGTGGGAACCCGGAGTCTACAGGCCCTAAAGTTATTAGAAATAGTAGACTCCAGGAACGCACATTCCACCGAGATGTTTTCCCCAGTCCGACCTCTAAGCCTCGCCTGGACGTGCTGCATTACATCTTCTGGTGTTGTGGCCGCATCCAGACGGGAGAAGTAAACGGTTGTCGTTGCAGCCTTCAGGTTGGTCGAGGCTAATATGTAAGGGGTCTTGTGATAAAAGAAAATCAAACTCACTGCAGACAATCGCCGTTAAAAAGTAGAAGGTGAGACTGCAGTGGTCCACGATGACAGCTCCCACGAGGTTCACTCCCCCCAGGGACACCAGTCTGCTCACCATCATGGCTAGGCTCGTGGCCAGCCCCCTGGAAGGGAACATGATCATCAGCTGAACATAAGCCTCCCCAATAGAATGCCACCTTCTGGTGGGCTGTCCATTGGGGGATTTGACATAATCACTACGCTTGGCAGACGGATTGGTGATCGCAGTAATTATGTTAAGTACACAGGAGTATGCTGCTGCCGGTTCCTTGTGCAATCCCTTAACGTTTGGGCTATTGTATGTATGTATGTATGTAAACGCTTTATTGTACCAAAAATCACAACAATAATAAAATAGGAATTAAACTGTGTACAAAGGCGGACTTATCCCACTTAGGCATCTCTTCCAGTCAACCTTAGAGTAACCGAAAGGACAAGTATAATGCGTTTAGTACCAAATTTGATAAAGAAATGTACTTTTAATAAAGTTTGAAAATACATATTACATAAACATTAACGAACAATATATACATAGACGATACACATAACATATAAATATATAAGATATATATATATATATATATATGTTCATATATACTATTACATTATATATCCCAATAAATACTTATTAATAGTTTATATACTGTAATATAAGTCAGCTCAAAGCTTCGGTATTGAACCCATAGTACTTTTTTAAGTTGTTTTTAAAGGATACCAGGGAGGGGGACTTTCGAACGTGGACAGGGAGTTGGTTCCAGAGCCTTGCTGCTTGCACGGTAAAAGACTTGGTGGTGGTAAAAGGCTATTATCGTATGGCCTTTAAAAGATTTTAAAAAAACTTGCTCACAGATCCAAACTCAAATCGACGATCCACTTCTGAACCCCCGGTGTCAATTTGGTTAGCTCCTCTAAACCCCTAGGGTAGCGTGTTGTGGGACATACATACATAATTCTCACGCCTTGCTCCCAGAGGGGTAGGCAGAGACGATGGATCGCCACTTTGCGCGATCCTGACACACCTCACTAGCCTCACTCACATTCGTTGTGGGACACTCGGCAATAATATGTTGAATGATCTGCTCCGGTTTGGGAGGCCCTATTCTTATCCGGGAACCACACGGCAACAGGACTCGAATGAACATATTTAATTACATATTGCACTACAGACGCTCCAGTCTGTCCGTACACGTTTGTATGTGTGTGTAAATATAGAAGGGCTGCTGCGCCCAGCGCGCGAACATAGTCGAGCTAGAGAGGGACAACGTTATACGTCAACAACATCACTGCTTCTCTTCCTTACTTATAGCGTCAATCTCCTGGCGCCGGTTGATATCGCGCTGGCGCAGTATCTTGGTAGTATAGTGTGCTTCTGGGCACCTTTTTCAGGTGCAGTCTAGATTTCCAACCATCTCAATGTAAACTTACCTACAACTGGTAGGATACAAATCAACAAAGTACGACGCGACGCTCCCGATACCCACAGCGGTGATCTGCACCAGAGTGAACACCACCAAGTTCCCCACCGGCTCCCTCACCACCTCCACTAGGATCATGCAAACCGCTGACACCAGGTAGCTGCTGATCAGCAGCAGGCGTCTCCAGGAAGCGACGGAAGCCGCGAGCAGGGTGAGTGAAGTAAAGATCAGGCCGAGAATGATCCCGGAGTAGATGGTGTTGGTCGAAATAGTGTCGTTGCAGATGTACTGAGAACAGAATATACAGTTACTGGTATAATTAAGCATCTGATATTCATTAACAAGGGAACCTCTCTAACATGGACTCCCACCAGAACTTACCAAAATGAAGAAAATTTGTGTGTGTGAAAAACATGTTTTTCAAAACACAACCACATATTTCATATCTGCAGAATTTATGTTTTCATATCATCCCTTATACGTCCACTGCTGGGTTTAAGACTTCCCCCAATGAACCCACCGGTCCTCCGCCCTCCGCATCAAGTCACTTCCATCCACCTTCTTCAGGTCGTCGGTCCATCTGGCGACCATGTTGGTCTATCTCGGATAAATTACATCGGCAATTTCCGAACTTTAACTCTCCGAAGGAAGAATTAATTTTGAAAGAAGATTTTGGTCTTTACTCACATTATCAGTATCAGAAGCAGCACTAATGTTGGCGACGATTCTCTGGCAGAAGCTGGTGCTATCCGCTGTGCCATCGGAGAAGGAGTTGAAAAAGAGATTCACCATCAGGGGATACCACATCAGGAATACGTTGTTACTGGAATGGAAACTTTAGCATCAGAGGAAAATATACCTTGATATGAACGAGTGTGAACACGAAGAATGAAACAGGGCCAACCGATGGGTAAAGTGGACCGATAAGGACAGTGGACCGAAGAGGAAAGTGGACCGAAAAGGAAAGTGAATCGAAGAGGAAAGTTGACCATTTGGACAAGTAGACCGATGGGGAAAGTAGACCGATCGCTCCGGAGGGAGTTTTTGGATCTCATCTTCTTGACCCCTCTGGATCTTTTGTGCCAAACCGCTGTCCACCAACGGTCCCTCGATACGATTTGGTGGACTTCACATAGATAGATAGATAGATAGATAGATAGATAATTCATTTATTCTTAGACACAGCACAAATACAATGTTACAGATAGGTCACTTAATGATACAGAAGTACAGCAAACAAACATAACAGAGTAACAGTAACAGTGTAACCCGTGCTGTGCTGCGGAAACATACGGTTTAAAATGTCTTCTTTGATATATGCATGTTTCGACACGATGTTTTCCTTCACCGAAAAATCTGTGGTTTTATAAATAAACCGGACTTAAGTTACGAAAAGGTTACTTCCAGTAATATGGACAGAGTTTGAACCCACGACATCATTGAACGTGAGGCGAATTCACAACCAACTAGACATAGACATAAACATAGACATACTTTATTGATAACTTCCGTTACAGGTCAAATATAATTTTTTACACAAGTTAAATAAAATCAAATATAGACAGGCAAATTAAACATCAGTAACTAACATAAATATAAAAATGACAAAAATATTCTTAAAATTAAATAAATTAAGTTAATGCGTTCTGAAAGAACTCTTCAAAGCAATAGAATGCCTGTTTGTCAAGCCAGGCGCACAGTCTATTTTTGAAAATAGGCTACCACTTCTCATAAGGCTTGGTAAGGTTGACTGGAAGAGATCCCTAAAAGGAAGAAGCCTAGGGTATGATAAGCGATCCTGTCAAAATTAATATCCACTAGCTATTTTTTCTTTCTTGAAGAACTACGGCCATAAGAGAGAAAGAGGTTTGAGGGAAGGGTTGAGGGGAGTGTTGAGGGCAGGCCTTAGGGCAAGGTTAATGGGAGTAGATGCGGGAGCGGGAGCGAGAACGGAAACGGGAGTGGCCAGGACACAAAGGAGAATAACACTAAGTAATTTTCAACTTTATTTACATCTATAGTCCACGCGAGCGGAACCGCGGGCACAGCTATTAGGTAATATAAGTAAAATCAGATAGAACTGAGGACTTTTAATGTTAAGAACAAAATGATTCTTACGTGCTACAGCAAATTATCATGAGGAGGAACAGCTGCAGAGTCCTCCACAACAGCGGTGGGCGGAACAGTGGCGCTGTTTGTTTTACCACAGAACTCCAAAATGGGTCCTTGGTAGATGTTTGTATGTGAGACAGGGCTTTTACCTGCAAAAGTAAAATCTAATAAACACCACGTTTTATGTTGTAACGGAGAGGGAAGAGGGCGAAGGGAAAAGTAGAGTGAAGGTAGAGGGTGAAGAGAAAGCTGGAAGAGCAAAAGGAAAAGTTTGAAGGCACATGGGGAGGGGGAAGATTAAAGGAGACGAGGGCGTGAGAGGGAGTGGTCCTACATGGAGGTCTAATGGGAAGAAGAGGGTCGAAGAAGTCGGAGTGGTAGGGTTTGAATACGGGAAAAAGAGGAAGTGTGCGGGGAAGAGAGAGAGGGAGGAGGGCGAACTAGAAATAGTGGGAAAGGACAGGAGGAAGAATTGAGAGGGGAATGGGGAAAGGCAAGAAAGTTAGAAGAGAAATGAGAAGGGGGAGTTTTTAAGGCTGGCTGGTTTACCCACATCTATGGTACCCCACTTCATGACTATAATAAAGGTTTTTCCCCTTCTTATTCTGGTTCCTCATCGATGTCTACTTTTGTTTTATAATTTATTTACTAAATTTTAAATTAATAGACATTTTATTCTATAACATCGTAATTGCTGTGCTAATTTATGTAGGCACCTAGAGTTATTGATCATTATCATCAGGTTATTTATGTCTCCACTGCAGGAGCACAACCCTCTCTCATCTGCCGGAGACAGACGGAGGATTTGGCCTACACTCCCCGCGCTGGCCAGACGGGTTGGGGAGGCCTGATTGATGTTTTATAATGTATTCCCTTAGTCGCCTTGTACGACATCCACGGGAAGAGTTGGAGTGGTCCTATTCTACTCTACCGGAAACTACACGGTAAGTTATTTATTACTCAAAACTAGCGTCGGTGGTGTAGTCTAGACAGACGTGAACTCGCCTTGCGTCCGTTCGATGTTTAAAAACGGGCTCGTGTCTAAAATTCCTAGTAAATAGATAGGTACCTATTGATAAACGAAACCATTGTGATAGATGATTTCCCGATAACAAAACTTACTCTCATTGTCAAGTTGTTAAGGCCGACTTTATCTTCATACTCGTACATCAGCCGAAATACGTCCACTGCTGAACACAAGCCTCCCCAATAGAATGCCACTTTTGGTGGAATGTCATTGGGGGATTGGCCATAACGACCACGCTTGGCAGGCGGATTGGTGATCGCAGTAATGATCGTAATGTACACAGGATAACGCTGCTGCCTGTCCCTGGTGCAATAACTTAGTGGCCTTGACGACGCACATGGGAAGACTGGGATTCTAAGGACCACACGGCAACTCAAAACTCAAAGTCGCTCAGCAGGCTATGGAAAGAGGTTAGAGTTTCTCTTAGGAACTGAATCCGAAATGAGGTGATCCACCAGAGAACTAGTCTTTGACATAGCTCAAATAGCTGAAGTGGCAGTGGGCTGGTCATATATATCGAAGAGCCGATTGCCATTGGGGTAAACGAGTTCTCGAGTGGAGACCGCGACTGGGCAAGCGTAGTGTGGGACGCCGCCTGGCTAGATGGAGCGACGATCTGCGTAAGGCGACTGGCAGTGACTGGATGAGAAGAACCGAGGATCGGGTTCAGTGGCGAACCTTGGTAGAAGCCTATGTCCAGCAGATTCTTTCAGGCTGATGATGATGATGAACCTCACGGCATCTATCAACAGTCTAAATTTCTCTTACCGGATACTCCCCCTTGTCTCCACCATTCCGCTCGTACATGTCCGTCAGCACCTCCAAAGCTTTAACCTCCTTGCCTCTGCTGGCAAGGAACTTGGGGCTCTCGTGCAGAGGAAGCATCAGCAGCGCTCCGATTCCCAGAGGAGCTGCCAGGATTAGGGTGTAGAGCCGCCAGGGCCGGTACGTGATGGACAGCCAGGGTATGGGGATGAGGAAGTCGAAGTACAGGAAAAAGTAGGCTAGAGCTGAAATAAAGATTTTTGCTGCATGATTTCCGACTCCTGAATGAATTCGCGTGAATGAATGAAATGAATCTTTCCCGTGAGTGTCCGGAAGGTGGCCGGAAGCGGCTGGATGCGGAGGGCGGAGGACCGGGTGTGGTGGCGTTCATTGGGGAAGGCCTATGTCCAACAGTGGACATCTAAGGGCTGATAATCCCACTAATATTATAAATGCGAAAGTTTGTATGTTTGGATGTTTGTTACTCAATCACGCTTAAACCACTGGACGGATCGGGATGAAACTTGGCACATATAGGTTAGATCCTGGAATAGGACATAGGATAGTTTTTATCCGGAAAAATCATCTCTTTCCTACGGGAAATGCATAATAATTTGTGATGTTAAGTTGTCCACGCGGACGAAGTCGCGGGCAACAGCTAGTATGTATGATAATGATATGATGATGAGTGATGCTACTACTACAGAAGTGGTATCACGGGGCGACAAGCGGGCGAAAGGAAGTCGCTTTGCGACGTTGGATTGCGCAAAGTGGCGATACATCGTCTCTGCCTACCCCTCTGAGCATTATGTACATATGTATGTATTGTTTTAACATTAGTAACTCATCCATGTATATATGTACTTATACCAATATTAATCAATTATATCTCATATAAATACATATGACATGTATATATATAGACAAATCGATCAAAAATACAGCCTTTGGGGGTGGATCGCCCTGTAGTGCGTACTCCCAGCCGCACTTCTACTATGCGGGCGCCGTCGCTTCTTTATTTAATTACACTTTATTGCACGCAAAAAAAAAAAAAGATACGATAATAAAGTAACTTACGGACGTCACGACTGACGTATACAAAACATGCTTACAATAGAACAGCAGCTCCGCAGCCAGGTTGGCGCTGTTCATGATGAACACGTAACGACTCCTGCGCAGGCTGCCCGTACACTCGCCCAAGTAAGTCATAGTCAGTGTGAATGCTGCGGACGAGCTGAAACAAATAGCACATCACCACAGATTACTTAATATCATCATCATCATCAGACTATATACGTCCACTGCTGAACACAAGCCTCCCCAATAGAATAACACTTTTAGTGGACTGTCCAGGGTATTTGCCATAATCACCACGCTTGGCAGACGGATTGGTGATCGCAGTAATGATCTTAATATACACAGGAGAACGCTGCTGCCCATCCCTGGTGCAATCCGTGCATGCATTTTGAATGAAATGTGTATTTTGTAAACAAATCACTTTCACATAATAGGTAATATCTTCCTTTTTTTATATATATTTTCAAGTATTATTCAGTGTAAAATTGCTACAGATCCAGACAGACGAGGTGACGCCGAGAGATTGACGCTATAAGTTTCGAATTTTTTTTTATGGCTTATAGCGAAGCGTATATATAAAAGATTTCGCTATAAGTTAGAAAAAGAGGCATGTTGCTTACGTATAACGTTGTCCCTCTCGATCGGCTATGCTCGCCCACACGTTGCTCATACCCCCGCAACAAATTACGCACACATACACA
Source organism: Esperia sulphurella (assembly GCA_947086405.1). Classification (NCBI taxonomy): domain Eukaryota; kingdom Metazoa; phylum Arthropoda; class Insecta; order Lepidoptera; family Oecophoridae; genus Esperia; species Esperia sulphurella. The sequence goes on from OX352261.1 coordinate 1,996,562, forward strand.
AAGGGTACGGACAAGCCGAAATCCTGTAGTAAGTAGTAGGTAATGAAAGCGATTGGATGTGACGTAGCTACGTTTCCTGCGAACCGCTAATGGATACCGGTAATTTTAGTCTCTAATACCGGTACTACGTGGGTGTGGTCGCCTTGACTACACCCACGGGAAGATTTGGGGTGGCCCTATTCCAAGCCGGGAACTTAATATAGTTACCACAGAAAAGGAAATAGGTAGAAGGGGTACTTCAGTACTTGTTTACTTCAGTCTCGCGCGTGTCAATTTTCGGATACAGCGCGCCCCTCCTGCGCACTTTTTATTTCCTCGTGGTCACGTTTCCAGTGAGTAGATACAATTATCCAGTTTGAAATAGGCAATATGGCACTTTTGCAGATTTTTTGTCGGTGTTTACTCGACCGTGACTCGGCGCGAAATAAGTAAGTGTTTGACAGTTTATGCAATTTATTGCATTTTGTTGGCACGCGGGTCGCGCTTACTTCACCATTCTATCTCATTCATTTCTATGATAGTTACACGCAGGGTTGGATAAAAAACAGTTTTTTTTATATATTAAACATGTTTTAAATAATTTAAACAGTTTTAAACAATAAAACACATGTTTTAAATAATAAAAACATGTTTTAAATAATAAAAACATGTTTAAAACAGATGTTTTAAACACTTTGTTTAAAACATGCCAACCCTGACTTACACGTAACAGATACACCCTAGAACCGCGAACCACGCCGGGGTGGTTCGGAAGTGTAGATACTTATAGCGGTAGATTCGATCGACTAACGGAAGCCTGACGTCACTTTTACTCTTAGAGCAACACGGGGCCGCCGGCTGGGCTACGAAACACACGTAATAAACCTAACAATACATTCAAACCCTCTCATCCTCTTACACACATTTCGTATGCCCTGTGATCTTAATTTTTTTTTATTCCTGGTGGGTTTACGCTTGACCTCAATCTCACCTGATAGTAAGTGGCGATGAGACCAAAGTGGAGTGCGCTCACCCAGAAAATGCTTATTAATGCTTGTAAGGATCGCGCGAAGTGACGAAACATCGTTCTGCCTACTCCTTTGCGACCAAGTGGTGAGCATTATGTGTGTATTTTACATTAATATTATAAATCATATTTTGTCTAGGATTTTCCTCATCTGCCCCCCCCCCCCCTCGTCCCTGGCTACGCCCTTGAATATAAATATGTTATAATGATAAAGACCGCAGATATAAATAATTTATCAACATGCTTACCTACAAGTCTAATCCACATCCGCTGATATAAATAACTTATCAACTAATTTTATTTAAAAATAAATTATGTCGGCTTCATTATTGAGTTTCAATTATAACTTAATCTATATCACTATATCCGGTGATAATTGGTTGTAATTAGGTCTAATAGCACAATATATTTAGCTTATCCGTTTTATAAATAAATCATGATAACACTTGTATGCATTGACGAATTATAACTGATATTTTATTATGATTGATCTAGATTTATATCGTCTCTGGTAAGTCAAAATGCTGAATAGGATTTTACAGTAAAAATTTTTAACTTTTTTTAACAGAAATATATATATTTTTAATTATACATCCGATTTTGATAAAACAAACGGATGTCAACATGTGAATTAATTATTATTTTTTTCAAATTTAACGATAAACCATATTTCTATGGTATAATCATATTGTTGTCATAGTGTATCGGAAAATTAGAAAAAAAAATTACTCATGTTCAGCAGTACGACATACGTATTTCGCCTCAAATACATAAATAATAAATATCTTTAGACATTCACACCAATTATCCAGTCCCAAACTAGGCAGACTGTGGTATGGTTGCTAGATAACGGATAGACATACTTAAATAAATATATAAACATCCAAGACTTGGGTACAAACATTCATATTCATCATACGAACATTTGCCCCTAGCGGGATTCGAACCTGCAACCTCCGGCATGGCAGTCCGAATAAAGTCAACACGATGAACATTCAATTTCTAGGGCACATTACGGTGACTTCAATCATCATCATCAGCCTGAAATAGTCAAATACTGGACATAGGCCTCTCCCAAGACGCGAACACTGAACTCGATCCTCGGCTCTTCTCATCCAGTCACTGCAACCCGCCTTACGCAGATCGTAACCGCTAACTTGGTTAGGAATTGCAGGGCGGCCATTGGTTGGCGCTATTCATGGGGGGGTAAAGCCATAATCGCAACGCTGGGCAGGCAGGTTAGCGATTGCAAAACCATGCTGGTTATCGGCATCTATCGGTGGATAGGCACACTACGCCTGCCCAGTCTCGGTCTCAACTCGAGAACTCGTTTACTCGTAATCGGTTCTCCGACAGATGTGACCAACTTTGTCCCAAAAACGCCTCAACGGGAAACGAACAATGTCCGACCTTAAGCTACATGAAGATAGGTTTAATACGTACAAGCTACAGCCCAGCAGTTTGACTACCAGCATGACCTGCCAGTTCGGAGCCAGGCTGCTGATGGCAGCTAGGGTGAAGCCTACAGAGGTGGACAGCAACAGCGCACGACGTCGACCCTGGGTATCTGCATAGTAACATAACATAACATGACTCTCAATTGGGAGGCCTATAAAAAAGCCTTAACTGAATATAACAAAGAGATTAGGAGAGCCAAGAGAGCATCGTGGAAAAAGTTCTGCGAGGAAATTGTGAAAACGCCTCAAGGAGCCAGAGTACACAAACTGCTCGCAAAAGACAAACCTAACCAAATCGGTCTTATGAAAACACCGAACGGTTCCTTCACAACCAATGAAAAGGAAACTTTGGAGCTTCTAATAACTACCCACTTCCCAGGCGCTGTGAATTCTAGGAGATCAGATACCTCTCCGCACAGACCTCGAAATGAGGACTGGAGCAGGGCTGCTAGAATCATAAAGCCCAACCAAGTAAGATGGGCAGTAAGATCCTTCAAACCTTACAAATCTTGTGGGGACGACGGAATCCTGCCTGTGCTGTTGCAAAACGGCATAGACATTCTAACCCCATATCTGGTAAAAATCTTCAGGGCAAGTTATGCCTGGGGACATATTCCAGAAGAGTGGACCAAGGTCAAAGTACTATTCATACCTAAGGCTGGACGAAAGGATTACGCTTTGCCAAAGTCCTTCAGACCAATCAGCCTCACATCCTTTATGCTCAAAGCACTGGAGAAGGTACTGGATAGGTACATAAGGGAAGAGGTCTTAACCGACAACCCTATCAGTTGTAACCAACATGCCTACCGTAGAGGAAAATCTACAGAAACTGCTCTGCTCTACTTAGTAGACAGAGTAGAAAAGGCATTGGAAGACAAACAAATTGCACTATGCGCATTTCTAGACATTGAGGGCGCTTTCGACAACACCCCAACTGAAACGCTAGTTAAGGGATTAGAGGCGAAAAAAGTTGACTCTACCACAACTAGATGGGTAAAAGCGATGCTCTCAAACCGTACTGCCAAGGTATCGCTCCATGGGACGAACCTTGAAGTCAATACAACAAGAGGCTGTCCACAGGGAGGCGTTCTTTCGCCCCTACTATGGACTCTTGCCGTAGATCAACTCCTGCATAAGATGGCAGAAACAAGGATAGACACCCAAGGCTACGCAGATGACCTGGTGATCATTGTCCGAGGTTTCTGTCAAAGTACAATTTCGTACCTTATGCAAAGAGCAATAAACATAATAAGCAACTGGTGCAAAGAGAACGAATTATCAGTAAATGCTGATAAAACCGTCCTTGTGCCATTTACTAACAAACGGCAGTTGAAAGGACTGACCATGCCAAGTCTAAATGGCAGACAAATACCATTTTCCAAGGAAGTAAAGTATCTGGGAGTTACACTCGACCAGAGACTAACTTGGAACAGCCATATAGACAACATTACACAAAAGGCCAAAATTGCCTTAGGTATAAGCTACAGACTGGCAGGGAAACAGTGGGGTCTTAACCCCAAGATATCCCACTGGCTCTACACAGCCATTGTGAGGCCGATAATTACATACGCCTCTGTGGTCTGGAGTAACAAAGCCAACCAGATAACTGTAATCAACAAACTAAGCAGCCTACAAAGGACTGCCTGCCTCATTACCACTGGGGCAATGTCCTCCTCACCTGGAGCAGCTCTAAACGCACTGCTGAATATACCGCCTCTTCATCTACATGTTGAACAGGTCGCGAGATCCAGCATGTACAGACTATCTGCCCTAGAGAAGGCAAACTGGATTTCTAAGACGCTGAGTTCTGTCCTAGACTCGGTATTAGAAATTCCAATCCTAAACATGGTATCGGATACCATGCTTCCACTGTTCAAGTTTGAAAAACTTTTTAGAGTGGAACTGCCGTCCAGAGATGAATGGTTGAACAGCCAAATTCACTGGGAGGCCGGTAGCCTGAAATGGTTTACCGATGGGTCCAAGTCAGGCCATGACGTAGGATGTGGAGTCTACGGAGAGCGCCCAAACTTCGGAAGAAGTGTTACTTTGGGGCAACACGCCTCCATTTTCCAAGCGGAGGTATACGCCATTATTGAATGTGCGGATATAAACCTCCGTAAGAACTACGTCAACCATCACATATATATCCATTCGGATAGTCAAGCAGCTCTCATGGCACTAGCTTCAGAGACAATAAACTCTAAGTTGGTGCAGAACTGCGTGACTGTATTGAATTCCCTGGGCGAAAAGAACAGGGTGATTCTGCGCTGGGTTCCGGGGCACGCAGGAATCGAGGGCAATGAAAATGCCGACGAACTTGCAAAGGCGGGAGCCAGAGGAACGCTATGCGGTCCAGAACCATGTTGTGGCGTTCCAACAAGCCTGGCACGCCTAACGCTCAGAAACCTTTGCCTAGAGCAATCCATCAATCACTGGAATTGCACGCCAGGGTTGAACCACTCCAAAGCACTAATAAAGGCTTACAATCGTAAGTCTGCTCAAGAAGCGCTAGCGCTTAGCAGGAACAACTTACGCATAGTAGTGAGAGCTCTCACAGGACATTGTGGCCTGAACAAACACATGTTCAACCTCAAGCTCCGAACCACAGGAGAGTGCAGGCTCTGTGAGGAAGCAGAGGAAACCCCCATGCACCTCCTGTGCGAGTGTGGACCACTGATGCGTAAAAGAAATACATACCTAGGTAACTACTTGCTTCACCCTGACGAAGTAAAACAACTCAGTGCTAAAAGCATAGTGCAGTTTCTAACTGCTGCAAGGCTTAACACGGAACTATAGTATGGTGGCGATCACAATAGACCAAAAATGGTCGCAGTGATACAAGGTCCAGACTGGAATCTTGAAATAGCCCCAACTCGAATAATAATAATAATAATAACCCCAGGGGAACGCGAAGATTATACCTGGAATTTAAAAATAAAAATAGTTTTTAACTCACTTGCCCACATAGACGCTCCTTATGACTTTTAAACTCTTGAGATATCCCACTACCTCCTTGTACCGTCAAAAGACAGCTCTTCGTTCTGCAGACCACACTGATTGATTGATATTAAGTCTTTACATCTCTCATATTCGGTAAGTAGGACCTTATTACCCCTTTTTTTCTACTTACCTCACAATCGAGATGTAAAGCAGAGTAGTTAGCTCGGGTGTAAGCATCAATTGCACCCTCGAACTATAGGCGCCCTCGCTGCGCTCGTGCGCCTAAATATCTCGAGCTGCAATTGATGCCTTACAGCCCTTGGCTACTAATCTACTATTATTGATTGATACTTGTAAATAAAATACATACTTGTAAAACTTAGACACAGTCACGGTTTACAAGAACTTATGAGGCTAACTTATCTATTAAAACTTATACAATATTATTCACTAAATATTTAACACATAATGGGATTATTACAATACAAGACGAAGTTATTATTAGGTATGAACATTTTAGTTTAATGATAATATTTAGGTTATACATACACGTAATTTTGTTAACAGTTAGATCTGTTATAAAAAATTTAAAGGGAAAATTCAGAGCACACTACGAAAATACAAGTCTCTGTCTTCCTCTGGATATGCAAGTGTTCTATTTAGTTTGAAAGTCATAGTGATGAATAAATAAGGCACTTGTTAAAACATTTTTTTTTAATTATTTATATTATTGTAATTTTAATATGTATGTAAATGTAAATATAAAAATATCTCAGGCATTCACACAAATTATCCAGTCCCAAACTACCCAAGTGGCATTCGGGGTTCTATATAAGATGTATAGTGGTTCACATGTACTCCACAAGCTGTGTAAGTCAGCTGTATAAGAGCTGTATAGCTTGCTATAATGCTCTTATAGAACCAGTTTGGGCACAAATTAGACAGCCTTAAGTTCACTATGGCTGTACATTAGCATTATATTAGCAGTTTAAGTAGTAACATCGGGCTTAAAGGCTGACTTACGGCACTATATGGGACACATGTGAACCATACAACGTCCATGAGCGTAATAAAGAGTAACAAGTGGCTAAATACACAGCCTTCACAGTTATAAAATCCCACAAAAGTACTCCAGTGCTACCTAAAGTTCACGTGTGTCCTAAATTATTTCTTTTATTTATTAATTTTCCTCATTTAGTTTGGTTTTGTGTGTACGCCCGGCCATCAGAAACTTAACTCCGGCGGATATCAATTGGATAAAAAATTATGATAACACGCGGTAAGAATACCTGTTTTAAATACTTAATAATGTTAATGCCATGGGAATGCAACTTTATCGTGAAATGTATACATATTTACAGCTAAAATATTCACGCGCCTCTGTAAAAAACGCGATATTCATTTTAAAATATTTAAAACTGGCTGAGAGGAAATCTACAATTTTCAGTTTATGATATTATATTGGCATTATAATTATACTACGGTAATTAATTAAAACATGAAACCAAAACTCAATCGCTCTATCTGCGTATTTTGTGATAAATCTGCATGATAATTTTGGAGATTTATATGGTAAATATTTTAGGTTACGTGAACAAAATGGTGGAAATGAAATACGGCTATGTGAACTGTTATAACTCCAATTTAATGCGGTAGAGCGTATATAGGTTCACATGTGTTCTGTTAGAATGCTGTTGGCTATATGAAGTCCCACATTTGTACCACTACAGAACCAATGTCTATAAATGTATTCTAATGTGAACTTATGTACAGCTTTAAGATGTAGTTCAGGTCAATTGTGATCATCGTTTTTATTCATTTTCACAAATTTTTGCACGCGACGTAATAAACACAATACACGTATCAGCTTGTGGGATAAGTGTAATAGAATATCACATTCACATTCATGTTCAGCTTACAGCAAATAAGAGTAGTACTTGTGGACAAATAAACTGCTATTGAATTATTAATGGACAACACATGTAGTCCTTTTAACAGCCTACAGTGCACATGTGAACCATTTAAACACTTCTATACAGATAGTAAAAAAGGTTATTTTAATGACCACAAACAACTCCTACTACAGCTACTAGCTGTATAACAGTCTAAAACAAGTAAACATAACAGCCTTTGGCTGTATAAATGACCACGTGTGTTCTATTAATATGCTAGCTGTATAACATCGTACAAGTAGACCGTTAAACAGCGATTGCCGTATCTCTACCCTCCTATAATGCTCTTAGTCAGACGGCTGACTAAAGGACAGTTGTTAGAGTATTATAACACCAACAACCGTATAAAAGTATAACTCTACACTCCTATAAGTCCCTTAGACAGGTATAGGTGGTGTTAATCGCAATAATGCAGCTTATACATCACGAGTGAACTGTAATAATGCTTTAAGTTCACATGGGAACTAAATATGTACTCTTAAATGGAGTAAAAATGCTACTTGGGTAGGCAAAGCCTGTGGTATGGTTACTAGATAACGGATACACATACTTAAATGAATATATAAACATCCAAGACTTGGGTACAAACATTCATATTCATCATACGAACATTTGCCCCTAGCGGGATTCAACCCCGCAACCTCCGGCGTGGTAGACCGAGAGCTACCCGTTCCGCCACGGAGGCAGTCTATTATGTGAATTTATGTGTGAAATAAATAAATTATTATTATGAAATATGCGTTCTCTGCATCGTAATTGTACTCGTATATACTAGGTATTCGTTTTTCTTCCAAAGTCAAAGTCAGAATCATTTATTACACTTGGTACATTTATACACGTCATTTTTTTTATCGACTACCGCTTCCTAAAGTTAGCGCTATGAAGAAGAAACTGCGCAACAAATTTCACGCAACACGTTTTTAAAATTAAGTTTGCATACAACTAAATAAAGAGTGTGCGAAGCTGAATCAACATTAGTACCAGGCATCTTTGTCATTCAAATAATCGTTTATTTCATAGTAGGCTTTCTTACAAATTTGTTTTTTAATGTAGATCTTAAACTTTCCGTCTGTCATATAAGACTAGCTGTGCCCGCGGCTTCGCTCGCATGGACTACAGAATCCGCTCCCGTTCACACTTCCGCTCTCGTTCCCTTGCCCACTTCCACTCCCACTCAGACTCTCAATCTCCCAATCCCAATTCCAAAATAGACAAACAGACAAAAATTTCGAAAATGAACGAAATGTGTTCTATTACTTATCCTTCGACCCCAATTTTTTTTTGTTTACTCCATGTCCAGGGCCAGCTCCAGATCCCGCACCAGATCCAGGTCCTCAATCAAAAGTTATGCGAATTTGTAGTTTTCAAAAACTCACATACATTACATTGAAAAATTGAAAAAATAATTGTTTATTTTTGTCAACGAAAATGGTACAAACAGTGCATGTTGTTGTGACCTTCTATTAAGTGAAATACACCTGTGTCAGAAGGTCACGCTCCTCCATATCTAATTAACATTACAGAACAAATACATTACATTGGTACCATACCCGCTCCTGCTACCGCTAACGAATTCCATCGCACATTGACACCCTACACTTCTTTTGTGTATGAGAGTTTTCGAAAAATATAAATTACTTAGCATAACTTTTGATTGACTGGGCCGATTGCAATGAAATAAAGCCTATATGTTACATCGAATTAAGCACTATGTTTCTGTGAAACGTCCATCGAAATTTACACGCGAAGTTTACGATTTTATTTATTAGATAAAATCGTAAACTTCGGTAGAAAAAACTCTGGTAGTTTATTGTACAAGCGTATACATTGAGCCGTTAACGATTTACTGACCTTACTAAGTCTGTAACTGTAGCTGTTTCTTTCTGCAACCTAATAAGTTTGATTAAACTATGGGAAACCTATTAATTAATAGCTATATTCATCATCAGGTTATTTTTGTCTCCACTGCAGGAGCACAACCCTCTCTCATCTGCCGGAGACAGACGGAGGATTTGGCCTACACTCCCCGCGCTGGCCAGACGGGTTGGGGAGGCCTGATTGATGTTTTATAATGTATTCCCTTAGTCGCCTTGTACGACATCCACGGGAAGAGTTGGAGTGGTCCTATTCTACTCTACCGGAAACCACACGGCATATAACTCAGATGAATTAAGATTCTTATTGTTAAAAACCTGTAAATAAAAAATCGTAAATGTAATCTTTTTAGATTGTAATAAGCTGCCAGCAATTTGTAACCAAGAAGACTTGTTCGTTTCATTTTAATTTCACAAACCAAGAAGTTTTTAATCTACTGATTAAAAGATATTTGATTTTTTTTTCTTTTAGCTGTTTGGGCGATGTTATCCTTGCCTTTTTATTATTTTTGCATTGAAATGTGAAAAATAATTGAAAACTCGAGTAGGTACATATTACGATTTGGTTTTGAATCGCCATGTATTGTTTTACTCACAAATGTATTGAAAATGTTCATCTAAGTTAATTATTCAAACTCGGCTTTATCTATAGCATTGCCTCGTCTACTGCTCAAGCTTACAATAGCGTAGCCTCGATTTGAATAATCAATCTTCCGCCCTCGTATCATAATGGACTATTTTTAAACATTACTTACACATCATACCATGAAGCAAAATAATTTTTCGTAGCTCATAGTTTCACCTCAAAGTGTTTTCCTTCATGATTGACACTAATTGGTTATTAAATTAGATAACAGATGCACATTTTATAATCATCTGTTATCTAATTTAATAACCAATTAGTGTCAATCCTTAAGGTAAACATTTTGAGGTGAAACTATGAGCTACGAAAAATTATTTTGCTTCATGGTATGAGGTTTAGGTAGGATAGAAAATGAACCATAGATGGATTCGTCACCAAGAAAATACTCCAAACTGTAAGTAGGTAATAAAAAAAGTCAACAAACCAATGGAGTCTTTTTTTAAGTACCTTCATACTCGTATTTAGGTCGCAGGCCGATCTTAAAATCAGGCAGATCATGATACGCCTAGGCACATATACATATATAGATCTACAGATATCGTAAATTCATGTCTTAAATCTTGAGTTCCTTATAATGAAATCAAAAACCGTATGCCTTATTCTAGAATAAGCGCGGATTGCAATTCTGAATAGGTAATTAGTGGCTGGAAGAGATCTCTTATAGAGATAAGTCCACCTTTGTACACTTTTATGTTATACCCTTTTTTTTGTAAAATTTATGTGCAATAAAGAATATAATATTAGTCCAATTTAGTCGCAAAAAATTAGTCCGTCGTTTAAAAGTTATAGGGGTATAGCTGGCCATGACAGACTAAGGCTTATTATGGCACATAAATTAAGGGGGTTGTGGGTAGAGTTGAGAGCAGGGTTCAGAGCAGGGTTAAGAGGGGTAGATGCGGGAGCTGGATATGAAGCTGGAGCTAGACCCGGACCTGGACGGAGTTGGAGCTAGACCTGGACTTTATTATATCTATTCAGAACTAGCTGTGCCCGCGGCTCCGCTCGCGTGAACTACAGAATCCGCCCCCGTTCCCACTTCCGCTCCCTTTCTATTCCCACTTCCACTTCCACTCCCACTCAGACTCGAGACTCTCGATATCCCAATCCCAACCCCACCCTCAACCCCATCCCTATCCCCAAAAACTAAATTTCACTCAATCCCATAATTTAGCAATGTTATTTTAAGTTAGACCACCAGCAAGACAACTGTGAAAACTGCATCAAATTTCATTCAGTAGTTTTTGCGTGATGCGGTAACAAACATACTTACAGACAGAAAGACAGACAAAAATTCTAAAAAAAAAATGTTTTAGCTTCTATTGGCCCTATAAAGACCCCTCATACAATTTTTTTTAAATATCTCTCATTTACAGACATAGACCAGTTACAGTTTTATTATAAGTATAGATTGCAATCAACGTTAGAATAAGGCCTACTCAAAAACCGTAAATCATCATCAACCGTCATACGCCCACTGCTGAACATAAGCCTCCCCAATAGAATACCAGGTAGGGTAGGTGTCTAAAAGGAAATGTAGCAAATAATATCCAATAGATGGCGCCACCAGTAGATTAAAACACGCTAATGGTTGATTGCGTCCTCCGTATATAATAGCGGCGTGTGTGAGGTATAACCTTTTAAACCTCTCTTATAACTCACTATGCCTATTAACTTCATAGATCAGTATATCTCTTTATTTTCAATTGTGTGTGAGAATAAACAGTGTTGTGTATACGCGTCTTTAATTGTGTCACAAAATAAAAAATATACAGAAGGACCGCTCTCACCTTTCTCGAAAATAACTACCTAAACTTGCAGGACTGACTAGGGTTGCTACTGTATTGATTCTGAATTTTGAAAAGGAGTAGATAGTTTATCTTTACAAACATACATACATCGATTCGTTTATACATGCATACGTACATCTTATCATGTTTACATGCCTTAGAGAGTAGCAGACCATCAAATATCCATAAAAAATATGCCGACGCCACACACGACGAAGATTCCAATCTCAACAAAATGTAATAATGGTGTAATAGTGATCCCACCAAAAACATAAATGTGAAATAGGCACCAAGTTCAATGAAAACATAAATGTGAAAAGGGCGCCAAGTTCGGCGAAAATGAATTGAGATTTAAAAGGGTGACAAGTTCCATATCCGTTCCTTAAATAAAAGCTACACGTGTAGCACAACTTCGTTTAATCTATTTTATTAAATTACTTTAAAATTATTTATTTTAGATATAAAAAAATATATGTGAAACCCATTTCATTTAATATGTCATACGGCACAGTTTGTAACATTATTTTTTTCCATTCGAAGCAAATCGGTTGTAACAGACGGACAGACAGACATACTATTTTCAAAACAAGAAAGTGTATGTCCTATCTAAAAATATAGGTACCTACGTTATATGTTTTTAAAGTAGACAGGTAAATAAAAAAGTGGTATATTAGAATATTATTATCATAAAAAAAATCCACAGGTGTTACAAATTATTGACTGAAAAATATTTTCGTCGATTGCGACATTGTTTAAATGAACGATTATTGTATCGCAACGTGTAGGCACAGGTTTTAGTAGTATTTAAACAACCGAATACACTACAACCATCATAATACCGTGTATTCATGTTCAAAAACAGCCGCGCCATCACTTATGGTACTCGCGCTTGAGTTCTGCCCGAGACTGCCCGAGAATGCCTGTAAACGTAGTGTCAATGTGTGCGTGCGAGAAATGGCGGTTTGTTCTAAGCGGGCTCTCTGTCTAGCGGCGCGCGACCGCCGCTTTACGTACTTTGTGATTGTGTCAACCTCTTCGAAACCACTTTTGAGTAATAATTATAAGTAATAGCGTGTTATAAACATTATACCTATTATTTATTACAATTTATAGTCAAAAATCCTTTAAGTCGTAAAAGCATCTACCTAAGCCGGAAACACACGGATTAAACCGTAAATAATGTATAAAATTTCATAACCTCCGGATGGGTAATGTTTTTTTTATTATATTTTTGATGCTATGTTTAAAAAAACATAGAAACACAGAACTGCTGTGCCGTCTTCCTATACTGTTTATTTTTATGTATAATCTAATAAATAAAATCGTAAACTTCGCGTGTCTGTACATTGAAGATATTTGCAGAAAAAAAATCGAGGGGATTATCTAAGGATAAGTAATAGAACACATTTCAATCATTTTTGGAAGTTTTAAAAGCTTAAAATATTAAAATTTTAGCGGTCTTATCGCTTTAGGCGATTTCTTCCAGATAACCTTTGGGTAGAAAATATTATACAATAGAAAAGTATGCGTTTCGCTGATTTGAAATTGTTAAATGACTTTCCTATCCTTCCCAAATATTATAAATGCGAATGTTTGTTACTCAATCACGCTTCAACCACTGGACGGATCGTGATGAAACTAGGCACACATATAGGTCTGGTCCTGGAATAGGACATAGGATAGTTTTTATCCCGAAAAACATCCCGTTCCTACCTGAAATACAAAAAAAAAAGTGACGTAAAGTTGTCCACGCGGACGAAGTCGCGGGCAATATCTGGTAATAAATAATTTATAAAAACAAACACACATTTTGCGTGACAAACAATGTTTTCTGCATTCGTTTAGTTTAGCTATATTAAGTCTACCAATTCGTCACTGATGACGTCACAACAAAGACCTGCAAACAAAAAGACGTCAGTCTCAGTAGAGCGTGGCGATCACCCGGGCACTGAACCTCAACAATGTTGTATTTCTAAATCATACATACATTCAGTCAAAAAAGTATCGGGAATGGATAATTTGTTTATGGTTCCAAATTCAATATTTTTGTTTTTTTATTGTTGTTGGATTGGCACTACTTTTTCCCATTTTGGCGCGCAGTTTGAGATGCATCTGTTATTTATATTTAATACAGTGTTGTTTTTAGTTATATAATGGGCTCGATCTGAAGGCACACATTTAAAATTTGACAGCACTAAAATTGTTGCTATCCTTGTCACACAGTATTATGAAGATAAAGACGAAACCAATTTTAGCGCTGTCAAATTTTAAATGTGTGCCTTCAGAATCGGGCCCTATATCTAGTGTATATTGCGATTTTCATAATAAACAAAAATATCGAACAAAGAGTTTGTCTCAAATTTTGCATAGCCGATGGAATTTCGTGTTCGGAGTCACTGAAAATGTTACAGAACGCTTACGGTGAGTCGACTATATCAAAAACACGTGCTTACGAGTGGTACAAAGCGTTCGAGATGTGATGGAAGATTTGCCTCGCTCTGGTAGGCCATCAACGTCTGCAACTGAAGTTAACATCGCAAAAGTGAAGGAAATAGTGACTGAAAATCCTCATTCAACTTTGAGAGAGATAGCCGTTGAACTTTCTGTATCTCACGAATCGATCCGTACCATTTTAAATAATCACTTGGGTATGAAACATGTTGCCGCTCGCCTAGTCCCAAAAGACCTGAATTTTCTCCAAAAACTCAATCGCTTACGAGTCGCTGAGGACATGCTAGAACGAGTCATTACGGTAAGGTCCCATCACGAAATTGCACAGCATGTGTCGTGGTGGAGGACGCCTGCCACGTGATGGTCGAGTGCGTCCGGAACGAGTCGTACGGGAGGCACATTTTTGAGAATGAGATGTTTTGGCAAGTAGGTGGCTGTAACAGCGACTTGGCCTTCCCTCTGTCAGTTTTGACTATTAAATTGTACAAATTTGCTATTAGAAATAGATAGTATGTATGTATGTATGTAAACGCTTTATTGTACCAAAAATCACAACAACAAAAATAATAAAATAGAAATTAAACTGTGTACAAAGGCGGACTTATCCCACTTAGGGATTTCTTCTAATCAACCTTAGAGAAACCGAAAGGACAAGTATAATGCGTTTAGTACCAAATTTTGATAAAGAAATGTACTATTAATACAGTTTGAAAATACATATTACATAAACATAAACGAACAATGGGCTCGATTCTGTAGGCACAATGTTAAAATTTGACAGCACTAAAACTGTTGCTATCCTTGTCACACAGTAATATGAAGATAAAGACGACACCAATTTTAACGCTGTCAAATTTTAAATGTGTGTCTTCAGAATCGGGCCCATTATATACATAGACGATACACGAATAAGTAAATGATACAAATATCTATATATTTATGGATTATACACATGCTAATCTCGTCTGAAAACCACGCTGAAACGGATCAATATCGCCAAGCTACGTCTCAGACAACATCACATAACAGAACGATGTAGACGCAAGCAGCGACATTCCCCTCCTTCTGTCAGTTTAACGTCGCATGCCAAATAAAGCACGGCTGCCAGTACGCACTACCACTACCCAGCCCGTGCGCTATCGACCGGAGCTAAGAGGTCGACGCTATAAATTAGAAAGAGAAGCACTTATGTTGATTATGTATAAAGTTGAGCGTCTCGCGATCGAATATGTTCACGCGCTTGGTTCAGTAGCCCTACTATAATATGCATACACACACACAAACATATAAGAATATATGTAGAAGTAGTCTGGTATAGAGTGTCAGGGGTGTTCCGGCGGTGAACTACGCTCAACCCGAAACATCACAGAACACGGCTCCCACACGCGAGGGGCCGGGGGCATGACCACGTCTCCCACAGACTGGCCAAGTCCAGCAAATTAATGCATGTCATGGGTCCCGTTATGTACGATCGCCTGCCGTCTGACGTCACAGCTGCAAGCAGTACAGCTGCCTTTAAACAGAAGTAGAAACGCTGGGTTGTCGAGCAGGCGTTCTATAAAATTGAGGAAATTACATGTACGTCGTCGTGACTAACGTTCTTTAACTATTTAATTTGTTTAATTAATTTGACATTTTTTATTTTTTACTATTTAACCAAATTTAATGATTATTATTTTTTACTCATACAATAGGTACTTATTTATGTATGACGTGTATTTAATTATACTAATAAATGAACTATGAACACATACCTGCGAAGGGTATGGAGGCCAGCAGCCCGGTCTGTGCGACGCTGAGCTGCAGGTCGCACGTGGCGGCGGTGACCACCACGCTGAACCCGAACATGTCCACAGCGCACGCGTTGGAAATGACGCTGCACGCAAGCAGCTGCAGATAGTTGTAGCGCCCATGTCCTGGAACATACGGTTTTAAATATATGTACTCTGAGAAAAAAATAAGTAGGCCTCCTACTTACATAAGGATAAAAATATACCACTATTACGTAAGTAGCCGCCCCCGTTAAAAATGGTGTCACCTACAACTGATTCAGTAGCCGGCCACATTACTAAGTAACCACACTAAGTAATAATGTGGCCGGCTACTGAATCAGTTTCAGGCGACACCATTTATAATGGGGGCGGCTACTTATGTAATAGTGGTATATTTTTATCCTTATGTAAGTAGGAGGCCTACTTATTTTTTTCTCAGTGTATCGTGGATGGCTTAGAATGGCCACAATCTTCCCGTGGGTGTCGTCAAGGCGGCTATGGATTGCACCAGGGACGGCAGCAGCGTTCTCCTGTGTATATTAAGTTTATTACTGCGATCACCAATGTCACAATGTTGACATTATTTAACCGTAGCGTCAATATTTAGAAATAATTAAATGTTCCGAGTAGTAACTGCACAAGTTTCAAAGTGAATGTGAAAGAGTTGTGGCTACTTGCGTGCAACAGAGCGATTGTTTGGAACGCTCCATCTAGTAGTACATAGAGATCGTTGTGCACAGCCCACCAAAAGTGGCATTCTATTGGGGAGGCTTATTTCCAGTATTTGGCGTTGCTGTTTCCATACGGAAAAAACGCGGACAAAAGGTATCTACTGTTCATTATATAACCTTGTAGTCGATGTAGGTAGCTATATACCTAAAGGTATTATAGATAACATTGCGTTTATACGACTGCATAACATAATGTGATCGAGGTTAACGAACGCATTATGTTGTTTCTTTTCTTCTTTTCTATTACTAAAGGTTATTGAACTTTATACTTCATCATCATCCTGTCAACTTCCCCTTTAGGATAATATCCCTCTAATAAATCTAATATGAGAAATCCATAAGGCATTAGTCGTGTAGATTTCTATGTTGTCACCAACGATCTCTATGTACTACTAGATGGAGCGTTCCAAACAATCGCTCTGTTCCACGCAAGTAGCCACAACTCTTTCACATTCACAATGAAACTTGTGCAGTTACTACTCAGAACATTTAATTATTTACTCAATATTGACGCTACGGTTAAATAATGTCAATATTTAGTAAATAATTAAATGTTTTGAGTAGTAACTACACAAGTTTCATTGTGAATGTGAAAGAGTTGTGGCTACTTGCGTGGAACAGAGCGATTGTTTGGAACGCTCCATCTAGTAGTACATAGAGATCGTTGGTTGTCACCAATAGAGCGACATAGTCGCTGAAGCAATCAAGCTCTTTAAACAGAGATTAAATAAACCTCTAATTTATTTATTCATGCGAACGTAATCATAATTCATATGTGTAATGAAATTGTGGCAAAAAATTCACGCCCGTCATTATGGCAAATCTCCCAATGGACAAACCCACCAAAAGAGGCTTGTTTTCAGCAGTGCACGTATTTCAGCTGTACATTGTATCAATGATAAGCGTTTCATTATTTAATGTACTTCTAATCTTTTTCTAGTCAAACAAAACCTGTTACTCCGGTTTCAAATATCAAGATAGATACCACCGTAACCTTGGCTGATTTCTTGTGGTATACAAAAGGAAGTATACAAAAAGTGAGCTGTGCATGGTCGGTTAAAGCTCTAGTTATACAAACCAACCCGCGCGTCATAGGACCTACTACCAACATCTCTCTGGTGACCTACAGAACGAAACGAATTATGAAACGTTTAGTCGCCGACTGAAAACCTTTTATTGGAAAAAGAATTATAAGTACTCTTTCAAAGAATTTATGGACATACAATTTTGAATTTAAACTGTGACATTGTTTATGAAAATTGATTTTTTTTATTATTATATACATTGTTATTTTTATGTACATGAAGTTATGACATTGTTATGAATCTCATTAAAAAAATGTGTAAGTGTGAATTTTTTTATTTTTATATAATAATATTTATTTAGGTTCAACAGACATATTTTCCTTATTTTCTAGGTACATGGGTCTTATGTCTACAATGTGGTATTAAATAAAGTAACAAAAAAATATGCATCGTTTCCTTTACACGTGGCAGCTGGTGTTTAAAATGGGATAAACCTGTACTATAAACACCAGCTATAAATGTGATATCAGACGAGAAGGCGAGCGGATAGGTAATGTCGAGTGAGTTGAGGAAGGAGAAATGTTAGATAGACAGTATTACTTTTAAGTGAAAATGATGTTATAAGGAGCAGCATTAACGAGTGTGTGTGTGGGGGGGGGGGGGTGTGTATGTATGTATGTATGTATGTATGTATGTATGTATGTATGTAGATATATGTATATATGTATGTATGTATGTACGTATATGTATATATGTATTTATGTGTTTTGCAGGAGATGTTGATAAATCGGTGCTTTTTAGTGTGTGAAAAGGTGGGTAGGTATATTGTGTCCTTAAGTTGGGTAGACTTGCAGGGTGTGTTTCACGATAGTGGGAGCAGTAGATTTTCTGTTCTGTCGTAGTTTAGGGATAGGAGGTATTTAGTTACTAGCTGTTTGAAGAGGTTTTTATTGAGAGAGTGGAGATTAAGAGAAGAATGCAGTCTATTGTATAGAAACGGCCCTAAAAAAGCAAAGAATTTATGACTGAAACTGATCTTACAAATAATTGACGGGATAACAAGATGGTTGCGTTTAGTACGAGTGAAGGGGTCGAAGACTGTGAGGGAGTGCTGTTTGAGGGTGGTGTATAAGATAAATAGTTGTCGAACTGAAAGGACTTGGCAATACGAATAGAGTTCAGAGGTAGGAAATAGGAAAGGCTTGAACGTGGAGACCTTTAAGATCGCTCTCTGGGCACGTTCGGCTTGAAGCAGATGAGTTTTGGAGGCACCACCCCAGGACGTGATGCAATAAATCAACAATGACTGACAAAGAGTAAAATAAACCATTTTCATAATGCAGGGATTGGCTACGTGGCGAAGATGTTTGAACACAAAGATAAGTTTGCGGACTCTAGCAGAAAGAAGGTTTATATGGGGCTGAAAGGTTAAGTTGGAATCAATAATGATGCCAAGGTATTTTATAGTATTGGTTTGTTCGAGATTGGGGCAGTCACAAGCGAAGAGAGCTGGGTCATGTGAGGAGTGCGCGAAGATAGAGTAGGTGGCTGGGTGCGAGAAGGGAGGGTTGTGAATGGAGAAGGGTATGAATTTAGTTTTACTGACATTAAGAGTGAGAAGATGACTGTCAAGCCATCGTGAGACAATGTCAAATCCCAATTGACCGAAGAGATAGGTGTCATTCCAATTTCTGGCAGAGAAAAGAAGCGCCGTGTCATCAGCGAAGGAGATGATTTTACAATTTGAGAGTTTAAGGCTACAGAGGTCGTTAATATAGACCAGAAATAGGCTAGGTCCTAGAATACTGCCTTGAGGAACGCCATAGTCAATCGGAAGAAAGGCACTAGTGAGGTTATCAATGGATACACTTTGGGATCTGTTAGTGAGATAATCTGTGAAGAGAGAAAGTTGAGTGTCCCTGATGCCTAGAACTTCCAGTTTATGAAGTAGGATGGGGATCGAGACCGTGTCAAATGCCTTGGCTAGGTCAAGGAAGATAGCCAGACACTTATTCCCTTTGTCGATATTGGTGGCTAAATGGCTGGTCAGCTCGTGGACAGCATCGGCTGTGGACCTTCCTGCTCGAAAGCCATATTGATTAGGGGATATTAGTTTTTTAGTTTCGAGGAAGTTCATAAGCCTCGTGTTCATGATTCGCTCCAATACCTTTGACATAGCCGGTAGGACACATATGGGGCGATAGTTTGTGGCACGGCTTCGATCCCCGGCCTTGAAGATAGGATGGATGAGACCTTTTTTAAAGGCAGAAGGGAATATACCGGAAGAAAGGCACAGGTTGAATATGTGGGTTAGGAGTGGGGCCAATACGTTTTTATGGGTTTTGAGGAGACTGGTAGAAATGTTGTCCCAGCCAATAGCGCAGTCAGCTCTCAGAGAGTCAATTGTACGGACAATTTCAGATTCATCAGTTGAGAGTATTACAAGTGAGTCGCGTTGTGAAATGTTTGGTGTGACAGTGTACTGTGTAGTTGTGTTAGATGCATTGTTTTGAATAAGTTCCGCTAAATTTCTACCAATATTGGAAAAGAATTGATTTACTTCATTTATTGCATTTAGGGGTGATGGGTTTGAGGTGAGGAGTTCACACGCCGGGTTGGTTGTTTTATTGATGTATGTCACATCCTTGATAACTTCCCACAAGCGCTTACTATTAGATCCTGCTTGCTCTAGTTCGCTAGTTTCATAAGATCTTTTTACTTTTTTCAGCAGGGAGTTGCAGTAGTTTCTATATCGCTTGTAAGTTATTTTTAATGTTTCATTGTTAGGATTTTTTTTAATTTTTTTATGCATAGCATCACGGTTTCGTATGCATCTCAGCAACCCGGGTGTGATCCAGGGCTTAAAGGTTCTACGGCGTCGAGGAATTGTGACAGAAAGTACATTGTTATAATTATGTACATTAAATTATGACATTGTTATAAATCTCATACACGAGTTGTGTAGAATTGACATTTTGTATACTATTTTTTATTATTTTTTGACGATCACATTAACTCTGACCTTTTACGTAAGTTAATCTATGTATTAAAATTTGTAATGTGAAATAAAGAAATCTAATCTAATCATTGCAATGTAGCCTCTATTTACCCCACAATATGTAAATTAAGCTGCGACATATGGTAAGTAAGAAAAATACAGTACGGTACATAGTCCCAAGCTTGTGAATGTATATGGGTTTCGTCGACATTTTCTGTAATAGCTGTCTTATAAGGACGGAGCAAAGACGGAGATAAAACCTTAACCTAAAATAAAACTGTAATTACATTGTTTTCGACAAGGTAGACAGTTTCCCAATGCCCGTTCCTTGCGCAGTCCACCCTGTCGCGTAATACACCGAGGAGTCTGATTGGGTTGTCACCGACCTGACGCTCCAGGGAAGCAAATATTTTGCGCATGATGGCGTAGAAATCGTCTGTCAGTATCGTGGCAACCTTAACAGGATCCTGAGCCTTATTAGAGGTTTATTGGATACTCAGGGCATTGAAAGTCCTCTGCGTACAGTTGACCCACACGTTGCACGCGTAAAATAACTGTCAGTACACCCTGAATAAGATCATTCTCGGTCGGGTCGCTCGGTCACTCGAATATTGGTAAATTTCCGTGTCCACATATTGCATCGGACCGACCACCCCGTGCGCTCCCTTTCTATGTCCATGTCGTCCTTCAAGTCTTCAGTTACATTGTGACCCAAGTACTTGAAGTTAGACACCCCTAAGTATCACCAGGACAAAAATGGACTCTTGCGCCCTTATAAAAACATCAGGATATCGATTTTTCTCACATTGTACAAGATGCCCTGTGACTCTGCATATGTTTTCAAATCCTTAGCAGTTTCTCAAAGGACAGACCGAGGGACCGAGCAACACCATATCATCAGCATAGCTGAAGTTGATAATTGTTGTGCCATCAATTCAGCATCCGACTTTAGCGTTGCTGTGTTCGTCGAGAGCGCGTTGACATATATATTAAACTGCGTGGACGAGGTCAACTGCCTCACCCCGCATTTAATTTATATTCGTCTGATAGCGAGTCGGTCCCATCTTACTTGATTTCAATATTAGTACTTAGATAAATCTATCTGTCTTGTGGTTACTTTGTTTTAAATGCATGCTGCACTGTGAAACAATGTTGTATGCCCACGTGGCGGGACATAGCTGAGCTCTAATTAAGACATGTAATCCTTTCTATACCTATGATCCACAATAAAGATATATGTATTTTTTTTATCAACTCGACTGACAGTCCTAAAGATTGGCCATAGTAAGTTAATACAAGGCGAGTAGGTATAATTATTATTATACTTACTCGCATTGCATTCGTCAGGTCAAGGGTTTGACGAGGGCCCGTACGGATTAGATCCTCGACACTTATATCATCTTTATAATACCTGTCATTGAGGGAGTAAGTCTGTGCCCAGCAGTGGGAAAAGTCAAGTGATGTACAATGGGACGGCCATTTTATTATTATTATGTTTAATCAAAGCAGACATAGATACTGACAGAAAAGTTTTGCTCTTATTATTTCTCAGTTGATGGACCTCTAAAGGAGCCAAAACCTGTTCATTAGTTCTGCAGCCGAATTAGCACCAAACTAATTATAGGTAATAATGAGCATAATAAATAAGGCATTCTCACGGTAAGAATAAAAATAAACTTTGTCTCGTAAGCGTAAGTTTTTTTATAAATATTTCTTGTACTTTATTATAATGTATAATCACAACAGGTATAATCACAAGTTATCACCA
Source organism: Esperia sulphurella (assembly GCA_947086405.1). Taxonomy (NCBI): domain Eukaryota; kingdom Metazoa; phylum Arthropoda; class Insecta; order Lepidoptera; family Oecophoridae; genus Esperia; species Esperia sulphurella. Next base: position 2,018,966 of record OX352261.1, read on the forward strand.
ATATTCACTGTCATACATGTAAGTATTGTCCTAAATACCTACGTTTGGCGTTCTGTGGCACGTTCAGTGGCACTGTGCTGTGTTGTGACCATCAGTGTACTATCATCATCAGGTTATTTTTGTCTCCACTGCAGGAGCACAACCCTCTCTCATCTGCCGGAGACAGACGGAGGATTTGGCCTACACTCCCCGCGCTGGCCATACGGGTTGGGGAGGCCTGATTGATATGTTATAATGTATTCCCTTAGTCGCCTTGTACGACATCCACGGGAAGAGTTGGAGTGGTCCTATTCTACTCTACCGGAAACTACACGGTAAGTTATTTATTACTCAAAACTAGCGTCGGTGGTGTAGTCTACACAGACGTGAACTCGCCTTGCGTCCGTTCGATGTTTAAAAACGGGCTCGTGTCTAAAATTCCTAGTAAATAGATAGGTACCTATTGATAAACGAAACCATTGTGATAGATGATTTCCCGATAACAAAACTTACTCTCATTGTCAACGGGTTGGGGGGTCCTGATTGATGTTTTATAATATACTATGAGCATAAGTATTGCCCTAATTACCTACATCTAGCGTTCTGTGGCACGTTCAGTGACACTGTGCTGTGTTGTGGCCATCAACGTACTGTGGCACTTATGTTCGGTGATACTGTGCTGCTCTGTGACGCGACAGCGTACGGTGCCACGTTCAGTGGACTGTCAACTTACTGTGGCACTTACGTTCGGTGACACTGTGCTGTGCTGTCATCCATCAGCATACTGTGACTCGTTCAGTGACACTGTGCTGTGCTGTCACCCGTCAGCATACTGTGACTCGTTCGGTGACACTGTGCTGTGCTGTAACCCGTCAGCATACTATGACTCGTTCGGTGACACTTGCTGTGCTGTGACCCGTCAGCATACTGTGACTCGTTCAGTGACACTGTGCTGTGCTGTGACCCGTCAGCATACTGTTACTCGTTCAGTGACACTGTGCTGTGCTGTGACACGTCAGCATACTGTGACTCGTTCGGTGACACTGTGCTGTGACCCGTCAGCATACTGTGACTCGTTCAGTGACACTGTGCTGTGCTGTGACACGTCAGCATACTGTGACTCGTTCGGTGACACTGTGCTGTGCTGTGACACTATGGGCACTTGAATTCGGTGGCACTGTGCTGTGTTATGACCCGTCAGCGTATTGTGGCACTTGCGTTCATTGGCACTGTGCTATATTGTGGCATTTACGCTTGGTCCACAGGTGCGTTAAAATTAGGCAGCCATTCATACTGCCAATTAGAGTACTCCATTTAAACTTCCGTCTCTCCGTAGTCAGCACTTAAACATTACATTTCCTGAGCTTCCTGCAACTAGGTATAGCTACCTAGTATATTGTCCCTTTATTTATTGCTCGAATAGTTATTCAGAATTCATCTCACGAGACTATAATAATATGAGCTCTAGTCTAAGCGTCTCTTTTCCGTGCCGTTATCAGGCAAATGAGGGAATAATAAATCACTCGATGCTTAAACAAATTATGTACAGGCTGTAACTACTTAATAATTAATTTTTCTTTTAATATACATATCACACTTGTCCAATCCCAAACTGGGATTTTCTCCTGTGCTATGGGAATTAAGCAAGGATTGGACAATTCACAAATATAAATTTTCGTGTGTGTTTCGGGGTAAGTACCTAACTAAAGTTAATAACTGACAGGATCATTAATAATCCGTGTTATTACACAAGTATATTAGTACAAATACAGAGTAACCCCACCGCCAGGTGGACCGGCGACCTAAAAAAGGTGGCCGAAACGAAATCGGCTGGATCCGGGGGACCGGCTATGGTGGCGTTTATTGGGGATGGCATATGTCCATCAATGAACGTCTTAGAACTGATTGAATATACAAAGTGGAAAGAACCAACTGGACCTGAAGGAAACGTACTAGGGATTGATAAAAGTACATGTGGTAATTTTTCACATTGGTGTCGTCTCGATTTCCGGCTGAAAAAAGCAACTTTAAAAAAAATTAACGCAGTTTCACTTGCCTCTAAAAGCAAAGGGAATTATTACTATCTTTAATATTTAACGTACTTTCCCTCCAAGATCCATTCGTTCTTTCGACCTGTATTTTTTTTTAAATTTTATTTAATGTTATAATCTTCTTACCTGTTAGTTCCACAGCTTCATCATAATTGTAACATGCTTCAGTCTTACAGCTCGGGATTTTGGAGCACCCTGATTCGTTATCTGTAGAAAACGACACTTGCAATAACTGACATATTAAAAATACATTTTATACGCGTAGCGACATTACACGATAAAATTTTCTAAGAATTTTAATTCCATAATTTACTCCAGAGTGGCTTTTTTTTAAATATTATAGTCTTTACCTACCAGTTAATTCCACGGCTTCATTATAATAGTAAGCGCCCGCTTCAACCTTAGAATTATCACTGTTATTGACTTCCATTTTATTCACATAAAGAACAGACGTGCAGACATGACAGTTACTACTTATAAACTATAATATGTTTAACATGTCAGATAGAATCTTTGTAATTATTATTTAAACAGGTTTTAAATATTCAGTGTTTCAAAATGGACTGTGTTCTTCTGTTACGATAATAAAAGATTAATGTTCATGGTTTTCAAGTAATTATATTGTCTTAAGGTTCTTTTTAGGAATTCAACACACGATTGGGAAACAGATATTTACTGAAGTAGGTATTGTATTGAAGAGATCCGAAGGATTAGGAAACCGAAGGGGTAGTGGGAGGCCACATCGGGGCAGACGAGTTCTGGAGTAGAGACCGCGTTTCGTCACGTTCAGTGGGGGACGCCGCCGCCAGACGCCGCCAGATGGACCGACGATCTGAGGAAGGTGGCCGGAAGCTGCTGGATCTAGAGGGCGGAGGACCGGGTGTGGTGGCATTCATTGAATGTCTATGTCCAGCCGTTGACGTCTGAGGACTGATATAAAAAAAATCGTTTATTACCAGGAAACTTGGTCCATAGATAAATACCTTAACCTAGAAATACATACATTACTATAACCTTAATTAACAGAGTTCATCACCACATTGAAAGAGAGAGGACCGTTCGGAGGAAATACGTACGTTTGACGATCCCTGATATGATGGTGATGATTGTTTTGGTTCTGGAGTGTATGTAAGTAAGTAATTATTTATTTATGTTTTCTATATGGTAGAATCTAGAAAAAAAATCATGTTTATCTATGGTTTGAGCTTCAGTTTGTACTTAAAGCAACATGGAGGAGAGTCACCATACTCAAGCGTTCCCGCTCCCTATTTAAAAAAACCACCTATCACGTAAAAACTCCGAATTAAACCCTATTATTTTCTAAAAACTCCATCAGAACCGGTCCATTAGTTTTTACGTGATGCGTGCACAAACTAACAGATAACCAGACCAACTTTAAAAAAATACAAAAATTACCTAATGTGTACTCCTTAGACCCAAGTTTTTTTCGTAAATATTTTTAATATACAGACACGTGGAGTTTACGATTTTTATTTTATTGGAAGAAGATAAGTGAATGATTCTAGAACTTGATTCTGTGAATCATCACTGACAAAGAAAATCATGTTGTTTTCTGTTTCACAACTAATCTCATGATCGTTGGCAGTAGTTAATAGAACATCGTCGATAACTCTAGAAGACGATAAAGTACAAAGTCTCATTCCAATGACATGTATATTCCTGCCCCGAAAAGTTGACTTCAGTCATATAGAAATCTAAAGTTTTCATCATCATCATCACCATCATCAGGTGAAAACGTCCACTGCTGAACATAAGCCCCAGTAGGCTAGAATACTCCCTGCCAGCTTGGGTATTTCCAAGTACAATTTTGATATTTTTAAAGGAAGACTGAATAGGAATCTTCTGGGTGAGCGCGCTCCACCTTAGGCATCATCACCACTTACCATCAGGTGAGATTGAGGTGAAGCGCAAACCCATCAACAATAAAAAAAAAACCTTTTAGTGGGCTGTCCATTGAGGGATTTACCAGCACCACGTTTGTCAGACGGATTAGTCAAAGCGACTAAGGGATTGGCACCAGGGATGGGCAGCAGCATTCTCCTGTGTATATTAAGATCATTACTTAAATAATGATACATAAGTAATGATCTTAATATACACAGGAGAATGCTGCTGCCCATCCCTGGTGCCAATCCCTTAGTCGCCTTGACGACACCTATGGGAAGATTGGTGGCCCTATTCTAAGCCGGGAACCAAATATTATTAACAAGCAGTCTAGCAGGAAATTCTTCTTGTCTCTGCCTATTACAGAAGATCTATACCTTTCGATGCTATTAAAAGTTGCTGTCAATCAAACTTCGCAAGGTCACACATACAAATTCTGAGAACATTTGTCTCAACACAGACAAAGGAAGATCGACAATAGATTGCTATTTTAAAATTTCCGCTTAATGTTAATGTTATGTATGGGAGGGTAATAAACTTACGAGTGGCGCAGTAGAAAGCGTAAAGTAGTCGAAGAAATTATGTTTTTTGAGCTACTATTTTCAATTCATATACATAATGCTCACGCCTTGGTCCCAGGGCTAAGCAGAGAAGATGGATCGCCACTTTGCGCGATCCTGACACACCTCACTAGCCTCACTCACATCCATCAACCTTTTCATGCACCTCCTTTTATTCACAAGGGACAAATAAAGCTTTATTATTATTATTATTATTATTATTATTATTATTCATGTCACTGCGAACCCCAGCCTTTTTGAGGACGTTACTAATTTGATCCTTGAATGCCCTCCTAGGACGACCTCTAGCTGTAGTTCCTTCCACATTCGGACTGTAAATTTCTTTTGTCACTCTTCTTTCACTCATACGCTCTAAATGTCCAAACCAACGCAACATACCCTTCTCTACCTTCGTTACTATATTTTGTAGTTGATGTAGTTTTCAGTCTTTTAATTTTTTATTTAAAGAACTTAGTTAATCTTACTCTATATTTATACCCGGTATATGATGATATAATGAAAAACTGAATAGACTATTTTGACTTAACTAATGAATTTTTTTGCAAATATTTTAACATTTGACTTTTTAAATTGATATCTGGAACTTGACATGTACATTAATGCTTTATATTTTTTGTTTGATTTATTGATATATTTTTAAACAGTGTATGACTATTTTGACTTACCTAATGAATGACTTACCCTAATTCTATGTACTATTTTAATATTTTGATTATTTAAATGTAATTGAATGTTTAATAGAGTAATTTATTTTAATTAACTCCGAAGGATATTGTTAAATTTTATCATAACTAGATTGCGGAAAATGATTTGTAACTCAGTTGTAATATCTATAAGAGGCTAATAATAATAATAAAATAGTCTTCAGTCAGACCACACCCTCATTGAGCTGAGATATTGAAAAGTCATTGATCGACAATTGACATCCGCGCTGTTTGTGTTTGTACCTCATAGAGTAACAAGAATGAAAAATAGACCAGACGACGCACCGTCGACTTAGATTTTACCTTCAAGAATAAAGTCTCAGCGAGAACTAGCCTGATTATGGAATCTGATAACATTACTCAATTAATAAAAGTCAAAATAGCTGTGTTGGTTCGCTTGTAATTCAAGAACTGTTAGACACATTTTGATGCAGTTTTCACTGTTGGCAACAAGATCTTACGAGAAAGTTTTAAATGTATGTGCCGTCAAGTCTAAGCTAAGTACTTTTAAGAGCTAAAGTTTTATTGCGCGATGCAGATGCAAAGAATCAGTGTATAGCTATTTAAGGGTGATGATTCGTAATACGGAGATCCGCCGAAAAAACGAAGATCACCGCCATAGCCAAAAGGATTAGCAAGTTGAAGCCATTTCAGTGGGCAGGCTACATACTGTCGCAAAACAGACGGCCGTTGGGGCAGACGAGTTCTAGAGTGGAAACCGCGAATCGGCACGCGTGGGGTGCGACGCTCCTTCGGCAGATGAACCGACGACCTGAAGAAGGTGTCTGGAAGCGGCTGGATGCAAAGGACTCAGGATCGAGTGTTGGGGGTAAGGCCTATGTCCAGCAGTGGACGTCTAAGAGCTGATATGAAGATGAGTCTATAATAACTTGAAAAACCGGAACTTCAACAACTCTGTCACTTATAATTTTTATCAAAAATTATAAGTGACGTAAGGAATTCTAATCTTTATTGCATATCAATATAAAGAACGGCAATGTCATAAAAAATACAATGAATGCATAATTGTCTTGTAAAAGCTATCTTTTTATTGCAATAGTACTAATTCAATATTACTATGGTACGTATTTACAACTAGTTTTTATTCGTGGCTCTCCTCGCATTGACTGCTCTAGTTAATTTTCTGTGTTAGTTTTCTCGATGTTTTTTTCCCCTAGCTTCCGAAGCGGTGGCAGGTATATGTAGGTGTGTTGTAGTATAAGTTAGTTTAATTCATCGATATTTAACCAAAATTAATTGTAGATTTGCAGCTCATTCACCGAGACTGTCCCAAAGTAATTCCAATAGATTCATTTAAACTTTAAAATTTTCTAAGCAATTTATCCTACATATCCTATATCCTACTATGAATAAACATTTTTGAGTTTTATTTTGCCTATCTCTTATTGACGCATCTGTTATTTAATAGACCTTATTATATGACGATTTTCATTAGTGGCCCATTAAGAACAATCTGAGCTGATGCAAACTGATCATAAATTATACCTTTAAAATAAATATATAAATTGTTGGTATTTGTTTATTTTGCCACAAATTACATGTCATTTACATAGCACCAGTATTATTAATTTTATTTTTCATCATCATCAGCCAAAATACGTCTACTGCTGGACATAGGCCTCCCCAATAGAATATAATTTTTAGTAAGTTGTTCATTGGGGGATTTGCCATAATCACCACGCTTGGCAGGCGGATTGGTGATCGCAGTATCTTAGCATACACACACAGGAGAACGCTGCTGCTAGTCCTTGGTGAAATCCTTTAGTCGCCTTGATGACACCCACGGGGAAGATAGGGGTGGCCCTATTCTAAGCCGGGAACCACATGGAAAATTTTATTTTTCAAATTGTAATTTTATATTTTGAATTCGTAATTCCGTATTTTGGTTTCGTGTATTTTTTCTAATTTATTTAATATTGCCCGAAATAAAAACATTATTCATATTATAGGTGGAACATTACTATTTAGTGGTTTCTGTGTAATTTATTTATTATTTATTTTATTTATTCACACAATACTTAAAAGCACAAAACACTTAGATACAAACAAACATCACAATAAAATAAGGCCAATAACTAAGTAAAACATATCACAAGACAAGATAGACAAAATAAAATAGAGGAAAACGTATAAACTAAGAAAGTTAATAATAATTCAAAAATTAAAGAAATACGAGTAATAAAAATAATTAAGTATGTAATAATAATAATTTGCGCAAATGAAATGTTTGTGAGTATTTATGTGTATGTATGTAGGGGTGAAGGTGGGGGTTTTATATCCTTAAATTCTTAAATTTACCCAAAAGGTGGAGCAAGTAAGATTAACATTTATTTAGCCATGTCGCTTAAATTCAAAAACTCTTTCAGAGTATTGGCACAGAATAATAAGTATGTAGTACTATTTTCGTATATAAGTCTCTCTTACTAATAAAACGGTGTATATGTACCAAAAACATACCTACACTACGCTTCTCTTTCTATTGCATAACTCTGTCTCGTTCAGACGCGGCACGTGCAACATTAGGGTTGTCATCTTGTGAACCCATAATTTAATATATCGAAAAAACTGACTAGTCAACAAATTCTCAACTCTCGGTCTAGGAAAGTGTGAACAATATACATTTCATTTGTGCCTGCATCCCTTATTGCCTGCTTAAGTACTTAGGTACCTACCTTCTCGTAGCAAATATTTATAAGGCAAGTTCAAGAAATCCTATAGTCGCAACTGTCTTTAATTATATTTATTTAATTACCTAGATTAATCATCGCAAACCATCTAAGCTAAGCGGGTTAATTTTGTGTAAAACTTATCCAGTATAGGTACTTGTATAATTTTTTTACCTTGCGATGACCTTAGGCGGTGAAAAAAAAATGAAGTCCTATTTATTATTCAAATTCAATTTTTTTTATCATAATATGTTATTTATACAGAAAACATTTGTAAAAACATACAACAATCCATCGGATGGGGAAATCAACACTAGTTGTAACTGTTACAATTGAATGTCAATAGAAAGTATTATATTTATAATAAAAAATAATAACAATAAAGAAAATATAAACTAAGATAAAAAATAAAAACTCTACAATTGAAAAAAAGTCAAAATTACGTGTTCACAAAACGAATGACATGTGTGTATGGGGTTTGTTAGAGGTGAATTAAACGTCCCATTTAGATCATTAAATATAATTTTGTATTGGAGTTACACTTTTACAATCGGATGACAGAATACGAACCAACGAACGAATGACACTTTTCTTTGTTCTTTCAAGTCCTCTGTGTTGGCGGGAATATTTGAACGCCACACCACCCCCCTACGGAGAAAAGAAACCTCCTCTATCTGTTAGCACACAGGGGAGATAAAACACAAAAATAAAATACAGAAACACTTATTCTAAATATGGCACCAGGAGAGATAAAAAACAACATAAAGCAATTAATAAGATAACAAGCTCATAAGTCGAAAACTTTTTTAAAACGAACCCTGCGACCTGCACGGGTTGTGTATTTGTTCGGTGACGGTGTTGCATTGTCAGTATCGGCCGAAACCGGAGTTGTAGTAGTCGCTGGAGCAGTAGGAATAACTGGAACAGATGGATCTGAATCGCAAGCCACTGGTGTAGAAATAGGTGATGCACGTTCGACGTTATTGTCTATGTATGCTGGCTTCACCCTGTCCAAACTGACTTGGGTATCTTTGTTACCCACTGTGATAGTGATTGTCTTGTCTCTGCGAGATACTACTTGGTGCGGCCCTGTGTAAGGTGCCTTTAATGAACCCCTCACCGTGTCGTCTCGCAAGAAAACATGAGAGGCCGATGCGAGGTCCTTAAATATAAATATTGGACGGTTTCCGTGATTGGTACCAGGAGTTGGTCTAATTTTGGACATTTGATTTCTCAATTGTGTAGCAAAATTAGTTATATCCTCAACCTGATCGGGAGAAATGGACGGAACCATGAATTCGCCAGGCAAGCGCAAAGGTTCCCCGTATATCAGTTCGGCAGAGGAAGTCTTTAGATCCTCTTTCAACGCTGCCCGCATACCCAGAAGCACTAATGGTAGTCCACGAATCCCCGTGACACATTAGAGCACCTTTCAGTTGACGGTGGAGTCGTTCCACCATCCCATTCGCGCAAGGATGATAACTTGTGGTGCGCACACGCTTAGCTGAGCAGTGTTGAAGAAGGGCCTTGAACAGCGACGATTCAAACTGGCGGCCTTGGTCAGATGTCACACAGTTCGGTGTGCCAAAACGAGAGATCCACCCACTAACAAATTTTTCGGCCACTTCTTCAGCCGTAATACTGGTCATGGGCCAGGCTTCTGGCCATCGAGTAAACCTATCTACTGCCGTCAGACAGTACTGGTATCCTTTGCTATGAGGAAGAGGACCAATGATGTCTAGGTGGACGTGACGAAATCTTTTGGACGGATTGTCGAAATGACCGAGAGGCGTGGATGTGTGCCTAGTAACTTTGCAGCGCTGGCACGGGACGCATGCACGTGCCCATGCGCGGCAATCTTTATTTATTGACGGCCACACGACGCGGTCAGCCACAAGACGTGCAGAAGCCCGCGCACCCGGATGACTCAAATTATGAAATTTGTCAAAATATGCGCGACGAAAACTTGGAGTAACGTAAGGTCGCGGTTTTCCCGTAGACATGTCACAAATGATTGTGACGTCTGTGCCTGGGATGGTTATCTTCTCAAGCTTTAGGGAGGAACCACCCGCTTGTAACTGACGTAATTCTTCGTCGGTAGCTTGTGATTCGGCAAGTGCAGCGTAGTTACCCTCTAACGTGATGGCCTCAATTCGGGACATGGTGTCGGCGACAATGTTGTCAACTCCTTTGACATGGACCACATCCGTCGTGAATTGGGATATAAAGGAAAGTTGGTTGAGCTGTGCCGGAGGAAGTTTTTCTCGGCGCTGACTAAATGCATATATCAACGGTTTGTGGTCCGTGTATATAGTCGTGTGCTGCACTTCGAGAATATGTCGAAAATGTTGCACACTCTGGTAAACAGCGAGAAGTTCGCGATAATACGCTGGCCACTGGGATTCTTTTTCATTCAGTTTCCTACTAAAAAATGCCAGAGGTTGTCAATGGCCATTCCTTTTCTGTTGTAAACAAGCACCAACTTGATGGGAAGAAGCGTCCGTAAATAGTCCCAGAGGGGCGCCATCAACAGGGTGAGCTAGTAGGGTAGCGTTGGAAAGATTTTCTTTGCACTTGTCGAATGCTAAATTCTGGAGTCCAGGGTACTGGGTTATTACCTTTTAATTTTGTAGAGCCCATAGCATTGATTAAAGGCGCTTGCATTTCCGCTGCATTCGGGAGAAACTTGCGGTAAAAATTCACCATCCCTAAGAACCTGCGAAGGCCTTGTACCGTCTTGGGTAAAGGGAAATCCCGCAGGGCTGCGATTCTTTCGCCAGGAGGACACGTGCCATCGCTGGATATTTTGTAACCAAGGAAGGTGATCTCCTCGGCTCCAAAGACGCACTTAGATGGGTTCACTACCACCCCGTATTCCGACAGTTGCTGAAACAAAATGCGGAGATGTTCAAGATGTTCCGTAGAATTCTTCGAGTACACTAAAATGTCGTCTACATACGGGTAGCAGAAGTCGAGTCCCTTTACGACTTCGTCTATGAAGCGTTGAAACGTTTGGCCCGCGTTGCATAGGCCGAATGTCATGAAAGGGAACTCGAAGAGTCCAAACGGCGTTGTAATGGCAGTTTTGCATATGTCCTCCTCCTGGACCGGAATTTGTTGGTATGCCTTAACCATGTCAATTTTGCTGAATATGGTAGAACCAGCAATATTGTGAGAGAAGTCACCAATGTGACGAACTGGATATCGATCCGGTACAGTCCTGGCGTTTAAGGCGCGGTAGTCCCCGCATGGACGCCAATCCTTGTCACCCTTCCGAGCCATATGTAGTGGTGATGCCCACGGACTCTTGGACGGTCTTGCCGTTCCACACCTTACCATATCCTCAAACTCCTTCTTAGCTGCCAGGAGCTTTTGAGGAGCGAGGCGGCGAGGGCGGCAGGAGACTGGTGGACCATCAGTTGTTAGGATGTGATGTACCGTAGAGTGCTTAGCAACCCGTGGAATACCAGGTGGGCGCGTCATCTCCGGAAATTCAATTAAGAGCTGTGAGAATGATGATACTGCAGCAGCCACGGCCTTTACGCTAGCTTGTTTAGTTTGAGCTAAGGAGGCTAGAGCGGACAGGTTAGTGCTGCCATCTCTGAGACATTTACTTTTGCAGTCTGGCAAGAGGTGGTAGTGAGCTAAAAAATCCGATCCGATGATAGCAGTACTGACATCAGCGATGATAAAATTCCAGAGAAAATCTCGGCGCAGTCCGAGGTCCAGATGGAGCGAAACGTTGCCGTACGTTTTTATGCAACTACCATTTGCTGCACTGAGGTCATACTCAGTAGCAGTGCGCCGGCCCTTAAAAATGCTGCGTGGAAAACAGCACACGTCGGACCCCGTGTCAATTAAAAATCGGTGTTTCGACGCGCGGTCAGTGACGAATAAACGGCGGCCAGGAGTAAAACAATCAGATGCCGCCGCTACTGATTGTTTGTGTTGTTTTCCGCTTTCCACTCACATGGGATATTGCACTTAAGTGCCTTTGTACCAAATATCCGGTGGTACCAGCAGTTTCCATCTTTGTTACGTGTGGGTGTACTAGAACCACCTGTCCGTGTAGATGTACTGGACTTCGAACGGGACCTTGACCTAAACCGCTGCTTATCCACCGTGAGAGCATCTACTTTTTTAGTAAGCTCATCGATCCGTCGGAGAAGGCTGTGCATATCAGATGATGCGGCAGTTGTTGCATGCACGGACGGCATTGGGTGAGACACCTCTAAAATTTTGTCAGCCAGCTCGGCGACTTTCTCAAGAGGTAGGTCCGCTTGGGCTGTCAATATGGCTTGGACATTTTGTGGTAACCGTCTCAACCACAATTGTCTCATCATCGCATCATCGCTGAAGGTAGTACCGGCGAGTGAGCGCAGGTGACGTAGGAACTGTGTTGGTTTTCTATCTCCTAGCTCCTCATCACTAACGAGCTGACGCACGCGTTGTTCCTGTGAAGTTGAGAGTCGTCGAATTAATTCTGCTTTCAAATGTTCATAACGGGCATTTTCCAGGGGCGGGTGAGTAATGATATCTTCCACCTCAGCAGCAACCCGGGTATCGAGCATGGACAACACATAGCTATATTTGGTGCTATCTTGCTTGATTCCTGTAATATCAAACTGCGCCTCCGCTTGGGCAAACCATACCGCTGGCTTATCGGGCCAGAACGGAGGTAACTTTGCTGATACCTTCATTACCTGTGTCGGTTCAGGGGTCGTATTCACTTGAGCTTGCAAGTCAGCATGCTGCACTTGCAATGCTTGTAATTGAGCCTTTAATTCCTCTGCTGTTGCCATATTTTTACAAGAAAAAAAAAAACAAACAAAATCAAAAACAAACAAGACAAAACCTGATAAAATATGAAAATGACTTATAACTCGGTTCAATTAAACCTAATTACATGTGCATATCTTATAAGCTAATTAACGGTCAAAATGCTAAAATACAAATTAAGAGAACACACCTTTATATTTATTTTAGAACACACAATAATAAAAATAAATAGTTAATAGGTTTTACAATCACCTAAAAAAAACTCTTCAACTTTGAAATTTGTGTACCGAGTTATATTGATGCAACTTGTATTTAAAAAACTTTTAAAAGAGAAAAATAATTACATCACCCTGTGCAATATACCGAGACAGTATAAACTACAATAACTACAACTAACTACAATATAACTAACTACAATATAATTAGTTGTGTATGCAATACAATTCAAATGCAATATATTATTTATTAAGACACTATTACACTCATAGGTCTCAAGCGCTGGTGATGCTTATTCAAATGTTAATTTAATATGGCACAGTGTTTCTTAGACTTAATTAACAATAACAAATAAAATGGAATTATTGAAGAAATATTATCTATGTAGGTCCACAAGAAAATTAGAGGTTGTTCGCTGCACTGTATATTGTTAGGTGTGACTTTGTAAACGAGCCCTAACAGGATGCAGCCTTGTAATCACTTGTGTAAAACAAATAGCTCATGCACACTTCACAGTAGTACCTATGTCATCCAGATGAATGTCTAGGTAAGTAGGAGAGCACTGTATATGATCCGTGACAGTTGAAAATGTTTGTAAATTGTATTAAAAGTTCGCTCACCAGATGTTAGGCGGGTAGGTACCTATTTATTGGTTACCGGTAGGTAGGTACGTGAAGGCCTTTGCTCACACTGCGGTTAGCAACCCGCGAGTAAGTAGTCAGTTACTCGGGCGGGATGAACTTCACGGCGTGATGAAATCTTGCCTCCAGGTCCACCAGAAACTGTGGAGGCAGGGTGCCAACACCAGTGTATTCGAGGAAACTGCACGACGAAAGTTTTTAGTGTTTTCAGCGCGCTGTTGTGAAAACTTTCAATCACACTGGCGGCTTATTTGTAACCAAAGTTTTTTTACTTCACAGCACAAAACTCCCTGTGTTTACTATATAAACTAGTCGGGGTCACCAATATGGGGTTTGTTAGAGGTGAATTAAACGTCCCATTTAGATCATTAAATATAATTTTGTATTGGAGTTACACTTTTACAATCGGATGACAGAATACGAACCAACGAACCTTGGACCTATTAACCTCCGGACACGACCCGATATTGTCGAAGTATGGAATCACGTTCAACCAACTATCTGAGGGGGGAAAGACTTCACACAACGCTAACTTTACGTAATTAATACACACTATCGTAATAGCCTTGTTCATTATTTCGCACACATGACGTTTTATTGTTGTGTGATCTATTATTGCACTACTTTGACATAGAGCGTTGTCACTGTCTAACTACCACCACTGAAACATTTTTTTATGCATTACATAGACAAAATGAGCGACTGACACTAGTGCTTGACGCAGTCGATAACTTGGTATCGAGAACGAACGAATGAATGACAATTTCTTATTTCTGGTTAATATTAGTTCAGTTATTAAAAAATAAACCTGTATATTGTTGTAATAGTTTAATGTTTGGTACTGCACACAATTGTGCCAAGAGGTGACATAATAGTAATACTATGTTTGCTTTTATCGTCTCGTCTATTACTCAGACTATCGGACCGACGTATCCAAGTGTCGTATTTATGGTTCCGTCAAAAGTGACACACTATAAGTGTAGGTATTCTGTCCGTCCGTCCGCTGGATGACTAAAAACTACAGGTCTGATTGAGCTGAAACTTGTGAGGTAACGCTATATTGTACAAAAATTAACAAAAATAATAAGAAATATTAATAAAACTGTGTACAATGGATTACAATTATGCACACTTAGGATTCTCTTCCAGTCGACCTTATTATTATTAACACGTATATTTTGATTACTTGAAGAATTTTGAAAAAAGGTATGGTTTTCTGGAATATTCTAGAAAATCTTACGGAACCGCAAATTGTGTATGATGTACACTTTGCTGAGTTTTTTTCATACATGGTTATGTAATCATAAAAGTTGTTTAACTTTATTGTACAATCAAATTGAACAAAATGACACATTAACAAAATGACAAATTATAATTAAGGATTTATACAAAACAGGGATTTTATAAAACAAAAACTGTGATCGCTTAAAGGAATAATCATTGTCGCTATCATTTTTACACGTTACGTGGAATAAAGGCCAGTATCATTATCTCAAATACGAGTACTTTGTAGAGAGTCGTGAATTATCAATGTACTTATACTAACGCTCACAGAATATATATTTAATTTATTAGAATAAAATTATTTATAAATATTATTTCGGTTATTTATTAATATATTCATTTTTTATTATAACTTTATAATCCACCATGTGGCGGGACATAGCTGAGCTCTAACTATAACATGTAATCCTTTCTATACCTATGATACACAATAAAGATATTTGTATTCACTATTTCATTCATTCGTTCTTATCGATATCATTATCGACAACGTCAACCCCTACTCACGATGAATTTGTCAAGAATAAATGTGCAATAATCCGGCTGAATAAAGTAGGTAACTTTTTGGTTACCATGTGTAAATATAAATGAGGTATTCAACATAGACGGATTACATTGTTTTTATTTTTCGATAATTTTGACTTTCGATAAAAGTAGCCATGTAAATGAAATAAAATTATACTTACAAGTGAAAAGACAGATTGCCCGTTTTGCCAATATAAGATGTGCACCACATTAATGCGCATTTACCCATTTTTCACATATATTGTCTCGCCGAGCGTCTGCATCAGACTGACAAAAAGAAATAATCGCCATAGCAAAAGTTCGTGGTTCGTGACAGAGGGGGTACAGGCGAGAATGGTAATGTTACTCGTCCATAGGTTAATAGGTCCAAGCAACGAACGAATGACACTTTTCTTTGTTCTTTCAAGTCCTCTGTGTTGGCGGGAATATTTGAACGCCACATGTGTGTGTGTGTGTGTGCAGGGGTGTGTGTGTGGGGGGGGTCTATGAATGGATGCATGTTTATATGTTGAAGTTGTGTAAGTAGTGTGCAAGTGTATGACAGAGGGAGAAAGCAGGAGGTATGATTAGTTTTATGCCATTGCTTTTAGTAAAGCTTCAGTCTCGTTTAGAAATCAAGCGGGCAGCAACCGATTGATTGTTTCCTGTCGACCATACACGGCGATTTTTGTAAACAAAGTCCGGACTGCGACAGACCTGGTATTGGGGCACTTGTGTAACCGAAAGCTTTTAAGCTGTCTAAAAAATGTAATGGAGCGATTTCATGCGTTTGGCAATTTGTTGTAAACCCTGATAGTATGAAGCAGCTGGATAATTTTTATTCCAGTTCTTGAGCATCTGATTCCAGAACTGGAGCATGATGGTTAATGATCTAAATTATTAGTGTTGAGCCATAACCGCCTATTTATCGTGAGCGATATCATTTTTTTTATCAAAATATAACAAGGGTTTTCTTGCGATTTTTGTTTCACTAACATTGTCGATGACTTTCTGCTTTTCATCGTAATTAGATAAATTCATACCCAAAGAACTTCGTCAAAAGATTATCTAATCTTATAAATAAAATCGTAAACATCGCGTGTCTGTACATTGAAGATATTTGCAAAAAAAAAATTGGGGGGTCTAAGAATAAGCAACAGAACACATTTCGATCATTTTTGAAATTTTTGTCTGTTTGTCTGTTTATCTGTTTGTCTGTTTGTCTGTTTGTCTGTGAGTTTGTGCACGCATCACTTAAAAACTACTGAACGGATTTTGATGGACTTTTCACAAAAACTTGGGGCTTAACTTAACTTAACATTTAGTCTTTATTTCATCGCAATCGGCTAACTCAATCAAAAGTTATAGACATTTTTAGTTTTCAAATACATTAGTAGGTAAGGTTATTATGCAATATATTGCCTAAAGTAGTATTTCCGTACTATTCAGATTGCGATGAGTTTGGATTACATTTGGAGCTGCGAGTAGGAATTGGAGTGGGCGTGGGCATAGTCGTGGGCGTGGGCGTGGGCGTGGGCGTGGGCGTGGGCGTGAGCGTGGGCGTGGGGGGGTGGGATTGAGAGCAGGAGCGGAAGCGGTACAGGTAGCGGTAGCGGAAGCAGAAGCGGTAGCGGTAGCGCTAGCGGAAGCGGGAGGGGAGCGGGAGCGAGAGCGGGAGCGGAACCGAAGCTGGACCGGAGCGGGAGCGGGTATGGTACCAGTGTAATCGGAGTGTATGAAAATTCGCATAACTTTTGACTGAGTTACCTACCCGATTACGATGAATTTGTGGTATAGGTATGCAACGAAGTAATTTTGGTCGGAATTTGGACTGCAATGGATTAGTTACGAGAACTAAATTTGGAGAGACGAGGGAAAGAGGTTTGAGGGCAGGATTGAGAGGAGAGCTGAGAGGAGGGTTGAGAGGAGGGTTGAGGGGAGTGTTGAGGGAAGGGTTGAGAGGAGTGTTGAGAGGAGGGTTGAGGGGAGGGTTGAGGGGAGAGTTGAGGATCTGGATCTGGACCTGGGACTGGAACTAGGCCTGGGCCTGGGCCTGGGCCTGGGCCTGGGCCTGGGCCTGGGCCTGGGCCTGTACCTGGCCTGGACCTGGACCTGGACCAGACTTGAACCTGGACCTGGACCTCGACCTGGGTCTGGGCTTGGCCTGTACCTGGACCTGGACCTGGCCTTGGTTCTGGACCTGGTCATGGACATGGACATAGACAAGGACCTGGACCTGGACCTGGACCTGGACCTGGACCTGGACCTGGACCTGGACCTGGACCTGGACCTGGACGTTTACGTGGACCTGGACCTGGACCTGGACCTGGACCTGGACGTTTACGTGGACCTGAACCTGGACCTGGACCTGGACCTGGACCTGGACCTGGACCTGGACCTGGACCTGGACCTGGACCTGGACCTGGACCTGGACCTGGACCTGGACCTGGACCTGGACCTGGACCTGGACCTGGACCTGGACCTGGACCTGGACCTGGACCTGGACCTGGACCTGGACCTGGACCTGGACCTGGACCTGGACCTGGACCTGGACCTGGACCTGGACCTGGACCTGGACCTGGACCTGGACCTGGACCTGGACCTGGACCTGGACCTGGACCTGGACCTGGACTTGGACTTGAAGTCTGAGTGGAAGTGGGATAGGGAGCGAAAGTGGGAATGGGAGCGGATCCTGTAGTCCACGCGAGCGGAGCCGCGGGCACAGCTAGTTTATAATAAAAACGACATCAAAATTCGTTAAGATCTTCTAGTGCCTGTCTCACTCGGCACTTTAGGTATGAAAAGGTAGGGCCCTGTGCCGTTGGGTTTGTTGCCACTTCTTCCCCTCGGTTATACAGGTGGAAGTGGAGTAGTGTTAGGCAGAATTTGACGTCAAAAAGAGAATAATGTATTCCAATTTTGAAAATAAATATTTGGATTTTGATTTTTTGATTTTGATGTCGGGGCCAATCGGTCGGGTGTCGCAAGAGCGTATATCAGTAAAGTCCCGTGCCGCTCTACAATCCACAAAAGCAATGTAGCAGCCCTAGGCGAATCGCATACGACGTCTGTGTGCGTTATTTAGCGGTTCAGCGTAACATTGACTTCCTTCCATGCACATAGGATTCAATTTGGCTTGCACTGAATTTTGTAGGTAAGTTTTTTTCTGTGCCTTCTGTATTTGTAATATTACTTATTTTGTGGTTATACAGTAACAAACTGACAGGCGTTGAATTTATATATTTATTTAGTGAATAAAGTGGTTATGACTATTGATTGTCAATCAAGATAATCTTAACTAACATCATAAAAAAGGATTATACTTATTTATTGGTTGTAAACTGCAATATCTACGTACGTATTGTATTGTACTGGACTACGTAACGAAGATATAGATAGGCAGGCTTGAATGACATGGCAGTCTAGGCCTGTGTGACAGTAATATACCGTCCTTGATTCCTGATGTTTAATAATCACATTAAAAACATTTTTGTAAGAAAGCCTATTATAAAATAAACGATTATTTGAATTACGAAGATGCCTGGTACTAATGTTGATCCAGCTTCGCACAGTCTTTATATTTAATTGTATGCAAATTTGATTTTAAAAGATGTGTTGCGGCAAGTTTGTTGCGCCGTTTCTTCTTCACAGCGCTAACACCTAGGAAGCGGTAGTCGAAAATTTTTTTTTACGTGTACAAGTATACTCATATGCAATAAATAATTTTGACTCTGACTCCATAATTGACCGCCTCGTTGGCCTAGTGGATTGGTTACTGGACTCAAGCGACCGAGGTCGTGGGTTCGATTCCAACAAGGGACAGACAACTTCGTGCAATTTTTACAAGTTGGTCCCGGTCTGGTGTTATATTTGTGAATTGTC
The DNA here is from genome assembly GCA_947086405.1 of Esperia sulphurella. NCBI lineage: Eukaryota > Metazoa > Arthropoda > Insecta > Lepidoptera > Oecophoridae > Esperia > Esperia sulphurella. Next base: position 2,038,179 of record OX352261.1, read on the forward strand.
CTTAGCACTGGAGAAAATCTTAGCTTGGGGTTAGACAAGTGTATGTGTACATATGTAATATTTATTACCATACTACGTGACCTGTACAGGGGGGGAGGGGTCTTTAAAATACCACGCTTGGTCACAGGGGCGGGAGGCGGCTTAGGTTTTAGTCACGTAGTCAATATCCTCTTGGAAAATCTCGCACTTTTTCGAACTATATTCAAATTAGACGCGCAGCGCTTAGCGCTTTTTAAACTCACAAGTGGCAACACTGGGCACATATCATCAGCTGATTAAAAACTGACAAATTTTTCTTCTTGATAATATTTTTTTTACTTGTAATTATAGGTTTGCACGCACTCTTGGCGCAACGCGGCAAGCGCCGTATTAATAAAGACAAATATGAACCAAATTATAATATTTTTCAACGTACTGTTTGCAAAAAAATTATGAATTACTACGTGAAAACTAGAGGGGGAGGGGGTTTTGGAATATACTACGAGTGGTCACCGAGGGGAAGGAGCAAATTAAAAAATGGGTGACGTAGTTTGGTAACGTTCCCTTATATTGTAGTAACTGGTCGGTCTTTGCCATACATTGCTATATATTTCCCAAAGGCACTTTAATGCCTAAGTGGATAAGTTAGTCTTTGTACACAATGTTACACATATTTGTTGTTGTTGTCAAGGTTAAGGTCAAGCGCAAATCTAAATCTGTGAAGTCACTTGACCTGGTGCTGACAGAATACCAGCGCTGGAGTTCGCGTACCATTTTATTGCTGGGACACAGGTACCTTGATTATTTTTAAATTGTAATTTATTAATTCTGTTCTGTTTATTTCTCATGTATGTGTGTGTCATAGCTATGAATAAATGACCTATTCTATTCTGAATTTACGCTTGATCTCAATCATACCTAACGGTATAGGTATTCGATTAGATTAGATTTCTTTATTACGCATTACAAATGTTAATACATAGATTTACTTACGTAAAAAGTCAGAGTTAATGTGATCGTCAAAAAATAATAAAAATATATTGTCAATTTTACAATTTTTTTTAATGAGATTCATAACAATGTCATAACTTCATGTACATAAAAATAACAATGTATATAAAAATAAAAATGTCAATTTAAAAAACTATGTCGCAGTTTAAATTCAAAACTGCATGTCCATAAATTCTTTGACAGAGTACTTATAATTCTTTATCCAATAGGTTTTTCAATCGGCGACTAAACGTTTCATAATTCGTTTCGTTCTGTAGGTCACCGGGGAGATGTTGGTAGTAGGTGGGCCCTATGACGTGCGGGCTGGTCTCTGCGAGGGCGGTGCGGCTCGGTACCGGCACTAGTAGCCGACCGGCGCTGTTGGTACGGAGGGCAAGACATCCACACGTTTGAAACTTGATATGTTACGTCTCGCATGCATGATCACTTCGAAAACGTACAATAAGTATATAGTCATTATTTTGTTTTTACAAAAATTCGATCGACAGGGCGTTCCGGGTTTTACCCTGGAGAGTACCCTGACGCCATGCTTTTGAAGTATGAATACCCTGTCCGAATTGGTGGAGTTACCCTCAGTATAGTGCCATAGGACATCATCATCAGGTTATTTTTGTCTCCACTGCAGGAGCACAAACCTCTCTCATCTGTCGGAGACAGACGGAGGATTCGGCCTACACTCCCCGCGCTGGCCAGACGGGTTGGGGAGGCCTGAGTGATGTTTTATAATGTATTCCCTCAGTCTCCTTGTACGACATCCACGGGAAGAGTTGGAGTGGTCCTATTCTACTCTAACGGAAACCACACAGCAGTTAGCATGCCATAGGACATAATCGAGTGGAAATACGCGAAGTATATTTGCTTCAGCACTTGATCAGATACTAGTGGCTGCAGTTTTCGTAGTGTGCTGTTCCCTACATCCCTCACCTTGGTCGACCATTCCACATTCTAATCTAATTATTACCAGTCGTAGCCACATTTCGTTTGTACGCGATTAATCCCCATAATCCAGTTAGTACCGTCTACGCCAAGTCGTACTAGCTAGATTTAATTAACACATACACTGAGGTATAAGGTTGATGAATGTGAGTGAGGCTAGTGAGGTGTGTCAGGATCGCGCAAAGTGGCGATCGTCTCAACCTACCCCTCCGAAACCAAGGCGTGAGCATTATGTATGTTTCATGTTACGTTAAAACGCTCAAATTGGTATACCCAGCTAGGAAGCGGTAGTCTGTAATAAATTGACATGTATAAATGTACCTAGTGTACTCATGTGAAATAAAGGATTTTATGATGTGCCTGCGGCTCCGCTCAAGTGGACTACAGGATCCGCTCCCGTTCCCACTCCCGCTCTCTATCACACTTCCATTCCCACTCAGACTTCCAATTCCAAGCCCAATCCAAAATATAGCCTATGTTACTATAATGTAGCATTCTAATGGTGAAAGAATTTATTATAAAGAGTTTATTCGTTACAAACATATAAATCTTTCCTCTTTATAATATTAGTGTATATATAAATTCCTATCGATTACATCGATTGCCGTGTGGTTTCCGGTAGAGTAGAATAGGACCACTCCAACTCTTCCCGTGGATGTCGTACAAGGCGACTAAGGGAATACATTATAAAACATCAATCAGGCCTCCCCAACCCGTCTGGCCAGCGCGGGGAGTGTAGGCCAAATACTCCGTCTGTCTCCGGCAGATGAGAGAGGGTTGTGCTCCTGCAGTGGAGGAGACAAAAAATAACCTGATGATGATGACATGGGAAGGTGCGCTAGCATCTTCTTAAGTTTCGGGATAACGATGTGCGAGAGAACTAAAACTGAATTCACAATCTTACCACAGGAATTCCCTTACTATCAGTTGAACAGTAGCTCTTGTTGATTCTATGAAAACAGCAGTTTTGATATCTTTTAACTGTTTAATTACCTAAATAGAATCTGCGATAAAGTTATTTAAAATATCACAACATGGTGACAATGAACTATGGCGGAAAACCAAATAGTCTGCTGAAAAAAACAAGGAATCGCAAATATCATATTGGTTAAGTTGTTTACGACTCGTTTAACCTGTCTATTGTTCATTATCATCATCAGCCTGTAAGAGTTCACTGCTGGACATAGGCCACTGAATCCGATCCTCGGTTCTTCTCATCCAGTCTCTGCTAGCCGTCCTACGCAGATCGTCGCTCCATCTAGCCAGGGGGCGTCCCACACTACGCTTGCGCAGTCGCGGTCTCCACTCGAGTACTCGTTTATCCCAATGATTATCGGTTCTCCGACAGATGTGACCAGTCCACTGCCACTTCAACGTACTGTTTGAGCTATATCGAAGACTAGGTCTCTGATGGATCACCTCATTTCGGATCCTGTCCCTTAGAGAAACTTCGAGCCTAGCTCTTCCATAGCTCGCTGAGCGAGCCTAGTTTATTGTTCGAGGCGTCAATTATTCGATTCCTGGCCGTACACTGTGTGTTCTGTTGTATACAACCAAGTCTAGATCATTTATTTATAATACCACAGACTTTTCGGTGAAGGAAAACATCGTAAGGAAACCTGATATGCCAAAGAAGAAATTCTGAGGCGTAAGTGAAGTCCACCAAATCGGCTTGGGGCACCGTTGGTGGTCAGGGGTTTGGCACAAAAGATGCTGAAGGGTCGAAGTGTCGCCAGGTTTACCTGGCCATCTAAGAAGATAAGATAAGATAAGTCTAGATTAATAAGATAAGTTGAAAAAGGTACGCAGCGAAGCACTGGACCTCCATTCTTATACCACTGTTTACCTCGTCATAGAGGTTTAGCGTAAAGAAAGTGTTAGTTTATTTTAACAGTCATTCAAAAAAGCCAAATAATGAAAATTATATATTAATAACTTGAAAAAAATATATATAATACATACATACATAATTATTAACTCCGCCGTAATTGTTCGTGGTGTTTTCACCACGAAAAATTACGGCGATTTTTTTTACCAACAAATATGCTATTAGATATATGGATAATTCAGAATTCATATTGTACATACATATGTAATTCTCACGCCTTGGTCCCAGAGTGGTAGGCAGAGATGATGGATCGCCACATTGCGCGATCCTGACATACCTCATTAGCCTCACTCACATTCAGATTCATCATCATCAGGTTATTTTTGTCTCCACTGCAGGAGCACAACCCTCTCTCATCTGCCGGAGACAGAAGGAGGATTTGGCCTACACTCCCTGCGCTGGCCAGGCGGGTTGGGGAGGCCTGAGTGATGTTTTATAATGTATTCCCTCAGTCGCCTTGTACGACATCCACGGGAAGAGTTGGAGTGGTCCTATTTTACTCTTCCGGAAACCACACGGCAAGATTGTAGAACATTAAAACTAATTTACTTCAACCTATTTCGAGAAAATCGAAGTTTATAATTTGGTAGTACTGGAACACACCTCATTTTAATTTTGACAGACCAATGGATACTGCCGTAAGATAAAACTCTAGGAGATAGTAGTGTTTGATCAAAATCATTACAGCAATTTTTAACAAAATGGTTTTTTTTTGTATGACAGCTAGCTACTCTCAAATTGAGCCAGCGAGAAACCACTAAAAATCCTCAGATGAATTACCTAAAGTCAATGTAGTGCTTAGCGTGACTGCGGCGGACGGCGGGCTTGATCCACAAGTTCCAGGTCGCTCAGCGAGCTATGGAGAGGGCTATGCTCGGGGTTTCATTGAAGGATATGATTCGTAATGAAGAGATCCGACGAAGAACGAAGGCAACCGACATAGCTGAAGAGATTAGCAAGCTGAAGTGGCAGTGGGCGGGTCACATCTGTCACAGAACCGAAAGCCGTTGGGGCAGACGAGTTCTGGAGTGGAAACCGCGGATCGGCACGCGCAGGGTGGGACGCCCCGCCGCCAGACGGACCGACGACCTGAAGAAGGTGGCCGGAAGCGGCTGGATGCGGAGGGCGGAGGACCGGGTGTGCTGGCGTTCATTGGGGAAGGCCTATGTCCAACAGTGGACGTCTAAGGGCTGATATAAATTTATATTTTGTATATTCGTTTATTTTATGACGATCCAAATTAGAAGACATGTAAAATTGATTTTTTAAGATGTAAAAGTGAAATAAATTAATCTCATCAAATACATCTACAATACAATCTAATAATAATAATACATTGTATTGGATATATTTTATTCTTAAAGTATCTGTACAATTTTACCCCTTTAGGAGTGAAGCATGTTATAATTAACTATCTACTTAGCAACTATATTAAAAATTGAATTAAAATTAAATTAATGAACATCAGTCATCATTCTTTTGGCACAAGCTCTTCGTTGAAAAGTAATGCATTTTAACGCAATTTGTCAAGTTTTATGGCTCAGTGAAGGACTATTTCAACAAGCTTTTAAACGATGTAATTTCTGCATCCTCATTAAAACAGCCATTAGAATAATCCTTCGTATCACATCCACTTCCCTCGTGTGATTTTTATTAGTAAATTAGGTGACCTGCGCGCGACGCGGCTCTGCAAAGTTCATGGGGGACACACGGCCTTGTGGAACGGAGAGCTTCACAAAGTATCGAAAGAGACTGATTATTCATTTCCATACAAAAGAAACCATCAATGAAATGTGATGCCTATTGTTATAATAATGGATTACTTCGAGATGTAAAAAATAACAGCTTCCACCAGCGTCATTAAATGTAAACCGAAAAGGTACTCATTATGAAACCTAATTACTCAGTAGTTATTACTCAATATTATTTAACATTATTTCAGTTTATTAGTACGACTTGTATAAATTACTTGATTAATTTTTATTAAACCTTTTGGCTTTAAAAGGATTTAATTAATAAAAACACTTTATGTATACATATTTACGCTATATCCCTTTCAGGGTGCACAGACAACTGTAAATCAATATGTACAAACGTTACTATTACCTAATCTGTGGTGAAGGAAACAGTGAATAATAAGGAAGAAAATATAATTGAGGCCTAAATAAAAAGCTGATGAGCAATAGTATGTATCAGTCTTTAAACAGATGTTAAATTGTCGTATCCACCGAGTAGGTAAACTTTGTATATAGGTACGTTATCAACAATTGAATGAATTTTACTATAGGCGAGATACTCAATTAATCTTGAAGATAGCATAAATTGAATCGATTGATTAGATATCGGCAACAATTCAAAGTTGACTGTCATCTCACTAAAATACATGCTCGTACTTAAAATATGTTCAAAATTAAAATAGTCGTGATACTTTTAAAACATTTTTTATTTAAAAACTTCAAGTTTATACAAGTAGTAGGTACATTATTTATACAAACTTAACATATTATAAATATTTCAAATTGGTATCATATAGATATATATATATATATCATTATAAAACATCAATCAGGCCTCTCCAGCCCGTCTGGCCAGCGCGGGGAGTGTAGGCCAAATCCTCCGTCTGTCTCCGGCAGATGAGAGAGCGGCGGCGGCGCGCGGGAATATCACGACGGCACGGCGCCGGTGCGGCGGCGCCCATGTCTAATCAGGAGCCAGAAATAAATATATAAATGTTTATGTTAAACTTGGCAACCTTATAAATTTTGAATATTTCATAAAATATTGACGTAAGCACTTTTGAGGTTTTATTAGTGACTATCTGTGCCCGCGGCTCCGCTCGCGTGGACTACAGGATCCGCTCCCATTCTCACTTCCGCTCCCTATTCCACTTCCACTCAGACTTTAAATCCAGGTCCAGGGCCAGGTCCAGGTACAGGTCCAGGTTCAGGTCCAGGCCCAGGTCCCGATCCCGATCCCGGTCCCGGTCCTCAACTCTCCCCTCAACCTTCCCCTCAACCCTCCCCTCAAACCTCCTCTCAACCCTCCCCTCAGCTCTCCCCTCAAACCTCTTTCCCTCGTCTCTCCAAATGTAGTCCACGTAAGTAATCCATCGCAATCCAAATTCCGACCTACATTACTTTGTTGAAATGAAATGAAATTTATTTGCCTAGAATATGGTGATAAAATTGATGACATATTAAGGGTAATGTTTCCTACATATTCTGCCGAACTACAGCGTGCAAATATTAATAACATACTAACATGTTGCATACGTATACCACAATTTCATCGTAATCGGGTAACTCAGTCAAAAGTAATGCGAATTTTCAAACACTCAAATAACACTGGTACCATACCCGCTCCCGCTACCGCTCACGAATTCAGTCGAACATTTACACCCTACATTCTTTGCAGAGTATTCAAGTTTTCGGAAACTATAAATTTGCTTTGATCGACTGCACCGATTGCAATGAAATAAAGCCTATATGTTACACCAAATTAAGCCCCATGTTTCTGTAAAAAGTCCATCAAAGTCCGATCAGTAGTTTTTAAGTGATGCGTGCACAAACTCACAGACAAACAGACAATCAGATAAACAGACAAACAGACAAAAATTTCAAAAATGATGATAAAAATGAAATGTGTTCTGTTGCTTATCCTTAGACCCCCAATTTTTTTTTAGCAAATATCTTTAACGTACAGACACGCGAAGTTTACGATTTTATTTATAAGATTATTTATAAGATAAGTTTGTATCGACCACACTGCTACTAAATTTGACATATCTGAAAGGAACCCAGAATATTGCTTGCCATTCTCATTGCCCATGTGACACACGCTACCTAACTTTATCACTACACCTATCAACGGCTTCTGTAGTCAGGACATGAAACTCCGCCCGGTGCAGAGCTGCCTGATAAAAAAAATTTAATAAAAAAAAAAAATCATGTATAAAAAGTTGACATTACAGTGTTCTACATTAGTTTACATAAGTTTGTGTGGTGGTGAAGATCTGTTCTATTAAATTAATAAATATAAAAAAAAACAATAAATACGTTTTAAAGTAAATAATTTACGAAGTATTTATTGATTTATAAATAATATTTTTTCTTTTATAAATTGTTGTGATATAGTGGAAATAAGATCTAAAATAATTGAAAAATGCATGCATTAGTGTTTTTATATTTTGCTAGTATAATAGGTAAGTGCATACTTTAATAATTATAACTTCCTCCTGTGTTAATTTATATTTGTTAAAGTTTGTATAACTTTTATAATCTCTATGAAATTATTTCATGAAATTGAACAGAGTTAGCCGTGTTGTTAGAATAGGGCCACCCCCAGTCTATCCGTGGGTTTCGTCAAGGCAACTAAGGGATTGCACCAGCGATGGGCAGCTGCGTTCTCCTGCGTATATTAACTTATGTGATCACCAATCTGCCTGCTAAGCGTGGTGATTATGGCAAATACCCCAACGGCAGCCCATTGTATGGGAACTTTCAATGCCCTATAACTTTTAAACGCAGGACCGACCAAATCAGATTTCTGCGACTAGGTTCGACTTATTCACCCGACCAATCGACTAGATCAGTAGCTCGCTATGTACTGTCGTTCTGGTGGTATTAAGTAGCCATGCCGTAATAAGCCTTAGTCTGGTATGCCACCAACATACCCCTATAACTTTTAAACCGCGGACCAACTCTAGTTAGTCCAAATTCGACTAATTACCGACGTTTGTTCTATCTATTCAGAATTGGAATCCGCGATAGTGGCCATGCATGCTAGAATAAGCGATACACTAAAACAAGAGCCGTCTGACAATATATAGAGGGAACCTTAATCTCTAACTCTCTAGGTCAATGATGGTCTGGCAATTTAATTATTAGCGTCAATCTGCCGCCCTACCTGTGTATTATTCAGATTTACCGCCGTAAGAATAATTTTCCTGTGTATAATAAATTAATTGAAGTAACCTTACGCCGGCGAATAAATCCACAAGCAGAACTTGATTCGTTGTTTTCCAGTCAAATGGAATAAGCTTGCTAAGAAAAACAGAGCAAATAAATACTTATATGAATCTATACTACACTTCTAGCTAAGACAAATTAATTAATTCAAGACGACTAGGGTCCGGCGACGATACAGCGAGCATCAGGGCCACTGTGCATTGCTCCTGCATCAGACAAGGGCCAAAGTCAAAGTCAAAATCATTTATTGCATATGAGTACACTTGGTACATTTATACACGTCATTTTTTTTATCGACTACCGCTTCCTAGGTGTTAGCGCAGTGAAGAAGAAACGGCGCAACAAACTTCACGCAACACATCTTTTAAAAATCAAGTTTGCATACAATTAATAAAGATTTTGCGAAGCTGAATTAACATTAGTACCAGGCATCTTTGTCATTCAAATAATCGTTTGTTTTATAATAGGCTTTCTTACAAAGTTGTTTTTTAATGTGAATCTTAAACTTTCTGTCCGTCATATTTAAGATTACCTCTGGTAGTTTGTTGTAGAAGCGTATACATTGTCCCGTGAACGATTTACTGACCTTACTTAGTCTTAACCTTGTAAAACAAGTATTATCCACTGCTAAACATAAGCTTCCCCATTAGAATGCCACTTTTGGTGGTCTGTCCAGTGGAAATCCCACTAGTATTATAAATACGAAAGTTTGGATGTTTGTTACTCAATCACGCTTCACACGACGGAACGAGATGAAACTTGGCACACATGTAGGTTAGGTCCTGGAATAGGACAAAGGATAATTTTTATCCCGTAAAAACATATCATTCCTACGGGAAATACAGAATAATTTGTGTTCAGTGGTCCACGCGGACGTAGTCGCGGGCAACGTCTAGTTTACCATAATTACCTCGCTTGGCAGACGGAGTTCTGATCGCAATAAACAGGAGAACGATGCTGCCCATCTCTGGTGCAGTCACCTTGACGACACCCCCTTTTTTTTTTTTTTTTTTGACGGAGTGGAAATGCTCTTACGCATCCCCTCGACTTAGGGCTGTCGAGGGGTATGTGGGACTCACTCCTCGAGATGGTATGAGGAGTCACTACCCACTAAAACCACTCCGGCGTTTCACCCTCCTGCCTGTAGTGGGGACACAGTGTGGTCCCAATGTACTTCAAGCCACTGTGTGACGACACCCCCTATTCTAAGCCGGGAACCACACAGCCCAGCATTATTTCGTAGATATTTATTTTTGTGGCTTACTCTTAACACATGTTTGATATTGTTTCTGAACAAATCCAGTTTCCTTGATAAAAATACACACGATCGTGCCATCCGTCGGTTACAGCATCAGCAAACAAACAGACAGACACTATCTCGTACAATTTATAGTTAAGATAATTGCTGGAATATTTTTCTTATTATTGACCTTTACAGAAATAATTTATGTTTAACTTTAATAATAATAAAATAATTTATTCATCTCTTAAAAAATATACATACAATAACTCCGCCAAACTGTATAATACAGTTTGTTGGCAGAAATAGCTCTCTTACTTTATACACATCTATGGCAGAGAATACTAAATATCACTACGCAATGGTGAATAGCAAAGCAAAGTTACAAAGTTTTTAATTTTGATATTAACACAAAAAGATTGAGGTTACGTTAATGAGTTTACTAGATATTTCTTATATTTAATTCTGAAAGTGTTTTTGTGATCACATTGCTTCTGATGCCTAGTGGGATAGTGTTAACAATGTTGGGTACCAAATACTGCCTTGTTCTTTCACCATAGTAGTTGCAGACTCTAGGCACACAAAACAGTTGTTGGTCAACACTCCTGGTGAAGCGCGAGTGGTCACTTGGTGTCAAATATTGACCGCACTTAAAATTTTCTACTGCTAAGAGGAGCTTCACCTTCTCATGGGCTGGTAGTATTCGACATATTGCAAAGAGTTGCGTGTGTGTCTTAGGAACCATCGTCATTAACATCAGCAAACGGGTTTCTTGATTTCTTTATCATCAGCAGAAATACGTCCACTGCTGAACATAATCCTCTCCAACAGAATGCCTCTTTGGCGGGCTGTCCATTGGGGGATTTGCCATAATCACCACGTTAGGACAAATCACATACATATAAAACGGACCAACTCGTAGAAATGGTGCAACGTTGTCTTTCCCCAGTCGAAATTGAACCCTTGACCTCTTTCCAGGCCTCTGTTACTCGAACGGACCTACCACCTTTCGGGCCGCCCCGGGATGGTTGTCGTACGGAGTAATAACATCGCTAAGTCGACCTCCTTAGACACATTTTTGTTCGACGCCGCCAGCCCGCACATCGCGCGCTTCTACGGAGTAATAACAACTTTAAATTGAGTGCCTTAGACACATTTTTGCTTGTATTGTCGTAGCGGTCATATAGCTAAAATTTTATTATTTCTTTTGTTTTTGTTCCAGGTGTAACTTACCAAGCCGGCGTTTGGTCGTATGATTGTAAGTCATCTATCATTAAACCAGCACTGTACTTTTTGCTTTGCATAATTCTCAATCCTGATCATCATCATATCAGGCCTCAGAAGTCCACTACTGGACATAGGCCTTCCCTAATGAATGCCACCCGCCCGGTCTTCCGCTCTCCGCATCTAACGTCAATTGATGAATTTTAATCTATTGCGTTAGGCGTTTTTGGGACCCGTAACTAGTCCATAAATTAAATAACAAACACCCCTATTATCTAATATTTAAAAAATCCTACTAATATTATAAACGCGAAAGTTTGTAAGTATGGATGGATGTTTGTTACTCTTTCACGTAAAAACTACTGAATGGATTTTAATGAAACTTTACAATAATATAGCTTATACATCAGAATAACACATAGGCTAGAATATATAAAGATATTGTGTGAATTGTCCAAAATATCAAGTAAGTAGGAAAAAATCTACCATCTGCGAGCTATTCTGGCGTGCGCTGCCAAAACCGCTAGAGTTACACATATGTAATGTATGATGGAAATGTTTATCTTAAATAGTCCTACAAAAAACCCCGCCACAGTATATATCTATATCTTATGTGTAAGCCATTATAGCCAAAATAGTGAACCATCCTGATGAAACTTGGCACACATATAGGTTAGGTCCTGGAACAGGACATAGAATAGTTTTTATCCCGAAAAAACATCGCATTCCTAAGGAAAATACATAATAATTTGTGATGTTATGTTGTCCACGCGGACGAAGTCGCGGGCAACAGCTAGTAATATATATATCATCGTAAGTAATCTATTCTATAGGTAAAATTTATTACGACCAAGATTTACAATTAAAATAAAATAAATAGGCTTATATTGACCTACTACTTAAACTACTTCCGGACACCTTCTTCAGGTCGTCGGTCCATCAGGCGGCGGAGTGTCCCACCCTGGGCGTGCCGATCCCCGGTCTTCACTCTAGAACTCGTATGTTAACGGCCGTTGGAGGGCGGAGGAGCGAATATGATGGCGTTCATTGGGGAAGGCCTATGTCCAGCATTGATAAGATTATAATTAAACACACAGTTCATTTTCACCAACTTATCCAGACGAAACGCAATGGCCCGGAAAGTGCCGAACGGGCCGCCAGCAGTCTCCCATAAACATCATGACACGCGACGCGCTGGTGGACCACCACGAGGCCCACATACGTGGACCACTTGAATTCCGGGGCTACAACCAGGTCAACGTATCTGCCATCAACAACGGGCACACTCGTGAGTAACTTTTTTTAAATTTGATTAATAGATAATTATTATGTTCCATCAAGAACCTACGATCAAAGTATCAAAGGCATTTTAATACATAAAACCTGCAACACCAAGAAGATTATCAAAGATTAATAAGATTATTTTAATTATCTCTCTCGCGGGTCTGCTGGAAGAAATCTCTCTCAGAGATAAGTTCGCCCTTTGTACTTGTGTTTCTTTTTAATGTATTATTTTTGTTTTATCTATGTGTGTGCATTAAAGAGTTAAATAAAATAAAATAAGATTGTCTCTGAGTTGACGGCCACTGATGGACTCATTCTAAGGCACTTTTGAAAAATCATTTTTAATGGGAATCGTAGGCACGGTACTAAGTAGTAAGTTCTCTTTCGGCCGAAAACCAAAAGGATTCAAAATAACCTCATCATCAGCCTAAATACACCCATGCTGGACATAGGCCTCCCCAATAGAATACAACTTTTGGTTAGATGTCAATTGGGGGATTTGCCAAAATCACCACGCTTAGCAGGCGGATTGGTGATCGCAGTAATGATCTTAACATACACACACAGGAGAACGCTGCTGCCCGTACCTGGTGCAATCCCTTAGTCGCCTTGACGACACCCACGGGAAAGATAGGAGTGGCCCTATTCTAAGTCGGGAACCACACGGCAAAAATAATCTCAAGTGTATGCACACAAAAAATAATAATTATGCTTCTTAGTTCATTTAATTCAATATAATATACTCATATTCTTTATTGCACATAAATTTTACAAAAAAAAAGGCATAACATAAAAGCGTACAAACTTATCTCTATAAGAGATCTCTTCCAGCCAAACTTTACTATGGGAAAAGCTAAAACAAGCGGTAGGTCAAAAATAATAAAAATAAAATGTGCATGGATATTGAAATTTTATAAGAAAATATTGTACTGTACATAGAATTCATCTAATATTTCTTGAAATCTCTCACCATCATCCCGCCTAAACAACGTTTAATAAACGCAGTACAATGGAACGTGGCGTGGTCCCCCGCTCCCGTGCTGTCTGGCGGCCCCCTCAGAGGCAACTACACCCTGCTGCAGTTCCATCTCCATTGGCTCTCCGAACACGCCCTAGATGGCATGAAGTAAGCACGAAAATAATTTAATTACATACATATATTCTAAAGGTATACTGTCTGCGGAACACTGTCTAAGAAAAAAATCAAAGGGATGTAGTCCAAGAATCCCCAGGATCCACGTACCCTTATAAAAGAAGCCTCATCATCGACATTTCAGCCCTGAGGTGTCCACTGCTGGACATATTCCCCAATGAACACCACCACACCCGGTCTTCCGCCCTCCGAACCAGCCTCTTCCGGCCACCTTTCTCAGGTCGTCGGTCCAACTAGCTGCGGAGCGTCCCGACCTACGGTCTTCACTCATTAGAGGAGGCCTGCGGAAGTTCAATGTCAATGGTACCTTTTTGTTGACCAGATATAAACGAATTATGTACTTAGTTACTCACTCATAAAATTACTCACTGTTTTATTATGCTTAGATACCTCTTTACTCACTCGAGTATTCATTATACGCTCTCACTCACTTCCCCTTCAGCCGCGTAGAATACCAAGTTTGATAGACATCAATCTAGCTGGTAAAATATCTTGTTTCATAACATTCAACTCGGTAAAACATACCCAATGTGAACCAATTAAAATGAACCTCACGACTGGCTACTGATGACTCTGATGATGAGTGATGACTTCATGACTTTCCACATGTCAAGAGACCACCAAAAAGACTGCTGGAATGATGTCAAGGCCTCTCTGTATCTGTTACTGTCGTCCAATTTAATGTTGAGCACACAGAAGTGGAGACCGTTCGTTAATCCCAATGCAAACCTTTCTTGATATAAATAAACAAAAAGTTGCATGGAGTTTCATAATTGTGATGTGTTTACAATTGTCGTTGTTCTTCAAAGGTTATTATTTTAATATCTATCATCATCATATCAGCCCCTAGCAGTCCACTGCTGGACATAGGCCTTCCCCAATGAACGCAACCACACCCGGTCCTCTGCCCTCTGCATCCAGCCACTACCGGCCTTCTTCAGGTCGTCGGTCCACCTGGCGACGGAGAGTCCCACCCTGCGAGTGCCGATCCTCGGTCTCCACTCCTATGATACCTATAAGCGATCCAAATTAAAAGTGACAACACTTATTACCTCTTGATCTTCCTGAAGAATGTACGCTATGCGAAACCACTTATAAACAATCTTGCACTCTGGATGAAATCCTATTTTCTATAGGCTATGTATCAATTTGATTAGGTCCATGGACATTTTGACAAGTTCCTAGACCATGTGATCAAAAAGGTTCGAAATGGACTGTAGTGTCCTTACTATAGGGATAGTTTCTGATCTACCATTTCTGGCGAATTTCTAGAGAATAATAGTTCCCAATAGTCTTTTGACAGTTTCTTTATATAATCTGAAGGAACTATTGGAACTTTACCAAGTATTTCTGTCCTAGGTATCCTCTGGAAATCCACATGGTTCACATCAAAACCGGTCTTACAGTCGAGGAAGCCCTGGAGCGACCTGATGGGCTTGCAGTCATGGGAATGCTTTGTCAGGTATAAAAATATTATTATTATGAAATCTAATACATTATTTAAACGGCTTATTTTATGGTTCTTCCCTTATGCTTGACACTACACCCTGTCCTTTGCTTTCTTCGTCTGTTTCCTGCTAAGTTAATTCACTCCAGAACTCCATACGATGTGTCTCTGTAGTCTCGACAATTAATTGATTTTCATTGGCTTTGTTCATAGGTGCTAGGTGGTGGCGACAATGAGCATGCCCTTTCGGAGATAATGCCAGTCGTGCCTGACCTGGTGGATCGTACGGAAGATCTTAACACGGAGGGAAACATCATTGATATTATGTAAGTCCCTTTAAAAACAGTGTACCTGATTTATGGTTAGCGATCAGGTTCATCGACGCGTAATAGACAGCTAGGCCCATCATTTGGCAACCTTAACAAAGAACTGCAGGATCTCTTTCAATTAATGGAATCGAAAAATGACAGGTTGTTTCGCATCAAAAGAAATCGCTATGACGTCTACCCTCCGGGTCGAACGTGAGGCATCGTGTTGCTCTAACACAAAAAAAAATAGAATACATGTGCTTTGTGAATAAAATAGTGAGATTGATTGATAGACATGACTGGAAACAAGAAGAAAAGGTCAAAGGGAAGGAGGATGAAAAGGGTATAATACAAGATATATTTGTAACAGAGATGGAAATCTAATTTAGAAATAGGGGTGTTCTTATTCATGTCCTTCCAGTAATATAAACCCAATTCAATTTTACTAAACGATTGCGGAAATCTGTTGCAAGGGTATAAATAAACTTTAACAAACTTAGGTAATCTACGCGTTCTTAAAACTCATCTTGTACTTCACAGTACAAAATAAATTGAATCATATCCTCAGTCGAACAATAAGGGATTAAAGAAGGGACATTGAAACAATACTGGAACCAATCGATGGTAATTTTGAAAAGTACGACAAAGACAGGTCGTTTTAGCTATGGTTGAGTAGAAATAGTAACAGTAGAGGTACCTGGTTAGGTCAAGGCAAGAAATTACGTGGTATTCTTTTACATTAAGATACACTGCTAACAGCTCACCGGCAACTCTAATTATGTGTAACCTTAGCTGGAAAGAGTTACTGAAGCATTGACAAGCTTCAAGAGTGTTTTTGTACGCTCCACTTGAAGAACTTCCTGTAGGATAACTCAAAGGAAATTGCCGTTCCTACTTATTTAAGTATCGCAAGAGTATTAACATCACCAGAATCGTCGTATAGAACTACATTACAAATTAATCTATAAAATAAATATTTGTCCTCTATAGCTCCCGACACAGTAGCTTACTTTATCATGTTTTTTACCAGGCGACTATTCAGCCCTGATCCCCAGTCTTTCTACACATACCACGGCTCTCTCACTACGCCCCAGTGCGAAGAGTCAGTCACCTGGATCGTCATGGACAAACCTCTCTCCATTTCTGATACTCAGGTAAATATTTGACCTGAACATTTTAAGTCAGATTATGATGCTGTTGTATTAGACAAGTATTGCTATGTTTTGTTTAGTAGTGATAAGGATTACTTTAAGCAGAAAACAAAAGTAGCCAAAGACGCTGGAAGGCGGATGACCTGGTTTTGGAGCCTTCAGTGAAGGCATATGATTATCAATGGACCGGTTGATGATACCAGTATTTTTATTGGGTGGTGGAAATTATTCACTATCGGGTTTTAATTAGGCGCATTTAGGTCAATGCAAATTTTTAATTTAATATATAGTGTTACTGATAAACACTCGGCTTGGTGCAATATACAGATAAAATAAATGCAGTATCATTTAAATCCCTCGATATAATACGTCGACGTCATAATTGAAAATTATCAGAAATAGTACCTACTTAATCCATTCATGAAAATTCTTGACTGCAAGTGGAAGTAAATCATTATCTACAGTTACAATATATTAATGATAGTAAAATTATAAGCGGGTTCGCTCTACGTTAGCTAATAAAAGAGCCAAGCACATTTTAAGCTGTGAAGACTTAGGGATACATTACAGACCATCGTTATCAGATCTCTCTTTGTGACTCCTAGGTATTCCTACATTTCTCAAAACTATCCCGTCGACTCAATTCTTTAATTCTCTCCCCAGTACAAGATCATAAGCAAAGTGGACGTCGGCGGTATTGATAACTACCGCAGCTTGCAACCAGCCAACCGCGTCGTCTACCGTTCTGCCAGGTCTTGCTCCACCATGCTCGCTCCCCATATCCTGGGTTTCCTAAGCAGCTTGTTCAGCTGCTTCTCCTCCAGAATGGGCGCTGCTGTCGGCAAAGCGTTCTGTGTCGTTAGTAATGTGAAAAGAAGGATCTTCGGTGATAACGTGAAGGAGTGTGTTAAACTTCTTACTGATTAGCACCTGTCTTAAAGTACATATTTATAATTATAGTATATAAGTTATCACTGTTCCATATTTCACAAATTGGCTCAGTGGTTGTGACATCAACTTCGCATTTACAATTTAAGATTAGTTCAAACAAGACTACGTCTTTGGCTGCGTGGTTAAAGACACTTTGTTTCTAGTTTCTATTCTTTTAAAAAGAGACTGAAGAGCGTTGATCATAGAATCACCTTCTTTCAAGTATCTTGTCCTAGTACTTTGAGAATGAGCCTGAGTTGATAAGGAAGAGGATTGATTTGTGATATCGTCCTTGTTACTGCAGGGAAGGATGTACAAAAAAAAACGTTTTTACAGGAAATAAAAATAGTTTATTGATTGTATTTCTAAAACAAGGGAGAGTTAGTAACATGATACATCTATTTACCTCAACGATTTACTTACAGCCGAACTGTTTCCTTAGCAAGCATACGACAGCCAGATTTTGTTCAAACTTTATACGGTAGTACATTGATAGGATTTTGACCCTGAGGTCGTATAGGAGTAAGGAAAATATATTATAGGAGCGTAACATGATGGTAATATTTTGTTTTTATTTATTTAGTATGAGTTAATGTGAATAAGTAGTTGCAATACTACCTATCACCGATTTTTTTTAATTATTGTTGGTTCTGGAAACTCGATTAAAAGATATGTTGCTGGTCCAACGTCAATAATACTTTCATGTCCGTGAAAATCGTTAACCAGGATATAGATTCTGTAAAGCGTTCGTTGCAAGTGTCCCATTTCATAGAGTGATAACCCAATATGATATCAATAAGCCTCTTTATGAAGCTGATCCGTCACACAGTCTCACCACATCACATGGTCATTATCAATATAAGAAAGAGCAATAAATGGATTGTTATAATAAGTACTTTAATAGCAGTATTACGACTATTAAACCGGCAACTGATAACCCATACAATTTTCTAATCTTAACAACTTTTCACAAATATTAGGACATTTACGACCGCTCATAAATTATGCTAAAATATATAAAATTCTATTAGTTTTTGATATCGATCATTATTAAAATAAGTATTTATAATCGCATAGATTATAGATAAGTAGGCAATATAATAGATTTATGATTTGTAAACGTGATTCACCGTGATACACAAAAATACAGATTTTATTGGTTTAGCCTAAACTGCCGGATTAGGCTGATTGCGGTCAACCGGTTACGGCTGGTTTTAACCGTTAACATCCCTCCCCTTTTATTTAAATATGCGTCAACCCTAATCTAGCTTTTATTATATAATAAATAAGGTCTCTAGGCGCTCTAGTCATTTTAATCGTGTAAAATAAAATAACTTAATTTTTTTTGGTAAATACTGGTTCCTATTGACTATGAAGTTACAATTCGAGACATCCAAGTTGGCTATATTTATAATGGCGCTGTCTGGACCTTGATCCCTCTTCTGAACACTGGTAGTGTTTAATATTGTCACTGTATTTTTAGAAACCCATATCTACTTCATTTCAGACAAGTATCCGTAGAAAGGTAGCGTTAGTAAAAATTTGTTGTAAGGTATATTTTATAAGGTTTATATAAAAGGTTTATTGTTCCAACGCTCAACTCTGCATTACGTAGGTATTGCATAATTAGTAATAATTAGTTATTGTTTTAATTTAAGATGGTCGCGGGTTGAGTAACATTAGATGAAGCCGGTAGTCAAAAAATACGATTCGGTAGTCTATATTTCATTCCAGATTAATAGTCCTATGAAAACCAACGCTATTTACGTCTCGGTAACATATACATGAAAGGGTCACCAGCAGCAAAAATAGGTTTGTATTACCAAGTAAACTTTGCGGTCCACTTAGGAACACCATCTATTGTGTATTTTGTTTTCGAGACGCAAATGCGTTTGTTTTCATAGGACTATTAATCTGGAATGAAATATACATATTTTTACCGAATTTATTAAGTTTTTTTTTTATTAAAATCAATTTCGCAATCCTTCAAGATTACAATTAAAAGATCAATTCAATATTGTTTGCGGCAAGATTTGACATTTAGTTTATGAATTTATTACTTGTATATATTATGTGCATTATATGTATATATTATTTTATTTACTGTTGTATTGATTTCTGTATGTATGCAGAATTTAATATTCCACCCGTAGGGTACGGACGGGCAATATGGATAGGTAGGGAAAAAAGAATATTTTGTCTAATTCTGTGCGTAATTGTTAGAAAGAGATAGACATAGTGTCATTCGATGCGCTAAGCCTAGCGGCCAGTAAACAATAGTCAGTGACCGGCGTTGACATTTTTGGGTGTGTGCTGTAAACAAAATAGTTTTTCAGCTTAAAAAGATTGATATTTCAAGGGATGTATTTCATAATTTTTTCTCTAACTATTAAAATATCACTTTCAGTAATTGTATCCGCAAAATGTGCATAAATTCATGTATTGAAATTCAAGAAAACATTTGACATGCTACTGATCACTTTAAGTATATAATAATAACTATATAATATGTACCCAGCGCCTATAGAATCCATTTTGCCCGCCCATGGCGGGCATAACGGACAGTAATCACGTTTTTTAAAAACGATTAGTTCCTATTAGTAGATAAATGTTTCGTTGATTTTTAGTTTTGTTAATTAAAGTTTATTTACCAATGGTTCATTTAACAAAGAGACTGATTATTGAAGTTGATTACAAATGCCTTTTCATTTGAAGCAAACCTTAGCATACCCTTCTTGCCCGTCCGTCCCCTATCTAATCTGTGATAAAATCCATCTTATGTGTTATAAGTGGACTCAAATTGCAATATCTTGCACATCCACTGGTGGAGAAGGCCTTCGGCATTAAGTTCGCCTGTTGTGCAACTGTGTGCAATAAAGTTTAAATATTTTTTACGTAGCTAACTTTCTGAATGCTTAAAGTTGTACTCTGAAAATGCAATAACTAACGATAAATCTTGCCGCAAAAGATTGTTTGAACGGTAGTACAGAAAGCATACGAAATGGATTTTTATCGACAAAAGTGCCTATGTAATTTCATGAAACAAAAAAAAATCTACTACGACAACAATAACTAGCGGAATGAAAACCGAATCATCTGTTATCTAGTTTACTAGACATAACCAAAATAACCAATTAGTGTCAATCTAGAAGGTAAAAACTTTGAGGTGATTTATGAGGTGCGAAAAGTTATTTTTCTTCTTGGTATGACCTGTATTGTTACTCAACCCTCATACCACCCTAAGTGTAACTAGGCCTTATAGAAGACGACTAGAACGTCACAAACATGATTTATGTATTTATTCGCCAATACCATGATTTAACTCTTTTATATAAGAGGCTGGTTCCCTATAATATAATTTATTTGCTTTTTAGGTAAACCATTTGGTCGATTTTGTAGATTATTTCACAAAATCATTGATATTTTGGTGATATCTGACTTTCAACCTTTGGATAGTAAGCCCAGACTGTAATTCTGTGGATCCAGGGAAAAAGAATCTATCTTAGATAATGCTTCATTTCAGGAGACTAAATAAATAATTTTTAATAATGTTGAAAATTAAATAAATGAATGTGTATATTATATGTCATAATTCAATGTTATTTTAATGAATTTGACTTTGAAAAAATTTGAAGGAACATTGAATCTTGTTCCCTGAAGGCATAGAACTAATTCTAATGATAATCACCTACAGGCTGCATGAAATGTTTAGGAAAACTTTAGTACCCACAATAAATTTTGTAATTAAAAGCTATCCATGACTATGAAATTGTTGCCTATTTTTAGATATATGGAAAATATAGTTGCCTATTCTAATTTAATAATTTTGTCTAGACGATTATCTAATTGCGTGTTTACATTAATTAATTATACGTAGGTACATTTAAAAATATATATTTGCAAAATAAGTTATCAACATTTTCTTAATTTTATAATAATTATGAGTAAGTTTTTATAGCTATCCGATATCACAAATTCTACTTATCATTTAAACAAGTTTCTTTTGTAAGAAATGTGTAGTTATGTTTATGTACCAGAACTTATTCAGCAAGTTTTTGATTTTGGTTTACGGAAGTCACATTTTACACTCTGTATCTATTATAACTTTATTCACAGCCTCGTTGGCCAAGTGGCTTGCTCATTGGACTCGTGTAAGAGGTCGTGGGTTCAATTCCCACTGGGGACAGAAAAACTTAGTACAAGTCGGTCCCGGTCTGAATATTATATTCGTGAATTGTCCTATCCTTGTTTAATTTATATAGCACACGCGAAAATCCTAATTTGGGATTATACAAGTGTATGTATATTAAATAATTTTCATTATTATTGGGAGGTAGGTTTTTATTATCATAATATTTGGTTGTTACGGTTTTGGTAGATACCTATTAATTTATATATATTTTTTATATCGACAGGCTGTGAAAATGAAATGTAAATAAAATAATGAAGGCAATGTAAATACCTATAATGGATTGTAGGTATCACCTTAAGTTTCTTGTAGGTTGTGTTGAATATTGTGTTCATTATGTATGAATTGTTTAATAAAATTATATCAAATGTAAAATATGTTTAGTCTTTTATTTTGTTGTAATTAAGGGGGAGGTTGAGGTTGGGAGAGGCCTTTGCCCAAAAATGGGACACTGATTCCATTTTTTACTATCTACTATCCCATTTGACTTTATCTTATTCTGAGGGCACCAGGAAGACCTGGCGACACTTCGACCATTCAGAATATTTTGTGCCAAACCCCTGACCACCAACGGCGCCCCAAGCCGAATTAGTGGACTTCACATACGCCTTTGGCATATGCAGGTTTTCCTTACGATGTTTTCCTTCACCGAAAAGCCTGTGGTATTATAAATAAACCGTACTTAAGTTTGGAAAAACTCATTGGTACGGGCGGGGTTTGTACCAGGACCTCATGAACGTGAGGCGAGTGCACAACCAACCAGGCTACCACGCCTCAAGAGTTGCGACTAAGGCAGCCGAGTGTGTGCAAAAAGCCGCGTCCTCCAGCGGGTGTTTTTTTACACAAAAACATCGAATCATCGAGGCGTGTATGGCCATTTTTTACTACCTACTATCCCCATTTGACTCACCTGAAATAAAAATTTACAAAAGGCGACTAAGAGATACGCAGCGAGAGAGCATAAGGGACGGGCATCAGCGTTCTCCTGTGTATATTAAGATCATTGCTCAGTTTGAACCCAGTAACAAAGAGACACATATTAAAGACATAAAAGTTGGTCCTGTCCTATTTGTATTTTTTGAACTGTCTCCTAGGTATCTTTGTTTCATTTCCATAGCACAGGAGAAAATCCTAGTTTGGGATTAGACGAGTATGTAAGATATGTAAGATTAAAATTACAAAAATATACGTTAAATTATTACAAAAAAAAAATGTTTTTACTGCTTGTAACCCTAGACCCCGATTACTTTGACCTTCCAATTCCGCCTCTAATTTTATAAATGAAACCTGGCAACACTACACCACTTGGACGGCATTGATTAAATTTACTTGATTTCAATACGTCAAAATCAAAATATTTATTTTCAAAATTGGAATACATTATTCTCTTTTTGACGTCAAATTCTGCCTAAAACTACTCTACGGAGCAGTAGAACTAATTTTTCGGCTGTATTATATTTATTCATTTCAAATATGTCATACTAAGCAATATATCTAGATTGACTAACCCAGTGTGATAGATACGTGGTAGACAGCCTCGTAGGGGTTGGCTAGGGTACCTAATATAGTTTTATAGACTGTAGCATACAATTCTCCATTGGGATAGGCAGATATCTCAATTGGTTCGAGGAAGGTGTAATAACAGCGACACACCGGTGGCATCCTCAATAAATCTCCGCTCCCGTCCGCCATTATACTCCGGCCATTACATCACACTGCCATTGTCGTTCATCAATTGTCATTCAATGGAACACCGGTGTATTGTGGGTTGTTGATGACACTATTTATATACGTTTATCCCACTAACGCTCGATTACGCAGACACCAGCTAAAACTTACAAATACATTTTCCAGTAACAGCCCGCGAAAGAACTTTCTGTAACCGAGTAACAGAGGCGTGGAACAAACTACCTGAACAAAGTTAAGTTTATGTTATATAAATTGTATACTCTTTGCATCCAGTATTTCCACTCCTCAAAAAATTCGCCACCACCCAATGGTTGCCTGTAAGAAATCGCTGGAAGGCCGCCGTACACAAAATTCATCCTTCTATGTAAGATTTGTCTTTATTAAAAAATGTATATGTTTTGGTGCACAATAAAGAATATTTGAATTGAATTGAACAAATAATAACAGCTGAAATTGTAAACCAATTTAAAAACAGACTGGATAAATTTATATGTGACAACAAGAAACAAAAGTAGTGACGAGTGAATAATAACTTTATAAAAGTGAAATGAACAATAATAATAATCCTACTCCCTACTAATATTATAAATGCGAAAGTTTGGAATTTGGATGTTTGTTACTCAATCACGCTTCAACCACTGGACGGACCGGGATGAAACTTGGCACACATATAGGTTAGGTCTTGGAATAGGACATAGGATAGTTTTTATCCCGAAAAAGATATTATTCCTACGGGTAATACATAATAATTTGTAATGTTAAGTTGTCTACGCGGACGAAGTCGCGGGCAATAGCTAGTAATATTATAAATGCGAAAGTTTGGATGTTTGTTACTCAATCTCGCTTCAACCACTGGACGGATCGTGATGAAACTTGGAACACATATAGGTTAGGTCCTGGAATAGGACATAGGGTAGTTTTTATTTCAAACATCATATGCCCCAACCCGTCTGGCCAGCGCGGGGAGTGTAGGCCAAATCCTCCGTCTGTCTCCAGCAAATGAGAGAGGGTTGTGCTCCTGCAGTGGAGACAAAAATAACCTGATGATGATGATGCTCGGGGTTTCCTTGATAGGAACCTGTAGTCCTTAGATTAAGGGTAGTTGCCCAGGACTACGCCTTGCAGCTAGTGCATTGCATTCGCAAATGCAAATGCTTCATGTTCTCGCTGTCCTCTCCACTGGCTCTACAATTAACTGTCTCTGATAGTCCCATTCTTTATCACTATGGTAATAGAGTTTGCAATGTCAAATTGCCATTACATTTTTTATTTTTATAAAATTTTTATCAATAATAAAGAACCGCAAAATAGCACATAAACACCTCACGAATGGCACTATAAATCAAACGTTCACGTTCACCTAAATACCAAATATTATTGCATTTCATTGCAGCTGTAAACTCCAGCAATGTTTACTGTAGGTAGGTTTCATCATCATCAGGTTATTTTTGTCTCCACTGCAGGAGCACAACCCTCTCTCATCTGCCGGAGACAGACGGAGGATTTGGCCTACACTCCCCGCGCTGGCCAGACGAGTTGGGGAGGCCTGATTGATGCTTTATAATGTATTCCCTTAGTCGCCTTGTACGACATCCACGGGAAGAGTTGGAGTGGTCCTATTCTACTCTACCGGAAACCACACGGCACGAGGTAGGATTGCCATCTCCATAATTGCCGACGCCGGACAATAACTTAAAAAACCCCGGACATTTGGGTGAAATCGTGATTTTTACCCCCTGAAACAAAAAATGAAAATCAGTTTGGCATATCTCTCGAAGGTTATCAAAAAGTTTCGCTCATCGCACACCCTTCCCAGTGCTACTTCAACGACTAAATGAAATAAATATCGTTCCTGATTCCCACAGGATACAGACATTAGAACAAATGACCGGATCAGTCCCCAGCCGACGTCATTCGGTCTAGATTTCCCAGACTGATTACGATGTCTAGATGATGTCTAGATGAAGATAAATCACGGCTTAACACTTTGGTTAAAAAAAGTCAGAAAAGTACTGGTTCCGGAGACGACTATTATCTCTGTGGGTAAATATTTTTTGCGGTACTGAATTACGCTGAATACGAAAATAATACTAGATTTGCATAATTGGCTCTGTTTTTAGAGATAAACAAGTTACGCGGATATTTAGCATAGGACGGCTGATGACGTAAGGGAACGCTAGAGAGAGGAATGCCTGTTTCGTCTATAGCATAAAAGTTATTGTAATGTTTCAATATTTTAAGTAAATAATTAAATGTCTAAATGTCTTAGTGTAATCACACTGTCCTAATAAGAAATTCACCAGGGTCAATCAACAAAAACTTGGAGTTCACTACATAGAGATTGTACCTTTAAATAATATAAAATGTTACATATATATCCAGCCTTAGACTAGCTTTGTCAAAGCTTGTTCATCGTTAGTCAAAATTTCATTGGGTTACATATTTTTATGTGTAAAGCTTTTTTTTTGGTAAAGTTGCTTAGACAAGGTACTTGTGCCAAATAAGGTCCAGCTTATTTGAGTCGTCTTCTAATTATTAGGTTTCAAGGAAAAACGTGCTTTGCGACTTTTTTCCGGATCGCGCAAAGTGGCGATACATCGTTTCTACCTACCACTCTGGTACCAATGCGTGAGTATTACATATGTATGCTCTGATCAATGAGATACCGTTTCAATTTCGTAATAAATTATAAGTTATAATAATTTATAAGTTGTTTATAAAACAGAATCCCAAAAAAGAACTTTGAGTCTAAAACTGAAATCAGTCTCTCGGACCCTAATGGGCACTCTGTATCTTTTTTATTCTTAGGGGCCAGCAAGACTATACTTTAGGATCTTTTGCGCCAACCCCCGTCCACCAACGGTGCCCCAAGCTCATTTAATGGACTTCACATACGCCTTAGAGGTTCTTCTTTGGCATGTTTTCTCATATGTTCCCTGTGAAAAGTGGCGTCAATGGGAAAGACCTAAGTCCAGCAGTGGACGACGAAAGGATGATATAATGATTATGAAATCGATGAAAAATCACACTAATGTGTATGCATCTTACAGAAATACGAGAGAAAATATGCGTTACGCAATATCCGTCAGACCACAGAATCTGTCCGGTCAAAATCCCAGCGCAATAACAAATATTCGAATAACAATCATGTAATTTATTAAACATCTTATTGTGAAGACATCTCACAATAAACTTTTCTTTACGATTCGGTCTTTAATCGCGTTTGTTCGCACAACGGACCACGTCTGTGGGATACAGAAGTTTTAATATAATTAAAATATTATTAATTAATTATTAAGTTTAGTTACATAATAATGTTTCCGCGGTTCGTTGTGATCACTCTAGTGGGATTAGGTAAGTATAGACAAGATTAAATTATTTAGGGATATTTATTGTTTGCGGATGCTGTAATTTTTTTTATTACCATTCCTGAAATATCTCGGAAAATATTACACTGCTATACATAATTGGCAACCAATTCCATGTATATGTAAGTATGTTCAAAAATTCAACTCAATTGATAATTTTCGAGTTATCTTCCATTATGAAGCCTTTGTACACAGTTTAATTCCTATTTTTTTATTGTTGTTGTTGTTTATTTTTGGTACAATAAAGCGTATACATACATGAAGTACGTATCCTATACATTGTGCGGTCTACCAAGCATGACCTGGAATAGCTCATCATCCTGGGACAAGTGGAGGGTAGGCATGCCAGAGGACGAGCTCCGACCAGGTGGTCAGACCCCGTGATGAGGGTGGCTGGCGGATTTTTATATGAAGCATTGCTGATGACCAATGACCGCTATGCGTGGAAGCGTATTTTATAAAGTCGCGATCCTCAGCTGTAGCTGAACGACGGAGAAGAAGAATCCTATACCCATTTCTTTTCTATGATCGAAGCGGTCGCAGGTTTATCTGAACACGTGTAAATGTTTAATTTGGGTAGTTATGGTTTTAATATTATCTCTGACCATAACTACGAGTAACTTTTAGTTATATAAAAATGTTATGCTGCTTTCCAGAACTAGCGGTGTCATCGAACACCACCAACTACTGGTGGAAGATGTGGAGTTACGAAGGTATGTTATTAGGTACTTATGAGTTAGCTGCCGTCAGGGGACTTGGTTGCGGTAGTTGCCTGTCCGGTGATATCCAAACTAGTCACGGGTATACGGTCCCGGCTTCCCGAGTTATCGCTAGCCCACTATCCTTCCGTAGTAGCGGTATCTCATACCTACCCTATACTCCTTATCCCCCATCTCTTGTCTCTCTCGCCCCGATCCTGTCCCATCCGCCAATCCAAAGTCTGCCGTGCCGATGGATGCGTGTCCAGGGGCTAGCCTGGTCGTAAGCGTGCCGACATCCCGGAGCTGGGCGAACTCCGGGCACTATTAGTCTTACCGAGTCATGCGGGACTCTGATTGTATTAAGTTAATGAAAACGTGAGAAACTTCCGTGTAAATCCTATAGTTATTATTTACTATATTAGTAAAATTGACATCTTAAGTAAGTAGTAGGTACAGGCAGGTTTGTAAAGGCGGGCATTAGTAGAAAATAAGTTTTAGTGTAGTAATATGTTTGTCCGCTTTGTACAAATTCAAGTTAAATAGGTGTACTATATTATTTTAATATATAAGATAAATGGAGTGGCATTGTCAGACACACACACACATCAACGATGATATCTAGAGCCATGGTTTGGTCCACTCAACTGCGGCTTCGGCGCCGCACCCAGTTTCACTGCACAAGTGTCAAAGGGAACGGGGTGCGGCGCCGAAGCCGCAGTTGCATAAACAAATACATCGAGATCGTTGCTTTGTATAAAATTTGTTAGATTACCTATATTTACCGTTTATCTTTTAATTTTTTCGGCCCCGTACCCTAGTCGGTAGTACACCTGCCTGCGAAGTTCGGGGTCGCGGGTTCGAATCCCACCCAGGGCAAACATTCGTGTGATGAGCACTTGTGTTTGCCTTGTGACTGGATGTTATTTATATACTATATTATGTATTTATGTATGTATGTATGTATATCAGCTTTCTGATACCAATATTTACAGGCTCTGCCTAGTTTGGGATCAGGTGGCCGTGTGTGAAATGTCCCCATATATTTATATTTATTTGTAACCAAGTTAACGGACTGTTAAAAGATGTGTCATACCTGTATCTAATAGTGCTGTGTGATATTTCGACGTTACCTCCCACCTCACCATACCCAATGCCCTGAAGCCCTTTAACTCGGTCCCCCACTGTGGGTACCTACCCACTGATCTATCAACAGCTCAAACCGCTGGGTCTTATAAACTTTACTCTACTAAGACACTCTAAGTTTTTATTATACGTCAATAGATGAGCCTTCATGGCCTGGAGAGATGTGCCAGGACGGTGGCGGCCGGAGGCAGTCGCCCATCGACATAAAAACCTCTACGGTCAGCAGAGACTTCAAGAACCGATTCATCAAGTATGGGAACCTCAAGTTCGTTGGGTACAACAAGGTGCTGCTCACTGGCATTAACAATGGACACACTAGTAAGTTGGTAATAACCAGGTTTTGCAGGTAGCGATAGTACGTACATACATACATAATGCTCACGTCTTGGTCCCAGAGGGGTAGGCAGAGACGATGTATCGCCACTTTGCGCAATGTAATATTGCAAAGTGGCTTTCCTTCGTCCGCTTTTCGCCTCGTGATACCCCTTGACGTGATGTACGTGCCAGCCTGAATATGCTTTCATAGACAATGCTGGTTTCCGTACAGGCTACTAACTAGTACGAGAATCCGGTAACGATCGGCGGACAATATCCGTCGAACTACAAAGTCATTTTGGACTCTTACGTATCATGTGACATATTCTTAGTCTATCTGTGCCCGCGGCTCCGCTCGCGTGGACTACAGATTCCGCTCCCATTCCCACTTTCGCTCCCTATCCCACTTCCACTTCCACTCAGACTCTCAATCCCGCTCCCGCTCCCCTTTTCCCACGCCCACGCCCACTCCCATTCCCACTACCAGCTCCAAATGTAGTCTAAACTCATCGCAATGTAAATAGTACGGAAATACTATCTATTATGTGCAATATATTGCATACTAACCTTACCTACTAATGTATTTGAAAACTAAAAATGTCCATAACTTTTGATTGAGTAAACCGATTGCAATGAAATAAAGACTAAATGTTAAGTTAGGTTAAGCCCTATGTTTCTGTGAAAAGTTCATCATATTCCGAACTCACAGACAAACAGACAAAAAATTCAAAAATGATCGAAATGTGTTCTGTTGCTTATCCTTAGACGCCCAATTTTTTTTTGCAAATATATTCAATGTACAGACCACGAGATGTTTACGATTTTATTTATAAGATAAGCTTTTGGTGTTTAAGTATCGTATTAGTAGACCTATTAGTACTGCGAGCTCAGTTACGTTGCCTCGCCACCATTGTGTGTATAGTCCCCACGGCGAAGGAGCGAGTCAGCTTGTTTCATCGTCATCATCATCAGGTTATTTTTGTCTCCACTGCAGGAACACAACACTCTCTCATCTGCCGGAGACAGACGGAGGATTTGGCCTACACTCCCCGCGCTGGCCAGACGGGTTGGGAAGGCCTGATTGATGTTTTATAATGTATTCCCTCAGTAGCCTTGTACGACATCCACGGGAAGAATTGGAGTAGTCCTATTCTACTCTACCGGAATCCACACGGCAGCTTGTTTATGCAATGATAATATGGTGACGATGGTAATTACTGAACACATTAACAACTGTTAATGATTGCAGTACAATTCAGCACGGAGGGAGACAAAGGGATGCACCCGGTTCTATATGGCGGCCCCCTGGAGCACACCTATCGGCTCGAGCAACTGCACTTCCACTGGCTTTCTGAACACGCGATAGACGGACGCAAGTATGTTCTACTATAAAACTCACTCGTAAGCGATGTAGGATATTAGAGAATAATTCATCAAAATATTTATTTTCAAAATTGGAATACATTATTCTCTTTTTGACGTCAAATTCTGCCTAAAACTACTCCACTTCCACCTGTATAACCGAGGGGAAGAAGTGGCAACAAACCCAACGGCACAGAGCCCTGCCTTTGATTTATCTTATTCATTACAATCATTAAGTCCTTCATTACATCGTCACCATCAGCCTATATACGTCCACTGCTGAACATAAGCCTCCCCAGTAGAATGCCACTTTTGATGGGCTGTCCTATGGGGGGTTTGTTATAAACCATCCCTGGTGAAAACCCTTAGTGGTCCTCGGGAAGGTTAAAGGTGGCCCTATTCTACCCTATTCTAAACCGGGAAATGGAATTAGAATTACGGCTGTGATATCAGTTTTCGTTTTTGGACTTCATCACACTCTGCTCGTGATCTGTTAAACCCTTTGTGAATTTTATAATAAGAAGCTATTTCAGTCTGTTCACTGCCTCAATAATTTAGTTAAGATCTCCTACTGTAGTGCTATTCTGTAAAATACAAACTCACGTGCAAGTCTCACTCAAGTGATTTTACTCACTTCAAAACCTAATCCATTGGCATTCTGTAAACATTCTGGAGCACTATCGACGTGAATTGAACAAAGAAGTCACTTCACGTCGCCAGTGCTCTAGAATGTTTACAGAATACCAATGAATTAGGTTTTGAAGTGAGTAAAATCACTTGAGTGAGACTCGCACGTGAGTTTGTATTTTACAGAATATCACTACTGATCTGCGTTTCTTGGCACCCAAGGCCCCATAAAGGTGTACTTTGGAGCATCGCGGCCGACGACTGTCGTAAGCGGCGCGCGAAAGAACGCACCCGCTGCTACAATACTGTTTGGTTTAAACTCTATGAAACTCTTAACTCTATGTCTGAGGCCAATGGATGATCGCACACGTCGTCGCCTGCGCTGGCCTAGGAAGCGGCGCCATACATTTTCATAGTGGTTAGTATGTCGCAGCGGGCGCGATCGGCCGTGTGCGTCTTACGACAGTCGTCGGCCGGCGCAGCGGCAATCAGTCGCAATCAGTCGGATTTACAAAGTGCACCTTAAGCATTTCGTATAATCCGTCAAACTCGTATCAATACCTTTATCAAGCAGTATAAATAAGATATATTACTTAACTGAAATAATCTATGTAAGATTTCCGAGCTCACATTTTGCGACTACAAAATTAGAACCTAGGCTATAATTCCAGGTACCCGATGGAGATCCATTTCGTGCACATTCGGTCAGACTTAACAGTACAAGAGGCTCTGAATATGAAAGACGGCCTGGCCATCATATCTGTGTTTTGTAATGTAAGTTAGCTGTCCAACTCTATTAAGCACACACTCGCCAAAATCTATTACCAGCGTCTTAGCTGGATGGTCCAAGGGAGGTGCATCAGCAGCAGATGATATATTTTTGCGCTACATACATTACGTTCCCGCCGAGAGAGGTAGGCAGAGACGATGTATCGCCACTTTGCGCAATGTAATATTGCAAAGCGACTATCCTTTTCTTTTCGCCCCGTGATACCACTTGGCGTGATGTGTGGCGAACAACATCGCCGCCTCCGTGATGACACACATTGTGGTACCACGATTAGTTAGGGAAATACTTGTCCACCTCATAGATAATTTAATGTCTAATAATCTGTAGATAATTTTAGGATCCTTGTGTGACTAACTTTATTTTGTTATGCAATGTATAATATTTTAATATGAATAAAGGAACTTTGAAATGTCCACCTCATCAAAATCGCGCATGACATATAATGCGCTACATATACATACATAATGCTCACACCCTGGTCCCAGAGGGTAGGCAGAGTCCTTAATCTTTGACTAAGACTGTGCTAAAACCTTATTTTTAGATTTGCTGATCATCAGTGGACTTCACATGCATTGCCATTTGATCAGAGTCAACATCACGCGATGATTCAGCCAATTACCTACTTAAATAAATACATACATACACTTGCCAAATCCCAAACTAGGATTCTCTCGTGATCTATGGAAATTAAACAAGAATTGTACAATTCACAATTAGGTATAACATCCAGGCCGGGACCAATTTGCCCAAAAAGACTCGAATCGAGCCCACGGCCCCTGGCGATCGAGTCCGATGACCAAGTCACTAAGTCAACAGGGCGGTCAACTTAATTCAAAAGTATTAATTAGGTACGTTAGAATCGTCATCAGGTTATTTTTGTCTCCACTGCAGGAGCACAACCCTCTCTCATCTGCCGGAGACAGACAGATGATTTGGCCTACACTCCCCGCGCTGGCCAGACGGGTTGGGGAGGCCTGATTGATGTTTTATAATGTATTCCCTAAGTCGCCTTGTGCGACATCCACGGGAAGAGTTGGAGTGGTCCTATTCTACTCTACCGGAAACCACACGGCAACTAATAACTATCTTAAATATTGCCAGGTGATAGCTGAACTCAACGACTCCCAGTTCGAGAGCTCGCAGGAGTACATGCAGTATGTGCAGAAACTGCAGGAGACGGGCACAAGAATTAGCGGAGTGCTGCTTGATACCACGTTAGTATTAATTTAACAAGTATTTAAGTGAAGGTAATATCCCAAGTAGCATTTTACTCCATTTAAGAGTACACATTTAGTTCCCATGTGAACTTAAAGCATTATTACAGTTCACTCGTGATGTATAAGCTGCATTATTGCGATTAACACCACCTATACCTGTCTAAGGGACTTATAGGAGTGTAGAGTTATACTTTTATACGGTTGTTGGTGTTATTCCTTTAGTCAGCCGTCTGACTAAGAGCATTATAGGAGGGTAGAGATACGGCAATCGCTGTTTAACGGTCTACTTGTACGATGTTATACAGCTAGCATATTAATAGAACACACGTGGTCATTTATACAGCCAAAGGCTGTTATGTTTACTTGTTTTAGACTGTTATACAGCTAGTAGCTGTAGTAGGAGTTGTTTGTGGTCATTAAAATAACCTTTTTTACTATCTGTATAGAAGTGTTTAAATGGTTCACATGTCCATTAACTTCAATAGCAGTTTATTTGTCCACAAGTACTACTCTTATTTGCTGTAAGCTGAACATGAATGTGAATGTGATATTCTATTACACTTATCCCACAAGCTGACGTGTATTGTGTTTATTACGTCGCGTGCAAAAATTTGTGAAAATGAATAAAAAATCTTGGAAAATAAGAGCGAGAACCGGTGGAATAAGAAGAAAAATTGCAAAAGAATATTCGCAAATTCGTCCCTCTTTATCTAGTTTGTTTACATTCTTTTAAATACCTCCTTGAACAACGTAGTGTCTTTGTAAGTGTAAATACTCTGACACCAAACTGTGTGGCTCACACGAAAACAAAAAGTGTTTTTTGTTACAAAATTTGTACTTTAGGTATTCATACTTGACTTAGTACCTGGGCTAGGCGATTTAACGGACAATAATTATTATTGCGGATCTCTAAAATTTCAGTATATGAAAGAATAAAACGATGATCACAATTGACCTGAATTACATCTTATAGCTGTACATAAGTTCACATTAGAATACATTTATAGACATTGGTTCTGTAGTGGTACAAATGTGGGACTTCATATAGCCAACAGCATTCTAACAGAACACATGTGAACCTATATACGCTCTAGCCGTATTTCATTTCCACCATTTTGTTCACGTAACCTAAAATATTTACCATATAAATCTCCAAAATTATCATGCAGATTTATCACAAAATACGCAGATAGAGCGATTGAGTTTTGGTTTCATGTTTTAATTAATTACCGTAGTATAATTATAATGCCAATATAATATCAAAAACTGAAAATTGTAGATTTCCTCTCAGCCAGTTTTAAATATTTTAAAATGAATATCGCGTTTTTACAGAGGCGCGTGAATATTTTAGCTGTAAATATGTATACATTTCACGATAAAATTGCATTCCCATGGCATTTAACATTATTAAGTATTTAAAACAGGTATACTTACCGCGTGTTATCATAAATTTTTATCCAATTGATATCCGCCGGAGTTAATGTTTCTGATGGCCGGGCGTACACACAAAACCAAAATAAATGAGGAAAATTAATAAATAAAAGAAATAATTTAGGACACACGTGAACTTTAGGTAGCACTGGAGTACTTTTGTGGGATTTTATAACTGTGAAGGCTGTGTATTTAGCCACTTGTTACTCTTTATTACGCTCATGGACGTTGTATGGTTCACATGTGTCCCATATAGCGCCGTAAGTCAGCCTTTAAGCCCGATGTTACTACTTAAACTGCTAATATAACGCTAATGTACAGCCATAGTGAACTTAAGGCTGTCTAATTTGTGCCCAAACTGGTTCTATAAGAGCTGTATAGCAAGCTATACAGCTCTTATACAGCTGACTTACACAGCTTGTGGAGTACATGTGAACCACTATACATCTTATATAGAACCCCGAATGCCACTTGGGTAGTCAGGGGACTTGGTTGGGGTAGTTGCCTGTCCGGTGCTATCCAGACTAGTCACGGGTATACGGTCCCGGCTTCCCGAGTTATCGCTACTACAATTCCACTATCCTTCCGTAATAGCGGTATCCCAAAGCTACCATATACTCCATATACCCATCTCCTGTCTCTCTCGCCCCGATCCCTGTCCCGTCCGCCAATCCAAAGTCTGCCGTGCCGATGGATGCGTGTCCAGGGGCTAGCCTGGTCGTAAGCGTGCCGACATTCCGGAGCTGGGCGAATTCCAGGCACTATTAGCCTTACCGAGCACGCGGGGCTGATGAGGTGGACAATTATTTCCCTAGCTAATAGAATAGAATAGAATAGGTCATTTATTCATAGCTACGACACACACATACATGAGAAATAAACAGAACAGAAATTAATAAATTACAATTTAAAAATAATCAAGGTACCTATGTGTCGCAGCAATAAAATGGCGCTGACTCAGCATAATGCTGCAGCACGCTACGCGCACTCCAGCGCTGGTATTCTGTCAGCACCAGGTCAAGTGACTTCACAGATTAAGTTTTTTTAAATTGTGCGTAGAGGGCTGTCAATGTATTGGTGTACATAATAATATTAAATATATATAATTTAAGTTTGTAAATTAGTAGAAATAAGGGCATTGTGTATAGCTGAATTAATAAGAATAAAATGTACTGACATATACATATAATGTTGAAAAGGTGCATTGAGTTAAACTGTGTAATGTGTTTTTATGTTAACTTAAGATAACTTAACTAATCGTGGTACCTCAACAAAGCGGCGATGTTGTTCGCAACACATCACGTCAAGAGGTATCACGGAGCGAAAAGCGGGCGAAGGAAAGCCGCTTTGCGACAGTAGATTGCGCAAAGTGGCGATACATCGTCTCTGCCTACCCCTGTGGGAATAAGGCGTGAGCATTATGAATGAATGAATTAAGTGAAGAAATTATCTCAAAGTATAACTTTCGTGGATCGAACTTAACTCCTTGCGAGTGTATCTATCTGTAAATAAATCTATCCTTTCTTTTCTGACGTCTGCAACCACTACTCTAACTCGAAGTCAGAAGATTTCCATTGCGATTTAGGTCAATAATGTGTCTTTAGACGAACGGGTAATCGCGCGGGATTTGAGAAACATATATTATAGAAAGGAATATTAATAGGTACGCGTGCCTCCGTAGGGTTCTATAAAGGGTTGGTCGCACGGTAAAACAGTTGCGATTGCCCGGTAGGGGATAAAATGAGGTCCTAATGACAACTGGATTTTCAGGATTGAGCTAGGTTATCATAACCGGTTATTCCAGGAAGCTGCTAAGTACAGACCTGGACTCGTACTACACGTACTCTGGCTCCCTGACGTCTCCAGAGTGCAACGAGGTCGTCACCTGGATACTGTTCGACACACCCATCACGATATCCGATTCTCAGGTACAGCTTCTAACTTCTATTTTTCTCCGGCTATTTCTCTTCGTTTTCTAGACCTTTTAATTGGCGTATAACTCATTTTTATTGATTGCTATTAGGCAGTTTTGTATAAGAAATAGCACTTTGTATCCTTCTAATATTTTACTACATACTATATATATAAATATTATACATACTAATATTATAAACTAGATGTGCCCTCGGCTCCGCTCGCGTGAACTACAGAATCCGCTCCCATTCCCACTCCCGCATCCGCTTCCGCTCCGGTCCCGTTGCCGCTTCCGCTTCCGCTCCCCTCCTGCTCCCACTCCCGCTCCCGCTCCCACACCCACACCCACTCCCCTTTTCCCACGCCCACGCCCAGTGCCACTCCAATTCCCACTCCCAGCTCCAAATGTAGTTCAAACTCGTAGCAATCTGAATAGTACGGAAATACTATTATGTGCAATATATTGCATACTAACCTTACCTACTAATGTATTTGAAAACTAAAAATGTCCATAACTTTTGATTGAGTAAACCGATTGCGATGAAATAAAGACTAAATGTTAAGTTAGGTTAAGTCTATCAAAATCCATTCAGTAGTTTTTAAGTGATGCGTGCACAAACTCACTGACAAGCAGACAAAAATTCCAAAAATGATCGAAATGTGTTCTATTACTTATCCTTAGACCCCCCAATTTTTTTTTGCAAATATCTTCAATGTACAGACACGCGATGTTTACGATTTTAAATATTAGATTATACATCATCAACATGTAAGTCTTTACTTCCTCCGACGTTGAATCAGTAACAAATAACATTCTACTGTGACTGCCCAATGCAACGTACTCAGTTAAATTTGTTCGATTTGATTATACATGACCAAATTGTCCATTCTGCCCTCAGTACCGCATGTTCGGCAAGGTGGGCCAGGGGCGGCACAACTTCCGCAGCCTGCAGCCGCTCAAGTTCCACCAGGTGTTCCGCCCGCCGCCGTCCAGCATATGGACCACGCCCTACATCGTCAACGTGTTCAGTGACATGTACAGAGCGTTCACGTCTTTTGTCAGGAACGTGACCGGGTGAGTGTCAGGACTGAGGAACCTGAAGACACTTTTTCCTTGGACAAATTAATTCATATTGACTTCTAAATATAAAAGTTTGCCGAATGGTTAGAATAGGGGCACCCCCAATCTCTGGATATCTTCAAGGCGACTAAAGGGACGGGCAGCAGCGTTCTCCGGTGTATGTTAAGATATTGAGATCGCCAATCCGCCTGCCAAGCGTGGTAATTATGGCAAATCTCCCAGTGGACAGTGGCATTCTATTGGGGAGGCTTAAAGTCAAAATCAAAGTCAAAATTATTTATTGCATATGAGTACACTTGGTACATTTATACACGTCATTTTTTTTTATCGACTACCGTTTCCTTGGTGTTAGCGCTGTGAAGAAGAAACGGCGCAACAAACTTCACGTAACACATCTTTTAAAAATCAAGTTTGCATACAATTAATAAAGATTTTGCGAAGCTGAATTAACATTAGTACCAGGCATCTTTGTCATTCAAATAATCGTTTATTTTATAATAGGCTTTCTTACAAAGTTGTTTTTTAATGTGAATCTTAAAACTTTCTTCAGCAGTGGATGTTTTAGTCCGTTTGTCTGTCTGTCCGCTGGAAAACTCACAACTACTGGTCCGATTCGAGCTGAAATTTGGAACGTAGAAATATTTATAGTATTCTCTAACATAGGTATAGGCAAAGAAGCGGAAATAATGAACTCGTCCACAAAAAAAAAGATTTTGAAAATCTAGGAGTTTTTTGCAAACCATAACCGCTCATAGAAAATGACGTAGGTACATATACTTTGCTAATTATTTTTATATTTGTTACAGCTTCATGTCGAACGCTATTGCGAAGAATCGAACATAAAGAAGCTTTTCCTGCGGCTTTTCTCGTGAAGCTGCTTAACCAACATTGATTGATCCACGCTACAATTTGGGATGGATCGTGCAAAACACCAAATAGATGGTTGGTACAGAAAATAGATGGTTGTTACATTAATCCGCCAAACAGTAATGCAGTTTGCTGGCAGAAAGTGCTATCTAATTTATAATTAATCAATGATCTCTATGTACGACTAGATGGAGCGTTCCAAACAAACTTAGCCACAAATCGTTCACATCCACTTTGAACCTTGTGAAAAGCTACGCAGAACATTTAGTTATTTACTAAATTTTGACGCTCTTTACCAGTAGCATCAATATTTAGTATTAATTAAATGTTCTGCGTAGTAACTGCACAAGTTTCATTGTGAATGTAACCGAGTTGCGACTCCTTGCGTGGAACAGAGCGATTGTTTGGAACGCTTCATCTAGTAGTACATAGAGATCGTTGTAATTACTCAATGTTTATGGTTTCGATACGAAACAGACAATAAATGTTTTATCGTCTATGGTATTAGTGATTGTGTTTGACTTTTTTTGAAAGATTGTCTCTGAAAGGTCCCAGCGTGCTGTGCTAAAGGTTACCAATGCTAGGCCAGTCTCACTCCGCACTTTGGTATGAAAATTTAACTAGCGGCCCCGACTGCCGGGGCTCGTAGAAGAATTACTACAGGTATAATAATTCGAATCTATTAGTTCTGGAGTGGAGACCGGCACGCACAGGGTAGGACACCTCGCCGCCAGGTGGGCCAAGGGCCTGAAGATGGCCGGAAGCGATGGATGCGGAGGACGGAGGACCGGGTGTGGTGGCGTTCATTGGGGAAGGCCTATGTCCAGCAGTGGACGTCTAAAGGATGATATATTAGTCCGAATTTTACAACGCTCTAAAACACATTGTAAGATTGTAATGAAAAAAATAATTCCTCTTCAAAACCAACCATCTCTATGTACTACTATGTACTGTGTACTACATTCGCTTTGAAAGTTGTGCAGTTACTACTCAGAACATTTAATTACCTATTTACTAAATATTGACATTAATTAACCGTAGTGTCAATATTTAGTAAATAATTAAATGTTCTGCGTAGTAACTGCACAAGTTTCATTGTGAATGAGAAAGAGTTGTGGCTACTTGCGTGGAACAGAGCGATTGTTTAGAACGCTCCATCTAGTAGTACATAGAGATGGTTGTTCAAAACTAAGCAACTTCGTACGAAATCCAAGAACTTATTTAGCAATAAATTCAGATAAAACGAAGGTACAGTTAGATACTAAAAACCAATTTTAGTTTATATTTAAATTTGTTTAACTCATGTGTTATTTTCATAACTAATTCATACTATACTAGGTCTAATAAGTTATTATTAATTATTCATAGCTTTTAAGCTAAGTTATTATTTAGTTTGTTTATTATTGATGAATGTACCTATACCTATAGGTAGATACTTATGCCTACTCGAAATAAGTTACGTGAATTATAATAGCGAGCTTATCAATCATTGATGATTGATAAACTTGATGATTCATCAATCGATCAATCAATATTTATTTAGGACAACTGTGATCCAAGTTTATATCCTAAAACAATATTATTACAATGTGATATGTTATTCCTTCTTATTAATTTACGTAATAATCTGTAATTATTATTTTTACAAACTGTGATTTTTTATTAAGTTATGTATTTTATGAAGGTAACCGTTTATTTTATTATCTGTGTTATTATTACTTGTTTAAAATTTAAATATATGCACACTTGAATAAGATGGGATTTTTTAACATGTTTTACTTAGAAATGTACAAGTAAATGGTTGGAATAAAAAATAACAACAAAAACCGACATGTTTTGTGATCCAAATAAAATGTTTTAAAATCTCACACAAATTTCAATAATAAAACAATGGTTTCAGTTAATTGTCGTTTATTTAAATAATATTTAACAACCGTCCCAAACACTCGTAATGTACATTTCTCAAATTTACAAAAAAAATATTTCCTTAACGATTTGGTGCAATTCAATATTTTTTTATTGTACAATATAAATAAATACACAATATAATAAAAAAAAAACTTTCAGAGAACATTTGGGTGGAGGAAAAAATATCTGGAAAGGTAGACTGTGCAGTCAAATAAGAGTATAATTCATATAATTTATACAGTGTTGCCAATACTAACGATTAAAAACTAAATAATATTTAGCCGCGATTAAGGATTGACGCGATTAAAAATTTATATTCACTGTCATTTTATTTGATGCTATGATTGATAATATCAATCGTCAATCGTATCGTGACAAAAGTAGTCTTTAATTTATTGGCAACACTGTTGCTAACTCAAAAGGACTTAGCTTCCAGAGCCATAAAACACATTTAAAAAACCAGACACAGCAAAAGCCCCAATCAAGATAAAAGTCTGAGTATGCTGGCGAGGAGCGTTCCTGTATGGCACCCTGAATTTCTACAGGTCACCGTCTAGTAAATTAATTCAAAATTAACATGTTTAATTTAACAAGGTTCAATTTAGACTGCAAATGTAATAGATGGTAATACTTTGCAGAGGTAATTTGATTTGTATATCGCTGGTAACACTAAAAACAGTTTCGTTGGCCTAGTGGTTTGTTCCTTAAACACGAGAGCCAGAGGGCGTGGGTTCGATTCCTAACAGAGACCGACAACCTTGAACAATGGCAGTGCACCATAGATGCAAAAATCTAAAACTTCATTAATAAAAATAAATAGAATTATTTATTTATTCATCTTTTACAACTCAAAAGCAACGTAATAATGTAATTTCATAATTTATTTTAGATCAGTCAAGTACCCCATTCTAGTCCATCAGGTCTGATATAATTAAGGTTCGGAAAATTGGGCGTCATTGTCCAAATTCATTT
This sequence comes from Esperia sulphurella, assembly GCA_947086405.1. Classification (NCBI taxonomy): domain Eukaryota; kingdom Metazoa; phylum Arthropoda; class Insecta; order Lepidoptera; family Oecophoridae; genus Esperia; species Esperia sulphurella. Next base: position 2,079,271 of record OX352261.1, read on the forward strand.
ATCACTATTCCTTATAGTGACTATAAGACTATAGACTTCTGTTGAATCAAGTTTTGCAATTTTTTTTTAATTATAATAATTTTACACTTTTTGCGTTTCAGCCAAGTGAACATCGGCTCAATTGTCTATTTTAGTAAAAGTAACCTAAATAACTATTATTCAGTATAAAAATTAATGTATAAAAAATAAAATTGCCAAAGAAAGTTATCACGTAATATTATATAGACTGCCTCCGTGGCGGAACGGGTAGCTCTCGGCCTACCACGCCGGAGGTTGCGGGTTCGAATCCCGCTAGGGGCAAATGTTCGTATGATGAATATGAATGTTTGTACCCAAGTCTTGGATGTTTATATATTTATTTAAGTATGTGTATCCGTTATCTAGTAACCACAGCACAGGCTCTGCCTAGTTTGGGACTGGATAATTGGTGTGAATGTCTGACATATTATATTATTATTATAATATTCAACAGAAATCCCTACTTTTAGAAACAGTGATAAATTTTGGCAATGACGCCCGATTTTCAGAGCCTTGGATATAATACATGGGACTGCGTCCTTCCCAGTCGTCTTGCTATTAAAATGCTATTTAAAAATATTAACTACAACATATACACAGGTGTTTTCACGCTAGCAATATATAAACGGCAGTTTAAAAACCTAGGCATGATATCGTCGACAGAAATTTAAATTAGATATTTTGCGTCTCCTGAAAAGTAGTGGTTACGCCACTACTTTCCAGGAGACGCAAAATATCTTGTTTTTTTTATAATTTGTTTGTGCACCTATATTAATCTGTTCAATAAACATTTTTTTTTACTTTATTTTTAATAAAATTGAAAAATTAATGCATGGCTGCAGCATGCATTAATGCATGCTGGCATGATGGTATTCTAAACGAAATCAACACTTACTGCCTTTAAATTAAAGTTAAATACAAAGTTACAGAGCCACAAACATCGTCACAGTGTGGCCTGTCTTTCGGTTTTCTTCATCTCAAAGGACAGAATCACTGAATTTCAAAGTATTTTTAAATATAAAATTCGATATAGAATCGTTGTTCGTCGCGTATACTACAGTGCCTGAAGACAACAGTACGTCCTACCCGTAATGACCTACGGCTCCGAAACGTGGACACTGACAGTGGGACTAGTCCAAACTACTGTCCGAAGAGCTATGCTCCAAGGGACAGGATCCGAAATGAGGTGATCCACCAGAGACCTAAAGTCTTCGACATAGCTCAATGGTACGTTAAAGTAGCAGTGGACTGGTCACATCTGTCGGAGAACCGACTACCCCAGTAAACGAGTTCTCGAGTAGAGACCGCGATTGGGCAGGCGTAGTGTGCGACACCCCCTGGCTAGATGGAGCGACGTCGAAGGCGGCTGGCAGTGACTGGATGAGAATCGGAGAATGAGAATGAATGAGAAGAGGATCGAGTTCTCGGGATCAGAGGACTGTTTCAAGCTGATGATGCTGACTGGGAAGCTAAAAAGACGATTTATGCTTCCGTCGACGATATAATACATACATACTATGTGAAATTTCCTACAATCGAATTAAGTAAGCACCCAAGTAATCTCCTGTACATTAAACTAACACCAATTCTCGATCATTTCGAAACACTTCATTCAATACATAAATTAACTATAATTACGACTCACTATTTCCACAATACTGGAACACTTGTTAGCATTAAGTATCCATTCATAGGTTTTATTATATAATTCTAGAAAATGTACCTTCTTGCTATACGTGATAAGGTGCACACTTAATTTAATGGTACTAAATCATACATATTTGATACTAAACATACGACAAAATCAGCAAGGCGTTAATGGATACTTAACTCTAAAAGACTAGTCCAGTATTCGTATGTCCTTCCGAAGCATAATGTGAAAAAAGCAAGATGGCAAGATCCCCCCCTCCACACAAGCGAACAGCATAATTACCTACTACAACTACTGGAGGACCAGTCTGTCCGGATATGTTTGTGTGTGTATTATAGTAGGGCTGCTGAATCCACCGTCTGAACATAGTCATCGAGAGAGGGACGTTATTCGTGAACAACATAAGTGCTTCTCTTTCTACATTACAGACAGTGGCGGAGTAACTTTGTACGGGCGGGCGACGCGAGGCGCATTTTTAGTATGGCTACTTTCTGTGTTTCCGTTGCTCACGCTAAAACTCCAGAGCTTAACGTCTACCGTCCATATTCAGTACACATTCGACAGATTGTATTACTGACAGAATTCATTTCATCGAGTTTGCGATCTTGACATTTCGATTTACAGTCATTTTACTTTTTTGACATCATGCTTTCTTGACATTACACTGCGGAGGGGTATTTGTTAAGTTCTAATTTATTACGAAATACATCATCAACACAAAACGTTTTGTACAACTTTATACACATATAGAGACCGTGTAGCGTTCTTGTAGAAGCCTCCTACTTTAGATCATACAGTTCACGATGGCATGCGGAGCGCGGGACTCGGGAATTTAATCCGAATGTCAGTATCATACTCATACTCATTTATTTCAACATTTTGAAACATTGAGAACTCTAGGCTAAGTCGACATTGTTTTGTTTACAATTTTACATTTTGTTTCACATTTATGCAAGGCTGGCGTTAACGCGACCATTATGAACACATGGCAATGAGCGACCAGTTTCTACGTTATAAACATTAAGCTGCGGTAGATGGCATTGTCAAATATACAAGATAAAATAAATATCAATAGATCTATCTTACTGTACTTATTTGACGTATGCACGACGATTAGCGAGTATTTACAGAACACAGTAAACGCATATATGAAACGTATGTGCCGTCGTGAATTGCACGATATATACGTCTGGTAGAGGCAGCATGATCTACAGTAGGTGGTCTTGTATAGACTAGGTAGGTACTAGTGATGGTCAATACCCGAGAAAATTCTCCTGGTCGAGAATTTATGAGAACACAAAAAGTGAAGCCACTTTTCCCTTCGATTACCATCATCATCAACCTTTATATGTACGTCCACGGCTGAACACAGGCCTCCCCAATAGATAGCCACGCGAGCGGTCCATTGGGGGATTTGCCATAATCACCACGCTTGGTAGACGGATTGGTGATCGCAGTAATGATCTTAATATACACAGAAGAACGCTGCTGCGTCTTAATATACACCCACAGGAGGAATTAGGGTGGCCCTACTCCAAACCGGGAACCACATGGCAATACGATTACCAATGCAACTTATATATGTTTTTTTATGGATCAGTTGAACAATTAAATATATACATAAAATAAAAACCTTAAATTGTTCTCATAAATTCTCGGTCAGGAGAATGTTCTCGGGAATTTACCATCACTAGGTACAGACCGTGGAACGCAAGGACGGTGGTCTTTTTAAGGCCGCATTCGCGTCGAGGGCGGTCTTCGAAGACCTACGAAGCACTGGACGCGCTGACAATTTCCTTCAGCCGCTTCTCGATGTACTGTACCCTGGTCACCAGCTTGTCTCTCGAGTTGAACTCCGTGTACGGAATTTGAAGTACTTTGAAACCCTGGAACAAGTATTTGGTTTAACAAAGGAGTGTTGGCTGTATACTGCAAGGCTTGTCGAATCTCTTTTCTATCCATTCCTATACTATTATTCCTATACTATACAGGGATCGGAATCAGGTAGTGACATTTATGTACTTGCTTTATGTTAATGTGGATATTACGAGATAGATTAGGGTGTACAAATGGGGGCGTTGAGCATTTTTTTTAATATCTTAGAATTACTGATTATTAACATACTAGCTGCGCCCGCGACTACACGCGGTCTATTGAAATACGTACTGATGCCGATTTAACCTTGGACATAGCCAAAAAGTGAACAAAAAAAAATGTTGTCAAAGCTAAAACAACAGATGTGTGAATACTTTTTTGACAATGTACGATTAGTACCAATAAATAATATGAATATAAATACTTTTCTCCCTTTCTCTTCATTCCTCCCGCCTCCCGTCCCCTCCCCTTTTCTATTTTATCAAAATAATCTTAATGTATTCTATTACTTATCTTTCATACATATATACATAATGCTCACGCCTCGGTCCCAGAGGGTTAGGCAGAGATGATACATTACCACATTATCTTTCATCAATGCTACAACTTTTGGGAACCCCTCCAGACTCGTCACGTAGTATAGGTATTTTTCGTAAGAATGAAGGTGAAATACTTGAGTATACCTTGAGCTCCAGCAGCCTGGAGTAGAGCTGGTTGACGCCGAGCGGCACCGGCGTCTTGCGCGTCATGTCGTGGTAGTCCAGCCCCAGCACCGCTATCCTGAACACGCTGCGACAAACATACAAACGAACACGTTGGTAATATGACCTAGCGACTTCTGTAGCGAAGAAATAGCATAACTATCCATCGACAACAGACTTCCCACTGAGGTCACGAGCTCTCCGAGCCTCCCTACTTTCAAAAAGAGGCTATGCTTTGAGGCTGTCTTGGCGAGCGGTCATTTTATTGCTATGAAAGAACTCATTGGCTTAATTATATTTCATTTTAGGAATTTTATTTCACATTTTTATTTATTATGTTTAATTTGATTGTGTTTTTATTTTATTGTTGTTGTCTGGAAGAAATCGCTTAAAGCGATAAGACCGCCTAAATTGTACTATTTGTAACTTTTATAACGTGTAACTGTATTTGTTTGTGCAATAAAGTGTATTATATTGTATTGTATAAAATTTGATTTGACCTGTAACGAAAGTTAATAATAAAGTATGCCTACGACTGCCCATACTCCCTGATTGAAAGTGAACGCGGAATCACTAACATCGCCGACGCGATATTATTTGCGCCAATTAAAATTTCCGTCGACGACATATGCCTTCTCCGTTCCGTTCCGTTGTGGGTAAAAATAGATAGCTACCTTTTATTGTTTTCTGCTTTCTGTAAAGGCACTGGATGGCATTTATCATCGACTGCGAACTCGGCATCTGCAATTTCAAATCAAAAAGTTCACATGAATTTAATATATTATATGAATAGTCCTACGTAACATTAATTAGTTTCTAATGCATAATAAACAGTATTTGATTTGATTTTTATACGAATCCTTCCTTAGTTTACGAGCAAATCAGCAGGTTTTCAACTGTATTGTTGTTTTTATTGAAAAATATCTAAAACACTTTCCATACGAAAACAATGTCAGAATTTCATAGTTTGGATTAAACAAATATATGTAATATTATATTACATACACAATGCTCAAGATCTGATCCCAGAAGGGTAGGCAGGACGATGTATCGCCATATTTGTGTTACCTTGACACACCTCACTAACTTCACTCACATTTATAAACCTTTTCATGCAGCTCCTTTTATTCATCTCACCGGACCCCAACCTTTTTGAGGACGTCACCAATTTCATCCTTGAACGTCCTCCTCTAACACGACCTCTAGCCAAAGGGTATCAAGGAATGATATGTAATATTTAAAAAAGGCTTAACTGTTTCTGTAAGGTGACTTTATATCAATACTAGCTGTTGCCCGCGACTTCGTCCGCGTGGACAACATCACAAATTATTATGTGTTTCCCGTAGGAATCAGATGTTTTTTCGGTATAAAAACTATCCTATGTCCTATTCTAGGACTTAACCTATATGTGTGCCAAGTTTCGTCATGATCCGTCCAGTGGTTGAAGCGTGATTGAGTAACAAACATCCAAACAGCTATATATCCAAACTTTCGCATTTATATTATTAGTAGGATGTAATTTTATTGTTGTTAATATTTTCTCAGTAGAGCGAAAACATCGATTGACTACACCGTTCAATCTAGCATTTAACTTTTCGGTATGAAAATTCAAGATCTTAATCATAGAAGATTAGACCTTAGGCATCAGAAGCAATGTAATCAACAAAAACACTTTCAGAATTAAATATAAGAAATATCTAGTAAACTCATTGACGTAACCTCAATCTCTTTGTGCTAATATCAAAATTAAAAACTTTGTAACTTTGCGTTGCTATTCACCATTGCGTAGTGATATTTAGTATTCTCTGCCATATATGTGTATAAAGTAAGAGAGCTATTTCTGCCAACAAACTGTATTATACAGTTTGGCAGAGTTATTGTATGTATATTTTTTAAGAGATGAATAAATGATTTCATTATTATTATAATTTACTCACCATATAAGAACCCCATGCCAGAATTGCAGTCTCTTCTCAAGAACGTGTCAGCTGACACGAAACTCTTGAATGTATCCATGATGCTTTGTACATAGAGCGCCTTATCCTTGGTATACAGCACTGGCACCCCTATGGAGACGTCCTCCGGCAGGCGCGGGAGGGAGGGGTAGGTAAAGGACACATAAGCGTCGATTACCATCAACTTGCGTCGGGACGCGATCGGTATCTCTGCAAGTAATCAAGTTAAATGTTTATATGCGGGCACGAAGACACTACACAATTTGATTGCTAAAAGTCATCATCATCAGGTTCGTTTTGTCTCCACTGCAGGAGCACAATCCTCTCTCATCTGCCGGAGACAGACGGAGGATTTGGCCTACACTCCCCGCGCTGGCCAAACGGGTTGGGGAGGCCTGATTGATGTTTTATAATGTATTCCCTTAGTCGCCTTGTTCATCCACGGGAAGAGTTGGAGTGGTCCTATTCTACTCTACCGGAAACCACACGGCACAAATGCTAAAACTCAACGAAGTATATATTGGACATAGGCTTCTCCCGCGTCACTGAACGCGATCCTCGGATCTTCTCATCGAGTCACTGTCAGCTGCCTGACGCAGATCGTCGCTTCATCTAACCAGGGCTTCATCTAACTTCATCCCACGCTACGCCTGCCCAGTCGCGGTCTCCACTTGAGAACTCGTTTATCCAATGGTAATCGGCTCGCCGACAGATGTGACCAGTCCGCTGCCACTTCAACGTACTGAGTTTTTGAGCTATGTCGAAGACTTCAGTTCTCTGGCGGATCACCTCATTTAGAATCCTATCCCTTAGAAACTCAGAAACCATTAAAATATGTCAATTAATGTCAAGTACGTTCACTGTTGAACATAAGCCTTCCCAATAGAATGCCACAGGTGGGCTGTCTATTGGAAGATTTGCAATAATCACCACGCTTAGCAGGCGGATTGGTGATCGCAGTAATGATCTTAATTAACACAGGAGAACGTTGCTGCCTGTTCCTGGTGCAATTCCTTAGTCGCCTTGACCCCCACGAGAAGATTGGGGGTCGCCATATACTAAACCTGGGTTAAAAGCTTTATTTATCGTAAAAATTACAAAAATATGTATCATCATCAGGTTATTTTAGTCTCCACTGCAGGAGCACCACCCTCTCTCATCTGCCGGAGACAGACGGAGGATTTGGCCTACACTCCCCGCGCTGGCCAGACGGGTTGGGGAGGCCTGATTGATGTCTATGTATTGAGGTCTATGTGCACTAACACCGACATATCCCCACTACCCACTCAAACGTCACGGGTACTACAGTCCCCAAAAAGCAGTGCAAGCGCACTCAACTTCTGCGCGCACAATAATTGCTATTTTTGTCAATTAGGCGTCCTTCAGTTTAATGAAGTTGCGCGCAATTAAAGTCGTCTACTGAAGTAACATTTCAATACTAAATTCATTTAAAAGAATTGAAATTTATATCTTACTTCTTACTAATATTATAAATGCAAAAGTTTAGATATTTGGATGTTTGTTACTCAATCACGCTTCAATCACTGGACGGATCGGGATGAAACTTGGCACACATAAAGGTTAGGTCCTGGAATAGGACATAGGATAGTTTTTATCCCGAAAAAACATTTAATTCCTACGTGAAATACATAATCATTTGTAACCTAGTATATAATAAATAATTCTGAAGTTTTGTCATTTTTAGATCTATCTTTATGTAAGTGGGATGCTTCAGTGGATAAGGAACTATTTTATAACTTATGGCTGCATATTTCGCCAGTGTTCTAGTTGGGCAGTCTCGGTAACTGCCCTCCCAACATCCTTCACTCACCACCAGCAGACAGCAGCTTATCAATGAACTCCGGTCTGATGGTGGATGCCAAGTGGTGCTTCTGCGCCTTGTCGAGGATCAGGAGGGAGAACACCAGGTCGAGCCACGCTGCGGCTTTCACCATTTCTTCTTCTTTTAGTGCTATTGCTGCCTGCAAAAGAAATCCAAATAAATAGTGTAATTACAGACATACAAAGCATACATAATGCTCACGTCTTGGTCCCAGAGGGGTATGCAGAGACGATTTAACGCGCGATCCAATGTCGTAAAGCGACTTTCCTTCGCCCAGTTTTCGCTCCGTGATACCCCTTGTGTTGCAAACAACATCGCTTACACACTGACATAATTACAATACAATACAATACACTTTATTGCACAAACAAATACAGCTACACGTTATAGAAGTTACAATTTAGGCGGTCTTATCGCTTTAAGCGATTTCTTCCAGACAACCTTTGGGTAGAAAATATTATGCCAGAGAAATTGTAGTTAAAATTGTAATTATTAGAGTCGTATAAGTATAAGAGAATAAAAGCCCTAGTACTATGTTAGTTAACATATTAACTAGCTCCTTACATGCTTACAGAGAGGTTTTAAAAGTCCCACCCAAAGTCTGATAATGGGACTTTGGGGATAGGTGGTTATGAATAAAACGATGTGTGCTGTAGGAAGTATCAGTGAACTCTGAAGATTTAATTCGAATACCACTCCTATTTATATAATTTGGCTAGTTCACAATTTCAGCTATTGAGGGTATTATTAACTAATTTTACCTATGTAATATCGGTGGATATGGGTATCCCACAGGACCATCAAACCTCTCGTCAATCGTCTTCAGGATCATGTTAGGGCCGCTTACGCATTATTGTAGCGAAATCGTATGTGCTAGTTTCTGCGAGCATCCCTGATGCACTGCAACTGGGGCAGCTCTAGGACAGGACCCTAAAAATGTTATATTGCACGCGCAGAGCGGTGCCGGCATGCTCGGTGTTTGCAGTCCTATGTCCAGCAGTTAAAGGCGATAATACTCACCTCTAACAGCGCGTCGCTACTCGGCGGCACGTAGTCTAGCATGGCCAGCGTGACCACGGCGGAGGCCACGTCGCCGGGCCGCGCTCCGCCCCCGCCCCCGGCCGCGGCCCCGCCCCCGCCCGCGCGCGCGCGCACCCACTCGGCCAGCGTGGACAAGCACGCCTCGTGGCGGTACTTGAGCAGCCCCAGCGACACCAGGATCGAGTTCACCACCGCCGGCTTGTCCTCGTTTGACGACAGGCTCTCCATTATATCGCTGGAACAACACTGTGACTTCGTATTTCATATACAACTAGCGGCTACGGCCGAATGGAATAAGTACTTACTTAACCAAAAAATACATTTTGTACTCCCTAATGGACCATTTGACATACATATGGATGAGGGTTTGACGTGTAACTAAAAAATTAATAAACGAACTAACGGACGGAAGGACGGACGAATGAATGAATGAATGAATGAATAGATGAATGAATGAATGGATAAATGAATAAATAAATAACTATGCTAGACGCTAAACGCTTACCAGAATATGTCACGTGACCCTTCAGATGGACAATGACTTTTAAGTTCGACGAATATTAACCGATATGCTTACGCAGTGAAACAACCAATAGGCTATTAAAGCTACTTACTTGCATAACCTATCCAACAGTAATGGATCTGGGAAATTCAATGATGCCATACAGAAGAGCAGATCAGCTGACTTTTTGAGATCGATGACCTCTGACTGCCTGACGATGTTGTGTGAGAGAGCTCGGAGTAGGGGCGTGCTGCGGCGCCCTTTTGAGTGTAGCGCTTTCATGACCTGAGTAAAGAAAGATAAATATAAGTAAAAAATAAAAATCAGCCAGCTAAACATTATTAGAAACAAACTAAAGATAAAAATAAAAAGCATGTAAAAAGTCAACAAAGTGTACGACGCGTCGTATACGTCGTGGGGGTTCCGTCAATTATAAAAAACGTAAGTTTACCATCATCGACAATTTTAAATACATGTCCCAATTTCAGCTCAATCGGTCCAGTAGTTTTCGGACAGACACACAGATGCCTCACTGTAAGAAACATTCTTTTTCATTCTAGGAAAATTAGTTGTAATTTAATTTCTAATTTAACTGCAGTTAGTTTTAATTAAAGTTTTTAACTTTTTTGTGTCCTCCAGTAGACCTTTAGTATAAACTGTTTTAAATAAAATTAAGTTGTACCTTTATCATTTGCGGTAAAGACAAATTCATTATAAGCCTCGCAGCTTCATCGTCCCCCGTAATGCCGAGTACTGTACTCAGATCCTCTGCCATGGTGAGTGACTTGGTGTCGTACATACTGGACGTGCGCGCCAGGATCCGGCACAGTTTGAGGAAGCGGGGGTCCTTCTCGAAGTCAGACAGATTCACCTTGTTGCTGCTCGACCATTCAGAGAGCACTGACACCATCTGCAAGTTTGTGTGAGACTAGTTTTTGTACTGCAATAATCCCCACGATCGGTTAAATAACTTTACCTTGGGAGTCCTTATATTATTTAGTAATCCAACTGTGTAATCTCAGGCAAACTAAAAAGACTAATTTATCAAGAAACATTACATTCGCTCCATTAAAGTTACAGGCTCATATTTTTACGTGGCTTTGCTCTGTATGGCGTTTTCAGCTGAATAAGAGCTGGAAACTGTAACAGAAACCACTATCTAAGGTCAACTAACGACCGACCAACAGATCGATGTAGCCTAGTTGGTTGTACACTAGCCTCATGTTCATGAAGTCATGCGTTCAAACCCATACCCATGCCTGTACCAATGAGTTTTTCCAAAGGTAAGTAGAGTTCATTATAATACCAAAGGCTTTTCAGTGAAGGAAAACATCCCGAGGAAACCTGTAATGTCCAGAAAATCTGCTTGGAGCATTACTGGTAGACAGGAGTTAGGCACAAAAGATCCGAAAGGGTAGAAGTGTCGCCAGGTCTACATGGCACCCTAAGATAAGGGATCCAACTTGGCTATGACATACATATGACGTAGCATGTGTCTGGAGCACTAATGTTCTGACGGCGAAGAGATTGACTTTAAGCTTCCCTTGAAATATTACATACCTTTAAAGCGTGCCTCCTGGACACAACAGAGTTCTCAGCAACAAGTAGTAGACTATTAACATCTGTAGCCCTCTGTATCTGTCCATCCAGCTGCTGTGTTCGATTTAGTTTCACAGACTTTGGACTAGGCTTTCTGTTCTCAAACTCTGACTCTGGGGTATTAAGAGCAGCAAACGCTGCTGCTACTAAACCTGCAGAAATTTTTATGTTTATAGTAATGAAAACATCAGATTAGTAGATCTGCTCTTTGACTAATTCATGATATATCAGCCATTTGACATGAATTGCTGTTCATAGATCTTCCCCAAAAATACTCCTCCATCTTCACATACAGAAAATATCTTCAAGTTATCGGTCATCATCAACATCAGTCTATCATAGTATTATGGTCACAGAACTGTAGACCTTTATGAATATGAAAAATAAATCTACTGCAAAGGGGAATTACATGTTTACTAAAATATACAAAAATAAGAGTACAATTAGAGTAAGGAACAACTAACTGTTATGTTTATGTCCATGAAACACGTACAAATGACTCCATAAAAACTGTGCTGAAACTATCATGGAAATTTAAAACGTACAGCTGAAACTTGTGGGGTTATAACCTTAACAACTTACAGTAAAATACATTTTTGTAGTTTTATACAAAGTACATAAATAAAAAATTACCCTGGCTTACCGACTGATCAATCGCTCAGTTCAAGCTGCATAGCTAAAATCAATGGAACTAAAAACTTGAAATCAGCATCTGTACTAAGAAACTGAAAGTTCTGTACTAAGAAAGATTTTTTATTGACATTCTGTAATCTTAAAAAAATTTTTAGTCTACCCCTAAATGTGTGTTCGGAGGCAAATACTCATCGCACCCTCACTCACTTCAGTTAGGATATGTCTCTCGTTTTAAGTAGTAACTTTAACTTGGTCCATCAATATGTAGAATTCTGGTGATATGCCAATGCACAGGGGAGTAGCGGAGCGCGGGACATACCCGGGGGCGAATCAGATAGATGTAATTTTAAATTTATTAGTGTGTTGCATGACTCAAAATTAATATTTATAAATAATATTTATTAATATTGAGATCCTCCTGACAATGTGCGAGTGGCTGGACAGTCCCATCCTTAGATACTGGTTGTCCATACATTGCGATGAGAACTGTAAATATATTGAATTGATGAACTGACTAATACTATCATATATATGTTGGTATTTTTATTTTTTTATTTAATTTTATTTTATTGTAACTTTAGTATTTTTGTACCAAATTTTATTTTATTGTTATTATTTTTATATGGATTTATTAATCAGAAATAAATGAATATTATTATTATTTTGGGAATCTAAGTTATTGTCTCGTCTGACCAGCAAAATCAAAATGGCCAGACGGACTTCCTCCGGCTGAGAAGTCCAAGCGGCCGGAGGTCAGTGATTATTATTATTAAGCTCAAATCGAGGAGATGTGTGGAGAGCCTCAACTATTTGTGGCATAAGAGGTTGAAATTCCATGCACTAAAGCCACTAAAAGAACTAGTTTTACACAATCGTTCTTATTTAATAGGTATGATAAATGCCTAGGTATCATACAAAACTGCCCACAGTTTTGAAGTCTTAAACATAATCGTATATCTCACAAGTTTCCGCCGCCAGTGTAAGGGAGGCTTCACAAAGTACCACTACAAGAATGTCAGTAAGATACTTTGCCCACCTTTTCTTTTACCTGAACTTTCTCGATCTTCTGTAGAAAATTTAGCATTCTTCTCAGGATCGCTTGTAGCCTCTAGCTTATTCGTTTTATGAACTGTGGCGCCAGCATTAGAGTATTTTCTTATAGTCGATCTCGTACCTAACCTCCAAATTACAGACCCACTGAACTTTAACATCTACAACGAAATTGAAGCTCAAATTAATTGAAGACGTCGTAAACACATTCAGCCAGCGTTATATTCAGTTTCTATAATTAAAATTAGTGTACAACAAAAGGAATAACGTGGAAAATACACCGTCTTACATCACAATTAATAGTTTATTTGAAAAAGTAACAAACGATATTACAGATTAAAAGAAATGCAATGAGATGTAGACTTACCTTTTTATCACACTTTTCTCTTTAGACGATAATAAACAGAGATTATAGCATTACCAAAATGAAAAATTTACAAAATCTCGCCTGACAAAACAGACAGAATAGGTATCTGTCAAATTCATTCAATCGCTCAATCAGTTATTGTGTTGCTATAAAAATAATCATTTTATTTTATATCCCTAATGGCGGCTCCACACTAGTGCCCTGAAACTCCGTAAACAGGCGTGAACGTGAATGTGGATGGTTTTCGCGGGGTTCACGCGTGTTCACGCCTGTTCCCCGATCAGAGTCGGTATTTTGTCCCGCGACAAAGGGTTCGCGCCCCTTTCGCGCGGCGTTCACGCGTACACATCCACATTCACGTCCCCGTGCTAGTTTACTCCGGACTACAAAGGAATTTATTAATAATTAAAAATTAAATAATTATATAATTAAAAAGTTTGGAATAACGAAACTGAAAATGGTCTTTTTTAGAACATTACAATTATGAAAATGTACTGTCAAAGTAATTGCAGCAGCAACTTCTACGTCCATTTCGCGGCAGGTTTCACGAACGATTGTGAGCATCCCGTGAATGTGGAGGGCACGACTTGTGCCGTGAATTCACGGCGTGAATTCGCGCGTGAATTCACGGCACTAATGTGGAGCCGCCATAACAAAGCAAAAACTAAACGCAATAGTGATGTGCTATTAGTAGAGTGAATGATCAATGATCATGTTCCATTCATATCGACTTGGGCTACTTTCTGTTACTATAATATTGAAGACTAACAAATTGCCAGCAGTGGACGTCAACAGCCTGATGATGCTGATGAAACAAAAGGATGTTAGAAAAGGTTATGATAGCCCACTACATTTTAAGTGTATATAATTTCAAATTTACCATACATTTTTCTATGTGTATAAATGCCATGTTTATGAAATTTATCCTCCACATATTTTTTTGTGTTTGTGTAATTTTTATAATATAGATGGACTGATGCTTGACTTCTATCTTTTCTGATTGAAAGTGAAGATGAGGCGGAAGATGTATCACGCTTATTTAGAAGCTGCCTATTACTTGCTTTATGGAGATCATATTATAATTATATATCCGGAAAACGAGAGATGGCTAAGAATCCCATTCCTTGGCAGTTCGTATATTGTTTTATGTGAATTAAAGAAATATAAGAATATGTTAGAAAAATCGATCTTGTAGATATTTATTTTTCGTTTTCTTTTATTTTTGAACCTATTACATAGAAGACAAAGTCGAAGTGCTTATCTAAAATTAAATAAAATAATTTCGTTCGAAGTAATTTGTCTAACTGTTTTGAGTAAGGTCAAATGAAGTTAATCACATTTTAATAGCAATATATTCAATATGAACATTTATTGGCTGCAATCGATAAATAGTCGATAATTTGATTGATTGAACGGTTGATAAGTGGCATCCTTAGTTTCTAATTTGCAAGCTGTTTCAGGTGGGAGGTTTGTTGTGTGGTAGTATAATTTTGTTGATATTTTGAAAAGAAAAGCAACGCCGGTATCGGAAAACGCCAAAATGGTAAGCTACTATCTTGTTATATTTGCCATATTCGAATCAAAATATCCCATCACTTCTAAAATTGATACCTGAATCTCAGAATGCAACGGTTTCGAATCGGATTCTCGCGAATTTTATTCCCTTTTCTTGCAATAAACTTTCGTATTGTATTAGTATTTGCCATAAACATATAACTTATGTATATGGTAAGCTATACGTAGAAAATACATTGAGTATATTATACGTACAAATAGGTAACATTCGTACCAACCTACCTTCTCTCTGCATTGATAAATTATTACTTGATACACAGATATTTGTGGGTCTTATCGAATTTTTAATAATAATTCCAAGGTTTACATATTTACTTGTCTCACACATAGTTGTTAAGCCGAGCTCTAGTTCAAGGACGCAGCAGTAGAAAGCAATTTTGCATTTTAATGTAGGAACAGGGACACTGAAAAAACACTAGGAAACATTTCACCAATAAAGCTCAGTTTGCAAGGAACGAAGCGACTTGTTAGATTGCTGTATGCCAGAGCCAAATTGCACAACATTTTTAAATTCTTTTCCTAGCACACCCTTTTCTACACTCTAATCAATCACAACTGTTTGGATTTTCTGTGTCCCTTGTTTTTTTTGTTTATTTACACTGACCCTACAACTACCCCATTTTTAGAAGTGTGTCTGTAGTTTGTTACTAGATACTTTTTCCTGAGGTTTCTCACTTTATTTTAAGAAATTTGGGGGCTAGTTTGATTGGCTTATACTCCCATATATACTATATTAATACTCCCATTTTTGTGGAATGTCTGCGAGGACTGCTTCTATCTAATAATAATATACTTTATTCAGACTTGTTTCGAAATAGTCTTACTTTAATATGTGACATGTTAAAACCAAGAAACTAAAGAAACAAATATCATTCAGCCAACTGCCTTTTGATATAGTAAACATTATTCTAATTGCAAACAAGCTCTTAATATTTCCTATCTTTTTTGCGAATAGAATACCTCTGTGGGAATGACAATTCATCATCAGCCATGTTTTTCCCACACCCAACTCTTCCGAAGCTGTGATGGATTCAATTTTATAACAGTAAAATAATAATAAAAGCTTCTACATGAATAGTCTTTCTTTATAATTAGGTCTACTTGTTATCTTACCATAACAAATGACTGTATTGTATTTTGTGGATGTTGTTATCCAACAATCAGCTGTGAGCACGAACAGTTGATAGTTTTGTCTATTGTGTAGGTTCAGGATATTGAGTCTTCTGCCTGAGGATTGTTATTGTCGACAGTGACTTGTAGAACAAGCTTGTTTACAATTTTGGTTGGAATTGGGATTTATAATAATATGTTATATTTTTCTTTCATTGCAATCGGAACTTTTTGGTATTCATGAAATATTTCATATCATGTTTGAATGAATCTGGGTCATCTTATATTCGAATTTTTATAGTATTTCATATGTTTGTACCCTAGAATGTAAACCAAAGAATAGTGATGATTTGTGCCATGTTGAATGGCATAATTTTCTAATAATTAGAACAAAATGTTGACTGTGAATGCTTGGTAGATAGATTGGTTTGGTAAGTCCATAAACTTTGTTAATAGTAATTAACCTAGTGAAAAACTCTTAATCATAAAGTGATTTAGATATTTGCTATTAAAATTTTAATATTTAAAAGAAATTATGATTACCCATAGATACAAGATAGCAGAATATATCAAATGTAATAATAATTAGCAGCTGTTCTTGAGTTATTTATGAGTGACGTCTGAATGTTGGTATTAGAAAAGGCACATAAAATGAGGTCATAGGAACACAGTTAACAGTATAGTAAATCCAATTACAATGGTATCCGTTTGCACACTGCAAGCTATTTGTATTGATCAGTGCATTGTTAGACTTTCTAGGTAAACTGACGTATTTGCAAATGAAATTAATACTATAATTTGTGCATAAAAGGATTGTTATCATATGTGAGTGTTGAACTTGTTCTACCAAGTTTAAAAAAATCAATTAGCTAATTCAGAATCTAATATGCAAATAATTTAAAAAATTATTTCACTGTTGGTATGCTAATTTATTGATAATTGACATTAATTAGCATTTGTCGTCCTATAAAAATACTAAGGGACAATTAACATATGTTTTTAAATTTTGCTTTTGGGAAAGAGAGTTTATCTAGGGAATACATTTCTCTATTCATAGTAGAAGTAAACGTTATGGAATGATGAAGCAATGGTTTTTCTCATTCCAATACTAATAGAGTTCTGATTTTGGACTTATCAAATTTTTATGTTATCTTTATTTTATACTAGCTGTTGCCCGCGACTTCGTTCGCGTGGGCAACTTAACATTATACATTATTATGTATTCCTAAAAGAAATCTATTAAGCTGTTTGTGCACTGAAAATATTTATATGCATAAAATTAGTGTGCCGTCGACAATTCCGCCCTTGGACTACAGAATTAATGTCTTTTTTTAAAGTTGACATTCTTCATGTTTATCATGAATTATAAGATTATCATATAATTATTTGTTTAAATTTATTTATTATAAGAAAAGCGATTTCTTTTGTTTTTCTACTGTTTTATTATATGTGTAGATTATGTTTGCCTACACATTTTTAATTTAGGAGAAATGTAAGTAATTGCTAGAAAGCAAATATAAAACACAAGTGAAATTAGTTAGTATATAATTAAGATCAAGGCACAATCATTTAAGACAAATTAAGTTAATTAATTGTTATATTTTCCTTATACATCTATAATGTTAATTAAATTAGAATACTTTGTGAACACACAAATATAATAGAATACAAAAACTTATACAACTATTGTTATAAACAGCACATTTCTAAGGCACTTTTTATTCAAGCCATATTTTTGTACTTAGTAAACAAATTGTATAACACCCTGAGTGTGGACTTAAGGTCGAGATTCACAATGTCTTCAGGCCTGGCCTTTGGTTTAGCAAGTCCGACATCTTGCATCAATTCAAAGGCAAACGAAACGTTATGGACCTTCTGGTCAAAATCCTGAGGAGTGAGGTGAAAATCATACAATGGTACGAAGAATCCTTCCAACAGACCCATTAAAAGACATAGATATACTCCATCGTGGAATTGAGAGTCCAAGTCCATGACCTCAAGGTTCACTTTGCTCAAATGTTTGTTTACAAAGGTAATTAGTGATTTCTTCACAACTTGCAGCTTATCTGCTGCATGATCAAACAGAGCATCAAAAGCGTCTCTTTCACATTTCATGCCCAGTTCATCATAGGTAGTTGTGATTTCTTCAATGTATGTCCTGTGAGAGAGTTGGTTCAAAACATCCTTTTTCACAGCTATCATTGTAACACTCACATTCTCAGGCAGGCGTACTGGAGCACGGAAATGCCGGGCCAAAGCAACTAACAAGTGTAGTATGGACACAACATTCTTTGAGTGTACTGAATTCACACTCCATTTCTGAACAGGTTTTTGACTGCCATACAATACTCTATTAACTGCCCTCAATACTGTAGCTAGTTTTTGTCGCTGCCCTTCCTCTGATTGTGTCACCTCTGGTACATCAAGTTTGGTCTCTGTCAGCTTTTCTAGAAGCTTCTGTATTATCTGCCCATCGTAGAGATCCTCACTAATGTCCTTCACGATGATTCTCTGCATGGCAAGTTCGTTGTTGATCCACTCAATGAGGACTTCAATCAACTCTTTCACTCTCGGATCCTCAAGGCATCGAGACTCGATCATGGATCTTTCTTCATTATCCTGTAATGTGTACTCTTCAGGGGGAATTTCGGGGGTGATTGGGGTACCAGGCGAGTCTATCGCGTGTTTGCCCTCTGCCTGTACTTCGTGGACTTCCTTTATGCGCTTCTTGCGCCCTATAGTTCCAAGTTTGTCCCAGAATGATTCATCTTTGTCCTCCTTTTTGGGCGAAACGGGTGTACGAGGTGGGTTTTCTGCTGTAGCCATTTTTATTTTTCACACAAACAGCTTGTTGAGTTTATCTTGATGGTACATAACAGTCAACACCCATTCAATTTACGACCTACAGTTAAGCCCACACAGTGATTCCACAACACAAATTCTAAAATAAATCGTGTGTACTAACGCAATAACATAACAAGTGCTATACGACTCGCCCCACCCACTCGTGTGGTGACTTCACTTAGTGACATTGACAGCTAACTTTGTCAGTGTTACCACATTGTTTTAATAAATCTACCAGTGTCCGTCAAAATCTACTAAACTTGACAGTTTCAGTAGTCCAAATAAGACATAAATAAAAATGATAAAAACGAATTAAATTATAGTTTTTTTAATCATGGAATTATTTGATAGCGCTGTAAACGCTGTCCTTTATGAGGATAGGATCTGATCACTTCATCAGAAAGGCATGCTTTTTAGAATTAATGCACTATGTTTGTATGTTAACGGAATCTTGTCATATTAACTCGAATTCTATGTATTATGACATGGTTTCTTAATATTCTGATTGCGTGCGGATTATACCCTCACGAAAATAGACTAATGAAGCCATTAACACCTAGTGAATGTATTTATCGTGTTCTGTGCAGGCGGGGGCAGATGGCGCCGGTGCAGCTCGCTGAGCACGCGCCGCTCCCCGCCCCCTCCCAAGTACATTACTCCATCGGTAAGTACTCGTCCTTGTCTGAACTACGATCCATTTGAGACATTTTTCATGAGTTCTAGTCGATAGAGCAAATCAGGAGATGTGCTGTCTATATTAATCTACGCTACAATTGTGACTTTGTACGTAGTTTTCGGTCAATATTTGCGCAAATGTATGGCACCGGTTTACTTCTAGAGGTATTTTTTACCACCTCGTTGGGGTGCAAAAAATACCACCTTTGTCTTACATACTTTTACTTGCATGAAGGCTGTTGATTCGTATGCACATTATATTCTTCTTAAGTTGATTTTCTCAACAGACTGCTCTATAACGGAGGTGTCTTACGTGCTGCACGACTTATCTTGGAAGAGCGCCGATGGACCGGACACCGACTTGCCCGAAAAGGTATGTTTTGTGTGCATAGGATAAAATATAGTATAGTTTCTTTACTAATTACAGTTTTGACTTGAAACGTCTTGAGGAGGTTATTTCTATTCGTTTTATGGACAGCAGTTTGTTGGGTATTTCTCTTTTTCCATAATAATATATACTTTAAACTGTGATGTTTAGTAATAATACTATATTATGCAACAAATGTATGTGCATGTGTACACTATGTGGGAAACAAATAAACGTGATTAAGCTGATTTTCTTGAAATCGAAAACTTCCTAACCTCAAACCTTACTAAAGCTTACTATCAACATTATTAAAGAACTAAAGAATAGTGAATATTGGCAGTTATAGACAGGCTTCAAAGGGCTCATTCCCAAGGCCGTAAAACGTATAACAATAATAAAACAGAAACGTATTTACATTCGGTACCTTAAAATGGACGGTCGGTAAAACATGGTAATAGATTCGAAATTATTGAAAATACGATTAAACCAATTGTACAACATGAAAAAGCTAATATTGACACTGGCCACATTTGACATGACATCATAATGTGACGTAATAGAGCCATCATTTTAGAGCAAGAAAACCGGACTCGTCCTAAAGCTCCTCTATCTCTTGACTGTGGAGGAGACAGAAAGCCATTTCGTTTCGCTTGTTTCGAACTAGGATCAAGTATTTCGAACTTGTAACTGGACTTTTTTCTATGGTTAGACTGTGGTAAAACATACATGGCAACATTTGCCGAACATTTAGGAATCAGACCATATCTGGATAACCATGTTTTTATGTTCAGTCCTAAAAGCAGTATGACCGTTCACATTTTGTCGGTTTTGCAAATATTACGATGTATATATTTTTTTATACAAGTAGATATGCCCGCGGTACCGCTCGCTTGGACTACACTAAAATCTGGCCGAAGAATATAATATCTATGAATTAAAAGAAAAAACACATAAATTGATTCTTGATTGATTGACAGGCAGAAAGAGAGACGTGCGTGTAGTAATATAAACAATTCCTTGTTTGAAACAACTCTTGACAGTTTATCATTAAACAAAATACCAACAGGCCAAACGTCTTGCGGACTTTTAATTCAGATATCCGGCCCGTAATTTACCCCCGATGGCCGGCGGCGGATCGATACGGCCCAGCTCGCAGTAGCATTGACATGGGGTTCCAACCCCGACCCACGCGCAATCTGGGGTTGTTGGGGGCTCAAGTTTTATTACACTTTTATATTGTTTGAGTTGACGGATTATTGTTATTGACGAATTAAGTAGATGTTCGTATGTATGTGTGATAGGAATATTGCAGAAGTTCAAGTTAAAAATATTTCTGAAAAATGGTTTTTACGCCCCGGACAATTTTTTACGCCAAAATGAGGTTTTTGTTCCATAGAACCCTCTTTTGTACACTTCGACCACAAGCGTCGAAGAACCGATTACCGTTGGAGTACCCAAGTGGCATTCGGGGTTCTATATAAGATGTATAGTGGTTCACATGTACTCCACAAGCTGTGTAAGTCAGCTGTATAACCAGTTTGGGCACAAATTAGACAGCCTTAAGTTCACTATGGCTGTACATTAGCGTTATATTAGCAGTTTAAGAAGTAACATCGGGCTTAAAGGCTGACTTACGGCGCTATATGGGACACATGTGAACCATACAACGTCCATGAGCGTAATAAAGAGTAACAAGTGGCTAAATACACAGCCTTCACAGTTATAAAATCCCACAAAAGTACTCCAGTGCTACCTAAAGTTCACGTGTGTCCTAAATTATTTCTTTTATTTATTAATTTTCCTCATTTAGTTTGGTTTTGTGTGTACGCCCGGCCATCAGAAACATTAACTCCGGCGGATATCAATTGGATAAAAATTTATGATAACACGCGGTAAGTATACCTGTTTTAAATACTTAATAATGTTAAATGCCATGGGAATTCAACTTTATCGTGAAATGTATACATATTTACAGCTAAAATATTCACGCGCCTCTGTAAAAACGCGATATTCATTTTAAAATATTTAAAACTGGCTGAGAGGAAATCTACAATTTTCAGTTTTTGATATTATATTGGCATTATAATTATACTACGGTAATTAATTAAAACATAAAACCCAAACTCAATCGCTCTATCTGCGTATTTTGTGATAAATCTGCATGATAATTTTGGAGATTTATATGGTAAATATTTTAGGTTACGTGAACAAAATGGTGGAAATGAAATACGGCTAGAGCGTATATAGGTTCACATGTGTTCTGTTAGAATGCTGTTGGCTATATGAAGTCCCACATTTGTACCACTACAGAACCAATGTCTATAAATGTATTCTAATGTGAACTTATGTACAGCTTTAAGATGTAATTCAGGTCAATTGTGATCATCGTTTTATTCTTTCATATACTGAAATTTTAGAGATCCGCAATAATAATTATTGTCCGTTAAATCGCCTAGCCCAGGTACTAAGTCAAGTATAAAGTACAAATTTTGTAACAAACTAACAAAAAACACTTTTTGTTTTCGTGTGAACCACACAGTTTGGTGTCAGAGTATTTACACTTACAAAAACACTACGTTGTTCAAGGAGGTATTTAAAAGAATGTAAACAAACTAGATAAAGAGGGACGAATTTGCGAATATTCTTTTGCAATTTTTCTTCTTATTCCACCGGTTCTCGCTCTTATTTTCCAAGATTTTTTATTCATTTTCACAAATTTTTGCACGCGACGTAATAAACACAATACACGTCAGCTTGTGGGATAAGTGTAATAGAATATCACATTCACATTCATGTTCAGCTTACAGCAAATAAGAGTAGTACTTGTGGACAAATAAACTGCTATTGAAGTTAATGGACAACACATGTAGTCCTTTTAACAGCCTACAGTGCACATGTGAACCATTTAAACACTTCTATACAGATAGTAAAAAAGGTTATTTTAATGACCACAAACAACTCCTACTACAGCTACTAGCTGTATAACAGTCTAAAACAAGTAAACATAACAGCCTTTGGCTGTATAAATGACCACGTGTGTTCTATTAATATGCTAGCTGTATAACATCGTACAAGTAGACCGTTAAACAGCGATTGCCGTATCTCTACCCTCCTATAATGCTCTTAGTCAGACGGCTGACTAAAGGACAGTTGTTAGAGTATTATAACACCAACAACCGTATAAAAGTATAACTCTACACTCCTATAAGTCCCTTAGACAGGTATAGGTGGTGTTAATCGCAATAATGCAGCTTATACATCACGAGTGAACTGTAATAATACTTTAAGTTCACATGGGAACTAAATGTGTACTCTTAAATGGAGTAAAATGCTACTTGGGTAGTTCTCGAGTGGAGACCGCGACTGGGTAGGCGTAGTGTGGGACCCCCTGGCTAGATGGAGCGACGATCTGCGTAAGGCGGCTGGCAGTGACTGGATTAGAAGAGCCGAGAAACGCGTGCGCGCCTTGGGAGAGGCCTTTGTCCAGCAGTGGACTCTCGCAGGCTGATGATGTATAACTGCAGTGGTTTCAGGGTGCGGTATAGTAAGAGGGAACGTCTAACTTCTAATTGCAGTACTGTCCTATTGGATTTTGACAACTGTCGAATTTCTCCGACGGTCCTTTAACCGAGTCTCCACTGTACCTCTCTAGTCTTCTTGCCTGGCTTCCCTTCCGACATATTTTAAAAACAAATCTAAAATTAACACCAACGCTAGCACCCTTTATTTAAAGCCACGCGTCAAACTCCTTATTCCACACACACTCTATCATTCCATCCCATTCATCCCTCCACTTCGCTACACCCCACGGAACCAAACCTGAGAACACGTCCTATGAATAGTTCCCAATATATCACTGCGTTCCCTTAGTAGAAGACAGCCGTATCTTTCATACTAAATATGTGAGAGATAGGACTCTCTTCTACCAAGGAACTGGTAGTCAACAAGGGTGCTAATGATTTGAGGATCGATTCCCTGCTGAGCAAGCTTAGGTGAGAAAGGGTTTTGGATTTCAGTTACAACGCGAGATACTGTAGTAAGTTTTGACTCATGTATCCTCATTTAGATGTAACTTGTACATTTTCAGAGTTAAAGGTACAGATACGTACATGCTCATTAGTAGCATGCTAATAAGTATCATCAATTGTAGCATGCTCATGGCGAGTTCACATTTGCTTTGATCTAGCATGCTACCTAAAAAAGCTTTGTACCAAATACACATATTTAAGATTTTTCATTAAAATGAATGAGTAGTCCCTTACGAAGTTGAAAATTATACTCGTACAAGTGACCCAAGTAATCAACAACGTTCTATTAATGACAGTTTCTTACAAAATGAACTCAACAAAACTATTCAGTACTAGCATGCTAATAAGTCGGTAGCATTTTCTCAAAATTAGCATGCTCTCGTGCTACTAATGAGCATGTGGGTACCTTAATATGTAAAAAAATTGTTTTGAGTTGGCAATGCTATTCAAATCAAAACAGGCCCTAAGCAGGTGTCAGTAAAACCTCACAAGTTACAAGCTACTGTTAAAGGCAGTACCGCTCCTTGCAAATATGGCTTATGTCAAACACATACCGTAGTTGGTAACTGCAATCAGTCGTATGTCAAGTTTATTTGAGTTTTTTTTTAAGGATGTTTTGGCTTGGTTACAAAACCTTTAAGCCATGTCTTATTTTGTGTCACTGCACATATCACTTTATATTTTGATAAAGGTGTTTTTTAAGTAACTATATATTGGATGGAAGCACTCTTCGTTGTCCAATAAAAGTTGGTTTCAATCAGGTATTGTTTTGATTGAATCAGGTCGCCATTCAATCAAAACAATTATTGGATTTAGAAATAAACGTTTTTTTTTAAATTCCTCTTAAGTAAGTTGATATTTTTGACATTGCGCTAATTGACGATGTTGTTCACTGCTAAACTGCTTTGTAAGTAATATTTATTATTCATCATTCTTCGTTATTTCTGATGAAGTCTTCACTCCCCTTGCCCTTAGATGGCGTAACAATGTTACATTTTCACACATTAATGGTCCGAAATTGTGACACGTCGACTGGCAGGGGAGGGAATCTAATCTCCGTGCAATAAGTTGTAATCCCCAGTCCCTCGCCTGTAGATCGGAGGGCGGTGCTTCGAGAATTCGTTGCAATATTGATCTTATAAAGCATTTTCTTCCTAGAATCCGTATACATTATTACGGAGCTATCTAAATCTTATCTATGGATCACTTATAGTGAAAACTACATACTTCCTGAAAACGATACTGGAAATATCCGAAATATTATTTTTATGATGTTGATATTCTATAACTAAACATCTAATCCGCCTTCAAAACGACAAAGTTTATTCTTCCAAATGCCATTATTAATGTGCGGGTTTTTTTTTTTTGGCATTTCCTAAGGAAATTTTTTTTCATTGTCTAGTAAAAAAAAAGGCTCCAGTTATTGGAGCTGAGCTGAACGCAACTAGGAAAATGACGAAATCCTGGTGGTTGATTACACACATGCCATTCTCCGCTTAGTTTTTTCAGGAAACATAGGTCCCATAAAATACAAAATACAAAAAAATTATTATTAAAATGGTTTTGATGGACGCTGGGCCTTAGTCACGTGGCGGTGACACGTGCAGCGAACATGCACTGGACGTTGCTGCGGCTTCCATTGACGTATGTGAATGTATATTTATCCTAATTCTGAAATCGTTAAAGGCTTCTTTTAATTGGGATAGGTGAATGTCGGCGAGTTTCGTATATTTATGTACATCGTTGTGATGTTTAGAAACATTTGAAGGTTATTCAAATTACTTAATAATTACTTACTATTGTATTTCACGGTCCGGAGGTGCAGCCTGGCGACCTGTATTTACAGGCTACTGTGTAACCTTGTTCAGGCACCAGACTTCACAAAAAGTTGTGAAGTAAATAAATGAATTTGTATTTGTATTCATTGGAGGATATTTGTTAAAAATAAATTGAAGACAAATTTTTTTTGTTAAAAATCTATGGTTCATAGATTTAGAATATTTTTTGCAAGTTTCTTCAATGTACAGCAACGCGAAGTTTACGATTTTATTTATTAGATCGTTATCGGTAGCATATAATGCTACCGATAACGATTTCTAGTTAATAAACTTGAAGTATACGAGTACCTACTCTGTTAGCGAATTATTACTATTTACACGGATATAAAGCAACTACTCAAACTTCAGTTGACAGTTCTGTCAATAATCATAATGAATGTGTCAATCAGTATTCAGCTCCAAACACATTTCCTACTTGTATTATTATAAACTAGCTGTTGCCCGCGACTTCTTAACATCACAAATTATTATGATTTCTCGTAGGAATGGGATGTTTTTTCGGGATAAAAACTATCCTATGTCCTATTCCAGGACCTAACATATATGTGTCCCAAGTTACATCACGATCCGTCCGGTGGTTGAAGCGTGATTGAGTAACAAACATCCAAATATCCAAACTTTTACATTTATAATATTAGTAGGATAGGATCAGTAGGATTAATTTAAAGACAGAGTTTAAACGACACGGTCCTAATGCCGTAAAATCTTTTAAAAACTGTGTCAGCTCTTGAATCAAGATCACTTTTAAAACCCTCAGTGTACTTTTTAGTTTTTCATTCTATTTGTATTCGCTGGCCGCCGTTTCCTTCGACGTCACGTGACTTGAATACATCGCTCTTTACCAAACATAATATTTATGGCCACGACTCATGGGACATAGTCATGCGCTTGCTGGTATGTTCAAATACTGGACAACCCTACAAAAACTGTAGGGTTGTCCAGTATTTGGATCTCTTTAACTTTATGATGTCCTTGGAGATAGATATGCCCTCACGATTGCTACCAGTCCTCGTTATCCTCTTTCCTCATCTAGCACTTTGTCCATATCAAAATGAATTCTTTCTGTTAATGTATTTCTTGCGTGCCTTCTACATACATACATACATACATAATGCTCATGCCTTGGTCCCGGAGGCGTAGGCAGAGACGATGCCACTTTGCGCGATCCCGACACACGTCGCAAAGCGACTTTCCTTCGCCCGCTTTTCGCCCCGTGATACCACTTGGCGTGATGTGTGGCGAACAACATCACCACCTCCGTGTTGAGACACGTTGTGGTACCACGATAAGCTAGGGAAATTATTGTCCACCATTAGAGCCCCGCATGACTCGGTAAGGCTTTTCCTAGCTCCTTACTTTCTAATGTGGGAAATAAGGTTTATATCTATCTATATCCATTGTGTAGGATGTACAGCGCTCTTGAAGTTACTAGCTAGTCGGTTATTAGACGACACTTCTGTTATTGACTACTACACACGTAAAACATATTATACTGTCCTGAAATCCTGTGATATCTTTATTTCACTTTTACGAAAATAAACGATTTTCCCGACACGCCTACAGACTTCTCGATTCATATTTACATAAATGATGATTGTCTCTTGCCATTTACGTTCCCGAGGATTGTAACATAATATATTATAACTTCTTTTCGTTTGCTTATTTACTCAGGTGCTTAGCCTAGGATCTAGCTTCTCTAATCATATTGTAAATAGACGCAGACTGCCTTGGCATTATTGATTGTATCGCAAACAGTCTCCGGTCTCCCGCCCACACGGTTCGTGTCAAATTCGCAATGTTTAAATAGCTACTAACTGGGAGCTCTAAATCTTCTCATCGACGATCTCTATCTACTACTAGATGGACCGTTCCAAACAATCGCTCCACGCGAGTAGCCACAATTCTTTCACATTCACAATGAAACTTGTGCAGTTACTACTCAGAAAATTTAATTATTTACTAAATATTGACATTATTTAACCGTAGCGTTAATATTTAGTAATAATTAAAGGTTCTGCGTAGTAACTGCACAAGTTTCATTGTGAATGTGAAAGAGGTGTGGCTACTTGCGTGGAACAGAGCGATTGTTTGGAACGCTCCATCTAGTAGTAAATAGAGAACGTTGGCCCTCATGCAAATCAAAGCTTAGTTGCATACCGCTAACTATGCAGGTTCTGGTTTTGCCGTTAAACCTGCTAAATATAAAGGTAGGCAAATTAGAGTTGTAAGTAAACCAGATAAGTTACTGCGCCCTTGTTGTTGATTTGGCTTCGTATGGTGGATTTCAATTTTTGTTATGGTCAGAAATGGTGAACGGACTGCCCGCCTGATGGTAACCTGTCACTGTCGCCCATAAACCTGCATCACAAAGGCCACAAGTCCGTCGCCACCCTGAGGACTATCTTAGAATGTCTCATTAAAGTCAAGTCAAAGTCAAAATCATTTATTGCATATGAGTATTGCATATGAGTAATCATGTATTGCACTTGGTACATTTATACACGTCATTTTTTTATCGACTATTCTTATTAAAATATATAAAATTAGAATTCTCTATGCGCTGATTCTGCGCATAGAGAATTCTAATTTTATATTAATTTAGCAGAGTAATGAAAATTTAATCTAAGAGTAAGTTGCTGTTAATATTCATATATTCGTGGTTTCACACAATACGTCTGCAGCACCTCAACAGCCTAGCATTTTGTTTTTAAAAGTAAAATAAAAACATATTCAATTCAGACTAATCACATTGGCCTGAAGAAGAAGAAATTGGACTTCGATTCCTTCCTTCTGTTTAGATTGAACTATATTGTAAATATCACATGCTTTTAAACCGATATGAATCGTCCCGTCACATTGCCTCTGGCTTTCAATGCCGCTTAATCAAATCATTCCACATAAATTGCCTCGCATATCGAATTTGTTTCGCCATAATCCCCGTGGACTACGTTAATATGCAGATTAGATGGCTATGTTGGCTTGGTGGCGCTAACAAAGTTAATATGAGCTCTGTAACGCGACAGCGCCCTCTGTGTTTATTTCCCCATTCAACTCCGCTGTACCCGCACCTCATCCCTAAATTTCCCCGCCGTCCTATCTAACAAACAATTTCCTGCTTTATTTTCAACGAGCAAAGCTCAAATCAAATGTTATATGTAGTCGCTTGTGACGTTGCAAAATCGATTGACAATTGCTTGTCCAATCCAATAGCTACGTTTGAGCTAAGACCGTATTTCTAGGGGCAGTTGGTTGGAAATTGTTAGAACGGTGTGCGCAAATACGCAGCCTCCCCCCGGGGTTGTCGGTCGATCCTTCCAGTCGCCTCGCCGGCGTGGCACGGGCGCGTTCCCGTAGAAAAAAATCGAAACCAACAAAAAAGGAAAACAAATCCACCTTTTCCTTTCTCGTGCAAGGAAAAACGGTGAAGCTTTTGGCATTAAATTTCGCGTTTTTAACTCAGTTCGTTAATTTCGTAGAGATTTTCTGTGAATTTTGATGGTGATAGATGATTGTGAAGATTTGTGTCTACAAATGTTGTAGAACAAACGAGGAAGTGATATGTCTGATGTGGTCAAGTGTAATTTGCGATTTTAAGTGTTCAGCGGAGTCTAACAAAGCGTTTTCGCGAGATTTCTGCAATAGTAGGAGCTTAGTTTTTAGAGCTTAGTTCTTAACAAGTTATATTTTAATTTGGGAGGCTAACAAAGAGGTATAGTCTGGTATTTTGTGTTGGATATCGTCATGTGGCCGCTTGTAGTTAGGTTTTGCAAAAACGCTTTTGTCTTTGTTGGACAAACAAGCTTTAAAACTGCAAAATGAAACACAAAGTTTGCAGAATGACTAACGCACTTCAATAGTCATGCAATAGGAAAAGTAGTGGTCCCAGAATCACCCTAGCGGTAACTCTGTTAATTATATTGTCAATGAGTGTTAATATAGGTTTAAATAGCACGTCCGTTACATTGATAGTGATTATTTACATAGGCACGTTGGCTTCCATTATTTCAGGGAAACCAAATCTGTAGATACTGTTCAGAATAATCTACAAGCAGATAATCAAACGCTCTTGATGAAAGTTCATATATCGTTTTTAATCAAGCTGACGCAAGGCTGTCATCGTCGATAACAAATGGATGCCGAAGCATGACGTCAGTTTGACTGAACGTTCATTATTCTTTGCACATTGCACACATTGTAGCATGGGATGTCATAATCGTAATTTAGTGAGATAGTAGAAATAGTTGGTACAAAATTCACTAAATCTTGTTTTAGCTTTTAAATTTCTACTTTAACATTTAATATTCTAATTATCGATACAAATCAGCTGATAATAATCGCGTAGGTGTTTAATAAGTTGATAACCATCATAAACAGATCGTTTCTAAACTGAGATTTATACTTTTATATTTAGATAAAAAAAATGTTGGTCGGTAGGTTCTTAATATTATTTTAACAAGGTATGCTTGCTTAATATCAATATTGGTATCACATTAAATAAATAATAGCAACTTTTAAGTACTTATACTTATTTATTCAGCCTTTTGAGCCTTGAGAACTTTAGGATAAGCTGACATTGTGTTTTGATTACTTTCTGTTTTTTATTTATTTTACACATGGCTGGCGTTAAAGCGTCTTTTGGAAATACATAGCAAAGAGCGACCAGTATCTACGTAATAAAATTAAGCTGCTGTAGAGTCATCATCATCATCAGGTTATTTTTGTCTCCACTGCAGGAGCACATTCCTCTCTCATCTGCCGGAGACAGACGGAGGATTTGGCCTACACTCCCCGCGCTGGCCAGACGGGTTGGGGAGACCTGATTAATGTTTTATAATGTATTCCCTTACTTGCCTTGTACGACATCCACGGGTAGAGTTGGAGTGGTCCTATTCTACTCTACCGGAAACCACACGGCTGTAGAGTGACAGCAACAAAATATTCGTAATTAATTCAGATTGTAAGCTGCTGTAAAAAGCTTTGTCCGAAAGTGACTTATTAATAAAGTTCTTTTTTATTGATTTATTTACCAATATCATGGTCAACTTTGTTGTCAAAAAACTTAACCTTAAAAGTCAAAAGAAATTCAGTTGAATGTCGCAACAATTAGTCTTTATTAACAACCTCGACAACCTTCCGGGCCGTATCGATACAGCCATGTTTACAGTCGCAATGCGCAAGTCTTGAAACGTCGCGCCGGCTCGACCCTGGCTCTACGCCAGATTATCAGCTGATACCGACAACTTTCCTTTTGTGTCTTGCTTTTAATGCTGGCAAAGGCACTATGGAGTTCTTGTCGTCCTTCGTCCTTTGTCTTTGAATTTTTTGTTCTGTTTTGCATATACGTACTTAACCATAGTTTCTTTTTATAGTACAGTTCTTAAAACAACAATTATGTTGATCAACTACTTGCCACAGTTAAAGTTTTAATATTTCTATTCGCATCTGATCTAATTCTCATATCCTCCGACTCTCTTGGTTTGTCTAAATCGGTGCCTGGAATTATTTTACATGGAATCTGTCTTTTGTTAATGTTTAATACAATCTTATGATCACAACAAAACATTATCACTGTCAGTGTAATTACGTTATTTTATTATTTATTCTCGCTGGCATACGATTGTATTGTGGGAGCCTCATCTGTCGTTAAATTTCTTTCCAGCACCGAACACAGTTAATTAACTTCCACTACAGTATCGAGTCAAAACACTAAAAAAGTCTTTCTTCATTGATTTTAAAAGTCTTAAGTTTAAAGGCTACACTACTATTGCATGTTTTATTACAGCAATCGTTTTAATGGACCACAATATCCATTAGTTCATTGCTCCTAGCCAGGGTGCGCCGTTTGCTTAATTAATTTTCATTTTATTCAAATGGCGGCAATTTTATCATTTACAGTTAGTTTGTGTTTGAGAATATATTAGTGTATCTATCTTCCTCTTCGACGTAGTAATTTTACATTCTTTAATGATGTATAGCAGAAGATATCATGATGTTTTGTTTATTTGGTTTATCAACTGCTCTGAGATTACCATTGTTCTTCAGAAAGTTCAGTATTAATATGAGCTAGTGGGGATTTGTTATTTATTTATTGGTAGCTAAAGGGAATTCCGTAAACCCAGGAAATGTTATTCCAGTTTTATTCATAGGTCCATCTACGTCGGAGAACAGATGTGGATCTTTAAATTAGTTATTATGACTTTGTGTTTTATCCCTCTTTCTTTTCCTAGCGTTAATTTCTCTAACACCGATCATAAATAGGTTCTTTCTAACAATCTTTCAAATGGTCGCATAACATTACATGCAAGCTGTTTGCTTGTCATCATATTCAGAGCGTGACTCTGTCGTCTCACCTCGATGTGCGATCTACTTTACTGGTATGTTAGGAGTGCTCTCGAATGCAGTAAACATTGGATTGGTCTCGGATTAGGTACTTATTGTCTAAGGAAACGTCGCCTTCATTGGTCCCAAACCCCTTTCAATGTCAGACGTAATCTGTGGATGACTGACATGTCAATGAGACTAGAACTCAGCGACGAAAAAGTTAACAAAGGCCATAAAATAAAAATATATGCATATTATTTTGAGACCTGGGCCGATGACGTCATTTTCAATGTATCGCCAGCCCTGGGGTCTCCGGAGGTAAGGACCAGTCGAATCGAAATGTCACGTACAACCCGTACAAATTAACTTAAGACTCCGCTCGAATGTGACCCCTTTCCCGTATCCCTTGAAAATGACGTCATCGGCACAGGTCAAGATTTTTAAAATTTTATTTTAATATATTATAAATAATCATAACTTATAATCTACGGCTATATTTATAGCTAATTCATACGGGTTGTATTTCTTTTTCGTAGTTTTTATTGTTTGCATTTCTTTTGTATTTCTTAATATAAAAATACCATCATTAATTTACAAAATTATCATTAACATTATCAATTTATCAAATTACTCATCGTTTTTACAGAATTACAATAGCACATGTACAAAAAATTTGTATAAACAACTTATTTTGAATATTTTTTTCGTTTTAGATATGTATTTGTTGGGTCGTCTACTTAAAGACCATGATAAAACTTAGTGGCAGGTGATATAGGTAAATTGAATGGTGCTAGGTTTATCCTTTCTCCAATTTCGATAGGCAAACATTAAAAGACACGACCCATTACCGTTATAAAAACAAGCTTGGCCCGAATGTCTTCGGTTTCTAACCTAGCCAATATAATTAATTTGATACTTTTGTTTTCATTGCGGAGAAATTTAGGTTAATTCTGATCCAAATCGTTCGCAATCCTCACTTTGATTCGCTAATCGATTCACTCGGACTAATGTTTGCATTTAAATTGATTTCAATGAGCGTGTTTGTTCTTACGTGATGCGACGCTCTAGTTAAAGCCATCTTACTTTATGGTAAATAGTGAAGTCAAGGCATACTTATTTCTTACTAGATGTGCCCGCGGCTCTGCTCGCGTGGACTACAGAATTATTTCCCTCTCCCGTCACACCAACACCGCACCGCTCTTTCCCTCTTTCTCGCTTACTCCAAATATAGTCATAGTCATCGTAATCTGAATTCTGCCGAGCATTATACTTTGTTGTATTGTGCACTTAATGTAATGAATGAGAGAGTTTTTAGAAAAATATGAAGTAAACCGATTGCGATGAAATAAAGACTAAATGTTACTCGAAATTAAGCCCTGTTTTTCTAAAAGCTTCATCAGAATTGGTTCAGTAGTTTTCACGTGATGAGTGCGCAGACTAAAAGACAAACAGACAAAATCCAAAATGATCTTAATGTTTTCTATTAATTTAATTTATTTATTTTAAAGATAACATCAATACATTTTACTTAGCCTTCATCCCCCAAATTCTGTTTTGAACAATATAGTACAGACACGCGAAGTTCTTTTAGCGAAACCACAGAACCACAAATTTTACGCACTACATGACAGAATCAAAGAGACTGCTGGGCGTCTCTTCAAATCAATAATTGCTTATCTCGATAATAATATATATATTATAAGACGTAAATACTGTACATAACACTTATACCCAGGCTGTTTGATAAACTCAGTATCTTGAATTATTATCCCGCCATATCAATTCCGTACTGCGCGCGCCCTGCGCACGCGCAAGCGCTCGTGTCAGTCGGTCTCCGCGACACGTGCGAACTGCGCGCGCTCACCGCTCCCCATTCAAATTTCTAACGCTTTGAATAACTTCTCGCGACTATGGAACTGTTAATTTTTTGAAACATTTTTTTTAGTGATTATAATTATGGTTATGACTAGTGTGAAGTAGACTATAGTGATGTGTTTTTGTTGCAAATATAGGGGTTTGTTGAATAACTAAGTTATCGGCGGAATGCGTAGAAATCGTTTCGCTCTAACGATTGGATTGGAACCATCATGGAATAACTATTAGTTATTGGGTACTTGGAGCGGTTTCAGGCACCAGTGCGTTGCGTTTCATGGCGGTTGGCGTCGGCTGGTACCGCTATGATTAGACCTTGCTTTTTTCTTCTATATAACTGTATTATTTGTACCTATACCTGTGATATACTAGAATCTCTGCATATTTTTAAAATATACCGTTGCTTGGTGGTGTAAACGCTTTAATTTCGGACACGTATAAATAGGACTTAGCTAATCAATCCTACTAATATTATAAACGCGAAAGTTTGTAAGTATGGATGGATGTTTGTTACTCTTTCACGTGAAAACTACTGAATGGATTTTAATGAAACTTTACAATAATATAGCTTATACATCAGAATAACACATAGGCTACAATTTATAAAGATATTGTGTGAATTGTCCAAAATATCAAGTAAGTAGGAAAAAATATACCATCTGCGTGCTATTCTGGCGTGCGCCATAAAATTATAATATTAATGTCATAATGTTAGTTCTTTTCTACGCCACGCTAATATAAGCTACTCGAAATACTAATTTTGCGCAGACGAAGTGGCGGGCTCCAGCTAGTAATTAAATAATTTCTTTTTACAAAATCTAACAGCACTTAAAAAACAATATTATTCTTACTGCCAACAATGGATTTACAATATATAAGCAGAACAGAATTTTTAATTGATTACAATATTTATAGCACTTCGTAGATCCCAAACTAGTATTCCCGGTTTTGTCTTGGTCTTTCTAATAGTACTTTTAGTCCAATCTACTGTGTATGTAGACATTAATATTCGGATTATCATCATCATCACCCTGAAAGAGTCCACTGTGGACATAGGCCTCTCCTAAGGTGCGCCACTGGATCCGATCTTCGGTTCTTCTCATCCAGTCACTGCCAGCCGCCCAATTTGGATTAGTACATGACTTATTATGCGGACTGGTAAGGAATGGAATTCTTTGATAACGTTTTTTTCCGAAATACATACAATTTGGATATCTTTAAAGGAAGAGTAAATAGGCACCTGAATATAACATTAGATCCTTTAAAGGAAGAGGGAATAAACACCAGATGTAAACGGATATCAACTTCGATTTCTTTGAGGGAGAAGCGCGCTAATTCTGAGTAAGTGCGTTCCACCTTCGGCCTCATCCGTCGGGTAAGGTTGAGGTCAAGCGTGAACCCTTATAATATGCAAAGAAATAAATATAATTTATTTCATGTACATAGTTACATCGATTTTTATTTTATTAGTACTTATTTAAACGGTTTGTCGCTTGGGTTGCTTTTCAACCCTACTAAGCATAGTAGTAAGCATAGTATCGGAGGATGTCATAATAAACGATCTTGTACTTGGCAATACCCAGCCATTTCCATAAATTTCATACTAAATACCTTCATTTGGAATCTTAACGGAGTTTACAATATATTACTTCATCACAAAAATAATAATGATAAAAGAGATTTACAGCGCGAATGTGGAAGGAACTAAAGCTAGAGGTCGTCCTAGGAGGACGTTCAAAGATCAAATTGGTGACGGCCTCAAACAGGCTGGGGTCTGCAGCCAGAAGAATAAAAGGATGTGCATGAAAAGTTGGATAGATGTGAGTGAGGCTAGTGACGTGTGTCAGGATCAGCGATACATCATCTCTGCCTACCTCTCTTGGACCATAGCGTGAGCATTAGTTATGTATGTAAAAACCATAGTCAATTATTGATTAATTTAGTAAACCAAACTCAATTTGGCGCTAAAATATTTGCTATAAAATATTTCTCACACACGGCAAGCAATTGACCCGTAGTTAAAGATAATAGTAATAATAACCATCTAAGTGAGAGCTTGATGGTTAATCTAATCGCACGATTTAGCTCAAGTTTTCATTAAAAAGCTAATTTACAAATGAAAGTTAACTTTCTCGTAAGACAACGTTAGTTAAATAAAATTCAAAAATAACTACACAAATTCGAAGAATTTACGAGTACTTACCTATTCACAAGTTGTAACTCCGCCGCCAGGTGGACCGACGACCTGAAGAAGGTGGCCGGAAGCGGCTGGATGCGGAGGACGGAGGACTCGGGTTGGTGGCGTTCATTGGGGAAGGACTATGTCCATCAGTGGACGTCTAAGGGCTGCCATGATTGATAGATTGAACCTTTATAAAAAAAATATAACATTTACAAACAGTTTCTTGATAATCCCACTAATATTATAAATGCGAAAGTTTGTATGTTTGTTATCCAATGAAACTTGGCACACATATAGGTTAGGTCCTGGAATAGGACATAGGATAGTTTTTATCCCGAAAAAACATCTGATTCCTACGGGAAATACATTATAATTTGTGATGTTGTCCACGCGGACGAAGTCGCGGGCAACAGCTAGTAAAAATAAAATGTCTGAAGGTTGTAGTATCATTGCATAACGCTTTTTAGTACTTTACAAATTTATGGTAATTTCATTCATTCTTAGTGATTACATTGTCTCTTTCCTTCTTTTTTGGGTTTATTACTATCCCTTTCTAATCTATGCCTAGAGCGAGAAACCACCAACGGGGAACAGTAAAGTCTTGTCAATAAAACAGCTGATGTTATTTTGTTATTCATTTGAACTCTCATCTTACCCACTAACATTACCTACATAGCATAAACCACAGCTAAATGCCTACCATACACACAAAGTTAGAACCTTTGCGTGTAGTGTTCACACCTCGCATTAGTGCCACTGACCCTACACATCACTTCAAAAGATAAAAGTAAAAAGTATTAATGTCATGGTGTCCATCTTGGATTCTAAAATTAATGTCAAACTCGGATTCAGCACCCCCGACACCATAAAAAATCAAACCCATATTTTAAAAAGTGACAAATGTCAAGCAGCAATCTTGAATTCCGAAACTAACCTCAAATTCGGATTAAGCACCTCCAGAACCTACAATGAATTTTTCAGACATAATGAATTTTTCACGGAATGGAAACGACGTCAGATTCGATTTCAGCGCCCCCGAAAACCTAGAAAAATGTATGCATATTGTAAACAATTTAGCAGTTGCAGTTACTCATAAGTCGCGGTTTCCTCTCCTAGGTCTAAATGCAGCTCAGCTTTCTCTACAATGCAGAAAATATCATTATCAAAATGGCATTGAACAGTCCTTTAAAAGATTTGAACTATTTTTACAAGTGAATCTAGCAACTTGCAAACCAATCTACCTAGCTTACATAAAATCGTATAAATAACGTCTTCGTGTAAAGAAATGTGCCTTAATATATCTGCTTCAGCTTTTTCTACAAGAAAAGGCACTCACTAAAATGAAGACATCTTTCCTTTTGACTACCGGATGTTTAACCATGTCTGGATTCTGAATGAAATAGTGCAACGCCGTATTCCTCCTACGAAAAAGTTCAAATTCCTCTAAAAAGATTTTTGTTAAGTTTAACCGCAGCTCTGAAACGATTACAGAACGCCAGTGTGTTTTCTATATATAAATTTACGTTTCTGTTTGGAAGCTATTGACGTCTGGTGTTGTTAGGGGGTGGTGTGAAAGAGAACTGTTCATTGAGAACGATAATTAAACATCATCCGCATTACATATGCATAGAAAGATATTGAATGAAAGAGGCCTTTTTGGCGGAATCTTGTTTTCTATTGTATGTAATTAGCCAGTAAAACTACGTTTTGATCTGTGATAGTATTTTAGCAACAAGTACCAACGACGACGACAATAAGTATACATACTTATTGTTCGAGAAACTTAAAAGCTAGTAACTACCAGTCCGTTCCAAATTGTTCCTTGTTAAATCTTTATTCGTATTTTTTTTATTTCTGTTGGGTTTACGCTTGACTTCAATCACTTAAGCGATAATGTGCACTGTTGTTAAATAGGTATGTAGGTTCTTTGCCCCTTTTTCTCCCACAGATCCTCCCAGTCATAAACTGTCTACTCACTGCTAGGCTGTCCCACAAACTCCTAATACCAAATAAAAGAATAATGTTGGTTTTCCATTTCAAAGGGGATTGGAATATCTGCATGAAATTCGAAACTCTTTACTGCATTGTATTAAAGATCATTGTGGTACATAATGCACTTCCGCTCACCTGAGGAGCTACCCTGTTCACTAACCATACCAGTTTTAAAACTGCATGAACACTTTTTGATCGATCAATCAAGGTTCAGATTGTCATAACCAAAAATGCAGGGTAGCTTGATTCAGCCGTCTGGATACCTAACCTTTGTAATTGGCATAAAATCCTAAAAATTTCCTTGACGAAACAATTTTTGACAGCTTTAATAGTTCATACTTTTAGTGCACTGAATTCTAATTGTATTTCTTAATTTTCCTTTGAAATTTCTAACCTGACGTCAGTTTGAATCTAATCTCTTCCATCTTCCTCCGTAACATTTGATTATGACTGTACATCTGCAGCGTTCTTGACCTACACATTAAAATTTTAACACGTTTCAATTACCTAACTTAAAGTCGGTGTAACGACCGTACATTGAGTGAGAGCGCCTTTATAATTAGCTAATTTTAGATGAGACTGTAGTTTTCTCTTTCCGTTGACGTACAGCTTAACGGGCACGAGTTTTGTTTTTAGGGTTTCGGCAAAACTGATATAGATTTTGACCATTTGACTGTCCACCGGATATTTAGAAATCGTGAAACATGTGGAAATTTCAGGAAATTTATAATTTTCGTTGAATTTTTGAAATTACGAAACAGACACATTTTGTACGACGTATACTATATTTAATTTTAAACGGTAATTTGATTTAGTGAAGTGTAGCATCTCAATGTATGCAATGGACGCATCTTTGTGAATCTTCTATTTAGTCGGCTCTTTAACAGACACGAGTGAAAATGGCTGTCTGACTTCTTCATGGCTTCTTCCGGGCTTCATTTGTGTATCTGCACGAAAAACATATCGCGAGCTTTTTCCGCATCTCTATAAGTATGAGAATAGTGATTGTTTTACTATAATCGTTCTCCTCTGTCGTAGCTTGATAAGACATACGCTTTTTTATACAGTTCGAGTAATGAGCGAATAGATTTTTAAACATATTTGCATTTTATAAATGGTGAAGTTTCAAAGTGATGTAAACGTCTAGGCATCATCGTCTATTAGCCTTAATTATAGTCTCTCAGTAGTACTCTTGTTGAGTCACTCGACGGAATAGAACCAGCCGTGGCGCTAGATTAAAGCAGGTCATTGTAATAATAAACACACTGGAATACAATTACTTCGTGGAGATTGTAGATCCGTACTGTTTGTGATTACTCCATCACTTCACATCACTTAGTTTAGTAACATACTGATGTGATCTTTGTTATAGAGTTTTCATGTGCTTTTGAAGATAACTCTTGTTGTTGGCTGAGACGTTTTGTGGATCTTTAGCTTATGATCTTTTGAGACCACTTTGTTAGTGATTTCTGTCATTTCATTTTAGCTACATGGCTTTTAAGGCCACTGATGTGATGACGACTTATTTTTATTTGATGTGGTTGTCAGATATTTCCTATTCTTGTTGATTGTATCTTCTTTCTCATAATTTTAAAAACAATCTTATAACCAAATTTCATATCACTATTTGTTTTCTCATTAGAACTGCATTTGTAGTTCAATAAAGAACAGCAGTCTCCATGGTGCTTTGACCTTTTAGATTTTTTTTATTGTTAAATGTTAATATGCCGTTACGTTAATTAATCCTCCAAATTTCATATTTTAAATACCGGAAAATGCCAAACAAATCTGTCTCAGGAATAATACAGCTACTTAGAAACGTATAACTACAAAAGCTTTCAGTGTTTTCTTTAGATTTTAGTCTAATACTCTAGTAGTGTTATAAGACGAATCATCGTAAATCGCTACTGGAGTATCGTCGTCGATGATACATATGCGAACGCCCAGCCAGTGTCCGGCGCAGACGCACCGACGCCGCGCGGCGACCACCCGCTCACCTGCGCGTGAGTCATCCAACCGACAACGCATAATGACATCCACGAGCGTTGCTTAAAGATTGTTGTGACATGGCGATTCTTTAAAACTTCAAAGAACTAATAGGCAGTTGCGGTGATGGATGGAGATTCAGAGCAATGTATTAGTGGTATCTGCGTATATTTGGCTGATAATGATAATGAAAGAAATCATTAAAAGTAAATAAACAGAAGTTTTTTTGTTGTTGTTGTAAATATTAGTTGGTGGTTGTGAAATAAGATATGCATACTACAAAGTTGAAGCTTAACGATCAATCATCTCGATAGAAGTAAGGAAAATTTACAACAAGAACATGACAGAACTCTTGTGTTCGCAATTAGAACATTTAATTGATTATCTAACTTCCATGAAACCGAGCCTAAAATTAGCATTTTCAAATGATGAACTCATCCAGTCGACAAAGTTGATATGGAGGAAGCAGCTGTGTCTGTGTAGGTAGAAACAGTCTAATTGCTGTTCACATTGTAGACTTTTTCTACATTTCTTTTTATTTTTTAATTGTAATACAGTAATTTTGTTACAAGATACTAGTTACTTATAATTGGTAGAAAGTAACGTTTCTATTATTGCATTGTCGCATACAATCGACGCAATAATTAATACAGAGAAATGCACATTATATCAAATTTACATTTTTAAATCATTTATTTATATGATATTCAAATTAATTTTCATTAGTGTTAGCACTGTAATTTTTACTTTTTACAAACCAGATCATCGTTACCAATATTACAACTTTAGTACTTCTATGTACGCGATAAACTCCCGAGTCATACAAATATTTTTTGTTTGCCTTCGTGGTTTGGTTCTTTTGACCTAATTTTTACGTTATTTTATATAACTCTTGCTTTTGAAACTATTTCTCTTGATTTTTGGCAAAGCTGGTTGTTTGTCGCGTTGCGTGATTAATTTTTAGCTTTAATATTTATGATTTTTAATTTTTACTAAATCTGTACTTTCTCCATCTGTAAATGTTGTTTTTGCTTCTTCTCTACTTCATCAAGAGCCTCTTTTATAATATTTGCTTTTTTGAGTTTGCGTTTTTCATTCCTTTTCATGAGACGCAACGTAGATTCAACGCTGAATTACGTAACTTTTACCTGTTTTGTTATTGCGTTTATATCATCGTATTTTTCTCCCACGAATGTGAGGGTGGAAGTTGTCTTCGTCATCAAGAGTTTCCATTCCAGCATCATCTGTAAATATACCACCCTATTTAAAACGTAAACGATAGAACTTACGAGAGCTTACTAATATAGGTTGCGGTCCACCGCATAATATCTTGCATTAAAAGTAAGTCCATGTTATTACTACGTTGTTGCTGCCTTGGTGGATAGCTCATTGCCCTGTAGTAATGGTGCTTTACTTTGCTATTACCATCATGATACTCAGCCTTTCTCATATCTTAAATATATCTATTTTTATTGACTTCGAAATAACTATCAAAATCATTTCTCTTGAAAGTAACGCTGCAATCAACACGGAGGAGAGTCCCTAAGTCTGGCAACTGCCAAAAGGTACGAGTAAGGTGTTGTTCGATTTATGACGTAATTTTTTAGGTTTCTGGTCTTCCCTCGAACCGATGCCCGTGTTACTTTAAGCTACCTTTTTCTTTAAAGGAATTTCATATTTTTTACTTGATTTATTCGATGAATCATCTCGATATTCAACATTTTCGTACATGTTTTTGTTCCGCACCGTGATTTCTCACCGCGGCGCTGGGATCATTCCGCGAACCAACACGGACGGTTTGTTTGAGCAATTCCAAAACATTGTTCATTATTTAGTCGTACGTCGTCGTCGCATCGCCGACAATGCGCCATTGATGCGTCATGCGATGCAATTTCTGCTGTCTCCCACGGATATAACTTCAAGTACTGTGCTATAGTTTCTCGATACTATTTTTTGTATATAAAAGCTTATGATATACGAATAATAGTCATTGACAATAGTATTTCTACAAAAATAGTAACTAACCTACTGTATATAACATCTGAGATAAAACGTACGCAGTATTTCTTGCGAAAGTGACTAGAATTAACAAATATTTTGTTATATTCAGAAAATTGTGAATATTGTATACTGCTACTTTTCTTAGTTTGTAAACGCAATTAAATTATCATAATTAAATAAGTTTTATATTTTTTTACATCATCGTATCTTCACTCACATGACGCCATTGTTTATTGACAAAAAAAGGAAACAAATCAAATTTAGCAAGAACTATCCCTAGGTTTTGGTCGAAAACTCATGTGGTAAGATTCGTATTTGTCTATGATACAGTAATATCCATTGGTCTAGGAAAAATTTGCGAACTGTATAACCCATACAAAATAAACATTTATGTGTCATTGTCTCAAAAACAATTTCTTGTTACATAGAATCACAACATGACATCTTTAGTTTATGTGAAAAATATGGTATAAAGTGTAGTAAAAAGTTCTACAATTATCTTATGCCTACAAATTATAAATGCTTATAATAGCTACACTAAATAACTTAGTTTTTAAGCATTTACATACAATTGAATTAAATCTATCTCAGTATTAGGATAGAGCTGTGTGTGATAGTCAACTGTTTTAGAGTTCCGACTCGCATAGAATTCCACTTCATTTGAAATAGTGTAAAATTCAAATTATTTTTTAAACACGTTTTTAAATCATCTTTGTTTAGGTTACAATATGAAATATTTTTTTCCTTGTAAATGTGTAAATCGTTTAGTGAGAAAGTTGTGCGGTGAGATCGTACCGTTTGTTTAATTGTTGTCCTTACTGCAATTTTAAAACGAATATTAAATTGAATTTTAATTGTAAAGAAGAAGCTATTCTGATACTTATAAATGAAACACGACATTTAACCATATAACTCATTAATGACCTTATATTAATGATCTGTTTCATACACTGTGTCCAGACAAATTGAATTCATCTTGTTAGAATAATAATTAGAACATTTAGGAGCGTAGAGTATTACTTCACAATAGAAAGCACTTGCTTCGCTATTTCATTCTAATGTAATAGATTAAACCTGTCTACTTTAGTTGCATTGCTAATCTCATTTGTTTCTCTGTCTGTTGACCTTTTCTCTTGCATCACTCAAGTGCCACTTACCTGGATGACTCAGACTGCGGCTCCACCCGCAGGCGAATGCAACCGGTCTCATGTTGTTTTCTTGTTTTCATTCGCGTCCCCCCAAATAAGATTATTCGAGCTGTTTATAGAGATGCAATGTAATTCAATTTTGCTTGTATGGTCTGCAATGTTGTGAGGAACTGATAAATATCCCTAGCTTAACGTGTATGTTTGTAGTATTTATTTCTTTTGTTTCGGAACTGCTGGCTGTCTGTAATAATATGATGTGTGTCTTCTTGTTGCTAACAGGAATGGGTTATTACAGTCATTTCATTCATTACATTTTTCCAAAATGTTCACTTCTAAGTTATGCTAAACAGTCTCCTTTTGTAGTGAATAGTGAAGAAAATGAAAAAAAAAATGTAGCATGTAACATTCAACGGAAGTCTGTAAGAAACAGTGATTCATTTTCACAATGATGACCAATTTCTCAAGCATGGGAATGACAGAACAAGCATCGTGTGCCTTAAGTGGTATTTACTGGTTGCGGGCATATAAGTTCCACCTTTGCTATCTACACCGGGGCGTGGATTTTAAGTGCCTGGTTTCATGTAGCAATCATTATTGTTGATTAGATTGTACATAATATTTTAGTTTGGTTGTTACTTCTGTTTGCACAATCAAACCACACATAATTTGACAGCACTTAAAGTAGCTCTATTTTTATCTTTTTAGTAATATCTGACAGTAAAGATAAAGATCATTATTATGTTTTTAATAAGCTCCCTCAGCATTTCATAATATTTTCATTGAAAATTCTGTTGTCTGATATAGAGTATCTTAA
The DNA here is from genome assembly GCA_947086405.1 of Esperia sulphurella. Lineage (NCBI taxonomy): Eukaryota > Metazoa > Arthropoda > Insecta > Lepidoptera > Oecophoridae > Esperia > Esperia sulphurella. Next base: position 2,123,259 of record OX352261.1, read on the forward strand.
GTCCATCATCAGTTTATCAAAGTTCACTGTTGGTATTTCGATATACGCCTTCCATAATACGTGCCATCACACCGGAACCTGAGCCTTTTCACCCAGGTATTCGTATTCAGTTAGTGATAATATCAAAATCATTACGTAGTCTTTTTTAATAGTTTAACTTTTTGCTAAGATAATAACTTTACTTTCACTGGCCGATGTAATCGATTCTATGAAACGGATTGAACGTGTCCGCTTGTCAGTGAATCAAAAGAAATTACAATTGTACGTAATGGGTCTGAAACAAGCAAATAAAAGTGTTTTGTTAAAATTCATAATACGAAAATGAGGTTCTTAACATTGATCTGTGGTGAGAATTTGTGTTAAAAGACGCAGACAGTTCATAGTTCAGTGGCATTAGATGCAGAATTTAAAAGTATTGCTATCTATTGTACATGCTAGCTACATCTGCATAAAAGTACATTGACTCCATCTGTACCAAGAAGTATGCTATCCCTAAAAACAAGCACCACCTATAAAGGTGGACGAACTACATATTAAAAATCGACTGAAAGCAATTCCTTATTTATATTTGTTATTAAATCCTATTGAGGCTATATTGCAATGCCATCTGTTATCGGCGCAGTATTTACTTACTAAGTTGTAGGGTCATACATTCTGAACTCCTTTTACAAGTAGTCTTCCTAATAACCAAACGCCCACCGCTATAATTTCGTCTTCGATTTAAACACCTATATCCTCTTGAATCTAAACATTGTCATGCGCCTACGCATCACTTTGTATGCAACACTTAGACCTTCTCGAGCCTTATTCGACGAAGTCTGGCCACTATTATTTGTATTGGCATATGAACGCACCAATCGATCCATAGTTGTGACAGTTTTCAAAGATACCGTTTTATTCTCGCCATCTTTTGAGACATTTTATTCATTTCCGCCATTTTACGAAGTTGTGTAATTTATGGCTGCTCCTTATGAGATTTTATAACGATCATAAGTTTTGTTTTTCTTATTAGATGTGTCGTTTGTGCCTCTGTCTAAATTGGTCATGTCGATCTTTCAATAAACTTTTTTTGGCTCTGTCATATATTGGACGTATCCTCTTTCATCATCATCCGCATATCAACGTTCATTGCTGGACCTTTTTACGAGTGGCTTGTCAGAACTTAATCTTTAAACACTTCCTTCTTGCAGGCGAAAGTAACGCTATAGGCCACTGGAAAAGATGTGTGGCCATCGCGGTGTGTACTAAACCTCGCAATTGAGGCGTTTCTGCTCGTCACTGGTCTGTGACATCTTGACGTTGCTCATTAAAATGGTTATATCGCCATTGTTCGGTACTCCTAGCCTCGTCAGTCTTTAAACTTACTGTTCTAGCGGAAAGTACATATTCGACCTTTTATTACTAATTTCCATAACCCCTTAGATTAATCATCAAACCATAGATCCAGGTCGTCGTTTCCTTCCGTAACCACGCCGCATCATGACCGCCATACTTGACCTCATCCGTCAGGAAATTGCCAAGTGCTTCCCTTTCTATAGGAACTGTGGAGTCACGGATCGGAGGCTTTTCATGGTGCTAATGGCTTATAATGGGGAGGATGTCTGGGCATGTAAGTGGGAGATATTTTAGGAAAGATAATGGCCGTTTAGCCTTGAGACTTGAATCTTTGAAATGTTTTAGGGCGTGTCGATATTATTATATATTATTAGCTTCCACATGCCGGCGCGACACTCCGTTTCATGATGAGTGTGAAATTAACAGAAAATCTCACACAGACAAATTCGTTGAGTACAGAACTTTGATCTCATTCTGCTGTACTGGAATGTTGATTACATGTGTTCAGCCACTTTCGTTTTTTGCTTATGCTGTAATATCTTTAAACATTTTAAAACCTGAATTTATTGATAACATCAAATGGTCAATCTTCATTGTAAAATGATTCATGCAGAATACACGCGTCAGATTTATCGTCCGAAAGATCTTGAGAGAGGTCGTGACGGGGGCCGCGAGCTTGGAATACTCTCACTTTCGTTTTCTGATCTGCAATCATAATTATTTCCAGACAAACTAAATTATTCTTTAAATTTATCTTTCATGCTATTTGTTTTTCAAAAGCGGCTGTTAAATTTTTTGCGTGTCTTTTATAGCTTAAGTGAGATGTTACTTTCATCTAATTAAAACTTGTCTCGACTTTTGCTGATAATCGTGATTACAATAATGATATGAAACACTATTTATTACAGGTCTACTTAGAAAAATTTTGGTATTTTATTTCAACTGCATAAACCTAGTTTATCTTTTGAATGCGAGTTTCCTCCTGTTATTTCAAATCATACATAACTCTTATATAATTATTGATTGACGTGTCCGCTTCATTCACATGCTTGGAACCAGTTTATCTGTTGGCAATAAATCATTCACTTCTCTCATTTCATCCGTCTGATAATATATCATTAGTAACAATTGTTCATGTCGTTTAAAGTATGCCAGATGTGGGACAATTGGTTACTTTGCTTTTTTGTTTTTATGCATGTGTCGTGAGAATTGTCACTTTCATTGTTTCTACATAAAGTTGTAACTTATGCAATGTAGCACAGCTCACTTTTCCAATGTAGGAAACGCATTTCTTATTGCCAATTCGCCTTTCATTCTACTTCACAACAATGACTTGTATTGTAGCTGTTAAGAGTATTTTTAATGCCTAAAATTATAGACAATTTCAAATTGAAGCCTAATCTTCTATTTGTACTTTCTGTTTTGTGGTCTTCAAGAGGTTTGTCTGGCCAACTCATTTATTTATTTTCAAAACATTTACAGTGTTATTGAGGACACGTCCAAGTTGGTATTGTAAGCAACAATAAAATATTAAAAATCTAGACAGATGTGTGCCACCAGCTACCAAGGAGAGGTTAATGAACCGAATTATTTCTTAATAGAGAGACATAACAGCTGCTGTGATATGACCTATAGCTTGTACACATGTGTTACTCACATTGAGTAATTTTTGCAGTCTTCACTTAATTATTTAGTGTTGATTCATTTCCTTCTCGTATCTGTAGATCCACTATACCAAAAGGGCACTCAGGGCTTTGCGTATCCAATACTTCGATCATATAATGTCTTCACGGTGATAGTGGGGCTTCCGCGCTTCTGTAGTGCGTCAGGTATGTTTGCCAACGCACACACCGATGATTTCTATGCGATTATGCGCAAAAAGTGACCTCTCTATTGAACAGAATGCGCGGAAGCTCTATCAGCATCCTAAAAGGGACATCAAAAAGATTTGACAGCCCCTTCACACGGTATTGGGTGTCAGCAATAATAATAGATTAGGTTAAGTTTTAGAATTTTAATGGTTTTGATACTAACATAGTTTTATTTTATTTTAAGTGCATACTAATAATTATGGATCAATGTTTTCTAAAATAAACACTTTCATTCCATATACATTTCATAATTGTTACTTGTCGTTCGGTAATGTCATGTTTCCCTGACCATTTGTCACGATTTTTCTATTTTCCGTGTTGTCATACTTGTACGTCTAGAATTTTGAAGTGTCTTTGTTCCAAGAAACACATTTTGCATGAGAATGTTGTTCTTCGCGGTTTGCTTTTCACTACGCGTATATTTGTGAGCGTACAGGCTAAATTATTCAATTTCATGCATTACCGCATTTTTTTCATATCGTCTGCTAATTAGCGTAATTATTTTCGTTACTATTTACGTTACGGTTACGTCACAAAGTTCGTTGCTCTTTCTAACACGATGCGCTCGAGACGCTTCACTGACACTCGTCGCTTTGTCTCTGTTTTCTTTAACTGCTTTTATATGACGTTTCATTTGTTCGGGAATCAATTTCATTTATTTCTGTCCTTTTTCTGTAGTGTCTTATTTTTAGTGATCCTTAGATATTTCTTAGTAATCCATTTGTATTTCTTCCATCCCATGTTACTAGAATTTTCCTATAACTAATCTGCACAAAATGTATATTCCAGATTTTGGAATCTACACATTAATCCTTTTTTAAATTTGCCATTGGCATAAAAAATACTAGATATACCTACATTGAATATGAATCTAGTTCTAGTGACTGTAGAGATTTCCTTGAAACCTGTAACCAAACTATGGTTTCGTCGGCGGCCGAAGAAGAATTTGCGATATAATTAATTGCAAAAAAAATTAGCCAAACATTTGTTCAACGAAACTTAACTGACCATTGTTGACCCATTATTAAACAACAAAGTATGAATTAATCTAGAGAATAAGAGATTTTCTTTATGATATTTAATGGTGTGAAGGAATTGTGAGAATAAGCCATTTGAAGCAATCCTGTAGTAACCCCCAAACAGATGTATAACCTTTCAAAACAAACCAACCAATAACTCACTGGAAAAGAAACCATGGCTATATAATTAATAATTATGTAAGTATAGAATATGTCAGTCCATCCATTTACTTCTGTGTTGCTGGTCATATTTGGATGCAATTTTAACTGTAATTAAAAAAACACGAAGAAACTTATTGTAGCACCGTCTAGAGAAACAACATCAAGCAACTAAAAAGTAACTAAATATATATATATTGAAACTACGTTAGTGAAACATATATAGGTACTTACAATAATGTTTAAAATTGTAAACTTTACTTAAAAATCGATTACATTACAAATGTTTGTGTGTGAGACTGCTCCCCTCAGTCAAACTGAGAATTCAGTTTTGTGGGGTTTTTCTGTAACTTTATTAATGTTTTTTTTTAATAAAAGATTATTATTCAGTCGAATTTGACTTCGGTTACTCGAACCGTGCCGCGTGTGGAAACTAGTATATCATATGGGATGTACATAAGAGATGTAATTATTCTCTTTAATTGAGCTAAACATTACACCTCTCTCATTGTTTCTCATTCATATTAAATGGGAGCCATTTAATTTTTTCATACCGTCATTATCATAGTCGTCATAAGTTTTATTTTTCTATTGAAATTACCGTGTTGTTCCCGGCTTAGAATAGGGCCACCCCTATCTTTCCCGTGGGTGTCGTCAAGGCGACTAAGGGATTGCACCAGGGACGGGCAGCAGCGTTCTCCTTTGTGTGTATGTTAAGATTATTACTGCGATCACCAATCCGCTTGCCAAGCGTGGTGATTATGGCAAATCCCCCATTGGACAACTTACCAAAAATGGTATTTTATTGGGGAGGCCTATGTCCAGCAGTGGACGTATTTAGGCTGATGATGATGATTGAAATATTCACGTCGAGTCATGGCTTGAGCATGCCAGACATTTGTCGCAGTTTCATTTTATTCATATCTTTAACTTAAATACGACGCAAACATTGTTTCGGTAGCACATTTCAATTAGGCCAAAATGCAGGATGCCTCGGAAACTACGAGTACATGGGCATTTGGCATCACTAGTAATAAATGACTCAGCCACGAACGACATAGGCATCGTAAACCTCTGTTCTATCTATATTTTCTCTCAAGGTTCCACATACTTGTTGGCTTCCCTCGTCCCGGCGCCTGGTTGACGATTATAGATTTGGTACATCTGTCATATTCACATGGCACCAGGTTAGAGGTTGGTTGGTAAGTTCCATTTTTCTATGGACAATGAACATATAATATGTCGATATATGTCGTTAGAAGAAGAATAAGTATGATTAATATAATATTAGTTGAACTTATCTGAATATTTAATATGTCGATTGTAGAAAAATAAGTACAATTTGGTTGAACCTATCTGGATAGTAAAATTTTAACCTGACTGACAGATCACACAGCTGAGTCTCAAAACTTAAAAATTCAAATGACGTAGGCTTCCTTAAATTCCACTCATAAGGACCTACTAGCGTTTTGCCCCGCAGCAAGGGCTGTGGCAAATGCACGTACAATTTCATGCATGCATAGAGCTGAGTCCCAGGCCCCAGCTTAACGTCAAATAATAGCAGGATAAATGACTCGGCCAGAGATTTTCAATAATACCTAGCAACTGTGCAGGCGGGTGCAGCCGAGAATACACGTAGCCTAGCATCGGCCGTATTGTTGCATCGTTGCACTGACCCGTTGCCATTCTGCGAATCGCATGTTGTTACGAAACTATATTGTAAAAGCTTTTAGGTAGAGTAAAAGGAACCATTAATTTTTGCTACGAAATGGCTTGCAATGCCAATGTTCTTCGTGCTATTAGTCTTATTCACGTCACGCGATATACGCTTTACATATTGTCTCTCTTGCAAAAATTGTAAGACGAAAGCTCGTCGAGAAGGTGGTACCTGCACCTAATGTCATCAGCGAATTTAAAACAGCAATGGAGATGATTGGAGAAGAGCATACGCTAGGCTAGAAAGTCTCATCATCATTATCATCGGGTTATTTTTGTCGCCACTGCAGGAGCACAACCCTCTCTCATCTGCCGGAGACAGACGGAGGATTTGGCCTACACTCCCCGCGCTGGCCGCAGACGGGTTGGGGAGGCCTGATTGACGTTTTTTAATGTATTCCCTTAGCCGCCTTGTACGACATCCACGGGAAGAGTTGGAGTGGTCTTATTCTACTCTACCGGAAACCACACGGCAAAGTCTAACATTTAACAAATTAATTTATTCAGTTAGGCAAACGCCAAGAGATTCACAAACTACGTACCAGACTTGGTCCACCAACACGAACCTTTCTTACCCACGCTTCAAAGCTTCTTTTTATGCATGATGCTCCTTCATAAGAGTTGCACACTTCAGTCGTAACGAGGTGAATCCATGATTACCCTCAATTACTGTTCCATGTGTTCCTGCAATCACCCAGTTGTGTTCAGGTACAATCAGCCACGGTGTGCCATTACAGAATGTTATTGTTACACGGATTGATCCGTCATTCCATCGCCAGCCGCGTTCGTGTCATGATTGTTCTCACTAATGTAATTTACTTTCACTTCGCGTTTCGCTTTTTCGACATTAGTGGTTTTTACATTTCATATCTTTTTTCTTCTAATCTTTAAGCTGAAGTTCATTGAACTCATAATGTCTTTGATATAATAATCGCGTGGTCATTGTAATGATGAACATTTTGCTATGGTCAAACTTGATCGTTATCATTAGATGTACGAACGTCATTATTAGTGTAATTATATCAGTTATATTCCGCCTATTTTAGGCCTAAATTTGCTTATTAAAGGATACTTTTAAAAACCTGTGCGAAATCAAACTCATTATGCAGAAAAAGTATCAGAAATTCAAGTATCAAATCAAAAATTATTTAGGTAATTCTGAAATATTGTATTGCTACATGCCACATCATTTAACATTGTAGTCACAAGCAAAGTTATGGTATAATATGGCTCGTATTGTTCTTATCTACATCATCAGCAAGACTCTAAATGATAATTAAGCTGCGATATCCTTCTTTACGCTAATTTGTCTATAATTGTCGCCATATGTTGCGTAGGCTTCGTCTCACTCCACTTACTATAATGACCTGATGCATCGCGAAATTCCATAACTACACTTTCACCGTACTCTAAGTGCACGCTTTGCTTTCATGTGTCTGACAGGAACTTTACTGGCTTGTGGTTTATAGTTTTCTTGTGCTTTTATTGCTTTATCTTCTTTCATTGGTTTTACTTTATTTATTCCTTGTACTGGTAGGATTTGGTATTATATTGTAAATTTCTTATCAGTTATGCCTCTTCTATACTAATGTTAGCCGTCCTTCGATGCAGTTTATACTCGTTTTATATTCTCAGCCAGAATAATAGTATCCCTTCTATCGAGCCTTATTTGACCTGTTTATTTCCTTGCACTACTTGCATTATTGCTTGGTTTGAAATACTTGTCGCTTATCGTTATTGTTTAAATCAATACATCTTCATAAGCTTATCTCTGGTCTTCTGTATTACTAAAATCATCAAAATCTTTCCTCTGTTTCGGATACATACAGCATTGGCACAACTTCTATCTGTTAAACCTTGCTAAGATATCGTTAAACAAATTTAAGACTTTAAAACGCCAAATTTCCATAAAGACTACATTACCAAGCCATTATCTCTCCCCTAAAGACAGTTTATGTAATCCTAATCTCTGCTGCCGTGAGTTATCCACGTTTCAGTTGTAAACAAAAAAACTGTAAAAACAAAACCTATTTATAGATCCCGTTTCCTGTTAGGTCGGGGGTTTTGTCACTGCTCCAGAGCTGTCATTTGTACTGTGACACTTGGTGCCACCCGCTTCCAACTGTCATGTGTTTTTTACAGTACTGTCAAGGAAGTAGGTAGACATTAAAAATAGGGATGGAAATCGAATAGACATTATTTTTTCAAAGTTATTTTTGGCATTACTGGTTTAGAGCTTTCGACTATCACGTTGGGTGTGAATATTTAAATGAGTATTTATTTATTCAAATGACAGTCACCAAAAATACCTATCCGTTTTGTCAACAATTGTGGCACTAAACTTTTAAAATGCGTGACTAACGCCAAAAATTTATCTATTTGTCACTAACGGTTTAAGAGGTTTATTACATTTGTTACCAGATTTTAACTGGCTGACCTAATTGTTTTGGAAATCTCACTCTAAAACGACGATGTTTCTAGTGAATCCTATATGCCAACAGTAGTAGCTGTGCCCACGAATTCGTAAGCGCAGACACTGAAATACGTGGCTCCCTCACATTCTTCTCTTCCTTCTCCCATCCCCTGAACCTTCTTTTAAACCATTGTCGTTTGCTCTCCCCTTCTCCTCACACCTTCCCCATGCCCTCACCCCACCCATTCCCTTACTGCCGTTATATATTGCAGTTATATATTATATATATTGCCGCTAGGTATTGAAGGATTTGCCATAATCACCACGCAGATCCCAGTAATGATTTTAATATACACAGGAGAACGCCGCTGCCCGTCCCTGATGCAATCCCTTAATCGCCTTGACTACACCCAAGGGAAGATTAGAGGTGGTCCTATTCAAAGCCGAGAACCACACGGCTTTCGTTTATATGTAAAACCTAGACATTTAGCTGCAACTGTTCAGCTTTTAGGGGCTGTGACATACAGACAGTAGGGCAAACATTGGAGTGGGGCCTAGTGTTTCATCATAATAATAATAAATAAATATATGGGGACATTTCACACACGACCACCTGATCCCAAACTAGGCAGAGCCTGTAAATATGGGTATCAGACAGCTGATATACATACATAATATAAAATATAAATAACACAAGGCAAACACAAGTATTCATCACACGAATGTTTGCCCTGGGCGGGATTCGAACTCACGACCCCGAGCTTCGCAGGCAGGTGTACTACCGACTAGGCTACGGGGCCGACATTATATACCTAGTCGATACGGCGTACCTAAAAACTAATTAAAGGAAAATATATTAAATGCTGTAGATTACAAAACCGGCATGCACCGGACCACACCTCCGCTCGCGATTAGCTCATGTGGTCCGCGGCGGCGGCGGTGTAATCAGCCAGAACGACGACCTTTTTGCACGTTTCTCTTACATAATACCACGTTCATTGACTCAGCCGCTCGCTGTGGACTTGGTGACCTATAAATTAACTAATTGGCTCTGTTCACTGCACCGGGAAGTCTTCCCTATATTTTTTACGGTCAGGCATATGGTCAAACAGTCCGTCTGTTATAAAAACTATCCTATGCCCTATTCCAGGACCTAACCTGTATGTGTGTCAAGTTTCATACCGATCCGTCCAGTGGTTGAAGCGTGATTGAGTAACAAACATCCAAATATCCAAACTTTTACATTTGTAATATTAGTAGGAAAGATTAGTAGGATAGGATAATAACTAAAACTGAAGTCAAATATTGTTCAAAGGTTATCTACTTACTTGACGACCTCCGTGGCGGAACGGGTAGTTCTCGGACTGCCACGCCGGAGGTTTCGGGTTCGAATCCCGCTAGGGGCAAATGTTCGTATGATGAATATGAATGTTTGTACCCAAGTCTTGGATGTTTATATATTTATTTAAGTATGTCTATCCGTTGTCTAGTAACCATACCACAGGCTCTGCCTAGTTTGGGACTGGATAATTGGTGTGAATGTCTGTGATATTTATTTATTTATTTATTCATAGACTTGTCTGTTCTCAAATTTTATCCTGTATAACGGACAATTCACGAATTGGTCCATTACGAGATAGAACCTACGACCTCAGGCACTGTAGTCGAACTGTAACAAGATATCTTTTTCTTTTAGCTATATGTACTCGTATAATGCAGTTGCTTGACAGCCCATTTGCGGGCACACCCTTTACCCAGAACTACCGTTACTGTAGTTACGAGTAGATATGTATGTGTATAGATCATCATCATCAGCCTAAATACGTCCACTGCTGGACATAGGCCTCCCCAATAGAATACCACTTTTGTTTAGATGTCCATTGGGGGATTTGCCATAATCACCACGCTTGGCAGGCGGATTGGTGATCGCAGTAATGATCTTAACATACACACACAAGAGAACGCTGCTGCCCGTCCCTGGTGCAATCCCTTAGTCGCCTTGACGACCCCACGGGAAAGAAAGGGGTGGCCCTATTCTGAGCTGGGAACCACACAGTATGTGTATAGATCCCTCGACCCAATTCTTGAACTCGCCTTGAAATGTTCCAACCAATGGCCCTTCACTTTCCGCCCTTATATTTCAAGTGAGGGTCTCATTATTGTGTAGGATACTTAGGTGTAGCTCTTCTTACTTTTTTGCCAGCCTGTCTCACTCCTCACTTTACGTTTAAAATTATTGCGGCCCCTATTGCCAGGGCCATGACTGTCAATGTGTGCGTGATTTAGCGGTTCAATGCAATATTGACTTTCTTCCATGCGCGTAGGATTCAATTTGGCTTGTATTGAATTTTGTGTGTGTATGATATTTTGAATATAATAATTTTCAAAATATCATACACACACAAAATTCTAATAATAAAAGATTATAATTTAACGGTACGACATGTGATGTAACTAATTAACTAAATTGAATTATTATTATTTAGCCCTACGATTGACATGTAATTATGTATTTTTGACAATATATGCAATTAATTGTTAATGTAAATGCTTATTCGTATTAATAATGTAATAACCATTGTCTATAGGAGGCTTAAATAAATAAATAAAAAATGATATTTTAAACAAGTTTTTTAGGGAGTGCGCTTATCTGTACTTGATCTATTACTTATTCTGTGCCAAAGGGTGTAGCAAAGTAACGATTTCTTTAAGTCAAGTCTTAGCCAAGTCGCTCAGATCCAAAGACTTTAAGGTTTACGGACACTTCTGTATCAAACAGATTTTAATCTATTTAAAAAAAAATCATATAAGAATCACATCACAATATAAATAACAACACATACGTAATGTTCACGCCTTGGTCCCAGAGGGGTAGGCTAAGTAACAACCTGCATAATAAATGGCAGAAGAATCAAGAAAGCAGGATAAATGCCGTCGAGATGCGGTCTTTAAGAAAAATATGTGGAGTGAAGTTATATGATACATCAAAGTCAAAGTCAAAGTCAAAATCATTTATTGCATATGAGTACACTTGGTACATTTAAACACGTCATTTTTTTATCGACTACCGCTTCCTAGGTGTTAGCGCTGTGAAGAAGAAACGGCGCAACAAACTTCACGCAACACATCTTTTAAAAATCAAGTTTGCATACAATTAATAAAGATTTTGCGAAGCTGGTTAACATTAGTACCAGGCATCTTTGTCATTCAAATAATCGTTTCTGCGTACCCCTTAGGGACCAGGGCGTGAGCGTTATGTATGTATGTATGTATAAAAATGTACGCTATAGGTACGCGCGCGTCAGCCCGGCAAACAAGCAGTCAGCTTTGTTTGCAGACAAGTCTAGACTACAGCTCATCTATTTTCCATTATCATAACTTGTAGGTTATAATATAATCTATGTAAGTGGGTATATAGTTTATATTAGTGTATGTATATGTTTTTTTTTTTTACGTACACACTATGTCTGCCTCTCATATTTCAATTATCTCTCTCGCGGGTCTGCTGGAAGAAATCTTTCAGAGATAAGTTCGCCCTTTGTACTTGTGTTTCTTTTTAATGTATTATTTTTTGTTTTATCTGTGTGGGTGCAATAAAGAGTTAAATAATAATAATAACTTCCTTTTCAATTTAAAAACACTAAAAAATTACCGAGTCCGTGCGTAACTCATAGTAACCTGGCAATGCTCCAAATAAAAGAATACCAGAGTAATAAATATAAAATTGTATACCCAGTAAGAGCCCTTCTGTTCTAACTATAGTTTTGTGACCTATTTTTTATTGTACCAGCTGTTATTTAGGTTTACATGTTTTTGATGTGTTTGTCTTTAGTGTGGGTAGGCAACAGAAAACCACTTATAAATAATACGATCGACTAATTTAATTTCTGATCTATCCAAGTGTTTGTCTGTTTTTGCACGATTTGAACGCATGCGTTGCATTATAAACTTTTTATGGCGTCATCTTTGTATATTTTTTTTCTTCTAAAAATTGTCAATGTTTTTCAGCTATTCGAAAAGCTAAGTAGGCCCCTGGTCTAAGTTTTGCCCTCAAAGATAACAACATCGCCTGTGTCGCCCTGTGTCGCCGTGTCGATTCTTAGTAGGACTTTTCTTGTCTGGTCTCGTGGATACCAATAAGTTATTAGTTGCTCTGCTGTTGGATATTTTTCTTTTTAGGGTTCCGTACCAAAATGGTCAAAACGCAGAACCCTTATTGTGCGACTGTCCGGCCGTCTGTCACAGCTCATTATCTCAGGAACTACGAATACTATAGTGGGATAAGTCCGCCTTTGTACACAGTTTAATTGCTATTTTATTATTGTTGTTGTTGTGATTTTTGGTACAATAAAGCGTTTACATACATACATGCTATCAACTTGAAATTTAGAACAGTTTTGAATAATGACCTTGACCCTTTTTCTTCTATTGAGGAAAATTTTCCATTATTCTACTGAAATTCGTAGAAAAATTGGTAATATTGCAACGATTGGAAAAATATCTAACATTAGTAAACTCCATTACATCTCTAACAAATTTCTGTTTAATTTCTTGACAAAGGCTGGGACGGAAAAGTCAACCGCGGGAAGCTCATCTGGGCGAATGGCCAGTTTATGATTATGTTACGATACGTATACTCCTATGTTGTAAGAATAATCGCGTAGAAGTGTTGTGAGACGTTTATTTTGGAAGCAGGGTAACGATCGCTTCGGATAGCTTTGTTTAGTGTTAACTGTTATGAAATGTAGCTGCTCTGGTTTACTATAGTTGCGGTCACTTGCGGTAGAATAACATGATGGTGTCCAATCCTCAATACACGCAAAGACTTCCTACTATCCATGTATAACAATGTCACTGTAACAGGCTATGTATAATACTGTGAATCCTGAGCAAAACCTATGTTTAGCCTAGGACAGATTTAACAAGGTTTTCCCACCCGAACTCACGAAATATTCCCACCCTAGATTGACATTCGACACGAAAGAAATATATGCTTGTGTTCAGAATAACCTGCTGTAATTTCGGAAGACTTTCGTCCATTTCGGAGAGATCAAGTTCGGAAGGTCCCGAAGTGATTTATCCGAGACAGACAAATATTTGGCAGATGTAAACAGGATAACCTCCTTTAACACCCACAACATTTAATTCGTTTTGGTGAGTTCGGATGGAGAAACTTATCTTGTGGTAAGTGAAGTCTTTGTCGCTTAGGTCAAACTAAATATCTAATTCCTCCTAAAGATAGATTCCTAAAACATTCCACAATCAATTAAAACCATGAAAGATAAAGAACATTCAATATAACAACAAAACAGTTCTAAAAACCAAAACCATGAGTTCCCGTGACTACTACAAAGTGACGTACAGAAACCAGGACTCGGACCGTACCAAGATGTCACTAGACAGTCAAGACTTGCTTGATAACGACACAGAGTTCAACGCGAACCAGTTCAAGCTGTACGATGACTTCACGACAGACCTACGGATCAGCTTCAACCCAATGCGGGCAATGAACTACCATGAAGCTGTTAGGAGCGAAGCGAGGAGGAGAATGTGTGACCCTAACGATTCTGGAGTAGATATGGAGAACGGGAACCCCTTGGAAGACGCCACAGCTTCTAATGATAGCGATTTGGTAAGTGGTGATTTAGGTGAGATAACGTATCGTCAGATATATGCAACGAGAACGAAAGGCTGTATGGAGCAAAATACGTTTAGTCAAAATCTAAATAAGTACACTTGGTACTGTTTTTGCCGACTACCGTTTTCTAGGTGTTGCGCTGTGAAGAATAAACGGCGCAACTAATTTTCAGGTACACGTCTTTTAAAATCAAGTCTGCATACAATAATGTAAAGATTGTGCGAAGCTGAAGCAACAGTAAAGTAATCGTCTATTTTATAATAGGCTTTCTTACAAAGTGGTTTTTTTATGTGATTCTTAGACTTTCTGTACGTCATATTTAAGATTTCCTCTGAAAGATACTTTCAGAATTGAATACGCAAAACTTTCGTGGTACCCACTTTTGAAAATCGCAAGAAGTTTTTTTTTTTTTCACATCCACCATTTTGTGTGACAATGAAATTTTTTTTGTCTGTATTTCCGTAAGCCGTAGAACAAAAGTTGTTACAGAAGGCGTTTAGTATCGTCGTAAATTGCTGTTTTTTAACCTGACCAAATAAATTCAGGACAAATAAAAAAATATTTTTTTGTACCCTAATTCAGTTCAATTCAAATATTCTTTATTGTGCACCAAAACATATACATTTTTTGGTGCACTTGTAAGAATAACTTTTCGTACTCATGTAGTTAAGACACAGTTTAGCTAAAATCCTGTACCAGATATTGTCTATTTTGTAACGATTGTTCATAACAAACAAAATTAAAAAAACTATAGCTATATATAACGTTGAGCCATTGCCCTACTATTTAAACTAGACATCTAATTTCGAACAAAATCTTCCTTCAAGAAAATGTCCAAAGCTATGCATATGTAAATATAAAAGTAATCATAAGGACAGTAATAATGTCTTTTTCTGTTTAATTTCTAATTTCTTAGGTCATTTGTAAGAATACTTTGTCATTTTGAAGGCGTCGCAGTGGTCTCGCGACTGATCGCAAATGATAATACCTCTAGTATTGCGAGCTTATTTTTTTATTTTTTTTTTATTTATTTTCTCCAATCAATCTTTACAAAAGTATTAAAGGCTTAAATTAACTTAATTAGGCGTCAAATAGCAAGGAAGATTGTTATGGAGAGAACGCTTGGACTTAGGGAATCCCTGTATTCCAGGACGCCAGGTCTCCACCCCACGGGAAGGACAAAGTTATGTCGCCAGTTAAAATTGAAAGACGTGTTCGTGTGAGTGTGTGTGTGGGGGGGGAGGGGGGGTGTGGGGGGGAGGGTGTGTGTGTGGGGGGGATGCGTGTGAGTGTGTGTCGAGCTTATTTGCTGTGCCGGTTTTCTCACTGCAGATTAGAAGTCTAGATATAGAACATAACTGCGTTAACCATACACAATGCCGTGAAGTCTGGCCACTATTAAAACCAAACCCGAGTATGGTTAGGGCCGGCCCGAGCAAGTTGCGAGATCAGGTTGTGGCGCCCCTATCCCCCCTCCACCCCTCTCGCTTATAAAAATGTGCTGCAGTAAATCTCAGAAGTTTGATTTTTAATTCGTACAGAAATTAATTATAATGTTACTTTTTGCTGCTAAATATTGGCGGGTTAAGTGGTATTGGGCTTGGGTTTTTCTTTTATATAAATATTAAATTACATGCACTTGTCTAATCCCAAATTACAATTTTCTCCTGTGCTATGAAATTTAAACAATGATAGAACAATTCACTAATATAACATCCAGACCGGGACAAACTTGTAGAAATTCTACAAAGTTGTCTGCCCCTAGTGGGAATCGAAGCCACGACCTCATGCGCTCGAGTACAATGACCAAGCCGCTAAACCAACGAGGCGGTCAAAATCTATCATTGCACTTTCGTTCATACCGCACTGCCCTAGGGTCACCCCTGGTATGGTCAACAACCAGTCTCCTTCCTTCCCTGCAACTTTCAAGCATTCCATGACCCCTAAACAATCGATCAGCATTTCTCTCAGTTCCGTAGCAATAGCGTGGCTAGACACACGAACAATGGCGTGTCGCAGCCACGTTCCGGCGCCGGCCGACACAATGGGCCGGGCAGCCGGCGAATTGTCTGATTGGTTCCGGTCGTAGGCCACCCGAGAATTTACATAGCGCGACGCCTTCGAGACCTCGACGAAACCACTAGCTGAAGTATATATATATGAGATCATCCTTCCTACTAATATTATAAACGCGAAAGTTTGTAAGTATGGATGGATGTTTGTTACTCTTTCGAGTAAAGACTACTGAATGGATTTTAATCAAACTTTACAATAATATAGCTTATACATCAGAATAACACATAGGCTACAATTAATAAAGATATTGTGTGAATTGTCCAAAATAGTAAGTAGGAAAAAATCTACCATCTGCGAGCTTTTCTGGCCTGCGCCATAAAATTATAATTTTAATGTCATATGTTAGTTCTTTTCTACGCCACGCTAATATAAGCTACTCGAAATACTAATCCTGCGCAGACGGGGCTAGTACAAAATATAACCTATTGTTTTTTAGATTTTAATAACTCCCTTTTTCTTTTCTTTTGCATAACGCAATTACACCCCGTATAGTAGTAAAATGTTGAGTTCGAATCAAGCTACAGTCAGACTACTCCGGTGGTCCAGGCAGTACACGATGCTTCCTATTAATCTAAATGAAGAAAACTCGCGTCCCCACGTCTCGTATTTCATAATTTGAAACCCCCTAACTGTCCAATGGGAACCCGTTAATTTAATGTACAGATGACGTAACGGTACAGTAGTAACACATTGTTAAACATGCGTCACACAGGCTATATGGGCTAACTGGACCGCAAAAGGGGGTAATATACGTGACAAGTCGTAAAGATTGTCTTGGTTGTTGACTGGCATTGTTAGACGGTTTTAGGCAGACAAGGACAACGAAATACGCCGCTTTTCTTGAGTACCTATTTCATTGTAAAATTAAAAAAGCACACAAAATATTTAAAGTAAATTAAATGTTGATTTCAATTAAATTACTCTTTAATGCACGATGAAAATACACTAATACAATGATAATGTAGCTTCATCATCATCATCATCTACAACCAAATACGTCCACTGCTGGACATAGGCCTCCCTAATAAAATACCACTTTTGGTTAGATATCGCTTGGCAGGAGTATTGGTGATCGCAGAAATGATCTTTACATACACACACAGGAGAACGCAGCTGCCCGTACCTGGTGCAATAAAAAAAATCTTAGAAAATTGCGTTAGTAATTGAACGCTCCCTAAGCCGGGAACCACACGGCTAACTATATGTAGCTTACATTAGTATAATTCTGCGGTTTTATCGCTAAAACCTATCGTAGAAGTATAATTTATGCCTACCTATACATATATACACACATACTGAATAAAAATTACATATACATACACTTGCACCTGTCCCTCACTCCCTGGCGAAGTCGTCGAGGTTGATACGTGCCATGGGCCCGTCCGTCTACAACCGGATACCCGAGGACATAACAGACGCACCTTCTACTCCCTCATTTAAACTGAGGCTGAAGAGGTGGCTCATCGAGCAAACTTTCTACAGCTTTGATGAATTCATTGAAAATTGTAAATGTAATTAGTAGTGTTTAATGTTTGGTTATTCTTTTTATATTATTTTATGAGACGTAATCATTTTATATAATATTTATTACTATGTTATGTTTATGTTATAGATTTTAAAATTGTATGACCTGTAATTGCCAATTACCAAAAATAAATGTCTATGTCTATGTCTTTTCTAATCCCTAACTAGGACTTTCTCCTGTACTATGGAAATTGAACAAGGATAGAACAAGGAATGGCAAATGTTTTGATTAACTTCAGTTGCAGTGTCTGAATTATTTTAATGTTTTCCCTATGCACACATCGAGCGTACTTGTAACGTGTCCGTAACCGGTAATGTTAATGCATCCACGAATAAATAAAACCCGCGTACTGCATGCTTGCGGCCGACTGCCCTTGACCAAGCGATTAACTCTGTTTTTACTTATTTCGGACAATTATCTTAAGCTGATTTACCTTAACGACAGACCTTTACCTTGACTCCAATTTCCTTAAAAGGTTACTTGATATATCTCTTTATGTTGTTGCAGTTGGAGAACGAAGTAATGGTAGATCCCTGGAGCAGTATGGACTCATCGAATTCACCGTTGACTGACTCTGGACCGTCGGCGAGCGAAGACTGCACCCCGTCCACTTCGAGCGAAACCCGTGCGCCTCTAGATGGCTCTCCTCTATCACCAGAAGCGCGCCGCTTGCCGAACCCAAAAGACACTAAAATCAAATCTAAAGTACCCGTCAACACAGACAAAGCGCGCCCCCGTGACCTCACCTTAGACTTGGATCCCGACCCGCTCCAACGCCGGCCTCACTTCCTCGACGAAGACTACCAGCCCTCCAGATCGAACATCGAATGTCGCATCCCCAAACCTCACTTCCTAGACCACTCGCCATCGCCTGATGAGTTCGACGAGCGCAGTGACATCACTAATCCAAACTTTTTGGAAGACGAAGTTGATGGCGACGATCAAGTGCAAAAGAAAAGTGGCGCTCTGCCCAAGAGACCACTCAAACCTTCCACCTTAGCCCAAGAGGATCGACCGCACAGGACCACTTACCGTAGCGCATTACACTATGGCTTGGAGAGCGCTGCGAGATCCAGCGAGCGGGATAAAAGGGCTTCCCAGTTATACAGAGGGACCTGGCCAGGAGAACGCGACGTGTGGAACGGGCAAGACTCCGCCAGCGTCAGAAGTTTCTCCAGTAACGGCTCCAATGATGGAACGAGACCTTCGTCCAATTTAGAAAACAAAATGGAGTGTGTATGCTCTCTAATATCTCTCCTTAGTTTATCGCCAGAGAATAACGCAGACTTGAGCGGTCCGCTACTAGATATGAGTCGCTCCGTCGAAAGTTGTATAGCTATGCGACAGGCGGGCTGTATACCTTTATTAGTGCAATTGATTCATTCGAAAGTACCTAGAGAAACTCGGGATCGTGCCGCTAAAGCATTACGTAATATCATCCACACACAGACTGATGACAAAGCGGGGAGGAGAGAAGCAAGGGTGTGGAGATTGTTGGAGCAAGTACGAGAATACTGCTATATTCTAGAAGATATCGTGGAAGCAAAAAAAGAAGGCAAAGAAGTCGTCATCGATGACAATACCAAACATCCAAGCCAAAGCGTTGCTGCTCTGATGAAACTGTCTTTCGATGAAGAGCATAGGCATGTCGTTTGCCAGTTGGGAGGGTTGCAAGCGCTAGCGTCTTTAGTCAGCGGGGACCAAGCGGCTCACGGTAGCAGAACTGATGACAACACTTGTCTAACGATGAGAAAATACGCGGGAATGACGTTAACCAACTTGACATTTGGTGATGGCAACAACAAATCTTTGTTGTGCTCCTTCAAAGATTTTATGTTAGCTTTGGTTGAACAATTAGAATCTCCCAACGATGATATGAGACAAGTTACGGCAGCAGTCCTCAGGAATCTTTCCTGGAGAGCGGATACTAGCAGCAAACAAGTTTTGAGAGAAGTGGGTGCTGTCAAAGGCCTGACCACAGCCGCAATGACTTGTCAAAAGGAAGCTACGTTAAAGTCTGTACTATCTGCGCTGTGGAACTTAACAGCACATTGTTCCATGAATAAAGTAGCTCTGTGCTCAGTGGATGGAGCTTTAGGTTTTCTCGTAGATATGCTTAGTTACAATTCGCCGACAAAAACACTGGCCATTGTGGAGAATGCTGGTGGTATAATGAGGAATGTGTCCAGTCACATCGCCGTCCGCGAAGATTACCGACAAATTCTCCGAGAGAGAAATTGTTTGAGTGTCTTACTGCAGCACCTCAAATCTCCAAGCTTAACTGTCGTCAGTAACTCCTGTGGAACTCTGTGGAATTTATCCGCACGATGTCCGCAGGATCAACAGTACTTGTGGGACCACGGCGCAGTTCCAATGCTGAGAAGTCTGATCCATTCCAAACATAAAATGATAGCAATGGGATCAAGCGCCGCTCTGAAGAACTTACTGAATTCAAAACCCGGTAAGATACAGATAATTGCTCTGGATACGACGGCTAGAAACATGAACTTACCAGCTTTGCCCACGCTTGGAGTACGAAAACAGAAGGCCTTGGAGCAAGAGCTAGATCAGAATCTGGCTGAGACTTGTGATAACATCGAGGCGGCAACATCGCCCACCACGAGTAACCGAGAGGAGAAGAACTTATTCACAGCAACTGAAAGACAGATCGCCATGAATCTTGAAAGGCATAGAATGACATCTAGTTCACCTCTGATGGGCGCATTATCATCACAAATATCATTAAGTCACAGTGCTCATTTAGCTAGCTATTTAAGCTGCAGTAACACTCTACTAAAAGGAGCTTTGGTATCTCGATCTACTACTGGAAGCGCAAGTAACGTCAATCGATCTGACAGCAAGGATTCTGTAACAAGCACGCATTCCGATTCTGTGTTCGAAAGGGGCACACGCACTGGTAAGGTACCAGTACCAACACCAAGAAATAAGGACCTGGTAAAGACCGAGACCGGAAGCGAAGCGTTCAAAATGGCCTCGAAGCCGCTAACAAAAGACACTTTCCTTCGATACCCGACTCAGCCTCCAATTCCACCACCGAGAAGTTCTACTGACATGAGAACGAACTATACAGAATCTGGTTACGACGTCGATCAAGATTCTTGTGACCAACCCATAGATTACAGCAGAAAATACTCGGAAACAAAAACAGCAGAAGCTGATACTGCAGTAGAAAAGAAGACTGAAACAAAGAAGTATACCAAGAAGGAAAGTCCAAACACTTTTGGAGACTACCAGGAGACCGATCTGGACCAACCGACAGACTACTCCCTGCGTTATGCCGAACACCAATCGGAGACTGGTTCGGATATATCTGAGCCTCCTGGTCCGTCTATCAACGAGGACACTATTAAGCACTTCGCGACCGAAGGCACTCCCTACGAGACACCCGTTATATTCTCCACAGCTACATCCATGTCGGATCTGCGGCTCATAGGCAAAGATGTCAAACAGAAAGTCGCTCAAACTAAAGAGAACCCTGAAGTGATGACCCATTCTGATGAAAAAGACACTTGTTCGATAGAAGACCCTCCCAAGCACGATAATGACAGAGCTATTACTACACCTCAGAACACATCTACGTGTGAGCCTATTCCTGAGAAGAGAGGAGTATTTGATACTAAGTTCAGTTCAGGGATGATCAGTCCAGAGAAACCTGTCAACTATTGTGATGAAGGCACACCAGGGTATTTCTCCAGGGTCAGTTCGCTGAGCAGCCTTGGGGAGCCAACGGAAGAGGACTGCCTGGCGAAGAAAAATGCGATGGCAACGATCAACGTAGAGCCGAGTCCGCAGGAGCAAAGCATAATCAGTTCTAAGGATAAAGAAGGTAAGGGGTTATCTCAAATTTCAGTCTTATTGGTCTGTAAATTAATGCGTAAATAAGTTGCCCACGTTTTTGACAGCTTATAAATGTGACATCTGAATGTCATTGGAACTAATCCAAGGCGCCAATTTGACGTCATTCCAGTCAAATTTATTTAACTGATGTAATGAATGCATTACATCAGATGCCGTGTGGTTTCCGGTAGAGTAGAATAGGACCACTCCAACTCTTCCCGTGGATGTCATACAAGGCGACTAAGGGAATACATTATAAAACATCAATCAGGCCTCCCCAACCCGTCTGGCCAGCGCCGGGAGTGTAGGCCAAATCCTCCGTCTGTCTCCGGCAGATGAGGGAGGGTTGTGCTCCTGCAGTGGAGACAAAAATAACCTGATTATTAATGAATGCATCATCATCGTAAACAGTGTAAGAAGCTCACCATCACCCTAAAATTGTTGTAGAAAGATCTTTACAGAGATATTGATGAAAAAAAAAAAAATAGGCGGGAAAGCTGCAATCTTATCGTCATTTATTTATTCGAGTTGTAGAGTTTTGTTTATACTTCCGTATAGCAGAAATTGGTATTAACAATGAGTTCAGATATAGATATGTATTTAACGCCTGATTAATTCATGTTTTTATTTTTACTTTCATTGTAGTCGTAATGAAAAGCACAGTGTTTAACTCGGTCTTAACTATTGGCGCCCTCGCGGACTAAATAAGTTACTTTCACCCTAGGGTAACAATGTACTATTTGATGGTCGGGCGAAAGTGACCACTTACTATGTATATTAGATCAGCTCCAACTTTTGATTGTAAAAAAAAATCTCTTCCATTTCTCCAGGGTCGAAAGCCGTGACGTTTGCCACGGAGCCGCTGACGGGGCAGGCGGCGGCGCGCTCGCCCTCCCCCACCCCGCGGTTCATCGAGGACACGCCGCTCATGTTCTCCCGGTCCAGCTCGCTGGGGTCGCTGCCCGAGTGCTCGCAGCAAGACGACCAGGGCTCCGTGGTGTCGGAAGTCAGGTGAGCGATCAATTGTCTGCTCAACAAGTTGGGATAATTATAGCTGTCCTAACAGGTAACAAATTCGAAGATGCTGCGGGGTAATAAGTGACAGTCTTAAGTCATCGTAATACGCATTGCGATGCATTTGTATCGCTATCGTAAAAATGCATGTACGAATAAATTAAGATTGTTATTTACTATCAATTGAATTAAAGATTGTTATTTACTATCAATTGAATTATTCAATTACTTTTTATTGCCCGATAAAAACAAAGATACAATGATAAAGTAGCTTACTATTTTACACCTCATGTCGCCTCCGTAATGATTTCCACTAGTTTCCATCCAAAATCAAAATCGGATGTGGAATTAGACGATTTGTAATTTTTTTTTACTACGTTTGTACTTTCTGTCTTATGTTACAGCTAGCTAAAGTAAAAATAATAGTTGTTTCAAATAAACTAAAATGAAACTTGAAACCCAGTACATGCAAAATATAAAATTACTCGTTAAGGGTAACACAGAATCGATACCGAAAAGCGGAACTTCTCTGAACAGCACCGATTGGAGTGAAGTAAAACAGAGAGACTTAATATTACAGAAACGGATATAGGTAGAAGCAACGATCTCTATGTACTACTAGATGGAGCGTTCCAAACAATCGCTCTGTTCCTTCCACGCAAGTAGCCACAACTCGTTCACATTTACAACGAAACTTGTGCAGTTACCACGCAGAACATTTATTTATTACTAAATATTGACGCTACGGGTAAATAATGTCAATATTTAGTAAATAATTAAATGTTCTCAGTAGTAACTGCACAAGTTTCATTGTGAATGTGAAAGAGTTGTGGCTACTTGCGTGGAACAGAGCGATTGTTTGGAACGCTCCATCTAGTAGTACATAGAGATCGTTGGGTAGAAGGGGTAAATCACTTGTTTTCTTCAGTCGCGCGCGTGTCGATTTTCGGACACTGCGCGCCCCTCCCGCCTCGTGGTCACGTCTCTAGTGAGGAGATAAGTTGTACAGTTTGAAAACGGGCAATATGACACTCTTGCAGATTTTTAGTCGTTGTCTACCCGACCTTATTTCTGCGCGAAACGAGTAAGCGTTTGACAGTATTTGCAATATTCAAAAATTCTAAATTGTTTATTGTTTCAACCTATATAAACATCCATCTGGTCGCACATCGCACCAGATGGAGAGACGAACTGGAGAGGTTCACGGAAGCCGGCGCACGCTGGACGCGCCTCGCCGCACACAGACACACCTGGCAGAGGATGGGGGAGGCCTTTGCCCGACAATGGGATGCTCTGTAGTATATACGAGTATACTCGTACGTTTATAAAATATAATGCATGCAATACAATTTGAATTCGAAATTAATTTTTAAATAGTTTGTTAATTTTTTATTATAATTGAAATACTAGAATTTAAGAATATTATAATGCTTTGTAACTACAGAAGGCTTGATAAATAAAAAAAATATAAACATCCTGTATATATGCCAAGGTCCTTTCCTTTTAAGTAAAAATGTACCTGTGTTAGGAGGACCTTGCACAGGATATTGCACACAGCAGGCCCCTACTCCACCATTCTGCCTCATTTATTTCAATGCTTAATATGATGTCTGTTTGTCTTCAGCCGGCTGACCTCCGGCTGCATATCGCCGAGCGAGATCCCGGACTCCCCGGGGCAGAGCGCGCCGCTGTCGCCGCGCGCGCGCCGCCCCGCCCCGCCCGCCCCCGCCGACCTCGCCGCGGAGCCCTGCACGCCTCCTCCAGGTACACTGCTCGACTCGATTCCATAACTATTATATTATTACATACATACATACATATATTTCATTCCAGATTAATAGTAAATTCCTATGAAAACAAACGCATTTGCGTCTCGAAAACAAAATACACAATAGATGGTGTTCCTAAGTGGACCGCAAAGTTTACTTGGTAATACAAACCTATTTTTGCTGCTGGTGACCCTTTCATGTATATGTTACCGAGACGTAAATAGCGTTGGTTTTCATAGGACTATTAATCTGGAATGAAATATACATACATACATACATACATACATACATACATACATACATACATACATACATACATACATACATACATACATACATACATACATACATACATACATACATACATACATACATACATACATACATACATACATACATACATACATACATACATACATACATACGGTGTGTTTTTCTTTAAATGTCTAATTTGATAAACAAACATGGCGCCAAGGTGACCATAGATATAAAATAGTGTTGTCAAATAATAGAATTAATTGATTCAATTGAATTTAATTGAATTTGTGATTAATTCTATATTATTCTCAGTGATTATAAGTTTAGGAATATTTATTTATTTATTGGTTACTCCCATGGATATTCTGTATCGAAATACAAAATTTCATCCACATCGGATCATTACTTTGGACCTAGCATACGACTGCAGACAAACGGACACGCAAGCACATTGTTTAGTTTTTGGTTTTTGGACTCTTACATGTCTAAGGGAACATATATCCATCAAAGTTTCAAAAATAAATACAACATATTGCAGAAACATTTTTATTCTTTAAGGTACAAAATACAAATCATTGTAATAACAATAATATTAAGTATGTATAAAACAATGCACCGGCATCAAACTTAATATTTTAGAAAAGTGCAAACGATAATGAGTAACAAACATCGATTTTACCGATGCGATGCCGATTACGATTATCTGTGCCAATATTCCGTTAAAATTAATAGAATATCAATTGTCTATCTTTTTTGGTTCAGTGGATGTCCAACTTATTTGTCTAATCCTTTTTTCTCCTCGCCTACTTATTTCTATAGATTCAATTAGTTACAAGTATTCCGAATGAATAATTGAATTGCGTAATTGAATGCGTGACATACCCCATCTCTAAAATCCAAAGACAATATAGAGATAACCCGTCTCAATATGATTTAAGGTTAAAGCGATTTGTTGATAATTTTGCTAAAAACTAAGGTTTACGATGATTAATTCTATTAGTTTTGTGAGTGGATATCGTGCAAGTGCTTGTTTGAGGTATATGAGGATTTTGGGTCAGTTTTATTGTGTGATTGGCTCGCAAATTTGAGATTTTGTAGAGGTGAGTGGTTTGTTTACTACTTAGGACATTTAAAGAAACATTAACCTTACATACATACATACATACATACATGCATGCATGCATGCATGCATACATACATACATACATACATACATACATACATACATACATACATACATACATACATACATACATACATACATACATACATACATACATACATACATACATACATACATACATACACTTGTCTAATCCCAAACTAGGATTTTCTCCAGTGCTATGGGAATTAAACAAGGATAGAACAATTCACAGTTTTTCGTTTCAAATCAAATTGTTTAGTTATGTACGTATACACGCTAGAAATCGAGGTCAATGGCACATTATCTGTTGATTGAAATTTATACATTAGTGTCTATGCTCCATAACATATATACAAAGATTACTAAAATCAAAAAATATTCATCATTTTCCTGTGCCTGCTTCTTATATATATATATATATAAGAAGCAGGCACAGGAAAATGATGAATATTTTTTGATTTTAGATTTTAGATTTATATAATACATACATATATCTATCTATCTATGCTAGGTAGATAGAAAACAAATTTCTTGAACCAAACATAACGCTTCTTGGGCACCCAACGAGACAATAGGACTTCCACTGTTTACACTTGTAAACAGTACATATCACACACTTATGTATATTAAAAGTATTAATATTAACAACGAACGAGGTAATCAGTCGTACACAAAGTACTATACAAAAAAAGATATATACGACATACGAGTATGTAATAATAAACTAAAGTGTGTTGTTGTTTTACAGAGAGTGGTGTGTCGGCGTCGGCGTCGGCGGGAGGCTCGGCGTGCGGAGAGCGCGTGTGTCGGTTCTTGGTGGAGCACACGCCGGCGCAGTTCTCGGCCGGCACCAGCCTCAGCAGCCTCACCATCGACGACGAGCCCAAGGTAACCTCGGCCCTTAGATGTCCACTGCTGGACACGCGCCACCACACCCGGTATTCCGCATCCAGCTGCTTCCGACCACCTTCTCAAGGTAGGGGAACGTACCCGTACTACGTGACCCGTTCAGGGGGGGAGGGGGTCTTCAAAATACCACGCTTGGTCACGGGGTGGGGGAAACGCTTTCGTCACGTAGTCAATATCCTCTAGGTTTCCCTAGTTTCTCGCGCTTTTTCGAGCCATATTAAAATACTAGCTGTGCCCGCGGCTCCGCTCGCGTGAACTACAGAATCCGCTCCCATTCCCACTCCCGCTCCCGCTACCGCTTGCACTGCCACCGCCACCGCCACTCCCACTCTCAATTTCCCAATCCCGCTCCCACACCCACTCCCCTTTTCCCACGTCCACAACCACTCCCATTCCCACTACCAGCTCCAAATGTAGTCCAAACTCATCGCAATCTGAATAGTACGGAAATACTATTATGTGCAATATATTGCATACTAACCTTACTAATGTATTTGAAAAATAAAAATGTCCATAACTTTGATTGAGTAAACCGATTGCGATGAAATAAAGACTAAATGTTAAGTTAATCCCCATGTTTCTGTGAAAAGTCCATCAAAATTCCATCTGTTCAGTAGTTTTCAAGTGATGCGTGCACAAACTCACAGACAAACAGTTTTTTTTAAATGATTACTTATCCTTAGACGCGGAGGGGGAGAAGGGTAATTTTTTTAAATGGGTCACGTAGTTTGGGTACGTTCCCTAACATACTGCAAATATACCGTTCACGGTTATCATCAGATGTAGGAATTTTCCCGTCGCAATTTTCAAACAGCTAACTATTACTGACTAGCTGTGCCCGCGGCTCCGCTTGCGCGGACTACAGAATTATCTCTACAGAGAACTCTCACCCTCTTATTTTCTTTATTTATTCCTGATGTATTCACGCTTGACCTCAGTCTCATCTGATGGTAAGTGACGATGAGGCCTAAGGTGGAGCGCGCTTACCCAAAACGTGCCTATTCACTCATCCTTTAAAAAGATCCAAATTGTCCTCGCTCCAAACGTAGTCCTAACTCATCGCAATCTGAATTGCGGCGAGCATTTTTGTAAACTATAAATTCGCATAGCTTTTGATTGCGTAAGCCGATTACGATAAAATTAATAACAAATGTTACTCCAAATGAAGCTCTGTTTCTTCTTCTTCTGAAAACTGCATCAGAATTGGTTCAGTAGTTTTGACCTGATGCGTGCACAAACTAATTAAATGGTAAATAATATAAATCTATACTAATATTATAAAGAGGTTAAGTTTGTGAGGTTGTAGCGGGTAATCTCTGGATCTACAGAACCAATTTTGGAAATTCTTTTACCAATAGACAGTCACGTTATTCATGAGTATCATAGGCTATATAGTAATTTATAAAGTTAAATGGTCCACGCGGACGAAGTCGCGGGCAAACAGTTAGTTCAATATATTTATAGCTTTTTTTGCCGTGTCGTTTCCGGTAGAGTAGAATAGGACACTCCAACTCTTCCCGTGGATGTCGTACAAGGCGACTAAGAGAATACATTATAAAACATCAATCAGGCCTCCCCAACCCGTCTGGCCAGCGCGGGGAGTGTAGGCCAAATCCTCCGTCTGTCTCCGGCAGATGAGAGAGGGTTGTGCTCCTGCAGTGGAGACAAAAATAACCTGATGATGATAGCTTTTTTTACTTATGACCAAATTCGTTACAGCAATTTACACTTAATGACGTATGTTACAGCAATCATTGCAACTGACGCCCGGAACTCCTCGCCAAGGGTACCCTGACTCCCCAGCGACCGGTAACCAACCAGAACCCACCCCCAGAGATGCGAACAGGTTTGTACCACATTTCTACCATCTCAAAACTGACTCTTGTATTTGAAATAATATATAAATGATTTGTCCCAGAGGGGGAGGCAGAGACGATGTATCGCCACTTTGCGCGATCCTGACACTCCTTCGCCCCGTGATAACACTTGGCATGATGTGTGATAATCGTATCTGCCCACCCCTCTGGGAGCAAGGCGTGAGCATTATATATGTATGTAAATGACTTGTAATATTCCAGATCGCAAAACCAGCCTGCATTGAGCCATTTGCCTAACGAATCTATACCGAGAGGTATGTACCGTAGTTGCTTATAGTCCTCTTTCTTTTCGATTCCCCCCTGTGACAGACAACTTTGTTCTAGTCTGGTAATTATAATATGCGAAACTCCGAAAAAGGGGTAAAATTGTACAGGAACTTTGAGTACAAATATCCAATACAATATGTTGTATGCGTCTACAATTTATGGCAAATAAATGAATTAGTTAATAAGTTATATTTGTAATTGCCATGTCCTTTTCTAACTATCTTAGTAGGTAGAAGAGAAAATTCTAGTTTGGGATTAGACAAGTATATGTGTATACAGGGCCCGATTCTGAAGGCACATATTTAAAATTTGACAGCACTAAAATTGGTTTCGTGTTTATCTTCATAATACTGTGTAACAAGGATAGCAACAGTTTTAGTGGTATCAAATTTTAACTTTGTGCCTTCAGAATCGAGCCCACAATAATAATTAAATATTTATTTTTAACCAGCTGTTTCCTGCGACGTCGTCCTCGTGGATAACTTAACATCACAAATTATTATGTATTTCCCGTAGGAATGGGATGTTTTTCGGGATAAAAACTATCTTATGTCCTACCTATGTGTGTGCCAAGTTTCATCACGATTCATCCAGTGTTTGAAGCGCGATCGAGTAACAAATATCCAAAATAATATTAGTAGGAAAATAAAATATTTATGCCATAATATTTATTATTAATTCCTTCAGGCACCCAAACGCCGGGCGACTCGTGCCAAGTATACTTCACTGAAGACACTCCTGCCGTCCTGTCCAAAGCTGGAAGCAACTCCAATCTATCAGTCCTGTCCATCGACTCTGCGGCAGCGGGGCGGGCGTCCCCCCCGCCCCCGACCGCGCCCGCGGCCGCGCCCCTCGACGCGCGCGATACGTCAGACAGTTCCAACTTGAGCGACGCAGGGGATCTGCTTGAGGAGTGCATACAGAAGGGAATCGCTAAGGTAAAAAAACCTCACCTATCCCAATTTCAACTCCAAATTCTTTTTCAACTCCTTTACTGTCCGACCCGTGCAGATGTGGAATAAACTTCCGACGGTCATTCAAAATAATACGTCTGTGTAATTTTTTAAAACTTTACTAAAAGAGCACTATCTGTCTCGCTCAGTCCAATATGTATGTATGTTTATTATAGTATGTCATTATTATTTCTTATATTGATTTTATATGTTGTTTAGGTATTTATTTATTATGTCCAACTCGCTAACGGGCCATATGACATGTTCTGATAAGCGTTGGGTGTCTAACTACGATAATGAGACGCCAAAGCTCATGACCTAATAAAAATCACACAATATAAAAAAATATAAATAAATATATGGGGACATTTCACACGGCCACCTGATCCCAAACTAGGCAGAGCGTGTAATATGGGTATCAGACAGCTGATATACATACATAATACATATAATATATAAATAACATCCAGTCACAAGGCAAACACAAGTGCTCATCACACGAATGTTTGCCCTGGGCGGGTTCGAACCCGCGACCCCGAGCTTCGCAGGCAGGTTACCGACTAGGCTACGGGGCCGACAAATACGACACATGTCCCGACAGAGAGCACACAATATGACACATGACCCGACAGAGAGCACACAATATGACACATGACCCGACAGAGAGCACACAGTATGACACACATGACCCGATAGAAAGTTTTATAGTTCGACGGATATTATCCGGCATGCTTACGGAGTAGACCTTGGTCCACTGTCTTTGGTTCTTATCTCCAATCGTTTATTTGGCAGTCGCGCAGGGAGGTTCCAGTATAACTCCTCCGTTTTTTTTCCAGGTGGTGAAAAACAAGGGTCCACCATCAGATATATCTCCCTCCAACCCCTTCAGAGATGAAGTTTATGTAAGTTATAATGTATATATCTCTCGCTTATAAATTAGGAAACTCGACTCGAAATACTACTTAGGAAAACGTGGTTCCAGTTAAATGTGATGTAAATTTGTTGTTTTATACATTTGTGTTTAAAACCCTTATTTTAATTTTAAGAATTATACAGATTAAAGTATACATTGAAAACTCTTCGGGTGTCAACATTTCGGTTTCCTTATCAACTTTCTATAGTTCAAAATGTATCTCTCTTTTTGAGGCACTGTGACAATAATAGTTATAATACAAGAAATAAAAATAAACTTGTTTTACCAGGGTTAAGACTAAGTAAGGTCAGCAAATCGTTCACGGGGCAATGTATACGCTTCTACAACAAACTACCAGAGGAAATCTTAAATATGACGGACAGAAAGTTTAAGATTCACATTAAAAAACAACAATGTAAGAAAGCCTATTATAAAATAAACGATTATTTGAATGACAAAGATGCCTGGTACTAATGTTGATTCAGCTTCGCAAAATCTTTATTAATTGTATGCAAACTTGATTTTTAAAAGATGTCTTGCGTGAAGTTTGTTGCGCCGTTTCTTCTTCACAGCGCTAACACCTAGGAAGCGGTAGTCGATAAAAAAATGACGTGTATAAAAGTACCAAGTGTACTCATATGCAATAAATGATTTTGACTTTGATCACCGAAACTGTACACTTTTCGATTTACAAGATAGTAAGTCTATGAACACCTTAGCTGCACTACCTAGTCATATTCTATGACGTGAGACGTCATGTTACTGCTTAAAATGACAGGGTAATTTTTATCAGGGTCACCTATTGTGTGCCCGTCGCCTGTCGCTGTGTAAACTATGTTACTAACACTTAGCAGTAAATACTTTAGTACCAACATGATGGATCATTGGTCTGAAATAAATACCTTCATCATATCAGCCCTCAGACGTGATGGACGGCCTTCCCCAGTGAACGCCACCAGACCCGGTCCCCGCCATTTCGCATCCAGCCGTTTCCGACCACCTTCCTCAGGTCGTCGGT
Source organism: Esperia sulphurella (assembly GCA_947086405.1). Classification (NCBI taxonomy): domain Eukaryota; kingdom Metazoa; phylum Arthropoda; class Insecta; order Lepidoptera; family Oecophoridae; genus Esperia; species Esperia sulphurella. The sequence goes on from OX352261.1 coordinate 2,154,991, forward strand.
CCAGCGGACGCCGTGCCGATTGAAACCAATATGTTTTATTAAAATTTTAAAAGAATTAAATACAAGGGGAAACCTCACATGACGAGATCAATTTCTCTAATGTGACCACGGTTTGTTTGTTGCAGAGATCGTTGCCCCCCTACCTGCGCTCGTCCACGGAGACAGTCCGACAGTGGGACCCCCCCGGCGAGGGCAGCCCCCCGCCGCCCCCGCTGCCCCCCAAGTGTGGCCGCGCGCCGCCCCCGCCCCCGCCAGTGCCGCCCAGGGACCACCAGCTCGCGCAAGGTATGAGGAACTATTTTATCGTCAGAAATAAGTTTATCATCTCGAGGGAGCAAATAATATTATGCTCATATTCATGACAGGCCTATACGTACTTATATGTCGGGTGACTGCAAAAAAGCAATTAACTGCTCGGGAATTACTGTAGCAATTAGAACCTTAAGGTTTTTGAGATAAAGTTTCTAACTGCTGCGGTTATTTCCGAGCAGTTACTTACTTTTTGCAGTAAGCCGATGAAATGTTGTAAAATTCGAGTAGTCGAGCCGTAAAATCATAACAAACCATACCACAGGCTCTGCCTAGTTTGGGACTGGATAATTGGTGTGAATGTCTGAGATATTTATTTATTTATTTATGAACTCGCTTTTTTCAATATATATGTTTATTGCACAAATTTTTAAACTAAATACAGTTTTGTGTACATAGGCGAGCTTATTTCTAATGGTACTATCTCGAATAACCGTCGGCAGTTTATTCCACAGCTGCGCGGCTTGGACAGTAAAGGAATTCAAAAAGAATTTGGTGTAGGATTTGGGATAGGTGAGGGTCTTGGTGACGCAGGCACATCTGGGTCGGTGGGTGGGGGGTCACTCGTGGAAACAGGAACGGAGGTATTCGGGAGCAGATGGATTTTTGAGGATCTTGTAAAGAAAGTATAGGGTGCACAACTAAACTAAACTTAGGATTCTCAACATTTTTATTTATTTGTTTGCAGGGCGCAAGCACGAGAGCCGCTTACCTGTCAAGACCCAGCGGTCCCGGGATAAGCCGAAGCTGCTCGCCGCCTCCAACCTGGCACGCAACGACTCTCTCAGTTCCCTCAGCTTGGACTCTTTCGGCTCCACGGACCGAGAGATCTTCGAGGAGACCGTCAAAGTATGTATTGCTAGCAGAACTTGATTTCGAAACCAGTAAAAACGGTACCGGTATTTGATTTCGATACTTGATTACCGGTTTTTACACACGCGCCTCCAGGCTGCGCTCTCGCGGGCTCCCAACGTACACGTGAAAACAGTAGAAGTTTGTGTTGAATAATCTAAATATTTATCTATTCAACAAGAATCGGTTTTTCGACTTAAAAGTACCCATTAGCAGCCATTCGCCGATAGCTTGCTACGCTATGGCTCCGTCAATCCCCGCGTGGAAGGCGGCGGCTCTCGTGCATTTATAAAGTCACTTGATAACCGTTTAAAAGACCGGTATATTACCGGTATAACAGGAAAATAACCGGTATACTACCGGTATGACAGGAAAATACCGTTTAACGGATACCGTGCCATAGTCAGTGATACCAGTTTCTAAAATTAATTTCCGATCTGATTGCGGCAACATTTGGTCTCTATCTATTAAGGATCGTGACTCCCGACGTTTTTTATTTTATGTATTTGTTTATTTTGCCATAAATTACGTGTCATTCATTTACATAGGTGGAATATAATAATTATTATAATTTACATACGAAGGCAAAGTTAATAAATTTTGCAATTATATTTTTTTTTATAATTTTATAAAAAAATCCTCCTTTAAACCCTTTTTGACCGACGTACTTAAAATATATATTCGTAGCCGTATATAACAAAAAAAACCTCTTGCCGATCAAAGAGGCGGTAATGGGCGTGTTGACAAGTAATCATTATTACCCTTGTGTTGAATTTTTTACCTTGACAATGAACGATATTTTTTTTCCAGGCGGGCCTGTCCAGCGTCAACCCTCGTGCCACCTTCACGCTCGAGAGCAGCAAAGGTAAGGCGCACTCCGTGGAGAGGCCGGCCGAGTGTGGCGGCCGCCACAGCCGGCACCACAAGTCCTTAGACAGAAGCGACAAGATCGCCCAGCATCGTCCTAAAGCTAACGCGGAAATCGACAGGAACCCCTCCGGAGCTCACAACGTGAAACCGTCGACCAGGAATAAAAGATTGGACGATGTAGCAGGGCCGAGTTTAACTAGATCGCCGTATTCTTATCACGGGGAGCCAGGGTATTCATTGGCGCATCACTCCCGTCACAGAGGGCACAGTTCCAGGTACTACGACGACGGTCCTCCGAGCTTACCGGCTCGTATCGATGAGCCCAGGCGACCGCTCGAAAGAAGCAACTCACTGAGCTCGCTCAGCAACGATTCCTTCGGGTCTACGGATAAGGAGGTCTTCGAGCGCTGCGTGCGCATGGGCATGTCGAAGGCTCAGCCTAAGAAACGTGACGACGCAAAACTGAGGGTTCGAAGCGACGATAGACTAGAAGTTAGAGAATCGCGGCGCAGGCGCAAGGACACGAGACCCCAACAGGGGGCGCTGGACAGAATGGTCGGCGAGGAGTACTCAAAAGATCGAGCTATATTGGAGGAGGTGATAGCTCGCGGTGCGGGGGAGACGAAAACTCAGTCAAAAAACGTCCCGGCGCCGTCTGCGGCTCGCGCGGCCGCAGGCGAGCTCGAAAGCACCGCGCGAGGCACGCCCACTGGCTCTGAGCGCCACGACTCAGCGCTAGACACCTCCACCGACCTGGAGACGACGCAGGAATCCGTCGAAGTGAACATCTTCGATCGCTCCAACGAACTCCCGACTGTAGACTCCGGTAATACGACGCTCGAGTCAGCCACGGATATCATAGATATGGACAGGTCGAACGAATGCCTGGCGCAGAAATCTACCAACACGACTCTCGATTCGGAAATCAAAGACGAGCTTAACAGGTCTAATGAATCTTATGCTGATGTGCTCGACGGGTCGTGGAGTGACGTCGGCTCGCCGCCCAAAAACTATGACGCAGCCACGCTGACACGTAAAAGCGGAAATAAGTTGGAATGGACCGACATAAAGTACTCTGACAAACCAGCACAAGTTGAGGATATGTCCAAGAAAAGCACCGACACATGGAACGATAACACATGTCCCGATGACGTGACATTCCCCACCATCAGTGGCTCAGTCCACATGGTATCTTCGATCAGGAGCGAGATAGCAGACCCGGCCATGGCGTTACCCGATCTACTAGAAAAGAGCGAGATGGCCAACATGTCCTTCTCCCGACCTGATTTGACCAATAAACTTGATGAGGAGCATACTGAAGCGTTGCACAGTCTACATATCATTGAGGATAGTAAACTAGACGGTGATAGGTTGCTAGAAAATATCCCAGAACCAAGTTTCACGTCTCTAGTAGATGATGGTGAACAGAGGTTTGATTCTATCATATCCTCTGCGATTAAGAAGGAAGCTGCAAGATTAGCAGCCCAGTTAAAAAGCTCTCAATATGCCATGGAGCATAGTGTAACATCCCTCACGTCTCTAGACCTGGATAATGTTAAACCACCCTCTGATCTCGGCAGTCTTTTGTCTCTCAGTGCCTCGGGGCAGTGGGACGAATCCTCCGCCTACGCTAGCAAGAAATCCCAAAAGAGTCGAAAGAAATCTCTACCGGTAGCTCTGATGGTCAGACGAGCGCTAAGTAACTCATTACACCAAGGCAGCTCCGAGCATCTGGACAGCATACCAATTAGTTTTCTGGATAACGTCAAACCTCCATCGGAGATGGAAAATATTGACATGGAAAGCAGTATGGTGTCGGTGTCGAGTATAGTATCTGAAGTAGCTGAAGCCCGAGGGAAAACTCCAGTAGTGTTTGATTTTAAACAGCCAATACAAGACTTTCCACTTTATAATACGTTAACAGTCTTCCATGATTTAGATAAGGTTAACCCTCCTTCTTTGTTCGATGAAATGGCGGAATCTACTATAGAACTCGAACAAACCACAGCACAGCAAGTTTTTGACGATTGCCTGTCTAGTACTCTAAACGTAGTCACTGATATACCTTCTGGATCTGAAAATTGTACTCCTCTACCTTCAGATGTTAGCAGTGTTGAATCCACGCCCAAAAGACAAAGAGGAAGTTATCTTACACCAAAAGAAAAAAGACATGTATCTAAAGATAGATACCAGACATACACGATCACGGATAGTGTGTCAGAGAATGACGTTATTCTCGAGGTTCAAACTGAGGAATACATGACGTGGACCAAATCGGAGAGCGATCGATCTGATGAATACGTCACAGCTACTTCTGAGCCCAAATTTAAAAGAAAAGTCAGCGCCAAGCAGAGAAGGTTAGAAGACAGAGCTAGGTATCAAACGCAGACCGTTGACATTAACAACATTCTCACTCAGGAGTCCTCCCAATCCAAGGGTCCAGATCCACACTTGGAAAGTCTTAAACAGCGACTAGCAGCTAAAAGGACGATGAAACAGAAACGTATGGAAGACGCTGAGCGATTCAGAACAAGGACTCTAAGCGAAGATATTCCTCCTTCACCTACTTTTGTAACGAAGGACGCTAATTTCGAAAACTTTGAAACCACCACAGGCTATAACAGCCTATCGTCAAACGAACTAAATCACCAGCAAACACTAGACGACAGACAAAGAGATGACGATGTGTTCTCAAGAGATGCCGACAGCGGTCACAACGAAGACGATATCGAACTAAATTCCACGCAACTTAAAACGTATACACAGAGCTTTAGGAATTACCTGCCAGTTATCGAAAGTCCGGCTGCTGTTGACATGTGCGTTGTGAATAACCTCAAAAACATTGAAATGACAGCTTCCTATAGACGAACAATACAAACACAAAGCGATAAACACCAGCACCCTAGCAGCAGTGACTTCGCGAGCTATGAAGGAGACAGTAACTCGGAAGATAAAGCACAGTCCGAATCTGACTCGGAAACACCTCAGTCCCGACCCAAACCCAAAATAACCAAACCTGAGAGCAGCAGAGACGAAAGCTTAGACTCTAACGAGTCACATGAGAAAGAAGAAGCGCCTAAAGCAATCAGAGGCAGGAAAAAGGCGATGTATGTCTCACCTTACCGGAGAAACGTTTCTAATGTTAGAAAACCAATAATCGCTTCTACAAAACCTACTCCGAAAGGTATGCTGGTCAAAGCTCAACCAAGTGCCAAAACACCGTCCAAAGCGTCGACTTCAAAGGCCTTGAGTGCCAACACATCCCCTAAAAAGTCTCTTCCAAATAAATCTCCGACGAAAATCGCACAACACAAACCTGTAGCTATCCCTCTCGTTGCTGCTAAACCCTTACCATTAGAGAGACAAGGGACGTTTACTAAAGAAGAAAGCAGCGTACCTCCTAAGAATCTACCGATATCTGATAAAAAATCTAACGTACCAAAAATTGCGAAAGCCACAACACCAACCAATCCTGTCGCTAACACTTCCCCTTCCCGATTACCCCAGCGTTTCTCCAGACCACCGTTGGTGAAAGCTAACAGCAATCCGAAACAGAGTAAAGCGCTGGCGAAGAGAAATGAACCGGCAATGAGGAACTCCGCTTCCAACCACAGCTTGCATAGCAACGAAAGTGGTAAAACGGTCACGTTAAACCGGACATCACGACAAGGCAGTACTTCCAGTGTCAATTCTTTATCATCCAAAACTAATACAAAAGACGTTGAAAGTAAGATCGCCAGCCTATGGAAGAAAGTCGAGCAAACCAAGAAGCAATCGACGAAACCTGATAAGCGAGTGTGGATAGAAAGCGACAAACCGGAGACTCCCAAGCTGATCAGGAGTTCCACATTCGAAGGGCAACCGAAGCAGAGTCAGGTATCCACGGCTCCGAAGCAGAAGTCGGCGATAGGTATCAGAGTTTCGCAGATACCGAGTTTAAGGCCCAAGTCAACGCCAGGCAAAGTCGGGGTAGCCAGTGCAGGTAAAAAACCAGCGAATACTAGAATATTTAGTAGAAAACAGGTCAATGGACAAGGACCTTCTTAAATAGGTAATAAAGGACATTGTTGTGTGGCGAAAAATTAAAATGACGAGTGGAATTACCGTTACAACTTGGCTTCATTTGTTGAATTCTGTAATTTTATTTAAGTTAACGTCCAAAAGTCTTAAATAAATTTATATGATGAATAAATATTACATACATTAAGCCCGTCACATGTATGTAGCTATAAATATATATTATAGCAAGGTACTACAGCCGGAAACGATGCTATAATTTATATCTTGCTTTCATATCACTGACGTACGGCCATACCATATTATATATTATAGTATAGCTTGGTGACGTATTAGAAATATATATATTATAGCAGCGTGTGTTGTCACTCAAAGATTACTATAGAAAATATAGCGTAATATACCGAGCTATATTATAGCTGCGTCTGTGACGTGCGAATAATCATCGAAAACGTGAGTTAACGTATAATAAATAATTATGACGCGATTTTTACAGGAAATTGCTTGACTTATCAACTAATAGAGTCAGCGCCGAGAACTGGCGGAAAGCAGTACGGCGGACAATTTCGTCTTTATTGTGTTAGAATAAAGTGCAATTTTTGAACTTTATTTTAACACTTGAAGATAATCATTAGTTGTCTCTGCTCACTGCTTACCGCTAACTCTTCTCTGACTCCTAGATGGAGTTTAACTGCTGAAAATGCCAGACAATTTTGATTGATAGATATGTTATTTCAATGATAGGTAAAATTGTTTCTTTTATAATAGCAATGTTGTATCTCATTTTAATAAAAAATGTATAGTGATTCTATTATATAATTAAGTGCACACACAGTCGTATCCATCTGTTAACTGCTTGAAATAAAGCTTATAATTGAATGAGAAATACGTCTGTGTGTAGCCTGTATGTTATTTATAATCAAATATTTCGTAGCTAAATGTTTGTGTATGTATGTATTTGAGTTAAATCACTTGATGATATATTTATTTAGAAGTTAAACTTTTGATTGTGAATTTATTTAGAGTGCACTTTGAAAGTTAGTGATTTTGTTCTAATGTTTTTTATGTTCCTCTTTGTATATTAGTTGCATTTATTCTCAATGGGGACTATATTTACGATTAAGTATCCCAGATGGACTGCAATCCTAGTTTAGTAAGAGACGATGTCACAATGTTATTAAAACTGGCTTAAGAAATTAATAAGTCATTGATGAATACATAGATGAACTATAGCTGTTAATACTAAAGACAAGATCAAGAGACTTAAGTATTACTGTGTGGTTCTAAGCATTCATTGTTAACGATACCACTACGATTCCCCCAGGGGTATGGTTGCTAAAAAAGATTAGTTAATGACACCATCGTAATGTTGGTATAACACAATGACAAGAGTTAGTTTACACTTAAATGCACGTATACGTATGCTTTATATTATTAATGTATTTGTCTGTTGCACTGGTTGATGAGGTTTATATATACGTTAAAAAGATACTTTACCGCCTTTCAGGGCAATATGTTCAAATATAAGGACAACACTATTCATCAGTGTGGTCGTTTCTGGCTCAAAATGATTTAGTTTCCAGAGCCGTAAAACACATTTAAAAAAGTAAGCAATCACACCACTGGGTGTATCGTTTGGTGGTGTCGTTAACAGTAAACGGATCTAAACGGCAATACCTACTTACATGACAAAATATGAGTAGTATATGTGAATAGACGAAACGCTCAGCATGACGTTACATTGTATACGCAATAAGAAAACTATCTGTCTCGCTCGCGCGCGTATACGGCCAAAGTGCGAACACTATAGTGTAGTGCTGTTTCGTCTGACAATGACCACTTAAAATGTCCCCACTTTTGCAAATGTCATGAATTAAGAATCTTACTTCTTACTGAGCTGGTTCTTAAATTATTGGGGGAGAGACGCAGATCTCACACCACCAAAAATAATGATAGGGCCACCCCTGTAGGACTTTTGCAAAAGTGGTCATTTTAAGGTGATCAGTGTCAGAAGAAACCAGTAGTGCATCTGTGTGAGTGCTATGTTCACGCCAGATCTTATTGCGAGACCTAAGGGCCTGCCTACTGTCACTGGCTGTTCAGCGTGAGTTCCTAATGAATATTGAACCTAAAAAGCCATCGCGACTATTCGAATCCGTGCCGACAACTCGCGATGGCTTTAACTGTAGCAATAGGTTTGATATTCGCGTGCACAGCAGTAGAAGTAACCATTTCATACGGCCCCTTGTAAACTAAACACGCACGTATTGATGCTGTATATAATATATTACTTACTCCCACTCGACTCGTGCGCAAGTGCACGTGGGCGTTCGAGCGAATACAATTGTCAATGAATAGAAATACACGTAACTCCAGCAAAAGATTTATTTTAAAACTCATATAACATTGCCCATTCAATTTTTAGATGAGAATTATGCAATATTCTTATCGGAAATTGCTTTCAAATGGCATTGTGCTATGATTTCATTGTAAATATTTACTCATTGTAATTCTAGGTAAGGTTTACCATGTATTTTGTATATTTTTCATTTAATAATAATATTACAATAATAAACGGAATGTGACGTTGCTTCGGAGTAAAACAGAAGGGCATAATGTATATGCCTTAGTTTTTACGTCTAGTCAGTTTTAATGTAATAGTTAAGCGGATTTCTTAATAGTTTTGGCTTAGGGAAAAGTAATTTTTACGGAAAAAACGGAATCGCTTCATATAGTTAGTGGTTTATCCTTTTATCAGAATAGTAGGGGAAAAAATACTTCGAAACAGGTTTTACTAAAAAAAATAGACCGGTTTTACGTTGAAATATACCGGTTTACGTTGAAATATACCGGTTTACGTTGAAATATACCGGTTTACTTTGAAATATACCGGTTTTGCTTTAAAATACATAGGTTTTCTTTGAAATAGACCGGTTCTACTTCGAAATAGACAGTGCAGTTGGATTGGTACTAATAATACAAAATGCTCGCATCTTGATGTATTTTTCTACACATAAAAAGTAATAAATTACCAAATGAGCATTCCCTTTATTCACTGTCGACGTCCACAGTTGGACATAGGTTTTGCCTTATTCAGGTGGAAATCATTTTATTAAACTAGTTTCAGCCATACATACCTTATTAATCTAAAGCGTTATGTACTATCTAAAGTATATTTTATTACCAATAAAAAAATGGTTCAAAATATGCAAAAAGTTGAGAGACATTATTCGCTAGTCTAATATAAGTGAAATATTATTTAAATTTTTTCCAATTTATGTTATATTGCAAATTTTTGCATTTGGTAATAAAATATATTTACCAACTCTTGCTATAATGTTTATAAATCTATTATTGAACAACATAAATCAACGATTAATTCACATAAAATTGAACTCCTTTACCAAAATTCATTTGCGTTCCCTAAACAAAGTAACAATAGATGGTACGGTTAAGAGACTGCAAAGTTAAGTAAACAACAACTTGGTTTTGCCGTTAATGTCATCGTCTATTGAATATTTTGTTTACGAAACAAATGAAGATTTCAAGCGAACTGTAGTATAAAGCCATTATGATTTCGTATAGTAAGCCAGTTTTAGTTAAATATATAAATAATACGTTATATGTAAGGTGCGTAATTTGATGGTAAAATAAATAATAACTTACCGTATTTATTGGTTTTATTTGTGATTGAAACACGTCCACGGCTGAACATAGGCATCCTCATCCCCAATAGAATGCCACTTTTGCCGGGCTGTTTGTTAGGAAACTTGCCACAATCACCATCAGGTTATTTATGTCTCCACTGCAGGAGCACAACCCTTTCTCATCTGCCGGAAACAGACGGAGGATTTGGCCTACACTCCCCGCGCTGGCCAGACGGGTTGGGGAGGCCTGATTGATGTTTTATAATGTATTCCTTTAGTCGCCTTGTATGACACCCACGGGAAGAGTTGGAGTGGTCATATTCTACTCTACCGGAAACCACACGGCAAATCACCACGCTTGAAAGGCAGATTGGTGTTCGAAGCAATGATCTTAATATACACAGGGGAACGCTGCTGAACGTACTTCCCTTAGTCGTCTTAGGTCAAGGGAAGTTTGGACTTGGCCCTATTCTAAGCTGGGAAAACCCGCATTTTCATCCAATCGAAGATTAATCTTCGATTCATCATCATCATCAGGTTATTTTTGTCTCCACTGCAGGAGCACAACCCTCTCATCTGCCGGATATCAATCTTCGATTAATGTCATTAATTAATTGACATTAATGTCAGCCTCCGAAATCCGCCTGACAGGTAAGCATTTCGATTAATATCAATGTAAAATGTCATTTTGTACTCGTAACGGGTCTAGTTACATATTCTGATCGGCGTTTGGCAGCATATTTATAACTACGATAGTTTTTGATACTTTTTAGGGTCCCTTATGGATTCGTCATGTCTGTCTGTCTCCGTCCGTATGTCACAGCCACTTTATTCCGAAACTATAAGAACTAAACTGTTGAAACTTGGTAAGTACGAGTAGATGTATTCTGTGAACCGCATTAAAATTTTCACACAAAAATAGAAAAAAAACTATAAATTTTGGGGGTTCCCCATACTTAGAACTGAAACTCAATTTTTTTTTTTCATCAAACCCATACGTGTGTGGTATTCTATGGATAGGTCTTCAAAAATGATATTGAGGTTTCTAATATATATTTTATCTAAACTGAATAGTTTGTGCGAGAAACACTTCCAAAGTGGTAAAATGTGTGTCCCTGTAACTTCTAAAATAAGAGAATGATAAGACTAAAAAAAATGATGTATATTGCCATGCAAACTTCCACCGAAAATTGGTTTGAACGAGATCTAGTAAGTAGTTTCTTTTTAATACGTCATAAATCGTAAACCACAATACTATTATTAAAACATCGATCAAAGTTACAACGAACTACAATAACTTTTATATTATGTTACTTGCTGCTACGGAACCCATCATGGGCGAGTTCGACTCGCACTTGGCCGCTTTTTTTAGTTTGACGGCTATCCGAAATACCTCTAAGTCTGCGCTAACGACCAAGCCACTAGGTCAACAAGGCGGTACTCTATATATTCTCTGCATGGTCCATTCCCGGCCAATACTTCAGGAGCAATAGATGGACGAACCGGGCATTTTGTACACCAACGACCTCTATGTGTACACCCACTAATAGCAACCAGTAAGTGATACGCCACTCCAATGAAAAGGTCTATCATTATCCTCGAGCCACTCGGGAAATCCCGTAAAGATTTATAAAATTTTACTACTGCAATGCTGATTCGTGGGCTATATTTTACCTAAAGAAAATCCTTCATTCCCACAGGGGAAATAGATATTATTTCTTGGGCTATCGCTATCGCTTAGGAAATGGAAAAAACGGGATGGAATGGTTATGGATTATAGGTTAAAAAATAAAAGAACACTTGATCTAGTCAGATTATTTATTTAATTATGTAATGTATGGTTGAATACAATTATATCCGTTCAGATTGATTGGCATTCTACATTAAACCGAAAACACATCGAATATGTAATAGCATTATATGTATGTAAAACCTATGTCCCTTATACTTATATCTGTTTATATATAACATACAAAATAGGTTATATGAAACGTGTAAATGTAAAGTTATGTAATATTAATAACAAGTTCTATAATTACTGTTTGTCCATGGAGGCATGCAGAGGTAGATCGGTCATTACGGCTCGTCTAGAAAAATAAAATAAAACACCTACAGGAGACAAGGAATCGCAAGTTCCCTTAATTACATTCCCCAAATTACATTCTTCATGGACCTTTCTTATCGCAGAGAAACAAGGGGTCTGCCCCCTTTTATACGCATCAATCCGTACCTTACAATCCACTAGGGATTTGGCACAATCACTTATATTATTTCAATTCCCATTCTAGTCCTTTCTCAATATCCCCGTGTCATTTTTCAATCCTTCTAGCCGTGCGTTAATGTTATCAAGTCTTAAAAACAAAACGAGCCTATCTTACAGAAAACAAAACAAAAAATCCAGTATAAGTAGTAAACCAAAAAAAAAATTTAAAGGACAGCGTTTCTATGTACAATCGAAGCTTGACGCACAAAAATACAATTCCCTTAAAAGTATATTTTGTAACACATCCAAGCAGAAGCCGGTATATCCTTTTCACCAACGAACAATATCTTTGTACTGATTAAGATGATTTAGGCCGCTCCGGCATCCGTCGGCAAGGATTCCATTAGGACTATATTTGGGGAACATTCTCTGCTAACTTGCCAGTCTAATTGGCGCAAAATTTTTCAGCTTCTAACATGGGTTATCTGCCGTTTGTGTAAGCAATATTCAAATACGAGTTTCGTATGTGGATGTCTCCTGGCTTGATATCGTTTTAAGGGGCAATTACAAATTTGTATCCGAATTCTCCGATACAAACTTTCAATCTAAAATATCTTCAAAATGGTAAGACAAGATTTGACTGATACTTGCATACCTTATTAACGTCCGTCTGAAACCTTGCCGACATAATGTGCTTCGCTGTTCGAGACAAACTTCATTTAGTTAAAACAGTTACTTCCCAATTTGGTGGGCGAGGATAAAAGCTATGTACAAACATTTTCCATCAAAATTGGTACCAAAATACGACAATTATCTGAACATAAATGCTATAGACTTATTATTATGCCAATTTAGAAGCGCTAAAGAAATTTTGTTTCAAAACGAAATTATAGCTTACTACCATGCAACTTCGACCGGGTTTATCGATCATCTTATAGCCTAGGGTCCACGTAAGGGAAATTACTATTGTATAATTATACTTGGATAAAAATTCTATCACTTTTTCCTTCAATTTTATCATTATGTGTATTTAAAAATACAGATCTTAAACGGATATCTTACCCGTTTGATATACTTCTCGACCAGGCTGTCCTGTATTTATTGCTTTGAAAGAAAAACTGACAAACGCTAAAATATAATGTAAACACCTATATGTATAATGCAGAAGTCATCGTAACATGTTAACTATAGAATAATATAAAATCAATAATAACAGTAAAGTTGTATAATTAAAAACATTAAACACATGTAAAAACCCGGTCTAGGTAAATCCTTAATTTTATAGACAGATTTAGATTGGAAACTATGTTTACACAGTCGGGTATTGGGGTAGTATTATGCAACAAGGCACAGCTAGCACTACGATGGGGGGTCCTTAGCGTAAGGAACTGGAGGCCAACATTTGTCTTAAAAGTATCGCATATGCGAGGAACGCACCAAATTCGTCATGAATTATTGAAATAAATGTATCTAGCTTCCGTACACCTTTGGAAATTCAAGCCTTACAATGGCCGGACCCCCCAAACCTCTAACTCCGTGCCTGTTATGCAACCATCCGTTTAGTTGGATGCTGTTTATATAGCCCATGTCTGCTACATCAGCGTGCCAGCTATAGTAGTCGATTTATCTTAAAACTCTTCCTTAAATAGAACCACAATACCCTGTGCTCGACGCTAACCTAACACCTAAAAGCTAGGGACAAATACGGTCGCAAAGGAGGCAATCACACAATTTTCATCACCTCACCGGATCACAATTTACACTCTATGTATGTAATTTTTTTAATCTCGCCAAAATTATCTAAATAATCTCATTCCTTTAGTTGCCAAATTACTAAACCATATTACCTGTTGTGGATAGTGTTAAGGTGCATCTCTTACGCGTGTTTTTTCGAAACATTACACAAAAACGTTTTATTTCCTACACAAGCTGTCTCCACTTAAAATGGTTAGACGTCAAAATGAGTTCTGACGCAAACATGCGTACGGTTTTAGCTATTGTAAATGTCATATCACGGAGAAAACACAGATTTCGAGTTGAAATTATGAGACCAATTTGTACTGGGCCATTTCTTTGGTGTCTCTGAAAGAGATTTTGAAAAACTAGTTTTAATTATACCCTTGTACCGACACGCACGGAGGTTGTCAAAAACTGAAACAAACCCTCTTTACCCGCGCGGGTAATGTTTTACACCCGCCACGGAAAACTAAAACATTGTGTACGGTCACGCCCCAATGTTTCGATGTTTTTGTGTAATGTTTCGAAAAAAGCGCAGGAGACACGTCTTTAGAAAATATAGTACATAGTTACCCCTGGCTAACTTAATACTACGATCACTGGGTAAAGGCAGATGAAATCTTACTTCCGGCCACGGCCACACCTATGTAACTCGTATCCAATGCTAACTGGCTGAAGATGGTCATCTATGACCACGTGCCATGTGACTTGGTTGATTCGATATTGGACTTTACCCAGTGACCGTGGGTAACGACCACCCTACTGTAACATAATCATATCCACATCGTTTCACAATAATTAGCGAAAATACAATCAAATTGTTCCCTTTGCGACGAAATTTACATCAAAATGGTATATTTTTCAATGAGCATGAATACAGAAGTTTGAATAATTACTATTTATATTGATTAATGAAAGCCTCTGCTGAGGTGTAATCCTAACATTATGACTCTGTATGAGTTGCTAAAGCGCTGTACTGACAGCTCTCCGACTCACTTGCGCACGAGTCGACGCTACAACTAGTGTAAAAGAGACAAAAATATACGCACAACGTAGACAAGTACATACAAAGATAACATTTCACTTTGAACTCGTGCGCAGGTGGGTCGGAAGAAACTGTTCTAGCGTAGTAGTTGAAGCGTCCACACTGCCCGAGTCTAGCGGGGGAGATTTGCCGTAATCGTGGCTCGTCGGGCAGTGTGATACGTGCCAATGTTCCATTGTGATCTTCGAAAGCACGGCGTCTATTCTAGACGTGCGCATGCTCGCCTAATCGGTACAATTACCAGATCGAATGTTATATTTTTTTTAAACAGCCTGAATACCTTTCGCAGGTGAATGAGGCGCCAATTTTTTTTTGAAGTTTCCCTTTATATTTGTCCGTTTGTGTCAAAGCCCATGATATTCCAACAGCTATTCTTGTTCTATTTAATATTCTGTTATGGTTCTCGCAACATCTGACTTCTTCCGCATATATCCCCGACTTTTATAAGTCAAATATCAAGTTCAAAGAACTTATAATACCTAGCAGTCTTTGGATATATTTATCACTAAGACTCCTCCGCAACTTGTAAATAATTCTCTCCAAAATATATTTCGGAGTTAATTCTTTTTTATATCTTTTTTTTTTAATTTTTTTTATTACGTTTCACCAATATTTCTTATGTCGCAGTTAAATTCTGCTTCAATTAAGTAAACATTGTAATTTTTTTTCATGTCATTGATTTTTAGGCGCGTGCGGATACCGTTCTACTGAAAATGGGTACAACTGTGATTTAATTTCAACATTTTCTACTTTGTATCAATAAGTCCACACGCGCAAAGTTGATAGCATCCGTATTCCGCTAGCGATGGATACTGGTGTCTATGGCCGGAGTGCAAACACTTCTTGGCCCATGGCGACACGTCCGGAAAAGCGTTAACTTTAACCGAACAATTTCTTCGAATAGGGATGCGTATCTAGCCTGAATCCTGTGATTTCCGAACGTCGAGTTAGTTTACTTCGCCGTAAATAACATTTTGTACTCGTTACACTACTCCATCTATCCTTACCCTAAATATACATAATAAAAATATCACAGCACGATCGATTCACTTACACTAGGCGCAGCGACGCTTGGCGTCGCAGCTTACCAAAATAATAATAATAAAAGGAATCGAAGTAAAAATGCGATAGGCCACCACCGGCCGTGGAAGAGATGGTCAATTCCTGGCCCCGACCAACCAATTAACGGCCGTATACTCGAACGATCATTAACTTCAAGTATCCGTACGCCCAGAAGGGGAACAAACTTAATACAAATATTAAATTAGGTAATGCACACGGGACAGAGCAAGTACCGGTGCAGTTTCCGGCGGTTCGGCCCACAAAGAGGCGAATCGCGAGAAATTCGGGCCGAAAATACTCAAAGGACCGAATTACGAGAGTTTCATCATTGATAACTCTCTTAACAGCGTCAAAGGGACGACTCGCAGGAGAGTGACATTACCCCAAAGATAGAGAGGGACAAATGAGTATCGAATATAAATCTTTCTGTATCTTATGCTTAGTGTTAGAAAGAGACGTAAGACGTGGATACTGAACGTTAATGAGGGTTCTGGTATTCAGGCGAATGATAACTAGGTTACACGATTAATTAGTCGTAGGCCCCCACCTGTTCACGATTTCTATAGGCCCCATTCTCTCGATTACAACGGATTATGACGTCATCGATCGCACAAATCTGCGAAGATTATGATAGAAGATCGCAAGCGAGAGTAGACCGAGAATGGGGACTATAGACTATAATAACATGTGCCTTAAAGAATAGTTTTAAACGAAATGAAAACTAAAACGTAGGTCGTTCCACAGATCTCCATTGGGATTCCAATAATGAAAATATTGCATACACTACATCTACAAGATATTTAATAAAATGTGACAGTATATATTTTTCGGTTCAATATATAGACAAAGCAATTAAATGAAATTTTGTGATATAGGATACTATTTACTGCAAAACTGTAAAATAAACCCAAATTATAAGTTTATTTCAGTTAAGTCTGTGATCATTTATCAAGATAATTTTAATACAATAATTAAAAATTAGGAGTGCAATTAAAATCGATATCTCAAAAGTGGATAATTTCAGCATTCCATCTCTATGATATTTTCATGTGCTGAGTTCCGTTCCTTAACAGTTCGCATTATGAACGAGGAAGCAAAATGCTTCGTGCGAGAGCGTGGTATATCCTAATAAGGATGAAGGCCCTCACCACGCCTGGTGGACCGGTGATGGGGGAATCAAATCGTGTAATTCCTGGGCACACTCCCCAAAATTTTTTTACTATCTGGAGATTGCTACTTTGACTTGGATCCTTTGCCCAACCCTTGGCATTATCTGCAACAATATCTTCACAATAATCCCTTGCAGGGTGAGCGGAATCCCAGCCATCGCTAACTTTGTGGTCATATCCAAAAAATAACGTCTAAATATTCCCCCTCTAGTTGGGATGTCCAGTGGAAATTTGTGGGAAAACCACTCACCTACTCTATTTATCTTTGTACGTAGAGCAAGTGAGACGGATATAGTATTCAAGCTTTCGTTTAAAACCATTTCAAGCGCATGTTAACATTAAATTTTCATCACACTAGCCTTTTACAATTTAATCTCTACACATTTTCTTCATCAACAATGCCGTTAGGAATTGGATTCCCTTAATTAGGAATCCAAACCACAGTCTACTTAAAGATCACGACCATATGTACAATCACATTCTGAATTAAGTGACAAACCCCTTATGTAATGATGATAAAGTTAAAATGTCACTGACTGTACTTGTAACACCAATGATGCACTTAGGTGTACATTTCTGACCCCAAAGAGTATATTAATGGCCCCAAAGAGTACATTTATGACTCCAAAGAGTATATTTATTACCCCAAAGAGTACATTTATGACCCCAAAGAGTACATTTATGACCCCAAAGAGTACATTTATGACCCCAAAGAGAAAATTATGACCCCAAAGAGAAAATTCTGACCCCAAAGAGTAAATTATGAGCCAAACGATGTATTTATGATACCGATAAGTACGAACGGCACATATTATAATACAGTCAACGAAGAAGAGTAGATTATAGCGCGATGTTAGGCACAAGATTATGTCTCAAAGGCTGGCAAGAAGTTTCTTCAGCAACTGTACATATAGCCGAGATCACTGAGCTTTTTTAGAAAGTAGTGTCTTTCATTCGTCTTCAAAATACATTCACACCCCGCATTGGGTGAAGAAAACGTCAACTACGCTAAATCGCCAATCATAAATCCACAACTTGGAATGCAATAACATTACTAACTCTACATAGGCGATAAGTTCTGTAACATTTTTCATGAACTGTAACATCCGAGCGGTGGCCCTAACTGAAATGATATCAAAAGCAAATTACTGTGTGCAGCAAAATTAAAATCAAGTATTTTAAAAATCAACTATTTACAAAGCTGAAACCAAATGTCTTAGCCTAAAAAAAACTTTGGATTAAAAAGTTAAAACAAAAAAAAATAGAGCAAGGCTCCAAGGGGGCTACGAAACGTCAAACCATAAACTAGCATTGTCAAAATCATAGCAACACAGTTGTTTACTAAATTTTGTTGGTGTTTATGGTTTGTTAGACGTTTCCATAGCTGAAGTTTTTCTTCTCGTGTCGAGAAGAACTCGTGGAGAACCTTTCTGGGGGGCTGCCTTAAAGCAACACGGAGGGGAGTCGCAATACTCAGGCAAGTACAAGACCGCCTTTGGTTTTCGTGACAATATATTGTTCGATTGTTACGTGTGTGTCGTAGCGACAACCTACAAGTGTGCGTAGGTGTTTCAAATTGGAGGTAAACGCTATTGCGTCTCCTCTCCGGGTCGAGCCGGCGGCTGTGTTGCTTTAAGGAATCAGGGGCCTACTCCGTAAGTCCAATATATTTCGAACTAAAATGCTATTTTGTAATGTCTAAAGAGTCATATGTCACATGTCATGTGGTCATATTTCGATAAGCGCCTGGCGTCTTAACTATAATAATTAGACGATAAACGCTTATTGGAATATGCCAAGTGACATATGACATATGACCCTTTAGACAATACAAAATGACTGTGGAGTTCGAAGGATATTATCCGACATGATTTAGGAGTACACCCGCAGCACATATTATAGCGTTGAGCTAGCGCGCAAATATCGATTGCTGTTTTTTTTAAATGAAATCATGCAATTACAGGTCATACCATGAAGAAAAATAATTTTCGCACATCATAGTCACACCTTCATGATTGACACTATTAAATTAGATAACAGATTCTGTTACCTGTACATTTATCCTATATGGGACTGCTTTCATTGCTCTTGAAATATAGTTACAAAAAAGTTGTCTAGTAAAGTTGACATTCGTTTGCAAGTCATAAATCAATAAGGTCTATTTTCACTTTCAAACATAATCTGACAGTTGACTAACACTCTATCATTTATTGTAGTGACATCGAAATCTAATTCTCAACCTTAGCTGTATTTTTTTTGTGAAAACGTACACTTTCTTGTCTTTATTACTTGTTTATAAGTAATTAAGAGAACTTTTGATAATGCTAAGATGGAATATTAAAATTTTAAATTGATATAATGGTACAAGGTAGCCATTTTGCGAAAATAAACAATTCTTAATAACGGTTTTGATATTTGCACGCCAGCCCACGTTCTGCTGACCAGTCCCGCCCGACCGTTAGCGTCATTATACACGTCATTACAAGGTCATTTAAGGCCTTTCCCGGTCTTAATAATATCCCCGAAACCCGTTTCGCTCTGGAAATAAACATAATCTTGACAGTATACTCTTCATTCTTACTTTTGCCAAGTAAATCGTACATGATGGATGGCACAAATACACTATATACTATTTTACATATTTCTTCTGTTTAGACAAAGTACCAGAATTACACGTGTAAGCGACGTTCTAAAACAACTTAACGACTAAATGAGGTAGCATTATTATGAATTAATATGAATTAAAAAACATTTTTATCTAATGTTTTGGTGGGATATATGTTATAAAATGTATATAATTATATAATATATACTTTTTTTTATATATAAAACATACTATTATTTTATAATATATAAAACATTTAAAACAGTCCCTATGGATTACTTGAGGTATTTACTCGTTCTCGCGTGAGGTAGTTGAGTCGATTGGCCAAATGGTCTTTTAACAACCTGATATTGGTCGAATATAATAAATTTTCACAAAAAAACAGTATCATTATATTACTCTAGATTTGTAAAAATCATTTGGCCATAACATTATATAGATACAAAATACTATTTATCTATAAACTTCTACTATAACTTGGCTTTCCGAGCGAGAGCCAATAGAGAATTTACTTCCAATAATAACTATTATATATTCCAGAATACATTACAATTATAATAACGCTCAACTATTCTCGTTGGATCTGTAAGTAACCCAGCTTCAAAATATGTTCGTATTCATCACGGGCAGCCGGCTCGCGCCCATGTCGGGGATCTCCCCGTAGAAGTTGTCGTAGAACTTGGTTATGACCGGCGGCTCCCACTTGCTCCTCTCGATGATGCTCTGGTCGTAGTTTTCGTAGTGATAGTTGTAGCTGTGCAGGTGCTGGGCGTACGCGGGGGAGGTGATGAGGCGGGGGTCGATGTCGGGGATGAGGTGGTCGTCGAGGTCGATCAGCTCGCCGATGCCCAGGTCCAGGTCCTCGTCGTCGCTGAACTCGGGGCCGGGCTCGGGCCGAGCGGCCGGCACGGCCTGCGCGGCGGGCGGCGGCGGCGGCGGGGGGGCTTCGGACATCGCTTCTTGGGCTTCTGCAATTGGACATCTCAGTTTAGTTAGGATCTATCAAGGGTCATCGCGTCGGTCTGCTTGATGTACTCATGAACCCTATTGTTATTTATTAGATCAAGTATCAGATTACACTGTTAGTAACACCTTCCTTAGAACCAATCTTTATGATTTTCATACATGGATATTTAGAGTGAATGAATGTAAGAAAACATGCTCAAAGCAGACAATACAAAATCTTACGCATAGTGGACCATTGGACCAGTAGACCGATGGGTAAAGTGGACCATTTGGACAAGTAGACCATTCGGACCAGTAGACCGATGGGGAAAGTGGACCGTTTGGATCAGTAGACCGATGGGGAAAGTGGCCCATTTAGACCATTAGACCGATGGGGAAAGTGGACCATTTGGACCAGTAGACCGATAGGGAAAGTAGACCGTTTGGATCAGTAGACCGATGGGGAAAGTGGACCATTTGGACCAGTGCACCATTGGACCAGTAGACCGATGGGGAAAGTGGACCGTCTGGATCAGTAGACCGATGGGGAAAGCAGACCGATCGCTCCTGATGGAAAGAAGCGACACTCACTCACCTCCCACGACACACGGCTGGCATTACGCATTACCGGTTAGAAAGAGAAGCACTTACGTTGTCCCTCTCTCGATCGATTATACTTGCGCGCGACAATAATTTAAGCGCACACAAACGTGTACGGAAAGGCTAGTGCTCTTGTAGTAGTACATACATACAGAATACTGACGTCTTGGTCAAAGTGGTAGGCAGAGACAATGTATCGCCACTTTACGCGATCCTGACACACCTCACTAGCCTCACTCACATTCATCCAACGTTTTCATGCACCTTCTTTTATTCATCTCACTGCGGACCCCAGTCTTTTTGAGGGCATTACCAATTTGATCCTTGAACGACCTCTAGCTGTACTTCCTTCCACATTCGCGTGCTAAATTTCTCTCGTCACTCTTGTTTCACTCATACGCTCTACATGTCAAAACCAACGCAACACACCCTTCTCTACCTTGTCACTACATATTCTTTCAAACCACACTCCTCGCGTATCACTGTATTCCTCACTCTGTCACATTACTACTAAGTAGGAAGTAACTAGATCAGTTCGCTTGTATGAAGTCATCATCAGGTTATTTTTGTCTCCACTGCAGGAGCACAACCCTCTCTCATCTGCCGGAGACAGACGGAGGATTTGGCCTACACTGCCCGCGCTGGCCAGACGGGTCGGGGAGGCCTGATTGATGTTTTATAATGTATTTATTCCCTTAGTCGCCTTGTACGACATCCACGGGAAGAGTTTGAGTGCTCCTATTCTTCTCTACCGAACTCTACACGGCACATTGTATGAAGTGAATAGAATAGGTCATTTATTCATAGCTACGACACACACATACATGAGAAATAAACAGAACAGAAATTAATAAATTACAATTTAAAAATAATCAAGGTACCTATGTGTCGCAGCAATAAAATGGCGCTGACTCAGCATAACGCTGCAGCACGCTACGCGAACTACAGCGCTGGTATTCTGTCAGCACCAGGTCTTCTTCACAGATTTAGTTTATAAAGTGCCGGAGGCTATAAGACTTACCAGTTACAAATGCAACGATATTATCCGGCAGCTCGGCCAGCACGGCGGCCATGTCGACCGGATTCATGTCGGTGTCGAAGATGGGCGACTCCTTCTCTATCACGATGTTGTCGATGCTCCCGGAGTCCATCGTACTGTCGTCTGTGTCCGCCGCGTCGCAGTCTTGCTCCATCAACAGACCCTCGGACGCGACAGAGTCGGGCTGGATCATCATAAACGGCGAGTTCTCGTTGCTCACTGGGCTGGTGTTAGCGGATTTTTTAAGCATTTTGGTGTCGATGTTGTGCATTTTGCGCATGTGTTTGTGGCAGTTGGGGTACGAGCCGAAGGTCTTCGGGCAGGCGAGGCATTTGAACGGCTTCATGCCGGTGTGGATGCTGAGGTGTTGCTGCAGGTGGTTGGTCTTCACGAAACCTTTGCCACAGTACTCGCACTCGTAAGTTTTGGCGCTGGAATGTGTCTTCACGTGCTCGATCAGGCGCCGCTTGGCGTCGTATATCTTCCCGCAGACTTTACACATGTGTAGGACTGATTCGAAATGCTGGGAGATGTGATTCATCATGAGGTACTTCTCGCCATACTGCCGGCTGCAGACGGGGCAGGAGAACAGCTTCTCCTTGTGGACGTCGAGGTGCTTCTCGCAGGAGGCGAGGCTGGTGAACTGCAGACCGCACTGGCGGCACCACGTGTCGAGGGTCGACTTATGCTGCTTCTGGTGGAGGATCAGGTCTTTCGGCGTTTCGAATCTGTATGATAAATTGTGGTTATCAATTGCTGTCTCGTAATCATTTAAAAAATACATGGATTCGTCAATTTTATTTATTACTGGCTGTGCCCGCAGCTCCGCTGGCGTGGACTACACTATTTAACTCATTGACTTTATTATATTTAATTTAGAGATTTTTATTTCACATTTTTATTAATTAGTTATTGATGTTTAATTTGATTTTATTTAATTTGTGTAAAATTTGATTTGACCTGTAACGGAAGTTATTAATAAAGTATGTCTAGTCTATGTCTTTTACAGTCTCTTTTACAAACTTCGACCCCACGCTTACGCCCACTATCTCACTCCCTGTCCTGTCCTGATCCTGTCCTTGTCGAGTAAGCCGATTGCGATGAAATAAAGACTAAATGTTAATCCGAGTCTGTGAAAAGTCCATCAAAATCGGTTCAGAAGTTTTTACGTGATGCTTGCATAAATTAACAAACATTCCAAAAATGATCAAGATACTTGTCCTTAGACCCCCAATTTTCTTTTTTTTTACGGACACGAGTAGTTTACGTTTTTATTTATTAGATTTTGTAAATAC
Source organism: Esperia sulphurella (assembly GCA_947086405.1). Lineage (NCBI taxonomy): Eukaryota > Metazoa > Arthropoda > Insecta > Lepidoptera > Oecophoridae > Esperia > Esperia sulphurella. The sequence continues at coordinate 2,178,386 of OX352261.1, forward strand.
AGAAAAAAAAAGAATCAGGGATTACAATTCCGCAATTGCAATGAAGTTTAAGGGAACAAAGCTAAGTTCGAAAAGACGCGGTAGCTGCAAGAGCGAAGCTAAACGAGCTTGGTTTTGGCACAAGCCTAGGCTTATTCGGGCCACCACTGACTATCCTTCACCTTAACTTCCTGTTAGGTACTGTCGTGATGTTAAATGGTGTCCAGTAATGCCATCCCACTAATATACATGCGGAAGTTTAGATGTTTGGATATTTGGATGTTTGTTACTCAATCACGCTTCAACCACGGAACGGATCGGGATGAAACCTGGCACACATATAGGTGAGATCCTGGAATAGGACATGGGATAGTTTGTACTCCGAAAAAACATCTAATTCCTACGGGAAATACTGAAGTCGCAGGCAACAGCTGGTTTCTAATAAAAAAAATACAAATACAAAAAGTGATTAAGACGCGAGCGCAAGCAATCAGTAAACAAATCATCAACGCACGTGGTGTGGCAGCCGGGCTCGGCGCACGCGTGGCGCAGCATCTCGTGCTGCGCGCGCGCGTGCGCCACCAGCCGCTTGCTGGAGCTGTACGCGCGCGGGCACTGCGCGCAGCGGAACGCGCGCCCCCCGCCCCCGCCGGCCCCCGCGCCGCCCCCGCCGGCCCCCGCGCCGCCCCCGCCGCCGCCCGCCGCGCCGCCCGCGTGGTGCGCCTCAGTGTGCTGCACCAGCAGCGACAGCCGCGGGAACGACTTGTCGCACTCGTCGCATCTGACGGCAAAACCACACACATATTACTGCCCAGCTACCGAAGAATGTGACATGTGACATTATTCCGGTAAGCTTTTGGCGTCTATCTACGGACGGATATCAGCAGAAAAACACTTCCGGAGTGGGGCCCCAGCAGGCCTAGTCCGTAAGCCAAGTTGAGTCAATAAAGACAATAAATATGAATAAATAAATTTAAATGCCGTGTGATTTCCGGTAGAGTAGAATAGGACCACTCCAACTCTTCCCGTGGATGTCGTACAAGGCCACTAAGGGAATACATTATAAGATATCAATCAGGCCTCCCCAACCCGTCTGGCCAGCGCAGGGAGTGTAGGCCAAATCCTCCGTCTGTCTCCGGCAGATGAGAGAGAGTTGTGCTCCTGCAGTGGAGACAAAAATAACCTGATGATGAAATAAATTTCACCAAGGTTCTCTCTTTTTTCCCTCTCTAGGGCTGCTGGGTTTTTTTTCTTGCACAAGGCCAGAAAAAATGTGAGGGAGTTTATACCAAAGGCCGCTAAGTGTTTTGGCAACCTTTTGAAAGATGACAAAAAAGGGGTCAAACTGGTTTTCTAGAATTCTATGAAAACTACTAGTTTCTTCGCCAATTCAAGAACTAGAATTTATCAATCATAGAATTCTAGAATTGCAATTCGATCAATTGTATATATAAATATAAAAAAAAGGATCTCCAAAGAAAAAAAAAGATAGAACAACAAAAAAGACATACATTAATAAAAAAATATATAACAACACTTTCCTCATAGTCCCAATTCCTGTGTATTCTCATGCTATACGAGCTCGACGAATCTAGTATAAAAAGCAAACACCGCATAATAAATGTCTCTGACCAATATGTCAGAGGATAAAAAGTGCGGGACAAAACATATATATATATATATAATAATAAATTATAATCTAATAATCCCCGCCACAAGATTAACCGGGTGTGGTGGCGTTCATTGGGGTAGGCATATGTCCAGCAGTGGACGTCTAAGGGCTGCTATGATGATAATAAATTTGCATTCGATCAACATGCACTCGCGCTAGTAAGCTATGTTAGCGTAAATAGCTTTTTGCTTCCGCGGAACAGTTAACCGTAAATTCGGCTTTAGTCACCTTTAGCCCAAATGGGGCAAAAGTAGGCTCTATTTTTTGAGCTCTATAGATTAGATTAGATTAGATTTATTATTTCAGTCTACATATTAAATATAACTATATACATTTCATGTACAGTGCTATACAATATATAAAGTGATCGTCGAATTTTAACAAATTATCAATATAAAAAATAATAAAATTCCACATTAAAAATAAAATGTCATAATGTTACAATTTGTTTACATATAGATGTCTAAATAAAAATTTCAATATATTATTATGAGTAATAACAAATAATAGTCAGAATGAAAATACAGTTTTTCAAAAATGTATCCGCTGTAAAGGGGCTTCGTCAAAAGGTTAATTTAACATTATATGATGTCATTGAAATTGTCGTAGTTGTTATTTAAATATTCCTTAATACTATATAATGTTTTATCCAGAAGAAGCGCCCTTACATAGTGACGAAAACTGTTTACATTTGTCATGTTTTTTATCGCTTTTGGTAGTTTGTTGTATAGTGTTCGTCCGATAATTTTTGGTAGTTTTTTTGTTATAGTAAGTCGGTGTGGAATTGGGAGTATAGTGTTAGGGTCTCTGATACTTCTAGTAGCTCTGTCCCCACTGAGTTGGAAGTCATTCATATTGTTTTTAACATACATGACTACCTCCAGTATGTGCACTGCTACTGAAGTCAATATGTTTTCCTTTTTGAAGTGGTTTCTGCAGGATTCTTTGAAAAGCGCCCCTACCAAGACTCGAATAGCACGTTTTTGCATCTTTAGCACACGTTCAAAGTCAGTAGAGTATCCCCACTATACGTCATTTCGAAATATTTTAACCGAATATCAATAAACATTTCGAAATATACTAAATCGATACTACATTTCAACAAAAGCCGATAACTTACGTTTATTCGACTTGGATGGTCGACGAGCGTCATCTAAGAATTGATATTTGACCAAACGTATTTCGAAGTGACGTATGGAAGACCTATTTTTGGCTCAGGCCTTTGTTCGACTTTGGCAAAAATAGGTTTATTGATCAAATAAGATTGGACATAATGTCCGTTTGGTTCTGCATAAAACGCGTTATAAGGGCAAGCTAAGAACGATCTCTAAAAATGGCAAAAACCGCAAGCGAGAAAAAAAATTCAATACATATCGACGCTGGTAAGGCAAAATTGCTGCAGTGCCAAAATGGTACTTTACATAATTACAAAAAAAAATATCTAAGTTTCTTTTTTATATAATTTTACGACAAGCCATATTGTGATTTCTCTACGCTGTTTAATATAAGTACATAACGTATTTTGACCAAATTGCCGCTTCAGCAATGTTGCTTTTTTAAATATGTGGGATACAACGTATCAAAACAGTCTCTATTCAAAATACAGCGAGCAAAAATAAAATGAAAATACATATGTATACCACAACGCAGCCATTCACATGCAAGCATACAGAACAGTAAAAAGAAAAAAAACAACAAACATTTTCGCACTACAAATACATTCGCTCGTAACCTGGTTACTTCAATTCAATAATTAAACTAGTTTTGTAAAATATAGAATAAAACACAAAACTACACAAAGGCCTTAATTGATAAAAATATATGTATATACATATCGATGGGTCAGATCAATAGGAGAACAACTCGAAAAACACTGTTCTTAGATAATTCACTTCTATGTTTTTGACTCTCATAAAAATGAGTGTAGTTTTCTTATGATTTTAGTATGTACTAGCTGTGTCCGCAAACGTCGAACGCGTAGATCACTGAAATATATGGCTCCCCCAACTCCCACTCTCCCTTCCACCACCCTTCTCCTTCCTTTCCCTTAACCCCTGTCCTTTGCCTTCACCCCTTTCCCCTATTATAAATGTATGCTATGGTAATATATATTTAAGATCGTGTCTTATTGAACCTGTAAAAGACGACCAAGGCGAAGCGATGGCATTACTACTCAAGTGAGATTATAGTTTCATATATTTTATTATATACTTATGTTTTTTGTCTAATTAACAAACTATTACTATTATTTATATTATTGTTATACATTTAAATCCTTAACTATTTTTTGTCAGAAATGACTAATGTGCTTCTCCTTCCCCATATACCGCCATACAGTATACCATAGAATTTTTCGTTCTACTCAAATCTGAACTGGAGTTAAAATTACCCAGCTGCGTCATACCAGAAAATCACTACATAACGCTGTCAGGGTTTACAACCAATTACCACGGGACTTGAAAGCTTTTAGACAGCTTAAAATCTTTCTATTACAATAGTTCACCTATACTCTGAAAGAGTTTATGGATTTAAGCGACATAGCTATTTGACCTAAAGAATCGTTACCTTAATAAATTGAACCTTAATAAAAAATACAAATTTAATTTCAAAACACACTTTTTTTGAGTTGTTCCCCTATTGAACTGACCAATCGATATAAAAAAGTATTAGAATAAAAATACTCACTCAAACCTGGCCTTGGAGATGTGGTCGTAACAGTGGCAGCCGAACTTGGAATACGTCTCGATTTGCTTCTTACAGATGATGCAGCAATACACTTTAGCCTTATCCTCGTGCTCTGCTGCGAAATGGACATCGTACTCCAACCTGTTCTTGTAAATATTCTCGCAGTAGCAGCAGAAGATTCCCCCGATGACGTTTATGGAGCTGTCCTCAGATATTTCGGGAAGCTCGCAGTCATCGCTGTCGACGTCGTTGACTACGTCACCAAAGTGTTTTATCAGATGGCTGGTGGCGTTAGTTTTGGTTGTGTGTTCGTTGCAGATGGGGCAGGAGTAGCTGAAGGAGCAGTGTTGGTCGATGTGCTCCTCGCACGCGTCGATGCTGTCTATCTGCTCGTAGCACGTCTGGCACTCGTAGGGAGGCTTGTTCCGCTCTTTCTTGTGAATGAATTCGTGTACATGGAGATCCTTCTCGGTTGTAAATCTATAAACAAAATTTATTTATTAGCTCAACACAAACATTAAGTACAACTATAATGTATAAACTTAAAAACGAGTACAATTTATCTTTTGTGAGAGACTGGTGCCTAAATATAGGATTCAAATCAGATCTTGTGAAATCAGATCACCAGGCTCGCACCCCATGGAATTTAGGAAAATCACCTTGCCATACCAAGCAATTAGATTATAATTACCCGATAAAACAAAGTGATAATACATGTGAGACCGTAATTTTATTTTGGTAATTTAATGATGAGAAAATTATCTTTCTATAAATTTATACAATATGTTGTAATTTCACATTATTTTTCATATGTCATCGGAATAGTGTTAATATGCTAAGTCCACTTTTATTAAACAGTTTGGGCTATGTAATGAAGAAAAATATATCTCCAAACTGCAGTGAATGTCAATGTAGTTGCAGATGTATTAGTGATGGAGTGTGTCTATAAAGAGGTAGAGTAGGGTTTATGAGGATGACTGGCCGGAGTAGATATTGGTATCTGTAAAAATGCCTTTGCTTCTCCCACATCGTGGAAAGTTGCCATTAAACATAGATAGTTTTTTTCTGTGAGCCCTATGAGGCATTTTCCTTTAGTGGAAAAAAAACCCTCCTTAAATTTATAAATGATTATAATAACTTTTATAATAAGTTGGTGATAATGGACTTAGCAGGTTAACACTTTAGGCAGACGATAGGTTACTAGCTTTTCTTTGAAGTATTTTATGTATGAAAAATTTATGGTGAATTAGTCGAGACATGAAATAAACTAATAAACTCAATATCGCATTTATATTGTAATATCAGTTACGGTCGAAGTCCGGGCTCGCGTATCTTATCGTGGGGGGTCAGGTATACCCGGCGACACTTCGACCCTATGGGATCTATTGTATCAGCCCTGTAGAGTCGCTGGGGTACATAACATATATACATACAGATTATAGGGAACACCTACTCGGCAACTGTGACTTTCCCTGAGCGAAATCAATTACAAATATAAGAAGCTTTTGTTATATTACTTTTGTTTTAATATTTTATTCAGACAATGGGCTCGATTCTGAAGGCACAATGTTAAAATTTGACAGCACTAAAACTGTTGCTATCCTTGTCACTCAGTATTATGAAGATAAAGACGAAACCAATTTTAGCGCTGTCAAATTTTAAATGTGTGCTTCAGAATCGGGCCCAAATGTCCATATGAAAAAGTAACTATAAATATATATATATATATATATATATATATATATATATATATATATATATATATATATATATATATATATATATATATATATATATATATATATATATATATATATTAAAACTACTTTAGTGAAACATATATACTTACAATAATGTTTAAAATTGTAAACTTTACCTAAAAATCGATAACTTTACAAATGTTTGTGTGTGAGACTGCTCCCCTCAGTCAAACTGCGAATTCAGTTTTGTGGGGGTTTTCTGTGACTTTATTAATGTTTTTTTAATAAAAGATTTTTATTATTTATACACTTGGGTGCTATGGGAATTAAACAACGTTAGGATAATTCACAAATATAACATCCAGACCGAGATCAACTTGTACAAATTGTATAAAGTTGTCCTGTCCCCAGTGGGAATCGAACCCACGACCTCTAGCGCTCTAGCTTAATGAACAAGCCACTAGGCCAACCAGGCGGTCAGTATATGTACCGCGATTTTTTATTTATTTATTGTTGATGGGTTTGGGTTTGATTTCAATCTCACCTGATGGTAGTGATGATGAGGGCTAAGGTGGAGCGCGCTTACCCAGAAGATGCCTATTCACTCTTCCTTTAAATAGATCCAAATTGTACTTGTCCGGAAATACCCAAGCTGGAATATTGTCTTTACTTATTTGCCTTAGAATATTGTCTTTTAGTTACCTTAATATTATTTCTGATATAGTCTTTATCATAGTTTTCTAAAAGTAGCAAGTATTTAGTTTTGTGCTGGATCGGGAGAACCTTGCAAAACTTAAATAATTAAATTTTTCCCCATTAAATTTTTATTTTTATTTAGTTTTGACAGGCATTATTGTTTTTACGACCTCTGTGGTTTCGGACTGCCACGCCGGAGGTTGCGGGTTCGAATCCCGCTAGGGGCAAATGTTCGTATGATGAATATGAATGTTTGTACCCAAGTCTTGGATGTTTATATATTTATTTAAGTATGTCTATCCGTTATCTAGTAACCATACCACAGGCTCTGCCTAGTTTGGGACTGGATAATTGGTGTAAATGTCTGACATATTTTTTAATGAATTCAGTAATCACATTTTACTTCAGTAGACCACAAATTTAATAGCGAGCAATCTAAAAACACTTTATTATACTTCAGTACGCCTAATTGACAAGACTAGCAATTTGCGTGCGCGCAGGAGTTGAGTTGTTACGCAGGGTGGGACGCCCTGCGCCAGGTGGACCGACGACCTGAAGAAGGTGGCCGGAAGCGGCTGGCTGCGGAGGGCGGAGACCGAGTGTGGTGGCGTTCATTGGGGAAGGCCTATGTCCAGCAGTGGACGTCTAAGGGCTGATATGATGAAGAAATGCGTCTTCAGTGCGTTTTGGGAACTGTAGTTCCCGGGTCGCTTGAGAGGCGAAGGCCTATGTCCGGACGGGACGTAGTGGCTAAGTAAAATAAAGTATAAACTTACTGTTTTGTGCAGTTGTCCTTAGTGCATTTGTAAATGTGCATGGCGGTGATGTGCTCGTTGAGAATGCTCTGCTTGATGAACGTTTTGTCACAGTGATTGCATCTGATAATATTACAATGTATTAGCTTATATAACGCCACAAACAACACAAATTTCAATCCTACCATCCTACTTCCTACTAGTATTATAAATGCGAAGTTTGGATGTTTGGATGTTTGTTACTCAATCACGCTTCAAACACTGGACTGATCGGGATGAAACTTGGCACACATATTGGTTAGATCCTGGAATAGGACATAGGATAGTTTTTATCCCGAAAAAACATCCCATTCCTACGGGAAATACATAATAATTTGTGATGTCAAGTTGTCCACGCGGACGAAGTCGCGGGCAACAGCTAGTAAACCATATATATATATATAGTATATTAACGAATCAAACAAACAGTCCTCAGTTCATGACACACGAATCCATGAATCTAAGCTAAGAATCGATGACATTGGATGTTTGCTGCTCAATGTTGTGTGTCTGCTCACTTTCGTGTGATTTTGGAATATCGACATCGTTCTCTTCGAGCCATTCAACATCTTGGTCCATTCAACCAAAATCAACTAAAATTTGTAGAAAATCCGAAAAAGTTAAAACAAATATGGCTGACGTAATCACCATCCAGACCATTGCCGTGTGGTTTCCGGTAGAGTAGAATAGGACTTGAATAGGACACTCCAACTGTTCCCGTGGATGTCGTACAAGGCGACTAAGGGAATACATTATAAAACATCAATCAGGCCTCCCCAACCCGTCTGGCCAGCGCGGGGAGAGTAGACCGAATCCTCCGTCTGTCTCCGGCAGATGAGAGAGGGTTGTGCTCCTGCAGTGGAGACAAAAATAACCTGGTGATGATGATGAATCACCATCCAGACCCCATGTCATCAAAAATAAGCAAAGCAAAGACACCCGCCCCCCTGTAATGCTTACGTAATACTTGAATGGCCCCTTAAATAAACGGGTCGGTGGAAATACACAGTGTGAATACATGTAGTATGAAATTGTAGATGAAATTATTTGTCTTCGTAAACTGAGAGCTCGACGTGAACAATGAACACTTGCGTACGAAAGACTAAACCTTTTAAAGCAAAATTCTGTAAACAATAGCTGAACGTAATATATCGCAGGGTAATAGCGAAACGGAACGGATTTGATAGCATTTGAAGATTATTTTGTTCTTACGCTTTCATTTTAATTCCGGATCGATTACAGTATACATCGTTCAATTCACAATGGCACTCCCCGCTACTTTAACGAGGGGTGAGCGCGGGACGCGGGGAGTTAATCCGAACGTCATTATGTTAGTGTACGTATGCACACATCGATGTTTAGTGCGTAACGATAGAACTGACACAGTAACAATATAACGCATACAATGAAGTGTAAGCGATTTAGAGAGTGGGGCGTGCCTTCATGGATTAAACGGTCTATAAAATCCGGTTTCATTGATATATATCTGTTTATGTAGCTACTTACATCATTTTATTACTTTGTGATGTATAAAATAAAAGACAAGTTTTTGACCTGTCTAAAGATTTAACTTTTTGTTTTTCTTGCTATATAAACAGAAAAAATGTTTGCAATTCATTTTGGAATAAAAGTTTCCTAACCTATTATCAGCTTCTAAGAATAAATAAATAAAAATATACCTACATAAACATTATTACTATCCCTGCTTCTATCGCTCTAGAGTCTAATGATATCTGAAACGAAGTACTTATAACAGAACTGTGACAACACGCGTTCTCTATCTCAGCACACCCAGTGTTGTCTTTGGAGTCTTTCTTCTTTAGTAAAAAGTCGCCAAAAAAATACTTAAAATTGTCTTTGCACATGCTTTTCGTAGCAATATGTACGAAAACTGTAATCACCAGCTATGACCTAACGATATGTGACAAACAACACACGCGTGTCTAACTCAGCACACCCCGTGTTATGTGTTTAATAGTGTTCGTTGTAATTGTTCTTAAGTAAAAAGTCGCAAAAAAATCCTTTGTCTTTGCACATGCTTTTCGTAGAAATATGTAAGGAAACTGTAATAACCAGCTAACGATATGTGACAAAAAACACACGCGTGTCTAACTTAGCACACTCAGTGTTATGTGTTGAGTAGTGTTTGTTGTAATTGTTCTTAAGTAAAAAGTCACCAAAATATAAAAAATAAATACGGAAACTAGTCTGCACATGCTTTTCGTAGCAATATGTACGGAAACTCTTGTAGCCACCTGACGATTTGTGACAAAAAAAACACGCGTGTCTATCTCAGCACAGTGTATGTGTTGCATAGTGTTTATTGAGTACTCCTTCTTCAGTAAAAATTCACCAAAAAATACTTACTTAAACTTGTCTTTCTGCACATGCTGATCGTAGCAATGTGTACGGAAACTGTTATAGCCTGCTAACGGTTTGTGACAAACAACACACGCGTACTCTATCTCAGCGCTGCCGGTGTTATGCGCCGCGTAGTGTTTGTCGTACTCCTTCTTGTTGCCGAACGTCAGTTGACAGATGAGACACAATATGCCTCCGACCAAGTCGATGGTGGTGGGTTTACGGGTTTTCTGCGGCACGGGCGCGCCAGAGTCGTTGGTTTCTGCCTGGTCCAGGTGTGTATGAGGTGGTCTAGAAATTATTTATCTATTGTTATTTTACGTTGAACGGGCGCTGTTACTGTGATTAAAAATATAAAATTTGCAGATAAAATTAGGAATAGACTGCAATTCCAATTAATATCGATACGATTGGTAGAACCACTAGAGCACAATTTTGAGAATTTTACAAATATAAAATATTAAAGCTTTTTAATAAAAAAAACCATTTTATATTCTGTTGTATTAGGAGCAGTATATTTCGATACTCCTATTATATACATAATGCTCATGCCCTGGTCCCAGAGGGTTAGGCACAGATGATGTATCGCCACTTTGAGGGATCCTGACACACCTCACTAGCCTCACTCACATCCATCAACCATTCATGCACCTCCTTTTATTCTTCTCACTGCGGACCCCAGCTTTTTGAGATCACCAATTTGATCCTTGAACGTCCTCCTAGGAAGACCTCTAGCTGTAGTTCCCTGTACTTTCACACATACGCTCTCAAAGACCCAACCAACGCCACATGCCTTTCTATTAAAAGTAGCGTATCAATTAGCCACTTACGTAAAGAGCCGTGGTAGCCGGTTGGTTGTGCACTCGCCTCACATTCATGAGGTCGTGGGTTCAAACCCCGCCCGTACCAATGAATTTTACGAAACTTAAGTACGGTTTATTTATTCACAGGCTTTTCGGTGAAGGAAAACATCGTGAGGAAACCTGCATATGCCGAAGAAGAAATTCTGAGACGTATGTGAAGTCCACCAAATCGGCTTGGGGCACCGTTGTTGGTCAGGGGTTTGGCACAAAAGATCCTGAAGGGTCGAAGTGTCGCCAGGTCTTCCTGGCCCCCTAAGAAGATAAGATAAGCCACTTACGTATCTAAGCAGTTCCCTTCAGGGCTATTGAACGCATGCCTACGTATGATATGCTTGTCGAGGTACATCTGTTTCATGAACGTTTTGTCACAGTACTTGCATCTGAGAATACAAATATCACTTATATATATATATAATTATTTTTTTAATATGGAGTTGATTATAAAGTTGCTGTGAAATGACAAACAGTCCTGCACTTTTTCATATTCACTTCAATATTGGGCCAGTTTAAAGCATATTACAATTTGGATCTAGTACAATAGGCATCTTCTGGGTAAGCGCGCTCCACCTTAGGCCTGATCGTCACTTACCATCAGGTGGAATTGAAATCAAACGTAAACCCATCAGAATAAAACATATTTAAACCAACGATCTCTATGTACTACTAGATGTAGCGTTCCAAACAATCGCTCTGTTCCACGCAAGTAGCCACAACTCTTTCACATTCACAATGAAACTTGTGCAGTTACTACTCAGAACATTTAATTATTTTCTAAATATTGACATTAACGTCAATATTTAGTAATAATTAAATGTTCTGCGTAGTAACTGCATAGATTGTTTGGAACGCTCCATCTAGTAGTACATAGAGATCGTTGATTTAAACAATGTTTTATAACGAAGCTAAAGTTCACTAAACAGCTTCGTTGCCTAGTGGCTTGGTCGTAAGATTCAAACGCCAAAGGTAGTGGGTTCGAATTGGTGGGACATACAACTTTGTACTATTGTAGAAGTTGGTTCCGGTCTCAATGTTATATTTGTGAATTGAAGTTGTTTATTTTCTTATATATACAATGGGCTCGATTCTGCAGACACAACGTTAAAATTTGACAGCACTAAAGCTGTTGCTATCCTTGTCACACAGTATTATGAAGATAAAGACGAAACCAATTTTAGCGCTGTCAAATTTTAAATGTGTGCCTTCAGAATCGGGCATGGCATACTTACTTAAATTACATGAGTAATTTAAGTAAGTATATAATTCACATCACTATAAGTGAAGATATTCAAGTTATCACTATGTATGTTATTGGTGGTCCAATCCGCCTGCCACGCGTGGTGATTATGGCAAATCCCCCAATGGACAACTTACCAAAAGTGGTATTCTATTGGGGAGGCCTATGTCCAGCAGTGGACGTATTCAGGCTGATGATGATGATGTTAGTGGTGCAAGAACATACTGCGCTGGTATCTGTGCTAGGTCAAACCTGTGTTACAAACACCAGCGCCCTCCTCCGGAGACTAGGACTAGACCGAATTATTTGATCTATCGTTGTCTAATTCCTGTCGTACAGAAGAAAATCTTAGCTTGAGAATAGATATGTATATCGTAGGTGATAAGGAAATAGGTTCTATGTCACCCAAATTAGATTCGAAAAAAACAGGTACAATTTAGAAACATTGGTACATTAGGGACTTTGGTCATTAATATAATACATAGAATTAGATATCAGTGTTACAGAAAGAACTGCACTTGTATTTAAGATTATATTGAACATCTTTAGAAAAAGATATATATTTTGACAACCTCCGGGGCGGAACGGGTAGCTCTCGGACTGCCACGCCGGAGGTTGCGGGTTCGAATCCCGCTAGGGGCAAATGTTCGTATGATGAATATGAATGTTTGTACCCAAGTCTGGGATGTTTATATATTTATTTAAGTATGTGTATCCGTTATCTAGTAACCATAGCACAGGCTCTGCCTGGGGACTGGATAATTGGTGTGAATGTCTGACATATTTGTTATTTGTTTGACAGAACCTACTGCAGTATCACCGTCGAAATATGAAATATTCATTTATAAACCAGGAAGATACTAAAAATATTGTGCTGGTTTGAAGCAAGAATACGATACATACCCGAATTTGGCTATTTGTAAATGCTGATCGTAGCAGTGACGTCTGAAGCTAGTGTATCCAGCTACTGCCTTGTGACAGACCACACACGCGTACTTGATCTCAGCGCTCCCGGTGCCATGTGTTGCGTAGTGTTCATCGTACTCCATCTTGTTGCTGAGCGTCAGTTGACAGACTTTACAGAATATGCCTCCAATTAGGTCTATAGTGTGCTTGACTTTGGGTCGTTGAGAGCTGAAAATTCATATTTTTAAGGTTTGCAGCAGAAAACGAACATGCAGATGGTAAGTCTGCCGCCCATGACTACTGGCAACCTTTGAATTACTGCGTGCAATTGTATGCATTGCTAATTGAACTCGGGGTGTCGCGGCGTAGAGCCTCCTCGACCAACGATATGACTGGCTACGAACGGACTTACAAAGAGAAATGTGGACAGAACGACGGTGTTTTTCCAGTAATATAATTGCGACAAAATACCTTTCTCCATTGACCTTACGACCGTTCATAGTGGGCTTGGACTAGTGAACTGAAATTAAGAACAAATAAGCGGGATGTTGACGGCAACGATCTCTATGTAATACTAGATGGAGCGTTCCAAACAATCGCTCTGTTCCACGCATGTAGCCACAACTCTTTCATATTCACTTTGAAACTTGTGCAGTAACTACTCAGAACATTTAATTACTTTCTAAATATTGACATTATTTAACCGTAGCGTCAATATTTAATAATAATTAAATGTTCTGAGTAGTAACTGCACAAGTTTCAAAGTGAATGTGAAAGAGTTCTAGCTACTTGCGTGGAACAGAACGATTGTTTGGAACGCTCCATCTAGTAGTACATAGAGATCGTTGCTAGGGACAGACAACTTTGTACAATTTATACAAGTTGGTCCCGGTGTGGATGTTATATTTGTGAATTGTCCTATCCTTGTTTAATTTCTATAGCACAAGAGAAAATCCTAGTTTGGGATTAAGCAAGTTTATGTATATGTAATATAATAAAAAAATGTTTTACATATTTAAAAAGCCACTTTGACATATTCACGTACCTTAACTTGTCTTTTTTCAAGTGTCTATCGTAGCAGTGGCCGCGAAAGGTGCGGTAGTCGACTATGACTTTGTGGCAAATGATACACGCGTACTCTATCTCAGCGCTGCCGGTGTTATGCGCCGCGTAGTGTTTGTCGTACTCCTTCTTGTTGCCGAACGTCAGTTGACAGATGAGACACAATATGCCTCCGACCAAGTCGATGGTGGTGGGTTTACGGGTTTTCTGCGGCACGGGCGCGCCAGAGTCGTTAGTTTCTGCCTGGTCCAGGTGTGTAAGAGGTCGCCTAGGAATAATTTATTAATTATTCGCCATCCCAAATACTTTTACACCGTTGTTTTGTTGAAATTGACGTAACCTTCTCGTTCAATAGCCCTGAAGGCAACTGCTCAGATAAGAGATACTTTTAATAGAAAGACATTTAGAGCGCATGAGTGAAAGAAGAGTGACAAAAGCAACGATCTCTATGTACTAATAGATGGAGCGTTCTAAACAATCGCTCTGTTCCACGCAAGTAGCCACAACTCATTCACATTCACTTTGAAACTTGTGCAGTTACTACACAGAACATTTAATTATTTACTAAATATTGACATTATTTAACCGTAGCGTCAATATTTAGTAACAATTAAATGTTCTGCGTAGTAACTGCACAAGTTTCATTGTGAATGTGAAAGAGTTGTGGCTACTTGCGTGGAACAGAGCGATTGTTTGGAAGGCTCCATCTAGTAGTACATAGAGGTCGTTAGATAAAAGAGATTTACAGAGCAACTGTGGAAGGAACTACAGCTAGAGGTTTTCCTAAGAGGTTCAAGGATCAAATTGGTAAAGTCTTCAAAAAGGAGAAGTCGCAGTGAGAAGAGAAAGGGAGGTGCACGAAAAGATTGATGGATGTGAGTGAAGCTAGTGTGGTGTGTCAGGATGTGGTGATACATCGTCTCTGCCTAGCTCTGGGAGGACCATTACGTATGAATGTATGTATAACGTAACAAATTCGCTTTGCAGGAAATAACATCGCACAGTGCACAAAACTGAATCATAAAGGTACATTCAGGCAGACGAACCTCCAAAAGCAGGTTCAAAAGCCCAATATAATTAACACGTTCATGGACAGTACGTCAATAGACGTCATACCGGTAGCTCCTGCCGCGACAATACGTCTATGGACGTCGTATTTCGTATTGATTCACAAAAACTGCTATCACATGGGCAGTGTCCATGTATGTGTTAATAACCAACAAAATAAAATACAGAAAAGGTAAAGGTAACTGGTAAGGACTTACCTGAATTTGTCTTTCTGTAAATGGCGGTCGCAGTGCTGTCTAAAGCTGCGGTAGTCTGGTATGACCTTGTGACAGAGTACACAAGCGTACTCCACGTCGCTCCAAGCTTTATGTGATGCGTAATGTTCATCGTACTCCTTCTTGTTACCGAACGTCATTTCACAGATGCGACAGAATATTCCTCCGATCAAGTCGATGGTAGTGAGTTTCAGGTTTGAGGCGGGTTTGGTCGCGCCCAAGTCATTCTCTTCTGTTTCGTCTAAGTATGTGTGCTGTGGCCTAGAGATGAAAATGAAAATTAAAATGTAAAAGTTATTTATGTGGAACATATCAATTTACAACATTTGTGACTTCATCATGTCTCAATATTACAGAGTCAGATAGCTAAAGTCAAACTTTATAACCAAACAAACATAATCTTCCATGCAACAGTCTGAGTTGAGGTGTAGTTTGGATAGAAGGTAGTATATGCTCGCGGCCTGAATGAATTTTTGCCGTGTGGTTTCCGGTAGAGTAGAATAGGACCACTCCAACTCTTCCCGTGGATGTCGTCATTCATTGTTTATTGGATTATAATACGGGATTATTATACGGGACTACCCAACGGGACAACTGGGGTCAGAGGGATATGATGATGACATAAATAGTTTAACACATTTCAGTCACTATTTGTGTTGCTCGTTCTTCGCGGTCCTTATCTCTAGTCTGCCAGTGGCTTACGTGATGCTCACTTTCGGCTTGGGCCATGAATACCTGCTGGTGACGCACCTCTTGCCCTGTATAAGGTTTTTCAGGATATGCACAGTGCTTAAGGATTTGAAGATCTTTATGAAGGTACGTGTTCTCCTAATCAGTTGCATAATGGTATTGTAATTATGCCGTGTAGTTTCCGGTAGAGTAGAATAGGACCACTCCAACTCTTCCCGTGGGTGTCATACAAGGCGACTAAAGGAATACATTATAAAACATCAATCAGGCCTCTCCAACCCGTCCGGCCAGCGCGGGGAGTGTAGACCGAATCCTCAGTCTGTCTCCGGCAATGAGAGAGGGTTGTGCTCCTGCAGTGGAGACAAAATTAACCTGATGATGATGATGAATGAAATTGGAAACTGAAGCACCTATTCATTCCGCTGTTGTACAATGTGTATCACTACTGTACTTATATTGCAGATCTGTGAGAATTGTCATTATCTAGTAGCTAGAGTTAAAAAATAGCCTAGGTCAGGGGTCGGAAACCTGCGGCGCGCGAGCCACATGCGGCTCTTTGTATGTGAAGCTGCGGCTCTTTAGTTCCATTACACACACGCGTACACAGGACAACACTCACACAGACACTCACACACACACACACACACATATAAATATATATATATAGATAATTCATCATCTGTAGGTAACAGGTATCATTTTTCAATCATGTAAAGTATGACGATATATTATAGCAAGGTACTACAAAACTTATATTGTATCCCTACCCAAATACTGTCATCACTGACATCCTGCGAGACGGCCAACAGGTCAGTGCAGGTGCCAGGAACTATTTTTTCTTTTATTTATTTATCTTATATTATATTTATCTAAGTATACCAGTCCTTTCTGGCTGACTGGAAGAGATCCCTGGTGGGATAAGTCCGCCTTTGTACACAACTTTATTCTTTTGTTTGTTTTTGTTGTCGTTAATTTTGGTACAAAGCGAATGTCCTCTCACTTGCACAACATCGTCCACCCCATAATTTTAAGACAATGTTATAATTTTATATAATCTAGTAAATAATAATAATTTATACTGAAAAATTGGTCCCGGTCTGGATTGAATTAAAAATCCTTGTTTAATTTTTTACTTAAATAATAAGTGATAATCTAATAATACCATATATATATTATCTAATTTTTGGTGAAAAAACACTAGTTATATATGAGTAAATAGATATTTTTCTTATGAATAAATAGAATGGTTTTTTTATCAAAAAACTTTATTTATGCAAGTAGGTACTTTTTGTTGGCAAGAAAAAAAAATTGGCTCCATAAAAACTTTGAAATTTTGTAAATAATTGAATAATAAATTAATTTTGTAAGTAATTTTTGACTCTTCCGACTCAATAGATTGCCGATCCGATGGCCTAGGTCAATGATATGGAACGACAGAGATGAGAGAGATCATAATGTACTATTCTTGCACTGCACACATACCTGATTTTCTCTTTTCGCACATGTTGCTCGTAGCAATGATTCCAAAAGCTGATGTACCCCGCGAGCACAGTGTGACACACAACACACTCGTACTCTATCTCTGCGTTCCCGGTGTTGTGTGTTGCGTAGTGTTCGTCGTACCCCTTCTTGTTGTTGAACGTTGTTTCACAGATGTTACACAAAATGCCCCCGACTAAGTCGATTGTTGATGGTTTACCAGAACTGCTTTCTTCTGCATGATCCAAGAATGTATGAGGTTGCCTGGGGAAGATAAAATTAAATTACATACATACATACATATATTTCTCTGGCATAATATTTTCTACCCACAGGTTGTCTGGAAGAAATCGCTTAAAGCGATAAGACCGCCTAAATTGTACTATCTGTAACTTTTATAACGTGTAACTGTATTTGTTTGTGCAATAAAGTGTATTGTATTGTATACATATACTTTTTTTTATTATTTTATACGAAGATGAAGGTGACCGATATAGTCGAAA
This sequence comes from Esperia sulphurella, assembly GCA_947086405.1. NCBI lineage: Eukaryota > Metazoa > Arthropoda > Insecta > Lepidoptera > Oecophoridae > Esperia > Esperia sulphurella. The sequence goes on from OX352261.1 coordinate 2,196,293, forward strand.
AGAATAGCAAGCAGGCAGTGGGCGGGCCACATCTCCACATCGCCACAGTGGAGACCGCGGGCACGCGCTAGTGGCCGGAAGCGGCTGGATGAGGGGTAGGGCCTGTGTGGAGGCGTTCATTGGGGAAGGCTATGTCCAGCAGTGGACGTCTAAGGGCTGATATGATGATATAGCTAGGTACACTTGTCTAATCCCAAACTAGATTGTCTCCAGTGCTGTAGGAATTAAACAAGATTGGACAATTCACAAATATAACATCCAGTCTGGGATCAAATTGTCTGTCCCCAGTGGGAATCGAACCTACGATCTCTGGCGCTAGAGTCTTACCACCAAGCCACTACAACAAGAGTAATTTAGTTTTTAATATAATTTAGAGTAATTATTTTTAATAAAAGTAATTTATTTCAGTCATTTTTCCAACTTACCGTTTCATGCCATTGTCTTTGTTGTATTTGGGCACATGCACAGCTATAATATGTTTGTACAGGAAAAACTGTTTGACAAATGTTTTATCACAGTATTTGCATCTGTAAAATAACATTTTGTATGTAAATTCAATAATTTAGTTAAAAATGCTGAAGTATACAATTTTTATTGTTATTAAAAAAATTGAGATCAGTGCTGTACTTTCAGTCTTTGAATTAAATAGTCTTATTATACTAGTACTTTGCCGTGTGGTTTCCGGTAGAGTAGAATAGGACCACTCCAACTCTTCCCGTGGATGTCGTACAAGGAGACTTAATACATTATAAAACATCAATCAGGCCTCCCCAACCCGTCTGGCCAGCGCGGGGAGTGTAGGCCAAATCCTCCGTCTGTCTCCGGCAGATGAGAGAGGGTTGTGCTCCTGCAGTGGAGACCGAAATAACCTGATGATGATGATTATACTAGTAGTGCTTTTATTTATAAGTAGATACATACTTGAATTTGTCTCTTTGCACATGACGATCTGAGCAATGATTCCGAAAGCTGATGAATCCTGCTAACACTTTGTGACAAACAATACATTCGTACTCGATCTCTGCTCTCCCGGTGTTATGTGTCGCGTAGTGTTTGTCGTACTCCTTCTTGTTGCCGAACGTCAGTTTACAGATGTGGCATATTATGCCACCGATTAAGTCGATAATTGTGGGTTTCGTAGGTCGGTGTGAGGTGGAACTAAATAGCAAAACATTTCATTTTGAGAACTGTATATTGCTACGAGAGCTATGAAGCAACAAAACGTCAAGCATCAAACTGGGATCATGTCTTTTTTTTGTCTCAAAAAGGTATTCCAACAAGAATACACAATTTATTATATTGTGTATTCGTGTTGAGGTCCATCAGTCAGGGAATTATTTTTAACAAGCAATTTGACTCTATGTTAACTATAGACTCCAAGTAAACTATAGACTCCGTGTAAACTATAGTAAACTATGTTGGGTGGACGACATTTCAAAGAATATGGTTTCAATTGCTTTGAGTTTTTTTTTATATGGACCTGTTTTAGGATTTTCATCATTATTCCCTGCATAAATAAAGTATTACAAATTCGTTATAAATTACATCACTTATAAAGCAGTTTCAAATGCCAGTCCTATAATGAGGATCAAACACATAAGAAGATATTGGATTTTTAATTAGTATGGCGCATGCGCTATCAATTTTTGAGCATATTATTTTTTAAATTAATAAAATCCATCAAAATATGACGAAGTTATTAAAGATTTTTTAACGGCTAATTCGAAACGCGCGCTCTCACAAGGCTTCTTACGGTGGCGTCATTTGAGTTCTAGCACTACGGTAGACTGCGCTAGTGCGCTGCGGCTCGCTCGACCAGCGATGCGTCAGATGTCGTCACATCCGGTCGCTACCTTGCGCGCGTTTTTGGGACTACCTACTGCACCGTCGCCGTAACTTCATCATTTTTGTAACGATTTAAATAATGTTTTCTTAGAATTTATTGTGTTTTTATAAGCTAAATATCTGATCCTTATTGTGAGCAAATATGTGCACACTGGGCACCTGCACACCTGGGAAGTTCTATACCGGACTTAGATAGGACCAAGTCTAAAAATAGACGCCTATTTTGACAGCCCTATAACAAATAGTGGACTTAACAGGCTGGTGATGTTAACTAGGTATTCATGATACATGAATAAGTTACACGTGTTCATGATTTCAATAGCTCATTAAACCAACACACTGTGATTCGAATTTACAAGAACTGCTTATTGGAAGTGCGGAGAACGGACTTTTAACAATATCGCCGGCTACATGTGTTGACCCCCCAACTTTAACTGCTATTGTATCATGAACATTATCTTATAGATGTTAAAGTATATAATTGCGAAACAGCAAAAATGGAGTTTGGAGGTTAATATTATAGCCCACGATTTATGACCTGTGAGTCTGACCCTCTGTTTTAACCCTATTTTAAGGACTTGTCACTGTAACTTTTCCACCTCCCGGCATGATAACCCCCTATTACAGCGAGGTAAAACTAATTAATTAGTATTAATTAAGCATTTTAAGAATGGATTTTGAAACCAGATTAGTGGATAAAAATCTGGATTATTGGACCAGATAGTGGCTAAAAATCCAAGATGATTGAAATTACCAGTTATTTGGTTTCAGTTTGAGGTTCCTTTCCCTCTCTTTCTTTCCCTTCCTCACACACCTCTCTCCGCCGTCCCCCACCCTCTCCTATTTTTTACCCCGCCACTCACTTCCTCCTTTCCCTCCCTCCACTGTGCCCCCTTGCCCTTCACTCTTAACTCTCTCTTTCCTAACACCTTCCCTTCCCACCTCTGCCATCCCTACTCTCCTTTACCCATCTACTTCCTCCCTCCCCTTTCCGTCTCGCCACCCCTTGCCCTCCCTCACTTCCAAATATAGTCCTCAGCCTTGTTGAGCATTATATGTTGTTGTAACTAGTGAGTGAGCTAATTGCAATGACTTAAAGAAGACTAAATGTGACGTCATGTGTGCACAAACAGAAACACAGACAAAAATTCAAAAAATTAATATTCTATTACTTAGCCTTCATGCCCCAAATTATTTTCAAACAGTTTTAATGTACAAACAAGCAAAACTGAAAGTAATATCATTTTGATAGTTATATTACTTTAAAAATAAAAACAAATGTATGTATTAGGTATATAATAAAACAGATATACTATATTTGTAGTGAAGAACAGTGCCGCCTAACACAAGACTATACAAGTCTTAAAGTAGAGATCAGCTCCCAAATGTTTCTCATGTTACTGTTGTGTCACGAAAATTATTAACTAGCTGTTGCCCGGGACTTCGTCTGCGTGGCCAACTTAACATCACAAATTATTATGTATTTCACGTAGGAATGGGATGTGTTTCGGGATAAAAACTATCCTATGTCCTATTCCAGGACCTAACCTATATGTGTGCCAAGTTTCATCATGATCCGTACAGTGGTTGAAGCGTGATTGAGTAACAAACATCCAAATATCCAAACTTTCACATTTATAATATTAGTAGGATTACTTTTATTAAACATATTTTATTTATTCAAATTATATAACAAAAATTAATATTTGTGCAAAAATATGCAAACAGACATAGCATTTACATTTTTCCTGCTTGGGGGTGGCTGGCTTTTGAAACTGGTTTTGGTGAGTAATGCAATTTAAGTATAACAAATTGATGTAGTCATTCTTATAAAAACAACAGTATATAACATTTCCATTTCCCCACAGTGGTGCAGAATCAGTAACATTTTGTCCCAGTGGAGCCGAAGGCAACTTGTATCCCACTTACCCCAAAGCGCTGCCAAATCTAGTAAGGAGATTTACTAGATGAAAATCTTTTTTTATATTAATAGTTTTTTATTTGCAGTTCAGATTAGTTACTGCACTACAGATTAGCTGTCAAACCTAAACAACACCACATAAACATGGTCGAGTCAAGTCATATTAGTTTATATAAGTTTTTTATATACCTGAATTTATCTTTGTGTACATGCCGGCGGTAGCAATGCACTAAGAAGTTGCGGTAGTGCACCACCACCAGGTGACAAACTACACATGCATATTCTATCTCTGAACTCCCAGTTTTGTGTAATTTATAATGTGCATCGTATTTTGTCTTGTTACTATATGTGTGTTCACAGATGTTACAGAATATGCCTCCAATCAAGTCTATAGTAGTGGGTTTGCGGTTTTGGCGCGGCCCGGGCGCGCCAGGGTCGCTGGTTTGTGCATTGTCAAAGTGTTTGGATGAAGCCATTGTATGAGGTTATATAGGGATGATCCATCTATTATTATTATTGTTATTTCATGTTAAAATGGTTTCCTGTAGCTGCTATTGCAAACATCGTAGTTACTTTAAATTTTGGCAGCTACATGGTTAGGATTGTGTTTTTTGTCTGAAACAAAAAAAACGGGTCTTCACTTATCTGATCAAGGAACAAAATGTGAACTGAGTGAAGTATATACATTCAAATAAGCTTCTCGCCTCGCGGCTTAGTCGGCAAATCAATTCACCGCGTAGTCTGTTACATACCTTCCGGTTCATAAGGAACCCGCATACAAAATTTCATTCAAATGCATTGCCTGTGGGCGTGATCGAGTAACACATCTTACCGACACTCTTTCTTAATATTATAACCAATTTATCGTCATGGTTTTACACAAACACCGATAGATAAACGGCAGCGATTGCCTAATTTCTAAATTGATACCATTCCGATCCGACATTCACGAAGAGCGTCCCCTATGTCAGCGACAAATTCATAGGTTGTTCAACAAATCTTAAAATGTAACAATACTTACAAAATCAAACTGAAAACTGGAGACGGGCATTGAAAAAATTTTGTGAATCACATTTTACATTACAACAGCCGAAATTAAAGATAAAACGGTAATAAAATGCAATGCCGGACAAAAAACAATGCCAAGAAAACGTGTGGATTTTGACATGACAGCTGTATCAAAAATATCAAATCAAATCAATAGATCCCACCCCCTCACTCTTCTCTTCTTCTCAAGACATGACTCGGATACACATTGGGATTGGGTGTTCTATCTCTTTTATGTATCTTTTTCATCAATCGTGTGCAGTTCTTTTTAATACTTTTGCTGTCTTCTCTAAACGGTAACAACCGTCTGAGAAGGACACGAGTATTTGTTATTGAGACTTGTTTGTAGTTGTTGTATAGCACTGCTGATATCACTCGACACTCCACGTTTAGAGAATTTACCTTCTCATTATCGATGATTTACCTAAGCTAAGTACGTTATATTCTCTTTGCTAAGTACCTACCAAAACGATACCTCCACATCATCGATAATGGGAAGTAAAATCGATGCCCCACGTGCTGTCCACGTTGGCTGATTGATTGATACGATTTCTATTTCATTCATTCATTGGACATTCATTCATTCACGTCTGTCGGTCACGGTCACGCACGCCAGAAAAATGTTTATGTATTGACTGCTGTGTTGTGATTTTTTTCCTAATATTTTTTGGGTTTTCCTAGAATTCTTTTCTATTATATATTTTGTATGTATTACATGTCAACTGTCATTCTTACTAAAGCTATTTAGTGCATAGTAATCTCGAAATTCCGGTTTACTTCAGCGTGAGAAAAGGTAGGTAAATATGCAGTTTAATAATTTTTAGGTAATAATTGAACATTACTTTATATACCGGTATTTTACTTTTTTCGTAACGTAATGGGATTCATATTGTAACTCAATCATTCCAATGTTTTGTAATCAAACAAACTACTTTTGGCGCGTTGCCAAGTGGGCTCCAGAAATAATTCACGTCTGACGAATACGCGATTTCGAAAACGATTTACGCTAACGTTTTTTCCGGAATTCTCTATTTAATAACTCCGTAGTATCAGTTTTATTTTCTTAAAAAATGGACCGCCACCATCCCCTACATTCAAGCGTGCATGACTCTGCTCGAAGCAAAGACTCCTCATCGACCATCGGCAGTGACCCAAGAGAGAAGATCAAAGATTGCCTGCGCAAGTTTATAGCATTCATGTTTACTCAAGTGGGTGTTGGTGCTCTTGTGGTCTGCTACTCCATTCTGGGAGCCGTCAGCTTTATGCACATTGAGAAGGACAGCCCTGACCAACAGCTTGAAGATGTAAGAGTAATGAGGCAAAATTGTGCAGAAAAATTGTGGGCTATAGCTGAATCAGTGAATGTTCTTGAGCCACATGTTTTTCACAATCACGTGAATGATATACTGAAGGTTTATCAGAATAATATCACTGAGGCAGTACACACAGGGTACAGCGGCAGGAAGGCTGAGGATATCTGGTCGTTTCCAGCCGCTCTAATGTACTCGTTATCTGTGTTTACTATGATTGGTTATGGGAACATAGTGCCAAAGACTGTTTGGGGTAAAATTCTAACTATAGCGTATGCCTGTTTCGGTATACCTATCTACATACTCTATTTCTGTAACATGGGCAAAGTACTTGCAAAGACATTTAAATGGATGTATATTACTGCTCATGAGTGCAGTAGAAGGGAAGACAATCTATTTGAAGATGGCGAAATCCAGCCTGTAAAGAGGAAAATCACTGTTCCGTCCACAGCTTGTCTTTGGGTCATAACTTTTTATATTCTAACCGGAACCATTATGTTCGGAGCTTGGGAGAAATGGAACTATCTAGACTCTACATACTTCTGTGTAATCAGTTTATGCAAGATTGGTTTTGGAGACTTTGTTCCAGGAGCGAACATAGCGGATTCAGCTGGGGGTTCCCACTTGAAGCTGGTTATAAATTTTATCTATGTTCTACTCGGGATGGGGTTGGTAGCAATGTGCTACAACCTGATGTGTGAAGATGTGAGGGTAAAAGTCAGGGAGCTACGGGAAGACCTGAAGAACTGTCTCGATGACATCACACTGAAGATCACAGTGTGCATGAATGATACGAAATATTATCATCAGAAACAGACTAGGAATATTAAGTGATATAATAGTTTATGTAAACTGTAGTAAATATAATAGTTAAGAATTATCCTGAATAAGCCAATTGTAGTTTTATTGTAAATTTTTATTATAGTTTCTATATACATTTCATTAAATAAATTGACATTGTTTACAGTTTTGCAGTTTCATTAGCCTGTTATCTTGTATATCATTTTAAATAGAAATCGTTGAATTGTTACCACAGTGTAACTAACATTACCTACTAACAATCTGCTATATGTAGATGTAGCAACAATATGTAGATGCACTGTTAACAGTAGCCCTTAGGTTAGTTTCCAAATGATATAGCTCTTATTGAGGTGGGTAATTTTTAGTATCAAAGATGTTTAATCTTATTTCTCATTGTAATTAAATCATTGTACTCACTGCAATATCATATCCTACTAATATTATACGAGGGGCGTTCAAAATATTCTCGGTATTGATATCTTACAACCTCTTTTTGAATTTGTTTTGTTACTGGCTGCTAAGGTTCATTCATTGACTAAAAAAAAAAGTATAATTCAAACCGAGATGTTCTTTTGTTTTTCTGCAATTTCTGAACAAACATGAACACTATGAGTGAATTAACAATGTTAACGAAATTAGAACATCGTTCCGTCATAAAATTCTTGACAAAACAGGGTAAAAATCAAAAAACCATAAAAGAGGAAATGGATTGTGTTTACCGTGAGTCTGCTCCTTCTTTATCTACCATTCAAAAGTGGTCAAGCGAATTCAAACGTGGCAGGGAGAGTATTAAAGATGACCCTAGACCTGGCCGGCCTGTAGTAGCTACTTCACAAGAAAATATTGATCACGTGGAAAACCTTCTATTGGAAGATGGTCGAGTGAAGATAAAATCAATAGCTCAAGTAACATCTTTCTATTGGTACCGTACATGATATTATCCATGACCATCTTAATATGTCAAAAGTGAGTGCAAGATGGGTTCCGCGAATGCTGACTCGGCTTCAAAAAGATATGCGTGCAGCTTGTTGTTCCGATTTTATTGACCTGTGTGGCGAAAATCCTGATGAGGTGCTGCAAAAGATAGTTACTGGAGATGAAACCTGGGTTCATCATTATGACCCAGAGAGTAAACAGGAGTCCATGCAGTGGCACATTAAGGGTTCAGCTCATCCCAAGAAGTTCAAGGTCGTCCCTTCCGCTGGCAAGGTTATGGCAACAATATTTTGGGATTGTGAAGGAGTATTGTTAATCGATTATAAAGAAAAAGGTGTAAATATCACAGGACAGTACTACGCAAACATTCTACGTCAATTAAGGGATGCAATCAAAGAAAAGAGGCGAGGAAAGTTAACCAAAGGTGTTCTGCTTCTGCATGACAACGCCCCTGTCCATACTGCTCATATTGCCAAGGCAGCTATTGCTGAATGTGGGTTTGGAACTATAACTCATCCACCGTATAGTCCGGACTTAGCCCCCAGCGACTTCTTTTTGTTCCCCAATCTCAAAAAGGATCTGCGTGGAAATCGATTTTCTGACGATGAACCGTTGAAGGCGGCAGTGGACGAGATTTTTACACCAAGGATAAAAAATATTATTATGAGGGATTAAAAAAAAATTGATCGATCTTTTATGTGTATTAACATAGGGGGGGAGTATATTGAAAAATAAAAATATCAAACTTTTCCTACTTGTTTGTCTTCATTCGAATACCGAGAATATTTTGAACGCCCCTCGTAAATGCGAAAGTTTGGATATTTGGATGGACGGATAGTGATGAAACTTGGCACACATATAGGTTAGGTCCTGGAATAGGACATAGGATGTTTTTATCCCAAAAAAAACATCCTATTCCTACGGGAAATACATAATAATTTGTGATGTTAAGTTTTCCACGCGGCCGAAGTCGCGGGCAACAGCTAGTATAGAATAAATAAAAAATATTTATTTATACCCCTGATCCGTTTCTCACATCCATCTATTGTCATGATGACCCCAGCTTTTTTTTGGTAATTTCACTACGTTTTAAGCGTTTCCAAGGCTAGGAGTACATTTAAAAACGGCATCAGTACGTATTTAAGTTAATATAACTAGTATTATATATTTAATAATGTTATTTGACGCGAGCGCAGTGGTCAGCGGCTCGATGGCGGGCATGCGGCCGCCGTGAGAGCGCTCGGCGCCATGCTGCCGCTGCGGCTGCGGCGCGTGGCGGGGCACGAGGGGCGGCTCAATGACACGCTGTTCCAGCCGGCGGCGGCGCGCCCGCCCCACGGCGCCGCCACGCCCACGCTGGTCTACTTCGGCGGCGACGTGCAGGTACATGAGAAAATTCTGTTGGATACATCAACATTCTGACAATACTAAAATGGCTCTTCAACTTTTGAAGGTGAGATCCTAGAGTATGGGTTTCAAGTATGGATCCCCTATTTCGAGAAAGATATCACTCTCCTAGAGAATGTGCAGAGGAGAGCTACAAAACTACCGCATGCTTTCAAAAGATTGAAACTTTTGATTGACTCTTAAAGAACGCAGAGAAAGAGGAGATCTAATTGAGACCTTCAAGATTTTGAACAATCACTACTACACATCCAAGTTAAAGAATATATTTAACTGAAACCCCACTGAACGACTCAGAGGACATAATATGAGATTACAAAGATCAAATGCTCACCTGAACCCTCAAACAAACTTTTTATGCAACAGGGTTGTATCCAGATGGAACAAGTTGCCAGAGTCTGTCGTAACTGCCACATCAATAAATATGTTTAAGAACAGACTGGACAATTTCTTACAAGAAAATAATAAAGTCGACTAATGATATGGAAACACCAGCTATAAGCTGCCTTTCCATTTAAAATAAAATAAATAATGCCAACGATGGAAATTCTCGAATGTAAATATTCGAGAATTTCCATCGTTGTCGTGGTATACTCATGATCAGGTGGGAACAAGAGTTTTCATCAGTAAAGTGTAACGTGTATGTGTATGTTTGTCTGTCAGGACTACCCGGAGGTGATGCAGGCGCACCGCGACAACCGGAACTACCTCAAGTGGAACCTGGACAGCACGGCGCGCATGCTCGCGCACTGCTTCCCCCACACGCACGTGCTCGTCGTGCGCCCCTCCAGGTAGCACTCACTACATTATTTCCTTACAAAATATATATCAGTGATGTCATGCACAAAAAAACATAGATTTAACTAGAAACTTCAATTTTCTGTCTCGTCGAGTCGATAAAGCAGTTGCAAACACGGCCGAATGGCTGAGTATTGTCTGCTACAGATAAGGCAGATAATACTAAATATTACTACGTAAAGAAGCCACATTGCGGTCCACTTCGGAATACCGTCTATTATTTTTTTGTTTTCGAGACGCATATGCGTTTGCTTTCATGTGACTACTGATTTGTAATAAATAATAAATAAATATGTCCGACATTCACACCAATTATCCAGTCCCAAACTAGGCAGAGCCTGTGGTATGGTTACTAGATAACGGATAGATATGCTTAAATAAATATATAAACATCCAAGACTTGGGTACAAACACTCATATTCATCATACGAACATTTGCCCCTAGCGGGAGGTTCGAACCCACAACCTCCGGCGTGGCAGTCCGAGAACTACCCGTTCCGCCACGGAGGCCGTCAAAATAAGGCAGATAATACTAAATATTACTACGTAAAGAAGCCACATTGCGGTCTACTTCGGAACACCGTCTATTATTTTTTTGTTTTCGAGACGCAGATGCGTTTGTTTCCATATGACTACTGATTTGTAATGAAATACAATGCGTGTTCCAGGATCGAGTACAAAAGCTTCAGTTGCTACGACAACTTCGTGCCCAGCAACAACGCGGGCGTGCCCGACCACACGCCCACGCACAGCGCGCTGCACCATCTCGAGAGGTGAGCGAGTCATTCGTCGTCGTATCCCCCTGGACATATGGAATGAACCACACCCGGTCCTCCGCATCCAGCCTCTTCCGGCCACCTTCGTCAGGTCTTCGGTCCATCTGGCGGCGGGGCGACCCACCCTGCGCGTGCCGATCTGCGGTCTCTACTACATACATAATGCTAACGCCGTGGTCCCAGAGGGGTATGCAGATCGCAGTAAGAATCTCAATATACACAGGAGAACGCTGCAGTCGTCCCTGGTGCAATTCCTTAGTCGCCTTGAAACGCTCACGGAAAATTCAAGGTGGCCCTATTCTAAATCGGGACCCACACAGCATATAACTTTAACAAACATAATATAACTATCCGAAATGAGGTGATCCGCCAGAGAACTAAAGTCTTCCACATAGCTCAAAAGTTATTACGTTGAAGTGGCAGTGGGCTGGTGACATCTGTCAGTGGAGACCGCGACTGGGCAGGCTGTAGTGTGGGACAAGCGTCCTGGCTAGTGTAGAAGGAGCGACGTGAGGCGGCTGGCGGTGACTGGATGAGAAGAGCCGAGGATCGAGTTCAGTGGCGCGCCATGGGAGAGGTCTATGTCCAACAGTGAACACTTTCAGGCTGATGATGAACATAACTATACATACATACCATATTTGACTGAGTTTTCATCATCATCATCAGGTTATTTTTGTCTCCACTGCAGGAGCACAACCCTCTCTCATCTGCCGGAGACAGACGGAGGATTTGGCCTACACTCCCCGCGCTGGCCAGACGGGTTGGGGAGGCCCGATTGATGTTTTATATTGTATTCCCTTAGTAGCCTTGTACGACATCCACGGGAAGAGTTGGAGTGGTCCTATTCTACTCTACCGTAAACCACACGGCAATTAGACTGAGTACGACGACATTTCGCAGGTTACTGCAAGGAGTGACCAGCAGGCTGAAAGCCATGCCGACGTCGGAGCTGCTGGAAGCTGTCACCTCCGTGTCGCTGCCCGAAGACATCGACATCGAGGATCTCCACGTAAGTGGGGTACGTAGCAATTGCTCTAATACTAAAATACATACACGCATAATGCACACTCCTTGGTCCCAGAGGGGTAGACAGAGAAGTAGTAACGAAGGTATGTTGCATTGGTTTGGAAATTTAGAGCGTATGAGTGACATTGCTGAAACTTTAGTATTAGAGAGGGGTAGGCAGAGACGATGGATCGCCACTCTGCGCGATCCTGACACACCTCACTAGCCTCACTCACACATTCATAAACCTTTTCATGCACCTCCTTTTATTCTTCTCACTGCGGACGCCAACCATTTTGAGGACATCACTAATTGGAGCCTTGAACGTCCTCCTGGTGTAGTTCCTTCCACAACTAGTTTACCTCAACGGTAATCGGTTTTCCGAAAGATGTGGCCAGCCCACTGCCACTTTAACGCACTTTTTGAGCTATGTCGAAAACTTGAATTCTCTGGCTGCATAACCACACCCAAAGGTTGCCTGAAAGAAATCTCTTAAAGCTTCATCCTTCTAAAAATGTGTTTTGGTGCAAATAACGAAGGTTCAATTTGATTTACATATCTTCTGCACTTTACAGGCGCAGATAAACCTGTTTTGCTGCGGCCTTCCCACGACGCGACGTCATTTAAAACGTGAAACCGTCTTACAGAATGCGTCGGTCCACGGCGAGGAGGCGGGCAAGTCGAACGGCGGGACCAAAAGCGATGCGGTCGAGCGAACGAGTAGCAGCGGTGCAGACACATCAGTACACAAGCCGTGAGTAGGTTTAGTTCCAATGGATGTTGTGGTACGATCTCATACTGTCATACCCCAAAAAAAAGGGAAAATAGCAAAAATAAAACAAAAAGTGTCGTGTGGTTTCCGGCTTAGAATAGGGCCACCCTTATCTTTCTCATGTGTGTCGTCAAGGCGACTAAGGGATTGCACCAGGGACGGGCAGCAGCGTTCTCCTGTGTGTGTATGTCAAGATCATTACTGCGATCACCAATCCGCTCGCCAAGCGTGGTGATTATGGCAAATCCCCCAATGGACAACTTACCAAAAGTGGTATTCTATTGGGGAGGCCTATCTCTAGCAGTGGACGTATTTAGGCTGATGATGAAAACAAAAAGAACGAGGAAAAAAGATGGGAGTGGAGCAAGGCGATATTTATTTATTTATTTATTTATTTAACTGATTTTAAAACATGACTTGACTGACAGTGACTGGACAGCCCGACGACGAAGCCGGAAGCGTGTAGTCGCGCCCCTGAATGGGGAGAGTTGCCGTACAGAGGACAAAGGACAGTATTATTTTATTTGTAGGGGATCAAGCCGGGTGCTCCGACTAAGAGCACCTGATCAAGTACCGGGCCCCTCCCCCGTGATGCGGCCTGGGGGACCTAGGTGTCGAAAGGTCATGGGAGGTGGAGGGTCTGTCCCTTGTCATACCCCCAACCGACTAACCTCTTTGGTCATCATTTCTTTGCTACACTCCCATTTGCTAGAGGGGAAGTGGGACCTCTTTTCCTACTTCCGACTCTTTACTTCTATAATTTAATTTGCCTGGGGCCCAAGGTAGCGTAGATTCAGTCATTGGGACTCGCCCTACCTTCGCTGTTATATGTTATGTGTACCTCTATTGATCCTCGCTCTGAGGAGTTGCGGGGGGAGAATGGTGAGGCGGGGAATGTCTGTTTCTTCTATAGAAACTTGTAGTTCGGTCATATGAAAGGTACTGTGGTAAAATAGGAGTTACTTATTCAAAGTCTTCAAGTGAGTGTCGTCAAGACGTATAAGGGATTGCACCAGGGATGGTCAGCAAAAAAAAATTAAGGGGATTTCTGGAATTTTTTCCAGTAATCCCCTTAGCGTTTCCTTTGAGCATCGGCAGGGGATTTCTGGACAAAAATTAAGGGGAATTTTTGCAGGGGATTATTGAAATAAGCCCTCCTGTGTATGTTAAGATTATTACTGCCATCACCAATCCGTCTGTCAAGCGTGGTCATTATGGCAAATCTCCTAATGGGAAGCCCACCAAAAGAGGCATTCTATTAGGGAGGCTTGTGTCCAGCAGTGGACGTATATAGGCTGATGATGAAATTATGTGTGTTACGACCTGTAGTGTTATTCTCTAAAATACGAGTCTCACTCAATGACTTTACTCACTTGAAAACCATTTTGTAAACATTCCAGAGCACTATCGAAGTGAAGTGAACAAAGAACTCACTTCGCTTTTGAACAAGGCCAAGTGGTTTAGGTTTCGAAGTGAGTGAAGTCACTTGAGTGAGACTGGCACATGAGTTTGTATTTCAGAGAACAGCACTGATGACCGTGCGCGACTGAAGAAGAAAATTCCTTATCGCCCGTATTGCAGGGAGGCGGACCCTCTGTGGTGGCGCCACGAGCTGGCGCTGGACCGGAGCGCGCTCACGCTGGTGGGCTTCAGCAAGGGCTGTGTGGTCCTCAACCAGCTCATCTACGAGTTCCACTACACCAAGACCCTCACGCCGGGAGACGCGCATATGATGAGGTATCCGACTGCGATAATGATACATTTCCCTAGTCGTGTGCTTCTCGGCTTAAAATAGGGCCACCCCCAATCTTCCCGTGTGGGTGTCTTCAAGGCGACTAAGGGATTGCACCAGGGACGGGCAGCAGCGGTGTCCTGTGTTGTTAAGCTAATTACTGCGATCATCAATCCGTCTGCCATGCGTGGTGATTATGTCAAATCCCCCAATGGACAAGCCACCAAAAGTGGCATTATGTTCAGGGAGGGTTATGTTCAGCAGTGGACGTATTTCGTCTGATGATATACGAGTTGTACCCAGTCTGGACGGTAATTTGTGAATGGTCCATCCTTGTGTAATTCCCATAGTACTGGAGAGAAACCTAGTTTGAGAATAGACAAGTGCATGTTTATATACATAAACATACAGATCCTTCTCCGTCATGATTCGATATCCAAATTTATTTTTATATAATAACCGTTTCCCTACTTGTCTTTGGCTAGATAACTTTCGGGTTAAAGCCTCAATAATAATAAAAACAAAACTCATTGGTGGCAGGTTTATAGAGCGGATAGAGAGCATGTACTGGCTGGACGGCGGGCACGCGGGCGGCAAGAACACGTGGATAACGGCGCGAAGCCTGCTCGAGACGCTCACCAGGCTCGGTGAGTCGCACGCACAGCTTGCTGCACGCAGGGCTCTGCACTATCAACATAATTAAATAATAATTCTATAAGCTACAAAACTACCGCAGGCTTTCAAAAGTATACGAAACTAGATTGTCGTGCCTGAACCTTCCTACTCTTAAAGAACGCAGAGAAAAAGGAGATCTAATAGAGACCTTCAAATTTTGAACAATCACTACAACACATCCAAGTTAAAGAATATATTTAACTCAAACCCCACTGAACGACTCAGAGGACATAATATGAAATTACAAAGATCAAATGCTCACCTGAACCCTCAAAAGAATTTTTTTAAGCAACAGGGTTGTATCCAGATGGAACAAGTTGCCAGAATCTGTCATAACTGCCACACCAATAAACATGTTTAAGAACAGACTGGACAATTTCTTAAAAGAAAATAATCAAGTCGAGTACTGATATGGAAACACCAGCTATAAGCTGCTTTTCCATTTAAAGTAAAATAAATAATTAATAAATTATTCATCATCAACATCAGCCTGAAAGAGTCCACCTGTTGGACATAGGCCTCTCCCAAGGTGCGTCACTGAGCGCGACCCTCGGGTATTCTCCCCCAGTCACTTCCACCTGCCTTACGTTTCACGTCGCTCCATCTACCCAGTCGCGGTCTTCACTCGAGAATTCGTTTACCCCAGCAGTAATGGGTTCTCCAACAGATGTGACCAGCCCACTGCT
Source organism: Esperia sulphurella (assembly GCA_947086405.1). Classification (NCBI taxonomy): domain Eukaryota; kingdom Metazoa; phylum Arthropoda; class Insecta; order Lepidoptera; family Oecophoridae; genus Esperia; species Esperia sulphurella. Next base: position 2,212,004 of record OX352261.1, read on the forward strand.
TCTGCAACGTAATAACTTTTTGAGCTATGTCGGAAGACTTTTATTAATTTTAATTATCCATGCTGATTCCTAAGTTGATCTCTTTAAATTTTTTTATTTTCATATACACTCACTTCTAGTAGTCCTAGTCAAATAGTGTTAAAACTAAACACAAACATAAATTGTACTAAGTTTTCTGTTTGTTGATAAACACAGTGTTTGTGACCATTAGTGACTAGCTGACCCGTGCCCCACTACGTTGGGCGGTAAACATTTTCTGACTACCACGAAAAAGTCTTTTCATTTTTCGGGTTAATATATTGCCTACGACACTTACAATTAATGTGGCTTTCTATTGGAAAAGAATTTTCAAAATCGGTACAGTAGATCCAGAGATTACCCGCTACAACCTCACAAACTTTACCTCTTTATAATATTAGTATAGATAATTATCACTTCGAAGCCTGCTTCTATTTATTCCATTTTACAGCATATCACATTTTACATAAGAGATAAAAAATGTTGGTAATGCCAATAACGAAATCAAAACATTAAATATGACTAATACAAAATAAAACTCTGACTAAATCGAGACAAAAATACATAAACAACATTCTGATGAATAAGTTCTGGGGTGGAGACCGCGTATCAGCACTCGCAGGGTGGGACGCCCCGCCGCCAGGTGGACCGACAACCTAAAGAAGGTGGCCGGTAGCGGCTGGCTGCGGAGGGCGGAGGACCGGGTGTGGGGGCGTTCATTGGGGAAGGCCTATGTCCAGCAGTGGACTTATGATGAATAAGTGACATGTGTGCGGGGGTGTGTGTATGCATGTGAGATGTTGTGTATTAGTGGTGCAAGAGTATGCCGGAGAGAGAAAGCAGGGGACATTGGAGACGCCGAGGACCATTTGTAGCAGAACCGTGTTGTTATCTCGTCGTAATATCGTGTTGCGTGCGCGCAGGAGTGAACGTGTACGTCCACGTGAGCCCGTACCAGGTGCAGGACGAGGGCCGCCCGTGGATCGGCCGCGAGGAGCGCGCCTTCACCGCGCTGCTCAGGAAGCTCGGCGCCAAGGTATCGTAACTACAAAGTCGTTTCGTACTTTCTAACGGGTGACACGTTATAAATATATAAAATAAAATTCATTTAATTCAGAGACAAAGTCCATATTTTATCAGTAAATCCTACTTAGAAACTGGGCTCGATTCTGAAGCCACAATGTTAAAATTTGACAGCAGTATTTAGTATTTAGTATTTATTTATTTATTTATTTGCATTCCATGAAGTTATGAAGATGTTACAGATGTTACCAGTACTAACATGAAACCCATTTGGGTATGGCAATTATGAAATTACATAGAACATTACATTATATCTGAATATCAAATTACATAGACCATTACATTACAAAGAAATTTACATTGTAGCAGAACGTGTGGCGGATATATTTATTGAAACTAACGATACTTTAGAGTTCGTCGGCGAAAAATTCGGATAAACTATAATAGCACTTGTTAATCAATATCACTTTCAATTTGTGCAAAAATACGTTTAATTTTTCTTCTTTTTTTAATTATTCAGGCAGCTTGTTATGCACTTTTATTGCCATGACGTATGGACTAGTATGGTACATTGTCATGTTGCTAGTGGGTATAGCGAGTGTGTTCGTATGTCCGGGCCTAGGTTTGTATATTGTCTTTTTTTGTGCTTGGGTAAAACAGTTCTTTATTATTTCGCATAAATTTGGACAGTTCAAGAATGTACATAGAAGTTAGTGTTAGTATTTTTAGATATTTAAAATGTGGTCTACAGGACTCCATGTTACTTATATGCAAAACTTATATACTTTGTGCTACAAAAGAATACGTATGCATTTCTTTTGTAGCACAAATAGGTCGCCTACCTCAGTACTGTTTCCCTACAGGATAAGGCCGTAGGTCAGCCATGAGTATGCGAAGGCGTAGTAGGCCGACAGTGCGGTCCTTTGGTCTGTGCAAAGTTTAAGTTCGTAAAGAGCATATGTGAACCGGGATATTTTAGATTTTATTTTTTCTACGTGAGCTTTCCAATTAATATGTGTGTCTATTTCAATTCCTAATAGTGTGGATGTTGTTACCTTTGCTATTGTAGTTTTATTTATTTCTAATTCGACATTTAAAGTAGATTTTTGGTATGGTCTAAACTCTAGGATTTTTGTTTTTGCATAGTTGATTTCCAAATTATGGTCTTTTAGCCAGTTGCTAACGTTTAAAAAGGTTTGTTTTAGTTCATCTTTAAATTTATATGTGTTGTTGAATTTAAATAAAAGTGATATGTCGTCGGCAAACTTGACGCAGTGAGTGTTTATTATTTTGGGTAAGTCGTTGATGTACAGCAGAAATAATATACATCCAATCACGCTTCCCTGTGGGATAGAACAGTTTATGTTGATTTTATCCGATCTGTAATTTGTTATGTGTCCTGTAAGTGGGTTTAAGTATTCTATTTGTACATACTGAGATCTGTTCTTGAGATATGATTGGATCCATTTGTGTGTAGTTGCCCTAATGCCGTAGTCGTATAGTCTGGACAGCAGAATGTCGTACTGAACCCGATCATAGGCTTTTGACATATCCAGTAAAACACCCACCGCGTATTTCCGTTCGTTAATGTATGCCAGTGCCTGTTGTATGTAGTTGTAGACTACTAGCGTGGTTGATTTGTTTTTCCTAAACCCGTATTGATGTTCATCGAGTATTTTATATTTTTCGAGGAATGATGTTATTCGATTTGTCATTGCGCGCTCGAATATCTTTGATACTGATGGTAGGAGTGCTATCGGTCTATATTTTGAAGGATCAGTCTTGTCACCTTTTTTAAATATTGGTCTAATTATTGATATTTTCAGTAAATCTGGGAAAATGCCTTCTCTAAAGGTTTGATTTATTAATGTAACTAAGGGCTGGGTGAGTTCTAAGGCGCAATGTTTTATTAGGGCTGGTGGTAGCTCGTCAATCCCTGCACTGTATTTGTTTTTTAGGTTGCGCAATAGCGTGTAGACTTCACGTTCGTCCACCGGTCCCAGGTACATGCTATTTGTTACTGGGTTCAATACTGGCCGACCGTGCACTTTTGATCTCCGGTTTTGTTGATTAGGTAGTGAGCTGTCGTTCGAGGAGACATCGAAGAGGGATGAGACATTAGGGTCAGGGTTCGATTCCCCGACTGTACTAAAGAAGTTATTGAACATATTTGCAACTTGGGATGGAGACTCTATAGGTGTGTTTTTAATGTTTAGTATAATATTTTTGTGTTTTTGGGCTTTTCCCAGTTTTAGCGTTGATTATATTCCACATTGTTTTATTTTTATTATCTGATTTTGCCATGCGTTTTATAAATATTAGTTTTTTTGATGAAATTACGGTTTCTTAAGGATATTCCGATACGATTTGAAGTATTTTAGTATGGTATTGTTGTGTGTATGGTTTAAGAGGATGCGAAGTGCTCTTTTGTGTTTACAAGAGATTTTTAAACCTTTTGTTAGCCATTTTGTTTTTTGTTTGTTGTTAAGTTTAGTTTGTATTACTTTCTGAGGAAAATGAATATTCAGTAGTTGTTGTATGGTATCATTGAATATTTGAAAGTTTATATTTGTGTTATTGTTTTCTGAAAAAAGTGTTTGCCAGTTAAGTTTATGCAAATCAAATCTAAAGTGCTCTGTTTGTGCATTTGTGAATGTTCGTTTTTTTGTTTTTATTGTGAGTTGTCTATTTATTTCTAATGGTCCGGTGTTTACGTACACTTCAACGCCATGGTGATCGGACAAACCGTACTCGCAAGTCGTTGTTTGTGTTTGTCGAAAGTTTGTAAACACTAGGTCGATACATGTAGCAGTGGTCTTACATACTCTAGTTGCCGATTTTGTCTGTTGAATAAAGTTATATGATAGTAGCAGATTTTTGAAGTCAGATGAAAGTTTTGATGTTTCGAACATATTTATGTTAAAGTCTCCACCAATCACTATGTTTTTATTTTTTTCAGTTTTAAGTTTGTTTAATAGGCCCGTGAAGGATTCAAGAAATTTATCCGCCTCACGGTCATTCCAATAAATGCACAAAATTAATAGATTAAATTGCACGATTTCAATTCCACAATATTCAATTATAAGTTCTAAAGATAAGTCAGAAATGTCCGTTCGTTCTGTACTTCTTATATTTTCTTCAGTGATTATGCATACTCCTCCTCTTGTGTGCAGCCGACGGCAGAACTGAGCTGCTACTTTATATCCTTCTATGTGTAAATTATTTCGTTTTTCTAGGGTCAAGAAGGTTTCCGATAAGCAAATGATTTCATATGACTTTTCTTGAAGTAGTTGTTGTAGTAGGTGTATTTTGTTGTTCATGCTTTGTATGTTTTGATAAAATATTGTTAGCCCCATTCCACATCTTTGATTAGTGATTTGTTTTGGAACGAAAAAATGTTGCTGAAGCATTATCTTGATCTGATTTTCCTGTCGTTAGGGTCTTTTGATTCTCACCACAAGTTATTGGAATTTCAACGTCTACTGTTTCTTGCTTATTATTGTAGTTGTGTATATGCTGTATAAGACCATACAAGTCGGAGATTATGGTTTTCATACCAATATTTCTAATTGTGCCACCATGCGCGGAGAACATATTGTTTGTAAGGTTGTGGTTAGAGTCTAAATAGTATGCGTATTGATAGGTTACTATGTCTGAGCACAGTAAACTGTTAAATGTCTCAATTCTATAGTTAAATATGTTTGTATCTGTCCCGCACTTATATGTCGGCAAACATATTATGAAGTTGGTATGTTTTAACTTTTGTAGAGTTGTTCGTATTAATGTAATTAGAGTACTGTAATCATTGGTAGAGTTAAAATCATTCTCTCCGATCATCAAGACACAATAATCTTCAGTAGAATATAATTTATCTTTTTCATCAATCCCATTGAGAAGCTCTCTAATTCCACCGCCAGTAGTCAGAAAATGACAAATTTCAAAGTTATTCGTGGATGTGTTCTCTGCCAATTGCAGGATTTTATTTCTATTGTTATTACTCAGTATGCATAATTTTTCCTTTTTTCTAGATGTTGGTAAACGAACATGTTTGCAAGTTACAGATGTTGACTGTTGGGCAGTTTGAGTTAACTTTAAAGGCGATGTAGGTGCGACTGTACGTATAGTATTTTCCTCCGGTGACTTGTCTTGTACAGAGAAGTTTATTATTTTCTTAGGGACACTTTTACGCAGACTTTTTCGCTTTCTTTTACATTTTGAGCTTTTAGTATTAGTATTGGACTACCAATACTAATACTAAAAGCTCAAATTGTAAAAGAAAGCAAAAAAGTCTGCGTAAAAGTGTCCCTAAGAATCCCTGTGTATAGTAGTATCCATCTCCTTGCAAATTGACGATAACTTCTTAACTTTTAATTCGTAGTCTGATAGCTTTTGTCGCAATTCGGTATTTTCTGATAGAATATTGGCTATTTCATTATCAGCGGCTGCCAGTTTCTCTTGTAAATCTGCAATTTTTTCCTGTAGCTCGTCTAAGTCACAGTAAAACTGTTGCTATCCTTGTCACACAGTATTACGAAGATAAAGACGTAACCAATTTTAGCGCTGTCAAATTTTAAATGTGTGCCTTCAGAATCGGGCCCACTATGTTAGTACAACAATTATAATTAAAAATATAAATTAAAATATAAATTAAAAAGGACGGAGTCCTCCCACCTGACAGGCTCGCCGCTTTGCACTACTGACGTGTAAATCAGTGACATAAACGCACGTACCGCCCCCGATGGGTCAGAATTACTAAACTTGTCTCTTGTAAAGTTACATACATACTGCTCACGCTTTGGTCCCAGAGGGGTAGACAGAGACGATGGATCGCCATTTTGATCGCGATCCTGACACACCACACTAGCCTCACTCACATTCGTCACCCTTTTCATGCACCCCTTTTTATTGTACTCACTGTGGACCCCGGCATTTTTGAGGACGTTACTAATTTGATCCTTGAACGTCCTCCTAGAACGACCTCTAGCTGTAGTTCGCACTGTTTTCTTTTGTCACTCTTCTTTCACTCATACGTTCTAAATGTCCAAACCATCGCAACATACCCTTCTCTACGAGTACCTTCGTTACTACATCTTCTTTTAAACCTCAATTATAAAAAGTACACTTTTAAAGTTACATGGTTTTTAATGGGAAATACAAAACTGCCATTAGACAAAATGATAGCTATCTATTTATACGACCAGTTGTTCTCGCGTAGTTTTATTGTAACTTTTCTTGTAGATGTATCACAACTTTTATTTTTTCTCATTGTTTTGTATGAAATAAACAGGTTTTACTATTTTTCCAGCAATAAATAGCATCAAAATTATACGAAAAGTTACCTAGCACCAAGTGTTTTATATTAAAATTGTAATAAAAAATTAAATTATTCAATGTTCTTAATTATGTGGACCAGCCAAAAAAAGGTAGGTTCAGATGTTAGGTTTATGTATTGTATAAAATTAGTCTGTTTTATATTTTAAGTGTAATGTATATAATGAATGTACAAAAGTAAGGAAGTATTTTCAGATGCCACAAAAAAAAATATATCTATGTGCATTATATCTAGGACCAAGTATTAACATTATGTTATGCGGCTTGTTTACAAAAATACTGGTCTTTAAATAATCGTTTTGAATTATATGGCTACATATAAAGCATATAAAACTATACTTCTCTGGCGAAGTTATTTTTGAATTTCAAATCAATGTTATGTCATCAGGTATTCAGATATGTACACGAACAGCCCGGCACGCCGCAGTCCCTGCACATGCACTTCGAGGTGCTCGCCAACTTCAAGCGCGCGCAGGACGCCGCCCCCGCCCCCGCCCCCCCGCCCGCGCACCAGGACTCGCTCTCGCCCGCGCCCTCCGACGACGAGGCTTAGGGCTCCTGCCTTTCAACGGGAGTCATCTGAGTGCTAGATAAAGCAAGGTGGAATTGAAATTTTCGATTCTTTTTTCTTTCGATCGAGATTTTTTCTAGCACATATTTAAATGAACATACGTTCACCCAACCTGCAGATCAAATGAGCACGCGTTTCAACTGCCTTCATTATCTTTATCACCAAAAGTCGATGAAAAAGAATATATTTAATTAAATATCTCACCCATGCAGAATCTCTGCTAGGACCTGAAACTTATCTAATAAATAAAATCGTAAACATGGCGTGTCTGTACATTGAAGATATTTGCAAAAAAAAAATTGGGGGGTCTAAGGATAAGCAACAGAACACATTTCGACCATTTTTGAAATTTTTGTCTGTTTATCTGTTTGTCTGTTTGTCTGTTTGTCTGTGAGTTTGTGCACGCATCACTTAAAAACTACTGACCGTACTTTGATGGACTTTTCACAGAAACATGGGGCTTAATTTGGTGTAACATATAGGCTTTATTTCATTGCAATCGGTGCAGTCATTCAAAAGTTATGCGAATTTATAGTTTCCGAAAACTCGCATACACTGCGAGGAGTGTAGGGTGTAAAAGCTCGATTGAATTCGTGAGCGGTAGCGGGAGCGGGTATCGTACCAATGTAATGTGAGATTGTGAAAACTATAAATTCGCATAACTTATGATTGAGTTAGTCGATTACGATGAAAAATCTGGAGCTGGATCTGGAGTTGGATCTGGATCTGGAGCTGGAGTTGGATCTGGAGCCGGACCTTTAGCTAGATCTGGACCTGGACCTGGACCTGGACTTGGACCTGGAGCTGGACCTGGGCCTGGGCCTGGGCCTGGATTGGACCTGGAGCTGGACCTGGGCCTGGGCCTGGGCCTGGATTGGACCTGGACCTGGACCTGGACCTGGACCTGGACCTGGACCTGGACCTGGACCTGGACCTGGACCTGGACCTGGACCTGGACCTGGACCTGGACCTGGACCTGGACCTGGACCTGGACCTGGAGCGGGAGCGGGAGCAGGAGCGGGATTGAGAGTCTGAGTGGAAGTGGGATAGGGAGCGGAAGTGGGAATGGGAGCGGATCCTGTAGTCCACGCGAGCGGAGCCGCGGGCACAGCTAGTTGTATAATAAAAACGATGATCTTTGGTGTTAAGTCAGTATTCATTTGATGTGCTTTTAAATATATATTTTTTTATTGTTGCAAAAGATTTTGGTGCATAATAATGACGATGTTACATTTCAGTACATGCCTAGACTTCGATTAGCTTCTTTTAAGAAATACTTACAACTTTTACCAAGTTTCTGTAACAAACCTCCACATTACGGAAAATTTAAATTAGATATATTTCTCTTAACGATTCATTCCGTACAAAGTCCACCAAAATATGATACATATTCTGTACATATAGTACTTACAATTTCGCCCCTGTCCATAGAACATAAGTCAAACCAAGGTATATATGAGGTGGGCAGGATTGAATGGTTTCGTACCAGATATCCGAAATAAGAAACCTTAGCATATTCTGTTTCAACAAATGCTAAAAGAATGTTGATGGACTACGTATCTGCGGATCACCGACTGTTATAGTCAATTGAGCCAACCGATCCAAGCCAACCCTTTTGGCCCTCGTAACCCCAGATATCTACATGACATGGAATCAGGGTTGTAGCCGGAGTTTGTTATCAGGACAGGCTCGAAAATATTCAGGACCTATATATTATGTATATAAACATTTATATAGCACAGGCTAGCTAGCGGCTAGAGCAGGTGCCTGCCATGTTACGACCCTTGATGGAATGCAGCCTTATTGATTTATTTTTTAATTTGAGTTGGCAAATGTTTTAAAATGTAAACTGCTTATAGTGCGCACGCTAATAGGTACTAGAAGCAGTACAACGGTTTCTGCTCGTTGTGATGTAAATCATCATCATCATCAGGTTATATTTGTCTCCGCTGCAGGAGCACAACCCTCTCTCATCTGCCGGAGACAGATGGAGAATTTGGCCTACACTCCCCGCGCTGGCCAGACGGGTTGGGGAGGCCTGATTGATGTTTTATAATGTATATGTAATTTATAATGTTTGATGTAAATAGATGTTATAAATTCGAATGAAAGTTCAAAAAGTCTAAGGGAAATATAATACTTAAAATAAACATAATGTAACAATATATGTACTTGTAGTAACTGGCAAGAGACACACTCAGTATCAGATACTAAACTATATTTTATATGACAAGCATTTAAATTGAAGCCGTCTGCAAACTCAATATGTATGAGAAATAGAATATCTTTACGAATATCCAAAATCCGAGTCGCTACAAGTAGTTTGTTAAAGGGCTAGTAATGATACTAGGCGCCTCAGTTGATTCCCCTGGCGCGTTTTATGTTAAAAGTAGTAACTTATTAATAATTTAAATATATTTGTTAAACAAATCTATTTAAAAAATGCGCCAAAGTAATCAACTAAGAACCTAGATTCAAGATTAAAGCTTGTATCTTTTAAAAATGTCATTAGTGTTTTAGAAATCGCTTTACGTTGGCCTTCGCTTAGCCGTCCATACACTTTCCTCGATGTACCGACTCTGCTCAATGTACATTTCTAAGTTTTCCTTAAGCAACAATTGATGTACACTGTGTTGGTAACTTAATAAATACAATAACCTACACACTTCCGCCGATCGTACGCCGAGATGTAGTCCGTTTAATCGGCGCGACCATGCTCTCTTATAAAACATTTTCTTCACTAAGTGCGGCCAGGGCCAGCCCTACTTCTTATGCACTCAGATGATATCCGTCGAATGACAAAGTTATTTTATACTCTCTAACGGACCATGTGTCATATTCTGATAACTATATGGCGACTAACTACGATAGAGACCCCAAACGCTTATAATATGTCACATAAGCCGTGAGAGAGTACAAAATGCCTTTTTAATTTGACACATTATTATCCGAAATTCTTACGGAGTAAGACAACAGCGGATAGGGATACCCTGACTTTAAATGTAAATAAATTGTTTTATTGTAAGTAATAGTTGTTAATTGGAATAGATAAGAAAGCGCTTGACCGAAACTTTACGCTAACTTGTCTCCAAATATATTTTTCATCACATTTTATGTATATGTTATGAATAATGGGTAATGTTAGGTGGGTGGGTTCAACTAGAATTACCCTGTTACATAATTTCGAATTCCCGAAACAACTAAATCTCAAGAGTTTCCCAAAATGCCTGAAATCCGAAATTACAGTGTGTTCAAAAAAGGGTACAAGTAGTTGCCCGCCCGCTTAACTTTACAATATATAGTTTATTGAAAATACGTAGATTTATTTTTGGGCGAAGAAAGTTAATATTTAGTAGTTATCGTAGAAACAGATTTGAAATAAAAGTTAAGTTAATTTTAGGGTCTTCTCTGACATCAACGATTTAAGTCCCACTCCGAGTGTTGCCATTTTAGGAATATTTTAATCGCTTATACAAGACATTAACTGAGCAATTTTGGGCTGCAATTTGCAATTTTTCGATGGATTATTTTGTAGAACTCGTAGTCGTACTCGAAGGTTTAGCTAAATAAACATATTTCTAAGTTGGCAACACTGCAGATCTTCTATGAAGATCGGGTTCTAAAAGACTCTTCCCAATCCGTAAAACTAATTTTGAAAATAGATCGGGATGTTAGTAGGGCTCTTTCCTGCTGCATTGCTAATTGTCGGTATTGCATTTATTTTTATAAACTTCCGAGTAATACCAACTAATAGTAATAAACTAAATGCATTTTGTAAATCTATTTTCTTATATATTTTTTCATTTGTAAGTCATTGAGAATTGTATGACAAAAGATTTTCTTAATCCTCGCCCACACTTGGGCACTTTTGTATCGCAACAACAGGCAACATATGGCATGTCGCAAGCCTTATTTATGGTCTAAAATTTATCAAAATACTTACCTTATGAGGCAGTGACAACAAAAATGGACTACGCCACAAATTTTCTATAATTGACTTATTAATACCAAATCGCTTTTAACTCAAATATAGAACATTTTATTAAGAATTGTAGATCGTACAGTTCAAGACGGCACACCCTCAACTCGCTTACATTTCATTATATGCGTTATATTGTAATACTGTGTTAGTTCTATCGCCACGCACTAAACATCGATGTGTGCATACGTACACTAACACACTGACGTTCGGATTAACTCCGCGTCCCGCGCTCATTCCTCGCGAAAAATGCCATCGTGAATTGTACAATCTATACGAGCAATTAGAAATATATGCGGGGCATGCCAATGTAATTTGCACAGATGTTGTTATGCGCAACAAGTGCGCCCTAGTGCGGACGCACCTTAATTGTAACTGTATATAGTGGTTGTATTTTTCTGGCAATATTTTATTAATATGAAATTATAAATAAATGTTATATTTAGTAGTAAGTTAAGAGGTGGACCGTTCTAAGCATGGCATAATTTATAGCTTGTTCATTTTAAGATGTGCCTGGACCATTAACTGTTTTAGTAGAGGGCACTCCTTAGATCTGAAATTGTGGGCCCCGTGGCAGTGAGCGTGAGGTTTGAGTAGTAATTCGTTTCTAGCGATAAGATTGCCTATAATGTACAACGAATTCCAAATTGTTTTGATTTTGAAATGTGCGGTAAAAAATGTTAAATTTAATCCCTCGATACGATTTTAAAAAATCAGGGAGTCATGACATGAACAAGCTAAAGCGTAAAAAACTACACTTCATACCATGAAGCAAAATAATTTTTCGCACCTCATAAGTCACCTCAAAGTTTTTCCTTCATGATTGACACTAATTGGTTATTAAATTAGATAACAGATGATTTTAAAATGTGCATCTGTTATCTTATTTAAAAAAAACTTTGAGATGACTTATGAGGTGCGAAAAATTATTTTGCTTCATGGTATGAGGTGTACATTTCTGTAGAATGTATAGTGTACATATTTTTCTGCATAATTCACAACCCGTCTAAAGTATTCCCAGTTGTCCACTACTGGGGCATACTGCAAGTTTTTCTTGCCCACTTGAAAACAGGAATACAGGATTTAATAGAATGCTTGTTTAAGGTTTTTGTCAAGTCTCGATACCAATATTTACTGTAAGCTGTTTTAAACCAGTGTTATTTGATTTTGATCTCAAATTTGAACTAAGATGAGATGTGATTTACTTTGTAAATAAATTATTTTCAATTAATGCTCAATCTTTTGATGTCCTCCATCTGCCTCATATTAGCTTTGACGGGAGACCGCAGATTGTGTCGTCCGTAATATCATTTTGACCATTGGTCACTGTTCCACGGTTCAAATGGGAATCACAACGCTGGGCGGCTACATCTAGAGGCACTGAGGCCGTGACTGGAGAGATTCCCACACATGGAAACGAATAGGCTTAAGGCCTTGATAGTTTTCCTCGTTGATAGACCTCCCTCTTTGGCCTTTGGCTTGGTCATTGGACTCTAACCCAGCGCTATAGGTCGCGGGTTCGATTCCGACTGGGGACGATAACCTGGCAAGCTGGCCCGGTCTGAATATTAAATAAAAAAAAAACATTTAATTCAGACACAAAGTCCATATTTTGTTAGTAAATCCTACTTAGAAACTGTTAGTACAACAATTATAATTGAAAATAAAAATAAGGACTGAGTCCCCCACCTGACAGGCTCACCGCTATGCAATACTAACGTGTAAATCCGTGAACCTGTCAAGCAGGATGGAGTCCGGTCTCTCTGAAAACATCTTCAGGATTCTGTTGGAGCTCCCCCGCACCAAAGATAATATATACTAGAGTCCCGCACTCTCCTTTGAATTGAGGCAGACTTTTTACGCATGATTGCGTAAAAGTCATTTATCCTCGCATCAGCAAACATGCCTGACGCGCTACAGTAACGTGGGAGCCTCAACAGAGCCCTGAAGATGTTATATTTGTGAATTGTGCTATCCTTGTATAATTCTCATAGCACAGGAGAAAATTGTAGTTCAGGATTAGAAAGGTGTGTAATATTTACTTTTCGTTGTAGTAATAATAATGCAAAAAGTTGTGTTAACAGTTTATTAACATTAAATTCCGTTCAATTCTTTATACAATGTTAAAATAAACTCGCAAATGTTTCTGAAAGCGAAATTATGTTTAAAGGGCGTACTTAACCTACCAGGCGAGCAGAGGGAACACAGCCATACAAAGGGTTTTAGTACAGGAATGATTTTTATACAAAGCCCAATTACACAAACTATAAACTCGGGTTAACGTGAGACAGCTAGCAGCAATGGTAATCGTTACAGCTAACAGTTCTGGTGAATATTCCTTTACCAACTACCAACGATCTCTATACACTACTAGATGGAGCGTTCCAAACAATCGCTCTGTTCCACGCAAGTAGCCGCAACTCTTTCACATTCACAATGAAACTTGTGCAGTTACTACGCAGAACATTTAATTATTACTAAATATTGACGCTACGGTTAAATAATGTCAATATTTAGTAAATAAATGTTCTGAGTAGTAACTGCATAAGTTTCATAGTGAATGTGAAAGAGTTACGGCTACTTGCGTCGAACAGAGCGATTGTTTGGAACGCTCCATCTAGTACATAGAGATCGTTGCCAACTACCAGTTCAAACTATGTGACTGTTCCAAATACTCAGTATTATGTGATTTTTTTAATACAAATCGATCACAGGATACTTCTAAGCATATACGTAGATATCACAAATAACAGAATATTCGCACAGCAGTTATGTTCGCATATGTAAATGATGATCAAGCTCTAAGGCTGCCTATGATAGCATAAGCGAATTCTATAGACAAACATTGCTGGGTATTTAAGAGTTAACCTCGAGTTTACCTAAACCAAGAAACGTGCTAGTGGACGCAAGGCTAATATTACAACAACTTAAACACCAAATACAAAAACACTCTTCCACACACAGGTAAACTTCTAAATATTAGAAAAAGGAAAATTACAAAGTTATGGTGAGGAGATCAAATGTATGTGGTGACGATAACATCCAGGGCAAAAATCTGAACCAGTTACAAGATACGTGTGAGCATTAGTGACATGAACATTAAGTCGAGTGTTCTGCGACTGAAAGCCAAGATACGACATTATTGCAGCGACCAAACACGTTTCAGTCGTAGTAGTTCCTTAGCTTATTGCAACAAGTGTTGAATCTGGGAAGTCCTGTATGATGTTGGTAATTTTGTAGAACTGACTTCTTGCAATAAGCAAAGTCACTCATTGCTACAGTTAATCCCTAACAGTTAGTGACTTATTGCAAGAACTAATGCTTCGGTTATCCCCAGCGATTAGTGACTTCTTGCAATAAGCTAAGTCTCTAATTGCTACAGTGTTATTCTTCAGCAGTTAAGTGACTTCTTGCATTAACTAAGTCATTAATGCTACGACTCTTCATCAGTTCTTCCAGTAAACTAAGTTACTGTGCTTATTTGCAAGAAGTCACTAACTGCTGGGGATTAATCATAGTAATTAGACTGCTGGGAAATCAAAGACTTAGCTTATTGCAAGAAATCGCAAACTGCAGGGGAATAAGCTAAGTCTTTAGTTGCTACGGTTATTCCCTAGCAGATCATTACTTCTTGCAATAAGCAGACTTACATTGATGGACGTGTAACCCAGTCGCAAGTCTAGTAAATGCGATTAGACGGTACAATTTTATACAGGTGTGACTACTACTGCGAACATTGATCGTATCTTGGCCTGCAAGTGCACAAACACTATCTGCCATCGAATGGTAAAAACACCGTATTAATTTAAAACCCCAAAACCCTAGGCAAAAACATTGTTTTTGAGTCATAATTATTTGTGTAAAGATGCTTATACTATACAGCTTTTTACCATCCGTAAGCAACTATTATCGTTCGATGGTCACCAACAAAACTTCTTGCCTCTGCATTTCCACTTCACATGTTCTCGAACTGTCCATCCTTGTCCAACAAGAGAATATTCGGGTTCTCCTTCTCAAACTCCGTGGGCTTCCTGAGGCGCTGCTGGTCCGTCCACTCTCCCTCCCCCGTTCCCCACTCGCCCACCTTCTCCCCTATCACGTCCACCTCGTTCTTAGCTCTTATCTTCTCCAGCTGTGGGGAAGAAAGACCTTATTAGTGAGATGTAGTGTGAGAGGGAGTAGTAAGTAATGGTCGATGAAAATGATGTATGTCAATAGATAATGACGATGCCAATGACCGTCAATACAGCAATGGCGAACACGAAAGCTTTTTGGAAACGCAAATATTCTCAGCGCCTCTAGCGGCCGAAAATAGCAACCTTTTCAGTACTAATTTAAACTTGAGAAATTTAAAATAAAATGTCGTACGTTTATTCCGTTTCTCTTCTCAGGCTTTACTTCGCTTTGATTACTGTTATACTACGAGCGATGTTCTAGTTTCACACGCCTACGTCCAGCAGTGGGAACTTGGCGAGGTGAATCGCAAGGCGTGCTAATTTATGTGACCAAGAGTTCAAATTTTCTAGGCGCAAAACCAGCTCAAAATCATACGTCTCCTCAAAAATTATGTTTTTTTTACAGTTACTGTTTACTGCAACTGTTTAGCAAAAAAATTGCGTCAAAGAAATTAGAATTTCCGTGAGATGTGATGTGATGCGCGTAAAGTGTTGGCGCGCGGACCTGTTACCTCCGAGTCGTGCTTGGCGAACTTGTCGAACATGTTCGCGTACATACGCTTCTCCTTCTGCTTCTGCTTCTGCAGCGTCGCGCGGCACAGGGCGATCTGGTGCGCGGCAGCCTGCAATACACATGTACATTAATTTCATATCAATTAATATATTTTTATTAACTTTTCCTAGAATATCTCGAAAAAGACAAGTTTTCCTGGAATTTCCGTATGTTTTTTTTTACTTTTCCTGGAATATCTCGGAAAAGACAAATTTTCCTGGATTTCCGTAAGTTTCAAGTCATTCCCAGGCCATTATATAATATATAGGTGCAATACCACTCACTGATTCACTGACTGACATCCTTGTTTTATGTATATGTTCCAAATCTGAGCTCAATCGGTGAAGTAGTTTTTAAGTTTGTATAATTCACGATGCACACACCACTAGTGTACGTATGCACACATGGATAGTTGGTGCGTAACGATAGAACTGACACAGTAACAATATACCTATTTTCAAAAAGAGACTGCGCCTGGCTCGTCAAGCAGGCATTTTATCGCTTTGAAGTGTTCTTTCAGAACTCATTATTTAATTTTAAGAATTGCATTTGACATTTTTATTAATTAGTTATTTATGCTAGTTATTGATGTTTAATTTGCCTGTCTTTAATTTGTGTAAAAATTCTATTTGACCTGTAACGGAAGTTATCAATAAAGTATGTCTATGTCTAACGCATACAATGAAATGTAAGCGTAATAATAAACGCATATAATGTAACGAAATGAGCTATATACATTAGGCCTTTTGCACATTATAAGACACAAGACACCAGACTAGAAAAACCTCTATGCACGTGTCTGATCCTCATTGCCGTGTGGTTTCCGGTAGAGTAGAATAGGACCACTCCAACTCTTCCCGTGGATGTCGTACAAGGCGACTAAGGGAGTACATTATAAAACATCAATCAATTCTTCCACAACCCGTCTGGCCAGCGTGGGGAGTGTAGGCCAAATCCTCCGTCTGTCTCCGGCAGATGAGAGAGGGTTGTGCTCCTGCAGTGGAGACAAAATAACCTGATGATGTGTCTGATCCGACATAAGAAAAAATTTCTTGTAATGTGTATGGTCTCATACAAAAACCAATGCGACTGGATATCTTATAAGACATTTCTCATAAGACCCAAGAAATTTTCTGATAATGTGTAAAAGGGCTTACAGTCCACTTGGGAACACCATCTTTTGTTGTTTTCGTTAGCCAATTCGAGTTTCCCTTATCTAGTTTCTTTTTGTTTCTGAAAATAAAAATAAAAAAAGGCTTTTGTAAATAAAGTCTACCTTATTTTGCGGCTCAGTCTCGACCACCTTCTCGAAGTCTACCAGCGCCTGCTCGGCCTCCCCGATCCCCAGCAACGCCTGCCCCCGCCTAAACAGGCCCTTCACGTTATTGGCGTCAAACTTTAGGGCTTTGGTAGCGTGGTCCTTGGCCTCGAAATAGTGCGGCGGAGTCACCTTCAAAACAATAAAATGAAATCTTTATTACTGATTAATTTAATCACTAGGATTCGGAAATAGGTAGTCATTAATGTACGAAATGTTCATATAATATGGATATTCCGGTTTTCTTCTATTTATTTAAAAATGCCGTGTGGTTTCCGGTAGAGTAGAATAGGACCACTCCAACTCTTCCCGTGGATGTCGTACAAGGCGACTAAGGGAGTACATTATAAAACATCAATCAGGCCTCCCCAACCCGTCTGGCCAGCGCGGGGAGTGTAGGCCGAATCCTCCGTCTGTCTCCGGCAGATGAGAGAGGGCTGTGCTCCTGCAGTGGAGACAAAAATAACCTGATGATGATGATTTAAAAATGTGTCCTTCATTTGTCTGTCATTGATTTATGCACTAAACTCATACAGTAATTAATATAAATATGGACATTCCACGTCGCTCATTTAATATAATCTATAATAAAATATAAATAATATGAATATAGCTTAATTGGATACGATGAAAAAAAATGAGGTTGATGGATGTGAGTGAGGCTAGCGAGGTGTGTCAGGATCGCGTAAAGTGGCGATACATCGTCTCTGCCTACCCCCAGAACCAGAGCGTGAGCATATATCGCACGCTTAATAATAAACTGGAATAACTCAAAAATCTGAGATTTTGACTTTTCATCATAAAACGAATTATCTAAGCGTCAAGAATCGATACAGTTCAATCGCCGCGCAGATCGGAGCAAAATGACAGAGTAAACGCATCACCCGTCTCTTTAATATTAACTCGGGCGCACATGCGTTTCATGCTAAAGTGACGTCTGTCAGAGATGAGCCGACATCGATGTGAACAGGACGCGGTTTCGTTAGACCGGCGGCGGAGTAACTCTTAAAAAAACAGTTTATTATCAATGTCATGTACGGAATTTATATTTCTGTTTAGTCATAAAGTGAGTTATCTCGAATTATTTCACCTTTTTAGAAATTAATTTAATCCAAAAAGCGAACTAATCCGATATATTTCAGTTTAGTTTTAATTTTTGTCCGAATTCATGAAAAAAATAAAACTTGATTCAATTTAGTTTTAAGAGGGGCATGAAATTGAAAAAAACATTTGAAATTATTTCTATTTATAGTTATTATGTCATTGTAATACAAAATTAAGATTAGAGTTATTTCGTTTTACTATGAAAAATACTTTCGCAGCCTTATTTTGATTGATTAATGGTCGAGTGACTCAACCTCAGAGTCAGACTCTGACTCCAATAAGATTGCAAATAAAACTAATAAAAATCCTCCTAGTGATGACGAGTTTGGATTGTCTTCACAATTCAGTTCGGAAACCAAATAGAATACAACAAATCCAACAGACATACATAAAGACGAGACTAATGCTTTATTAAGAGTTTCCTTCCAATACATATTCGTCAATTAAATAAGGTGAATATATACCTACAATAAAAAAAATGCTACATAATATTTAGTTATTTTTAAATACACACGCGCACCAGTCACTCTTACACACTCAACCGCACAACACATAACATGCGCACACCCCTTCACATAATAAACAAATACACCCACAGATATACACACTGTCGCACCGCTTCTACTTTTTACTATTATCATTTATTACACTTACCTGCATACTTACTAAACACATTTTACAAACCGTCTACATGCATCATGAAACGCGGGACGATTTGACGCTATTCCTTCATCTTATAACAATTAAAGTGATATAGATTTAAGCGTTAGTGATCCTACATTATACACAAAGACAACAATAAGAAAAAGCGAACCCTATATAATACCATCATCGTCCGAATCCTTATTGTCAAGTTCTGCACCCAATGATCGTTCACCTGTCTATGACGATTCAAGCAAAGTACTACTCAATAAAGAAGCCGCAAACGCACACGTGATACTGCAAACTGGAAACAGAATAAAGCTAAACGTTTGCGTAATCGATGTCAGTCATATATATAAAAAGCATGTAATATCGCTGACTTAAGCCTGTATAGAAAAAAATGCACTGAAAAAAATTATCACTCATGGTAGATGAATATTTTAAACAGTTTTAGCGTTTAGGGGATTTGTGCAAAGAGCATTTATAAAGGCAGGCCTAAGCAGTGGATGTCTAAAACACAAAAACCAAAAGAACAGACCAGAGCCTAGTTCAATACATTAAAAGTATACCTATTAACTCTATTTCAAAAAGAATCCAATAAACGAAAGAAATATACGGTAAAAATGGTAACAAAGAAAAAATATAGCTGTTATACGTATTATAATATTCTGTATTGCAGTGTCCACGAGCGAGGAATTCTTTAGCATTTAACTATACATTAAAACTCAATAGCTACAATATGACTTTTACCGAACTATTAAAGATTAATACAAAAAATGGCGCAGCTTATCAACACGTTGCTATTTTGGACTAAGGCTGATGCTAAACGTAGGGAGCAATTGAAATAGGGACGTGTGTTGAAATTATAAAGAATTTTAGGAGGACCAATTGATCATAATTTTCTATTCCGAAAGTTAGAGGAGACATACTCGTAGGCAGACAGTGTTCACAGTTAAATTGAACAGTTTAAAAAAAGTCTGGACGCATGAAATAGCCCTGATGAAAAAATTTTACTGTTAAAAACTTTAAGAAATGTAAGCCTCCCGTCAATTTACCAACTTATGCTAATATTCGAGGTTGTTGAGGAGGTTGCGGGTTCGAGTCTCGCTAGAGGCAAATGTTCGTATGATGAATATGAATGTTTGTACCCAAGTCTTGGATGTTTATATATTTATTTAAGTATGTATATCCCTTATCTAGTAACCATACCACAGGCTCTGCCTAGTTTGGGACTGGATAACTGGTGTGAATGTCTGAAATATTTATTTTTATTTTATTTTTATTCGATAGTTTTATTCTTTTGAAACGATTGCAGGAAGAATGGAACACAAAAGTTAATTTTGTACAAACGAAGTTGGTTAAAAATTTAACTGGAATTACATAAAAGTATTGAAGGATACAAAGGGCGACTCATTCAAATTTACCACAAGACGCGCATACAATAAGTTTAAAAAAATGTTTTAAACTTACAATTTAAATTTGGTTCTACAAAACCACTTCTGATGGCTGTTTATTTATAATTTTGAGACTGATTGCAGATTTAAGCTGCAGTTCAATATTTTGGAGTTCTTGTTTTATAATTGTTTATAGTTTTTGTGACAAAAAAGCAGTTTTTAAGAAAACTTTAACTGGTTTATAAAATACATTTTAAAAATAAAGTGAAATAAATCCTAAAATATGTAGTGGGGTACTATTTCATTTTAATAATAACCGAATTAATAGGTTTTAATTCGCAGTATTTTTTTCAAATCAATATTGATTTTCATCATAAACTGAAATAAGTTAAAAGGTTTTTTTTAAAACGTTAATTATTTTAATATATTGTTACTTTTTTTGCAAGCCTTTTACATGACATTATTCATTGTACATTTGACTATAATATAAGACTAACCAAACCAATAAATAGGCTCCAATCTCACGCGAAAGTTTAAATATTGGCCACGCGGCAACCAGTCAAAACTTTAACAGCGAATACCCAAAAGTTTCTGTTTTTGAGTTATTTCACTTTATTATTAAGCGTGCGATATATGTATGTATATTATGTACTTTTTAATTATTACTACTTAGAGTCCTGGGATTCTCACTAAAACAGTTAATAAAAACCATAATAAGAAATGACCATAGTAATCAACCGCGACATATTTTCATCGCAAGTATTTGTATGTATCGAATGAATGGTCATTGAGAAGCAGAAATTAAATAATCCAAAATATATATGTGTGTGTATGTATGTCCAGCCTTTTCTCCATAACCACCCACTGCCATCCACTCATGGCTGCAGTGGTAGATAGCCCTTGGTCTGCACTTGCAAGAGAGTCTGGTTATGGTGGGTGGATGTGGGTGGTAAAAATGTGTGAAGGGATATTTCTATACTTTTCTAACACATTGTACGGCTCATATAAACTCGAGATTGTTCTTAATGGCGGTAAGTGCGTTTGTGAGTGACAATATTGAGAAGTTTTCTAGAATATTCCAGATTTTTCCAGAATGTTCTAGAATATTAAAGAAGTATAATGCTCGTCGGAAATCAGATTGTGATGAGTTAGGACTACGGTGGTAGTGGCAGTGGGAGTTGGAGTGGGGATGGGGATGAGAAGAGGGTGGTGGGGTGTAGGAGGAAAGGGTAAAGGGGATTACCACTAAGTAAATATCAACTTTATGAAAAAGAAACAATAATTCTGTCGTCCACGCGAGCGGAGCCGCGGGGCACAGGTAATAATGGTATAGTAATGATATATTAATATGGTGACATATTTGCACTATAAAAGTGCATTACGTGCGAAAACAACTCAATTTACATACATACATACATAACGCCTTGGTCCCAGAGGGGTAGGCAGAGACGATGTATCGCCACTTTGCGCAATGTAATATTGCAAAGTGGCTTTCCTTCGTCCGCTTTTCGCTTCGTAATACCCCTTGACAACTCAATTTGCGTCTCAGAAACAACATAATACATATACCATGAAAGGGACACTAGCAGCAAAACCACGTTTGTAATACTAAGTTAATGTAGTCCACTTGTGAACACTATCTACTGTTTTTCTATTTCGAAACTCAAATTATTTTTTGTATGTCAAAGTGTTGGAAAAGAAATTACCTTCAGGTAGACCAGGGAGAGGTTCAGATGGGTGGATTGGAGGAGATCCTTGGCTTGCGACTTGTTCTCGTCGGTTTCGCTGTTGTCTTCTGGGATGTCTAGAAGTTTGAAGTGCAATTTTTATTATCACTTTATTGTACACGTTAAAATTACAATAACACACAAAAGGGGAGGAGTACACACAGGGGTGCTTATCTCTAAAAACAGATTTCTTCCAGCCAAACTTTGTCCTAATAGAAAGTAAAAAAAATAGGAGACGGATACTCATACGTGTACAAATAAAATATAACCTATCTACAACAAAATACTATTACTATATGTATATAATACTATAATGGGCTCGATTCTGAAGGCACAATTTTAAAATTTGACAGCACTAAAACTGTTGCTATCCTTGTCACACAGTATTATGAAGATAAAGACGAAACCAATTTTAGCGCTGTCAAATTTTAAATGTGTGCCTTCAGAATCAGGCCCATTATCGCACTTATACTAAAATATTGACTAAACTCATGGCTGTTTTAAATTCTAGAAAAACCTTTTTTTTTTTTCAAAATATGTTAGACAGATACTCTTTATTGCACACAGATTAAAAATAACAAGTTCGGTAGAGATTTATGGAAAGTGAACAAAGGCGGCCTTATCGCTTAAAGCGATTTCTTCGAAGAATTATTTATTTATTTAATAGTTTATTGTACATACAAAGAACAACACAAAGAAAAGAAAAGATAATATAATTATACAAAAGGTTAAGCTTATTTCTAAAGAAATTTCTTCCAGCTAACCTGAATTAGATGTGGCTATGTTGCTTTTAGCACTTTTGGAGTTATCAGGGGGACAGACCGACGCGAAAAAAGCTTTGCTGTATAAGGATATTCGTTTTTGCTTAGTGTATTTACCTCAAAACTGACAATAAACTTACCATCATCATCATCAGCCTGAAAGAGTCCACTGTTGAACATAGGCCTCTCCCAAGGTGCGCCACTGAACCCGATCTTCGGTTCTTATTTGGTTGGCGCTATTCATGGGGGGAGGAAATGCCCTAATCGCCACGCTGGGCAGGCGGGTTGGCGATCGCAGTGTCAGGCGTGTAAACTTAATAAACTTACCATCAACCAGACTAATGACTCTCTTGTACATTTTAATTGCGAGCTGGAATTTGCTCGCTTTGAAGAAATTCGTTCCTTTCTCCTTGTATAACTTCGCCTGGTCCAGCTTCTCCGACCCGTCCATGGACCAGGCCTCTTTCGCTTTCTCGAAATTGGTCAGCGTGACGGTGTACTCAACGGCGGAATTCGGTGGCACTCCTAACTCGGCGTTCCCTTCGGATTTGAAAGCGTACTTCGGCTGGATGGTGAGGCGGGACTTCTCGCCCTTGTGGAACTTCTCTAGGGCCCTCTCGACGCCCTCACAGATGTTGCTCTCGCTGCCCTCACCGAGGGAAAAGGTCACCGTGCGTGAGTCGAAGACTTTGCCATCTGCCGCCAGTCGGCCCTCCAGTTCAACTGATAAGAAAAAAGTTGTATATAAAACCCTTCCAGAGTTATTATTACGAGATTCGACGAAGAACTAAGGTCGTTTACATATCCGAACGGATTAGCAAGCTGAAGTGGCAGTGAGACGGCTACATCTGTCGCAGAACTAACAGCCGTTGGGGCAAACGAGTTCTGGAGTGGAGACCGCGGATTGGCCAGATGGACCGACGACCTAAAGAAGGTGGCCGGAGGCGGCTGGATACGGACGGCGGAGGACCGGGTGTGGTGTCGATCTTTGGGGAAGGCCTATGTCCAGCAGTGGCCTCTAGGCTGACATGATGATGATGACCGACGACCTAAGGAAGGTTGCCGAAAGCAAGGCGGGGGAGACAGGTGTAGTAGCGATCCTTTCGGGAAGTCCTATGTCCAGCAGTGGACTTCGAAAGCCTGAAATTTTGATGAAAACCTTCCCAGAGTTGAGACTAACAAAAAATTTGCTCTATTTAAAGAGTGCTTGCTTTCTCAAAGTTAAATTCTGAAAATTTCTTGTTAAAAGCTTGTTTTTTATTTGAAATTCAAAATACATATGATTAAAGTACACTCATTCTTCAGTTTCAAAATGAATCAGTCTATGATATGCTTTGTGAGAGAGATACTACTGTTAAGTGGAAGTCAGTATTGTAGTTTAGCACATTCACTGTGTGAAACAATAAAGGATATAAAATTACCATTGTGTAAGGGGAAAGTAGGCCTAACTAGGCACGGAGTCAGGTTACAACAACCTCAACAAAATTACTTTGTTCCAACGGTATATATCAATGTGTTCATAAATGTATATGATCTACTCTTTATCTACAATCGTATAGTAGTAATCTGCGACTTCAGGGGTGCCACGGTAAATAAGGCAAAACAGGTACTACTGGAATTCCTACTCTCAATGACATACTCACAAACAGAAAGCCTAATTAAGCAACTCATTTAATCATACACCACACAAACACCACACATACATTATTCTCATAATCTCCACATTACCACTCACAATCACACTCTCTCACCCTCCTAATAATATTATAACTTTCTTTTTCTTTCTAACAATATTTATTCTGTCCCACAGTTTTCAATGTAACCTGCAACCTCAGGCTCCCCGATACAAACTGCATGGTCTAGTGTGGGAGCTCTAATATGTATTGTCCTGTTAATTTTTATATTTTAATAGTACTCAATTGATGTAATCATACAATTTTAAGGATGACTGTAAAAATCTATGTATCTGGTAATTTATAATAAACTATTTGAATTTGATACTGACGTTTGAATAGGTTTGTATTTACTTGCTGGTGTGCCATCGTGAATTGTACGATCTATAGATGCAGGGACTGCCACCCCTCATCTAAGAACAGAGATATTGTAAGTTACCTGTGACGAGTGCTCCGTCATTGGGGCTGCCGAAGCCGTCGCCCTGCTCCACTATATGGCGCAGGATGCCCTTGTTCTTGTTGGGGCTCAGGTCCTCAACCTTCCAGTCGATCATCTCAATCTACAATAACATATATTCTATTCTAATCAATGCTGTACATTTTCTTATATTTAACCTTGTAATAAAAGCCTGTGATATGTGAGATGCCGAGTATATATATTTTGTCATATCCTGTAGAATATTTTAACATAGGAAATTAATAAATTCACTTCCAAACAAAAGGCAAATATGGTGTTTTACAGATAAGGAAATGATAATGAGGAAATTACAAAACAAATAGTTATTGAAACCACATATTCCTGATATGATAACCAAAACAATATAACATGTTGACTGCCTCGTTAGCTTGATCATTGGAAAGGTCATGGGTTCGGTTCCCACTGGGAACAGACAACTAAGTACAATTGGTCGCAGTCTGAATATTATAGTTGTAAATTGTCCTATCTTCGTTTAATTTCCATAGTACAGTAGAAAATCCTAGTTTGAGATTAAACAATTTGCCACTTAACAGTAAACACAAAACTAGAAACGAACCTCAAATTGCAGAGTAGCATTAGGTGGGATCTTGGGTGGGCTGCCATTGGCCCCGTACGCGTACTCTGGCGCGCACGTCAGTACACACACCTCTCCCTTCTTCATAGTGGCCACACCAATGTCCCATGCTTTGATCACGGAGCCTGCATAGACAAATAAAGTGATTTTAAACTCTTGACTCCCAAGATCATCATCATCATAATGTCAGCCTCTAGACGTCCACTGCTGGACTTCCCCAAAGAACGCCACCACACCCGGTCCTCCGCCCTCCGCATCCAGCCGCTTCCGGCCAGATAGATAATTCAGATCAAGGTATCTCTTTATCCAAAGATTATTTAAATGATTTACAAAGATGTGTTGCTAATGTAAACATCTGCCTGGATTATATAAGTCACAGATAAGGAGTTAGAGTAGGAAGTTATTTCATATCTCATCAATGTAACTACAGTGACCTATTACATTGGAACTCGGAATGAAATCATATTAGATATTAGCAAGGACATATTAACCTTCTACTATACATTATGGTTTATCACCATCATCAGCTTGCAACAGCTCACAGTTGGACATAAGCCTCTCCCAAGGTGCACCACTGAACTCGATCCTTGGTAGTGACTGGATGAGAAGAACTTTATGGTTATTTTGTATTTATTTAAAAATTGGACATGGAAAGCAATGAGGCATGAAATGTACATGAAATATGTGATCTGATACTTTAAACTATATATTTTAAATCTGAAGTTTATAATACTTGACACTAATTTGTTATCCTACCGATTCTGATTATTTCATAATTAGAATTTGGTAATTATGCAAATATATAATGCAAAAAAAACCACTGAGAAAACTACCAAGCAAAGAAATACTAA
This sequence comes from Esperia sulphurella, assembly GCA_947086405.1. Taxonomy (NCBI): domain Eukaryota; kingdom Metazoa; phylum Arthropoda; class Insecta; order Lepidoptera; family Oecophoridae; genus Esperia; species Esperia sulphurella. The sequence goes on from OX352261.1 coordinate 2,238,176, forward strand.
TAAAAAATAAATTTAAATCGGATCAAAAATGACGAAGATACAGCAATTTCAGTGCAACAGAAGTGACCGGAAGTGACGTCATCCGTCGCGTCGCTGGAAGAAGTGTGCGCTAGCGCAGTCTGCCATAAACAAAATAGACGCGACACAGAGCTGTGAATGAAATCCGAGCGAGAGGGCGAAAACAATCAAATTAAAAATCTTTTTATGTGTGGTTGTTTTCATTATAATAAAATCTTATTTGTAACGTGAAGCACACATGATTTAAATATATTTTCCTTCTGTGCCGACCATACTCCCAGAGGCAGAATACAAAGCATAAATTTACAATTTAAATTTTGAAACAAATGCCACTGAACAGAACATTGAACTTGTTTGAATAAATTATTTGTAATCCATCTCATTACCATTATTGTCCAAATTTTACAAAATATGTATATAGGGTGCACATAGATATATGTAGAGAGGTCATTTATAGCCACGACACATACATTATGAAACAATCATAGGACAAGTTTACAAACCATTCTAAAAATAATGTAGGTTTGTTGCAGTATGCCGACATAGTATGCAGACATGCCGAGAGTGGATGCATCTAGCTAGACATAAGAGACTTTGACTTGGAGTATAGAAGGGTATTGCAGATAAAAGTAATTAAAATTGTTCAACAAGTCGACTAATGATATAGAAGTACCAGCTACAAGCTGCCTCTCCATTTAAAAAGTAAATATTTGCATTTCATATGAAAAATAATAAGATTTGATCGCAAGGAGCGAAGCAAAGAAGATGATAGGTTGCCGAGGACTAAGCTAGGGAAACAATGCTGCAGAAATGGCCAGCCAGAATGGAAGCCTTGCTGAGATTTTTTTTATTTTCAATGGAAAGGCAGCTTATAGCTGGTTCTTCCATATCAGTAAGTCTCCCGTCGACCCCCCGACCCCGTCCCCCGCCGCGGAGATGCCTGGTTTTGGAGAAATAAAAGTTTTTTTTGTTTATAACCTCAAAAAAACGCATTAAAATCACTTCAGTGACCCAATGGGATATGTGAATAGTAGAATAGAGAAGAATTTTTTTTAATAACAACCCACGATTATGGGGGCATAACAATTCGTTGTCGGGGTCCTGTCGCTCGCTTCGCTCGCTCCATGATCACCAGTAACCTTTCACGTTTCGCTTCATATTTGCACTAATTCAGTTACCAAATCATTCATACATTTGAACGCATTGATGCCTAAAAAGTGATGAACTTCTTAAACTTTCAACGTTATGTTGTTTGACGTCTGTATCGCGTTATTTTTGTACCAAACTAAGCTCCATACTGTAAATGCGTTTTTTTGTACGAAACTAAGCTACATAATGTAAATTTTCAAAAAATTATATCTCAAAAACTATTTAACTCCGCAACTTTTCCTTTTGGAATTGAGTCTTATTATCACCCCTACCTATGGTAAAAATATGAATTGCGTAGCGAAACGTACTTATTCTAAAGTCGAGCCTTTATTTCTCCAATAATTACAAAGTTAACAAAAAATTAAAGTAAAAGCAAGGAAGATTAATGTGGAGACTGACGCTTGGACATAGGGAAACCCTGCATTTCTATCCTTAGCTGTTTATCCCGCACTGTGAGCCGGCGTAGAAAAGTAAACAGCCATAAGTAACTATGACTCCATGTGCCAATACTAACCTTTTCCTAAATTAAACTCAAAGGGCTCATTCCTGTCTTTACTAGAATCGAACTTGGTCCCGTCCAGTAGTGTCCCGGTGTAGTGCACGGAGACCTGGCAGCCTGCGTTGGGTGTGTCTGTCCCTTCGCCTTCCTTGACGATCCTCTTTAGAACTCCACGGTCGCCGGTCTTCGTGATATCTATGCCTTCGTCGACGGTCATTTTTAGTTGTTTTATTTGTTACGATACAATAGCTTAGATATACAGCTAATAGCTGCTGGTTAGAATAAGAAGAACGTTTCCTCGCACTTTCAACAGCGAAAAATACAATGATTTTAATTCTCTCGAATCAAAGACGCTACGCGGAGTTCAACATAAGAAATATGAATGAATTGAATGACTGACACACAAATTCACCCAATGACGTGCATAAGAATGAACTGTTGAATGAAAGAAGTGAGGAATTTTCTAGACGACTATGCGTATTTCTATTTCTTTTATTTACTTGGAACCGAAAGAGATAACGCATACTGTAAACATAAATTACATGGGCATTATTAAATGCACTACACACCACAAATTAGACAAAGTATGTCCAAGGACTACACACCATCTTCCGATTCCAATTAATCGGAAGTAATCGGAAAGAGTGTAGATCAATCGTGCGTGCAAATGAAAAAAAATAGTACTATAAATATAAAAACATTATTATTACCTGATTTTTATCAAAAGACCGTCCTCCTTTCGTTTTCTTATAATAAATAATATTGGATACCTCCCAGTACTTATAGGGGGTGGTGACTGTCGTCCCATAAAATTCATATAGGTAATTATTTTTTTGTCGACTGTTTTGATACTTTCCGATTTCTTCCGATTAATTATTATAAATCGATAGAAAGAAAGGTTGATCATAGAGTTGACCGAGAAGAGAAGATTGGTTGGTCAATGACGACAGTCGTATAGTTGGCGGCACGTGATAAACGTGCCGTCAACTATACCGGCTACTATGAGACGGCGAGAGCTCAAGATCCAAACCAGCAATTTAATCTGGCTAGTGTCATTTTCGTATAGTACCCACTTCCTGATCTTGACTAATCTATTTATTTATTTATCTCCATACACACAAAAATGTACGGAAACAAACTTAATGCCAGAAGCATTCTCTACCACTTGACCTTTGGATCATGCAGATAACATAAGTAGGTGCAAAATAGTGTTGCCAGGTTGGTTTCCCGATTTCCTATTTATGGCGGAACGTCCCGTTTTTCAGCCCTCTCAGGACGCCTAAAATCCCACTTTTCATTTCCTTACATTGCAACCACTACTTAGTTTGTGATTGCAACTTCTTTTTGTAATTTGTAGTAAATCTTAAGGTCTGATTGATCTTAATTATTAAAGTTTGTGATTTTGAATGGAAGGATAGTGATTATTATTAAGTTTTTTTTCTGTGTTGATTTTTTTCATCCCAGTCCCATAAGGTCACCTAATAGAATTAAAATTTTAGGATTTTACAACCATTTATTTGCTTACATAATATACATATGTACAATATAACTCAGTCTTTAAAATTTTGTTTGTTGCTCAATAAAGATTTATTTACAAACTACTTCAACTTTGATATTATAAATCTAGACTCATGAGTGTAGACAGATGAACTGCAAGCTAGTAACAAAATTGCATATAGTTCTGACATGTAGTTGTCAGAACTATATGCAATTTTGCTAGCTATTATTATAAAATATATTAAAGTGTAAATAAGAAATAATTATATTTAAGTTTTATAACAAAAAAATCAAATATATTCATCTCTTATTTACACTTTAATATTTTATTAATACTGCAGCTAGCATGCTGCCAGCATGCTAATATTTGCAACTGACTTGAAAATGTCTGCCTTCACCGTTAGATATAAGTACCTTTTAAAAAATATATTAAGTGCAGGTTGTGTTCTGATTTAGGTACATATTTAAAATGGTAATGTAATTATTTTGTAGAAAGTAGAATTACATTTAAAAAAAAAGTAGAACAAAGTCAATATAACTTACACTTTGTCAATGGATAGGCAAAATTACAGAAGTGCTAAAATAGGACTGGACATTACAGACTTTAAAAAAGTATTTTTTATAACAACAACAAAACATATCTTTTTATCTAAACATCCGATTTTGAATAAACAAATCGTGTTATCAAAATAGGATGTTTAGTTAAAAAGATAAAATTGTTTTTAAATTTTTTTAATTTCCATACCAAAATCCTATTTTGGCGCTTCAGCAATTTTTCATTTCCAGCGACCATATACAGAACAACAATATAAGGAAATGGATGGAAAAGATATATCTTTCTGGTCTCATACCAAACAAACATTAGGGCATTTACTTGCATAATGCCTGTAAAGTATCTGGGAGCCTTGAGTCAATACTTTCTTATTAGAATGAATCCACTCATCAGAGCCATCACAGCAATCACAAATCCCGTCATTGATTCTACTAGACGGCACTGTGTGGAATGGTGTCTTCTGTAGCGAATCACAGTAAAAAACACCATTTTTGCATGCACTTGTACTTGGTTCATCTGTACCATCTTCACAGTCACAGTAGTCATCATTCATTCTGCTGAATGGAATGCTCTGTTCTGAATTCAAACATTTGAATTCATTTTTAGTGTCAGGCCGGTACCTGATCATGTTTTGTTGAGAAACACCGCGTATTATTCCATGTTCACTGATGAATTTGTCTGCCTCAGAACGAATATGCACAACTTCTTTAATGTTTTTACTGTCTAGGACTGGTATAACTCTGCTCATAGTAGCTGCCTCCGATGTGATGGCAAGGAAGAAATACAACTGGTACAGGATAAAACAGGTGACCATGCACAGTGTTAGGACAATGATGTTTTTCTTCTTCATTAGGCCCATTATCATTATGCTTTGATGTTTCTTGATGAGCAGTAACCTAGTATTTACAAATTCTAAGATTTAACAATTCCTTTTACAGTATTTACTGTATAGAAAGGTCATAAACATGATTACAAAACTTAGCTAGCGTTCCGAAACCATCGAGCGATTGTAGATTGAATTTCGTCGTGTGAATTTGGGTTTTGGAACCGGCGTGTACAGAGTGATATTCCAACTGGTGACATTTGGTTTTGGAACGGTAAAACGTCAGATTGAAAATTCATTGTTATCTACTACGTCCCTGTTTACGCAACATAACTTTCGAGTTTTGAGGCTATTCAGCTTTTATAAAATAATTATTTATTTAGCCTGATTCTCATTAAATAATAAGTATCTATTTTATGACTATTAAACTTAATTTGAGACGTTTTGTTTGAGGAAATTATATTTATAATATATGCAATGTCGCAGGTGTCGTGAAAAGTGAAATGGAACGTAATTTCGTTATTTTTCACCCCAAGATGTGGCTTCTTAAGCAAGGCAATTTATGCTTAACGGGACTACATGAGACTCAAGAAGAAATCGGTATATAACCTTTGGTTCTGCTGCAGCCAATGTCGAAAATAACGCACCTCTCAGCAACAAAAACTATCTGAATAATCTTGTTTTTAATAATTATGGGTTAGATTTTTATCATTAAGCTATTAGTAATTTTTACCTGTTGCTAGTTGATATGAAAATTTAATAAATAGACATAGGTACCTCATAAGAAAATAAACGCCATCAAATAAAACACAAAACCAAAAATATAGAATTAATATAATTTTATTTATCTTTAACAATTTATTAACTACTTGACACGTTACAGTCCCCATACAAAATGTTTTCATTGCCTTGTAAGTCCCGCATATTATTTCAATCTTTATATATCTTGTGAAAAACATAAATAATAAGAAATGTAATCTAAACACTTCAAAATACCTATTGAGTGCAATAGGAAGTAAACCATATCTCTTATTATCATGGAAAAATCTGAATTTTCAAGAGCCGCACTCAGGACTGCGGGCACGTAATAAGAATTTATCGATATACATACTCTTTGTTATTCTTTGATTTAGAAGCGAGTCTTACGTCAGGTAACGGTCAATGTAGGTAATTCTTAGTGCGTGCCTGGTAGGCACCTAGCCGTTTCGTAATGACCCAAGATTAAGCATTCATAAACTCTGTTGCTCTCTTGCAACACCTGAAGAAAGTCCCGTTGAGCCCGTGCTTCTTCGCATTATCTTGCTTCGGCACGGAACTCCTCTAACTCTACCGCTCTCTCCATTTAGGTCGACCAGATTGCTCTATAACACAATAACATATATATATATATTAGTTCACCTATTAAATTAGGGGTTCTAATGTAAACCCTATTATCTGCATAATCATTGTCCGTCCATTCGTCAGTCTATAGGATAACTCGAAAAATGAATGAATTGAGCTGAAATGCCGTGTGGTTCTCGGCTTAGAATAGGACCACCCCAAACCTTTAAGTGGGTGTCGTCAAGGCGACTAAGGGTTTGCACCAGGGATGGACAGCAGCGTTCTGCTGAGTATAAGATCATTACTGCGATCACCAAACCGTCTGCCAAGCGTAGTGATTATGGCAAATCCCCAATGGAAAGCCCACCACAAGTGTCATTCTATTGGGGAAGCTTGTGTTCAGCAGTGGAAGTTTATAGGCTGATGATGATGATGAGCTGAAATTTCTATATGCTATATCTGCACACTGTTACGTGCGTATGGATTGTTAGTATAGAAATGCCGTTTAATTAAGGATTGAATTTATTAAAAGCCAAAACATACATATTTGGCAACAATATATCACAGCAATAAACAGAAAGGCTATGGTAATTTATTAATTTGATTACATAAGTGCTCGGAGGCACAGAACAATCGCAGTTTTTATACAAGACACAAAAGAGAGCTTACCTTACAGTAGACCTTGGCGTAAATTGGAAGCTACAAATTCACGGCACTCCTCTAACTCTACCGCTCTCTGCATTTAGCTCGTCCAGATTGCTCTATAACACAATAACATATATATATTAGTTCATTAAATTAGGGGTTCTAATGTAAACCCTATTATCTCCATAATCATTGTCCGTCCATTCGTCAGTCTATAGGATAACTCGAAAAATGAATGAATTGAGCTGAAATGCCGTGTGGTTCTCGGCTTAGAATAGGACCACCCCAAACCTTTCCGTGGGTGTCGTCAAGGCGACTAAGGGTTTGCACCAGGGATGGGCAGCAGCGTTCTCCTAATTATATTAAGATCATTACTGCGATCACCAATCCGTCTGCAAAGCGTAGTGATTATGGCAAATCCCCAATGGAAAGCCCACCACAAGTGACATTCTATTGGGGAAGCTTGTGTTCGGCAGTGGTCGTTTATAGGCTGATGATGATGATGAGCTGAAATTTCTATATGCTATATCTGCACACTGTTACGTGCGTATGGATTGTTAGTATAGAAATGCCGTTTAATTAGGGATTGAGTTTATTAAAAGCCAAAACACATATTTGGCAACAATAAATCACAGCAATAAACAGAAAAGCTACGGTAATTTATTAATTTGATTACATTAGTGCCCGGAGGCACAGAACAATCGCAGTTTTTATACAAGACACAAAAGAGAGCTTACCTTTCAGCAGACCTTTGACGTAAATTAGAAGCTACAAATTCACGGGACTCCTCTAACTCTACCGCTCTCTCCATTTAGCTCGTCCAGATTGCTCTATAACACAATAATATATATATATTAGTTCATCTATTAAATTAAGGGGTTTCTAATGTAAACCCTATTATCTCCATAATCATTGTCCGTCCATTCGTCAGTCTATAGAATACTTCGAAAAATGAATGAATTGAGCTGAAATGCCGTGTGGTTCTCGGCTTAGAATAGGATCACCCCAAACCTTTCCGTGGGTGTCGTCAAGGCGACTAAGGGTTTGCACCAGGGATGGGCAGCAGCGTTCTCCTGAGTATATTAAGATCATCTGTTAAATTAGGGGTTCTGATGTAAACCCTATTATCTCAATAATCATTGTCCATCCATTCGTCAGTCTATAGGATAACTCGAAAAATGAATGAATTGAGCTGAAATGCCGTGTGGTTCTCGGCTTAGAATAGGACCACCCGAAACCTTTCCGTGGGTGTCGTCAAGGCGACTAAAGGTTTACACCAGGGATGGGCAGCAGCGTTCTGCTGAGTATAAGATCATTACTCCGATCACCAATCCGTCTGCCAAGCGTAGTGATTATGGCAAGTCCCCAATTGGAAGTGACATTCTATTGGGGAATTTTGTGTTCAGCAGTGGACGTTTATAGGCTGATGATGATGAGCTGAAATTTCTATATGCTATATCTGCACGCTGTTACGTGCGTATGGATTGTTAGTATAGAAATGCCGTTTAATTAGGGATTGAGTTTATTAAAAGCCAAAACACATATTTGGCAACAATACATCACAGCAATAAACAGAAAAGCTACGCTAATTTATTAATTTGATTACATAAGTGCTCGGAGGCACAGAACAATCGCAGTTTTTATACAAGACACAAAAGAGAGCTTACCTTACAGCAGACCTTGGCGTAAATTAGAAGCTACAAATTCACGGGACTCCTCTAACTCTACCGCTCTTTGCATTTAGCTCGTCCAGATTGCTCTATAACACAATAACATATATATATTAGTTCATTAAATTAGGGGTTCTAATGTAAACCCTATTATCTCCATAATCATTGTCCGTCCATTCGTAAGTCTATAGGATAACTCGAAAAATGAATGAATTGAGCTGAAATGCCGTGTGGTTCTCGGCTTAGAATAGGACCACCCCAAACCTTTCCGTGGGTGTCGTCAAGGCGACTAAGGGTTTGCACCAGGGATGGGCAGCAGCGTTCTCCTAATTATATTAAGATCATTACTGCGATCACCAATCCGTCTGCAAAGCGTAGTGATTATGGCAAATCCCCAATGGAAAGCCCACCACAAGTGACATTCTATTGGGGAAGCTTGTGTTCGGCAGTGGTCGTTTATAGGCTGATGATGATGATGAGCTGAAATTTCTATATGCTATATCTGCACACTGTTACGTGCGTATGGATTGTTAGTATAGAAATGCCGTTTAATTAGGGATTGAGTTTATTAAAAGCCAAAACACATATTTGGCAACAATAAATCACAGCAATAAACAGAAAAGCTACGGTAATTTATTAATTTGATTACATTAGTGCCCGGAGGCACAGAACAATCGCAGTTTTTATACAAGACACAAAAGAGAGCTTACCTTTCAGCAGACCTTTGACGTAAATTAGAAGCTACAAATTCACGGGACTCCTCTAACTCTACCGCTCTCTCCATTTAGCTCGTCCAGATTGCTCTATAACACAATAATATATATATATTAGTTCATCTATTAAATTAAGGGGTTTCTAATGTAAACCCTATTATCTCCATAATCATTGTCTGTCCATTCGTCAGTCTATAGAATACTTCGAAAAATGAATGAATTGAGCTGAAATGCCGTGTGGTTCTCGGCTTAGAATAGGATCACCCCAAACCTTTCCGTGGGTGTCGTCAAGGCGACTAAGGGTTTGCACCAGGGATGGGCAGCAGCGTTCTCCTGAGTATATTAAGATCATCTGTTAAATTAGGGGTTCTGATGTAAACCCTATTATCTCAATAATCATTGTCCATCCATTCGTCAGTCTATAGGATAACTCGAAAAATGAATGAATTGAGCTGAAATGCCGTGTGGTTCTCGGCTTAGAATAGGACCACCCGAAACCTTTCCGTGGGTGTCGTCAAGGCGACTAAAGGTTTACACCAGGGATGGGCAGCAGCGTTCTGCTGAGTATAAGATCATTACTCCGATCACCAATCCGTCTGCCAAGCGTAGTGATTATGGCAAGTCCCCAATTGGAAGTGACATTCTATTGGGGAATTTTGTGTTCAGCAGTGGACGTTTATAGGCTGATGATGATGAGCTGAAATTTCTATATGCTATATCTGCACGCTGTTACGTGCGTATGGATTGTTAGTATAGAAATGCCGTTTAATTAGGGATTGAGTTTATTAAAAGCCAAAACACATATTTGGCAACAATACATCACAGCAATAAACAGAAAAGCTACGCTAATTTATTAATTTGATTACATAAGTGCTCGGAGGCACAGAACAATCGCAGTTTTTATACAAGACACAAAAGAGAGCTTACCTTACAGCAGACCTTGGCGTAAATTAGAAGCTACAAATTCACGGGACTCCTCTAACTCTACCGCTCTTTGCATTTAGCTCGTCCAGATTGCTCTATAACACAATAACATATATATATTAGTTCATTAAATTAGGGGTTCTAATGTAAACCCTATTATCTCCATAATCATTGTCCGTCCATTCGTAAGTCTATAGGATAACTCGAAAAATGAATGAATTGAGCTGAAATGCCGTGTGGTTCTCGGCTTAGAATAGGACCACCCCAAACCTTTCCGTGGGTGTCGTCAAGGCGACTAAGGGTTTGCACCAGGGATGGGCAGCAGCGTTCTCCTAATTATATTAAGATCATTACTGCGATCACCAATCCGTCTGCAAAGCGTAGTGATTATGGCAAATCCCCAATGGAAAGCCCACCACAAGTGACATTCTATTGGGGAAGCTTGTGTTCGGCAGTGGTCGTTTATAGGCTGATGATGATGATGAGCTGAAATTTCTATATGCTATATCTGCACACTGTTACGTGCGTATGGATTGTTAGTATAGAAATGCCGTTTAATTAGGGATTGAGTTTATTAAAAGCCAAAACACATATTTGGCAACAATAAATCACAGCAATAAACAGAAAAGCTACGGTAATTTATTAATTTGATTACATTAGTGCCCGGAGGCACAGAACAATCGCAGTTTTTATATAAGACACAAAAGAGAGCTTACCTTTCAGCAGACCTTTGACGTAAATTAGAAGCTACAAATTCACGGGACTCCTCTAACTCTACCGCTCTCTCCATTTAGCTCGTCCAGATTGCTATAACACAATAACATATATATATTAGTTCATCTGTTAAATTAGGGGTTCTGATGTAAACCCTATTATCTCAATAATCATTGTCCATCCATTCGTCAGTCTATAGGATAACTCGAAAAATGAATGAATTGAGCTGAAATGCCGTGTGGTTCTCGGCTTAGAATAGGACCACCCCAAACCTTTCCGTGGGTATCGTCAAGGCGACTAAAGGTTTACACCAGGGATGGGCAGCAGCGTTCTGCTGAGTATAAGATCATTACTGCGATCACCAAACCGTCTGCCAAGCGTAGTGATTATGGCAAATCCCCAATGGAAAGCCCACCACAAGTGTCATTCTATTGGGGAAGCTTGTGTTCAGCAGTGGAAGTTTATAGGCTGATGATGATGATGAGCTGAAATTTCTATATGCTATATCTGCACACTGTTACGTGCGTATGGATTGTTAGTATAGAAATGCCGTTTAATTAGGGATTGAATTTATTAAAAGCCAAAACATACATATTTGGCAACAATATATCACAGCAATAAACAGAAAGGCTATGGTAATTTATTAATTTGATTACATAAGTGCTCGGAGGCACAGAACAATCGCAGTTTTTATACAAGACACAAAAGAGAGCTTACCTTACAGTAGACCTTGGCGTAAATTGGAAGCTACAAATTCACGGCACTCCTCTAACTCTACCGCTCTCTGCATTTAGCTCGTCCAGATTGCTCTATAACACAATAATATATATATATTAGTTCATCTATTAAATTAAGGGGTTTCTAATGTAAACCCTATTATCTCCATAATCATTGTCCGTCCATTCGTCAGTCTATAGAATACTTCGAAAAATGAATGAATTGAGCTGAAATGCCGTGTGGTTCTCGGCTTAGAATAGGATCACCCCAAACCTTTCCGTGGGTGTCGTCAAGGCGACTAAGGGTTTGCACCAGGGATGGGCAGCAGCGTTCTCCTGAGTATATTAAGATCATTAATGCGATCACCAATCCGTCTGCCCAAGCGTGGTGATTATGCCAAATCGCCAATGGAAAGCCCACAACAAGTGTCATTCTATTGGGGAATTTTGTGTTCAGCAGTGGATGTTTATAGGCTGATGATGATGATGAGCTGAAATTTCTATATGCTATATCTGCACACTGTTACGTGCATATGGATTGTTAGTATAGAAATGCCGTTTAATTAGGGATTGAATTTATTAAAAGCCTATGTGGTGTTGCCATAAAGATCAGAATCAATATATGTTGGTATTCCGAACATTGTAAAAAGTTCTGTTAGCTTCTTCTTAACAGTAGCGGAGCTTAGGTCAGAACATGGAAAGGCAAAAGGAAATCTTGATAATTCATCAATAACCATTAGTATGTAGCGATTTCCAGTTTCACTAGGCAGAGGACCTTTAAAGTCAACAGAAATTCTTTCAAAAGGCGATGTTGCCTTGATTAAAGTACCTTCAGTTCTGAGAACCTTGGTTTTATCTCAGCGCAAACAGGGCATGCAGCAGTCATGAGACTTATGTCTTCGGGAAATGTTAAATTTTTGGACCTTACCCAATGCATCATTTGCGTTATATCCGTGTGACATAGATTGTTGTGTGATTCAGATAATATGCTTATATGTGTTAAGGCTATGATATTGTTTACCCGTGAGAGCGCATCAGCTATAACAACAACTATCTAGTTACGATTTCCAAATAATATACCGTCCAGGCAAAGAAAATGTTGTAGCTGATGCACTCTCACAAGTTTCAAAGTGAATGTGAAAGAGTTGTGGCTACTTGGGTGGAACAGAGCGATTGTTTGGATTCAAGATTGTTTGTCCATCTAGTAGTACATAGAGATCGTTGGCAACAATAAATCACAGCAATAAACAGAAAGGCTATGGTAATTTATTAATTTGATCACATTAATGTTCGGAATCACGAAACAATCGCAGTTTTTAGACAAGACACAAAAAAGAGCTTACCTTACAGCAGACCTTTGGCGTAAATTAGAAGCTATAAATTAGCAAGGGTTAGTTTTTCGACAAATATTCTAAGAAAATGTTTAAACACCGTGGAATATGTCGACCTTTGCGTATTAGTTTCTCCAGTTTCGCTGTCATTTTGACAGGAGTGAATATCAACGATGATTTTGCCGGGGTGAATTATTCCAACTGTCAGTTGGAAATTCGCTCGATGACTCCGGTTCCAAAACCTCATTTGGAATTTCCACGTTGTGGTTTTGGAACCGGGATCGAGCGAAATTCGCCATCTGTCAAGTGATTGTCAAGTGAATTTCACCTTCTGTCGAGCGAATTTTTAGGTTTCGGAACGCTAGCTTAGTACACATATGGCGAATGAATAGGTATGGTTCATCTTCATGTCAAGTTCAGTTCTTGTTTTGACTTTTTTTTTTCAAGACTTCTCAATCACTCTATGTATGAGAAGGCAAAGGTAACTGAGATCATATAACTTTATCTTAAGTGAGTTGAACCAAGGTCTGTAAATCTTTATTTATTTATAATCAGTCTTACACTTAAGACGAATGCAATAGAAACTTAAAGGTATTGTTTACATTTTACAATATAATACACTTTATTATGCAAACAAGTTTTAAAAAAATTTATAGGCTGCCTTATCGCTTTAAGTTATTTCTTCCAGACAACCTTTATTTATTTATTTTATGCTCTACTTACTTCACAACTTAAGTTATTTTACATATGTTTTTATCGATAAAATGTTTTGTTCTTCTGGCGATAGTTCTGGAGAAGATAAAAATGTACCATCCACATCTAAGCATTTTTTTTATTATAAACAAAAAATCAGATACCTATGCGTGACTAAGGGACAGCAGCTTCAAAACTAGGCTACAACGTGATCCAAAAGGCCCATACCATGTATTTGTAAGTTATGTAATGCGACATGATTTTACTTAGGTGATTATCTACACTAATATTATAAAGAGGTAAAGTTTGTAAGTTTGTGTGTTTGTGACGTTGTAGGGGGTAATCTCTGGATCTACTGTACCGATTTTGAAAATTCCTTTACCAATAGAAAACCATGTTATTTGTGAGTGTCATAGGCTATATAATAATCCGAAAAATGAAAAGACTTTTTCGTGGTAGTCGGATTTGTAAAGTAAGTCGGAGAAAAAACGGTCGAACGAAAATGTTTCTTACGAACGCTGCCTTAACGATGAGAGATATATGATTGAGTTCTAGAGAGAAGTTATACAGCACCGTAAACCACATCCACACATTGCGGCAGGTTATACAGAAGACCGAAGAGTATAATCAGCCCTTGCGTCTTGCATTTGTGGACTACGAGAAAGCCTTCGACTCCATCGAAACATGGGCTGGTCTGGAACCCTGCAGCGATGCCAAGTCGATTGACGATATATCGAGGTGTTGAGATGCCTCTATAACGCTGCCACAATGAACGTTCAACTCCAGTATGAGCAAACAAAGCCAATCTAGTTGCAGAGGGGGGTTAGACAGGGGGATGTCATATCACCGAAACTGTTTACCAGCGCACTGGAGGATGTCTTTAAAACACTGAACTGGAAGGGACGGGGCATAAGTAAAAACGGCGAGCACAACTCACACCTTCGATATGCAGACGACATAGTTGTGATGGCAGAGTCGCTGCAGGATCTTGAGGACATGATGATCAGCCTCAACTGCTCTTCCAGACGAGTAGGTCTTAGGATGAACGAAGACAAGACGAAAGTCATATCCAACTCACACGTTTACCTAAGCCCGGTGATCGTCGATAATGTCAATATCGAAGTTGTTCAGGAGTACGTCTACCTAGGACAGACAATACAGTTGGGTAGGAACAATTTTGATAGGGAAGCTGACAAAAGAATCCAGTTGGGCTGGGCAGCATTCGGAAAACTGCGTCAAGTCTTCAATTCGCCGTCGAAAAGTCTTTAATTAGTTCGTCCTGCCTGTCATGACCAACAATACCATTCAAGCTGATCTTTTTAAAACAGTGAACTTCCTAACCCCAAACCTAACTAAAGCCCACTATCAACGTTAGTAAGGGAAGTCTGTGACTATATCAGGACCAGCGTTGGTCCGAAGCACTCTGATTCTGATAGTAAACAGAAAATAAAAAGATATCGTGATTAGACTGATGGCATTATTGCCAATGTCTTAAAGCAAACAAAAAAAAATCTTGTTAGGTACTTGTTTGGTTGATATTTGGAAATTCTGTAGAAATTAATTTGTATTAGTTTCGAATACCGTCGAAATTTGTTCGATTTCCAATGAAGGATAAATAGGCAAATAGTGTCACGATGAGTTTCCTAACAGTGGACCGCCAGGCCCCAGCCACTGCCTCAGAGAAAACTGAGGCGGAGAGCCCCAATGAAGATCTTGAGGTTGGAATTAATTTGTATTATCATTTTTCAGCTAATTATCCGTAGGTGTATTTTGCAGGCTTTAAACAGGACTTTTAGACCGGATTGTCTTCTTCAAATCTCTAAATAAAACAGCCATAAATCTAAAGAGACCTTGAACCTTTTTAGACTAGACTTATAAAGGAAAGGTCTGTCTTCTAAAAGTTTTTTCTCAGTCCCTCTTTTTGTCAGCGCCGACCTGGCGGAGTGCAGCGCTGCGGATTTTAAATTGACAATTAATTACAATCATTAAAGGGTTTTAATAAAATTCAAAATTGCATGTCGGAGTACAAACCTCAACTGTTCTGTGGGTTGTTGAGATTTGCAGTTAGTTTTCCATCATAATTAAATCAATTGCACATGAGTACACTTGGTACATTTATTCACTACATTTTAGGGTTCCTTCATAACAGACACCCTTATAGCAATTTATTTTGGTCTTTATGTCTGCCATGTAACTCAAAAACTACTAAGCCGATTAATTTCATATTTTTAACATAAATAATTATAAAAGTAGTTTCTTCATTACATACATACATACATAATGCTCACGCCTTGGTCCCAGAGGGGTAGGCAGAGACGACGATGGATGTTTCTTCATTCTTTAGTTTTAAAGTTTTTGTTGGAAGCAATTTTGACAATGTTTTATAGGAAGATAAATAATTGTTTATATGAAAAACTTGTACATGTACTTGTATTTCGTAGACATTTAAAATGTTGAAAAATAGATTTTGACACGCAATTTTATTTTTAAATTAGTTTAAAACAGACACTTTTAGTGTCTTGCAGTTAATAGCACTAAATACCTTCTAATTAACAAAGTTTTTCCTAAAATTCCATAATATTCTCACCATTGCCAGAAAATTTTACTTTTTTGTTAAACATGTTTAAGAACAGAATGGACAATTTCTTAAAAGAAAATAATCAAGTTGACTAATAATATGGAAGCACCAGCTATAAGCTGCCTTTCCACTTAAAATAATATAAAAATAAATTTGAGATTAATTGATTCCATAGTTTTCTAGTTATCTGGCTAATATTATTTAAACTATTTAAAAATAACTTAAATACACCAGTTCAGATATGGCCGTACCAGCAATTTGCTGCACGCCTTTTATCCCCATAGTAATAATATGAATTTAATTCTGTTCAATAATTGTTAAATTTGTTTGCATTCTAGTCTTCCAAAATATTCCAGGTGGACAACTCGAAGAGTGTTTTGCTCAAGATAGCAACACTATACGCTGAGCAGCTGATGAGTGATCTCGTACTGGAGGTGGGGGGAGTGGGCTACCCGGCCCATAGGCTCATTCTATGCGCCAGCAGTGAGGTGTTTCAGGTGAGACTTTATTAAAAAAATATATGAAAATATCAAAGTTGTGATATTGTACTTTTTTCAAATACTGATAAAGTATCATTTATATGGGCAGATGGTTTATAAGCCTAAGTAAGGCATAATTTACTGTTGTATTTGTATTTGTTACTTTCTTATCATCACTTGCAACGTTCATGTTGGCTCTTAATGGATGTCTTTTTTAGGAATCCATCATAATGAATACCTTTATAGCGAAACATTTGTACCCTTGTTTTAACCCCATGAACATGAAGCGAATACAGTAACAACCAGGCTACCACAATTTCTTGTATATTAACTTGTATTAACTTACTGTGTAGCACATTGGGAGTCAAATATTAAATCGGTAATTTAATGGAATCGGCAATTTAATGGAATCTACAATCTTGGTCGCCAATAGAGTTCATCTCTGGTTAAATACAGTATATGATGATGTGGTCCAGGTGATGCTGATGAATCGAGAGTGGAGCGAGTGGCGAGAGAGCCGCATCGTGCTGCAGGAGACGCCCACAGCCGCCACGGTCTTCCCGCACTTTCTCAAGTAAGCTGATATTTACTGATGACTTTATATTCCCGAGTAACTGTGCCCTTTTGTAATATTCATCATCATCATCAGGTTATTTTTGTCTTCACTGCAGGAGCACAACCCTCTCTAATCTGCCGGAGACAGACGGAGGATTTGGCCTACACTCCCCACGCCGGTCAGACGGGTTGGGGAGGCCTGATTGATGTTTTATAATGTAATCTATATTTCATTCCAGATTAATAGTCCTATGAAAACAAACGCATTTGCGTCTCGAAAACAAAATACACAATAGATGGTGTTCCTAAGTGGACTGCAAAGTTTACATGGTAATACAAACCTGTTTTTGCTGCTGGTGACCCTTTCATGTATATGTTACCGAGACGTAAATAGCGTTGGTTTTCATAGGACTATGAATCTGGAATGAAATATACATCTATCTCATTTTAAATTATATAAACTGTATGTCTTAATTATTTGTTATTAGCTTTCTTCCCTCGTTGTCAAACCTAACTTATTAGTTATGTAAAATGACGAACTTAATAATTGGCTTAATACATGTTATCTTGTATTGTATTTTTTTCCAATTAGACATGCTGTTGAGTTCGCATGAAATAAAAAATAAAATAAAAATTAAAAAATATCGCTACGCCATTATAAGGTCGGAGAGCAAACCTCTATTTCTCTATTTTTTTTTCAGGTACTTCTATACGGGCCAAATAAAAATTTCACATCAGACCGTGCTTCCAGTGCTGTCTCTAGCTGATAAATATAATGTCAGGGTTAGTATAGTTATTACATATAAAATCTATTTCTTGTATCATCAATAAAAGATATGGCCGTAGTTATTGTTCAACAATACAAGAATATTCGCTTTCTCCTGTGCGCATTAACTGGAAATTTGGACTAGAGACTTATATCCCGCTCCCGTTCCCCCTCCAACCGCCACCGCCCCCTCACCCTCACTCCCAACTTAGTATGTATTAACTTTCTAATGTGAATTCCGCCGAGCTTTACACTTTTTGTATAGTGTATACGTAATGTTTTTTCTTTTTTAAAACCTCATAACTTTTGATTGAGTAAGCCGTTTGTGATGAAATAAAATCTAAATGTTACTCCAAATTATGCGCTGTTTTTTCGGAAAACTGCATCAAAATCGGTTCAGTAGGTTTTACGTGATGCGTGCACAAACTAACAGATTCGCGATAAATTCGCAAGACTGACAGTAGATCATCTTCCACGCAAAGAAAAAAAGAACTTAAGTTGTTGTGCCCTTCAGTCCTCTATCAATAAAACGTTGTTACTCAGGACCTGGTGTCGCTCTGCCTGGGCTACATGTCTCAGCACATCGCGCAGGCGGCCAAGCGCGGCCAGCTCATCGCGTGGATGCAGTACACCATGGCGTGTGGACACGACGAGGTGGCCAAGGTATGGGATATTATAAACTGCCTCAAATCAAACACTTGTACTAGTTCTGTGGCTCCCGGCTTAGACTAGGGCCACCCCCGACCTCCCCGTGGGTGTCGTCAAGGCGACTAAGGAATGGCACCAAGGTCGGGCAGCAGCGATCTCCTGTGTATACTAAGATCATTACTGCGATCAGCAATCTGCCTGTAAAGCGTGGTCATCATCATCATCAGCTTGGCACGCTTGGCAGGCGGATGGGTGATCGCGGTAATGATCTTAACATACACACACAGGAGAACGCTGCTGCCCGTCCCTGGTGCAATCCCTTCGTCGCCTTGACGACACCCACGGGAAAGATAGGGGTGGCCCTATTCTAAGCCGGGAACGACACGGCATACTAGCCACACGGTAAAGCGTGGTGATTATAACAAATCCCCCAATGGACAGCCCACCAAAAGTGGCATTCTATTGAGGAGGCTTATTTTCAGCAATGCCGTATTTCGGCTGATTTCTGTGGATCGGTTTATGCTGTGCTTTTTTTCTTCATTAATTTGGGGACTTTCGCCAAACATGGACATAACAGTCCCATAGTAACATATCGTTATGTTACCTTCACAATGTCATGACAATGACGTAATGTCACGACGATGACATAATGGGCCTGATTCTGAAGGCACACATTTAAAATTTGACAGCTCTAAAATTGGTTTCGTCTTTATCTTCATAATACTGTGTTACAAGAAAGAATAGCAACAGTTTTAGTGCTGTCAAATTTTAACATTGTGCCTTCAGAATCGAGCCCAATGTCTATGTAATTTAACTGTACCAGAAATTTTGTAACTTTCATAGCGCCTGGTCGCAAACTCTCTTTTATGCATCAGAATTGGAAGCTGATATAACTTTTTGCGATATACCCTTCAATTCTTTTTATACATTCAATTTTATTTTATTGCTGATGGGTTTGTTCTTGACCTCAATCTTACCTGATGGTAAGTGACGATGAGGCCTAAGGTGGAGCGCGCTTACCCAGAAAATGCCTATTCGCTCTTCTTTTAAAAAGATCCAAATTGTACTTGTCTGGAAATACGGAAGCTGGTAGGGAGTTCCATTCCTTAGCAGTACGCATTAAAATTAAGATTCCTTATCTGTAACTCGAGGAGTTGGTTTTTGATATAGTTTGCTCAGCCAGTCAGGGTACCTTTGCAGGAGTGCGCGAACTTCGTGAAGTGGAATGTGGAGTGGGTGTGGTCGGACACGGAGCTGGGCGAGCTGGAGGGGGACACGCTGGTGCAGCTGCTGCAGCAGAGCGACCTCGTGCTGCACAACGAGATGAGCCTCTACCAGTGCGTCGTACCCGACACCTATATCCCACTCTACACACGACACTGCACCACTATGCATACTATACCACTCTGCATATAACATTACTCTGCATACTATACCACTCTGCATACTATACCACTCTGCATACTATACCACTGCATACTATACTACTCTGCATAATACACTACTCTGCATACTATACCACTCTGCATACTATACCACTGCATACTATACCACTGCATACTATACCACTCTGCATAATATGTCACTTCATACTACATCATACCTTATTTAGAAAGTTATATTTCTTACTAGCTGTCTCCCGCGACTTCGTCCCCCCGGACAAGTAACATCACAAATTATTATGTATTTCCCGTAGGAATGGAATGTTTTTCGCGATAAAAACTATCCTATGTCCTAATCCAGGACGTAACCTATTTTTGCCAAGTTTCATCACGATCCGTCCAGTGGTTGAAGCGTCATTGAGTAACAAACATCTAAACATGCAAACTTTCGCATTTATAATATTAGTAGGATTTATTAAACCGGCGGTTACGGCACGGTATTGCTCGAAAATAAGGTACAACTAGAGCTGTGATCTACAAACATATTTTTTCATAATTTGCCCTGTTAGACAAATAAATATTAGATAATAAATAAATAAATATCTCGGACATTCACACCAATTATCCAGTCCCAAACTAGGCAGACTGTGGTATGGTTGCTAGATAACGGATACACATACTTAAATAAATATATAAACATCCAAGACTTGGGTACAAACATTCATATTCATCATACGAACATTTGCCCCTAGCGGGATTCGAACCCGCAACCTCCATACATACATATGATCCTCACGCCTTAGTCCCAGAGGGGTAGGGAGATCACTTTGCGCGATCCTGACAAACGTCACAATACTACTTTCCTCGCCTGTTTTTCACACATATATACAATATACATATACAATACACATACACTTGTCTAATCTCGAACTAGGATTCTCTTGGATAATTTACAAATACAACATCCAGGTCTGAAACAACTTGTACAAATTGTACCAGGTTGTCTGGCTCCTGTGGGATTGGAACCCACGACCTCTGGCGCCCAATGACCAAGTAACTAGGTCAACGAGGCGGAAAAGATGAGATTTGAAAACACTCAAACGGAATAATATTCAGAATCACCGGTCAAATTAACTTTTTGTCTCTCCCATGACAGAGTTCACATTGGGCACCAATCGGGGAAAATATGGAATTGCTTTTATGTTTAGATTCGTAGTGCGGTGGCTGAACAAGCAACGCGAGCGGCTGGACTCCAGCCAGCTGAGCCCCGGCGACCAGAAGGCGCACTGGGACTCTCTCGTCGCCGCAGTCTTCGCGCACGTCAGGTCAGACCCTATATTATAACCAGGTAAATTATAGAAGTAGAGTCGGAAGTAGGAAAGGAGGTCCCACTTCCCCTCTAGCAACTTTACTTCTTTAATTAAATTTGTCTGGGACCCAAGGTAGCGTAAATTCATGACCTGGAACTTGTCCTACCTTCACTGGTAGATGTTTTTGCAGTTACCTCCGTTGATCCTCGCTTAGAGGAGTTGCGGGGGGAGAATGGTGAGGAGGCGGGAATGTTTCCCTCTAGCAAATCGGAGTGTAGCAAAGAAATGATGACCAAAGAGGTCAGTCGGTTGGGGGTATGACAAGGGACAGTCCCTCCACCTCCCATGACCTTTCGACACCTAGGTCCCCCAGGCCGCATCACGGGGGAGGGGCCCGGTACTTGATCAGGTGCTCTTAGTCGGAGCACCCGGCTTGATCCCCTACAAATAAAATAATACTGTCCTTTGCCCTCTGTACGGCAACTCTCCCCATTCAGGGGCGCGACTACACGCCTTTGGCTTCGTCGTCGGGCTGTCCAGTCAGTGTCAGCCAGGTCATGTAAAGTCAGTTAAATAGAATTAATGTAATAAAATTAAACAGAATAAATAAACACCATCTTGCTCCACTTCCATCTATTTTTTCTCGCTCTTTTATTTCCTCTTTTTTTTTGTTTTTACTTTTTTTGCGCACGTCAGGTCAGTAGCTACCCGTTTACTTCACAAGGGGAAGCAGCTGTCCAGCAGTGGACGGCGATGAGTTGATGATGTCGATGCCATTGCAGATTCCCGATGATGTGCCCGAACCAACTGGCCAAGCTGTTGCTCTGCCCCCTCACGCAGGAACACAAGGACTTCTTCATGGAGAGGATGGCGATCGCGATGAGCTACCAGTCAGGTAACAGTACACCACTACTGTTTATTATTTTTGTTAAGTGCCAATCAACACACCTACCACTTTGTCGGCCCCGTAGCCTAGTCGGAAGTACACCTGCCTGCGAAGCTCGGGGTCGCGGGTTCGTATCCCGCCCAGGGCAAACATTCGTGTGATGAGCACTTATGTTTGCCTTGTGACTGGATGTTATTTATATATCATATTATGTATTTATGTATGTATATCAACTGTCTGATACCTATATTATTACAGGCTCTGCCTAGTTTGGATCAGGGGGTCGTGTGTGAAATGTCCCCACATATTTATTATTATTTATTACTTAGGACTTACGGTTATGATTTCGATATTTTGCTCCGTTTCCTTTTATAATCCAAAATACAGCTGTTCATCAGTTTCGTTAACTTCAACACACGTAAAAACACAGTTTTATCTGACAATCCGTTGCTAATTTATTGGAACTGCTAATTGTGGACCCAAATTCCACACACAAAGACTTACGTTCACACAGATGCAACTTTGGAACACATAATTCATACACGAAGTCATACAAAGAAGAAAGCTGTCGCTCAGGAATAATTAAGCATAAATGTGTATGTATACATTCTTGCACATTTTGCAACTAAATACAATAATACATTTTATGTACAAACACGATGTTATCTCTCAAATTAAAATTCAAATATTCATTATTGTGCACCAAAACATATACATTTTTAATAAAAACAAAACTTACATAGAAGGATGAATTTAGTGTACAACGGCGGCCTTATCGCTTTCAGCGATTTCTTACAGGCAACCTTTGGGTGGTGGCGAATTTTTTGAGGAGTGGAAATATTGGATGCAAAGAGTATACAATTTATATAACATAAACTTGCATGAATACTTAAATAAATAAATCTCTTTTAGCCAACCTTACAGAGTGTGAGACAAGGCAGTAAGAGCGAGAGGTAAAAGTAAGTGCATAATAGACTACATAATAACAAAAGACCCAAACTACTTTACTTATAAATATAATAAAAACTATAATATATATACTAAATACATACATACCATATTTTACTGGCTGAGACAGCTAGTGCTCTTTTAGTTTAGTTTATCTGACAATCGGCAAGTGGAACTGCTAATTGTAACCCAAATTCCACACACAAATACTTAATTCATTTCACAAATTTGCACCTTTAAAAATACCATCCATTTAAAAAGAAGACTGTCTGCATTAAGAACAATTAAGCATAGAAGAGTCGTATTCCCGACTATTATTATTCCAATTTGCCGTGTGGTTTCTGGTAGAGTAGAATAGGACCACTCCAACTCTTCCCGTGGATGTCGTACAAGGCGACTAAGGGAATACATTATAAAACAACAATCAGGCCTCCCCAACCCGTCTGGCCAACGCGGGGAGTGTAGGCCAAATCCTCCGTCTATCTCCGGCAGATGAGAGAGGGTTGTGCTCCTGCAGTGGAGACAAAAATAACCTGATGATGATTATTCCAATGTGACCTCTAGTGGATACTGTGTACGCTTCCAGGCCAGTACGAACGCGTGTCGGAAGTCCAGCGGACGGAAGCGGGCCGCATGCTGTTCACGCCGCGCCTCTACACCGAGGACACGTGGGGCTCCGTGCTGGCCGTGGACAACTTCCACTCGCTGCCCTGCTACCACACCAGGACCTTCATATTCTCCACGCGGCCGTCCATAGCGGACGTGGCGCCGCTCGACAAGCTGACAGAGTGGACCGTGGACCTGTATCCGAAGGGGGTTTGGTTCAGGAAGAGTTTGCTGATCGTCTGGGCGGGGACTTTTGATGTATGTTACATATTTTGGGATTACACCGTTTATAATTTATTTTCAAAAAGGCAGTAATAATAATAATAATAAATATCTCAGACATTGACACCAATTCTGCCGTCCTTAGCATAACCAACGCAAGCGACATTTTTGTGAAAATTGAGTTAATAGCATATTCGGAATCAGCGCAACGAGATCTTTCAGAATCAGTGGTCCAATTTCTGAGATATTGTTTACTTTCCCGGTTTTTGATAAGCATAACCATCGTAAGTGCAAAATGCCCAACCTCTTTACTAATCATATTCATCGTAACAGCCATTGCGGTACAAATATTGGCACGACAGTTATTGGATGCGCTACACACACTAGTCATAAGCATCCTAAAAGTACATGCGGTTGTTTTGCTTAGGATTGTTTCGTTAGCACTAAAACGATACACTAAGCATAAATAACGCACATGGTTACTTGCGATGCTTATGATTAGTAACGTGTAATAGCAAAGGCAAAAATCATACGTATCATAAATCAGATACGATGGTTATGCTTAGGTTCACAATTGATTGTACTTTGTGGTTTACTACTGTAAGTGTCATATGTGTTGTTTCCGACTAGTATTTTTGTTAACAACCTAATAAATAATAATAACTTAAATGATTAATGTAAAAGAGAAAATGAAGGAAACCTTAATTCTGAAATGGCAAAAGTTGGAGAAGGGTCACTGCTGGAAAACCCAAGACAAATAAAAATTGATGAACCTAAGAATCAGAGACAAGTTAAAACAATAGAAGAACAGAGACAAAACTGTCTTTATCAATTCCATGTGATGTGTCATACAAAAATGTTTTGTTACTCGAATATGTAAATGCCGACGAAAGGAAGCAAATTCACAAGAATTACGTTTCTATGAACTATAAAGAACAAGGGTTATCTATAAAATGTTATACGATCAGCAACAACATGAGACAGAACGCAACAGTTTATCATTTAAAAGTTAGTTAGTAGACTATTTTTTGGCACGTCTTGGGTATGATGCCAAACATGACAGTAGAGTAGTAAAATGTGAACTAAATAATGCATTAATTACATAGCACACCGATACTTGACTATAATAGAACGCATATTTAGTCATTGAAACTCGACGTGATATTCAGTAGGTAGATTTACAAAACGTAAAGATGACACAGAGGATGGATTAAATAAATTGGCTAATATTTTGCATTAGACTGATTAGTTTTAATGATAGGTTTGTCTCATTGGGTAGACAAACTGTTGAATATGTTCCACTAACGGCGTTTTGGAATACAATTTCAAGGGGACATGACAAGAGCCGCACCCCGTTCACATTCACTTTGACACTTTTGCAGTTACGCTACGGGTAAATAGCGTCAATATTTAGTAAATAATTAAATGTTCTGCGTAGTAACTGCACAAGTGTCAAAGTGAATGTGAACGGACTGTGGCGCCGAAGCCGCAGTTGCGTTAAGCCTCTGCTCCATGCAACTGCGGCGTTTGTTTGGTTCGCTCCATCTAGTAAGCCAGAGATTTTTATTGATTCTGTACATGCTAAAATAAAAGAAATCAGAAACTAATGATGAGTTTCAGACACTAGATTTCTTGCAGTCGAGGGGAAAAAAACTGAAATTCCCAGCAGCACTTACTGTGCTAAAATGGAGCCAAAAGGCATTAATGAAGAAGGAAAAGGGGCAATCAACGCCAAACTGGTATCCGTTTGTTTACCATTTTGTTATTTTAAGTCAAAAGTTATATATCTCTCTAAGAAACTCAACTGATCTCTGTATGTTTAGTTTAGGGAAGCAATCTGTGTTAAAGTTTTCAAATAAGTAAACACTGATGTTCCTTACATTGATTGCAAATAGCTTTCTTTCTAAATAAATAGTTTATTTTGACATTATAACATGTGATTACTTTTGACGCTAAAACAAAGTAATCGTATGTGCATCCATACACCTTATTCACTAGTCATAAGAACCGCACTTACTACCGTATTTGCATCCATCCGCCGTTGTCTACCAGTCATAACAACCGCATTTGCTGCAGTTGTGTTGGTAACATTAAGGACACATTATTAAGTTTTTCATATTTGCTAGGCATAAATGTCACAAGTGCAATTTCCTAGACATAAGCAACGCAACTGATGCACTTACGATGGTTATGCTTAGACAACTAACCTAAATTATTCGCATATTAACTAGTCACAAACACTTTATGGACTTTTTGTAATATAAAGAATAACTAAATATACAAAAAAGATAACTCATACAAAAGCCACGGTCGATAGGTACAGTATAATATTAAAATAATTTAAATATCTCTGTTAGTTTCGTTAAGACAGCAAAAAAATGAAAAAAAACTTTAGGCGCCGTTTTCTCGAAACTGCTCGCGACGCAAATGCGTTGGTTATGCTAAGGGCGGCAGAATTATTCAGTCCCAAACTAGGCAGAGCTTGTGGTACTCGTATGGTTACTAGATAACGGATACACATTCTTAAATAAATATATAAACATGCAAGACTTGGGTACAAACATTCATATTCATCATACGATCATTTGCCCCTAGCGGGATTCGAACCCGCAATCTCCGTAGATTCAGTCCGCAGTGAGATGAATAAAAGGAGGTGCATGAAAAGGTTGATGGATTTGAGGGAGGCTCAGGTGTGTCAGGATCGCGCAAAGTGGCGAACCATGTCTTTGCCTATCCCTCTAGGACAAAGGCATTATGTATGTATATTTTATTTTGTACGGGCTCCACCCTCGACCACAAACTCATTGATGGAGAGCGAAGATTAGAAGTTGCTTATTCACTCTTCCTTTAAAGAAATTAAGAAGGCAGCATAGTGTGCAGGTTCTGTTATTTGTTCTTCTATCTAATACATGAAAATAAACATTATTAATGTGAAAAGTTACTCCTGACATACATGGTCTTTTCTCGTATCACGGCAGTCTCCTGCTGAACTAGTCATCACCATACTCATCTCCCAATGGACAGCCCACCAAAAGGGGCATTCTATTACGGAGGCTAATGTTTAGCAGTGGAAGCATTTCAGCTGACGATGATATTTTTATTGATAACTTTTGTTACAGATATATTTAGCAGTTATTTGCATTGAACATAAGAAGAAAGTTGAATAACTTCCTATAGTATGTTATCTTGTTAGGGGACCAGGGAGACGTGGCGACACTTCGACCCTCCAGGAACTTTTGTGCCAAAACTCTGTCCACTAACCAGCTGATTTCATGTACTACCATACGCCTCAGAATTCGTTGGCGTATGCAGGTTTCCTCACGATGTTTTCCTTCACCGAAAATCCGGTGGTATTATAACAAACTAAGTACTTAAACTTTAATAATCTCATAGCTAAAGGCAATAATCACCATCCCCGTTCCATCACCGGACTACCAGGCGTGGAGGGGGGACTTCATCCTTATGTAGTAGACATACCACGCTCTCGCACGAAGCGTTTTGCTTCCTCTTTCATAATACGAACTGCTAAGGAATGGACCTCACTGCCAGCTTCGATATTTCCGGACAAGTACAATTGGGATATTTTTAAAGGAAGAGTGAATAGGCATCTTTTGGGTAAGCGCGCTCCACCTTAGACCTCATCGTCACTTACCATCAGGTGAGATTGACGTCTTATCAGTAATATAAAAACATTAATCACAGTTGCGTCTAAAGTAAGATTTTGTGATCATCAGGTGCCAGAAGTCGTGTTACGTACAGTGCGGATATCGATCACGTGTCAGAATAGTCCAGAGTACACCACCAACCAGTACGGCGAGACGGAGCAGCTGGAGCCTGACGTCAGGGTCAAGGTGAGTCCAGCCCCTACCTGCTAGCCGTAGGCCTTCGCTTCAGGACCCAAATCATTGAGGTAGAATACTCAGCAAGGTCCATACTACACAAATGTCCAATAAACTTGAAACAAGAGTATGGGACAGAACGTAGCTGCTTGAACGGCACTCATTGAAGCAGATCATGATCAGCCGTAATACGTCCACTGCTGAACATAAGCCTCCCCAATAGATTGACACTTTTTGTGGGCTGTCCTTTTGGGGATTTGGCATAATCACCACACTTGGCAGGCGGATTGGTAATCGCAGTAGTGATCTTATTATACACAGGAGAACGCTGCTTCCCGTCCCTGGTGCAATCCCTTAGTCGCCTTGACGACGCCCATGGGAAGATCGGTGGTGGCCCTATTCTAAACTGGGAAGCGTTGTTTGTGTATTAAAAAATTACTTTCCTAAAATGAATACAACTTTACATAGTAACAATATACTACCTATAAATACTTCAATAATTTAATTTTCTTTTTTTTTTAAAATTACTAGCTATTGCCCGCGACTTCGTCCGCGTGGACAACTTTTACAAATTACAAATTATTAAATATTTCCCGTAGGAATAAGATGTTTTTTCGGGATAAAAACTATCCTTTATCGTATTCCTGGACCTAACCTATATGTGTGCCAAGTTTCATTTACGTCCAGTGGTTGAAGCGTGATTAAGTAACACATCCAAATATCCAAATTTTCGAATTTATAATATTAGTAGGAAGAAGGATTTACAATTCTTTAATAACTAAAATTACGACCAAAAAGTAAACATTTTCGGAAAGTGGTCATTTTGGGAAGTGACATTTTAGGAAAGTGGATATTGAGTACCGAAAGGGTTTTAGGTACCTCGTAAAGCTAAAGTAATTAGGAAAAGAGAAGAAATAAAAAAAAATACCTCTCATAGTCCCAATTCCTGTATATTCCCATGCTATACGATGTATCAAGTATAAAGAGCAAACACCGCATAATAAATAATATGTCAGAGGATAAAAAGTGAGGAAAAATTTAAAAAAAAAAACGCAAGTAGCGTAAACACCCCATTTGTTTTATGCTGTGTGTAATAAAAATAATAAATGTTCCAGATCGGCATCCTAGTGTGGGGCGTACAGAAAGGCGTGGAACACGTTTCCTCAGTTGTAGAACGGGTGCATCGATTCTCCCCACAGAATAGGTAAGTCATACAACACTGACTATCCGCCTTCACGTATTTGTTTGCTGTTAGATTTGATCTGTCGTTATAAATAAAACAATAGAAAATCATTTATTCCTCTCTCCAAAAAATACATACAATAACTCCGCCCAACTGTATAATACAGTTTGTCGCAGTTATGGTAAATTGTGTCCTGTAATTTGTAATAAAGTAAATACCAAAAATAATAATAAATTGTTATATCAATGGGTTAGTTCCATTTAGAGTCATGTGGAGCTCTGATGATGTGGACAAGTGTTTGCCTAGCTAACCGTGGTACCATAACTCAACACGGAGGCGGCGATGTTGTTCGCCACACATCACGCCAAGTGGTATCACGGAGCGAAAAGTGGACGAAGGAAAGTCGCTTTGCGACGTTGGATCGCGCAAAGTGGCTATGCATCGTTTCTGCCTGCCCCTCTGGGGCCAGGGCGTGAGCTTTATGTATGTATGTAGTTCCATTTAAAAAATGCCATCACTTCGCCTTAGCCGGTTTTCATCATTTTATTTGACGTATGTGCACCTACCACTTTTGGTAGCATTTTATGTAATATTGTATTATGTTTTATTTTTATGTCGTCTATTTTGTGGGGTTTTTATGTCTTTAATTATTAACTGTTAACCTTTAATTTGCCGTGTGGTTTCCGGTAGAGTAGAATAGGACCACTCCAACTCTTCCCGTGGAAGTCGTACAAGGCGACTGAGGGAATACATTATAAAACATCAATCAGGCCTCCCCAACCCGCCTGGCCAGCGCGGGTAGTATAGGCCAAATCCTCCGTCTGTCTCCGGCAGATGGAGAGGGTTGTGCTCCTGCAGTGGAGACAAAAATAACCTGATGATGATAATGATACATACATACATAATGCTCACGCCTTGGTCCCAGAGGGGTAGGCAGAGAAGATGTATCGCCTTGCGCAATGTAATATTACAAAGTGGCTTTCCTTCGTTCGCTTTTCGCCCTGTTTCGTGATGTGTTTTAATAATTAATATACTATAATAATAAAGCTATTTTATTATTTATTTATCATATGTTGTGTTGTCAGGGTGCTGAACATCGACGGTGCTTTGGACTTCGACGAGCTGAACACGCCGCTGTACACGCCCCCCGCGGCCGCGTGCTCCGGGGCCACCTCCCCCGCGCCCGCCGCCGCCCGCGCCCGCTCGCCCTCCCCCGCCGCCGCGGCCGCCACGCCCAACAAGGGCTTCGGGTGAGTTGCACTAGAGCTGTGGTAGCCTGGTAGGTGCACTTACCTCATGTTCGTGAGGTCCTGGTACAAACTCCGCCCGTACCAATGAGTTTTTCGAAACTTAAGTACGGTTTATTTATAATACCACAGGCTTTTCGGGAAGGAAAACATCGTGAGGAAACCTGCATATGCCAAAGAAGAAATTCTAAGGCGTATGTGAAGTCCACCAAATCGGCTTGGGGCACCGTTGGTGGTCAGGGGTTTGGCACAAAAGATCCTGAAGGGTTTGAGGTGTCGCCAGGTCTTCCTGGTCCCCTGAGAAGATAAGAGTTGCAGTAGTACCGAGCTTGTAGTTATACAAATACAAATACAAATAACTTTATTGGTTCAAGAACATTAGGGTCCTTATACTAGACATATCTATGTAGATATATTATTACAAGCAGTAGCCTGGCTCCCAAACTAGGATTCCCTGTTCTATGGGTAGCCAGTCTTTCATTGAAAAAGTGAATAAATGTTGTAAACAAATTAAGTTTAACTCTGTAGTAGTACTAAAACAACCTAAATACAACACAACACAAGCAGGTATGTTGTTTCCTATACAATACATACCAGCAGTAGGTAATATCCAAAAGTAGTTGTCGTTCTGGAGTGGAGACGGCGGGGTGGGACGGCCCGCTGCCAGGTGGACCGACGACGACGGTGGCTGGATGCAGAGGATCGTGTGTGGTGGCGTTCATTTGGGAAGGCCTATGTCCAGCATTGAACGTCTAAGGGCTGACATAATGATGATACTTGCATGATTTTATGCACTATTGCCAGGGATCGGAATAAGTTAGTGGAATTTATGTACTTGCAACGAAAAGGCGCGAAAGATTAATATATATATTCCTTTTACGGGATTTTATTTAACTGTTTTAATGAAAATCTCGGGTCTTAGTAATAGCAAAGATAATATATGTAATAGTATTAAAAAGTATGTAATATCAAATTAATGAAAGGTAATTTCATATTGGTTGTATTTTACTGGTAAACGGGAGAAGGGAGAAGAATTGTGGTATAAATGAGCTATATGTAAAGTCATGACTTTGTGGCGTACTAATAAACGCCACGATGCGTAGCTTGGACCCCCGCCTTACAATTCTGAGGAAAATCGCTGCCGCTTGTGATCTTGCGCCAAGCCTGGGAGACCGGTTCCCGATAGATCGGCCGGCGACGAGCGCGCGGCAGTCAAGTAAAGACAGTTGTGACGTGCATGTATCAATATCATTACTCTGTTCTAAATTCATTCTATTATCAGTAAACTCTTATACCTTCTTTCATTTCGTATACCTTCTCTTAATTCTTTCTCATACTTCCTTCACCACATCGCTATATTATCATCTGCACGCAGAGTCCCAGACGGGACTACTTAAATGCTGGAGGGTTACCCAAAGGTAACTCCCCACAACTTTATACATAAATGACAAAGTTTTTTAAAACAAATCTCTGAAACAAAGTCCGGAATTTCCATCCGTATTAACAATTCGATGCAAGTACATAAATGATACTACCTAATTCCGTACCCTGATTATTACCTACAGGTTGAGATAATGTATGTCAGTTTCGATTCTGTTTATGATTTAATTATAAGAAATTTACGACATGAGTGTACCAGTCCCTCCACCTCCCGTGGCCTTTCGACATCTAGATCATATTATAGGCCGAATCACGGGGGCGAGCCGGATACTTGATCAGGTGCTCTTCCCTAGATACCCTGCTTGATCCCCTTACAAATAAGATATCGCTGTCCCTTGTACTTCTACAGCAGCTCTTCCCATTCCGGGGCGTGACGTCACACCAACAGATTCGTCGTCGGGCATTCCAGTCAATATGTCAAATCAATAAAGTCAGATAGATAAATAAATAGATATCGCCTTGTTCTTCTCAATAAATTTCCTTCTCCTTTTTTCACCTTTTCATCTTTTTTTTCAATAATTATTTTCCGCTTCCTCTCACTTTTTTTTACGACATAAGGATAGATAACATATTTAATGTAATAATTCCAGCCGCTGCCCAAAGTGCACGGACAGTTGCGACGTGCCCGAACCGCGACATCTGTTGGGGCCGAATCGCGACCAGTTGAGGGTGAGTTGTATTGTTTTGAATTCTGTCATTTTAAAATCATATTTCTGACTAGCTGTGCCCTCGGCTCCGCTCGCGTGGACTACAGAATTTGTAACTACCACCTGAGCTTTATATAGACAAAGTAACATAATCTATACATATAATAAAATCGTAAATGCAAAAAGTCTGTACATTAAATATATACGGAAAAAAACCAACCAGGGCGACTTAAAATAAGTAACTAAACATGATAGAACAGTTTTTAAAATTTTTGTTTGTCTGTTTGTTTGTTTGTTTGTTTGTTAGGGCATCACGCAAAAACTACTGAACGGATTTTGCCGAAACTTTGTACCATGACAATGTATATCCCGGAATAACATAATATATAAAAAAAACTAAAAATATGTCTAAGAAATAATAAACCAGCTACCAAAAACTTTAGTACTGTACAAATATGGTCTATTTCAGAGGTCTACTAAAGCAGGTTTTGATCTTTGTTGCAATACATTTTTCAAAACTGAGGTAAAAAGGAAATTATAATTGAGAAAACTGAAAAGAGACTATTGGGGAAAAGTATTTATTCAGGGAACGTCTTGAAAACCCTCGGCAAAACACATTTCTAGCGTTATTCAGACTGTGTCAAGAAGATGATTTTGCCAAAAGTATATTATATATAACCAGGTGCCGTCGTACTACACATTTAACAAACAAACAGAGGTTTATTTAATCGACGTCGACGGGGCAATTGGAGGATGGGGCACGGGTGTCACACAGAGCACACTTTAGGCCGCGTGTACACTGTTCATCCCAGTAACAGTGAATTCTATTAATTATGCTACTGCACACTATCCACGGCGCTTCCTCATTTACGTTGCTCAAACGGTGGATAGTGTTGAACACTCTACGTCCCACGCGGCCCGTAGCGCAAGGCACCTTCTGGATGACGACCGAAATTGGGACGAAACTCTCGGTGATGCATTCGTAAGTGACGTCTGCGCCATTTGTCGCTATGTTCTGTGGGCTCTCGAACCCAGTGGACATGGATATATCTGATGAGAGGGTACTAAACCGCTGCCTTACTATGTATGCTCGAAGATGGTTCGGCGGCGCTACGCTACATGGACCGTTGCGTGCGGATTATTTGTACCGGGTATAAATGGCGTGTACACTTCGGAAACCGATTACAGTACAGCTGAAATGTCAGCGATGGTAAGTGATAAGTTGGTAATCTTTCCAAGAATCACAGTTGGGCAAATAGAACGTTTTCCCTTGATGCACCGTGAGGCACCGGAAAAATCATTTCTCACTGGCAAAATTCTGGTTAAAATCAGACGGCAAGGGAAAATCGCCCGCGCAGTAGCGTCCTCAGGGATCGCGGCCACACTGCTTCCTGGCGGTAAAACAGCTTATACCTCCTTATTTCCCATCAATTTACACAGCAAAGAAACTCCAGTGTGTCACGTCAAGTAACAGCGACAAAACCGGGGTGATCCAGGACTTCTGTATAATCGTTTGGGATGAGTGCACTATGGCGCACAAGAAAGCTGTAGCAAGTGTAAATAGGAGGGGGAATCGTGGGACGGGTGCTATCACGGTTTACTTTTGCGGTGAATTTCGCCAGTCGTTGCCGGTGGTGACGCGGAGCACCACTGCCGATGAGGTGAAGGCCGGCCCGACTCTGTACTACGTATGGTCGGGAGACAGTCCCCAGACATTACTTTAGAGTGGAATCCAAAAATATAAATTAAAAATTTCACGTATGACGTAGGACGTATGTTGTTTGTAATCTTGGAAACTACGGAACAGTGTTTGCCGGGGTTTTCACTGTTTAATAGTTTAGGGTTCAGGACACAATCTGGTATATTTGTATCTTAATAAAATATCAAGAGACTGATCCAGAAGATGAACTCTCATTTCTTCTCATTAGTATGAAAGTGCAGTTACACGTTACTGTTCATGGAAAAAAAACTTTGCGGAATGTGACAGATCTTTAAATATTTTATAGCCTATTTATAGTTTATTTATATTTTAGCTGTTGCATAGTTTATTTTTGGGTATTACCACACATCGCGATAAAAAAACTTTATACAATAATGGCTCTGTAACCGATCACTAAATTATCTGGCATTTTGTTATCCAGTTATTTGGATATGCAAAAACTTAGCACTTTGAGGGAAGGAAGGGAAAAGGGAATGGGGAAAGGAACGGGTAGCAGGAAATGGGAAAACTCTTCCTAGCACTCCCACTCCCACCCTATCTCCCCTTTACCTTCCCCATTCCTACCCCCTCCCCTTCCCCTTCTCTTTCCCTTCCCCCCATTTCCCGCTACCCGTTTCTTTCCCCATTCCCTATTCCCTTCCTTCCCTCAAAGAGCTAAGATTTTGCATATCCAAATAACTGAATAACAAAATGCCAGATAAGTTAGTGAGGGCTAGGAAAAGTCCTAGCCCTCCCAATCTCACCCTCTCTCCCCTTTACCTTCCCCATTCCTAGCCCCTCCCCTTCCCCTTCTCTTCTCCCAAACCTCTACCCACATCCCTCTGGGTGTAGGTAGGGGTTTGGGAGAAGGAGAGTTGGGAGCGGTTGGGAGGAGATGTAGGGAAAAGGTTGGGGTAAAGGAGAGGGCGAAAGGGGGAGGGGAAGACGCGGGGAGGGAAATGCGAGGGGGAAGAGGAGCCTAAGAGGAGGGGTAAAGGCATATGTCCTTCCGATAAAATATTTGTTCTAAGAATCAGAGAAAAGATACCTCAACTTCCTGCAAAATATTTTCATGCGGAATTATAATTTAATCATAATAATGTGTGATGTTAATTTATCCACGCGGACGAAGTCGCGGGCAACAGCTAGTCTAATAAATAAAATCGTAAACTTTGTATAGTTAAATCGTAAACTTTGTACAGTAAAATCGTAAACTTTGTAAAGCGTACATTGAAGATATTTGCAACAAAAAAAATTGTGGCAACGTTCTAAGGTTGGTCTAAGGATAAGTAACAGAACACATTTCGATCATTTTTGAAATTTTTGTCTGTTTGTGCACGCATCACTTAAAAACTACTGAACGGATTTTGATGTACTTTTCACAGAAACATGGGGCTTAACTTAACATTTAGTCTTTATTTCACCGCAATCGGTTTACTCAATCAAAAGGTATGGACATTTTTAGTTTTCAAATACATTACGTAAGGTTAGTATGCAATATATTGCAAATAATAGTATTTCCGTACTATTAAGATTGCGATGAGATTGGACTACATTTGGAGCTGGTAGTGGGAGTGGGCGTGGGCGTGGGAAACGGGGAGTGGGTGTGGTAGTGGGAGCGGGAGCGGGATATTGAGTCTGAGTGGAAGTGGGAGTGGCGGAGGCGGTACAAGAGAGCGGAGCCGCGGGCACAGCTAGTAAATAAAATAAATCTTTATTGGACAGAAACAATACATTAAATCACATTTATCCCTGGTTCCCAAAATGGGATGTCCCATGTATCAGGAGCCATAAAATCATCTTAAGCCTCATCGTCACTTACCATCAGTTAAGACTGAGGTCAAGCGTAAACCCATCAGGAATTAAAAAACAATGATTTTCTTTGCATAATAAACCAGCGACCTAAACTAGTCTCTAAGCATTGTACCAACTAATATTTATTTACCCATTATATGTTTCAGATACAAGTAGTGATAGTTCCCCTGACCGATTATTGTCACGTGGGGCCGCCGGAGAGCGCGCACGCATGACCGACGCACCTCCCGTCCCTCCCGGCCCCCCTCTAGGGGCGCTGGAGGGGCGCATGAATCCCATTGTACCTATACTTGTATTACTGTGAAGTCGTTGTGAACGTTTTAAACACGCCAGTCAAGTTGGGTAGATAGAATATTATTTGCGGTCTAAAATGTATGGCTACCTGAGGACAGTGTTGAAATTCGTATCTTTCACAGTTTAGTACAAATTCAAATTGTTTATTTTTCGAATATGAGTACATAATAATAGAGTAACAATATTGGTAGGATCCGTACATATTCCACCATTGCTGGTGTGCAAAATGTAAAAATATATTAAATTATACAATTAATAATTTATAATAAATATAATAACAATTCATTTATTTCAGATTAATCCATAATTGTGTTAGTGACAGACTTAAAAGTAATGTTAGTAAATATTAAATTAAAATCAAATAGCATCATACAAAACATTAAACATTAAAAATATTATTTAACATTAAATATTGTGGCTCTGGACTCCACATGTTTCAGGTTCCAGAACCGTACAACTGGGCATTTATACAAGTCAAACAAATTTAATAGTAGGTACACATAAGAATATCACTTTATTTACAGATCGTTGTCATAAAAAAAATCTAAAATGTCATAATACGCTTCGTCAAGAAGCAGTCACCGCAGTTTCGCTTAAATTGACTCATTCCGTGATGGTCTTGGGTATTCTATTAAATATCTTTCGTGCCATACAGAACAGTTCCATATCATTTCATACTTTGGTTATTTTACAACTGACAGCACTTCTCAGGTATTCCAGCTAATGCTGAATCAGACTTCAGTGCTTAGAACCACCGTTCAATGTTATTATATGATTAGTTTATACTACACTCGGTCTCGGGTAATTTACCTCTCAACATGTCTGGCGTGTTTTTTTTATGGGCTCCCCACACCTATCGACTAAAGCCGGTCAAAATCTGCGTTATCTCAACTATGTACAATTTTTAACGGCGCCGTACGTACCGCTTCGATAAGTGTGGGGAGAACCCCTATTCGTGTGAAGTTACACGTTGTATATGTGAAAAGAACTTTAAGGTTATTGGGACAAATATGACTACAGATAATTAAAGTTATTGTTTTTTTGTAAATGTAATGAATTCTTCCATTTTTAATAGTTTATTATGATGTAATTTTGTTGTGCGTGTGCAATAAATAAATTGTTATATTATTTGTATTGGTTGCAGAATGTGACATTCGCAAAATGTCACGTTCACAAAACGTCACATTTGCAGATTGTCACGTGCGGGTTGCAGAATGTGACATTCGCAAAATGTCATCGCAAAATGTCACGTTCACAAAACGTGCATTTGCATTTTATCACGTGCGGGTTGCAGAATGTGACATTCGCAACATGTCACGTTCACAAAACCTCACATTTGCATTTTGTCACGTTCGAAAGGAGGTTAGAGTCGAATTGTCAGAATCGTTTAGTTAGACTATGGTGAAGATTTGTTAACCGTAATTGGTGTGTTATTGTCCATAAAATTAAATTGTCTAAAGCCATGTTATTTTCTCAAACAAATAATGTCTCTCATTGGTCTGTATCTTTACAATTCAATGTTTTTTTGTAAGTTATGTTGTTCTATTAAAGAAATTGAATTTTTTTTCAAGTTGTTAACTTCCACTTCTGAACGTTAGGCTTTTGTAATAGGCTCGATTAATTTCTTTAAAATCGAGCCCGTTATAAAATGCGTAATGCCGAAAACTCGCTCCTGTCCGATGTTTCTGTATATAACATGTTTTGCCCATTCAATCCTGAATACCTACCCCGTAAACATTTCGGACAATATCCGTCGACCTAAATAAATATTTTGTACTCTCTAACAAGTCATGTGACATTATAAGTGTTTGGCGTCTAACTACGACAGTTACACGTTAACGGGGCATGTGATACACAAAAATTCTATCAAGATAGAACGGTTGACACTTATTTCCCGCGCGTGCCGATTTTCGGACACAACGCGCCTCTCCCGCGCACTCTTTATGCGTCGCGGTCACGTCTCTAGTGAGTAGATACAATTATGCAGTTACAAATATGGCATTTTGATTTTTTTTTATTGATGTTTAGCCGACTTTGACTCTGTATGAAACGAGTAAGCATTAGTTTGTACAATATATCGCATTCTTTGGCACGCGTG
The DNA here is from genome assembly GCA_947086405.1 of Esperia sulphurella. Lineage (NCBI taxonomy): Eukaryota > Metazoa > Arthropoda > Insecta > Lepidoptera > Oecophoridae > Esperia > Esperia sulphurella. Next base: position 2,276,083 of record OX352261.1, read on the forward strand.
TCATGCCTGCTTCACCATTCTATCTTGATAAGGTTTCTGTGATGTGACATGTTTGGGTAAACGTTTTATTATACGCCAAAAGCTTATACACGGCCGAAGGGTTTTTGTCATTTAATTTATTTCAATAAGTTTACAACGTTACAGTCTAGCGTAAGCTTTATAAACAGTCTTTCATTATATTACACCCTCATTGACAGCCCTCTAAACACAATTTATAAACTGAAGCTGTGAAGTCACTTGACCTGGTGCTGACAGAATACCAGCGCCGCAGTTCGCGTAGCGTGCTGCAGCATTATGCTGAGTCAGCGCCTTTTTATTGCCTGGGACACATAGGTACCTTGATTATTTTTAAATTGTAATTTATTAATTCTGTTCTGTTTATTTATCATGTATGTGTGTGTCGTAGCTATGAATAAATTACCTATACTATTCTATTCTATAATAGATAGTATTCAGTTCATTCTCATATAAATTGTCAAATTAAATAAACAAATTGGATTGATACATTTATGATAATAACATTATTCTGTCGTACTTCTGACCGTTATTAATTCCAAATATTGCCAAGCCGATGCCAAGAATTTCGTCTCGGAGCCAGCGTACAAGTCCAGGGTTCTGTCCGAGTCTAATGTAGCGTTCCGAAACCTATAGAATTCGCTCGATAGAATGTGAAATTCACTTGACAATCACTTGGCAGATGGCGAATTTCGCTCGATCCCGGTTCCAAAACCTCAGGTGGAATTTCCACGTTGGTTTTGGAACCGGGATCGAGCGAAATTCGCCATCTGTCAAGTGATTGTCAAGTGAATTTCACATTCTATCGAGCGAATTCTATAGGTTTCGGAACGCTACATAAGTAACCTATTAACGTAACGAATATAATATAGTCACATGTCCCGTTAGCAAGTGGCTATGATGCTCACGCCTTGGTCCCAGAAGGGTAGGAAGAGACGATGGATCGCCACTATTGTTAGTTCGACGGATATTTATCCAAAATGCTTACAGAGTAGGTCCCCAGTATTGGAAGAAAGTAAATAAGGTGTATCCCGTACAAACTTGTTAAACAATATTCTATTGAGAATGTAAAGTGTTATCTTGAATATTAAAAATATACAGCCCAGTCAGAAAAACAGTAAAAATACTGAAGCTGCTTTAGTTATCAGATGCTTTCTTCGAGGTTGGCGGTCAAGTAGGCATAACTGCTTGCTTTTCTACACATCTGTTAAAAAATAAGTTATTCTTTGTCAGTTTCTATTTGAGCACCGATGGTGGTTCGATTTTTATTGATTTTGTGCTGTGGACATAGCTAATTTATTTATCTTGTTTCATTTTAACATGAATTTTAAAATCTGTCTTCCTACTTTTATTGATCGGCTTAAGCTTTAAGCGGTCCCGGTCCCGATCCCGGTCCGGGTCCAGGTCCGGGTACGGGCCCAGGCCCACCCACGCCCGCGATGTCTTCAAATGTAGTCCTAACTCATTTGGAGTCTGTCGCAGACTCCAAACGCTTATCATCATCATCAGCCTATATAAGTCCACTGCTGAACATAAGCCTCCCCAATATGTTTTCCAATGGGGGATTTGCCATAATCACCACGCTTGGCGGACGGATTGGTGATCGCAGTAATGATCTTAATATACACAGGAGAATGATCACTGGTGCAATTCCTTAGTCGCCTTGACGACACCCACGGGAAGATTTGGGGTAGCCCTATTCTAAACCTCAAAGTGGGTTAGTTCGACGCATTAAACCTTACGGAGTACATCCCCAGATCATTTTGAAGTGGACATTTCAAGAAGTCATTGTCTACGAAGCTAAGGTATGGAACTCCCTGCCGGCTTCGGTATTTTTTTGGGGGGTGTCCAGGAGTTGCACGATTCGATTCCCCCATCTCCGTTCCATTTCCGGACTACCAGGCGAGGGGAGAGGACTGCATCCTTACATAATGCGAACTGCTAATGAATCAAACTCCCTACGAACTTCGGTATTTTCGGACAAGTACAATTTGGATCTTTTTAAAAGAAGAGTGAATAGGCATCTTCTGGGTTAATGACCTTTACCTTAGGCCTCATCGTCACTTACCATCAGGTGAGACAGTCAAGCGTAAACCCATCAGGAATTAAAAAAAAAAAGTTAAATAATACACAAAGATTTAGAAAATAAACAGTAGGTATATTTTACTTCATAAGCGATACATAGAAAAGCAATTTGAGGACTGAACCATCGCAGTGCTGTACATCGCAATACTCATACTGACATTTCAAGTTCAGTGCTCAAATCTACAAGTGTTGGATTGAACAGTGGGTACCCTTTCATTACTGCGTATATAGAACACTCGTGGAGTACGATGATAACATACATATCGTCGGTATATATCGTACAGTTCACGAAGGCACTCCTCGCTACTTTTCGGCCTAGTTTTCTTGACGCGGGAGTCAATATCCTAGTGTACGTATGCACACACTGATGCGTGACAGGCGTGTGTCATACTTGGGAGGTTTATGGAGTTACACGCAAAAGGCGTGACTCGATGAACCTCCATTATTACCATAATTATTATTGTAAAGTAACATAGAATAAGACAGGACTAACAAAATATGGATTTTAAATCATCTCAATATAAACAATTATTTAATTTAATTATTTATTGATGATTAGTGCGTAACGACAGAACTAACACAGTAACAATATAACGCATACAATGAAGTGTAAGCGATTTAGAGAGTGGGGCGTGCCGTCGTGGACTATACAATCTTTATATTGGAAGAATTTAAAAAGTCCACTTTTTAAGCATATATTACTATTATTGACTAAAAGTTTCTTTAGATTACAATGTAAATAAATAGATGAGGGGATTTCTGGAATTTTGTCCAGAAATCCCCTTCGCAGGAATTAAAAGGCAAAAATTAGTTTGATTAAAAAAAACCACCAAAGCTCAGATGAAAAAAAACACTTTTTGATTAAATCTACACGAAAGCTCTGTTATTTTGCATTTTATTCGGCAAAACAAAGAATAGACTTACTAAATTCTTCTAGTATTCAGACCTCTTCTGAAAATGCCCACCTCTTAAAATGTTATGATGCTGTTTAAAACGGACAGAAAGACATACAGACAATTATAAGAGGTCGGTTTTCGCAATTTGCCTACGGATCCCTAAAAATAGGATGGAATTCCAGAAGTGGATACTTCGAGTAGTGAACATATTAAGAAGTTGTTATTTCCAGAAGTGGACATGTTGCACTTTTACAGAATATCTTCTACAGTACATATATCTATAGATATATATATCTTTTGCATTTTTGGAGTTATGGCGGCGTTGCCTGCTGCAGTCATTTTGTCAGAGCCAAATAAATAAATAAAAATAAATAGAGCCACAAATGACTTTTAAACAACTAAAGTAAAAAAAATATATTTTCGGGTACAAAATATTATATTTTCAGTACATGTTTTGTGCATAGATTTCAAATCCGAGACCGTGGTTCTGCCAAAATAACGCAAGTTAAGAAGCGACTCGCATCTCCCCAAATTCCCCACCAGGGTCCATCGAAGAAGCCCTGTAAGGCATTTGGGGCACCAGTGGGACAACTCGGTGGGGCATTTGGGAATAATTCGTCATTGTCTGACGAAACACATAAAAATAACTAACAATCATACGTTTCTTCCGTTTCATTTCTTCACTGCATCCTTTCAGATCACATCATCAGCCGAAATACGTCCACTGCTGTTCAGCACCTCCCCAACAGAATGCCACTTTTGGTGGGCTGTCCATTGGGGATTACCTGTAACCACCACGCTTGGCAAGCAGATTGGTGATCGCAGTAATGATCTAAATCAGGGGTCGGCAACCTTTTGCTATAGCAGGGCCACAAATGTTGCCAGAGTATTAGATGGTATTAGTGCGGGCCGCACGTATTTTTATATATATGTACGGACATGTATTTTCAATATTTGCCGCCTATTGTCTCAAAGGAGCCGCCGCCGATGGCCACGTGCGGCGGATAAGCGCAAATGAATTTGCCATTTGGAATTGAATAGATAGAGCAAATCTTTAATTTCGGTAGAAACAATACATAACATCACAGTCTTGATAAACAGTTTTTAAGAAATGAAATTGGTAGGTACATTTTTTATTATCCCGCGTGGGAGCGAGCTTTCAGGAATACTCTTACGGCCCAGCAGCATGCTTCTTCGGTATTTTTTCTTGCGGAGCTCAGGCTTGGGGGCTGCACCGAGATGGTCCACGGGCCCGCGGTCCGCTGGTTGCCGACTCCTGATCTAAATATACACGTAGGAAAACGCTGTCTCTGCTGCAATACCTTAGTCTCATTTGACACCCACGAGAAGATCAGGGGTTGCCCCCCTATTCTAAGATATACGCAGTACCAAATGTTCAAACTAAACTTGTTATATTAAGTAACATCAAAACAACAGCTTATAATTGAATATAAAATCATAAAATCTAGATTTCATCTATTTGCACTATAAAAAAAGAATAAGGAAATACTTAAGTACTTAGCACAGCTACGGGACTACTAAAAGTATGGGTAGTTATAAAAAAAAATCTCATGAAATTAAGACGCAAATGCACATCAGATAGAAAAAGTTCTCAAAAGTTAGCAGTCTAAACAAAGCAAAGTTCTAGTATTGCTTTTTGGTATTTACAGTCTTAAATTCCTTACAAATACATGGTTAGTTCCAAATATCTTATTGTCCATTCACATATTTCTCGTATATAAAATAGTTTTGTTCAACTTGGTATTTTTAAATGCAAGTGCAATGTAAAGTACGCACATATTGCATATGCACTTACTGCATTATCACAGCATACATTATTTATTACAACAACAAAAATCAAATTAATCCGTGTGTAAACATTGGCTATACCTGCGATGTTAGGGTGTAGATAGACGGAATGCATTTGGACTGCAAATTTATAACAAAATCGCAGACTACAAACTTACTGCAAAATCGCCGACTGCAGACTTACTGCAAAATTACTGCAAAATTGCAGACGGCAAACTTACTGCAATATACGGACTGCAAACTTACTGCAAAATTACTGCAAAATTGCAGACGGCAAACTTACTGCAATATACGGACTGCAAACTTACTGCAAAATTACTGCAAAATTGCAGACTGCAAACTTACTGCAATATACGGACTGCAAACTTACTGCAAAATTGCAGACGGCAAACTTACTGCAATATATGGACTGCAAACTTACTGCAAAATTGCAGACGGCAAACTTACTGCAATATACGGACTGCAAACTTATTGCAAAATTGCCGACTGCAAACTTACTGCAATATACGGACTGCAAACTTACTGCAAAATCGCCGACTGCAAACTTACTGCAAAGCAGTTTTTGTGCACTTGACATAACTGCATCTAAGGACTCACCGGGAGCTTTCGCTTTAGCGAGAACATTCTTTGCGATCCAAACATTTGATAAGGACGTTGAAACGAACACTACGTTTGCGATTTTAACTCGCGTACGAGTACGTGTTCCTGGTGCATGGGGGGCGAGACCAATAGCATCAATCGCAAGCAAGCAGGCGATTGCTGCATTATATCCAGTGGGCTCGGAAATTATCCAGGTACCAAAATATATTAAATCTGTTTTACTAACATAGTTTTAAGTATTACTAACAAAGTAAGCAACTTGCAGCTGCTTTGCAGTCCAAATGAAGTCTATCTGTCTACACCCTTACCACTGAACTACTGAGACTATTAAATATGTCATTGTGTTGTCTGGAACTGGAAGAAAGTTTTTAGCGATAAGACCTCCTAGATTGCATATTTTTTTAAGTTCAATAAAGAGTAATTGAAATGAATTGCATATTAGAATGAAAACCAAATAAAAAACATTGACACTACGACCAAATGGCGGGTCGATCGGAACACCTCAATCTAAACCACCATCACACTGGCGCGGAGGCAATAGCGGTGTGTTGTGATATATTATGGGACTGCTCAACTGGATGGAAGACACGATACTGACGCAAGCAAGTCGACGCTTGACAAATTTGTATGGAGCCTAGGCTCGTTGTTTATCGGAATAAAATATGGCAGAACAATATCGGTAATAACATCGTATAAATGTAAAATATATAGGAATTTAAATTGAAAACGGTTATGCAGTTGTCATCATAAAATAAATAAATATGTCAGACATTCACACCAATTATCCAGTCTAGTACATTATAAAACATCAATCAGGCCTCCCCAACCCGTCTGGCCAGCGCGGGGAGTGTAGGCCAAATCCTCCGTCTGTCTCCGGTAGATGAGAGAGGGTTGTGCTCCTGCAGTGGAGACAAAAATAACCTGATGATGATCCAGGCTATGTGTGCTATGGTTACTAGATAACGGATAGAGATACTTAAATAAATATATAAACATCCAAGACTTGGGTACAAACATTCATATTCATCATACGAACATTTGCCCCTAGCGGGATTCGAACCCCGCCACCTCCGGCGTGGCAATCCACGGAGGTCGTCGGTAACAAGGATTTTCTTTAATGGTATTCATTTTATTTGGTAACACAGTCCCTGGTTTAACCATTTTTTTTTAAATCGTTTATTATTCAAAGTCGCAAGTTTATAGAGACCGTTGGAAAATACTTAATACTACTTGGTTAACGGTCGGTTATCGATAGTAGAGTTCCGTACATGTCGCATTCCTATTTTATAGGCTCGGTGGTCCAGTGGCAGAGGCGGCTATACACATCTAATTTAGTAATAAACCATATTTCGTTCATTTACGTCATACTTACAAAAAACAAGCAAAACTAGATATCTAATTGCGTCAAACTCAATAGATTTTTATATTAAATGACTTGCATATAATATATATATGTATATTTAATATTCCGTATGCGGTCATAGAAGTAGTTCTTTTGGGAAGAGATTCATAGAAGCATAGTCTTGTAGCACCTGAAATAGAAAAAAATATTATATAAAAAAAAACTACCAATGGTAGGCTTGTCTCACTCCTCACTTGTGGGCCTCCATCCCTCTGTCGAACCTTTAATAAGTACCTACATTTAAACACATTTTTGCGGGATACACAAATAAAAATATAACCGGTTCCATAACTCTGTCGCTATGTCTTTCTTATTTTCCTTCAGAAAGGTTGCCTGGAAGAGATCGCTTTAAGCGATAAGGCCGCCTTTGTACACTTTCCAAAAATCTGTACCTATTTAATTGTTATCCTTAATTTGTGTGCAATAAAGAGTTTATCTATCTTTTGTGGGTAGTGTTCGTACCTGCAGCAGGGCGTCGGCGGTGGGGGCGGGCACGCGCGGGGGCAGCGCGGCGCGCAGGCGGCCGCCGTCCAGGCACAGCTGCTTGTTGAGCAGCGCGTCGGCCCCGGCGCTGGGCTCCAGCGGCGAGTGCTGCAGCGCGTGCCGCCGGCAGATGTCCGCCCACGCCGTCAGGTGTTTGTCGTTCGCCTCCTCCGCCACTGACGCGATGTCGTTCTGCAAGTCCACATAATGTTACGTTCTCCCAATATCCTTCTATCTGATGCCGGAAATGCATCACAGAGCATTTTGTACTCTTTAACGAGTTCTTTTACCTATACGGACGAGCGTTTGGCGTGTAACTACTATAGTCAGATGCCAAGCCCATGTCACAGAACGCGTTAGAAAGTACAAAATGGCCTTATCCGAAATGTATGTTTTTTTATGCTATATTTACGGAGTGGCCCCCCAGGATGAAAGCATGCAATAGGCAAGCCTATTTCAGACAGACTTTTTAATCTTTAGATACTTTAACAATAGTGGGCCAGATAGAGGGTAGAAGAATGCCAATGAGAAGTCTTGAAGAGTAGATAGATAACCACGTTACAGAAGCCATGAAAAATCACAGGTAACAGTAACAGATGGAGAGTGCTCTTTTCCACTTGCTAGATTGAGCGTATGAGAACTAATACAATCTTACCTTAGATTTTATGGGTACGTTTCTTTTATAATTTTGGTACTAAACGCATTATACCAGTCCTATCAGTTACTCTAAGGTTGACTGGAAGAGTAAGTCCGCCTTTGTACACAACTATTTTCTTTTATTTTTGTTGTTGTTAATTTTGGTACAATAAAGCGTTTACAAACATCATCATCATCAGGTTATTATTTGTCTCCACTGCAGGAGCACAACCCTCTCTCATCTACCGGAGACAGACGGAGGATTTGGCCTACACTCCCCGCGCTGGCCAGACGGGTTGGGGAGGCCTGATTGATGTTTTATAATGTATTCCCTCAGTCGCCTTGTACGACACCCACGGGAAGAGTTGGAGTGGTCCTATTCTACTCTACCGGAAACCACACGGCATAATATATACATACATACCTTAGCCAAAGTAGAGATAGCAGTGCCGTAGTAATCATGATTTATCTTGAATATCTCCGATATCAGCTCCGCTAAGCTTCCTTGGGTGCTGTTGGCCTCATCCACTACGTTGTATATCTGCCCATTGGCCTCCGGTCTAGTTCCCAGGGTCCATATGGCGCGGCAGACGTCTGAGACGTGGACCGTGTTCATCTTAAGGTCTGCCGTCCAGAGAAGCTTCATGGTCTCGCCTAGGTGTTTGTAAATGCCGCCGTAGAGGAGACGTGGGGCTGTGGAAATAGGATAGAACACACATAAAATCGCGGCCAGGAAAAACATTTAAAAAAATATACGACGACCTACGGATTACTTTCAGCTGTTTTAAATTGGAAAGAGACTGGATTACAAAATTGCAGACCAAATGTGGACATTCGAAACGCTGATCACTCCTCCCTACCACGAAACACACACGGTCGGTTGGTTTACATTTTTTTTACTTCTTGTTGCAGTTGTGGCGGCTACGTTAGTCTAGTACCTGATGAGTGACAGAGCTTTACATACTGAGAAACTTATCATCTCAGAGATCAGACCTATCTAAATTTCTTGTCTCCGAACATCAAGAATTTCATCATCTCACGTCTGTCCCTCATAGTACGGGTTTAATGCAAACTGTTAGGACTTCAAATTCAGGTTTTCTTCGACGAAGAAACTTGAGGCTACATACTATAGCTACCCCAAGCCCCCCCCCCCCCCCCCCGATCCGGCTTCCCCACTCATCAGTTATTCACGGCTAGAGGAAACCGATTCACACACGCAAACCCAAACGGCCGTTGTGTTCGCAAAAAACCGCTGTTAGAGTGTAATTCACTCGGACCATAATTTTAGCTTAAGTGTCCGGAGTGTGTCTGAAGTATCCTACTAATATTATAAACGCGAAAGTTTGTAAGTACGGATGGATGTTTGTTACTCTTTCACGTAAAAACTACTGAATGGATTATAATGAAACTTTACAATAATATAGCTTATACATCAGAATTACACATATGCTACAATTTATAAAGATATTGTGCGAATTGTCCAAAATATCAAGTAAGTAGGAAAAAATCTACTATCTGCGAGCTATTCTGGCGTGCGCTGCCAAAACCGCTAGAGTTACACATATGTAATGTAGGATGGAAATGTTTATCTTAAATAGTCCTACAAAGCCCGCCACAGTATATACCTATATCTTATGTGTAAGCCATTATAGTCAAAATAGTGAACCATCGTGATTAAACTTGGCACACATATAGATTAGGTCCTGGAACTGGACACAGAATAGTTTTTATCCTGAAAAAACATCGCATTCCTACGGGAAATACATAATAATTTGTGATGTTAAGTTGTCCACGCGGACGAAGTCGCGGGCAACAGCTAGTTGATAATAATCTGTATTTCAACTATTTAAACAGGTCTTCGAACCCTCACCACCCTCACATCGCCAGTTAAAGCAACTCCAACAGGGCTATTAGAACTCCGGTAACATACAATCTTCTTACTGTTTCGCCATAAACCAAAATATGCATGAATCGGCCACTCACTTAAACTCCTCCTGTCTCCGATGCCGTACACAATGGCCGGACGCAGTATGGTGTAGTTCAGCTCAGGGGCCAGACTTTTGAGCTCTTTTTCCACTTTGCTCTTCATCCGACCTTCCACCGTCCAGGGTTCCATTGGACAATCTTCTTTTTGGGGCTGCGGAAAGGGCAAAAAACTTTATATAACATGCTATGTGCAAGTTCCCATAATTTCATGGGCAGTTAGCATGATGCCAACGCTATTAGCCTACTCACCCTTAAAACACCAAAACTTGAGCTTCCACAAACCTAAACCTCATACCATGAAGCAAAATAATTTTTCGTAGCTCATAGTTTCACCTCAAAGTTTTTACCTTCATGATTGACACTAACTGGTTATTAAATTAGATAACAGATGCACATTAAAATCATCTGTTATCTAATTTAATAACCATCATCATTAGGTTATTGTTGTCTCCACTGCAGGAGCACCACCCTCTCTCATCTGCCGGAGACAGACGGAGGAGTTGGCCTACACTCCCCGCGCTGGCCAGACGGGTTGGGGAGGTCTGATTGATGTTTTATAATGTATTCCCTTAGTTGCCTTGTAAGAATTTAATAACCAATTAGTGTCAATCCTGAAGGAAAATTTTTTGAGGTGAAACTATGAGTTACGAAAAATTATTTTACTTCATGGTATGAGGTGTAGTTAACCTCCTCTTGATTCTTGATTCCTGGCTATTCCGCAATTAGCTCTCTAAGGCCCTTTTTACATGATGTGGCTGGCGGTTACTCCAGCCAGCCTTTTTGTATACTATATTTTAATTATTTTTGACGATCACATGAACTCTGACCTTTTACGTAAGTTAATCTATGTATTAAAATTTGTAATTCTACTAATATTATAAACGCGAAAGTTTGTAAGTATGGATGGTTGTTTGTTACTCTTTTACGTAAAAACTACTGAATGGATTTTAATGAAACTTTACAATAATATAGCTTATACATCAGAATAACACATAGGCCCGACCCTCGGCCCCTAGCCTCACCTTATCGCTACTGTACATCTGCCCGCTGGATATCTCGACGAGCCTCTGCACGCCCAGCTTGGCGCACTGCCGCGCGACGTTCCCGCTCAGCGTGACGATGCCCTCGGCGTACACCGCCTCCGTCTGCCCCACGCGCGTCTCGCCCGCGCAGTTCGCCACCAGTGCCCAGGGCGCGCCGTCGCCCGGGTCCAGCGCGGCTGCGCATGATGCTGCAAGGAGGTACAGTATTAGGCCCGGAAAGGAGCTCCCCAGGAGAAATGAGATTCTCTAATTACAAACATCTCCACTCAACTAGACCGACATGGATGCTTTCGGTGTCCTGTCAGTCCGATATGGGTGTGTGTATTTGTGGGAACGCCAAGTACAGAGACCACATATTGCGGGAGATTCTGGATGAGATAGCGTGGCTGACTACTGACGGATTGGAAAGATCTTAATTACGGAAGCGCTTTACCTTCCCCCGCCCCTCTGATGGCCCTTGTCGTTCTCACATTAGATCTCTTCTTAAATTCCTTCTCATGAAAGTGACTTCTACTCCTATTCTTTTACTGTTCATGCGGTCAGGCTGTGGAACTCACTGCCCCCCTCCATACGCATCTCTCAGACGATGTATGTGTTCAGATCACGAGTTAAAGAGCACTACCTCACTCTCTGTCATTAATATACCGTATATTTTTATTATATACTAGCTGTGCCCGCGGCTCCGCTCGCGTGGACTACAGGTTCCGCTCCCATTCCCATTTTCGCTCCCTATCCCACTTCCACTTCCACTCAGACTCTCAATCCCGCTCCCGCTTCCACTCCCCTTTTTCCACGCCCACGCCTACGCCCACTCCCACTACCAGCTACAAATGTAGTCCAAACTCATCGCAATCTGTATAGTACGGAAATACTATTAATAATAATAATGTATTTGAAAACTAAAAAAGTTTTGATTGAGTAAACCGATTGCGATGAAATAAAGACTAAATGTTAATTTAGGTTAAACGCCATGTTTCTGTGAAAAGTCCATCAAAATCCGTTCAGTAGTTTTTAAGTGACGCGTGCACAAACTCACAGACAAATAGATAAACAGACAAACAGACAAAAATTTCAAAATTGTTCGAAATATGTTCTGTTGCTTATCCTTAGACGCCCAAATTTTTTTTAGGCAAATATGTTCAATGTACAGACACGCGAAGTTTACGATTATATTTATTAGATTTTATAAGAAAATGGGGTGGAATAAGAAATTGGGGGTGGACCTTACGGTCTTTCCAGGTGATCGCGACATTTGGTCACCGAAATTTATTCTGCGAAAATAGATCATAATTATGAGATCGATCGACCGATTATCGGCGGATACAGACAGAGCTACGTAACTGAGATCTAACTTGTACCGGCTTCATACAAATCATCGCTCAAGTTACTTACTTACCGCCAACCATAGAAATCCTATCAAGATAGAATGGTGAAGTTACTTGACATTTGTGAATTTATGACATTATTTATTATCTGTTACCTATGCAAAATTAATTGTTAAAAACATTTTTGACTTGTAATTTTGTTACCAATAAATATGATTTTGATTTTGAAGTAGGCACTACAACAAAACTATTTACAATATATTGCAGGAACTATCAAACGCTTACTCGTTTCGCGCTGAGTTACGGTCTGGTAAATATCGACAAAAAATCTGCAAATGTGCCATTATGCGCGATTTCTAACTGTATCTCCTTGCTAGAAAGTAACTAGTTTCGTAGCAAGAAAAATAATTCTTCACACGAAACTGGTTACCTAGCATGGGTTTCGTACACGGCCGAAGGGGACCGCGAGGCATAAACGGTGCGCGGGAGAAGCGCGCAGTGTTAGAAAAACGGCACGCGCGAGACTGAAGTGGCTATAACCGCTCTATTTGGATAGGATTTCTGTGCCGCCAACTATCGCTACTGAACAAGTAGGACGCCGATTGCGGTGTTGTACGATTGTCGGATCTAACTATGGATCCGACGCGCCGGAGTTTTTAAGCCGAGAGTAAATGTTCTTGATAACAAGATAGTCTTTAGTGATAAGAAATACCAAACGACTTAGGTCATTCCGTTATGAGTTGATGTTATTTTTATCCGAACGACACATAACACGAAGCTATACAACCAGCCATAAATCCAATAAACAAAATCATAAACTTCGCGTGTCTGTACATTAAAGATATTTGCAAAAAAAAAAATTGAGGGGTCTAAGGATAAGTAATAGAACACATTTCAGACCTTTTTGGAATTTTCGTCTGTTTATCTATTAGTTTGTGCACACATCACTTAAAAAATACTGAACAGATTTTAATGGACTTTTCACAGAAACATAGGGCTTTATTCGGTGTAACATTTAGTCTTTATTTCGTCGCAATCGGCTTACTCAATCAAAAGGGAAAAATAAATTAGTAGGTAGGTATGCAATATAACAAAGAAGTATAATTAATGTTCGGTGCAATTCAGATTGTGACGAGTTAGGACAACATTTGCAACTGTAGTGGGCGTGGGCGTGGGAAAAGAGGAGGGGGTGTGGGAGCGGGAGCGGAAGCGGGAGGGGAGTGGGGGCGAGAGCGGGAGCGGAAGCGCCAGCGGAAGCGGAAGCGGGAGTGGGAGCGGATTCTGTAGTTCAAGCGAGCGGAGCCGCAGGCACAGCTAGTAATCATTATGACGCTACGTAGGATAGATAGGGTTGCTATAACTTCCAGGGCCAGATACGGGATGCGTTAGCACTTTCGATGCTCAAAACGCACGCAAACGCTGAAACGCAGCGTTTCAACTACGCAAAATATTCCTGTATACATAGTGAAAGACAAACATCTGATTTCAAATGACGAATTCTTTAATGATAAATTTTGAAATAACTATTTAATGACCCGAGTTACTAATGCCTTACGTTTTTCTATAATTTATTATGATTTCATGACATATTAACACATTAAGAACTGTATTATGAATAACCTATAATCAACAATAAATATTTCATTTCATTTCAAACGTAGTAGGCGTAAAAAAATCTAGTCTCCCGCCACGCATCTCCCTCTGGCCTACTCCTGCGTCACTCGGCCCAGAGGCCATTTCCGTACTTTCTCGAAAAACGGGACAAATACGGGACATGCAGCAATACGGGATGCGATGGTCAAAAACCGACAGTCTGGTGAATATTCGAGCATCTCGTGCGACCTTCAAAAGTTGAAGAGACAACACCAGTAGATACATCGTTTTTGTCATACGATAAAGTTTCTGATCCTAGCACAAAGTTTATGGTGAAATATATAATTAAATACTTATATTTGTTTTTATCCAGCAAGGTACGAGACTGCAGAACAGGGGTGCCTACGCCAAATGACAAGGAGAAAAGACATCCCATATACAATAGTACCACGACTGAGAATTGTTCAGCATAGTGTGCGACATCAAGCAGTTGGGTTATATAATTGCCTGCCCACTCAATTTAAAATCATAGATAATCCACTTATCTTTAAAAACATTTTGAAGCGCTTCTTGTTGGAAAATAACTATTACTCTATTGATGAATTTGTAAATGCACGGTGATGCATAATTTAATTTAATTTTTTTATTGTTTTTAATTCAATTTTAATCATGTATAATTTTGACATTGTTATTGTTTCTCTATAATTTTATGTAATTCCGACACAGTGCAATTTGTTAAGGAAATAAAATGAATATCAACTTTTAGGGGGCGACCATAACGACGGCGGTAGAAACGCTGGAATATTCACCCAGTCCCGTATATACGGGACGCATGGTCACCCTAATGATAGAACAGTAAACGGAACCGTAAAGGTCAAATGATTGCAGTCGTTTACAAAATAAGGACATTTTGTAAGTTTATTCGAGAATAATCTCTTATTTATGGTAAATAAACTGTTAATTATATATTTGTGTTATTATTATTTAAGTAATTCGTGTACATTTCATTCCAAACCAACATGTCATGAAAGAGTCACCAGCAGGAAAAACAGGTTTGTATTGCCACGTAAACTTTGCGGTCCACTTAGGAACACCATCTATTATTATATTTGGTTTCGAGGCGCAAATGCGTTTAATTCATATGACTATTGATTTGGAATGTCCAGGTCCAGGTCCAGGTCCGGTCCGGGTCCAGGTCCAGGTCTTCGTCCAGGTCCTGGTCCTCGTCCTCGTCCAGGTCCAGATTCAGATCCAGCGTTAAAAGTTACGCGAATTTATAGTTTTCAAAAACTCACGTTACGTTGGTAGCATACCCGCTCCCGCTCACGAATTCCGTCGCGCATGAAATAAAGCCTATATGTTACACCGAATTAAGCACTATGTTTCTGTGAAAAGTCCATCGTAATCAGTTTAGTAGTTTTTAAATGATGTGTGTACAAACAAAGAAACAATAATTCCAAAAATGATCTAAATGTGTTCTACTCGTATTACTTATCCTTAGACCCCCCAATTTTCTTTTTACAAATATTTTCAATGTACAGACACGCGAAGTTTACGATTTTATTTATAAGATTTGGCACCAAACCCATTATTACTAGACCTATCATGGGTTAAGCCTTTAAGGTTCAGCCTTTGTACAACATTTTATTCCTATTTATGTTGTTAATTTTGGCATAATAAAGCGTTTACATATAAATATACAAATATTGTATTCTGAATCAAAGTCATATGAAATTTATTTGCGTCTCGAAAACTAAACAAATAATAGATGATTTCAAAAAGTAATTCATTGTTGGAACTCTCCTTGTTTTAGTTACCTAGACACAGGCTACTTTTTACCTAGGCTGATTTTGATAAAACAACAATGTATGTTTAGATAAAAATATATAATTTGTTTTACATAAAAATATGTTTTAAATTCTTTTCCGTAAAATCCTACCTTGACGCTTCAGCAACTTTTCCTAAACAGCAACGATATATATAATTATATATGCGAAATTTGAGGTCAATTACTCGTAGATCGTACCAGCTTAAATTACGAAATGTTAAGACTATTTATGCAACAGTTACTAATAAATGTTATGTTTAGTATGCAGTATGCACTTTACGAGCGATGCACACATTATTTCGAAACAATGGACTATCGGGTTGTACGGCCGTCCTTGTTTATTAAATAGGGTTCTATTCTTTGATGAAAACTATATCGAGAAATAAACACGTCTATGACAAAGACTTTAACAGAATTAATATTAAGATAACTAAAATACAACATTCTAAAGCAAATAATAGATTAAATGTTCCTTATGGTGAGCGTACCAGCAGTTACAACGATCTCTATGTACTACTAGATGGAGCGTTCCAAACAATCGCTCTGTTCCACGCAAGTAGCCACAACTCTTTCACATTCACAATGAAACTTGTGCAGTTACTACGCAGAACATTTAATTATAACTAAATATTGACGCTACTACATTATAAAACATCAGTCAGGCCTCCCCAACCCGTCTGGCCAGCGCGGGGAGTGTAGGCCGAATCCTCCGTCTGTCTCCGGCAGATGAGAGAGGGTTGTGCTCCTGCAGTGGAGACAAAAATAACCTGAAGAAGATGATGATGATTGACGCTACGGTTAAATAATGTCAATATTTAGTAAATAATTAAATGTTCTGAGTAGTAACTGCCTGCACAAGTTTCAAAGTGAATGTACGCGCCATCTAGTACATAGAGATCGTTATGTTATAGCTGAATTTTGGAATTCTCTACCATAGTATCAAGTTACTAAAACAAGAACTGCTCAAGCATTTCTTATATATGTGTGTAGACTAATGTATAGGTCACGTTAGCGCTGTTCACGTCAAATGGGCTTCCATTTATGTGGACTGTACTGTAAAGAAATAAAAAAAAGACGCCACTTCTTCGGAAATCTACACCTATCTCGCAAAATAGAAGGACTGGGTGGGTCTTTGATTTAACCGGCGAGGATGTGGTGAAAATATCTAATAAATAAAATCATAAATTTCGCGTGTCTGTACAGAGAAAATATTTCCAAAAAAAAATTGGGGGTCTAAGAATAAGTAATAGGACACATTTCGATATTTTTTGTCTGTTTATCTCTTAATTTGTGTACCCATCACGTAAAAACTATTGGACCAATTCTGATAAACTTTTCAGAAGAAAAAAATATAGGTCTTAGTTCGGAGTAACATATAGGTTTTATTTCATCGCAATCGGCTGACTGGCCTTGCAATATAACAAGAAGTTTAATTATAATATTTGGTCCAATTCATACTGCGATGAGTTAGGACTACATTTGGAGCTGTGGGTAGTGGGAATGAGCGCCGGAGCGTGTTGTGTAGTCCACGTGAGCGGAATCGCGTGCAAAGTTAGTAATGTGCAAAGTTAGTAATAAATATCAATAATAACATGCTCATTACTCACACGCGCTGTATGCTACTCGAAGTAGGTAACATTTGCTCGAAAATAACATGCTCTCATGCGATTAAGAGCCTGTGTATCTGTACTAACGATCTCTATGTACTACTAGATGGAGCGTTCCAAACAAGCGCTCTGTTCCACGCAACTGCAGCTTCGGTTACATTCAGAATGAAACTTGTGCAGTTACTACGCAGAACGTTTAATTATTACTAAATATTGACGCTATAGGTAAATAGCGTTAATATTGAGTAAATAATTAAATGTTCTGCGTAGTAACTACACACGTGTCAAAGTGAATGTGAACGAGTTGCGGCTCCTTGCGTGGAACAGAGCGATTGTTTGGAACGCTCCATCTAGTAGTACATAGAGATCGTTGATCTGTACCCATGTTTTTACAAACCCCATGAGGATTTAATGCACTATGCGTGTCCTTGCCGCGTTATCAATGTTGATAGCATGTAGAGTTACAAGTATAACAGTTTAACATTCAAGGTTACAACTCTTTACGCGTATGTATATGTTTAATAATAGAAATATCTCAGTTAACTTATTTTAAAATACATTTGACATTTACTTAATTTTTTATGCTATACTTATGATTATCCACGTAGATACTTTCATATATTTCATTTTTTCTCCTGTATATAATAGGAATTGGACAAGGATGGAAAAAACCTTAAATATATAACAACCAGACCGGGACCAGCTGTAGAAAGTTGTCGGTCCTTGGTGGGAATCGAACGCACAATCTCTGGCGAGCAAGCCAGGCCAACAAGGCAGTAAAATTAGAAAGAAAAATATTAATTTGCACACAAACATATAAATTAAAAAAACTCAGTACCAAACTCCTGTTCCCAACGGTGGTAGATAATTATGGTAGACTTCACATACGCCTTACAATTTCTTGTCTGGCATATGCACGTTGTCTTATGATGTTTTTCCTTTACTGAATAAACCATGCTTAAGTTTCGAAAAACTAATAGGTATGGGCGGGGTTCGAAACCACGACCTCACGCGTGAGGTGAGTTCACAATCGGCTACCTTCTGCATATTACAGGGCATATTATAGTTTCGGTATTAAATTGTAAAGTTTAAAACATGTTCTACAGACATCTGTAGAGTGCATTGTGTTATAATGGAAATGAATCATCACCTCGATACCTTATCAGGCTACTAGAGGAGTCAATGGCATAATAACATTAAACATTGTATTACACAGTAGTTATGTTTATAATTTTATTTACGGAGTTTTTATGGCCAAGGAAGACTGGCAGGCAGCATGATGTTGGGCAGATAACATAAAAAAATTGCTCCAGTTATGTCTAGTGTGTGTGGATGTGTTGCAAATGACGCTCCAGCCTTTAGAGCTAGCTCTAAAACATCTGCTGTGTATCTTATCTTAGGAGGCCAGGAAGACATGGCGACACTTCGACCTTTATGGATCTTTTGTGCCATCCACAAATGGAGCTCCAAGTCAAATTGGCCGACTTCATATACACATTAGAATTTCTTCTTTGGCTTATGCAGGTTTCCTTACGATGTTTTCCTTCACCAAAAAGCCTGTGTTATAAAAATAAACAGTACTTAAGTTTCGAAAAACTCATGAGATTTAACTCTCTACACAGTGAATGTGAGGCAAGTGCACAACTAACTAGGTTACCAAGACTCCTGTATATTAAAAACAATGACATTATGTTATAATAATGGGAAAGGTACTTATAGTACAAAAAAAACTGCCAATACATCAAGTCCATTCAAGTGACAGCTTCAAATTTTCTTTTTTTTTAAATTGTAAAGCAACAATTACACACACAACACAAATTCTTAAATGAATGTTAAAATTTGTAGCTCACAATGTTTTGCCAGAACAGACTATATACAACTACAAGAATTCATACAACTATAGGGCTTTCTTGCCTAATTAGACTATAATATAATAAGAAGTGATTGAAAAGGTGAGCAATTTCGAGTCAATGAAAAGCTAAACATTGATGTAAATATGGATATGCCCCTGAAATCCTCGTATTCTGTCGCCCAGGTGTGAATATGTAGCTAGCCCACATAACAGGTCATACACACTATCAGGTAAAACTGAGCGAACATACACAGGAAACCAATAAGCTAATTTCCAATATAAAAAAAGCCTTTTCTCTGTTTCCTAAATTAAATTTGTCATTTTAAATGAAAAAATATGTTAGTGTAAAATACACACATGATACTAATTTACTTTATTTTACTATCCTGGAAATATAGAACATATCTATATTATCATAGCATATGACTAGTAAATAAAATATCAACTCTACTTACAAGGATTTATGAGATTTGCACTCTTGTATTCGACACGGGGATCCTCAAACACCTTTATATGCTCTGGGTTTAAGAAGGCCAGTTGTGGAGGTGTTTTGTCCACTATGCGCAGCTCAGTCACCAGGTTGTTGGTTATTAGGTATTCGACGAGGTTTCGCCCGATGAAGCCACATCCTGAAGTAAACAGCTGTTAGAGTAGGAGATAGGTCCACAAAGTAAGAAGGCTGGTAAAATTAATGTTGGACTAGGAAGGAAGAATTTTGGAAGAGGCCCATGTTGCAAGACAAGTTGAAGTTGTCAATTACATTGATTTAAAAATATATATAATTATTTTATTAATTCTTCATGTCAGTATGCTTGTTGGCAAAGGCTTCTTCCATCCTATTCTGTCTTGATAAAGTATAATATTGTTTAGGCCTTCACCCAAAAGGGGTCCATCAACAAATAGATAAAAATCATACTGACAACTAGTGAATAAGCAAAACTAACACCATTTGTATGATGTAACTGAAGAAAAATGTAATGGAAATAAAAAGGATATTTATTATTATTATTTATATATTTAAGGAAAAAATTTTTCAATAATAAAGGGTTTTTATTTTATATTTCACTTGACAATTTGTCTTAACAGCCCAATGATGAAGCCATTATCAGTGGGGGTGTCACAGCCTTGAATGGAGAGTTACTCGTACAAATTATGAGAGACAGAATTAATTTACTTGGGGTATCAAGCAGGGTGTCCCGCAAAGAGCAATCTGAGCAAGTACCGGGCACCTCACCCGTGATTCGGCCTATGACTTAGACGTCGAAAGGCCATGGGAGGTGGATGGTCAAAGTAAAAGCTGGTTCACTCGAGGCTGGTCGACTGCTGCGCTAGATTGCGCACAGGAAGTCTTTCATAAACTCTGGTGGTGGTTCTTGTGACCAAAACAAAATAATGTTCGAGTTATTTCTCTCCCCTTAACAAAAGCCGACAGAAATATAGTCAAGGTAGTGATGACTAAGACTTTCTAACCGTTACAGAATAATACAAAAAAAAAACATGTTAAACTTCATATTCCAGCCAATTATTCTATGTGATTATGGAGACTTGGAAATTAAATCGCTGGTGCTTTAAAATAATTTACCTCCTAACACCACAACTCGCACTTTTGAATTATCGCCGGCGATTTCAGACATTTCGTTCGCAATTTCACAGCAAATGCGAGTGAATGACAGTTTGACTGTTGACAGCTCAATAACTGACAGCGAGATTTGGTGTTACCAGGTTGTAAATAATTACCAAATTGAGGACTTCTAAAAATATATTTATTTAAGCGAGTTTTTAGGTAAATAGAGTATTTCATGTAGCTCTTTAAAAAAAAAACATTTGTAATGTATCAGCTATGTATTATTAGCGTAAAAATATGCGAGACTGTTTGCAAAAGTCCCTGAAGTAAGGCTATAAAATTGTTTTAAGAAAATTAAACTCTAAATTTTTTACAGAGAGGTGTGTTATACCACGGAATAATAAATAGTATACTTCTAAAAGAACAAAAAAAATTTGGTTTAATCTTAGATAACTTATCAATTTAGGTACAAAAATACTAACGGAGTAGGTATATGCGTGTTAAATTAAAATACATTTAATTAATATAAAGAAGGTACATTAGTAATTATAATATAAACATTACACCTTATATATACATACACTTGTCTAACCCCAAACTAGGATTTAAAACAAGGATAGGATAACTCACCAGGAATATAATCCAGACAGGGACCAACATATACAAATTATACAAAGTCGTCTGTCCCCAGTGGGAATCGAACCCACAACCTCTCGCGCTCGAGTCCAGTGACCAAGCCACAAGGCCAACGAGGCGGTCAAGACCGAGTGCATAAAGATGTGTAAAGTAAAACACCTATCAATTGAGATAACTCTTTGCGTAGTGTTATTAAGTATCTATGCCTTTACTATGTTTATTGCATGTTAGCGCTGTTCTGCAGGCGGCTGGTTAGTAAATTTTTATTTTGAAAAATTTGGGACTTCAAATCGAAGATGGTATCATTTTTTACAAAACCACGTTTCGCTATACGCAGTAAAAATATTTATTTGGTTTATTGTAAAACTTCATACAGTTTAATCTTATTATAAGTTATTATAACTTATTATTTAGATATTAAAATCGAGTATTTTTGGGTCCAATTGATTCTGCTATTTTCTTTGTGTCCGGCGGCAAGAAAATTGAAACTGCCAATCCAGCTGGAACAAATGAAATCCACTTTCATTTTATGTTCTTCAAAATTAAAGTTTTCTTTATGAAAATACGAGATTCCAATCCATAGAACTATTGTACAGTTGGTTGACGCCTATGTAACAGAGTCATGAAGGTAAACACTTTTTGATGGGCGCCTCCGAATGTGGCAAATTTGTCATACATTCAACACTCATTGAAAACTTTTTTTTTTTTGAAATTGAAATTCTTAGCTCCTTAAGGGGAGCTATTTTTTTCCCTTCATGAACAGAGTAAATAGCAATTAGGGGTTTAAGGGGCATATAAACTATTTTAAATAAGATATGGTTTAACGGACTGGTTACCAAGCCAACATTTCTTTAAAAAAGACGAGTCTGCCTGTGGCCGGTGGCCACCCTCAGACAAATATTATAAGTTTAGGTATGTCAGGCACGTGGATATTATGAGGGAAGGCTGACAAGGCAATGTCCAGTGTGGACATGATAATGATGAGTAGGCAACTGAACTAACATATGACAAGTACGACGTATCCGCTGATCATAGGCGTACAGTGGTCAGCCAGGAGATGAGCTATGAGCTGCACGCTGAAAAAGCCAAACCCTCGCGCCACCACCACAGATAGAGAAGTCGCCATGCCTCTGCAAGAAGAACACTTACTCGTGAGCTCCAGGTTCGTCAAAAGGAGCGGTTGGGAAACTAGGTACCATTGTAATATAATAATGCTGAAAATAAGGGAGTTAATGGTCTATTTCTACAGGTACCTACTGCCATCCAAAAAGGGTTCATCCAGCCCTCAAAAAGGGTTGTGGTCACGGCAACTCGAAATTCGGCCAAGTGTGAGTCGGACTATGGACTCGCTTTGTAGGAATACATTGAATTCCTACAAAGGAGACTTATAAACAAAAAAAAATGTATGACGCTTCGGCCAATACCTTTGTACAGTTTTTTAATTTTATTAAGGCATGGATGTAACATCAGCCTATCAACCTCAATCAGGGTTGTGAGCATAGAAATCCTATCAAGATAGAATGGTGAAGTAGGCGCTAAACGCGTGCCAACCATTATTGAAATATATTGCACAAACTATAAAACGCTTACGCGTTTCGCGCCGAGTCTATGTCGGGTTAACATCGACAAAAAAACTGTAAAAGGGCCACATTGTGCGACTTCTAACTGCATAATTGTATCTCCTCAATAGAAACGTGACCACGAGGCATGAATGGTGCGCGAGAGAGGCGCGCTGTGTCCGAAAATCGGCACGCGCGAAACTGAAGTAAACAAGTGGCTATAACCGCTCTATCTGGAAAGGATTTCTGTGCCACCAACTATCGCTACTGAAAAAGTAGCGGTGTAGTACGGCTATAACCACTCTATCTTGATAGGATTTTTGAGGTTGTGGGCATGCCCAGCGGTGGATCAGCGCTTGCTTACGATACAGATGCGGTGCGCACAATTTAAAAGCACTTACCTCAAATGTGTAGGATTCAATTCCACCAAATAGGTGTTGACATTCCCCAAAATAAGTGCAACGTAAAGGAACACGTAGAACATGGTGATGTTTAACAATGGCACCCGCACGAAGAGTAGGGTCATTCCGCAGACTGCCGAGACGGTGAACACCAGGATCGTGATGGTCCTCTTGCTTAATGGCCCCACCGCAAACGATAGCAGGATAGTAAGGCTTCCAGATACGCCGGATTGGACAATAACCGCGTAAAGTGTTAGTGGCTTGATGACGTTGTCGCAGTCTGTGGATGTCTAAAAAGAAAAAAAATTGCGGACTCTTGAGGTTCCATTCATTCATTCATTTGTTTTTCGATGTTTAAAAAAAGGCAGGAAGGTACAATATATGTACTTAAAAGACCTAAAGAATGTTAGTGTACCACCGGAAAAAAAATAACTTCCCGTGGTACTACTGGATCGCTTGGTAGTTCTACGGGTTGTTTTTTTACCCGTGGTACTACTGGTAGTAATCTGGTAGTACCACGGGCAACAAACGGAATTTTATAGCAAACTGTAAACTTGTATATTCTTTTTGCACATTTTAAAACTAATTACAGCAATAAATATTGCGTACATAGGTGAGTTATAGACATTATGACATAATTTATTTAATACAGTATTTTAAGTACGTAGTAAATATTTATAATAATAATTTGACGATGTTCTATAAGATAATGTTGTTAGCATAGAATATTAATGTGTATGTACCTGTTCATTTAGATAATGTATTGTCATCTACATTAAATAACATTATGCTCTGTACACAATAAAGAAATAAAGTTTATCTCTAAAAGAGAGCTCTTACAGCCAAACTTACAGGGTGTGAGACGAGGCAGTAAAAGCGAGGGGGGCAAAATAAGTGCATCATAGACTACATAAATACCTGACGTACTTTACTTACATATAAAACAAATATAATCTAATAAATAAAATCGTAAACATCCCGTGTCTGTACATTGAAGATATTTGCAAAAAAAAATTGAGGGGCTAAGGATAAGTAATAGAACACATTTCAATAATTTTTGGAATTTTTGTCTGTTTGTCTGTTTATCTTTTTGTCTGTTTGTTTGTGAGTTTGTGCACGCATCAATTATAAGGATAATAATCAGTTCACTGCAGACAAAACACCTACAGCATTATTTGACGTAGCAGCAGAACTAGCGACTTGACAGAACGTTAGACCGGATTTGTCGTCATCACCATTAAAATATGCGTTTGTCATTGTCGGGATCCACATCGTGTAGCCCGTGGATCTGAAAGTTAGAAAACGACATTATTTTTGTTGATAAATCATGAATACACAGAGTGCACCCACTGAGGGAAAGTACTTACTTGAAATATTGAAGAAATACGAAATTTTACTTAAAGAAAACTTCCTTGTATTTTTGTAGTTTATGAAATTAGTTTGACTACATTCACCTGCCTGATCCGGAACCGGACAAATACGGAAAAAACCATTCAATACTTTCATAATATCGATTGAAAGGGTCAAGAAACAGCTCCTTAGAAGTAACAGTATCTTAAATAAGGAAGATTTGAAGTTTAAGGAAGGAAGAAATTGAGAGTACTTACTAAAGGTAGAAATTCGTACATTGTTTTATAATTTTTATACCAGTAAATGGTGTCCTCGAAAAGGCTGGGGTCAGCAGTGAGAAGAATAAAAGGAGGTGCGTGAAAAGGTTGATGAATGTGAGTGAGGCTAGTGAGGTGTGTCAGGATCGCGCAAAGTGGCGTTGTCGTCTCTGCTTACCCCTCTGGGACCAAGGCGTGAGCATTATGTATGTATGTATGTATGTATGTATGTAAATGGTGATAATTGAAACTACTCACGTCATGTACGCACACAACAGAATATAATACAGCTTCAGGGAATTCTTGAGCAGTGGGGGCTTGAACAGCGGAGCGGTTTGGTTCCATATCCTGCCAAGAAAGGAGGTACCGGCAGGAATGGTCGTGGTCACTGAAGGTTCGTCCAGGTAAACAGCTGTGACCTGCAATGATGAGTTGAATTTACGTCTTCAGTTAAGAAAGAAACCTACAAGGTGTACCTTGTTAATTGAATTTTTTTCTTTAACTTTTCTATTATTGCCGGGTAATTTTTTTGTTCAAATTTCATTAGACTGAGTTATCTGGCGTACACAGACCGACTGATAGGTAGACGACCAAAAAGTGAGGGAATCTTACAAATGGAGAAATTTTGTGACTTTTCTTTTATCATATCAGTCCCTAAATGTCCACTGCTAGACATTGGCCTTCCCCAATGAACGCCACCACATCCAGTCCTCCGCCCTCCGCTCCAGCCGCTACTACCGAACACTTTCTTCAGATCGTCGCGTCGGTCCACCTGGCGGCGGGGCGTCGTCGTTTACTCAATATCATAATCTCAGAAGATTCAACCTTATTCTTCGTCTTTTAAGCACGGATGTACATAGGTATATCTATACTAGGTACCATGAAATGTTTGAGACGGTATAAACAATATTAAAATCCTTTATTGGTACTTACAGGAAAATTCCTCTTCTGTCCTGTATTATAAAAGTAGATAGACCTCAGTACGCGCAAAGCTTCGTTCCCTCGATCTTTGCTGAGGAGATACTTGGGGCTCTCATGCAGGAATGCCATGCCAACGATCCCGATGACACCTGGCATGCTGATGATAAGCAACAGGAGACGCCAGGGACGATACTCCAATGCCAGCCAGGAAATGGTTATTCGGAAGGTGAGATGGAAAACCGGTAGAGCGAATACTGTGAATGAATACACTATCTTAATAATGGTTAGCAATGGGCAGAGATGGCGCACGGCCCTCCTAATTTTTTTTATTATAATTGGGTAAGTATATTTGCCGTGTGGTTTCCGGTAGAGTAGAATAGGACCACTCCAAGGATGT
Source organism: Esperia sulphurella (assembly GCA_947086405.1). Lineage (NCBI taxonomy): Eukaryota > Metazoa > Arthropoda > Insecta > Lepidoptera > Oecophoridae > Esperia > Esperia sulphurella. The sequence continues at coordinate 2,302,328 of OX352261.1, forward strand.
CGTACAAGGCGACTAGGGGAACACATTATAAAACATCAATCAGGCCTCCCCAACCCGTCTGGCCAGCGCGGGGAATGTAGGCCAAATCCCCCGTCTGTCTCCGGCAGGTTAATATGCTCTTCGCTTGAGAAAATGTTATCTTTATAATGATCGTATAGTGTATGTCTTAGTAGGTAGGTAGGTCGCAGTATTACCAATACACTGGGAGAAATACAACAAAAAATGTTAACAAGTTCAGCTTGTTAAGTAGTTTTCTGTTTAGATTAAAAGTGTGGTGGTTAATATAAATAAATCTCATTTTGATTGAACAAATTGAGTTAGTAGAGCGAATAAGGCAAACCTTATTGAGTGCTAATTAATTGAAGCAATGGGAAATGTATTTGAAATAACACAATGACATTGAGATTAAAATTTTAGCATGTTAACTAAAATAACTTGTAATTACAACAAGCTGATATGTTGTTGCCAAGTTTGCCCTTTAAAACAACAATCGCTGCCTTGTTAAGTGCTATCTTGTTGAAATAAATATACGTCCATTGTAAGAACATTGCGGGATTTCTATGTTGCATCTTCATGTAGAAAATAAAAGCACATTGTGTCATTTTAATTGTACGTTACTGCCTGTAGAATTGATCGTATTCCATATTTTGTTTAATGAATCAATTCAATTCAAATCAGATCAGATCAGATTAGATCAAATCAAATCAAATCAAATCAAATCAAATCAAATCAAATCAAATCAAATATAGTTTACCCAAGTATTCTGTTATAGTTTTAGCCCCCAATTTGGGGGCTGCGGCGAAGATGGCATCTACCCCGGCGGCGGAAACCTATGCTACGACACTAATAGCAAATATATCTTAGTAAGTCATATACGTCCTGATTTGCTATGACTTGAGAATGTATGAATTAGTAACAATGTAGCGTCTCCATGTTTCACACCCTTCAAATAAAAAACTGTTTACGCCCTCCGGACAGTTTTATCCAGAAATGTCAATGATAAAATTAATCATAAATCTCACAGGAAACAAAGAGTTGCACGAACATCGTTGCGCTGGCCATCAGGTACATAAACCGGCCTCTGTGACGCCGCGGCACGCTCTCTGCTGTCAGCACAAACGCTGCGGCGTTCGCCGACGATGTGCTGCAAATTAATAAACATATGCAAATAATGCCAAAACAACCATACTCCATGACAAATCAAAGTCATTTGGAGCCTCTCTCGCTGGAGAGAAGGAATAGAATGAATAGGTAATTGAGCACAGCATCATTATCGGGTTCGAATCCCGCTAGGGGCAAATGTTCGTATGATGAATATGAATGTTTGTACCCAAGTCTTGGATGTTTATATTATATGTATTTAAGCATGTCTATCCGTTATCTAGTAACATAGCACAGACTCTGCCTAGTTTGGGACTGGATAATTGGTGTGAATGTCTGAGATATTTATTTATTATTATCATCAGCCTATATAAATACGTCCTCTGTTGAACATAAGCCTCCCCAATAGAATGACACTTTTAGTGGACTGTCCAGGGGATTTGCCATAATCACCACGTTCGGCAGACGGATTGGTGATCGCAGTAATGATTTTAATATTTACAGGAGAACGCCACAGATCTAAAAATAACTAGCTAGAAAACTGTAGCTGTGAGGCACTCGAAAAAGTAAACTAAGTCTTCTGTACTTACAAACTTGCTGATAGAAACTTTAAACTTGCTAACGTGACGTAGGTTGGGGCGAAACTGGCCAAGATGTTCAAGGCAGCGCCGATGGGCATGGCCAGCAGCAAGGTGGTGCGACGGCCCATGGTGTCCGCGCATAAGCCCCAAGCGTACGAAGACAACATTACACCTGAAATGAATTCACTTTAGGGCTTCGCATTTAGATTGAACTCTCAGTGATCTAATGGCTACAGGGACGCAAACTGAACTGCACTGAAGAAAATACTAATTATCTAATTAATTCTCTACCGTCTAAATTAAAACATATTGTATCAAGTAATTTACTAAAACAAGACTTCAGAAACGTTTCTTGTGGAGACCACGTGAGCGCTGATAGTTCATACAAATGAGTTTCAATTTCTGCATGTATTAATTTGTCAAAATAAAAAAGATAGATTGTACGGTGTAACACCGCACACTCAAACTACGGGTCTGTGCTGACACAGTAGCGGCCCATACATGGTCCTTCGAGCCGGAGCCGGTGATGCTACTTAGGCCTTGTGGTATGTCGTAGAATTTCACTACTATTTTATTATATAGGGTTTCCAATTTAGTTAAACGATATGAGTCGACTACATTTTAACGAAAAAACATTAGTTTTGACAGCTGCCGTAGAGCTGGCAGCTTCTTCGTCCAAAGAATCAGCTTGGCGATTCAGAGGGGGAACGCTGCCAGTATATTGGGAACCCTGTCCCGGTGCGGTGCGTTGGACGACATTTTTTATTTATAATTGTTTCGTGTTATTGTTTATTTATAAAACTCATAATTGTTGATGTATAAACGAAGTTATTTATTGTATTTATTAGAAAACATTAGTTGAAACTGACCTATCAAAGGCATAGCAGAAAGCAGTCCCTGCTGCGCTGTAGAAAGCGCCATGTCGCACGCAGCCGCTGGCAGCGCCACCGACAACCCGAAGATATCCACGTACATAGCCAGTATCAGCAGGCAGCATGTCCCCAGCATGCCCACATTGTACTTTCCAAAGCAGGTCATGTCCAGGGCTTCTTCGAATCCGATTTTGTCCATTACAGCAACAATTTCTTTGTCTTTTAGTTAGTCCTTTACCTCTACTTTATTATATTTAATTTAGTTTAGTTCCTTTGCGTCTACAACCTACCAATCTATTATGTAGTCGATCACTTTACGAATTTTTTAGTCAAATCTTTTGCAAAACTATGTATTTTATAGTCGATCGTTTTTGAAAACCTATCTCCTTTTTGTCGATCTCTGCATATTTACGAGGATCGATCCCGTGTCTCTTTATATGGTAGTAGCCGAACTTGCTTTTAAACTTCAGTTAAAGTAATTTGTTTTTATTAATTTTTAGGAATTATTTTTCTATACTACGTACTTGTCACTTATTTGCATTTTAATTTACAGTAACTTTTCCTCAAATAAAAAAAAAAGTTTTTTACTATACGTAGAGATCTTTTTTCCTTTTGATATGGTTTTTGAATGGAAAAAACTAAATGAAACCAGATTAATCAATTTTTACACTATTAACTGCATAATTCTTTGATTTTTTTTACTGTTTAATTCAGAATTTTATTGTCTAAGATTTATTTGTATAATTATCTATCAGTGTAAGACTAGATACCTTGGCACTCATTACTGATCTGGTCTTCACATGCACGAACTATCCTAACAGAATAATACGAGCCTGCGTTACCTACTTTACATTTGAATTACGAATGTACAGTATTTCTGAACTGGAGAGTCTATTTGTAGACTACCACAAACGAGTGTGATATTATCAATATGATATAGGTAGGCTTTACATTGTTTCAATAACTAGTAATAAGTAGGTACGTACTAGTCAATGAAGTGGCTTGGTACTTATAGTAAATCAGTGACTATATTCGTCATGGTATTACGTCATTAGACATAATACCATGTCTTCGTCAGTTTGACTAACTCGAATATGTGCCCGAAAATCACAATTTGTGCTGTAGCCTCAACAAGCTGTGCCCGCGGCTTCAAAAAAAAATTACAAATACTTCGAGATGACAACGATCAGTAGTGCATCAGAAGTATTGTGTTTGTGTAATCCACAGACTAAGTAATCAGTAGGTACCTCTAAAAAAAGATGTTCTTGAAAGTTTGGCGGAATTACAATCACTAAAAGTGCAAGAAAGCCTACTATAAGTTAGATGACTACTTAAATGATAAAAGTCCATGGAGTGCTTGATGGCTCAGCATAGGTAGACTTAATGATTGTAATGAATAAGATAAATCAAAGGTAGGGCCCTGTGCCGTTGGGTTTGTTGCCACTTCTTCCCCTCGGTTATACAGGTGGAAGTGGAGTAGTTTTATGAAGAAATTGACGTCAAAAAGAGAATAATGTATTCCAATTTTGAAAAAATAAATATTTTGATTTTTTGATTTTGATTACAATGACTATACCCAGCAATTTTCAAACGTGAGTTTGAAGTGACAAATCCATTCTTGGCAAGCCAGCCATAGTAAAAGTACATAAACGTTATTTTATCCTGATTTAGAGATAAAAAATTGCTATCAAACCATTGTTTTGCTGACTAAGACCGGCGGAAGCGCGAATAGTAAAGCGTAAAGTGCTAACGCAGGCTCGTATTGTTCTATCCCATACAATGCATAATGCTCACGCTTTATTCCCAGAGACCCCTCCGGCTACTATGTATTACAAGGTTGACTACTATAAAAAAAATCAATTACATATATGTGGCCCGCCCAGTGCCACTTCAGTTTGCTAATCCTTTCGGCTATGTCGGTGACTTTCGTTCTTCGTCGGATCTCCTCATTACGAATCATTCCTTCAAAGAAACCCCGAGCATAGCCCTCTCCATAGCTCGCTGGAGCGACTTGGAACTTGTGGATCAGGCCCACCGTCAGTGTCCACGTTTCTGCACCGTAGGTCATGACAGGCAGGACGCACTGATTAAGACTTTTGTCTTTAAACATTGTGGAATAGGCGACGCGAAGACTTGACGCAGTTTTCCAAATGCTGCCCAGCCCAACTAAATTCTTCTGTCAGCTTCCCTATCGAAGTTGTTCCTACCCAACTACCTAATGTATAAACTTATAAATTTTTTAAATATATTTTTCTAAATTTAATTAATAGTTTTAACCAAAAATGTATATTTGCTGTGGTAAATAATATCTAACTAGAATGGTCCATTGTAACAAATACGTATGATCTGAGACGGACTTCCCATGTTACTCAATTGTCCAATGAAGATAGTACTTATCGCATGACTAATAATATATAAGAGTGGGTAATTTTATTTATTTTACTTATGCATAGAAAGGTTTTCCCATCGGAAATTCAATTTGTGAAAGGAGTAGCATTCAATGAGCATTCATTCAATTTGTTTCGCAAAATTTCCATTACGATTACGAGTTTTTTTAGGGTTCCGTATCAAAATGAAACGGAACGTTATGGTGCGATCTTGTCCGTCCGTCCGTTTGTCACAGCTGCGTTTTTCAGCACCTAGGTACTAATGTAATCGACTTGAAATTTGGAATAGATTTTTTATAATGCATGCCGAACTTTCTTACAAAGAATTAAAAAATCTATATTTATTTTCATTGCAAAAGGGGCCGATATGAAGGTAATTTTTTTAAGTGTCGTTACTAGGTCAAGAGGGCTGTCATATGAAAGGGCATCATTTGTACATTCTAAAATAGGTTTTCGTTTCCTTTTATACCGCTTAGTATTCGACTAATGTTGACAAATTTCTCAAAAAATACCATTCCACTCTCCGAAGTATGCGTAGCGATAAATCTAAAATAATTAGAGTCGATAGGGTTTTATGTAAATATTACAGGAAGAATAAAACGATGTCTCTAAGATGCAAAGTTTTTTAGAAATTATCAAGAATCCTTTAGAAACAAACTAGGTTATGTTGTCATAAAAATAAACTTTATTGCGTGCTGATAACGTTTACTTTTAAGGTATGGAACCCTTGATGCGCGGGTGGAATTCGCACTTGATTTGAGTCTACCTATATATTTAATGTTCCTATCATTCTTGTACAACTTGGGGATGAAGTAAACAATGAGATAGCCCGCGAGAGAGACACTTTTATCTCTTTCTCGCACACGCTAGGAAAATCAATAACCTCCATCAAGTCCTGCTGCCCTAGTACTTTGACTGAAATGGCGGATCCGTCACGGACACTTTACCCTTAAAACAAATGAGGGTATGGAACATGTTAAGTGTAGCTTGGTTTAATAGGTTAATGTAACCCCTACTTAATAACGATGGAGTAGGTTTCAGTGAAACCTCAAAAATATTGTTGGTACCTTCATCTGCTTACGATGAACCTAAAGTAACAGCTTTTGTTTGATATTTTCTCCAGTAAAAAAAATAAAAAATAAACCCAAAGATTAAAAGGTTAAAATTAAGTAAATAGATAACACAATTCTCATTGAGAACCGCTTGAGATCTTTTCAGACAAGTTTCTACGACATCTGAGGTACCAGGCACACATGACATCAAAGATGTTATAGAAAATGGAATTTTTGCAACCATGGAGCTAGGAAAACATCTCTAACTCCTTGGCATTCTAGGTTTACACTTAGAGTAGAATACAGTCTACTAGCTGTAATATTTAAGTAGTAGTGGTAGTAAAATAGGAAATGTAACGAAAACAATAACCATTCGAATGTAACGTAAGTAGGAATTTTAATATTACTAAAAAAAGTTTCAAATTGCCTTATCTCCCCCATTCATATCTCTTAGCACGGGGAAGCGAGGGTGTGAGAAAATCAATAGATAATCGCATGCGCGATACGTACTAACGACTCCGTACATTTCGAGACCACCTCCTAGTACTCTTTGGTCCCTGGTACCGCCGCCCACAATTCTGAAATTTTCCTGCCCTCCTCCAGGGTTTCCCGGAAGTGGAAGGTTTATTTCCGCCTTGTAGGGCGGGCGGGAAGGTAGTTTCATGACGGTGAGGCAGTTTTCACGTTCAGTAAAAGGTGGAGTTTGGTTCTTACACGGGTGATTTTGGTTATTGCGCACCTGTCTGCGCAGAGCAACAGGTTGATACATTTTCTTTGGCGATTTGACTAAAAATATAGCGTCGTCGTAGAGAGCCATCGTTTGAAGAACTTCGGGCTCCATTGGTTTTCATTTCCGCTTTTTTAAGGGTTAAGAAAACAACTAAAATTTGTTAAATGTATAATAATTTAATATAGAATTTTATTCAGTCTCAAACATAGCATACATTTAATATTAGACTTACCTAAATTATGCTATCATTGTAAAATATGGCTAATTGGACTCCCTTGCATCAACACTAACGAACTTGTACTTTTAGTAAACCTCGAGTTAGTGTTGACTCAAACTAACCCAAAATTATTAAATATTTTTAAAATCTGTATAAGTCTCCTGCTACTTCTTTAAAACCATCTGCTCTGTGAACTGGAACTGTCTGGTCTAATCCGGTTCCACAATCTGGTTTCGACCGGTTCATGCCGGTTCGTGTGTCTCCAACTGCGTCGGTTCTACCGTCGTCTTTTTGTCTTTACTGCCTCTCTTCTTTCCTGGTAGCATTAGACAGACTAGACCGTTTACTGAAAAAAAAAAAAACAGAAAACAGGTCAGTAACACTTTCTGTTATTGAGATTTTTTTTAAAGCTGGTGTTAATATGGTTATATGGGTAGAACGAAAAATAGCCAAAGTCAGATAAAATTACGCTAGCATAGACAAATAAAAGTATTATAACCAAATCCTATCTAATAGCATGCAACGAGATGGATACGTAGCATGGGTTTCGTATACGGCCGAAGGGGGATAGACGGTCATTGCTTGTATATAAATTATAATTCAAACGAATTCTCCATTGATAGTTAAGAGGTATTACAGGGGGTCTTTAGGCTGACAGCAACAAAAGTTTGATTTGGTATTTATCCCATAGAGCACAGCGCATGATGAAACGATTTATTGTTACAAAAATTAATTATATTTCCACTTACCGATAATAATTCCCCCGAACAGATAGAAGCTGACCCCGCAGTGGGTGTTGAGAAGCAGCCCCAGCACGTTGGAGCCCACCATGGAGCCCACACGGCCCATCATCATCGACAGGCACACCGCCATCGCTCTGCAATCAAACGAAACCATGAAATATAAATCATATCATGCTGTACCTATTTGTTTTTCTTTTAGCATCTTTACATTATGCGGCGGTATGGCGACTCTACAGATAACCTCCAAATTCGACTCCTTCCCAGAGTTGATATCTCTTCTATATCAATAGTATTTTACTAAGTCACAAATGAACAAGGTGAATTTTAGTCTTAAAACTACTACCAACCTAAACTTTGTAGGAAACAGTTCGACAGTCACAGCGTTCATCAGCCCAATACAAGCGCCAGACATCTGGAATATTGCGAACAGGATCACAGCTGTCTGCTGGCTCTGAGCGAGGTGGGCCCCGATGCCGCATAGCCCCGTGGTCACGAGGATCACGACCAGGATCACTTTCTTGCCTACGAAGTCCACCAGGAAGCCGACGATGATGTACATAGAGCTGAATACGAGACCGATGTAGATTGATCGCTCGAAGGTGGACGTGCTCATACTGTCGTCGCATTCTATCTGAAAATGAATGATTTTTAAGAAGACCATGCGTTTCTAGATGTGTTTAGCCTGTTCTATATTTAATTTGACATTTTTGCGACCATGTCATTAGAAATTGGATAGACTGCCTGATGATGATTAGTGGTCACTATTGCCTTTAAACCTGCAGCATTTGGATAACAGTTCAAAGCCCACAAGGCTGCAACCCTGATTTGATCGGTTACTTCAGTTAAATGCCAAAACAAAACGAACTTAGCAAAAGGATAAGATACTCAAAGCCAGGCATTGGCCAGAGATTGAGAAGTGTCAGGACTAAAAAGGCAATATATAAATCTTAGAATAACCAAGATGTATAGTGAACAAAACACAGAATTACGGTTAAAAAGTTGACTAATTTTGAAGAAGAAGTACATAACATGTGACACAGTGAGGAATACAGTGATACGTGAGAAGTGTGATTTAAAAGAAGATGTGGTAACGAAACTAGAGAAGGGTATGTTGCGTTGGTTTGGACATTTAGAGCGTATCACTGAAAGAAAAGTAACAAAAGAAATTTACAACGCGAAAGTGGAAGGAACTACAGATAGAGGTCGTCTTAGGAGGACGTTCAAGGATCAAATAGGTTACGTCCTTAAAAAGTCCGCAGTGAGAAGAATAAAAGCAGAAAAGGCATGAAAAAGTTGATGAAGAGGTGTGTCAGTATCGCGCAAAGTGGCGATACATCATGTCAGCCTAACCTACTGGGACCAAGGCGTGAGCATTATGTTATGTCTTATATCTAAAATGAGAAGGTAGGTGATATAAACGTGGTGGTTGTGTTGGAACCACGTGAGGGAACGTCGGCGGTACACAGTGACAAGATGCGGTACTGTCCATCCTTTTAACTCGCCCTACATAGGTATGTCCAATAACTATTACACGAGCATAATTTTTAGAATGGATTAGTTTAATAGATACGTTTACTGTAACTGAAGCAGAACAGAGGTTTGAATGAACTTACCAGAGAGCCATTCGCGGGAGGAGGTCTGCTTGCCTCAAGAACATCGCAGATTTTCGTCTCTCCTCCGTCGTGGGTGGCCAGCGAGTTCAGAATTGTTGGGAACCAAACGTAAAACCCGTTTGTTCTGAAATAGATAGATATTCAATTATTTGATAGGAAAAACATCTGCAAAATAATAGTATCTACATTATTGCCGATGATTAACGGTAAGTGAGAACTTCTAAGAAGAGTGAGGAAACTATCTTTTAAGAGATACGAGCCCAAGAACTGCACTTATTGTCAAAACATACTCGTACATCATATTTTGCGAGGAGGTAAACCAAATCTGATGATGATACAGTTCAAATTAGAATGAACTTGATTATTTTGCTTAACGCACTGACTGTACACAGTATAATTTCATTTTATAATTTAAATACTTAAAAATCACAGCGACGCAAAGATTACGTGAGCGCCTGATGAAATCTGAATGGTAACTTGAAACGCAACATCAATGACTTACAGGAATGTGAAAGTTTGAATCTTGATTTTAGACATTTCTGAGAAGTGTAGTGAAGATAAATAAATTAAATTGCTAATTTTCAGTCCTATCATAGCACTCATACTAACAGCCGTTAATTTAAAAATAGTTTATTTTAAAAGCCTGATTGATAATAATTAGCAGTCACCTGAAATAACAGCTTAGGTCGTAAAAAACGATCTCTATGTACTACTAGATGGAGCGTTCCAAACAATCGCTCTGTTCCACGCAAATAGCCACAACTCTTTCACATTCACTTTGAAACTTGTGCAGTTACTACTCAGAACATTCAATTATTTACTAAATATTGACATTATTAGCGTCAATATTTAGTAATATGAATGCTCCATCTAGTAGTACATAGAGATCGTTCGTCGTAAATAGTAAGTAGTTAGTAGGTACCTAGTTGTGTAAATTAATTAGTTAGAGGAGTTAGCAGAACTTACGTGCCAAAGATCCCAAACTGTACGAAGCATGTTAAACAAGTCCAGGGTAGCAGCGGCATCTTGAACAGCGGCACCGTCTGGTCTCGCATCGATATCAGCACCGCTACCACACCAGTCCTCTTCGTACCCTCGCTTTCGATGGCTTTAGACGGGCTATCGCTGATCAAATATTTAACCTGGAAAAAAATCATTAATTGTACAAATGGAGTTAACTCTGTAACGATTAATTATGAGTCTTATTCATGTATGAAAGGTCCTCCCCCCCTGGCACATTCTCCAATTTGCCGAGCTGTGCTATGTGTGTTTTTGCTATTAGCATTCTTCATTATGGTCTCTGCCATCAACTGCTTTTATGTTGGTCGTTATTTCATATCGTTTGCATAGTGGTTGAGGATATGGCTTGAACGCTAAAAGCCTGATCTCCAATGGGAGAGATGACCTTACAGGCTTTGTTAACCGGTTCTGGTTTAGGTCTAATATTCACGATTTGTGTTATCCATGTGATGAGATACCGTGTGGTTTCCGGTAGAGTAGAATAGGACCACTCCAACTCTCCCCGTGGATGTCGTACAAGGCGACTAAGGGAATACGTTATAAAACATCAATCAGGCCTCCCCAACCCGTCTGGCTAGCGCGGGGAGTGTAGGCCAAATCCTCCGTCTGTCTCCGGCAGATGAGAGAGGGTTGTGCTCCTGCAGTGGAGACAAAAATAACCTGATGATGATGTGATAAGAATCCGAAATTGGGATTAGACAAGGTGAGCTTTATTGTAGGTTGCGAACACTTACTGGATAACTATCTGAAGGCTTCATTTTATTGATAGCGTAGACTTTCTTCAGTACACCCAAACAGGCTTCTTGCTGCCCAATAGCGTTGAGGAACTTCGGACTTTCTGGGGAGAATAGCAGACAAATAGCTCCGATGGCGTAAGGCATTGCGCACGCGACGACCAGCAGCCGCCAGGGTCGGTACATGATGCCAAGGAACTCGATGGGGTACGCGAAGTCCAGAGGCAGGATCAACCAGGATACACCTATCGAATCCAAGATAAATAGATGTATGGAACTGTAATTTTGAGTCTTGGGTCTGCCCTGGACCATCAGGTATCTTTAGAAGTGACATCAATATCAGTGTGGTTTCCAAAACAATAAGTGTTTAATACTGAATAATTATCGGGCACGTAAGCAGTCTGTCATTGGAGCAAGATCAATCATTCAACTGTTGAGCACAAGTCTCCCCTGATATGCGGCTGTCGATCATGGTGTTCACGCGGGCCCAGTATATATTGCAGACCATCATTTCATATACTCCAATCGATTAATAAGGCCAACAGACTTCTAACGCTCATATTTCCACAAACAGAAAACTCTGTCAAAGATGAGGTGTGCACATGCAAATAGACAATTTTATACATTTTTCAGGCAGCTAGATAATGGAAGTCCTTACCAGGCAAAACCACGGTGCCAATTCCCACGAAAGAGGACCCAAAAGCCACCATTTTATCTCGATGACGGAGGTTGTTAAACTCTCCAAGGTACGTGTAAACTACGGCTGCTGGACCTGAAAAGCTGGTAAAGAAGACTATGTTTACGTAACATTCTGAGTATCCGGTAGGTAAGATTGGTCTAGTCAAGGTAGGTTATAGAGATACCCATACTACGTGACCCATTTTTGGCAACTATTGACCCCCTTGTAGCATATTAAGCCAAGAAACTAGGACTATAGAGGTTGTAGATTTTAGATATTCAAGGAGAGACGTAAAAGGTTTTTTCATCAAAGTCAAGAATTTGCAAGGCATTAATAGAAGACGGAAATGAAACAGCTTTCATTACTTACAATACAGCAGAGAAGAACTGGAGCACAGCGAATGAGATGAGGTTGGGCGCGAAGCTGGTGAAGACGGAGAACACCACGGAGGTCATCATGGTGTACAGCATGACGGGCCTCCGCCCTCGAGTATCCGCCAAATATCCCCAGAAGTACGACATCAGGATTATTGCTGGAAGCAATGCAATGGAAATTATAAGCAACTGAAACATGCTAAAATATGTCGAAGTTACAGTCAACACATCAATATCCGAAACATAATGTTAATTCAGCGCTATCTATAAATATTTTCGAAGACCGTTAGGTAGGGCAGACGCTTTCTGGTGTAGAGATCCTGCATCAGTACAGCTTGGAACACCCAACTGTCAGATGAACAGACGAAAAAAGGTAATCGGAAGCAGCTGGCGAGGAAGGTCAAGACCGGGTGTGTTGGTTGCTCTTTAGGAAATACTTATATGCGACCTTGTGTCTAAACATATAAGTATGATATATGTCAGGATATATTATCTACAAATTACATAACTTACCCAGAAACGGTATAGCGGCCAGCAAGCCCTGCTGCTGAAGGGTTAGGTCCAGGTCGCACTGCGCCGCCGGCAACACGTAGCCTAGCGCCAGGCTCTGCATGATGACCCCCAGCAGAATTATTCCACTCAGCAGCATATGCATTATGTTGTAGAATCCGAAACCTGCAATATGTTGAGAGTTAGGATTTGATTTTAAAAGGGCGTAAAGGGGCATCAACAAACTCCGCATCTGCGAGGCATGATTTATAAAGAAAAGCATGATAGAAATAAAAAGAACAATAAATCAAGAAATGACGATAAAAGATAGAACTAAAGCGGGCAGGCCACAAGAAAGACAGATGAGTAAAAAGGTGATATTGTTGTATCCTCGGGGAAACACGCAGAGGCAGACAAATAAGAGATGACGATGACCTTGTGAAAACAGCAGTCAAAACCAGGACCAGGTTTGGCAGAGACAAAGGCGTGGAAGAATTAAGAGGAGTCCTTTGTCAGAGGGAGGACACACATAAGGAGAAGTAATATCTGCGATGTCATTGTCCATAAAACTAATAGAAAAATAAGCATTCTATATAAATAGTCTGAATAATAATAAATAATAATAATAATTTGTTTTATTTCAGGTAAAAAGCTCATATAAAAATATCATACAAAACAAATAGTCAAAAGTGTAAAAACAATAATAAAATACAATAATAAAGTAAGACAAGACCATGTATAATAAAAATAACACAGTCTTGGCAGCATAATGCTAAAAGTTATAAGAATTTCTATTTACGATTCTCGCCGCGATACACGGACAGCCATTACCTTAGGATGGGACTGTCCAGACACTCGCACATCGTCTGGAGAATCTGGTTACTAGACGAACGGAGCCGGCTCCAAAAGGACGCAATGCGAGACCTAATTACGGCATAGAAATCTGGGACTCTGGCAGCGGCGAACATGCCCGACGCGCTACAGCACCTGGGCAGTTTCATTAGGATGCGGTATGCGTCATTATACTGCACCCTAATAGCACTGTATGATCGTCTGGTGAACTTAACCCACAACTGACATGTATAAAAGCATTGACAAAATGCTTTAGACGTACCTAATTTAACGAGCAGTTTGGGCAGTTTTCTGATCCGTCAATTTCGCCAACTCACCAGTTTCTTTCAAATATCATTCTTTTCGTCAAATATTACCCAACATTTTCGATAATTCACCAGTTACATAATCACTTCGTCAGTTTCGATTCCTATTCCTATTCGGAAATTTCCTACAGAACCTTTTTCATACCGCTACTGTACCTACTTAACAAAATTAATTGGAAAATATTTTCAGTATTCGATACTAATCTCCTGTAACAGGTCACGGACGAAACAATAAAAAAACATAAATAAGATTAAACTGTTGACGGAACCCAAAAACTACTAAATTCCCATCATAAAGTAGATAAAAACCCGATTTCTTTATTGCTTCATTTCTGAAAGTAAGACCCAATGAAAAGATAAGACGGTAATTAGAAGGATCCTGTACCACTATCATACAAATCTGCGGCAATATTTTATAACCAGAGACTTAGTAAACATTGTAGAAGCATCGTCACTTTATATTATAAAATATTATCATTTAATAACTAAAGAAGCTGTTTGTTTGTGCTTGGGGCATTCCCGAGCAACATATTTTATCAACTAATATAATAAAAAGGTGAAGTTTGTGAGTTTGCTCGAGGTAATCTCTGAAACTACAGATCCGAATTTAAAAATTCTTTCCCTGTTCGAATTGCGGAAGTGGATAGGAACTATTTTTACACCGGGAAAATGCTAGGTTACCCCAGGCGCCTTTCTTAATTCTGTTCTAAGCGGCGAAGCTATAATATCGAAACAGTGTGGACCACAACCATCCTACTGCCATTGTTGTGGGGAGTACGCATTACCTACAATGGCGGAATCTACCAGATACTTGCAGGATTCTACTCTCCATCACAAGACATTATGGTTCTGGACCGAATGTTAAACTCAAATTATATCTTCTACTCTGAAGTAGACTGAAAGAAATCGCTGGTAATTAATCCACTTCGAAGTCTAGTAATTCTGATTTCTTTCGTATATGTCTAAAAGTAGATAAATTGAACTGAATTGAACTCACCTTGGGTGGGACCAATATATTATCTTTGGTGGGAAGCTAGGACAAAGAACAAAGAATGCCTTTGCTCTCATCCATCGTAAACAAGTAGGTATACCTAGTTCTTATCAAATCAATAAGCAGATGGAAATATCAATTGATTGTTGCATTAGATTTTAATGCAGTAATTATTGCATGCAATTATTGTGTCAGAAGGTCAGTACTTATCGCGAAACTGGAGCGAGTTGAATAAAACTCAGATACGGGGTGATATAGGAGAAGGACACGAGGGGTAAGGGTTGACCCCTTCTCTTACTTGTCTGTCTTTGTCTAGTTTCTTACTGTGTCTCAGGTCAACTTAGTAACAAAAGATATATCGTTCCATCAGAATTGATAAATCGTCATCAGCAGCCTGAAAGAGTCCACTGCTGGACATAGACCTCTACCAAGGCGCATCACTGAATCCGATCCTTGGCTCCTTCTCATTCCAATCACTTGTTACGAAATCACTTGTCCAATCCCAAACTAAGATTTTTTTCTGTGCTATGGGAATTAAACAAGGATTGGACAATTCACAAATATAACATCCAGACCGGGACTTGTACAAATTGTATAAAGTTTTCTATCCCCAGTGGGAATCGAACCTACGACATCTGGCTCTGGAGACCAATGACCAAGCCACTAGACCAAACTTTATCTATATGCAAAATTATTTAATAGGTAAGATAACACAAATAACCTTTTAAAAAAGAAGCTGGCGTACACTTTGCGGACTTTAATCTTTCACACATAAAAGTTGTAAATATAACCCATTTGTAAACACGACCCATAGAAGTGTTATATTTGCTAGTATGATTAATAAACAGATGTTTTATCTACTTGGTCGACTTGATAAGGTTTAAGACGTTTATACACGACTAATTAAGTAGAATTTCAGTTCAAGGAAGACGCGTTAGTAAGGATTATTTATCATCCATCATTAGTCTGATTAGTCACGAAGTCATTACAGTAACACTGAGTCCGAGATGCTCACATGGTTGAAGATAGTCATACCTAATTAATGAGATAATGCGTCAGATATTTATACCCAACTGCGCACGCATTATCATCAAGTTCTTTATAATGTACCTAGTTAAAACATTTAGAACATTATAATCAACGATCTCTATGTACTACTAGAGCGTTCCAAACAATCGCTATATTACACGCAAGTAGCCGCAACTCTTTCACATTCACAATGAAACTTGTGCAGTTACTACGCAGAACATTTAATTATTACTAAATATTGACGCTTCGGTTTGTCAATACATATTTAGTAAATAAGTAAATGTTCTGAGTAGTAACTGCACAAGTTTCATTGTGAATGTGAAAGAGTTGTGGCTACTTGCGTGGAACAGAGCGATTGTTTGGACCGCTCCATCTAGTAGTACATAGAGATCGTTGATTATAATAAAAAAAAAATCATATATATTTCTATGAAGTGTTTAGCATTATAAATTATACAGGCGAAAATTAGTGACGTGCTTCTTTAATTTTTTCCCCTGGTTTTTAAATGTCTAATTGTTCATAATTATACAGTTAATTGTTTATGTTAGTTATTATAACTTTAATATGTTTGTTATTCAATAATTGTAATATGAAATTTTTATGTTAAGTTTGCTATGTAACTTATGATTAGAAATGGCCTTGATGCCAAAGTCTTATTAATAAAATTAATAAAAAAAAACGCACCCTCATTATTGTCTAAGATCAAGTATTAAAATTATTGTCGGTTGAGAGTGACAACCTCGTATTTGCGTGAAACAATATTATCTTTGGTGAAACGTAATAAATATTATAGGGAAAAAGTACAGCGAATTTTTTTCTTATGGTCCTAGTTTTTGTTTCAATTGTTTTGATATAACTAGGTATTTTTCGTCCCGATATCGTCCACTTTCCTAACTCGTCCACGACCGATTCCTAACTCGACCACTTTCCTAATTTTTTCCCCCTACTGGCGTCATCTAATATTAGTTATTACAGAACCCATGATCGACCAACTTTATTTAACTGGTACAATCATGAGCTGTGACAATAATTTGCTAGCTAATAGGTATAATTATATTAATGAATCGATGTAACAGATGTGTGGCAGAAGAGGGCCCCACCCTGTGGCCCCACCTAGCGCTTCCGAATGAGGTAAAACCTACGTCTAACAGATATTAGCTCAGATGCCCACAGACTATAAAACTTTATCGTTCCAGACAGTTATTTGACGTCGCCATTTAATTCTTTCAATAAAAGCCAATTAATTATAGCTCAGACAAATTGAAGGCTTCATTAAAATTATACAGCATGGCCAGCACGAGTATTAAATACTATGTTAACATAACCTACCTATAGCACTTATTCAACCGTAATTTGTTTTTAACCGACTTCATTATTTATTTGTGGTATACTAAACAGCAGTGTGGTTTCCGGTAGAGTAGAATAGGACCACTCCAACTCTTCCCGTGGATGTCGTACAAGGCGACTAAGGGAATACATTATAAAACATAATCAGGCCTCCCCAACCCGTCTGGCCAGCGCGGGGAGTGTAGGCCAAACCTCCGTCTGTCTCCGGCAAATGAGAGAGGGTTGTGCTCCTGCAGTGGAGACAAAAATAACCTGATGATGATGATGATGATACTAAACAGACAGTGGAGATGTCGTAGGAGGCGGCTTTATAAAGGCGTGCCAGTTTATGGGAAATGTTCGTATCGTGCCCCAACTATAGTTTGGCTTGTAATTAGTTAATTTGTAAGCTTGTTATTAGTTTAGTTAAGTGAAAATATAGGTACTTCCAGCAGGCGCGGATCCATCCTCAAAAAAGTGGTGGTCACGGCCACCCGAAAATCGGCCAAGTGGGATTCAGACTACGGACTCGCTTACGGTTGATACATTTTATTCTTACAAAGGAGACGTTTACAAAATGTATCACGCCCCGGCCAAGATCTTGTATAGTTTTTTTAAATTGTATTGCCTCCGGCATGTTTGCTGACGCCGGGGCAGACGATTTTTTTCGCGATAATCCGAAAAAAGTGTGCCTCCTGAATGCATCGAATGCGGGAGAGCACCAACAGTATGCTGAAGACCATTGCAGAGATATGTGACAGTGTCATACTTGGGTGGTTTATGGAGTTACATGCTAAAAGCGTGACTCGATGACCCTCCATTATTACCATTGTTATTATTATTTTATTATTGTTAACTAACATAGAATAAGTCAGGACTAACAAAATATGTATTTTAAATTATCTGAACATAAACAATTTTTATTTTATATTTATTTTATTAAGGCTGTGGATTAACATCAGCCTCAGTTAAGGTTGTGGGCATCGTGCCTACAAACTATGGATCCGCGCTCGACAGAGGGATGGGACAATTCGCTTACCTACTAATATTTAAGTAGTTAACAGCAATTCTTACAAATAGAGTCATTACATTAGTATTTATCAAGGACTGTGGTACAATGGTGGAACCCTGACAGACGTAGTGATACCTATAACAGTACACGCAGATAGTTAATTGTGTAACAACGTCCCGAGGAAATTGTCCCCGTCTTTGCGAATAAAATTATGGTATCACGCAATATTTATACGTAATGGCAACACTTTATTAATTAATATATGATAATAAAGTCATTAAATACATCAATTATTAAATTTTGATTCAACTTATGTGGAATAACCAAAGATGTCTTAAATTAAAGTTGGTCCCTTGGCGAATTGGTCCTTTCGCGAATTGGTATTTTTGAAAATAAGGCTTAATTAAATTAAATTATATACTCCGATTAGTTTATATGCCCTACAATCTATAGATGAAGAAATATGAATCATATTTATTTTTAACAAAAGTAAAATTTTGATTCCCATTTTCCTATGTAATATTTTCCAACGTCTAGGGTGTTACAGTAGGTAGCTTCACTCATAAGTGGGTGCATATGGATGTCTCAATTCTAAGTATAATTTGGAAAAAAATATTACCCCATATATATTTTTTAGTTACAATCGATTCTCCTGGCGATTCTAACCAATTACCTTCAGGTCAACATGATCCACTGAGGTAGTTATGAGTTAACAACGATTGTTGTAAATAGGTAGTGATGTACTTATAACAAAAAAAAATGGTTAATAGATGGAGCGTTCCAAACAATCGCTCTGTTCCACGCAAGTAGCCACAACTCTTTCACATTCACAATGAAACTTGTGCAGTTACTACTCATAACATTATTTATTTACTAAATATTGACATTATTTAACCGAATCATCAATATTTAGTAATAATTAAATGTTCTGCGTAGTAACTGCACAAGTTTCATTGTGAATGTGAAAGAGTTGTGGCTACTTGCGTGGAACAGAGCGATTGTTTGGAATTCTCCATCTAGTAGTACATAGAGATCGTTGGTTAAAATAAAGGTCTTCGGTCTTTTGTGACCCCTGAATTAAGTAAGACATCTTACCGGTCCGTAACATGGCTTCGTCGAGTGTGGCTGTCGTAGTCTCCTTGTCATTGCCATTTTCACGCACGCCTTTCTCCGTCGATGTCCCGTTGGCTACAGTCATCCTTATAAAAAAATCCCATAAATTAATTAATTATAATAACTTTTGAAAAGACAAGACAATTCATATATCCAGAGATTTATTGTTATTTTTCTTGCTATATTTATCGACCAGTAAAAATATTTTGTTTGGTGACATTATCAAACATAATGTTGTTTTATATTTAGAGGTTATTTTGATTGCTAAGGGCGTAATCATGATGTTTCATATTACAAACGTTGCCATATACATGCAATTGGTTTGATTAATTTGTTGATAGACATATTTTATTCAGATTTATATTTGTATTTGTTCATAAGATTGGAGCCTGAAAGATTTTATGAATTTTTAATACATTTACATCGGCACACGCTGGGTGGGACGCTTTGCCGCCAGATAGACCGACGATCTGAAGAAGGTGGCCGGAAGCGGCTGGATGCGGAGGTCTGTGGACCGGGTGTGGTGGCTTTCATTGGGGTAGGCCTATGTCCAGCAGTGGACGTCTAAGGGCGGGCGGACATAATGATGATGAAATTAACATATAAATAAAATATTGTTTTAAGGAATAGAACAACCTCAATAGTTAATTGTAGACTTGGAATAGATACGTAAATAAATTAATGATGTCATACTGTAAATATATCGTCCACTATTATAATATGGAAAATTTAGCCTAGCGTTATCAATTTTATTGCTCTGCTTTGGGTCTATATATTTATAAACAGTGATTATTATATATATATATATATATATATTAATTCCTATACGTTTTCTGAACAGCTGAACTTGTCAAAACAAGATAACGTAATAATTAGTTTATATGACTAATAGAACTTTATTTATCCGATCTCAATTCAGATCACTCTAAAATAACTGATTAAAAGTTTAACTATACATGCAAATTGCCTTAAGTCATCATTAATTTATCTCACTGAGTGAGATTAATTAAATATAGATTCATAATTAAATGTAAAAAATAATTAGAATTGACATTTAGCCAAATCCGGTGTTAAAGAGGTTGTTATCGTCTGAAAGCAATATTTTTTTCGTATATTTTTGCCGTATGGTTTCCGGTAGAGTAGAATAGGACCACTCCAACTCTTCCCGTGGATGTCGTACAAGGCGACTAAGGGAATACATTATAAAACATCAATCAGGCCTCCCCAACCCGTCTGGCCAGCGCGGGGAGTGTAGGCCAAATCCCCCGTCTGTCTCCGGCAGATGAGAGAGGGTTGTGCTCCTGCAGTGGAGACAAAAATAACCTGATGATGATGAATGTTTTTTTAATCTAACTAAACAAATACTTCTAATATAAATCCGACTACAGGGACTCCATTTTATATTAGAAAATATTATTATTTTTTATTTGTAAAAACATGTCTATTTTTTTTATTTTCATGAATAATGTTCTGCCGTAGCTGTTGAAAATTCGTAGCAAGACTTTTACTTCCTGCGTAGTAGCGATGCGTAGCGTAGCAATGATGATATATACACTTAATAAAATGTAGGATGACCGTAAATTTAGTAGACACTTAATTTTTTTAGGAAGCGTAATGATACACACTTTTATATCTATTTAAATCGATATGTATTATCATTATGTGTGTAGTCTTTCGCAAATGATTAAACTATTAAGGATAAATTATGAACGAAAAATAAATATTTGATGTATTTGATTTGATATATTAACTGCAGTAAAATCAGTAGGTATTTATGTTGTTATTGAGGGATATATTTCTAAAATAAATAAAATACAGTACTGGAAATAAATATGTAGCACTTTATTAATTTGTATGAATTTGTGGGAAGTTATTTCTCGCAGTCAATATAGTGTATATAGGATGCTTTCTCTACCTACCTTTATGAGGACAAAAATATATACATTGGTAAAAAATGTACTTAAGTAGGCATATACTTTTTATTATATTTTACATTTATTATTATAATCTGATAAAAAAATATCAGTTGCATTCTGCATTGCAACTAACTAAATAATTTTCGTTAGTATTTCACAACTCATGAAACAACCTTATATCTATATAAAAATTATCTATTGTTGTTTGTTATCTCTGAGCGACATAAACTAAACTGGGCTATTAAAACTAAATGACAAAGCCCTGAAAATGCAAATTACATTTTGTTTGCATTGTTTTATTTCTTTATTATTAAAGAAACCAGCGACTCCCCACCTTTTTACTTGTCTTTAATGTTGACATAGATAATATATTAGATGTTGATAATAGCTGTGTTACTTATATATACAACACACAATATTATAATAATTTTAAATTATAAAACACATTTTATAATATTCTTTGAAAGTATACGATGTAGTAATAATTTATTTGAGAACGCTTAACTTAAAAAAACTTTTATATTTATGCAGTTATAATTCATAAAAAAAAAATTGACTACATTTTTGTAAATTACCTTATCTCGGTGCCTAAAATTTGTATTAGTCATAGAAATTAATTTAATTCATTGCTCGTTGGTATTTTGTTAGTTGTTTATAAATAATTTTTTTTAATAATTTAGTTTTAGTTTTTTTTTAAGATATTGTAAAAATTATAACTAACCTTTGGTGTTTAACGAAAAAAAAATCGTTTTTTAACCGACGTGACACGACGCGGCGATGCAATTATTATCTTTTGTGGCACCGATCCGCGCGTTTACATTGCCAAATTAAAACTGATAAGCTTCAACTGAACGATGGCAGTTATATATTGTTAGTGGCCTAACATCACGCACATCTGACGACGTTTTATATTAGCCAGGCTTGCCTTTGTCTGTGATAACTGATAACAGATCTCGAGAGCCACTAGACAAGGGAAACTTTAAAAAAATAAAAAAATAATTTTTTTTAGATGTTTTTATAGAGTTTTGTTTAAGTTTTGGATAAATAACAATCCTTATTAAAATAACAAAAATAATAATAATATATTTTGATTCAAGAGTATCCACAGAAAAACAATTGTCGTTAGTTTGTGATAGGATATAGTAACTAATTACTTCCAAAACTTTGAAATATTTGCCCTAAAACTGTTAAAATTTAGACATGAAGCAAAATAGTTTGAAATTATGTCTTATTTATTATTACACCTCATACCATAAAGCAAAATCATTTTTCGCACCTAATAATTCACCTCAAAAAACAAATTATTTAATTATAACAACATTATAACAAAATTATTAAGTTAGATAACAGATGATTTTAAAATGTGCATCTGTTATCTAATTTAATAACCAGTTAGCGTCAATCATGAAGGAAAAAAATTTGAGGTGACTTATGAGGTACGAAAAATTATTTTGCTTCATGGCATGATATCTAATATATTCATCATCATTCATCATTTCAGCCCTTAGACGTCCACTGCTGGACATAGGCCTTCCCCAATGAACGCAATACACCCGGTCCTCCTCCCTCCGCATCCAGCAGCTTCCGGCCAGTTTCATTAGGTCGTAAAAAAAAATCGTCAGTCCATCTGGCGGAGGGTCTCTGGTTTTGTATAAGCACACAAATGTCTAAATGCATTTTAATTTTTTTTTTACTGGAAAGCGAAAAAAAAGATAAGTACCTACCTTGTCCACCTGCAGCATTTTATGTAAAACGTCTTCTTGCTGCTCTTTCCCAGGGCAAATAAAATTTAAAATAAAATTTGAGGATAACTTAAACGTGCGATTATTTTATCTCATTAGCTTAAAGAGAGTACGACTTTTTCAAAGCTAGTATACGATTTTAACTTTTTTTCATCTGACAGCCCTCAAAGTCGTCTCCATGGTTGCGCGTCTTCAGGATCTTGGGCACGCTGCCCATATATATTATTGTACCGAAGTTCGTATGTGTGATGTTTGTATCATATACGATTCAAGTCAAAAACAAGAACATCTCTGTTATCGTCTAGCCGTCATCACCTAAGGTCATGAGGTTATCCGCTCTCTTAGCTGGGGGCGACCAAACGCTACCCAATCTCCCTGTACCTTGTCTACTTTACAGGGAATGTAAGTTGGCGAGACATGGGATTAACACGTAAAAGCCTAGTTGAGATAGATATATTGACATTTATTCACTGACACAACACAAATTCATAAACTAATATAAAACACATAAATTTCTTAGACAAACATAAGGCTTCGCGGGCTTCCAACGAGACGATAGAACTTCTACTGTTGTGTTTAGAATACGCAGTGCCTGGAGCCGTGTGTGAGTGCGTTCGCCTAACATTTAGGAGGTCAAGGGTTCGAACCAGGTCCGAACTAAAGAGTGAGAAAAAAAAGGCACTGTGGTTTTCGAACAGAGTTAAACTAAAATTGATTGCACCGTCTGTTCATATTTTTGGGAGCCAGGCTGCATGTAATAATATATCTACGTACATATCTAGTACAAGAACGCAAATGTTCTTAAACCAATAAAGTTATTTGTTGAATATTTTATATGTGATACATCAGTATGCCTGTGACAGGCATTAGTGAAGGAAAACGCGGGGAAACCTGGATACGCTGGAGAATACACGGAGTCAGTAGTTCCCAGTTGAATAAAAATATTGCTTATATTGACATGAACACGGTTAGATAAATTACTTTTAGTTTCAAAATAATTTTAGGTAGGGTAGACCCAGGGAGGTAATGAGATCAATGGTTGAACCATTTTAGTCTAAATCGCACTCTGTAACAATATTTTAAATTCAGTGTATTTAACAGTATGTTTCAATTAAACCCAAGTTATCTGTCTATAATGGATGAGATTATAATGGCATTACAAAAATATTACAATTGGATAAGTACATTGCTAAAAAAATATGGGGTGTAGGGAATAAAAAGTCACAGAATGAGCAGTCAAACATAAATCAAATTATAATAATTAATGCCTAACACTTATCAACAAAGGTCAAGAAAATTTAGGTCATGAGGCGACATTTCTTCTGCTCCAAGTGTTGAAGACTATCCCAAAAATATTTACTATAGGTACTCTACTAATACTAAAAATAACGACGGCGACGCTTATTATATTGATTGAATTCTAATCTAATTTAGTTGCCTTTTCAGTTTAAACGTTACAATTGACCCCAGCACCCAATTTAAAAATACTTTATCATTAATTCCCAAAAATAAACAACATACCTAGTTTTTTTATTGAAATCCCGGTAACCGATATTATTTTGTGCAAAACCATAATAACCACAGTCAATACCGTTTTCGATTAAAATACAAAAGACATGCAACATTATATAGTTAATTTTTCTAGCAAATGCCAATAGCGCTCAATCACACACGTACGAAATTACAAATATGAGGAGCTCGAAGCGACACCGAGCCGCGTCCTTTTTACCTTTGCCTGCCTTTGCGTTCCGCGTATTGCTAACAGTTTTTGAATTATTCGCGTTGTTTCAACTAAGCACTGTTTCAATTGTCCCCGGTCTACCCTAAAGTTTCTCTACAACAAATAGTTGTTCGAGTTCATTGTACTTTGACTCCGCTCAGTTGATGTAATTTGTTAAATCTTTGATTCATTTTTAAGTGTAGATTTGTTGGTGGAGTTAGTATGTCAGCCAAGGTTGCTTTTAATTTTATAATGTATACTAATTTTTATATACTTATTTCAATTAATAATTTTAATTTTGAAAGAAGTATAAGAGTATACTCTCAAACAGTAAAAATTATATAGAAAAGAAATAAAATAAATCGTTTGTTTTTAACTCGTAAAGATTAAAGCGTAAAACGTTTTAGCGATAATATAATTAATCACCAATAAATAAACTTACTTACTTTTTTATGAATGAAAATGAATGATGACATAAACAATCACGCTGTACGAATACGTCCGCACGATAACGCTGTAACCCAGAACAGCACTGAATGAAATTCCTACTGATTAGCTTCTGCTGTGTATTCAGTAAATATTTTATTTGCATGATCGATGAGCTCACTGTGTACCGCTTTTCATTTGAAGCCATTGATTACTGCTAGGAAATAAGTATAATTTACGTACAGAAATAGACGCCATATTAACTATTAAAAAGTCTGTGGCCCTATATCCATTAGATTTTTACTTAGTTTATTTACTTTACTAGCTGTGATCGCAGCGCCGCTTGCATAGACTATAGAATTATTGTTTTTATTTATAGGTAGGCAGGTTTACTGTTTCCTCCCTTCCCGCTCCTGGTCGCGTCATTTTTATTTATTAGATTTGTTTATTAGCTTACCCGAACTAACGATCGAAATTAGTTTAAACGAAACTGATCATTGTCTTTGCCATTTTTTTTAACGGGGTATGCAAAATAAAAACAATATAGTCATCTCATCATTATAGTGATTTTATATAGAGACGTAACTATTTTATTTAAAAAAAATTTATTACTCGCTATGTACATCGCTCACTTACGACACGACTAGTCATGATATAAATAAAAAGTATATGTACATTATTATATTACATGTACTTAGTCAACATAGTATAGATAATGGTATACTAACGGAACATTTTTCATTTCTGCTTTGTCATGCCGAAATTGAAAGTGAAATAATCTTCACTAATCACAGTAGTGCGAAGATAAAACCGTTAAATATAGCGCTATTAGAGGAACTTTACAAAAATAAAGTTTAATAAAAAAAAAAACTTTATGACAAAAAAAATATTTGTGAACATTCAGGGAACCCTAGTTTGGGACCCAGGCTACTGCTTGTAATAATATATCTACATAGATATATTTAGTATATGGACCCTACTGTTCTAGAATCAATAAAGTTATTTGTATTTTCATGCATGCAATTAAAATACCCCACAGAATATGCCATCTATTCGTATATACATAAGGTCCTTCTATTCTGCGAGTTTGGTGTCGATACTTGACCAAGTAGAGTTTCAATTGTTCTTTTCACCTTTCCACGTCGATATAGAATGTACGCAGAACAGTATGGGGAAATCGGAGACTATAAGAGATAATTTGTTCTAAGGAATCATTACTTTCAGAATACCGCGAATCGAGAATCTCTCCTGGATATTTTCCAAAAAAAAACTGTATTATTATACCTATTATATTACGAAAATTGATAATGTAGGTTGTAAGAAATAAATTGAACTTTGTCTACAATTAAAAGAAAATGCTGCATTTTTTTCTTATCTCTAAAAGCGACGTCATGGTGCCCTAGTACAAATTACTCTATCTCTTACAGTTTCTGACTTCCCCATACTGACCTGTCTTGGTGTTATATCTATGTACTATATCTTGTATACTATATCTATGTCTATATAGGTACCTATCGAATTAAATATAATGTTACTATCATGTCAGGTGAAATTAATAACTATGCGATTACAGGAATCATGTGCGGTCCGAGTGATCACTGATTAACTGGCTGTTGTTCGCAGTACTTGTTATTTCTTGATTTTTTGGCAGAAGGAAGCTGAGAGCCGCGCACACTGCAAACAAATAATTATACAGAAGCACTGGCTTAGAATATGGCCACCCCAATCTTCCTGTGGGTGTCGTCAAGGCGACTAAGGGATTGCATCAGGGATGGACAGCAGCAGTCTCCTGTGTATATTAAGATCGTTACTGCGATCACCAATTCGTTTATTAATATGAAATACTAGCTGGTGTCTGCGACTTCGTCTGCGCAGGATTAGTATTTCGAGTAGCTTATATTAGGGTTCACTATTTTGGCTATAATGGCTTACACATAAGATATAGATATATACTGTGGAGGGCTTTTTTGTAGGACTATTTAAGATAAACATTTTCATCATACATTACATATGTGTAACTCTAGCGGTTTTGGCAGCGCACGCCAGAATAGCTTGCAGATGGTAGATTTTTTCCTACTTACTTGATATTTTGGACAATTCACACAATATCTTTATAAATTGTAGCCTATGTGTTATTCTGATGTATAAGCTATATTATTGTAAAGTTTCATTGAAATCCATTCAGTAGTTTTTATTTGAAAGAGTAACAAACATCCATCCGTACTTACAAACTTTCGCGTTTATAATATTAGTAGGATTAGTTATGACAAATCCCCCAAAAGACAGCTCATCAAAAGTGGCTAGAGAGGAAGCTTATGTTCAGCTGTGAACGTCTTTCGGCTGATGATAAAAACGATCTTATTATTAAAATAAGACAAATACTTCATTAATACATTTAGAAAAATTGGAAATAGAACCGACAAAAATGTTCTATTAACAGGTTAAAAAGTATCAAATATCCTAATGAATGAACATTGTATCATAAACTCAATTGATAGGACATGAAGAAGACTTTGTCAAACGTTCTATACCTATAGACCACAGATAGAACGGTTATAGACATTTATTTACTTCAGTCTCGCGCGTGCCGATTTTCGGACACAGCGCACCCCTCTCGCGGTCACGTTTCGAGTGAGGAGATACAGATATGCATCTTTTTGTCAATGTTTACCATAGCGTAAAACGAGTAAAGTTTGTTAGTTTTTGCAACATATTGCAAATTGTTGGCACGCGAGTCGCGCCTACTTCACCATTCTATCTTAAAAGGATTTGTAGAGTGTAGACTATGGACCAGATACACTAAAAGTCACATATTAGCAATCTAGTTTGAGAGCAAGCTACTGCTTGTAATAATACATCTACATAAGTAGATATCTAGTCTAGTCTAGTATAACGAACCGAATGTTCTTGAACCAATAAAGTTATTTGCATTCGTGTTCATTAAATACCTCTTACGGCAATTGATCGGGTTACCCGACACTGCAGCGACTCAGACATGTTTCTAGAGGCTGAGGTGAACACGTTTAATTCTATCTTGAGACTGCAAATAGTGTCGTTTGTGGCCAGAGTTGGCAGTGTAATAACGTAATCATTAAGGATTTGAACAGTACTCTTCTTTGAAGCCATATACTAATGTTGGCTGGATATAGCAGCTTAATTTTTGTTTTATACTAGCTGTGCCCGCAGCTCCGCTCGCGTGAACTACAGAATCCGCCGCCGTTCCCACTTCCGCTCCCGTTCTCTTCCCACTTCTACTTCCACTCCCACTCAGACTCGAGACTCTCAATATCCCAATCCCAAGCCCAACCTCAACCCCATCAATATCCCCAAAAACTAAATTTCACTCAAACCCATACGCGCCGGTTGACCTGGCCCATATGATAAACATGAACGTACGAGACGTTTGAGAAATATTAAATTTTTTTTTATCAAAATTTTCGTAATAAAAGAGATGTTTTTTTCATGAATGATTTCTAAATGTGATACTGAGTTACTGGAAGAAATATTAACAGTCGTTTTATTATCATCCGATATAATAGATTCTAGAAAAATTTACTTTATTAATATTTCAGGTTCTAAGTGGCGTATGAAGATAAAACATGCACCAGATTTTAAATTAGACCACCAGCAAGACAACTGTGGAAACTGCATTAAATTTCATTCAGTAGTTTTTGCGTGATGCGGTAACAAACATACATACAGACAGACAGACAGACAGACATCATCATCATC
Organism: Esperia sulphurella; assembly: GCA_947086405.1. Classification (NCBI taxonomy): domain Eukaryota; kingdom Metazoa; phylum Arthropoda; class Insecta; order Lepidoptera; family Oecophoridae; genus Esperia; species Esperia sulphurella. Next base: position 2,331,084 of record OX352261.1, read on the forward strand.
ATGTCAGCCTTTAGACGTCCACTGCTGGACATAGGCCTTCCCCAATGAACGCCACCACACCCGGTCCTCCGCCCTCCGCATCCAGCCGCTTCCGGCCACCTTCTTTAGGTCGTCGGTCCATCTGGCGGCGCACAGTGCGGCCGCCGCATACTTGGAAGCGGTCAAAATTATTATTAACAAATAATTGATGTACAATGAATGGAAACGTTTTAATTTATTTAATTTTAATTATTTTAGTCAATTTGACCCACTATAGAGAATTTTTTTAGGTTAGTGAAGGTAGGTAAAAGAAGTGTTCTTGTGAACTTTGTAAGTAAGAAGTCATGTTATGATATAGATGGTGTTATAATAAGTATTATTAGCAAATCCTATCCTACTATCCCATCCTATCCTATTCTATTCTATCCTGTTCTACTATAATAGTTATTAAATAAATAAAAATAATATAAATGTGAAAGTTTGGATGTTTGTTACTCAATCACTTAAAAATAGTAGAAAGGATTTGAATCAAATTTGGCACGCATATAGTTTATAACCTGGATTAACACATATGATACTTTTTATCTCGAAATCCCTACGAGAACGAGTAATTCCATTATAGGATCTACTAAAATGTACCCCACCACAATGTACCATACTAAAACCACTCCATCCGAGAGGCCACCTATTCCAAAATAAATTCACGAATTGTCAAGACTTTTTGGACATACCCCCCGCTATTGCGATTTTTTTTAACTTGGTTAGAAATAGTGTATTCAGGGTGGAACATAGAAGCATCACCAGCCGATTATTTCTTAACTAATAAAGATACCCGAAAAATTCAAACTGATATTGCTACTAGGTGGTCTGATTCTATAAACCTAACTAAAAATAATAAATAACATAGAATAAGTAGGTACTATATTAAATAGTAGGTACTTACTAGAACAAAAGTGTTTTTTATGTTTGCAAAAAAAATTTGGAGGTCTAAGGATAAGTAGGTAATAGAACACATTAAGATCAAGGGTAGAGGTGATAAAGCCTTTAGGTACTTTGTCATAAAGCCTAACTTATTGCAAAATATTAAAATATAAAAAATGTTAATAATTATTTGATAACCTTTTATTTCAATGTTTAGAACCATAAAAACTTTATATTTATAACTTATTTGCTTTTTTTTTTAGTCATATAAGTACCTATTTATCATTTAAATTTCCTAATCAGCGCAACCTACAATTTCTCTGGCATAATATTTTCTACCCAAAGGTTGTCTGGAAGAAATCGCTTAAAGTGATAAGACCGCCTAAATTGTACTATTTGTAACTTTTATAACTTGTAATTGTATTTGTTTGTGCAATAAAGTGTAAGATAACTCCCCTGCAGTTGCCATTTCTCTTAAGTGCGTGACTTTTCTACGTTTCGATCTTTCACTCACCGAATCAAAACTAGACCACGGACGACCAGGTCCAGCAGGAGAAGTGAAGAATGGGAATGTTTCACTTTGCTGCAGCCAATCAGCGTATTTAGTAGGTCCTTTCTGCGCGCAGTACCGTAGTATTTTCTTTTAACATTATTAAAAAATTCTGAAATTATCATTCGCATAGATTTTTGTTGGTCAGGGGGGCAATTAGTTTTCAATATAATTAATTCTTGTAAATGTTTTCCTTTACAATCCCAATTTTTGGCAGAATCTTGAAATATCAAGTCAACCAGTTCACGTCGAGTAAAATTGAGTACGCCACCTATGTATGATAAAAAAAAATTAACAACGACAAGATTAGCAACTTTTAGCAAGATTTTTTTTCATATCGTAGTTAAATACGGTTTGAGGTATATTTTCTTATAAGTTTTGTTGCGAACAGTAACGAACGGTTGTAACTTTTACTCTCGTAAATCAAATTTTATTTGTAAAATTGGAGTGTATTAAATTCATCACTATTTTTGCAAAAAGTTAATGCATAATGTAAAAATCTATAGTGTTATAAGAAAATAGTTACCTTGAGCTACGGAATCCATGTTTTAGAATTACAAGTACTCGACTCGTTTTGAAATTATAAAATAACAAAGAACTATAATTTTTACTACACGTATTCCGGTCAAATGATTGCATAATGTTTAAACCGGTATTATTCTTACACTTTGTCATAAATCTACCTTCATATTTGCGCATTTTGATAAAGCAACTATTCAACAATATTTACCTATACCTTTTTTTGGCCTACCTTCAGCTTTTTAAAATTGGTTTTTGGCCGACTCTGGCCGCAGCGTGCGGCGGGGCGTCCCACCCTGCGCGTGCCAACCCGTGGTCTCCACTCCAGAACTCGTCTGCCCCAACGGCCGTCGGTTCTGCGACAGATGTGGCCCGCCCACTGCCACTTCAGCCTGCTAATCCTTTCGGCTATGTCGGTCACCTTCGTTCTTCGTCGGATCTCTTCATTACGAATCATATCCTTCAAAGATACGCCGAGCATAGCCCTCTCCATAGCTCGCTGAGCGACTTGAAACTTGTGGATCAGGCCCACTGTCAGTGTCCACGTTTCTGCACCGTAGGTCATGACAGGCAGGACGCACTGATTAAAGACTTTTGTCTTTAAGCATTGTGGAATAGGCGAAGTGAAGACTTGACGCAATTTTCCAAATGCTGCCCAGCCCAACTGGATTCTTCTGTCAGCTTCCCTATCAAAATTGTTCCTACCCAACTGTATTGTCTGTCCTAGGTAAACGTACTCCTGAACAACTTCGATATTGACATTATCGACGATCACCGGGCTTAGGTCGACGTGTGAGTTGGACATGACTTTCGTCTTGTCTACGTTCATCCTAAGACCTACTCGTCTGGAAGAGCAGTTGAGGCTGGTCAGCATTCCCTCGAGATCCTGCAGCGACTCTGCCATCACAACTATGTCGTCTGCAAATCGAAGATGTGAGATGTGCTCGCCGTTTATACTTATGCCCCGTTCCCTCCAGTTCAGTGTTTTAAAGACATCCTCCAGTGCGCTGGTAAACAGTTTCGGGGATATAACATCCCCCTGTCTGACCCCCCTCTGCAACTGGATTGGCTTTGTCTGCTGATTCTGGAGTTGAACGGTCATTGTGGCAGCGTTATACAGGCATCTAAACACCTCGATATATCGCCAATCGACTTGGCATCGCTGCAGGGAATCCAGAACAGCCCATGTTTCTCGTAGTCCACAAATGCAAGACACAAGGGCTGGTTGTACTCTTCGGTCTTTTGTATAACCTGCCGCAATGTGTGGATGTGGTCTACGGTGCTGTAGCCTTTTCGAAACCCAGCCTGTTCCGGAGGTTGAAAGTCGTCAAGTCTTCGGGCGAGACGGTTCGTAATAACCCTCGAGAACAGCTTGTAGACATGGCTCAGGAGCGAGATCGGCCTATAGTTCTTAAGAAGTGCAATATCTCCTTTCTTGAAGAATAATACCACTATGCTCCTACTCCATGCCTCTGGCGTTGTTCCGCTGTGAACGACGGTATTGAAGAGCTCCTGTAGTCGCGTTAGGACTGGCGTCCCTTCGGCTTTAAGAAGCTCCGCTGTGATACCATCGTCACCTGGCGCCTTGTTGTTCTTGAGCTGCTCGAGAGCTATTCTAATCTCGCCCACGTCAACGTCCGGGATGTCTTCCGTGTAGTGGCGGATCAAGGGTGCGCGACTATCGCCCGTGTCTTGGGCCGCAGGTTTTGGCGCGTGTGTCGAGTACAATTGTCCATAAAACTCTTCCATTTCGACAAGTATCTCTGGCTTAGAGGCAACGGTCCTACCATCGGAGGTCCTCAGTTTCGTCATGTGACTCCTCCCAAGTCGCTTGGCAAATACTTTCGATCCCTTATTTTTCTCGATCGCTTCCTCTATGGAGCGTGTATTAGAGCGGCGGAGATCGAAACGTATTTGCTTTTTGACGCGCTTGTTTAGAGTATGCCAGTCTGGCGAGGACGTCGACGTCTCCCGTCTCTGCCTCATAAGATCCAGAGTCTCGCTAGAGATTTTGGACTTGGTACTCTTACGCTGTTGTTGGCAGAATCTGCGGCCCTCCTGACGGACGACATTCGCGAAATCGTTGTATTTTTGGTCAACGGCCTCTGTGGTTTCCAGCGAGGCGCATCGGTTGCTTAGTTCCAGTTGGAACCGTTGGACAGACAGACAGACAGACAAAAATTCTAAAAAAAATGTTTTAGCTTCTATTGGCCCTATAAAGACCTCTCATACATTTTTTTTCAAATATCTCTCATTTACAGACATAGACCAGTTACAGTTTTATTATAAGTATAGATTGCAGTTCATTGACATACCGTACTTATTTGTTTAAGATGCAGTTTTTCTTCTTTTTAAAATAAAATAAAGTATTTGCGTAAAAGTTGCTTTTCCCTCCAGGTTGCGTTCGTTTTACCAACCTGTTTCATGAAGGAAGAGTACTGAATGGGTTCCAAGGCCATGTCTGGATAGCGGGACGACAAATGCGACAAAAACGGGACGAGTGAAAAGAGTATAGTGGGACAAGTCAAAACTGTATTTTTCTCATTTTGGATATAGATAGATAGATAGATAAATTCTTTATTGCACACAAATTAAGGATAACAATAAAATAGGTACAGATTTTTGGAAAGTGTACAAAGGCGGCCTTATCGCTTAAAGCGATCTCTTCCAGGCAACCTTTCTGAAGGAAAATAAGAAAGACATAGCGACAGAGTATTGCAGGTGAAAGAAGAACTGGATATACTTAGCGTAAATAAAAATGAGAAAAATACAGTTTTGACTGCGAATCGAACTTGCGACACCTTTGACGAGTGACCAATGTACCTTACGCCATTCGAGCACATACTTGAGCATTGAAAATAAGCTTACAGTATGGCGACAGTAACTCACACATAATAACATCATCATCATCATGTCAGCCCCTAGAAGTCCACTGCTGGACATAGGCCTTCCCCAATGAATGCCACCACACCCGGTTTTTTTAATACGTCATAAATCGTAAACCGCAATACTATTATTAAAACATTATTCAAAGTTACAACGAACTACAATAACTTTTATATTATGTTACTTGCTGCTACGGAACCCTTCATGGGCGAGTCCGACTCGCACTTGGCCGCTTTTTTTTTGCAAATATCTTCAATGTACAGACACGCGATGTTTACGATTTTATTTATTAGATTTTAAGTTACGTTATGAGTATCTTCCTACTTATAACATAATTGACCCAAAATAATAATTAAAGGGGTGGGCGAGGGCGTGGGCGTGGGAAAATGGAAGTAGGAGCGGGAGCGGAAGCGGGAGGGGAGAGGGAGCGAGAGCGAGAGCGGAAGCGGAAGCGGAAGCGGGAGCGGAAGCGGGAGCGGAAGCGGGAGCGGAAGCGCCAGCGGAAGCGCCAGCGGAAGCGGGAGCGGGAGTGGAAATGGGAGCTGATTCTGTAGTTCACGCGAGCGGAGCCGCGGGCACAGCTAGTAATTAAAAAACACAGAATTTGAATGCCTACCTATCTTATCTAAAACTGGAAATATTCCACTCTCACTCCAACGAGCGCGCGGGTTCATCGGTGTCAAAGCTTGTATTATTTGACTCGACGTCAAATGCGTATGATCTGAGTTAAATTAGACCGACTCGTTGCTCTGGTGGCTTGGTCGTCAGAGGTAATGGGTTCGATTCCCACTAGAGATAGACGAATTTGTATAATTGTACAAGTTAGTCCCGGTCTATATGTTATATTTGTCAATGGTTTTATCCTAGCTTGGGAGTAGCCAATTGTATTTTTATGTAAATACTAGCTGTGCCCGCGGCTCCGTTCGCGTGGACTACAGAATCCGCTCCCGTTCCCACTTCCGCTCCCGTTTCCACTTCCACTTCCACTCCCGTACCCACTTCCCCTCCCTATCCCACTTCCAATCCCAACCCCGACCCCGACCCCGACCCTGACCCAACTCAACAAACAAACAGACAAAAATTCCAAAAAAGATTGAAATGTGTTCTATTACTTATCCTTAGACCACCCAATTTTTTTTTGCAAATATCTTCCATGTACTCGCAATGTCTACGATTTTATTTATTAGATTTTAAGTTACGTTATGAGTATCTTCCTACTTAAAAGAAAATTGTGACCATCTAAACTATGTTAAAAACAAGATAGATAGACATTTACGAGTATTAATAAAAGAAAATTTTATTTATCAAAAGAAAATGAAATAAACTATTTTTATTTTATTTAATTCGTCCGCGTGTACAACTTAACATCACAAATTATTATGTATTTCCCGTAGGAATGAGATGTTTTTTAGTGGTTGAAGCGATTGAGTAACAAACATTCAAATATCCGAACTTTCGCATTGTAATATTAGTAGGATTTATTTAATTAAATATTTTTGTCCCTTTTCTGTCTGTCCGGCGGATAAATCCTAAACGGATCTGAGAAAAAACATTAATATAGGTACCAGGAAAAAGTATTTTTTTTTTCTTAGATATTACAGAGCCGAAGATCGGGTTCAGTAGCGCACCTTGGGAGAGGCATATGTCCAACAGTGGACTCTTTCGGGCTGATGATGATGACAGAATACCTAAATATGTAATGCATGCCTTTTTTCTGTAAAGGAGATGTTTCTTTAGCTACCTCGTCATGATTTTGTAAGCCATTCGAGTCTTTTAAAATAGTGTAACTACGAAGATCATATTTCCTACGTATTTATACGTACGTATTTACTGCGATCTCCAATCTGCCTGCCAAGCGTGGTGATTATGTCAAATCCCCCAATGGACAGCCCACGAACAGTGGCATTCTAGTGGGAAGGCTTAGTTCAGCAGTGGACCTAGTTTGGTTGATGATGATGATTTATATGAACTTACCGAACAGTAAAACAGCAAACACATAAAACGTTGCGGTGCAAGCGATGGATAGAAAGACACCGGCTGCATTGGCACCCACAACTGAACCTACGCGGCCAAACATCAACACTGCCCCCACTGCTGTTCCCCTGGTAACATAAAGAAAAAAAATTACGTTTCCAAATAACATATTTTGCGATAAAATAGTTCACAGGTCGTGTTTGTACGGTCAGCCACAGATCAGGTTTTACAAAGTAGATATTGTTACTGCTACGCAAGGGTTGGTATGTGTTATTGGACACAGTGGCCCACTGTACATATTTTTGAAGTAATATCTGGAATGTTGTTTGGGTTATGTACTCGTAAGACACTAAATAACAGTTAAGAATGTGTCTGGTCATTAACGCCAGAACCAATGAAGAAATTCATTTGGGGCTTTAGTGAATATAGGGCACCGCTGTCTTATCTTTTTAGGGTTTCTCCTTAGAATTTCTTCTTTGGCATATGTAGATTTAGCCTGTGGTATTAGTAAATAAACCGTACTTAAGTTTCGAAAAACTCCCGCACCAAGGAGTTTTTCGAGTTTTCGGGGTTTGAACCCACGACCTCATGAACATGAGGCGAGTGTACAACCAAAAGACAGTAAAGCTTAAAGTCTGTGAAGTGGCTTAGCCCAACGATCTCTATGTACTACTAGATGGAGCGTTCTAAACAATCGCTCTGTTCCACTCAACTGCGGCTCTGGGAGCCGCAACATGTTTCACATTTACTTGGAAACGAACTTTTAAACTACGCAGAACATTTATTTATTTACTAAATATTGACTATTTACCCGTAGCGTCAATATTTAGTAATAATTAAATGGTCTGCGTAGTAAATGCACAAACTTCAATGTGAATGTAATCGAGTTGCGGCTCCCCGAGCCGCAGTCGCGTGGAACAGAGCGATTGTTTGTAACGCTCCATCTAGTATTACATAGAGATCGTTGGCTTAGCCTCTTAATACTTTGTGTTATGTGCAACTCTAGTGGATTACATAGCAAACATTCAAAGAAAAATGATCACAAATTATTTTTTAAACAATAACTTGGGTTTCCGGCTTAGAACAGGGCTTCAATTTTTTCGTGGGTATCATCAAGGAGACTATAAGTCACCAGGGATGGGCAGCAGAGCTCTCCTGTTAATCTTAAGATCATTACTGGATCAAAGATATTGTATTACTAGGTACTGCGATCACCAATCCACCTGCCGACCGTGGTGATTATGACAAACACCCAATGGACAGCCCACCAAATGTGTCATATTGTTGGGGAGGCCTATATTCAGCAGTGGACGTTTTCGGCCGTCGATGATAAAAAGCTTGGGTTGGTTTACCAACAACTTCTCGATTTTTAACATCTATCCCAAAGGTTGTCTGGAAGAAATCGCTGAAAGCGATAAGACCGCCTAAATTGTACTATTTGTAACTTTTATACGTGTAACTGTATTTGTTTGTGCAATAAAGTGTATTGTATTGTATTGTATCTAGTTTAGTTCGACAATTTCGATGAGAAAAGATTTTTAATTAAAATAAACTTTTAATTAAAAATCGTCGATTACATTGAGCTCCATGCATTGTCAACAAACTCTATTTACGTGCTAATTTTAGTTTTATTGTCAGCTGAAACGTGTATTGTAGACATCTATAAACATTTGTTGCACTCATTTCAAACAAACTGTCAAAACCACAATTAAAAATTCTTGAGTAAATTGTAATGCTTAAAAACATCTGCACGCGTAGACAACATGGATCGTGATAAGAACATCAGATACTAATGGCCGGACAAACATATCTATCTATTAACAGATAACGTCTTCATAAAATATCTTTATTTCCGGCCCATGGTCTTGCCTGTAAATGTTGTAGGTCTTTTCATTTGACCTATATATTTTTTTTATTTCTGATGGGATTTTACGCTTGACCTCAATGTCATCTGATGTAAGTAACGATAAGTTCTAAGCGGAATTGCGCTTACCCAGAAGACGACTATTCACTCTTCCACTAAAAAGATTCAAGTTTTACTTGTCCGGAAATACCGAAGCTGGCAGAGAGTTCCATTCCTTAGCTGTTCGTATTATGAAGGAGGAACAAGCATTTTGTTTCCTCTTTCATAATGCGAACAATGAAAGAGGAATCAAAATGCTTATTCTATGGTTTGGCGTTTTCTCAACTCACCGCCGAGCCCTTTTACTCGGCCGCCCACTGTACGTGTGAGAATTGTCCCTCGAAAATGGCTAACATGTCATTTCACAGCTTTTACAACTGGTTGTCGTTTCATAGATTTTGAAAGCAAATGTCGAATTCAAATTTAGCGCCCCCAAATGCTGAAAAATAGCACCCATCAACAATGTGTCCAATAAATAAACCTACAAGACTAAATGAGAGATTTCATGTTTAGTGAAACCCTTCGTTTTCGAGATATTATACGGCTTTTTTTAATTTTAATTTTTAGTCAGATTTTTGGGTGCCACCGCAAGAAACTTAGGTATTTTGTGATTCTGATTTCAAGATATTTCAGGAAAACTTAAATTTTTTTTTATCCAAACCTGCACTCGAGCATGACTTAACACCTTGCCTTTCATTATCTTTCATCATCAGCCGAAATACGTCCACTGCTGAATATAAGACTCCCCAAAAGAATGCCGTTCGTGGGCTGTCCATTGGGGGATTTGCCATAATCACCACGCTAGGCAGGCGGATTGGTGATCGCAGTAATGATCTTAGTATACACAGAAGAACGCTGCTGGCGGTCCCTGGTGCCATCCCTTAGTACTAACGACGTGAACATTGTGGGTGGTTCTATTCTAAGTCGGAAATCACCGCTATAACTACTTTTTATCTTGAAACGGTGAACAAAAAAGGCAGACATAATATTTCTAAACGCAGCCTCGTCCTCATTTACCTTTCTACTATTTCCTGTAATTAGCTCTCGGGTTTTCCTTAACGACTACCTATTGTCAATAAAACGATAAAGGTTTATGATTATAAAGATATGAAGAGATAGACAATTTTAAAGGTCTTTCCGAAAATGGCTGTTACCGTCAGGGATTGTTTTATTTTGATCTGATTATTATTATTAGGTTGATTTTGGTCAATCAGTTTTGTCAGGTTATCTTTATGACGTAAGATATCAGCAATATTGATGTCATCATTATTATTGTTACTCAGTCGGTGTAAACAATAATGGATCGGTCTCGAAGCACGCGAAGAGCAATTATACTAGTATAGGTAATTGTTTATAATTGTTTCAGTTACTCAGGTTGATTGCAGGTGACATAAGTCTTATTGGTTATTATTGTTGTTAATTTTGGTACAATAAAGCGTTTACATACATGTGGGCGTTAGTAGAAATGTTCAATTCAAAAAAGAGACGGAAATTGCGCACTGTCCCAGTGTACTTATGTGCATTAAAGAATCAACTCGAAATAATCGACTTGCCCAATGAAGAATATTTGAATTTGATTATTTTACCATCATCATCATCAGGTTATTTTTGTCTCCACTGCAGGAGCACAACCCTCTCTCATCTGCCGGAGACAGACAGAGGATTTGGCCTACACTCCCCGCGCTGGCCAGACGGGTTGGGGAGGCCTGATTGATGTTTTATAATGTAATTTACCATCATCATCATCAATTCCGCCTGTCCCTGCCCTCAGGACGTCGTCGGTCCATCAGGCAGCGGGGCGTCCCATGCTCGTGTGGGACTGGTTAATCCTTTCGGCTTTCGTTTTTCGTTGGATCGAGTCATTTGCTTCATAGTTCAGGGTCGAGAGTTAAGGGACTTTAATCTATGCTGTAAAATAAATAAGAAGCAAAGCCTGTTTTCACACCTCACCTCATGCTAGTGGGAAAGAGATGTACAGCGTACGCTGTCAGTGGGCCGATTCCCAACGCTGTCAGCTGCAACGCCGACATTGCTGCTGCCGCCACCAACCTGCAAGTGGAGATTTACCATTTTTGTATGAAATTGATTGCTTGTTTTTATTTTTTATTGAAATTCCAGGCAATATTTTAATTTCCGATATCATCATATCAGCTTTTAGACGTCCACTGCTGGACATAGACCTTCCCCGATAAACGCCACCACACCCGGTCCTCCATCCAGCCTTTCCTATTTATTCCGCTTTATTCCTGAAAAACTAAAACAGCATTGACGGAATCCACAAAATATGGATTGACGTATACTTTGCAAACTTTCTTTGAAATGTTGATGGCTGACCAATGCAACGATACTGCGAAATCAATATTATTTTGCGGAAACCAACGATCTCTATGTACTACTAGATGGAACGTTCCAAACAATCGCTCTGTTCCACGCAAGTGGCCACAACTCTTTCACATTCACTTTGAAATTTGTGCAGTTACTACTCAGAACATTTAATAATTGACTAAATATTGACATTATTTAACCGTAGCGTCAATATTTAGTAATAATTAAATGTTCTGCGTAGTAACTGCACAAGTTTCAAAGTGAATGTGAAAGAGTTGTGGCTACTTGCGTGGAACAGAGCGATTGTTTGGAACGCTCCATCTGGTACTACATAGAGATCGTTGGCGGAAACGATAAAAAGTGACTTGATGCTGCCTATGAAGAAACGCCGTGTGAACTTCTCTAATTATTAACTGTCATAAAGATTAAAATTTAGGCCGTTAGGGGGCGCTGCTGGTAAGAATCTTAGAACCGCTAATGTCATCACATCACCATGAATATTAATTTTTTGGAAAAGAAGGTATTGTTTTTAGTAAGAGATACCTGTTCGTAAGAAGTCCAGACAAAATGCAAGCGATACCAGTGGTGATAAACATAGCTATGAGCAGGGTCCGCTTAGAGAGCGGACAGACACTGGTCCCCAGTACTATTACACCGTATACCAGGGTGGTCGCCACCATGACAGCGAATGTGTCGTCGGAGATGCTGTCATCGCAGGACGGGCTTGTCTGCAAGTTAAGATTGATAAATTATTCGTTACCCTTTTGGGGGGAGGGAAGTATTTAAGTATTTACTGGGCCCTATTCTGAAGGCACACCTTTAAAATTGGATAGCTCTAAAATAGGTTTCGTCTTTGTCTTTATAATAATGTGTGAAAAGGATAGCAACAGCTTTAGTGCTGTCAAATTTTAACATTGTGCCTTCAGAATTGTTTTGTATTTGTTTAATTATTTGTTTATTTCATTAGAAAAAGTTACATAAAAATTCATGGGCAGGTGTCTCCTTTTAGGCTCGCAGAGCCTGTGTTAGGAGGCACCGCTCTTCTTTAAAAATATTGTTTCGTATTGTAAATATAAATATAGCATCGTTTCTTCTTATATTAAATATAGGGGGTAACCAAAAATTCTCTAATACTCGACTGACAATGCTGTCATCACATTACATACCTCATTTCCAGCTTGATTCATCACGATGCAGACAGTCCCTTCCTCTAGTGATGACCCCCTCATCACCTTGTTTATAGTATCAGGGGCGAATAGGAATAGCCCATTTAGTCTGAAAAATTAATATACTTTAAGTGACTGACAGATGCCGTGTGGATCCTGGCTTAGAATAGGGTCACTCCTAATCTTCCCGTGGGAATCGTCAAGGGGACTAAGGGATTGCACCAGAGACGGATGGCAGCGTTTTCCTATGTGTATATTAAGATAATTTATGCGATCACCAATCCACTTTCCCAATCCCCCACAATCTCCCAATGGACAGCCCACCAAAAGTGGCATTCTATTGTGAAGGATTATGTTTAGGCACAGAAAGCAAATGCAGTATACGTATTTCGGCTGATGATGATGATGAAGGACAGAGGCTTCAGAGAGGGAATGGGGTGCGGTGAGATGTGAGACGTACGCATCGCACAGCACTGTTAGATATCTGTCACATTCCTCCCACGACGGCCCTTAACTCGGTCTCTCTTGTAATTAATTATGCCGATAATGTACACACATTTTTCTCACAGGAGAAAACAGGAAAACAACGGCGACGTTTATCACTGCGAATTTAAAAAAAATTCGTGATTTTTACGTGAGACGTTCTGTAACTTCAGACTGCTAGTCGAGAAAGGTGAGAGACAATAACGTCCGAGAGGGAGGGGGGAATGGAGCGAGAAAGAAAAATAGTATTCACGAAAAATTCCCCATCACCCAAAAGTAGCCACCTAATTACTAGATTCTCATTATATGTTAAATTATTATAATATTTTATTGTTTTGCTACATTACAAAAAAACATTTGATTTGAATAGAGGGGGAGGGCGTGCGTAGGACGGCTGGCAGAGACTGGATGAGAAGAACCGAGGATCGGGTTCAGTGGCGCGCCTCGGGAGAGGCCTATGTCCAGCAGTGGGCTCTTACAGGCTGATGATGATAATAATAATATTTCAGACATTCACACCAATTATCCAGACCCAAATTAGGCGGAGCCTGTGTTATGGTTACTAGATAACGGATAAACATAATCTATACATATAATAAAAGAGTAGAAAAAACAAAAGAAAAGCGAATCTGTACATTAAAGTAAAAAAAAAAATTTCACTGCCCGGACGTTACTGAAGACCAGCAGAGTCCAAAAATATAATTAAAAAATTTCTTATCTGTCTGTATGTATGTATGTATGTACGGGCTAATCTTGGAAACTGCTGAACAGAATTTGACGGCGTTTTCACTGTTTAATAGCTTTGAGTTCGGGCCTCATACTGGTATAAGTCATATCTCAATAAAATGTCAGGATGCTGATATACAAGTTGACCTCTCATTTCATATCATTTGTATGAAAGTGTAGTTCAACATTACTGGTCTTTGCAAGAACTTGACAGAGATGTTTTAAAGCTCATTTATAGATTTATTTTAGCTGATGTATTTCAGGTATTTCCAGAAGTCTCGATACAAAAAGTTCGCTATTCGATAATTAGTGGCCCTGTATTAGACCGGTGATCGTCGACAATGTCAATATCGAAGCTGTTCAGGAGTACGTCTGCCTAGGACAGACAATATAGTTGGGTAGGATCAATTTCAAAAGCTGACAGAAGAATCCAGTTAGGGTGGGCGGTATTCGGAATACTGCATCAAGTCTTTACGTCACCTATTCCACAATGTTTAAAGACAAAAATCTTTAATCAGTGCGTTCTGCCTGTCATGATTACAGCGCGGAGACGTGGACACTGATGGTGGGCCTGATTCACAAGATTCAAGTGGCTCTGCGAGCTATAGAGAGGGCAATGCTCGGGGTCTCTATGAGGGATATGATTCGTAATGAGGAGATCTGATGAATAACGAAGGTGACCGACATAGCCGAAAGAATTAGTAAGCTGAAATGGCAGGTCACATCTGTCGTAGTACCGAACGGCCGTTGGGGCAGACGGGTTATAGAGTGGGACGCGACGTCCCACGCGCAGGGTGGGACGCCCTGTGCCCAGTGTATGGACGACCTGAAGATGGTGGCCGGAAGCGGCTGGATCTGTAGGGCGTTGTGGCATTCATTGGGGAAGGCATGTCCAGCAGTTTGACAGACATTTTGTTGTACAGTTAATTGGATATGCAACATAGGAAGGGAATAGGAGGGGAAGGAAGTCGGATGGAAAAGAATAGAGGGATTAGAGTAAGAGAGGAAAAATGGGGGGGCAGTGGTAAATAAAGGGTGTAGGAAGGGGTGGGTTAAGGGAAGGGGGAGAGGTAGGAGTAGGGAGTGGGAGAAAGGGTTTTCAACGTTGTGGGAAGGGGATGGAGAAGGAAAGAAAGAAAGGGTATGGAAAGGACAAATTGGAGGGGGGAGGGGGGAAGGAAATATCACCTAATTTGCACAATATTAAAATATATTTTTTTTTATTGATTATTTGATAATCTTTTAATTCATGATAAATGTAAATGTTAACTTTATTTTAAAAAAAAGCGGCCAAGTGCGAGTCGGACTCGCCCATGAAGGGTTCCGTAGCAGCAAGTAACATAATATAAAAGTTATTGTAGTTCGTTGTAACTTTGATCGATGTTTTAATAATAGTATTGTGGTTTACGATTTATGACGTATTAAAAAAACTACTTACTAGATCTCTTTCAAACCAATTTTCGGTGGAACTTTGCATGGCAATGTACATCATATATTTTTTTTAGTTTTATCATTTTCTTACTGGGGGGGGGGGGGACACATTTTACCACTTTGGAAGTGTCTCTCGCGCAAACTATTCAGATTAGAAAAAAATGATATTAGAAACCTCAATATCATTATTGAAGACCTATGCACACGTATGGGTTTGATGAAAAAAAAATTTTGAGTTTCAGTTCTAAGTATGGGGAACCCCCAAAATTTAATGTTTTTTTTTCTATTTTTGTGTGAAAATCTTAATGCGGTTCACAGAATACATCCACTTACCAAGTTTCGATAGTACGAGTAAGTTCTTATAGTTTCGGAATAAAGTGGCTGTGACATACGGACGGACAGACAGACAGACATGACGAATCCATAAGGGTTCCGTTTTTTGCCATTTGGCTACGGAAACCTAAAAAACTGTGGTCCAACGGGCGAAACCGCCGCCGGAACGCTAATTTTTACCCGACTACAAAAAAGGAGGTTCTCAATTGTATAGTATGTTTTTTTTATGTATATTAATATTTTTAATACATAACCAGATTAAAAGATTTCTTTTAGGATTTAGTAACACGTAATACATAAGAATGTGTAATGTTAAGTTGTCCACGCGGACGAAGTCGCGGGCAACAGCTAGTACTTAAATATATAAACATCCAAGACTTGGGTACAAACATTCATATTCATCATACGAACATTTGCCCCTAGCGGGATTCGGACCCGCAACCTCCGGCGTGGCAGGCCGAGAGCTACCCGTTCCGCCACGGAGGTCGTCATCATGATGATGATGATGAGAGGGGGAGGTATGGTGCGGGTGATAGAGGGACCCCCCCCTCGGGTAACGCCTATTTTTTATTCCTATTTACTTAGAGAATGACCTGTGTTCTTACAATGAAAACACCCCAAACATCAATATCCCAGTAAGCGTCAGCCACTTGAGGTGCGGCGGCCGCAGCAGTGCCAGCGCAGACTCGCTCCTCGCTTTTGGAGTCAGGTTCACAGCTGATCCATCCGCCACCGCGCTCTGTTCCGTCGTTAGTTTTAAAGAAGTCACCTGGAATCGACCTCAACGTAAAATCAAATCTTGTCATTATTAAATCAGATACGTATGTAATATGAAGGTTGGCTGGAAGAGATCTCTTGTAGAGATAAGTCCACCTTTTTACACTTTTATGTTATGCCCTTCTTTTTTTTTGTAAAATTTATGTGCAATAAAGAATATAATAATATAATAGGTACCTACATATCACAGAAATCTTATCAAGATAGAACGGTTTACTTCATTCTCGCGCGTGCCGATTTTTGGACACAGCGCGCTCCTCCCGCGCATCATTTATACCTCGCGGTCACGTTTTTAGTGAGGAGATACAGTTATGCAGTTATAAACCGGCGCAATATGGCACATTTGCAAATTTTTGACGATGTTTACTCGACCTTGACTCGGCGCGAAACGAGATAGTTTCATTGCAGATTGTTGTATCTTGATAGGATTTCTATGGTACATATAGTAAATGTCAATTATAATAAGAAGTGGAATTTGCGATACTTATTCCTCGTCCGTCTTACCTAGTTATATATTATCTTTGGTTATACTAAGTGTTACTGATATTTCGCGTTTCAATTATATATAGTGACTATCATTGTCATCATCAGCTCGAAAAGTCCACTGCTGGACATAGGCCTCTCCCAAGGTGCGCCACTGAACCCGATCCTCGGTTCTTCTCATCCAGTCACTGCCAGCCGCCTTACGCAGATCGTCGCTCTATCTAGCCAGGGGGCGTCCCACACAACGCATGCCCAGTCGCGGTCTCTATATTATTAATTAGTAACTATATTATTCGCAAATGATTCGGTTTATGGGTACGATGGGGTACCAATGGAGTGTGGCTGGCAACCTTCAAGTTCCTTATGAAAAAATACCAAATCCGTTCTAATTTTAACTTTATCATCAGTGTATAAGGTGCTGGGTGCGGAATGTGTGTGTTTGTGCTGGAGACGATACGGTTCACTAACATCATATCTAGTTTTGTAATATGTCATTTATTATTTTAAGTAATTTTATACATACATAATGCTCACGCCTTGGTCCCAGAGGGGTAGGCAGAGACGATTGATCGCCACTTTGCGCGATCCTGACACACCTCACTAGCCTCACTCACATTCATCAACCTTTTCATGCACCTCTTTATTCTTCTCACTGCGGACCCCAGCCTTTTTGAGGATGTTACTAATTTGATCCTTGAATGTCCTCCTAGGATGACCTCTAGCTGTAGTTCCTTCCACATTCGCACTGTATATTACTTTTGTCACTCTTCTTTCACTCTTAGGTATATCAACATTAGGTATAATTAACATCTTAGGTATATCAACTCTAAGAACTAGAGCTACAGCCGCTACTACTGACCTCACTCAAGACGAGAGGGAGCGTCGCTGGTTGAGTAGAGACAGTTTCCTTTGTCGACAAGTCGGAATTTTATTAGTCGTGCCATTTATTATTCTCACTGCGGACCCCAGCCTTTTTGAGGACGTTACTAATTTGATCCTTGAATGTCCTCCTAGGACGACCTCTAGCTGTAGTTCCTTCCACATTCGCACTGTATATTACTTTTGTCACTCTTCTTTCACTCATACGCTCGAAATGTCCAAACCAACGCAACATACCCTTCTCTACTCTCTGCATTTATTTTATAAATACAAATATCTCTTGTTTTATTCTAATGCGCATGGAAGATAGATAGATTCATAGAATATCTCAGTTATTTATTACTTGCATCAAAAAAAAATAGTATATACAAGAAGAAACAATCTAAAAAAAAATCTTAAGAATTTTTTGAGATGTTACCAAATAGCACTTAGTTTTATTAATTTGATAAGATAACCTGTGATAAACATTAGTTTAAGTAAATAAAGGAGTCGTTATTTTATTGCAAAGAGTAAATTTTGAAAATTCATATGCAAGCGAGATTTGATGTTTGCCGCCAGTTTAAATGTGGCCTTGCTCTTTGATTATTAATTTAATTTGTATAAAAATATTAAATTTTGTATTTGGTGTCGCAGAATAATCAAGAAAAGCATAAATAACTTTAATTAGGTCGTCAGGCTCTCAAAGATCTCGAGTTAAGTATAGAAGTGACGCAAGGCTCAGTACTAGGCCCTTTTCTACATTTAGTATAATTACCTACTTAACGAATACCAAACAACTTTTAGTGGAAGTTACCAAGCCAAAACTTCCTTAAATAAAAGTGTGTATTTTCTAGATTAACTCCATAAAACTGCTATTTTACTACAAATATGTTATTACAGTACAGACGTATTAGGTAGGGACCGTGAAGTAAATTGCAACTGTCTTTCTTTTTATAGCGCAATAAAATATTGTATTGTAAATTAGTATACATATCAAATGGCATTACCGCTTAAGGCTCATGTGCTCCTGTTAAACTAGATGTTTTTGACCGATGGTATTCTTGTTCTAATTGCTCCAAACGCGCAGGGAATGTCATACTTATTTGTTTTTTTTTTCGAATAAATTGATGTAAATAAATAAGGAAACACAAAAAATCTGAATTCGATACCATCATTGTACACTACGCTAACTAAAATTTGGGTCAATTTTGTCTTTATCAAAATCGAGTCATCAAATCTGAAATAGTAAAAAAAAACTGTTTTTCTTCTTAAAATTCAGGGAGCATAATAATTAGTACCATATGATGACTCCATTTTGATAAAGACAAAATTGACCCTACTTTTAGAAGGCGTAGTGTATCTTCGGCTCTATGGGCTGGGGCGAGGAATGCAGCCACGGTATCCCCTGCCTGGCGTACAAGCCGACTGAAAGGGGTCATCGGGGACGCGGGTGCACGGAGCGGGGGCTCTGTGTACCCATTCTATCCTACGCGTCCCCGGGGAGGGCGGCAGCGAGGTGCGCAGGGTGCGCAGATGCGCAGGGTGCAGGGGGGAGGGACTCTCTCCGCCGAGTGCGAGCGGCGGGGCGCGCGGGGGAGGGTCACTGGAATGCAATACGCATTGATCCCGGTGTCTCGCCTTCTTCTGTGCGTCGGAGACGGCCACCGTGGGGTTTTAGTCGGTGCGATCCCCAGCATGCAGCAGTAAGCATTTCCCCACGACAAAAAAAGAGGTATCGATTTGGTTTTGTGTTACCTTTACCTGAACCCATTTCGTTCCGTAGCGAAGTGTTTAAATAACCTAAAGTTTTTCGATTATGTGACCAGTACACTCACGCAATAATCCTTTGGTTCCAACGCATTATTCACTGCAAATATATGCCTTAACACTTCCAAAGCCTTGTCATGCTGGCCCTTCGTCATCAGGAACTTGGGGCTCTCCATAGCTTGCGTCATCCACAACGCTGTGAGGATCAGCGGCAATGCGTAGATTGCAGTGAGGAGTCGCCAGGGTCGCAGGGTTAGGCCGAAGAACGGGTACCGCCAGTCGTTGGGAAGGATACCCCAGGCGAGAACTGAAAATATACATATTTACTCTAAAACTAGGTAATTAATCTTCCAATCCATTTTAATTTTAGTATTCAATTCAATTCAAATATTCTTTATTGTGCACTAAAACATATAAATTTTTAAACAAAAACAAAACTTACATAGAAGGATGTATTTAGTGTACAACGGCGGCCTTATCGCTTTCAGCGATTTCTTACAGGCAACCTTTGGGTGGTGGCGAATTTTTTGAGGAGTGGAAATACTGGATGCAAAGAGTATACAATTTATATACATATATTTAATTCCAGATTAATAGTCCTATGAAAACAAACGCATTTGCGTCTCGAAAACAAAATACACAATAGATGGTGTTCCTAAGTGGACTGCAAAGTTTACATGGTAATACAAACCTGTTTTTGCTGCTGGTGACCCTTTCATGTATATGTTACCGAGACGTAAATAGCGTTGGTTTTCATAGGACTATGAATCTGGAATGAAATATAAACTTGCATGAATACTTAAATAAATATATGCCTACTAGTTATCGGTAATAAATACATACCGATAACTAGTAATAAGTAAAAAAAATAAGTACTTGTAAACTACAAGTACTTATTTTTTTAACTTATTACTAGTTATGAAACTTTCCAGGCATCTATTTTTCCCAATTGCCGCCAAATAGACGGACTAGTCCAATGTCCTTGGTATGGAAGGTGATTGAACTAGTGCGAGCAGGACGTCTGAGGATTCCGTATATTTAATTTTACAACTCCCCTGACGGATTTTAATGAAACTTGGTAAGTGATAGGTTGTTACTAGATAACCATGCAAAAGCAATCATTGCCCCATAGTAAAAAAAAGAATTATATTTTACTATGCCCATAACAAGCAGGTGTGTAAACCTGTTGGTGTGGAGCTACTCAACTGCTACGGTTGCGTAGCACACGTAGCAAAAATTGTGTAAACAAAATACCTGTATTGGCTTGTGTTGTAATCAATTATGAACAACTTGTTCGAATGCTGATTTGTTCTAGACATAAGCTATTTTTACGCCGGGAAAATACTGAAGTCCCATGGGAAAGACGAATAACCGGCAATCCGCTGAGTCAAAAGATGTATTTAGTGTGGTTTGTATGTAGTTTTATATAATGCTTTTTATATAAAACTGAATACCTAACTGTATTGAAACAAAACTGAGCAATTTTTGGACATTCGTAAAAAACATCTTTACTTCTCTTACAAATAAAGTGCTAAATTAAACATCTTTTATTATCATAAATAAGTCATTATTAAAAAGTTTTTAATGACACGCTGTCATCACGCTGGTATCAATACTCACGAGGACTTAATGTGGATGACAGCATCAGGAAGCCGTTGCACATCATCACGGCGAGGTCCCGCCGTCTTCTGGGCACCAGCTCCCCGGCGTACGCGAAGCCAAGAGACGAGGGGCAAGCCAGGCTGGTATTTATTATAAGAATGTTATTAAATTAACCATAAAAAAACGGCTAATTTATTATGGCGCTGACGATGTGTGACTAGTCCCTGGACACTGGACACTCCTCCTAAGGCTGTAGCCCTGGCTGTCCGTGCATCCCGAAGAAATTCGAAAATAAACTCTTGTAGGCAACGATCTCTATGTACTACTAGATGGAGCGTTCCAAACAATCGCTCTGTTCCACGCAAGTAGCCGCAACTCTTTCACATTCACAATGAAACTTGTGCAGTTACTACGCAGAACATTTAATTATTACTAAATATTGACGCTACGGTTAAATAATATCAATATTTAGAAAATAATTAAATGTTCTGAGTAGTAACTGCATAAGTTTCAAAGTAAATAGAGTTAAAATACATAGAGATCGTTGCTTGTAGCATTTTGCTGCAGTTACCCTTGCTTTTTAATATAACTAGCTGTTGCCCGCGTCTTCGTTCGCGTGGATAAGTTCGTTACTATACGTAGTGAGAATTTTTATTATTGACAATTGACAGCTCAAAATTTTTAGAATAATCTGGAACATGTTAGACCGATAAGATTTTTTTTTTAATATTTTTAAGTATTTGCATATACTGCAGAACATCCCAGATCAATTTAAATATTAAAAAAATTCTAGAACATTTTGGAAACATCTGGAATGTTCTAGAAAAGTTTTTAATATTGTCACTCACGAGTGCACTTAACGCCATTCAGCACAATCTCTAGTTTATATGAGCCGTACAATGTGTTAAAAAAGGATAGAAGTATCCCATCACTAATCGATCGAACCCATATCTCTGGCGCTTGAGTCCAGCTACGACTTAAGCTAAGACACTCTAGTATATATTATCTTTGGCTAAGACCAACGATTCGGTCGATATCATTGGATGTAAAACGTTCTGTCATTTTCAGGGGAGCTACGCGCTTATACACGCTTGTACGAAACACTCAACTAACCGTATAATACCTTATAATACTTATAATCCAAACGGAACCTATGAATTGTCCCTGGATTGACAACTGCTCACTGAGTCGCCAGGACTTTGTTACAGCATTAACACTTCGCTCCTTATAAGTTCTATTGAATAAGTTCGCACATTTGATGGGAAAGGTCCCATCACCACATTGCACAGAATGTGGCGTGGTGGAGGACGCCTACCACGTATTGGTGGAATGCGTCCGGAACGAGTCGTACAGGAGGCAATTTTTTGAGAATGAGATGTTTTGGCAAGTAGGTGGCTGTAACAGTGTCTTGGCCTTTCCTCTGTCAGTTTTGGCTATGAAATTGTATAAATTATATAAAATAGCTATTAGAAATAGATAGTTGTAAAATAGAAAACTTATAGAGCGACATAGTCATGTTTATGACAAAGCTCTTTAAATAAAGATAAAAAAAAACCTTATTATCACTATTTCTTTAGTTACCTGCCGATTAAAAAAAAGCAAAAGTTACTTACAACAGTGAACCTACGAACTTGCACAGCGCGTAGGTGAGCAGGTTCGGCATCAAGGCAGCTGAGAAACAGATGAGACCAGATACTCCGCACGTGAGGAGTAGCACCGGCTTCCTGCCCCTGGAGTCAGCTGCTCGACCCCAGAATGGTGCTGTGAGGATTACACCTGGAATAAAACATTAGTACAAATAAATTAGTTTCAATTTATGAAGAAAGTTTTTTTTTATCGTTCTGTTTTAGCGTTACTTTCGAACGATATCGCTTTCTAGAATATATATTAATTACGAAATTGAATAGGTAGTAAATGTATAATTTCATTGATTAATTTTTATTTATCTTTTAATTGGTAAATATTTTTATCAATAAATATGATTATGGTATGTATGGCTGATTATACGTTAATTATTTTTATTTTAAACCTTCCAACTACCATATCCTAATGCATAAATATACGCTGTCGTTCTGAGGATGGGTATCCGCAGAAACAGTGTGACATTAAGACTGTAGACTGAAAGGCATCAAGTGTCTTTCAATGAGATGGTACCCTGGTTTGTAAATATTAGTTTTCGGTGAAGAAACTTGCATAAGCTTCAAGAGAAATTTGACGTAGTTTTAAAATTACCATTCCACTCTGGAGTTTGCCGATGCCCAACATTGAGCCGTTATCAGGAATGACTATAATAATCTTACCAATATTAGGCACAGATGTGATAATCCCCTTTAAACCCTCCGGCAGATCAAGGTCACAGGCTGCAGCTGGCAAAATGAAGGCGATGCCGATCATTTCCAGGATCGAAGCAGACAGCGTGGCCAGCATAAGGATGCAGTGGAACACTTGGTACTTGCCGACGCCTGAAAGTTTTGTAAAGCAATTGAAATGTAGCGAGAAATTGCTAAAAACAGTACGATAAAAAAAATATATACGATAGTCTAATCACAAACTGATTCCCGGTCACTATAGGTATTAGCCGAAGACATGACAAATTTTAGACCCTTGTATACGGGGGAAGGGGGAGGGGGCGGGTGAGGGGGAGGCGGATGGGGGAGGGGTGAAGGGGGAAGTGGGAAGGGGGTTGTGACTCCGGGGCAAGCGGTAACCTCTCTGCCGTTCAAGGAAATCGCCCATCGCACTATACGAAAAAGGCGTTCGAGGCGTACCAACTATGGAACGTGCTACAACGTCAACCTATCGCCCTTTCGCTGTCCGCTGTAGAAGATATACTCGTACCTTCCCCAACCACCATATCCGGTCCTCTCTCCACCCACATCCGCCTAATTTTAAATCCTGAATGTTCTAACCTTTTTAAGCACAATTTGCACTCACGTAATTGCAATAAAATGTTAATAGATACTTGAATATGTGCTCTTACAATTAACAATAAGGCATATTTTAACAACAATAGAGGGCAAGTCAACTGATATTGCAGTGACGTCCGCGGGATATGCGACTTTAATAGACCTATATTACAGTATATAAACTACTAATAAGTATTTATTGGGATATGTAATGTAATAGTATATATGAACATTATATATATATATATTTGTATCATTCACTTATTTGTGTATCGTACATACATAGATACATACATATAACAGCAGACTATTAGAATTGTCATTCCTTAAAACGGGGTCGCATTCTAGTTTTACTGGAAACATATTTTTCTAGGAATTTCCCTAATTGCGTAGAATTTTATATTTCAGATCAATCGGTTCAGTAGTTTTCGAGTTATCCGCCTTGCTGACACATATATAGACTTAAAAGCTTCATTATAAGGGTACCATAGAACTAAGTAAACGGCCTTTATTATATTTATTCATTTCGAATATGTCATACTAAGCGGCATGACTAGTTGGACTAACCCCTAGAAGCTCTGAAAGTTACAAAAAAACTAACCAGCTAAATCCAGCGCCTCTTCCAGGTCCACTTCCATTTTACACTTGTCCCTAACCAGGTCCATCTGGTCTGCTTCCACCACGAAGACTGTTGGCTTCCTCATTTTCACTTTACTGAATAAATTAATATCATGAAATTAATTCAACAACAACAACAAAAACTAATGCTTAAAATGAATGAATTAAATGAATATTTTGATTAATAGTAGATTTTTTTTCCATAATACGTTACTGGAGTCTACGTTTCTATTGTCTTGTGTTCTATAATGTAAAAGATTACCGAGAATTTTTAGCGAAGTTTTCTTAATAACTTCTGACTATATTTATGGCGATTAGACAACGATCTCTATGTACTACTAGATGGAGCGTTCCAAACAATTGCTCTGTTCCACGCAAGTAGCCACAACTCTCACATTCACAATGAAACTGTGCAGTTACTACCCAGAACATTTAATTATTACTAAATATTGACGCTACGGGTAAATAGCGTCAATATTTCGTAAATAATTAAATGTTCTGAGTAGTAACTGCACAAGTTTCATTGTGAATGTGAAACAGTTGTGGCTACTTGCGTGGAATAGAGCAATTGTTTGGAACGCTCCATCTAGTAGTACATAGAGATCGTTGCGATTAGATTACATATTATATTATCATAAATCTGTTGGCTAAATAAACTTGCATGTGATTTAGCGTAGCAATAAAGCCTACGATGCTCAAAGTAATCCGAAAGAGTTTACTCCCGATTCTGAAAACGCACATTTAAAATTTGAGAGCACTAAAATTATTGTGGGCTTTATCTTATAATACTGTGAGATAGGGACTAAAAAAATTTGTGCTGCCATCAGACGACCTCCGTGGCGGAACTGATAGCTCTCGGACTACCATGCCGGAGGTTGCGGGTTCGAATCCCGCTAGGGGCAAAAGTTCGTATGATGAATATGAATGTTTGTACCCAAGTCTTGGATGTTTATATATTTATTTAAGTATGTTTATCCGTTATCTAGTAACCATAGCACAGGCTCTGCCTAGTTTGGGACTGGATAATTGGTGTGAATGTCTGAGATATTTATTATATATTATTAATTTATGATTACTCCCGATTCTGAAGACGCACATTTAAAATTTGAGAGCACTAAAATTATTGTGGTCTTTATCTTATAATACTGTGAGATAGGGACTAAAAAAATTAGTGCTGTTTTAGTTTTACATTGGCTTCAGAATCAGGCCCCCTACAGCACTGATTACTGAGCTAGGCAAGTTCTAAAAACACCGTCTACCAGCACACTGTTCACTATTCACACCATCTGTTTCGAGCTACTACATAATTACTACTTACATGGAAATCAATCCAGGATTTCTTGAGATATCTTCAAACAAACCACTTAAAAACCTCTTAGCCAGATAACTGATAGTATATCAATCGATTGATAGACTGATTTCCTTAAAGTGTACCTAGCTTTTTGCATCACAGAATAAAATTATAGGCACTACTGGCCCCAGCCTGAATTGAATTTTTATTTTATTTTTGGTATATGTAGAATTTATTTATTTATTCTTTATGCACACAAATGTACAAAGGCGAACTTAATGCCGAAGGCATTCTCTACCAGTTGGCCGTTGGGTCCTGCAGATAACGTTAGTAGGTGCAAATAATACTGAAATTAAAATAGAGAAGTATTAAGATACATAAACAAATACTTATATATGTATTTAATTTGATACTTGCCCATATCTTATTTGTTTAATATCTGTCTCATGTGTCTGGAGTGGACAAACGCGCAAATTGCATCTACCACAATTTCTCACCATGACCAAAGATAATATATAGGTACTAGCCATGACCCAAAGTTTGACGGGTAAAGAATGCCTTCGGAATTAAGTTCGCCTGTTGTGCAACAGTGTGCTAAGCTTGAATAAATGCCTAGTTTTCTTTTTTTACAAAACGCCTGCCAACTGCACATGTTACCAAATACTTCTTCAAATAAACACAGTCAATACACACACATCTAAATCACAATTGTACTAAAATTATTACTATTTTAAATGAACAGCGGAAAGCCCTTTTTTAAAGCATGTAAACTTTTTGGCCGAGTAATGGTTTTACTCGTATCATGGTGTGCTTCGAACTCCTTGTAACAAATGGTGCTGTTCACAAATCTGTTGTTATATTTACTGTATCAATTGTTACCTACTCACTCGGCCAGTGTTACTAAACAAACAATATTGTTAACGTTTAACGTATATATTGAACTAAGATGACTCGTCATCGGGATTTTTTGTAATTGGTCACCGTTGATGTCTTATTTAGTTTTATTATTACGCAAAAAACTAAATATCAGGTGCTACATTGTAGTCGGAATGGTTCAGGTGGTCGTGAGTTCGAATCCAAGCGCATACAAACTAGATTGTACTTTTGTTTGTTTTACCTGGTGGTTGTGACTCTAGTGTAGACTTCAACTGGATGATCAGGACCCTCTAAATGCATTTATTGCTGTATCGCGGCCTGAAGGGTAAGTGAGCCAGAGTAATTCTTATCTAGGGGCCAGAAAGACCTGGCGACACTTCGACCCTTCAGGATCTTTTGTGCCAAACCCCTGACCACCAACGGTCCGCCCTGTCTCCCTCCGCCTTATATTTTTTCTTTGACATAAGCAGCTGCAGAAGAGAGGAGTTCTGGAAAATGTTGGATGATTGTTTGAATGAGTGCGATCCGAACGACAGTCCGGTGTTAATGGGAGATTTTAATGGATGGTGTACAAAGAAATGGTTGTGAAAAAGTACTAGGTAATTTTGGAGATGAGAGAGTAAATGAAAATAATAATAATAATTTATTTTCAAATAACTTCAGATTACAGTGGGTACTTATGTATAACTATGTATATATGGCATGCGATAGGGATCCCTGCTTCCTAAACTAGGTATAAGCCTGTGTCTTAGGAGACAGTTCCTCCTCAACTTAGTTCAGCATTAGAGTTACATTTGGCCATCATCAAAAGTTACATTGTTCTTTTCCTTCTTTACATACGTTACCATTTGCTAGCTTCAGGTATGTTATGTTTGTGCCTATGTGAGTGTGTGCTTGTGTAGGTATGTGTGTGTGGTGAGAGTTTGATTGCAGTATGTTTAGAAAGAAACCTTGTTGTGACTATCCATGTTTGATCACAAGAAGATTCACACATATACGTGGAAAAGACAGAATGATAGAAGTCTGATTGATTTCGTGATAGTGGATGAGAGACTCAAAACAAGGGTTGTCGATACCAGAGTATATCGGGGGGCTAACGTTGGGACAGATCATTTTCTTGTGATATCACGGATAAATGGCCTGTTAAGGGGCTGGCGTCACCGGGCTAAAGTGGCGACAACAGAACTGAAGAGGATAAGAGTGGAGAGGCTGGACGATGAAGAAGTTGGAAATTAATATCTGGAAAAATTGAATGAAAGGCTTGGTGTCTGGGATGAAGCGGAGGAATATGAGTTAGAAGATGCGTGGGATAAGTTTAAAAGTGCTGTGACTGAAACAGCAATAGAAATGTGTGGAGAAAAGAAGAGAAAGAATGGTTCCCCAAATAATTGGTGGGGTAAAGAAGTGAGAGTTCTTATCGAACAAAAGAAGAAAGCGTGGTTGAATGTACTGGCAATTAGAGACAAGAAAAGAACAGACGCAAGAGAGACAGATGACGAGGTAAAAAGCGTCTCATAAATTATTTTAATATTATTATTTAATAAAACATAGAGTAACAACTAAATTGAAATTAAATAGTATCTAATTATAGTCGCGCTGCCGGCTGAATAAGTTTTTAGTTATTTTATTAAACACGCTACGCTCCTTATTCAAAAAAGCTCCCTCGCCGTAAAAATATTATTTGCTCCCTTATGATACAATCTACTAAAATAGGCGTCTACCAAACAGTTTTTACCTTTACGGAGGCAGACTAATGAAGTGACAGTAATTTGTCTGAGAGGCCGAGAATACCGAGTAGGCTGGGCGCATGGGGTAGTTTATACTTTCGTTAAAAGAAATAATCCATAACAAAGAGTTCAATCAAACATACGACTCGTGGAGGAACGGGGTAGCCCTCGGACTGCCACGCCGGAGGTTGCGGGTTCGAATCCCACTAGGAGCAAATGTTCGTATGATGAATATGAATGTTTGTACCCAAGTTTTTGATGTTTATACTAGCTGTTGCCCGCGACTTCATCCGCGTGGACAACTTAACATTGCAAATTATTATGTATTTCCCGTAGGAATGGGATATTTATTCGGGATAAAAACTATCCCATATCCTATTCCAGGACCTATGCTATATGTGTGCCAAGTTTCATCACGATCTGTCCAGTGGTTCAAGCGTGATTAAGTAACAAACATCCAAACAGTCGCATTTATAATATTTAGGAAGGATAGGAAAGTCATTTAACAATTTCAAATCAGCGAAACGCATACTTTTCTATTGTATAATATTTTCTACCCAAAGGTTATCTGGAAGAAATCGCCTAAAGCGATAAGACCGCCAAAATTGTAATATTTTAAGCTTTTAAAACTTGTAACGGTATTTGTTTGTGCAATAAAGTGTATTGTAATGTCGTTTTTTTTACCAAATAAAACCTACGATCGTCCAATCCGTATTCATAGACGTGTAAAAAGTTATTTAAGCATGTGGGTATTAGTACTACGCAATAACGCTCATTTTTAAGACCGCATAACTAAGTTTGTTTGTCAAAGATTTTTGAAAATTCTTCGAAAACTGTGCTAAATAGAGTCATCGTTTTACATTCCCTGTAATATTTGCATTAACCTCTATCAATTCTAATTATTTCAGATTTTTTGTTGTGGTGTTTTATTTTAAATTTATCATCTTATGTCGAAAACTAAGCGCAGAAAAAGAAACGAAAACCGGCAGCGAAAATAGGACAGGAAATATTAACATTAAGTATATTAATACCAGGAACGCATGACTCGACTGTATTTAGAAGTAGTACCTTTTGTTTTTACCACATAATGCAATTTTTTAGAACACCGTTGATAAGCCGAAGGTCACATGTTCGAGCGCACTCAGATGCTAATCTAGTTGAAGATTCTAATTGTTCACAGTGCTGGGGATTCCCCCTCTCGGTTGTATGTATATCCGTATCCTGCTGTTTGCGAATAAAAAGTCAGCAAAGTGTAAGACGTACACAACGTGCGGGTTCCGTCATTACTAATTCTTAGGTTTTTTTTAAAACCACTGAAATATATTCCTTTCCACAATTTTTTTTCCATCATTGCTGGGATCAAAATCAAAATCAAAATATTTATTTTCAAAATTGGAATAAATTATTCTCTTTTTGACGTCAAATTCTGCCTAAAACTACTCCACTTCCACCTGTATAACCGAGGGGAAGAAGTGGCAACAAACCCAACGGCACAGGGCCCTACCTTTGTTTTATCTTATTCATTACAATCATTAAGTCTACCTATGCTGAGCCATCAAGCACTCCATGGACTTTTATCATTTAAGTAGTCATCTAACTTATATTAGGCTTTCTTGCACAGATTAACTTCGAATGCCGAGCAATTTTCACTTGTAAAGTGAGTCTGTGTGTAAAATATTATTTTATTTATTTTTATTTTCACAAAATCACATCCACACCGGGACCAATTGTACAAAGTTATCTGACCCCAGAATCCACGACCTCTGGCATTCGAATCCAATAACTAAGCAATAGGCTAGAGAGGTAGTCTAATCTAATAAGCTCATTTGGTCCAGTAGTGCTATTCTGTAAAATACAAACTCACGTGGCGAGTCTCACTCAAGTGACTTCTCACATCAAAACCTAATCCATTGGCATTCTGTAAACATTCTAGAGCACTGTCGACGTGAAGTGAGTTCTTTGTTCACTTTACGTCGATAGTGCTCTATAATGGTTACAGAATTACCAATGGCTTAGGTTTCAAAGTCAGTGAAATCACTCGATTGAGTCTCGCACGTGAGTTTGTATTTTACAGAATAGGACTACAGTAGTTTAGTTTAGCATTATCTTTCACTTTGTTAGTATGTATATTTCAAAATATTCCTTATATATTTATATACTTATATTTATTTATTAATGGTATTTACCAGGTTTAGTATCGTTTGTTATGTATGTACACACAGGTCTGCCCTATCACGAAGTTTTCTCTGTCACTGGTAGACTGGCAGAAATCTCTTAAAAGATAAGCATTACCATTTCTACATGTTATTTTTTTCCTTACTTTTATTGTTTTGTATGTTTTTTTTTCTTTTGTGTGAGCATTAAATTGTTTAATAAAGTAAATAAATAGTTTTCGAGTTATACAGCGGAGTGACAGACAGATATATTGGATAAAAACGTTTTGCTATTAGCTTCGAATCAGTTCCGACAGCACCTTAAAAATAAATAATTAATAGAAGTTCAGTTAACACCTGTACAAGCCGCAAGTCACGGATAAAAATATTTATTTTGATGATTACTACACATTATACCTAAGTACTGTACGATGACTCGCTTAGCTCAGTTTGAGGAGGTGTACTTGTTGCGTGAAAGGGTCCTGGGTTTGGTTGCCAACCGAGCGAGAGCGTTTCAGCATTCAGCAATGATTAATTAGATCATCATCAGCCGAAAGAGTCCACTGTAGGACATAGGCCTCTCCCAGGCGCGCCACTCTTCGGTTCTTCTCATCCAGTCACTGCCAGCCGCCCTACGCAGATCGTCGCTCCATCTAGCTAGGGGGCGTCCTACACTACGCTTGCTTATAAATCAGATGTTATAAATAAATAAAAATATTTTTGATGACACCAAGCGATATAGAATTCAATCATAGAATCAAATGTAATTTATTTATTTATTTAAAATAATCTAATAAATAAAATCGTAAGTGGGAGTGGGCTTGGGCGTGGGCGTGTGAAAAGGGAAGTGGGTGTGGGAGCGGAAGCGGAAGCGGGAGGGGAGCGGAAGCGGAAGCGGGAGCGGGAGCGGGACCGGAGCGGGACCGGGAGCGGGAGCGGAAGCGCCAGCGGAAGCGGGAGTGGGAATGGGAGCGGATTCTGTAGTTCACGCGAGCGGAGCCGCGGGCACAGCTAGTTTACAATTTATTCATCACTCTGACTTTTAAACTAAGTAGAAACTTGTGGCTTAAAAGTCGTTTTTCTATTCCCACACTGGGATTTTCTTTTGTATTATAGGATATAGACAAGAATAAAACAATTTACAAAATATCATCCAGACTAGGACCATCCTGAACAAATCGTGCAAAGTATGTCCCTGGTAGGAATCGAACCCACGATCTCTCTTAAAACATTTGCTCGAAATATCGTATAGCGGACTGTATAAATAAAAACTCGTTTCGTTTAGAATTATTTATTCGAAAATTATGCCTGCCAATAAACAAACTGTATTTAATGCCAAATCAATAGTCATAAGAAAACAAACGCATTTGCGTTTCGAAAACAAAATAAATAATAGACGGTGTTCCTAAGTGGGCCGCAAAGTTTACATGGTAATACATACCTGTTTTTGCTGCTGGTGAGCCGTTACCGAGACGCAAATTTCGTTAGTTTTCGTATGATCATTGGTTTCGAACACAGAAATCCTATCAAGATAGAGCGGTTATATCAACTTGTTTACTTCAGTCTCGCGCGTGCCGACAGCGCACCATTTATGCCTCGCGGTCACATCTAATGAGGAGATACAGTAAGGCAGTTAGAAATCACGCAATATGGCACTTTTGCAGATATTTTGTCGATATTTACCCGACCTTGACTCGGCGCGAAATGAGCGTTTGATAGTATTTGCAATATATTGCAAATCATGAGCACGCGTGTCGCCTACTTCGCCATTCTATCTTGATAGGATTTTCTGTTTAGAATGAAGTATACGTTCGCAACGAGTGGGAGTTCACACCCTTACTCGCACTGTTCACGCGACAGTATCTTTGTCGATAGTATAAGTAATAGGCTGCCGTGTGGTTCCCGGCTTAGAATATGGCCACCCCCAATCTTCCCGTGGTTGTCGTCAGGGCGACTAAGGGATTACAGCAGGGACGGGCAGCAACGTTCTCCTGTGTATATTAAGATCACCACTGCGATCAGCAATTCGCCTGCCAAGCTGGTTAGGGCAAATCACCCAATGGACAGCCCACCAAAAGTGTCATTCTATTGGGGAGGCTTATGTTCAGCAGTGGACGTATTTAGGATGATGTTTACCTACTAGATTGATTGTTCGATGGAACCTTAAATGTTTATGCGCAAGTGTCTATTTTTTTTATTAGCGATTTGTACTTCTTCCACGTGTTTGTTAATTTAAATGTTTTTTATTCCGTTATTGACATATATTAGGCCCGATTCTGTAGGCACACATTTAAAATTTGACAGCGCTAAAATTGCTTTCGTCTTTATCTACATAATACTGTGTGACAAGGATAGCAACAGTTTTAGTGCTGTCAAATTTTAACATTGTGCCTTCAGAATCGAGCCCATTGTATATTGTACTGAATTAATTGCTGTAATTTTAATATGTAATAAAAAAATGTTTAATTTGTAAAACATTAAACGTTAAGTGTCGTACGCCTGTGGGCAAAATACAGAGCACGTAACTGTAATCGACCATCTTAAAATACCTGTGTTTACGATTAAATGATTTGAATTTTGAATTCCACGCCGTCTGGCGCAAGAAAACTGCGTCATCATTACGCAGAGTGCGCGGGAGCAGCAACAGCATCATAAAAATGATAGTCGATAGAATGGACAGTCCTCTGGTTGTGGATACTCACCCAGAGGACTAAATCACTTTTAGTTATTAAGTACTAACTAAGTAAGAGAGGAGCCGTGTGGTTTCCGGTAGAGTAGAATAGGACCACTCCAACTCTTCCCGTGGATGTCGTACAAGGCGACTAAGGGAATACATTATAAAACATCAATCAGGCCTCCCCAACCCGTCCGGCCAGCGCGGGGAGTGTAGGCCAAATCCTCGGTCTGTCTCCGGCAGATGAGAGAGGGTTGTGCTCCTGCAGTGGAGACAAAAATAACCTGATGATGATGATGATTAAGTACTAACGTAGTTTAAGTCTTTACTAACACTAATGGATCAATTGTTGTACTTAAAATAAATAAATTAAATTAAATTATACTTGATGTCCACATAATGCAACAAGTTAAAAACTATTAATAACAACAAATAATTATTTAAATATACCTATACTACAGCTATAAATTATCTGTTGTCACGTTCAGTGTCCACATTGTCGTGACTTGAAGATCCCGCCTGGTCCTTGGGCAGGAGGAAGCTGAGCCCAGCACATACTGGAATAGATAAACCACAACCATTTGAATGACAAAGATGCCTGGTACTAATGTTGATCCAGCTTCGCACAATCTTTATATAATTGTCTGCAAACTTGATTTTAAAAGATGTGTTGCGTGAAGTTTGCTGCGCCGTTTCTTCTTCACAGAGCTAACACCTAGGAAGCGGTAGTCGATAAAAAAATGACGTGTATAAATGTACCAAGAGTACTCATCTACACTAATATTATAAAGAGGAAAGATTTGTATGTTTGTAACGAATAAACTCAAAAACAAGGTACAGAATTGTTTTAAAAATTCTTTCACCATTAGAATGCTACATTATCCCTAAGTAACATAGGCTATATTTATTACTATAAAAAATTAAGGATCCCTACTAAAACTTCAATAATGTAACCCAAGTTGTAAAGGGGGATGGGGGACAGGAATTAACGCTTAATAAGTTTCAACTTTATTTAATTCTGTAGTCCACGCGAGCGGAGCCGCGGGCACAGCAAGAAATGATTTTGACTTTGACACACATTTAATTTTGCCTCTTTTAGTATGATTGCCCCCTCGCTCTTAGTGCCTTGTCTCACACCCTGTAAGGTTGGCTGGACGAGATCTCTTTTAGAGATAAGCTCACCTTTGTACACAAAATTTGTAACTGTATTTACTTTTAAAATTTGTGCAATAAAGAATATATGATAAGTTATCACTTATCTGATTCTGATCGATCACACACAGACACATACACTATAACCGATAAAATAACTAAGCTACTTACAGAAGACTAGAGCAGCAAAGCCGTAGAAGGTGGCTGTGCAGGCCACGGCGAGCAGGTAGCCGGCGACGGTGGCGCCCGTCACCGCGCCGAGCCGACCGAACATCAGCACGGCTCCCACCGCTGTGCCCCTGGTAACAATAGAAACTAAATTAGGGATTTTCTAATAGTAAAAAAGAAAAAAAAAATTGAAAAATTTATGGTCCTTATATTTGAACGCCTGGACTAAGGGTAAGGGTGTCGCGGCTTGCAGCACTTGATCTGAAGCGTCGGATGCTGAAGCGATTTTCTAGTAGGTATCTTACGAGGGGCGTTCAAAATATTCTCGGTATTGATATCTTACAACCTCTTTTTGAATTTGTTTTGTTACTGGCTGCTAAGGTTCATTCGTTGACTTTAAAAAAAAGTATAATTCAAACCGAGATGTTCTTTTGTTTTTCTGCAATTTCTGAACAAACATGAACACTATGAGTGAATTAACAATGTTAACGAAATTAGAACATCGTTCCGTCATAAAATTCTTGACAAAACAGGGTAAAAATAAAAAAAACATAAAAGAGGAAATGGATTGTGTTTACCGTGAGTCTGCTCCTTCTTTATCTACCATTCAAAAGTGGTCAAGCGAATTCAAACGTGGCAGGGAGAGTATTAAAGATGACCCTAGACCTGGCCGGCCTGTAGTAGCTACTTCACAAGAAAATATTGATCAGGTGGAAAACCTTATATTGGAAGATGGTCGAGTGAAGATAAAATCAATAGCTCAAGTAACCAATCTTTCTATTGGTACCGTACATGATATTATCCATGACCATCTTAATATGTCAAAAGTGAGTGCAAGATGGGTTCCGCGAATGCTGACTCGGCTTCAAAAAGATATGCGTGCAGCTTGTTGTTCCGATTTTTTTGACCTGTGTGGCGAAAATCCTGATGAGGTGCTGCAAAAGCTAGTTACTGGAGATGAAACCTGGGTTCATCATTATGACCCAGAGAGTAAACAGGAGTCCATGCAGTGGCACATTAAGGGTTCAGCTCATCCCAAGAAGTTCAAGGTCGTCCCTTCCGCTGGCAAGGTTATGGCAACAATATTTTGGGATTGTGAAGGAGTATTGTTAATCGATTATAAAGAAAAAGGTGTAAATATCACAGGACAGTACTACGCAAACATTCTACGTCAATTAAGGGATGCAATCAAAGAAAAGAGGCGAGGAAAGTTAACCAAAGGTGTTCTGCTTCTGCATGACAACGCCCCTGTCCATACTGCTCATATTGCCAAGGCAGCTATTGCTGAATGTGGGTTTGGAACTATAACTCATCCACCGTATAGTCCGGACTTAGCCCCCAGCGACTTCTTTTTGTTCCCCAATCTCAAAAAGGATCTGCGTGGAAATCGATTTTCTGACGATGAAGCGTTGAAGGCGGCAGTGGACGAGCATTTTTACACCAAGGATAAAAAATATTATTATGAGGGATTAAAAAAAATAATTGATCGATCTTTTAAGTGTATTAACATAGGAGGGGAGTATATTGAAAAATAAAAATATCAAACTTTTCGTACTTGTTTGTCTTCATTCGAATACCGAGAATATTTTGAACGCCCCTCGTAGTTGCTGAAGTTAGCAATAGATGGCGTTGCAGTGATCACTATCAGTTGTAACATAGGTACTTGTAAACTTGGCCGGTTCGGTAATGAAAAGAAAATTATGGAAAATCCAGGAAAAAATAATAATTTCACAGTGGGATCTCGCACCGCCTAAATAATAATTATAATTAGCATTTATTTTCAGGTACCCATACCCATATTACTTACAAAAGAGACACAATAACTATAAAGATAATTATAAATTCTAAATTTTTGATTTCGAGTTTGCCATTTGTTGTTATAAAACATAAATAAAAGAATATTTCGACAGTTTCACGTATATTTTCATTTAAACTATAACTGACGTGCGTCCCACACGAACGATGTTGAAAAGGAGATTGAATGAACGAACCGTTAAAATACAATACAGATTATAAAAGCTTCAACTTTAGTTCGTTCCGAACACCATTCTCAGTCAGGTGCATGGCTATCAAGTTTTTTAAATTTTTAAAGCAGTCGGCAATATTGTCAGTAGTCGCTCCCAGCAGAAAGCTGTCTGCGTTCTCAGGATGGCTCACTATAGGGTCGCTCCCGGATCTCTATATCTGTTAGTTAGCAAGGTGAACCGGATATAGGTAAGGCCGGCATTTACTGTTTATTGATGTTACACGGAAATTCAAATAACGATGACATGGTGACAAATCCATAGAGTAGTTTAAATACACTGGCAAGATTGCCGTTATTTTAATATAGACCTATTGTTTTAGGACTTTTATCGTTATTCCCATAGACTTAGATGGTCATTCCCTTGTAGGGCCGGATTATCCATTAGGCAGTGTAGGCAACTGCCCGAATCGGCTAGGGGCCCCGTACCCTGTGTTTTTTTAAATGTTGTTTAGAGCGAAAAGAGGAGTAGGCGTGGGCCTGGGCGTGGGCTTCGGGGACGGAGTCGTAGTCGGATCGAAAGTGAGTAGTCCACGCGTTTATACATATTTCAAGAAGTTAGAACACGAATAAGGAACCCCGACACGTGCATTGCCTAGGGGCTCCGACATTGTTAATCCGGTTCTGCTTAGAACTCTTTATTTCATAAATATTATATTAAGTGAATTACCTTATTTACAGCAAGTTATTGTATGTATGTATGTAAACGCTTTATTGTACCAAAAATAACAACAATAATAAAATAGGAATTAAATGTGTACAAAGGCGGACTTATCCCACTTAGGGATCTCTTCCAGTCAACCTTAGAGTAACCGAAAGGACAACTAAAATGCGTTTAGTACCAAATTTGATAAAGAAATGTACTTTTAATACAGTTTGAAAATACATATTACATAAACATAAACGAACAATACATACATAGACGATACAGGAATAAGTGAATGATACAAATATCTACATATACATAAACTCATACACATTATTCGGTATGTCTCGCGATTAATTCTTCAAAGTAGCACTAACCTGAGGCTCGTAGGGAACAGCTGTACAGTGTATGCAGTGATGAGGCCGATGCCGAGCGAGTTCAGCTGCATCGCTGACATGGCCACTCCTGCCACAACCCTGAAAACGTCATTGTTTTCAATGACACTAGTGTATACAAAGTTATTCCTTGATTACCAAAAATCTGATACAATCCAATTAGTTTGCACACCCTATAATCCATAGACGAAGTAATGAAAACCATAAAAAGTAGTATACGTTACTACTTAGTAGTCTACTTTATATGATTTATATTACTTAATCTATAGATTGTAGGGTATGTTCTGTGCCCACGGCTCCGCTCGCGTGGACTACAGAATCCGCTCCCCTTCCCACTCCCGCTCCCGCCCCCGCTGCCGCTCTGAATAGTACCAAAGACAATATATACTAGAGTATAGTACGGAACATTAAAATTATACCTCTTTGTTATATTGCATACTAGCCTTACCTACTAATGTATTTGAAAACTAAAAATGTCCATAACTTTTGATTGAGTAAACTGATTGCGATGAAATATGTTACTCCGAGTTAAGCCCTATGTTTCTGTGAAAGGTCCATCAAAAAAAAACCGCACGGTGAAATGGTTAAAGTTGTTTCATTTTGTTTTGGTAACCTATTCTAATTACTTTACACTTTTAGTACCTACTTATACGAAAAAATTTGAAAGACCACATTTTTACCCAACTACGGCGAAGCCAAAAGAAAGGTTATGATTTTAGCAGTTTATGATTATTAATTATAGGAAAGAGCTACAGCTAGAGGTCGTCCTAGAAGAACATTCAAGGATCATATTAGTAACGTCCTCAAAAAGCTAGGGTCCGCAGTGAGAAGAATAAAAGGAGGTGCATGAAAAGGTTGATGAATGTGAGTGAGGCTAGTGAGGTGTGTCAGGATCGCGCAAAGTGGCGATCCATCGTCTCTGCCTACCCCTCTGGGACCAAGGCGTGAGCATTTTGTATGTATGTATGGTTATTATTATACCTGTTAGTGAGTAATCCAGAGAGCAACGTAGCGGCACCGCTGGCGATGTACATGGAAATAAGTAGAGTCTTCTTGCTGAGCGGGCTCATACTGGCTAGCACCACTATCACGGCGTACGCCAGGGTGCTCACCACCATGATGAGGAAAGTGTCCTGGGATATGTTGTCGTTGCACGTACTGGTAGTCGTCTGGAAATGTATATCGATGATGAGTAGGTACGTGAGCTACAAACCTCTAGGAGGTTGCACAGAATAGCAGAGTTGGAGTCTTCACGACTTCATCATCATCATCATCAGGTTATTGTTGTCTCCACTGCAGGAGCACAACCCTCTCTCATCTGCCGGAGACAGACGGAGGATTTGGCCTACACTCCCCGCGCTGGCCAGACGGGTTGGAGAGGCCTGATTGATGTTTTATTATAAATGTATACGAGGCTACCCCGTTGCTGCCGCCCTGCCCGGGGACGCATAGGACGGAATGGGTGCACAGAGCCCCCGTTCTCTGCACCCGCGTCCCCGATGCGGCTTTTGATTTTAGTCGGCTTGTACGGCAGGCATACCGTGGCTGCATTCCTCGCCCCAGCTCACAGAGCCGATTCTAATTTAAACTATATCAACATTAGATAAGGCGTTAGAGCTGGTCACGTGGGTAGTCTTTAAATTCAGTTACGTTCATTAAACTCGGTTAAATTCATTGTAGGTACAAATGTTGATTTGTTCTGGCTGAACACATCCTAAGTTTTATTATTCCAATTAAATACTAGATATTATTTACGAATTATCAACATGACTAACACGGGAAGGTCGTAGATATGGTACTTATGGAACAAAATAACAGTGACAAAGTAAATTCTCCGGGTACAGTTACCTGATTGGCCGGTTGATTGATCAATACACACAAAGTTCCTTCTTCATCCGAAGATTCTCTCAACACCTTGTTCAAGGTGTCAGTAGCGAACATGAAGAGGCCGTTCAAGCTGAAAATGAATGACTGTTATTTACTTTAAAAATAGACTGTGAGGAACACCGTTATCTTACATAATAGATAGCTCAGCGGGCTATGGAAAGAGCTATGCTCGGAATTTATCTAAGGAACACGTTCGAAATGAGGTAATCCACCAGAGAACTAAAATTTTCGACATTAAGTTAGTAGGCTGAAGTGGACATCTGTCGGAGAACCGATTACCGCTAGTAGTAAACGAGTTCTCGAGTGGAGACCGAGACTGCGCACGCGTAGTGTGGGGATGCCACCTGGCAGATGCAGCGACGATCTGCGTAGGGCGGCTGGCAGTGACTGGATGAGACAAACCGAAGATCGGGTTCAATGGCGCACCTTGGGAGAGGCCTATGTCAGTGGACTCTTTTAGGCTGATGATGATGAACAGTCTTTAGTCCAAAGGTTAAGGGCTCCACTCTGAGCAGGCGGGATAGTGATCGCAGTAACATCATCACCAGATCGTCCCTCCCTCTAGCCAGGGGCGTTAAATACTACGCCTACCATCGCAATCTCCACTCAATAACGTTACCCCAACGGTAATCAATCAGTTTTCCAACAGATCCCAGTGTCAAAGTCAAAGTCAAAATCATTTATTGCATATGAGTACACTTGGTACATTTATACACGTCATTTTTTTATCGACTACCGCTTCCTAGGTGTTAGCGCTGTGAAGAAGAAACGGCGCAACAAACTTCACGCAACACATCTTTTAAAAATCAAGTTTGCATACAATTAATAAAGATTTTGCGAAGCTGGATTAACATTAGTACCAGGCATCTTTGTCATTCAAATAATCGTTTACTTTATAATAGGCTTTCTTACAAAGTTGTTTTTTAATGTGAATCTTAAACTTTCTGTCCGTCATATTTAAGATTTCCTCTGGTAGTTTGTTGTAGAAGCGTATACATTGCCCCGTGAACGATTTACTGACCTTACTTAGTCTTAAACCTGGTAAAACAAGTTTATTTTTATTTCTTGTATTATAACTATTATTGTCACAGTGCCTCAAAAAGAGAGATACATTTTTTCTGACATATAAAATATTATCTAAAATGAATTGACCAGCTACAGTTAATATGCTTATTTCTTTAAACTTTTCTCTTAATGAGTCTCTACAACGCAGATTATAGATTGCCCTAACTGCTCTTTTTTGCAAGATAAAAATGGTCTCTATATCTGCTGCTTGACCCCACAGTAGGATACCGTATGCCATGATACTGTGGAAGTAGCTAAAGTACACTAACCTCGCGGTAGCAACATCGGTTAATTGTCTGATTTTCCTTACGGCGTAGGCGGCAGAACTTAATCTGCCAGCTAATGAAGTTATGTGGGGTCCCCATTGTAAAGATGAATCTATAGTTATACCCAGGAACACAGTACTTTTAATAAATTCTAGTGTGTCATTACCTAATGTCACATTGTTTTCTACATTTCTTACATTTGGTAGAGAGAATTTAATACATTTAGTTTTCTTTGTATTTAATGCAAGGTTATTTACACTAAACCAGTTAAAAATTTGCGTGAGAGTATTATTTACCTCAGCAAGTTCACAATCTTTTCTGCTAATTTTAAAAATCAGCGAAGTGTCATCGGCAAATAAAACTATATTGGACATGTTTTGTATTAAAAAGGGCAAGTCATTTATATATACAAGAAAAAGAAATGGGCCCAGAACTGAACCCTGGGGTACCCCCATTTTCACGAATGACCCAGATGACCGAATTCCGTTTATATCTACTTTTTGTACTCTATTTTCTAAGTAAGATTTAAGTAATTCGAATGCTCTGTCTTTAACGCCATAATGTTTCAGTTTAAGTAGCAAAGTTTCGTGATCAACACAATCAAATGCCTTGGAGAGGTCGCAGAAGACGCCTATTGCATCATGGAAGTCTTCCCAAGCATCATGGATATTGTTTAATTCTTACTAAAATATAATTGGTAGGTAATTGTATATTTTTTCGCACCGCTAATTTTGTTCGGTTGCGATCTTGCTTGGATGTGTGTGACGCGCCAGTCGCTCGTCCTACGCCCACCTAGCTATACGAACGTTTCGTATTTAGCACCTAATTAAACGTGGATATCTCCCGGGAGCCGTGCTTTCGTGTTGTCCTCAACTTGAAGAACTATAAGACTTGTCCAATTGTGAGAGACTGTTATGTGCCGTGCCATACTCGTGCCACGCCCAGCTTCTTCCCGCCGTGCGTGATCCTGGAGCTGCAGTCTACCATCCAGATAGATGGTACACTGTCAAGGTTAGTGGTGCTCTCTTACTTACCAATTTGGGCAAGGATTCTTCATACCTTTTACTTATTCAATTTACACCTATATACAGTCCACTTATTATAATTAAAACCAGCCTATATTTTGTTGTGACGAAACGCAACAATTTTTTTGGTCCATCGACCCAAGGATCCAGTTAAATTAATCCAGTTATTTTGGTCCATCAATTCCAGTTAACCAATATTTTGGTCCATAAATCTCACATTCTAGCATTTGGTTAGTCCATCTTGGTTCCAAACGACTGTTTTGATCAATAGACCTTCCATATCTGGTTAAATTATTTATTTATTTGGTTTACATTTTAGTCCGTGACAAAATAAACCAATATTCTTACAATAAACGTATAAAGACGTTCTTTATACAGTTTTTAAATTTGTAGTGTCATTTAGTTATTTCTTATAACAATATTATATTCACTACACATTTACACATATATACTTGTCGTACAAATATATATTTTATCTATTTTGTAGCTAATTTGCATACGTTTACGAAATAACTAGTAGTAATATTTTATCAACTACCTGATAATCATGCCTCCTAAAAAAGATCCAGTAGTCATATCACCTGAGTTAACCGTGTTAATCAACAGGAAAGAAAGAATTTATGAACAAATGCAAAATCTTTATGATATGACCAAGGATATTTCCGATTTCGACTCAAGGGAATTATTTCTGTTATATTTTACTGAGGCTGATAATTTACGTCAATCTTTTGAGAGCATTATTTTTGATATTTTTAATTTGGAACTAAAGACTGATCCAAATTCCATTCTTAAAAGTCAAGAGTTAAAGTGTTTTGATGAATTATTCTTTCGTACAAAATTATATGCAAAGAAACTACAACCTAATAGCATTGACGTTAAGGGCGACATTCCCTCGCATACGTCGGTATCTCGACCGCGTCTTCCTAAGTTAGAACTTTATTGTTTTGATGGTAATATTGAAAATTTTACTACCTTTTACGAGACGTTCTGTTCATTGGTACATGACCAACCGAATATTCCGCAGATTGATAAATTTCACTATTTATTGTCCTGTACTAAGGGCTCAGCCTTGAATATCGTGAAAAGTATTCCAATTTCAGCCAACAATTATGATCTTGTATGGCAAAGTTTGCTTGATAAGTATCAAGATAATCGGATGTTAGTCGGTAGATATTTAGACAAAATGTTAAATTTTTTGCCACTTAATAAAGAGTCGTCCACTCACTTAAATATGTTTATAGAAACTTTTGACCACTCATACAAGGCGATCCAAGCATTAAAAATAGAAGATTTGAGTAGTTATGTACTCTGTCACATTGCGTTAAGAGCGTTGGATCCGCTTACTCGAAAATCGTTCGAACAAAATATTAACCAAAAATCAATACCTACTTTTTTGCAACTTATGTCATTCGTACATAACCAAGTGAAGGTTATTGATCATTCGGCATCATATTCTAGTGCATCAAATGTGCAACAAATCAAACGACAGTCGCCTGATAGTAGGCAGACTACTAAGTCGGACAAAATTAATACAACAAAAAATTATTCGCATGCATCTGCTGCACGTTCGAATAAATTATCGTGTTTGCATTGTGGAGAAAATCACATGATTTTCCGTTGCGATCAATTTCGTAAATTGACCAGCGCTCAGCGGGTTAGCCGTGCTAACGCCCTCAAGCTGTGCCATAATTGCCTTAAAAGGGCCAATCACTCAATAGCTGACTGTCCCAGTTTATTTAAATGCGTGATATGTGGGTTTCCTCATAACGTGCTGCTGCATCAAGACCAGGCGCCGCCGCCGTCGGCAGGTTACACTGATATGAAACCTATTTCGCCCGTAGGTACTGCGCCCGCGCTGCCGGCCGAACCGACAGCTACTGTGAATAGTTGCCATGCGTC
This sequence comes from Esperia sulphurella, assembly GCA_947086405.1. NCBI lineage: Eukaryota > Metazoa > Arthropoda > Insecta > Lepidoptera > Oecophoridae > Esperia > Esperia sulphurella. Next base: position 2,374,538 of record OX352261.1, read on the forward strand.
ATCTGTGCATAACAATAACTATGCAGTGATATTGGGAACAGCTGTTGTGCATGTTTTAGATGCGACTAATTCCTATCAAAGTTGCAGAGTATTAATTGATTCTGGTGCTCAATCAAATTTTATTTCAACTAACTGTTTACAACGTTTAGGATTATCTCAGCGTAAATGTCCTTTTAATATTTACGGACTCGCCGGCGAAAGCATAAACAATCACGGCATGACGTCATGCGTTATTAAGCCGCGGCAAGGTAGTGATCCTGCATTCACCATTGATGCAGTTGTTTTACCGAAGATAACTTCTGATCTACCGACTGTAAAACTTTCGGAAGAAGTTATTAATGAATATAAAAATTTATATTTAGCCGATCCACACTTTTATAAAAAGTCACCGATCGATATTATTTTAGCTGGTGACATTTTTCCACATATTTATGATGGGAAAAAATTCATATTTAATCTCGACATGCCGCTCGCGTTGAGTAGTGTGTTTGGTTATGTGGTCACTGGGAGGTTGGCGATGCAATCTTCGAGTGACGTCACAGATGTTAATGTTGTAGCGTCTACAACATCTTTAGTGTCGTACACTACTGAAAACAATCTTCTCAATGACATTCTCAAACGTTTTTGGGAAGTGGAATCTTTGCCGTGCGAAATTCCACTATTAAGTCCACAAGAGGAGATTGCAGAAAAAATGTTTATTGAAAAACATTATCGCGATGAAACTGGTCGTTATGTTTCACCGATTTTATTAAATCCTGACCACGAACCGCTGGGTCAATCGTATGAGCTAGCTCTTCGACGACTCACTCAAGTCGAGCGGCGCCTCGCTCGCTCACCAGACCTTCAAAGGGCGTATTGTGAATTTATGAAGGAGTACGAGTCGTTAGGACACATGGAGCTTTATCAGGGCACCGAGCCTTCAAAATATTTAATTCCGCATCACTGCGTGCTGCGTCCTTCTTCTACTACAACACCTTTACGTGTAGTATATGATGGCTCGGCAAAGACGAGCACTGGAGTGTCGCTAAATGATGCGCTGTTGACTGGACGAAACCTTCACCAAGATGTACTTAAAATTATATCTCGATTTCGTCTGTACGACGTATGCCTTACAGCTGACGTCTCTAAAATGTACAGGAATGTGTTGATAGATCCTTCTGAAAGGAGTTATCAGCACATTCTATGGCGTGACAGTCCACAGCAACCAGTGCGCATATACGAATTAAAAACAAATACGTACGGCCTCCGTAGCGCGCCATACATAGCTGTTCGCACGTTGCACCAGCTGGCTCAAGATTATCCTGACTCTAAAGCTTCTGATGTGCTTCTGCAAGGTTTTTTCGTTGATGACCTGATGTGGTCGTGTCAGTCAATTTCAGAAGCTTGCAAATTGCAAGATGAAATGATGTCACTTCTCAAAAGAGGTGGATTTGACCTACGTAAGTGGGCGAGTAATCGACCTGAGTTACTCACCAGAATGCAAGAAGATCAAGTTTCTGCAATCAATATTCAGGACGATACGTTATCGTCATCTTTAAAGGTCTTAGGTTTGACCTGGTTGCCCTCATGTGATTGTTTTTCATTCAATTATAACATGACGGACGGGAAAGGCACAAAACGATCGGTACTCAAATTACTGGCAAGCATATTTGACCCCGTGGGTTTCATATCTCCATGTACATTTGTCGCGAAGTGCATCATGCAAGACTTGTGGAAATTAAGTCTCGGATGGGATGATCATTTGCCACCAGACCTGTGCCATAAGTGGGACAAATTTATTAAAGATTTGCCGACTTTGTCAAATGTACGTATCGAACGTCATCTATTGATACCAGAGTTTACTGACATACAACTTATAGCCTTTTGTGACGGGTCATCCCGTGGCTATGCTTGTTGTCTGTACCTTCGTAGTGTCGATCGTGAAGGCAATGTCAAAGTTAGGTTGCTGGCCAGCAAATCTAAGGTCGCGCCTATTCAACCCCTGCTTTCAATACCCAGGCTAGAGCTTCTAGCAGCCGTGTTGCTATCTAAACTGGTTGGTTTTGTCGTACAAACCCTACAGGACATAAAGTACACGATATTCGCATTCAGCGACTCGAGTATTGTCCTATCTTGGCTTCAAACGCCACCATATAAATTAAAAACATATGTGGCGAATCGTGTTAGTAAAATAACTGACACAGTGCCGCCGAACTGCTGGTTTCACATAAATAGTGAAAATAACGCAGCCGACATCTGCTCACGCGGTGCGCTGCCCAGTCAGTTCACTGACGTGGCTACTGAGTGGTTTAACGGTCCCGTGTGGCTGTATGAAGACCCTCAAACCTGGCCCACGAGTACATTTTTTATCAATGATGAAAACAAAATTCCAGAGTTGAAATCCAATGTTGACACTTTTAATTTTAACTCGTGTGACAATAAAGGTTTTAATAATGACCTAGAAGAAACATTTAATAAATTTTCTTCGTTCAATAAATTGCAGCGAGTGATGGCATGGTGTCATCGTTTCATTAATAATTTGAAACTGAAAGGTTCAGAACGCCTGTCTGGACCTCTGAAAACTTCAGAACTAAAAACAAGTCATAACACTATTATTCGTGCTATTCAGTCGAATCATTTTGATTCTGAAATTAAAAGTTTAAATAAAACAAGTTACGTAGCCTCTCTACGTAAACTTTCACCCTTCGTTGATACCGATGGTTTCCTCAGGGTGGGGGGTAGGATTGTACAATCTGACCTTCCATACAATACAAAACATCCTGTTTTACTTCCCAAGAAATGTCACACGACAAAATTGATTATTGACTATTTTCACAGACTTTATTTACATGCAGGTCCTCGCACGTTGCAAGGCATCTTGTGTAAAAACTTTTGGATTATTAATGCTCGTAGCATTATCCGATCAGTTCTGTCAAAATGTGCAAACTGCTTTAAGTGTCGACCTCTGATTTCACAGCCTGTTATGGGTACGTTACCCGCGCCTCGACTGAAACTTGACAAAATATTCAACCACGTTGGTTGTGACTTAGGTGGTCCCTTCTATGTGAAGGAAAGTTTACGGCGTAATGCAAAGGTGCATAAGGCCTATTTATGCATTTTTGTGTGTTTTTCTACGAAGGCAGTGCATTTTGAAGTGCTAACTGACCTTACATGCGAATGTTTTTTAGCTACATTTGATCGTTTTGTAGCTCGCCGCGGACTCTGTAGCTGTCTTTTTTCAGACTGCGGGACAAATTTTATAGCTGCCGCTAAACATTTGAAAGAAGTTTGTAACTTCTTTAACAATAAAGACAATCAAGATCAAATCCTTGATGGTTTGACGTCACGTCGCGTCGACTGGCGTACAAACCCTCCCAACGCCGCATCCATGGGTGGACTATGGGAGGCCGGAATAAAATCTGCAAAGCACCATCTATATCGTGCTGCTGGTGACAGAGCTCTTACGTTCGAAGAGTTAACCACAGTCTTTTGTAAAATAGAGGCGATCATGAACTCGCGCCCACTGTGTTCACTTTCGGATAATCCGAACGAGTTTGATGTTTTGACCGCCGGTCATTTTTTGGTAGGTCAGAGTCTTCTATCTGTTCCAGAGTATGACGTTGAAAATGTACCTATGAATAGATTGTCACGTTGGCAATTCATCCAGAAGGTATCTCAAAGCTTTTGGAGACGCTGGTCGGATGACTACCTTCACACTCTACAACAGAGAGCGAAGTGGTTTTCATCTCCTCCTAATATAAATATCGGAGACTTAGTTTTACTAAAATCTAATCTCACGCGATCTCTACAATGGCCGCTTGGTCGAATAGAAGAAATTCATCCCGGTGTTGATAAAATAGTACGTGTAGTTACTGTACGCACGCAAAATGGACTCTACAAGAGGCCTGTAAACAAAATTTGCCCTTTACCTTATGCAAATTAAATACTTTATAATTTTTTTTTTAATAATATTACTTAAGTATATTTAGAATTAGATCACATTTTGCTATACTTACTTAACACTTCCAGTAGAACACACTCTACATGTTTATAATAAGCTTCGTAAGTTTATTAAATTTTATATATTTATTTTCATACCTCTTTCACATTCATTTAGGGGAAATCATCACACTGATTTCGGTAGGGGGTATGTTTAATTCTTACTAAAATATAATTGGTAGGTAATTGTATATTTTTTCGCACCGCTAATTTTGTTCGGTTGCGATCTTGCTTGGATGTGTGTGACGCGCCAGTCGCTCGTCCTGCGCCCACCTAGCTATACGAACGTTTCGTATTTAGCACCTAATTAAACGTGGATATCTCCCGGGAGCCGTGCTTTCGTGTTGTCCTCAACTTGAAGAACTATAAGACTTGTCCAATTGTGAGAGACTGTTATGTGCCGTGCCATACTCGTGCCACGCCCAGCTTCTTCCCGCCGTGCGTGATCCTGGAGCTGCAGTCTACCATCCAGATAGATGGTACACTGTCAAGGTTAGTGGTGCTCTCTTACTTACCAATTTGGGCAAGGATTCTTCATACCTTTTACTTATTCAATTTACACCTATATACAGTCCACTTATTATAATTAAAACCAGCCTATATTTTGTTGTGACGAAACGCAACAGATATGCTTAACAAGCATGACTGCTGCGTCGGTTGTGGAACGTCCCTTAGTAAAACCGAACTGACGATCGTGAAGGAGTAGTTTAAGATTGAAATGACAAAGCAATTGATTGAGTATGATCTTCTCGAATATCTTGCTAAGCACAGGCAGAACTGACACTGGTCTAAAATTACTGGGATCTTGTTTGTCACCAGATTTAAAAAGTGGTATGATTTTACTGTGCTTCATAAGATCAGGGAAAACCCCTTGATCAATACTCATGTTAAATATAAAAGCTAGGTAAGGCGCAAGAACCGTAAGAACTGAATTTATGACTTTAACGGACATTCCCCATAGATCTTCAGAGGATTTTAGTTTTAATGACTTAAATGCCTTAATAATTTCTACTGAATTAACGTGTCTAAAGTGAAAGTCTGTTTCGCATCTTGTAACATTATTATTAAGTAAAGTCTCGGCAAGAATAGGCGATGAATGCAGAGCTTCGGTGGTTTTCATGGGGATCTTAGTGAAAAAGGTTTCAAACAACTCGGCTACCTCCGTTTTGGAACTAGTTACTTCACCGTTACTTTTGATAGTGTACTTATTATCTCGCGACTTAGTTTTGGCAGTTTCGTTATTTATGACCTTCCATACGGCCTTTACTTTATTTTCCGAAGATTTAATTTTGTTACTTATATAATTTGATTTGGCTACTTTGCAAACTTTCCTAAAAATTTTTGAATAATTTTTGACATATTCATGGAACCTGTTGTCAAATCTGTAGGTCCTTTCACTGTACAGATCATACAACCTGGTCCTACTTTTACGGATACCGGTGGTTGCCCAATCACTAAATTTAAACTGGTTATTTATATTAATTTTCCTAGTTTTAAAAATATTGGCAAATTCTCGAGACAGTGTCATGAAGAAATCGACATAGAAATCGTTTAATTCCACCTGCTCAGTATCAGGATTCGGCAATTTCATTATAAGAGCATCTTTATATCTCTCTATTCGACTAACTGTGACGGGCCTAGTACATATCTCGGTGGTTGTATGCTTTATATTACCCGGAAATGTAACAATTTGCCCACTGTGATCTGATTTTAAACAATTTATAATAGACTTTTCTAAAAAACCACAATTGCTATAGAAATTATCTAAACACGTAGCTGTGGTACGTGTGATCCTTGTTGGTTCAAGAAATACATTTATTAAATTAAAGGACTTAAATAAGCTAATTAATCTGACCGAAAAAGTGTCAGTTACTAGTAAATCTACATTAAAATCTCCACAAATTATGATATGTTTCTTACTTTTGATAACTATTTTCATGACATCTTCCATTACAGTTTCAAAAGTAGAAAAATTAGAAGCACGGGGGGGTCTGTATACACACACTACAACATGTTTCTCCAGCTCAACACAAGACAATTCGATAGACCATTCAACCGAAAGTCCAACAATGTCTTTGCGTTCCTTCGCCTTAATGTTTTTTCTAACAAATATTAGTGAACCTCCTTGTTGTATGAGCTTTCGGTTGAATGAACTGATAACATTATAATTTTCATAGTTGAACATCATTTCAGTGTACGGAATTTATTACACAGACTGCTGTTTCCTGGATTTATCACACTGAACAACCACAGAAAGACCAGATCCAGCTACCACATTGGGAGATTATTGCACGCAGCAATTCAAAGCTCACAAGTGTTCATGGTTGGATTTACTAGGGCATTTAGAAATACGTTTGATCGAATATCAATTCATCGATGACACCTCGTCGACTGTCTAAAAGTCGAGTGTGTCAATTGTGTAATTCATCGATTGTCCAACATTTCGAAGTACCTCCTTGAAACAACATTTCATCGAAACACATTTCATCGAAAATGTGTCGGAAGTTTGTCGGTATAATTGGCCGTTTGGTTAAAAATCATTTTTTAATACAAAAATAGTATTATTGCCTTCATTTTCAAGCACAACACTTTACTAAACACACAAAACCAAAGATATCTATCTATCAGGGATAGATAACACTTTTAATGTAGTTACCAACGATCTCTATGTACTACTAGATGGAGCGTTCCAAACAATCGCTCTGTTCGACGCAAGTAGCCACAACTCTTTCACATTCACTTTGAAACTTGTGCAGTTACTACGCAGAACATTTAATTATTTACTAAATATTGACATTATTTAACCGTAGCGTCAATATTTAAATGTTCTGCGTAGTAACTGCACAAGTTTCATTGTGAATGTGAATGAGTTGTAGCTACTTGTGTAAAACAGAGCGATTGTTTGGAACGCTCCATCTAGTAGTACATAGAGATCGTTGGTAGTTACACAACATTAGTTTCGTTCATTCAATTCGTGCCATCTCTTATGAAACTGCCATACATTTCGCAACGCCCTCTCTCAGATGCTTCATTTATCTTGATGTAAAGATACTTACAGAGTGTAAAGTCCGAACATCAAGAAGGCGGTCAGAGTAAACCACTTCAAATGCGGAGGCCGCACCAGCGCCAGCACTGACTCGCTTTGCACTTTCCTTGTCAGTGGCGCCTCTGCTGCGTATTCTTCCACTTCCCTTAAATTTTCTTTAGACTTTAATGATGTCACCTGTAACATTGTTTATACTTTGATCACATTTGAGAAATCGTACCTATTGTTTCAGTCCTCGTATGCAAACATAATATTTAAAGATGTATTACTGGAAGTTTCTTGCGCCGCTTCTTCTTATGCACAAAAAAAGATTTTAACTTTATCCTTTTACCTAAATAAATCATGTAAAACATCGGAGACTACTTTTCAACTAATTTTATTGTTGAATGGATTAGTCATAAGCATAACATAACAAACATTGTCAAAAACTTCAGTTAACTTTGGCTATAATACGAACTAACAAGGGATGGGAACAAGATACGAGTATATTTCATTCCAGATTAATAGTCCTATGAAAACCAACGCTATTTACGTCTCGGTAACATATACATGAAAGGGTCACCAACAGCAAAAATAGGTTTGTATTACCAAGTAAACTTTGCGGTCCACTTAGGAACACCATCTATTGTGTATTTTGTTTTCGAGACGCAAATGCGTTTGTTTTCATAGGACTATTAATCTGGAATGAAATATAGTTATGTTTGTTTTCAGTTGGGAAAACGACATCAAAGTTATTTGTACCTCGGAAACAAAATATACATGCACATAAAAGGAACACGACCAGTAAAAACAACTTTGCAATTCAATCAGAACACCCCACAAATGCTGTTGGAGTGAAAATTTCGTACTTACACTGTAGTTCTTAGGTGACAATCCAGTGTTCCTCGAGTAAATATGTTTCAGAACTTCCAAAGTCTCCTGACTTCTGCCTTTAGCCATCAAGTACTTGGGGCTCTCCTTGGCCTGAGTCATCCACAGTGCGGCGAAGATCATAGGCGTGGAGTAAACTATCGTCAGGAGACGCCAGGGCCTCATTGTCAGGTAGCCCAGTTCGTAATGCCAGTCATTTGATAATACACCCCAGGCCAGGACTGTAATATAACGGTTGTAATTAAAAATTGGATCACACGCATAATGACCCGTTTTAGGATAATTGTATTCTTCTGTTTTTGGATAGGTCCCTACGCGATAACAGTTTACTACATACTCGTATATACATTTACAAACTAGGATTTTCTCATGTGTTATGAGGCCGTGGGTTCGATTCCCACAGGGGACAAGCAATTTGGTACAATTTGTACAAGTTGGTCCCGGTCTGGATGTTATATTTGTAAATTGTCCAATAATTGAATAACGATTGGACAATTTACAAATATAATTACAGAATTATAATAAAATATATTTACAGAATCGAACCCACTACCTCTGGCGCTTGAGTCTAATGACCAGTCCACTAGCTAGGCCTACGAGGCGGTCACCTACATGCGTGACACAAACTAGCAGTCGACAATACTTTGTCTTTCTTTAGTAAATATACTGATGCCCACACAGATGATTTCTATGCAATCATGCGCAAAAAAGCGGCCTCCCTAATGTACCGAATGCGCGGGAGCTCTAACAGCATCATGAAATGTGTAGCCGAAAGATTTGACACGGCATTTTGTGGAGGTGCTTGTCAATAATAATAATGTAAGTTTTAGTATAATGTAAGTAATAGTATAAGTTTTAGTTTTATTATCTTAATTGTATTGATACTAACATGTTTTTATTTTACTTTATTTTATTTTTCTTATGTGCTTACTAATAATTTATGGATCATTGTTTTCCGAATTAAAAACTTTCATTTCATTTCATAACAGGATCTAATAAAAACATATTGAATACTGAACAACGTCTAGTAAATCGATAGGTTTTGGAAATCGCAATATTTTTTCCATATACATAATGTAACGGGATCTAGATGATAGATGAGAGGTTCGACGGACCCATCGTCAGACACTGGGTGAGGCTGTTGAAACCTGTTTCTGGGTATTTAAGAAACCTAAATACTGTTTACTAATATTTAGGTTTTACTAAAAATATGGATGTATTTTTGTCTGGAGTAAATAAATAATCATAATAATAATCTGCACACCATTTGGGAAAGTAAAATACAGTGCCCCTGATGTAACGTATGTAGGTAATTTGCAACGATCTCTATGTACTACTAGATGGAGCGTTCCAAACAATCGCTCTGTTCCACGCAAGTAGCCACAACTCTTTCACATTCACAATGAAACTTGTGCAGTTAATACTTAGAACATTTAATTATTACTAAATATTGACGCTACGGTTCAATAATGTCAATATTTAGTAAATAATTAAATGTTCTGAGTAATAACTGCACAAGTTTCAAAGTGAATGTGAAAGAGTTGTGGCTACTTGCGTGGAACAGAGCGATTGTTTGGAACGCTCCATCTAGTAGTACATAGAGATCGTTGGTAATTTGTTACACTTTCAGGAGAACAACTTGAAGAATGTACCTACCTAGTTTACGGGAAGAGGCCAAGTATTCTGCAAGTGGCAGCTGAACTAGGAAGGAAATGTGTATTGAGTTTGAATTATCTAATCCATTCGTGGAATTACTTACGAGGGTTGAGTACGGAAGACAGCGTGAGGAATGCATTGCACATCAGAACAGCAAGATCTCGGCGCCTTCGTGGAGTCATTTCACCAGCGTACGCGTAGCCCAGGGATGTGGGACAGGACAGGCTACAATTGTTACAGGTTTCGTGGGTGTTAGTAATACCTTCACCATTAATTAGTCTGTTCTAGTTACATGCTAATTAAGGGCTAAGTTCATTTATAGATTAACAGTAGTCAGAATCTCACACAGTATGCGATGAGTTAGTTGGATGAACAAAAAGATGAAGCGAAAATGACTGAAACTTTCCTTCAAATATGTTGCCTACTTTACTGAAATAGTCTACGTCTTGTAAGCGTGTACTAAGTCGTATAAAGAAGAATAAAAATTCCTTTAAAAAATTATGGAAATCCTAAATTCTTGGAAATATTCCCATATATATCCAAGAATCTGGACACTTTCCTGGTAGCATGGAAGATTATGAAATGTTCCAGGGAATTTTCAAGACAATGCCTCTCCCGGATGTTGTGTTGGAGCACATATATCGCTCTCTTATATGTAGCAAATACTTACAAAAGTGCACAGATAGTCTTGCATATCGCAAAACTGAGTAAGTTGGGCATGAACGCGGCTATGACGCCTATTATTCCCGCTGCACCTGTAGATACGAGTAACGTAGGCTTCCTGCCCAAGGAGTCAGCGGCTCGACCCCAGAAAGGCGCGGTCAGAATGATACCTGAATAGAAGTCGAGAAGTTAGCCAAATGAATCTTAATGTGTGAGGCAACAGGCCTTCCATTCTTCTTTTAGGATGTATGTTCACTATTCGACATGTGCCGTTTTAACCAGTCTAAGATTATTTAAGTCCATGTCGGGTCAGAAGTTGCCCGAATGACACTCGACCCTACACTCTCTTTCGTCAAACAATCTGTTTTCCGTTACCGCAGACCTATATGGCAAAGGTGCGCTTATTGTGCCTTTCGAATCCAGCTCTCTTTCGATTCTGCAAACGACGCAGCCTGATGGGAGACAATCCTTTCTGCTATGTCGTTGACTTTAGTTCTTTGACGCATCACTTTATTACAAATCATTCAAAGGAACTCCAAACAGCATAGCCCTCTCCGTCGCTGACCGAATTTACACTCGTGGAATCAGGCTCCATGTTTCTGCGCTTCGATGACAATAAAATCTTTAATGGCAAACGTAATATACGCACCTATGTTAGGTATAGAAGCGACGATCCCTCTCAGTGTCTCAGGCAGCTCCAGGTCGCAGGCGGCCGCTGGCAAGATGAACTGGTAGCCGATCAACTCCAGCAGTGACGCCGCTAGGGTCGCCCACATCAGCGTGCAGTGGAACAACTGGTATTTACCAGCACCTGGTGGTTCACAAATAATACTGGCATTCAAAGGATATCGTGATCAACTTACGTTTGAATTCGTGCGATGTGTCTCAAAATGTGAAATTTTGCTTACACGTTCTTTCAATGATGTAGGCAATCAGCGCCTTGTTAACTAACTGTTGAGATCCTCGCTACAAACTGGGCTACAATGCCATAGACGTGGACGGGCTATAGCGCCACTAGGTAACTGCCATTTTCAACATGTCTGCCCAGCTTAGCATAAAAATAGCACTACCTACTCCGAAATCAAAAAGTGCCCAGAGTAGGCAGAAATATACTAACCAGCTTTATCCAGCGCTTCTTCTAAGTCAGTTGCCGTTTCATCTGTGTTTGTTTCATTTTCTCGAGACATCGCAAGTACTTCTTTAGTTAAAAATATTATGAACACAACAGAAGTATTTTTCAATAAATAATCATAAATAATTTTAATTCAATATTTGCACTGTTTAAACACTCTGTAAATAGAAAAAACTTTGTTTAGAAAATATTGGATCAAACTGTCTGGTTATAAGGAAGAACAAATAAAGAATAAATTTATCGGATGTTTGCTATTAGTATAATTATAAGCCCGCTATAATTACTATAAACAGGAGATAACGGCGACCATTGCACTACTGCACCTGAGGATGTTAGAGACACTTTGTACATTATCTACAAAGTCATGACAGGTCATGAGAGGTACGGGTTCTGTAAAAAATTTACTGACTCTGTTCCAAACAGCTCAGTCACGAAGTAATTAAATCAATCCACAGATAGCTAGCTAGAGGGTTATCCGTTTTTACGGTATTCAAAATTGACTTATACCGATTTTTAAATAGCATTAGTTTTCGACGAATTCACCAATTTCCCATTGCTTCTACACCTAACTGAGACGTCATCGAACAGTAAAAACTTTATTATCACTGTATTTCTATGATGGAACTAATGAAAAATTGTCCTATCGGTTCTATAGAACTAAGGTTTTGCTAGGAAACACTAGGAAATAAGACAGGAATCTATATATATTATGAAGCCTTCAAATACAAAATGAATACCAACTACACGACATGTTATCTTGTCTATGAATGGATAAGTATAAATCACTACAATATCAATGGTTTCAGTCTACAGATAAGTTTTGAGAGCTCTTTACAATGCAAGGCCGATGTCTTCATATTTTACTGTTCGGACATGAAGTTGTTGCATTCGGAAATCATACTTAAAAAAAACGATCATCATTATCAGCCTAAATACGTTCACTGCTGAACATTAGCCTCCCCAGTAGATTGCTACTTTTGGTTGGCTGAGGGATTTGCCATAGTCACAACGCTTGGCAAGCAGATTGGTGATCGCAGTAATGATCTTAATGTACGCAGGAGAACGCTACTGCTGTGCAATTCCTTAGTCGCCTTGACGACGTCCATTAGAAGTTGGTGAAGGTCCTTTTCTAAGCCGGGAACCACACGACTAAAAAAGGAACTTAATCAAAATATTTACACACTCCTGTTTACTACACAAAATATTTACAGACTAACAGTTTTATTTTTCTAATGTTCGACGTTTTTTTCATATCTCGTCTTATCAGTTTTATTGTTTTCGAAACACTTGGTGTCTCGAATCAATTTCTAGAACCAACCACATCTCGTGTGGAACTTGTATTCGGGTAAAAAAAAATTCTAAAAAATTCGATCTTGAAGCTAAGAAGTTCTTACATACTTTATCTTCGAGCTTATGTTATAAAACGCACTAATTACAATGTACTTCTAGTTTCTATGTTATTACTGACTTTACCTACCAGAATAGCTACGAATTATTTATGCAGTCTTTTCTTTACCCCGGATAAGCCGAACACTACAGAATCTCAACCGAAACTTTATGTTATAAGAACTCTTTGATATGAACACTATTCCTTCCAGACAGTTAAAGAGTTACGCTTGAACTGAGAAGCGAGGAAATATAAAGACGATAGGGATGCCCAAGCCGCGTGCAACCAAATTTCCCGATCCGTTATCGATGAGATTTCCCACTTGACGGATTTCTCATCGATAGATAAGGGGTGTGTCAAAACATATCGGAAAAACACCAAAGGATCTGTTGTTGCCGTGTATTGATAATTTCAGTATCTTCTTGGCTACTATCTACTTCCGTAACCAAATCTGATAAATCAGTGGGTGAGACTGGTCAGGAAGCAGGCTTGTAGCCAGGGGTATAATATAATAGGGGTTATATATACATAGATACATTATTCTCACGCCTTTATCCCAGAGGGGTAGGCAGGGGCGATGTATCTCCACTTTGCGCGATCCTAATAAACGTCGGACAGCATACTTACAACAACTCCCCTTAAAGTTACTTTTCCCTCCCTGGTGTCCTTTAAAAACAACTTAAAAAAGTACTATGGGTTCAATACCGAAGCTTTGAGCTGACTTATATTACAGTATATAAACTACTAATAAGTATTTATTGATATATATATTTAATTATATATATCATTCACTTATTCGTGTATCGTCTATGAATATGTTGTTTGTTTATGTTTATGTAATATGTATTTTCAAACTTTATTAAAAGTACATTTCTTTATCAAAATTGGTACTAAACGCATTATACGAGTACTTATCCTTTCGGTTACTCTAAGGTTGACTGGAAGAGATCCCTAAGTGGGATAAGTCCGCCTTTGTACACAGTTTAATTCCTATCTTATTATTGTTGTTGTTGTTATTTTTGGTACAATAAAGCGTTTACATACATACATACTTTCCTTCACTCGCTTTTCGGTGCTGTGTTGGGAACAACATCGCCGCCCCCTTGTTGAGATACATTGTGGTACCACGATTAGCTAGGGAAATAACTGTCAACCTCACCCCGCATGACTCGGTAAGGCTAATAGTACCCGGAGTTCGCCCAGCTCCGGGATGTCGGCACGCTTACCACCAGGCTAGCCCCTGGACACGCATCCATCGGCACGGCAGACCTTGGATTGGCGGATGGGACAGAGGGACAGGAGATGGGTATGGGTAAGGAGTATAGGTCAGGTATTACGTAGGTATTATTAGGTAAGTCTGCTATTCCGGAAGGATAGTGAGCGATAACTCGGGAAGTCGGGACTGCATACCCGTAACTCGTCTGGATAGCACTGGACAGGCAACTACCAAAGCCAAGTCACCTGACATAACAATGGGGCTGTTCAAAAAGTTAATAATAATAATCATTTATTTCAGATTAACATCCATGTAAAAATAATAAACATAAAATTAAAATTTAGTACAAAAATACTAAAATTACAATAAAATAAAATAAAAATACCAAAATATATATGATAGTATTAGTCGGTCCAACAGTTCAGTTCATTTACGGTTCTCATCGCGATGCACGGACATACAGTATCCCCAGGATCAGCCAGGATGTCCAGGCACTCGCACATTGTCAGGAGGATCTCTTTTTGGACTTATGGAGTCGGTCCCAAAAGGAGGTAGTACGAGATCTAATGATCGCATAAAAGTCAGGAACTCTGACCGCGGCGAACATGCATGCTAAGAACCTTGGATACTTCATTAGGATGCGGTATGCATCATTATACTGCACCCGAATTGTACTAAATGAGCGTCTGGTAAACTCAACCCATAACTGGCAAGTGCAAAAGCATTGACAGTATGCTTTAAATAACATTGATTTTACGTCTTCGTTACACGTTGAAAATCTTCGTGCGAGCATGTTACACCTTACAGCCAGAGCCCTGCGCTCCCGTTCAATGTCCTCTTCATCATGGAGATCCTCCGTCAAAATGTGTCCCAAATACCTGAACTTTCTCCACCCTCTTTAGCTACCCTAAAAAAAGTTTAAAAATAATTGAATGTTCTGCGTAGTAACTGCACAAGTTTCATTGTGAATGTAACCGAGTTGCGGCTCCCGGAGCCGCAGTGGCGTGGAACAGAGCGGTTGTTTGGAACGCTCCATCTAGTATTTCATAGAGATCGTTGCGTGGAATGGTATGAATCCCGTGTCTCTACTCTAATAGATAATACACTAAGGTTAGACTTTTAAACGTAGATTTGATATATGATGCAGATTTGCAACCACAACAAAATTACATTGATGTGGGTTACAGCGTTTATGTTGCGTCGATATGTGCACAGAATGCTTTTACATTGGAAGAAAACGCTACGTTTTCCCTTCGAGTCGAGCCAGGAATGGCTTTGGAGCAGCTGTTGTTGTGCTCCACTATGATTTCACCTATGTACCTACCTAGATAAAATTTACCAAATGTACATAACATAGGAAAAATATGGAAAAAATATGAATCATTAGGCCGGTAGTGGCTTGAAGTCGTGGTTGATTAATTTTTTTAAGAGGCTGCCATAGATTTCTTCAACTTTCGTTGTTAAAAGTCGATTCAAGCATTTTTTTATGTCGTACCTAAATATATACCGTCTAAATTAAAACCCAACTTGCTGATTTAAGATCTTATACTTCGATGTCCAATTCCAGCCATTAGAAGTAGCTTGCCCAAAGTCGGTATTACTTGGCTCCTAGTCTCTACAAATCGTAAACTTCGCGTGTCTGTCCGTTGAAGATATTTGCAAAAAAAAATTGGGGGTCTAAGGATAAGCAACAGAACACATTTCGATCATTTTTGAAATATTTGTCTGTTTATCTGTTTGTCTGTGAGTTTGTGCACGCATCACTTACAAATTACAAAATCAGCGACTTTATTCTTGACTTGCTAGACTGGATTTAAATCTTGGAAAAAAAGACGTGGAAAAGAACACACCAACTCTTTCCCACACCTACAACCACCCTCCTCGATTACACATACACACACCCTTATGTCTCATACCCTTACTCTGTTTGTATTTAGTTCAAAATTGGTTTTGGTTTGTAAATCCGTAAAAAATCTATATTATATTCTACTTTATTTCAACTTAGTCGCAATGGGGAAGACGCTGACTTCTGAAATACAGTTTATCTAGTTTGGTAGTCAGGACTTCAGCAATACTGTATCACTTTAAATTGGATAAAGTTATGTATGTTTATACTGTTTATTAATAAATTAATAAATATTGCGTTATATATACATAGACTCTAAAGAATGTGGGTGTGTGAGACGGCACCATACCAGCACACAATGGCGAAAGCGCATTTCTAAGTATTAAGAACATTATTTCGATCCAGTTATTAATCTCTTGGTCATCACCAGACTCACTAAAACCTAAACGTTAGGATACCAACACAAACAACATAGTCGTCAACTTATACACCCTCAACAAATTGCAGCGAACATATGCCCAGGCGCTTCTTAATGACATAATTCGAAAAACGTTATGATAGTTTCCGCAAACTGCTAGAAATTCTAAACCAACACACGTAACTCCCCGCAAATATTAACTAACCTATAAATAACATCAGCTATCTGCACTGACGTATCTGTAGTCTGGGAAATGTTATCTCGCCCCCCCTGGACATAATAATCTCAGAGCAAATTCAGAATTATTCTTTGTTTATCACATTGTAAATAGTTGGCAGTGGAAAAATATGAGTGATGTGATAATGAAAGGAGACTCGTAGCACTAGGGGGGCGTGTGTGAGCTTAGGTTGACTGAATTGGGTGTGACATCAGTATGACCTTTGCCCGGCGTTCCCTTGTGGTCATACTAGTTTGTCATATTAGTATGACTACGAGGATGTATATTTCATTCCAGATTCATAGTCCTATGAAAACCAACGCTATTTACGTCTCGGTAACATATACATGAAAGGGTCACCAGCAGCAAAAACAGGTTTGTATTACCATGTAAACTTTGCAGTCCACTTAGGAACACCATCTATTGTGTATTTTGTTTTCGAGACGCAAATGCGTTTGTTTTCATAGGACTATTAATCTGGAATGAAATATAGATGTCCTCGTAGTCATATCGATATTTTTACACCTCTAGAGAAAAAAAACCAAATGAAAACGAAAATATACTAGAATAAGTAAGTAGACCTGTCCTTAGGGGTTAGTCAAGTACAGTCAAGGGCAAATATATGTAAAACTCTCATAAAATGTATACATGGTACCTCAACGTTACGAACAGGTGGGAATAGACAACCATTTGCTGGCGTTTACAGAAACATTTTAGCATGTTGCAGGATTGAACTTTACCTGTAGCCCTTCCAAAACCTGACCCAGACGTAATCGTACTTGCTTAAAGTTTTTTGTTTCATCCCAGAGCCTTTCTTCAGGTGACGGTAGAAATCTATATTGTATGTAGATTGAGAAGTTGTGCCGAACAAGCTGCTTAGCATTTTCGATGCAATTCTGGCCCTGGACTCGATCGTGCGTCAAGAATTTTTTTTTCATGAAGTTATTTTGGTCTCCACTGCAGGAGCACAACCCTCTCTCATCTGCAGGAGACAGAAGGAGGATTTGGCCTACACTCCCCGCGCTGGCCAGACGGGTTGGGGAGGCCTGATTGATGTTTTATAATGTATTCCCTTAGTCGCCTTGTACGACATCCACGGGAAGAGTTGGAGTGGTCCTATTCTACTCTACCGGAAACCACACGGCATAGATTCCAGAGTTTAACGGAAGTTAACTCTGTACCAAGTAGATCTAGATAATCGTCTGTTGTTAAGGATATATCCTGGAGAGTCGGAGTCAGGGTGAAAGCACTCCGTTTATCGAATGATGGACACGTTAGTGGTTTGGTAGTATGATGGCCTGATTGGCATCGCCCCAGTTGACACGAACTTTAACTGTAGTATCTACATATAATATAGGCTTCCGAAAGTGCGCCACCACACTTATATTCCGCTCTCCTCATCCATATATGCATATTCATTCAAGCATATTCATCTACATTCAGCCGGCCTCGCCTCGATGGTGCATTCTCTACTCCAGAAGCTATCAGCACGAACGGCCATCATTTGGCAGTCTGAAGTTGAGGACAAACAGTCCATCTGATGGTATGCGGTCACTGTCGCCCACAAATCTGCAATCATAAAGGCTAAAATTGCGTAGCTACTCTGGGGACTAATGTTAGAATGCCTCGTGTGCCTGTAATTACGCTGCCTCTCTTATACTCTTCAAACCGAAACAACAATGCTAGCATTGCTAGTTGGCAGCAGAAGAAG
Organism: Esperia sulphurella; assembly: GCA_947086405.1. Taxonomy (NCBI): domain Eukaryota; kingdom Metazoa; phylum Arthropoda; class Insecta; order Lepidoptera; family Oecophoridae; genus Esperia; species Esperia sulphurella. The sequence goes on from OX352261.1 coordinate 2,392,678, forward strand.
GTAAGAGAGTGGAGACCATTCAGACCGATGCTGCACTATTAGAAACCTCCTGTAGGGTTATGTGGAATAGGCCCCTTCGACGACCTCCGTAGCGGAACGGGTAGCTCTCGGTCGCCGAGGTTGCAGGTTCGAATCCCGCTAGGGACAAATGTTCATATGATGAATATCAATGTTTGTATCCAATGTCCGTTATCTAGTAACCATACCACAGGCTCTGCCTAGTTTGGGACTAGATAATTGGTGTGAATGTCTGAGATTTTTATTATTATTATTATTAAACCCCATCGATCTCACTCCGTGTAAGATGACACTATAACATCAACTGCTTCAAATATCAATTTTAAAATGTAAGGCACGGGTGCGATGAAGGCTTGAAAATACCTTCAACATCTGATCAGCGTTAAGTAGAGGCACTCGTCAGTTTTCTGTGTCAGCGTGGCCGTATTTTACGAGTCTTTACTAGCACACTGCTCAAATTAATATGTTTTAGGCTGTATTTTCTCTATTTATAACAAAGAGAGTCAGGTTTGTATGTTTCGTGGCATAACGAAGGGACGAGTTAGGAATTGGTCGTGGACGAGTACGCTGGGATCCCACGCAAGTTAGTGTGGGCAACACAAGCTGAAGGGATATTTTAGTTCAGAATAGTTTACCTGCAGATATGTATGTAGATTCTCAAACATTTCATGTTATTTATTCTATCAGCTATCTTAAGTAAATAATAAAGGCGCCTATTATAATTATCTATAGTAACTATTTTTAACAGTTACAGAGTTACGTAAATAGAGACACAAACAATCTGCGTAAGGACTAGACTTAGGCTATGTTCATACTGTTCTAGACTAGCTTCCGGCTTCGTAGTAGCACTAGATGGGGCTTAACGTTTTGTATTTACAGAGGAAACATAGTAATAGCTAGTTTACACTAGCTACCTACCCGGGGGTTGCTTTACAAAGTTGATTTAGCTTCGGTTTCCTATTTGGCACTAGATAAAATATGAAAGACTAGCTGATGCCCGCGACTTCGTCTGCGCACGATTAGTATTTCGAGTAGCTTTTTTGTAGGACTATTTAAGATAAACATTTCCATCATACATTACATATGTGTAACTTTAGCGGTTTTGGCAGCGCAAGCTAGAATAGCTCGCAGATGGTAGATTTTTTCCTACTTACTTGATATTTCGAACAATTCACACAATATCTTTATAAATTGTGGCCTATGTGTTATTCTGATGTATAAGCTATATTATTGTAAACTTTCATTAAAATCCATTCAGTAGTTTTTACGTGAACGAGTAACAAACATCCATCCGTACTTACAAACTTTCGCGTTTATAATATTAGTAGGATAGGAAATAGGATGGTTGTACTCATCCAACCTAGGGAGAACATGGTTGCCGCCCTGGCTCGATCCGAAGGGGAGACGCCATAGAGTTTTGTTAAGATGCAAAATATTCTGTCACATACAAGGGGGGCGAGTGGGGGGGGGGGCAGTTTCCAATCTCCCCTTAGAGATATATAAATAAGCGCTAAATATCAATTTTTGTTAACACTTTTCATTAATTTTTTTCTCTCATCTTGCCCCTGGCTCATTAGCTGGCGACGCCCTCGGTCACACATGCATACTTGTACGCTGTTTTCGCTACGAAATATACACGAAACAAATTGAACACCACATACATATCATAACCTATCAAATGGTCCTGTATCTTATACAGAGAGGAACGCCTGAGTATAACTATTCTATGACATTCCTTACTGTAAAATTGTTATTGATTGAAATATGTGAGCAAATAAACCTTTTATTTTCCTCACTAGATTCTTACCATGATATTTCGGCCTATTCCACATATCCCTACTGGTCAGTCCCTACTAGTACGGAAGAACGGATTTTTTTTCCACTCTTTTCTACTAAGGGGGATACTTTTCCATTTATCTCCACTGTTCTAATTTCTACACCCATTGGATTTTCTCTATCAAATAGATGTTTTTTTACCATAATAACTATTTTCGCAGTGTTAAATTACAGATCTATTTAGCGTCATTCCTTCTGGTACTCTTTTTTTTTTTTGTCGTATATTGTTTGGTTTTGTCGATGTTTTCGTAAGCCCACTATTAGTCCAGTCTTCTTCCTAAATAACGGAAGATGATCTAAACACCATTTTTGATAATCGCAGTATTTGGGGTTATACCTACACAAGACGATGCTTTTTAGGGTTCCGTAGCCAAATGGCAAAAAACGGAACCCTTATGGATTCGTCATGTCTGTCTGTCTGTCTGTCCGTCCGTATGTCACAGACACTTTATTCCGAAACAATAAGAACTATACTGTTGAAACTTGGTAAGTAGATGTATTCTGTGAACCGCATTAAGATTTTCACACAAAAATAGAAAAAGAACAATAAATTTGGGGGTTCCCCATACTTAAAACTGAAACTAAAAAAAAAAAATTTCATCAAACCCATACGTGTATCGGGTTATCTATGGATAGGTCTTCAAAAATGATATTGAGGTTTCTAATATCATTTCTTTCTAAACTGAATAGTTTGCGCTAGGGACACTTCCAAAGTGGTAAAATGTGTATCCCCCCCCCCCCCTGTAACTTTTAAAATAAGAGAATGATAAAACTAAAAAAAATATATGATGTACATTGCCATGCAAACTTCCACCGAAAATTGGTTTGAACGAGATCTAGTAAGTAGTTTTTTTTTAATACGTCATAAATCGTAAACCACAATACTATTATTAAAACATCGATCAAAGTTACAACGAACTACAATAACTTTTATATTATGTTACTTGCTGCTACGGAACCCTTCATGGGCGAGTCCGACTTGCACTTGGCCGCTTTTTCCTTTTTTCTGAATTAGCCCTTCAAGTGACTAAAAATGAAGTTCAAAGCTATTAAAGTAAGATTAAATCAGTCCAGTTAAGACAAAAGTTAGGTCCCGAAGGAAAGATAATTAACCATGCATGTATAGGATTCTAGATTTATCTAGTTTGAAAGCAAATGTTATGTATGAACTCTTCTTACCGGTCCCAACAACATGTTGACTACGGTGGTGTTGATCATGATCACATGTAATTTGCTTACCACCCATGACGATGCCAGTTGCCGTCTCACCACCGCTCGTGACGCGTCTCGCGAACTATATATAAAGGGAGATATATCTCTCACCGCGTTCATTGATACGATCTCTAGTCGAATGTGGGGGTTGTGTAATTTCTTCAACAACTGTTTGTTCTGTTTCTTTGACGGTTTCAAGTTACCTTTAAATTGATTGATTAATTAGTTGTCAGAAAGGTAAGAGTTCTTTTTTCATACGAGGCTTATCCTTATCAAAATTATGAAACGGGAATAAAAGGGAGAAGTCTTATAGCTCAGTTGCAGTTATCCCATTTTCTTCTTGCAAGCTCTAAACGATGCAAAACACTATAAATGACCTATTCGTTTAGTGAGTGTGCGTTCGACTCGCGTTCTTAAGGTCGAGGATTCAGTACCTGTTATACCACTTATGTTTTCGGAAAATCACATGGTTTTCGATAACATAATATGCTAAGAAATTATTAACAAGAGAAGGCTATTTAAATAGTTTCATGGTATAATAAATATTGTTTGTTGCAGTTACAAGATGCAAATAAAATTAAGCAAACACAATGGGATGGTGGAGAAAGGGAAGGAGGCGATGCACAAGGCGACTGTGGAAGAGGCTCTTACAATCACAGGTAAAATCTAGTCTAATCTAGGTCGGTGGGAGTTGAGGGATAGGTATTCAGTTACTCTCCCTATTAAGATGAGACAACGATGATGCTAAAGTGGAGATCGTGTACTGATGGACGCAGTGTGGGAAACAGATAGATGTAGAGGCAAAAGAATACGTTTTCGTCAATAGGATACCCTTGTAGACTTTGTCAGTCTGTCTATCTAACCGCCGATAGCTCGGAAACTACTGGAACAATTGAGCTGAAACTTTCCAAATTCTTGTAAAATTTATTCGACAATGATGGAAAAGTTTGGAAAACGTCGTAAAACATTTTTATTACGAGTTATTATTATTTGAAAACTAAAACAATTAAACCAAAACTATATTGACCGAACGAACTCTAATTTTTAAGATATGTACTTACACGGATAATGGCCTGGCAATATTATGGAAATTTTAGGGAAAAAATATTGTCCGAGATATTTTTTGGAAAACTAAAAAAAATATTGACCAAACTTAACTTTGTGTACGACGCTATTTGCGGGGTCGTGGTTTATGATCGTTAGCTATAGATCGTCTTTGTCTTTGATTATTTCAAAACTAGTACACAACGAATTTATCTAATTCCTTTATCATCTTGTCCAGGTTTCGGCAAGTACAACATAGGTCTGCTGCTGGTGTGCAGCTGGACGCTCCAGGCGATGGGTATGGACCTGTTCGGCACCAGCTTCGTGGTGGCTGCAGCCGTCTGTGACTTGGAGCTGACCATGCAGACGAGGGCACTGCTCTCCGCCACGCCTCTCATAGGTGAACGCTTTTTCTATGATGGTGCTGCACACACAAGTACAAATGAAAACTTACATCCCTCTTAGCAGTATATCAATCAGCCAGCGACTGGATATCTGGGGAAATAACTGGCGTGGTAGGACATACATACCTCGCGCGTTGATTTTTTTACGGCGTTTGTCTTCATCGTACATGACATGGCCCGACTAATAAAATTCCGACTTGTCGACAAAGGAAACTGTCTCTACTCAACCACCGACAATCCCTCTCCTCTTGAGGCCAGTAATAGCGGCTGTAGCTCTAGTTCTTAGAGTTGATATACTTAATTGTGATATACCTAATGTTGATATACCTAAGAGTGAAAGAAGAGTGACAAAAGTAATATACAGTGCGAATGTGGAAGGAACTACAGCTAGAGGTCATCCTAGGAGGACATTCAAGGATCAAATTAGTAACGTCCTCAAAAAGGCTGGGGTCCGCAGTGAGAAGAATAAAGGAGGTGCATGAAAAGGTTGATGAACGTGAGTGAGGCTAGTGAGGTGTGTCAGGATCGCGCAAAGTGGCGATCCATCGTCTCTACCTACCCCTCTGGGACCAAGGCGTGAGCATTATGTATATATGTATGTTAATTATTACTTTTCAACTATTATAAAGCTTATTCTCAGTACTTCGTGCTAATTGGAAGGTCACTGTCAAGCAGTAAGACGTGGGCGAATATTGTAGCGTTTCTACCGCCGTCAATATCAAAAGTTGTTGAAAGAAAATATATTTACCTAATTAAATATTTCACAAATACAGAATTGATATGTTCAGCCGTTTAAACAGATAGCTGAACATATTGGAGTAGAGCATCTGTGCGAGGAGTACAAACTGTATAATAAAACCATGAACTGAACATTAAACTGAAACAGTTGAACATTGACTGTTCAACTTTTGAAGGTGAGCATATTTACGGTGATTGAAACGCTAGAATATTCACCAACGTTTTACATCCATCCATCCATCCACAATTCTCACGCCTTGTTCCTAGAGGGATAGGCAGAGACGATGTATCAGCATGGACTTATGCCTCAAAGCGGCTTTCCTTCGCCCACTTTTCGCCCCGTGATACATCGTAACATTTTACATTATGTTATGATTTGTCCCCAGGAGTGGTAGCTGGTGCCCAGCTGTGGGGCTACGTGTCGGACACGCGGGGGCGGAGGCTCACGCTGGTGGTGTCCATGGGTGTGGGATTTGTGTTCGCGGCGCTCAGCAGTTTTGCGCCAGATTGGAGGACCATGGCCGTGCTCAAGTTCATCTCTTCCACTTTGTGAGTCTATTTTTAGAAAGAAAGAAAGAAAAAACATTTATTTACTACCATAATTGGCACACACAAAGAAAATACCAACAAAGCAAGAAAAAGGAAAACAAAAATTATAAGAACTACAGAAAACAATTTAAAAATTTTAACATAGTTAAAATAGTATGCGTGTGCCGTGGTGGTATTTACAACTTGTAAGATTCGACTGATACAAAGTTAGGTACGTTTATGTTGATGCGTTTCGTGAACAGGACAGCACGTGCTACACTGTCTCGCTTTACTGGCACGTTTACTGGCAGACAGTCTCTAAACAGGGGCGCTTTTGAAGCACGACACAGTTCAGCGTTTCTGAATTTTACTGCTCTCTGTTTAGTTCCTCTAGGAGTTCGTCATGACTACTACCTACATGAGCGAAGAAAGTAACCCAATGCGCTGACTCTGAGATTTCAATGAAACCCCGAGCGTAGTTTCCGTAGCTCATTTAGTAATTTTAAATGTAAGGTGAGCGCAACGTCGTTTCGATTCAATAAATATTGATGGGTCAATCCAATCCCCTAAATCCCCTATTGGATTGGACTCGAAAAACACTGTTCTGAGATGATTTACTTTTAAGTTCTTAACTCTCATATTTAAAAAAGTGTAGTTTTCTTATGGTTTTAGTATGTATGGTTTAGTAATAGATTATTGAACTGGTAAAGGCCGGCTAAGGTGGAAGCTGTGGTATAACTTACTTAAAAGATTTTTTTTAGTTGTTACCCTATTGCAGTGACCCATCGATATGATCATTAAATATCTTATTCCTTACAAAACTTCTTAGTAACGGCAGTAATTCTTATAAAGCCTTTATTTATACGGCACTTAATTATAAATAATGTGGGAAAAGGTGCAAAAGATAAAGACAGCCGTGTTGAAATTAAAATTAGTATAAAATTACATCATGGAAATTATGAAAGCGTTATCATCTTGTTTAGTTTGTGTTTCCATGTGAAATCTACGACCGGATGTAGTAGATAACTTTGAAAATGAATTATGTTGCCAAGTGTGAGCACAAGGTTAATTTCTTTTCAGTAAGTGATATGGGATATTATTACGGCACAACTTTGACCCTTTCGTTATCTTTTATTGATTTTGTAAATCTTACAAAATATCTACAATTTATTTATTTATTATTTATTGGAGAAACAACAGATACAGACCACAATTACATTAAACAATTAACATATACAATAAATTAAAGTCTGCACCCTTAACATTGTCACTATGACGTACATTTATAAATACATATTGAGCTTAAACTACACTAAACATACTATAATAATCTTACAAAATATCTACTTTTGCTATGCCAAATGAGAGAGATAATAATAATAATAATAAATATGTCAGACATTCACACCAATTATCCAATCCCAAATTAGGCAGAGCCTGTGGTATGGTTCTAGATAACGGATACACATACTCGTACTTAAATAAATATATAAACATCCAAGACTTGGGTACAAACATTCATATTCATCATACCAACATTTGCACCTAGCGGGATTCGAACCCGCAACCTCCGGCGTGGCAGTCCGAGAGCTAATATAATAAACTAAGTAATAAATAATTCGTCTAAGATAACTAGATAGCTATGGGGCAGTCCTGGATTGAAGACTGCTGACCGATGCGCGTGGCGTGGGGCGCTGGACGCTGGTTTCTTTGGTCGATCAGATGGACTGACGTCCGAAAGATAGGGCGGAGGACCTGGATGCCTACTTTTTAAGCAGTTCGGATAGTTAAACGTGAAACGCTTATATATTATATATAGGATATTTCACATGACGATTTCACTTGCCGTGTGGTTTCCGGTAGAGTAGAATAGGACCACTCCAACTCTTCCCGTGGATGTCGTACAAGGCGACTAAGGGAATACATTATGAAACATCAATCAGGCCTCCCCAACCCGTCTGGCCAGCGCGGGGAGTGTAGGCCAAATCCTCCGTCTGTCTCCGGCAGATGAGAGAGCGTTGTGCTCCTGCAGGGGAGACAAAAATAACCTGATGATGATGATGATGACATGACTCCACTAGAGAGTACAAAATGGGTTTTTAGTTGTACGGATATGAGCCGAAATGCATAGGGAGAGGAGTGGTGTGGTGGCGTTCAGTGAGTAAGGTCTATTTCCAGCAGCGCAGGACGTCAGAACGCTGTTGATATGATGATAATGTTCGGTTTCTTGTGATAATGTAATATAAACTCTATGAATTTATGGCATGACGTATTTTTGTCCTGCACGCTCGATATTACTTTCGGAAACAAAAGACGATTGCTCCTAAAACCCTCCCAAAGTCAAAACCAGTCTCTAAAGACTTAAATGGCTGGTGACCCGTTATTGAAGTAACCTTTTCTCCTTTACAGTACGTCAGCATGCAATTCGGCCGCGTACACACTGCTGGGAGAGAGCTGCTCGGCAAGTACGCGCGGCCGAGCAATGCTCCTTGGCACCTGCATGCTTATGTGTTCGCAGGCGTGCGCTGCAGGTATGTCTAACCCTTTTCTCTGTTAATTGGTAACGCAAAGATTCTCACCAGTGCCGCTAGCGGCCGAAAATCTAAACATTTTCAATAGGTACTAATTTGATAGTTGTAGTTTTTGAGTAGACAAGTTCAAAAAGAATATCTTTCACACTTGTCAATTCTCAAGCGTCATTGACTCTTCTTAGGCAGCATTCGTGTTCTGTCGATAGAGGCGTTCGCGTAATCTGTGCATCTGCTACTGCTAACCTCCTTATATAGGTATTTTAAATAGGAGTAAAGCATACTGGCTGCTTTTTTTAAGTTTTTTTTGGAGCATGGCATCTATTTTACCATATTTAAAATAGGTTTTTTCTTTATAGTTAATGGCAACTTAAACATTTTTTTCGGATGAATCAGCCAGCAGCTTTATACATTTTTAAACAAAACTTTATGCTTAAACCCAGTTTAATATAAATATAGTACATATTAAACCTCTTTGCAGTTTTACAAACGTAATAAGGAGTATAGATTAAATAATTTAAAGAAGTTACGTAGGTAACTTATCTTATAATCTAAGTTCATCATCATCATCATTACTATCAGCCTGTAAGAGCCCACTGCTGGACATAGGCCTCTTCCAAGGCGCGCCACTGAACCCTCAGAAAGATAATGTAAGCTATCTTTATTAATTTACTAGCTGTGCCCGCGGCTCCGCTCGCGTGGACTACAGGATCCGCTCCCATTCCCACTTCCGCTCCCTATCCCACTTCCACTCAGACTATAAATCCAGGTCCAGGTCCAGGTCCAGGTCCAGGTCCAGGTCCAGGTCCAGGTCCAGGTCCAGGTCCAGGTCCAGGTCCAGGTCCAGGTCCAGGTCCAGGTCCAGGTCCAGGTCCAGGTCCAGGTCCAGGTCCAGGTCCAGGTCCAGGTCCAGGTCCAGGTCCAGGTCCAGGTCCAGGTCCAGGTCCAGGTCCAGGTCCAGGTCCAGGTTCAGGTCCAGGTCCAGGTCCAGGTCCAGGTCCAGGTCCAGGTCCGGCTCCAGATCCAGCTCCAGATACAGCTCTAGATCTAGATCCAGCTCCAGCTCCAGATTTTTCATCGTAATCAACTAACTCAGTCAAAAGTTATGCGAATTTATAGTTTTCAAAATCTCACATTACATTGATACGATACCCGCTCCCGCTACCGCTCACGAATTCAATCGAGCATTTACACCCTACACTCAGTTTTCGGAAACTATAAATTCGCATAACTTTTGAATGACTGCACCGATTGCAATGAAATAAAGCCTATATGTTACACCAAATTAAGCCCCATGTTTCTGTGAAAAGTCCATCAAAGTCCGATCAGTAGTTTTTAAGTGATGCGTGCACAAACTCACAGACAAACAGACAAACAGACAAACAGACAAACAGACAAACAGACAAACAGATAAACAGACAAACAGACAAAAATTTCAAAAATGATCGAAATGTGTTCTGTTGCTTATCCTTAGACCCCCCAATTTTTTTTTTTGCAAATATCTTCAATGTACAGACACGCGATGTTTACGATTTTATTTATAAGATTGGCCGAACAAAATTTAAGACAATTTAGAAAAATCGTCACTACAACATAGAGAGTTGCTTGTCGCTTTGAATCTTCTCAAAAACCACTCAGTGGTTTCGAATTGGGTTTTCACTATTCGATACCATGTTATTTTGGCAAGAAACAAATATTTATAAACAAAAAAAGGCGAAGCCGCGGGCATCAGCTAGCTTGTTATAAATGACATTTAAAACTATAATTAAGTATAATCACTTTTTAATTTTTTTGACTTTTTTTTAAACAAAAATTATACCTAATTATTTGTTGAAATTTAACTTGTTCTTTACTAGCTAAACCATACCTATATTTACTAACGTGTGTATATATACACATTTTTGGGTTAGTGTTCAATTAAATTCCCTATGAATTGGGTATTTGTTTAGGAAAATTGAAATAATATTCTAAGGTAGGTAAAATTATCCAGTCTCAAACTAGGCAGAGCCTGTTACTAGATGTTACTAGATGACGGAAAGACATACTTAAATAAATATACATCCAAGACTTGGGTGTTTAGCGGGATTCGAATCCGCAACCTCCGGCGTGGCAGTCTGAGAGCTATCCGTTCCGCCACGGAGGTCGTCAATCGAGTAGGTAATCGATATTATACAGTTTTCAATGTTTGTTAAGTTGTATCTAAGTAATTGCAATCACTATCGCTTCATTGCTGTATTTGTATTAAATGCATTGCATAATATACTAGCACTGCATACAAATACAATCCAGATGTAAATTTGCACAATGGCGAGACGAAAAGTAAACGCTATCAAAAACGTCTACCTACGTAAAAGTCTACAAGTTGACTAATTAGGAAATTCCCACCAAAATACGTCAGTTTAGACTTGAAGGGATTTGTACTGAAACTATTTAGATAGCTGCCTGCTCTGAACATTTGTATGTATGTATGTAAACGCTTTATTGTACCAAAAATAACAACAACAGCAATAATAAAATAGGAATTAAACTGTGTACAAAGGCGGACTTATCCCACTTAGGGATCTCTTCCAGTCAACCTTTGCTATTGTATAGCTCAATTAATTAATAATAACATTAGTTGTTATCATATTATCGTCCACTGCTGGACATAGGACTTCATGTTTAATACATTCCACCACGGAAGCAAAAGATTTTTTAAAAAATTTTGTCATCTGATCAGGCGTACCTTGTTTACTACCTTATTTACTTTAAGTGCTTGTAGAAGCTTCAAATTTAAGCACGACTTTTATCAACGCAATTTGTATAATATAACTGATGTGTTTATGTGTGATTTCAAAACAAATTCTTACTTACATAATCTTACATTTCAACAATACTTACATTTCAATTGACGAAAAAAATATGACTGCCTACTAACTTAATTTAAGACCTACTAATTATATATGGAATGTATATCTTTCTGAAATAAATAATTTTCATTTCATTTCATTTCATAATCAAATCCCGATAAGTCATAATGAAAGTTACCACGCGAAATTTTCGGATCCCATCAAATTAGTTAAATGAAACAAAGTCAACTTATATCTCCTGGTTTTTAGTTAGCTAGTAGTAGTTAGTTATTAAACAATTGGCAATAACCTAACCTAACCTAACCCAACCCGTCTGGCCAGCGCGGGGAGTGTAGGCCAAATCCTCCGTCTGTCTCCGGCAGATGAGAGAGGGTTGTGCTCCGGCAGTGGAGACAAAAATAACCTGATGATGAAACAATTGGCATCGGCGTCGCCGTTTCTGATATTATCCCGGACAAACGCATAATCCAATATACATTAGGTACGTACATACAGAATACAAATGCTCAGGGCTGGCGCCTACCTCGCACAACGTGTGAGCCTGGCAATCCAGCGAGGTAGCGCCAGCGTCCTAGGGACTATGCCTCACCACGAGGGGTTGGACGGCGTACACCTGTTGTAAATAATTGATTTTCTTATAATTACTGTATTTTTATGCTAAAATTGTATTTCCATCTTTCCAGTTTTCGCCTACCCCATACTTCCTCTAAACTTCTCTTACCACATCGACTTCCTCGGCATCGAGTACCGCCCATGGCGACTCCTGGCCCTGGTGATGTCCTTCCCCTGCGCCGCCACCGCTGCTCTCCTCCAACTCTTCCACGAGAGCCCCAAGTTCCTGGCATCCAGGGGACATCACGAGGAGGCTCTCCATGTGTTGAAGAGTATCTACGCTGCCAACACTGGAGATGAAGCTGATAATTTTCCTGTAAGTATCATTTCGTCGTGTTTAGTTTTTTTTTTATATATTAGATGGGCTCACGCTTGACCTCAACTTCATCATGTCAGCCCTTAGACGTTCACTGTTGGACATAGACCTTCCCCAATGAACGCCACCATACCCGGTCCTCCGCCCTCCGCATCCAGCCGCTTCTGGCCACCTTCTTCAGGTCGTCAGTCCATCTGGCGGCGGGGCATCCCACCCTGCGCATGCCGACCTCAATCTTACCTGATTGAAAGTAAATATGGAGAGAGTATGCGTATACCTTTAAACCTGATGGCAAGTCACTGTCTTCCAAAACATGTTGCCTGTCTAAAAATCATTTATTTATTTTAATAGTTTATTGTACACACAAACATACAAAGAATACAAAAATAAGAAAATTATACAAAAGGTACATCATCTCCTATACCTTTCAAACCTGAATAATAATGTGTGGCATCAGACATCGGTAGATAAGATAACAGTATAGGTATCCAGGCAGGCAGGCCACTTACAGTTACACCAAGTCTTTTACCGTTCAAGCAGCAAGGCTCTGGAACCAACTCCCTGTCCACGTTCGAAAGTCCCCCTCCCTGGTGTCCTTTAAAAACAACTTAAAAAAGTACTATGGGTTCAATACCGAAGCTTTGAGCTGACCTATATTGCAGTATATAAACTACTAATAAGTATTTATTGGGACATATATAGTATATATGAGCATATGTATATATATATATCTTATATATTTATATGTTATGTGTATGAATTTATGTATATATAGATATTGGTTTCATTCACTTATTCGTGTATCGTCTATGTATATTGTCAGTTTATGTTTATGTAATATGTATTTTCAAACTTTATTAAAAGTAGGTAAATTCCTTTATCAAATTTGGTACTAAACGCATTATACTTGTCCTTTCGGTTACTCTAAGGTTGACTGGAAGAGATCCCTAAGTGGGATAAGTCCGCCTTTGTACACAGTTTAATTTCTATTTTATTATTGTAGTTGTTGTTATTTTTGGTACAATAAAGCGTTTACATACATACATACAGACCCTGTACTAGAGTCCTGATACCACACTAGGTTTAGTAGTCCCGAATTATTAAACCTGATTTTGATCGTAATTCCTGGTTTGTTCCGCAATGAGTTTCTGGGACCCTTTTTTGGACTGTGCAGCTGTCTGTGCCGGCCGAGTTCGACAATTAAGCCATCAGTTTCTTCACCTTAAGTTGGACCTTAATGCTCACGAGTTTATGTTCATCTTCTGTCCTAGGTCAAGAAGCTTGTAGTAGATGAAGAAAGCCAGCAATCCCTTGTTCAGGGCTCGTTCCTCAAGGCTCTTTGGCAGCAGACTGTCCCGTTATTCCAGGCACCTCTGCTAAAGGTCACACTGAGGCTGTTCTACCAAGTTGCTATTATTTATATGACGTGAGTATGTTAGCTTGCTTCGATTCCACTTATATACACTTTGACCCCTTATCGTAACAAAATAAAAGTACCTATTTCGATGATCCCGATAATTTAATGGTACGGACACTATTTTAAAAACACAAACAATTATAAAAACGCCACAAGAACCATTTCCTTGAGTAATTCCAAACTATAATTCTCCGCACTGTGGGAATTAGACAAGGAGGAACATCACACATCACTGAGGCACAACAGTATCAGCAGCATCAACTCGAAGAATTAGTTTTTAGAATTAGTCTGCTCTCAGTGAATTAAATCTACCACCTATTTCGATTAGGCAACGTCCGACTACATCAACGAGACGGCCACTTTACGATGAATACCCTCTCATGCTTGAACCTAACGTTCAAGTTCTCATGTCATGACTATGAGATATAAGTATTATGAACAGACTGTTCTTATTCTCAGTGGCAGTGGCTTCATCCTCTGGTTGCCGTACATCATGAACAACATGTTCCTCGTTCTGGAGTCGGGTGGAGGAGCCGGCATGAACCTCTGCACCATCATCAGATATTCTGCTGAGGAAACCTTCGGTTCCGGCAATAATACTGTAAGTACCCTATTTTCAGATGTGCGGTTGAGGCAATAAGCTGTAAACAAAACAATCAACGATCTGTATACGCCTAATATTCTTGAACAAAATTATAAGGTCATGGGTTATTATGGACTATATGTACTGGCACTGTTGCTATTTAAGGATAGAAAAATCCCGAATGTGGTTATCCGCCAGACTAGATTAAAAGGATTAGTAGCAAGGTATCTAGCCAGCACAAGAAGATATATTCTTGGAAGGTAAAAACTTTAAATATTTGAAAAACTTTAATTCTCCAGACACCGGAAATCTGCAACGACACCATCCAAAATACGACTCTGCTCTCCGCGATGGCTTACGGCGCTATCGCCAGCTGCACCAACCTGGTCCTCTCCCTGACCTGCGGCAACCAGAAGCGGATAGCCATGATGTTGATCCTCATCACGTCCGCCATTGCAGCGGTCCTCATGAACCTGGTGGCGGTGCCCATCGCTGGAGGAGTCTTCTTCTTCATTTTCCTGATGTGTGCTCTCGCCATGGGATTCCTGAGTGTCTATTTCGTAGAGCTGTACCCGACTTCTTTAAGGTAAATGTCTTGAGACAATGAAAACATAGTCTTCTTGCCCTAAATTGCGCTTTTTTAACACAAGGCCTTCCCAAATTGGTCTACTGCTGGACGTAGATCTATCTCAAAGACTGTCACTGATCACGATCTTGGAGTCTCCGAATCCAGTCACAGACAGACGCTTTTTCTACTATCTTGAACCTTCATCTAGAACTCCATTTTGATCCTATCAGCTACATATCGTTTATTCATTACATTAGTTATTTTTTAATTCTAACCTCCTCATTCTCTTGGGTGAGTATTCCCATAGCTTTCTCGATTTCTCCTCAGTTTGAGCTCACGTAATGGTCGTCCGCTATATCATTATGTCTTCGTTTACTTACCTGCATCATTATTTTGTCTCTTTGCAGAGGAATGGCGTCGTGCCTGTCAATAATGTGGGGCCGGTCGTGCGCGTTTGTGGGAGTGAACGTGATCGGTGCCCTCATAGCTGCGGACTGCGAGACCACATTCTACGTGTGGTCGGCGCTCTTGTTGAGTAAGTGTCTCTTCTAGATTATTAAAGAGATCGTCCTACTTACTAAGTAATTTCATTAATGATCATACAACATTATCCTATGGTACTAATATTATGAACGCGAAAGTTTGTAAGTATGGATGTTTGTTACTCTTTCACGCTTCAACCACTGGACGGATCGTGATGAAACTTGGCACACATTATAGGTTAGGTCCTGGAATAGGACATCGGTCAGTTTTTGTCCCGAAAAAACATCTCATTCCTACGGGAAATACATAACAATTTGTGATATTAAGTGGTCCATGCAGACTAAGTCGCGGGCAACAGCTAGTCTAAAATATAATGCAGGAACACCCAGATCGAATACTTGTACAAATTGCATAACAACTACTCTTTCCGCAGAAGAAATCCAACATCTTTCGCGGATTCCCTAAATGGCGTTGTACTGTACGCGTGATGAATGAATGAATGAAAGTATATATATTTCATTCCAGATTAATAGTCCTATGAAAACCAACGCTATTTACGTCTCGGTAACATATACATGAAAGGGTCACCAGCAGCAAAAATAGGTTTGTATTACCAAGTAAACTTTGCGGTCCACTTAGGAACACCATCTATTGTGTATTTTGTTTTCGAGACGCAAATGCGTTTGTTTTCATAGGACTATTAATCTGGAATGAAATATACTTTATTGCACACCAATCTTAGAAATACATTGGAGAAATATACAGCAAAGGTACAAGCGGCGGCTTTATCACTTTTAGCGATTTCGTCCGCAGTGATACGCAAAGAGACTGCAGATTTCACAGCGAGTTGTGTTAAAGCATGACCATGATCCAAGATAAGACGGTCACAGGTTCAAAGCCTGCTTACATGATATTTTTTTCCTTTCTTCTCTAATGTCTAAAATTGTCTTTGTTACAGGTGCAGTAGTGTTTGCGTGGTACCTTCCTCGGGACAAGCCCGCTGAGAAATAAACAGCAATCTCTGCGAGGAGAGAACACACCATGTCCCAGTATATTGAATTCTGTCATCATAAGTTATGTTATGACTCATAACGCGGAAATTGAGAAACGTACCTGACTGAACCCGAACTGAACTGATCCAGAACTGAATCTGAACTGAACTGTAGTTGATAAGTCTTGATGAATTTATTGTGTGATGTCTGATGAGATGAATGAACTATAAATCGGTTATACTGCTGTCCAATGCCGAAAGAGAAATGCACTTTGCCTTAATAGCCGAATATTTGAGAAGCCGACCATTTATGGGTGGTCATACTTATCGTAAGGATAATTAGAAAATAATGACTTTTTCACCAGCCCCTTTAATT
This sequence comes from Esperia sulphurella, assembly GCA_947086405.1. Classification (NCBI taxonomy): domain Eukaryota; kingdom Metazoa; phylum Arthropoda; class Insecta; order Lepidoptera; family Oecophoridae; genus Esperia; species Esperia sulphurella. Next base: position 2,409,181 of record OX352261.1, read on the forward strand.
TCGACCCATTAAAGGGGAAATGCTGTACCCCCACACTGATGACAATTTCCTTTTATTGACCGCCTCGGCTTGGCCTAGTGGATTGGTCATTTCGATCCCCACAGGGGGTCTGGATGTTATATTTGTGAATTGTCCAATCCTTATTTAATTCCCATAGTACGGGAGAAAATCCTAGTTTTGGATTAGATAAGTGTATATATTATTTATTATTGCGAAATCTAGGTTGAATGGTCCAGTGTCTCTATGGCTAATAGGAAATACACAGGACCCAGACCATTCGACGTAGGTTCCTTCTCTGATTCTGAATTTGCAACAAAAGGCATTTACATCGGTGTGAGTTACAGCGTTTCTCCCTTTTTGCGTAATGACGAAAAAAGTGTAAATATCGATTTACGAGTATCGTCGTTTGTTTTTGACGTTTGAAAACGATTTGGCTTCTCATTGGTCAATCGATAATGGCCTTTAAACGTCAAAAAGTAAGCGGTTATCCTTATGGTTTTGTGATTTATAGGATAAGTCTTATTATTTACCGGTTTATAGGGTTTTGTAGTGAGTTTAAAAATGAATGTAAGTATACGAGTAAAAGATTTTGTGTTTTCAGACAAATGTTGAATATTTGAATTGAATTATTCTATTAATTAAGATTAATTTAAGTAATAAGCATCGCAGGCGATTTTTAAAACCTTAAAATAAGTCCTTGAAGATTAGTTTTATTAAAATAAAAACCAAATTGTGTAAATATTTTGAATGTGTTTGGTTGCGCAGCAATGTTATATACAATTTCTTTCTAATTATTTATAAAATACCACTATGTACTTGTGACACTCATTAGCATTTAGTTATGTGTTTTGGTTCACTGGACGGTACATAGGCTGCAATTGCGGATCGCCGACAGAGGGCGTGAACTTCGCATGCAACTACCTGGATTTTTAGTTGTCAGAAAATCATAGTCGATGAAACATTGCGTTCCCGTCGTTTCTTAATTATTTTGAGAAAACACATGATCTCTGGACTCTCGGATTGTTGTTTTGGTGAATAATAACTGTTAGTGTCTGTGTGTGTAATTATTTGACGCATAGGACATTAAATATAGTGGACTTGCAACGCTTGCTGCACGTGCATCGGCAAAACTACCGCCGCTGCCTCCGCCTGCCTACCTCTGTTTCCTGAAGGTGGATTGGGATCATAGCTACAGGTTAGTGAGCTGTCTTTTAGTACACGGTTTTCTATAATTGATTTGAGAGAAATTGTGTATTTAACGTGCAACGACACCGCTCCTGCTGGTTAACTCCAAACTTCAATTTTCTATAATTTTAATAAATAACGATTACGTTCACTCCTGGTAATTGCTATTTACACGCATTATCATTTTATGGTCCTTCGGTCCTGGATATTGTTCCAGTAATTCAAAAAAATCTGTGTCATTTACGTAAGCTTGTTGGTAAAAGACGCAGTCTTTATAGTTGCGAATACCGCCCGCCATCTTGGCAAATATCGTGAATTTTCCATAATTAAATATATTTTGTTCAAATAATTTACATTTGTCAATTTTTACTTGAATTCCACTTTTAAAAGGTTTAAAATGTCGGAAATTAAATTAAAAATGCTTAATTCTAAAAAGGAAGGCATTTTTCAACGCCTTAACCGTTTATATGGCATGAGTAAAAATATTACAAATTTTGATCCTAGTTCGAACGAAAGTTTCATGTCTGATTCAGAAACGATCAATGATATGCGTATAAAGTTTGAATCTATTATGGATGAAATAAACGAAATAACGTTAACAATGGATCCAGAATTAACGCCAGATTATCAGCCTCTGGAAGCCTTTGATGATCTTTATATTCGTATTAAACGCATACGAAACAATATTAGTTCGTCCATAATACGAACGCCAATTTCTAGTTCCGCGCCATGTAATCATAATAGTATAAAACTACCCCCAATAGAACTTCCTAGTTTCGATGGTAGAACTGAACATTGGCCTATTTTTTATGAATCATTCAAATCAAACATTCATACGAACCCACAATTGTCTGATTCGCAGCGCGTGCAATATCTCATGGGAAAGTTAACTAATCAAGCGTTAAAGTTAACCGCGGGTATTGTTCCCACCGGTGATACTTACAACATAATTTGGGATAGTTTAGTTAAAAGGTACCAAGATAAACGTTCTTTAGGAACGTATTATCTAAATAATGTTCTTGAAATAAAAGGTTGTACACATAATGCTAACAGTCTCAATGATTTTATCGAAAAATATTCGTCTTCTATCGCCGCTTTGAAACAGTTAGGTATACCTGATCTTGCAGATTTTATGTTATTGCACTGTGCGCTCAAAAAAGTTGAATCTCAAACTGCACAAAATTTTGAGATGTCTGTAAGAGATACTGAAATACCTTCTTATAAGGAATTTATTTCATTCATACAAGACCAAGTTAAGGTTCTAGAGAGATCTAATATATCTAATTCTAACCCGAGATTATCTCACACTGCAGTTAAAAAACCGCCGTTTGCTGCACCGGCTCCTTCCGCGCGTAGCTACAAGGCGTTCGTCTCGCGCAGTGTGTCGCCTCCCCAACATGCTCAGTCTTGTGCATTATGTAATAGCACAGAGCATACACAACTTTATAATTGTACTCAATTTAAAAATATGAATTCTCCTAAGGATAGGTATGAATTTATAAAATCTATAAAGGGATGTGTTGCCTGTCTGAGTACTTCGCACTCCATATCGTCTTGCAACAATAAAAAATATGTATGTACTATTTGCCAAAAGCGTCATAGTAAGTATTTGCATTTTGAAAAGATTGATTCACCGAGTAAATATAATACAAGTACAAACACTCACATACAGACAACTGAATTATCTATCCATGATGATATTCATAGTTCACCTGCGCCGTGCGCCCCCTTCCCTCCGCCGCCGCCGCCGCGCGTCTCCCCCGCCGTCGCCTGTGCGTCTCCCTCGCGCCCATACGCTTTAGACGTCGTCGGTGCATGCCATGCGCCTACGCAGCCCCATGTGATTATCGCGGACTCGAACCCGCGCGTTATGAATGCGAGCTCGTCACGAGACAACTATACATGCGGAACTGCGCTGCAGCCGCCGCCGGTTAGTGAATCGCGCGTTTATACACCGGGACTGCCACCGGTTAACGCTTCAGTTTCGCTTACTGCTGAGTCGAAACCAAATACGACTATTCTCTTGGCTACTGCTCAGGTGTACGCCAAGCCTAGTAATGGTGATGGAAAGGTAATAATACGCGGCCTTATAGATAATGGTTCGCAAAATAATTTAATAACGCTCGACTGTTGCAAGACGCTTAATTTACCGATCGTTCCACTAAACAATACCTGTATTAGCGGTGTAGGTTTATCTCCGCGATCAATACATGGTTATGTTTATTTAAATATAGAATCCCGCGTTTATCCAAATAATAAATATTACCTTTATGCTTTAGTTGTTGATTGTATTACAGATCAATTACCCGCACAGTTTATTACAAACTGTGATATGACTTACCTGAATAATATACCGCTCGCTGACCTCACTTGGAATATCCCAGGAGGAATAGATGTGGTGCTCGGTGCTCAGTTGTTCCCTTATATTTATCTGGGGAATAGGATTGAGTCTGGCGGTTGCGGACCGCCTGCGTTGTTAACTTCTTTCGGTTATGTATTAATGGGTGACTCTCATTGTAAGTTTAACCCGCGTAAAGACTCGTTTAATGATACTTCATTTACTGCAATCGCACTCAGTCACCTCGAGTCTAGTTTAAATAAATTCTGGGAGTTAGAAGAAATCCCTGCCGATAAATCTGAAGTCTTTTTAAGTCCTAGCGAAACGGAATGTGAAAATCTATACACAACCTCAGTGTCCCGCAATGATGATGGCAGAGATGCCGTAGCCTTACCGTTCTGCAAAGATCCTGCTGAACTGGGTAATTCTCGCGCTATTGCTCACCGCCGCCTTCTCGCTCTGGAAAGAAAACTTAAACATATGCCTACGTCACGCGAAAATTATAATCAAGTAATAAATGAATATATTCAGAATGGTTACTTGACAGAAGTTCTTGCCGATGATGTCACAGATGATGGGTACTACATTCCACATCACGCAGTCATCCGCCCTGATAAAGCTACTTCGCGCTTGAAACTGTTTATTGACGATTTGGTCCATTATGTGCATAATGAGGGCACTACTATAAGGTTATCGCGAGAATTAATCGCCTTATTTAAATCTGGAGCATTTGACTTGATCAAATGGGCCAGCAATTCTCCCGCTCTATTGCAGAGCCTCCCAGATTCACACCGCGCCTCTGTAAATTCCTCAGACGGCAGTAATATTTCAAAGGTTTTGGGTCTTTCATGGGAACCAGCTTATGATATTTTTTTCGTAACTATTTCTCAAATAGATGAGAAATGTACAAAATGGACTCTTTTGTCCCTAGTTGCACGATTATTTGACGTGTTTGGTTTGGTGGCTCCGGTAATCCTGCCATTTAACTGGCTTTTAGGTTTAATTACAAAGGTATTTCCAGGCGCTGATAACATAGTTCGCGTAGCATTAGTTAAAACAAATGGTGTTTTATTTAAACGTCCAGTTGTTAAACTATATCCTTTACCTACTCAATAAGCAAACATTAACGTAATAAGTTTATTTCAGTTAGTTTTTATTGTTTCGCTATAGGGTTTGGTTAATTTATTTGCATATCAGTTTCTGGTAAAAATCTGTAATCTGGAAGATTATCTTTATACTTAAAATACGGTATTATATATTATAATTTATTTCGAAAGTTCTTTGAACTTCCAAGGCCCGGAGTATGGTTGCGCAGCAATGTTATATACAATTTCTTTCTAATTATTTATAAAATACCACTATGTACTTGTGACACTCATTAGCATTTAGTTATGTGTTTTGGTTCACTGGACGGTACATAGGCTGCAATTGCGGATCGCCGACAGAGGGCGTGAACTTCGCATGCAACTACCTGGATTTTTAGTTGTCAGAAAATCATAGTCGATGGAACATTGCGTTCCCGTCGTTTCTTATTTATTTGAGGAAACACATGATCTCTGGACTCTCGGATTGTTGTTTTGGTGAATAATAACTGTTAGTGTCTGTGTGTGTAATTATTTGACGCATAGGACATTAAATATAGTGGACTTTGCAACGCTTGCTGCACGTGCATAGGCAAACTACCGCCGCTGCCTCCGCCTGCCTACCTCTGTTTCCTGAAGGTGGATTGGGATCATAGCTACAGGTTAGTGAACTGTCTTTTAGTACACGGTTTTCTATAATTGATTTGAGAGAAATTGTGTATTTAACGTGCAACGACACCGCTCCCGCTGGTTAACTCCAAACTTCAATTTTCTATAATTTTAATAAATAACGATTACGTTCACTCCTGGTAATTGCTATTTACACGCATTACCAGTGTTAGTAATTCTTGATATTGCGGTTAAAACGGTAATTAGAAAGAAAACTAATTAAAATTGAATTTGTAGAAGCGATAATGAATTTAAAAGTTATGTGTGTAAATAAACTTTACCTTTTGTACTGTCTGCTGTTTTAAAATAAAGGAAATTTTAAATATAACTGTTTAATTATTTTTTTTATGGATACTTAGCCTATGAATGATATATTGCCCGCGGCGCCCGCATTGCGGCTCGGTCTTTTCTCTTTGGTGCAATGCCGGAGTTTCGTCTTTCAGTAGACCACCATAGGGCACGTTTGTATGTAGCTCAACCCTCACTCTATTTATAATGAACGTGTATCATGAACATGAAGGTAGAAAAAATTTCGCGCCGTCTGGGCGACGTAAATTTTTTTCTTTCTTCATGATCATGAACATCAAGCATGCTCATATACCACGCCACTGCCGGCATTCCTGTGGATGTCGTAGCTGTATTAACTGTTTTATTTATTTGACGAAACCAAAAGCTTATTCTTATGCTTAATTAAACAATTTGTGCAATTATCTTGATTAACAAAGACAATTACAGGTTTCCTAGTATAACCCATGGTAAGAGTGAGACATGCGTTATAATGTGGCATAACTATTGTCCAATCTGTGCCTGTGGTATTTATCAGACTTTGAGACATCCATTGCTGGACAGGCCTTCCCCAATGAACGCCACCACGTCCGGCCCCCCCGCCGGCGGCGGTGCGACCGTCCCACCCTGCACTTGCCGATCAGCGGTCTCCACTCTAGAACTCTAACGGTCGTCGGTTCTACGACAGATGTGGACCAGGCCCACCGTCAGTGTCCACTGTGGTATTACTAAAGGATAAATTAACATTTTGAGCGACAGCATCCCCTGTGTAATAACTAGAGATGGGACGGATACCCGGTAACTGTCCGGTATCCGGCCCATCCTGCTTAGTTTTACTATCTGGCCGGATACCGGATTGTAGCCCAATATCCGGCAGCTATTGGATTTCCTAAAATTAATGCTGACAAATGGATTTATTGATAAAGGAAAAACAAAAAATAGTAAATTATTAGACTAAGGGTTTTAATAAAAAATTTTGAATTGTATTATTAAAACCTCTGTAATACAATACTTGATCATGCTGTTTTAATTTTCAAGCGTAGCGAGAAAGGTATTACCGTCGTGCATAAAGGTATTGGCGTCGTATATATCAAAAAACAAGAAACTGATGAAACTGAAATAATTGGAGGGTCGCGGTCATACTCGTACTAGAAAAAAATAATTAAAAATCCATTTTGTCAAAAACGGATTGAACGATTTTGATCAACTTTGCATACCCTTGCGTATTATCTTACGACAGTATCCATTGGTTTGTGAAACATAGAAACCAAGATTTAGACTTCGATTTTCTCTAAATCCGTTGAAGTGAATTAGTTTAAATATTCTTTCAAATTGTATGCTATCCTGTATACATAACGCCATATACAGCTATCGCATCGAAAAAACCTTGTCCAGCGGTGGGCTATATCATAGGGTAGGTAAGGTAAGCTGTTTATATTACTTTGTAGTTCTGCCTGCTCACTGTCATGTCCGGTCTACTTCTAGCGCTATACATAATGCGCTCTTCTTTTATATCAGGACGTATCGTTCCACGCTAATATTCACCGCTATATTATTTAAAACTAGCTGTGTCCGCGGCTCCGCTCGCGTGTACTACAGAATTATTGTAATTTTAAAATAAAGTTGAAATTTCATCATCTTTATTTACAGCCTGAACGAGTCCACTGTTGGACATAAGCCTCTCCCAATGTCTTGTATTTGTGTCTTACCAAACACCTGTGGAAGTTACAGGGTAGATAATTAACTGAAAGTCCTTTCGATAGCTGCAGATAGATATATGCTAGTTCATTCATCCTCAACTCACCACAAGGCTGTTTAAACTTTATTTTATTTACATTGTAGATTGTTGTTTAATGTATTCGTGCACTTTCACTCGCGAGGAACCTATTGTTTTAATTATTATGTGAATTTTTGAGGAGCGTGTGCTCATGCGCTCTGGTTTTTTAGCTGGAGCGGAAGAGTGTGAAATGAATAAACGGAGTGGTAGGAGCCGATCCTCGACTCTTCTCATCCAGTCACTGCCAGCCAGTTGAAATTTACTTAGAATTAATCCCCTTCTCCCTTCCCTTCCCGCCCCATCTTCCTACTTTTATGCAAATATTTTCAACTAGCTGTGCCCGCGGCTCTGCTCGCGTGAACTACAGAATCCGCTCCCGTTCCCACTTCCGCTCCCGTTCTCTTCCCACTTCTACTTCCACTCCCACTCAGACTCGAGACTCTCAATATCCCAATCCCAACCCCAACCTCAACCCCATCCCTATCCCCAAAAACTAAATTTCACTCAATCCCATACGCGCCGCGCCGCGGCCGTTGACCTCGCCCATATGATGAATATACTCGTACTTTCGAGAAATATTGAGTTTATTTTTTAGAAAAAATTTCGTAAATAAGAGATGTTTACAGTTTTATTATAAGTATAGATGTACAGACACGCGAAGTTTACGTTCTTATTTATAAAAATACCCGCCAAATAAGTAGGTACATTGTTAGTGATTAATATTGAATTTTATCGTGATTGTTAAGTCGATTATTTATAGCATAATCATCGCCAATATATCATTTAAGCAGATACCCTTAGATCGCCCATGTGCAAACATGAGGCAGATTAGGTGAATAAATACCTAACATATATATTTATAATAATATAAAATATACAGGAATATATAATTTTAAATTAAATTAAACCAAATAATTATACTTATATTTGTTAAAAGTGAACAAAAATTACACAAAATGTCGGGTGACAAGCAGAAAGGTGAAATGGATATGTTTATGACGAAGATTCCTTTTGAAGAGGCTCTCAACAGAGCTGGTGTGTAAAATACTTTATTTGTTTGTTATATTTTAATCTACAAATCAGCAAAGTGTATGTTTGTAGGTACACAACATGCGGATTCAGTTAGTTAAAAAAACTTTGAATTTCAATAAGATTATTCGATAAACCGTGAGTTTATCGAATAATATTATTGAAATTTTGGGCAATTTTGCATTATGTTTAAAACAACACGGTCGTCTAATTTTTTATGATATCATATGACATACACACAGACAGACGAAGTTTCGCTTTAAGTACTAGTATTCATTCTGGGCAGTTAAAGATATCATAATCACTGCTTAACTCTTTTAAAAACAGATTGACAACTAGAGCACTGTACATTAGATCAAGTGTCGAATCGTATGCTATCTGTATTCAAATTAGATTTATTGTGATACACAGGTAAAACCAGGTGTTTACAGTATGAGATTGAACTCTGCGGTCTGCCAATTTGGCGTACAATTATGGCGTATATAAAGTACCCACTTAACAATAGATTTCATAAAGTATTACAAAATTTAAAACACTCACAAACATACAACAACAATTCATTCTCTAATAGAGTACATTATTTAAAATATATTTAATTTAATATGGTCCATGATGAATCAAAATTAATGAAATGATGAATGAAAAAATAATGTCATACCAACGATCTCTATGCACTACTAGATGATGTATTGTGACTGCAATGATCAAAGTCACAAAGTCGGCCAAAGTCACATCAACAGGGGCGCCGGTAGGCAGACATCTTTTGGCCGACGATGCAGATGGCATACGATTCGACCCTCGATCTAATTACTAACTCTCTTCTCTTCTCTGTCGTTCCCTCACTGCTGAGGATCGCGTCCGTTTAAAATGCGCCTCCCCGCATCTCAGTCGTTGGCCAGCCGCACCGCTTCATTACCAACTAGACTAACTTATATTTAAATTTTTTGCAGTACTGTAGTTGTCATATAAGTTCATAGTCTTGCTGCAGCAACGCGGTGAAATACTATCTATATATTATTGAGCAAAGATAAAGTATAACCAAAATCCATGTTATTGAGTTTTTTGGTAGAGCTAACTCTACCAAAGGTAAAACTTTTTGGTGGGCGCTTGCGCTATTATGTGACGCGAATTTGTTTCCTTTCATGGCTGTAACTATTTCTTGTTATTTAGCTTCACTGTGAAAACTTTTTAATTTGTCAGTCTTTTTAGTATATCATGCATGATAGCATAGCATGCAGCATCACTCACGATGTTTCTTTCCGTCTTTACTTCAGCCTTAACAACATATCTTCATACTCGAGCCTGTCAAATCCAAGCAGTTCGTACTCGACTATTGGACTATGTCCAGCAGTGGACGGCTAAGGGCTGACATGAAGATGATGGTGATTGGATCGGGCAGAAGGAGCCCCTTTTCAAAATAGATACTTTTTGTAGAGAATATTATTATATATTCTTTATTGCACAAATTTTAAAAGTAAATACAGTTACAAATTTTGTGTAGCGAGCTTATCTCTAAGAGAGATCTTTTCCAGCCAACCTTACAGGGTGTGAGACAAGGCACTAAGAGCACTAAGACTTCCTAATATTTGGAACTTAAACTTCAGTATGGGTCTGATTAAGTTTTATATGTTTCCAGGTTTCGGCCTTTACAGCTATCTACTGACGGCGCTGACGGGGGTGTCGATCATTTCGTTTGCGTGCGTAGTGTACGGCAGCACCATCATCGTGCCGTCGAGTGCTTGCGAGCTGGGCACCACGGTGGCGCAGCAGGGGCTTCTGGTCGCCGCGCCGCTCATTGGTGAGTCATTGTAACACTATAGCTTTACGGAGGAGCTATACTCAGTTGTTCTTCTCTGCCGATGGTGCAAGACAACCTGGGAAGTATACGATTGGTTATGAATGAATTGTTCGATTTGTTACATATGTGTATCGTAGCGACAGCATACTTCATCATTATCATCATCATCAGGTTATTTTTGTCTCCACTGCAGGAGCACAACCCTCTCTCATCTGCCGGAGATAGACGGAGGATTTGACCTACAGCATACTTGGTGCTTGCAAACTCCTGAATGTTTCGCATCCAAGAAAATGCTGTGGCGTCTAACAGCGTATTGCTCCATAGCTGCTTCTGATGAAAAATAACACTCCTCCAAAGGAATATTAGATATAGTACGTTCCAGCTATATCTGCATAAAAGTGCATTGACGGACAAGAGAAATGCACATGTGAGGCAGTAACACCATGCTCTAAACAAATCCCAAACAGCTACTTTTCGGCATAACTCTCAAAGAACTCATTCTGGCAGATTATATGTATGTAATCACATTCCATCTTGGTATTGTCACACCTGATTTTGTGATTAATCGATAACAAGTACAAATCGTTATGATTAACAAGTGCGTCAATCAACAAAACTTTATAACGTGGCTGATCTTTCAATGCGTTTCGCTTATTGTTTTCACGTAGAATTGAATTCGCTGATTTCCGCTTAAAATTGATTCACTTGTACTTAGTACCTACAGTATAAATATTATCATTTCCGGAAGACAACAATCTCAACATCCTGAACTACACATTACTAAAACATATCATCATCATCATATCAGTCCTTTGACGTCCACTGCTGGACTTAGGCTTTCCTCAATAAACGCCACCACACCGGTCCTCCGCATCCAGTCCAGGATACGGGATTGCACTCTTGTGGGGCTGGATAGAAAGTCCTATGTTCATTGTAGGTCAGCAACCTGATGATGATGATAGGGTCAATCTACCACTTATCTACAAGAACCGCCTGTCGCTCCAATTTACAGTCATCAAAGAGACTGATAATGAAATGAATTCATTGTCACTCTCATTTGAATTACTTCATAGGTTTGATACCTTCTAGGATTGAGTTCAAGCGTAAACTCGTCTACTATAGAAAAAGAAATAGCTTAATTAACGCCTTGACTGTACTCTGTAACTTAATCTCATCAAGTTGTATTATTTTGTACTAGCTGTTGCCTGCGACTTCGTCCGCGTGGACAACTTAACATCACAAATTATTATGTATTTCCCGTAGGAATGAGATGTTTTTTCGGGATAAAAACTATTCTCTGTCCTATTCCAGGACCTAACCTATATGTGTACCAAGTTTCATCCTGATCCGTCCAGTGGTTGAAGCGTGATTGAATAACAAACATCCAAATATCCAAACATCCAAATGTCCTAACTTTCGCATTTATAATATTAGTAGGATGTGTAACTCTAGCGGTTTTGGCAGCGCACGCCAGAATAGCTCGCAGATGGTAGATTTTTTCCTACCTTTTTAATATTTTGGACAATTCACACAATATCTTTATAAATTGTAGCCTATGTGTTATTCTGATGTATAAGCTATATTATTGTAAAGTTTCATTAAAATCCATTCAGTAGTTTTTACGTGAAAGAGTAACAAACATATATCCATACTTACAAACTTTCGCGTTTATAATATTAGTAGGATTACTATGATGTGGCTTTGCCTTCGATCTGTGCAACAATCATTATTGAAATCGCTCTGCTCTCCTATCTTCCAGGAACGATCACGGGCGCCATAATGTGGGGCTACCTGGCAGACACGAGGGGCCGCAAGAACATGCTTCTCGCGTCATTCCTGTCGGGGGCGCTGGTCAACGCGCTGGCTAGCATCTCCGTAAACTGGATCATGCTCATGGTGTTCCAGTTCACCGCTTCACTGTTGTAAGTATTGCGCGTCACTCAGAAATTATCACGGGCGCCATAATGTGGGAGTTTCTGTCAGGAGCACTGATCAATGCGAACCAGGGTGCCTACCAAAGAAGTATTTCTGTACATCAAACTAAAAAATAAGCGCTTGGCCTGCAGTTCATTCTTGATAGTCTTAATTCTACTAATGACTACCGTTTGTCTTAGTATGGCTGTATGTGTAGTAGTAGTCTCGAACGCCAGAGAACTTGTCCTGAATACCGTGAGGAAGAGATATGGTCACAGACCGATTCGTAATAATTACACGTAGATCTCTCGAGTATCGTTAATAACTAGCTAACCTATAAGCTGCATACCGCTCTGTTGTAGTTTGTACTTTGCTCTTTATTATGCCTAATCCTTAGATTATTCCATTATAAGTCGTAAACATTATCGTGACTTTTCATTTGGCTCAGATAATAGGACAACATGCCTCCCTTCTAATAAACAAACGTAGCTGTACTTGGCAGTTAGGTAGGTACTTAGCATTATATCTATTGATAGCTAAATCGCTTATACCCCTTTATACAGGTGTTAGCTACCTATGCCAGTAAATCTCTGCACATATAGATTAGTACTAAATAGATAAACTTAATTATCAGCTTGCTATCAGTTCCTATATTTAAATGAGGTAATTGGTATAAAGATAATTGCTCCAATTAAGATATTTCTTTAAGATTATATTGCTAAATCTACAGTCGAACAATGTGGTGGGATTCCTGTCGGCTGGCCAAAAAACTTATATACTTAGAGCTTGACTAAAGAAACTGTAGTGCTATTCTGTAAAATAAAAACTCACGTGCGCGTCTCGCTAGCGTGATTTTACTCACTTCAAAACCTAATCCATTGGCATTCTGTAAACATTCTAGAGCACTGTCGACGTGAACTGAGTTCTTTGTTCACTTAATTAACGAAACGTTGGAATCCTGGGCTAAACTTCAAGGTGGACTCTATTTCGTAGATAGATCTCTTCAGCCTGAAAATGCAAAAATAGTTGTGTGTTGAAGTGATACGCAATAGGAAAGCTTACGTGTAGCCAAGACGTCGGTGATGGATGATGAAATTAAAATCTAAGCTGGAGGAGAGCTAATCGTTCCGGTTATAGGTATTCGAATAAAAAAAATATTATGGAATTTTCCTGTCGTCTGGCCAGCGCGGGGAGTGTAGGCCAAATCCTCCGTCTGTCTCCGGTAGATGAGAGAGGGTTGTGCTCCTGCAGTGGAGACAAAAATAACCTGATGATGATGATGATGATGTGTCCAGAGTGCTCCGACTCGCTAGCACTCTGGACACGGCTATCTGCTGAAAAACTTACTTGTAGGAGGATGGGGGGAGGCCTTTGCCCAAAAATGTGATTATCTGTAGTGACGAAGGACTTACCTGGAAATAAAAACATTAACTAACATATATTAAATAATGACATAACTAAAAATTAAATAGATGAACTATAACTATGTACAGTCTTATATATAAGTGAAGTGACGAATTCTATGTTTGGTAAATTACATCTACAGAAGGGCTAAAATAAATAAATAAAAAAATATGTATGTTCCAAACTTCACCTCAATCGGTTCAGTAGTTTTCGAGTAATCCGGGGAACATACAGACAGGCAAAAAGTTTGATTAGGGTATCTATTTCGACGGAACCCCGTTAAATAATAGGCGGAAGCCGTGTGAAAGATTAGCTCGTTGACGTATTTGTGTAAACACACACTATATAATAAAAAAACATTAATAATATTAAGATAGCCAAACGTATTCGTCATAATAAATTCAATCTATTTGTAAGATAATTTAAAGAAACTATAAAATGTTGACGATAATCTAATGATATCTTTCATACCTAACTGATAAGTATAACTAACTGCGAAGCACACACAGGGGGCCGGTACCTAAAGATTACTAAGTATCTCAGTGAACGATCTTTACTATCAGCTGCAGCATCACTAGGTAATTAAAGTGTTAGAGCTGCAGTTGGACAAGCTAACACAAATGGGCAAATGGTGTAAATACATAATCTAGCTACGCTTATATGGCATAGATAGATTAGAATTCGAAAAATTTAATGTTTCTACAAAACTCGGGCATGTCGAAATAGTTGCAACAGTTTTAATGTTCCTACAAAACTCGGGCATGTCGAAATAGTTGCAACAGTTTTAATGTTCCTACAAAACTCGGGCATGTCGAAATAGTTGCAATTGTTTTAATGTTCCTACAAAACTCAGGCATGCCGAAACAGTTGCAACTGTTTTAGCTGTGACTGAATCTTCAAAACCAAACTTCTGAGTGTACTCCATAAAAAAGAACATACAAAGAAACTCAAACTTATTTATAACTGACTGTATCCGCGTACTACGCAATTATTTACCGACTCCATCGTCGACGCCGCTACACTCCCACTCCTACTCCCACGCCCACTTTCATACGCCCATGCCCACTACAACTCCAAATGTAGTCCTAAAGTCCGAATTCATCGCAATCTGAATTGCACCGAATATTATAATTATACTTCTTTGTTATTGCATACCTACTAATGTATTCAAAAACTAAAAATATTTAAGTATTTCTGCAAATATTTTCAATGTACAGACACGCGAAGTTTACGTAGAGAATCGACAGTACAATATTATAATTAACACATTCGTGGACTCAGTCCACGTAACGTAAGTTAATAATTTGGCACTAGATGACAAAATAATATAAAATATGACAAATAATATGAAATATGACTTCTGTCGCGGTAGGAGCCACAAATGTGTTAAAACCAGTGACACCAATATAATGTATATATCAGTAATCAAAAAAATTATGACTTGATTAATCAGTGTTCATTTTAATTGGTTTGCTTAAGATACTTAGCACACTTTGTAAGTACATACAGGTATACAATGTAGATTGTACCTTTTGAGTAAAGTCCACAAATTGCAAGTCTTAAAAGCAAAGTCCACAATGATATCAATGATGATAGTTTGGGAGCCAGGCTACTGCATGTAATAATATATCTACATAGATATGTCTAGTATAAGGACCCTAATGTTCTTGAACCAATAAAGTTATTTGTATTTGTATATCCGCATTAACGGAACTGAGCAGAACCCAGATAACGTTACAGGCTACAGTTAAGTAAAACTTGCCTCAAAATCCGGTATTTAGAATGAATTCGACTTGTTTGATCAAAATGCATACAAAACCATTTAAATCTGGTGTATTTACCCCAAGAATACAGGGTGCAATTACCCCGGGATGTATTTGCAACCATTGTGTTTGAGCCATGTTGCACTTAACCCAATGTAGACCTAATAGAATCTTCGTGAGAGCACAAATCGCAACCCGATCATGAACATGTTTCAGAGCGTCAGGCCAGTACAGTCTGCCTATGACGATCCTCAGTGAGAGCGTGCCGATGGCCAGGAGGAATCTCGTGGTGTTGCTCGTAGCCAGCATCTTCTTACTCTCGCAGGGAATTATGGCAGGTAAGTTATTGAAAAAGTTTGCTAGAAGGTACTGAATGACAATTATAATGTGATTCAACGATTCACACCATCAGCAGTCAAACCGCTCACCGTTTGCGAGAGCGCGACAACACACTCAAAGTGGTGAAGACTAAAATAGCTTGCAGCCCCGCATCGCTCTTTCGGCAAGAGCAAAGTCATAATATTTTAACCAGAGCGGACGATCAACTGGGGCCAGGTGGACCGACGACCTGAGGAAGGTGGCCGGAAGCGGCAGGATGCAGAGGGCGGACGACCGGGTGTGGTTATCGCGTACATTATGGAAGGCCTATGTCTAGCAGTGGACGTCTAAGGGCTGGTATGATGATGATGATGAATCTACTGTGGATCGACCGCTGAATGTGCTCAGAGCCTTAAGAATCCTGAATCCTAAAGATCCTGGGGAAGGGCAGCATCGTCTGAGCTTTGAAGTCCATATACTGCGATCACCAACCAAGCATATGGCTGTTGCTGGTGCAACTAATCCAAAAACACAACAAAAGATTTAAGTATAAAATAATTCCTGTAAGTACTGCCTTTTTATAGTAAGTATAAAATAATTCTTCCAGTTCTGGCGATGCCAATCATTCCGCTGAGCTTTTCGATCCATCTCCCTGTCCTGGACATCTACTGGAACTCATGGCGAACCTTGCTGCTGTTCTATTGCCTGCCCAGTCTCATCAGCGCGTTATGGCTGTACTTCATGAAGGAGAGCCCAAAATACGTCTTCGCGAAGGGAAATGAGGAGGAAGCTTTGGAAATATTGAGGACCATTCATAGAATAAACAGAGGGAAGTCCAAGGAGGAACTGCAGGTAAAATGAACTACTGGTTAAATCGTAAGATGACAGTAACATTCATCAGAGACAACGATCTCTATGTACTACTAGCTGGCTTTGTCGTTTGTCGGGACAGACCACTAGGTATGTAAAAGTTGGTCCTGGGCTAGGTGATATATTGTATGTACATATATAGTATATGTTCATCTTCATACCATAAGCCATATGTATGAAAACTGTCATTGAGATCAATTAAATAGTCGGTACAACCGTAATATATGTAGTAATAACCATATAACGTTATGTAAAATATTAGTAAGGATTTGGAATAACTTTCGCTTGAAAAATTCTGTTAGTGCGATTGGGACTCCTCACCATCTATCATTCAGAAAATGGAAATGTCACGTGATTGTTTCAATTTCAGGTGAAAGGACTTCTGGCAGAGACTGCGCCGACAGATGACAAGCCTTCATCCAAAGTTCTAGTAGCGCAGTTGTTCAAGATGCCGCTACTCAAATACACCATCATTATGACTTTGCTCTCAGTTTTCCTGCAGTAAGTTTAATTATTTAACCATAAATAATCAAAATTAATTACGCGAACTAATTGCAATATAATAATTTTTTTCATTCTTAATTGGACCCAGTTACGCAAAAATGATTCAACCCACAAGACGAATTCAGAAAAATGAGTCAAGTATTACTTACTGTTCCTTTTAATCCCAAAAATAGCGAGAACTTTAAAATAAAAATAGTCATAAATTGATCATGTTTTATTAAAATATTCTTCCAACATAATATACTATGTGACATAGCATAGGTACTATTTAAGACTTTTGAGTTCAAAGATTGATTTATCTTAAAAAATATTAAGTGTGAGTCGGGTCATTTCTGATAACTGGGTCCAACTTTTATTGCAAAACACTTTCTATACAAAGTCACGTTATAGTAATTACGTGTCCGTTAATTATTTTCCGTTTATGTTGTATGATGCTACATTTTCAAAATGTTAATGTAATAGGTATTAAGACAAATATTTTTGCGTTTTTCTCGTAAATTAAAATCACGGATATTTGAAAAAAATATTACTATCATGCCAAATTTAATTATTTGTGCCTTCCAAAAGTTGTCAATTGTAATTATTAACCTGATTTAGTAACGTATTTGTAGTATAAATCATTCAGTATCCGATTAATGTGTTTTGTCACACCTTATTCTCATAAAATCCTAGTAGTTTCTTGTTTTACTCTAATTATTTCTAAAGGCTAATTTTGACCTGGTGATTTCAGGATAGGATCCTTCATGGTGTGGCTGCCGACCATCGCGAACCAATTTGTGGAGGTGCTCCGTACGGGAGAGGGCACGGATCTCACGCTGTGCGGCATCGTAGCTGCCAGTCAAGATACTGTTCCAGATGTAAGATAGTTTTAGAATGAATAATGTTATATAAGTAACATATACTTCTAATCTGCAGTGATATAATTGCAACTAGAGAGATCATTTGCGATCGGGAGACCATTGCTGGACGTGCGAAGCCTACAAAATGCCAAAGTATTCTTCCAGATGACAAGGAAATTAGTAATTAAACGGACAAAGACATTATTCATGTACCTGATTTATATTTCATCATCATCATCAGGTTATGTCTCCACTGCAGTAGCACAACCCTCTCTCATCTGCCGGAGACACACGGAGGATTTGGCCTACACTCCCCGCGCTGGCCAGACGGGTTGGGGAGGCATGATTGATGTTTTATAATGTATTCCCTTAATCGCCTTGTACGACATCCACGGGAAGAGTTGGAGTGGTCCTATTCTACTATACCGGAAACCACACGGCAGAATTTTGGACGCTTCCTATGAAGCTCACTCTAATCTGCTTTTTAATTCGACCTTGGGATGGGGGATGCGCAAGACAAATAACGTTTCTTTTTTTCTGATCGTCTCTGTTGTCTGTAGACGTGTAACGCATCTTGCTACAAAGACACTTTATATTCGTAAAGATGATGTCTTTGTAGCAAGATATTATAGAAAGATATAAGTATTCACCTGGCATGGTTACGCAAGTAGCACGAAACGCTAAGAATAAGCTCTATAGAAGCTGAAAAGAGGTGAAAATGAACACCTTAGGTCCTATATCAGCTCTAAGAACAAGTGCTATCTGCTATAGTGCCTTTAATATATTATCTTTACATATACTGCTAAAACCCTTTATACCGGGAACATTCTTATAGCATATCTTTAGGTTATACAGTGTTATAAAATAGCTCTGTAATAAGGGCATGAGCTGCCAAAAGTGGTATAAGAGCTATATAGGTAGTCACCGCCCTTAGCACCTACAGAAAGTTTATAAAATGTGACCACTAACTCTAAGAGTGATCTAAGAGTAATAAGTTTCTATTGTAGGAGGTAATAAAAATGCTTACTCAATAATACCTATATATTTTTCAGCCCGATGCCACACCATGTGCTCTGAACGTCACTGCTTTGCTGATAGTTTTCGGCGTGGGCGCAATCCAATCTCTCGTCAATGTCTTGATCAGTTTGGTAGGTACCTTTCACAAATTCAATGAATGCAAACAATAACAACGCTTTGTTATTGTCTGCATTACATTGAATTTGTGATTAAGTTGAAAAAAAATCCAAAACTTTATAGTGTATCCACACATATATCATGTTGGGACATCGCGGTTGCGCGCGGGTTGTCTTACAGTCAACTTCGTAGTTTCGTGTTACAACATTAATAATGTTTCAATATTGTTTTAATTTATGTTTTTTGCCTTATGTTGACATTTAAATGTGATACACGTTTAAAAGATTCGGAGGTCGTAAAAAGCCAATAATTATAGTACAGTTTTATAGTCCAAAACAGTGTTTATTGTGGTAGCTGTTGCAGTGCATATTAATCTACCCTCAATAAAGTGACAATTGGTTACATTGTGTTTGTTTACATGCTGAGTGGAGATGGCCGAGAGTTCGAATCCATCGGACGATGACGATAATTCACGCACGAATGTGATGGAGAAACAAAATGGAAAAAGCAGTGGCGCAGAGATAGAATGGGATAATAATAATGATATAGAAATAGAGGGAGAAGTGCGAAATGAGCTTGAGAAGTCTTCTAATAAGAGATCTTGGGAAGGTAGTGGAAATGATGGAGAAATTGATGAATTTATTGAGATTGGAAAAGGTGGAAAAAGGCTTAATCTGAGGCGATCACCGTCTCATAATTCTGAAGTACTCAATGAACGCTATATCGAGGTATCAGTTACATCAAAAGAAGTGCTACCTAAACAAATAGGATTTGCTAAAGTTCTTAAAGTCGAGAATATTACACAAGTAATGAGAGTAATCTATAAAAGTCCGTATAAATTACTTATTCGTTTTAAAAATGAGAGTTCCGCAGAAGAATTTATGAAGTGTGAGAAATTCAAGACAAATGGTTGGAATTGTAGGAAAACAGGAGATGTCAATTATTCATATGGATTAATTAAAGAAATAGATTTGGAATTAGAGGAGGCAGATATTAAAGAAGCATTGGAGAGTGAATTGGAAATAATTCAAATTAAACGTCTTTTAAAAAAAGATAAGGATGGTAAATGGATTAAGAGTGAAACTGTTCGTCTCTGTTTTAAGGGCCCTACTTTACCCCCATATGTACGTACATATGGTACGAGGATGAAGGTGGAGCCTTTCACTTTCCCAGTGACTCAATGTTCCAATTGTTGGAAGTATGGGCACGTAAAGAATTTCTGCCCATTGAAAAAACCTATATGCCCCAAATGCGCTGGAGAACACGACAATTGTGAAACACAGAAATATAAATGTGTCAATTGTAAAGGAAATCACATGTCAATGGTGAAAAGTAAGTGTCCAGCATTTGAGAGAGAAAAGAAAGTTAGAGATGTTATGTCTGCATTCAATTGCTCGTATAAGGGCGCACTAAATATCTTAAGTAAGGGGAAAAAAAGAGCAGACACAAATATTCAGGTTGAGATTCCAACTACTGATAGAGTTCTTCCCATTTCTGAAGAAAATTTAATAAGAAAGCCGTACGCTGCAGTGGTTAGTGCGCCTAGTACATCCATGGAGAACAATAGAAACAAGGGTGTTTATTCTGAACAGGAAGAAACTCTATCTGAAGAGGAATCTAAGAAAAATAAAACCAAAAGTGGAAAGAAAAAGAAGAAATCTTACAATAGAAGGTTGGATGATGATCTCACGTCAAGAAGTGACGAAGAAAATATACGTCCTTGTGAGCAAACTTTGAAAAACAAGAAGGACAGAAGATTCTCAATAAAATCATTTTTGGAAAAGATGCAAAAAATTATGTTTACAAATAATGACTTTAAAACTAAGATTAATATGATGTTCATGTATTTTATAGACCAAATTTTAGTGTATTTGGAAGGCTATATTAATACAGATATGTTGCGGGGTCTATTGGGAATAAATATCAATGGATAACGTAAGTAGAAACAAAATTATAAATATGTACCAGTGGAATGCGCATAGTCTTAATAATAAATTAAAAGACCTTGAGTTATTAATGTGTCACGAAAGAATACATTTAGCATTTATTAGTGAAACTTGGTTTGATCCAGAAAGCATTGTAAGAGTTAGTAATTATAATATTTTTAGAGATGATAGAGATGACTCATATGGAGGAATTTGTATTTTGGCACATCGATCGATTAAAATGGTTCAAGTTAGATATAGTTTGCCTAATCCAGACATCCAAATTCTGGTGATAAAAGTAATTAATATTCCTGGAATCAGAAACATAGTTTTTATTTATTGTCCTCCTTCAGTAGTGACTAACCAATCGGATTGGGATTATATCTTTAACCTTTTTAATAATGAAACTATTATCATAGGAGATTTTAATGCTCATCATATTTCATGGTCATACAAAACCGATGGCAGAGGTACCTTGGTTTATAATGCAATGTTTGAATATGACTATATATGTTTAAATGACGGTAATCCAACCAGGATTCAGTTAGTAGATGGCGTTATACAACGATCGTCTCCAGACCTATCATTTGTTTCTGTGGATATTGCTGTAAAATTTAATTGGAAAGTGACCAATGAGTCGTTAGGTAGTGATCATCTGTTGATAAAAATGAGTTATGAATATGGGAGTTCATGTACATACTACAAGAAACGTAACTTAAAAGAAGCCCGGTGGGATGAATATAAGAGAAAGTTGGAGAGCGTTTTTAAAGAACTGAGAATGGATTCCGACGTTCAAAAAAGCTATGATCTACTTATGGAGAAAATCGATCTAGCATCGGAAGAGACGATTCCGTGGCTTAAGTTTTGTCGCGACCCTATTTCTAAATTTATTCCAAAATCTTACTGGAACGCTAATATATCTAAAGCAATTGCTGAAAGACGGCAGGCTCTAGCTAGATTGAGACGAAACCCAACTCCTGATAATTATACAATTTACACTAACAAAATTTCTCAAGCACGTAATCTCATGCAAACAGCTCGATTTAAGGGATGGAAAGAATTTTGTTCAAGTATTGAGAGTGAAACTTCACCTGCTGTGATGTGGCGGAAGATGAGGTGGATGAAAGGAATTAAGACGTCGAACCCTTGTGTGGATCCTATAAAAGCCAAAGATTTACTTCATAGCCTTACTCCAGATACAGTTGGAGAACCTCCACCTTCATTTCGTGACATGCCCGAATGTGTTTTAGAAAAAGAAATATCCCTAGCGGAACTACATAATTCATTAAAACGTAAGGATACCACCCCTGGTGCGGATGAAGTTTCATACTCGATGCTGTTTAACCTACCTAACTCTGCAAAACTTTATTTATTGTATATATATAATCTTATTTTAAAAACCGGAATAGTCCCAAAGCAATGGCGTTGCATTAGGGTTTTGCCTATCCCAAAACCGGGTCGTGACTTCAACTTATTATCTTCCCTGCGACCAATTTCATTAATATCATGCCCTTGTAAGATTTTTCACTGGATACTTATGAAGAGAATTGAATGGTCTGTAGAAAGCAGAGAACTATTTTCCTCGTCTACTGTGGGATTCAGGCGAGCCCAATCCTGTCTAGATAATTTGTCGAGACTAGTGACTCGTATTCAAATAGGGTTTTCCAAAAATCAGTCCACTTTGGCATGTTTTATTGATATTGACAGTGCTTATAATAATGTTAGTGTAAGTTCACTTGTCACTACATTGAGGCAAATTGGAGTAGGAGGTAAAATTTGCAGTTATTTGTGGAACTTTTTGTCAAACAGACAACTTCAAATTCAGACAGTTAATGGTGAAGTTATAACAAGGCAGACAAACAGAGGACTGGCTCAAGGAGATCCACTATCACCTTTGCTTTTCAATATCGTTACTATAAGAATTTGTGAAAGTATTTGTAATGTTAGTATCTCACAGTACGCTGACGATTTTGTTATTTATAAGGTTCTAGATAATAATAAAAATAGGAACACCATAGTTAATACTTTCCAAGATGCCATCTGTCTGTTAGTAAAACTACTAGAGGATATCGGTTTAAGCGTATCTGAAGCCAAAAGTAATGTATGTATATTTAGTCGATCTAGGCAAAATCAAAGTTTTCAAATAGCGATAAATGGCAAACAGTTACAATGTTTAAACAAAATTAAATATCTAGGACTTTGGTTGGATACAAAATTACTATGGAGTGCCCACATAAATGAAATGTGTCAAAAGGTTTATAAATATATTAATATACTCAAGGTTCTAGCTGGCAGTAACTGGGGCGTACATCCGAAACATTTACGTAGACTCTATATCTCTCTCATTAGAAGCCGCATTGATTATGGTAGTTATTTGTATGGTAGCTGTGCGAAGACACACCTTAACAAATTAAATGTACTACAAAATAGAGCGATGCGGATTTGTGGAGGATTTATACGCACTACTCCAATTCATGTAATGGAGAGTGAACTTTGCGTCCCGCCATTATCTGTCCGTAGACATTGGTTGGCGTGCAAGTATTGGCTGGGGGCAGCGTCATTCTCCAATAGCCCAACTATTACTTTAGTGAACGAGCTGGCACTACTATGTCAGAATAGTTATTGGCGCAATAAGAAAAAACCTATGTTAGTAGAAGTTAACAATAAGCTTAAGGAAACAGATATGTATCAGAGATCGATTTTGGAAATGTATACAATGGGCACATGGGTTTCATCTATTGATATCAAAAGATGTATTCATGATGTTATTGACGAATTTCATCTACCTAAACGAGAAATGAATGTGGCTGTCTTGAAACGAGTTGTATCAAATATGATTTATCGCTGTTATGATGGCTATTACATGATTTTTACTGACGCTTCTAAGGTCGCTACGGGTGTAGGAGCAGCTTTCTTCGATCCGCAGGAAAATGTTTCTATGCAATTTCAGCTGACTAATAGTATATGCATTATGAGGGCTGAATTAACAGCTGTCACAGAGGGACTGTCCTATGCTAAATCTTTAACAACAAATAAAATTGTTATACTGACGGATTCGAGGAGTGCACTCCAACATCTGGCTCGGTGTGTCTCGGGATACCGAGGTATGCCGATAGCCTACGAGGCTTTAAAATTGATATCGGCCTTGCACTCTAAAAACATTGATATTAAATTACAATGGGTCCCATCCCATATAGGACTTATCGGTAATGAGGTGGCGGATCGTTTGGCTGGTAGCGCTGTGGCAACAGGTGTAGAACTAGCTTGTAAACCGACTACTACTGAACTCACTCCTTTGGTAAGAGAAATGTGTATGGAAATATGGAAAAACATGTTTAAGGAGAGTTCAGTAGTAAAAGGTATCTGGTACAACACAGTACAGGCACGACCCCCTAGAAAACCTTGGTTTGACAATGCTGGTCTTCCTAGGGAAATTCTGGTTTTGGCGTTTCGATTAAGGTCTGGCCACATTCCATCAAATAAATTTTATCATCTGATAGGTAGAGCAGAATCACCACTCTGTAGCTATTGCCAACAACTTGACGATGTTTATCATCTACTGGTGGAGTGTGGTCGGACGGCGACTGAGAGACAGCGTTTATTTGGCGACAATTTTGGACATAATGCTGACATAAACATGAAACTAAATGACCCAAGTTCTAATGAAGCGAGAGAAATTTATTATTTCGCTAAGCGCTGTCTGACGTCTAGGTAACGCTGAATATTATGTGTTTCCCTATGAGGCTGGCATGGACATGAATAGTCCAAAGCCTCGATAAAATAACAGAAAAAAAAAAAAAAAAAAAAAAGTTAGAAAGGATTATGATATAAGCTATGCAGGGCGCACGCACGAACAACGTCTGCAATTTACTATAATGTACATTACTCGTACATCTGGTCCTTCGAGCCGAATTTTGTAAAGATTTGAATTAGTTGAAAATATCTCGAACCAATTACTGATGGATGACTTTATAAAACCTCCATTTTAATTATTTTCCCCGAGCCATACACTGAACCTAACAAAACAATGTATTCTCCAGATAATAAACCGCGCCGGCCGGCGTAACATAGTGATGGTGGTGACGGCAACCTGCGGCGTGTGCGGGCTGATCCTCAACTGGGTGCCGAACGCCATCGGCAGCGCCGTGCTGTTCGTCGTCTTCCTTACCGGCATGCTGGTCATCGGACTCAACACTGCGATATCCGTTGCGTTGTTCCCTACGAATTTGAGGTGAGGTGGATATTTCGACGAAATTCATCTACAAATCGTATTTTTTATTGCCTTCTTGGAATTATCTATTCCTTGTCAAGAGATGAGTCAGTATCTAAATAATGATCCGACTCCTCGCACTATTCTCGATCTTTTTACAAGTAAATAATCTTGGTGTTTATTGCAGGGCGTTAGCGGTATCGCTAACTATGTCGGGAGGTCGTATTGCAACGTTTGGAGTAGTCCAGCTTCTCAACCATCTGTTCCTGAACAACTGCGAGTTGGGATTCTACATCTTCGCCTCTTTATTCGCATGTAAGTTCATGCAGGAAATAATTTTTGTGTGATTTATCTTCTAGAAACAAACTTGATCGATCGGTGTAATCTACTTGGGTAGTAACTTGAAAGTAAAAACTTTTTGATAGCCGCCTCGGGAGATTTATTTTCTTCGCACCCGCCACCACCAGGAAAAAAAATCACGCTACATAACCCTTGTGAACATGTCCTATGAAGGTTTTGTAATTCTGAAATTGGTCAAATTACAGCGCTTCGGTCGCGAGTCCTGGAATACTCATATTGATTACATTAGATGTGAGAGTTTTTTCAAAATAGGTATTATTTCTCTAAACGTCTGAAAGCAATGCGCAAAATTCCTTTGGAACATGGCATAAGCGATGATCGAACTCGGATAACTTGATATGATAGGCCACGTGGTTCCCTAAAGCGGCACAGAAGACGCTCTTTCGGATGCCTGTTACTGTTATTTTATTGAAATTTCACATTTCAGCATCTGCGATAGTGGCATCGTTCCTCCCAGACGACCGATTCCTGAAGCCGCAGACGACTCAACAGCCAGAGACGAAACAAGAACCAAATGACGTAACGGAATTGTGACCAGAAGAAACGAACTGTTAAATTAGTACTTTTAAATAAATATTTGTACCTGCCTATTTATTACCTACATTGTTGTATGATTCTTAAAATCCCCATCTATAATTAATTACTTATGTAACAAAGGATGCCTTAGATTTAAATGTTGTTTAAGAATCGAGTAGGTATTGTCAAGAAGCAGACAAAGTAGCCAACTTGAAGAGTTGTCGTCACGTAATAAAAAGTCATACCAGAAGACTATCCACCGCATGTGATATAACATGAAATACGGGCAGAAGCTGCCTGACATTGTACACGAATGCTGGAAGAAAGTAATTAATAAATATCGGCATGGAAAAACTAAATACGACTGCTTGACACAAAATAAATTTTACATGAGACGAAAAATTGAATTCTCTGTTCCAGAAGATAACAATATGTAATTACGGAATAGGTGTTTTAGCGTGGCAGCACGTGTAAATTTACAGATAGGAGAATTTTGTACTTCCTTGTCGATGTTATATTTATAATAATACCGTAAAATGGGGTGAATAGGGATCGGGGTCTGAATAGGGACGAAACCGGGAACGAAATATTAAGCTAAATAAATAGATGAGAATAAACTACCTACCAATTGTTGCAAATTACTTTTGTGTGGTAGAATATTTTGTTTTGAATAGCAACACTGGAAAGCAATGAAGTTAGCAACAAATGGTCAAAATTTGTCTTTGAAAAACGGTCTAAAAATGTTGTGTTTATTTGTGTGCCAAAACTTTATCTTTTTAAGAAAAAATATAAGTCTCTGGAAGTTGAAGAGTGGTGTAGATGTTAGATTGTACATTGTTGAATCTACACAAATGCAGATAAGTCTGAATATTGTGTACTTTCTGTATAAATTCAAAATATCTAAAGGTCTGTAAATTTGGTCAAGACAAGAGGTTAATAGGTACGGTAGAGGGGCGAATAGGGACGACAATGGTCTGAATAGGCACGCCATACTTAGTAAATAGAGACCAGTGAGGGGCAAATAGAAACGGTAAGGTTTGTATAGGGACAGGGTTATCACTTTTTATTTGTTATAAATTTTTATATATGTATCTTGAACCGATATATTGTAGCTAAGAAACTACTTAGATTTGTACTCATTTCTGATAATTTAAACAGACTGAAATTTTATATCAGTGACAAATTATAATAAATAATATTATCCATACCAATATTATAATGAGAAAGTAACTCTGTCTGTCTGTTGTCTTATCACACCAAAACTACTGAACCGATTTTAATAAAATTTGTTGTGAAGATAGTATAACGCTCGGGAACAAAAATAAATAACTTTTTACTGCGGGATAATATGTTGTTCCTATGTGAAAATTTATTAACGCTGATGAGATTCAATACTATATAATATATATAAATAATAAATATATATATATATATATAATATAACGAACTTGATATAGGGAATTTGTGATCTCAAACAATACGATTATATAACTTTTCTGATTTGTAATAATAATACTTATTAAAGAAATATAACCAAACATTTTTTTTATTTTAAAACATCATTTTGGAATTAGCACTAAGAAATAACTTTGTACACTAAGGAACCTATTTCAGATATGGCTTTATTTATAGATAAAGATTTGACAACCCTACGACTTTTTCCCTATTTACCCCTTTACCGTCCCAAGTCACCCCACTTCAAGCATGAATAGGGATAGCGCATATTTTGGCCAAAATCATTGGGTTTTCGATGATTTTTTCGGGTATTTTGGGTATATTCGTAAAGTATGAGCGGCCGGACCAACTCGCAAAGGGTTATCAATGTTAAATTCGTACTATAACATCGATAAATTTGAGTATAAAGTTTGATTTTGTGCCTATTCACCCCATTTTACGGTAATTTATCTAAAGTTGACAAAGCTGTATGTCTCTGCTCTTTTGCCTTTAATATAATTAAAATAAAAGATGATTGTCATGTCAGTTGTCATTGTCAATAATTTATGATTAGATGGATGGCCTTGTTGCCAAAGTCTTAATCATAAAAAAATAAAAAATTTCATTGTCAATCAGCTGTTTATTCTAACCTCAAAGTTGAACTGGCGGTGTTATTTGATTTGTGAATTGGTTTTCTCGAAAATAATAAGTCCACATTTAAAATGCGATATGTGTCGCAGTTGTTTCAGCCGATTATAACAATACCAAAGAATGCCAAGATCAAAAACACTGAAATAACTTGCAAAAGTCAGAAAGTAAGTTTTGTACCTGTTTGTTTGTATTCCGTTTGTTAAACCTTGTTAGCTTTTTCTTATTTCATATAAATGAAAGATTGCTTGAGAAAGGGAGCTAAACATCAGATCTTAAGTAATCAAATATTTTTTATTTATTTAACTCTTTATGGAAATCTAACTTCTATGGAACGTCATGTTGCTGTCTGTATTGTAGTGTAGTAAATAATATAATTGTCGACACGTAACTTGATCTTTAATATGTATGAGCACCGATAAAAATTCAATTATTTTATTAAATCCATGCCTATAATCATAACCAAGCAGGTTAGACCTTGGACAGGTCAGACTGCAAACCCTTGGATAGCTACTTGCCATGCCAAATGATTATTGTTGTTCAGTAAGCAGACGTTGTAGAACTGAGTTTTTTTTTCACACATTTCTTTTGTTTTCATCCTGTTTTTAAATTGGAAAAACTTTAAATTTTAAATTGTTCCAACTGGATATACTAACCTGTTGCTAAACAAAACTTTAAGGGTTCTGGTGCACAGTCATTGAATGGGATTTGAGTTAAATATATTCTTTAATTGGATGAGTGAGTGAGTGATTCTTTAAAATTGTCAAGGTCTCGATTAGATCTCAATTCAATTACTCTTTATTACATGATAAAAACCAAGATGTAATAATAAAGTAGCTTACACATGTACATCTAGGCGGTCTTATTGCTAAAAGCGATTTCTTCCAGAGAACCTTCTAGATCTCCTCTTTCTCTGTGTTTTTTAAAAGTAGTAAGATGTGACAACTAATTTTGTGTTCCAATCTTTTGAAAGCATGCAGTGGTTTTGTAGCTCTCCTCTGCACATTATCTTGCAGCTTCTCCTAGAATGTGGGCTAGTCCGCCCCACAAGCTCTGGTCTATTCACTCTGCTGCCGCTCGCTCGCCGAGCGCTCGACAAGCTGGAGGCGCTGTGCCGCGCGTGCGTGGAGCACGCGGGGGCGCAGCGCGTGTCGCTCCCGGCGCTGACCGCGGCCGCGCTGTGGGAGCGCACGGGCAGGCTGCAGGACGCGGGCACCGAACTAATAAAGGTCTCAGATCGACATGACAAGAAGTATATATTGGCACCAGTAAGTTACTAATACGAAGTTGATTTTGCCACATAAACATGTAAATACTACAGTTATTTAATTATACATATATTTATTCTGTCAACCTTATGGAAAAATCATGTCCAATTGTCCATTTTATAGATTTTACATCGATCATATGATACTATGGCATGCCCCACGCCTCTAAATCTCTTAAATTTCATTATATTTGTTATAATATTGTAACTGTGTTAGTTCTATCGTTAGGCACTAATCAGTAATGTGTGCATACATACACTAAGATACTGACTCTTGGATAGGTTCAGATTAACTCGCTGCGTCCCGCGCTCACCGAAAGTGGCGCGTGCTATTGTATATTGTACAATCAAATCTATAATACATTGCTTACAGTGCCAAATTAGGCTACCTGTAATGGCACCATAAATAAATAATATTGTGGTCAGATCAATTCTTTTTCGACTACATGCGCCAAATAGTGTTACTTAACCAGTGGGCAAATATACATTTATTGTGCTTTTATTAAAAACTTGTGTCCTCTGATTTCAGACACATGAAGAGACTATAGCTGATCTGTTAGCTGACGTCGGTCCACTATCATACAAACAGTTGCCATTATTATTATATCAGGTACTTAATCTATGATTATGGAGATGGTTTTTAAGTATTACAGATTTCATGGTTTTCCTTTCATTTGATTTATCAAGTTTGTTAGAGAGATTTCATCCTCATAATTGACCCTAACGATCGATGCAATAAAAGTACCATGTAATTTTTACAGATTGTAGTCTGTTTGATTCCCGGGTGTGGCAAGCGAATTTTCGAAAATCTTGAATGCAGTTTTCTTTCCTTTGAAAAATAAATGAAATGAAAATTATTTATTTTGGAAAGATACATTCCATATATAATTAGTAGGTCTTAAACTAGGTTAGTAGGAAGTCATTTTTGTTTTTCGTCAATTGTACAGTAGAAAATTAGTGTATTATAAAGGAACGTTTTCTTTGAGTAAAATTTTCTATCTACATTATTAAGAGTACTCTCCCTTCAGGTGGCTTTACAAAATTCCACCCTGTCCATGCTCAGGCCTGCACCTCGCATGTGTAGGAAACAGTGCCTTTGCCGCCCTTAAGTGATATCTCGGTACAGATAAGCAACAAGTACCGCGATGAGCACCGTCCGAAGCACGGTCTGCTGCGCGCGCGCGAGTTCTGCATGCTGGACGCGTACGGCGCGCATGCGTCGCCGAGCTGCGCGCGCGCGGCCTACGAGCGCGTCTCGCACGCCTACCGCGCGCTCGGGCACGTCTTAAACCTACCGATACATAGAGGTACTAGCACAGAATACATATTAATCAACGATCTCTATGTACTGCTAGATGGAGCGTTCCGAACAATCGCTCTGTTCAACGCAACTGCGGCTCCGGGAGCCGCAACTCGGATACATTCACAATTACCCTTTGCAGTTCCTACACAGAACATTTGAATGAATGAATATAGCCATTTATTTCAGACTGCTTTAGTAACAAATAAATATATTAACTTAATCTAATGACGTCAGCAATCTGTGTGCCTCCCTGGCAACGGCCTCCCCCATCTCCTTCCATTTTTCTCTGTCGGTGGCTAATCGAGTCCAAGTTTTGCCATGTCGTCATGCCACCGTCTGAATGGCCTGCCTCTGTTTCTTTTTCCATTCCTTGGGTACCAGGTGGTAACTAATTGGCTCCATTTTTGTTTTCCTCTAACTGTGTGTCCCGCCCATCTCCAGAACAGAACATTTAATTATTACTAAATATTGACGCTACGGGTAAATATTCAGTAATAATTATATGTTCCGACTAGTAACTGCAAAGTTTCAAAGTGAATGTGAACGAGTTGCGGCACCCGGAGCCGCAGTTGCGTGGCACAGCGATTGTTTGTAATGCCCCATCTAGTAGTTAGTACATAGAAATCGTTGATATCAATAGGCCACGGCATTGAATAGCCAGTGGCCAGTCGCATCCCCCACTCTGATCTTAATCGCCATTCACACTTTGCTTTCTGAGCTCTTTGGTCGATCGGTTGTTCACGATCGTTGACTGTGTTCGCAGTTCGGTTCAAGTAGTTTATGTTACGCTACCTTCATATATTTTGACTAGGGTGTGGTGAAAGGGAATTAGACTAACTAACGGTAAAAAGTAGATCAATAATCCCACTATAATAATATTATGCGCAAGTTTGGATGTTTGTTATCCAACAAACTCGTGTCGTTTGACTTGACTCGATCACGCTTCAACCACTGGACGGATCGGGATGAAACTTAGCATACATATACGTTAGGTCCTGGAATAGGACAGGATAATTTTATCCCGAAAAAACATCTCATTCCTGCGGGAAACCAAATTAATCGTTAAAAGCAGTAAAGATGTAATATCGAAACCTACGCGGACGAAGTCGCGGTCAAAAGCTAGTAATTATTTAATTATACTTATTGAATAATTACTTTTAATTTCTCGTATCATTCCTCGTTTCATATCTAGTTACATATTTTGTTTTCTCTTACATACTTTGAAAGTGAATTTAATGTAATAATGGGCCCGATTCTGAAGGCACACATTTAAAATTGGACAGCACTGAAATTGGTTTCGTCTTTATCTTCATAATACTGTGTGACAAGGATAGCAACAGTTTTAGTGCTGTCAAATTTTAACGTTGTGCTTCAGAATCGAGCCCAATATTTCTTCACTACATTCAACTTTCCTTTATGGTCTGTCCAGTGGAAGCGCCATCTGGCGAAATGGGCGGGTCACTGTCGCACGAGTGGCAACTGTGCGCGGGAGCGGGGGAGGACACGCTGGCGATATGTTCGTCCTGCTCGCACGCCACGCTCACTGAGGAAATCACCAAGTGCGAGAAATGTGGGAGTGGGACGCGGAAGGTGAACAGTATTGAGGTGAGTTTGAACACTGCGTCGCTTATAATAGCTAAGAAACCGCGTAAGTCATTTATGTTCGCTTTACAAGACTGGTTCATAAAAGATTAATTCTTAGGGTAATGCTCTCGCACGAAGCGTTTTGCTTCCTCCTTCATAATGCGACTGCTAAGGAATGGAACTCCCTACCAGCTATAATATTTCCGGACAAGTATAACTGTATCTATTTAAAGGAATTTCCACCTTAGGCCTCATCGTCAGTTACCATCAGGTGAGATTGAGGTCAAGCGTGTCAAATTCTAAAGTCAAAGTCAAAAGCATTTATTGCATATGAGTACACTTGCCACATTTATACACGTAATTTTTTATGGACTACCGCTTTCTAAGTATTAGCGCTGTGAAGAAGAAACGGCGCAACAAACTTCACGCAACACATCTTTTAAAAATCAAGTTTGCATACAATTATATAAAGATTGTGCGGAGCTGAATTTAAATATTCAAATTAAGTGGCCAGCCCTAGCACCTTATAGCAATGATGATAACGTTAAAATTAGAATGAACTTTGTCATTTACCATAGCTCACGGACTGAGCTCGTTACTGTCAACTGCGTTTTCCACGCAGTGTGTTTAGCGATTTTATTAGATTTACACTGAAGATGTCTTGAATATTTGGGAAATCCTAGTTCTATACTGTAGTGCTATTCTCTAAAATACAAACTCACTCAAGTGACTTCATCACTTTGAAACCTAATCCATTGGTAATTCTGTAAACATTTCAGAGCACTATCGAAGTGAAGTGAACAAAGAACTCACTTCACGTCGACAGTGCTCTGGAATGTCAATGAATTAGGTTTCGAAGTGTTAGTCACCTGAGTGAGACTCGCACGTGAGTTTGTATTTTAGAGAATAGCACTACTGTTCCTAAATCACTACCTTCATTCAGGTGGGTCACACGTTCATCCTGGGCACCAAATACAGCGACCCCCTCCGCGCGCACTTCACCCCCGCCGCGGGCTCGCCGGAGCCAATCATCATGTCCTGCTTCGGGATAGGTATATCCAGGTACTATTATAATTGTCTTATACAGCTCGGCCGCAAGCCGACCCGCGCGGGTTCGATGCGTAGATGAACTTCGTGTGGGCTCGCTTCCGCCGGTGATGCAGAAGGCGGCACTGCTGGATACCGCCCGGATAGTCCGCCAGTTTCTCTCACTGTCGCACTGACCTCCGGCCGCTTGGACTCCTCAGCCGGACACACCAACTATCCAGTCCCAAACTAGGCAGGACCTGTGCTATGGTTACTAGATAACGGATACACATCATCATCATCAGGTTATTTTTGTCTCCACTGCCCTCTCTCATCTGCCGGAGACAGACGGAGGATTTGGCCTACATTCCCCGCGCTGGCCAGACGGGTTGGGGAGGCACATGCTTAAATAACTATATAAACATCCAAGACTTGGGAAGCGGAATTCGAACCCGCAACCTCCGGCGTGGCAGTCCGAGAGCTACCCCGTTCCGCCACGGAGGTCGTCAAATACATACACAAGGCAAACACAAACGCTCATCACACAAATGTTTGTCCTGGGTGGGATAGAACCCGAGACCTCGAGCTTCGCGGTGCACTACAGACTGTTCTTCATGGCCGTCGATAGCTGTTCCTGTGCGACGTTATGTGACGCGTTTCGCTTTGTTACAGGTTGCTAGCAGCTGGCTTAGAGGCGCTGTCCAGTGAGAAAGCTCTGCGGTGGCCGGAAGCCATAGCACCTTACAGCGCGATCGTCATCGGGCCCAAGGTATCACTAGTTGCCTGCAAGACATAAATCATGTCGCTCCTTAGATAAAATGGCAGTGTTACCAGCAAACACTGCCTTGTTAGACAAAAGCCTATTCTGCAGGATACCTCACATATATAATAAAATCCCTAAAACGATACGAGATGTAGATGAGATTAATTTATTTAAAAAAAAAACTCCACGATCTGTTGATAGAAAAATGTTATTATAGTTTGGAAGAATTTCTTGGTGACGGTTCAATTTTAGGTTTCTATTTGTATCTAATTAACTCTTAAATTTTTTTTGTAACTTTGTTTTTAAATGCATGCTTTACTGCGACACAATGTTGTATGCCCATGTGGCGGGACATAGCTGAGCTCTAACTATGACATTTAATTCTTTATATACCTATGATCCACAATAAAGATATTTCATTTCATTTCAACCTCCACTGCTGGACATAGGCCTTCCCGAAATGAATTACAAGCAAGACATACATAGAATTTATTTTACCGAAGAAATTAATATAAATATACTCATGAATTCATCATCAACCTGAATATAATTTAAACCTCCCCAATAGAATGCCACTTTTAGTGGGTTGTCCATTGGAAGAACACCACGCCCGGCAGGCGGATTGGTGATCGCAGTAATGATCTTAATATACGCAGGAGAACGCTGCTGCCTATCCCTCGTGCAACAAAACACATGCAAAGTAATTTTGTACTCTGTAACTCATGCCAATTATGTTTTCAACAGGAAGGCTCCAAAGAGTGGTCGTCCCACGGGTGGGACGAGATCCAGCGCGTGTCCGATCGCCTGTCCCGCTCGCACGCGCACGACGTGCTCATAGACGACCGGCACGGCCTCACCATCGGCAAGCGGCTCATGATGGCTGACAAGTCGGTTTTATTTTAATTAATATTATATTAGAATAAGGCCATGACTAATCTTCCCGTTGGTGTCGTCAAGGCGACTAAGGGATTGCACTAGGGAGCGTTCTCCTATGTATATTAAGATCATTACTGCTATCACCAATCCGCGTGCCAAGCGTGGTGATTATGATAAATCCCCCAATGGACATTGTGTTATGAATATTGTGTTAATGTAATTCGCTCGCTCCACTAAAGATTTAGCTGGAACACATTTAGTTACGGAACGCGTCCGTAAGCCGCGGCTGATAAGTGTGCACGGTTGTCCGGACACTCTTCAGAGATATTTTCTAACATTCATTCCACATAGATTTCATATATATTTAACCTTTGGAGTATAAACTTAGTGGTATAAACTATACTCCTACTTTTATTTGGCTTATTCCAAATCCCCTTAAGGGGATTTTTGGACTTTTTGTCCAGAAATCCCCTGCTGGTGCTCAAAGGAAACACTAAGGTGATTTTTGGAAAAAAATCCAGAAATCCCCTTATCTATTTAACTCTCTTACCTTTATTTATCTTTATTTTGACGACCTCCGTGGCGGAACGGGATAACTCTCGGACTGCCACGCCGGAGGTTGCGGGTTCGAAGACCGCTAGGGGCAAATGTTCGTATGATGAATATGAATGTTTGTATCCAAGTCTTGGATGTTTATATATTTATTTAAGTATGTCTATCCGTTATCTAGTAACTATACCACAGGCTCTGCCTAGTTTGGAACTAGATAATTGGTGTGAATGTCTCACATACTTTTTAACTGCACAACCTACCTTCTTCTGCTATTCTTATCCTCTACCTATAGGTTGTCTGGAGCTGGTAAGGTAATAGTGCCGGAGTTCGCCCAATAGGTTTTATAAATTAGAAAGATCCTGTAAAAATGCTTCCCCTTTGCCTGTAAATTAAGAAATAGTAATTGTCTATGGTTTGTTTACAGAATGGGCTACCCCACAATAGTGGTGTGCGGCAAGTCCACTCTGGACACACCGCCGCGCTACGAAGTGTACAGAAGCGTCGCTGACAAGGACCTCTCCGTGCAACTACTCACTCTGGACGAACTGACCGAAGTCATGACACCAAAATTAGATACAAAACTAACAGATGACGAACAAAGAGATAGAAATAAAGTGTAAAATATTTATCGAGTTTCATTATTAAAACGAAGCAACCTCAGTCATAAACTCATAATTTAGTTTTGATTGTCCATGAGAATATCAATATGCCGCAGGCAGTTCAATATTCCTTGTACAATATTACAGTAAAGAATCTCAATTTTGGAGTCCCGAATATAGATTGTCATGTGACTTGTCCATGAAAAACGATTTCTTCCAACGCAACGAATCTCTTCTACAATAACAATGGATTTTTATTTGCGAATTTAAAGGGTGCATTTACGAAGATAGGCTTCATTTAATGATGTATTTATCTTATTAGGTCTGCTAAATTTAATATGAATTATCTTTGGTTTAATTCACAGACAGAAACTAAAAATAAGCAAACCATAATTAATTACTAGACCAAAAAATTAAAAAGAAGTAAATTTGACAAGTATCATGAAAAAAAAAGTATACTTTTTATCAATTATAATACCATAACTTCAATTTTCTTTCATTTAAGAGGGTAAGCAAATATTTCGAACAGGCTTGCTCGCAAAACAAAAATCAGACAGCTGAATTATAAATTGCGACTTTATACACGCACTTCAACTGTCAAACAAACGTCAAACGCAGCGGAATCTTCGTGATGGCCGTGCCGTGTTACCGATCCAGAAATTAGAATTAGATTCTCTCCCTTTTACCTGTCGTTTGTTTGTGGCCTTATTATTTTTAACTAACAACCTTCGGTGGAAGTTCGCTGCGCTGCTCGCCACTAGCCGAAGCCTAAGTCCTCCGAAGTTCTGAGGTAAATTTAGGTTTACTTAAACTGAATGTCTCATTGATTTTTCAATAAAAGGTGCAAGTTAATTACCCGTAGAAGTGTGTGATGTCTTCGCGGTCGTGCTATAGAGGTTGTGTAAACAATGAGTCACGTGACAGTTGTATGTAAGTGGAAATAAACCTAGTTTTTCTTAGACTACTTCTACCCTTAGGGTGTGTTTTGTCAATTTAACCTGTGGAAACGGCCGGAGATGTAGGTGGAATTATTGTAAACTTGAGGTCAATGTTCATGTCCCCGGTTTCATTATCCCCCCTCCCCCTGGCCACTTCTAGTTATTAATAAAAATTAATTGTTAATATAAGTGGCACATATTATTCAAAACGATCAGCTGATTACCTACATTTAATTAACTAAAGTGTAAATTTGTGTCCATTCTGTGTTTTTATTTTATATCTATTTAACTTGTTAATATTTTTAAACTTATTGGACTTTCTAAGGTTTACTGATGTAGGTACTGTTTTTTGTTACTAATTGACTGAATCTCATGAGTTTTTAAGAAGTCATGGTTTTTATTCTTTTTTTTTACCTTGACGAGCCATTAAGAGAATTAATCGGAAATATGATTTTTTATTGTATTTTTAATTTAATGAGTATTGAGATAATATGTTACAACTACTATGAAAATATCTAGGAAGTATATATCAGAAAAAAAGAGTCCCAGCCGATTATTTCTTAACTTTTAAAGATATCTTTAAATTCAAAGTGATATTAGCTTGATAAAAAGATGTAACTAAAAAAAACATTATCCAAAACCATTTTGAATTTTTTTTTCCCATAATAATAATAAAACATTTAATTCAGACTACAAGATCCATATTTGTCAGTAGACAAACTTATAACTATCATCATCAGCCTATAGACATCCACTGCTGAACACAGGCTTGATAGAATGCCTCTTTTGGTGGACTTTCCATTAGGGGATTTGCCATAATCACCACGTTTGGCAGACGGATTAGTCACAGCAATTTTTTTTTACACCAATCGAAAACCAATAAAAGATCATTAAGATCAAAATCTTTGTCTGTTTGTGCACATAATTGTAAAAACTGCTGAACCAATTCTGATGGAGGTTTTTAGGATTTTATTTAACGTCAATTAAAAGAACTTGACCTAAACCTTAGCTTAGAAATACATGTATTATTATTATTGTCTTAAATAATTTTTTTTAGGAAATTTAACATCTTTGCCTCTCATAGCATTTAAACACTAGCAGGCCAGAAGTCTTTGAAGTTAATATTGTTATCCTATAGTGTATTAAAGATTGTACTGAATCCTTAGAACTATAAATCCCAGCTAATAAGTATCAAGACACTAATGCTTGACAAGTTAGGATAATTCTATTAGCGAACACACTTCATCGGGTTATTTAGAAATTCATAGCTGTTCATTTTTTAAGTTTCTGTAGTTAGTAAACTTAGTAATGTAATGATGCAAAAAACTTTATAAATATTGCTAATCAATCACCTTATAAATTATTGTTAGTTTTTATTATGAAATTGAATTTTTAATCAGTTTTGTTGTTTGTTCCTGTGTGGTTTGTAATGAAGTGGATATAATCTATACATATCAGTACCTCCAAGGTACGCCAACTAAAATTTTGGTCAATTTCTGTTTTTATGAAAATCAAGCTGACAAATCTCAAAACTAAAAAAAATAATATCAAAATTTTTTTTTAAATTTAGGGAGCATACTTAATAATTTACAAACAAATTATTAAAGACCAGTGGAGTCCAAAAATAAAAATAAAATTTCGAGTCTGTCTGTATGTATGTTTGTAAGGGCTAATCTTGGAATCTACTGAACAGTATTTGCAGTGGTTTTTACTGTTTAGTAGCTTAGAGTTAGGGACACAATCTGGTACAAGTTATATCTCAATAAAATGATAGGAGGCTGATACAGAAGATTAACTCCCATTTCATATTATTTGTATGAAAGTGCAGTTCAACATGACTGGTCATTGAAAACCTGAGGCGAATGTGACGGAGATTTAAATGTTTTATAGCTCATTTATAGATGAGGAGGGGAGAAGGCAGGAGCTAAAGGATCTTTTCGAAATTTCCATATTCCATTTCCTTTGCAATGTTTCTAATTGTAACATTATAACACAACTGTACATTGTTACCTAAAGAAGGTAGCTGGATGTGGAGAGCGGAGGACCGTATGTGCTGGCGTTCATTGGGGAAGGCCTATGTCCAGCAATGGACGTCTTAGGGATGATATGATGATGTGCATTGTTAATATTACCGCACGGACGAAGTCGCGGGCAACAGCTAGTATAAGTGTTTTATAGTTGATATATTTTCTTTCAGTTGGTTAAAGCAAGACCCCAGTTAGGTTAGTCACAGATTCCAATACATCCTTTATCATTCTTTGAATTTAATAAAAAGCCCTTTTAAGTGAATCCTTTGATCCATTAAAATCGCCCCTACTGGCAAGAAAGCATAGCTTATAATTAAGTACAAATGTGGCCCACTATTATAGAACATAATTATACATCGTCTAGAAGCATGTATATAGGGGCTAATATACGCTTCATCTGTAATTGAATTCTTAATGCGGCTCACTCCCTGTTAATAAATAACTAACTACCTATACGATGCTAGTAATAACTGCTGAAAAAACCTTGTGTGCTATCATCATATCAGACGTCCACTGCTGGACATAGGCTTGCTAATCCTTTCGGTTATGTCGGTCACCTTCGTTCCTTGTCGGATTTCTTCATTACAAACTTCATTCTTCATGCATATATTACATCTATAACAAAAATTGGAAGTTGTAATGTAAAAAAAAAGTAGATTTGCTATGTTTAGATTATGATTAGATTGTGAATCTTTTTTCCCAAAGCTTGGAGTACCATCAGAGCGGCCGCCGGAGCAGGGCACGATGGCGAGCAGCTCGTGGGAGGAGTTCTTCGCCGTCCACCTGCCCCCCACAGACTTCGAGGACAACCGCTCGCTGCTGAAGGAGTTCTGCGAACGCCATGACCAGTACGGCAACAAGATTGTACTTGTTACTGTGAGTAATTAAATCTGACTAGTAGACTCTAATTATCATAAAGTGTCACCCATAGACTGATGGTTTATGATCATCATTGTCATTGTACGGGCCGCTACTGAGTGACAGCACAGCAAGCAGAGTTGTTTGTAGTTTGTGGGATGAATCCAAAGATCGTCAGGACTTGTAATTAGTTTATTTAGTTAAGTTGAAAATGGTGCGTCTCTGGCAGTTGTATTGGTAATAGCACGCTGTCGCGTAATTGATGGTGACGTGCGTTTCCGCCAACTTATTCACAAGTTCTCATAATGGGAATTAACGCCTTCCGTACCTTTTCCTGAAAATCATATTTTACTATATGTAACTCAAACTAAAAAAAATTAATTCGTCGAAGTCGTATTTCGTCCAGACTATCTATCATACTCAAGCGGAAGCGGCTGGATGCGGATGGCAGAGCACCGAGTGTGATGGCCTTCATTGGGGAAAGCGTATGTCCAGTAGTGGATGTGTAAGGGTTAAAGAGCATGAGGCTAACGCGGCTGGACATGTGAGAAATTTTATTGTGAACTAGCTGCGCCTGGGGCTCCGTTCTCGTGGACTACAGAATTATGTTACTACTTATTCCTTATCGTTACTCCTTATTATGTTACCTCCAGAGTACATCTATGAATTTCGTGTTATAAGCACACTAATGGACAGGCAGAGAGACGTTGCGTTTTATAATATATCTATCTATTAGGGACCAAGTGTTATATGTAGGATTTTTATATTATAAAATGTACTATGCCCCTTTTGTCCGCAGTCGGGCGGCACGACAGTTCCCCTGGAGCACAACACGGTGCGCTTCGTGGACAACTTCAGCGCGGGCACGCGGGGCTCCGCCTCCGCGGAGTACTTCCTCGAGCAGGGCTATGCGGTGATCTTCATGCACCGACAGAAGTCGCTCGAGCCGTTCACAAGACACTTCAGCGGGCAGAAGCTGCTCGATATGCTTGATATACAAGAGCGGGGGCCTAACACAACCATATCGGGTAAGGGATACACTCGAATACTACAAGACAATACTCACGTGCAGATAAGCTTTAGAGCCTTAGAGTTTTTCAACCTCTGCCGAAGGTACAAGTACGTACGAGTGTGTACGATAGGTTCTGAATGTAGTTCTATTTGTTTCGTGTGTGTTTTGGGTTCCTGCTCGTGTGTAGATTAATGGACAAGCCAATGGTGATAGTAGGAGCCACAGGATTAATACATTTATAGTGCATCATATAATGCGTTATAGTTTATTGTCACTTGTATGTAATAAACTTTGAATTAACTAATACGAGTATTGATAGCTTAAAAACACAAAATGTCCTGAATGTAGGCTATAAATATGGATAATGTCCATCATCGTCATCATCATATCAGCCCTTAGACGTCCACTGTTAGACATAGGCCTTCCCTAACGAACGCCACCACATCCGGTCCTCCGCCCTCGAATGTCCATCGAAATAAAAACCAATTTTGCCTCTAACGGATTATGCGAAATGTTCTGATAAGCGTTAGGCGTCTAATGAAGATCAGTCACGTATTTTGTTAAGTATACAGATATTTAGCTCTATAAAAAATAACATTAATTACTATGAATAAATTATTTAAATCGGATCAAAACTGACGAAGATACAGCAATTTCAATGCAATACTTTAAAAAAACGGAAGTTACTTGAAGTTACGTCATATGTCGCGTCGCGGGAAGAAGTGTGCGCAGCACACAAGCGCAGTCCGCCGTAAAGATACGCTCTGCTGTCTATAGCGCATACTCCATACTAATTAAAAATAAAAAATCTTATTATTTGAATGATCCTCATGACTGTAGTCAGAAGTTATAGGGCCCATTAAAAAGTCCAAAACGGCTTTTTAGTTCGACGGTATGCTTAAAGGCAGAAACACATTTACCCCACGCGACGTGTCGCGTCGCGTGGGGTAAATGTGCCGGTGCCCCTATGCAATCCTGCGTAACGGATTAACGCTTACGGAGGAGCCCCCCCGGTTCCTTTGATAATTCAGTTGTTTTACCATGAAATTCCCCTCCCTGATGATAAGAAATGTGGCAAACTGGCTTCCAACTCATCACGAACGAACGTGCAATCCGCGCGCAGTGAAGCCGGACAGCGTGGACGTGCTGGCGCCGGTGCTGGCGCGCTACAAGGCGGCGCACGCGGCGGGCGCCGTGCTGCCCGTGGCCTTCACCACCGTCTCCGAGTACTTCTGGCTGCTGCGCGCCGCCTGCGAGTGCCTGGCCGCGCTCGGCCCGCGCGCGCTGCTCTACCTCGCCGCCGCCGTCTCCGACTTCTACATCCCCAAGGACAGAGTGGTCAGTGACACGAACACCTTCCTGTCAAAGTCGTGGTAACCTAGTTCATAATCAGCCGAAATGAAAGAAAGAAAAATTATTTATTCACGATCGCAACATATTATATATTACATTTACTCATTATTATACATCATCATCATCAGGTTATTTTTCTCTCCACTGCAGGAGCACAACCCTCTCTCATCTGCCGGAGACAGACGGAGGATTTGGCCTCCACTCCCAGCGCTGGCCAGACGGGTTGGGGAGGCCTGATTGATGTTTTATAATGTATTCCCTTAGTCGCCTTGTACGACATCCACGGGAAGAGTTGGAGTGCTCCTATTCTACTCTACCGGAAACCACACGGCAAATTATTATACATACATTAATTAAATTACATAAGATTATTTATTACATTAATTTAAAATTCCGGGGTGGCTTGGTGTTGTGAAAGTGAGCGGTCCCCATCTCAGCAAAGTGCTGAACCCGGAATGTTGCGCTGGTTTCCTGCTGGGGCCTGGGCTAGAGTGTCTCAGAGTGTGAGTGAGTGTTTGTGTGTGGGAGTATGTGTGTAAGTAGGTGATTATTGGGCATTCTGGCTCACTTTCACTCGCTCCACTCGTTCGCTCGCTGCGCTCGCACAGTGAGCTAGAATGCCCAATCGGTTTTCGCTGTTTAAAGTGAGCTAGAATGCCCAATCGATTTTGGTTGTTTGAAAGTGAGCTAGAATGCCCAATCGGTTTTCGCTGTTTGAAAGTGAGCCAGAATGCCCAATCGGTTTTAGACGTTTGAAAGTGAGCTAGAATGCTCAATCGGTTTTCGTTGTTTCGTGCGTGCCGGAATTCCCAATCATTCGACGGTTGGTTGTATTAGAACGCAAGATCAAATTATCGCAAGACGTCGATTGCGATTGGAATCATACGCTCCGCTTAACGGACTAACGGGTGACGTCGAGCGTTTTGTACGAAAAAGGTTAAGCGTGATACGTATAAAACTCTTAATGTAATAAATATGTCTACATTCTGCAGGGATCCTTGGCTCATGCATGTCAAACATTGAATTATTATTAATTACAAAATGAAATTTGTAAAACAACCGCATTCATTGCAACTAGAAAAAATTTGTTTGGGTTATTCAAAAGAGATTTCACGTCACGGCAAACTTTTACCGAATACTATTCGTTGTATTATATCTGGACCTTCCAACTGCGGTAAAACGAATTTAATTATTGGTCTACTATTACATAAAGATGGACTACATTATAGAAATGTATACCTTTACTCTAAAACACTTTTTCAACCTAAGTACGTATTTTTAGAAAAAGTTTTTAGAAAGGTGCCAGAGGTAACTTTTACAAAATTTCATGGTAATGATGAGGTTTTGAGTCCTCATGAGGCAACTTCTAATTCGATTATTATATTTGATGATGTAGCTTGTGAAAACCAAAATCATATAAGAGATTACTTTGCAATGGGTAGACACAAGAATATAGATTGTTTTTACTTAAACCAGACCTATAGCAAAATCCCGAAGCAGTTGATACGGGACAATGCTAATCTCATTATTCTTTTTAAACAAGACGATATGAACTTGAGACATGTTTATGAAGAGCATGTTAATACAGACATGAATTGGTTAGCGTTTCGAGAAATGTGTGCCAAGATTTGGAGTGTACCCTATAGCTACTTAGTTATAAACAAAGACTGTGAAAAGAGTAAAGGATGTTACAGGATGAAATTTGACACATTTGTAGAATTGCATTGATGATTTAAAAATACTATATTTATTATTATACCATCATTACAACTTAAGGCTTCGCCTGGTAAGGTATAAACATGGATAATGAACAAGCATTGAAAAAACAAGTAATAAAATCAGCTGAATCAGTTAAAAGAAAACTAAAGATGATGCGAGACATTAAAAGTAATAACGAATTCGCAATGGAATCGGTTTTTAAACCATTAACAGAGCCACTGAAACAAATTATAAACACAAAAATGGAAATACCACATAGAAAAATAAAGAAACAAAGAGTCAGCTACACTCCTCTTAGTAAACGCAAGGAACATCGGGCTAGTTACGATGTTAGTGATGATGTCGAAAGCGACCAATCCAGTAAAGACTTCAACAATACAGTTTTTATGAAAAATCGTAAATCCGAGGTTTATTTTAATGACGAAGATGAAGAAAAAAGCGACTAC
This sequence comes from Esperia sulphurella, assembly GCA_947086405.1. NCBI lineage: Eukaryota > Metazoa > Arthropoda > Insecta > Lepidoptera > Oecophoridae > Esperia > Esperia sulphurella. Next base: position 2,453,506 of record OX352261.1, read on the forward strand.
GTCTATTTGGAACCTGATAAAGATGAAGACAATAGTGATATGGAACCTGATACTAGCGGTCTATCATTCAAATCGACTGACAACACTACTCCCATAAGAATGTCTTCAGAAAACATTCCTTTTGGGGTCAGAAACGAGAGAGAAAAACTCATGATGGGAACGTTACGTGTTTTTGTTACTGAACATAATATTTCTATTGGTTGTAAGACTTTCGCAAAAACTCCAGGGCTAATGGAATTATTGTTTAAGAAAACACCGCAATTAGAATTAATAACTGAAGATGATAAACAAAATTATAAGACTATATTATTGACTACAAATGCTCATCGCCGTGAGTATAATCCCATGAAGCCTATAAAAAGTAATAAAGGTCGAAAATATACACAAATAATTAGACCTCTATTTATGAAGTTGGCCAAAAACTGTGTGAGCACTGAAAGCATATCTCATGGATCTGGTTTGCCACTCACAAAAAAGCTGAATCAGAATGTAGATTATGTTTACTGGGATGATCCTAATGAATTAGTTAATCGATTGAAACTATTAATAGCTTCGCGAGATGCTGGAAACACAGGATTAGACAATGAAATACTATCTATTATCGAAGAGTTGCGGGAAAGTGATATCATTAATTAAATATATGCTGATATTTAGAAAGTTTTTCACAGTCTTTATTTATCCGCTGGTTGAGATAGTCGCTAGGAAATGAATATAGATAAATTTGGTCACCACGTTCATAAACGTTTGCGTTTACCGGAATCATTGGATTCACACAAGCTCTTAAAGTCAGAAAACGGAGAATTTGATTTACATTTAGTAAGGTTAAAAGGAGTTAAGGCTCCATCAGCCTCCGATGATGCTGTAAATAAGCAGTATGTCGATAATTTGCTGAATGACTATTACACAAAACATGATGTATTAGACGAACTACATAAAATAAAAACGGATATAATTAATCTCATGAGAGTAAAATTTTATATGAAAGGAGAAGTAGATCAAGCCATTGCCAACAGCAAATTAAAAGTCACCAAAAATGAGTAAGCAACAAGTAGTAGACGAAATTCACAAAGCAGCACGAAAAAATTTTAACAGACGTCCTGTAGTATTAAAAGGTATCGATGATTTATGGCAAGCTGATTTAATTGATATGCAGAATTATGGAAAAGACAACAATGGTTATAAGTACATCTTAGTCATAATCGATTGCTTTTCAAAATTTGCTTGGGCACTGCCTGTTAAAACGAAAACTAAATCTGAAATAACAAACACGTTTAAAAAAGTACTTGAAAAGAATGGGCGTATTCCATTAAATTTACAAACCGATTTAGGTAAAGAATTTTATAATGAGGATTTTCGAAACTTAACGATGTTATACAAAATAAACCATTATTCAACATATTCCACTAAAAAGGCTTCAATTGTTGAAAGGTTGATTAGAACTTTGAAAAACAAGTTATATAAATATTTTAGTTTCATTGGCAATTATAAATGGATTGGTAAACAGTTGAGTAACATACTTGACTCTTACAATAATTGTGTACATCGAATTACTAAACATAAACCAAAAGACGTGAATCAATACAATGAATCTTTAATATTAAATAATATAAAGGAATCAAGAAAATATATTACAGTAAAAAGGAATAAATTCAAAGTTGGAGATTATGTGCGAATTAGCAAATACAAAGGAACTTTTCAAAAAGGATATACCCCTAATTGGTCAACAGAAATATTTATCGTGTCAAAAGTAAATTCGACTAATCCACCGACTTATGAGATTGTTGATCAACGAAAACAGATCATTTTAGGTACTTTTTACGAACAGGAACTTCAAAAAACAAAATACCCTGATATTTACTTAGTTGAGAAAGTTTTAAAAAAGAAAGGTAATAAGCTATTTGTAAAATGGTTGGGCCTTAATGAAAGTGAAAATAGTTGGATTAACAAAACATCCATCGTATAAATCTATATAATTAGTTGTTACGTATTATATTTTTATTAGTATACCTGTAATGCATGGAGGAGGACTTATTAATAGTGTAATAAACAATTTACCTTTTGAGTTACATTTACCAGGGTATAATTACTGCGGTCCCGGTACACGACTACGAGAAAGATTATCACGGAACGATAGAGGAATTAATAAATTAGATAACGCTTGTATGCAACACGATATAGCATATTCCAACTATACTAATTTAGAAGATCGCCATAAAGCAGATTTAGAACTATTGAACATGGCAAATCGAAGACTTAGGTCAAAAGATGCAGGAAGAGGTGAAAAATTATCTTCCTGGATAGTAAGTAAAGTAATGAAAACAAAACTAAAAGCAGGTGCAGGTATCAAAGGCTTCAAAAAGGTTGTCTCTAAAATATATAGTCAGTTGAAAAAATACAAACCAAAAAATAATAAGTCTGCAATTAAATTTGCCTATCTGGCTGCAAAGAAGCTATTCTCTAAAAATAATGGATTTCGATTACCGCGCGTCATACCAATTCCTAAAACAGGAGGAATTTTGCCTCTAATTCCTATATTTGCGGGGTTGTCAGCTTTGGGCACATTAGCTGGAGGAGCAGCAGGTATCGTGAAGACAGTAAATGATTATAAATCAGCACAGAAAAATTTACAAGAATCTGAACGCCATAACAAAGTAATGGAATCCATTGCTTTGGGTAAAGGTTTGTACATCAAACCGTATAAAAAAGGCAATGGTTTATTTTTACGATCGGCAAAAAACTAAAGAAAAGGCTACCTAGACGCGCGCTTACTAATTTGGATATTATAGAACATGCACATGGTATTCCATATTTTAGAGGTGTTTATATGAGAAATCAGTTACCAAAAAAACCTAAACGTATTGAATGTGGTGTTATTAATTTAGACAGCTCTAAAAACGAAGGTACTCATTGGGTAGCCTATGTAAAACTAAATAATTATTGTGAGTATTTTGACAGTTTTGGAGATTTAAAGCCGCCATTAGAGTTAATCGGATACTTGGATAAATATGATATTTACTACAATTACAATATATATCAAAGTTTTAATTCTGTTAATTGTGGACATTTATGTATAAAATATTTGAAAAACTTTTGGATAAACATTTAAAAGAACTTATCTCTTGTACTTATTGTCATTACCAAAATGACTTTCACGCTGTCTATATCGGATACTAAGGCGAGTTTAGCAACAAACTATTCGCCAAATTTACAATTAGATAATGATTATGAATGTGGTCTTTTGTATTTTTCTACATTTAATTCTATACCGAATGTAGATGATAGAAATAATAAACTATACTATGGTGACAATGAGGTGATAGAAATACCAGAGGGCTCCTACGAACTTCAGGATATTAGAGACTATTTAAAAGATAATATCAAGGATGGTTCATTTGAATTAAGGTGTAATAACAATACTTTGAAAACTACTATCTTTTGTTCGAAAGTCATACATTTTCAAAAAGAAGATTCCGTAGGACAATTATTAGGTTTTGGACCAGAAACCCTTCCCGCGAATATATTACACGAATCTCGCTTTCCCGTCAACATTCTGTCGACAACCGTTCTCCGGGTTGAATGTGACATCATTAGCGGATCTTTTGTAAACGGAAAACCTAGTCATATTATTCATGAATTCGCGCCTAATGTTCCACCTGGTTATAGAATTATAGAAGTACCTAAAAACATAATTTATTTTCCAGTAAACCAGAGTAGCATAAGTTCTATTAATATTAAAATATTAGACGTAAATGGTAATTTAGTTAACTTAAGGAACGAGGAAATTCAGTTATATTTACATTTAAGAAGAAAATGATTGACTTTAATAATAAATACTCTGCATCTGTAGTAAAAAGCAGCAGTGTGAATTGTACTCCTAAAGCAATAGCACCTTCAAAACAATTTAGAAAAAAACCATATTCAAAAAAGAAGTTAACTAAAGAAAATAAGGACTTCCTTAAACTCATAGGGCTAAAATGAGTATCCTAAATATAACAGATGGTCCAGTTTATGACAATTCAATTGAAAGTTATGAGTACTATTCATACAAACCATACGTAAACAGTTTTAAAAATAATGATGAGATACGAATACCTATAAATCAACAGGATTTGTACGTATTGCCATCGGCCAGTACCATTTACATAGAAGGAAATGTGCAAGTTTACAACCGACAATCAAAAACAAAAGTTAACCAAATTCACTTCACAAATAATCCAATATTGTTTCTATTTCAAGACATACGTTATGAACTTAATGGTATAGAAATAGATAAAATTAAAAATGTTGGTATTACTACAACTATGAAAGGTTTGTTATCGATGGGTGCGGCAGAATCGAAAATTTCAGAATGTTGGGGTTGGAACCTTGATGGTACTACAAACCACGGAGGTAATTTCTCAGTATCTATACCTCTTAATAAAGTTCTGGGGTTTGCAGAAGACTTTAATAAAATAATAATGAATTGTAAACATGAGCTTATTTTATTGCGTAACAACTCTAATTTGAATTGTATAAAATTAGGCGAGAATGAATATGTTCATGATGTTGAAATTTCTAAGTTGGTTTGGCGGGTACCCCAAGTGAAAGTTTCTGATCGTGAAAGAATTAATCTACTTCGTCATTTAGAAAAAGATCGTTCATTGACTATAATGTTTAGAAACTGGGATCTATATGAGTATCCTTTACTTCCTCAGACGTCTAAGCATACTTGGTCAATTAAAACGTCTTCTCAGTTGGAAAAACCACGATATGTAATATTGGGTTTACAAACTGATCGTAAGAATCAAGTAACTAAAGATATGTCTCAATTTGACCACTGTCATTTACGTAACGTTAAAGTGTTTCTGAATTCAACTTACTTCCCGTATGAAAACCTAAACGTTGATTTTGCCAACAACAATTACTCTTTATTATACGAACATCACGCAAAATTTCAGCAGTCGTATTACGGACGTCGACCAGACCCTTTATTAAACTTTGAAAATTTTAAAAATAAAGCGCCATTGTGGCTAATTGATTGTAGTCGACAAGTAGATAGCGTTAAACCTGGGGGACCCATAGATGTTAAAGTGGAAATTGAGTGTGTTTCAGACATTCCGAACAACACCACCGCTTTCTGTCTAATTATTAATGAGTCCATTGTTGAATATAAACCATTGACTAGTACAGTAAAGAAAATATCATGAGTAACAATTTCATATTCGTGGATATACAAGGTTTCAAAGATTACAATAATGTGTTTATTATTAAAGAACTAGCCCTGGTGACAAAAGAATATTCTCAGACCTTTTTAGTCAAACCTCCTTACGCTTTTTCGTATTTAACAACAGAGGAGAAAAAACAGGTCGTGTGGCTAGAAAGAAACAGGGGTATACTTTGGAGAGAAGGCTTTATTGACTATCGCGAATTTAAAAGATCTATTATTTTACCATTGTTAAAAAATAAGATCATAATCGTAAAGGGTCAGGAAAAAGTAAAATGGATGAGAGAATTATGTAGTGACTGTAATGTTATTGATGTTGGCGTAAAAGGTTGTCCCAGTTTCGTAATTTTATATAACACATTTTGTATAAATAATACTTATAACTGTTTATCTCATAAAAAATATTGCGCATTAAAAAACGCAATTACCATAAAAAAGTGGTGTTATGAAAATAATATAGGTACTTAATTTAATTAATCGCTAAGATCAATTATTTATCAATTATTATTGTTTCATAGTATATTGCCAGCTTTGTATTGTGTTTTGGATACATGTAAATAAAATAATAATAATAACTTCTCTTTTATTTTATTATCGACAAAAAAACTATGTAGACACCATTTTAATTAAGCATTGTATTTTATACAAAGAAAATATTGACAAATAGATATAAGGATTAATAACCTATCTAAAATAGACAGATATGACGCTCTTTATTATGTCAAAGTAAGTCTAAGATGTAGAATTCAGCCCTTAATTATTTATTTACAGTATAACGTGGTACAAACAAGTAATTTATTAAATAATTGAAACAAGCAAGTAAATTATTACATGTAAATAGATTACAAAGTAGGTGTTATTTTTATTCAAATATCTAATCTTAAGCTATACAATCTTAAACATAAAATAGGTAGTTAGGTAGCCTTGACTTCTGACAGCAGTCGTATTCGTAATTGTGTTCCACATTATGGATTCTGAAAGTTAATAAGAATAAAATTAGTTTAGAACCATAACCGTATAGAATCAATCCATAACCAACACTATTAAATAACAAAAAAATAAGTACCTTGCACTTTTCGGCTCGTTCTCCAAGTTGCGCGCTTATCTGGTACAGAATTCGTCTTATTTTATATAGGACGCTATCACCTTCTTCATATACCACATATTGCGTCCTGGCTTGTGACCTCATAACGATTTCAGTTTCAGTTTCATCTGCACTATACACCTCAATTTTAACTACATATTTCGGTATTCCTCTGTCATGTACCGCGATGTAACTGGTTTTAGCGTTTTGTAGCTGCTGATTTCGTAACATTATGATATGAAATAGGATACTTGAATTGATTAATTAAAAGCAAGAGAATTGAGAAGACGCGACGAAGGACTGGTAGCGAATGATGGTTATAGTCAATATTTCTAGTTGAGTCTTGTATGAAAAACATCGTGTGCGCGACGCGGCTCGAGTTACACCGCAGGCGCAAAGCTAAAGACAACAGACATGATCAAACTTGAAAAATAATGTACTGAATCAGCAGTCTCAGCTACATAAATAACAATATTAATTGTATGTAATATATAGGTAAATTATGTAGGTAACGCTTCCTCTGAAAGAAGCCGAAATAAAATGTATCTACCTATAAGTGCGTAATTGTATCTATCTCGGTATCTCAAAACAAGGGAAACATAATTAAGATATAAACAATGAAGATGCAATTTAAAATAATAACAACAACAAAAATTATAATTAATACAATTTATTTAAAAAAAGTAGGTAACTCATACATTTTGGTTAACCTAATATAATACAGGTTATACTCCTATTTATATAAGTATCTTATGAAATAATCGCAACCCAGAACAGATATTTCTTGTTCAATTATAGAATTAACACATTTGTTACAGTTTAAAACTAATAAGATATCATCTAGTGATGAAAGAAATCTATTTTTTAAAATTTTATCGATATTTCTAACAAACATTGTAGCTTCAATATAATCGTTTTCAGTCAAATTTCTTAATCTTACGTGTATACAATGCGCAAAAATATTAATTGCTTCACACACTAGGTACAACATATTTATAGAACAACGTTTATCACAAAACATTAGCTGGTATAAAAAAAGTTGATAAAAGCGGTCATGGTTGGTCACATATTTACCAAATAACTCAAATTCTTCATATATATGCCCCCATTCTTCTAATGTAAAAAATATATCACTATTTTCACAAACTATGTGAACTTGTGGTGCAAAATTGTCTAAAGCCCATAAACCGGTGGTTATCTTAACACCATTTGAATGTAAATATGTATGTTTTGAAATTATAACGTTGTATAGATAACTTTCAGCCATTACTAGAGTAATCAGAAAAAGTGAACAGTTTCTGAGGCACCCAATTAAAAGAATGAACAGTGACCCCAAGCGTATGTAGTAATATTATCTTCTAATATTCTACGTTTATCATCATTAGAAGACAGAGCGATTTTATTTATTTCTTGAGTAAAAACTTGATGCTTAAGGGACTTGAAAAGAACGTTTTTTTTTTTACGTATTACTTCATTTTCCTTCAACACTTTATTATAATCTTTAAAATGTAAGTCATTTGCGACGTACTTCTTAACTCCCTTTGCTTTTTTAATTTCTCTCTGTTCTGTCTTTATGCAATATAGTTTAGAACGCAGTCCTACAAATTCCAAAATATGCTGCCCTCCTAATTCGTCTTTGAACAAACCAGGTATTTTCTTATTTATACATTTTATTTTATACTTGTTATTTTCAGGATAGTTACTTGTATCGAAATATTGTATAAAATTTCTCTTTAAATCTTTATAAAAATTCTCTGTTTCTATTGAATACAAATAACTGTCAGTATCCATGTAGCACAGTTTGATTTTTGGACCATAAAAAGGTTTCATAACCGTATAATGAAAGTTGTACATATGACTCTTGGATAATTCTAATAATAATTCTAATAATTCTAAATGCATGCTTTCTTCATTTTTAAATATTTTGGTAACTCAATATAGCTAGAAGCTCGTAGAGGTGAATATTTGTTAATATTTACCTCCAGGTACAAAGTCCTTAAAAAGGACCACCCACTGTCTCTCTCTTGAAATCCATCAACTTTATTAGATATTATTTCAATGACCTTCGCAAACATATCATTAAACTCATAATGTTTATGTATACAAATATTTTCCGTTGCGAAAGATTTAATTTCAACCATATCATTTTTCGGCAGCGAGAACTCTGCAAAAAGTTCAAAGTTTGCTTTTATATTATTGTGCTGAGCTATCTTCGCAGCGATCAACTGCCGCACGGGGCGGCGCACGCGCCTCAAGAACTCGCCGGGCGCGGGGGCAGCCGAACGCTCGCTCTCGCTCCCACAATCGCTGTCGCAGTCCGCCTCACTACCCTCGCTACCCCCACGTCTCGGCCCCGACTGCCGTCCGCGTTCCCGTACCCTAAAACTAGCAATTCGGTTTCTAAATGCTGAACAAAGTTTTTCAACATTTGGACTTATTTCGATCGAGTTATTATCTTTATGTAAACGACTTCGGAGGTGACCCGAAAAGGCTTTACTTTTGATGGTTAGATCACAAACAGTACAGAAAATGTTTCTGCCTGCCATGGTTGAGATATTTTTGTTCTAGGATGAAAACATTAATTTTAACACTTTACTTCGATGGTCTAGAGGCTAAAAGGCCTAACTTGTTTATGTAATTGAAAATTTAAAAAGAAATAGAGAATATAAAATATGTGACCGATTTCTGGTTTGTATTAGTACCTACCTAGGTTAATTAATTAAATTGTATGCAGTTGAAAGTTTTTAATATATTTAATATAAAAACCACAAAGTTATTTTAATAAAAAATATACAAATTAAATTATTTTTTCTTATTAGAAAAGAACTGCCCGTCTTCCTTGAACCTAGTTTTTGCCGCATTAATGAATTTCTTCAAAAAAATTAGCTCATCAGCTCCCGAACCAACTTGATACTTAAGAGTTATTGCAGCTTTTTCCCACCTGTCCTTCGGGTCGACGCGCAGGATGTCTCGCGTGTCGTACACTCTCAGCTCCACGAACTGGTCGCCGGCCAGCAGGGCGGTGCGACGCAGCACGCCGTCGGCTACGCGCCGCGTCAGAGCAGACGTGAGCGGCGGCCGCTTGGAGGCCGCGCGCCGAGCTTCCTCTTCGTCCTCACTGTCGTCAGACAGCAGGGACCACTCGCGGCTTCCTTTTTTGCTCACAGCCGATGACGATGGAACCTGCTTCGTTCTCAGCTTTTTAGTCTTCGGCTTGGCGGGCGCGGCAGTCGATGGCACAGACCTGAAATAATAATAATAATACAACGTTAATCTAATAATAATAGCGTAAAACAAAGTCTCTCTCCGCGTGTGTCTGTGATTTTGGATAAAGTTCTTAACTATTTTATAGTGAATGAATAGGGTAGGTTTTATAATTATGATTTCAATATACAATCACTGTAAGTACGAGACCGAAGTGGACGACTCCATTATTTGTTACATATAGCGTCTCTGATTGAATAAAAAATAAAATATTTGGTAAGTACTACAACTAACCTTACGTCACCGTCGTCATCCGAATCAAACGCGCACGATTTTCTTTTACTGGCTTCTTCCACGCTCCTCTTACTGTAATACTCGGATTCAGACCTGCAAATAAAATAAACCCTTACTGTTATTTCGAATAAAACATCATTAAAACTTAACTGATGAGTAAAATATTTGTGAAATTCTTGTTTAGTACAGGGAAATGATAGTTTGCGACTAGATAGGTATATAATGTTGAAAAACTTTATTTATTTAAAAATGAATAATAATCCAAACTTACGAACATTATTGTTTTCACGAAGATGCGCACGCTGGTAGAACTGAAGACGGCGGGGAGGGGTAGCGGGGGCACTGGACACTGACGATGCGCGGAAACGAACTAACGACAACCACGTACCGAATCAGAAAAGACAATAAAAAATTTGAACAATATTCAAAGCGCTTTAATGATAATAAAATTATCAGGGACTAAAAACCTTCGGACAAACAATTAAAATGCAATAGTGATTATTGCACAGGAAGGTAAAGAAACCAAATTACATTTATTTGTGTCTAAGTAAAACGGAAGCGGTATTATTGCTATAATGCGATCACTTCCGAGAAACCTTCGGGTAAAGAAATAAAATAAGCTTATTAGGTGGTGCGTTTTTGATATAAAATCTGATACATTTAATAACGTAAAATGTATCTGCTTCCAATAATATGCATACATACATCTTCTGTAATAAAATCAACATTGACTGAGTATCATTGCAAGTAATTTTATTACATATTTATGTACATGAACATGCTACTTCTACTAGGAAAAGTACTAACATTTTTACGTGACTGCACACATGTAATAAATGTTTATGCTTGTTTAATTGATTAATTTTTGATGAAAGTTCTGTGAATTGTTTAATACCCCTGACATTTTAATCAGATCAGCATAAAACTGTGTATGGAACATAGGTAAATAAGTGACACATTGCGGTGTATGTGAACTACGATTCGCGGCAATATCAAAAGGTGACGGTCGTCATTTAATACTTGGCTATGTTAGGGCGAGTACTCAACTTAAAGTAGGTACACAACAATTAGTTTAACTAGATTCTTTAACTTTGTAAAGTTATTATGAATTATGATTCTATTTTATAAATATGTAATTCTATCGTAAGATAACAGACTGTTATAGGTAATTAAGCACCTAAATTATTCTTATAGGTGCTTATCCATTATGTTTTTAGCACTCACCCATTCTATTGATCTCTGTACAATCATTATTGCACATTATAAACTTTGTACGTCTATCATTGGTCGCGTTACTGAAATTTTGTAAATATAAAATGGAGTATTAGATAACATTATATAATATTTAAATTGTTGGAACTTAATGTCACACTAAATTTAATCAATGTGTACATACCTCTAATACGTCGTAACCATGCGCAATGTAAAATGAAGTTTCAGCATTTCAAGTACAGTCGTGGGAATCATTGTAATGAATAAGTTATTTATTAACATATTGCATACTTAGTAATAATCGCGATTAGGACCATGTATTATAACAAACACTTTAATAAAAAAACATAAAACATCATGATGATACCGGAAATCATAAATCAGCGAATTGGGTGTTTTCGAAACTATTTTAAAAAGTCAATTAAACAAAATCGATTAAATTATAGTGCCTACCTGCTATTGAAATATTATAACTAATACCATTACGTATTCTCCTGTTTTTTCTTTGACTGTACGTCGACATTCTTTTGCTTTGATAAGCGCTCTGTGCGCGCTCGGTACTCAAGTAACACAAGAACATAACATAATGCTCGTAACGTAATATGTAAGTATTAGGGATCGCTACATAATTTGTAAAACCCTTATACAATTCTTCAATACTCATACTGATTTATTTCAACCTTTTGGGACATTGAGAACTCTAGGCTAAGTCGACATTGTTTTGTTTCACATTTATGAATCAATGTAAGAATGTTAGTTCATTTATAATGAACTTTTGAACGGAGACATAAATTTTGTGTTCTTTGGTATTTGCGGAGTTACGTACATGTATGTGATAGAGATAAAATGCAGATATACCTGCGCGTTAGTTAATAAACTTGAAATATTAAATGTAATCAACCAGGATGAATAGAAGAGAGCTTATAGAGCGCAAAGTATTGTAGTCCGCAAAACTCAATTATTTTACCATATATGTGTTTTTCGCCATACTCATCAAGTCTAGGGCCTAACTAAGTAAAAATACATAAAACATTCGAGTAATGTGACATTGAGAAATGATTTCGATATACAGAACCCTTTATTAATTAATTGGTAGCATGTTTGCATTGACTCTTTTATTTTGTAATTATTATTGTAAATTGCAACGCGGTGAGGAGCCACGTTTATTGTTGTGTTATTTATGGAAATTGTAACTCAGATACAGAAAGCTGGTTCAAGGTAAAAATAATTACTTGAGATGTTTGGCTTTAACTTTGGGCTAACGGTACGACCAAACGGGCTGGGAACAAATTCCTTAAGCAGATGCTAATGAGATAGTTAAATGTATGTATTGTCTTGTGAAGGAATGAGGTTCTTGGTGCTGTGACTTTAGGAAGTCCTTGCTAACGGTACGACCAATCGGGCTTGAACAATTCCTTGAGCAAACGGCGACAAGATAATTGATTATAATTGTCTTGTGAAGGAATAAGGTTCTTGGTGCTGTTAGTTTAGGAAATTCTTTATAACGAACTGCACGACCAATCGGGCTTGAACAATTCCTTGAACAAGCGGTGACAGGATGGTACCTACAAATAGTAATTGTCTCATGATGGAATAATGTTTCTAGGTGCTGGAAGCTTAAAAATGTTAAAACCTAAAATATCTCTCTGTTAGCCTTAAATCAGATTTCGTAATGTATATATAAATGTGAGTAAAGTGTGATCAGAACAAAGTGCACGCAACATAGATTCTCGTACATGTGAGTTTATTATTTTATTAATTTTATATTACATAACCTAATTTCGATTAGCTCGTTATACGTCGCATACACAAACATAATCGCGTTCAGAGCGCTACACAGGGGCGACTCGCGCCTCGACTCCAACCGCGCGTCGGACGGCGAACATAGCTTGGTAATCGTCGGTACGTAACCCAACGCGCACTCAAACGCGTTCCGTTCGAAACATACAACAGGTTTTAATCGACGATGTTTGCAATCGTTATTGGACGTGAGTCGCTTTTGTCAAGATGTTCTAAGTCATGCGATTATTTTAATACAAACAAACGTCGGAAACCGATTGGGCATTCTGGCTCACTTTCAAACAGCGAAAACCGATTGGGCATTCTAGCTCACTTTCAAACGTCTAAAACCGATTGGGCATTCTGGCTCACTTTCAAACAGCGAAAACCGATTGGGCATTCTAGCTCACTTTCAAACAATCAAAATCGATTGGGCATTCTAGCTCACTTTCAAATGACGAAAACAGATTGGGCTTTCTGGCTCACTGTGCGAGCGCAGCGAGCGAACGAGTGAAGCGAGTGAAAAGTGAGCCAGAATGCCCAATCTGTTTTCGTCATTTGAAAGTGAGCTAGAATGCCCAATCGATTTTGGTTGATTGAAAGTGAGCCAGAATGCCCAATAATCACCTACTTGTGTATTAGACAGAAAGAATGTGGAGACGATTGTATATGTATAAGTATAGCCTAATAGATAATAGCCAATTCATGTAATAACAAGTGACTAATTCAAATTGAGTTTGTGTAATGGTTTACACTTATGAGGTCAAGGCGTTATCGTTGCAAATGCGTTCGTTGCTGGACATAAACCTCCCCAATAGCAGATAATAGTCAATATTACTACGTAAAGAAGTTACACTCACCTCCCCCCGCCAAAATAAGGTTTTTTTTTCGAAAGGACATTGTCATTGTGACTGGATGTTATTTATATTTTATATTATGTATGTATATCAGCTGTCTGATACCCATATTACAGGCTCTGCCTAGTTTGGGATCAGGTGGCCGTGTGTAAAATGTCCCCACATATTTATTTATTTATTGCTATTGGCCCTATGGGCCTTTACAGCTTAGGAGCGATCGCAAGTGCGCTCGGCTCAATATGGTGGCTGGCTCAGCCCATGGGGCACGGACCTCGGCTTAGGACGTTGCTGTGATTTTAATTATATTCATATTATTTATTGGTACTAATCGTACATTGTCAAAAACATTACAATCAATGGATATACACAACACTTAGTTAAGCTACCAACATAACAAAAAAATATAGTAATTAAAATTCATACATTCACAATCACAATTATTACATTAGCATATAAGATGTCAATTAGTCTGAGAGAATCAAATAAAGCAAAGCATGAGTGTTGACGTATGTTGCCCCCCTCTCGATAGTTTACACACACAAACGTATACAGACAGGCTGGTGCGCCTGTAGTAGTAGTAGGTGATTAAAGCTGTTCGAATGCATGAAGTGTCGGGATGTGCCAATGGAATGCTACTTTTGGTGGGCTGTCCATTGGGGGATTTGTCATAATCGCCCTGCTAGGCGGGCGAAATGGTGATCGCAGTAATGATCTTAAAATACACAGGAGAACGCTGCTCCCCGTCCCCGGTGCAGCCCCTTAGTCGCCTTGACGACACCCACGGGAAGATTGGCTGCAGCCAACGATCTCTATGTACTACTAGATGGAGCGTTCCAAACAATCGCTCTGTTCCACGCAAGTAGCCACAACTCTTTCACATTCACTTTGAAACTTGTGCAGTTACTACTCAGAACATTTAATTATTTACTAAATATTGACATTATTTAACCGTAGCGTCAATATTTAGTAACAATTAAATGTTCTGCGTAGTAACTGCATAAGTTTCATTCTGAATGTGAAAGAGTGGTGGCTGCTTGCGTGGAACAGAGCGATTGTTTGGGACACTCAATCTAGTAGTACATAGAGGTCGCTGGCTGCAGCATTTTTTTTTCAAATTCCACATAACCTGTACAGAACGGAAAAACATGCCACACTGCGACGATGTTTTGATGGTCTTGCTACTTTCAACTAATCGACTTAGAATATCTGAAGCTTATATTAGCTTAACCTGTAACTTCCTTCTACCTACCTAGACCCAGTTCTAATTGTGGTATCGATTTGAAACTAGGCACACTTATGCAATTCTGGGATCAATTGCAATAATGTGGTACCACCGAGTGGAATGATGATGGAGGAGGGAAGTGGTTAAAAGTAGTTCCGTCCCGCAGCCGACGCACAAGATCCAGTCCGGCAGCGGCGCGCCCATCATCCAGCTGCACCTGGTGCCCAAGATGCTGGCGCCGCTGTGCAGCCTGTGGGTGCCCGCGGCCTACGTGGTCTCCTTCAAGCTGGAGACGGACGAGAACCTACTCATACCGAAGGCAAGGGCCGCGCTCGCCAAGTACAAACATAAGGTGACGCTACCACATACATATACATATACATATATCAGCCCTTAGACGTCCACTGTTGGACATCATCATCAGGTTATTTTTGTCTCCACTGCAGGAGCACAAGAACTTAAAAAACGGACATTATGGTGAAAACGATTTTTTTACCCGGACACCCCTGAAAATAAATTTAAACCACGACCTCGGGCGCTCCAGTCTAGTGACCAAGCCAGATGTACAAGATTTTTGAATGCTGTGTTTGTTACACATTTGGATGTTTCCCTTGGGGTTGCCATCTCTAAAATCTACCAAACAGGACAAAAAGCATGGAAACCCCGGATTTTGGGGCTTAGAACCGGGACATGTCAATAGATTTTTTCAAGTTAGTCAGTAAAATAAAATATAGTTTATTTTACTTAATTAACTTTTTTATTGAAACCTTTAAAACCCTGACTACAAATGAAACCCCGCCCGGACGCCCCGTAATTTGGGACGAGGCCGGGGAAACCGGACGGCTGGCAACCCTAGGTGCAACTGATGTCTTTTCTATTGCTCTACCTAGTAAACCGTTTGTGATGGTGTTTGTTCCAGATGGTAGTAGCGAACATGCTGCAGACGCGCCACCACCGAGTGATCCTGGTGACCCCCGACCTCAACCAAGAGATCGTGCTCACCAGGGAGGAGGTCCACGCCGGTATGTTACTTCTGGTATTTCTTACTTCATCACCATCAACCTAAATACGTCTTTGCTGAACATAAGCCTCCCCAATAGAATGACATTTTTAGTGGGCTGTCCAGTTTCAGTTCAGTTTCAGCAAAAGTATATGCTCCAGTGCATCCATACTAATATCAACATTTTGTTAGTTTAATTATCTGAAATGTCTCTACCTACTCCGGTCACCGATGATGACCCAAGGTTAGATGTTCAACTAGGTAGATTTTATCTATGAATATGTGTTTTTATCTATGAACGTACTTGTTGCTAGTGTACAGGGTGGAACAGAACAACCGATTATTTCTAAACAATTGTTTATATTGTTTACACATTATTACGACAATTTACACAATTTCTTAATTCTAACACAACTCATACGAGTATATGGGCCGAGCATGCGTTATGAAACGACAGTGTATATCCAGAGAAGCCCCAATAGGCCATACAGCCCGTGACGGGACTATCTCTCAATATTTACGACAGGTTTTAATGCCTAGACGGTCTTTATTGAGACTATGTAGCACGATATTACAAATATAATAATTTTATTTTGACTACATACAATACATACATACATACATAATGCTCACGCCTTGGTCCCTTGTATTTGCCATAATCACCACGCTTGGAAGTGGATTGGATTTTCTTTCTTAATGCTCTATGGTATGTAAATGATTAAAGAAGTTCATTTCAAATAACTCTAAACACATATACACTAACACGTCACAGAGGTACATTCCCGCCTCCTCACCATTCTCCCCCCGCAACTCCTCTAAGCGAGGATCAACGGAGGTAACTGCAAAGACACCTACCAGCGAAGGTAGGGCAAGTCCCAGGTCATGAATTTACGCTACCTTGGGCCCCGGACAAATTTAATTATAGAAGTAAAGAGTTAAAGTAGGAAGAGAGTTCCCACTTCCCCTCTAGCAAATGGGAGTGTAGCAATGAAACGAAGACCAGAGTGGTCAGGTTGGGGGGTTGGGGGGTTTGGTGTGGCCAAGATAAGCCTGGCCACCTAGTTGAACACCACGGACGTATTTAGCGCCTTGCGTAACAGAGGTACAGGGGAAAATAAGAAAAAGACGGCGACTGTTCATTAAAATAAGTATTATCCCTTCCCCAGGAGTGGACATCGAGTGCGCGATAGTGGCAGAGATAGTGCGTCTGCACAGCGAGCACATGTCGGCGGCGGGCGAGGCGGTGACCCCCCCGCGGTCCCCGTTCTCGCCCCGCTGATTGTCGCGCGGCCGCCGCCGCGTGTACCTCACGCCGGACTAGGCGGCCGCGGCCCCGCTCGCACCGCGAACACCCCCAGGCACAAGCCACCGTCTGTACTGTACCCCACGCTTATACTTTGAACTATGTAACTACACCTCACACCAAGAAGCGACATAATTTTTTGCACCTCAAAGTTTCATCATGAATCATGCAGGTGAAAACTTTGAGGTGACGTATGAGGTGCGAAAAATTATTTTGCTTCATGTAGGCAGTTTGATTTGGAGTGGTTTAGATTGTTATATTATAGTTTCGATGGCAGTCAAAATATTGTGGTACCTCTGTAAAACGTGGTATAATTAATGCTGTAATCTGCTAGCTATCTGGTAGATACGACTCATATCCTGTCGTTGACTTTTGAGCCGAAGAAAGCTGCTGGTCACTTTTGAATCTTGAAAATTGACGACCTCCGTGGCGGAACGGGTAGCTCTCGGACTGCCATGCCGGAGGTTGCGGGTTCGAATCCCGCTAGGGGCAAATGTTAGTATGATGAATATGAATGTTTGTACCCAAGTCTTGGTTGTTTATATATTTATTTAAGTA
Organism: Esperia sulphurella; assembly: GCA_947086405.1. Lineage (NCBI taxonomy): Eukaryota > Metazoa > Arthropoda > Insecta > Lepidoptera > Oecophoridae > Esperia > Esperia sulphurella. The sequence goes on from OX352261.1 coordinate 2,471,222, forward strand.
TGTCTATCCGTTATCTAGTAACCATAGCACAGGCTCTGCCTAGTTTGGGACTGGATAAATGGTGTGAATGTCTGAAATATTTATTTATTTATTTATAATCATAAGTATTGGATGCCCCTGACTTCGTTCGCATTAAAAGTTTTCTATCCCGGAGTCTTTCTCGTCTTTTTCCTACGTCACTTGACGAACATCTATGCTAATGTCTATGTTTTTATTGTCTATGGGTTTGATAGATCAGTCGATTAGGTAAACTTTTTATAAAGTATATTATAGTTATTCCAATTAAATTTGGCTCAAAAGTGACCAGACGCTGGTCTTAGAGGATGTACCACAATATGACTGTACTAAAAAACAGAGTTTGTAATTTGAAATCTTTTACAATCACTCGTGTTTTGCGATTTGTTGTAAGTTTTGAACAGCATACTTGGTATTTTAGAAATTTATACTACTGGGTGTAGAAAGAAATTTACGTTATAAGATTTTACATAGCACGAGTGTTTTAAATGTATTGAAAGTTTACTCTATCCCAAATATATTTATTTAGGAAATGTATGAAATGTATTGTATGTTGACCGGTGGTCGGAGTATGTAGAGATGTTTTTTGGTACTTGCAACGTAACATAATTGGTCTTAATATGGATGTGTCGGTTTAAGAAACCAATATTTGACATATGAAGGGTACATTCCCGCCTCCTCACCTACTTCCCTCCGCCACTCCTCTAAGCGAGGACCAACAGAGGTATACTACCACATAACACCTACCAGTAGGCGAGTCCCTTGGACTGTCTCTACGCTACCTTGGTCCCCAGACAAAGTTAATTAAAGATAAAAAGTCGAAGTAAGAAGTCTCACTTCCAATCTGTACTAGATTGGATTGGAGTTCATCATCATCAGCCGAAATACGTCCACTGCTGAACATAAGGCTCCCCAATAGAATGTTACTTTTGGTGGGCTGTCCAGTTTCAGTTCAGTTTCAGCAAAAGTATATCCTCCAGTGCATCCATACTAATATCAACATTTTGTTTAATTATCTGAAATGTCTCTACCTACTCCGGTCACCGATGATGACCCAAGATTAGATGTTCAACTAGGTAGATTTTATATGTCTATATGTGTTTTTATCTATTAACGTACTTGTTGCTAGTATACAGGGTGGAACAGAACAACCGATTATTTCTAAACAATCACATATATACATAATGCTCACGCCTTGGTCCCGGAGGGGGAGGCAGAGACGACGTATTGCCACTTTGCGCGATCCTGACAACTGTCGCAAAGCGATTACCTCATGCAAAAAGTTAGAATAAGACAAGTAAGAAATAATAAAGCCAAAACTGACATTATTGTACTCAAATTAGGCATTAAATAAAATAAAATAAAAGATAATTTATTCAATGACATCATTCAGTACAACAATTAAGTATTTATAAGTAGTACATAGTCAGATGAATTGGTCGATGCCTCAGCGATTGATATTGCATTTCATACATTCATCATCAGCATATATTCGTCCACTGCTGGACATAAACCTCCTACTACTACTACAGGAGCATCAGCCTGTTCGTACACGATTGTGTGTGTGTACTTTTGTAGGGCTGTCGAGAGAAGAGGAGCTCTTACCGCTCGGCCACGACTTTTGGCTTAGCAGGACGCGGCGCGGTTTCGGCAGGCGGAGGGTTGGCCGCTGATTGCGGCGCCTCGTGGCGTGCTGCTAACATTTTTGTGCATTTGTTCTCGCCGCTCGCCGCCCCGCTCCTAGCTGCCGCTGGCAGCGGCAAGGTCGTGGCCGAGCCGTTAGGCGTTTTGCACATTATAAGACACAAGACAAGAAAAATGTCTATGCGCGTGTCTGATCCGACATAAGAAAAAAATTCTTGGAATATGTATGGTCTCATACAACAACCAATGCGACTAGATATCTTATAAGACATTTCTCATAAGACACCAGAAATTTTCTTATAATGTGCAAAAGGGCTTAAGAGCACCTAATGGCGTCGATCGCTCGCCGCCTGTGTGCTAAACGGAATAATCTCCGATCCCTATTAGGTTTATTGCTTTCTAAGAGCCTGTACACAATACAATAACGAGCCGTATTGTTTTATCATGAATAATTTTCAATGTCATCAACGTATGTGGGTGAGTGTCGGTTCTTTACGTAGGAATAGTTGGTATTCTTGTGCAAGAAACCCCACTGAATCCAATCCCTGCTTGTCCGCTTCCATATTCCCATTCCATCTATACATATAATAAAACTGTAACTGGTCTATGTCTGTACATGCAAGATATTGTACAAAAATGTGTATGAGGGGTCTTTATAGGGCCAAGAGAAGCCAAATTAATTGTTTTTAGAATTGTTTGTCTGTCTGTATGTCTGTCTGTCTGTATCTATATTTGTTACCCATCACGCAAAAACTACTGAACAAAATTTGATGCAGTTTTCACAGTGGTCTAACTTAAAACCTGGTGCATGTTTCATCTTGATACGCCACTAAGAACCTGAGATATTAATAAAGTTTTTTTTCTAGAAGTCATTATATGCAATATAACAAGGAAGTATAATTATTATGTTCTGTAGTCCACGCGAGCGGAGCCGGGGGGACAGCTAGTTTTTAATATTGATTAAAAATAAATGCCACTTTTCTTCTCCACCCTGTATAAAACTATATCTAATGTAAGCGAAGTCTGTTTAATTAATTATCTGTAAATATACCATCAGAATGTTCAAATAAAATTTGTATTTTCGATCATACAAACTTCCAATATTTGTAGTGGAAGGAATAATATATCACTGTAGGTGTTTTTATTTATTTATTTATGTGTAACATATATGATGTACTTATATCTTCATGTGGTGTGTGTTTTATATACCTTTTTGGTGTAAGAATGGGACTATTCCAAGTTGTAATCTTTTAAAGATATTTAGAGTAAGTTTAAATAAAAATATACCAGATTATTAAGCAAAATGGCCTCAAATACTGAGAGACATCGACGAGTGTTAAGAATTGTCGAGAGTAGATTTGTTAAGCAACGATTTTTTTTATTATATTTTTTGTGTTTATTATTGTATAATTGCGTTGTATAATTGTACAAATTGGTCCCTGAATGTTATATTTTGTGAATTGTTCTGTCAGTGTCTAATTCCTATCTCCTACTCCTGTACGAGAAAATAATGGAGAAAATCCCAGTTTGAGAAAGACAAGTGGATGTTTATAATCTGTTTTTAATTTATAATTTTATTTATAAAAATATTCAATTGATGAACTATTTTTTCACTTAAGTTGAAAATATGGCAACTGGTTTATTTTTATTTAAATGTCGTATATTTAAATCTTGAATCATTGTCTGGACCAGGTTAAACTTTATAACTCTTTTAACTATTACCAGGCGACTGTTTTGATTCGCTATATATAGGACTATATATATAGGCCCCGAGTACAGTAGCGGAAAGAGAAGGATCTACAGTTTCAAATTCATTTCTTTAACATGTCGCGAGCACATGTTGCCTTATCAAACGTATGTCACAATAAAGATTGTTGCATGGAAAATTATGTTCATTTGCTTGATAACAAAGTTTAAATTAAGGTGTAATTTCTGTAATATTGGCAGATGCAGTCGGTAAACCGTAAAAGATTTATCCAGCTGTGGGCAATACTGTTTCTTGCACTGATTCAAGCAAATGTAGACTTTAAGATGACGAATCCTTTCATACCGCTACTGTACTACTAATACTGTGACAGTAACGAGACGAGCTGCAGCGCTATTGATATGGGGTCTAGTACTGCGACTCGCGACTATGTGTCAAAAACAGGAAACAAAGTTCCTTTGAAACTCGCCTGGTGGTACTTAGTATATACTTTGTAGTAGTTATAATAAGGGTTGAGCTACATACGCGCGCATTCCATTTACGGTCTACTGAAATGGCATTCCCCTCAACGCCTGAAGCAAACCGATACGTTCTATTGCATCAGCGGCGCTGCTCGATGCAGGCGCTATTCCATACAAAACACGCGATGCGTATAGTGGAGTTCGATCCTATTGTTCGAAATATTGCAGAAATTTAATGTGTTTCGAACTATCTGTTTTTTTTTGTGTTTACGTTAAATAAATATGGAAAGTGTTAACATATCATAGACATGTCTTTGTTGCGTTTTGAAGAATCGAATATGTATCGTGTTATGTTTGATTTATTCTATAGAAAGACAGTCAAGTTGTGTAGTGCTATTCTCTAAAATACAAACTCACGTGCGAGTCTCACTCAAGTGACTTCACTTACTTTGAAACCTAATCCATTGGTAATTCTGTAAACATTTCAGAGCACTATCGAAGTAAAGTGAAAAAAGAACTCACTTCACGTCGACAGGGCTCTGGAATGTTTACAGAATGCCAATGGATTACGTTTCTAAGTGAGTAAAGTCACTTGAGTGAGACTCGCACGTGAGTTTGTATTTTAGAGGAGTGCGCTACTGATTCAGTAATGAATTCTGTGGCTACTTGTTGCCAGAAGTAGTTGTACAGCTTTGTCCAGATTTTACATAAAGTGGATTAATTAATCGCTTTGATAGCTAGATATTTAAAAAGCACTTAATTTGAAAATCAACTGTCACGGCGACTGCAGTGGCTTCATGTAAAATCGCTAAAGGTGGTTACAGACTGGTAGCAAATGCATCATTTACGTTGATCGTCAGTTATCAAACATTATACATCGTTATCACGCCGCTTGGACGGTCGAAAGTTGGTCGAAAGGTGTAAATGAAATTTCTGGATCTAACTTTTCAATCAAGACTTTATAAACACAAAAACATTACTAAAATTTATAAACACAATCTTTAACGATATAAACTCAAATGTAAGCTAATTCTTTATTTAACAATACATACCTACAACTCATTTTTGACCTTAATCTAATTGATATTTTTACGGTGACGATGTGCTCCTGGTCAGTATCCACCTTTTTTAATTTGTTTTAAGGCTCTGGAAGCTAAGTCCTTTTGAGCTTTATCAACCTTTAACAGCTAGTGTTGCCAGACGTCCCGTTTTTAAGCCCTCCACCGAGGACGCGTTCCACCAGCACCCTGAGCGGGACGTAGCCAATTTGGCGCAGATGGTACTTTAAAAATAATCGGCCAGCGAAGGAAGACGAGCATTGGTTGATCTCATTAAAGTCTGTGATTGTGAATTAAAGCATTGTAACCATTGTTAAGAATTTTATCTTTGTCCCGATTTTTTTGTCCTCGGGTGAATAGTCTAGCGTTTCAACCTCCGTCATTATCATCACCTTCAATAGTTGAAGGGACAATACCAGATCATCGTTTTTATTATAAGTTTCTGCTCCTAGCACAGATTCTGCATTGGTGATATATTTAATAAAATATATTATTATTCATCAACTTTTGGGGGTGAGGATAATGACGGCAGTTGAAACGCCCGAATAATAATAATAATAATAATAATAAAATCATTTATTCATCTCTTAAAAATATACATACAATAACTCCGCCAAACTGTATAATACAGTTTGTTGGCAGAAAAGCTCTCTTACTTTATACACATCTATGGCAGAGAATACTAAATATCACTACGCAATAGTGAATAGCAAAGCAAAGTTACAAATATACCGCATGTTCCCTGTAGTCCTACCAAATAATCTTATCAGTTGTACTACTGCTAATTTTCCTAGTATTAGTAGTAGTTTAAGTTACTAGGTAAGACTGTAAGTCTATTGGGATGAACATTCCCAGTAGTACAACTGGTAAGATTATTTGGTAGGAGTGTGAATATACGAGCGTTTCAACCGCCGTCAGAAACTTATAATAAAAAAAGGTGTTGTCTCTTCTACTTTTGAAGGGGAGGATAGTGACGGCGGTTGAAACGCTGGAATATTCACCCAGGACTACTGGGAACACGCGGAATATACATTGCCTAGTGTTTTTTTTTATAAGTCCCTATATTCGGAAAAACGGATCTGGCAACGCTAGCCCTTGCATCTTACTGGTAAGCTTCGAAGCATAACTAACTTGGGTATTTATTACGGAGTACTGATCGATTGACTGAACAACTTTTTTGAGCCAAACTTAAGATAAACTGACAGCTTTTATATGAACAAGTACCACTGGAAGGTGTGCAATGTAATGCAAGGGTTTGGTATTCGGACCAAATATGGTTTTTCTCCTCCAAAAATGTTTGAGTCTGTCCTTATGCCTTTTCCAGGGTACTTCAAACATCTAAAATGATTATATCGATAGTAGACATCTAAAATGTAAATCGAGGTAAAACCGCTAAAGCGCCATTTTGGAAATTTGACACGAAAGTAAATTTTTTTTTATTTTATTTTGTATGAGGAGTATTTACAAACACGGTATAATCGTATAATAAAATAAAAAATCGCCCAATCCTTCTATTTTGTGAGATCGGTGTAGATTTTAGACTAAGTGCGAGGGTACATACTTATTCGAGCTTTTCAACCGCCGCGCAGTCACCTTCAAGTTGAAGAGACAACACTACCCTACTCCGTACTTTCGAATAATATCCGTAGAAATTCGAAGCCTCTCGAAAAGGTCATGTAACAAATTTGGATAAGGGTTTTTGGTGTCTTATTGTCGTAATTACAAGCCAAACGCATATTAAAATATGACTTATGACCTGATTAGCCCCTCAGTTCATCGTTTTTATTATACGTTAAGTTCTGGTGCAGATTCTGCATTGGTGAAATATTTAATTACATATATTCTATTATATCAACTTTCAACGGGGATTCAACACAGCGCTTGAAACGCTGAAATATTCACCTGTTAGCAGTTTTACCTTTCCTACGTCGATATAATATATTATATATAATTACTTACGTATATAGTTTAATGGATTATGTGGTAGATTCGTTTTTAAATGTACTTTTTAATTATATGTTAAGTTAGGTAGAGGTATATCAGATTGGATATTAAAGGGTATTTATTGAATGTTGTAAAAGTTTCGACGTGATTATTATATCGGAAATGTATTGTGTGCCGCATCTTAATCTACCTAGTCCCACTATAAGGTTGATATTGCATTCATAGCTCTATATTAGTAGGAAAAGAAAACTTATGGCTGGACTAGGTAATATTATACAGGCTGTACGATTTAATAGACCAACTGCTTAATAGTATGTTGGCTGATCTATTTATTGTACATCCCTGTATTATTGGGGTGACTGTCCATCGGATATCTAGCTTACTCACAACCTCACTAATACAATATTGGGCGCGATTCTGAAGGCACACATTTAAAATTTGACAGCGCTAAAATTGGTTTAGTCTTTATCTTTATAATACTGTGTGACAAGGATAGCAACAGTTTTAGTGCTGTCAAATTTTAACGTTGTGCCTTCAGAATCGAGCCCATTATAAGTCTAATTACATATTAGACTTATAATGGGCACGATACAACTCGTTTCGACTGACTCACTTGATTGACATAATTGTTATCCCAGAAATAGTCATCAGAATCAAAGTAGTGTAACTTGGAGAAACTGGTGACTCTGGCCTTCGCGTCTCAGTCCATAGACGCGTATGCAAGGCAAACACTTCTGGCAATTTTCGATGGAGCATTTAATTTTATACAATAACGTCATCTTAGTTCATTACTGCAATTCTCTAAAATACAAACTCATGTGCTAGTCTCACTCACGTGACTTCACTCGAAATCTAATCCACTTGACCTTGGTTTGGCATTCTGTAAACATTCCAGAGCACTAAGTGAAATGAGTGTTTTGTTCACTTCACTTCGATAGTGCTCTGGAATGTTTACAGATTGGTTTCGAAGTGAGTGAAGTCACTCACTTTGAACATAACACTACTGACCAATCATGACAAGGCGCGATCTCGACCGGCCAATCAGCGTGCAGGTCCCTCCCACCCGTACACCTCAGCACAGAATGACAGAATTGTTTGTATAATCATCCGCACATAAGTCGAGGGTAAGAGCGCTTTTCGATTGAATAAAATAGCATTTTTTTTTATTGTTGATGGGTTTGCGCTTGACCTCAATCTCAACTGATGGTAAGTGATGATGAGGCCTAAGGTGGAGCGCGCTTACCCAGAAAATGCCTATTCACTCTTCCTTTAAAAAGATCCAAATTGTACTTGTCCAGAAATATCCAAGCTGGCAGGGAGTTCCATTCCTTAGCAGTTCGCATTATGAAAGAGGAAACAAAACGCTTCGTGCGAGAGCATGGTATGTCTACTACATAAGGATGAAGTCCCTCACCACGCCTGGTGATGGAACTTAATCAAAATGTATGTAATTGGTCCCTATTCTGTTAATGTAAGTTGATGAGTAAATGAATTGAATTAAAAATGGCGCAACGAAAATTCTACTATAATGTCGGGGATTTTCAGAAATCAGGCACCACACGAGTTTAGGAGACCCCTTTGTAGTTTCTGAGCACTTATCTGGTTCCTCCCAAACAGCACAGTATATAATTATGCTAAATAGCCGATGGAAATTCACCCCTATAGTCGAAAGGCCCCAAGCGGACACTTTCAAGGATTGACTAGGTACTCCTAGTCAATCCTAGTAAGAAAGTAGGAAGTTATGATATATACTGTTCTTTATGGCATGTTATTCGTTTAGTGAAAATTAGTTCCAACACCTTGTATTTCATGATGAGGTCTCCCCGCGCGGTACTACCGCAGTTATTCTAGTTTCCTACGGGAAAATATAGAAAAACAGTAGTTTGCATCAACAGAATTTCACGTAGCAGCGTATAGGTTTTACATACTTTCAGATTTCCACATTAATAAGAATGAAAGATCATGAAATACAAGTGGAAACCTCCTGTTTCGGTACCTACATTTATAACGTTTTATGGAAAAAGTAGCATTTTGAAAGCTATGCTTACTGTATTTGGAATGATTTTTCCTCAAGCAAAACCAGGAAGATACAATGGTGTTTCCCATGGGTTCGAAATGATCCTATTTGGTGATCACTAGTTTTTGCCAGTTTTTTCTCAGTTCCAAGTGAACAACCCGCTCAGCTAAGTCCGTAGCTGGATCAGCGTATTTAGTTTCGGGTCTGGGTGCAAGCTAACAAAATGTTACTTTTAGTCCATATCAGGTCGCATTTAGTATGTCATGTGAACTGTAACAAATATGGGTATCTATCGTTGTGATATTTGTACTCTACTGACTGTAGCTGGGATGAGAGTTTATTACATGTGGATTAAATCGTTTGGCATATTTTAATGTACATTCTGTTTCATTTCCTCGCTATATTTATGTAATGATTATGAAAGGTGGTTGAGGTTTCCGGGGCAGTTGCACCTAGAGGGCATTAAGAACAGAGTTTATGACTCAACTATGACCGGATAGAGAAAATCATTACAATACAATACACTTTTTGCACAAACAAATACAGTTACACGTTATAAAAGTTACAAATAGTGAATTTTCCAGCTGTAAATTTCCCATGGTAAAAGTCGCCTATGTTACTTCTTGGCGCACTGCTCACTTTGAGTGGTAGAGGCGTAAAAATTCTAAACAATTTGTACGTGCTTCTGTGGCGGTTTTATTACAAAGGTCACATATCAGTTATTTTAAACCTCCTTAAAAAGGATATTCCAGAAATGCCTTTTTAGATGAAAGTTTCAGTGACAGTTTCTTAGTTCAAACTTGTCATGGCCTGTCAGAATTGCACTGAAATGTTTGTAAATATTTAAAAAAACATATAAAACTAGTACGTCAGTGGTTACACTATTATTGGATGTTGGTATTTGTATTATTTTTGTTCTAAATTGTTTATTATGGTAAGTAAATCGTGATTTAATTTCTTTGAAAAATGTGTCGAAAGTCGTCCAATTTATGTTACACTTCATAGTTTGGAGGTAATATCTATGTTGAAATCCCTTATAGTATCATTAACATTATCATCAGCCGAAATATGTCCACTGCTGAACATAAGCCTCCCCAATAGAATGCTACTTTTAGTGGGCTGTCATTGGGAGATTGTTGTATAACACTCATTAAAAAATTTTTTTTAAATATATTAACAAAGAAACTAATAAAAAGAATCAGCACTCTCTGTTAAGTTGTCATAGATACTGATGGCCTACTAAAGCCTAAGAATTAAAATATGTGCTTTACTCCGGGTCAATTCTCTGGTATGCAAATATTTGTGCAGTTATTTAGGGGGGGGGGAGGGGTTAGGAATTCTGTGTTGTTGATACACAGCTAAAACTGAACTAATTTTGTCTAACTACTTCAAGACATTCACATATTTTTTAATACTGTGTTATCACAAGTTTATTCTATAGTATAAATTATTATTATGTCAATGGACACCTGTTGCAGGATGACGAAATCGAAGACATTGTGGGCGACGTACAGTACACAGACTCACAAAAAAGTGTAGCCACATCGAACCAGTACTCACTAGACTTCACCGATAACAGCTCCAGCTCCACTTCCGACCGAAATAACTCACTCTCCGGCAAGGAGACGTACGTCATAGAGAGGGACAGCGAAGACAGCGACAAAACAATACAACTGTACGATAGCAAATCATTTATTAATGTGGGCTTTGCTTCTGTGTACAACCAGAAATGCGGGCCACTCTATCACGCAACGGTCAAAGTAAACGCCAATATGCAGTACAAACCTAGCACCACCGAAAACTCCGTCGGAAGCAGCGTACAAAAGTGCTCGATAATCGCGCAAGAAATCTTCACACAGACCAGTAAAACTATCATAGAGCTAGCTGAGAACGAAGGCACAGTGCGCAGAGTCACTGATAAGAAATCACTAGAAACACAAACTTCGTTCATATCCGTAACAGATGATAAAACCGTAGAATACAGAATAGAAGTGTCTAGTGCCCACAGTAAATTCACTAAGACTGAAATTATAAACGGTAGCAACGAATTAACAAAGAAACCTGCTTACTACAATATTACCTGTAACGAGATTTTATCCGACTCACTAGGAGACGGTTCATCTAAATTCCCACTGTCTGAAACGGACAATGAAAATAGCAGTGCGAGTACGAATGATAAAATAATAAAAATAATAGACGACGGTTCGAACGAACATCTTGAAAGTGAATATAATACTAATGATTTACATTGCGATAATACTAGCGAGTTAACTGATTCGGATATTGAAGCTGATTCTCTAATGGGCAGTGTCAGTGAAATACCGAGGTCACAGAATAGTGATGTGAAATCTCTGCATAACAAACTTATTGAGTCTGAAAATGTAGACTTGGAAATGCAGGACACCTTTGGCGATCCTGACATACGACGTTACGGTACTCTGTCTCCTTTGACCGAGGAATCTGGTTTAAAGAGAGACAGCTTAATGGACGTTACACCTGCGGACAACTTAGTAGATGTGATCAAGGAGAGAGAAGATAGAGATGAGGTACTGTTTACGAATAAATCTGGAATGAAAGTTAAACTACTTAAAGAGGAAATGAAAAGCAAAGAGTCGTTCAGATTGCCTCCGATACAGAACCAGTCTTGTCCGAACAGTCCACACTTGAATTCGTTGTTTACTGCTAATAAGTCAAACAGGTTAAATAAGGCAGGCACGTTGCCGTGCCTCTACGAGGGAGGGAGGCCGAGAGACAATATGCCCGATAGATGGGAGATCGGAAATAAGGATTTAGCTTCAGGAGAGGGCTCTCTGATCTGTGGCAGGAGTGGTAAGTGGAGAGTTTCCTTCTCATATCTCAAAAACTGTATCGGTTAATTTAGTAGGATTACTGCAGCGAATGTATACAATTCGTTCACATTCTTAAAAAAATACTTAACATAAATTCACATGGATAAGATAAATGACATAAGAAATTTGCCTAATTCTCAAAGCCATTCCAGCTGATACCAGACGAAGAAATAGCCCGGTCCAACTGCCTCCCATCCATGCCGAGGGTCATGCTAACACCAATGTCTACAACACCAGACCTCAGTCCCATTCCCAAGCCAATTCCAGGCCGGCTAACGTGAACCCTTCCCCACGAGCCCCTCTTCATGCAGCGATCAGCATCAAGGAGAAGATCAAAGAGCTGAAGATGAACACCAGGAACGTGAAGCCTCCCACCAACACTAAGTTTAACGTAGCGTAAGTAAATACTGACTGTAGTCTAAATGTAGACTAATTTTATCGTCGCCATCAATGTGGTAACAAGAACAGAAAGGTACCACTCCCAGCCATATGAGGCCACTAAACGATATACAGGTGATAGGCAGCAGTATCATTGTGCATTAACCAAACCACCTGCCCAGCGCGTGGGGGTTAAGGCATTAACGCAAAGCGACTTTCCTTCGACTGCTTTTTGCTACGTGATACCCCTTGACGTGATGCGTTGCGTACGAACTACATCGCCGCCTCGTGTTGAGGTACTACGATTATTAACTCTCATTATTTTGTGAGAGGTATGGTCCTGCCACAATACCAACCAATATAGGCCAAAGAACCAGTGAGCTGATGCGGCAGCCACGTCTGCTGCAGTTTCGATGATATCGGTACTGCGGCAGATGAGACCTACGAGTTCTCGAGTGGACACCGTTTACGGAAACCATTTTTTACCAGCTTTGAAATGAAGGATGAGAAAAAATGCGATTTGCTCAAAATCTGTATTTACGATTAGCTTGAAACTTTGTATGGGGTAAAGTTTCATACCCGTCTATAAAACAGTAATAAATCACATTTTTTTCTACATACATTTTTTCCTGTAAAATTTGTTAAATCTGTTGTGCGGTGTAGCCGTCCCGTTTATTTAAATACTCCTAACATCAAAGTTTTGGTGTACTAGAAGAGAAAGCAGAAGCAATTCACCCGGAAGTACGTCTTCACCGGACGAGAACAGGCTGAACGAGATCGGTGACCGCGGCTGCGACACGCTCTGCGTTGAGCTGCTGCGGAAACTTCGCTCGTCGTCCTGGTAAGCCATGCGGTGTCTAAACCAGTCGTTTTAGTTCACCAAGGCAGCAGGAATCAAGAGCAGAGAGAAGATCCATCTACAAAAAGTATGTAGTCTGTGTTTGCCCTTAAACAGCAATACGAATGGAAACAATAAACCCTTAGATTAAAGCAAAGGAACTACTTACTAGGCATGGTCCTATAAAACGTCATTATTAGTATATTTTTTATGTGCATTTCTCACGCTTGGAGCTACTTATACCCTCCATACTATGATATGAAATAAAGGAAGGTACACCACTGACATTACAACTTTTTTTTTCTTTTATTCCTGACATTAAGTTTCTATGAGTATGATAATGGGCAATTTTCAGACCACCGTGCGACGCAGCGCGCGGTACGAGATTTCAGCCGTATCGTGCTGCGGTCATATATATATCTTTAATACTATACTCGTTACACTGATTAGTTGGAATCTTATACCGCGCGCTGAGTGGTTCGCATGGTACCGCGCAGTCATTTATCTAAAAAATGTGTAATAGCCAATTCTGTCTCCAAAACGTACACGCCTCTCAGCAACGTGATATTTCAGGTTCGAAGTGATGGAGACACTGGATGAACTGCCAAGGTCGATGGAGAAGTTCTGGGGCGTCGTCAGTGAGCAACGCATCGCGGATCTTTTAAGACAAGTAGGTGCTTATGCATTACTTTTTCTATAGGAATAAAATAGCTATGTATTGTAATGTAAAAGTAATTAAGAGGCAAGGCGGGGTCTATGAGTTTGCTAACGGTGATCTCAGGAACGAACAACTGAAGCCACATACATAGCCGAAAGGAAAGAAAATTATCATCATCAGCCTGAAAGAGTCCACTGCTGGACATAGGCCTCTCCCAAGGCGCGACACTGAACCCGATCCTCGGTTCTTCTCATCCAGTCACAGCCAGCGGCCTTATGCTGATCGTCGCTCCATCTAGCCAGGGGGCGTCCCACACTACGCTTGCCCAGTCGCGGTCTCCACTGACCCCTTGACCTAAAAGGGCTTAATTTTAAAAATGTTTTATTAGTTGCAGCGCTGGTTTGTTCTTAATGTATAAATGAAAAATTAAGGTTTAAATATTAAGCACTACAACATTTTTTTCTCTTATTTTTTTTACTTTAATACTTGCCTACTTTCAACAGCTTTTTAAGAAAGCCTATTATAAAATAGACGATTATTAAAATGACAATGAAGAGTGTCATCATCATCTTCAGGTTATTTTTGTCTCCACTGCAGGAGCACAACCCTCTCTTATCTGCCCGAGACAAACGGAGGATTTGGCCTACACTCCCCGCGCTGGCCAGACGGGTTGGGGAGGCCTGTTTGATGTTTTATAATGTATTCCCTTATTCGCCTTGTACGACATCCACGGGAAGAGTTGGAGTGGTCCTATTCTACTCTACCGGAAACCACAAGCCAAATGAAGAGTGTACTCATGTTCAGTTATGGATTTACACTTTGGCAACCTTCCCTTGTCCTTCCCGGCTGTACTGCCTTTACGCTTCCACTTCCGTTCGCTCCCCTCCTGTACCTCAGATGCCGTCTCACTTATGTTGCTAGGTGAACTCTCACATCGAATCACCGCGGTCACAGGTGGCACGTTCCGCCTGTGGGACTGTGGCCGCCATCTTGAAGAACACCAACTACACTAAGAAACCGGTAAACATTCTACTCTTGACCCTAATTCGTTGATTGTAATTCCCTGTACGAAAAATCCTACGGCATTACAACCTATGAAACAACTTAGCCTCCTGTAATAAAGAAAATAACGAGGTGGTGGGGGGGGGGGGGGGGAGACCGATAAACGATTCAAATTGGCTAGGTCGTAAATACTACGAACCGGTTTAGTTCTGCGATCGCTAACACGTCTGGAAGGCCTGTGTCCAGCAGGGGGCGTGGATAGACTGCTGATGATGCGCTAACAACAGAATGTCCTCTTATCATTTCGTGTTGGACACATCTAATAAGTACTCTTAATTTTCACTTAGTGATTTTAGTTTTACTCTTATATTTTATAATCTGTGAATTTCGGTTTCCTGAAACTGGTCCCCTCACCTCTGTCTATCTTGATTTTACCTGGTCTCCTCCATACCAGGGGAGACAGAAAGACATTATAAAAAAGACAGCACAACGGAGTTTGCGGGTTCGAATCCCGCTAGGGGCAAATATTCGTATGATGAATATGAATGTTTGTACCCAAACCTTGGATGTTTAGGTATATATTTATTTAAGTATGTGTATCCGTTATCTAGTAACCATACCACAGGCTCTGCATAGTTTGGGACTGGATAACTGTGTGAATGTCTGAGATATTTTCTTTTTTTATTATAAGGGTAATTTACGCATTGGATAAGTTACGAGAGGATCGGTTACCTTCCCTCAGGACTTCCACGAATCCATCACGATCCTGTTGATCAAAACCGGCAGCTACAGCCGGCCGCTGCGGCGCGCCGCCAACGTGGCCCTGGACGACGTCGTGTGCGGGGTCGACATGAGCCACTCTGTCACCGCGCTCTGCATACACGGCGCTACGTGAGTACCCCACCGCTGGGCACGGCCTCGGACCAATAAAATGGCAGTTGGGAGGTTTATTATCAACATGCCCCTGGGTACATACATAAATAATGCTCACGCCTTGGTCCCAGAAGGGTAGGCATAGACGTATCGCTACTTTGCACAATCCAATGTCCCAAAGCGAATTTCCTTCGCCCGTTTTTCGCTCTGTGATACCCCTTGACGTGATGTGTTGCGAAAAACATCGCCGCCTCCGTGTTGAGGTACCACGATTAGCTAGGGAAATAATTGTCCACCTCGTCAGAGCCCCGCATGAGTCGGCCAGGCTAATAGTGCCCGGAGTTTGCCCCTGGGTTTTGAAGGCAAATTAGACTTCTACCTTAGTTATGAGGAAAACCCATCAATGCGTGGGAATACCATCTTCGCGTATAGACGCGAAGCTATAGATACAGGCCAAATCGCATGAGGTACTTAATGTAGGGGGGTTTTCCTTAGAAATTACATTATATTAAGTCTACCGTGTAGCAATTTCAGCAGCTTCTTACTTCCGTGACTCAGACATAAAAACGCGCTAGTCCGTTGCGCCGCGGCGCGACTGCTCGTTGTGTGCTGCGCACTGGCGGGCGGCGGGCGAGACCTGCTGAGAACCAGACCACCTACCGCCGCCACCGCCAGGAGACACGCGCTTCGAGTGCTCTCAGCGCTACTTGAGGACAAGAGCACTGACGCCAGGTAAAGGGACACTGATCTTACAGCGAGGTCAGTGCTACTCAGCATTAGACGGCACCTATGAGCTTGCGTTGCAAACGCGAGGATGCACCAGTAACGAGTGCTTTTAGGACAAGCGCTCTGACGCCAGTTAAAGGTAATACTGATCTTACAGCGAGGTCAGTGCTACTCAGCATTAGACGGCACCTTTGAGCTTGCGTTGCGAAAGCGAGGATGCACCAGTAACGAGTGCTTTTAGGACAAGCGCTCTGACGCCAGTTAAAGGTAATACTGATCTTACAGCGAGGTCAGTGCTACTCAGCATTAGACGGCACCTTTGAGCTTGCGTTGCGAACGCGAGGATGCACCAGTAACGAGTGCTTTGAGGACAAGAGCACTGACGCCAGGTAAAAGGACACTGATCTTACAGCGAGGTCAGTGCTACTCAGCAATAGACGGCACCTTTGAGCTTGCGTTGCGAAAGCGAGGATGTACCAGTTACGAGTGCTTTGAGGACAAGAGCACTGACGCCAGGTCTTTACCTGGCGTCAGTGCTCGTGTCCCTTTGGACACTGATCTTACAGCGAGGTCAGTGCTACTCAGCAATAGACGGCACCTTTGAGCTTGCGTTGCGAAAGCGAGGATGCACCAGTTGCGAATGATTTGAGGACAAGAGCACTGGCGCTATCAGATAAATATGTCACTGGTCTCACGGTGGTGGGTTTGTACATGACGTCAAGTACATTATAATGTCTAGTAGCATGTTACAGTTGTTAGCACGAGTATACACGTATTACAATACACAACTGCTCTATGCAACGGTCGCATCGCGAAACCAGACCGTGCACCTAGAACGTTCTTGTGACCGGATATATAAGCGGTTGGATTAGTTTAGTTTTCGGAAGCGTTTGAAGCGAAATATTTATGAGTTAACAACTAATTAGTGTATTAATTACTTCATCCATTTTGAGATAAGAGGAAATCCCGCTGCTAAGCAGTGTGATTGCTTAAAGGGGTTTATTGCTTCATTGGATTTTTTATTACTTCCCTAGAAAGTACGCAGAGCGTCTATACTCGATGCTGCGTCCCCTAGCGAACTTCGAGGCATACTACCTAACTGATGTAGACGTGGAGTTGGCGTCACGGCAGATGAAGAAATACGACCAGCTGCTGCTGTGCGGGCCCCCCAAGGAAGCCAGGTGACGGCGAGACTGCCTGTGTTGATCTGTTCAGATCAGATTGTGTCGTTTGTTTTCGTCGCGTCTCACCCGACATATCTGTCGAGTAAGACGACCCTAGCGGGTCTGCTGTCTGTACTTGATATCAAACTTGTCTATTACAAAGAAATATAGTAACTGCTAAAGGATCATTTTGGGAATTACAAAACAAAATGTCATTTTGAATGAGGAGTATTTTCATGGAACTCGAAAAAAAATTTTTTTCCAACGAATCGGATACTATAGATTGTACAGTTAACGACAAAACGCCCCACTTCTCTAACTCGCTTACATTTCACTGTATGCGTTATATTATTACTGTGTTATTTCTATCTTTACGCAGTAATCATCAATGTGTGCTTACGTACACTAACATACTGACGTTCGGATAGGTTATTTAAAAAGTTGTATGTATCGTTTAATTCGGGTGAAAGTATCAAAAATATTCAATTCAATCATTCTTTGTTACAACAATAAAGAGCTATATATAGGTAAATAGATATGTTAAATTTGCTTGCTTCACTACTGAATAACCATGGCGTTTGTCTCTTTAGATAATATGTGTATCGTTTATATCTTATATATTATCGTAGGATTGTTGTGCATTTCTGACCTGATTTCTGAAAAATCACTTAAAAAAAGAAAGAAAAGTTTATAATATTAATTCAGTCATCATCAACATCAACCTGGAAGAGTCCACTGTTGGACATAGGCCTTTCCCAAGTTGCGCCACTGAACCCGATCTTCGGTTCTTCTCATGCAGCCATTGACAGCCGCCTTACGCAGATCGTCGTTTCAACCAACCCGGGGGACGTCCCACACTACGCCTGCCCAGTCGCGGTCTCCACTCGAGAACTCGATTACCCCGGCGGTAATGATGTATTTCATATTCTGACTGTATCACAAGTTTGTGTAGCCCCTGACTCGTTGAAATCATCATTTAGAGGAGCTCATTTGATTCAAAACATATTAATATTTTATCCCAAAATATGATGAATAGACTCGTAAACTTTCTCTTTACTAAGATTTACAAAGTAAGTACCTAATTAATGTTCATCTACCTACATTAATATGAAAAATAAAATTTTGACATATATATAATTTTGTATATAACTACGTAAGTCATCTATATGTTTTTATATTTAAACTTTTAATCAGTCCTTTTTTCAAACCGTTGATGTTTTTGTTTCAATACAATTCATAGAGTTATGTAACTGTAACCTTGTTTGACGTCATGACGTACAAAGTACAAGTTGTAAGTAATTAATTTGAGATTGTTAATAAAGTTATGCGTTTGAAATCATTACTGTTTTTGGTTTTCGCTGTTGTTTCGTCAGCCTTTACGACATTAGGCCTAATGGTTCGCACATAGCCCCGGCACTCCACACAAGGCGCTACAGGCGCACACAGACTACAGGCGCACCAACCATTTCGTACACGTGCGGGTGTGTGCGTGTATTATTGTAGGGCTGCTCCACACAACGCGCGAGCTTAGTCGATCGAGAGAGGGACAACATTATACGTCAACAACATCATCATCAGGTTATTTTTGTCTTCACTGCAGGAGCACAACCCTCTCTCCTCTGCCGGAGACAGAGGATTTGGCCTACACTCCCCGCGCTGGCCAGACGGGTTGGGGAGGCCTGATTGATGTTTTATAATGTTTTCCCTTAGTCGCCTTGTACGACATCCACGGGAACAGTTAGAGTGGTCCTATTCTACTCTACCGGAAACCACACGGCAACAACATAAGTGCTTGTAATTTATAGCGTCGATCTCTGGGCTGCCCGCTGGTGCAAGTTACTACGCCAGCGCGCTATGGACTGATTCTATAGCACGCTGACGTAGTCTTGCAGCAGCGGTCAGCCATGCGGACTTTCGGTTAAAGAGATATTTCACTTTTAAAATGTTCGTAAGTGGTCACTAGTCATTTTGGGAAAGTAGACCACTTGCTCTACCGAAAGTGTGAATAAAGGCCCTCCATCCTTTCCTCTCTGCTCATTCCCTTTCTCACCTTCCCTTGTCTTTTTGTATGATCGTTTCGGACATTTTGTCCGGTGAGATTGAGGTCAAACGCAAACCCATCAACAATAAAAAAAAATTAATAATACTGAATATCACCCTTATATTTGACCAAGGCGTGAGCATTATGTATGTATGTAACCGTAGTACACCCGACAGAACTATATTTTGACTAAATGATTATTCTTCTATTTCTCTGTCGTTCCCTCACTGCTGAGGATCGCGACCTTAATAAATGCACCTCCACGCATAGCGGTCATTGGCCAGACGCACCGCTTCATACAAGGATCCGCCAGCCACCCTCACTGGGTCTGACCACCTAGTCGGAGCTCGTCCTTGGCACTCCACTTGTCTCAGGATGATGAGCTTCTCCAGATCGCACTTGGGAGACCGCACAATGTGACCGAAGAAGCTTAGAGTCTGTCTTCACTGCAGATAATGGAAAGCCGTATCCTTATATGGAACTCTTTAATAATGGAGTCTTTTATTCTCATGGCTGTCCATGGTATACCAAGTGGTCTACTCCCTCAAAAGCAAATGAGTATTCGATTCTAATAAATAATATGTATATGGATTAAGTCAATTATAAATAAATAAATGTGTGGGGACATTTCACACACGGCCACCTGATCCCAAACTAGGCAGAGCCTGTAATATGGGTATGGGACAGCTGATATACATACATAATATAATATATAAATAACATCCAGTCACAAGGCAAACACAAGTGCTCAGCACACGAATGTGTGCCCTGGGCGGGGTTCGAACCCGCGACCCCGAGCTTCGCAGGCAGGTGTACTACCGACTAGGCTACGGGGCCGACATGGTTGCACGTCTCTACGGCGGTCTCAGGTGCGATCTCGCCCAACTTTCCTGCATCATATATTGTCTAAGCTTTAGACTCTAAGTTACAAACACTTCACTTTAGAAAATAACATTGTTATGTAAGGTATGTATGTACTTCGTGTGTGTATTCTTTCCCCACTGGGTTATCTCGGACTCCCTGAGTGCAAGTGCACCCGGCCAGTGCAGATGCCCCTCTGTGACGTAACAATGTGCCTACGTGAGAGCTCTTATCGTGTGGCTAATTATTGTAGTTCTTTAATTGTTTTTATAACATGCGATAATAATGGCGTAAGTCAGCATCTCAGGCGCTATTTATAAATCCTCTACATTTGAGTCTTAAGATCCAGAAATGACAGTCATCTTCATACAAGCCTACATGTAAATAGAAATTGCCTCACCTTAAGTAAGGGTAAAGCTGTATAATATTTTAATATAGGACTAGCTGTGCCCGCGGCTTTGCTCGCGTGGTCTACACAATTATTTTTAATCTCATTCTCAATCCAACTCCGACTTTGAGTCCGACCCCGAACGCCCACGACAGCTCCAAATGTATGTGTCTGAATGGCACCGAACATTATAATTACACTTCTTTTTTATATTGCATAAAATTTCCCATAACTTTGTATTGAGTATGCCGATTGCGATGAAATAAAGACTAAATGTGACTCCGAGTTAAGCTCTATGTTTCTGTGAAAAGTTCATCAAAATATGTTCAATAGTTTTTACATGATGCGGCCAAGGGGTCCTGGATCCTACAAACGTGATGTAGCATTGGATGGCTTAAAGGTCTTGTAATAATAGAGGGCGATATGTAGACTTCATTATATTACCTTGCTTGACGGTATGAATACTAAAAGAATCGTTATCAGACTATTCTATGGAGTAAAGTTACCATATAGACGAGCATCTTTCGCATTGTCAACTAAATATGGTTACTGGCGTTCTTGAAGTTGGCAGGTTCTATTATATGTTTATCTCAGTGGTAAGTAATTTTTTTTTTTAATAAATAATGTACTGAGTTCTTCGTGACTGTGGTAGTTTTGTCCTATGATTTTTTTGTTTGTTTGTGGACGCATCTTCTACCTACATTCTGTCATAGGTTTCGGCCTTCAATAAAATGGCATCATCAGCCTGAAAGAGTCCACTGTTGGACATAGGCCTCTCCCGAGGCGCGCCACTAAACCCGATCCTCGCTTCTTCTCATCCAGTCTCTGCCAGCCGCCTTACGCAGATCGTCACTCCATCTAGCCAGAGGGCGTCCTACACGCTTGCCCAGTCGCAGTCTCCACTCGAGAACTCGTTTACCCTAACGGTAATCGGTTCTCCGACAGATGTGACCAGCCCACTGCCATTTTAGCATACTAACTAATCACTATGACCAATGAATGAAATGTGAACTGGTATTCAGTGGGATTATGACAAAAATCTCTCCTAAATACCACCCACATTGCGTTATATTGTGAGAAGAAAAGAGCTGAGAGGTCAACTGATATCCTGAGACCATTCTAAATTGACCCACAGCAGTATCATTAGGTTAAACATTAAATATTGTTGATTGCTTTTGCATATAGATCTTGATTGTCTGGACTTCGTCGTAGTCGGCAATTCGTTTAAGCCCGAAACATACAGAAAGCGATTGCTGGCTCCGGTTTTTTGTATAATTTTTTTTACCGATTTGGTAAAGCGCCAGTTTGACAACTTTACAGGAGAGAGGTTAAAAGTTTTTTTTTTTTTCAGAAAAAAATTAATATCTCGTTTTCTATGAGAAGTATTTTTATGTAACTTGAAAAAAATACGATTGTATAATAACTGCTTAATTATGTAAAACAAAGAATCATTATAGGTCTTTTATTTTACGAGATAGATGTCGCTTTAGCGATAATCACCTGAAAATATAAAAAATGTTAGGCATGGAAAAACACGCTATACATATACATAGACAGATCGACGCAGAAAAAAAATAAAATCGAATGGGATATGACTAAAGATCGACGCAGAAAAAAAATGCAGTCGAATGGGATATGACTCATTTTCGACCAACGCTTGCGTTTTTACCTTTCCACTGACGATATTATCTTTGGTATGAGACACTTCACACAGAGAACTGCCGCGGGAAGCGGTATTAATATGAAGTGTACCGTTACCGACACGCCTTCGCCACGCATTCGCCTTCTGTGTGTTTCGGGCATTATGAAGCATTTATGATTGTTTTCAATGATTTCTTACTAGTTAAAACTTGGACTAGTATTTTCCGAATTACTTTAAGCAGCAGCGTTCTATTGTGTATATATAAGATCATTACTGCGATCACAATTGACAGACAGCCCATCAAAAATAGCCTATTGGGGAGGGTTATGTTCAGCAGTTTGCCGTGTGGTTTCCGGTAGAGTAGAATAGGACCACTCCAACTCTTCCCGCGGATGTCGTACAAGGCGACTAAGGGAATACATTATAAAACATCAATCGGGCCTCCCCAACCCGTCTGACCAGCGCGGGGAGTGTAGGCCAAATCCTCCGTCTTTCTCCGGCAGATGAGAGAGGGTTGTGCTCCTGCAGTGGAGACAAAAATAACCTGATGATGATGTTCAGCAGTGGACGTATTTCGGCTGATGATGTTCCAAATTTCAGATTTGTTAGGTCAGTAGTTTTTGAGTTATAAGACAGACAGAAAACAAATTGGATCCTTATAGGTGTACATAACTGAGTATGCCCACTCACTGATTGCTAATTTGTTTATCTTGTCGATGGTGACCTTGTAGCTAATTGTAGATAAAGATTAGGTAAAAATAAATTGTACAACTCATTATTTACTTAAATTTTTCTTGTAGGGTTCCGTCAAAACGTATACGCTAAGCTTTTTTCGTTAGACTCGAGACAGAGGTCGCGGGTTCGATTCCCCCAGGGGTAGATAGCCCCGGTGGTATATTTTGTGAACGGATCTATTTTTAACCGACTTCAAAAAAGGAAGAGGTTCTCAATTCGACTGTGTGTTTTTATTGTCTTCTGTTATTCCTATTGTTAACGATGATTAACAAAATAAAGAAATAGTTGAAATTTGGAGATGATTTTAATGCAGAGGCTAGTTACATAGGTAGTAGTCGTATATCTCTTGACACTTGACCGCGAACTTGATAAAATATAAAAATGAATAGACGTCAAAATGACAGTTGAATCGCGTTTGCGAAGTAACTTGAGTTGGCGTAGACATCCTCCGGGCCCTTGAAAGTTCTTTTCAAGACGCTCTGCTGTCCGTAGAGTCCGCAGCTGGCAGAAGGCATATGCGGTTGATGGCTCGGCGCACTGTACCGTGCGCAGTCGAGACGTCGGCGACGCGCGGCACACCGTCTGTCCCCGGGAAAAGTTTGTCAACTCTGCCGAGGCGCCAACACAGCGGGGGCGTGCTGTCTTCTTTGAGCAAGACCAGGTCGTTGAGCTGGAGGTTCTTGCATGCGACGCGCCACTTCGTGCGTTGTTGCAATTCGCCCACGTATTCGGTAGTCCAGCGCTTCCAGAAATGTTGTCGGGTTTGCTCTAGTCTTTGGAATCGGTCGAGACGGTGGGTGCTGTGGTCGATCAGAGACGGCGATGGCAACGAAGTCAGTGCTCTACCGATTAAAAAGTGGCCCGGGGTAAGAGGTTGGAAGTCATCAGGTGAGGGGCTGAGAGGACATAAAGGACGGCTGTTGAGGATCGCTTCGATTTGGGCAAATAAAGAACAGAGTTCCTCAAATGTTAAATGTGCGTTTCCTAAAACACGATAGAGGTGGAATTTTGCTGATTTCACCCCGGCCTCCCAAAGGCCACCAAAGTGAGGAGCGTATGCGGGGGAGAAACGAAATTCAATGCCCTGATGTGCCGCAAAATCTCGAATATAGTCTTGATTTGACTGCATGAAATTATTAATTTCTTTAGCTCCAGCAACAAAATTTCTACCGTTGTCACAATAAATTAATTTAGGGATGCCTCTGCGTGCAATAAAACGTTTTAATGTTAATATAAACGAGTCTTTTGTTAAATCACTTACTGCTTCGAGATGCATGCATTTGTAGCGAAAGCAAACAAATATACATAGGTAACATTTTGTTATTTTACACCCGCGTCCCTTGCGATCGGTTATTAAGAAAGGCCCAGCAAAGTCAGTGCCAACAGTACGAAATGGAAAGTCAGACTCTACACGTTCTGAAGGCAAGTTTCCCATTATGTTTTTCATCGTCTGGCCTTTGAAACGACGGCACACGAAGCAGTCGCGTGCTGTACGCCTAGCTAGATTTCGCCCTCCTATAGGCCAGTAACGTTCTCTAATAGAAGCGAGAAGGTGCTGAGGTCCGGAGTGCAAGAGACGCTGATGTTCTTGTTGAAAAATTAGTTTAGTTAAGTGATGATCAGCCTTTAGTAAGGCAGGATGTTTCTTTTCATATGGGTGTTTTGACGAGTCAATTCGTCCTCCAACACGAAATATTCCTTCTGAATCTATGAAGGGGTTGAGAGAGCAGATGGTGACATGTGACTTTAGTGATTTGCTCTTTCGTACTAGCTCTAACTCTTTTGCGAAAGATTCGTTTTGAACAATTTTGATTAATGATTTGAGAGAGCTCTCTAGCTCTTTTGTGTGTAAGGGACCTGATAGTTTATTATTAGGATTTCTGCAATTGTGTATAAATCTCAGGACTGTAGCAAACACTCTTTGCAGTGTTGCTAATTTCGAAAATTTTGTGATATTGAAGAGGCTTCTCTGGTGCGACGGAGATGCGGCTTCCGCCACCAAAGAAGGAAGAGCTTTCACCTCGGGCAAGACAGCTACTTCTGTGAACTTTGAAGATGGCCAGGAGGACTCCGGCTGTAATAAGAAAGATGGTCCATGCCACCACAGGGTACAATTGTTTACAAATTGAGGATCCACGCCCCGAGAGACGAGATCTGCAGGGTTTTCAGAAGTAGGCACATGACGCCATGAGGAAATGTCGGTAAGTTCACTAATAGCGGTTACCCTATTAGCAACGAAAGTCTTCGTTTTATTCGGTACTCGCAACCAAGCTAAAACTACGCTCGAGTCTGTCCAGTAGACCTGACGGGTTACATTGCAACGTAGCGCTTTCATTGTGCTAGAGGCCAGCTGGGCCGCTAGTAAGGCCCCACAAAGCTCTAGCCTTGGGATTGTAGTGGGCTTTATGGGTGCAACACGTGCCTTGGCACACAGAAGGTTGACGGCCACGTTTCCACTGCTATCAACAGCTTTTAAATATATACAGCTCCCGTAGGCTCTTTGTGAACTGTCACAGAAACAATGCATTTCTATTGAATTAGGGTTGTCATTCAAGACATATCTTGGAATTTTAAGAGAAGAAAGAACTCCTAAGTGGGTTGTAAATTTTTCCCAAGAAGATTTGATTTCTGGGGGTACTGGTTCGTCCCAGTCTAGCTTTTGGAGCCATAATTCTTGTATGATAATTTTAGGCTTTATTGTGCATAAAGATAATAGACCAAGAGGGTCGAAAATTTGAAATGTTGAGGATAAAATTGTCCTCTTAGTTAATATTTCAACTGGGGTATTTTTAATATTGAAATGTAGTTCGTCAGATGAAGGCTCCCACCCGACGCCGAGGGTGCTGGTCGCATTGCTGATCATCAGATCGCTTTCCTCTAGATTGATATTGTCAGAAATTAGCTCGGGTAGATTTGATCTATATTTTCGTAAATGAAACCCCCCTTTAGCGAGCTCGTCTGAGACCTTGCGTCGAATGTGACATAGTTCTTCTTCGGTGTCACCACCGGTAAGCAAGTCATCACAGTAAAAGTCCTTCTGTATGACCTTCTTTATTTTAGGGTTGTCACATTCTTCTCCAAGTTGCCATATGCATCTGGTGCTGAGGTAGCTTGCGCTGGCGAAGCCGTACGTAACGGTATTTAGCTGCAAGGTTCGCAGTGGGTGGCTCTCGGTGTCTCGCCACAATATTAATTTTCAATTGCGATCCGATTCGCGAATTAGGACTTGGCGAAACATTTTTTCTATATCGCCAGATATGGCGTATTTGTAGAGACGGAAGCGGATTAGAATATTGAAAATTGGTTCCTGTAAGGTAGGTCCTACTAACTGTAGGTCATTTATGGATATTCCTGAAGTCGTTCGAGCCGAGGCGTCAAAAACGACACGTAATTTAGTAGACTCACTTTGTTCCCTTATGACTGGGTGGTGAGGAAGAAAATAGGAGTTAATAGGCCTCTGCACTGGGCTTTCAGAAAGGTGGCCAAGATTTTCATACTCATGTATGAAGTCGCTGTAGAGTTCCTTTAGTTCAGGTAGTTTCCTGAAACGAGCTTCTAAGCTCAGAAATCTTCTCTTAGCCATGTTGTATGAGTCACCTAAGGACTCCAGGCCATCTCGCAGAGGGAGTGCTACACTAAAACGACCATCATCGCAACGTTGCGTGTTAGCTAGAAAATGTTGCTCACATAACTTTTGTTCGGTAGTTAGACAAGGAGCCTTAGGCTCTGGAAAACTTTCTAAGTTCCAAAATTTAGTCAGTTCATCATTGAGATTAGGTAGCTGATCATCATTCATGACAAAGTTGCAATGAATTAAATTGTTTGACTGTTTAGCCTTGGTTGATGGTAGCATGGGACCTGCAACGAGCCACCCTAGTTTAGAGCTTCGTAGTATAGGATTCTTGGCGCCGAGGGAGTGTTGCTCTGAGCCGATCACGTCCCAAAATAGGTCAGCGCCAATGAGCATTTCGATAGGGGATGGTTTGTTAAAGCTGGGGTCTGCTAACTGAAAATTGGATAAATTAAGATGCCTTATATCTAAAGCAACTTTAGGTAGGTTACTTGAAATTTTAGGTAATATCAAACAGGATATTACAGCATTAAAAGGGCTGCTACTAGAGTGCAAATGTAGGGTACAGCGTTTGGTATTTAAATTTAGTGGCGTATCGCCAAGACCTACTATATTCGTATTTGATGGCTGAGGAGACAGACTTAACTTATGCTTTACAGCTTCAGTGATGAAGGATGACTGGCTCCCGCTGTCGAGCAAGGCTCGAACTGTTATAGCTTCTTTGGAAATGGGATTGGTAATTTTTACCTTGGCAGTGCACAGCAATATCTCTGATGAAGATATAGTTGTCATGGAGATAGCTTGTGGAGGATCAGGGTTTCCCTGGTCTACTGGAACATGCAGGAGCGAGTTGTGACGGCTTTTACAGCGGCGGCAGGAACCTGGAAGCCTGCATGAGCTGGTCTCGTGGCCTGCACGAAGACAATTTTGGCACAGATTGAGAGAGGTAACTGTGGACATCCTTTCTTCAGGAGTTTTAGCCTTGAAGACAGAACATTCATATAGGCGGTGGTTCTGTTTACATACCACACATTCAAGAGAAGTCTTAGTAGGGGATCGTCCCTTAGCAGAAGTGAACATTGAAGTCTTTATTTGTGTTTTGTGTTGATTAGACAATGCTGAATATTTAGGCGTCTGTTGCCTATCCTGTTTATTGCGGTTGACAGTTTCTAAAACGTCAGCCCTATTTTTCAAAAAACTGAAAAAGTTATTGAGTGTAGGTATATCAGGTAAGACATTCCTATGTTCCTCCCATTTAAAACATGTACTGTTCTCCAACTTTGCTGTGACCAGATGAATTATTAAAACATCCCACTTGTCTGTAGGCAACCCTAGCGTGCTTAGAGCTCTTAAGTTTTTGGTTATATGATCAATAATAAATCGTAGGGATTTGTCTGTTTCTCGCACTGATTCAAAATTAAATAATGACTTTAAATGATTATTAATTAGCTGGCGCGGATTATCGTATCGTTCACACAACAGTTTCCAAGCTTCAGGGTAATTTGAATCTGAAACTTCTAAATTGCAGAGCACACGAGCTGCTTCACCTTCTAAGTATGAGTTCAAGTAATGAAATTTATGAATATTTTTGATTTTAGTATTATCATGAACTAAAGAAGTGAAGGTTTCTTTAAACTCAAGCCATTTATAGTATGTGCCATCGAAATTAGGAATTTTGATAACAGGTAAACGAAATCCTAACACATTATGACAATGATTGCTGTCGCATGACGAAGCAGAGCTATGATGATCAGACTCCTCCTTAGACTGATGATTGGAACTCAGTACAATATCCTGAGCAGTAGCAATACAATGGAAGAAATCTTGTTCGATTACATCTCTTTCGTTTAATTCTGAACTTAAATTTTCCTGATCTAACAGTTCAATTTCATCCTGCAGCCCATCAAATTCATTGAACAAAGCTTCAAATTTGGCTAATTTAGCATTCAGTTTGCCAGTTTCAAGTGAGTCTAACTTAGTGTCGTGCAGTTCATCCAATTGATTTTTAAATTTAGTAAGGCGTCCTTTAATTGAACTGCGCTTTACAATTAATTGCTTTAACTTGAACTCCGACATGACAGCTTGAATTAGCACACGAATTTAGAAATTAGCCGTTAATAAAATAGTTTAAATTTGCATACGATACGCTCCTCACTCTGATGTAGCACTGAAGGCAAGCCGGTGTTCGCTCAGCAGAAGCGTAGTCATCGGTTGATATTAGGGCCAGCAGGCAGGAGGCACTCGAAGAGCAGCAAGCAAGGTAGGTGCGCGGAGATGCGGCTTTTTTTTTTTTTTTTTTTTTTTTTTTTTTTGAAATGTAATGTAGGTAGATTACTATAATTTACTTTATTTGCGCAAATCAAAGTGGAAATTTGGGATTATGTGGATGGAATGGAACGAGCTCACTTTTTGTTTGGCTTCGCAATGCTGTAGTGATCGCGGCGCTGTAGCTTGTTGGAAGCTGATTGTCAGCTAGACCACGTTTCTTCTTTGTTTTTGCACGAAGTAGGTAGGAAGCGGCACGTCGATATTGGCTCTTGTTTTCAAGTTGCACTTCGGAAGTAGACACGAGATTGCAGTTTCTCGTCCTGTCACGGTCGCCACTTTTTGTTAACGATGATTAACAAAATAAAGAAATAGTTGAAATTTGGAGATGATTTTAATGCAGAGGCTAGTTACATAGGTAGTAGTCGTATATCTCTTGACACTTGACCGCGAACTTGATAAAATATAAAAATGAATAGACGTCAAAATGACAGTTGAATCGCGTTTGCGAAGTAACTTGAGTTGGCGTAGACACCTATCGTACTACAGAAGATCCTAATTTGGGAATAGAGAAGTGTATGTATGTATATTTATATAGATACTAGCTGTGCCCGCGGCTCCGCTCGCGTGGACTACAGGATCAGCTCCCATTCCCACTTCCGCTCCCTATCCCACTTCCACTCAGACTTTAAATTCCGGTCCAGGTCCAGGTCCAGGTCCAGTTCCAGGTCCAGGTCCAGGTCCAGGTCCAGGTCCAGGTCCAGGTCCAGGTCCAGGTCCAGGTCCAGGTCCAGGTCCAGGTCCAGGTCCAGGTCCAGGTCCAGGTCCAGGTCCAGGTCCAGGTCCAGGTCCAGGTCCAGGTCCAGGTCCAGGTCCAGGTCCAGGTCCAGGTCCAGGTCCAGGTCCAGGTCCAGGTCCAGGTCCAGGTCCAGGTCCAGGTCCAGGTCCAGGTCCAGGTCCAGGTCCAGGTCCAGGTCCAGGTCCAGGTCCAGGTCCAGGTCCAGGTCCAGGTCCAGGTCCAGGTCCAGGTCCAGGTCCAGGTCCAGGTCCAGGTCCAGGTCCAGGTCCAGGTCCAGGTCCAGGTCCAGGTCCAGGTCCAGGTCCAGGTCCAGGTCCAGGTCCAGGTCCAGGTCCAGGTCCAGGTCCAGGTCCAGGTCCAGGTCCAGGTCCAGGTCCAGGTCCAGGTCCAGGTCCAGGTCCAGGTCCAGGTCCAGGTCCAGGTCCAGGTCCAGGTCCAGGTCCAGGTCCAGGTCCAGGTCCAGGTCCAGGTCCAGGTCCAGGTCCAGGTCCAGGTCCAGGTCCAGGTCCAGGTCCAGGTCCAGGTCCAGGCCCAGGTCCAGGTCCAGGTCCAGGTCCAGGTCCAGGTCCAGGTCCAGGTCCAGGTCCAGGTCCAGGTCCAGGTCCAGGTCCAGGTCCAGGTCCAGGTCCAGGTCCAGGTCCAGGTCCAGGTCCAGGTCCAGGTCCAGGTCCAGGTCCAGGTCCAGGTCCAGGTCCAGGTCCAGGTCCAGGTCCAGGTCCAGGTCCAGGTCCAGGTCCAGGTCCAGGTCCAGGTCCAGGTCCAGGTCCAGGTCCAGGTCCAGGTCCAGGTCCAGGTCCAGGTCCAGGTCCTGGTCCGGGTCCGGGTCCGGGTCCGGGTCCGGGTCCGGGTCCGGGTCCGGGTCCGGGTCCGGGTCCGGGTCCGGGTCCAGGTCCAGGTGCAGGTGCAGGTGCAGGTCCAGGTCCAGGTCCAGGTCCGGGTCCCTCCTCTCAAACCTCCCCTCAACCCAACCCTCAAACCTCTTTCCCTCGTCTCTCCAAATGTACTCCTCGTAACTAATCCATCGCAATCCAAATTCCGACCAACATTACTTTGTTGCATACGTATACCACAAATTCATCGTAATCGGGTAACTCAGTCAAAAGTTCGAACACTCAAAATACACTGGTACCATAGACACCCGCTCCCGCTACAGCTCACGAATTCAGTCGAACATTTACACGCTACTACATTCTTCGCAGTGAATGCGAGTTTTCGAAAACTATAAATTCGCATAACTTTTGATTGACTGCACCGATTGTAATGAAATAAAGCCTATATGTTACACCAAATTAAGCCCCATGTTTCTGTGAAAAGTCCATCAAAGTCCGTTCAGTAGTTTTTAAGTGATGCGTGCACAAACTCACAGACAAACAGACAAACAGATAAACAGACAAACAGACAAAAATTTCAAAAATGATCGAAATGTGTTCTGTTGCTTATCCTTAGACCCCCCAATTTTTTTTTTTGCAAATATCTTCAGTGTACAGACACGCGAAGTTTACGATTTTATTTATAAGATATTGGTATGATCGATTACTCCTCTAATTATTGTAATACTAGCTGTGCCCGCGGCTCCGCTGACATAGACTACAGTTTTTTTTTTATAATTTATAAAGTTGAAATTTACTTATGTTAATCCCCTTTCCTGCCGCTCCCGCTCCTACACTCACTTCCACCTGTTTTTCCCTACCCCACCCTTCTCCTCCTCCCCATATCCTCCCCTCCCACTCCAACTGCCACAACCACAGCCACCGTAGACTTTTACTGCAAAAAGATCACTTGTCCATAAATAGTATACCTACCCATATTATGATACAATGCGGAAAGTTGATTATTCTAATCGAGACTATGCTATTGTAAGCTCAAGCCGTAGACGAGAAAGCTTACATTTGAATAATAATGTACCACGAGTTTCATACGACTATTTTCAATACATTGTAAGTAAAAATTAAAAAATGCATGATTATTCAAAACTAAATCGATTGGAGTTTTCAATTATAGCGGGCTTCTTTTTCACATTTCGCATGCGCTCGCAGGATTCTTATGAAAAAAATAATAAAGGCAACGCTTACCTCGCACCAAACAGACAAAATTCCAATAAACTAAATAGATTATATCTGATTTGTATCTTTGAATCAGTAGATAAAAACTCTTTGGTTTATTATTTTAAGGAAAATGAAAAGAACAACAATCTTTTTGATTACAAATTGCTGGCAATATAAAACATAAATTGGTCTGCGATATAAAATGCATCGTGTAGGTACAATAATGATTGATTACAAAAAAGGTATTTTAATATAAACAAACCGATCAATATTATCCCACTGTGTATTTTCCACTACGGGCATAATAATTGGCAGAATTATCGTGGCCTAAACACGACACAAAAAGCCATAAAAAAAACATTGGTGAAAAAGAGAACGCATATGTAACAGTTCTCTTACGAGCAAGTGTATTGAAAAATAATTATACCAATACCTGCTTTAATACGTTACGAATATGTCATGAAATATGTTTTAAAACCCCAGCAGATGTCCCTTTTCGCAATAGTGATTCTATACCTTCTTAGTACGAAAGTAAGGCACATGACCTTACCGACGCAATGGGACATACAATAGTTTTTGATGTGATTTGTTATTGTTAGTACCAACGATCTCTTTGTACTACTACATGGAGCGTTCCAAACAATCGCTCTGTTCCACGCAAGTAGCCACAACTCTTTCACATTCACAATGAAACTTGTGCAGTTACTACGCAGAACATTTAATTATTACTAAATATTAACACTACGGCTAAATAATGTCACAAGTTTCATTGTGAATGTGAAAGAGTTGTGGCTACTTGCGTGGAACAGAGCGATTGTTTGGAACGCTCCATCTAGTAGTACATAGAGATCGTTGGTTAGTAACTACATAGCTTCGAAGTTAGGTATGTGTACCGTCCAGTATCGTCAATTTACCTAATATATCTTGTAGAAACCAGTATTTATTATATGTTCGGAGATAACATAACTGGAACAGAGAACATCCCGACCTATAATAACATTAGCGATTGTTTGTTCGGTCGGGATCGAATCCGTGATCCTGTGCGAACAGACAGTGCTCATCCAACTGTGCTTAGCCGGTCAACGATATTATTTCAGACTAGCTGTGCACGCGGCTCCGCTCGCGTGGATTACACAATTATTTTTAATCTCACTCTCAATCCAACTTCGACTTTGACTCCGACCCCGACGTCCATCCCCACTACAGCTCCAAATATAGTCCTCTCTTTCTCATCGCAATTTGAATTACACCGAACATTATAATTATACTTCTTTGTTATATTGCATACCTACTAATGTATATACAACCATTTGCCAAACAGTTATAAAGGCGCTAATATTAAATTATTTAAAAAGCAGGTTTTTAAGTACTTTTTGGAGAGGAGTTACTATTCAGTGTTAGAATTTTTGTATGTAGACAAATTACATGAATATTATTTTTGACATTAGGTTTTTATTTATTTAGATCATGCATGACTTTATAGTATTAAAATTAAATGTTATTTCTATATTTAAAGTTATTAAGAATGTAAAACTAAAATTTGCACGCCATGAATGGCAGAATATGTTAAACTGTTTTCATTGTATAGGTACCATATCATTTTTACCATATTCTAGCAAATAAATATTTCATTTCATTTCATATTTGAACACTAAAAAAATCCTGAAACTTGGCACTCATATAGGTTAGGTGCTTGAAGAGGACATAGGATAGTTTTTTATCCCGAAAAAACGTCTCATTCCTACGGGAAACCAAATTAATCGTTAAATGCAGTGAAGATGTGTAAATATGGAAACCTACGCGGACGAGGTCGCGGGCAAAAGCTAGTCTATTTATAAATAATGACCAAATACCCGTAGTGTAACAAAATTACCTACATTTCTTTACGATTTATTTAAATACGAAATAAAAAATTATGCGTTGAGCTTTGTATGGAAAAGAAAAATTATTACCTGCAATTTTCAAAGTGAAACCTACTGTACGGTTTATTTATTATAATTATTATAGAAATGTGTACAATAAAAGATTATAAATTATAAAAAAAATATTAAAGGTAAAAAATGGTTCTTAGGCTCCCCATCGCTGGGAGCGTGCCCAAAAGACTAGCAGCATTACCTTGATGTATGGTGAGGCTGATCCTCTGTGCGAAGTAATGCCCAGCCCGTTGATCATTTGACGCCTATAAAGTACCGTAAAATGGGGTGAATAGGCACAAAATCAAACTTTAGACTCAAATTTATCGATGTTATAGTACGAATTTAACATTGATAACCCTTTGCGAGTTGGTCCGGCCGCTCATACTTTACGAATATACCCAAAATAACCGAAAAAATAGTCGAAAACCCAATGATTTTGGCCAAAATATGCGCTATCCCTATTCATGCTTGAAGTGGGGTGACTTGGGACGGTAAAGGGGTAAATAGGGAAAAAGTCGTAGGGTTGTCAAATCTTTATCTATAAATAAAGCCATATCTGAAATAGGTTCTTTAGTGTACAAAGTTATTTCTTAGTGCTAATTCCAAAATGATGTTTTAAAATAAAAAAAAATATTTGGTAATATTTCTTTAATAAGTATTATTATTACAAATCACAAAAGTTATAAAATCGTATTGTTTGAGATCACAAATTCCCTATATCAAGTTCGTTATATTATATAAATATATTTATTATTTATATATATTATATAGTATTGAATCTCATCAGCGTTAAATCAATTTTCACATAGGAACAACATATTATCCCGCAGTAAAAAGTTACATATTTTTGTTTCCGGGCGTTATACTATCTTCACAACAAATTTTATTAAAATCGGTTCAGTAGTTTTGGTGTGAAAAGACAATAGACAGACTTTCGCATTATAATATTAATATGGATAATATTATTTATTATAATTTGTCACTGATATAAAATTTCAGTCTGTTTAAATTATCAGAAATGAGTACAAATCTGAGTAGTTTCTTAGCTACAATATATCGGTTTAAGATACATATATAAAAATTTATAACAAATAAAAAGTGATAACCCTGTCCCTATACAAACCTTACCGTTTCTATTCGCCCCTCACTAGTCTCTATTTACTAAGTATGGCGTGCCTATTCAGACCATTGTCGTCCCTATTCGCCCCTCTACCGTACCTATTAACCTCTTGTCTTGACCAAATTTACAGACCTTTAGATATTTTGATTTTATACAGAAAGTACACAATATTCAGACTTATCTGCATTTGTGTAGATTCAACAATGTACAATCTAACATCTACACCACTCT
This sequence comes from Esperia sulphurella, assembly GCA_947086405.1. Taxonomy (NCBI): domain Eukaryota; kingdom Metazoa; phylum Arthropoda; class Insecta; order Lepidoptera; family Oecophoridae; genus Esperia; species Esperia sulphurella. The sequence continues at coordinate 2,506,167 of OX352261.1, forward strand.
TCAACTTCCAGGGACTTATATTTTTTCTTAAAAAGATAAAGTTTTGGCACACAAATAAACACAACATTTTTAGACCGTTTTTCAAAGACAAATTTTGACCATTTGTTGCTAACTTCATTGCGTTCCAGTGTTGCTATTTAAAAGAAAATATTCTACCACACAAAAGTAATTTGCAACAATTGGTAGGTAGTTTTTTCTCATCTATTTATTAAGCTTAATGTTTCGTTCCCGGTTTCGTCCCTATTCAGACCCCGATCCCTATTCACCCCGTTTTACGGTATGTATTCAGTTACTTGATTTATATCCATATATAAATATTTGATAGAATGGCATTTTGTTAATCTGAGCTGCTGAAACTGCAATGTAGATTTGTTTCTACTCAGTCACACCATAACGGCTGAGCTGATATTGATGAAACTTGGCTTAACCTGGAAACGGATTCATTCAAATACTTTTTGCAAAAAAAGGCTGTGGTCCGCAGTGAGAAGAATAAAAGGAGATTTGATGAATGTAAGTGAGGTGTCAGTGTCAGGATCGCGCATAGTGGCGATACATCGTCTCTGCCTACCCCTCTGGGACCAAGGCGTGAGCATTATGTATGTGGTTTTTGCAATGGTAACAAATTATTTACTGTAGTAAAGTTTGCAAACTGCGAGCACCGCCGCGGGGTAGAAGCTAGTGTGATAGATAAGATAATAGGCGAGAAGAAAAATATTTTTTTGCTATATTTTTAGTTGTATCCGCCTCGTGGAACACATGTAGATATACAATATATATATCTACTTAAAGACGACCAGAGCTTTTATCAAATTGCATCAGAAGGTGTTAAACATACGTAGTCCTATATATGTATATAGGTAGGTAAGTATATGTTATGTTTGATAATGATTAAACACTTATTATTGTTCTAAGAGACTTTTTTATTGTAACTTAAACCTTATCGAATATTAAACAATAAATATTTTTATAACAATGCCTTAACTAAAACAATACATGATTAGTGATTAGCGACTGTTACATAATAATTCGAAATCCCAATTCATCCTAAACATAATAGTTAACAATCAATACTAAATTATAATTAAATTAAGTACAAAATTAAGTATAGAGGCAGCCTAATATAGGCGAAAAAGGAAGAGTAAAAATGTACTCCAATAAATAAGAAGTTTGTCAAAACTGTGAGCCCATCTTCATATTTTCCATAATCTTCTATAGCAGCCAACCCTTCGAGCGCCGTGGTGATTTTCCCGTGAACTAACAGGGTTACCGTTTCGGTAGACTCTTCTGTTTTTCAGTAGTGTCGGGCGAGGTGCTGCAGTTTCAGAAGCGATCCTCTGAACATCTAAGCTTTCTTGTGCCCATCACGCGCTATCCGACGTTTTATTTCACGGTAATTTATTTACCAATATTTCGGTAACCTCAACACCATGTGGTGGTGCCTTGGCGAGTAACTGCACAGTTTCAGGTAGCAAATAGACGAACGTTTGTGAACGTGGCTGTCGTGTGGCCTGGCTTCTGTCTGGGCAGCGAATAGCAACACAGCAGACAGTACAAACACTACGAAGTGTAATAGGCGCATCTTGGTACACTGTTTATTTACTTCTATGCACTTTTATAAATTTCAGTATTAAATTGACTGGAGTCGAGCCAAAACGCTGGGCAGAACCTTGAGTGTTGTATTTGTTGCTCGTTTGCCGCTTGGAAGTTTACTAAAGATTCTGTGAAGATTCTCAGCTTATATAGATGCTGTTGGTTATCTAGCGCGTGCACGATAACCTAAAGAATTGATAATACCGGTCAGGTTCGATGACTGCGCGCCAATGTCACTCCCCACCCGCTTAGCCGCGACACGCCATTCATTGTAGTAAAATTATCATCAGCCGTAGGTAGGGCACGTGGTCTTCTACGCAGCTTTTGGGTTAAAACCGCAATGTTATTTCCTCAACAGCTCAAATTTTCCGACAGGTAAAACCGTGCAAACTCAAGCTGCAAGTTTTTCTATCGATAATACCTATGTACATTGTTTTTTATTCTAACTTGAAACAGGAGGTAAATGGTTTGATAAATAAAGAATTCAAAGGATAACAACTATCTGACATTAGGAAGTTTTTCTTAATCATTTATTAATTTAAGGAGGGTTATTTCCACTAAAGGAAAATGCCACCCTCATAGGGCTCACAAAATTTACTTCCTGTCTATGTCTAATGAAAGCTGAAACCATATTTTAGAGTGCCTTCGCTTTCCACGATGTGGAGGGAGCCAAGCCATTGTTACAGATAGGTACTCCGTCAGTTATATTGAGGAGTCTCACGTGTCTGGTACCTAAAAACATGTAGGATAATTTAAAAAAGGGATACTTTTTTTAAACCCCGTAGGTATTTGCTACTTTGTAGGTACTTGCCGTGTGGTTTCCGGTAGAGTAGAATAGGACCACTCCAACTCTTCCCGCGGATGTCTTACAAGGCGACTAAGGGAATACATTATAAAACATCAATCAGGCCTCCCCAACCCGTCTGGCCAGCGCGGGGAGTGTAGGCCGAATCCTCCGTCTGTCTCCGGCAGATGAGAGAGGGTTGTGCTCCTGCAGGAGACAAAAATAACTTGATATTGAAGAAATAGCCAGGGATCATTTGATTGTTAGACCTAGTCTCTGTTTTACATGTGGTCTATCGCATCGATTGCTGTTCTGCAGCCCTAAGCATTTCTGATAATATCTGTCTAACTAAAACGTCGTTTTATACTCTCTAACTGGACACGTGACATATTCTGATGAGCGTTTGGCGATTGACTATAATAGTCACCAAACACTTATCATAATACGATAGAGATTACTAAATTGCTCTGCCCCCCTTTAGGCCTTATTATTAGGCCCCCGGTCAATATGCTGTACAGAAGTAAAAAGATGTGCTCTAAAGAAGTTTGGAATTGCCTGGTTGAATGTATTAAATATCACATGCACCGTAGAATTTTTTCATCAACACATACAGATTTACCTGAAATTTCGTTCAAAAAAATAATCTGATTTGTAATTATTTTGCGACCCTCTCTTAAATCGACATCAATGTGACTTAACCCTAAGCACATCACAAGACACTCTCATGACTTTTGAAAATCATCTACTCACGTAATTAATGGACAATGAGACGGTTTTTTGTCATCATCGTATTCGCATTTTTATTGTTAAGATACGCTATCTGCCTTACTACATAGGATGTTGAAAAAACCTGATGAACAAATTAATTAGGAATATGCTCTGAATTGCCTCACGGGTACTATGGGTACTATGGGTATCATGGGCACTTTCCTATCTACCAATGAGATTTTATTAATGTGCCGAAAGTGAGGAAAAGAAATTCTATGTTATACCAAGCCTCATAGCTATATTAGTGGACTATTCTATACAGTTTTCTGTCCCCACCAGGGACAGAAAACTGTGTAGTACGTGTAAAGTTACAACTTAAGTTGGCAAGTTGGCTACCCATAGAACAGGGAATCGTAGTTTGGGAGCCAGACTACTCCTTGTAATAACATATCTACATACTTTTTCAGGATAAAAACTATCCTGTGTCCTATTCAAGGACCTAACCAATATGTGTGCCATGTTTCATCACGATCCCTCCAGTGGTTGAAGCGTGTAACAAATATTCAAACATCCATATATCCAAACTTTAGCATTTATAATACGTAAGGACGCAAATGTTCTTGAACCAATAAAGTTATTTTTATTTATTTGTAAGTTGCTTGTGTCTAATTCGCATTGTACGGGAGAAAATATTTTAGGGTATATGTAGATATCAGGCGCGGACACAGGGTATCGTTTATTATGTTCCAGAAACACATTTCATCGATGTAATGAAATTAATTACGCTTCAGTTGTAAACTTGTCTTTATGACGCTTTCTTAAATTGGTCAAAATAAAGTGGAGTCATGAGTCAGGGGGATCACACACCCAATTAAACTCCTGTTTTCTCGCCTGGTAGATAGATGTATATATAAAATATTATTTTATTTATATGGCCCGTCACGTTCCTCCCATCAGCTTATAATTAATAAAAAAAAACGTGAGGAAAAGACTACAAGTAAAACTACCCATAACACTTAGCTAAAATGTCAAAAGAAATAATATGGTTAAAAAAAGTACAAATTTTTTTCTTGTTCAGACTATACTGCTTCTGATGAATCCATTTCTCAAACATCCTGCGTCTATACTCCCAGACATATACTTTTTAACAAGTAGGTAATAAAAAGATATCAATCGTGCTAGTACCTAATAAAAATAAAAATAAATAAATATTGTACGGCGTAAAAGTCTAGCGAAATAAATCATGTGAATTATGTCTGCTCGGCCACCCAGATTTATCTAGGTTGAGTAAGTCTCAAAGAACGTTTACTCTGCTTGAGGTAATGGCACTGACCTCATTACAGATTGAATGAGGTCATTCGAAAGAGTGTGGTGTATCTCACCCAGACAGACTGCACTGGAGTCCTACTAAATAGTGGACGAATACTTAGACGTCCACTGCTGGACATAGGCCTTCCCTAATGAATGCCACCACACCCGCGGCCCTCCGCCCTCCGCATCCAGGCACATCCGGGTCGTCGATCCATCTGGCAACGGCGGGGTGTCCCACCCTGCGCGTACCGACCAACGGTCTCCACTCCAGAATGTTTGCCCAAACGGACTTCGACTCTGCAACAGATGTGGCCCGTCCACTGCCACATTAGCTTGCTAATCCTTTCGGCTATATCGGTCACCTTCGTTCTTCGTCGGATCTCCTCATTACGAAACATATCCTTCAAAGAAACCCCGAGCATAGCCCTCTCCATAGCTCGCTGAGCGTCTTGAAACTTGTGGATCAGGCCCACCGTCAGTGTCCAGGTTTCCGCGCTGAAGGTCATGACAGGCAGGACACTTCTCAGCAATGACGAATAATTTTTCATATTATATGTTCCAAATTTCAATTCAGTCCATAAGTTTTCGAGTAACCGCCGGATACAGGCGAACAAGTTTCGCTATAGCTATAATGATATCCGTTTAATATATGTAAGTTCCGTCAAACGGAACCTTAAAAAAGACTTATTTCGATTGCAATTAGGTATATTTTATCTTATTCATGCGACTGTCCCAGCTATATCTCAAAGAACAACGAAACTTAGAACCACTAGGCATACCGCATACGAAGTCCACACTTTCTATATATATACCTAAATCCGACAGGTATTTTATTTATAGTATATTTATACGATTACCCGACCTTATTACCGGGCGGACTACCAAGCTACATACACCTCATAAACAGATTAATTAGGTCAATGAAAAGCGAGAACCTTGGTTCGCCCGCCGCGATCAACACGCCGGCTCAGCTAACCCCTGGACCGTATTATCTAATTAGGTTACTCTCCGGCACTGGGGTGTTATCTCTGGTTATTTGTGGAGAATACTTTCGGGGTCGCTGTGACCTGCAGTTTCCGGCTGACAACGATAATCCTTGTAGATCATTTCAAACGTAGTTATACTGAAAAAGCCGGCCAAAGTACGTGATACAGTTAAAGTATGCACACTATTTGCTTGGTATTGTTTTTAAATTCCTTAACTTTTCTAGCATTGTCGGAAAATTAAAAAAAAATACTTATCTTCTTACTAACAGTTTTCTCAGTTCAGTTGTTTTAAGTTATCCGGCGACACAGATAGACTAACAAAAAAATACCGATTAAGGGTAACTGTTTTACGGAATCATAAAAGTCATAAGTCGTAAATAAAACGAAAACCACAACATTCATTGTATTGTATATCTGAACAACGTCTACTTACTCTGTGACATACTCGTATCAGAAGCCTAAAAATTCCACTTTCCGTACATATTGATCGCCTGAATAATTGTTCTGATATTGAGCTGTACATAATGTGGCAAATGATTATTATTATTTTCAGTCTTTGGTACATATCTATTCACTGTCTGACTTCGTTTTCAAGAGACTCTTTTTACATCTTCATACATAATACAAGGGTGTCAAATTTTTTTTTATATTAGGTACTTATGGGTCATTTACAAATTGTTCTTAGAGTGGCAGACTCAACTAAATACATTCTGATTTATTTGGTTAGGTACATATGTTTGACATAACTGCTTTAGAATCTCCAGGCTTGTGTTCAGTCAGACAGCGCGCAAATTAAAAGTAGATAGTTGTATCAATATTTAGTATCTGATGGGGGGGGGGGGGGGGGGAAATTGTCAACCAAATTGTTCTCATCCCAATAATTGGAAACAAGTATCTCCCTAGTAGAATATCCACTAACTAAAATATACTTAAAAATAAAGTTAAAATTACTCAATTTTGCAACACAAAACCTGCTTAAACCTGCCATTAAACTGCTGCGTAAAAGCCACCTCAGCTGCTTAAAAAATTAATTAGCTAAAAATTCCATTACTTAACGATAACGTTAACGACTTTTATCAAAATGATGATGTAATATTAGTTCATGTTGCTTCTTGATCTCAGACAAATTAAAAATAGAAGAACACAAAAGGTGATGAAAACTGTGCAATGTCTGCTTCAGTTTCGTTCTAGATTGAGAGTAATACGTGATCCACGTAGGGTTGTCATCTCTAAAATCTGCCAACCAGGACAAGAAGCATGAAAATCCCTGATTTTGGAGCTTACAACCCGGACATATCAACAATGTTCTTTTAAGTTGGTAATATAAAAATAGTTTTAATTGTTACAAATCAACCATTTATAGAAAACTTTAAAACTCGGACTACAAATGAAACCCCGCCCGGACGCTTCCCGGACGCCCTGTAAACTAGAACCAATCCGGAGAAACGTGGACAGATGGCAACCCTAGATAGCTACTAAAACAGCTTGTTGGTTTGTAATGAAATAGTGAACAGATTTAATCTCCTAATAATAATGGTAAGGCTGGCCGCTGTACCGATAGCAATAGGGACAATCTTTCCTTTCTAACATAAAGCGTCGATCTCTGCGCAGACAGCCCAGTGATACGTACTGCCAGCCGTTGTCCATTTTGCGGGCAACGTTACACTGGCGGGGGGAGAGAAGTGGCTGTTCTCAACGTAGTAATATTTCATTAATATATATAATACTAGCTGTTGCCCGCGACTTCGTCTGCGTGGATAAGTTAAAATCACAAAATATTATGTTTTCTCGTAGGAATGGGATGTTTTTCAGGTTACAAACTATGCTATGTCCTATTTCAGGACCTATATGTGTGCCAAGTTTCATCCCGATCCGTCCAGTGGTTGAAGCGTGATTGAGTAACAAACATCCAAATATCCAAACTTTCACATTTATAATAGGTATTAGCAAAGATAATATATACTAGAGGTATTAGTAAGATAGGATTCACCCACCTTAACTTAGTCAAATAAATCTGAAATTAACTCTACCTTTTTGTTCAATTCCAGGACGTTTTTAGGAGAGATGGGGACGTTGATTACGAAAATGATATCAATTTTGAAATTCAAGATATGTAAATATCGAAACCTATGCGGACGAAGTCGCGGGCAAAAGCCAGTTAGGTATATATTATACTATATTATGTCGGTGATTATGCTACTCAATAGCCTGTGACATCTACAAGATTAATAAATATAAGTTCATTTATTTTAGTTTAGAACTTAAATAAATTTTATTTTTATTTTCGTGAGTCTCAGAAAATTATACGGAATAGGCCCCCAGTACCTATTACTTTAAATCATTGGTAGTAGCCTTTTAAAAGTATATATCATTTTTTTATTCGTGATGGGTTTACGCTTGACCTCAATCTCATCTAATGGTAAGTAACGATGAGGCCTACGGTGGAGCGCGCTTACCCAAAAGATGCCTTTTCACTCTTCCTTTAAAAATCTCCAAGTTGTTCTTGTCCGGAAATACCGAAGCTGGCAGGGAGTTCCATTCCTTAGCAGTTCGCATTATGAAAGAGGAAGCAAAACGCTTCGTACTAGAGCGTGGTATGTCTACTACATAAGGACAAAGTCCCTCCCCACGCCTGGTATTCCGGTGATGGAAAACATGTACCTAACATAACCGATAAGTGGTGCTTTAGACTTTGAGGAAATATCAACAATACTTGTATGAGTATGCATATTTTCCTTTAAAAAATCGCATAGGTTAAACCAAAGTTCAATTTGAAACAGGTTGGACAGGCGCTAGGAGCCATTTCGTCATCTTGTGTACAAATACAGTCACGCCTTCGATTTGATATGTGGTATTTATTTATCAAAACTGTAAATCCTTTAAGTATAGCAACAAAGATAATGTAATCCATATGTTTGGTGTCAAAACGAGTGACTGGTGACTAACACGACGTGAGCGTGACTGTTCTGTCTTACTATATATGTATACCTGCCTAAGTGATTGATAAAGTGATATATAAGTAAACATTTGAAAGCCGAAATGGAAACCTAAGTATGCCAAGTTACATACCTACACCAACGATCTCTCTGTACTACTAGATGGAGCGTTCCAAACAATCGCTCTGTTCCACGCAAGTAGCCACAACTCTCTCAGATTCACTTTGAAACTTGTGCAGTTGCTACTCAGAACATTTAATTATTTACTAAATATTGACATTATTTAACCGTAGCGTCAATATTTAGTAACAATTAAATGTTCTGCGTAGTAACTGCACAAGTTTCATTGTGAATATGAAAGAGTTGTGGAACAGAGCGATTGTATGGAACGCTCCATCTAGTAGTACATAGAGATCGTTGACCTACACTCGGTTACCGAATTAATTATGCTGCTCTAAGTAGCTAACCATCATCAACAAAATGCCACTTTTGGTGGGCTGTCCATTGGGGATTTGCCATAATCACCACGCTAGGCATGCGATTTGGTGATCGCAGTAATGATCAGGAGAACGCTGCTGACCGTGCCTCGTCGCTTTGACGACACCCACGGAAAAATTGGAGGTGGCCCTATTCTAAGCCGGGAACGGCAATGTACATAAATAAGCAACAAGTTATAAATTAATTGACTTTAAATAAGATGTGGCATTCCCAGTGAGCCATAATACCTACTTGCTTGACATATCATTCGAACGAAACACCTAAATAGTTGAAATATGATATAAGTAAGTACATAATCCTTTTATCGTATGTACAGAGGCATGCCTGATTGCAGGTGTATAGATTTGAATGTTTATTTATTGATAAATTGTTGATAAATGTCAGATTAAGATAACTCCTTTATGCATAATTAACCACGTGTGTCCGATCAGATGATCATATATAATCGATTACCAATAACTGATTAAAATATTATCTGGTTAACCTCATCGGATTAAAAACTTATTTTTATATATCCTCATTTTACATAAACTGTAGAGAGAGAGCTTTGATATTATCTTATCAGTAATGGTAACTCACAGCATTATTATTATATTCTTTATTGCACAAGCTTTTAAAACTAAATACAGTTAGGTACAAATTTTGTTGTACAAAGGCGAGCTTATCTCTAAAAGAGTTCTCTTCCCGCCAACCATACAGAATGTGAGACAAGACACTAAAAGCAAGCGGGCAAAACATGCATAATAGACTACATAATAACTAAATACCGAAACTACTTTACATAATATATATATAATAAACATACATACATATCATACTATACTGAGTGAGACAGATAGTACTCTTTTAGTTTGATAGTACCTATCTACATTTATATTTTACTTGTTATTATTTAGACATTTTCCGTTGTAAAATCCGTTTCCCTGTGGTAAAAGTATCCTATGTTATATATAGCATAAGACATGCATAGGACGGCTGATGACGGAATGTAAGGGAACGCTAGAGAGAGGAATGCCTGTTTCGTCTATAGCATTAAATTATTGTAACGCAATGGAATAATAATCTGTAATGTTTCAATATTTTAAATAAATAAATATAATAATATATAATAAATATAATGTTGAAAGTATTATCAAAGTCGGGTATTATCGTAGTATCGACTTGTGTACGAGAATGAGTCACATCAAACATCGAACATTTTTTATATCAAAATCTATAAATAATTATTACATGTCTAATCCCAAACTAGGATTTTCTCCTGTGCTATGGGAATTACACGAGGCTAGAACAATTCGCAAATATAAAATCCAGACCGGGACCAACGTGTACAAAGCTGTCTGTCCCCAGTGGGAATCGAACCCACGACCCTCTAGCGCTCCAGTCCAATGACCAACGAGGTGGCCACCAATGAGCTGTAGGAGGAAACTAAACCTTGATAACTAGGTATAGCTTTTACATATATACACTGATGTTGGGCAAAATAAACTTTACTCATCATCATGTCAGCCTTTAGACGTCCACTGCTGGACATAGGCCTTCCCCAATGAACGCCACCACACCCGGTCCTCCGCCCTCCGCATCCAGCCGCTTCCGGCCACCTTCTTTAGGTCGTCGGTCCATCTGGCGACGGGGCGTCCCACCCTGCGCGTGCCAATCTGTGGTCTCACTCCAGAACTCGTCTGCCCCAACGGCCGTCGGTTCTGCGACAGATGTGGCCCGCCACTGCCACTTCAGCCTGCTAACCCTTTCGGCTATGTCGGTCACCTTCGTTCTTCGTGGGATCTCTTCATTACGAATCATATCCTTCAAAGATACTTTACTACCAACTACAGATTCATGTTTGTAATTTGTAGTGTAAATTGTTTGTAATACTGTTAGAATATAATATTTATTAAAGTAGTCTGTTGAAAAAGTGATAAATTGCACTTACATTAGGTAGTAATTGCAATTACAAGGTACTTACGAGTATTTAACAGATAGTAACTGGTAAAGAACAGGGCCTCATCTGTCGCAGAATCGACGCCCGTTGGGGCAGACGAGTTCTGGAGTGGAGACCACGGATTGGCACGCGCAGGGTGGAACGCCCCGCCGAAAAGAGGGTGGCCGGAAGCGGCTGGATGCGGAGAGCGGAGGACCGGGTGTGGTGGCGTTCATTGGGGAAGGCCTATGTCCAGCAGTGGACGTCTAAAGGCTGACATGATGATGATGAACTGGTAAAGAAATGTGAAGTGGTGACCAGGGTCGGATGATCGAGCGGAATGCCCCCCTCAGAAGTTAACTTCTGAGGGGGTTATTTTGAATCACGATTAAAGTTGAAAAGGTATATAATAAGTAGGTATATACCTAAAGTACCCCTGCCCTCCTCCTCCCCTCCCATCCAAAAAATACTAAACTACAATAGTTCAAATTACATGTAGTTGAGATACCCCGACTACGTTGTACTTAACTACTATAATAACAATTACTCTAGTTTGCAAATTAAACTACAAATATAGTTATACCTTAGAAAGTACAACTACTATGTTGCATACGGCTTAAAAACTACCTGAACGAGTCCAACATTGGGCATCGTCTTTCTCATAATGACGAAATATTATGCAATACAACACGTGAAAAAGTCATACTTAAGTTGCATGAATATGTAACTGTATCGCGTGATAAAAATATGAAGATAAATTTTGGAAAATTTCGTCAGAAAACTGGTTTCGTGTGGCTGACATGGCGTCGTCTTCCGATGCTAAATCTGACCGAATTGAACTGCTGCTAACCGGTTCGTTAATTTTTTTATAACTTTTCATTATCTCTCCATTCCACTAATTAGTGCAAAAAGACTCGTGTCTACAAGTCTAGTTTAATTACTTAGGTGACATGTCATGTGATGAGGAGGAATCGAAATTAGGTAGTAGGTACCATTTATATACTCAAGCGTCGCAAATACTCGTGTTTGACGGACCATTACGAGTTTGCGGCGCTTGCGGTGGAGACAAAGGGTCCATGGTCGTCCGACACAATAACGAAATGTATTATTTATTTATTTAATAGTTTATTGTACACACAAACATAGAAAAGAAAATTATACAAAAGCTTATTTCTAAAGAAATTTCTTCCAGCTAACCTGCGATGAAGATTTTGTTTTGTTTTAAGACATTGGCAATAATGCCATCAGTCTAATCACGATATCTTTTAATTTTCTGTTTATTATCAGTATCAGAGTGCCTCAGACCAACACTGGTCTTGATATAATCACAGAACTCCCTTACTAACGTTGATAGTAAACTTTAGTAAGGTTTGAGGTTAGGAAGTTCTCTGATTTAAGAAAATCAGCTTAGTCACGTTTATTTATGTTTCCTTCATAATGTACACACGCACAGACATTTGTTGTATAATATACTATCACTACTAAACACCACAGTCCGAAGTATACATTATTTTGGAAAACAAACAACAAACTGTTCTCCAAAAAACGCGGGAACAACCTCCCTGCGATGAAGACAAGGATTATGGAGAGGCAGTAGTCGTATGGATATTCCGTGATTTTTTCCGAGATTTATTTTAAAAATTCATAATTTGTTTGTCATTTATTTATATTATAAACTCTTACGTTTCAATTACCAGTAAAATAAAATATAAATAATATGAAATCAGCATTTTTTAATTGGATATTATATTTTTTCATTACTCATACTCGGAAAGTAAGGTCTGAAGTTGTAAGGTCTGAGGAGCGGGTTGAAAATAATACTTTTCAGCCCTAGGGAGAACCGTTTTCAACTGACAGCTGTCAAATTATAAAAAAAACTAGATCTATTTTCACATTTCTATTGAACCATCCAACTTTCTATACAGCCACCCAATTACAGCGCGATGAAAAATTGAAATAACATAAAGTTAAATATTAATTAAAGAATATATTATTTTAAATGACTTTATTATAATTTACTTTCAACTATTTCTTTAAAATAACATAGATATGCGCAAAATATTTACCATTTTTTCAATGATGGGAATGAAAAATAATGCCTGAATAACTTGCCGGCCACAGAAAAAAAACAAAATAGGCGGGAAAGCGGCAATCTGATCTTCACTCTTTTTTTTTAGCTAATTCATGTTTTTATTTTTACTTTCCTTGTATTCGTAATGAAAAGCGAAGTGTTTACCTCGGGTTAAAGACTTATTTAGTCCCTCGAACTATTATAACGTCTCGGGACTAAATAGGTTACTTTCACCCATAGGGTAACATATATTATTGTGTATTCCGGGATTTTCATTAAAGCTGTCATGAATATGAATATGAAGAAATCTACTTTAGTTAACTTTTTAAACTTGTAACTGTATTTGTGCAATAAAGTGTATTGTATTGTAAAGCAGTTAATAAAATCCAGTGAAAAGGAATGTCCACATTAATATTCCACGCCATATGTTTCTCGTAAGTACAAAAGTGACGCTACCTAATTCCGATCCCTTGCAATGACAAACCATACAATATTATCTAAATCGTTTGGTCATTGAGTGTCAGAATCTAAGAGGCGACATTACTTTGCTTTTAGAACAATAACACACTAAAATAGTCAATTCTAGACCGTGGGGCCTTCTCCGTAAGTATTTACGAAATCAGGCAATGATATTGTTCAACAAGATGCCTAAGGAATTGAAAGAGGAAAAAATACCTCAATTTAAAACGGAAATTGAAGGCACTTTTGTTGGAGAAGTGTTGCTATACTTTCGATGACTTTTAAAATATTGATGTAAATTCAACATTTAAACTGACATTTAATTTGACATTTGTTATTATTGCGTACAATTTATGACATTTATTTGATTTATTACTTAGTTTATTTAATTTTTTTTATTGTAAATACTGTATCTTGCATTTTGTTTTAGTTTAGTTTTATCTCAATTTATTTTCATTTTAGTATAATTTGATTTCGAATACAGTTTATATTGTTTATGAATAAATAAATGAAAAAAAATGAATGAATTTTCTAACTACGATAAACGCCAAGATAACCCGTTAGACCAGGGATTCCCAAAGTGGTTTATACCAACCTCTTGGGGTCGAAATCGGTTTCCCAGGGCTCGACATAAACGAAAACTGATTTTGGGGGTCGACTAAAAATCGACCACTATTAATTAACATAAGTTCTTATATGAAACTTTCAAGATACTGTATAAGTCGTGTTACATGTACCAACTTGTTATAAGAATGATTAATTTTTAGTAGTACGTATCATTGTTGTACTTTAAAAAAATTAGAGACAGGATTTTTTAAAGTAATTTGACTATGGGGTCTGTGGTATCAGTTCATTTTTCCTACAATTTGGTTTGGGAATCCCTGCGTTAGAGGATACAAAATGGCTTTTTAGCTCTTCGGATATTACCCGAAATGCTTACGGAGTACGTCTGGACCCTTCATCGCGATGTATAAAAAGTTTCTTTAGATTATACCTATGTATACAGCAATTCCAAGGACAATTCGTTGTTTATCTTGTCCCTGGCTGTAACCCATTACATCAGTAAAACAGTAAACAAAACGTAAGATTTATTCAAATGCTAGCAGTACTACTTCTTGCACTGGTACAAGCAAAAATTTACATTAAGATGACCTGCCACTGAATCTGGTCACCTATAGAAAAACCCCCAATGTTGGTTGCAAGAACACATGACAGATATTCTATGTCTGATATGTCTATGATCCGATAAGTCACATGACCGTCTACCGCCTTGGTTATTCTGTGCACAACATAAACCTTTGTACTCTGCACTTTGTACCTACATATTATGACTACACTAGCCTCAGTATGGCGTGAGTCGTTATCTTAATCCAAGACTTTCAGAATTATTTTTGTAGGCTGACGAAATCATCATACGAACTATACAGCGAGGTTGTAACGCTAACGACGATAACGGCGGCCGTAATTCGATACCAACTTGTTTTCGTCGTTAAACAGCCACGTGATACGTATATTTGCTTTAGAGGCTATCAACGCTGGGGACATATTTTGACGTGAAATGTCAGTAATATTTGATCTACGAGTATATGGGTAGCATGTCGAGAAAGTAGAGCAGAATCAATAAGATTCCGAGACTTTAAATCGAGTCATTTTCTTTTTACATAGACTGTCCCTCAGATCAATCAACAGATGACATGTCACATTCAACACTTTTAAATTTTATATATTTTTTTTATTCCTGGTGGGTTTCCGCTTGACCTCAATCTCACCTGATGGTAAGTAACGATAAGGCTTAAGGTAGAGCGCACTTACCCAAAAGATGCCTATTCACTCTTCCTAAAAATCCAATTTGTACTTGTCCGAAAATACCTAAGCTGGTAGGGAGTTTGACTCATTAGCAGTTCGCATTATGAAAGGATGCATTCTTCTCCATACGCCTGGTAGTCCGGAAATGGAACGGAGATGGGGTAATCAAATCGTGCAATTCCTGGGAACACTCCCCAAAATGTTGCCTGTAGAAAACCGAAAGACAGGCCACACTGCGACGATCATAATAATAGCCCACTTAAGAAATACTGCATTTATAAATTTTCTGAATCGTTTAAAAAAACTATGTTATTTTATTACGAAAATTGACAGTGTAGGGTGTAAGGAACCCTCGGTGCCCGAGTTCGGAGTTCGGCTCGCACTTGACTGGTTTTTAGGGTTCCGTAGCCAAATGGCAAAAACGGAACCCTTATGGATTCGTCATGTCTGTCTGTCTGTCTGTCCGTCCGTATGTCACAGCCACTTTATTCCGAAGCTATAAGAACTATACTGTTGAAACTTGGTAAGTAGATGTATTCTGTGAACCGCATTAAGATTTTCATACAAAAATAGAAAAAAAACAAAAATTTTGGGGGTGCCCCATACTTAGAACAGAAACTCAAAAAAAAAATTTTCATCAAACCCATACGTCATCTATGGATAGGTCTTCAAAAATGATATTCAGGTTTCTAATATAATTTTTTTCTAAACTGAATAGTTTGCGCGAGAGACACTTCCAAAGTTGTAAAATGTGTCCCCCCCCCCTGTAACTTCTAAAATAAGAGAATGATATAACTAAAAAAAATATATGATGTACATTGCCATGCAAACTTCCACTTAAAATTGGTTTGAACGAGATCTAGTAAGTAGTTTTTTTTAATACGTCATAAATCATAAACCACAATACTATTATTAATACATCGATCAAAGTTACAACGAAGTACAATAACTTTTATATTATGTTACTTGCTGCTACGGAACCCTTCATGGGCGAGTCCGACTCGCACTTGGCTGCTTTTTTTTAACACCATGCGCTTAGGTTATAGAGAAAATAAAATTTATCGGGGGTAAATGAGAAATCCCGGGTAGCACCGAGGAGCAGATAACTAGCTGATAAGGAAAACCTCCAATAATATAATTAGATGCAATATAACCGCAAAATCTCTGTTAAGAAGGTCACGGAAGATTTCTGATTTCCGACCGGTATACAACAAACACATCGAATGTTTGTGTTGTGACTCTTTTGGTAAACCCTGAAAACCTTTGACGCAATTTTATTAAACAACGCAAGCAAAAATAAAACAAATCACTAAAACCACTGAATCCATAATGAATGACGCCAAACTGTAGTGACGTCATTTTGACAGAGCCACCAATATACCCCTATAACTTTTAAGCGGCTGAAGTACAAATTCTAATTTTCGAGTACACAATAGTATATTTTCAGTTAAAAATGTTAGCATAGTCAGATTTTAAATCATAGACTGTGGCTCTGCCAACATGACGCAAGTAATATTTTTACATACGTACATAATATAATGCTCACGCCTTGGTCCGAGAGGGGTTGGCAGAGATAATATAAATAAATAGAAATATTTTTGTTTAGTATAATACGAAATAAAGAAACGTTATACACAATTCGCAGGAAATAATTTATTTATCAACTCTATTTTAGCAGCAGTATATAACATCATTATCATCAATCATCATTATTACTGTGATCACCAATCCGCCTGCCAAGCGTGGTGATTATGGCAAATCCCCCTACCATAATCACCACGTTTAGCAGGCGGATTGGTGATAGCAGTAATAAACGATCTTAATGCACACAAGAGAACGCTGCTGCCCGTCCCTGGTGCAGTCACTTAGTCGCCTTGACGACACCCACGGGAATATTGGGGGTGGTTGTATTCTAAGCCGGGAACCACACGGCGCGGCGGTGATTGATTGCTGATGACTAAATATGATCGAGGTCAACTGGACCTAGTTATGCAAAAATGATCCAACCGACCAGACGTCAAAAAAGTTAGATAAGTATGTTTACTGCTTCATTTAATTCTAATATAAATAAGAAGTAATTTAAAACAAAAATTATTAAAATTACCATGTTTTAGAAATGCACTTACGAGCAAAAAGTCAGGTCAGGTCGTACATTCGACATCAGTATGTACTTACAACGATGTCTATGTTCTTACTAGATGAAGCGAACCAAACAATTGATCTGTTCCACGCAACGCTACGGGTAAATAGCATCAATATTTAGTATATAATTAAATGTTCTGCGTAGTAACGCCACAAGTGTCAAAGTGAATTTGAACGAGTTGCGTGGAACAGAGCGATTGTTTGGTTCCCTCCATCTAGTAAGTACATAGATATAATAAATAATTAATCAATAACCAATTATCCAGTCTCAAATTAGGCGGAGCCTGTGTTATGGTTACTAAATAACGGATAAACATACTTAAATAAATATATAAACATCCAAGACTTGGGGCACAAACATTCATATTCATCATACGAACATTTGCCCCTAGCGGGATTCGAACCCGCAACCTCCGGCGTGGCAGTCCGAGAGCTACCCGTTCCGCCAAGGAGGTCGTTGCTTTGAGCCCTTGTAACTCCCGCCAGGGATCAATTTGGGTGAGATCTGATGCTGGCTCTTCCGAGGACTAAAAGTTACCTCGAATGTACGAAAGTAGCCCATGACTGATGAGTGATGATGTTATACAACTAGTCTGCAGTGAAAAAACGGCAACGCAAACGAGCTCTGAATTGAGGTCTCATTTGCGGTCATTCGCGAGACCGCTGTCATAGGCGTGCACGACGCCTTCAAAATGCGAATGTATTATTCCAAATGACCTAAGAAATTAGAAAAAGGAATTAAACAGAAAAATACGTTATTTATGTGCGTGAATATGTTTACATTTATATTTACAAATGCAGGACTTTGGACATTACATAACGAAGACTTTGTTCAGAATTCATTGTATAGGTTAAATAGAGGTCAATGCCCCTGACACGTTTTTTTTTCGTGTGTTACATACCCTCAAGTATTGGGTGAATATATTCACCCAATACTTGAGCGTAAGATTCTGTTAAAGACTTTCTCAAAAATAAATAAGTGCGGGCTAGGTCATTCCTGCATAAGTGGGTCCAATTGTTACCTCTGATAATGTTTAAAATAAGAATTTTATCTATCGCCTGCCATTTACACGCGACTGGTTTTAATTTTAAGACCTCGCTCGATACGAAAATATTATGATTTTAGTAAACAATATTTACTCGTGGATTATATATTAGTTATTTTATTATTACATAAATTTTGGCTATCGATCATTCACACCAACACCAACATAGGTATATATTGTCTACACGTGTCCAAAGTTTGTGCTTCTGATTGAGGTATATGCGCAAATTGCAATATCTTGCACCTACCTACCACAACCTCTTAGCATGACCCAAAGGTGGACTGGTGGAGAATGCCTTAGACATTAAGTTCGCCTGTTGTGCAGCTGTGTACAACAAAGCTTAAATAAACAAAAAACAACGGTGAGGGTGGCCTCATTCATAAGTTTCAAGTCGCTCAGCGAGCTATGGAAATGGCTATGCTCGGGGTTTCTCGGGCTAATGAGGAGATCCGACGAATAACGAAGGTAACCGACATAGCCGAGAGGATAAGCAAGCTGAAATGACAGGGGCGAGCCACATGTTGCAGAACCGACGGCCGTGGGGCAGAGAGTTCTGGAGTGGAGACGGCAGGTCAGCACGCGCAGGGTGGGACGCCCCGCCGCCAGATGGACTGGCGACCTGAAGATGGCCGGAAGCGGCTGGATGCGAGGGGCGAAGGACCGGGTGAGGCCTATGACCAGCAGTGACGTTTAAGGGCTGATATGAAATTATGAAATATAAAAGATACTACAGTAGATGACCGAGTTAAAACAATGTAACGGTAATATGTAACTGCATTGCAATTGAAAGTTTGACATTAGGTGTTCTGTGTTTGACGTAACCGCCTGCCCTTTAAGTCCGTTCCCTCACTGTAGGCACATAATCTCCGTAACTGCTGATCCCATTTCATAAACTCACAAATGGAATGCTGATTATTTCTTGATGGACATTAGTATTTTTCACTTCGGAAAAATTACTGGGTTTCCACGGGAAAGTTGTCAAACATAGGTCAGCGCCAGCGCTTATCCATTGATGCTGGAGACATGGTAACAGGAACGTGAGAATCCTTTAGAACCGCCATTAGAACAAGTATTTCCAGCGTAGCCAGTAGAAACTTAAAACTTTTAAATAGCAACCCTGAATAAATAAATAAGTAGACCTTAAAAAAAGATAATTGCACAAGAACGTTTTGACATTATTCGCCGCGAGCATCATTGACCGCATTTGATTTTTTTGTCGCATAATATGTTTGAAAAAACCAAAAATATATAAATAAATATCTTTTGTTTATCCTTAATTATTCATTTTACGAGTCCATTATCTGTCCTTGTCAGTGGCAAGCCAAGCAGTTACGAGTGAATGAGAAGTTAAACGAGCCGGCAAGAGAATTAATCGAGCGATAAGTATTAACGATAAACCGCATTATCGCATTCCGTGTAAGTATCGTACGATCTCGATTGTGAATCGATTAACTGTTGCAGGTAGCAGGGAGATTATAGAATTAGCCATTTTATGATATACCTACTCTCAGTCCAATCCAGTCGCCAGCTTGTAACACTATTTATTGGTCAGAAGTCGTTGGCGATGATAAACACTGGTCGGCCGATCCGTCACCTCACCTGTATATAGCATTATAATCATTTATTTGCTCTTAAATACATTAAATAAAAATGCAATTTGATATATAAACTAATTATGAAAAAATATATAGGAAGGGCCCTACAGATAAAATATCTACTCCAGCTCTGCAGAGTTTTTAATGGTGATGAGGATGCTCGCTGGACTTTATGCCAATATTCGATGCAAACTTCTTGACCTCCGGAGCCCAAGCGCCAAGTGTCTCTACCATTATATTCCTTAATATGGGTACGAAACTACGTATATATACAGATATAATTTGCCGATTTGTATTGGATTCGCTGTCCGTATCCACCAATCTGACCACAGACCTGAAGAATTTTTCTACCAAGAAGCTGCCGAGTTTGGTATTGGCTGTGTGAGATGTCCCTCATTCGTTGCGCGATGAGTCTATTTTCTTGCAAGCTTAATTTTATTACAGTTCGCCTTTTTTAAATAATTCCGCACTTTTAAGCTGTTAATATGGGCCAGAGACTTTGTTAATGCAATGTTTGCTCTTTTGCTTGGTACAGTATGATAAAGACCAAACGTGTCACAAATGAAAAGTCTGGGCATTTCATAGAACAGCAAAATTTGTAACCCGACTGTATCATGCAACACAAAACAACATCTCGGCTACTATGTTCTGCGTTACGCGGGTGACTTCACGAACTTCTAACCCAGCTGGCACCACCGGGGGGGTAATGCTTTAAGGTCCCCAGCCTCGTGCGTGGCAGCCATTTTAATGCTATGGCTGGGAAAACCGGAGACCTTTCGATAATCTAGTTTTTTTCTTGCATCATCGTCTTGTCAGATTTTGTTTATCATTATTTTGCTTCATGGTATGAGGTTTATTATTATTATTATTTTTATATATTCTTTATTGCACACATTTTAAAAGTAAATACAGTTACAAATTTTGTATACAAAGGCGAGCTAAAGAGATCTCTTCCAGCCAACCTTACAGGGTGTGAGACAAGGCACTAAGAGCGAGGGGGCAAAAAGTGCATAATTATAGTGTTTACCTAAGTCGAAGAACAGAAATCTACACACATCATAATAATATCGTAGTAGATATGACCTGATACGAGAAAAGGCTAAGGTCAAATGAGAACTTGGAGAAAACGGCTAATTAGGGGAAAATTTATGGGCAGAACATCTTCCCTTCCAGTATTATCTGTATAGATCTAATAAGTTAACCTTTTTATGCACTTAAGGAAAACTATCTCAATTTTCTCATACCTAACGTAAACATAACGTCACAGACACGTGGGTGGGTGTGTCCGGTGACCCGTAGCCCTATTTCCAATAAACAATCGCTCTGTTGACATCAGGCTGCAGTGATGATGGACCATTATCTGCCTACAGAACTAGATAACAATAACGCGTCAGCAAATTATGGCATAACAATTTTATTGCGTAGTTAGATAGCTTTGATACCTACTAGCATCGCGCCCCGCAGTTTCCCGTGACTTTCATGTTTTTAAATAAAATATTCAAGAAAGAGACATTTTTAAAAAATCAGATAGATACAGATTACTTCGAACATGCACTAAGCGTTGAAAAGATTTCGGCGCGTCAGCCCGGTGTCATAGAGTTACTAAGGAAAATAGTAAAAACCTGAGACCGTTTAAATTTGTTCTATTAATTAGGTATCTGGAATTTACAAAATCGCCACGAAATTTTGAGGGGTAGTAGATTGCATTACAAGGCAGCAAAATAATATTTTTTACGGAGAGGGCGCTATTTTGAATCAGAGCGGAGTGAATTCTAAAGTAGAATTCTAAGCGCAACGAGGGATTCAACAGGATACGTCGCTCAAAGTAAAAATAGTTTTGCGGCCGAGTAATCTACACTACTTTTTATTTCCCTTTATGAGAAAGTGGTCCCGGTGTGTAGTATTTGTGAATTGACCAATCCTTGTATAATTCCCATAGCCCAGGAGAAAATTTTGGAATTACACAAGTGTACAAGTATGTAAAAAAATAAGAGGCGTTTTGAGATATAATTCATGACTATGAATATCCTACTAATATTATAAACGCGAAAGTTTGTAAGTATGGATAGATGTTTGTTACTCTTTCACGTAAAAACTACTGAATGGATTTTAATGAAACTTTACAATAATATAGCTTATTATACATCAGAATAACACATAGGCTATAATTTATAAAGATATTGTATGAATTGTCCAAAATATCAAGTAAGTAGGAAATACATAATAATTTGTGATGTTAAGTTGTCCACGCGGACGAAGTCGCGGGCAACAGCTAGTTACCTATATAGGGCATTAGAATGTTATTATGTAATAAGGTACAGAGTAACAAATAAAAAATATATAGGTATACTTTAGTAACAGTAAATTATAAGCATACCTAAGTAAATATTTGTATAACTTTCATACACTATATTTGAAGCATTTGTGCAATTTTGAAATGTTATTGTCGTAATTTTATTAGGAACACAGCAATTGTTGTATTGTAGTGTTTATAGTTCGCCCTTCTTTAAATTTATTTTTAAAACGGCCTGCCCGCACCGCCCAACTTACCGGCCAGTAACTTTTTTTATACAATATTTTCGTTCGATCTCCTTGGTCGCGAAACACCAAGGAACATAGGTACTCATGTTCCTAATTCAAAACTCTTTACTGACCTCTATCTTACTTATTGAAGTACGTTTAATTGCTTTCGAATAGGGATGAAAAAGTCTTGGCTAAATTAGCTGATATTTAGATAATAGACCAAATCCTAAAAACGCCGCAATAATACAGCTGGTTACTTTATAAATAGCTATACAATGTTTTACTTATAAAATAATAATTATATAGCACAGAAAACTCATCTGCGAAGGTTATCTTCAGTAAACCAGTGGTATAGTTACTTTTAAAACGTTTGTTCTTGGGGAGAGGCCAGTCACCCGATTAGTTTGATATGATTTAAGTTATTATTACGATAAGAAATATAATGTCGTTTTTTTTTCTTTACTATAATGTTTAATAATATTGGCGATAACTGCCAGATGTATGTTTTAGAATCGATACATATAATAAAAGAGTAAAAAGGGGTTTCTAAAAAAAAATTTTACCCAGCAGACCACAGATGAGTTAATAGTTACTGACTTAGTGGGGTCCATAAACTAGTAAGAACTACATTTTGGACATAGATAAAAGCGGTGGTGGTCATGGAAGTGTATGGAAAAGGCAGAGTGGGGGGGGGGGGGGGGGTCGGGGTAGAAGGGAAGGGGAGGACTGAAGGAAGTGGAGCGTGAGGAGTGGCAATGAGAGAGGGACACGTATTTTAGTGGTCTGCGCGTACGAAGTCGCGGGCACAGACGTGTTGTATCCTAACGCGCTCCCGCGCTTTTGTTATGTCAATGTCACTTGTATTCGGGTTGTCTGAAACCTTCAATGTATTCGGGTTATTCAAGATATTACACACAGCAAGCAGTAGAATAATGATAGAATATTTGTTACGGTAATTGCATATGTGGTGCCCGCTTTCCGCTCCCGCTCCGCTTACTCCACTCACATGCAACCTTAACTATCATTGACGCAAGGAAAGTTGGTTTATGTACAGCAAAATATAAATAGCTCATTATATTAACGGAAAATAACGTCGTTAGTTAATATTAAACAATTGTTTAATAACAATGAATTAATCTCAATGAGAGATTTCTCGGACGACCTCTCGCGATAACGACGAAGACGCGAAATAGTTTTACGTTGTTCTTGACACGAACTCAGATAATAGTTGTGTGCACTGATACACGTACAGAGGGGAAATATAAGATAGAGAGGGGAGAGGAGGTGCAACTTTTAATTTACGCAGTATGACGAACGAACTTCATTGATTTTGACAATCGAGTTGTTACGTCACCCTTCTGGAACTGGGGGCCAATTCTACTATTTTCAACATTTATCGTTCGGTTAAACAGCAGTTACGTTATTTATTTTGACAGCAGCTGCGTGTCGTTTTTACCTGAGACAACTGTCAAAATGTATAAAAAACATTAGTAGAATACGAAATCACAGAACGTTCGTCCCATCAACGTCTGATGTTTGTTCAAATAAACGGTAGCTACGGCTGAAACGCAGATGAATCACAAACGTTGTACGCAGCGGCATACGAATAGTGTTAAAACTTGCGATTCAGCTGCAGTTCAGTTGCGTTTTGAGCGAAAATGCGTTAGTAGAATTGGCCCCCTGGTCTATTAGTCCACCTAGTTATAGGTACTGTTGTGTAGTCCATCTATTACTCCTAAAGTATTTCCCCCAGGAGCAATACATATCCATGTTTTTCTACTACACTCTCCAAACACCCTTATCTACTACATTATAAAGCATGTTATTTCAGTATTCTTGTACGGGAACTTTCAATGCCTTGTATTAAACGGAGGACCGACCTAATCAGATTTTTTGCGACTAGGTTCGACTAAACGTGATCAATCGACAAAATCAGTAGCTCGCTATGTACTGTGGTTACGGAGATACCAAGGTGGCATGCCAGAATAAGGTTTGGTTTTGTACGAGAGCTTTCAATGACCGACTAAATCTGATTTTCTAGGTTCGATTAATTCACGTGATCAATCGACTAAATCAGAAGCTGGCTATGTACAACGGAAGTATTAGGTGGCCATGTCGTAATAAGCCTTATTCTGGGACCAACATACCCCTATAACTTTTAAACGGCGACCGACTTAATCTAGTTTTTTGCGACTAAATTAAATTAATTACCGTAATTTTTTATTACTATTCAGAATTGCATTCCTGATGGTGTCATGCCAGAACAAGATATACTGTTTGTTCTACGATAAAAAAGATTGGATAAAAGAGTCTAACATTCGAGTAGGTACAAAATAGTACATTTCCAGGACATATTTTCTGCATAGTCAGATTTCAAATCAGAGACTGTGGCTCTGCCAAAATGACGCAAGCACACATCATACTCATATGTTATGCT
Organism: Esperia sulphurella; assembly: GCA_947086405.1. Taxonomy (NCBI): domain Eukaryota; kingdom Metazoa; phylum Arthropoda; class Insecta; order Lepidoptera; family Oecophoridae; genus Esperia; species Esperia sulphurella. The sequence continues at coordinate 2,530,977 of OX352261.1, forward strand.
TATGAATCATAACATAACCTATCGTACCACGCATGACCAGGTGGTCTTATACCTTGCAGAGAACGCCCGAGTATGGCTACTCTTCTCCGTGTTGCTTTAAGATTTCAGATATCGCAATAAAGATCATCATCAGCCGATGAATCAATTATTAATTATTTCCCTAGCTAATCGTGGTACCTCAACAAGACGGCGATGTTGTTCACACATCACGTCAAGGCGTATCACGGGGCGAAAAGCGGACGAAGGAAAGCCACTTTGCAATATTACATTGCGCAAAGTGGCAATACATCGTCTCTGCCTACCCCTCTGGGACCAAGGCGTGAGCTTTATGTATGTATGTATGTATGTATGTATGTATGTATGTATGTATGTATGTATGTATGTATGTATGTATGTATGTATGTATGTATGTATGTATGTATGTATGTATGTATGTATGTATGTATGTATGTATATATGTAGCCTCCCGAATAGAATGCCACTGTTGGTGGGCTGTCCATTGGGGGATTTGTCATAATCACCACGCTTGGCAGGCGGACTGGTGATCCCAGTAATGATCTTAATATACACAGGAGATCGCTTTCGCCTTGACGACCCCCACCCAATAAAGATCACAACAGACTAATGAAAAATCAAACGCAATATAATTTCTTAGTGTAATTTATTGCAGACACAAACTGTTCAGTTCAGAGACCCCGCTGAACGGCTGAACCTTGGTGTACGTCCCACGTGTTACAAAATAAAACTATCTATTTACAACTACCACAACTGCAGTCGAGGGGTGTTGCCAGGAGTCAAAAATATACTGGAAACTGGTGGCTTGAAGATTTTGTACGGCGTTCATTTTATGAATAAAGATATTTCGATACTGGAAATATCAATTAGCTTAAGAGGCAAAATGTAAAAAATTAGTTATATATATTGTTACATTCAGAATTCGCTTAAAAAAGCATCGAAAACCAAAAAGTTAACAACATAAATAAATCAATTATTGATTCTCCTAAAAAGTCGTCGTACGTCCCTAACGCTAATCGATATTTTCGGTATCGAAATTGAAATAATTCGTAAGCTTACAATAAGAAGTCACGACGAAGGTTATTCCTCCACAGTTAGTGACTTCTTGCAATAAACCTAGGACCTTTGTTACAACGCTATGGGAGTATTCACTGTGTGAATTTCGACGCGGTAAACCTAATTCTAATTCACCTGGAGTATATCACCTGAGTGCATCAAATTCACTACTTGGTAGACTCGATTCCCACAGGGGAATTACAAACTAGAACAGGGTAATTACAATTACAATTAAACTGCCGTTTCACACAGTTTTAGTAATATAGGTAGGTGAATAGACTCATTTTGAGTATATATCAATATTAATTTAACCGACAAGGTGAATTAAGTCTACGAAGTAGTGTACTAATTTTTAACCAGGTGATACACTTTAGGTGAATCACGTGCGCACCGCGCTCGAATTTCATACATTGTGCTCCTCTATTTTTAAAAGAATACAATATAAATTCAATTATGCTTCATGTGATGCAATACGATTGATTTTAACCGTTTATCCAGCGAACAAATGTTATAATATTGCTGCGGAAAATTATTCTTAATTTTTTTGGTTTATAATATAATTAGGCGTTAATAAAGTAGTAAAGCAGCCCTTTATTTTTTTTGTTATCCTGGCAACACCCATGACCTACGATACAATAAATAACCAATTCTTCTAATAACCGTAGGAGTTAGATTAACACTACTTAAATTTATCAAATTAATAATAATATTAAATAAAAAAAACTGAAAATGTTTCCTTTCGTTAATAAAAAAAAATACGAGATCATTTTTTACGTGTTAAAAAAAATACAAAATGTAATGAAATAATGATACTAAGATGAACACAGCTGGTGTGATTCATTTGTTTAGACTTTAATTTAATTAATTTATAATTGAAACTAGTTATATATTAAACAATCAAATTGAGGTATGTAATAATTTGAGGATTGTTTAATATAAACTGAACTGATTTTCTTTTAGTATACCGGAACAAAATAGATAATTTTCAAGTAATTTTGATTGTCCTCTACAATGTTAACTAAAAATGTGTCTCCACCGGTGATGCCCATTTCTTCCATGGAACACTGACGTCAGTGGACAAAAATTATACTTTTTTTTCTCAACTGTTCCATAGCACATATATTTTTATGTCTTGAGCTTACTTGTGACGTCACTGAACCAAAAAAAATATCCAACTTGTTACAATATCTACCAAGTGTCGATGTAAATTATTTTCAATTGGACAGATAAACTGATAAGTCTGCTTTCGCAAACTTTGCTCTGTAAAATAATATGAAAAAATCTGATATGGAGTACCTAACTCATTAGTATCATTTTGTTCTGTGATATCATGATCCATAGAATGAATGTGAATCACCGATTTCCACACCCAACTGGCGTACCGCTAGCAATGACGAGTTCTGCGTCTTACGCGAATATGAGAATCGATACATCATGTATGGAAATAGTATTCCAGTAGTAGATTACGACCGGCGAGCGAGCGCCGTTTTGTACAGTCATCTGACTACGACACTCCAAACGCATATCAGAATGTCACATGATTTGAGTCGACGGATAATAGCGGAAATGCTTACGTAGTTAGGTAGTCACGTTTGAGAAGTTTCTGTACAAAACTAGCTATTAAAGTTTTTAGTTGACTCTGGTGTTTTTCGAATCTGTCCTGAATTACATATGAAGGGTAAAAGAGAATATTGATATAGGTAAAAAACATTAAGGTCCATATTTAAACAACGGAGATTTTGCCAGTGTATTTTAACTCCGTAGATTTTGGATTTTGTGACCATATAAACTAAACTCTGTGGATTTGTGACATTAAACGTTATACCCTTGTTAACTTTATTGCGATGACGTGCCAACTTAAATTCCATATATACTATATCAATAGTCATACGAAAACAAACTCTATTTGCGTCTCGGAAACAGGTACTCGAAAACACAAGCAGCAAAGATAGGTTTGTATCACCATCTAAACTTTGCGGTCCATTGCGGAACATCATCTATTGTTTATTTTGTTTTCGAGGCGCATAATGTCAATTGATTTCATGGTACACATTGTTTATCATAGGGTAGGGCCCTTGAAATTATTAGTTTATGATATTTTCAGACAAATAATTAATAGCCAGTTATGAACATTTAAATTTGACCACCGACTGATTTAGAGTCCCCGCAGACTGCAAACTTTATATCGGCCGATAATTTAGTCGGATTGAGCTGCTAGTGCGCACACTGGGCCAACAAATCGTCATAGTGTGCGCACTTGCATACATCTTTATACTGTTTAAGAGTCCCCGCAGACTGCAAACTTTATATCGGCCGATAACTTAGTCAGGCTCGTAAACAGTATAAAGATGTATGCAAGTGCGCACACTATGACGATTTGTTGGCCCAGTGTGCGCACTAGCAGCTCAATCCGACTAAATTATCGGCCGATATAAAGTTTGCAGTCTGCGGGGACTCTTAGTATTTTCTAAACGCAACCTGAGGACACTTCAGTGTTACCATTATGTAAAAATTGTTATACAACATCATCGACAACCAAAAACTTCGAATAAATGAAATTGAAATAATTTTCAACAACAAAAAGTCAACAATAAAATCTGTGGTGTGTTCGGGAGAAACCTGATAAGTGCTTGGATTTACCATATTTATCCCAACAACAACGGAAATGCACTTCTAAAATTCCAGCTAAAAAAAACAACTTAACAGATATATAAACTTATTAGACAAATGTGTAGAACTACAGAAATAAAATAAACTCAAGTAAGTATCAAGTCATTGCTTTTTAGAAAATAATGAAATATAATTTAATTTGTGAATTTGCTGATATTATTTACTAAGAGTTAGAAAGACCTGGAGGAGGTGGCGCGGCGGATTTTACGCTGACAATTGATAATAGTCTTTGAATGCGTTAGAATAAAATTCAAAAGCGGGAGCGCGACCATTCGCCGTTATTCGCTGGATATATTTTACTCGTACATGCAATTTTGAATTTTATTACAACTGCTTTAAATAACATTACTGTCAGAGAAAATCCGCCGCGATGCTTGCTACCCGTTAGGTCTGCACTGAATCTAATACAGGGTGTTTCAATAAATAGACCTGTTTCGTAAGTATGTAAATCGTAAGCGCAGCTAACAAAATAATTGAAAGGATAATTTAAATAAATCGCAATTTGGTTTTGTTTAGTGTTACTTATTTGAATCTTTAAAATTGTCACCCATAGAGGCAATGCCGCCTACCTGCTGGTGCCGAGCTGGGGCAAGTTTGAGGCTGTCTGGCACAGATATTTTTATGTCTAAAAGAAATCTTTACAGCGGTTACCCTCAATCAGATTTCTGAAAATATATATTTTGTATTGTTTGTATTTGCATCAGTTTTAAATTAGTGTAATAGTTGAGTAACCCGTTTTCTATTTGAGGTACTACAATGTCAATTAGTTTTAGCCGACTGTCATTTAATAATATTTGACATGTAAAATTGTTCTTGTATACAATAAACATTAACACACAATTTTCAAACAGTAATTTATAATCACTGTTTAAGGATACAAATTAATCAAAAACGGATAGAAATTTTAACACAACTTTTTTATAACATACTAATACTTTGTTCGTTCTGCCATTTAAGCACCTGGTCTATTTCATTGCACACCCTGTATAGTCAACGTAAACATATAAATATAATTTCATTTTGCAATGTCGTATTTTTAAGTCACCTTTTAAATCAAATTTCAATAGAGTTTATATTATAACCTAGAGCAAAGTACATTATAACAATGGAAATTAAAAATAAATAAAATTAGCCTAAGAATAATATTTACAACGAAGTTATTAGGATGTGAAATGTTTTTTTTTCACATAGGCTCTGGCAGACAGACTGCTACATGTCCTTCATCCGAGTTAATCGTGTAACTTGGAAAAAAAGTATATATGTTTGATGCTTAATCTCGCCGCTACAAGTGTTCATGTCAACATATCTGAATGAAATCTGGAATCTGTATGTACCTATGTATGTATCTGCATGACTGATTTATAATAAATTAATAACACATTTGTGCGAGTCTTGTAGCGAGATATTCCGACGAATGTATGTATGTGTCTATGTATATTTCATTCCAAACCAAGTCATATGAAAACCAACGTCATTTGCGTCTCGGTAACATCTACGTGAAAGGGTCACCAGCAGCAAAATCAGGTTTGTATTACTAATTACTATGTAAAATTTTCATATATTGGTTTTCGAGACGCAAATGCGTTTGTTTTCATGTGACTATTGATTTGAAATTAAATACATGTGTATGTATGTATGTATGTATGTATGTATGTATGTATGTATGTATGTATGTATGTATGTATGTATGTATGTATGTATATATGTATGTATGTATGTATGTATGTATGTATGTATGTATGTATCTATGTATGTATGTATGTATGAATGTAGGTATGTATGTATGTAGGTAGGTAGGTACGCAGGTATATAATTGTCTGTGTGTATCGCCTCGCCACTCGTTCCATTGATAGACATGCGCATGTAAATGACCCATTAGAATAAACTTCATTGTGTCAATTTAACAAAACAATTGCAATTTAAAAAACAAACCAACTAAATTTAAATCGCAAAGCTTGTACAACATTTTTACAATTTTATAAACTTACAAAAACATATTCCTAGATCGACATACAGACAAGTCATTTTGAAAACAAACGTATCTTTAAGCAATTCACACATAAAAGGTAGGTAAACAGTTTAAGAAATATTCTCAAAGTTATTCTATAAGTGTACCCAAAACCTACAAATGAGTATTTCAGTGTTCGATGCAGAACCAATTTCCCGGTACGCGATCGTCTGTCTGTTTGTATATCGAAAATTTAATGCCATTTTCACAACTGCAAGGCATTTCTATAGCACACTTTGCATATACGATCGAAGGCAACCGTCTCAGAGATCTTCTATGAAAGAGACATCCACATATCTTACATCCCGTAGAACAATGACGTAATTGCTATAAATATGTACTTTAATATTGTGTTCTATTGTTAATTAAATATAGTTTTCTTTGCAATTAGCAATAGAGCACAGTTTTCAAGAACAATAGAGATCAAGTTTTAAATTTAATTGCAGTTACGTCATTGTTCTGTGGGATGAACGATATCGTCACATTCAAGGGACAGTTGCGAATCTGACAAAGTCGAGAACAAGAGAGCGTGAACACTGTGGACTGATTCCGTTTGATATGCACATTCGCATTGTTCTCAGGTAGTATCTTCATTATCCTCACAGCTACGTAACTTTGCCGATGGAACAGAAAAGTGTTACCAGTCGTACATAAGACAGATTTGCAACTCTGTGTGTGTATGTTAAGATCATTACTGCCATCACCAACCCGCTTGCCAGGCGTGGTTATTATGGCAAATCCCCCAATGGACGACTTACTAAAAGTGGTATTTTATTGGGGAGGAGTCCAGCAGTAGACGTATTTAGGCTGATGATGAGGCCTCTGCCATTAATGTGACGATGTATCCATCAGTTTTCGAGGTAAAAGCGAATATACGGTCTGATTGACATATCTGAGCTTACATTGAGTAGTCTGCGCCTAAGCACTGTGGTATCATATTCGGACACTAAAATACTCATTTAAATTTCACTTTTTGGGTTCTTATAACCTTGTGTAAATAAAACTGTAGTGTTTCTGTTCTGTATAAGCGGGGTACCTATACTGAAATGCCCTTTAGTAATTTGACTAATATACTCGTTACGCACTTTGTTGCGCGACAAAATCTATTACGTTAGAGAGAACGCACAATATTGCGTTGGAATGATTGGAGGTAAAGAATATATATTCCAGGTTCTTAACTGAAATAGCTATACCCAGACATTTGATATTAATTCTGACAGTAGTAGGCATCTGTTTATATATAGATTTGTGTATACTGATGTACTTGTTATTTCGTGTCGCCTTTAGTGTTCCTCACCGACTTTGATGAAACCAAACAGATGTTGAACTGGTAAGTTATTTTGACATTTATACTAATCGATCACATTTGTGTGAAATCTACCTGGATCAACATCAATTGATTGTTAATGTCTTTGGAGGAAGTATTTTAAAGAAACCCACACCCGACTTGGTTCCTATAAAGTTTCATCAAAATCGGCGAGTAACGCCTGGCGAGGTTTCCTTGTTAATACAAACTGGTCCTGTTTTATGAATTGTCCTTTCCAAAATTCTACTTTCAGATTATACAAGTGTACGTTATGTTATAAAATGTATATATATTACTCAAAATAATTAAGAGGAACAAGATTATGAATGCTTGTAATTTTTTAAATATGAGTAGGGTGAAAATACATTTTACGACTTTTTATTCCTTGCTTCTGTTAAATACGATCCTTAAATAAAAAAAATCTTTTATATATAAACTTGTTCCCCTTATTATTTTATAGCAGTCATTATTCATGTTCTCCTGAATCCCAGTATCAGATACTCTGCACATTATACTTTGCAGTGACATTAATCTCGAGTTATTGCTATTAGTGTCACATAATACATTTTGTCGCGCGCCAACAATAAATTTGTTACTCATTAATATTATTACTGTAAAATGCTTTTTATCTATACTACTCTCCAATTTACACACTTGGTCCTGTATATACACGTTTCAATTCAAAATTTACCTAGTTATTTACAATGTTAGACACTGCGGCTTCGGGGCGATGCTTCGCTTGTGAAAACATGTCAATATAGGCCACTAAATATCAATATGTTATATTTATTATAAAAAAATTCTTAATTTTTTGGAAATTTAATCTGTACTGTTAATTTGTGGAACATGTAGGAAGAAATCCGATCATTAGTGCTATTCTATAAAATACAAACTCACGTGCGAGTCTCACTCAAGTGACTTTAATCACTTGGAAACCTAATCCATTGGCATTCTGTAAACATTCTAGAGCACTGTCGACGAGAAATGAGTTCTTTGTTCACTTCACTTCGATAGTGCTTTGGAATTATTACAGAATTACCAGTGGAATAGTTTTCAAAGTGAGTGAAGTCACATGAGTTTGTATTTTACAGAATAGCACTACAGTTCTTTAATAGAGCTAGACCAACGATCTCTATGTACTACTAGATGGAGCGTTCCAAACAATCGCTCTGTTCCACGCAAGTAGACACAACTCTTTCACATTCACTTTAGTTTCATTGTGAATGAGTTGAGGCTACTTGCGTGGCTCAGAGCGATTGTTTGGAACGCTCCATCTAGTAGTACATAGAGATCGTTGAGCAAGATAGTGGAAGTAAATTAAAAAACACTATAAATTAGTTAATCATAATACCGATAGATCTATTGATACTATCGTGAAGTTACGACACTTGAATTTGGCTATGTTAAAATGATTGATTTGTAATTTAAATTTTTTATTATTACAATTTCTTGCAAAGAGACGGTTTTTTACTAGCAGTAGCGGTGTAGGAATAGTAAACTGGCAACTGACAACCCAGTAAACGTCAGTTTACTTCAGATAAATCAGAATCCGACGTTAATCGGTATTAGAGTATAAGAAAAAATGGGCAAAGGAAAGTGGTACCTGTAACAATATTATAAAGCATCGCCCGCACCTCCCGTGGCAAGTGTTTGCCACGGCCCTACGCCTCGGTAGCTATGGGCTCGCGCGCGTGGTGTATCTTGACATGCTTGTTATGGTTAGACTTATTGCTCGACGTCTTCCCGCATATGGAGCAGGAGAAAGGCCTAGCGCCGCTATGCACCTTCATATGCTCAGACAAGTAGTAACTTCTATGGAACGACTTCCCACACTCCGGCACTTTACACACGTACTTCTTAGCCATCTCGTGCTCACGGACGTGCCTCTGACAGTTGTATTTCCTTATGAACTGGCAGCCGCAGTAGTTGCAGGTGTAGGGGCGCACGGACTTGTGTGCGTTCATGTGGGAAATGTACTCGGTTTGGCGGATGAAGGCGCCTTTGCAGAGGGAGCACTTGAAGGGCTTCGCTGAGCGGCTCATGTGCGTCCAGCGGTGGAGTTTGAGGTTCCACTTGGTGGTGAACGCCTTGTTGCATATGATGCAGAGGTAGGGCCGCTTGCCGCTGTGCGTTTGGAGGTGGGCGCGCAGGTTGGTGCGCAGGTACACCTAGAATTAATTGTATACTGTGAGACTAATGTTTATATAACTAGGGGAGTTTGGGGCAGACGGTTCAACTGTTGTGATTACCGCCCATAGACACATTACCGTTTCTCTTGAAGAACCCCATATCGTAGAACTGTGGGAAAAGGTCGTGGGAAATTACATTTTGCACGTACGCAGCGAGAAGCAGTGTTTTTAGCGCCTCGAGTCTACGAATTTTTGATGAACAGTTAAGATTGATGTATAAGTGAGGTGTGTCAGAACCGCGCAAAATGGCGATACATCGCCTCTGCCTACCCCTCTGGGACTAGGGCGTGAGCATCATGCATATATGTATTATTGAGCTGTGTTTATGCTCTCGAGAATATTTAGCTAATAAGCTCAGTAAAAACAGATTTCACTGATTATATATGTAATAATGTACAGGCGTAACTGTGAATCAACAGAACGACAAAAACAATACAATTGTGGGTTCCTCAATCAAAAGCAATTTTTAATGAAATTTTTTTACGTTAAATGATGTGGAATTTTTCATTTCACATTTATAATGTAAACATTCGATTCTAGAAAGGACATGAAGCTCGTAAGACGTAGTATCAAACTGGCGCCAACTCTAACGTATTTAAGCTCACACATATACGCAAGCGACCGTGTTAGTACACAAAACAATACTGCGCGAGTGTAGACAGTCGACTTCGCTAAGGCCACACATTGCGCAAGTGTCCGGCTAGGTAGATCAACCGAGTGCCCCGGGTGGTGGGGCGAAGAATGCAGCCCCGGTATCCCCTGCCTGTCGTAAAAGGCGACTAAAGTCATCGGGGTCACCGGAGGCGAGGGTGCGCGGAGCGGGGGCTCTCGTGTACTCATCAATGCGACCCCGGCGAGGTCAGCAGCCAGGGGAGGGGCCTCGGTGCTGCTGCTTGCACCGAGAGGTGTCAGGGGGACTCGATCTCCCCCGAGGTGGGCCTCCGGTGGTCCCGGAGTCCCTCAATTTGTGCCGAGGATGGCCACCGCGGGGTTTCAGTCGGTATAAAGCCCGGCATAATCTCCTCGTGCCACCGAGGCGAGCGGGCAGGCGACGCATGTCCCCGCGTCAAAAAAAAAAGAAAAAGAAATGGTAGATGAACCGACCTGCTTGCAGACCGGACACGGCACGTTCTCCGCCTTGCCCCGGTGCAGGTCGGACAGGTAGTACTCGTTGTGCGTGCGGCGCACGTGGCGCGTCAGCGACGCGGCGTGCACGAACTTGTCGGTGCAGTACACGCACGCCTTGGGCCGCTCGTCGTGCGTCTCCTTGTGCCACTGCAGCTTGGCGCGCGAGTGGAACACGCCGCCGCAGTGGCACACGTAGTCCCGCACTTTGCTCTTCTTGTGGAAGTGGTGGCGGTCCCTGTGGAACATCAAACGGTACGTATTTAAATTAATACGTTTTGACATGATTTTATATAAGTAGTAATAGTTTATTCTATTTTTGACATGTAATAATAATTACCAATAAAATTGATTATGATTACCGTTTGAGACGCCCGGGTACTGAGGTACCGGGTTGGTATGGGGCTGATTGTAATGTAGCGTGCTCGGTGATTGCATTATATTGACATTTAACACAATTTGGAGTAATTTTTACAATATACTATCAGTTTAGTACAGTGAAGATGTCTTTCAGAAACTACTTATAGAAAAAAATCGTCCCTGGGGGCAAAGGTCGAACGCGAAGGTAAGTATAGATTCAAAAACTTAAGGGAGAATTTTTTTATGATAATTGTGTAGCTATAAGCAGGCATCGGAATTAGGCAGTGCCATTTATACGAAATGGTTATGTGAATATGGATATTCCAAGATTTATTCTAAAACTAGCTGTGCCTGCGGCCCCGCTTGACTGGACTACAGACTCCGCTCCCGCTTCCAATCCCACTTCAACTAGTGGTAGCTACGATGACTCGATTTTGATAAAAACAAAATTGACCCAAATTTTAGTTGGCGTAGTGTTCATTCATCGATATATACATTATAAAACATAAATCAGGCCTCTCCAACCCGTCTGGCCAGCGCGGAGAGTGTAGGCCAAATACTCAGTCTGTCTCCGGCAGATGAGAAAGGGTTGTGCTCCTGCAGTGGAGACAAAAATAACCTGATGATGATGATGATCGATATACACTACATGGGGGAAAGGGCCATCTTCGGGTGAAGAAGCTGTGGAAGCTGACCTGTGCTGCACCATGTTGGAGTACCGGCGGAAGGTGTCGTCGCACACGGTGCACTTGACGGGCGCGCGGCCCGTGTGCACGTTGTGGTGCTCCGACAGCTTCTGCCGCGTGATGAACCGCTTCTCGCACACCTCGCACCTGACGGGCCAGACACAAGCCATTAGGCATACCGATGCAAACATGGCTACTGCGACGCTGTCCCTCTCCTGGCACCCCAGTCCAGTAGCCCTACGACAATTACGCTACAGACAGTCAGTGCTCCTGTAGTAGTAGATGTCTGTTCGCTTGTATGGAGGCCTGCTGGCAGTACGCACTACTGAGCTGCCGTCGTCGGCTCGCGCCGCCCGCCGATACATAGTTACTACGCCAGCGCGCTATCAACCGGGGCCGAGAGATCTACGCTATAAGTTAGAAAGAGGAGCACTTATGTTTTTGACACGTTGTCCCTCTCCTGGCAGCCCTAGTCCAGTAGCCCTTACAATTATTACGCACACTGTCAAACGTGTACAGACAGCCGGGTGCTCCTGTAGTAGTAGATGATTAAATAAGTAAACACGGGGGGTGTGCTATTGGGTATCTTAGCAAATCGTTTCTTTTTCAGTAGTTTAATGTGGGTAGTTTTAACTAGGTTGCACGATTTGATTCCTCCATCTCCGTCCCATTACCGGACTACCAGGCGTGGGGAGGGACTTCATCCTTATGTAGTAGACATACCAAGCTCTCACACGAAGCGTTTTCCTCATAATGCGAACTGCTAAGGAATGGAAATCCCTGCCAGCTTGGGTATTTCCGGACAAGTACAATTTGGACCTTTTTAAAGGAAGAGTGAATTAGGCGTATTCTGGATGAGCGCGCTCCACCTTAGGCCTCAAGACCCACTTACCATCAAGTGAGATTGAGGTCAATCGCAAACCCATCAACAATAAAAAAAACTGCTGGACATACGCCTTTCCCAAGGGGCGCCACTGAAGCCGATCCTCGGTTCTTCTGATCCAGTCACTGCCAGCAGGCTTACGCAGATCGTCACTCCATCTAGCCAGGAGGCGTCCCACACTACGTTTGCCTTCCAATCGTTTATTTCATTGTGTCGATTTTATCTTCTTAGGGGGCCAGGAAGACCTGGCGACACTTCGACCCTCCTCTTTCGTGCCAAACCCCTGTCCACCAACGGTGCAGAAAGCCGACTTGGTGGACTTCACATACGCCTTAGAATTACTTATTTATATACAGGTTTCCTTACGATGTTTTCCTTCATCGAAAAGCCTGTGGTAAGTATTAAAAATAAACCGTACTTTAGTTCCAAAAACTTATTGGAACGGGTGGGGTTTTAACCCACGACCTTATGAACATGAGGCGAGTGTAGAATCATCTGGGCTACCACGAATCTATATGTAGATACAAAATGTTACCCCTTTGCAGACAAGTAAGAAGCATATTCTGCCCTGATATGAGAGAAAGTAGTTAAAGTAAAAAGGGATTTTTTTTAATATGTTGCAAAAAAGAGGCCAAATGCTCTTCTAGAATTCTTATTCCTCAAATGGTGAAGAAACTGTAGTAATTTTCATAGAATTCTAGAATATCACTTTTTACAATTATCCGCGTACTCCTCCAACAATTCCCCATCACCCAAAGGTAACCTGGAAGGAATCGCTGAAAGCGATAAGGCCGCCATTGTACACTATTAACATAGAAGGACGAATCTAGTGTACAATAGAGGTACATTTTTATAATTTCTTATATGTACTGCACAACAAAGATTTTGAATTTGTTGTATCAGGGCTGCATGCAGAGGACAAACAGAATTAAAGGGGAAAAAACTGAGTTGGATTTTACTTGTAGTTCTTGATGCCGAGATGCGTCTTGATGTGCAGCGCAAGGTTGGCGCGCCGGAAGAAGCATTTCCCGCACGTGAGGCACTCCAGTGGGTGTATTTTAAGGTGCGCGTGGAACGCAGCGTCTGTCACTTGGTCCACCTGATCATCATTTAAACTTACATTTTTAATATATTTTTTAGCGATAAGACCGCCTAGACGTACTTGCGTAAGCTACTTTATTATTCATCATCATCAAGTTATTTTTGTCTCCACTGCAGGAGCACAACCCTCTCACATCTGCCGGAGCCAGACGGAGGATTTGACCTACACTCCCCGCGCTGGCCAGACGGGTTGGTGGGCCTGATTGATGTTTTATAAGTAGTTAGAGTGGCCTTAGTCGCCTTGTACGACATCCGCGGGAAGAGTTGGAGTGGTCCTATTCTACTCTACCGGAAACCACTTTATTATTGTATCTTTGTATTTCTATCGTGCAATAAGCAGTAATTGAAACAAATTATACTAAATCTCCAATTATAGCATTCCGATCCGCATTCTGATCTTAGTAAGGTCAGCAAATCGTTCACGGGGCAATGTATACGTTTCTACAACAAACTACTAGAGGATATCTTAAACATGACAGACAGAAAGTTTAAGAATCACATTAAAAAATAACTTTATAAGAAAGCTTAAATTATAAAATAAACGATTATTTGAATGACAAAGATGCCTGGTACTAATGTTGATTCAGCTTCGCACTATCTTTATATAATTGTATGCAAAATTGATTTTTAAAAGATGTGTTGCGTGAAGTTTGTTGCGCCGTATCTTCTTCACAGCGCTAACAGGAAGCGGTAGTCGATAAAAAAATAACTGCAATCTACCAAGTGTACTCATATGCAATAAATGATTTTGACTTCACCGTTAAGCCCTGCTGGTACCGACATACCAGTTAATAATATAATCTTTAGATTTAGAGTATAAATAATAAATAAAGATTAGACCCGATTCTGTAGGCACACATTTCACATTAACACTAAAATCAGTTACGTTTTTATCTTCATAACACTGTGTGACAAGGATAGCAACAACTTTGGTGCTGTCGAATTTTAATGCTGTGGGTTCAGAATTGGACCCATTACATATCTCTATTGCCAAATAGGATTTTCTCCTGGGCTAATGGAAATTAAACAAGGATATGACCAACGATCTCTGTTAAATGTTCTGAGTAGTAACTGCACAAGTTTCATTGTGAATGTGAAAGAGTTGTGGCTACTTGCATGGAACAGAACGATTGTCTGGAACGCTCCATATAGTAGTACATAGAGATCGTCAGATATGACAATTTACAAATATAACATCCAGACTGGGATCAACTTGTATAAAGTTGTCTGTCATCAGTGGGAATAGAACCCACGACTTGTGGCGGTCGAGTTCAATGACCGAGCCACTAAGCCAAAAAGGCAGTCATGTTTAATGACCATAGAATATTCATAGCTATCTATTAGTAGTAGCGTCTTATTGTGAGAGTTACCTTGCAAGTGGGGCAGATATAGTCCTTCCTCCGCCGCTTGGGCTCCTGCTTGATGAGCGCCTCGATCTTGGGCTTGGCCTCTGTCATGGCGTCGTACACTTGCAGCATCGTCTTTGTTATCGACTCCTTTGAATCTATTGCTAACATATTGCCTGAAAACGATAATTTTAAGCTGAAGTTACAATTGAAAGTATAAATAACGATTCATAATTGGTGGTTACATCATGTGATTTGACCTTTATCTATTTATACTAATAGTAAGGATGGAAGGATGTTTGAAGTAATCTTTATAACTACTGAAGCGATTTCAATAATTCTTTCGTTGTTGGATAGGTGATATCTCTGTTCGAACCACAGATATATAGAATGGTGAAGTAGGCGCGACATGCGTGCCAACAATCTGCCATATATTGCAAAACTATCAAACGCTTACTCGTTTCGCGCCGAGTCAAAGTCATTAAACATCGACAAAAATTCTGCAAAATTACCATACTGCGCGGTTTCTAACTACATAATAATATCGCGAGAGGGGCGCGCTGATTCCGAAAATAACAGTTCTATCTTGGTAGTATTTCTGTGGTTTGAACACAAGGTTATTTATTAGATTTTATTAAACAGGGGCCACAAAAAGGGTGGAGATGAAGTTTGTCGGAGAAAATATGCATATTTCAGGAATTAATTAATGATTCTCAGAGACAATGCGGCGTAGTAAGTTGACATTAGAAACCGTAACTCTGTTTGAGATTCCAAACTTATCAGTAATAATATATATAAATATTGAATCCAGGACATCATATGTACAAAATTAAAAACCACATGCATTTCTCGATAATAAAACTAATAAATTATGTAAAAACTATCTATATCTCAAGTATGAACAAAACAGTACAATATACTTCCCGCCAGTTTCCTTATTTCTTCAAAGTATTTTTTTTGTTATTTAAGTCATTGGAAACAATACCATAAGTTTAATCACGATATCCTTTTATTTTCTGTTAAACATCAGTATCAGAGTGCCTCAGCCCATTACTGGTCCTAAACATAGTCACAGACGTCCCTTAACGTTGATAAGTAAGCTTTAGTAAGGTTAGAGGTTAGGAATTTCTTTGATTTAAGAAGATCAGCTTAGTCACGTTTATTTATGATTCCTTCAGTGTACACACGCACAGACATTTGTTGCATAATATACTGTCACTACTAAACACCAAAGCCAGAAGAATATTTTATATTGGAAAAAAGAACAATATACAACAAACTGTTCTCCAAAAAACGCGGGAACAACTACACCTCTCTTCTTGTAAATGTAAATGTTTTCTTTTCTTAATAGCCACAATGCATTCTCGCAAATATATTTTTTCTTAAAAAAAACAGTAATAATCAAGACCTAAATATTTTATGTTGACATGCATAACATGGAAAAAGCAAGCTGATTGGTTAGATGAAATAACATTAATGAACCACACAAATGTCATTAATGCCCTGTTTTACATTAATGTCGTGTTTCATACCCTGTGATCAGAAAAGTTACTTTGAATCTTGATTTCAGAATATTTCCGAGCGATGTCGTTAAAAGAATATTACATATATGCATACATACACTAGGATTTTCTCCAGTGCTATGGGAATTAAACAAGGATAGGACAATTAACAAATATAACATCCAAACCGGGGCCAACTTGTACAAAGTCCCCAGTGGGAATCGAACGCACTACATCTGGTGTTCGAATTCAATGACCAATCTATCAGGCCGACGAGGCGGTATCGAATGCAACGCACCTGCCAATATACTGTCATCTGGCTTCTCCTCCTTCTTGATGGCCCGGGCGGTGACGAGGCGGCTGTAGGTGGTCTTGGCGCCGGAGCACGTGGGCGGCGCGTGCGCGAGCGCGCGGTGCGCGCGCAGCTCCCGCGCCGACGGGAACTTGGCGCCGCACTGCGGGCACGAGTGCGCGCGGCACTTGGGGAAGTGCAGCTCCTCCTCCCTGCGGGTGAAGCGGTTTGAAGAATTAACATATTGTATCTGCCCGCCGACAGACAATTGTACTCAAACCATTTGGCATATCAATGCAAACATGTTTACTTCATATCATCAGCCTGCACGAGCCTACTGCTGGACATAGGCCTCTCCCGAGGCGCGCCACTGAACCCGATCCTCGATTCTTCTCATCCGGTCACTGCCAACCGCCTTACACAGATCGTCGCTCCATCTAGCCATGGGGCGTCCCAAACTACGCTTGCCTTCCACTTGGAAATCGGTTTGAGGCACAGTTGGTTGGCAGGGCCGCAGGGGTGTGGCACAAAAGATTCCATAGTGTCGAAGTATCGCCGCGTATATTTGGCCCTCTATAACGATTATATCAATTCTTGGGCCGTGTTCCTGGTAAGTTGTGCCAGTGAATTACGATTAAACTTTTAGCTATACGAAAAAATAAATGAATAGCCAATTAGGTCTGAGAAAATTCTTTAAAGATCAGATATATGAAAACTACTAACAAAGCATCTCTCTTTTCGCTGGGGTCCACTTCAGATCCGTCCGAGACCCAGCTCTCGCGCGCAATCAGGTCGTAGGGCTCAGCCGGTGTAACCTCCGTGTACATCTGTTATAATAAAAATCAATACCATTAACAAAGGAATTTCATACTAAAATAAAAAATATTATTATTAAAAGACAATTGGAGTATCTTTAGTTGTATAGTTTTAACTCTAAACCTGACGTTTTTGGAGTGATTTTAACCTTTTTAAACTTCTATAACTAGCGTGCGAACTAGCTTGCGAACGTGCGAAATTATCAAATATCAATTCAACCATTAATTTTCTTGAGGTGAGAATTTTAATAGAGTAGATCCAATTCACAATGGCACACTCCGCTACTGGGGGTGAGTTCGAACGTCTAGCATACATATGTCAGTACACACTGATTGATTAGAGCATAAAAACAGAACCAACACAGTAATAATATAGCACATATAATGAAATCCAAGCGAGTAAGAGATATGAGGTGTGCTGTCGTGAACTGTATGATCTAAAAATACAAAAATAATTAAAAATATCCTTACTCCACTCCAAGGCGATTCCATGTCCCCATTGCTCTCCTGTCCACTCAGCTCCCCTCGCGGCGGCATCCTCTCGTCAGCGCAGATGTTCAGCGGCGCCTCTCCTTCGCTCCTACTCTCGCTCAGCACGTCCGCTTTGCTATCCCTCTCGCCATCCCCCTCCATATGCGCATCACCCGCCCCTATTTCCGCATACTCCACGCCACTACTTTCAGCTATCTTGTAGCTTTCATGAATAAAGTTAGGTAAGACAAACTCACTTTCCTTCTGCGACGTTTCTCCCCATATGTACATACCATCTTTTGCAGTGTCCTTCGTAAATGAAGATTCCCTATCATCGAAAGATTCTACGCGATCTGGAGTGAAATAGTCAGCGTAAATGTTATCTCCGAAATAATTTTCGTTCATCATGTTCACGAATTGCTTGTTTTTCGATGCCGCTTCCAAGTCTAACAGCTCACGGTGGTTGGATTCGTCGTCAAATTCACCCGCTGCCATATTTCCGTAAGTTATAACATTGATAGGGCGTAAAGTCTCTAAAGGTGTTAAATGGCGATCAGAAGTGCCAGCTTCATTGCTAAATCCACCTTCGTTACTTGTGTTAATTTCTTCTTTTACTTGTACAATGTCAATGCTGGTTGAGAACTGACTGGAGGTCAGACTAGACGGTTGAACAGGCTCAATATCCATTGATTGTTCTTCAGTATCAGCATCAAAATCATTGTTATCATCATCATTATCCTTGATCTTTTCTATGGAAACAGTTGTTAAAGTGCTTCTTTCTTTCTCTTTTAACTCTTGATGCAATTTTGTGATAGTGAAATTCTCCGGAGATCTGCATGTGGATGATGAAGGTGTTGGCTCCATAACTGAAGCAGTGGTAGTTGCGGTGACGGCAGATGTCTTCTTTGCGTTTTTAATCTGCAAGACCTTCTTATGCTTTTTAACATAGATATTGTTCAGTCTTAAAGGATTGTTGAATGCCTTTTGGGGCAATCTCACTCTTGCTTCAATATTCTTTTCTACACTCTGAGTCACTTGACTACTACTCACTGGTTTAGGGGATACAGTAGTTTGGTCAGTAGAATTATCTCCTTGCTCTGAGAGCTCGCTGCAAGGAGATATTGAAGGTTTTTCATTG
Source organism: Esperia sulphurella (assembly GCA_947086405.1). Taxonomy (NCBI): domain Eukaryota; kingdom Metazoa; phylum Arthropoda; class Insecta; order Lepidoptera; family Oecophoridae; genus Esperia; species Esperia sulphurella. Next base: position 2,549,940 of record OX352261.1, read on the forward strand.
CATATTAAATCAGGAACAGGACAACTGTCAGAGAATTCAGTGTCCATCTTATCTACAGACTTCAAAGAATCCTTGTATGATGGAGGATTGCCAACATTTTTTATGACAGAGAATGTGTGAGAAGCCATACTATCAGCATCCGTACTAGAATTTGATGGCTGAGTACTGTCATCAGATGTACTTTGGTTGTTATCAAGGTCAGGTAGGATCTTTTCAGGTGAAAGAGGATGCTCTTGGTACTCTGTGTCACTAGGACCAGTAAGGTCCATAATAGTATTCAACATGTTCTTATTATGCTGAACAGGGACCTCCACTTTAATGTTACTGAGAATTTTAAGACCTTTGCTTGAACCTGGGGTATCAGTTTTTACTTCTTTTTCTACAGAATTTTCAGGTTTGTCTTCTTTAGGACTGTTGCTTTGAGAATGTGATGGAAGGGAAGAGCTTGAGGTAGGTTCGCATATGCTTGTTGGCACTGTTGGGACTATAGGACTGACTTCAATAACTAGAGTCTTGTTAAAGTCATTAACAATGCTAGGAATTGTCTTATCTATTGGAGAGGACCCTTGAGACATGTTGTATACAGGTGTGTTACAGGTCTTCGGCAGAAGCTGTTGCGGAGCTGTGTACATACACGAGGTGTTCCCAAACTGGTCCACAACCATAACATTCTGGTACATTGAACTGGTCTGTGCTACATTGGTAACATTCTCATGTCCACTCAAAACTGCAGGGATGTTTGAAATAAATGGTTTCCCATCAATATTATGAACCATTTCTCTGTAAATAATCTGAGAATTCTGAGTGACAACTGTTGTGCCCGGAGTGAAAGCACTTGACGTCATCTGGTTGAACTGGTTGGTTGCTAATGGTGAGGTAACAGTTTTGTTGTCAAGCATTTGATTAGATGGCATACCACTGGTCATGATCATGTTGTTTTGTATATTTTTCTGGACAAAAGTGGGTGTTGTTGGCACCATTACATGCATAGGCTTGACTCCCGGCGATATGTATTGCACACCACTCATGTTTGCCTTCATAAGTAAGTTTGGCTTCGGCAGTATCTTCACAAGGTCATTGGCTCTTCTTGGTACAGTTGGTACTAAAGTAGTTTGCAGCTTAACCCCAGGTGCCATTGATTGCATGTTGTATGAGAAAACATTGCTTGGGTTATCAAGAGCACTGTATTCTGCACTACGGGAATATTTTATCTCTCTATCTTCTTGTTGATCCTGGTAGTAGACATATGGTTGATCAAAATCAGATATAGAAGGCGTCTGGACATAAGTTTGCTGCATTTTGTCAGTTTTCATTGAATAATGGGAACTAGGATATTGAACCGAATTATTCACTGAATTATTGTCAAAGTTGATGTCTCCAAGTCTGATTTCTGATGATGGTGTAGCAACTCTTGATGAAGCAGTAGGTTTAGGAGTTCTGCTTGGTGTTCTACGCCAGTAGCGGTCATGGTCACCACTGCGAGAGCCAGTCCATCGCAAGCTACTATCCTCAGTAGCAGGTGTGCGAGACCTGCTTCTGTATGAACGCTCGGAATGCAAGGGGGTAGGTGTTCTACTGCCATAGTTAGTTTTGGATAGACTACATAAAGCTTTGATGACTTGGTCTTTGGGATGCGTGTCCAGGTGGGACTCCAGAGACATACCATTGTGAAGGAACAGTGTACACACTGGACACTGCATCAGCTGATCCATTTTGATTACAATTTGTTCAATAACTAAAAGAAACGGGGCAGGTAGGCCCTGCCGTCACGAATACCGACGTAACGCCGTCACACGCGCCCTGAGGCAGCACTCCACACAATGTCCGTGACACGCACATCTACTATTTACACGTAAGTATCTCACACGGCCGACAACAATACATATCTTCGTTATACGTCGACTCCTTATCGATCTGTCGGACAAAATAAGGCTATTTAAATACACATTAATAAATTTACAGCCTCCAACTCTAGAAACTTGTTCAACTTACAAACAGAGGACAAAAGAAAACAAAACCCCGAGATAAAGGCCATTGAGACATAAAAAAGTCGAGCATTATGTACGAGGAAGAAAGAAATTAAAACATTATGTGTTGCTGACGCGTACTAACGGTGCTTGGCTTTGCTTACCTAGTTTTTGTGTGTCATGTGTAATCCATGGCATCGATAGCTATAAAATAAACCTTTCTATAATATTTACAGCCACTAAGCTAAATCTAAAAATATTTCCAAATTGTCAGACATATTGCAGAATGCAGACAGACTTGTTCACAGGTTCACACACAATCACACAAAACTTTTATGTTCCGTTACACGTACAACATTTACAATACCATGCGCATCGTGGCACCATTTCTCTATAAAGTTTATTTTTACTTGATTAATGTAGCATAAAGAGATGCGTTGAACGGAGTTTTCATGGACAATTTTTATGTTTTTTTCTATTGCTGTGGTACTATGAGTTTACGTTAGTTTTTTTAAATCATGACTCGCTCACAGAATATCCGATCTGTCTGATTTTAGACCATATGTTCCGTTTCGTTGGTAAAAACTGTCGTTGGTTGACTGATTTTTTTTAAATCTTTAGTCTATGGAATGTTTGCGACATAAATATGGGTTCCTCCAGTTTTCCTAATAAATTGTAATATACTAATTGTAACTAATAGACGATTTAATTAGTTGCTAAATCTAAGTTAAATATTAATTGTTCATTGTTCACAATGTCTTACGACTATGAGGAACTGAGTTACAGTGGTTAGTACATATTTCATGAATTTTATTACATATCTCGAATTTATTAATTTTTTAATTTATTAACTCGAATTATTTTTACATGCATTCTTGTAACTCGAATTATTCTTCATGCATTATTGTTAAATTTTAGTAAAATACACTACTGATTAAAAAACTAACCTCTTCACAATTATGTTTCGCCCCAGATATCAGAGATTTGCTTCGCAAATGGAGGGAGGGCAACGAGAGACGGAGTGAGGACGTCGTCGAGCTGTGGATGAATGTAATGCAAGAGGATGAAAATCACCTAAAGAAGCTGGGCAATGAAAGTGAGTACTGTAGTGAATTGACTTTAAAACCAATCAGCAGCCTATTAATATGACCCCAGACAGGCCTGCCTGTATGGTGTATAATAAATAAAAATAATATATATTTTATTCAACAAAATAATTCAGTATGTACAACAATTAAGTATTTATATCTATTCTATAGTCAGATGAATTGGTCGATGCCTCAGCGAAATGCTGCTTTTCAGGCATCGCCATTATGGTTATATATCGCCAAAATCAAAGCTAGAGAAATTAAGTGCTGATCATTATCTCTGCCAAAGTGTAAGCATAGTGCTTACACTTTGGCAGAGATTATACTTTGGCGATTTGGTAGTACTACACTTGTAAACCTCCTTTCAAGGATTTGTAAGATATACATACGTCATGCTCACGCCTTGGTCTCAGGGGACCAATAAATAAGAATAAATACCCTCCATAAATATAAATAAATAATAATAATATATATAAAAAATTTCATGGTTGCGAGGTCCATTACAGGTCCCAGGAAAGATGGTGTAAAGAGAAAGATGCGAGCATACTATCAACTAGACTATGGTGGATTGATTAATTGAATTATTAAGCTGTTTATAATACCCTATTGATTATGACCCTGATTGTTGGCAAGAATGTCTTGCATTCTTCCCAGCCATGTTTAATTCGAAAAATGGTGAACTTTTAATGTAATTTCATTGCTAATCCTTTCTGAATTGTCATTTAAAAATATTAATTATTTACCAAGATATAAGAGATTGTAAAAGTGTACCAAAGGGGTCATAAATATTAAATTCGTATTATCTCAAAATGTGTGCATAGAGCGATTTACAGGACTTTCCAGCTAGTCGTCAAATAGCATATTACCAGACACTGCTCACTAGCAACCAAACATGCTTCACTTTGCTTCTCGTAACCAATTTTTGATATTTTTACAAGATTACCTAAGATCTGCAGAACTGAAGCTTCAGTTCCATACATAAAGCAAGGCACAGCAATGACTACAAGTGTAGACAACTGAGCCTTACACAAACACATTGGTCAGCCCTGCCATGGTCAACAACAGAAAAAATTTATTTCCTGAATATTAAAAAAAGACAATTTCTATTTATTACATGGTAAAAATACACAGATCCAATTGCATTATTAAATCTATGCAGGCTAAAAGCGATTTCTTCCAGACAATCTTTTTTCCTCGTCATTGCCAACCAATTTTACATGCATGTTCCATATTTAATGGGTTAGTTTAAAAGGTCTCAAGTATATATGGATGATATGGTGCTGATGGGTCCCTCCATAAGTGCCGTAAGGAAGCTCCTCAAGAAATGTGAGGAATACGCGGAGGCCCATGGCCTCAGGTACAATGTAAAGAAAAGTGAACTCTTAGTGTTTCAATCACATACTCATAAAATCACCACAGTGCCACCCCTCTTTCTTTACGGCGTCGCTTTAAATAGGGTTTCGCGTTTCAAGTACCTGGGCCACTGGGTCTCGGAGGACCTCACGGACAATGAGGACATTGAGAGGGAGCGCCGGGCATTGGCTGTAAGATGTAATATGTTGGCTCGTAGATTTGCACGATGCACTAAAGCAGTGAAGGTAGTGCTTTTTAAATCTTTCTGCCAATCATTTTATACGTGCAGTCTGTGGGTCAACTACACGCAGAAGACAGTCAACGCCCTGCGCGTTCAATATAATAACGCGCTCAGGATGTTGTTGGGGCTGCCAAGGCACTGCAGCGCTTCAGGCATGTTTGCAGAAGCTCGCATCGATGGCTTTCATGCCATCTTGAGAAAGAGAGCCGCCTCGATGCTAAGCCGTGTCCGCAGCAGCACCAACAGCATCCTATGCGTTATAGCAAGCCGAGTCGACTGCCCCATATTGGGTCACTCGATTCGATTACACGTAAATAAATAAATGAATGTATGTCGTAATTTTTTGATTTTTTTTTTTATATACTCGGAATTTATAATTTTAAACTGTGTGATATTTTAATGTTTGTATTTTTTTTTTTTTTTAATATATTTTTAAAATCATCTAACATAGTTTAATAAGACTGTACTAACAAAAATATGGACTAATGTCTGAAATAAAAATTTTGAATTTGAATTAGAGTTTTCCACCAGACAGACAGAAAGGCTTCGATATAAGTGTATCCGTTATGAACTTATGACAGTGTTGTAAGAATTGATTCTAAGTTATTGAAGTGCTGCTTTTCAGGCATCGCCATTATTATTTGATCGCTGAAATCGAAGAGAAAGGGAATGGTGATCGTTGTCTGTCGGCTATGTCAATTACCTTCGATCTTCGCCTATTTATCACCATAATAATATATTAATTTCAGAGCATGTAGTGCTGGAGCAGGTGATATTCGCGGCGCTGGACTGCCACAGCTACGGCATCGCGAACTTCTGCATCTACCTGCTTAGCGAGGAGTTCCCGGGGAGCATGCGCGTCATGCGCTACAAGGCGGCGCGGCTCGAGGCTCAGGAGAAGTTCGTTTTATTATTTACTAGCTGTTGCTCGCGACTTCGTCACATCACAAATTATTATGTATTTACCAAAGGAGTGGAATGTTTTTTCGCAATATAAACTATCCTATGTCCTATTTCAGGACCTAACCTATATGTGTGCCAAGTTTCGTCACGATCCGTCCAGTGGTTGAAGCATGATTGAGTAACAAACATTCAAATGTCCAAATATCCAAACATCCAAACTTTCGCATTTATAATATTAGTAGGATTTCTGTCTACAAAAGAAAATCTGTGAACAAAGACTGCGGGAAGCCATGCTGATCATGCCTACATATCCAATCCGCCTGCTAGGCATGGTGATTATGGCAAATCCCCCAATGGACAGCCCACCAAAAGAGACTTTCTATTGGGGAGACTTATGGACGTATTATATTGTGGAGTCCTTGAATTGTATAGTCAGGGCGAAGACGTCATTAGTGCCAGTTACATAATATATGTTTTTGAAATACATATTTCATTTATATATCTTCTCTTGACACTTATTATTACCCAAGTCTTGGATGTTTATATATTTATTTAAGTATATGTATCCATTATCTAGTAACCATACCACAGGCTCTGCCTAGTTTGGGACTGGATTATTGGTGTGAATGTCTGAGATATTTATTATTATTTATTATTAGTCTAGTTTTAAGACATCTGCACGATTCTATTATCGCGTTAATGTATTCCAGATACGACGAAGCGCTGCAAATTCTTGACGACATAATAAAGGTGGACGAGACCAACGCCGCCGCGCGCAAGCGACGCGTTGCCATACTGAAGGCGCAGGGGCTGATCCCCGACGCTATCAAGGAGCTCGTCGACTATTTGAAAAAGTAAACGTTTTATCAGCTATTCCTGTGCGGCTGCGAAATTATTGCTTCAACTGGCTAGAGTTCTAAACTCTTTCACTATTAAAAATACTTGATAGATAGATCGTTCATTTCACGACGGCGCGCCCCACTCTTTCTCTAAATCGCTAACATTTCATTGCACGCGTTATATTGTTACTGTGTTAGATCTATCGTTACGCACTAATCAGTAATGTGTGCATACGTACACTCTCTCGAAAACTAGCGTAATGTAAACCTTGAAAATTAATCTAGATTTTTATCTAGATTAATATGAAGGAAAATACTTTGATCATGAAGGAAAATGACTTATGAGGTGCGAAAAATTATTTTGCTTCATGGTACGAGGTGTATGTATGTATTTGGGCTGATGATGAATGTTATGGTCAGGTTCATGTCTGACGTGGAGGCGTGGCAGGAGCTGGGCGAGCTGTACCTGCAGCTGGGCGAGTACCCGCGCGCTGCCTTCTGCGCCGAGGAGCTCATCCTGCACCAGCCCCACAACCACCTCCTGCACCAGCGGCTGGCAGACATACGCTACACCATGGTATGTGCTACGGTCATACCAAACTCCTTTAACGGGACCAGTCATTGTGTGGCAGAATGAGCCGATTCGACGTACTATTGCGTTACATTATTAGAATACTAGCTGTTGCCCGCGCCTTCGTCCGCGTGGACAACTTAACATCACAAATTATTATGTATTTCCTTTAGGAATGGGATGTTTTTTCGGGATAAAAACTATCCTATGTCCTATTCCAGGACCTCACCTATATGTGTGCCAAGTTTCATCCCGATCCGTCCGGTAGTTGAAGCGTGATTGAGTAATAAAAATCCAAATATCCAAACTTTCGCGTTTCTAATATTAGTAGGATACATTAAAATCATACACAAATATTTCAGGCAGTATCTTTATAGCTATATATCTGCCTTCTGCACGGGTCAATCTACCGTTACCTACGCAGAAAGGCGGTGTAAAGTCATTTTATACATAAATTATAATCTACAAAATATATATAATCAATGCAAGTGATGTTTGCCTTATAGGCACTTATTATATTAGCGTAGATTGTAAACTTGGCCATTGTTAATGTACTTTTGAGTTGTTTCAAACCGACCGTCGGTATCACTAAGTGACATCAAAACTGAGTGTCATTTATAGTCAATCCCATTACCTCCAAAACAGTTGGATGTCACGTAATGAGTTTTACCTTCAAACCGACGAATTGTTTATTTTTGTAAAATATTAGAAGAATGTGTAGCTCAAACACAATCAATGGTGTTTAAGGTAAAAAAACCTCCGTGATAAGTCCACTGCTGGACTTGGCCCCTCCCATAATAATGGTAGGTTTATTCTGAGCAAGCGGTTTGGTGATCGCAGTATATGAAGTTTAATGCATAGTTTCACTTACTGCAACTGATATAGAACTTTCTTCATATTTGTGTATTTTTTCTTCTATTGTCACAAATATCCACCTAATTTAATTTATAAAATGAATTTATGATGACGAATTTTTTTTTAAATTATACTTTTTATAGAAAACATTTTATTTATCTGTTAGGTTTTTTTTCACAACATACTCTGGCATAGAGGCAGTGGTACTCATACCACACGGAACATAATGTATTGCCCTAAGCATAATTTAATAAGTAAACTTGTTCAGGGAGGCGTAGAAAACATGGAACTAGCGAAATCGTACTACAGTCAAGCGTTGAAGCTCAACCCAGACAACATGAGAGCTCTCCTCGGATTGTTCTTGGTAAGTTGACTATTTTTAGAGAACTATGTATGTATGTAAACGCTTTATTGTACCAAAAATAACAACAACAACAATAATAAAATAGGAATTAAACTGTGTACAAAGGCGGACTTATCCCACTTAGGGATACTATTTAGTTGGTAATGCACGTTCGATAGTCAAAGGGTTCAAATCAGTCCTCTGAGTCGTTGAATTCTTCTTAGGGGGGCAGAAAGACCTGGCGCCTCGACCCTTTGACGTTGGTCTTGTAGTCTGGACTTTCTTGTAGTGATTGTCTTGTCTTTTGTTTGTTTTTGTTGTTGTTAATTTTGATACAATAAAGCGTTTACATACATACATAAAATCTTGAAGGTTTTAAATAAGAGCTCTTTCTCTGCGTTTTTTTATGGTAAGATTTAGACGATAAAGATCGTACGCAGAATTCGTCGCGTTTCAACATAAAATTGCCGTGTGGTTCCCGGCTTAGAATAGGGCCACCCCTATCTTTCCCGTGGGTGTAGTCAAGGCGACTAAGGGATTGCACCAAGGATGGGCAGCAGCGTTCCCCTGTGTATATGTTAAGATCATTACTGCGATCACCAATCCGCCTGCCAAGCGTGGTGTTTATGGCAAATGGACAACTTACTAAAAGTGGTATTCTATCGGGGAGGCCTATGTCCAGCAGTGGACGTATTTAGTCTGATCATGATGATGAATAAAAATTACTCAACAAAAGACGTCAATGCTGCTCATTTCCACAATGTATCCTATTATTATTATTATACGTAAGGTCGAAACCACGAATGTACAAAGTCTTGTCTAATACTTAAAGGTAACAAACAATCTGCTCTCGCACTACAAGTCGTCGGGCAACGCTGCTAAGCGTAAAGAAGTTTGGAAGCTGTGCCAGTGGGCGCAGACGCAGGCGGCGCGGCGCCAACGCGAGCGCGCCGCCGCTGGGGCACCCGCGCCCGCCGCCGCCCCCGCCGGACCCATTCCGCCTGCGCTCACGCAGATGATGCAGTCGCTGGCCATTACAGAATAAACACCTCTGTTAAGTCGGCGGTTACTATGGATCGTACAGTTCACGACGGCACCGCTCCTCTAAATCGCTTACATTTCATTGTATGCGTTATAATCTTGTGTTAGTTCTATCGCTGCGCACTAATCATCATGTGTGCATACATACGTACAATAACGAGTCGTCACAGTTATACGCCAACACCCTCTCAGAGTGAAAATTATTAATTTTAGTGCATATTTTTGTGCTGGTGAACTAAATGTGCATCAACTTTGGACTCCATAACACGGTGGTTCTGGTGATATAAATATTTTTTATAAATGTTATTTATTTGCTAACATTTTTATGCAATTAAGTTTTTAACGGTTGAAATTCATATTTTGCGAGCAGAACGCGTAAGCGACAAGTTCTCCACGGCGCTTAAGACCTTTTGGTCGCGACCTCACACGCGTTTCTGCAGCTGCTACCGAAACGCGTTGCATCGCTTTGATTATAATTTCTACGGCTGTACGATACTGCTGAATACAGCGCTGCATCTGCTAGATTGTCGAAACGATCTTCCCACAATTCATAACTCCTGCGTCATGGCTACAAATTGTGCCGGTTGTTATACCGACATTTCGGAAGCAAAATTAGATTATCTGGAGTGTTCACGCTGCACGGGGAAATACTGCTGTCCATGCGCAAACATAAATGCATCCACCGATCACGACGCGACACTAGACTGGATTTGTCAGACCTGCCGCTGTAAAGAACCTAAGCGCGGGAACAGTAACACTCCCATTCGTAACATCGCCGCTGCCGCTAGCAAGATGTCAAGCAATGTCACCGATCGGAACAGCAAGAAGTCAGGCAATTTGGGTCAGAATAAAAATTCCCAAGGTTGTTCTTGCCCAACTGCTGACCACATCCGCACCATCATCAGAACCGAACTGCAGATTTGTATTGAAAAGATTAACGAGGTGAATAGTGTTAAACTGGAAGAAATGAAAGGAATGATCACTAGCTTCGAGAACTCCATCTCTTTTTTTAACGATGATTTTGAGAGACTCAGGAATGATTGCACATTGCAAAAATCACTAGTTGAGGACCTACGTAAGGAAAATGACCAATTGCGTAAATCAAATCACGATGTTACAGAAAGATTGAGACAGCTGGATCAACAATCACGAGCCTCAAACATCGAACTTCATTGCGTACCTGAACACAAAAACGAAAACCTTGTTAATACTGTGTTACAACTGAGTAATATCATCAAAGCTCCGTTAAAGGAAAACGAAATTCATTACTGCTCTAGGATTGCTAAAATGAACCCAGATAGCTCCCGCCCTAGATCGATATTAGTGAAATTTAACAGCTCTCGCCTCCGTGACACTTTTCTAGCAGGAGTGTACACATATAACAAGAATAATAGCAAGGATAAATTGAATACTAGTCATCTCGGTATAGGCGGCACCAAGAAGTTACCGATCTATGTAGTAGAGCATCTGACAGCGGAAAATAAGGCTCTTCATGCGGCCACCCGAACCAAAGCTAGAGAACTGGGCTATAAATCGGTTTGGGTTCGCAACGGCCGGATATTTACGAAAAAGTCATTTGAATCGAATCAGATATACATCAAAGATATGGCCACAGTGTCAGGTCTAACGTAGTTCTCATATGGTGTCCCCTTTGTTGAATGTTCTCTCCATGTAGTCATAGCTAGAGTTCATAATTTTTCTTAGTTACATTCAGCGGGTTAAATATGTATTACCAAAATGTTAGAGGCCTTCGAACTAAGACAACTGACGTATTTAAGAATATTGTGTGCAATGATTACGATGTAATACTTCTAACTGAAACTTACTTGAACAGCAGTGTTTACGATTCCGAACTCTTTGATGATAGATATAGAGTTTTCAGGCGAGACCGCGAGAGCGGTGGTTTCCATTGTAAAAGCGACGGTGGTGGTGCCTTGATAGCTGTCTCTAAACGTTTTGACTCCAGGCGTTTATATAAATTCGAGTCTGAATGCGAGGACGTATGGGTGAGTGTACAGGTACCATGCACTGGCGGTAGAACTGAGGATATTATTCTATGTTGCGTGTACTTTCAGTCACCATTAAAAAGGCATATTTTAGAGCATTTTATACACAACACTAATAGAATTATGGAGTCTGATGTCCGAAGCGCACTCATACTGGGTGATTTTAATATGAGTAGTATTATATGGGATGCCTTGTCTGATTCACCAGCTCTTAAAGCAAATACTAATAATAGCCTGTTAGGCAATGCTCTCTTAGATTTCATGTCCGCTAATACTTTGAATCAATTTAATAACATCTTAAATCATACAGGAAGAACTCTTGATCTTGTTTTAAGCCAACGCACAATCTCCAATTTGATTGAATGCAAGGACCCTCTATCCAAGTTGGATCTATATCATCCAGCCATAACCTTTTCTGTTTTCTTCCCGATAGACATTAATTTATCCGTTAACGAGGACGTTTCAAAGTTTAGCTTTTTTAAAGCGGATTATGACCTTATTATTAGTGACCTTAACGACATTTCTTGGCCGGATATTTTTTGTTCATGTGCAAGTGTAAATGATATGGTATCTGTGTTTTATGACGAGATTCGTAAAGTTATCCACAAACGTGTTCCTAAATCCAAACCGCGTAATAGTAAATTTCCAGACTGGTTCACTCCGAACCTCATAAGACTTCTGCGGGAAAAATATAAGTACCGTATGAAAATGCGTAAATATAACAACAACCCACTCGATGTTCAATCCTATAACATTTTGAAAGATAATTGCAAAAAACTTTTAAAAACATGTTACAATAAATACATTAGTAGACTAGAATCATCTCTCAAATCGAATCCCAAGTTATTATGGACATTTATTAAAAAGAAAAAGAAAAATAATTCCTCATATCCGGCTCAAATGTCTTTTAACAATCTAACAGCGACCAATGGCATTGATGTTTGTAACCTCTTCGCGTCTCACTTCTCATCCGTATATAACATTGACAACACTTCACCTGGTTATGGTTCTATTCCGGAATTCACTACGTGCAATCATCTGTCTACGGTGCGTATAGGTAGAGATGATGTATGGAAGCTGTTGGAAAGACTTGATTGTTTCAAGGGAGCAGGTTCCGATGGAATTCCTTCAATATTTGTTGCAAAGTGTGCCGACGTCTTAGCTTTGCCTTTATCGTTGATTTATAATAGATCACTGAATGACGGTATCTTTCCTACATACTGGAAGGAGGCATTAGTTGTTCCATTGTTCAAAGCCGGAGAGGAGGACCTTGTAAAAAATTACAGACCTATATCTATTTTACCGGTATTCGCAAAGGTATTTGAGAAATTGTTATGCCCAATACTGTCCTCCCACTTTAAGCAAATTGTCTCTTTTAGTCAGCATGGGTTCATAAAGGCCAGGTCAACATCTTCTAACCTTATCTCGTTTGTAGACGAGCTTTGTCACCAGGTGGACTCTGGTTGCGCTGTGGACGTCATTTATACGGATTTTAGCAAGGCGTTTGACAATGTAATTCACAATATTTTGCTGCAAAAGCTAAGCGCGAACGGAGTGACTGGGAGTCTTCTGGATTGGTGCAAGTCTTACCTATATAATAGAACCTCTCGGGTGGTTGTCAATGGATTTACATCAGACATATTTACGGCGCACTCAGGAGTACCGCAGGGCTCGCATTTAGGTCCTTTGTTTTTCAATTTTTTCATAAACGATATAGACAAATGCTTTTATCACTCAAAGTGTTACTTATTTGCGGATGATCTGAAACTATTTAGGGGCATTAAATCCGATGAGGACGCTGCTCTGTTACAGGCAGATCTTCAGAGGTTGCTTGAATGGTGTGATTTTAATGGTATGAGCCTAAATGCTAGCAAATGCTTTCATGTTCATTTCTCAAGGAAGAAAGTGCAGGATATCAGATGTTACAAAATAGGGAATAAATACCTGGAAAAGATTAATAACATTCGTGATCTGGGCGTATATCTGGATAGTAAGTTGCAATTTAATCTACATATCGATAAAATTGTTACTAAAGCCTTTAGGACTCTTGGTTTTGTCTTGCGTAATTGTAAAGATTTCAAAAATCCTCATACAAAAATAATTATTTTTAATGCTTTAGTTCGTTCTGGGTTGGAATACTGTAGTGTAGTGTGGAATCCTCATTACGATATTTACAATAAACGCTTGGAGAGTGTACAAAAGAGATTTTTGTGGCATTTGTCATACAGCTGTAATATGGCAAAAAAATTACCGAGTTATGCTGAACGCCTGCAATATTTCAAAATGAGTTCGCTTACAGATCGAAGACACTTTCTGGACAATATATTTCTTTGGAAAATAGTGAATGGTGTTCTGGATTCGCCACCTCTACTTTCCAAAATCAACATACGCGTACCGGCAAAATTGCCACGTCCCGGAAAACATATTCCTTTTTATGAAAAACGAGCGAGGACGAACCTAGGTCAATTTTCTCCCCTCAACAGGATAATGAGGCAGTACAACGCACTCAGCAAATGTTCAGAGATTGACATCAATTCTTATGGCATTCATAAGTTCAAAAAATCTGTTCTCACTTTTAATAGAATCAAATTGTAAAAAATGTCAATTCCCCATGTATTTTATTTTATTTCCTAATTTCTGACTATTGTTTTGTTTTATTTTGTTTTGTGTTTAATTTCAATGTTTTTTTTTTTTTTTTTAATTTGCAGTGTATTGCTTTGGACATGTAATTTATTAACATTTTAAAATCTTAATTTTATTTAACTTATATATAAGTAAGTATAAGTATAATATTAGACTAGTAAGTATAATTATAACTCAACTAACACAAACTAGGCATGCTGTCGTTGCCTATAATTGGGGTGGCATCTGGCCAATGTACAATTGTAAGTTTCCGTTAAGCAACAATTGATGTACATCCTGTTGGTAACCTAATAAATAAAATAAATAAATAAATAAAAAATAACATACTGACGTTCGGATAGGTTCGGATTATCTCCGGCGCTCACCCCTCGCGAAAAGTAGTGGGGCATGCCATCGTGAATTGTACATCTATACTTCTAAATGGGGTACTTGGGGCATTCTAAAACAAATTATTATGAAAAGTAATGAAAAACGTAACTTTATAACGAATAATTACGTTTGTTTGCACTAAAATAATGTAAATATTTTATTTTCAATTATACGTTTTTTTTTGCATCTGTATGGTCAACGGAAGTTGAAACACCCGTGACGCCACCTCACTAGCTACTGAACGAAAAAGCTACCTAACTCATTTTTTTTTGTAATGTTTTTGGGTAAACCACAATTATCCATGGTTCAAACATTTAACAAAAATTAACAAGTACCCTATTATGGATAGTAATTACTCCTGAATTGTTGAAACTATATTATAGGCTCTATTCTCTATTCTGAAGCCACGAACTTAAAATTTGACAACACTACTTTTATCCCTGTCAAACAGTATCATGCCATAAGGACAAAAATGTAATTTTTTTGTTTATTTTATAATGCTGTCAAATTTTAAATGCGTGCCTTAGAAGAGATTATGTATATGATGTATTTATAAGGTATTTCCTGCAATATAGTATGCAAATTAATGACTTGGGGTACTTCTAAATTATGGATTGTGATTGTGTCGGTACGTTTAAAATATTTATCGCATTTAAGTAGTTATTTTTTGGAGAATTCCTGCATTTTATTTATACTTTTTATGCACTCCATAATAATTTAGGAGATGGACAGTAATACCAATGAAAATGAGAAGGTATTATAATTTTAAGTGAAATTGTATAGGTGATAAAAGTTATATCTAATGTTTAGTGTATTATGTACGCATTATTTATTCTAAATAAATTTTGTTACCAGCAAAAATGTTTTGCAATCTCCCAAGTTTATAAGGGTTTATAAACTTGGCTTTCTTTAGCTGCAATATTGGCAATGGGGCTAGTCACAAAAAAGTACAGTAAGTGTGCTACGATTAATGACCAAGTTGATTCTAATTTTAACTTTATCGTCATTGGATGAAGTACTACGGTTCGTCACTAATTAAGAACGTGGCTTATTGGGATATTGGCAATAGGCTAGTCACAAACACGTATGTGAATAGAATATAAGTCGAAATATTCTCATAGTAGTTTATTGTCAAGTAACATCATTCTGTCTACTGAGAGCCCTAGCTATGTACACTGCATTGGCGGCCAATTCCTCCGCCTTCCTCTCTTTCCTCTCCCGCCTGGTTATCTCTCCCATCGCGAAGTATTTCTCTCTGTAACAAAGAGGTTTGATGTCATCACATTTGTTTGGCTTCCACTCAAATATACACTAAAATTAGACTAAGGGGGCAACATTCGCTCCTAATGCCGACATTTCCTAAACGCGGTGCATCTGGTAGATGCCTAAATAAAAAATTTGGTCACAAATGCCCAATAAATAAAAATAATATACGAGTAAATGTGGAGGAAAAAACAGGTAATTTTTCGTTTCCAATTTCAGCTTCATCGGTCCATAGCGTGGACCTATGTGGACTGTAAAGTTGACGTGGTAATAAAAATGTGTGTTTGCTGGTAATATATGATTTCCGAGACGCTTATATCATTTGTTTTCATATACCATTTGGACTGGAATATAGCAGTTGCAATAATAAATAAATATTACATATGTCTAATTCCAAATTTCTCCTGTACTATAGTACAAGTTGGTTCCGAGCTGGATGTTATATTTGTATATAACATCCAGACCGGAACCAACTTGTACTTGAACTTTTTTTTTAAAACATACTTATATTATAGATAAAATTACTAAACAGTAGAAATACGGACAAAAACAGGGATGTCATAGTAGTAACAAAACAGTAGCGCTGGCAACACTGCCTCTGGCGGTCGCGTACAATAACCAAACCACTAGGACAAGGCGGTCAAATGAAGAGTCACCTGAAGTTGTGGGCGGCGCCGTCGGGGTCGACGGGCCCGGCCGGCACGGCCCCGTGCCGCCTCTGGTAGGTGAGCAGGCGGCGCGCCGTCAGCTTGGACAGCACCTGCTCGGAGCTGCTCACCAGCTCCAGGCACGGGTGGGACGGCAGATGCTCCTCGCTGTACTCGCCTCTGTACCAGGAAATGCTTAATGAGGAAGATGTAAATGAAAAATAATCGCGATTTCTGAATCTTAAAAAAATCTTTAAGTATTTATAATAACAACTGCGAAAAAATCATGACCATATCTTGAAAACTATTTTTTTTAAAATCTATTCGGCCACTTCCGAAAACTGCTTACGCCTGCTCGGTAAGAGCCAATGGGCGATGTGACGTCACATTGCCTCATTGACTTTGAAAAATTGTAAAAATACAGTTTTTAAGATATCACGAAAATTCTTTCACCAATATTTTTCTGATTTTAAATTTAATTTTTATAGATCATAAAATAATTACACTCATCTTCCTTTGGACCAAGTTATGCAAAAATCCAACCCACAACCCAAGTGTCCGGTCCCGATTTCTTTCGTTTTAACATATGTTATGGAGCACTCAAAAATATCCGATAAGTATTTTTTATAGCTGCCCAAATTCATATTTACTGGAACAAATCGCCCTTCAAAATCAGTTTTCATTGCTTTGGCTATTTATAAGCATGCTACCTGAAAAAGCATTGTACCAATTTAGGATTTTTTGTTAAAATGGAATACGCCGTACGAAGTAGATTTTTTTTATTTTTGATGCGTTTGCGCTTGACTTCAATCTCACCTTATGGTAAGTGATGATGAGGCCGAAGATGCCTATTCACTCTTCCCTTAAAAATATCCAAATTTTATTTGTCCGGAAATACCCAAGCCGGCAGGAAGTTCCATTCCTTTGTAGTTCGCCTTATGAACGAGGAAGCAAAACGTTTCGTGCGAAAGCGTGATATGTCTACTAAATAAGAATGAGGTCCCTCAACTCTACTCGAATTATACTCTTATTATTCCTATAGTTCTATTAATGGCAGTTTCTTGTAAAATTATCTCAACAAAACTTTTCAGTACTAGTAATAAGAAAACGTTCACACGAGCTACTAGCTCGTGTGAACCGCAACTCAGCCTGCTCTCGTGCTTACTAATGAGCATAAATCTTTACTCTAAAACGCATGAAGCCGAGGGATCCAATGGGCTGTTTAACCGACCTGACTAGCGGGTACCAGCACACGAGCCGGCCGGCGGGCGCGAGGCGGCGCGCCGCGAAGTGCAACAGGTCGCGGTAGATGTGCGGCAGCGCGTACTCCACCTTGGCGGGCACGTGGCTGGGCAGGTGTCTCTCGGGCACGCAGTAGTTGTCGCGCTCGGTGCCGATCTTCTCCGTAGGCTCGCGGACGCCGTACGGCGCTGGAAGTATATTGTAACAATGAATGGGGGGTAGGGGTCACAAAGGAGATGAGGGAGTACTCCCAGCTATTGTCGCAGCTCCTTCGACGTACGCGCCCGTTATTGTCTATATTCGATGATCTAGTCAGTGTCAACGGTGGCTAGAGTCGCTCACTAGGAATCCTTAAGTAATCCACAATCGTTATAATCACTGCAGTCCGTAATCGTGTCGGGTTCGCTCGCGGCGCGGTGCGCACGCGGCGATGAGACGGCGGTCGCCGGAGTACGGGACAGAAGGGTAGTTTGACATTACGGTGAGAGATTGTAGGTGTCGGATGCCCGCTCATTGTTACAATATCATTACGTATATACGAGGGGTGTTCAAAATATTCTCGGTATTGATATCTTACAACCTCTTTTTGAATTTGTTTTGTTACTGGCTGCTAAGGTTCATTCGTTGACTAAAAAAAAAGTATAATTCAAACCGAGATGTTCTTTTGTTTTTCTGCAATTTCTGAACAAACATGAACACTATGAGTGAATTAACAATGTTAACGAAATTTGAACATCGTTCCGTCATAAAATTCTTGACAAAACAGGGTAAAAATCAAAAAACCATAAAAGAGGAAATGGATTGTGTTTACCGTGAGTCTGCTCCTTCTTTATCTACCATTCAAAAGTGGTCAAGCGAATTCAAACGTGGCAGGGAGAGTATTAAAAATGACCCTAGACCTGGCCGGCCTGTAGTAGCTACTTCACAAGAAAATATTGATCAGGTGGAAAACCTTATATTGGAAGATGGTCGAGTGAAGATAAAATCAATAGCTCAAGTAACCAATCTTTCTATTGGCCGTACATGATATTATCCATGACGATCTTAATATGGCAAAAGTGAGTGCAAGATGGGTTCCGCGAATGCTGACTCGGCTTCAAAAAGATATGCGTGCAGCTTGTTGTTCCGATTTTATTGACCTGTGTGGCGAAAATCCTGATGAGGTGCTGCAAAAGATAGTTACTGGAGATGAAACCTGGGTTCATCATTATGACCCAGAGAGTAAACAGGAGTCCATGCAGTGGCACATTAAGGGTTCAGCTCATCTCAAGAAGTTCAAGGTCGTCCCTTCCGCTGGCAAGGTTATGGCAACAATATTTTGGGATTGTGAAGGAGTATTGTTAATCGATTATAAAGAAAAAGGTGTAAATATCACAGGACAGTACTACGCAAACATTCTACGTTAATTAAGGGATGCAATCAAAGAAAAGAGGCGAGGAAAGTTAACCAAAGGTGTTCTGCTTCTGCATGACAACGCCCCTGTCCATACTGCTCATATTGCCAAGGCAGCTATTGCTGAATGTGGGTTTGGAACTATAACTCATCCACCGTATAGTCCGGACTTAGCCCCCAGCGACTTCTTTTTGTTCCCCAATCTCAAAAAGGATCTGCGTGGAAATCGATTTTCTGACGATGAAGCGTTGAAGGCGGCAGTGGACGAGCATTTTTACACCAACGATAAAAAATATTATTATGAGGGATTAAAAAAAATAATTGATCGATCTTTTAAGTGTATTAACATGGGGGGGAGTATATTGAAAAATAAAAATATCAAACTTTTCGTACTTGTTTGTCTTCATTCGAATACCGAGAATATTTTGAACGCCCCTCGTACACACACATACTTGTCTACTTAATCCCTAACTAAGATTTGCTCCTGTGCTATGGGATTGGATAACATCCAGGCTGACCATTTTGTACAAAGTTGGAATTACTTTTCACTCGTAAAGTATCAAAAAGTATTAATTGATCAAAAATTATATACTCTGTTTTTTGCTACGCCATGTATATGAAAGCGACGAAACAGGCGCGCTGCCGCTGTCTCACTCGCACTACTGTTCCAGCCTTGCACATTATATGTCTATCATCTATCAGTGATTTCAGCTGCAACTCAGTGTGTATGTAATCGCGCACCAGACCAAAGAGTAACATATGGCCTTGCTTTTGGATTAATCTAAGCTTTATCTTATAATAGGCCAGATATAACCGGCGACACGTCGACCCTGTGGAATCTTTTGTATCAGCCCCTCTGTCTATAAAAAAATAAATAAAATATTTTTATTTCAGATATTCATCCATATGTTGTTAGTAAGAAACTTAAACTAAGTGTTAGTAATACAAGCAAAAATGGCAGGGACAGACACACAAAACAAATATACAAAAAACATACAAAAAAAAAACATGAGAGGTGCTGGAGAGGGAGCACTCAACGGGTGAAAGTAATAATACATTGCTTTCATTCTCCCACAGTCTGTTGCATATAAATTACTATGCAGCTAATAGGTAGAAGCCTGTAGTCCTTGGGTTCAGGGTAAGCTGTGTATGCAGCTAAGGGGTAGAAGCCTGTAGTCCTTTGGTTCAGGGTAAGCTGTGTATGCAGCTAAGGGGTAGAAGCCTGTAGTCCTTTGGTTCAGGGTAAGCTGTGTATGCAGCTAAGGGGTAGAAGCCTGTAGTCCTTTGGTTCAGGGTAAGCTGTGTATGCAGCTAAGGGGTAGAAGCCTGTAGTCCTTTGGTTCAGGGTAAGCTGTGTATGCAGCTAAGGGGTAGAAGCCTGTAGTCCTTTGGTTCAGGGTAAGCTGTGTATGCAGCTAAGGGGTAGAAGCCTGTAGTCCTTTGGTTCAGGGTAAGCTGTGTATGCAGCTAAGGGGTAGAAGCCTGTAGTCCTTTGGTTCAGGGTAAGCTGTGTATGCAGCTAAGGGGTAGAAGCCTGTAGTCCTTTGGTTCAGGGTAAGCTGTGTATGCAGCTAAGGGATAGAAGCCTGTAGTCCTTTGGTTCAGGGTAAGCTGTGTCCCGGACACTCATTCGGCTTGCAGCTAGTGCATTGCATTCGCACAGCAAGTGATTCCTCGTCTCGCTGTCCTCTCCACTGGCTCTACAATTGACAGTGCCTGACAGTCCTATCTTATGCAGGAGCTAGGCTTAATTTCATACTCACGATCAGTGATGATAGCGTCGAACTTGAGCCTGTCGTTCCACATGGGCAGGGAGAAGTCGCTCACAACCACGTCCAGGTACCTGGACTCGGTGCCGTACTGCGTCATGTTGCCGCGGATGCTCTCCTCCTTGGCTCGCGTCTGGACATTCAACATCAATGATTACCAGTGATTGCAATAATTTCCGTGTGGATCCTGGCTTAGAGTCTTCCCCTGGGTGTTGTCAAGGCGACTAAGGGATTCTACTAGGGACAGACAGCAGCGTCTTCTGTGTATATTAAGATCATTATTACGATCACCAATCTCCCTGTCAAGCATGGTGATTATGGCAAACTCCCAAATGGACAGCCAACCAAAAGTTGCATTGTATTGGGAGGGGGGGGGAGGGGCTTATGTTCAGCAGTATTTCGGCTGATGATCATGATGACGTCAGAAATGTGCAGGAAAGTTTTCCTTGCGATGAAGCATGCGTTGGAGGCTGTATGAGCAGATTAGCGTCATCTTGACATCATTTTTATAACTTAAAATTAGCATTATTGATTTTGAATGATTACTTATTTAAAGTTCTTAATTTCCCTTAGGACATAATAATAATCTGTAATGTTTCAATATTTTAAATAAATAAGTAAATGTCTAAATACGAAGAATATATTTGCCAGGAGCACTAACTACATTCATCTGGTCAGCCCATGTCCTTATGTAAAACTAAAATATAAAACTGAATAATTAGATAGATATAAACTCTTTATTGCACCAAAAATAACAATAAAAATAGGAACAGCTTTTGGAACGTGTACAAAGGCGACTTTAACGCTTAAAGCCATATCTTCCAGGCAACCTTCCCCAAGGAAAATATTTCTGGTTATTCCTTAGAAGATACTAGATATAGTGTAATTTATAAAAGTCAGTGTTTGTTTACTTAAAACCTATAGGAAGTAGGCAGGCTAAACGTACAGTATCCCGATAGAAGCAACCATTACCATGAAATACATACATTGTTACCTTTTGTCCAACGCGCGTAGGTTTAGATCGGGCGTGCAACATCATAAAGTCTATGTCTGAGCCCCACACATAACCTGCAAAGAACAAGTTGTACTAGCTTCATGGTCTGGTTGCAGGCTTCTTATGGGACACATAAGACAGAAATGGTAAAAAAACAAACTAATAACCCTTTCCTCTTTAGTCCCGAATTCCTGTGCACATCCATGCTATACCAGCTCGAGGAATCAAATCTAAAAGAGCAGACACCACATAAATAACTCGGTGGTTTAATGTATGTATGTAAACGCTTTATTGTACGAAACATCACAACAACTACAATAATAAAATAGGAATTAAACTGTGTACAAAGGCGGACTTATCCCACTTAGGGATCTCTTCCGGTCAACCTTAGAGTAACCGAAAGGACAAGTATAATGCGTTTAGTACCAAATTTGGACAAAGAAATGTACTATATATGTACTTATAATAAAGTTTGCAAATACATATTACATAAACATAAACGAACAATATACATAGACCATACACGAATAAGTAAATGATACAAATAACTATATATTTATTGTATATACATAAACTCATACACATAATACATAAATATATAAGATATATACTCAAAGCTTCGGTGGTTGATGGATTTTTTATTTGTCCAGTTTATGTTTTTTTTATATTGTTTTTAAATGACACACAGGGAGGGGGACTTTCGAACGTGGACAGGGAGTTTGTTCCAGTGCCTTGCTGCTTGCTAATTACATACATACATAATGCTCACGCCTTGGTCCCAGAGGGGTAGGCAGAGACGATGGATCGCCACTGCGCGATCCTGACACACCTCACTACCCTCACTCACATTCATCAACCTTTTCATGCACTTCCTTTTTTCTTCTCACTGCGGACCCTAGCTTTTTTGAGGCCATTACTAATCTGATCCTTGAACGTCCTCCTAGGACGACCTCTACTTGTAGATCCTTCCACATTCGCACTGTAAAGGAGAATGACCAAAAGTGGGCCTAAGATGCGTCTTCACCATTCATGTACCAAAAATATTGGTCTGAATTATGAATTCCTTCAAATTTTTTTTAAAGCCAATGGAATAGGGAGTTTAAAAATAACATACAATATAAACGTTGATTGATTTCCGCCGGCTGACCGGCATCTTTTCAACTAGAGTAGTGAAAGCAGAATTAAAATCGATATATAGTTATAATCGATATTTGTCAACAATATTTGATACTACCTTTCAGTTACTAGCGCGATAATACACCCATCATATTTTTCATTTACTGACTGGAAATACACTATTTGTACTGATTTAAAGTGATACACACGTTCTTAAAAGACATTTATGAAAGTATTGTTACGTAACCGAAATATCGATTATTCAATTTGTTAAATCGATGTAGTTGAACCTCACTATTGATATGCACTATGGTTTCGTACTGTGACGTCATATCCGATATGATTTCAACACTTGTTTTGGTCCGTTTGTTTACATTGTGTATTTGGGTGACAAAATCTATTTTAACGAGCCTAATGTAGTGTCGAATGCAATATACCGTCGTCGACTAATAACAACACTATGACATCAATATCTGGAGCGGTTAATCGTGGCTATATACCCACGCTTTTGTGAAAACTGTATGCCAACGAAGATTTTATTCCAAGTAAGATTATTGAATTTTCCCACTAAATATTTAAACGATTTTCTTTTTATAATGATCCTGAGTATTTTGCCTGTATTGTGACGACAATTTGATCCAGACGCAAGGTTAAAAGTTCAAGGGCAAACTCCCATACAGTTTTGGTCATTCTCCTTTCTTTTGTCACTCTTCTTTCAATCGTATTTTTTTCATAATTCAGTTCTTTAAAAAAATTAAACTTACCACCAAAATGCGCAGCGGCGACAAGCAGCGATCCGGAGCCTACGAAGGGATCGAACACCACGTCTGAGGGTCGGACTCGCGCCTGGTTGGCCATTATAAGCGCCAGCTGCGCGTCCATACTCGTGTTGCCAATGAACTGCCGCCGTTTCAGCGAGTGGACGTGGATGAGGTCACGTTGACCATCCGCCACCTGAATGGAAATTTTATCATCATCATAATAGTCAGCTTCAAGCGTCCACTGCTGGACAAAGGCCTCATCCAAGGAGCGCTACTGAACACAATCCTCGGTTCTTCTCATCCAGTCACTGCCAGCCATATGCAGATCGTGCCTCCATCTAACCAGGGGGTTAATTTATTTAACTATTCTACTGCCATGTGATTCCTGGCTTAGAATAGGGCTACTCCCAATCTTCCCTTCGGTGTCGTTAAGGCGACTAAGGGATTGCAACATAAGCGTTCTCTTGTGTATATTAAGATCATCACTGTGATCACCAATCTGTCTACCAAAGGATGGTGATTGTTGCAAATCGCCCAATGAACTGCCCACCAAAAGTAACTTTATATTTGGGAGCGTTATGTTTAGCAGTGGACGTATTTCGGCTGGGGATGATGAATATGAAATACTTTATTAATGGTTATTCATAATACAGTTCTTAATGTGTTAATATTGTCCTATATCTAAAATCTGCCTAATGACATACAATATGCTTTACACAAAATAAAATAAAACAGTAAAATAACGCATTCATTAGAATATGTAAATAGTCCTTAGGGTGGCAACACACTGCCACCACAGCACTTACCATCAGACATGCTATTTGACCAAATGTCACATAGTTAATAATAAGTTGTCAACCAAATGTTGATGATGGATGATTGTAATAATATGTCAGACATTCACACCAATTATCCAGTCCCAAATTAGGCGGAGCCTGTGTTATGGTTGCTAGATAACGGATAAACATACTTAAATAAATATATAAACATCCAAGACTTGGGTACAAACATTCATATTCATCATACGAACATTTGCCCCCAGCGGGATTCGAACCCGCAACCTCCGGCGTGGCAGTCCGAGTACTACCCGTTCCGCCACGGAGGCCGTCATAACAAATCTAATAAATAAAATCGTAAACTTCGCGTGTCTGTACATTGAAGACATTTGCAAAAAAAAAATGGGGGGGTCTAAGGATAAGCAACAGAACACATTTCGATAATTTTTGAAATTTTTGTCTGTTTATCTGTTTGTCTGTGAGTTTGTGCACGCATCACTTAAAAACTACTTAACGGATTTTGATGGACTTAACTTAACATTTAGTCTTTATTTCATCGCAATCGGCTAACGCAATCAAAAGTTATAGACATTTTTAGTTTTCAAATACATTAGTAGGTAAGGTTATTATGCAATATATTGCATATAGTAGTATTTCCGTACTATGCAGATTGCAATGAGTTTACATTTGGAGCTGCGAGTAGGAATTGGAGTGGGAGTGGGAGTAAGAGTGGGAGTGGGCGTGGGGGGGGGGGAGTGGTTGAGAGCGGGAGCGGGAGCGGAAGCGGTAGCGGGAGCGGAACCGGGAGCGGGAGCGAAGCGGGAGCGGGAGCGGAACCGGAGCTGGACCGGAGCGGGTGCGGGCGCGGGTATGGTAGCTGAGGAGAGGGTTGAGAGGAGGGTTGAGGGGAGTGTTGAGGGAAGGGTTGAGGGAAGTGTTGAGAGGAGGGTTGAGAGGAGGGTTGAGGGGAGGGATGAGGGGAGAGTTGAGGATCTTGATCTGGACCTGGAACTAGGCCTGGGCCTGGGTCTGGGCCTGGACCTGGGCCTGGGCCTGGCCTGGCCTTGGACCTGGACCTGGACCTGGAACTGGACCTGGACCTGGACCTGGACCTGGACCTGGACCTGGACCTGGACCTGGACCTGGACCTGGACCTGGACCTGGACCTGGACCTGGACCTGGACCTGGACCTGGACCTGGACCTGGACCTCTGGTTTTGGACCTGGTTTTGGGTCTGGACCTGGACCTGGATTTAAAGTCTGAGTGGAAGTGGGATAGGGAGCGGAAGTGGGAATGGGAGCGGATCCTGTAGTGGACGCGAGCGGAGCCGCGGGCACAGCTAGTTACAAAATAAAGTTCATTAATAAAGACTTAAAACCCATACCCATTTTCCAAAGAAGACAGCGAGTGGCTCCTCAGGAACATTATTAGGGTCCACCCCGTAGAACTCCAAGTATGAAAGGGTCATATCTGGGCTCTTCAGCCTAACAGGTCCCTCTAATGGTAGATAGTTGAAACCCTAAAAAAAGATAACACTAGTGACCATTCTTAGAAAGCCATTTGAAGCTAAATTTCCTATTAAAGGCAAATGCATGGACTAAAAAAATGATAAATCTTAGGTTGATTACAATAGATTTATTATATACAGGCTGGAACAGAAAAATGTCTTAACTAATATAGATATCCTACAAATTCAACTAATATAGCTACTAGGTGGCCTGGTGCTAAAAATTTAACTAAATTTTTTTTCAATATATTAAAAAAGTACCAGGTAATTTTTTTAAATAAAAGAAACAGGGGCAATTTTGTTCATTCCAATCAAAAGCCCCGTTTATCATGTACATAAAAGATTAAGTAGTTCATGTAAAATGTCTAAATTCCAGTAGTTATCAAAATAGTGCAATTATAAAGTTTCACATTATTCTTCACAAGTTATTAGAAGACGAACTGGCTGGTTTTTTAAACCGATTTATCGTACTGGCAGGGTATTTCTAATTAAATTTTATTTATTAAATTAAAAACTAGTTTGCAAAGAAGAATGCGAAAGTACATAGTATGTATTCATTATTTTACTATTTCAATAACTACTAGATTTTGACATTGAAGTCAAAATTCTAGTAGTTAACCTTTCACAAAAATGATGGGCTTTTGATTAGTGTTTTGACAATTATTGATATGAAAATGCATGCAAAATACGATCTTAAATTTGAAACAAGCTCAAGTACCTCTATTTTCTTAATTTTCTCTTGCATGGAGAAATGTTTGCAGAAAGTCTCCACCTCTACTCTAAATGACTTATCAGAAGAGCAGCTTGCTTTTATCAAAGACCCTGGACAAATATGTCTATTGTCATCATTTTCTGTCTCTATCCATCTTCCAGATTTGTTAGCGATGGAATCTTTCAAGTTAGCATGTAACTGCGACACTGATTTTGCTTTAGACCACAATTCTATGCAGTTTTTCAGTAACACCGACCTTGAAGCTATCCTTTTGGCGCAATCTTCAGATGGCAACTCAACTATCCAGTAAGGTTTATGAATACTTGGTTCTTCGACGAATTTTACAGGAATATTGTACATAGATATGATGCTTTGCATTTCCTAAAAGTTAAGAGTAAAAGTAGCTTATAGTTGTGTGCAAAACAATGAATTTGTAGCAGTAATGTTCGAAAACTTACAGCATCACGAAAATCGACATGTTCGTGAGCGAACCACATTAAATATCGACACCACATTATGAGATAGATATTTGGATAAATCAAGTTCCGTTAACAAACTTTATATAAAATTTCATCATTTTTAACAAGATAAACCATTTAACAACAACATAACCTCTAATTCTGACCACAAATTAGACAGAGTATGTCCAAGATTCTGACAGCGCTTACTTGACACATGTGCTTCTGATTCACAATACTATCACAAATCAATACAAAAGAAAGGAAAAGCACTCGATGGCCGAACCAAAGAGGATATCAGAACCGTGGACATATCCAAAGGGTGATACTGCGCACTGCTACGAACAAATACAATAATAAACATTCCGCGCGACATTTCTCCTTTGGAGTCCCTTTTAGAGCTTCAAGCTTTGTTCGGTTAGTCTTTTTGTTTTCGCTTGTAGCTTACAACCACGTCAAAAAAGCATAACGCCACAGTCAACCACATGTTTTATACATCCAAACGTAGACAGAGAAGCCGTAGACGGTGTGATATATTTTGTTTCATTCCCTCAAAGAAAGGGACGTGACTACTTTATTGTTGTCCTTATCGCCGTTACCACTTTTTTGTATGTCACACTAGTATATATTATCTTTGTTGTCACTTAGTTTTTAGGTGACAAACATTGCGACTATGCGTAATACGTTACAAGATAAATTTTATTAGAATTATATTATAGATATTTTTAAGCCAATAATAACTGAAAACCGCTTCTGTTTATTTTCACCTGTAAAGTGATTTTTTGTTTGTATATTTCTACTACTGGGACATCATCATCATCCCACCTGTCCCATCATGGGACTGGGTCAATGGGACTAGTGCGACGGACAGTACTTTTCGCAACGTGAAGTTGTCCAATTGTAAATACACAATAACAAAGGCCATATAAAATAAAACATTTATTTACAAAATAACATTTAAACGCAGGCAAACTATTAAAACTATGAATTTCCTTTATCCTCTTTGTCATCCTCCATCAGATCCTGGTACTGATCGTGGAGGAAGTCGAGGTATGCGTCCTTGATAGAGCCGGAGCACGCCACATAGTGTCCACCGGTATGTTCCGCCACGACTGGCTTTATGAACAGGCTAATCAGTGATTCGCTCATTTCTGGGGAAAATAAAACCATTTCAGGGAATGTTACAGGAAATTGAAAACATTTAATTTAGATTAACTCTTGGACCTGCCTGAGCCACATGTATCATTATTGTTTGATCCATTTAACTATTTGGCCTTGATTTAACATGTTTATTTATTTATTTAACAATTTATTGCACACAAAACAAATATAAAAAAATCTTCAAGACACTCAATTTGTAAGTTATCACAGAATAAGAAGTAGTACTACTGCTCTAGTGCAGGGTACGTCTGGATATAAAAGAAACATTAGCAGCAAAAACTCTTTGCAGTCCACTGTAGAACACCATATTTTATTTTTGAGATGCAAATGTGTTTGGTTAAACTGCCATCAACCCAAAAAAAATTACCTTTAGGTATAATGGAGTCACTTTCTCCATAGACATGCAGGGAGGGTAGAGTGATCTCCTCATCATAGAATCCCTTATGGACCAGGCTGCCTGATCGGAATCCTGATGCAAATATGGCAAACTTGAATGTGTAAGGTAGGTCTGAAAAAAAAAAGTTACATATAAGCTTGATTCACAGGTAAAGTAATGCATCACCATCATCAGTATACAGTCCACTACTGGCTGTAGACAGTAATTAATATTCTACATATATTTCTGAAATTAAACCTATTTCTATTTATTTACATTTTATGTCAATTCCAAGAAATTATAACTTTTAGCGATAAGACCGCCTAGATGTACAAATGTAAGCTACTTTATTAATGTATCTGTGTATTTTTTATGGAGCAATAAAAAGTAATTGAAATGTAGTTCAAGGCAATTCACTACACACTTGTGTTTTAAAAATTTCTCATGTCAACAAAATGCAATTACTAATTAATCCTTGACAATGAAGTGTGACACAGAAGGTGAATGCATGGCAGAGGCAAGCGGTAGTGGTACACTTCATACAGAATCACGATTCTGGCAGCAGTACTCTAAATGATGTGACTCACTAGTAAATCGGAGCACACCTTCGCCACACACTCGAGTTATGTGTATTTCGCGCTTTAGGTACTTACATCCTTTTTGCTGCATAGCAGCTAAAAGACCCACAAGGCATGCCCCCTGTGAGAAGCCCATGAACCCATCAAATGGACCATACTTAGTCACAGTCCTCTCCACAAGCTGGAGAGTGTCTTCAAAGCCTATTGCAGGTCCTCCCAGACACTTGCCACTAAATGTATTGTCTTCAGCATTGAACCACCATGACCGGGAATCTGAAATGTAATATTTTCGGGTGTTTTGAGGACAAACATTAAAATAGAGGAATGTAATAGGGTTTTTTTTATTCGTCCAAGGATCATCATCAGCTTACTTTTTTGACAAGTCTTGGTTAGGTTATTACAAAGAAATACTTTTCATCAAGTCTATCTACAGCCCAGCTGTATCTTGATATGCCATCAAAAAACTACTTGTGGTGATGCACTATTGACATGCATGCATGTATAACCTACAATTAGTCCTCTGCTGGACCAGCCCTAATCCCAAAATAATGGGAATTTATAAACCCATATATTTTCCTACCTGCCCTTAATGTGTCAGGCAGGTTAGTAATCTTATTAGATATATGGAATTTCATGAGGCAGATGATGCTGCAGCTCATCACCAGGATGTATCATTCAGTCGCCTCATTCAAAGTGGTGCTATTCAGGTCCAGCTTACACACACATAGTCAAACTCAATATCTTATATTACATAACACACTTGGTAATATGTTTTTTTTTATCGACCACCTGGGAAGGTGTTGGCGCTGTGAAGAAGAAACGGCGCAATAAACTTCCTGCAATATGTACATACTGAAAAATTTAGTTTATCAACGCTAAACAACTACAAGTAACAGGCATCAGGGGGATTGGCATGCATGTTTAAAGATAACTAGATACAATAGATATAATTTGTAAACCTTCGTCGCCTCCACCATCTTCATTCACAACTCTATGAGGAGCAGATATGAACGTCAGCTGAGCGTACTTGGATGCGGTTTTGCGGAAAGACCCAATTTTACCCCGGAACACTGCACCGTTTTGTCGATAGCCGTGAAACGCGAGGATCTTCAGCTTGGGTCGGCCAGGTTCCTTCTGTTTGTTATTTTCAGGTGCTGATTGATTTGAATTTGCATGTTCCGCATCCGACATTATCTCTTTGATTTTCATGAAACTCAAAAGTATTCTACAGTTGTTTAAGCGCTTACACAGTAAAACTTGTAGGCTGGACACGATTTTATCCAATTTTTTTTGCTTTTCTTTCATAAAATCAGAAAATTATTGCCCTCTCGTGCCTGCCGCTACAACAAACCATAGATAACAACAAAGAGGATATAATTAAGAGACGGGACTCCATACCAACCATTGGCTACAGGTTTAGCACCACTTTCAATACCAACATAGCAAAAATTTAAACGTCAAAATACGTCATACCAACATAATGACAATAATAGGGATGCCCGTATCTAATACCGGATTTAATCGATATCGATACAGTATTATCAGGGGTGTCGTAGGTTCCTTTAATGGAAAATATTGTATTTCTAACAATGAAACAAGAAACAAAACGAGAATTTGTGATATTAGTGATATTTATTTATTTAGATATTTTGCCACCTTCTTCAAACGTTTTTTCTTTTTAGTCTTTGGGGTGAAAATGATCACCACAAACATAATTTATCCCCTAGAGTTTCTTAGTTAGAATATAGGCCAAGTCTTCTTTTCCAATAATTTTCACCCATTGTCTGCATCTGAAATTAATTAAACCAATTATACTATTGTTATACACGATGCGCAGTGACGACGGCTTTACAAAACCTATCTAATGTAGCCACTATTACCCCAAGGTAAAGTGCCGGTATGTAAAGGGCGCTAGTGCGTCTTGAGGCTTACTGTACGGTGCAAATGCTACTATTATTTGTAGACACAACTTATTTTTATCCTCGTATCAGTCTAATCATGTGTTATTTTACTTATTGTGCAAGGGGAAAAATGAGTACACGACTCACAGGTCTTTATACAAAGGGAATCTAGTCATAAATTTCCATTTCTTGTCATTTAATCGGCTATATCTTTTTCCCCAAATTTCACACGTTATGCACCATCAAATCGGTTCCATTTTTTAGCCGATCACAAGGAAATAGTTCTCAACATTCACGAAACACAAAATACACAACATTAATGAGAAATCTTGAGAAAATGGCTAGCAAACCAGAATTTAGCACACAAACAATAACATGTGCCGCCATGACAGACTGGAAGAAAGAGAAAGCATAACAAGAAGTGAGATGGCATGTGTGCGCAATTTTGGTCCGCCATTAAATGAGTGCTATTCATACATTTTTTTTTATGTTCCTGGTTGCGTGAGACTGGATAACAAAACAAATATACCTACATGACGGACCGGCAAACGAATGAATCAAAGGAACAAATGTGAACGAACGTTGCAAGCCTAAAGGATTAACGTTAATTATTCCGTTATTAACTTTGTTACTGGTAATGATTGACAGTCGATTGAGCTGTTGATTATTGTTTATGGTGCGGTTTGGCGCCAAAACTCGCAACTGTCAAGAAAACTAAAACCGTATTGTTCTGTTTGGTATTTTTATTTTATTTATACTTTTATCAACACAATTTTTCGATTATAATTTAAACAACATAATGGAAGATGGAGACTTTGACCAACGTCTCAGGGATTTGCAACGAGAATATCTGGAATTCTTGGACGATGAGGTTTGTATACCTAACCTAAATTGTTTAAAAATTTAGTTATACTTTATATTACTCTTAAATTTATACTAATGTAATAACTTTGTAGGAAGACCAAGGAATATACATGGAGAAGGTTAAGCAAATGATAGCTGACAATTCGAAGCGCTTGGTCGTGAATATAAATGATCTTAGGAGAAAGAATCCAGAGCGTGTCAGGAGTATGCTGGAAGTAGCGTTTGAGGAGCAGATAGCGTTCCAAAAAGCTCTCAAAGAGTATGTTTCGTCTATTGACCCGACATACGCAAAGGAACAAGAGGAATTCTTTGTTGCTTTTTCGGGAAGCTTTGGAAACAAGCATGTTACACCAAGGAGTTTGACATCGCGGTAAGTCTGAAAAGGTACATAAAAGTATGAATGCAATTCATAGTGAGATGTAACTCGTCACCTTTAAGATGACAGTTGTATGCAGGTAATGGGTGTGGAGACAGAGACCATAACGGACCTGAGTCTGATGGACTTGGACTATCCTTAATTATCGAACAACCATTTAGATGTAAAATTGAGACAAAAAAAAAACAATAATTGTTGCTAATGAGTGCATTGTGTGTAAAAAAGTTATGATTAGTATTTCAAAATTGCAATGAAAAGATATTTCTCTAACATAGAATGTATGTATGTAAACGCTTTATTGTACCAAAATTTACAAAAACAAAAGAATAAAGTTGTATCTCTTGTAAATGATTTGAATCTATTTTTTGATTAACCACCTTCAGTGCCAACCCTACTAATGTATCTAATAATAAGTATATTTTCATCCTTTGTCTTAAATAAACAGAATGTAAAATCTGAGACCAGTGTTACTATAGGCAAAAGATCGTATTTATGGTTATTACATTTACTCATGAATATGTTTTCTAAACTCTTGATATCCAACATACTGAGAAAAAATTAGAACTAGGTCATGTCTAATGAAAACAAAGTTTATGACAAATTAAAAAAAAACTAGTATTTGAAGAAGTTGAAAAGTTACTTTTTGTTTTAAAGATTTAAAATACACCAGCTATAACAGCGTAAGTTGTTAGATGTAACACATGATGCAAATAAATAAATATCACTATGACTGGATTTGTCTAAAAACCCTTAAAACTATGATGATTTGAAAATGATTTGGTTTAACATTATCAATATTATAAAATTATATAGCATATGATAATGTCAATCCCCGCCCCCTGGCTAGGTGGAGTGACAATCTGCGTAGGGCGGCTGGCAGAGACTGGATGAGAAGAACCGAGGATCGGGTTCAGTGGAGCGCCTTGGGAGAGGCCTATGTCCAGCAGTGGACTCTTACAGGCTGATGATGATGATGATGATGAATGTCAGTCAATATTGAATTTTTTTTTAATTTGCTCTCTAGTGGACTATTCAATGACTATAAAATTAGCCAAATAGTCACTTTACTGACTATTCAGCCCACTTGAATAATTACTTTAAATATTATGTGTGAAAAGGTACCTAGGCAACCTGATATGCGTGGAAGGAATAGTGACGCGCGTGTCGCTGGTGCGGCCCAAGGTGGTGCGCAGCGTTCACTACTGCCCCGCCACTAAGAAGGTGATGGAGCGCAAGTACACTGACCTCACATCCTTCGAAGCCTTCCCCACTTCTGCACTATACCCTACAAAGGTAAGAAGCTGTAAAATGTAACCAGCATAAATACAAGTGTTGTCTATACAAACTAATATTAGTTGTAACTGAATAAAATCAACAAGCACATGAGAAATAAAGCTCTTACCACAAAGTAAACTAAGATTTTGTGGCAGTGCAACTCACACTTGGAGATATTCCACCGACAAAACCATACACATATAAACAGTCCTAGCTATAAATGCAGTACGTATGTACTTATACAAGCAAGCTCTGCTTGGCATGATTGATTCACTGCATTTATGATTTCGACGGGAGCACGGTGGTATATGCTTTACTGCATATGCACTCTGCAATTGATGGCATACTGTTTTATTAAAAGCTTTTCGCCTGGAATAAGTACTTAGTATTAATTTGTTTGGCATATATTACTACTGATGTATCTACATATATTGTAATGGAAGGGGCAGAGAGAAATACTATCTATCAGTGGACATAGTCTAATGATGATATAACTACATAAAAAAGGAACCAGGGTTGGGAAGGGAGGGTTGCAAGTGGGAGCGGGAGGAATGGGAGGGGAAAGGGGATTAACACTTATTAAATTTCAATTTAAGTTAAAAAAAAAACATAATTCTGTAGGCCACGCGAGCGGAGCCGCGAGCACAGCTAGTCTACATTAAAAATATTTGGGGTCTAAGGATATATATAATAGAGTAGACCACATGAGGATCATTTTTGAATTTTATATATGTTCTGATTTGACTTCATATACGCAATATGTAATTTCTATATAAAACGCAAGCTCTGTGAGCACAGACTTAAGCGTTATCAAAAAATAGCGAATTAATAATCGCAGTAATGATCTTGTATCGAAACACTTCGTAGAACTTAGCCATGCGCAGTCGACGAATCAATAGCGCGTTGTAGTATAATGTCAGTGGCGCCATCTATTGACGTTTTACAACATTACTAGTGGTGATTATGTTGGTTTGCGGAACAATCATACTATCGATACATTATTGTATTAACAAC
This sequence comes from Esperia sulphurella, assembly GCA_947086405.1. NCBI lineage: Eukaryota > Metazoa > Arthropoda > Insecta > Lepidoptera > Oecophoridae > Esperia > Esperia sulphurella. The sequence goes on from OX352261.1 coordinate 2,584,341, forward strand.
AAATAATTGAAGGGGAAATGAAAAGGGCTCAATTGATCTGTAACATTGACATATATGGCATATTGATAATCTTTAATTAAGCCCTTCTCATTCTGATCCGACCCTGTTAATTGTTTTGCAAGACAATTCGTCTAGATGCCTAGTTCTAGTCAATCCAGTATAGATGCGGCAGAATGTACCACATGCCCTACAGCACAGCCTATTTCTTAATTGCCGGCTTCTATAAAAAAATCAATCTGATTTAGCTTGCCTGACTAACATTATATCTTGTAGTTCAATTATTTTATTGTTAAGCGACACTTTAATCAGATTAGGTGTAATAAAATTAATAAAAGCTTATTAGTCGTATTCTAATAATTTCTTTATGTTTACAACATTTCAGAATAATTATGTTTGGCGAATTAGCGAATATATCAACTTTTTTACAAATTATTAATTGGATTTCAATTAATTTTGTGACATGCATGAGAATATACAATAAAATTATAACTTAACTTTAGTCATAATGTATGAAATTTAAAGTATCCGAAATTAATGAAATTTAACTCCAAGCACATTTTCGGAATTCTTGGGTGGGAATATATTTGTTTTTAATTTATTTTTGGAGCCGGTGGGAACTAATTTTTGGAGCCCCTGGGAATGATCCCTCGCGCCATTTTGCAAGCTTAACGTAAAAAAAATGCACCGATAAATCCCTCCAACCTTTGCCGAACATTCATATTCGGCTAATCTCTAATAATATGTATAAGAGTCAATTAAAATAAATTTCCCAAATTAATTATTTCTATTATTATTTATCTACCAATTTAGACACAAACATTGAATTTTATTGTTATGAGTTACAATTCATAGTATCCTTTAACCACAGGATGACGAAGGCAATGTCCTAGAAACGGAATTCGGACTGTCCCGATACAAAGACCACCAGACCCTCACCGTCCAGGAGATGCCGGAGCGCGCTCCAGCAGGCCAGCTCCCGAGGAGTGTGGACGTGGTCTGCGATGAAGATCTGGTGGATAAATGTAAACCTGGAGACAGGGTGCAGATTGTGGGGAACTACAGGTGTCTGCCTTCGAAGCAGGGGAATTTTACTGCAGGGACTTTCAGGTAATGTACAGATTGCAGAGTTTCGACGTTAGAATCAAATTTAGCCATTTAAACAAGCAAAATTTGAATTACCATGTTATATGTTTTGTTTATGAATCACATATAAATTTGGAAAGGAAAGTCAATTTGATTGAAATGTACCAACCATCATAGTACCACAGAATAACTAATAATCAGTACTCCTTGCACCTAGGGTGGCATTGCTGAACGTCGCCAGCCTGTGGCATTTAGGGCCAAGTTAATTTAAATGGTTATGGTAGTACCTCCTTGAACATTCCAGAACGGTTCTAATCGCGAACAACATAACCCAGATAAACAAGGACATGAATTTGAACATCACCCTGGAGGAGGTGAAGGTGTGCAAGCGACTGGCCAAGCGGACGACAGTGGACATGTTTGACCTGATGAGCAAATCGCTGGCTCCATCTATACATGGCCACGACTACATCAAGAAGGCGATACTGTGTCTGCTGCTAGGCGGTATGGAGAAGATCTTGCCTAATGGCACAAGACTAAGAGGGTGAGTTCAGGCAAAGATAATATATACTAGAGTGTTCAGGAGTCGAGTCAGAAGCCTCAGTAGCCTAGTTGGTTGTACTCGCCTCACGTTCGTTAGGTCGGTCAAAGGCTGCATTTTGAGAAAGGGATGATTTGCGCATGGGGTGCATTTTGCGAACGGTCGTAGATTCAAACCTCGCCCGTACCAATGCATTTTTCGAAACTAAAGAACGATTTATTTATAATAAATACCAAATTTCGGTAAAGGAAACCATCGTAAGGAAACCTGCATATGCAAAAGAAGAAATTCTAGAAGGGTCGAAGTTTCGCCAGGTCTTCCTGGCCCCCTAAGAAGATAAGAGCAGTTGCTTGGAAATTATAAAGGTAAAGCGGATATACAGCCCAGCTGATGTTAAGCGGACAATGAAGCTTATGAACACATACACCTTTTTTAATCTGTCCAAAGGCTGCAGTGCGCTCCATGTCCATGCAGACTCAGAATGCCTTATATGCTGGCTTATTCTCTTACGCTTACAATCATAACTAAATGCATGCATTGCTATTTGGCAGAAGAAATTAGTAAGAGAGTAGTATCAACTGCACTAGAGTTCAATAATTAAGAGAGTGATCAAGTGGACGACAGCAGACATATCTGTTATATATATAAAAGGATAGTATGTTTATGTATGTCCAGCCTTTTCTCCATAACCACCCACTGCCACCCGCTCATGGTTGCAGTGGTAGATAGCCCTTGGTCTGCACTTGCAAGTAAGGGAGTTTTGTTACGGTGGGTGGATGTGGGTTGATAAAAATGTGTGATGGGATTCTATCCGTTTCTAACACATTGTACGGTTCATATAAACTCGATATTGTGCTGAATGGCCTGAAGTGCGTTTGTGAGTGACAATATTGAGAACTTATCTAGAATATTCCAGATTTTCTATTGTCATGTCAAAATTCGCACCATACGTAACTTATCCACGCGAACGAAGTCGCGGGCAACAGCTAGTATAACTATGATGACGCTATTATACACGCACTAATTCGGAGTTTCGGCTCGATCATCAGTGACATCAACATCCTCCTGATCGGCGACCCGTCCGTGGCCAAGTCGCAGCTGCTGCGCTACGTGCTGCAGACGGCCCCGCGGGCCATCACCACCACCGGCCGCGGCTCCTCGGGCGTTGGCCTCACCGCCGCCGTCACCACCGACCCGGAGACGGGCGACCGCAGGTAGCTCCTCGTATATAGTCGTAAGGAATGAGGGTGCGGTGCGGTAGGTGGGGACGTCGTGCTTTCACTTGAAGGGCTGTGCAGCAAGGATTTTGACAACTGTCACATTCACAATAAATAAATAATTAATACACTTCCCGACCGATCATATTGTAACAAATACAAATAATTTTATTGGTTCAAGAACATTTGCGTCCCTATACTATACATATCTATGTAACAAAAAAATTGGAGAAGGCAGTTGTTGTGATTGATGTTGCAAAAAGAGGTGTCAAACTAATTCAGGAATATTCTCACAAAAGATTTGTTTTGCTGATCGTTGCCGAAGACCGTAAAAATTACCCAGCTACTGCTACTGTATTTTCTCTTGAAAAAATAATATTCAATATTCGTTCGTTCACATTTGTATGTTTTGATTCTATACAAAGTATTGTTTTACATAAAAAATGTATTTCGTTTAAAGAAAATTATAGCTTTTTAAAAAAACATATTTTCAAAATTTTTATGTTATTTCAAGGAAAGTCCATTGGAATAAGATAAGTGGGTGGTAGCAGCAACATTTTGACTTTTGAAAAATACCCTATAGCTAAGGGCCACCGTACCGTGATTTACATAGTGGTAATTACCACTATGTAAATCACAACTTTATTTAAAAAAAACATTACTTCTGTAGTCCACGTGAGCGACGCCGAGGGTACTATAAAATACAGCTAGTACTAAAATATAATACAAATATCTTTATTGTGGATCATAGGTATAGAAATGATTACTTGTCATAAGTAGAGCTCAGCTTTTAGAGCTTAGAGACAACATTGTGTCGCAGTGAAGCATGCATTTAAAACAAAGTTACCAAAAAAATAAAAACATTTAAAAGTTAGATACAAATTAAAACCTTAAATTGAATCTTCACCGAGAAATTCTTCCAAACTATAATAGCATTAATAAGGGGATTTCTGTTTTTTTTTCTTCCAAAAATCCCTTTAGCGTCTCCATTGAGCACCGGCAGGGGATTTTTGGACAAACAGTCCAACAATCCCCTTAGGGGGATTTTTGGCAGGGGATTATTAGAAGAAGCCATTGTCGTTTAGACTGGAAGCTGGCGCCATGGTGCTGGCGGACCGCGGCGTGGTGTGCATCGACGAGTTCGACAAGATGTCGGACATCGACCGCACGGCCATCCACGAGGTGATGGAGCAGGGCCGCGTGACCATCGCCAAGGCCGGCGTGCACGCCGCGCTCAACGCGCGCTGCTCCGTGCTCGCCGCCGCCAACCCCGTCTACGGCCGGGTCAGTAGACACTGTACACTAAATAAATAATAAATAAACATCTCAGACATTCACACCAATTATCCAGTCCCAAACTAGGCAGTATGGTTACTAGATAACGGATAGACATACTTAAACATATAAACATCCAAGACTTGGGTACAAACATTCATATTCATCATACGAACATTTGCCCCTAGCGGGATTCGAACCCGCAACCTCCGGCGTGGCAGTCCGAGAGCTACCCGTTCCGCCACGGAGGTCACTTGGAATACGTCCTCTGCTTAACATCAGCCTCCCCGACACGATGACGCCTCCCAACTAGCACACTGGCGAAATATACAGACATCTATACTGATATTATAAAGAGGTAAAGTTTGTGAGGTTGGAGCGGGTAATCTCTGTCAAAGTCAAAATCATTTATTGCATATGAGTACACTTGGTACATTTATACACGTCATTTTTTTTTATCGACTACCGCTTCCTACGTGTTAGCGCTGTGAAGAAGAAACGGCGCAACAAACTTCACGCAACACATCTTTTAAAAATCAAGTTTGCATACAATTAATAAAGATTTTGCGAAGCTGAATTAACATTAGTACCAGGCGTCTTTGTCATTCAAATAATCGTTTATTTTATAATAGGCTTTCTTACAAAGTTGTTTTTTAATGTGAATCTTAAACTTTCTGTCCGTCATATTTAAGATTTCCTCTGGTAGTTTGTTGTAGAAGCGTGTACATCTGGATCTACTGAACCGATTTAGAAAATTCTTTTATCAATAGAAAGCCACGTTATTTGTGAGTGTCATATGCTAACCCGAAAAATTAAAAGACTTCGGAAATTTTTTACCGCCCAACGAAGTGCGCACGGGTCAGCTAGTAAGTTATAAAATAGGTCCACAGTGGAGGTATTCCGGTGTTAGTATACTTAACATCGATATACCTCCACTATGGACCTATTAAACTGTAAAATAGCTGCATTTTTCGCCAGTGTGCTACTTGGGCTATGGACGGCTGTCCATTGGGGGATTTGTCATAACCACCACGCTTGACAGGCGGATTGGTGATTGCAGTAATTATCTTAATGTACATAGGAGAACACTGCTGTTCCTCCCTGGTGCGATTGCTTAGTCGTCTTGACGACACCCACGGGAAGATTTAGGGTGGCCCTATTCTAAGCCGGGAACAACACTGCTAGTGTCATTTTCATACACATACAACAGTAACAAACAAGTATAGTCACGGTGAATGTTACTAAATATGTAATAAAGGAATCCAAGTTTGGAGGTCAGAGACATAAATCGAACTTAAGTTTCGAAAAATTTATAAGTACAGTTTATTTATTATAATACCACAGGCTTCTTGGTGGAAGAAATTATCGTGAGGAAACCTACATTTGCAAAACAAGTCATTCTAAGGCCTATGGTGAACTTTGGTCGCCGTTTGTGGACAGGGGTTTGGCACAAAAGATCCCTAAGTGTGGAAGACCGAAATATTCATACTCATTTATTTCAACCTTTTGTGACATTGAGAACTCTAGGCTAAATCGATATTGGGCTCGATTCTGAAGGTACAACGTTAAAATTTGACAGCACTAAAACTGTTGCTATCCTTGTCATACAGTATTATAAAGATAAAGACAAAACCAACTTTAGCTCTGTCAAATTTTAAATTAGTGCCTTTAGAATCAGGCCCAATGTTTTGTTTACTCTAATTGTCTTGTTTTGTCTAATGTATAACATATCAAACTCTTCAAAATTTAACTAAAACTAAAATGTTATAGTAGTTCTGGGTCGTTTAAAATTCCGATTTTATAGCATAGAGTCATGATTTTACCAGCATCTGCTAGCAGAGTAACCTAACGTTTCAATGCGCAGTACGACCAGTACAAGACGCCGATGGAGAACATCGGTCTGCAGGACTCGCTGCTGTCCCGGTTCGACCTGCTGTTCGTGGTGCTGGACCTGGCGGACGCCGACCATGACAACATGATCTCCGAGCACGTGCTGCGCATGCACCGCTACAGGTCAGCCGCTCACTGTCTCCAGCGACAGAGGGCGTGGCTCCGTTTCTTACTACACCTCATACCATGAAGCAAAATAATTTTTCGCACCTCATAATTCACCTCAAAGTTTTTACCTTCATATGCACATTTTAAAGTCATCTGTTATCTAATTTAATAACCAATTAGTGTCAATTATGAAGCTAAAGGCGACTTGTGAAGTGCGAACAATTATTTTGCTTCATGGTATGACCTGTAGGGACATTAGAGCAGTACTTCTAAGAAGACCGTAATGTGTTTAGGAAACTTTTGGATTTTACAAAAAGGGGTCAAAGTGGTTTTCTAGATTTCTATGAAAATTACTAGAGTTTCTTCGCCAATCGAGGAATTATAATACATCAATTATAGAATCCTAGAAAAACCCTTTATAATTTTCAGCGACTGTCTTCTTAGCTAGCCGAACAGCGTTGTAGTCTAGTTTGTTGTGCACTCGCCTCGTGTTCATGAGGTCGTGGATTCTAACCCCGCCCGTAAGGATGAGGTTTATGATATTAATACGGTTTATATTACATGCTTTTCGGTGAAGGAAAACATCGTAAGGAAACCTGCATATGCCAAGGAAGAAATTCTAAGGCGTATGTGAAGTCCACCAAAACGTAGGCGTGTCCCTGGGATTGACTACGCTTCCTGGGCCCAGATAAAGTTGATTAAAGATAGTAATCGAATCATTTGTGAGAATTAAAGTTTAGTTAAGGAATGTACATATTATTGTACACATATATATGAAAATTGTCAATGTTCCTAATTCCATGCATTCGAAGTTGTGGGCGACAGCTAGTAATAAATTTAATATCTCTCATTTTAGAAATCCGAAAGAGCAAGACGGCGAAGTACTGCCAATGGGCTCAGCTGTAGAGATGCTGTCAACAGAGAACCCTGACAACGACGCAAATGAGGTATATTGTTATTTATATATAATAAAAAATATTATTGCAGGAACATAACCCATAAAAAATTAACAAAATCAATTAAACTTTTAACTTAATTAATAATAATTATAATGTTGTCGCACTTGCTGTCTTATTGCTAACAGCGATTTCTTCCAGAAAAACTTAAAAAAATCTTTCATATACAATTGTTGGCCCATATATTTGTTTGTGTCACTTGTTATGTATGAAATAATTATTTGTAGAAATTGCTCTTAGTCTAGATTTTATATATGTGAATTGTCCTGTCTTTGTCTAATGCCCATATGCAGGTGAATTTTTTTTTACATATACCTACATACATTTATATGTTTTTTAACATATATTGAAAAAAAGCCTCAAATCGCATCGCACCACTCGCCATCAAAATAAGTGTTCTTCATTATCTGTTACATATTCTATCTGATTAGTTATTTATTTGTGCAGGAGGCAAGCGAATCGATATATGAGAAATACGATCCGCTCCTACACGGCAACACTCGCAGCAAGAAGGAGCAGATCCTCAGCACCAAGTTCATGCGCAAGTTCATCCACATCGCGCGGCTGATGAAGCCCAAGCTGACGCAGGAAGCGTCCGACACCATCGCGGATGAGTACGCCAAGCTGCGCAGCCAGGACATGATGGATAACGACGTAGCCAGGGTGAGCATCTGTTGGCGGTGCAAAAATCATAAAGTCGTTTATATTTAATAAAAAAAAAAACGTTAACTTCGCATGTCTGTAATATATGGGGGTTTAAGGTTAAGTATTAGAACACATTTCTATCATTTTTGTCCTTTTTGTCTGTTTGTCTGTTCGTTTGTGCACGCATCACGTAAAAACTCCTCAACAGAATTTGATGATCTTTTTACAGAAACATACGGCTTAACTCGGAGTAACATATAGGCTATATTTCATTGCAATCGGTTTACTCTATCAAAAGTTAAGGACATTTTGTAGTTTTCAAATACATTAGTTATATACATTCTCATGTTGTTTTTTTTGTATGTTTTTTGTATATTTGTTTTGTGTGTCTGTCCCTGCCATTTTTGCTTGTATTACTAACACTTAGTTTAAGTTTCTTACTAACAATATATGGATGAATATCTGAAATAAAAATATTTTTATTTTTTTATTAGTAGGTATGCAATGGAGTATGATTATAATGTTGGTGCAATTCGGATAGCAACGAGTTAGGACTATATTTGGAGTTGTAGTGAGCGTGGGAATAGGAGTGGGCGAGGGCGTCCTGGTCGAGGTCAAGCTCGGAGTCTTATTGACAGTGAGATTAAAAATAATTTTGTAGTCCACGCGAGCGGAGCCGCGGGCACAGCTAGTATTAATAATAAAATTATTGGTCCTGATTATAAATTAACATTTCTTATTTGACAGACGCAACCGGTGACGGCGCGTACGCTAGAGACGTTGATACGTTTGTCCACCGCACACGCTAAATGTCGCCTTAGTCATCAGGTAAATTATATATACTTATTGCAAATATATATTTTATTTATTTATTTTTATTTAAAGCGAACTTAACAGCATGTCATAATTGGAACAAAATACAATGCAAAATAATACGTATTATGCCAATTATAAAGTAGATATAGATTGTGTTTGAGATGTAGTGTTTATGTAAAAGAGTGTCGGTGGGAGAGTGGAATGTATGTTGGAATGTATGTAAGTTTATACCGAAGCCACCAGTATGTCAGTTATCTGTTTGATGAACTGGGGTCTACTAAGATGGAACATGTCGACCCCCGGTCGTGCATAGTTGGTACAATAATAATTATGGTAAATACTAGCTTAACGCGTTACCCCAGTTCTTGAGACCTTTATAAGGACCGAAAATGGACCGACGACTTTTAAAAGTAGCCGGTAGGAAGCGGTTGGATGGGGGAGGGTCGAGGACCGGGTGGGCAATAGGTTTATCGCCGTCCTCAGCTAAATGAAGATTCTTCAATTACTCTTTATTGCATAATTAAAATACACAGACACAATACTAAAGTAGCTTGCAAAGAAGATCTAGATGATAACAATCCGTAACTAAGGTCTGATGAACTGTGAAATTTTTTTCATTAAAATATATCCTATTTACAGGTGACACAACAAGACGCACAAGCCGCCATTGAACTTGTCCAATTTGCTTACTTCAAAAAGGTAAGGACCTAAACTTTTAACATGCCAACGAAACTTGATTTCGGCTTTGATGACGCAATAAGTTGATGTTATAATTGTTTGCGCAGGTGTTGACGAAGGAGAAGCGACGCAAGCGGCGCGCGTCGTCGGACGGCGAGGGCGAGGGCGGAGCCTCCGACGGCGACACGCCCGCGCCCGCCCCCGCCCCGCCGCGCGCCAAGCGCTCTAGGAGAACGGTAACTAAATTTTTACCAAAATCTTGCATATTATTTATGCGTAGTGGCTATATGGGCTGCTAGAAAAGAAAAAATGCAGAGATTCTTTTATAAACAGATTAGACAACTAGTCGTATTTACCAACTAAATAAAATACATCGGTTTCAAGTACAAAAGCGGTTTCACATTTTAAATGCTATGTACAAACTCGCAAATTATCAATTCCTGGAAGCTGCACTGACTTGTTGGCCATCTCGATTTATGTCAGTGACAACATTTGCTGGGTGAGGAAATAGCAACGTAGTATTAGTAATTAGTAGTAGCTGTTACATGTCGAAATGTACAATTAAATATCAGTTTAAAATATTACAATCCTACTAATATTATAAATGCGAAAGTACGGATGTTTGGATGATTTGATGTTTGTTACTCAATCACGCTTCAACCACTGGACGGATCGGGATGAAACTTGGCACACATATGTGTTAGGTCCTGGAATAGGACATAGATAGATAAACTCTTTATTGCACACAAATTAAGAATAACAATAAAAATAGGTACAGATTTTTGGAAAGTGTACAAAGGCGGCCTTATCGCTTAAAGCGATCTCTTAAGCAGCTATCAGAAATACATAATAATTTGTGATGTTAAGTTGTTCACGCGGACGAAGTCGCGGGCAACAGCTAGTAATACATAAAAAAACATGGAAGTAGAAAAAGTCTAAACTAATCACCGTCAGCCTATATCCGTGCAGTTCACTGCTGGACGTAGGCCTCTTTCAAGCCGCCTTGCGTAGATCGTCGCTCCATCTAAATAATAAATATGCTCCAGCCGGGTGGTGCCCCGGACCCGTACGAGTTCTCGTCGGACGAGGAGGCGGAGCCCGTGCTGCGCGCCGCCCGCGCCGCGCAGCCCGAGCCCAGCGACAGAACCACCACCAGGTCGCAGAAGACTATTGAGCCTAACAGGTATGAAGTATGGGCAGTTGGAAGTTAAATATAAGAAAACATATCTATATATGTAATTATGTGTTATTTATATAGGTAAAAATTATATTTGATATGTAGTGTATATATTTTAGCTTGCAGTATTATGTATAGTATATTTTTTAACTAACATACCAGAGAATACCATATAGGCATTATGTCCGAGATTGTGCAATAAAGTTTTAAATAAATAAAATAAGAAGCATTATTTTCAGTGGAAAAGCAGCTTGTAGCTTGCTTGCTTCCATAACAGTAGTCGATTTGCTATTTTTTTGTTTTAAGAATTGGTCTGATATGCTCTTAAACATATGTTGATGTGTTCGTGGGTTGCAGTAGACGTTATCACATACATTTTCATACGTAGCGAAGCTAGTTAATGTGCGTAGTGACCGTGCGCCGCAGTCGTACATCGCGGCCGGTCATATTTTCTCTCGCGACTAAGCCATACATACGTTCCGCCGCTGGATGACATTAAATGCCTTCTGTTCCAGATTGACGCTGTTCAAGACAGCGCTAAACCAACTATTCCGTGGCGAGCGCGCTAACTCCCTACCCCTAGCGCGCATCACCGCGCACGTCAACGAACAGTACGCGCATGAGACGTTCGACGCGGCGGAGATACTCGCGGCGCTGGAGCGCATGACGCATGATAACCAGGTCATGCTCGCTGACGATATCGTGTTCTTGATCTAACAATTGTTACTAGTTGTATTGTTATGGTGTTCACAATGCCTTTGAAGATGTTAAGCAACCGTTCCATTTAACTCAAAGAATGGTATTTAGATACTAAGGAAATATCTGCCAAACTGATTCACTTAGCGACCTTCTCTCGTATCAGGGCAGATATAGATACGGAGTGAGTAATGCAGACGATGGAAATTGTATACAATAGGTACTGGCGGCGTACCCTGGCTTACCACTGGCTATCCATTGGGGGATGTTCCATAATCACCAAGCTTGGCAGGCCAATCGGTGATCGCAGTTATGATATATGTATGTAAACGCTTTATTGTACCAACATTGATAGACAAAAACAAAAGAATAAAGTTGAGTACAAAGGCAGACTTTTCCCACTTAGGCATCTCTTCCAGTCAACCTTAGAGTAACTAGATATTAATTGGTGTAATCTCTTAGTAGTCAACACCCGTGGGAAGATTGAGGGTATTCTAAGCCGGGAACCATACGGAAAATATGTACGTAGGTATAATTCTTTAGTGAATCTTATAAATAAAATCGTAAACTTCGCGTGTCTGTACATTGAAGATATTTGCAAAAAAAAAATTGGGGGGTCTAAGGATAAGCAACAGAACACATTTCGATCATTTTTGTCTGTTTGTCTGTTTGTCTGTTTGTCTGTTTGTCTGTGAGTTTGTGCACGCATCACTTAAAAACTACTTATCGGATTTTAATGGACTTTTCACAGAAACATGGGGCTTAATTTGGTGTAACATATAGGCTTTATTTCATTGCAATCGGTGCAGTCAATCAAAAGTTATGAGAAATAATAGTTTCCGAAAACTCGCATACACTGCGAAGTTTGTAGGGTGTAAATGTTCGACTGAATTCGTGAGCGGTAGCGGGAGCGGGTATGGTACCAATGTAATGCGAGTGTTTGAAAATTCGCATAACTTTTGTTTGAGTTACTAGATGACGATGAATTTGTGGTATACGTATGCAACAAAGTAATGTTGATCGGAATTTGGATTGCGATGGATTAGTTACGAGGACTACATTTGGAGAGACGAGGGAAAGAGGTTTTGAGGGGAGGGTTGAGGGAAGGGTTGAGAGGAGTGTTGAGGGGAGGGTTGAGAGGAGTGTTGAGGGGAGGGTTGAGGATCTGGACCTGGCCTAGGTCTGGAACTGGACCTGGCCTAGGTCTGGAACTGGACCTCGACCTCGACCTCGACCTCGACCTCGACCTGGACCTGGACCTGGACCTGGACCTGGACCTGAACCTGGACCTGGACCTGGACCTGGATCTGGACCTGGACCTGGACCTGGACCTGGACCTGGACCTGGACCTGGACTTGGACCTGGATTTAAAGTCTGAGTGGAAGTGGGATAGGGAGCGGAAGTGGGAATGGAAGCGGATCCTGTAGTCCACGCGAGCGGAGCCGCGGGCACAGCTAGTTAGAAATAAAAATATACGAAATTGGCAATCGACTGCCGCCTACAAAATCAATCGTTTGCATTAGATTGCAGTGATTTGTATTTTGAAGTCACTGGTGCCTCGCTCTGCCAAGATGTACCCACAACCAGCGGTCGTGCTGCTGTCGATACTCTCTTCGAATAGATAATGATATCATTTTCCGTTTTGTCATAAATTTTTACAAATACCAATGGTTTTAGAATCGTAATTTAGTATTTTATTTACAATAGCGAATATAGATTACCATAAACAGAACAATAGAACTGCCTATTTAGACTGTCAGCTTTACAATGTTGGGTAGGGCTTTGTATATTGCCGGCAACATAACTGATGAATCGTAACTTATGATTAATTCATAAATTATGTATGATTTATAAGTTATGATGCTCAGCTCCTTATATTATTTATAATTCATAACATATAAGCAGCTGAGCGTACTTTAACCTGCAAATCATGCAATGAGGATTAACCACTTAATAAGATGTTTGATTTTTAATTAGTATGGCATATGCGCAGATTTAATTTTTTAAATTATTAAAATCCACCAGGAAATGACGAAGTTATTAAAGTTTATTTAACGCAACTTTCTAAAACGCGCGCGCTTTTTATGTCGACGTTACTTGTTACATTGTTTTTGCCCTCTCGCTCGGATTTGCTCGGACTGAGCACACTTCCCGCGACGCGACGGATGTTACTTCCGTTTTTGGGAAATATTGCAATGAAATTGCTGTATCTTCGTCATTTTTGATCCGATTTAAATTACTGAGTTAGTGATCACTGGTTTTTCATAGTATTTATTGGGTTTTTAGCGCTAAATATCTGCATACTAACATACAAAAAAAAATTGACTGATCCTTATTGTTGTGATTTTCATAATTAGCAATCCCCACCAATTTGATTTTTGTGCCGTCTATGAAATTGTTTTAAGCCAGTACAAATTTCAATGTATGTTTGTAATACTTTTGTATCAATTATAATTAAGGATAAATAAATCGTAAACCTATTTGATAATAATCAAAACTAGTTTTATTTCGATCATTTCATTATACTTTAGTCACACTCCCAGCACTCCATACAAGCGCACCAGCCTGTTCATACACGTTTGAGTATTTGCGTAAGGCTGCTAGGAAAGGGACAACGTTAAACATCAACAACATAAGTGCTTCTCTTTCTAATCTCTAGCGTCGATCTCAGCGCCGGTCGATAGCGCGTTGGCGTAGTACCCCACGGCGGAGTGCGGACTGACAGCAGCCGTGTGAGTGTCGGTTCTTTACGTAGGACTATCCTCTGGCTTTAGTGCTCAAAATCTACACACTAGGTAAATTATAAAGCAACGTTTGTTCGTTCAAGGAAGTTTGTTGAGGTAAAACAAAGTCTTATAATTATTGTAACTAATATTTATTTATTATTATTTCCTACCCCCTTTACCCTTCATTTTCCCTTCCCTATTTTTACCAGTTTTATTGAACTTATTGAATTTTCCACCAAACACCTTCTTTTGTTTATAAGGCTTCGCTCCATCTTTGTTGGGTTTATTTCTTTTACCACCATCTTTGCTATTTTGGAATTTTCTACCACCGCCATCTTTGTTTTGGTAGTTTCTGCCACCGCCATCTTTGTTTTGAAATTTTCTACCACCTCCATCTTTGTTCTGGAACTTTCTATTCCCGCCATCTTTGTTCTGGAAATTTCTCTTCCCATCTTGGTTTCTCTGGAATTTCCTATTGCCAGATTCATTATTTTGCACTCTCTTGCCCCCATCCTGATTTCTCTGGAACTTTTTCTTTAGCTTCTTGTCCAGTCTCATTTTCTTAAAACCGCGCGGCGAGTCGTCATCGCCTTTGCGTTTTCTTGAAGGGTTTGCGCTGAACAGATCTGAAATACAACAAAGTTTCATCACAAGTTTTTCACCACTGCACCTTGATAGATAAATCAACAAAGTCTCCGCTGTCCATCCCCGATACACAAAATACTATACTGCCTTCGCCAGCGAGGACGGGCCTGCCCTTGCATTAAACGGATACGCACACAATAGGAACGTTTTCATTTCTGTTCTACCGCGCATTACACTAAAATGTACATAGATAAAACGTACCCTTCTCAGGTTCAGCGCCAACTTCCTTCCTGTAGTACTCCGCGTCGTCATCATCTTGGTCCATATCACCGGCGTCGGCGCCCTGGGACTCCGCCGCTGCCAGCTCCATCAACCTGAATAACAATCATCGTCAAGCAAAATCAATTCAATAGCCTATAACTACATTCCAATGTTTCGACCGCCTCTCACTCGAGCGCCGTGGGTTCGATTCCCACTGGGGACACAACTTTGTACAAGTTCGTCTCGGTCTGGATATTATATTTCTAAATTGTCCTATCCTTGTTTAATTCCCATAGCACAGCAGAAAATCTTAATTTGGGATTAGACAAGTGTAGTTTTTTATTATTTTCCTATAGTTTCAATTATATTTTATAAAATTTAATTTTTTACTGTATGTTGACTTGTAAAAATTCCTTACCAATGATTGATTGATTGGACAAGTGCACAAAAACGACTATGATCATCAGCGTTTGTTATTCATCTGTTCTCTCACCTCTGGCTCTCTGTGATTTTCTTCTTGATGCCATCGAGCGACTTCTGCTTGAGCTCCTCTTTCTCGCGTTGCTTCTTCTTCACGTTCTCCTCCTGCTGCGCTTTGCGTTTCTCCTTCTGGCGTCTGTAACGTATAATAAAATAGTAGAGACACCGAATGGAATCATAGATAGATAAAAGTGAGCGATGTCATAGTAATCATAGCAAGTCTGCAAAGTGTTTGTCGTACACAATATGGTTCCGTCTAATTAAAATCTGGATGGAAAACCTCTGAAATATATTTTTTTAGGTTCATAGTTTTAGCATTTCTTACAACTTCAACGTCCACTAGTTAAAGCAAAGATATATCAAAGATAAGCAAATACACATCACCATCAGCAAAATAATTTTTCGTAGCTCATTGTTTCACCTCAAAGTAACAGATGCATATTTTAAAATCATCTGTTATCTAATTTAATAACCAATTAGTGTCAATCATGAAGGAAAACACTTTGAGGTGAAACTACGAGCTACGAAAAATTATTTTGCTTCATGGTATGATGTATAAGTATTTATTTCAAAACAGTAAAAAGATAAGAAACGACTCCTCGTGTATAATAGAGGTTGTGTTATCGCTTTTTGCTTCATAACTTAACTTTTTTCTATATTTCATTCCGAATCAGTAGTCATATTAAAACAAACGCATTTGCGTCTCGAAAACAAAATTAATAGATGGTGTTCCTAAGTGGACCGCAAAGTTTACATGGTATTACAAACCCGTTTGTGCTTTTAGGAGCAAATAGCGTTGGTTATCGTACGACTATTTTGGAATGAAATATACGATTGGAATAGTTTACAATAAAAAGATCCGACGATTTTAGACAAACCGAACCCAATAAAGACGAGCTTCATTTATAAGGTGTGCAAAGTTCGATATAAAATAATTTAGTTACCTCTTAGCTTCCCTCTTCTTCTTGATAAACGCCTTTTCCTCGTCTGTTTTTTCTACCAGCTCGTGGAATAGCACTTCGCCGTCCATCAGGCCGTCCTCCACCTAAATTATAAATAAATATAATATATACATACGCTTGTCTAATTCCAAACTAGCATTTTCATCTGTGCTATGCACATTAGACATGTATAGAACAATTCACAAATATAACATCCAGACCGGGATCAACTTGTACAAAGTTATGGCCCCAGTGGGAATCGAACCTACGACCTCTGGCGCTCAAGTCCAAAATGGCCTGGCCATTGAGTCAACGAGGCGGTCAATCAATGTGGATTACATGTAAAGTTGTAACGAGACGCTTCATTGTCCAGGGGAAAATCCTCATTTGGGATTTAAACTTACCTAATTTAGATTCATCATCATCTGCCTGAAAGAGTCCATAGCTGGACATAGGCCTCTCCCAAGGCGCGCCACTAAACCCGATCCTCGGTTCTTCTCATCCAGTCACTGCCAGCTGACTTAAGCATATCGTCGCTCCATCTAGCCAGGGGGTGTCCCACACTACGCTTTCCCAGTCGCGGTTTCCAGTAGAGAACTCTTTCGATTTACCGTATTATATAGTCCTCACCTTGATGAGTTGGAAGGATATCCTGGGGCCGAGCTCGAACAGTCTAAGTGCGGACTTGGACTCAGCGGCGGCCCCTCTCGAGGCCAGGCTCTGCGGAAGTACCACCTGAGAGTTGGGATCATCTTCGAACTCGCTCTCGGACAGCAGGCCCGCTCTGTGGATGACAGTTTTTTTTAATCCTCATGGGTGTGTGTGACCTCAATCTCACCTGATGGTAAGTGACGATAAGGCCTAAGATGGAACGCGCTTACCCAGAAGATGCCTATTCAATCTTCCTTTAAAAATATCCAAATTGTACTTGTCCGGTTGTCTCCCAAGCTGGCAGGGAGTTCTATTCCTTAGCAGTTCGCATTATGAAAGAGGAAGCAAAACGGTTCGTGCGAGAGCGTGGTATGTCTACTACATAGGGATGAAGTCCCTCACCACGCCTAGAAGGGGGATGGAGGAATCAAATCGTGCAACCTAGTTAAAACTACCCACATTAAACTACTGAAAAAGAAACGATTTGCTAAGATACCCAATAGCACACCCCCGGTCTCCATACAAGCGAACATATTTAATCATCTACTACTACAGGAGCACCCGGCTGTCTGTACACGTTTGACAGTGTGCGTTATAATTGTAAGGGCTACTGGACTAGGGCTGCTAGGAGAGGGACAACGTGTCAAGAACATAAGTGCTCCTCTTTCTAACTTATAGCGTAGATCTCTCGGCGCCGGTCGATAGCGCGCTGGCGTAGTAACTATGTATCGGCGGGCGGCGCGAGCCGACGACGGCAGCTCAGTAGTGCATTCTGCACGCCGTACCCTATTTTTCGGACTAATATAATAATAATATTGTGACAATGTAATTTAAATTCTATGGATATGTAGCATGGCCCTTCTATGATGTATTTTAATGCATCAACTTACTTGTCAAAGAACTCAGACATGTCTTTACAACGATTCAGGTTGGGTATTTTGCCTTGCACCATCTGAAACGAAATAATTAAATTCAAAAGTTCTTTATAATTAGTTCGGCAGAGCCACAGTCTCTGATTAGAAATCTGACCATGCAGAAAATTTGTCCTGGAAATGTACTATTTTGTACTCGAAAATTAGAATTTCAGCCGTTTAAAAGTCATAGGGGTATTGGTGGCTCTGCCAAAATGACGTCACTACAGCAGGCCACGCTATATCTCGGAAACTACAAAAGATATCAAAATTCTGTAATAGTACAAAATTTGTACTCGAATTTGTCATCCACATATCCAAAATTCAGATCTCTAATGCTTACCGTTTCCGAGATATTCGGGTTTGTTTGCCAAAATGACGTCACTACAGCAGAGCCACGGCTATATCTTAATAACTACAAAAGATGTCAGAATTCTCCACATATCCAAAAATCAGAATTTGTACTTCTGCCGTTTAGAAGATATAGACGATTGTTTTTATTTCATACTAAAGGTACAGTTGACAAAAAAGAACAGGATTGAAATACGATTAATATTTATTATTACTTTGATCGACTTAATGAAATCAATTTAATAAATGACTAGACTTCTGATTATTGCTGTAATTAATTGTTGTCAAATATGTGGATGAAAAATTAGGTTATGAGAAAAAACAAGTTGACACGGGTATATGGAATTGTACAATCCTAGAAGTGTAAAAAGTTGCACAGTACCTTTTTAGTTCCCCTGTTGAGTCCTACAGGCGTGGCTCTGATCACGTAGTGGCGCATGTCTATTACTTTGGTGGACGGATTATAATTCATCAGCACGCAACGGCGAATGTCCTTCAGTTTCACCTTTTATCAGAACAAAAAGATGAGATTTTTTTTATTTATTTACTTTGAGGAAGACTTACAGACAAATTACAAAATAAATAATAGTGCAAATATAAAAAAAAATGCTGATTACAAGCCCCCACTTATAAATAGCAATACCATTTCACAAACTTAATAAATAGTAAATATACTTAAATAAGGTATTAAGAGAAAACAGAAACTAACAACAAAATTCCAATACAAACAAAATAATAGATCAAAAACACAAAGATACAGACAGGTGAGGAAGGCCGACAGAGTCTGGTAGCGCCAGTATATTAAAATATAATATTATTATTATGGACATGATAGGCGAACAGCAAAATTTCTGAACTGGTGTATTTAAGTTGTTGAATTGTTAACTTGTAACACTGGTTTTTAAAGAAATTATTTAATCTGTTTTTAAAATTGTTCACAGAAATGGCATCAATAATCTTTGAAAAAACATTCCATGTGCTCACGACGTAGTGATATTGAAAAGAAAAAAAAAATCAATACTCCTGAATCCTGGTCATCAGGCATTGGGTGCACTCTGTGGTGGCCACTTACACGTAACACATTTTTTAAACTTATTGAAGTTAGAATTAAATAGGTCTATGCTGTTATTTACCATTGTCAGTTCGTTGTATTGTCTACACATTCTAATAATGGGATTGTAGTAGGATGTATTGTTTTTGTACACTTGGAGAGAAAATGTTTTAGGCACATGCGTTCGGAAGAAAGTACTGAAATTGAAGAGTGACAACAGAGAACAGACTGGCTGTTTTTTATACTTTTGTCAAATGTAGTTTTTTGTTTTCATTATACTTCTGTCAGGAAATGTGGTGATATTTTTATTGCAAAATATCTGCATTGCTCTACAGCCCTCACAATATCCTCAACATTTGGTCCTTCGAGCTGGACACAGTCTGAAAAAAAAGTGCAATAATAAAAGTTACCGTATTAATGTTGATAGTAGGGAACATGTTCTGGAACATTGTGGCCATGAGCTTCATGTGCATGCCCTCGCCGCTGAAGCTGTTGAGCACGATGAGCGGCGCGTGCCGGAACGAGCGCACGAGCACGTACTGGCGCCGCAGCGACGACACCACGTCGCGAGACAGGCTGTACTGCGGGCAGGGACGAGAGTTCATTGCCAAATATAAATAAAATTACTCATAATTTTGCTGGACAATTGATTGCATATCAATAGTTTAGATGGGATCTAAATAGCTAACATTATCGATACCAAAGCCATAATCATAAGGTAGATACACACTTTTCACATGCAACGCGACGTCGCGTGACGTGTTGATAATGTGTTTCTGGTCATAGCATTTCGTATGTTTTGGTTTGACTTCACACGCGTTGCGTGGCGTCGAATCGCGTGTGATATTTCTGCCTTTAAAAATACTATAGAGTATAATCAACAGATCAATATAATCGACTTAGTTTGCAATACCTTCAATAGTATCGATAGCAGGTTCTGTTTCAATTTAATTGACACTGTTGCCATATCAGTTAAGATAGTATTGCGGTATACCATATGCGGGTGGAGGGCAGAGAACTCGGTGTGGTGGCATTCATTGGAGAAGGCCCTGTATCCAACAGTGGATGTCTAAGGGCTGATGATGATGATGTATATGTATATTCTTTATTGTACAAATTTTATAACTAAATACAGTTTTAAAATATGGTGAACAAAGGTGAGCTTATCTCTAAAAGAGATCTCTAATGTGTAGGCCAAAGATAATATTAGGTTTGTTATATTTTTATTTTATTTATTAGGTCACCAACAGAGTGTACATCCAATTGTTGCATAAGGGAAATAATCTATCTAAACCAATTGCTAGGTAGTATCAATACAATCAACAGTATAGCTTTAGTATTGTCAACATTGGTATCAATAATATCAATTCATTTATAGTAGTAGCCTTTCTAACAGTAACCTTTTTAACAGTAGCCTTCTAACACAAGTCTTTCTAGTTTTTCTAATGGTAGCCTTTAACAGTAGTCTTTCTAATAGTAGACGTTACCATGAGTTAAATGGAAGCAAACTGTTTTGCGACAATATTTAAGTGCAAATGGCTGATTAAATACACTGATCAATATGGTAATTACATTATGTATCCGGAAGGTCAGAGTGGGCCCGCGCGGCAGGCGCGCCATCCGCATGTAGGTGCCGAGCTCCGTCTCTGTGAACACCATCATGTGTGACACGTGCAGGTACCCCGACACTGACAGGAAGTCCTTGATTGTGTTCTTTTTTCGCTCCTACAAGTATCACAAAAACATTTATTTACATACCCATGTGGTTCCTGGCTTAGAATAGGGCCACCCCCAATCTTCTGGTGGGTGTCGTCACCTGTCTTTCGTTACCTTCACACTATCTGTGTCTATCGATGACTCCAGGCCTATCGAGCCAAGTTTTTGTTTAAGCAATGTTTTGAGAGTCACACGATCTTCCCCTTGTATACAAATGATTTCAAAATAACAGTGCAACAACACTGAATAGTGTTTGCAGAGCAATAGTTAGTTGCCATGCTTGTCTGCTGCTTCAGGCCTTAAAAATCAGATAATATACCACGCTTTTACCTTTAGTTGTGACGCTGTGAACGGCTCCATTATCTTCCTAAAATCTTTCGTCAGATCGATAATATCCTTGGTGCACTGCCCGCGGTGGATCACGAACGAGTGCGGAGCCTTCACGAGGTGCTCCGGCTCCAAAGATTCCTTCGTCGCTGAGTTTTTCTTTACACATTTACCTTTCCGCTTTCCCATGATGTTAACATGTAATAATTACTTATAATCTAAAAGAATAATTAGCATGAGAAGTCTTATTTTACTTTAACGTCCATGTAAATCACTTTATTTATATTCTTTCGTTAAAATAATAAATAAAACGTGCTAAACGGCTGAGTTTTAGGTTAGAACTCACTTTACCATGCTATTGTTGTCACTGTCAATCGGACTGATTGAGTAAAGAGCACAGGTAGCACTTGCTCGAAAATCGCATGCTCTCGTGCGACTAATGAGCATTTGTATCTGTACCTTATAGAGGGTAAAGGACTTCCGAGACAGTCAAGCTACTTGCAACGACTAAAAATGATTAACAAGTATTTTATAATCTTTAAATATCCTAGACCCTTTTGGATATAAAGTTCACGAATAAACTTGTTATAAAACATCAACAGGCCTCCCCAACCCGTCTGGCAAGCGCGAGGCGGGGAGTGTAGGCCAAACCTCCGTCCCTTGGTATTGTTGTTCTGTGCCTCCGTCTGACTCCGGCAGATGAGAGAGGGTTGTGCTCCTGCAGTGGAGACAAAAATAACCTGATGATGATGAATAAAGTTCTATGTCGACTTGTAGGTATTTAATGAAAGATTATAACTTCCCATCTTGCTATTCGTACTAAAACTAAAATGGGTAGGTATATTTCGTGAACTACAAACCGATTAATTTTGATTTTCGCAACTAAATTCCATGAATTCAGGTGAACGATTGACTAAATCAGTACCTCGCTATGTAGTGTGGTTCCAGAGATAACCAAGGTGGTAAGGTAGAATAAGATTAGATTTTGTATGGGAACTTTCAATCCCCTTTAATTTTTAAACGACGGACCGCTAAATCTACACTGGCATGCAGAATAAGGCATACACAAACCCCTATAATTGCAATTACAATTGCATATTCAGAATTGCAATCCGCGATGGTGGCGCCAGCATAAGGCAAACACTGAAGGTATGTACCTACCTTGTTCTGTGGTATGTACCCACTGTAATAAAAGTCGGTTACTGAGTGATAATGGAATGGGGATAGAAATAAAAACACTGCGAAACAAATCAAAACAGCTTTTCCCGCTGGTTTATTGATAGATTTCCCATACTTGCACATGAAATACTACACTACTCATTTGTCCAAGTCCCTTTATGATGCGGTTTCGCTATTTTTAAATCCTATTTAATTGGCAAAACAGTACTTTCGTAATGTGGGACGTTGGATAACATTGCTCGATATAAACCAATAAATACCAAGTTATTGCTGTGGAGTTGAGGATGATTGGTGATCAGTGGTCGCTAATTCACTACCTATAGAATAGATCGCTATTTGTTGAACATTGACTAGCCACGAAATATAATGTTGCCATTACCACGAGTTGGTAATAATTTGACAAGTTATGTGGCATCGGAGTAACGACTGGGATAGCAACATCCGCAGCTTCATTGCGCACAGGGCCGAATCTAAGAATTTATATAATAATATTAGCGCCCTATGCATAATATATTACTGAACACATTTTGCTTTTGCACATCCCATACGCTTTTACTACTTCTAATTTTTCAATTAGGTAAATTCAACTTTGTAAAATTACTATTCTTTAACAAACACACACTAACAATTTAAAGAATATTATACAAAACCGATATAAATTCTTAAGTTAATTTTACAAAAATCATAAACTCGTGGCAATGGTTTTGCTATTCGTGAGCACTTTCACAAATAAACTGTATAATTCTATAATAATCTATGTTACAGTGCAATGTGCAATATCATACGTATATTAAACAGACTATTCTACAATGTATGAATTAAAAAGAAATATGTATTTGGTAGCGAGTCCTACTCTAAAACATCAGAATGTAAGATATTGTATTAACTAGCTATGCAATATGGCCTAGCTCTCGCACAGATTTACTGCCATAGACAATCTTATACCATCTGAATAAGGCGCAAATAAACTGCCATTGATTAATTAGCCTACATCTAAATCTGTGATCGCCCCAATGCGTTGGAGCAGACGCCTACCTTCATTTGGCAAATTTATCTACTTTGTGAACACAATCAGGATGATAATTTGACACTCCTAATTCTGTGAACATCCTTTTGACGCAAACCCTTTTGACGCTCGGGTTAATTTTGCGTTTGTATCTGTATCTAGGAACACATCTGGGACTTTCGATCACAGAAAAAAATAGACAAAGTGCGATACGCATCCCACGAAAACTCCGCGCGTCGCCCGCTCAGTCTGCACTCGACCGTTAGCGTTCAAGCAGCATAGTTCTGCATCAAAAACTACCTTGCAAAAATGCCACCTTACGTAATTAAAATCGTGCAAAAGTCAATAAAACACGAAAGCGACTATCATTAGATTTGATGATTGAATACCCCCTTCAAATACAATATTACACAATAAAACGTATAATTTATAATTTCATAAGATTTCATTTGCTTTTGAACAGGGTACATAATATTTAATTTGATTTAATCCGAGTTGAATAATCGGCGCGCTCTTACTATACTATACTCGACTGTACGGGTCTCACTAACTGTGTGCGCGAACCGTACATAGATAGGTCAGGGGGTACCGAGAAATGATGACATATCTCTGACGCGACTGGTCGTGTATAGCGAGATACGCGAGTGCTATTCTATAAAATACAAACTCACGTGCGAGTCTCACTCAGGTGTCTTTTCACACTTCGAAACCTAATCCATTGGCATTTTGTAAACATTAAAGAGCTCTGTCGACGTAAAGTGAGTTCTTTGCTCACTTCACGTCGATAGTGCTCTGGAATGTTTACAGAATTAACAATGGATTAGGTTTCAAAGTCAGTGAAGTAACTTGAGTGAGACTCGCACGTGAGTTTGTATTTTAGAGAATAGCGCTACTGTTCTGTGATCGAAGTCTAAGTTCCAGACTGGGTCTGCGATTCGATTTTAGGCACCTGACTGATAAGGCTAATAAGGTAGATCGTCTTGGCATACACTATAGCGAGAACTACACCAATTCTCACCAAAACCGTATATAGTGGATACTTCGACAAAATCGAACCCCAAACCAAAATATACAGAACATCTTACATACAAAGGTGCAATAGAAAAAAATCTTAAAAAAGTGTGGTAGGCCGCGTCGGCCTCCGCCGCTAGTTTATACGTGAATACGTCTCGCTTGTAGCTTTAACATCAAGCCTTATCGTGACCTATCTGATAACTTGATAATACATAGACATCTGGATCGTACAACGTAAATTAAAATGAACTTGGTTTGATTATAAATTACAAGCACCTACATAAATAACCTTAACATCTGCACTGCACTGCACTCGGTAACAACAGTAACAACAACCATAAAGAAACAACACTAGACCCCAAAACAGTAATCCTAGTTTGAGGACTAGCATACTCTTATATGCAGTGTACATTTTTTTTTAATTTACGAAAGCACAGCACAGAAGTACTTTGCGTATGGGGCAAAATCTTATATATTCATAAGTCTTTCAAACAAAGATATCGCAGAATTTCATCACAGTATAAGACTCGTGCGTCGTCAATACACAAGCGAGCACTTTTCGAGATGATATTTGTTCTTGAAATTAATCATTACCAATGACCATGGAAGTTCATTATTACATGCTCTGCAGTTAACAAATATGTAATCATGTAAGTCAGTGGACTGTAAAATTATATCATTAAAATTTGACGATTGGTAATAAGCGCTGTTGCCCATGGACACCTGCAATATGAGAAGGCTGCAAATGTGTTGCCACCCTCACCCTGTAGACCCTACGCCTCGTAGTCACTTATAGTCAATTATACAGGAGTTTGTATTTCTTTGTTAGAGTTTTCAAACATGCATCAGGAACTCAATTTGGCTATCCATAGAACAGGGAATCCTAGTTTGGGAGCCGAGCTACTGCTTGTAATAATATATCTACATAGATATATATCTAGTATAAGGACGCAAATGTTCTTGAACCAATAGTTATTTGTATTGGTCTGGAGCTGAAATTTGGAACCAGAAAATGGCGATGTGATAGTTACGAAAATAACGGAGGCATCAAATTTTTGTTTTGTACGCCTTCGAGTGGAGTTATCGCAAGACGCGTCACAATCAGCAGATTCGTAACTAGACGGACCCAGTCCTACTCATCATTTCGGATAATGTCCGTTGAACTACAAAGGCATTTCGTACCCTCTAAAGGTCATGAGGGGTCTTACTACAATAATTATACGCCCATAGAAATCCTATCAAGATAGAATGGTGTAGTAGACGCGACACGCGTGCCAACGATGTGCAATATATTGCACCAACTATCAAACGCTAACTCGTTTCGCGCCGAGTCAAGGTCGGGTAACCATCGACAAAAAAAAATCTGGTGCCATATTGTGTGATTTCTAACTGCAGTACTGTTTCTCCTCACTAGAAACGTGACCGCGAGGCGTAAATGGTGCGCGGTATACGCGCGCTGTGTCCGAAAATCGGCACGCGCGAGACTGAAGTAAACAAGTTATGTAACACTTCTACCTATATTTCATTCCAGATTCATAGTCCTATGAAAACCAACGCTATTTACGTCTCGGTAACATATACATGAAAGGGTCACCAGCAGCAAAAACAGGTTTGTATTACCATGTAAACTTTGCAGTCCACTTAGGAACACCATCTATTGTGTATTTTGTTTTCGAGACGCAAATGCGTTTGTTTTCATAGGACTATTAATCTGGAATGAAATATATATTAGTTTCGGTGTATACACCAAACACATAACAGAATATGCCACAAGTCCAGTTAGAGATTACCAAATGGTTCTGTGGTTCGAGGGATATTAGGTTCCCAGTCTGCTAACTTTTAATTTATATTTTCTATGTGGCAAAGACGTATTCACATCAAACCTATATGTTTCGAAGAACTAGTAATGAAATATTAGCTTTGTACAAGTTTTAAAAATCACAAAGAACAGACTCGAGTAATGTGGTTGTTACGACATAATATAAAAAAGCCCCTATTTTTATCCCTATTAAATTATCTATTATTATAGTCATTTCTATACTAAACATCAGTTAAATATCGTATAATTAGTTTATTAAAACATATTTATAGTGTACGTGGGTGTGCCGAGGAGTTTCAAGTAAGACAGCAAGCACTTCACAATCGAAAACTCTTTTAATTTCAATTGATCCGTTGTTCTGTATAGCTGCATCGCACTTACGTAAATTTACATTTGAGGTTAATTTCTCTATCTTTCTTTGAATGGCGTGTGGTTTCCTCGTAAGAATAGGGCCTCCTACAATATTCCCGTGGGTGTCGTCAAGGCGACTAAAGGATTGCACTAGGGAAAGCACCAGTGTTCTCCTGTGTATATTAAGATCATTACTGCGATCACCAATCCGCTGCCAAGCGTGGTGATTATGGCAAATCCCCCAATAAACAGTGCAACAAAATATTGGGGAGGCTTATCTTAACAGTGGACATATTTCGGCCGATGAAGTTTCTTGAGATATGTTGAATAATCAAGTACACTTTGGAGCGTGGATATGAGTTTGTATATTTGTTCGATAGCCTAAGATACTCAACCGATTTTTACAAAAGTCTAGTAAACATAACTTGGCTGGAGTACGTTGGTACCGGTCACTATCCAGAAAGGGAGAGCCAACTGTGAAAACCGCCTCGTTGGCTTTGTTATGGTAGGGTTGGACTCGAGCGATGAAGATAAAAGGTTCAGTTCCCACTTAGGATAACTTTGCACAATTTGTACAAGTTGGTCCGATTTGGGCGAAATATATCTGAATTTTCATATCCTCGTCCAATTTAATTCTAGTTTGGAATTAAACGAGTGAATGTATGTGTATATGAATCATATAAGTATTAATAAAAGGAAATGAGAAATGCCAACATGTATGCCCAGCTTGGCGATTTGATTTTGTGATCCACCTAAGGTTACAAGATAATATAAAACTGAAAAGCAAAACATCCAACAAACACTGCCGAGTCCGAAATCTATACGATTAACCAATTCCACTTTACTAGTAACTCTGAAACTAGATTTTTAAAAGTGCCCCACATCGCGCACCATCCCGTTAAAAAAGTTACGGTCCAGCGTTACTTCAAACTCCTTGGTATTTTATTTTAGTCTGTGTACAACATCTGTCTAACTAAACGCTGAATGATCAGTAAAATATTCATTTGAATACTGAAAACATTAAAGATATTCGGAAATAGGCAGAGCGGAATTACAGTAACCAGACGTTTTAATAACATCAATAACGACCATGGGGGAGGGTGAATATTCGAGCGTTTCAACCGCCGTCATTATCCTCCCCTTTAAAAGTAGAAGAGACAACACCAGTTCATCGTTTTTATTATAAAATAAGTTTCTAGTCCGTGCACAGATTCTGCACAGGTGAAATATTTAATTAAATAGATTCTTTTTCATCTACTTTTGGTGGTCAGGATAATGACTGCGGTTGAAACGCTCGTAAATTCACCCGGGACCGAGTTGAGGACCTGATGAGGACCTCGACCGAGTTAAGGACTTCACACGGTGAGGTAGGAGGGAACGTCAAATCATAGAATACGTAATGTCAAACTTGCAATACCAGTGTTGCTATATTTAACTTTTTATTATTTGTTGTCACATTCCGGTCTCTAAGTTCGGTCCCCCGTCTCTTTAAACATTGGCTTACATATTTTGAAAACATTTACAAATGTAAACTTTTTAGAATTTTACAAATTTTAATTTAGTTATATAAATATACTAATAAAATTAATATAAGAATTAGTTCAAAAAGGAATTATATACGTATTAAAACTACACGATGCTGGTATCGCTCTACCCATTCCAATCACTAAATGCGAATAATTCATGTTTTCTTAAAAAAATATTAAAATTAGACAACAAGATTAATATAAGCAATAATATTAATATGTCATGTAGACAGATGTGATACACAAACTGTGTAAATAATAATGTAAGCGAAATGACATTAATCCCTTTAAAAAATAGGGTACGACGATCCATGCGAAAATCCCAAAATAATGGTACTTTGTAAAAGCGTAAAGCTATGAGAGAAATCATATACCGTGCTGCAGCTTTTGTTGTACGATGATAGGACAATAGTATAAAGTTAAGTGCAAATATCATAGACACGAATTGTTCTAGTTCCATATAAAAAATTGAATTATTAATATAAATTTTGAGTTACACTTTTTATAATGCGATGTCAGTGTCCGAATAAGCCACAAAAACGATACTTACGATACTTTTAAACGACAGTTTCAAAGTACTGAAAGTGTGTCACCCGTTTCCATAGTTCAAATTTCGTAGAGACATAACTACAAAAAATCGCCACTCTCCCCGTACAAAGCATCACAAAAATACTACAAAGAAACGTGTAGATGTTAACAGAGTAACGTTAATACCGAACACAAATCATTGATAAATTATTAACAAAATATGTTCATACGCAAAAAAATATAGTTAATTTGCGCCCGCAGATGGTAGGTGCCGGGGGGCGCGCTAGTTCGGTGGTGAACTAGACCGGAGTCGTGGCGACACAACGTTGGTGCTCGTGTCGCTTCTGTCCAAGTAGAGGCCGAGTCGTTTAGTGTTGATCCATCTGAAACAACCAGAGAACATAAGCATTAAACCCCACCATAGAGTGACGCGCCGCATTCTGATATTACGTGTTTTGATATCACCAACAGAACTGGGGGTTTTAATGGGAAGGACTTTTAACCAGTTAACAGACAATACACTTTAATTGTTTGATTCAGTACTCAAGGGAGCGGATTGAACTAGCGAACTCAAATTGTACGCGGAGCCACTACTAGAGCTACCTTCTCGTGGTAACCATTGATAAGTAAACGGTCAGTAAACGAATAGTATGACCCGCTCTACCAGAGTGACACACAAGCGCAATAAGATTCAAAATAAATAAAATAGATATAATACAAAATAATAATTATATCATATGGATGGGTCATACTCGTTCATGAGGTTCAAATTCGTACATACGTAAAAAGAATTATTTATTTATTATTCACTTATGTAAATAAAATTTAACATTACAGATTTTAAACAATCCACTGCGGTACAATCACTTCTTATAATATAGATAGACGAAACAGGCATTCTTCTCTCTAGGATTCTCTTGCATTCAGTCATCAGCCGTCCTATGCCGTCCACGAACACGTCACAGTGCGCTGCCTCGGCGAGCAGAGAGCCGGACAGCTGCAGTGAACGCGCGACGGCTGAGTGCCGGTAGAGGTTGATATCACACCATAGGCTTTTTAGTGTAGAAAAACATCGTGAGGAAACGTGCATACGTGAAGTCCACAAACCCAAACAGGGCCAGTGTGGACAAATGGCCCGTACGCCCTCGTTATGAGGGTAGGCATCTGCCTAACAGTGGTCCTTATTTAGCTGTTAATTTTGAATTATTTTGTTTCTAAAGTTAAATGTTGGCGATGGGAGCGGCCAAAGTAGCTCTAAGTGGAACTTGATTAGAAGCCAGAACTAGATATTTTTTTATAACTCTTTATTCATACCTGTTCCTGTCCATTAGTCTCCTGCGATTTCATCACGTCAGGCAGGTCCGGCGGTGAGGAATATGGGGTCAGATCCAGAGCCTCGAATTCACCATTCTCCTTCCTGATGAATAAACCAATCAATAATGTAGTGAAAATAACCTTTATGCTAAAAAGCAGACAGGCGACGTAGCGAAACTTAGCAGTATGGCCAATATGTCAGCCTTGCGTGGCCTATATGGGCCTCTTGTAGAGTAAAGCGAATGAGGATAGACATTTTCTCCCTTATACGAAAGGAAATGCCTTATACAGTAGTACTTCTTTAGTATGTTCTTTCTTTTACATTCAATACTCTGTTGCTGTTTTTTCTTATTTTCCTTGGCAAAGGTTGTCTGGAAGAAATCGCTTTGAGCGATAAGGTCGCCTTTGTACACTTTCTATAAATCTGTACCTACTTGTTACTTTCTTATTTGTGTGCAATAAAGAGTTTATCTATTTATCTATCTATACAAATAGCCGCATTCCTGAGTATTTCGGCGTTCAGTAGAGGAAATAATTTGTTGCTGGGTGTCCCTAGTTTACTTACACTTTCTAAGAGATACTCAGAAACTATTCCTGGCATTGTTTCCATTATGGAGGCAGTTGAGGAACTCATTTTGTTTGTATATAGGTTTTTACAATCTGATATTAAAAGCAGTGTGAAACATGCTTGCTTACTTTTGTATTTCACCATCATGAATTTGTGGAATAGTTCTCGATCCGCTTTTTTATTGATCCGCCAAAACGAATACTCTTATGGCGAATATATTTTGTCGGCGGACAACTAGAGTACTACTGGACTGGTTGAACTAAAATTTGGAACATTATTGTGAGTTTTTGACATATTAAGTGGACTGTAAAATTCCTTGTAGTGTACTTAAAGAGTGACTACAATTATGCTGATTCTTATAATCACTATTTGCAATAAAAGTAAGATAACTATAATGAAACATTGTTTCATTGATCCACAATCTAATTGAAGTCAACATTACATTTTTAATTCAATAATGATAAGCACCTTATTGCACGGATTAACATTACATCCGCAAACTACTATCAGTTTTAGAAATATTGGTGAAAATACATGTAGTTGGTGAGTCATACTAACAAAATATAAGACGGTGTCTGATATCCAAATCAAGATAAGGGATTGTCTGGTGAAAGTATATTCATTGGGCATCTCTGTAATCATGGGCAACCAGTTACAGAGATATCAGATTGTCCCAAAATAAAAATCATTCCAGACTTCACACAATAAACAATAAAAGACTGAATAATTGACAGAGCAGTAATGGCCAAAAGAGCTATGATGAACCTCAAGAAAGTGTGGAAAAACAGAAGCATCCGCCGCAAAACCAAGATGCGATAGGTACGGGCCCTTGTCTTTTCAATATTTTTGTAAGGCTCTGAAACCTGGTGCGTTAAAAGTCGCGATCTTTCCAAAATTGATGCTTTTGAGATGTGGTGCTGGAGAACACTACTTGGTATACCATGGACAGCCATGAGGACAAATGACTCCATTCTTAAAGACATCAATATAACAAAATGGCTGATGACAAATCCACTATCTGCAATGAAAGGGCTCTAATCTTCTTCGGTCACATTGTGCGATCTCCCAAACACGACCTGGAGAAGTTCATCATCCTGTGACAGATGGAGGGCAGGCATGCCAGAGGACGAGCTCCGGCGAGATGGTCAGACCCGGTGAGGAGGGTGGCTGAATTATAGACTGTATATAGTTTTTTTTTATTTTGGTTCCTTGTTAGAGAATAAAAGCTCTAAATTTCCACTCCATGGAGAACATCATCATGTCATCCATAACATGGTTTTGATGTTACTTTGTTGGGTATGGCAGTATTTAATAATTCCTGTAACTCTGTTAAGATTGGAATTCCACAACCTTCACTCTATAACTAGTTGAGGGTCCTCAGAATCCAGGGCCCCAGCATGTTAACAGTTCTGCCACTCTATTGTTACACCACCGTGTCTACGTCTATCGTAATCTCACCTTAGAGCTAACCCAATGGGAGCCGGACACTGAGCCTTAGCGGTGGCAGATGTGAGACCATACTCTGCAAGGTTCTTCTCATCCTCCATCAGCTGACTGTCCTTGTTGAACAGCATCTGGCATGCTGGTGTCACCTTCAGGATACCTGTGGCATCATATAATTGAATATTGATTTATTCACCATATAAAACAATATTACATGAAATGCTTAGTTTATCACTCAAATGATGCATCATTTTAGCTGAGGCCAGGCTATATTATAATCTCTATATTGGAAAACCAATTTTGTCAACATTTTGTTTTTTTTTAGTATGAAACTACTTTATTCTTCGTGCTCTTTTGTCTGCAAAAAACCCATCAAACACTATGTCACATACTTTCGGAGACAGTCAACAGGACAAATAAATTATTTCATACCTGGATAATATGTATTTATAAAAAAAAAACTATTGTATTTATTTTAAAATTGATGTTTTAAGAGTTAATTGCTTCTTGCAGTACCTATAATGGCATTATATGTTGTTTCATATATTGTCAGAAACATGCAGTGGTGGTGATACATCATAATAATATCGGCCTACCCCTCTGGGACCAGGGCACGAGCATTATGTATGTATGTTACATTAGGTTTACGATTACACTTATCCTAATTAGTAGATTAGGAAAAGCGGAATGGTTGTCTGTAAGTTGCATCCCATTGGTGGCCACTTATCATAGCAGCCTCACTGGCCTAGTAGCTTGGTCATTGGACTCGAGCACCAGAGGTCGTAGGTTCGATTACCACTGAGGACACACAACTTTGTATAATTGGACAAGCTGGTCCCAGTCTGGATGTTATATTTGTGAATTGTCCATTCTTTGTTGAATTCCCATACTACAGGAGAAAATCCTAGTTTGGGATTAGACAAGTGTGTGTATATATGTAATAATTATCTTTGTTAGTTTTTTTTTTAAATCCCAGATAAATTCTTCATAGCACACAGATTAAAAATAACAAGTTAGGTACAGATTTAATGAAAGTATACAAACGCATCCTTATCATTGTAGTTTTGTTTAATGTAAAATAAAGTTTCCTTTTTGGCTCAATTACATAAGATTCTGACCAACAAAGACACTCAAAAAAATTTGACTGATGAAGATAAATTTATTGAATATGATTTTATCCAAAACTAGGAAATGCTCTGTTTCAGTTACCAGTTTCATATAAACTTGCTGATTATATGTAATATATGGTATATATATTTTTATTTATGGTTAATACTCTAAGCATATAAACAATAACATCAAATGATTAGTAATAAAGTTGATGTTAAAACAATGTTAGAACAATGCATTAGACCAAGATTTCGTCCTTGTGTTTAGCAACAAACTTATTTTTAAAAGACAGTTTGTTACCAGAGCAATAATAACACGACGCACAACAACAAATCTTCGAATACCGTCCCACATTGTACCACGACTAAAAATAGATCTTTCTCAAATCATGCAGACGCGCACTCACCTTCAATCATTTTCTTCAGTTCTAGAACAGTTGTCGTGTCCTTGGCGTCAGTGAAGATGGTCAATTTTTTTCGCCTAATCATTAGAAAGACATCCTGAAAACAAAATTCTCTTTTGAGGTTACATGTCGAAACTAACATATCAACGTCAATAATTTCGTTGATTACACAACAAATTGGTGAGTATTCTACAAAGATATTAAAGCAATAAACACATACCATATTGGATTTTTTACTATAAAACTATTTTCTATTTTATTTTCAATAAAAAAGCGTTTGGCGAAACGCTCCAAACGAAATTATAAATTGACAACTAAACCCAACTAAACTGACTGCTTGATCGATCACAGATTAAAAATAATGCCATGACGGGGGCAAAAGTTATGTTTTATGCAACGCTGAAGAAGTGAGTAAAGGAAACAGTGCTATACAAAACCATATCTCTGATTTCTCTTGTAATCTGCAACTAATGTCAGTGTTGTAAAAAATAAACGTTATGTTCGGATACACGTCCTACTTTAATGCCGGTTGATTATCCATAAGTGTATACGAACTTTCTTTCAAATGTCACTTTGGCGTCTTGGTTACGTTCAGAACATACGATACGAGTGTTTGTTCAATCATTGTTATTAAACTCTTGTTTAGATTAAATCAATCCAAGTAAATTGTAAAATATCTTTTCGTCACTAAAAACTGATAACGAGGACATGTCTTAATGAGCGCAGCAGGTCCGGATGAGCCAACGTGAGCTGGATTGTCGAATGTTGGATTCTGCATTAATCAATAATCAATATGTTTTAAGAAGATACTTTCAGATCGCATTTTTCCGTGCTTCGTTCTGTGTTAGGAAAATATTTTTCCTACTTTTAGAAATGTTTTACACGTCGCGTCGTAGTTAATAAAATCATAAACTGCTGTTAACAAGTCATTGTATATTTGTTTTGGTACCATGTGAAATTATAACATTTCCGTTTTGTTCAAATTCTAATATATAACCTAAACCCTTTGTAGCAGCACTATGAGTTCCCAAGTTTGTGTGAATTGTCATAACAAGAAGACTGTGAACCTCACGGACAACCGGCTGGTCACTGAGAGCTGTGGGCATGTGAAATGTGTGGACTGTTTGGTTATGGAGAAGTCTGGGTGCCTAGCCTGCTTTGGAGAGACGGGAGATCAGGAGCTTGAAGACAATTCAGGGTCGGAAGTCGAAGTCAACATGGCAAATGGAAGTGCAGAAAATGATCTCCCTGTCGATAGTGATGAGCCCAACATGAACGGACAGGATGAACATGAAGACTTGACTGATAGACATCCATTGGCACCACATATCAAAATAGAAACAGGTATGTACATATTTTTATTAGGTATTACGACGCACACTTTTCTGACTATTTTATAATGGGAAGAGGAATATCAAGGGAATTGAAAAGCTTATTTATTCCATGCGAGGAAAGCCACTGGCAACAGCAGCAGTGCAATTGTTCTATATAATAAATAAATGATGTATAAAATTGATAATTTTAAGGTTTGCAAGTGCAACTTGTTAGCCTGTAATTATACTGACTTTGCTTTTAGGTAGCAAAAATAGGTAATTATGGTGTCATACATGACTTAAGCTCTGATTTATGAGAACCAATATAAATCAGAGCTCCAGTTATGTGCCACCAAATACCCAGTGTGGCCATTGCTACAACACCCACAGTTGAGACCAAAGCACATTGCTATAGCAGTATTTTTCAAACATTTTCATATAGTGTTTTGCTTATCTACAGGTATAATCATTTGCTTTCATCATTTACAGTGCCAATGTGGGCTTCATATGTGCTTATTAAAAGAGTTACAGATAAAAGAAAAGACTAAAGTATCACCCCAATGATTTAGCATACAATATAAAAATCCTCGCCAGCTAAAGAAAAAGATTCCCCAAGAGAACTGTTCCAGAAATTCCAGTTAGCTAATTGAGATGCCTCAATGGACATATTATAATGACTTCTCGAGTGGAGACCGTGATGAGAAGAAACAAGGATCACATTCAGTGCCTCGCCTTGGGAGAGGTCTATGTCCAGCAGTGGACCCGTGCAGCTGATGATGAAGGGACATATGCCTAGCAGCAGCCTGTAGCAAGGTACATGAGATGCCACTCATTTTTACTGTAAGTCCTAGAGTGACGGATTGTAAAAAGAAAATAAAAAAATGGTGTAGCATGAAAACTGTTTTTCTTTTGCTGGCAACACTGATGGTACCTGCTACCTCCTGCATTAGAATCCTACCACTAGTAAAAATTCAAATAGTCTTATATTTGAAAGAACTTTAATGATCTATTATTGTACATATTTTGTGTGCATCATTTCAGATGAGAAAGGCAGTAAATTGTTCACATGCATATGTGGTAAGCAGTTTAGTTCACGCCATGAGTCGCGCCAAGTGAAGTACCACGCGTACTGTAACGGGCAGCGGAAGCCGTTCCAGTGCCCTGACTGCAGTAAGGTAAAAAGTATTCTTAACCTAACATTATAAATCTGAAAGTGTTTTTGTTTGATACACTTTAACGGCTCAACTATTCAACTGAACCCTATGAAGTTTTACAAAAACATAACTAATGCCATGGAGACGTCCATAAAATATAATACGTCCACGTATGTTTGCGTACGTGTGCTACAGATTTTTATAAAACAATTTTGTGACCTTTCTTCACAGGTTTTGCAAACATTCTCGCATACTTTGACATTTATTAATGCAGTCACTGTCATCTAAAGATTGTTTTAAAGAGCTATTTGATAATCCCTCAATTATTTGATAGAGTTTCGCGGTGCAGTCACACTACTTGTACCACATGCGCGTGCACCGCGGTGAGCGCATGTACGCGTGCGAGACGTGCGGTGACACCTTCTACCAGATGTCTAAGCTGCAGCGGCACAAACTCAAACATACTAGTAAGTAACATGATTTTTATCCCGACTCCAAAATAAGGTTCAAAATGCACTACACAGATAAAAACCATATTTCGTAATGAGACATTGTTTTATATAATGTATAATATGGGATTTCATAATAATAAATTGAAAAATGTTGGTGATAAAAATATCATGTATCTTCCTCTAAGAATACTATTTGTATTTCAGTTTTGGAGTTTTTTAGATTAAGGTGGTATCTGAAGGCTTTTGTAACACTAGAGTCCAGTAGTCAAAACGAGTCTTTAATTTTTCCTGAATTTATGTGGCCTATTTTGATATATTTTAAATTATGATCAGATCTCTACCTCTGCACATATACTCAGTGAAGTCCAGCAATGGGTGGGGATAGGCTAATTACAATTAGCACTTAAACACTACTGAAAAGTAACATGAAATGGTCAAAAACCTGATCAGCACCGATTTAAAGACAAGAATTTTAAAACAGTTTCTTTTATATAGTTAAATTAAAAACAGAATTCATTTTCTGACAACATTTTCGATTTGCACAGTTTTACAGTTACAAATTTTAATGTGGTAATTAACTTACTTAAACTTTATTGCACATAGTTGCACAACTTAATGGCGAAGGCATTCTCTACCAGTCAAGTCAACCTTTGGATCATGCTGAGAGATTGTGGTAGGTAGGTGCATGATGTTGCAGCTTCAGTGTTTGTCCACTTGATAGATATTACACAGATATTTAGGCCTGAATCTGTAGATACACATAAAAAATTTGACAGTTGACGAATCTAATTTTAGAGATTCGTCTACATCTTTATTGTACTGTGTGATAGGGATAGCAACAATTTTAGTGTTGTCAAATGTTAACTTTGTGCCTTTACAATAAACGCCTATTTGAACCTGGAATGTTTGACTTAAATGTTATGGTTGAGAAACTATGATTTATTTATTAACTTTTTAACTGATACTGAAGTGTATATGTGTAAATAAAAACAAATAGCGAATGAAGTGAGATAACTATCTACGACTGGCTCAAAAGTACTTAGCTTCCAGAGCCCTAAAACACATAAAAAAATAATGACTTAAATGTATAAATTGTTACATAGAAGAGAAGAAGTTCGTATGCAACGAATGTGACAAAGGGTTTGACAACCTGACGGCGCTGCGCAAGCACGGCGTCACGCACACCATGGAGCGGCCGTTCCGCTGCGGCACGTGCGGCCTGCGCTACCGGGACCCCTCCAACCTGAGGAAGCACGTCGTCAAGCACGCCAGTGAGTATCCTACTCACCAAATAGAGACGTTGTCTAGTTCATACAAATCGTTACTAGATGGCGCGACTGGTATATTACAATGCACTATAATTTTCCGCAATGCATACGCATGCATACGTACTGTCATGACGAGTGTTCAATAAATTAACTTCGTCCGGGGATCGTAGTTTCAAACCTCTCACCTTTGGCGCACCCTGTACCTGTATACAGCTTAGGTGGTTGTGAACTCGCCTTAAGTTCTTGAGGTCGTGGGTTCGATCCCACCCCTACCAAGTTAAGTTTTCCACGCGGACGAAGTCGCGGGCAACAGCTAGTTGGTTAATAAACTGTACCACAGAATACTACTAATATTATAAATACGATGTTTGTTACTCAATCACGCTTCAACCACACGACGAATCGGAATGAAACTTGTCACACATATAGGTTAGGCCCTGGAATAGGACATAGGATAGTTTTTATACCGAGTAAACACCTTATTCCTACGGGATATATTTAATAATTTGTAATGTTAAGTTGTCCACGCGGACGAAGTCGCGAGCAGTAGCTAGTAAGTAATGATACTTTTACAAAGCTTGTTCAATTTTTGTAAAACTTACTTACAAAATTCAATGCAAATTAAATTACGCTCATGGATTTAAGTCAATGTTTCGCTGAACCGTTAATTACACATACATTGACAGTCGTACGTGATTCGCCTAGGGCTGGTACCTACGCTTTACTCAAATGCGGCACATCGCTCTCGTCACAGCGATTGGCGCCGGCAATCGGGGCCGCGCCGCGTAGTTATATTGTTAGCTAAAATGATAGCCGATAGAATGGACAGTCCTCTGGTGTGGATACTCACCCAGAATACTAAATCACTTTTAGTTATTAAATACTAACGTCGTTTAAGTCTTTACTAACTCTAATGGATCGATGTTGTCTTTAAAATAAATAAATTAAATTATACCTAAAGTGCAGAGTGAGACAGAGCTGAGTGTAGTCTCGTTTGACGTTGTCTCCAGCTAGGAGCATGTGCAGCATATGCGGTCGCGGGGGTGCGGAGAGCGCGGAGGGGGCGGCCAACGGCACCTCGCCGGGCGCGCGCTGCATGCACCAGGAGCGGCGCGCGTACCAGTGCCCGCGCTGTCCGCAGGCCTTCCACTCCAACAAGGACATGCGTCGGCATGCGCAAGTACACACAGGTATGGGAGCTCTTGTGTAGGACTACACCTCATACCATGAAGCAAAATAATTGTTCGTAGCTCATTGGTTATTAAATTAGATAACACATGATTTTAAAATATCCATCTGTTATCTAATTTAATAACCAATTAGTGTCAATCATGAAGGAAAACACATTGAGGTGAAACTATGAGCTACGAAAAATATTTTACTTCATTGTAGTACATGTGGAAATTGTCTCCTTTTAAATGTTTTTTTTAATACATTACATGGAGTATTATTATAAAAGGTCCTTTTGGTTTTTATCCACGATTAGTTTGGTCTACAGTTAGATCATGGCTATATATTTAGAAGCGGTGTCGTACAAGGCGACTAAGGGAATACATTATAAAACATCAATCAGGCCTCCCCAACCCGTCTGGCCAGCGCGGGGAGTGTAGGCCAAATTCTCCGTCTGTCTCCGGCAGATGAGAGAGGGTTGTGCTCCTGCAGTGGAGACAAAAATAACCTGATGATGATGATATATTTAGTACTATATTTGATGGAAAACCGAACATAGCGTCGCCGTAAACTGAAAATACCATCATGTAGAAAATTAAGAAGAAGATTGAACATCATAGATGGCGCCACAAGTATCAAGAGCTTATTAAAATAAAACTACCGTACTCGTCGCTAAATTTTCACTCTATGGGGACAAGTCAGGAGACCCCATCTCTTGCAACATGAGAGAACAAAACCACGCGAAACGTGGACTACATTCCCGAAATAAAATGATCCTGTGTTCTTTTGCCACACTTTTATAATAATCATTTATTTATTTCAATTTATGCCCAACTATAATACGTACAACTTTTGCTATAAATATTTAGGGCTACTTGACAAAACGGAGTGGTAACCACTGATGTTTTTGTAGGCACAACCTGTGTTATAAACACATTTATATAACTTTATAGTATTAAATTGCAAACCTATATGACTTCGTCTATTGTATTTATTTGTTTTAGACTCAAAACCTTACCGCTGCAAGGTGTGCAACCGACGCTTTCGGCGAAAAGACAATCTAGAGCGTCACATACGTAACACACATCCCGATTTCGTCCCGGCCAGCGCAGTGGAATGCGATGAGAACGCTCTCAAGCAGATCACTACCACCAATGGCCACACCTCACCACCGACCGACGAAGAAGTGCCTGAGAAAATCTATGAGTGCAACGAAAAGTCCAAATTAGAAATACTTAATCCATTACCACCTTTACCGGAAGAAGTCATGCAAAAACACATACACACAGAAACGCACATGGAAAATATGAAAGATGAAAAACCAATTATTGACAAATCGTACATATTGGAAGCTAATAATTCCAGACAAAGCGTAATAGTTGCCAAATGTGCCGAGAGAAAAGTTTCTAGTCCAGTTACGGAATACGTACACAAAATTAGAAAGGCGAACTCGATAAGCTGCGGAAAAGACAATTCGTTACCACCAATAAACGAGGCGAAATTTAAAGAATTGGACGAGAAAACGAATTTGAACAATCTAGATATTGGTGTTCCTAATCCGAAGCAGATACCAATTTTTAAGAAGATACTCTATCCTCAAATCAATTCAGATAAAGAGATGAATGGAAGGATTGAAAAGGATGCCGAAGTGCAGAATAGCGTAGACTCTAATATACATTGGAGGAGAAAGCTGTTGGAAGAAATGAAGCTCAATATCAACTGGTAAGTTGAATAATTAAATAAATGTTATACTTAACACTTGTCTAATCCCACAATAGGGTTTTCTCGTGTACTGTGGAAATTAGACAAAGCACAATTCGTAAATGTAATACCAAGACTAGGACAAACTGTCCTGTCTAGTGGGAATCGATTCCACGACCTCCGGCGCTCGAGTCCAAAGCGCACGGTTAAATTGGTACGATTTGATTAGTCCTCATGTTAATAAAGCCGTCACAAAACTAGGTCTTTAGTTTGTCTCAATCTGTAGCCACCATTGCAACAAAAATCTGTCTTGCAATATGTTAGAAAGTCATCCACATAATACAACGTTTCACATACTATTTTTCGTAGAACACTTGCACTTTACGGGGTAAAATACATGAATACAATTAAGTACTAGAGAAACGTCATATATTTTCGTAATTTCTATTTAGATGTGATCAAGTTACAAAACAAAATCATTTTCATTGTTGTGAGAACATTTCTGGTATTTGGTGAAATGCGTTACGTGTATCAATATAATATTCTAGTAACGTAGAAAGGATTCTTATTGTGTCTTTCAGATATTCAACGAACTGAAGGCTGACATGGTGGCTAAACAATTAGGACTGGTATTTATGTATATTACGCTATATCACTATCTATTGTGTTGTAAAAATATTTGCAACAAACCATAAGTTTAGTAAATGTATGTGTAATAAAATCGTCAAAATACGTGTATCATCCGAATTTGTGTGTATAATTAAAAATGTAGAATACTTCATCATCAATTAAATTCAAAGTCAGTCAACACACAAGTGAAGGGTTTGAAGTAGCATGGCCTTGTTCGACGCAGAGGGGAGACGTCATAGCGTTTTCTTCGTTAATGCTGTAGCAAATTGAACATTTATCTATCTTACACACCGATACCGCATATCACCAGGCGATGTTATTCATTCGGCAGAGAGAAACTCCTGAGTATGGCGCCCCCCTCTGTGTTTTTGAAAAGACCAGATAGGGAAAGAGAACTCGGTCACAAAAAAATAATGTGTCAGGAGACCTATTTTTATGTTTCAAATCGCTCAGGGATTAATTGTCAAGACTATATTATACTACAGTTACAGACATTTACATTATTCATCATAGGTTAGTATAAAATGTCAGCAAAGAGTATGTGGTTCACAACATACAAATTAAAAATTTCCATAACTTCACATAATTTCCGGGCAGTTTTACACATAGTTTCAACATTTTAGTTTAATTGGTTCAGCAGTTTTCAATTATGTCAAATCCACTGCTGTAAGGGTAGCTGTTTTGACTAAACCCTTGTAAGCCGTAAAGAATGTTTGTTCTTTTTCGTGTATGTTGTTTTCTTACGCCAAAACGGCGAGCTCTAACTCCAGGTATAATTAAATCGTATCTGCTTTGCGTACTTGTTTGTAAGCATGTACAGTCTGATAAATCAGCATGTTCATTCTAATTTTTACTTTATCATCAATGGATAACTGGTCACTTAATTAACGCAACTTAACAAAATACCCTCAAGTAATTTACCTATACACGAAATGTCTACTGAACCAATACCGAACAATAATTCATTTAGTGACAAAATGTGACTGAAACCTTACGTCCCGCCTCTGCTCTTGAGGCCTTTAAATTATATGAATAGTGTTCCGTTGTCAGTGACGAAATGCTTTGCTTCTCTCTTAACATCAGCGTAATATTTAGTTCTTATAAATCAGCATGAGTCGAATTTTTCATAGCAACAATTAAAGGTCATAGGATTTCCACATTTATCGACTTTTAAAGATATAATAAAACCGAATGACACTAATTCTGGCCTACCTTCTAACCATTTATTTATAGTTCTTTGTTTCGGTGCACTCATTTAGGATTCTGCGATAAAAAATATTCGAATGTACTTAAGCAATCGGAGATATCTTTCCAGAGGTTGCGGTTTCGAATCCCGCTAGGGGCAAATGTTCGTATAATGAATATGAATGTTTGTACCCAAGTCGTGGATGTTTATATATTTATTTGAGTATGTCTATCCGTTATCTAGTAACCATACCACAGGCTGTGCCTAGTTTGGGACTGGATAATTGGTGTGAATGTCTGAGATATTTATTTATTTAATAGTAGTTGAAGGGAAAGTCGCTTTGCGACATTGAATTGTGCAAAGTCCTCTGGGACCAAGGCGTGAGCATTATGTATGTATGTAGTAGTTTGTTTATTAATGGAATCTTATCAATTATCTAATTAACAATTAATAAACAATTTGGTAAACTACTTAATATCAAGTGAATAAAATGTACCGTTGCGTAAAAGTAAGCGTACCTGACTACGTGGGATTGTGGTGACAGACAAAACACAGTGTAATAATATCGACATCTTCCAAAGTCGATAAAAGTGTAATCCCTATGACATTTAATTTTTGTCCTGACAAATCAGAGCCCTGATAAACAGTAACCACTAGTTGTATTTGATCATCCAAGTAATATTAAGTTTCTATGAGTAGACTGAGCTATACGTCTTTTTTTTAACCAACGATCTCTATGTACTACTAGATGGAGCGTTCCAAACAATCGCTCTGTTCCACGCAAGTAGCCACAACTCTTTCACATTCACAATGTAACTTGTGCAGTTACTACGCAGAACATTTAATTGTTACTAAATATTGACGCTTTGAATAATGTCAATATTTAGTAAATAATTAAATGTTCTGACTGCACAAGTTTCAAAGTGAATGTGAAAGATTTGTGGCTACTTGCGTGGAACAGAGCGATTGTTTGGAACGCTCCATCTAGTAGTACATAGAGATCGTTGTTTTTAACGTATGTTGTTTTTGAAAAGAACAAACTTGTAATAAATGTAATGTAGTTTCAATTAGAATCGTGATAGTTTTCTTACTATACTTCTATGTAGGTATGTAAGTTTTAAGCGATCAGTCAATGTGCTTTGTATTTAGATTGTAAGAGCGTCAAAGA
This sequence comes from Esperia sulphurella, assembly GCA_947086405.1. NCBI lineage: Eukaryota > Metazoa > Arthropoda > Insecta > Lepidoptera > Oecophoridae > Esperia > Esperia sulphurella. The sequence continues at coordinate 2,627,726 of OX352261.1, forward strand.
TGCGTTATTTCAATTTTTTTTAAATAGATCTTAACCTGTAACTTTCGAACAATGTAAGCAATTCACTTTTAACCCACTTCTAATTGCCGTATCGATTTGAAACTTAGCATACTTATGCAATTCTGATGACAATACAGTAATATGGTACCATCGAGCTGGTCTGATGATAGGAACTCCTCAATAGTTTGGGCTTATTTGACTTGTCTGAGGTCTTTGGTTACATAAGCGTTATTAAAAAAAACGTGATTTAATGTTAGAGCAATAATAATTTAAAATCAGAGTCGAACAATCATAATATGATCCTATATTATATTTACGTCCATCTGTTGCGGTTCTGATCGTATCGTCTAAAGAGCATGACTACGAAACAAATTGATTACAACGAAAATATAATAAAAATATTTTAGTTGTTTCATTTTGGCATTTTACTTAAACAAATTATTTCTTTGATTTTTCACAACTTTAAGCAATTAGAGTTTAAGACATTTTATCTCTTGGACATTTTATAATTTAGACATTGATTTTATGTATTTTGCTATATAGGCAAATAGCCTTTTTAGACCATACGATCAGAATAGCGTATGTGTAACCTCATTAAGACAGCGCATAGTTGCGTGGCCTAGCGTGAGTTGGTGGATTTACATAAGTACACCTGATTTTTTTTCTTTAGCGTATGCATTTTCCTTACCGAAAAGTCGCAGTTACGCCTCGGAAAATATATGCAAAATTAATTTGAAGCCAACCGTGTTCTAACTAAGCTATCGCGTCAAATTGCGATTTTTAAGCAACACTTGAAAATGTTTGCGGGGAACAAACGTTCCAACGTGCTCTTGTAATTTCTTTATTGGTGTTCTATGCTCTCATTAGTGAAAAAATATTGTTTTGGCCTGCCATATTATAAATGCTAATCAATCAAATCTTAGTAGGGTTTGTATAATGTCCAAAGTGTCTAGACCAAAATATGAAGTATACTATAATACTAATTAGTAGTTGATCTCACTTGGGATTTGAGCAGTTTAAATTCTAAAGCCAAACATTTAGATCTCTTCGTACATTACCATGTTTTGTACATTCCAAACCAATAGTCAAACGAAAACCAACGCTATTTGCGTATCGGTAAAATGTACATGAAAGGGTCACCAGCAGCAAAAACAGATTTGTATTACCATGTTAACTTTGCGGTCCACTTAGGAATACCATCTATTATTTATATGGTTTTCGAGGCGCAAATGTGATTGTTTTCATATGACTGTTGACTTGGAATGAAATATAGATCAATCGGTCTACATATTTATTTTAATACTTTTTAAATTTAGATTAAATTTAAACATTATTGGATGTATTCGAGTTTTATATTTTTGTTTGTAAATATTCATGTACTGTGGGGGATTTGTTTCACGGTCCCCCACTGTACCTATTTTGTTCTGGGGCTTTTATAGTTTTATTCTGCTAGGAGTATATCAATGATAGACTGCTCGTATTAATTTATTTTTCTCCAAAGAAGGTTGAACCAAACAATTATCTTTATTTCAATTATGTTCAAGTCGTTTATTATATTTACATGCATACTTATTTTTGTCCCTTTTTCATTAGTGAAGTACATTTATAATTCGATTTTTTAAGAGTGATAGCTGAACGATTGTGAAGGATCACTTATAATTTAACTATTCCCTTCAAACTCGGCGTGTGTTCTCACTTCAACTCAGAATCGGACCCATTTTGTTATTACCAGGGATCGGAATTAGGTAGTCTCATTCATGTACTCGCGACGAAATGTTTATATTAATTTGGATGTTCCGTTTTCTTCTCAGAATTATAAAAAAAAATTTCATCATTGTCAATCATGTATGCATTAAACTCATGCATAAATATGGACATTCCACATCGCTCATTTAATAATCTATAATTCTTACGCCTCCCGCTTGCCAATAAAATAAAATTGAAAGAATATGAAACTACCTTTTCTAAATCTTCATCGTCATTTCAGCCCTTAGATTTCAGCTGCTGGACATAGGCCTTCCCCAATGAACGCCACCACTCGCGGTCACCGGCTGCGTCGGTCACCTTCGTTCTTCGTTAAGAATATAACCTTTTCTTAATTGGATATTATTACACTTTTTAATTGTTACTACTAAGAGCCCCGGTTTGCCGTGTGGTTTCCGGTAGAGTAGAATAGGACCACTCCAACTCTTCCCGTGGATGTCGTACAAGGAGACTAACATTATAAAACATCCATCAGGCCTCCCCAACCCGTCTGGCCAGCGCGGGGAGTGTAGGTCAAATCCTCCGTCTGTCTCCGGCAGATGAGAGAGGGTTGTGCTCCTACAGTGGAGACAACAATAACCTGATGATGATGATGAAGAGCCCCGGGTTTTTCATAACAACAGTTAATACAATCCCTTGAAAAGGAATGTCCATATATTAATATCTTTCATGCTATATTTTCATCGTACGTATATAAACGACACTGCCTAATTCGGATTACTAATGTTGGCACTATACTAACGTCCAACACCCGAAGTGTCCTCTACACTTCGAGTGGTGGTTCGCGAGTGTTCGTTTACGTTCAATCGAGTTGGACTGAGTTCTCCCTCAAATGTGGACCCGGTTTGTGAGATCAATCGTGTTCTACAGTAGCGCTATTCTATAAAATACAAACTCACGTGCGAGTCTCACTCAAGTGACTTCACTCACTTTGAAACCTAATCCACTGGTAATTCTGTAAACATTCCAGAGCACTATCGAAGTGAAGTGAACAAAGAACTCACTTCACGTGTTCTGCTCTACAATGTTCACAGAATGCCAGTGGATTGGGTTTCGAAGTAAGTAAAGGCACTTGAGTGAGACTCACACGTGAGTTTGTATTTTAGAGAATAACGCTACAGGTTCGGCCAAACGTTTAAAGTTGGAGGGTTTGGACGTTCTTGTAGTCCCAGCATACTGTTTTTGTAAGATATCGATGAGCACTACTTAGTTTGCTGCCAAAAAATTTATGTTGTGTAAAAAACTGATTCGGTAATCGAGATTGAAATACATATTGTAAACTAAACTAGGTATACGAATGAACTGAAGAGCATGATCTCTTACGTACTTTGATCTCATTCTTAAGTATAAGTTAAACTTGTATTTGTCGCGGTTTTGTCCGTGTTGGCGAGAAACAAAGTGTACTTTTTTAATAATTAGGTGGATTTCTAAACGCTTATTTTTCATAATGGAGGCCTTCTAGATTCCGTCAAACTAATCTTATAATTTTACCGCCTCGTTGGCCTAGTGGCTTGTTCGTTAGACACGAACACTAGAGGTCGGGGGTTCTATTTCTACCAGGGACAGATAGTTTTGTACAAGTTGGTCCCGGGCTGGATGTTATTCATATACTATGTGAGTAAAGATTTCATGATTCACTAAGTGTCAATTGAACTTGATGTACAGTCAGCACGATAAGTGGTTCGTTTCCATAAATGCGACAGTCGTATGCTGGCTAATCCAACGACCAGTTTCTTAGGTTTTTAATAAATTGACTCTAATAAATTATTACGTTTTTTTAGAGTGCATTTAATTTGACGAGCCATTTTCTACGCTGACCCGTACTTAGACCCCATAACTAAATCGAGCTTAACTAAAAAAATACTTCTGCTAGTAATAGCAGTAGCGATTGTATTGTTATATTACACACATAATCATCATGTATCCTTCCTGTATAAGTATTTCGATTTGTGTGTATATTTTATAATACGTAAGACTTGTAGTGCAGAACAATTTGATACAATAAAATGAAAGAACGTAAGTCTTGCAGTGTTTTTATTATTAATACTCGACGACGGTGTAATATGTTGGGCGGTGGCCAGTTTTTGTTAATACACCAATAGGAAATGGCACAGGGACGTATTTGTAAATCATTCCGATCTGCCCCCCTGGCTAATTAATAATTCAAGACAAAAGTATGATAAAATAATACGAGCACACTGGACTAAAAGTGTGATCTGCAGGCCTACTCCTTATTTCTGTTTTTGTACTTTTTAACGGGTATCGTAGCATATTCTGACAAGCGTTTGGCATCTGAATAGTCGTTAGACGTCAAACGCTTATCCGTAAATGTAACATGGCCCGTTGTAGAGCACAAAATGGCTTTTTAGTTCGCTGACATGCTTACGGATAATATCCGTAGAAATACAAAGCCATATTATTTTATTGGTCTTGGGATCTTGTGTGTCACTCCAGCTCGGATTTAGTACTCATAACGTACTATTTTGTACTCCAATTTCAGATTTTGTACTTAAGGATCTCTCCTAGTGTAATTAGAGACTGGGCATGTGTTTATCGCAGAAAGCCCCGCTCGCATAAGCCCTATTATGGCCTAGTTCGCCGCGTTTTGACTAATAGAACTTTAATTTTGTACATTTTACGTGATAACTTTGTTTTTGTGTTGCACTTTTGATATAAGCGCGCTGAAATTAGTATCTACTATGTACTTTGGCAAATGGACAGCCCAGTGAAAGTGGCATTCTTGGAGAGGCTTATTTTATCTTCAGCAGTGGATATCGTTAGTAGAACTGAATGTCAGAAACTATGGCTCGCACCTAAGCTCTTACTGAATCCATCTCTGTTCTGGCAATGATAGATCAATCAACTAAAAGTTTCTTACATAATAGTTGGGCGCGCAAGAGTCACAGTCGTTCAGTGTCAATGTTAAAGAACTCATCCGCATTTTTGACCGTGATATAAAAAAATATAAATATTTTTTTAAGTCAATAGAAATGAAAGATAATTTCCCGGACACGGTCATAGACTTATATAAAGAGAAGAAATGGAAGGAAATAGTAGAGAAATTCCATGACCACCCGGAGAGGAGCAGGCTGCTATGGGTGTATCCGGCTGAAGAAAACTTTGAGTTCATCAGCAAATGTCTTGCTGAGCTGGAGTGTGATAGAATATTGAGTATTGGCTGTGGTAGTGGACTGCTAGAGTGGATGATAACAGAAGCAACAGGTAAGTTTATACAAGTCATTTAGACATGTTTGGCTCAGTTGATGGTGAATGCCTTCTTACTTCTATTGTGCAGTCTCTATGGTTCGATTCATGCATGTATTTCGTATCAACTTTCAAAAAACTCGTTGATACGGATCCGGTTTCGAACCCGCTACTGACTACAGGCCACCAGTACCAACCCACCGTTTATACGATTTTCCTAGTTCGGATCCGCTGAGTATTTGTCCGTGGTATTTATCACCACTCTTAGAATCAGCGCAGACCTAAAGGAAGGAACTTTATTGCAACACCTTTAAAGGCGATTAGAGTAAATATACGGCGATCAGTAGTGCTACTTATTCTCTAAGATACAAACTCACGTGTGAGTCTCACTCAAGTGACTTCACTCACTTTGAGCCTAATCCATTGGTAATGCTGTAAACATCCCAGAGCACTATCGAAGTGAAGTGAACAAAGAACTCACTTCACGTCGACAGGGCTCTGGAATGTTTACAGAATTACCAATGGATTAGGCTCAAAGTGAGTGAAGTCACTTGAGTGAGACTCCCACGTGAGTTTGTATTTTAGAGAATAGCACTACAGCAAGCCGCCTGCCAGCCAGTGTGATAGGTAATTAGTACATAACCTGCCATTATTTTGGTGGATGTCTGATACAGCAGTGGACTAACCATAGGCTGCTGATCGCTGAGTTAGGTATTTTCTTTTTATTTCAGTGTCATCTTCATCAACTAAGGAAAGTGAGAAAGTAATCAGTAATTGATTTTCACCAACGACCACTAGACATGTATCAAACTAAAGAGGCCTATGTGTAGAATTGTACAGCTGAATGCTGAAGCTGATGTTGTATTTGTTTTTTTCAGGTCTACCAGTTTCAGGAGTTGAAATGGACAGCGCGTGGTGGCATTGCAAATACGCCCCACCCACTTTTATACCCCTCCTCTTCACTCCCCCGGAGTTAAACAAAGACACCATCGACATACTGGAACACTGTCGCTCCACTGCGTTATTGTTCTGCTATTTCAACAACAGACCTGCTTTCGAGGACTATTTAAGCTATTTCTCAGGAAATGTACTGATTATCATAGGGCCTGGGGATGGCAAAGGGGTTCATACAGACCCTAAACCATTTAACGACGTTAGTGAAGACTGGGAGTTATATAAATGTGAAGAAGTCAGAAACAGTAGAGATTTCATAGCTGTATATTATAAAAAGTAAAATTTCATTCCATTATAAAGCTTTTTAATAATTATATTGTAACAGTCTTTATATCCATTAGCCTACATAAGTTATTAAAATTAATTTTTCATTAATTCTATGTTTTTCACATTAATTTTATTAGTCGTAAGTCTTACTGAGGTATTCATCATAGGGTCTTTTTTGCCCTGAATGAAATTTGGGAAGTCTGTACTTGAGCCCTCAGAAGATATTACGTCCAAATTATCCTTCTGATTTATAATAGGTACTTCAGTAACCATTCTATTGGCTTCACTAACTTCGCTAGCAATATTATTCGCTGGTGCTTCATTATCTAAGAAATGAAAGTCATTATGCATCAAGTATAGAGATTCTAGAGGGAAGTTCATATCAAACCGCGGTAGAAGTTTGTTGTCGTCCGAATTATCGTCTATTTCTATAACATCATTCTGCTGATCGTCCGAAACTTCGGGCAGAACTACTGCGGAAAGATCTAGATGTCCCGAATATTGTTCCCCCATTATATTATCTAACAAAAATTGATCTATTATGGAAGGATTCGTTGTAGTATTGTTTAGAGTTATATTATAATATGCATCCGACTTGACTTCGTTTTTAATCTCACTGATGTTTTTGTGAATATCTTCTAATGGTGGAGAGGCTTTGTACTCGCGGCTAATAGCTGGGCTGTTCATTAAATTCGCGTTACACATCCGTTCCAAACTCGGCGACTGAGTGTTTTGTTTTATCGTAGCTTCTAACTTTATGTAACTCGGGTCGTTGGTTTGAATCTTCTGCGGAGGCGGCAACATAGTTATTTGATTAACATTCATCTGCTGGTTGAACGCAAATATTTGCGAATTGTCATTTATTTCGCTGTCCACTGGAGTTGTGGCAGGATCGCACATGGTCTCCTGAGGATACGTCATTATGTTGTTTGGAGATTCGCTCAAAGTCGGCTCAGGTTGCAACTGCATGAACTGTGTAGTGATCAAATTATTGAAAGTCACTGGACCTCCTAAACCGTATCTTTCGTTGTCTTCCAACCTTTTAAAGGCCATTTTCTGTTGTGAATGGAACATATTCTCTTGATCAGGACCTTTGAGTATCAGATTACTCTTTACTGATATTTTAGGCTTCTTCCTCGGCACTCCTTCCGATTCATTAGATATATTAACTGGCGAGTTACTTAAAGACGGCACGGGTAATATTTGTGTCGGTCTTATTATAGGGCCAGTCACTTTAGTTGTGAGGGGCAGAGATATTTTATCCACGGGTTTAAGTGTTATATGGTTACGGACGGAGAAATGAGGTGATAATGGAAGTCTAATTGGAAAATTGCTCATTATATTATTGCAAATTTTTTGACCTATAGGAGAATGACTGGTCACAAGAGAATTCATAGTATCATTCTGTAGTAAACTCTGTTCCATTGACACAGTGGTGTTAAGAAACCCATGTAGATTTGGCTGGGTGTTATCATAGGTTATTTGCAAGGGATGTTGAGGGGTATACTGGTGTCTTTCCATCATAGTGTCATTAGAACTCTCCGATATGAGACAATCAGAATTATTATCGTCTTTACTGAAATCTTGTACTATAACTTGATTATTATAATCTGGCTGTTGAACAATATTAGAAGCGGTTGTGTAATTTTTTGAGTAGTTTTGTGGTAGACCTTCTGATAGGCTGTCACAGTCATAAACGTCTACATCTATCGAGTTAACATTAGCACTAGGTTCGTTTTGTTCGTTTGTAACCTTATCGTCATTGGAATGTTTTTCTGCAGTCTCAATTGGTATAGTCCAACTTGGTTTGTTTTTCACACCATTCGTCATTTCTATTAGCAGCTGTATTCCCTCTTTGTCAGGGTGAGATGTCAGATGAATAACATATTTCTCCTTGCTGACAGATTTGAATGGACAATAGGGGCACCTATGGACTTCGCTGGAGCTTACGTTGGGATGTTTCGAGATCATATGGGACGTGAACACCGTGGATTGTATGGAGTTGTATGGACAGTACTTGCATTGGTACACTGCCTCTTTGCAATGTGTCTTCTTGTGCCGTCGCATAGAGTTATGGTCTGATGACCGGTATATGCATTGGTCACAGGAATATGGCTTGTCCCCTGTAAATACGAAAAGTCCTTTCATTAAGATATTTATATCAACACACTAAACTCTTCATATAATAGAAATGACTGAACTTCCAACACATCACATATTGCTGGGTCTAGAAACTGAAAATGTAGCATTAAGGACTTACAACCGAGAGAAAAGAAATACAACCGAGGGCTTGAAACTCCATATAGACAGACTACAGGTGACAACTAGTATGGTAATGCCTGACAGCTCAAGCCGCGTGCAACCTGCCTCATCCTCAATGCCCATGTCGGTTTTTATATTTTTAGGTATAACAAAGTATATAAATTCCAAGCTGTGATAAGTTTACCAGGGGGCACAATTTGTTTAGGAAAAACACTCTATAGTATGGAAAAGATGGCCCACTAGCTACAATCGGTGGACCACAATCATCCTCCTGTTCTGCCTATAGCCAGTTTGCACAAAAATATTCATGAATGCAATAAAAGGCAACCAATAAGTTTACGAAACTATTGGTTCAAGGAGGACACCATCTGAGAATAAGCCGCACTAACTCAGACTCAAATGTTGCGGACACCATCTGAGAATAAGCGGCACTAACTCAGACTCAAATGTTGCACATCACTTTCTGAATAATAGAGTTGTTCAATCGTGGAACAGGCTCCCAGATGAAGTGGTTTCAGCCAAATCAATAAACTCCTTTAAAAATCGCCTTGACAACTGGCTTAAAACTAATACTGTTTAAAAGTTAAAATCCAACACTGTGAAATAGACACATCAGCATATTTGCTGCTTGTCTATAATATAAATAATAATAATAATAAATAACCTTCTTTACCTATAGTCAAAATCAAGAGTAATATTACCAATTCTTGTTGAGGGTTGAGAATCAAATAAAGAAGAGTTCTTTCTATCTTCCAAACTGCTGGTGTTACCTGTATGGGATCTCAAATGCAACTTCATCTCCTCTTTCCTGGCTGCTGTGTAGCTACAGTGGCAGCACTTGAAAGGTCTCAACTTCTCATGGACTGCAGCCATATGGGCCTTCAGTCTCCGTTCACTGCTGAACTGCAGTTGGCAGATGGAGCAGGGCTGTGGGCTGACATCTTTCTTGTGGATGACCTTGTGCTTCGTCAGTTGAACTGATGACTTGAACACTTTTGAGCATATTGGACCTAAAAACAGATTAAAGGTTCAATGGAAAACAATTTTTATATTACTTTATTGTATTTTAAATGGAAAGGCACCTTATAGCTGGTGCTTCCATATCAGTAGTTGACTTGGTTCTTTTCTATTATGGAACTGTCTAGTATGTTCTCAAACAGGTTTATTGATGTGGCAGATACAACAGATTCTGGCAAATTGTTCCATCTGGATACAAACCTGTTGCTAAAAAAAGGTCTTTGGCAGTTCAACTTGTTAAACATTTCAACTTATGAAGTTTTAAATATGATATAAATTAGTGGTAATTATAAAAGTTAAGCCTAGGATGAGAAATTTTTAAAAGTTTAGAAGTTCCCATACCCTTAATCAACCAGAAAGTTATGAGTCATTTCAAACATTGATAAATCCAGCAGGAATATGTGCTAGCAAATTGTCGAACTTAACCTGAGAGAATCGTGGCTTTAGGTATAAACAGTAATAATAAAATATATTATCTTACATGTATAAGCTTTGATTTTCCCATGGCATTTCATATGTATATTATATAATCTATACTTTTTGTATGTTTTAAAACTACATATTTCACATGTTGGCAGTTCTAAATCCACAGCATGAGCTTTCCACAAGTGTGTGTGCAGCGCATCAATGGTAAGACAGATTTTGGAGCACTCCGGACACTGTAGTTTACCATTCTGGTGACATTTCCTGTGATAGACAAGTTTTTCTGGGTCTTTAAGTCGGAAATGACAGTTGTTAACAGAGCACGGCTGTCCCAATTTTGTCTCTGCATCAACTTCTTTGAATGTGTTCGCACCTTTCGGTCTCCCAGGCAACCTTGGAACCTGCGCTTCTATACTGTTTTCTGTAGCAAGGGGAGGTGAAATAGTCTTGTCAATAACTGCTGCCACTCGAGGTTGTATTGAGGAGATCAGGTCTGGTGTTACACTCGATACTTGAAGCATATTACAACTAGTACTAGAAGTAGCAGCATTGCTTACATTTACATATTGAGGTGAAACTTCATTTGTGTACACAATATTAATACTTGCTTCCTGTATTATATCTTTAGGGTCAACTTTTTCAAAGTTTGGAGTGCTCATTCTGTGTAACTCATCAACAGAGATGAACGCAACACCCCTTGGCAGAGATTCATTATTAGCATTCACAATATCAGGTACTATTTCAATGACTTGAGGTATCTTTACATCAGGTATTTCTTGTCGAATTGGCGTGGGAGGTGGAGGATCGTTTCTGTTGTTCTCCTTCTTTAACTTAGCGTTTTTCAGAGCAATTTGCACTAGGCTCTTAACCATTTTCTTAACATCTTTGATGCCCATCTTATGGTGGTTACGTAGATGCGTTCTAAGGGTCTCTTCTGCATCAAATATACTAGTGCAGCCAGGGCAAGGGATCTGTATATTGTCTGCGAGCCCGTTGCTCCTCGCCAAGTCAGGATGTTCCGTAAACAAGTGGAACTTGATGTCGTCTTCCGCTAGCGCCATGTACGGGCAGGCCTCACATTTGAAGAAGGGAGTGGTGCCCACCGTTTTCTCCTCGTAGGACATAACTTTCTCCTGCGTTATGGGAGGCTTGGCCTCGCCATCAGCGCTCGTGGACGAGGTCGCGTCATTCATCTTCATATTCATGATGTAACATTGCGAAGACATAGTTTATAACAATAACTCACTTAGAACAACGCTTAATTAACAGTTACACTATTTAGCCATTATATATAATATCTAAGACAATTTTATAAAAAGTTAAGAGAAAGAAAATAGAGAACAATCAGCTGTAAACATCCGCAGCCATACTTGATTGAAATCTGTTTATAATCTGTGGAAGTGTGGATTGAATGAATGGAATGTGAAAATGGTTTATACCTACTTAGTCTTTTTCCGCATATTCGTATGTTGCTAACAATCGTTTTAATTTTAATGTATGTTTTTTTGACTTCCTAAAATGGGATAGGTAGGTATAAAAATGCATTTTCGCAATATGTTCATTTTGCGAAAAGAAAACAAACATATTGTATTTTCATAAACAATGCAGCAGAAGGCAAAGGTATCTGAGATCATACAGCCTTATCTATAGTTCGCCGAAGTTAGGCCCAAATTTCTGCATTTTATCGTCAGTTAGTCTAAGAACCTAGTTATCGTCAGTCCTACATTCCCAATTATCGTCACGCGACAGTCATCCTTTACTAAGGTTAATGATTTGTAAGATTTGGGGTTAAAAAGTTCTCCACTTTAAAATCAGCCTAGTCACGTTTATTTATGTTTTCTTTACAAGCACACACGCACATACGTTTGTTACATAACATCACTATTGAACACCAACAATCGAAGTGTTTGGTATTTAAATAATTTTGGAAAAACAACTACACGACGAACTCTAAAAAAAGCGGGAACAACACTACTTAGTTTGTAGGATCAACTTTTATCAGTAGCTGACGTGGGATGTGACTGACAGTGACGTTCTGAAAATTTATTTGACGTTTTTCTTGGTGGATTATTTTCCGATTTCTAATTGGCCGGTGTGGTGTTTGCTTGTTTCGTGTAATTTTCTGTATAACAAAAAGAAAATCAATCAAAATGAGTGTAAGTATGCTCTCGTATTCAACTGGAAGGTGCTTAGGTCTTATGTAGTCGCCTGGAGGCCCACCCTATGCTGTTGTCTCTCGGGCGGGCCGGCGCCGGTTATATGCTGGGCTAGGACGCGACTTGCGTGGACACTGGCACTTTCCAGCATGTTCGGAAGTAAAAACTGACCGTGCACCACCTATTTTATAGCATTCGCAGGTGAAATCCTGGCTTCATGGTAGTCCGAAACCAAAACCTGCTCTGCCGGTTGGAGTGTACGAAAGTCGGCACTATGAAGCGTCTAACCAAGGAAAGATATAGGTCGGGAGGAGCAAAGCGATGAGCTTGTTAGGTTGCTGTAGTGTCACCACATTGGGTTGGCAGAGCCAAATTATACCAAAATTTTCGAAGACTTCATGGTTGGAGTGTACAAAAGGGGGCGCTATGGAAAAAAATCTCTGATTGGCGTGAAAATTTGTCCGGGGAAAAAACATTTTTGAGACATTTAAAAAAAAATTATTTCAGCGCCCCGTTTTGTACACCCTAACCGACTTCATAGTGCCACCTTTCATACACTCTACAGGTCATACCATGAAGGAAAATAGCTTCCGCACCTCATAAGTCACCTCAAAGGTTTTACCTTCATGATTGACACTAATTGGTTATTAAATTAGAATTTTATAACCAATTATGTTATGACTTTTAGTCTGCCTCACTCCAATGACTACTTAGCCCTAAGACACTAAGAGACAATTTTGCCTTCCAATGTGGCATTGGTGCTAAGTTACTGGGGTGCAGGAAGGCTTTTGCCCACTTTGAGAAAGACTGTTCTAAGTTATATTCACTGTCATTTCTTTGGAGGTGACTTTTGTGGCACTACACAATGTAACAATCATAATTAATTAAGAATGAGTTTAGAATCCTTCGTCCATCTCTGGCAGATGAGACAGGCTTGTGCTCCTGCTGTGGAGACAAAAATAACCTGATGATGAGTTTAGAATAATTCATACTAACATAATTTAATAATGCAATATACAATCACAATTTCCCTGAAATTTTCATATTTATTAAGAAATGAAGTAATTTATTATGATTATTCTATAATTCTTCTTTTTTACAGCTGGAAATAGAGTCGATGGTGCGCTACACGTCGCCAATCAACCCTTCTGTGTTCCCTCATCTAACACTGCTCCTACTTGGCATAGGCATATTCTTCACTGCATGGTTCTTCGTCTACGAAGTGACCAGTACCAAAGTGTCCCGAGATCTCTTCAAAGAGCTCCTGTTGTCCTTAGTCGCTGCACTGTTCTCAGGGTTTGGCATTTTGTTTTTATTGCTATGGGTAGGGATATATGTTTGATATGTGTAGTTGATAAGTTGTGCACCATTCCTTGTGTATATTTTAAGAAGTAAAGTAATAATTAATAATTTTAAATTCTTTCCTTTTAATTTATAATTAACCCAGACAACAACCAAAAGTATTTTAAAATTAGAGATACTAACTACTAGTCTATCTGCTTACCCTAATTTGTCCTTCGATAACAAAAGAGGTTTTTATTAAAAGAAAATATACGACAGCCATTTTTTGTATTATGCAAATTGAAGAATTTAATTCCTCTAATCCTAATGCTGAGTTATGTTATCATTTAAAATAAAAGATTAAATTTGGTAACAAAATTTAGTAATAGCTGGTTATTACCAAAGTCAGTTGCTCAAGTAAAATATGCTAAAAAGTACACATATTTGCCCAGACCACACATCCTATCCATTTAAGGTAGAAAGAAATAAACAAGGTTATTAAAACTATTTTATTACAAAGATAACTTATCACTAACACTACTTACTAAAACAATAACTCTTATTTCGACATAACACATCCCTCAATATAAATTAGCTAAAACTTGGTTACCGACTAATGGCGCGATCTTCACGCGTGCAGTTCCCTCTGCACACGTCAGCACTTTACAAAATCGTTTGTTTGGAGGTTTAGCAGTAGGAGCCTATTTGACTTATTAATTAAAGGTGTAGTGGCAGGCTATAAGTACAAATAGCCACATCACATTTAACTGGATGTTCTGAACGCCTCGTCTATCAGCACGGTCTCGTGCATACGCTTCGCGGCCAGGGCTTCCACCCTCTCGTACAGCTCACGGTAGGACATTATGAATTCCCTGTAAATAAAAATAAAATAACATTAAAATTAAATAACATTTTGTCTAGGCGGAGGATTCCCTATTAAATATGGGATTTTGGAGAGACATGGACAGCAAGACAAAATCAGTCTATATGGTAATAGTCATGAACGAATTAACTAAGTATCCCAACTAGCAAACTGGCGAAATATACAACCATGAGCTGTAAAATAAGTCCATAGCGGAGGTATATCCGTGTTAGTGCATCTATATACCGATATATCCCCGCTATGAAGCTATTAAGCTGTAAAAAGGCTATATTTCGCCAGTGTTCTAGTTGGGATCCTACTTTGAGATTAGACACATGTAGGTAACTTTTTTAAATGAAAATGTTTCATAATTTGTGCATCGTGCAGGCAACGTGCGAAGCCTTAGGCTAATGAGACGAGCATAATCAACATCAACCCCCTTTTAGTTTTCTTCCAGCCCATTGTAAACGAACTCCCTTTACGAGGTTGACGACCCACGTTACGAGATACGAGTAGTCTTTCGACTAGATAGGTACTCCATTACCTGCAACTTCCGCGGACTCCAGTCCTGCCAACTCTGCTTAGCGAAAAAGCGGGTGAACGCGCTAAATAATAGTTTATAGAGCTAGATGAAGCTTCAAATTATAATATATTTTTATGGTTATTAGGACAAATAAAATAAAACAAAATAAAATAAAATAAAACATTAATAACATATACTAACATTAATAACATTAACTACAATAGTGTTTATGCCTATGAAGTGGATAGAAAGAGTTTAAACGAGTTTTTGTCTGAAACGCGATAGATCTATCGCGAAAAGCTCTCGAATGGTGAGGGACAAACCGGAAGTCTGCAGCGTCGAGGCGGTAGATTTGTGTGACCTCGATGGCGACCACGGTAGCGACACGCTTGCTGTCCCGCATTAGCAGAGCCACCTCGCCGAAGTGCGCGCCGTCTTCCAGGTGGCACACCTGCACCGCATACATATGGATAAAGGCAGGTTTCAGAGCAAACTACAAAGATAGTCGGAAAGCCTGCAGCCGGCGCCGATCTCAACCTAAATTAGAATTTCTTTTCCAATAGGAAGGTTTCCTTATGATGGTTTCCTCCATCGAATCATTTGTGGTCTGATAAATAACAATGGAAAGAAAAGAAATGATGCCGTATAATTATCGCTAAATATGAAAACGAAACCTTTTGAAGTGCAATAGCGTCAATGTCGTAACAAAGGTCCTTAGCTTGTGCCGGGGAAACTACAGCAATTATTTTAGACAACCAAAATATTCAGCTTACTTTCACCAGCCGCACTTCTTTTGCTACGCGTTTCGTACAAGCTTACAGCTTACGGTGTCTGCACTTAGGGCAGGCCCCACGTCGAACGCGGAGTTTAAATTCAGAAACACTTATTGGTCCTGCTCTTGGACCTATGTCCTGCTTCAATCCTCAGTCTCAAATGTTTGACTAAAAGTTCTGCATCATCATCATCAGGTTATTTTTGTCTCTACTGCAGGAGCACAACCCTCTCTCATCTGCTGGAGACAGACGGAGGACTTGGCCTACACTCCCCGCGCATGCCAGACGGGTTGGGGAGGCCTGATTGACGTTTTATAATGTATACGAACAAAAGTTCTTGAATATGAAGAATTCTTGAACCTGCTCTCACCTCGGACCCTTTAAGTGAGTACACAGCGACAGTGCCAAAGTTTATGAAGTACATGCAGTCGCCTATGTCCCCACCGCGCACCACCAGGTCGTTGGGCATGAATACGTCGTGCTTAAGGCAGCCGAGGATGGTGCCTACCACGTTGACCGGCAGCCCCTCAAACAGCGCCACCTTGCTCACCAGCTTGTGGCATGTGTGGAGAGAAATCTCGTTGCGGAGCTGTTCTGTTGGGAATATACAACGTTTAATCTTAGAGCTCACTGCGGATCATATCCTTTAGATTAACCACGAGCATAGTCTTCTGCATAACTCGCTGAAACTCGTACCCTAGTCCTTAGAGGTCACACACGGGTTAAATAAGATTAGATGGCGTAAGTAGTCGAAAAAATAGTTTTAAAATTTTTGCTGCATTTTTTGGGCACAATTTTAGATAGAAATCAACTTCGCCTTACAGTGACATAATTTATTTATATATGCACCATACTTTTAGAACAAATTTTATAACATCCGAAAACAATACTATTACTTTAAGAAAATTAAATTAAGAAATTTAATGAAACTTGACGAAAAGTGTAACAAAATATTAACTCAATAAATTTTATTTGAATCAAATCTCTGTCTCATTCTGATAGGTAAATATACATGAATACTTGTATTACACAACAGATTTGTTTAATTATAACATTAGATTAAATAATTATTGTTCATTAAACTAGGTGCGAATTATTTATAAGTCTGCTGCACTAACCAAACTTACAAGAACATATTATACTATCTAGTACATTTTCTTTTTTCAACATTTGTCGCCCCCAGGCAAGTGCCGCCCTGGGAAGCGCTCCCTGCCTCCCCACGCTACGCCACTGCTCAATAAATAACACAAGCTCAACTTTCCTGCTCACCAGAAAGACACACGAGGGCAGTAACCTCCTTGTAGTATCGCTCCTCGTAGCGGTAGCTGTAGAAGGCTCGTACTCGTTTCTTAAGCTGCGTCGGAAACTGCTTGTGTCGCATATAGTTCTGTCGGAAACAATGGTTTAAGCTTGGTTTAAGCCAATCGTGCCAAATACCGTGATATATGGGATTATATGGAGGACCCCACACTGACGCTGAAAAGGTGCGGCCTACGGTACAGTTTAGCCGGGGCATGGCTACGATGATGATGAGGAAAAACAAAATAGATAGATAAGTAGATCCATGTTGCGGATATTTTATCTTTTACAAAACTGAGAAAGATCGGCCCAAGAAGTGGTTTCTAAGAAGTTTTAAAATGTGTTGGAAGACACCATTTAAAAAAATAGTTTTTCCTTACAATAATCGATTAGGTACCTATCACGTTTCTAATCTTAATAATATTCTTACGCCATTACCTCAACTTGATTCATAAGTTCGTGATATCGCATGGTTGAATTGTATTTAGTCATATAAATCTTCAAAAGGAACGCTGAAATATTAAAAAGCACGTCATTGGTAAACCCGGTGGTAAGATGTCCGTCACTTTTTGTTTTCGGGTCATGATTATACTTCCGTAGTAGTATTTATACCACATTATGTTTGCATTCGACTTAGCAGTCCTATCTATTGTGTCTATTGTTTACCAGACGCAAATAAAGTTTGCTTTCGTAGATAACTAACCCAAATTGTACAGCATAAAAATGCTAGCGTATAGAATTATCATGGAATTGATTACTATTTCTTCGGCTATAAACGCCTGGAACAGCGAGTAACCAGTACCTGAAAAAATATATTAAAAATAGAAGAATAATTCCTCCCTGCTAGCTAAAGTAGACCGTTTGGCAACCTGTTGGATATTGTCAAAAAAGGGGTCAAACCAACTATCTCTATGTCTTGCTAGATGGAGCGAACCAAATAATCGCTCTGTTCCACGAGCCGCATCCCGTTCACATTCACTTTGACACTTGTGCAGTTACTACGCAGAAAATTTTATTATTTACTAAATATTGACGCTATACCCGTAGCGTAAATATTTAGTAATAATTTAATGTTATTTTTGTAATTAATAAAGTAAATTTTTCTAGAAGCCATTATGTCGGATGATAATAAAACGACTGTTAATATTTCTTCCAGTAACTCAGTATCACATTTAGAAATCATTCATGAAAAAAGCATCTCTTTTAAATATTGATAAAAAAAATGCAATATTTCTTGAACGTACGAGTATGTTCATCATATGGGCGAGGTCAAAGGCCCCGGCGCGGCGAACGGCGCGGCGCGTATGGGATTGAGTGAAATTTAGTTTTTGGGAATAGGGATAGGGGAGGATTTAGGGGTTGAGGTTGGGGTTGGGATTGGGATATTGAGAGTCTCGAGTCTGAGTGGGAGTGGAAGTAGAAGTGGGAAGAGAACGGGAACGGAAGTGGGAACGGGAGCGGATTCTGTAGTTCACGCGAGCGGAGCCGCGGGCACAGCTAGTTATATATATAAAAGGAAAGTGTGTGTATGTATCTCCAGCCTTTTCTCCATAACCACCCACTGCCATTCACTCATGGTCGCAGTAGATACCACTTGGTCTGCACTTGCAAGTAAGGGAGTTTGGTTACGGTGGGTGGATGTGGGTGGTAAAAATGTGTGATGGGATACTTCTATCATTTTCTAACACATTGTACGGCTCATATAAACTCGAGATTGTGCTGTATGGCATTAAGTGCGTTTGTGAGTGACAATATTGAGAAGTTTGCTAGAATATTCCAGATTTTTATAGAATATTCTAGAATATTTTTAATTTTTTTTAAAGAACTATGAAAATGTGTGGCTGTAATTGGTCCAGAATGTTCTAGGTAGATTGTTTTCAAAATTTCAAGAATGATCTGGGAAGTTCTATTTAAAATATCAGAAAAGCGACGATTTGTGCAAGCTGTCAATTGTCATGTCGGCTATCTGCGGGTCCTTAAAATTCGAACCATACGTAACTTATCCACGCGAACGAATTCGCGGCAACAGCTATTATATGTATAACATGAGCTGAGGCTACCGCGA
Organism: Esperia sulphurella; assembly: GCA_947086405.1. NCBI lineage: Eukaryota > Metazoa > Arthropoda > Insecta > Lepidoptera > Oecophoridae > Esperia > Esperia sulphurella. The sequence goes on from OX352261.1 coordinate 2,646,576, forward strand.
TTTATCACATCTATATAGATAATGTACGAGATTGTTACCGAAAAATGCTGAAAAGGAGATCACCGAGACTTTTAGGTATCTGTCCCAAATACTGACATTAAGGATGTCGCCGCCCTGGCTCTTTAAGAAACTGCAATAGCCTTTGGAAATTTTGCCATTCACTGCGAAAAGAAGAACTTTCAATTATTTGAACCCTGTATAAGGAACCTGTAGTATCTGTCCGTCGGATAACTCAAAACCTACTTTGAGCTGCAATTCGGATCACATACTCGTACATGTAAATGTGCACGGCAATAATGTGACATTTATTTTTCAGTGTTCCAGAAACTAAATATAAATCAAAATATCGTCGGAACCTGCACGTTGTGTACGAAGTACTCTTTGCAGATTTTGATATTATTCTTACATGTGGGTTGCAGGACAGACCTTGCACCTATTCCACGTTATGAGAGTTTTATATAAGTACCTATAAAACCCTGCAAGTCACCCCAAGTTTAAAACAAAAAAGATTAGTCTACTTGGTTTCTGGCCTCACTATTGAAGACCGACATTGAAGGCCGTTAGTGATGCTGGACTTCCGTGCTACGAACACTTAGGCATGCATTGTTTGGTTAATTCTCCACTCAGTGGTCGAATGGCAGTATGTATGTGTTGTGCAAGTTGATGACCCTTACCGTAGTAGGAGCCAACGGGCGCCAAGTAGAGGGCGCAGCTGCACCAGTGTATGCTTACTAGGAACACAAGCGCGTGGCGAACTGATCGGTGCCAGATATAGTTGCGGGTGAATGTCTGGACATACATATATTGGTTAAAAATACTTTATACAGCTAATTACAATCATCATCATCATCAGGTTATTTTTGTCTCCACTGCCGGAGCACAACCCTCTCTCATCTGCCGGAGACAGACGGAGGATTCGGCCTACACTCCCCGCGCTGGCCAGACGGTTTGGGGAGGCCTGACTGATGTTTTATAATCCCTTAGTGGCCTTCTACGACATCCACGGGAAGAGTTGGAGTGGTCCTATTCTACTCTACCGGAAACCACACGGCATAATTACAATACCATTATGCAACTGATTAGGAGAACACGTACCTTCATAAAGATCTTCAAATCCTTAAGCACTGTGCATATCCTGAAAAACCTTATACAGGGCAAGAGGTGCGGCACCAGCAGGTATTCATGGCCCAAGCCGAAAGTGAGCATCACGTAAGCCACTGGCAGACTAGAGATAAGGTCCGCGAAGAACGAGCAACACAAATAGTGACTGAAATGTATTCAACTATTTAAATAGTACTCCAGTTGTCCCGTTGGGTAGTCGCGTATAATAATCCCGTATTATAATCCAATAAACAATGAATGACATACGAGTAATATCAGTCATAGTTATTTATTTATTTAATATTAAAAGTAACATAAGTAAAGTAAAAGAAGTTGGCCGGAAGCGGCTGGATGCGGAGGGCGGAGGACCGGGTGTAGTGGCGTTCATTGGGGAAGGTCTATGCCAGCAGTGGACGTCTAAAGGCTGACATGATGATGATGATGATAATGATGATGAACAAATATAATATGTTACTCTTCTAAGTACTCGTAAACTAAAAAATTAACATTTCGATACAAACTAAACTGCTCTTAAACGAGTATTTTAATTATTTTTAACTGGGTTTTGCCCGCGACTTTATTTCGACACGTACACACTGCTTGTAACGATTAATTTGGTTTCCCTTAGGAAATAGATGTTTATTCGGGATAAAAACTATCGTTCGATAATTATACGTTAGGTGTCACGGCTGTGGTCACGGGACTAATGGGATTATTTCGTCCCACTAGTCCCGTTGCAATCATCACGGGACAACTGGGAAAAGAAAATCCCATTTGTCCCGTAACGGGACTACCCAACGGGATAACTGGGATCAGAGGATCATATCAGCCTACCGACGACCACTGCTGGACTAAGGCCTTCTTCAATGAAACGCCACCACGCTCGGTCCTCCGCTTTCCGGGTCCAGCCACTTTTGGCCATATGTCCACCTGGCGGCGGGGCGTCATACGCTGCGAGTACCGATCCGCGACCTCCACTCCAACTGCACTGTCGCTTCAGCTTACTAATACCTTCGGCTTTACCGCTGATCTTAGTTTTTCGTAGGATCTTCTCATTGTGGATCATATCCTTCTATCAAGTCTATACTATCTTTGTTGAAGCCCACTGTCAAATGTCCACGTTTATGCGCCGTGGAAGAGTTCAACTATTAACACTTAGCAATTAAGAAAGTGTCGTTTTATTACTTGAATATTATATTTATTTCTTTTTATTTTGTTTTAAATGGAAGGTAGGCTTATAGCTGGTGCTTCTATATCAGTAATCGACTTGGTTATTTTCTATATAACAATATTTTTAGGGTACCGTCAAGATTGGTTATTTGGCGATTATTATGGCGATAGCTGATGATAATATTCAACATAATGTTTATGCAGCACTTACTTAAGTACGGTTTATTTATAATACCACAGGCAGGCGGTGAAGGAAAACATCGTAAGGAAACCTGCATATGCCGAAGAAGAAATTCTGAGGCGTATGTGAAGTCCACCAAATTGGCTTGGGGCACCGTTGGTGGTCAGGGGTTTGGCACAAAAGATTTCAGGATTTGAAGTGACTGTACAATTTGCACAAGCTGGTCCCGATCTGGATGCTATATTTGTGAATTGTCCAGTCCTTGTTTAATTTCCATAGCACAGGAGAAAATCTTAGTATGGGGTTATGTATATGTATGTATGCATTATGTATTTAATTTTGGGGGAACATACTACGCAATTTTTCGCCTGATCAACACAATAATCGGAGCTGCATGGATGTCTTGTGGAAACCCTATGTTGAACCTCATGACAATGTCCAGGAAGCAAATGGAATTGAGCAGCAGCAGCACGTAGTCCATGGTGTGGACCTTGGGCCATGGCGTGGTCTCCAGAATGATGCACAGGCGCACAGGGGAGACCACAATGTGGGTGAGGTTCACCAGGATCATGAAGCTTTTCCAGAATAAGCTGTAATGACAGTTGAAGTTTAGAAGTAAAATATAACTAAGTAATACTGGTGCAGAAGGTACATATTTACAATATATCTCGTCCATAAGTATCTCGAGCCTAAGGCACCTCTTCTTCTCTAATCATTCTCATCACTACATGAGTGCTCTTCGCGTTCCTGTCTGTAAGCGCTCGTTCTATATCGGATCTTAATACACCAGGCTAGATCGTCCCCAGCTACCTTCTACACACATTTGCTCGATATATCCGTTTTGTCATTCATCTCATGACTAATTCGCTCAACATGTCCGAACCAACGGAGCACAGGCGCGTGCGGCTTGCCCAGCTTGTAAAGCTTGGTCGGTCAACTGAGTCAATGAATGATGGATATGATTGAGAGACGGATAGATCATAGATAGGTGATAGTCTCAGCACTGTAAGACAGACTTCATTCAGTAAAGTGATATTTTGTTATATTTGAATTATGTGAAGTTATGTGACAGATTGAGGAATAAAGTGATACGTGAGAAGTGTGGTTAGGTTAGAACTTGTAGTAACGAAGGCAGAGAAGGGTATGTTGCGTTGGTTTGGACATTTAGAGCGTATGAGTAAAAGAATGGTGACAAAAAAAAAATTTACAGTGCGAATGTGGAAGGAACTACATCTAAAGGTCTTCGTCTTAGGATTAAATTAGTAACGTCCTCAAAAAAGCTGGGATCCGCAGTGAGAAGAATAAAAATGAAAAGGTTGATGAATGTGAGTGAGGCTAGTGAGGTGTGTCAGGATCGCGCAAAGTGGCGATCCATCGTCTCTGCCTACCCCTCTCGGACCAAGTCGTGAACATTATGTATGTATGAATTATTTTTTACATTAGAGCCAACAAAAAAATCGGGTCATATGGCCTTTCGGTCGGATAGAGCATGCTTTTAGGAAGATCTTTCTCGGACTCGGCTAGATCTTATTCCCGGCTGGATAGTTGCCTTTGTTATATGAGGCTCTATCTACCGCAAACTATATTATAAACGCTATAGATCGGTGACCATCAGCAGAGTCACCGGTAGCCAAGCTTAGTACAGCAATGGAATTTGAAGTTGCCTTGACTTACCTACACATGGGTCAACAAGGCTAAAAACTGTCTCCATCTCTCCATTCAACTGACCTTAACAAACTAAAGGGGTGGATGACATATTTTCCCCCAGCATGCACCTGTCTATGCCGCTCCGCGAGGATGCCAGGGTAGCTGATAAATCGACGAAATGACTCCGGGTGCCACACAGCTATCAGAGTCAGCTTCTTCAGGTTACGACAGAACTTCGAGCCGCCTGACTCTTGTTTAGGTAGCATGCTCTCAGAATCTAGTAACATATTCCAGTTTCAATAGCCTATAAGTTCAGGAATGCAGGATGGTAGCCAGAATCAGCGGTTGACGGGTTTTATAACTAGCAGCGGAAAAATAATAATTCATGTATTGGCTTGCGAAAAACCCGAAGTTACTGTTGTAGCATTGCTAAGATCTAGCTGATACCTCCTTGGTCATCATCAGACCTTCAAGGAGTATCTGACCACCTCGTTGGCATTCATAACAAGTCTGTACAGTAGAAAGTGGGGATGGCCTAAACCGTAAACCACACGGCATACCTAATGTCAAACTTCCAATTGGAGTGCCGCTATATGTAACTGTCACATTTCTCCGACTGTCCCGTTTTCTTCCTTTCATGATCAGCCGAAATACGTCCACTGCTGGGTCAAATACGTCCATGGGCTGTCCAATAGGGGATTTGACATAACCACCACGCTTGGTAGGAGGATTGGTGATCGCAGTAATGATCGGAGAATGCTGCGCGACGGGTCTTGTGACTCACAGTCCCTTATGTCAGTCAGTCAGGCAGTCAACCTACAGGTCAAGCAGCTTTTCTAAAAACCAAGCGATAATTATGTGCTTTTTGATCTCTGTCAGAGAGAAGTAGGTATATGGAATTAACCTACCAAGGTCCAGAGAACATTTATGGCCTTTCTCCGTGCCCGGCCGTTTCCATCTGTTCAGCGGAGAAGTGGAGAATCTGTAGGTATTCATCGTTTGAACTATTTCAACACTTTCTGTTCAAATTATATGCGATATGTTCAGCTTGGAATTCCTAAACACGTACTGACTTAACTCATTCTTAAAATACACCTCCTTTGCTCCTTTCTTAAACGTAGAAGAAGAATAATAAAAAGAGGTTCTATAGATTATTAAGTAATTTTTGAAAGTGATTATCGTCACTTTGTGAATTATGCACAATACAATTTAAAGGTTATTTAAGATCAAAATGTAATAAAAAAAGAAAAAAATGTAATACTTATTGCAAAGCGATGTTATCGTTGTCAACGGACGACCACATTGCGCACGGACCTTCGCGGACGGACTAAGCTGGCAGGCGGACGAGTTTCGTTTCACATCTTTTCATACTTTGGTTAGCGCAAACTACCGACCTAAGCTACGCTAGAGCTTAGCTGGGATCTTAGAAAAACGAATATTCATTATTCTAAGGCTGGGATCGCCGTATAGTTCAAGTCGCTGCTGGCGTAGCTTAGCCTGTGTGTGTTTAACTTGATCCTGTATGTATTGGATGTTAAAGTTTTTTTTATCGAATATCCATTGTCTGTTCAATAGACACGAGTAGGTCGATTTTGTTGCCTGTAGAATGTAACACACTATTGCTTAGATGCATAGTCACATATGGCATATTGGGTAATGAAGAAGCCATTATTGATGTAGTCCGAGCATCTAGGAATTTTAAACTAGCCATGTTTGCGTCACTTCTGCTCGGAAGTTCAAGAAGACAACGTCGAATTTCAGTAATCTGACCCAGGCAGAAGTTAATACTCAATAAGTATGTATTAAAACCTTAGATTATTAACTACTAATCTCTGTTTTCAAACAGCCCGCCAATTAGTGGCAACGGCAGCGAGCTGTCTCTGGAAATGCGCTCTGCGCCGATTGGCTCTCAGTCGCACGCAACTGACGCAACACGCATGCGCGCGACGTAATAATTAGCATGGCCGCAAGTTCGGACTCTACGCAACTTCTTCGGTCGGTTCGGCGGTATTTACCGCTTTAAAAACAATTACTTAAGAATTTTAATGTGCTGCGTTTTATCCTGGTTCACCAGTACCTAAATGATAAGGACTGCAGCCACAGATGACTTATTATTTGATTCTTCTCCAGCTCCAGATAGATTAGTCGTCGAGCCAAACCATAGAAAAGCGTCAAACAGTCAGCCGTGGACAAAGGCTGTGCCACACAAAGTCAAATCGATGCACAAAGTCGTTACTCCATACGAACGAAACGAGGTTGTACCTACGTGAATTGCTGGTTTGTGGGTTTTGAAATGCTCGGCAGACTCTGGGATCAGACAGACAAACGAACAATGACCTAAATGTTTTCCTACATATGTATACAGTCCACTTTATCGACATAACGCAACAAGGGGTAAGTACCTTATAAATTAAACTTTTCGTATTTGTTTGGTATGTAGGCATTTTATTTTAAACTGAAAGTTTATACATGCGTTGTATAGTTTTTAAGTTACATACACATAAATATCATTAAATAATAATTTATATAGACATTACTTTTATACAAAATATACATCTCCCATCATTACGTTATTTACATTATCACGATATCTGCGATCGGTAGAATTAGTTTAATGCGTTTGAAACAGTCGGTTATCTCCTAAACTGTGTGTTAGCGTTGTTTGTGAAATGCTGCGAGAAAGGGGTCGTGTTGAAGCCGAAGCCGTTGCTGTGGTTCGGGACAGACTGACCGTTGCTTGTGGTTGCGCCAGACGGCTGGAAAGAAATTGATTTTAGCCAAAACTCTTTCACATTCGCAATGAAACTTGTGCAGTTACTACGCAGAGCATTTAATTATTACTAAATATTGACGCTACGGTTAAATAATGTCAATATTTAGAAAATAATTATATGTTCTGAGTAGTAACTGCATAAGTTTCAAAGTGAATGTGAAAGAGTTGTGGCTACTTGCGTGGAACAGAGCGATTGTTTGGAACGCTCCATCTAGTAGTACATAGGGATCATTGATTTTAATAAGATTTTTGTAAGTTTCCCTTATGGAAGAAGCAAGAATTGGTAACCTAATAAAGATAAAATATTGTACCAAAATTGCCAAATAGACCATGTATACCCGGGCCCAAGTAATGTAATACAGTTAAGAGAATAATGAGAAAGAGCCCACACTGGTGAAATATTCAGCCATAAGCTGTAAAATAGGTCCATAGTGCACCTAACACCTATATACCCCTACTGTGGACCTATTAAGCAGTAAATTAGCTGCATATTTCGCCAATCCCTATATCTCCCAATCTACTCGTGGGAGTAGTCAAGGCGACTAAGAGATTGCACTATGGACGGGCAGCAGCGTTCTCCTGTGTATTTCAGACAGTTACTGCGATCACCAATCAGTCTGCCAAGCGTGGTGATTATGGCAAATCCCCCAATGGACAGCCCACTAAAAGTGACATTCTATTGGGGAGGCTTATGTTCAGCAGCGGACGTATTTTGTAGTAGATGATGGTATTGTATTGACGAGGCCCAGTTCCTCAATAGCACAGTCAATGTTATCATCGACTAACCGGACGATGTCCACTCACGATATCCTGTACAGAGCTGACGCCTTCCGGCGGGAAGTAGTCTGCCCTGAACTGCGGCATGTCTTCGATTCCGATTAGATCCGAGTCATCAGACGTGTCGCTGGAAACAGAGACAGGTTAAACAAGTTAGATATGATCACACGCCTGGATGGTCACGACCCTCAGAGGACACACTGAGACAAGTCAATCAAGCCCAAACTTGACGGGGCTTGTTAGCCATTGAGGAATGATCGTCTGGCAACCTCCCCGTCATCATGTCAGCTCGACGAGTACCATATTATTGTGTTGTGACCAGAACTGCATAAGTGTGGTAGGTTTCAAATCGATACGCCAATTAGAATGGTGTTCTTACAATGTTATGTTACAGATCAAGCTAATGTTTCAATTGTTTTATTGCAATCATGTGTCATGTGTGTAGGTATTAAATGATAGTCCCAAATAGTTCTAGTTTATATTGTAATTAACCCAGTACACAATAATTATAAAGTCTGACCGATCTACTCCGGTAGCCATTTTATCATAGATCATCTATAAAGCGTTCCATTCAGATCCATCACATAAAGCTTGCCATACATGGCTATTGCCATGACATCCCTTTTCTTTGACATGAAATTAACTTATGATCTACTGACATTAATTAATACTCTAAAGTTACAAATAATAATCACTCAAATAACTTGGTTCCCTGACCAACCTGCCACTCCTAGTTCTATCAACATTAACACTGGAATCATTCTGACTTAAATTAAAAGATACAGTTTTCTTAGCTTTATTATTTTTGTTACAATTTACATTAGATTCTGACTTCTCCATCAAATCGTCCAAGTCATCATATACATAACTGTCCCTGACTTCAAATTTTCTATGTGGAGAACCTTTAAACAAATGATATCTATTTCTCAACACTATCTCCCCATTCTTTAACAAAACTTTATAAGACCTTTGCTTATCTCCTTCTTCTACTATTCTCCCTTCTAACAACTTATTGCTATTCTTATCTCTTATAAATATATTCTGTCCTTTGTAAAACTTAATCTCTTTTCCCTTGTTTTTCCTATCGTGATAAAATTTATACTTCTCATTTTTATCTTGTAAATGCTTCCTTATTTTGTTATATTGTTCTTTATTTTTATTTGGTAATATTGAAGCTACCTGTCTTCCTAACATAAGCTCATTCGGAGATTTTAACCGAGAATCAATATCTGTGTTTCTAAATTCCAGTAAAGCCAATTCAATATCCTTTCCCTCAAGTGCACATTTTTTGAACATTTTCTTTATAGTTTGGATGTGTCGTTCGACCATGCCATTGGATCTGGCATAGTACGGTGTGGATGACACCTGCTTAAATCCCCACTGTTTACAAAAATCTTTGAATAAGGAACTCTTATATTGTGAACCCTCATCTGTATAAAGCAACTCTGGTATACCCCATCTCGCAAAAACTGATTTTAAAACTTTGATGTGGCATTCTGCAGTCTGATTTTCTAGTTCTACGACCTCTATATATTTTGTCAAATAATCTACTATTAGCATGTATATTTTATTTTCCAAGAAAAACATATCAGCTCCTACAACCTGCCAAGGTTTTTTAGGAATATTTCTCAACATCAGCGGTTCATATGACCTACTTTTTTGAAATTGTAAGCATGCGTCACAGTTGGCAACAACATCATCAATTTCTTTATACATATGTGGCCAAAACAATAACCCTTTAACTCTGTTTTTACATTTTTCATTCCCCATGTGATTGTAGTGAATTTTATTTAACATTTCTTTACGCAAGGATCTTGGTACCAGTAATGCTGGACCTTTAAAGATCAAATCATCTACAATGTATAAGTCATCTTTAATATTATAGTAATATCTCAAGTTAAACGGTAATGACTTAAAATTCGGCCATGAGCTTTGAATGAACTGTTTTAATTTTATTAAATCTTCATCTTTACCTATTTCTTTTTTAAAAATTTCTTTCATTTCGTCACTAATATTCAGATGTTCTATGACCATACACACATGTAATTCTATTTGTTCATCAATCTCACTGTTACAGATATTATCTTGAACATAGACCCTTGATAAAGCGTCAGCCACCAAGAGCTCTTTACCTGGTCTATACTTTATAATAAGATCATAACCCTGTAAGCGTAATCTTAATTTTTGCAATCTCAATGGTGTCTCATTCATGGATTTCTTGAATATTTGCTCTAAAGGTTTGTGGTCAGTTTCTACCACAACCTGTCTACCATAGATATATTGATTAAACTTTTCACAGGCATATACAATTGCCAGGAGCTCTTTTTCGATCTGAGCCCAAGATTTCTGTGACTCGGTGAGAGCTTTAGATGCATATGCCACTGGAGCATTATTTTGTAACATAACAGCCCCTAATCCTGTACTACTACTATCTACCGATAGTGTAATGGGACTCTCTATATCAAAATATTTTAAAACTGGTTCAGAAGTTAAGAGCTTTTTCAGATTAGTAAAATCTTGTTTTTGTTTGTCACCCCATATGAACACTGAATCTTTTTTCAATAACTCTCTAAGAGAATATGTGACATCTGATAAATTTGGGATGAATTTTGACACATAAGTTACAATTCCCAAAATTGTTTGCAATTCCTTTTTTGTTTTAGGCTCATTCATATTAACAATTGCTCGGACTTTTTCTGGATCAGGCATGATTCCTTTTTGAGTTAATATATGCCCTACATATTTCACCTCTGTGACACCGAACTGACATTTATTTTTATTGAATTTCACACCTGACTCTTTAGCCCTGTCTAATACCTTCTTTAATCTCTCATCGTGTTGCTCCCTGGTCTCTCCCCACACTATCAATTCATCTGTGTATTGTTCTACTCCTTCCAGGTCTTTAAATATTTTACCGTAACATCTCGAGAAAACCTCTGGGGCTGAGTTGAGACCAAAGGGCAAACGCTTATAACAATAGCGTCCAAAACTACCTGCATTGAATGTAGTGTATAATTGACTGTTACTTGACAGTTTAATCATATAAAACCCATTTGACGCATCTAAAACTGAGAAGTAATTAGCATTAGGCATTTTAGCCACCAGTTCCTCAAAAGTATTCATTTTATGTCTCTCTCTAATGATATATTTATTTAAATTCTGTGGATCTAGACAGATTCTTATATTATTGTTATTTTTCTTTGTAACCACCATTGAGTTAACCCACTCAGTTGGCTCTATAACTTTCCTAACCACCCCTAACTCCTCTAATCTATCTAGCTCTTCCTTAATTTTTGCCTCTAATTTAAATGGAATTTTCCTCGGTCGTTCCACAACTGGTACACTATTTTCTGACAGTTTAATCTCATATTCATAATTCAATTCACCCAAGCCAGTAAATAATTCTTTGTAGTTTTTAAACAAACTCTCTGATTCTATACTGTCTACTTTCTGAATCACGTCTAACTTCACTGCAGTGCTGTAACTCAGTATACACTCTGTATCAAAATCTACAACATAAAATGTGTTCATACATTCATTTTTGTTGCATCTAATTTTCGCATCACATGCACCTTTTAGTTTTATATTAGAGCCATCAAAATTCCGCAATCTAATATTATTACATTCATATACCTTCATGTTTAGTTTTTTCACTGTATCATAATTTAAAATATCAACATGAGAACCTGTATCTACTTTAAAATTAACTTTTTCATTGTTCAACAATGCTTTTACAATCCATTCTTTATTAACTGCACCTATCAGGCATACAGTTTCTATTCTAAGATCATCCACTTTTTCTACCACTGCACACTTATTTAAACACATAGCCGCAAAGTGATTATATTTAGAACACTTCGCACACTTCTTGTTGAAGGCTGGACATTTCCTATATGGGTGTCGAGAGCCGCATTTGCCACAGACATTCCTTGTCTGGTCACGATTTGGAGTCTTTGCTCTGTCCTGCGACTGCCATCGTTGTTTGTCCCTAGAAGTACATGGAACTCTGCTTCTGTCTCTAGACTGTCTCGACCCTTCCCCCGTGCTTCTATTTTTGTTCACTGCTCCAACCTCCATGTTATAGTCAGATTTGTTTATATCTCTAATTTGACCTCGTGCAGCCTCTGCTGCCCTGCAGGCTATAATGCACTTTTCTAATGTTAAATCAGTTGTTCGCAGCAATTTTTCTTTTAGGTTACTGTCACACAGACCCATAATCACTTGATCTCGAATGAGGCTGTCTTTTAATTTGTCAAAATTACATTCTAAGCTAAGGTTTTTCAAGACAGTTACAAATTCCTCAAATGTTTCTCCAGTCTTTTGTTTCCTGCTGAAAAATAAGTGTCGATTGTACGTTTCGTTGCTAGGTGGACTACAATGAATTTCCAACTTTTTAAGTACATCTTCAAACGTTAAATCATTTTTATTTTCGAATGTATTATATATTTGTAGTGCGTCGTGCCCCACGCAATGCAATAACAGCGCCTTTCTTTGAGCCGGTTTGAGCTTTTCATCTGCACCGCTCGCTGCGTAATATAGCTGAAACTTTTGACACCAGTCATCGTAATTCCTCTTTAAATTTCCCGAAAGATTGAGGGGAGGCGGCGGTTTTAGCATCTCCATGGTTTTTATCGCTTTTTAGGGTTCCGTAGCCAAATGGCAAAAACGGAACCCTTATGGATTCGTCATGTCTGTCTGTCTGTCTGTCTGTCTGTCCGTCCGTATGTCACGGCCACTTTATTCCGAAACTATAAGAACTATATTGTTGAAACTTGGTACGTAGATGTATTCTGTGAACCGCATTAAGATTTTCATACAAAAATAGAAAAAAAAACAAAAATTTTGGGGGTTCCCCATACTTAGAACTGAACCTAAAAAAAAAATTTTTCATCAAACCCATACGTGTGGGGTTTCGATGGATAGGTCTTCAAAAATGATATTAAGGTTTCTAATATAATTTTTTTCTAAACTGAATAGTTTGCGCGAGAGACACTTCCAAAGTTGTAAAATGTGTGTCCCCCCCCCTGTAACTTCTAAAATAAGAGAATGATAAAACTAAAAAAAATATATGATGTACATTGACATGCAAACTTCCACTTAAAATTGGTTTGAACGAGATCTAGTAAGTAGTTTTTTTTAATACGTCATAAATCGTAAACCACAATACTATTATTAAAACATCGATCAAAGTTACAACGAACTACTATAACTTTTATATTATGTTACTTGCTGCTACGGAACCCTTCATGGGCGAGTCCGACTCGCACTTGGCCGCTTTTTTATTAGCGTACAATACAATAAAATATGGTACCTCGAAATTGCGTCGTAGGTTTGCCTTTGATGTTCACTGAAGTATTTTATCTTCCCCGCGTTGTTAAACGATCCGCAGCGCCATGTCATGTGTGTAGGTATTAAATGATAGTCCCAAATAGTTCTAGTTTATATTGTAATTAACCCAGTACACAATAATTATAAAGTCTGACCGATCTACTCCGGTAGCCATTTTATCATAGATCATCTATAAAGCGTTCCATTCAGATCCATCACATAAAGCTTGCCATACATGGCTATTGCCATGACATCATGTGGTTACAAGGATGGAATATAAAATAAATCGAATCCATAACATGAACCCTGTTAAGGGCACAACAATATCAACTATTTTAAATTACTAACATGCATATGTAGTTATTATTAATAATCAATACATGCTTCATCATCAGGTTATTTTTGTCTCCACTGCAGGAGCACAACCCTATCTCATCTGCCGGAGACAGACGGAGGATTTAGCCTACAATACATGCTTAATCTAAGTTTATATAAAATCAACTAATATAATGTCATTTAATTATCATTCATTTGATTATCAAAAATTTAATTAATGTATTTAAAGATTAATTTTTGCTATCTACATTTCGTTATCTTAATAGAGTACATTATACGAGTATGTGAAATTTCTTATTTATCTTCTAGGAACTCTTTTAGACTATAATAACTTTTATGTATTAAATACGTATGCAATTTATTTTTAAACGTTTTGAATTTTTTTTCATCCTTTATAGCCTCTGGTATTTTGTTATATACTTTTACAGCCATTGAGTGTGGGCCTGAGCTATGCAATGTTAGTTTTGAGGTTGGTAAAGCTAGTTTATTGATATGGCGTAAATTTGATGGGCGTGAATATTGGATAAAGAGTTGAGGGTATTTTTTTACAAATTTACAGATCTCTAGTTTATAAAGATAGATATCTAGTATATAATAGAAGAGTGTTAAAGGCACTCGAGGCTTCTTTCATAGTTCTCAGGGTGGCACCGCATTTTTAAACTCTTGTCTAATGCTACAGGTTACCAGGTGTGAGAAAGATCAGGGGGTCCAAGATATGCACGCAGTAGATAGGGCTGAAATGTAGTCGTCTCGTAGAGTTGTCAGTTAGGAAGAATCTCAGTCATTGCTCACCTTAAAGCGTCGAAGTCTGGATACTTGATGGTCTCGTTTAGGATCGGGTTGGCGCCTTCAACTGTATAAAGGTTGGTGTTCGGGGCTGACGCGAGGCCGACGCGGTTCAGCCCCGAGTCGACGGAGCCATACTTGTTTGTCGTTATGGCTTCCAGTTGGCGGTTTAATCTGGAGATTGTAGATTAAGAGCGAGAAAACATTAGATAGAGCTTTTTTAGCATCCCATAAAAAAAAAAAAAAGCAGCAGCCTATTGATGTCCACACTGTTGGGACACAGGCCTAAAATGTAGTCTACCACAATAGCTCATGTGCGGTTTAGTTGATTACATACACCTTGGAATTCCTTTTTACCGTATACAGGTACTTTGACCTCACGCCGTTTTCGTTTACCGAAAAGCCTGTTGTGTTATAATAACCGTACCTACTTAAGTTCCGAAAACTATTTTTTACGGGTCCGGATGTGAACTGGGCTACAACGACATAAGTACCTAATTGGTATTTATTTCAAGCCTATTTAGCCCATAATTACGTTGTATTTTTTTTTATATAATTATATTCTTCTAAGTCTATCAATTGATTCAGCAGACTAAAGACTGTATTAACATTTTTACAATCGCCCTTAGCATATACGAGTATGAATTGTCATGTCTTTCGCTAATTCCCATTGTAGGTACAAAGATTTCAACTTTGAGAAAGATAACTGTATTTACATATGTGTATATTCATATTATGTACGGAAAATAGCTCATAAAAGCATTATTGGGTGGCAGACTCACGCTCTAGTCCTGAAGATGAAGGAGAGAAGCAGCACAATGACCAGGAAAGCCAAGATCACTGACAACCCTGCCAATATGTACACTGTGATCTGGCTGGCGGTCGTCGCAAGTTCAGGGCTCGAAGCTGTCAAGAAATCCTGCAGAACTATCAGTTCAGTGAGCAGAGAGTTTCGGATTGACAACAATGTATCTGTGTCACTGCGGAGGCTGAAATGAAAGTTATTAAAAAGTAAAATTAACCAATACAGTCATAATACATCCATTGCTGGATCAGGCCTTTATTAAAATAATGGCAGTTTTATGTCCTAGTCTGTCTGCCCCTAATTTATCACGTAGCAGCAAGATAGTCCACCGCAGAAGCTAGATGGTTAAACGTAGAAGCCAGATGGTCTACTGATGAAGTTAGATGATCCACCACAGCAGCCAGACAATCCACCATATCGGTCGGTAAATTGACATGTCGTTCGGTGCTAGAAGCTAGATGGTCCACCACATCAGTCAGGTGGTTCACCGCAGAAGTTAAGGAGTTCACCGAAGAAGCTAGATGATCTACTGTCTACAATAAACAAGGAAACTACTCACTCCTCAATAACATCGGCATGAACAGGCATGTCGTTTTCAATGAAATGGGCGCGCATCTCCGTGGTAGTCTCGCTGACGACGCCATTGTCGTCGGTCCCCGGTATTATCTGGTCAATGTTGCATGTCCTACGGAAACCCGTGGTGAATGTCTGTGCAATCTGATAAGAAACATTGTCATTGGATACCTTACTTACATCATATATTTAGGTATCTATAGGTTTGCCAAGAGATATGCTACTTGAAAATAAGTGTCGTGCTCTTTGGCTTATAAATTTTTCGCCAGGATAGCACGCGTAATTCTAATAGGTACTTATATGATATTTTACTGTGTCTCACTCACAAAGTTCCTGTTCGCTTCGATCTGCGCCACCGTATTGAGGAACATGAAGAACACTCTATTATCCGTAGACACTAGGAAGATCTTCACTTCTGCTCTGTCGGTCTCCTGGTCTGAAAACATTATTCATCGCTGAATAAGTAGTAAGTACAGGAAATAGACAAGGACGTCAGAACAACTGTATTGAAGGTTTATTCCCAAAACGTATAGAACTGTCATCTGTGGGTCATAATGTTTCGCCATTGGTGTAAGCAAAATAACGGAACGATCTGACAGCACGCAAAAAGCAACCGTACATTCGAGTGGTCGTGAGTAGAAATGCTCAATGCAAGAACGAGACGGAATTAATAGCGCCGAATGTGCGGGTCTCTAGAACGTACCACACCAGAGGCTCTGTGTAAGGGTCGCGTCGCAAACAACGCCGTGCGCGTAGAACATTCCTATAAATATGCAGGATATACACCTGGAGGAGATATCCTGGTATGATGATGATGACACCTGGAGGGCAAGTACCCTAAATATTAAAGGTAGCAAAATTTACTTAAAGGAAACATTCCTTTATTTTTAACAATTATAACTGCATTCAAAGATTTTTGAAGAGTCGCTTGCATCAACCGGGAATCGAACAAACACAAATGCGAAATGAATTGTACAGCAACGATCAACATACTTTTGTCTGAAAACGTAACGTGTGTACGTAGAGAGGTCCTAGTTCACAATCCTTGGTCACGCCATAAATCAATGGGTCATCTTAAAATATAATTGCATTTATTCTCTGCTCTCAAACATTGAATGATGTGAGGAAACCAACTCATCTAAGGTTTTTTGACTCCATAATATAATTAATTCC
Source organism: Esperia sulphurella (assembly GCA_947086405.1). Lineage (NCBI taxonomy): Eukaryota > Metazoa > Arthropoda > Insecta > Lepidoptera > Oecophoridae > Esperia > Esperia sulphurella. The sequence continues at coordinate 2,663,226 of OX352261.1, forward strand.
CACGTGGCCACATCGTGGGAAACCACAACTTAATGAAATTTCGCAGGCCAATGGATACTTAGACATTTGATGATAGGTACAGTGAATGCCATCTATCGATTGAATGAATTAGAGAATACTAAAATGACTACGTCTTACACGAACTTTTATCTCAGTGCCGTGAAACACTCACCAGGATCAGTGGCCACGACGTCAAATTCGAACATGCCCTGCATGCCTGCGTTGGGCTGCATGTTGAGGGTCAGGGTCCCCGACTCAGGGTTGAGGATGAAGGGGTCGTTCAGCACCACCACGCTCAGGGACGGGTCCGCGATCATCGTGGACATGTCTATCGTGTACGTGATCGCTAACCTTTCCGAGTGGGTTGCCTGGAGGAGGAACAGGTACAGTCAGTGTGCTACGAAAAATGACCAAGTGTCTTCTAATTTTAACATTATCATCATTGGATAAGGTGCTAGGGTCACTTCTTGCCCCGTGTAACTTTTAGAAGGCTCGCCAAGGCCTTTTAAATAAAATGTTCAGCAGACGGCTTCCCAGAAGGGAAAGAAGGGTTCGTCCTTGGAAGTTACATGGCCCTCGTAAATGTATTCCTTAGTTTGGTGATAACACAAATATATGTATATATTTGCATTCAAGGATCAAATTGATGACGTCCTCATAATGCTGTGGTCCGCAATGAGATGAATAAAAAGATGTGCATGAAAACGTCTGAGTGGAAATGGATGTGAGTGAAGCTAATGATGAGTGTCGCGCAAAGAGGCGATTCATCGTCTCTTCCTCTGGGACCAAGGCGTGAGCATTATATATTATGTACGAATATGTACATGTATATATTTGCAAATTTCCTCAAAGGTTATCATTTTATATATTATAATAACCATTTTTTATGGTTGTCACCGCTGAACATATTTTTTATTTATATCTGTAATGTTTCCCTGACATATTTAATAATACTTAAATAAAATATATTGTAAACAATCAATAATAATTAAACAAAATCCATATTTGGCGCAGGTATAATTACCTATATTTCATTCCAGATTCATAGTCCTATGAAAACCAACGCTATTTACGTCTCGGTAACATATACATGAAAGGGTCACCAGCAGCAAAAACAGGTTTGTATTACCATGTAAACTTTGCAGTCCACTTAGGAACACCATCTATTGTGTATTTTGTTTTCGAGACGCAAATGCGTTTGTTTTCATAGGACTATTAATCTGGAATGAAATATAGTTGGCTGCACGTAAATTGAGCTCCGATTTGGAAAAACGCCGTCGGTACAAATCAGCGCTCGAGTTACATGCTGCCACCTATAATTATGATTCAACAAAGGCCGAAGAAAGGTTGGAAAAAAATTATCATTTCAACTTTTCATTGCATTTAATGGAAACTAAAAGCGATCAAATCGTGGCAATACTTTAAAAACTTCTCTTATTTATGACGTTCCATTGGTATGCCACAAACAACCCATAAGCAATAACATACTCGTACAAACCTTCAAGTAGCCTGACAAAACTAGTGATATTTGTTTACAAGGACATCTCAGACATGCTAACAATAAAAATGGAAGTAAATTGGTTTGTGGATAAAGATGCAGCAGGTAGATAATAGTAGATTGTATCATAATAAGGGAGCAAAACAACGATCACTATGTACTACTAGATGGAGCGTTCCAAACAATCGCTCAGTTCCACGCAAGTAGCCACAACTCTTTCACATTCACAATGAAACTTGTGCAGTTACTACGCAGAACATTTAATTATTACTAAATATTGACGCTACGGTTAAATAATGTCAATATTTAGTAAATAATTAAATGTTCTGAGTAGTAACTGCACAAGTTTCAAAGTGAATGTCAAAGAGTTGTACTTGCGTGGAACAGAGCGATTGTTTGGAACGCTCCATCTGGTAGTACATAGAGATCGTTGGAGCAAAATAATATTTTTACGGCGAGGGCGCTTTTTTGAATCCAGAGCGAAGTGAGGGATTCTAGAGTAGAATCCCGAGCGTAGCGTGGGATTCTTTAGTAGAATCCTGAACGTAGCGAGGGATTCAAAGTACGTCGCCCGAGCCAAAAATATATTTTGCGCCCGAGTGATACAATCTACTTTTCATCACCCTCTATGAGAAAAATAAATAAACACTAACACTTTCAGGATTTAATGTTTCACTTTCACGGCTCGAAGAATCCATTTAAAAAAAATTATTTGCAAGCAAAGCACTTTTAACAATCCGCGTTGAGTTGAGGAATAGAAACAAACGTAGTTCGCGCCTTTTTCATTTGTTACCATTTTTAAAATAAGCCGGCGCGTTGTATTCTTTTTTTAAATTCAGCCTTCGCGCCGCTCACGTACCGGCCAGTAACTTTATTCATACAATATTTGCACTCAATCTCTTTGGTCGCGGAACACTAAAAGTCATATTCGTGTTCCAAATTGAAATCTCATTACTGCCCGCTGAAAAACTCTCTTGCAGAAAAGACGTATTTTGGTCGCACTTATTGAGGAACCAATCGTCGCTTTTCGAATAGATGGGATGAAAAAAGAGTGTGTCCCTAATACGCATGTCATGGTTTTGTGAAGTAATAATTTGCAAATTTTATAATTAAATGAAATCCTTCCTAAGGACGTACGATTAGAATATTTCGTGTGCCTGGAATTACATTGGCTCTCTTCCCTTCGTACAGCGACACAGCAATGCATTGATATTTGGTGGCAGAAATAGATAAAATGGTGGTAGACGGTAAATACTGACAAGTTAATTGATACTCACGTGCACAGTAAGCAGTTCCCTGCCAACAGTGTCCGCGGCAGCGATGCCTGCAGTGTATAAACTGCGTTCGAAATATGGACGAGGATGCGCTTCTCTGACCTGGACAAAGAAAATAATAACAAATTAATAGCACACGAATGCAGGTGCCGTGTGGTTTCCGGTAGAGTAGAATAGGACCATTCCAACTCTTCCCGTGGATGTCGTACAAGACGACTAAGGGAATGCATTATAAAACATCAATCAGGCCTCCCCGACCCGTCTGGCCAGCGCGGGGAGTGTAGGCCAAATCCTCCGTCTGTCTCCGGCCGATGAGAGAGGGTTGTGCTCCTGCAGTGGAGACAAAAATAACCTGATAATGATGATGATGAATAGCACACGAATAATGTGAACAGCGAAGAACTCTCGAGTTCCACGGCGACGATGTATGAAGTGAATGATGGAACTTAAATACGCGGAAGAGGTGTGGCAGATCGTGACACTTGTGGCTGTACCCTATAGTGGCTGCGCTAGGTACCTACCTATCTAATAAATAAAATCATAAACATCGCGTGTACATTTAAGATATTTGCAAAAAAAATTGAGGGGTCTAAGGATGTAATAGAACACATTTCAATCATTTTTGGAATTTTTGTCTGTTTGTCTGTGAGTTTGTGCACGCATCACTTAAAAACTACTGAACGAATTTTGATGGACTTTTCACTAAAACATGGGACTTAACATTTAGTCTTTATTTCATCGCAATTGGCTAACTCAATCAAAAGTTATAGACATTTTTAGTTTTCAAATACATTAGTAGGTAAGGTTAGTATGAAATATATGGCACACAATAGTATTTCCGTACTATTCAGATTGCGATGTATTTGGATTACATTTTTAGCTGCGAGGGAATTGGAGTGGGCGTGGGCGTGGGCGTGGGCGTGGGAAAAGGGGAGTGGGTGTGGAAGCGGGAACGGGAACGGAAGAGGAAGCGGAAGCTGAAGCGGAAGCGGGAGCGGGATGGGAGCGAGAGCGAGAGCGGGAGCGGGAGCGGGAGAGGGAGCGGGAGTGGGAGCAAAAGCAAAAGCGGAAGTGGGAGTGGGAATGGGAGCGGATTCTGTGGTTCACGCGAGCGGAGCCGCGGGCACAGCTAGTACTCAATACAAAAACTGATTAAACGACCTGTTTGAAGCGCTAAAGCGTATTGGGGTTTATATTTTGAGGCCATTTTGGATGTCTTTAGTTGTTTATAGATTCTATTATGGCACGAAACCCTCCAACTTTAATAGCCACCTTTAGATCTGCCTCAAACGTTGTTTTTCATGTTGTTCTTACAATATTTGTTTAACATAACAACCTTATAAATAGGTAATGAAAATCATTAAAACTTAGTCGTAGTCACTTCAACAGTATTAAAAACCCTACTTACAGTGACTTCAACAATGAGAGTGGAGCCCTGTTGCGGCGCCGCAGGAGTGGGTGAATTGCTAGCTGCAACTGTGAGTGTGCGCGTGATGCCCTCTTCACGGTCCAGCTCAGTCACCAGGTATATGATGTTTTCAATGGGATCCAGGGCGAAGTGGCCCTCGTCGTTGCCATCTGTAAAACTTAAAGTTAGATACTACGTTTCTCTCACAAAGTTGATACATGCTTTGCGCAGACCCTCCACCTCCCATGGCCTTTCGACATCTAGGTCATATAGTCCGAATCACGGGGGAGATTCCCGGTACTTGCTCAGGTGTTCTTTGTCGGCCACCCGGCTTGATCCCCCTACAAATAAGTAATTCTGTGCTTGGTCCTCTATATGGCTCCTGGGTCCTCTATTGGTTTTCTAATTCACATGCTTTGCGAAGTCAACATGTTAAACACTCATTAAATAGTGGGAGAATTCTAGTGTCGGATCCGTTTGGATGGCCACCACCCTCGTCCCTGTTTCTGCCGCCAACAGCATGTTATTTGTTGTGTTCTGGTTTGATACATACAGGCACACGAGAAATTCTAACATTGAGCTCAGGGCATAGCAACGAAATTTGGGGTTATGGACTGTTCACTCCACCGTCCTCATGCTGCAGGTTTTATGGGCGAAAGTGACCGCTTACCATCAAGCGGGATTATTTATTTGCCATTTAGTTAAAAAAACAGGTTTACCGTAGCTATAAATATCTAAATGGGGCTAAATACAAAAAAGTTGTTGAATTCAATCATTGGCTACGCGCATGATTCGGTTACAGTTGGTCGAAAGGATTGGTCTATCATACAAGTTTCAAGTTTTTCTCGATTACGTTAATTAATTGTCTTCCTGTGGGGAGCAATAGGTTTTCTTGTATTTCTTCTCCTCCAACAGATAAGTTTAACAATAACTTTGCGCAGCATTCGGAGTAACTACAAACGGACTCACCATAAATACTGTAGTAAATGTCGTGGCAGTCGTCAGTACAGAGGTAATTCTTTGGATCCTCGGCTAGTGGCAGTTGGAATCTTTCCGTCAGACCGACTTCTCTTTCTAAACAGAAAAAAAAACAGAAAAAAACACTTTTGTAAAAATTGTCTCGATCGGATCGGTCTTAAGAAAGTTTAAAAAGAATTTGGGCTTGTATAATGTCATCAAAATATATATTAAGAAAACTAAGTTTCCTAAAAATGAAGGATTTTTCGCAGTAGATATAGGTATTTATTGTTGGTTTTATTACCGAAGAAAGCAACTTCGTAGGATTCTGTTTCAAATACTGGGTCTGCGGATGTAGGCACGAACACCAAGTGCAGTGTGGACTCTGTGAATAGGGGCCCTGGTTCCTCGCCGCCGTCGGTGGCTCTGATGGTCACCTGATGATACAATTATGTCACATTTCAATGAAATTCTTAAGAGAGATAATTAGTGTTAGATATGGAAAGCTAGTCTTTTAATCATTTCTAGAAAGAGCTCTACCTTGCGAGCATTCTAGTACAATTACTTACATCAAACTCTCTAATCTGCTCAGTCACATCCCGCGTCAGCTGTAGAATACCAGAATTTTCTCCATTGTTCATCACCTCAAAGTACAGCATTGCATCAGCTATGTAAACAACAAATAAAATTATGTTCATGGAATCATTTTCTACCTAGGCAAGTATTGTAAAAAATCTTTGAAGGTATTTCAAGAAATAAATGCTGCTTTAGCTAATAATCTAGCAGAATTATGAGTGTAATCGAAGTGAAACCCTTCTGAAAATTTAGAGCAAACAGTTCTAGTATCAAAAGAGAATATGTGTCTGAACATAAATCTGAAAAACATCAGTAAAATACGTAATTGAAAAATACGATAATATTAAAACCCCATGATGTCCATTGTTTTCAAATTCACTTCCATGAAAGATCCATTTTATTTTAATTTTAAGATGGGGTGGCACTGACTCCAAGCGGAAGTCCAATCGGGATAGAATGAATCAATCAAATCAGATACAGAGCCATATTATGTTCAAAAAGAATAATATAATATTTATTATGTACCGTCTCCGGATATTGTGAACGTAACTATTCCCGCTTCGAGTCCATCATCGTCTATAGCTGATATTCCCTCCAGTTCTTCATTGTTTGTCGTCATTAGAAGGCGATTAGCTGTAGCTGTTTCCTGTAAGGCCAAAAATGATATTTCAACATAATATAAAGTAAGGAACGTAAATTTTGATAAGTTTGTTTTAATTGATACGATAAATACACACCAGATCAGATTACCTATGTCAAATAAGTTGATCAATTTCACACTGCAATAACAATACAAAGACGAGGTCGATGAATCAATCCCGGCCCCGTACCATTGTTTATTATAACTACGGCTTCTGGATAAAGGAAAACATAGTGACGAAATTTACAAAAGTAAAAAAATATATATCTAAGGCGTAGGTATGTCATCATCATCAGGTTATTATTGTCTCCACTGCATGAGCACAACCCTCTCTGAGACAGACGGAGGATTTGGCCTACACTCCCCGCGCTGGCCAGACGGGTTGGGGAGGCTTGGTTGATGTTTTATAATTAGTAGTCTTATACGACATCCACGGGAAGAATTGGAGAGGTCCTATTCTACTCTACCGGAAACCACACGGCACGGTAGGTATATGAAGATTTCACAAAACCACGCTGGGCATAGACTATGATGCATGTACGACCTCGATATGAGAGTAGGCCTATGCCTGTTACTACGTGTTATATACTTCAGATTTTGCAGCAGCAATCCAAATACTACTACTAGGTAGACTGATTTTGTGGCTACGTATGATAGGTCTATCTATGTCTATCTAGGTATACTATACAAGTCAACGACCTACTGATATAAAAAAACGTACCCACCACTGCAAGTCGTATTGTGGTTTCAGATGTTGGGAACACAAACTGTGGCGGGTTGAAGTTCCACGGCCTGATCACCAGCTCGTAGACCATGTCTGTGGCTTGTTGCGGATGACCATAATCATATGCCTGTTAAACAATATAGTATTAATGTTGTACCATATTTTTTCTATATTATCAACTCTGTATCAATCCTTTCTTTCTTTCTTTCTAAGTTTTGCACCAAGTTTCTTTTCATTCTTTTGAAATTGGAAATCGGTTCAAGTGTTCCAATCTTAAAATCTTTTCGATTACAGTAGTCGCACACACTCACACTTATACACACACCCTTATCCCATCAAAGCATGGCCGTTATCTTCGATATAATTCTTTTCACTACTGTCATAAAACATACAGTCACAATGACCGGGCCCGTAGCACCTTATGCCATGATGATAAAGTTAAAATTAGAATGAACTCGGTCATTAGGCACACTGACTGTACCTATAAATTCCTCAAAGTTTCCGTCATTCATTTTAAATATACAAAATTTCAGCTCACACGGACTACTGGTTTTAAAGTTTCGGACAAACACACGTACAGACTGACAAAAAGATGCGACGACGGTACCCTACAAACGAAGACCTTGCACGAACAAACGGATATTTCTAGATGTAGGTTAAAGTTATTTCATTTTCATGACGACAGCCGTGGCGGAACGGGTAGCTCTCGGACTGCCACGACGGAGGTTTGAGGGTTCGAATCCCGCTAGGGGCAAATGTTCGTATGATGAATATGAATGTTTGTACCAAAGTCTTGGATGTTTATATATTTATTTAAGTATGTCTATCCGTTATCTAGCAACCATAACCACAGACTCTGCCTAGTTTGGGACTGGATAATTGGTGTGAATGTCTGAGATATTTATTTATTAGCATCCTATCCTACTAATATTATAAATCTATAAGTTGATATTTGGATATTTGTTACTCAATCACGCTTCAACCACTGTACGAATCGTGATGAAATTTGGCACACATATAGGTTTGGTCCTGGATTAGGACATAGGATAGTTTTTATCCCGAAAAAACACCCCATGCCTACGGGAAATACATAATAATTTGTGATGCTAAGTTGTCCACGCGGACGAAGTCGCATGCAACACTAGTATATAATAATTTAAACATTAAAAAGATGAAAGAATAATGTTGTGAGTAGCGTATTTACCTGTATATGAATATCATAGGTACCCCAGTAGCCCTTCAAATCCATAGCAGTTTCCATCTCCCCAGTGACGTTCTCTATCTGTATCATGTTGAACAGCTCAGGAACTTCTTCCAAGTCTCGGTTGGTGATGGTCAGCTCAAGGATTTCATAACCGACTCGCGAGTTGTCTGTGTTAGGTTCGTCTCGGTCGGGTGCCCATATATCAGGATGGACGCGTACTCCCTGTGGAAAAAGTCTCAAACTTTAAGCGTGTGGTTCCCGCCTTAGAATAGGGTCCCCAAAACATGCCGTGGGTGTCGTTAAGGCCACTAAGTGATTGCACTGATTGCGATCACCAATCTGCCTGCGGAGCGTCGTGATTATTACAAATCCTCAACGGACAGCCCACCAAAAGTGGCATTCTATTGGGGAGGCTTATTTATGTACTGCAGTGGACGTATTTCGGCTGATGACAAAAAAATTATGATCTTATGATGTTAAATTTACCTCCAGAAGACTCTCCGAAATGCTCCATGCAAGGTCAGCCGGCAACTGAGGTGCATTATCGTTAACATCCAGCAGTACGATGATCACTTCTGTATCTGTGTTTAGATTTCTGTTACCATCTGAAACATTTCAGAAAACTATTTGTAAAAATAATCAATTTCATTCATTTGTTGAAGAGTGTGCGTGTATGCATGTATATTTCATTCCAGATTCATAGTCCTATGAAAACCAACGCTATTTACGTCTCGGTAACATATACATGAAAGGGTCACCAGCAGCAAAAACAGGTTTGTATTACCATGTAAACTTTGCAGTCCACTTAGGAACACCATCTATTGTGTATTTTGTTTTCGAGACGCAAATGCGTTTGTTTTCATAGGACTATTAATCTGGAATGAAATTTATGTATGTAGGATGAATGTTTGTACGGGCTAATCTTGGAAACTACTGAACAGTATTTGACGTAATTTTCACTGTTTCATAGCTTAGGTTTCGGGACACAATCTGGTATAAGTTGTATCTCAACAAAAAGTCCGGCGGCAGATCTAGAAGATGAACGCTCATTTCATATCATTTGTATGAAAGTGTAGTTCAACATTACTGGTCTTGGAAAAAATACGACAGAATGTGACAAGTTTTAAATGTTTTTTTAGCTAATTTCTAGTATTTCTACATATTTTTTACATAAAAAAACTTAATACCACCCGTTCTAAGCGATACAACTCCTTTTTTTTTCTTGGCAATAGTATTAAAAGAAAAACTACGGTAACGTCGTTTTTATCTCGCTTTGGCGGAAGTTTACCGCGCCTCCTGCAACAGCACTTACCTCCTGCCGAAAGGAAATTGTCGATAAGATTAAAGAAAATCTGATGTGTGGGCTCGTCGCCATCCCTGTCTAGGACCTCGTCCGACAGGTAGTTCACATACACCCGTCCGGTCTCAAGTTCCACCTCGAAGAATGGGCGGAGACGAGGATTTACCAAGAAATTGATTTGGTAATACACGGTGTGGTACATTTCTGTAAAAGAATTGCATAATATAGTAATTAGAGATCAGTCTAAATAATATTCTTAAAGCGAACCTGTCTGCCTGCCCCGCGCCGGATTACTCAAAAACTACTGATTGAGCTGATTAGAACTTATATGTAAAAAAAATTACAACGATGGGAAAATTCTTTCGAGATTCTTTATCGAGATGTTTCGGGAAAACTCATTTTGTATTATTTTTATATGTAGTTGCTATAAGACAATGCGATATAACGAAAACTTTCTTAATATCCATGTATAAGTGTACATACCTACGTATTATAAGACATGTTATGCTGATGATGAATTATTATTAATTCATCATCAGCCTATATATGTCCACTGCTGAACATAAGCCTCCCCAATAGAATGCTTCTTTTGGTGGGCTTTCCATTAGGAGATTTACTATAATCACCACGTTTGGCAGACGGATTGGTGATCGCAGTAATGATCTTATTAGACACAGGAGAATGCTGCTGACCATCCTTAGTGCAATCCCTTAATCGCCTTGACGACGACAGGAAGATTTGGGGTGGCCGGGAACCACACGGCATTATTAATTAATATCTCAGATATCCATATATTTTTTTTTTATTCTGATATCGGCAAAAATTACTTAGTTTGTCTTGAGACCCGACCATAAAATAACAAATATAAGAACGCGCAACGTCTACCTAATGTTCATTGACCGATGGAACTTCATTGAAAAGTTTGCTTCTCTCATTCCTTACATATCAATTCTTCATCTTATTTTTTTTAATGTCACCATGCCTTTACATTTAAAACGGTATCATGTATCACCCACTCTGCTGTGTGGTTTCCGGTAGAGTAGAATAGGACCACTCCAACTCTTCCCGTGGATGTCGTACAAAGCGACTAAGGGAATACATTATAAAACATCAATCAGGCCTCCCCAACCCGTCTGGCCAGCGCGGGGAGTGTAGGCCAAATCCTCCGTCTGTCTCCAGCAGATGAGAGAGGGTTGTGCTCCTGCAGTGGAGACAAAAATAACTTGATGATGATGATGTAACACCCACTCTAGCCTTTCTAATCTGTGTTTTACTTACCATCTCTGTCCAGATCAAAGGAGTACAAGTTGAAGACATCGTCCCCGTCGGTGGCGTTCTCGTAAATGTACACCGTGGTACTAAACCTATCTGTGTCTGGTTCGGGCACCTTATTGTTTGTGTCGATGATTTCTATAGTTATCTAGAAATGTAAATCGAAAAGTCACACCTATTCTTAGGTACCCCAATAACTGTAGCATTGTTCGGAATTCCTCATTTTCGTGACACGAGAATGGGGAATCCACATTATCGTTATGAAATCAAATCAAATATGTAAAGGTTGTCTGGAAGAAATCGCTTAAAGCGATAAGACCGCCTAAATTGTACTATTTGTAACTTTTATAACGTGTAACTGTATTTGTTTGTGCAATAAAGTGTATTATATTGTATGTATACTTTATTGTATATAAAAGATTATAATAATATACATAGATGGATGAATCTATTAGTGTACGATGCCGACCTTATCGCTTTCAGCGACTTCTTCAAGGCAACATTTGGGTGATTAGAAGTTTTTCAAGGAGTAGAAATGGTGGGTCCAAACATTTAAGGAAAATTCATGTGTAAAAGATTGAAAATTGCACAAAAAGTAATGCCTAAGAAAGGGTTCGGTCGGAAAATGACTAATTCTCAAAATGACTATCGAGTCTAGAAAGGATTAGTTCGCAAAAAAACTAATTTGCGGAGTGACCGGGTAGTGTAGGAGTCGAAGAAATTATTGAAACAGGTAGCTCGTACGTGACATTTTTTTTACTAGTAGTACGTGAAAAACTTTTATAAACAAAATTCATTAGTCAACTGCTAGGTTATTGAACAATACTAATATAAGTTAAAGATTTCCATCACAAAGAGAGGTGTATTAAAGTCCAGTAAAGCGTTGAACCCAACGATCTCTATGTACTACTAGATGGAGCGTTCCAAACAATCGCTCTGTTCCACGCAAGTAGCCACAACTCTTTCACATTCACTTTGAAACTTGTGCAGTTATTACTCAGAACATTTAATTATTTACTAAATATTGACATTATGCCAGGTAATACTAAACATACTGCGTAAAGTAGCGATAATCATCACCAGACCCCCCCCCCCCACCCCTAGTTTAACGTCGCCAGCAAACTATAGCCCTTACTTTTTATTTATGATTTAATCACTTACTATTACTACAGGTGCACCAGCCTCTTCGTACACGTGTGTGTGTGTGTAGAATAGTAAGGCTTGCTACTGCACACAGGGCAATCGCGAGTGACAACGTTATACACAAGTTACAGAGTTAGGCCTCAATCGTTACTTACCATCAGGTGAGCTTGAGGTCAAGCGCAAATCCATCAGAAAAAAAATCATTCCAAATTCAAAGTCATATGAAAACAAACACATTTGCGTAGCGTCAATATTTAGTAATAATTAAATGTTCTGCGTAGTAACTGCACAAGTTTCATTGTGAATGTGAAAGAGTTGTGGCTACTTGCGTGGAACAGAGCGATTGTTTGGAACGCTACATCTAGTATTACATAGAGATCGTTGGTTGAACCAAAAACAATCTCAGCTGATTTTCTTACCTCTCCCTCGGTATCCCAAAATGTGGGATCTGGTGGACAGTCAACTGGGTTTGCGGTGGAGCACTTGTCGCTGGCTACCACCGTATAGTAGAGGTTCCATCGCGGAGGGAGGTCAGCGTCGATGGCCCCTCCTGTTCTGACTGACAGCTGACCGGTGACGAAGTCGATCGTCACTAAATCATCAGGAGTATCTTCTCTGGGACTAAAATATCAGGACGAATTTAGGATTGACATAATTAATTAACCCAGATGGACCGACGGCCTGAAGAAGGTGGCCGGAAGCGGCTGGATGCGGAGGGCGGTGGGCCGGGTGTGGTGGCGTTCATTGGGGAAGGCCTATGTCCAGCAGTGGACGTCTAAGGGCTGATATGATGATGATAATAATAATTAATTAGTAGAACAAATATTGCTTGTGAGTTACATCCATTTCAGGACTACCATACCGACACCGGAAATAATAATTAGCGTAAGGGAAAAAAATTCAAAAATGATTGTTTTATTTAATTATTTCTTATATTATTTGAGTTAATATAGTAAAAGATAACTTTGCTTTGACTGTCTTTTAAAAGTATAAAAAACAAAAAAGTTACTCAATTGAATTAAATTAAATAAAACAGTTTTTGGCTCTCCTGAACAGTCATCATTTGTCCCTTACGGTAATTGATATTTCCGGTATAGATACCTAGAAGAGGTAAACGAAATGTCTAAGTATGTATAATCTTGGTGTTTGCACAAAATTATGACCTAGGTATATTGCTTCTTTGTACAATAAGTCATAACATGTTTTTTTTGCAGAGTAAAAGAAGTTAGAAGTATGTTTATTGTTTGAGACTTTTTTTAAGTTGCTAAGGGCTTAATTTTTCTGTCATTGTAATAGTATTTTTTTATTTTTATAACGTAGAAACTGGTCGCTCATTGCCATGTATTCCTAATGGTCGCGTTAACGCCAGCCATGCATAAAATAAATGTGAAAATAAAAAGTAAACAAAACAATGTCGACTTAGCCTAGAGTTCTCAACACAGAAATCTTATCGAATAGAGCGGTTATAGCCATTCAGTTACTTCAGTTCCGCGCGTGCCGATTTCGGACACAGCGCGCCCTTCTCGCGCACCCTTTATGCCTCGCGATCACGTTTCTTGTGAGGAGATATAGTTTGCCGTTAGAAACCGCGCAATATGGCACTTTAGCAGATTTTTTTGGTGATGTTTACCCGACCTTGACTCGCCGCGCTACGAATAAGTGTTTTATAGTTTTTGCAATATATTGCAAATGGTTGGCACGCGTGTCGCGCCTACTTCACAATTCTATCTTGATAGGATTTCTGTGATTCTCAATGTCCCAAAAGGGTGAAATAAATGAGTAGTCGTGACTTGGTCATCAAATCCGTAATGCGGTACTTACAATATGGTGTACCGCACTTGGTTGTACAAAGGCCCATCAATATCTGTGGCCAGCACCGAACCGATAACAGTGTCGACGGCTGACATCTCCCGAACCCTGAATGGTTGGATGAGACTTCCGGCCGCGAAGAGCGGCGGGTTGTCGTTCATGTCTATTATGGTCACCGTGAATGTTGCTGTGGAATAAATATTTATCTTATTATTTATGGCCTCCCCGACCCGTCTGGCCAGCGCGGGAAGTGTAGGCCAAATCCTCCGTCTGTCTCCGGCAGATGAGAGAGGGTTGTTGTTATAAAACATAAATAAAAGGATATTTCGTTAGTTTCACCTATATTTTAATTTAAACTATAATTGACGTGCGTCCCACACGAATGATGTTGTAAGAAGGGATTGAATGAATGAATCGTTAAATACAATACAGATTAGTTCGTTCCGAACAAGGGTTGTGCTCCTGCAGTGGAGACAAAAATAACCTGATGATGATGAAATATTTATTAAGGACTGAAATACGTGTCTCCACCTCTTCTTCTTTTATCAACGATCTCTATGTACTACTAGATGGAGCGTTCCAAACAATCGCTCTGTTCCACGCAAGTAGCCACAACTCTTTCACATTCACAATGAAACTTGTGCAGTTACTACACAGAACATTTAATTATTACTAAATATTGACGCTACGGTTAAATAAAGTAAATATCTACATCTAATACATAGAGATCATTGGTATTTAAGAATATTTGACTAACAAGAAACTCACATTCGTCGTAATCATCACCGATGGCAGTGTTCCGGTCTCTGACCCTGATGGTAAGGTAGAGCAGCTCGAACTCCTCAAAGTCGATGGTGACTCCTGGCACGTTAGGGAGCTCCTTTACTATGATGTGACCGACGGCAGTACCAGTGTTCTCGGGGTTAGGGTAAACAGTCACAATTTCTGCGCACCTAGAACATTTCAAAGTAAATTTCATAATATAACCTAATGGCTCGCATGTATGGTGATTTATTTATTTTATGAAACTTACAGCTATTATAACTAAGTTAATTTTTTGCTATATGTGTAATATAGCAAAAAAGAGCTAATTAAAAGTTTCCACTTCTAGAAATAAATTAAATAATAATTAACATTCATAATAAACTAATGGTTCAAATATATTAAAAAATAAATAATACATACATACACAATACAAGCAGTAAACTACAACTGAAATCAACACTAATAAAGACAAATTGATAAAAATAAATACATAATATAAATACAACAAATGAATATTTCTTAATACTAGCTCTAACGAAAGAATTTAGCACTTTGAATTTGCTTCAATCTAGGAATGCTCATCTAATAAATAAAATCGTAAACTTCGCGTGTCTGTACATTGAAGATATTTGCAAAAAAATAAATTGGGGGGTGTAAGGATAAGCAACAGAACACATTTCGATCATTTTTGAAATTTTTGTCTGTTTGTCTGTTTGTCTGTGACTTTGTGCACGCATCACTTAAAAACTACTGAACGGATTTTGATGGACTTTTCACAAAAACATGGTGCTTTACTTAACTTAACATTTAGTCTTTATTTCATCGCAATCGGCTAACTCAATCAAAAGTTATAGACATTTTTAGTTTTCAAATACATTAGTTAGGTAAGGTTATTATGCAATATATTGCTTAAAGTAGTATTTCCGTACCTACTATTCAGATTGCGATGAGTTTGGATTACATTTGGAGCTGCAAGTAGGAATTGGAGTGGGAGTGGGAGTGGGAGTGGACGTGGGAGTGGGCGTGGGGGGTGGGATTGAGAGCGGAAGCAGAAGCGGAAGCGGGAGGGGAGCGGGAGCGGAACCGGAGCTGGACCGGAGCGAGATCGGAAGCGGGTATGGTACCAGTGTAATTTGAGAGTTTGAAAATTCGCATAACTTTTGACTGAGTTACCCGATTACGATGAATTTGTGGTTTATGTATGCAACAAAGTAATGTTGGTCGGAATTTGGACTGCGATGGATTAGTTACGAGGACTACATTTGGAGAGACGAGGGAAAGAGGTTTGAGTGGAGGGTTGAGGGGAGAGCTGAGGAGAGGGTTGAGAGGAGGGTTGAGGGGAGTGTTGAGGGAAGGGTTGAGAGGAGGGTTGAGGGGAGAGTTGAGGATCTGAATCTGGACCTGCACCTGGAACTAGGCCAGGGCCTGGGCCTGGACCTGGACCTGACCTGTACCAGACCTGGACCTGGACCTGGACCTGGACCTGGACGTGGACCTGGACTTGGACCTGGACGTGGACCTGGACCTGGACCTGGACCTGGACCTGGACCTGGACGTGGACCTGGACCTGGACCTGGACCTGGACCTGGACCTGGACCTGGACCTGGACCTGGACCTGGACCTGGACCTGGACCTGGATTTGAAGTCTGAGTGGAAGTGGGAATGGGAGCGGAGCCGCGGGCACAGCTAGTCCAGAATAAATCTAAGTCATTCTGCCTCACTGCATTATTGACAGTCGCACATGCTCGCCACATAAGAGAGTTATCTAGGGTGAAAGTTGTTAAATAAGTTGAAACTGAATTGCACTCATCGTCATGGTGATGGATGATGAATGAATATTGCTGTGGTTATAGTAGAGCGTTAGCTTAGTATAATTTAATAATTATTTATTTAATTTTTCCATAACAATTCTTACAACTCATAATGCAATTAGTACATAAAGTATCTCAGAAACTAACACAGATACATCTAGACCTCACACGAGGGTGCCCTGTGTTGTGCGGCTACACTCTTTGTATTTGATTTAGCAATGGGTGTGTGTGTTTGGTTGTCTGTGTATGCGTTAGATGATGTGTTGTGTATGTGTGTGTGTGTGGGGGGGTGCATTTATATACATGTAATATTATATAACACAGTATTATATACTACATATCATATTTATATGATGTTCATGGTGCAAGTATTTGTTTAGACAACCGTTGCCATTATATTTTCAGTGTTATCATAGTCCAAAGTAAAGAGCCAGGTGAGCAAAACTAAACCTAACCAAACCTTGCATTTTGATTTAATTTGATTTATTATATTAAGCATATCATTTGCTTTGTTATAAAGAAATGGGAACAAAAAGCTGTATGACCATGGGGAATCCCCGGTAATAGATAATCGCATAATAAAAGTAAGTTACGTCTCAAATCGGATGGTCTGACAACGTTATGCTATTTAAACTTACAGAAGGGGGCCGAGTTAAAAGATTTAGGGAAAAGTGGTGCGGTGAGGTAGGAAAGAAAGTCAAATGAATCGCACATCACTATTTATTAGATAGATATGACAGACATTCCTCCGACGGTCCTTTTATCCGGTCCTCCACTGTACTTATATTGATCCCCTCATATAAATGCGAAAGTTTGGATGTTTGTTACTCAATCACGCTTCAAACACTGGACGGATCGGGATGAAACTTGGCACACATATAGGTTAGGTCCTGGAATAGGATATAGGATAGTTTTTATCCCGAAAAAACATAGAATTCCAACGGGAAATACATAATAATTTATGATGTTAAGTTGTTCACGACTAAGTCGCGGGTAACAGCTAGTCGGAAACCAAAACGTTCACGCTCGGTCGACCGCCTTCGCATACCTAGTTCGAAGGTTCGTTTCTCTTGCACTATATTTGAAAATTGTGCGATTTATTGTGCGCGTACGCCATACAAAACAAAATGAAATATCTGTACCTATATTATGTTTGTTTAAAAAAGTATCTTCAACCGGCTTCACAAAATTCCTAACTGAACTTTTGCAACGATCGCTCCAGATGTAAAGACAAATATATTTTTTTCTGAGATTTTGGTTAAGCTGTTGGTGCGCGTCGCGGGCACACGCAGCAAGTGTACGCTCCTGACGCTCAGGTACCGGTTCGACACAAACAGACTCACATCCTCCGGATTATTTGTGTAGCTTGTTTGTGAGATTTAACGAGTCTTCTCTCTTCTTCTTCATCAGCTAAACAAGTTTACCAATTAACTTACCCATAAAATTGACTAATCTCAGTATCCCGTCCTTGCTTAGTGGCGTAAGAGGTTTCCCAGTCTATTTCGAACTCGAGACGCGAGGTGGTGTCCGGGTCAGATGCAGTTATTTCGTTGGTAATTATGTAGCCTTCTGCGACGTTCTCTTCGACTTGGGGGCTGCCACGAGGCTGATAAAAACATTTAGATACATATAGTTACCACTTTGATGGAAAGGCAGACTGTGAAAAATTTGTTTACTTGGAACTTAAGCTTCCAGCAGTCTTGAAATACTATTTTGTTTTTGAGTTGGAGAGATCCAATTGTAAGAATGTTATATTTCAACAGCTGCATGTTAATAAGTATCTGAAGACCACCATGCTTATGTTATTATGATCAAATTATGTATCATTTATATGGCAATAGATTAGTGCCGTGTGCTTTCCGGTAGAGTAGAATAGGACCGCTCCAACTCTTCCCGTGGATGTCGTACAAGGCGACTAACGGAATACATTATAAAACATCAATCAGGCCTCCCCAACCCGTCTGGCCAGCGCGGGGAGTGTAGGCCAAATCCTCCGTCGGTCTCCGGCAGATGAGAGAGGGTTGTGCTCCTGCAGTAGAGACAAAAATAACCTGATGATGATGATGATATGGCAATAAGTTTCTGTTCAGTAGACCCTTGACATGTCTACATAATGCTCACGCCCTGCAGGGGAGGGCCCTGGTCCCAGAAGGGCAGGAAGAAAAGTTGTATCGCCACATCTCACTAGCCTCACTCACACACACCTTTTCATGCATATCATTTTATTCATCTCACTGCCGAATATTATAATCATCCCAGTCTTTTTGAGAACCAAAAAAGCTTGCACCAATTTGATCCTTGAACGTCCTCCTAAGACGACCTCTAGCTTGTAGACCATTTAAATAAATGGTACGGCCACACTGCACAACTTTCTCACTAGTTGACATATTATTCTGGGGTTTCCACTATATCTTCATCATCAACATCAGTCTGAAAGAGTCCACTGCTGGACATATAATGTAATAAAGAATATAAGTATAATATAAATCGTTTTATATGAGAAACTTAAACTGGTTTTTTCGCACGATTCCTTACAACTCTTATTGTGATTCGAAAGCTAAGCATAGATGTAGCCGCAATTACTCGCATCAATCACCATGCGGTAGCAATTGATGATAGATGGCGATAACAATAAATATGAGAATTTCGGGACTTAACAAGATCCAAGTAACCGTAAATGTATCACTGATTTAGAATTTGATACGCAAAATAATCACAATTATGATTCGTCGTAATAAGTGGGTAACGTAATAATCATCATCATCAGGTTATTTTTTTCTCCACTGCAGGAGCACAACCCTCTCTCATCTGCCGGAGACAGACGGAGGATTTTACCTACACTCCCCGCGCTGGCCAGACGGGTTGGGGAGGCCTGATTGATGTTTTATAATGTGTTCCCTTAGTCGTCTCGTACGACATCCACGGGAAGAGTTGAAGTGGTCCTATTCTACTCTACCGGAAACCACGCGGCAATAACGTCTGAATACTGTACAATAATAATAATTTAACGAAAAGATGAGATTTATAATGGATTTATAGAAAGTTCTTACCAATCGAAGAACTGGTGGTGTGTTATTAATATCTTGGAGATGTATTATTAACTGTGCTGTTTCAGTATGGTAAGGTGCCATCAAGGTGTCATCCGCCCTTATCTGTAATAACACATTATTCGCTGAGAAAGTAAATCAGTAAGAAAGTCGTGAACAATTAGGTATCTTCTTTTTTACTTTAAAAAAAGTAACTTTCCAATTTGATAACTAACCTGTATAAACAGTTGGTTCTGTACATGAAAATCGAAAGCATCGTCAATAGATACGTGGATGTCACCAGTATCGATGTCTATATTTAGATACTCAGCAGCATTACCCATGAGACTGTGTCTGTTGGGAAACAAAACTGGAGTTACACGTTGGTTGATATCAAACTTTATTTTTGAAACTTTCGTGACTGTTTTAATGAAATGGTCTCCCCCTCATAATGATATTGAGCTCACTCAAAACAAAAGTTACATCGTGCTAAGAAACTTCTTCGTTATTGCCAATGTTCGGTACCTACTTCCACGTAGCTTCTATTTGTTCACTAGTTAACTAAAATTTGGAACCCTCTGTTTACCTTATATCAAAACGGTTCAAATAAGATATATTTGAATATCAGCAAACTCAACTTAGCGGAATTTTAAAGAGATTCCGAGGTCGAGGGTAAACTCGTACACATCCAACCAGTTCTGGATTTACCAATAGGCCGTATAGGCCACGGCCTAGGGGCGGTACATTAAAGATAAAGATAGGTAAAAAGGAGGGGCAGCACTAAGTCAAGTGTCAAGTCAAACAAAATTCAGAATCCAAATAATGTTGGACTTTAAAGGGAGCGTATTATGAACCAGTTCTTTCTAGAGATACAGTATATTAAATAAACAGGAAACTCAAAACTTACTCGACTCTATCGCCGATATCTAAATCAAAAGCTCGTACATTTCCAACAAGAAATCCAGCGCCTTCGGTTTCCGGGAAAGTTACGGTCTGAGAGCTGTGCTCGAAAATTGGCAGCTCATCGTTCCAGTTCTCCAGGTCTATGTACAGTTCAGCAACACCGACGTGGGTAGAATTATCAAGGTCTGTTGCCACTACCTATAAGTTTAATTAATTGTAACCGGTGGTGCCAACGCCTTGTAAAAAAAAACATTATTTATTGTCGCTAAAAGAAAGCGCTAAGTCTAACAATTGCCTTCGTTAGTGTTTTAAATAGCAATAAATTTTTGGAATTATGCATAAAAACTATGCATACTGTAACTATGCTTTAATGTTAACATCAGCAAATCATTGTACACAATATAATAAATCTGTAAACTTTGAGTGTCTGTAAGTATATGCATTAATTTGCAATAAAGTATTTGTTTGTGCAATAAAGTGTATTGTATCGTAGGTACAAAGATATTTTATCGAATAAAATAAAAGGCATGCGGATAAAGATTCTTTGATGAGATAAATTTTTTTAATCATAATTGCGAATTAAATTTATGTAGATGACTTTATTATACATGGCATCGATATATGTATTTATACCTCAGGATGGGATTGTCCAGACACTTGCCATTAGAATTTGGTTACCAGACAAACGGAGTCGGCTCCAAAATACCTAATTACGGCATAGAAATATGGAACTTTGGCCGAGGCGAACATGTCCCAGGAGCAGTTGAGCCTGTGTGTTTGTGCATATCGCTCACAGATTAAGTGAAGTTTTCTTAAACATTTTATAGAGGGACCGAGGAGCACCATATCGTCTGCATAACTCAACTTATCGAAACATGTGTTGCTAACCTACGCTGGTTCCATGATCAGATCCTTCGCGTAAAAGTTAAAAAGGTCCGGAGAGATCAACCCTCCGTGAAGTAAACCACAGTCTAATCTGAAGTCACAAGAGAGTGCCCCATCTCACATTATTAGACGGGTTCTCATACCAGTAACTCAACAGATCTACAATTTCTTATAATACATTGTACTCTGAGAGCTTCTGCCATAGTAAGTTATAATTCACCAGATCAATAACCCTACTAAGTTCAAGAAACATGCGTATACAGAAGTATCTCTGTTAGTATAATATTTAATAGTGTTCTTCAAGCTGAATATAGCGTCATCATTCTAAACATTCGATTTATATCCCAGATGTAACAGAAAATAATCCCTAACATGAAGAAGATTAGTTTTTATTTTCAAAAGCAACAAACGCAAATTAGAGAAAAAAAAACCGATGAAGGTTACAATTTGGTAATAAACCTCTTACCCTCAGGTGGATGTGCTGGAATGGAACATTCTCGTAGTCCAGCATGCTATGGGTGAGAGTTCCCATTATGAATGTTTGTCGCTGGTATCCAATTATTGGCGCTATGTAGAATGCTTCGTGAGCATCTGGCGGACTCACGCTCTCTAAGTGGACTTCGTACTGAGCGTGGACACCCTGTACAACATTTAAAAGTTATTGTCACTAATGGTCCTTCTTGGTTCGGAAGACCACCATCATCTAGATACTGAAGGACTGCAAAACAAGAAAGTTTTAATTAACTTACCAAATCTCGATCATGGAAGCCAAACTCCTGGTCGAAATTGAGTGTTAAAGGTGTTTCCTCTAGTATACTGATGCGGTACTCCTTGTGTAGCGGCTCAGGTCGCTGGTCGTTAATATCATTGATGATGATAACAACGCTGGCTTCGGTTGCAAAGGATTCGTTGTCGTATTTGTACGCGACGATGTTGAGTCTGAATAAATCTCTTTCCAGATAGTCTCTATCGATTGGTGCTACACGGAAGATGCCTCCGTTTCGACCGCCCTCGATAGTATCGATTGAGAAGAATGGCGCGTCTGAAAGTTAAGATTGAGAGAATTACATCACAAAAAAACATGGTGGAACAGAAAAAAATCACCAGCCGACTATATTTCTTAACTAATAAATATATTCTAAAAATTCAAATTGATATAGCTACTAGGGTGGCTTGGTGCTAAATGGGTTGTGACTGAAATTTTAAAAAAAATCATAAAATAAGTAACAGTACAAAAGTGCCTTTTTACCCCCATTCGAAAGCCCTATTTATCATCTACATAAAAGGTTATGTACTTTAATGTTGAAAATCCAGTACCTACTTACTGAAATAATACAGTTGAAACACGCAAGCTTGGCAATAAATAAAACAAAAACAATGAAAAAATACAATTTAAATTAATAATAACCTGCCAGTAAGATAAATGTAATTAAAAAATCAGCCAGTTCGTCTTCTAAAAACTATTTGCGCTAAATAATGCGAAACCATGACGTATTTATTATTGTACTGTTTGTACAAGCTGATCCCGGCGTGGATGTTATATTTGGGAATTATCATATCCTTGTTTAATTCCCATAGCACAGGAGAAAATACTAGTTTGGGATTAGACAAGTGTATGTTTATGTATATATTTATTTATTTGATAACTACGCGAATTTTTATATGACAAATCGTCCCTCGCTAAGTGTCGTAAGTAGCTTCAAGCAAATGTGGCAGGGCAAGGCATTTTCGGTTTTACACTTCACATTCTATTGTTTTGGAAGACACGATACTTGTTCATTGTCAAGAAATCCATTACAGCAACTGATACGGATACGATGACGGTTAGCGGAGTTTGATCACCATAAAAATTTAAATAGATCCATGTTTGTAACTCATTTAGACAAAAAATTACAGTTACGACAGTTAGTCATGCGAGGGACGAAATTATGGCTTTCAAATGGCGTTAAAAAAATTACCCCTTATGGGGGTAAAAAACTTTTTTATTTCAGTTACATCCTTTTTAGCTATATCACTTTGAATTTTTACGGATTTCATTATTACCTACTTAAGAATTAATCGGCTGGTGACACTTTTCAGTTCCAACCTGTATATATCATCAGCCGAAATACGTCCACTGCTGAACATAAGCCTCCCCAATAGAATGCCACTTTTGGAAGACTGTCCATTGGGAGGTTTGTGATAATCACCGCGCTTGGCAGGCGGGTTGGTGATCGCAGTAATTATCTGAATATACGCAGGAGAACTGTGCTGCCCGGCTCCTTAGTTACCTTGATGATTCCCACGAGAAGATTGGATGGAATAGGTATATTCCCAAGATACTCGTATCATTGCAATTAAAGGCTCTCGTAATATAAATCTGTGTTCTTGGCGTGATCTAGTAAGCTGCACCCCAAAGAAGCAAGTGTTGGTGTGACATCTACCTCTTCCTAACACCTAGACTTAAAACATCGAATGTCTCATAAGCTCTCACATGGACCTTTGTCTAAAACGTGCGCGAATAGAGATCGCAGGCTAGCATCCTGGTCAGAAAGACTGCGAAGTACCAGTTAACAGAGCTGGATTAGAAAACTAAAGAGAGACTAATTTAAAAAATAAGAGAGATTGGATCAGTTGGAGACGCTAAACACACTCGTCGTGAAAAACCAGCCATTCAAATGTCAATAACGAACAGTGCGGTGCGCTGAAAATCCACTTGACCAAGACGCCGAATTGATGTTCTAGGATGTTCACCAACGCCCTCACGCACTGCAGATTCGATATTGAAATTTGAAAGGCTTATTTTTGGACGATCAGTATGTTTAGCGTCTTAATTAATTTCTTCACAGTGTACGAAGTTAAAATACCATCTATTTTGTATAAAGTTGTCGAACTGTGGCCGCCAAACTTTCATTTCTATCGAGATATTGTTCATTAATGAAAACGCGTTGTTGTATCGTGTAACGCTCCATTTTACTAAACCTAAACTCTCAGCTGTCGAATTTTTTTTCAGGGTTGCCAACAATTTACAGCCCAAATGGCGGCAATTTTGGAACAACCTTCACAAACATACCTAATGTTATGGCACCTCTGCCTCCCCTTACCTTCCGGTTCAGTCTCCAACCGGTAGTATATTGGTTTATCGATGCCGGTGTCTCCATCGATAGCTCTCACTGTAAATTCATCGTATGATTTCTCATCGAGCTGTTGGACGGCGAAGATTTCAATCCAGCGTGGAGGGCGATGCTCCACGTTCTCCACTTGTATCATAAGAGTTACTTCATGGGTATTGGGTAAGGAGTCCTGTGAAATGGAAGCATACACTAATTTCTTTGATTTAGGGTGCTGTTGTGAAAGAGCTTAAATACTTTTGTGGAAATTCACACATTGTTTCATCGTTACTTTACCCTAAGGGTGAAATCCGCTAGTGAGCACCTAACATACTTTGGTATGGAGAGCACAACCCTCTCTCATCTGCCGGAGACAGACGGAGGATTTGTCCTACACTCCCCGCGCTGGCCAGACGGGTTGGGGAGGCCTGATTGATGTTTTATAATGTATTCCCTTAGTCGCCTTGTACGACATCCACAGGAAGAGTTGGAGCGGTCCTTTTCTACTCTACCGGAAACCACACGGCAATGATATGGAGTATTATTAAGTATTATATGCTTTGGTTATAATAAACTCGTGTTAGTATGTGATAACATAGATCGCGGCCGTGTGTCACCATGCGTTCGAGTGCTTAAGCAAAGAACACTAGCAATTACTACCTAGTAATCTATTATCTTTGCTACTACTACTAAAGGAGCATCAGCCTCTGATTATAACTCAGCCCTTTTTTCCTAACACTTTTTCTTACATAAGATTAGAAGACGCCCGCTCTGTTTTCAGGCAATCAAGGCTTAGGAGGCGAAGATTTGTGTATCGACCAATAAAATTGATGGAGCTGAGGAAAGTGAAGCTAGGAAAAGTAGGAATACTAAAGGTATAACACAACTGTTCTCGGCTTATCTTTGGAAGATGCTAAGACAACTTTCTGAATATATGCTAAGAAATACATCTACAAAATTGATGGATGAACGGGTTACAGCATTCAAGCTTTTAGAAAGCCTCTGGATAGAATAAATCCATAATTACCAAAGCGGTGACTTGAAATATGTGTAGTGCATTATCCTCAAAGTTTAGAGCTCGGTTGATCCCGACTATCATTCTCATCCGGAACCAATCTCCGGCAATTAGTTCTGGCTCGATGAAGAATATGGTCAGATCATCGGTGCGGTCGCTGTCGATCCTGAATTCCATCAACTGGGTGCTGATCTGTCCGTCTGCATCAGTGACATCGTACACGCATTCAGTGAGACGGGCATCGCCGAGCTCCTGCAAGGAAATTGAGTTTAAGTGTTCCGTGATTTTACAAGAACGTAAATTTACTTATTGCATAGACAGCCCTGATTATGATAAACCTCCCATTATTTAGAGTATTTCAGTAGACTTATTAAAAGCTGAGGATGATGCTAGAGACTATATAGTGTGAATCTCTGAGGACAATAACTAAAGAGGTGTCCATTATTCATAAGCAATACTTTTGCGGTTTAGAAATTGTCTAAAAACTAAACTCCAAGACTTCTATAAATAATAAAAAAAAATCTCAGACATTCACACCAATTATCCAGTCCCAAATCAGGCAGAGCCTGTGCTATGGTTACTAGATAACGGATATACTATATATATAACATACTTAAATAAATATATAAACATCCAAGACTTGGGTACAAACATTTACATTCATCATGCGAGCATTTGCCCCTAGCGGGATTCGAACCCGCAACCTCCGGCGTGGCAGTCCGAGAGCTACCCGTTCCGCCACGGAGATCGTCTATGTTTCCTTGGTGTTAGGATGATACAAAATATACTGTACCTACACTGGAGTTATCTGAAGATAAAACACCAATAACTAAAGCTTCACTCACCGGGACTTGACATGCGCTGAAGACCTGTATCATTGGAGCATTGTCGTCAATGTTGACGATTATCAGTGTGACAACGGGAATGAAAGATTCCCCTGCGATCCTCACGTTGAACATGTATTGTTGCATGCCAGGAAATTCGAAGTCCTGTCTGTAACGTGTTACAAACTTTTGAATTTACAGTGGGAGCCAACATCTAAAGTTTACAATATATTATGTCTTTGTCGACGGAAGAAGTTCCACGCCCCCTTGCGTTTTCCTACTAGTCAATTGAAAAAACAGAAATTATATAGATTCAGTTTCCTGCAATATTTTTTAAGATCTCTTGTAGTATAAACCAGTCCGTGGGACAAACAGGAATATATTGTTAAGAAATTCCTATAGTACCCGTCATCGGTGGTACCAAATCGGTGGGGACAACACGAATCTTCCTGGTCCACATAGTATATACCTAAGAGCATATATACCTAGGTATATATAGTATATATATATAGTATATATACCTAGGAAGAGCTTGTTCTAATGCTTGGTCTAATGCATGTTAAAAAGCTTGTTTGATTCGTAATAAGAAGGAAGTTAAACCCATTAAAAAGATTTAAACAAGCCTTCCATTACGATATATTAATATATATATATATTTAGATGTTTGAATGAGCTTTTTTTTCATTAAAGTTTTTTTTTAAATTTAGTACAGTCGCTAACGATATCTTTGAGACGACTTCCTAGATAAGTTCTTAGAGCACTGGTTTGCCATTAAGGTCGAAATCATCAATCAAATTGCGGGTAAAGACGGGTAATATTATTAGACAGTAAAAGTTATAATTTCGTGAAATCTGTTTTTTTTATACCGACTCATTTAGATTAGCCTGTCTATTAAACAGAGATTCCCAGACTTTATTTCTCATAGACCACTTTCAAAATTTAGAAGCTACTGGAATTAAACCATAAATGGGTTCCAAATTAGAGTCGGTGAGTGTACTAGGTACCGACGATATACTATATTATATTCAAGACATCATGGCATTTCAATGATAAATACCAATTGATAAATGCACCACTTGAATAAATGATCCTGGATTTAAGATAAGGCTGGTAATAGTTATGATAAATTAATGTTACCTTTGCGTAATATATAGAAACCATTCGTCGTTAACCCGGCGGATGGCCGGCCCGAGTAGAGCGGCGGAGCCAGACAGGAACGGAGTCACAATTTCAGGCGTAGCGGGACCTGGAACAATCGTGTAATTTATATTTAACATACATACATACATAATGTTCACGCCTCGGTCTCAGAGGGGTAGGTACAGACGGTGTATCGCCACTTTACGCAATCTAATGTTGCAAAGGGGCTTTCCTTCGTCCGCTTTTCGCCCCGTGATACCCCTTGACGTGATGTGTTGCGAATTTATATTTTAGTAAATAAATAATGCTGTATTTATTTTAATAATAATGATAATAATAAATATTACAATATACATACATACACTTGTCTAATTCCAAACTAGGATTTTATGCTTAGCTAGGAGAATTACACAAGGCTAGGACGATTCACAAATATAACATCAAGACCGGGACCAACTTGTGCAACGTTGTCTATTCCCGGTGGGAATCTAACCAACGCGCTCTGCGCAATGCCGTGTGGTTTCCGATAGAATAGAATAGGACCACTCCAACTCTTCCCGTGGATGTCGTACAAGGCGACTAAGGTAATACATTATAAAACATCAATCAGGCCTCCCCAACCCGCCTGGCCAGCGCGGGGAGTGTAGGCCAAATCCTCCGTCTGTCTCCGGCAGATGAGAGAGAGTTGTGCTCCTGCAGTGGAGACAAAAATAACCCGATGATGAGCTCTGGCGCTTGTATCCAATGACCAAGACACTAGGCCAACTAGGCGGTTTGACTCGCTGTTGAATATATAATACAACTAGCTGTTGCCCGCGACTTCGTCCGCGTGGACAACTTAACATCACAAACTATTATGTATTTCCCGTCGCAATGTGATGTTTTTTTCGGGATAAAAACTATCCTATGCCCTATTCCAGGACCTAACCTATATGTGTTGGCAGTTTCATCACTATCCGTCCAGTGGTTGAAGCGTGATTGAGTAACAAACATCCAAATATCCAAATTTTCGCATTTATAATATTAGTAGGATAAACATTTCCATCATACATTACATATGTGTAACTCTAGCGGTTTTGACAGCGCACGCCAGAATAGCTCGCAGATGGTAGATTTTTTCCTACTTACTTGATATTTTGGACAATTCACACAATATCTTTATAAATTGTAGCCTATGTGTTATTCTGATGTATAAGCTATATTATTGTAAAGTTTCATTAAAATCCATTCAGTAGTTTTTACGTGAAAGAATAACAAACATCCATCCATACTTAAAAACTTTCGCGTTTATAATATTAGTAGGATTAAGTCTGTTATTCACAGACGACCGGGAGACTGTGAGAGCGAGTCTCACAGTCTACCGACCAGGAGAGCGTTTATACTCAAGCTTGTTTCGAGAAAAACGTTCTTACGGCGGAGGCTCTGTACGTGTATGGGCCGGTATTTCTTCAGAGGGTAACAGAGAGCTGTAGTGCTATTCTGTAAAATACAAACTCACGTGCGAGTCTCACTCAAGTGATTTTACTCACTTCAAAACCTAATCCATTGGCATTCTGTAAACATTCTAGAGCACTGGCGACGTGAAGTGACTTCTTTGTTCAATTCACGTCGATAGTGCTCCAGAATGTTTACAGAATTAATAATGGATTAGGTTTCAAAGTGAGTGAAGTCACTCGCGTGAGTCTCGCACGTGAGTTTGTATTTTACAGAATAGCACTACTGGTGGCTGTAGAAAATGGTAACCTGGCTGCTGGAAGATACATATATGGGATCCTGAATGAAATTTCTGGGCCGTTTTTAGTGGATATGGAAGATAATTCTATATTAATGCACGACAAAGTCCGGACCCACATCGTTCAGTGGTAAAAAAAATAACCTCCAGAATGTGGGCATCCATCTGACGCCAGCGAGAAGCCCTATTGATCATACATGGGACGAGCTCGGGTAAGTTACCCCTCCACTCGCACTCCACGCCCTGACACAGGCTGTCAGTATGCTAAATCGTGTACCTACAAGCTGTAATTCAGAGCAACGGGGAGGCAATTAAGCTCGAAACACACAGAAGGCGAATGCGAGGCGCTTGCTTTATTTTGACAGAGCCACAGTAGATTATTAAGTATTCTATGGCCACAGTCTCTGATTTGAAATCTGCAGGAAAAATTTACTATTTTGTACTCAAAAATTAGAATTTGTACTTCAGCCGCTTAAAAGTAGTTTACAGAATTCTGATATTTTTTGTTTAGATAAAATCGTGTATCTGCTGTACCGACGTCATTTTGGCAGAGCCACCAAAAAACCGAATATCTCGAAAACGGTAAAAGTATGTGATCTGAATTTTGGAACAGTACATCTTTTGTACTGTTACAGAATTTTGAAATCTTTTTTAGTTTCCGAGATATGGCGTGGCTCTGCTGTAGTGACATCACTGACACTATTGCAGATTTTGTACTTTTATTATTGCTTGTCTGTATAACTTACATAAACTTAAATTTTGTTCATAGACATACTTCAACTTTTTCATAACTCGTCACTCTTCTTCATAAAGTTCTTCTGCGATAGATATAGTGAAAAATTTCTTGTTAAACTAAAGGTTTAAAAGTTAATTTACCTTCATAGTTGATTTTAGCAATGGGGATGTCGCCCACTATCTCCTCGTCCATTAGGATGAGCTGCGTACCGCTGATGAATATGTCCATGCATAGGTCGTCACGTTCTGGAGCGGGGAGGAATGGTCTTTGGCTCCAACCACCTGTAATAACGAACAAGGTTTGAAGGTGCAGTCACATGTATTTGGCGACACGTAACTTGAGCTCTAGTTTCGTTGTATGAGCGCCGCGCCCGTCCGTTTAGATCGTTCATTTCACGATGGCACTCCCCATTCCTTCTCTAAATCGCTTACATTTCATTATATGTGTTGTTGTTACTGTGTTAGTTCTATCGTTACGCACTAGTCTTCAATGTTTGCAATGCAAGGTTCGATCTGAATAATCGCGAGGTTGGACGGATCAAGAAATGGTACTTAGTAAATCCTATCAAGATAGAACGGTTATAGCCGTTTGTTTACTTCATTCTCGTGCCTATGGTCGAACAACTCAGTACGACCCTGTACGATCTACAAGCATGCTATTAAGTAGCAAAGTCTGAATACACATGTCAGAATCATTTGCCAGTATCATTTGCCAGCTACTGGCATGTTTTTATGCCAGTAACTAGCATGTATAGTGATATGTAGTACTTATGATGTCAAAGAGAAAAATGTGAAGGACACAGTGGGATACATTATAAAAAAAACGGGGTACATTGAAAATTTCAGCAAAGTATGGATACTCCGAGATACTGTTAAAAATATTAAGAATGTGAGCTTATTATTTCTGACTATCATTCCTTGAATGACATCCATTATCATCCTTTGGATCATCACTTCACCATAAATATTCAAGGTAAGTAAGTAATCAGGATACCTCCGCTTTGAACAGAAAAGAATTTATTGACGTTGAGATTATCGGTAAGTAACGCATTTGCGATAATCCTCAACTCAGGCATGTTCATCAATCATACAGTCAAGGTAAATCACATTGAACATGATGACGTATTCCTGTTAATCCATGTGATGTTAACTCTGTGAACATATCAGGTATGGTGGATATTTCTTACACCATCTAGACGGACGGTAAGGTAGCAAAATTTATTCAAAGTAAACATACGATTAAAATAATCTGTTATAATAATTTGGATAAATGTAGGTACATTTATCCAAATAATGGGCCCGATTCTGAAGGCACACATTTAAAATTTGACAGCGCTAAAATTGGTTTCGTCTTTATCTTCATAATACTGTGTAACAAGGATAGCAACAGTTTTAGTGCTGTCAAATTTTAACGTTGTGCCTTCAGAATCGAGCCCACTGGCAATATTTCCTCTTTATATCGACAAAAATGAAGATATGCTTCTCCTGTCTCCCAATAATTCGATGATAATATCTTGTCATTTTTTCGGAATGAATTGACGAACGAGTAGAGGGGTGAATATTAGAAAGGTTCATCCGCGTTTATTATCCTCACCTTTAAAAGTAGAAGGCACAATATCATTCATCATTTTTATAATACAGTAAGTTTCTAGTTCTGCCTGGCACAGTTTCTGCATTGGTGAAACATTTAATTAAATATATATTTTTTATCAATATTTGGAGTTGAGGTTAATAAAGGCGGTTGGAACGCTCGAATATTCACCCAGTGCTTTACCACTGAGGCCGTGTACACCACCCAGTTAACAAGACAGGCATTTGCAAGTTGTCATTGTATCTCGTCATGCAAGTTTTTTTTATAATTCCTGGCATGGACTTAACAAGATAAGGTATTTGTACTTACCACTCCCATCTACTTCGGGAGACTCATCAGGCTTCGGCAGTCGGGGTATGTGGGTCATGTAATTACATAATTGTTCTGGTGATGAAAATACAGAATAGATTAGATTAGATTAGATTAGATTTATTTATTTCACTTTTACATCTTAAAAATTCAATTTTACACATTATTCTAATATGGTAAAAATCGTCATAAAATAATGTACAAAATATAAATTACAATGTCAACAATTCAAATAATGTCATAGTATATAACATACTAACAATGTCAGTATATAATATGAAAATAAAATTTTCAAAATACACTTGGTATTAAATTATCTCAAATTAAATTAAATTAAACGTCAGAGCCCACCAATTTCATTTTTTAGAAAAATCATTTATGGAATAATATTAATTTTCCAACAAAAGGTTTTAGTTTTAGGAATAGGTAAGTGTAGGTAAATTGATGAACTTTCTACAAACATTTTTTTTGACGGTATTGTGCAGCACACTGTGAGACGACCTCTTAACGCTAAGCATGCAATACTTAATAATCACTTGTAGTTTATTTTCACCTGAGGTCTCAATGCTTCGTGCTACACTTTCAATCACCTGATAGAGAACCCACCTATTCCAAAATCATTTCTGATAATATCCGTTGAACTACAAAGCCATTTTGTACTCTCTAACGTGTCATTCGACATATTCTGATAAGCATTTGGCGTCTAATTATCGTAGGTACATTGCCATTCGCATACACTGATTTTAACGACAGTAACCGGTGGCTCAGGCCCAGGGCCCTACCCTACCAGTTATTCTCCGAACTACATATGTGTAAATTTCAACAAAGAACCTTCTCCTGAATACATCGCTCAATAAAATATTAATCTATGGCCCGTTTGCTTAGTTGGTCATTAGACTCGGGCACCAGAGGTCGTGGGTCGATTCCCATAGGGGACAGATAACTTTGTACAACTTGATCTAACTGCTGTAAGCACAGTTTGTAGTTGTACATCAATCAGCCCTGCTGCCCGATCTTCTGCCAGCATTAAAATTTTGATGCTGACACAACACGACGGTCCAAACCTCCAACTTCAAACGTTCGCCTATACCTGCGCGAACTGGATCTATCTACACATCAAGGGCCAATTCCAAACCGTAATGATCTTTAATGTGATGTCGGTTTACCGCCGTCGCCCCGAACTAGGTCCAGTCCGGTCCTCTAAACATCGGGTGTAGCGGACGATCAGTCGGAGGGTTGGACAATCGTTTACAGCAAGGATTTATAATCATCAGTCTGCAAGAGTCCACTGCTGGACATAGGCCTCTCCCAAGGCACGTCACTGAACTTGATCCTCGTCCAGTCGCTGCCAGCCGCCTTACGCAGAACGTTCTATCTAGCTAAGGGGCGTCCTATACTACGCCTGCCCAGTCGCGGTCTTCACTCGAGAACTCGTTTACCCAACAGTGATCGGTTCTCCGACAGATTTCACCAACCCACTGCCTTTTCAATGTACAAACTTCTTGAGGTATGTCGAAGACTTTAGTTCTCTGTCGGATCACCTCATTTCGGATCCTGTCACATAGCAAGCAAGGATCGGTTTTCTGTATCCAATCGCTGTCAGCAGCCTTATTGCACTAGGTACTGTATATGTAAGATAACATGTACTTAGAATTATACACGGAATACCTTACCTTGAGCGATAACGAGTGGTGCTCCGTAGATTAAGAGTATCGCCGCTAATATGCGAGCATCAGCTGCCATCTTGCATGTTCTGGTGAAATCTGAAATGTTGCACCAAATACTAAGGCAAGCTGCAGATAATAAATAACTTTGCAAGCCTTTATTTGCGGCTCGTAAACATATATTCATGAAGCCGTGGGCACGGATCGGAATGAAATCCGGTACCAATGAGTTCTTCGGAACTATATATACGGTTTAAATTCTTCGCGTCAATCAACGATCTCTATGTACTACTAGATGGAGCGTTCTAAACAATCGCTCTGTTCCACGCAAGTAGCCACAACTCTTTCGCATTCACTTTGAAACTTATGCAGTTACTACTCAGAACATTTAATTATTTACTGAATATTGACGCAGCGTCAGCGTAGTAACTGCACAAGTTTCAAAGTGAATGCGAAAGAGTTGTGGCTACTTGCGTGGAACAGAGCGATTGTTTAGAACGCTCCATCTAGTAGTACATAGAGATCGTTGGCATCAATAAATTAGTTTTCATTGCAGATTATTCATAAGTTTTTCCCCTTCTGCCGCGTAGAAAACGCAAGTCTGATAAACATCCGCAATCAAGTACATATTATTTCTAGAATACTGGGTTATAGTTATTTCAAAAATATTCAAGAATTTTCTTTTCTGACAGATTGCTGTTTATCAAATTTGATTTTCTATTCAGCTGAAGGTTCACCCAGGTGATTTGCTCCACGTGAATGTTCATTTATTGTGATATTTTTTTGCACACAATGAAAATCTTAATTAACACTAATAATGGGCCCAATTCCAAAGGCACACATTTAAAGTAACAGCACTAAAATTAGTTTCGTATTTATCTTCATAATACTGTGTGACAGGGATGGCAACGGTTTTAGTGCTGTATTTTAACATTGTGCCTTCAGAATCGGGCCCAATATATATAAAAAAAAATCTAATAATTGTCGGGGAAAAAACCGTTACAGGTAAAAGACCTCCTCCAGCTCTGCGGAATTGCGTATTGTGCCTAAAACGCTCGCGGCGTTGCCCCTCTGAATATATACATTGATGCGGCGAACGAAGAAGGCCCTGGCTCGAGGGTCACCGGATTTTTCTTTTAACAACTTTCCGATGAGGCTAGCGAAGCTGATAGTCTCCAGTGACTACGCGCCAAGGGTCTCCACCGCAAAAGGCAGAAACTCGAAGAGGCCTCGCAGCGAGGAATATTAGTTCCAGGTGAATTAGTTCTAACTTACTTTTTTCTTTACAAAAAATACCACATAACCTGTTTTCGTACAATCATCATCAGCTGAAATACCTTCACTGAAGATAAGCCTCCCCAATAGAATGCTTTTTATGGTGGACTGTCCATTAAGGGGATTTGCCATAATCATAACGCTTGGCAGGCGAATTTGTGATCGCAGTTATTATCTCAATATACACAGGAGAACGCTGCTGCCCGTCCTGGTGCAAACGTCCTTTAGTTGCCTTGACGACACTTAGAGAAAGATTAGGGGTGGTCCTATTCTATGCACACACTGCTTAATTAATTTGGATTGTCAAAAACATCGTCAGTTAAGCTGCATTACTATAATCAAATCCCACTTCCCACTAATATCATAAATGCGATAGTTCGGATGTTTGTTACTCCATCACGCTTCAATCACTGTACGAATCGGAATGAAACTTGGCACACATATATAGGTTAAGTCCTAGGACATAGGATAGTTTTTATCCCGAAAAAACATCTCATTCGAACGGTAAATCAAATTAATCGTTAAAAGCAGGGAATTTGCTCACAACGTGGCGCAATTAACACTTAATAATTTTCAACTTTATTTAATTTTGTAGTCCACGCGAGCGAAGCCGCGGGCACAGCTAGTAAATAATAAGCAACTAAATAAAAAGAAAGTTTGGATGTTTGTTACTCAATCACGCTTCAACCACTGGACGGATCGGGATGAAACTTGGCACACATATAAGTTAGGTCCTGGAATAGGACATAGGATAGTTTTACTACGAAAATGATATCTATTTTGAAATTCACGATGTTTACATATCGAAACCTGCGCGGACGAAGTCGCGAGCAAGTAGGTATTCTTTGGCATGCTGTGCTGTGCTGTGTGGTTCCCGGCTTAGAATAGGGCCACCTCTATCTTTCTTGTCAAGGCGACTAAGGGATTGCACCAGGGACGGGCAGCAGGTTTCTCATGTGTGTGTATGTTAAGATCATTACTGCGATCACCAATCCGCCTGCCAAGCGTGGTGATTATGGCAAATCCCCCAATGGACAACTTACCAAAAGTGGTATTCTATTGGGGAGGCCTATGTCCAGCAGTGGACGTATTTAGACTGATGATGATTCTTTGGCATAAAACTACGAAGCCCACAGGAATCCCCCTCCCTCGACGACGTAGCCATTTCAAGAACTACGGAAATAAGTCACGTTGTTTATGGAAGGCCTCTTTCCTATTAAATATAAATTCTATTCTTACCTTTTAATGATAAATTTAAATAAACGGTACACAGCACTGTCTCTTGCACGACTTACACTAAACAACAAGCCTTATCTATCACCAACAAATCACCAGAATCACCACAATTTGAACCGTTTAATTTTTTGCGTCTTTTTGTTAAACAATGCGAAATTAATTCAGGAACTGTCGGAATGTAAATGAGACTGATATTTTAAAGTTGACACACTCACTGATATGATGTCACGATAGGTGTCGATATTGTGATAATTATTGTTAGATTGTCGATATGCTTATCGGGGCCCGGTAGCACAGTCAACCAACACTTCAAGAATTAATTCCAGGTTAATGTCAAATCTTATTGCGTGTTACCTTTTTTCCTGGACGATTCCCGCGGGAGTTTAATTTGCGCAAATAGAAACTAGTCTCTTGCTACATAAACTACACCTGGAAACAATACTTTCATGCAATGCCACTGATCTACCAACCCATCTTTTGGTACCTGTTATTCTAATCCTCTGCCCAAAGGTTGTCTGGAAGAAATCGCTTTTAGCGATAAGACCGCCTGGATGCACATGTGTAAGTTACTATCTTTTTTATTTTTTACGTGCAATAAAGAGTAATTGAATTGAATTGTTCTGTGGATTAAACTAAAACTGATATATAAAGAACGAAGATGACAGACTTAGCCGAAAGGATTGGCAAAGCTGAAGTGACAGTGGGTGGGCCATATCTGTCGCAGAAACCGCGAATAGGCACGCGCAGGGTGAGACGCCCCGCCGCGCCGCCAGATGGACCGATGACCTGAAGAAGGTTGCCGGAAGCGGTTGGATGCGGAGGGCGGAGGACCGGGTGTGGTGGCGTTCATTGGGGAAGGCCTATGTCCAACAGTTGACGTCTAAAGGCTGATATGAAACTGGTATAAATTATACTCCTACCTTTCTCACTTATTCTTATCATTTACCCAAAGGTAGTCTGGAAGAAATCGCTTTTTGCGACAAGACCGCCTAGATGTAAAAGTGTAAGCTACATTATTATCATGCAGTAAAGAGTATTTGATTGAACTGAATATACAAAATATATATACTACATATCAGTATGCTCTGGTGGCCCATACAAAACCAAACCTTATCTTGGCTGAAATAAGGTTTGGTTTTTGGTATAGGATTTTTCAATCCCCTGTAACTTTTAAACGGAGGACCGATCAAATCTGATTTTTTTGCGATTAGGTTCGACTAATTCACCTGACCAATCGACTAAATCAGTAGCTCGCTATGTACTGTGGTGCTCTGGTGGTATTAGGTGGCCCATACAAAAAGAAACCTTATTTTGGCATAAATAAGGTTTGGTTTTGTATGGGAACTGTCAATGCCCTGAACTTTTAAACGGAGGACCAAGCGAGTATGATTTTTTAGGACTAGGTTCGACTAATTCACGTGATTAATCGACTATATCAGTAGCTCGCTATGTACTGTGGTTCTGGTGGTATTAGGTGGCCATGCCGTAATAAGCCTTAGTCTGGTATGCCACCAACATACCCCTATAACTTTTAAACGGCGGACGACTAAAATCTAGTATACGCTTCAATGTATACGCTTCTACAACAAACTAGAGGAAATCTTAAATATGACGGACAGAAAGTTTAAGATTCACATTAAAAAACAACTTTGTAAGAAAGCCAATTATATAATAAACGATTATTTGAATGACAAAGACGCCTGGTACTAATGTTAATTCAGCTTCGCAAAATCTTTATTAATTGTATGCAAACTTGATTTTTAAAAGATGTGTTGCGTGAAGTTTGTTGCGCCGTTGCTTCTTCACAGCGCTAATACCTAAGAAGCGGTGGTCGATAAAAAAAATGACGTGTATAAATGTACCAAGTGTACTCATATGCAATAAATGACTTTGACTCTGACTTAGTTATTTGCGACTAAATTCGACTAATTACCGACATTTGTTCTATCTATTCAGAATTGCAATCCGCATTGGTGGCCATACCAGAATAAAACCTACACTAAGACTGAGAACTTTTTTATAGATGTCTAGGTACGTTGTGATATAATTTGTTAATTGTTATGTCTTATCTCTGGTAATTTTAGGGTTCTGTAAAACGTAAGGTACCCTTTCGAAGCAGTTTTGTTCGTCTGTCTGTCCACTGAATGACGCAAAAGCTACTTGATCGATTTCACTGAAATTTTGGGAAGTAAATTAAATATTTATTAGTATAAATGTGTGGGATACCCGTGTCAACCGTCATTACTTAGGTAATTTTAGTTAATAATACCCTCAACAACTAATATTGTGAAGTAAGCAAATTATATAGTGCCGTGCTAGTATTAGAAGTGCCGTGTGGTTTCCGGTAGAGTAGAATAGGACCACTCCAACTCTTCCCGTGGATGTCGTACAAGGCGACTAAAGGGAATACATTATAAAACATCAATCAGGGGAGGCCTGACCCGTCTGGCCAGCGCGGGGAGTGTAGGCCAAATCCTCCGTCTATCTCCGGCAGATGAGAGAGGGTTGTGCTCCTGCAGTGGAGACAAAAATGACCTGATGATGAAGCAAATTATATAAATAGGAGCAATACTCTAAATATATGATCAGAGTTCACTAATACTTCCTTCAGTACACATCGTTTTATTTGGAATCAAGCATTTCCAAAAATGCAATACATTGAAAAACTTTTCAAAACAAACGTATTTATCGAAATATTAAAGCCATGTAGTTCCCGGTTTAGAATAGGGCCACCCACAATCTTCACGTGGGGTCGTCAAGGCGGCTAAGGAATTGCACCAGTGATGGGCAGCAGCGACCTCCTGTGTATATTAAGATCATTACTGCGATCACCATTTCGCCAAGCGTGGTGGTTATGGCAAATCCCCCAATGGACAGCACACCAAAAGTAGGGAGGCCTATGTGGACGTATTTCGGCTGATTATGTCTAAAAAAAATTAGATTTAATAATTTCCGAAACAATGGGCTCGATTCTGAAGGCACAACGTTAAAATTTGACAGCACTAAAACTGTTGCTGTCCTTGTCACACAGTATTATGAAGATAAAGACGAAACCAATTTTAACGCTGTCAAATTTTAAATGTGTGCCTTAAGAATCGGGTCCAATATCACCTCTAATCTTTCTTAACGATAGTTTAATTAACCTCGATTGCCATTTCGTGTAACCGAGCCAACAAATGATAAAGTGATTTACTTATAAATATAATTGTAATGTTATCTTTCGAAGTGATCTATAGGAAGTATATATCGCAAATGGACCGAAGATCAATAAATAAATACTTTAAGTTTCTAGTAATTACTTGGAGAAAAATAAATAAATAAATATGTGGGGACATTTCACACACGGCCACCTGATCCCAAACTAGGCAAAGCCTGTAATATGGGTATCAGACAGCTGATATACATACATAATATATATATAACATCCAGTCACAAGGCAAACACAAGTGCTCATAACATGAATGTTTGCCTTGGGCGGGGTTCGAACCCGCGACCCCGAGCTTCGCAGGCAGGTGTACTACCGACTAGGCTAACATTTATACTATATATTTATTTAGATGTAATACTCTTTGTGTAATCCGATTCTTAGATACAAACAGCTGGGCTGAGAAAACTTTTCATCATCGTTAGCCTGAAAGAGTCCACTTATGGACATAGGCCTCTCCCAAGGCGCGCCACTGAACCCGATCCTCGGTTCTTCTCATCAAGTCACTGCCAGCCGCCTTACGCAGATCGTCGCTCCATCTAGCCAGGGATCGTCCCACACTACGCCTGCCCAATCACGGTCACCCGTTTACCCCAGCGGTAAACAGTCTCCGACAGATGTGACCAGCCTATTGCCACTTCAGCGTGCTAACTTCTTCTTTTACTTACTGTAAATTCTTGTGGTATCTAAAACAGATGCGGCTGGATGCGGAGGGCTTAGTGGTTTTTAATTAAGGATGGTCTAAGTCCAGAAGACGTCGACTGGTTGATATGATAATAATGGTCCGGAACTCCCAATCTCCTTGAGGTGAGAGCACCATATCGTCTCAGGCGTGGGGAGGCTTGTGAGTATTACGTCCGATGATGATATAAACATATAGAGGCGACAGAGCGTGGGCGCGACTCTTCGTTGCCGGCGCCCTATTACAAAACACACATAGGCGAAGACGTGTTGCGGATGTCTTAGCGGAGCGTTAAAACGCGGGCGCAACAACGGTGCAGACGGAGCGCGCTGTTCTCGCGGCTCTCTCGCTTCTCGTCACTTCTATCTATATATATGGTACTAGCTGACCCTTACCGAAGATAAAATATACTAGAGTCCCGTACCCACTTCGTTGAGCGGTAAATTTTCCGATTACCACGAAAGTCTTTTCATTTTTCGGGTATATATGAAGCTACTTTACAAAGTAGCTTCATTGTGGCTTAGTAAAGATTGCCTTTCACGCGTCGATATAGCCTATGACACTCACAAATAACGTGGCTTTCTATTGGTAAAAGAATTTTCAAAATCGGTTCAGTAGATCCAGAGATTACCCGCTACAAACTCACAAACTTTACCTCTTTATAATAATATAGTCTAGTATAGATGAAATGTCGCTTACGCGTCCAGTGCGTCTGCGCCTCGTCCTCGCCCGGCGTCTTTTCTGTGTGGCTTGCGTCTAAAGGTCATGGCACACTATGCCGGCACCGCAACGGCACCGCTCCAGCACAGCAATTAACGTGTCATTCAAATTAGAGTATTAAATCCTGTGTCGTATAATATATTTCATAATGTCAATATGAATAATCCATCGGCGGGCAGTCAGCGCGCTCGCCGCTACCATACAACTCGACTAGCAGCCCGCGCGCCGCAAGTGAGCAGACCGCATGCTTACTGCGCGCTGTCTCCGAGCCGTCAGCGAAATAACGTCTTGCTGCATCCTCCAGTCTCGAATCATATTCAAGACAGTGGCTACGCTTTGCTAACATGTATAAAGAAAAACTAATCGAGGAAGTACGAAGATACCAGTTTCTTTACGATCCGGATTTAACCAATACCTCCTCCTTTTATTTTCCTGTTCTTCGTAGAGAGCAGTAGCGATTATTCCTGGTTCGCACAATGTAAACTGAGACATTATGAAAACGTGAAAGTCTCAGGCGTGTTCAATCACAAGTGCCAGCAATTGTGTTCGCGGCGGTGACAGCAAGCTTGCACCTCGCGGCCGGCGTGCGTACTGCGAGCTTGCACCTCGCGGCCGGCGCGCGGAATGCGAGCTGGTTAGCGCGCTGGCGGCTAGCGTCGAGGCGACGCCGTGCTGTAGCTGTGCCGTTGCGGTGCCGGTATAGTGTGCCATGGCCTTCAGGCGGTTTTCAAAGCGCGTCTACGCGATCTATTTGCATCATGTCACGACCCCAGCTAGCTACCGAATACGTGGCCACTTCTAGTTTTAAAAATGCAAGAAAAGTAGTCGTAAATCTACTGTCCTTCTGGATAATGTCATGCAATAAACCAACTTCTGAATTAGCGATACGAAAAAGTTATAACTCTTTATCATGTAAAGATAGGATGCACCAGCTTTGAAATTTTAATTAAGTTTTATCACGAACAGCAGGCATTCTATCTGATATCTTTCATAGTCGGATTCCAAGTAATTGGTAAGTACCTAAGTGGTAATCCTTAGATTGTGAAGTCATCAGGTACGACACGTCATCATCGAGTTTTGCTGTGAAGAGGGATATGTACCTATATGCTTGGTGGTCGGAGGAGAGGCTAATCACCATATTTATTACCTGCTAGCTGTGCCCGCGGCTCCGCTCGCGTGGACTACTTATTTATTGACTCTCAATCTGACTCCGACACCCACACCCACGCTCGCTTCCACTTCCACCTCCACTCCTATTAGCTTCAAACGTAGTCCTAACTCATTGCAATCTGAATTTTACTGGACATTGTTATATTGCATACCTACTAATGCATTTAAAAACTAAAAATTCACATAACTTTTGATTGAGTGAGCCGATTGCAATGAAATAAAGAGTAAACGTTACTCCGAGTCAAGCCCTATGTTTCTGTGAAAAGTACATCAAAATTGGTTCAGTAGTTTTTACGTGATACGTGCATAAACTAACAGTCAAAATTTTTAAAAATGTTCTTAATATGTTAGACCCTAGACCCCCAATATAAGTTTACGTTTATAATATAAGTTTACGCTTTCATTTCTTAGATATGCCTAACGTGGTACAAGGCACTAATTTCCCATTTCCTTTTCAGAAAATACCTGTCGACGAAAAATCCATTTCGTACTCGGTCGTTTTACATATTCGAATAAGCATTGTTGTTTGGTTTTTGGCGTCTAACTACGATAATTAGAATATTTTCCAAACTGTTAATAGTGTAGACCCCCAGGTAATTAATAATAATACCGTGTGTTTCCGGTAGAGTAGAATAGGACCACTCCAACTCTTCCCGCGGATGTCGTACAAGGCGACTAAGGGAATACTTTATAAAACATCAACCAGGCCTCCCTAACCCGTCTGGCCAGCGCAGGGAGTGTAGGTCAAATCCTCCGTCTGTCTCCGGCAGATGAGAGAGGGTTGTGCTCCTGCAGTGGAGACAAAAATAACCTGATGATGATTTAACATACATTACACACACATTTCATGTTTTATATTATCTGTGGTTCCCGGATTAGAATAGGGCCTACCCTAATCTTGGGTGTCGTCAAGGTAACTAAAGGATTGCACAAGGTACGCGCAGCAGCGTTCTCCTGTGTATATTAAGATTTCATTACTACGATTACCAATCCGCCTGCCAAACGACACCCACGGGAAGATTAGGGGTGGCCCTATTCTAAGCCGGGAACCAACTGCCTTACATATGCTTTAGTTTTATTGGTATCTACCCCCAAAGGTATGCGTTTATTTCTCCTAAGAATATAAATTTAGGGATCAATATGATGAATTTGTGTATTTAAAACGATCAATAATGATGTTGTTAAATAAAAATATTGTTGTTAAACGAATACGTTATCTGCACATTAACTGAAGTTATCGGCGTTCTTTCTCCTGACCGAACTGTGGCGACAGTTAACGAGCCAAAGGGATCGCTGACACAAGAGTGTACCGGACTTTTAACGAAACTTCTCATTCGTCTATTGGTTCTAGGGTTTGCCGTGAACCTTTGTTTTGTACATTTACATTTTTGTTTGGTACATTTTTACATGTCATTTTTTTTATCGACTACTGTTAAAGTGTAGTTATGAAAATTAAACTAAAAAAACATAGAAACCATTTCATTGGCACAAATCGTTTCAATTGAGCTATTCTGAGTCGTTTGGACATTTCCATAACTATGATGTATAATAATGTAAGTGATGGTGTGCAATAAAATATTTCCAATGTAATTCAATAGTTGCAGGTGTCTAAGCTTAGCTGAGAGCTGGCTTTGTCAGGACTTCGGCATGTTTACAAACATAATGTTTTCTTTTTCACTAAGATTATAAGCCTTAAAACATTTAAGTGTGTACAAAATTGTGATCTATTGTGATGTATGAATGTCATGTTACTTCCCAATCTCAATTAAACACACGGAGAATATTAAGAAACCTGTACAAAAATGAGAGTCAACTGGCCCGCTTGGGCCGGGTGTATAAATCGTACGAAATTAAATTTAAGGTCATAATTTTTCAAATGAAAGATCTAGCTAGGGAATAGACAATTTTTGTAGACCTAATCGTGAAGTCATGAAGTAAAATGTGATTTTTTGGTTAAAGAAAAGAAGTATTACTTTATGACGATCCCTTTCACCATATTATAATAACGGGTAAAATTGAATTTTTAAGATGTAAAAGTGAAATAAATAAATGTAATCTAATCTAATCAATAAAGAGAGACAGTGCCCTCATCATAGTATTTGTCTCGTTCGCACATGCTGGCTGCATCCTTTATTGGTACGGTAGGAATAGAGATAATAAAGAACGGAATGAAATGACAGATCGTCTCTGTAAATTTTTTATTTTTGACGAATTAAAAATTAAACTTTTTTATCAAGACGTCCAATAACTGATTATTTTTATGTTATGTATGCGATTGCATATTGGGGTCGCAATGAGATCTCGCATCACCTGAAAAACTTGCAAGCGCCCGGAATCCCTGTTTTTGATTTTCTTCGAAATTCCAACAGTGACTGCCCCATAAAGTCCGCTATGCTCGTATATACTTGTCCCTGCCCCAATCGGCCTGCGTCCGCGCAGCTCGCGTCTCAGTCGAGAGAAGCGTGCCGCAGCCACATCATCGAACCCTTATCTCACTGCACAAACATACAAGTAAGTGACTTTTAAGTTATGATTAAATTCCTTAATGATTTACATTATGTTCTCCAAACCAGGCTATCTGTGAATTGTTATTAACTATAATTTTTAACTTATTTTAAGCAGATTTGTTTTTTAGGTGGGTGGGTGGGTGGTAAGTTATTACTACCTAACTTAGCATTTGACTATTTCGTAGAATCCAGCCTTTTTCCGAGATAAATAACAGTCTGCGTTTATCTAAAACCAATTAAAACATTTTTTTAAAACGGTACATAGTTTCGGAATAAAGTCAACATTACCCGTTTGTTTATTATGTTAGTAACATTTGATAATCAAGGTTTATACTGTAGTTAATTTAGCAATTCGTCAGTCAGTATTTCTGTGATCAGCAGAAAAGATTTGCATTAATTTTCGTTAAAAGTAGTTAATTTTTTTATAAAGAGGGTAATTTGAAATTCTTTGACCAGCGAGCGGAGTTTTCGGAACTTATAAACTATATGGCTTCTGGATCTGTTGATAATCTAAATTTTATCAAAATATTTTGGTACTTTTTTTATTATAAGTTGTAATGTTCAGTTTTTGTTACTTTTGTCGGGCTATGAAAATACATGCAGTATGTAAAACCGGTAATATATCGGAAACTGTAAGGGTTTCATTTACATTCTAATTAGACTTGACCCCATCTACCCCCAGTTTTGTTTTGGCCGTTTATTTACTGGACACCTTTTATGTGTGTATAGCTGTATATGCAACCTACTTATAATTAAGTATTGTTTGTAATTGTCCAGCAATGGACGTCAACAAATACGTTTTTTCTAGCCCTAAACTAGGATTTCCTCATATACTATGGTAATTATTAGACAAGGACAAGACAATTCACAAATAACACACATACCAGTAGCTACTTATACCATGCTAACG
Organism: Esperia sulphurella; assembly: GCA_947086405.1. Lineage (NCBI taxonomy): Eukaryota > Metazoa > Arthropoda > Insecta > Lepidoptera > Oecophoridae > Esperia > Esperia sulphurella. The sequence goes on from OX352261.1 coordinate 2,708,225, forward strand.
AGGTTGGTGAACGACTGTTCCATTTTTCGTTCGTTAATAATTCGTGAATGAATAGATGAAAACCTTCTTCATAATACTCGACCGCGATTTTTAACATCTCGGTGCACGCTTTCGACAATATGACTGCCGATGGTGAATAAGGAACCCTACAACATATTCTCGAATAGTTTAATCGAATTGACAGAAAATTATTGATAAATTGATAATACAAATCTTTGGCAAATAGGGATTTTGCGATTGGAAATGGTTAGTGGCTGGTCAGTAGGTAATCTGGTTAAAGCGCAAAGATAAGACGCCATGCTTTTTTGGTAACTTGAGGTAATCTGTTAAAATCTCTTTAATCCATTCGTTTATTGTAATTGTTAAACATAGACAACCTAAATAAACATGGTCTACATGTGTTTTTATTTATATTTTAGTAATAAAAAGAAGTTATTATTTACCTACCAGAACGGAATAGTTCAGTTTCCAAACGAAAATATGCACTTATATTTCATTCCAGATTAATAGTCCTATGAAAACAAACGCATTTGCGTCTCGAAAACAAAATACACAATAGATGGTGTTCCTAAGTGGACCGCAAAGTTTACTTGGTAATACAAACCTATTTTTGCTGCTGGTGACCCTTTCATGTATATGTTACCGAGACGTAAATAGCGTTGGTTTTCATAGGACTATTAATCTGGAATGAAATATAGATGTATGCAGACCGTGCGTATCTATTATAGGTGGCTTATGTTTCAGATTAGCACCAATCGTGTTGATTGATAAGATTTTTCCGGATTATTTTAAATTTTGACAGAAAAACATGGCGTCGCATATTGTGCCGTAACCTACCTCTACCCTCTTGGAAGGACTTCTATGACTAACAACAAATTGTATTAGGAATTATGTTGTACATTATTTGCTAAAAAGACTTAAATGTAAATTGCTTCGATAGATAATTATCTTTAGTTTTAGGTACATACGTATATTAATTAGATTATCTTTGTATTGATCTCGTAATCGCCTAATGCGTGATCAACATGATAACGTCAGCACGCAGTCGAGTGCAATCATTCCATTATTTTCCTAAGTTCAATGTCACATATTATTATGAGCCCATACCAGTGACACAACTTTATAACTTGTTGTCACAACCTATTGTGTGTGCCAGATAAGTCAAGTTGAAAGATACGCTAGTTCCGGGTCATATACTAAGTATATATTTTACTAGCTGTTGCCTGCGACTTCGTCCGCGTGGATAACTTAACATCACAAATTATTATGTATTTCCCGTACGTATGAGATGTTTTTTCGGGATAAAAACTATCCTATGCCCTATTCCAGTACCTAACCTATATGTGTTGACAGTTTCATCTCGATCCGTCCAGTGGTTGAAGCGTGATTGTGTAACAAAATCCAAATATCCAAACTTTCGCATTTATAATATTAGTACGAAGTAAGATTAGCTAGCTAAATAAACTGTAACTATCAATTTGTTTTAACTGAAAGATTTGTACGCCTTATTTATTTTGTGTCGTGTGGTTCCCGGCTTAGAATAGGGCCACCCCCAATATTCGCGTGGGTGTTATCAAGGCGACTAAGGGATTGCACCAGTGACGGGCAGCAGCGTTCTCCTGTGTATATTAACATCATTACTACGATCACCAATCCGCCTACAAAGTGTGGTGATTATGTGAAATCCAAAAGTGTCATGCTATTGGGGAAGCTTATGTTCAGCTGCAGTGGACGTATATCAGCTGATGATGATGATGATTTGTACGCCTAAAACCTTTTTTACTATTTGTTAGGATATTTGTTGATTCATCATCACCATCAGGCAACTACTGAACCGATAATTGAACTTTGGTATGGTAATAATAAATGTCCTGGTAATACTTTTATCCCGAAAACGTGAATATTTCCTTGCCAATAGGAATTAAACCGACTTATTATTAGAATTTTACCAAATGCTTGCTTGGGGATATCAAGACTAACATAATAGACACATAGTATACACACATACACACAGAGACTAATACACAAACACACCCCCTCATTCAGATACATATAATTAGGTTTTCATCTATTGCTATAATCCAACGATCACTATGTACTAGTGGAGCGTTCCAAACAATCGCTCTGTTCCACGCAAGTAGCCACAACTCTTTCACATTCACTTTGAAACTTGCTTGAAGCAGTTACTACGCAGAACATTTAATTATTTACCAAATATTGAAGCTATTTACTCGTAGCGTCAATATTAAATGCTCTGCGTAGTAACTGCAAGTTTCATTGTGAATGTAACCGAGTTGCGGCTCCCGGAGCCCGCAGCTGCGTGGAACAGTGCGATTGTTTGCAACGCTCCATCTAGTAGTACATAGAGATCGTTGCTATAATCATATTTAATTTTGTAACATTATATATATTTGTTGTATTCTTTGATGTTTGGTTGTTACTATAATACAATACAATATACAAAAAAATACAGTTACAAATAACTATCAGGTTTAAACTATCAGCCGATAATAGTAGCTGACTTACCTTGGTCGATATTTGAATTTATAATGTTCTGTAAAATGTGAAATCTCTTTTATGACATTCAGAACTTTGTAATTCAAAATTGTGTGCCGTGTTTTCTAATAATTTAATTTAATTTAATTGTTCGTCTTTTGTATAAATGTGTGTAATAAACTGTAAATAAATAAATAAACTAATTATAATCAAGATGGAATCGTATTACCGTACTAATTTGTAAAGTGGGTACATCTCTATATTATCCGTTGCTATTATTTTATAACAGGCGTCTTGATAGTACGATTAGGTCACTTCCAATTCAGTTCCAATTAAAACGATGACCTAATTCTACAATTTGTACTTAAATAATCATGTCTCATTACAAGTACCCAAGCCACCAATATTTTTAAACTCAGATAACCTCTCAATAATAACATACTTAACATAACGATCGAACCCTCGAGAGCCAAAGGCAATCAGTCGCAAACGTGAAAATTCACAGTCAACATGTTCAATAAAATCAATAATTTAATATAGTAACTTTATAAAAGTTCTAGCAGAAAATAAACTACAAATCACCTTTTTTTAATGTCTTTCGAATATCGTGCGCAAATAACAGTGACTAAAATGGCGGGAAACGGTGACGTTTACAAGAAATCGTTTAATGGCACCTGTACTCTTGGGCTGAATAAGAGATCTAAAGGATCTATAGCAAAAAAGGCAGAAGCATATTTGCAAGCTGTTGTCCAAAGCCAGGGGCCACCACCAAAAGGTATTCCAAAACCAAAGATAATATACACTCCAAAACTGATATTTTTTTTGTTGGTTATTATTTTTGGGTGCTTTATAGGAGCGAACTGAGTTACCTAGTACGATTTGTAACTAATACTTAGTATCTTAATATAACTTATTGTACTTTGTATCTTTCATACCAACATTGTTGTAATTTAACCTTCAATATTTTAACAAAATATTTATGTTCAGTGTCCATTGATTGTGCTGAGTATGTTCTGACCTCTTCAACTCTTTACTTTCTGCTTCAGATAAGTGCACACTGATCATCGAACTTTCTTTGAAGCAGTTTGAATGTCACATTATGATTCGTACTGTAATCTAAATATTTTATATGAACGTTTCTGTGCAACTTGAACTTTTAAAAATTAAAAAAAATAAGAATAAATATCTATTTTACATATATAGGTAGGTACTATATATATTTTATATATATATATATATACACTTATCTAAGGAAAAGTAGGAATTTTCCACTTTATTATTATTAGAGTACCGTCAAAACGGAAACCCTTGTACCAAAGCATTAGTCAATCTGTCCGCCGATTAACTCAAAATCTACTCGACCGATTGAGCTGAAATATTGAATAGATAGGAAAAAATATACTTATGTATATATTATTCCAGAAAAAATAAGCATAATAATTAAGACAACCCGCACTTTGTATATATGATGCCATTTGAGAGCAGTCTGTAGGTAAATGTAGGTTCGTAGGTTTAGAAAAACTTTGGGTACGATGCATGACCGGGAATCGAACTCCAGACTACTCGATATATTAGTAGGATGAGTCTTCCCCACTGCGCCACCGACGACCTGTATAATTTCACTAAGATTAAAGTTATATTTGCCAGTGACGAATACCAAGAAGTCGAGCCTGCCGAAGCTGGAGGTGGTGTCGAGAATGGCTGCCATCCCCATCGTAGAGTCCGGCATCGGAGTCACCGAGAAAGTGTACTATAGGATCAGGGTGAGTCCTACCTGTCTCCTGTCCTCTCTGTCCACCTCGGGTGAACAGAAAAGAAAAAAAGTAATAAATAACTTACTATAATAGGTTTACGTTAAATAAAGCTAGGTTTTTAATATAATTTAGATAGATCGCTATTTTATAATTTTTCTCTAAATCTAGTTAATTAAACGATATTGAAATCTTTTCCTACCTCTATAAATAATTCTGTACGATCATTTACGCCCTAACGACTGAACAAATTTTGATGAAAAACGGTGCAGCGATAGCTTAGATCCCGGATAAAAACATAGCATTCTTTTTACCAAAGTTAAAATATTGATAATTCCAGTTGGGTAATTTGCCTAGCTCGTAACAATCGCGTAGTATATACGCTGCATGGTCCACCACGTTAGCCAACTGCTGCGAGTTGATGGACTTTACAAACGCTAGAATGTAACTAATTTGTCTTTCACCAGGAGTCAAATCGCTTGGTACGCTGGTACCTGACCCTCGGCGAAAAGTCGCTGTCGACTGGCGTGCAGCTAGCACTCCCAGCAGTCCAGCTGTTCGAGACCCCTATCCACCAGCTGGATAGACTGCTGTGCAAGTCGCTGGACGTCGTCGGAGAACGAGTGCCGTACATATATCTACCGCCCCAGGAGGTAATCTGCTCGTTACTATTAGTGGTAGTAATTTTCTTTTTTAGGTACAGTCTCAGTAAGAAACAGGCGGACAGCCTCCTGATGGTATGGTAGTAAGCTACTACCATTTATGAATACCTGCCCCTTTATTTATGAATGCAACAAAGGTATCAGTTAGTGACGTCAAAACGGATATCCTAATAGCGAAGCTTTTTGTGTGTCTGTATGTTTGTATTATACCCAAATTAACAATAAAATTAATAAAATTTATTGTGGTCAAAGGTGGACTTATCCCACTTATGTTTCTCTTCCAGTCAACCTTAGAGTAACTGAAAGGTCTAGTATAATGCTCTCAGTATTTTTTCTTTATAGAAACGCAGTATGTACTCGTACAATATAGTATGCATATATACATAAACATAAATTATCTGTCTGACAAGGGAAAACATACCTATCATATACACTTTCAAACATTAACCATTATCCAAAAACATTATCCTTCTTTCCCCAATTAATTTTATTGAAAATATTTTTCAATGTATGCTAAACATTTTTAATATATTTTAGACAATATTATGTTTTCTGGCAGTGATACGGAGATTATGCACTTTTATTTTCCGAGATTGCTACCAAAAAACTGTTAAAATTTACTTTAATGCGTGATAAAGCTAAAAGAAAAAATGAGCTATGCAATTTGCTTCTGATTAATTATTTATGATGATACTATATTTTTAACAGGTTATTAATGATAACACTATTTTGTTTATGTCATTTTGTTTATATCACATATGCCTATATACTTAGCTGTAGACATGTGATATATGTCTTGGTTTGTCAGGTACATTGATAGCTAGCTCAAAAGGTCAGACTTATTATGATGTTTTTCGTGTTTATTTGGGGCCCTCTAGCCCCCTCTTAGATGATTGTGACACTGGCTAATTTAGAAATGATAAACTCGAACTAATTTACAACCCACTACGTTCTAAGTCAAGTCAAAATCATTTGTTTCATATGTGTACACTTGGTACATTTATACACGTCAGATTTTATCGACTACCGCTTCCTAGGTGTTAGCGCTGTGAAGAAGAAACGGCGCAACAAACTTCACGCAAAACATCTTTTAAAAATCAATTTTGCATAGGTACTATTATATAAAGATAGTGCGAAGCTGAATCAACATTAGTACCAGGCATCTTTGTCATTCAAATAATCGTTTATTTTATAAATAGGCTTTCTTACAAAGTTGTTTTTAATGTGAATCTTAAACTTTCTGTCCGTCATATTTAAGATTTCCTCTGGTAGTTTGTTGTAGAAGCGTATACATTGCCCCGTGAACGATTTACTAACCTTACTAAGTCTTAACCCTGGTAAAACAAATTTATTTTTATTTCTTGTATTATTACTGATATTGTCACAGTGCCTCTAAAAGAGAGATATTTTTTTTCTGATATAAAATATTATCTAAAATGAATTGACCAGCTACTGTTAATATGCTTATTTCTTTAAACTTTTCCCTTAATGACTCTCTACAACTAAACAGATCTAAACGTTTTAGTCTGTTAGATGCCTAGATTTAGGTAGGTCTGAGAAACACTAATAAAAAACGTCAAGTTCATTCTAACTTTATCATCACTGGGTAAGGTGCAAGGCTGGTCATGTAATTCGTAATGTAGATTTAACATATTATAATGCATATATGTAAATCTTTGTACTTATTTAGATCGCCTCGTTGGCCTAGTGGTTTGGTCATGAGCGCCAGGGGTTGTGGGTTCAATTCCCACTGGGGACAGACAACTTTGTACAAGTTGGTTCCGATCTGGATGTTATATTTGTTAATTGTCCAATCCTTGTTTAATTCCCATAGTCACAGGATAAAATCCTAGTTTGGGATTAGACAAGTTAGGATTTTTATCCTAGTAATAATAATAAATATTTATATAAATATAAATCCTATAGCTCATGAGAAAATCGAAAATGAGACAAGTGTATGTACTTATGTGATACTCAATTATTTACATATTTCATCTCTCAAACTGCACATCCTACCTTTTTTTACTCCGTCCTAAGTTTGTCAGGAAGAAATCCCTTATAGCAATAAGGGATCTGTACAGACGACTCCAATCCTACTAATATTATAAACGCGAAAGTTTGTAAGTATGGATGGATGGATGTTTGTTACTCTTTCATGTAAAAACTACGGAATGGATTTTAATGAAACTTTACAATAATATAGCTTATACATTAGAATAACACATAGGCTACAATTTATAAAGATATTGTGTGAACTGTCCAAAATATCAAGTAAGTAGGAAAAAATCTACCATCTGCGAGCTATTCTGGCGTGCGCATAAAATTATAATTTTAATGTCATAATGTTAGTTCTTTTCTACGCCACGCTAATATAAGCTACTCGAAATACTAAAGTTAAATTTTCAGCAGTGGACGTATTTCGGCTGATGATGATAATGAATATAATTGATATACAGATAAGTACGACTACACCAATACTGGGCCTTAACATAGCAGCACATCCACAGCTATACTCGGAGACGCGGCAGTACGTGCTGCGGCGCGCGGACTCCGTGAAGCAGCTGGGGAGCGCCGTGCTGGACTCGCGGGTGACGGCGGCCACGGCCACCGCGCTGGAGCGCGCGCTCACCACCGCCGACAAATACGTTGACAAGTACCTGCCGCCGGACAACCAGGACGCTGCTGATGGTCAGTTTTATATCCTGCTATAGCTATACATTATAAACATCAGTCAGGCCTCCCCAACCCGTCTAGATAGCGCGGGGAGTGAAGGCCAAATACTCCGTCTGTCTCCGGCAGATGAGACAGTGTTGTGCTCCTGCAGTGGAGACAAAAACTGATGATGATGATGACTGCTTACCAGGGTGGGACGCCCCAGGTGGACCGACGACCTGAAGAAGGTGGCCGGAGGACCGGGTGTGGTGGTGTTCATTGGGGAAGGCCTATGTCCAGCAGTGGACGTCGACGTCGAAGGGCTGATATGATGATGATAGCTTGCCGTGTGATTCCTAGCTTAGAATAGAGCCACCCCTAATTTGGACCGAGGGTGTCGACTAAGGGATCGCACAAGGGACGGGCTGCAGAGTTCTCCTGTGTATTTCTGTGATCACCAGTCCGCCTGCCAAGCGTGGTGATTGTGGCAAATCCGCCAATGGACAGCCCACCAGTTGCATTATATTGGGGAGGTTTTCGGCTGATGATGATAGCTTAAGACACTATAATGTGATGGAATGGGTTTCGCAGACGACCGAAGGGGAATGGGTTAACCTTATATTGTTAGTTGGGTAAACCTTAGATTACCGCATAAGCGGAGATATGCGACTACTTACTCTGCATGGTCCTATAAAACGAAATCCAATGTCTAGACTAACATGTGAAGTATTTTACTTACTACCACTTGTGACATGATTTATTATTCAGGTATAGTTATGACAAGACTACGAGTTCCGAAACATTGGGGTTAACTTAACTTAACATTTAGTCTTTATTTCATCGCAATCGGTGTACTCAATCAAAAGATATGGACATTTTTAGTTTTCAAATACATTAGTAGGTAAGGTTAGTATGCAATATAAATTGTGCAAATAAATAGTATTTCCGTACTATTCAGACTGCGATGAGTTTGGACTACATTTGGAGTTGGTAGTGGGAATGGGAGGGGGAGAGGGAGATGGAGTGGCCGTGGGCGTGGGAAAAGGGGGAGTGGGTGTAGGAGCGGGAGCGGGAGCGGGAATGGGGCGAATTCTGTAGTTCACGCGAGTGGAGCCGCGTGCACAGCTAGTAATTACTATACATACAATCATCGTCTAACGGAAGCTTCCGATATTAGCAAAATCAGTTTACGATGTCTGGTTCGGTCTGCTCGTTATCATCTGGAATGACAAATTAGGAACGATATCGCAGCCCCGTCTGCATCCGTGGACTCTGCGCCCATTCATACAATCGTAACTTTATGAGTCTAATGAAATCACTTGAAACACTATCAGTCGGTGAATCATTCATTCCTTTGACGTCGACCTTTTGAGGTCATATTAGAGAAACTTAGATCCGCTTCAGGAATGACTAGGTCTATCTTTCAATGATCTATATCATCTTCACACACAGCTAGGGTGTTAGGAGTAACCGAAAATGGTAATGGTTGTTATATCTTATCATTAAATAACATTAAGTCTCTGAGGTAGACAGATTCTAGAGTGAAGACTACGCAAAAGAGAGATTTCGCTGTCAGGTGAACAGATGGTGCCACGAAGCTACGGCTAGTGGTAAAGGCTGGATGAGGAAAGCTGTAACCAGAAGTTGGGGCGTGCTTTATTAATGCCTTTATATTAGTTGAGGGTAAGAATGTGGAGATATATATATATAAACGCCATAAGCTAATGTTACACTTTTCTAGTATCAACCTGAATTCACTGTATCAGGCAGACATGAAAAATTCACAAATATAACACCTATAAATCAGGCCCAAACTGAACAAACTTGTCTTACCCTCCACGAAAATCGAACGCTAGCTCTGGGGCGTCTGAGACAAAATGAGGCAACCGGTAGAGATGGGAATAGGGACTAACAATGACTATCTTATACCCTTATACCTTACTGTAGTGGTAATCATAGTGACGAGCGCAGACGCGGTGGACGGCCCGGAGGGAGAGGGGGGCAGGGCGCGCGCGGCGCAGGCGGTGCAACATGGCGCCAGGCTGAAGAGGAAGCTGCAGCGGAGGCTCACACGGCAAGCACTTGCTGAGGCCAAGGCCATCAAGGAGCAGATACATGTGCTGGTGTATATGGCTGAGCTGGTAAGTTATTATTAGTGATCAATGTTAACACTTTGACGGCATTTTATATTCTTCTTTGATGAGTTAACAAGTAGGTTAGGACAGCTGCTACAGTCTACACTTAGTGCTCGACAATGCCTTAAATAGAAGTAGATGTATTAATGCTCAACGCTATTGTCTAATGATGAAGGATATGGTACTGGGATCATACTTTATGTTGGTTCACTAAGACTAAATCTACGGTGTCATCCAAGTTCATAGTTGTTTTCCACCCAGCATCTAGGGTGTCCTAATCGATTCCAAAAGGGCTTGATGCAGAGGGCGGAGGACCAGGTGTGGTGGCGTTCATTTGTGTAGGCTTATGTCCTGGACGTCAAAAGACTGATATGATGATGATATCTAACTTAGCATGACACGTAAACATAGCATCTGCTGAGTTATTTAGAGTTTTCTTTTGCCCTCGAAGGTGGCAACGGATCCAGTCTTAGCTTGGAAGAAGGCCAAGGAACTGTACGCGTCTCTCAGCCAGCCGGAACCGGAGAACCAGGCTAGGCCGGCCACTCTCGAAGAGCTCATGGTGTTACTGGCAAGGGAGACGGCCAGGAAAGTCGTGCACCTCGTCAACTATACTCATACCGACTTGCCCAGGTATGTACTTAATACGAAAAACATTCCACACATACAACCAGATCTTTACAATGTCTTTTAATAAGAAAGAGAGAACTTCCGTCTAACTTTTTTTAGGTCATCGATCCATCTGGCAGGGGACATCATTCTATGAATATATACGAGTATGTATTTTTTTATTCCTGATGGGTTTATGCTTGACCTCAACCACACCTAAAATAGTAAGTGATGATGAGGCCTAAGGTCGAGTGCGCTTACCCAGAAGATGCCTATTCACTCTTCCTTTAAAAATATTCGAGTTGTACTTGTCCGGAAATACCGAAGTTGACAGGGAGCTCCATTCCTCAGCAGTTCGCTTTATGATGGAGGAAGCAAAACGCTTCGTACGAGAACCTGGTGTGTCTACTACATATGTCCTTCTCCACGCGTAGTAGTCCGGTGATGGAACTATACTGTAATACACTGCTTTTGTCCCCAGAAATATGCGCCAAGGCCTGTCGCTGGTGACGAAACATCTATCCAATGCAGCTGACGCTCTTCTCAAGGTAATATCCTCAAACGCAAGGTTAACTACTGTAGTCAACATACCACGTATCCATCAGCATCATCCAAACATGCAGCTGATCATAGTGTCGCGTTTTCTTCGAACACATACCTACAACTCGCAAAGTAAACTATGGCGAAATGGCCACGTTTAGTTCGCATTGTGAATTTGCTTTAAGCTAGTCGATGTAGCTATAATTAGACATCGTTATCGGTGTCCCAAATCTATAGCATCTGGAGGGTCAGCATATTAGGTTTTATATTTATTACTGTTTCTTATCAGCCCCTAGACGTTTAATGCTGGACATACCTTCCCCATGTTGAAGTACTATTTGACAAATTAACTCCTCATCTCTAGGATAAAATTACTAATATAACCAACGATCTCTATGTACTACTAGATGGCGCGTTCCAAACATTCGGTCTGTTCCACGCAAGTAGCCACAACTCTTTCACATTCACATTGAAACTTATGCAATTACTACGCAGAACATTTAATTATTACTAAATATTGACGCTACGGTTAAATAATGTCTATGTGTGTATGCAGTAGGGGGCTTCTTAACTTCCTAGAAATGGTGGTACGGGGACTACCTACTATTTAATTATTTATTATTTAAATGGAAAGACAGCTTATAGCTAGTGCTTCGGTATCAGTAGTCGTTTTGATACCTACCTAATGTTATTTTAAGAAATTGCCTAGTCTGTTCTTAAACATGTTTATTGATGTGACAGATGCTACATACTCTGGCAATTTGTTCCATCTGGATACAACCCTGTTTTAAAAAAATTCTTAAAACTATCGAAACTGTATTGTTTCTTACTTTTTTTTAAGGATATATTTAAAGGATGCTTAGTTTTAAGCAAAGATAATATATACTAGAGTTTTAAGCCATATCTCATTTGGAGTAACATCACTTATAAATGTTTTTCCGTTGCCAGACGGTACCGGTGGAAACTGCGTTGTCGGAGATGCGCGGGTGGCGCGTCAAGCTGCAGGCGCTGCTGCTACAGCTACAAGCCGTCTCCAAGACTTACCTGGTGAGCTTATTGTTTTTCTCAGCGTAGCGTTATATTCTCTTTGATTTATTGACTTATGTATATAGTCAACTAGCTGTTGCCCGCGACTTCCCGTAGAAATTTGATGTTTTTTCAGGTTAAAACTATCCTATGTCCTATTCCAGGTCCTAACCTATATGTGTGCCAAGTTCCATCACGATCTGTCCAATGGTTGAAGCGTTATTGAGTAACAAACATCCAAATACTCAAACTTTCGCATTTATACTTATATTAGTAGGAAGGATATGATAGTAGGATTACCTTATTACCTACATATAGTAGGTACCTACTTCACCTCATACCATCAAGCAAAAATTTTTTTCGTAGCTCATAGTTCCACGTCAACGTTTTTTCCTTCAGGATTGACACTAATTGGTTATTAAATTAGATAACAGATGATTTTAAAGTGCATCTGTTATCTAATTTAATAACCAATTAGTGTTAATCCTGAAGGTAAAAACTTTGTGGTGAAACTATGAGCTACGAAAAATTATTTTGCTTCATGGTATGAGGTGAAGTAGGTACCTACTATATGTAGGTAATAAGGTTAAAATGGCTCCCTATCCGTCTTCGCCGAAATGTGCACATCCTATCCTTTCTTTACAAGATCCTCAAAAATCCTTCTGCTCCCGAATACCTCCGTTCCCGTTTCCACGAGCTACCCCCCACCCACCGACCTAGACGTGACTGCGTCACCAAGACTCTCACCTATCCCAAATCCAACACCAAATTCTTTTTCAATTCCTTTACTGTCCGAGCGGCGCAGATGTGGAATAAACTGCCGACGGTCATTCGAGATAGTACGTCGGTGACATCCTTTAAAACTAAACTAAAAGAGCACTATCTGTCTCACTCAGTATAATATGATATGTATGTATTTATGTATATTTATTATTATTTATTATAAGTATTTATTTACTATATGTAATATATATATATATGTGTAAAGTAGTTTCAGTATTTAGTTATTATGTAGTATATTATGCACTTTTTGCCCCCTCGCTCTTAATGCCTTGTCTCACACCCTGTAAGGTTGGCTGGAAGAGATCTCTTTTAGAGATAAGCTCGCCTTTGTATACAAAATTTGTAACTGTATTTACTTTTAAAATGTGTGCAATAAAGAATATATATATGAAAATCGCTAATTGCGTCAAACGGTCAAACTCGTTTTCGTTAATTAATATATCAATAGGTTACTTACTAGCGACAGGATTCGCGACGTGGATAGTATCGATCGAACTAGACTGTACAATACTAGAAGTAGTAAATCAACGCGCGTAACAACCCTTTCTGCACCAGGAAACATACTTTTAAAAATAAAATATATAATCTGTTAGAATACTGATATTTGTATTTATTTCCTCTTTTACACGACGTTCAGTTGACGACGTACAGTCATGCATACCCATCTATACTTAGACATTTATTTATTTAAAATAATGCTACCACCGTACACACCATTTATATTGTAAACATGTGAAAATAAAAAAATGTATTTTAGGCTAGATTTTCCTGCATATTTGAATTATGTATCGCCGTTGATTTTCCAAATAAAGAAAATACAATTAAAGTGCCCTGTAAATTATTTAAGTAGAATATTGTTTTCTTTCAGGAGCATTTGGCCATATTTCTGGCGGGAAACGAAGAGCGCGAAAAGATCGCCCCTCGCTCCACATACGAACAACAGCGGGACGCGGACGACCTAGCGGCGATCAATGGCGTCAACTAACGTTTTTAAATACTCTAATATCAATAACTATTACTAGGTATTAGTTATAGTAATACTAGGATGTAATTTATAATACTAGATTAAACAATAATTCACGCCTAAACAACTTTATATAAAATACTCATTCGCCTCTGATGCATGCTCCATAATTTTATTTATATTTTGAAATTTTATTACTTGATCGATGAATAGATTTTTATTGATAATCTTAATAATTAATTAATAATAATTTTAGCATTTTATAATTTAAACGAGGGTTCTTTATTTTAATGTATTAAAATACTTGTAACCCTGATCTGTTTATTAAATAAATTATTAATAAGTACCTATATACCCACTGTTTTATTTTTCCTTCAATATAAAGCCATCTAACATAAAAGTGTATATCTAAACATAAAAGCTGTTTTTCGGTACTGGTTAGAAAAAAATAATGCCATCAGTCACATTCATAGTGAATGATTTGATTAGACTGGTTTCAGATATTATGTAAATTGATAGAATTCAATGTCTTCTCATACATTTTATTAAAATTTTGTGTTTGATTATCGGTTTAATGTTGTTGGAAGATTGTTTTGTTTAATGAAAATTAACCGTTAAACTTATTTATGTAAAATATGACCAATCCGACTCAAGCTATGAAAGAGGCATCACAGCGCGCTTACTATGTGAGTTTAGGAAGTTTATTCAAGATACAGTTTTTTTCTTTAATATTTGTTCTGTGACCTTTACTTATAATCATTTCAATGCATGTAGGTCTTTCTCAAAACACGCCGGCCGTCACAACCCCTTACCCTTTATAATGAAGTTTCCGCCGTCTAGCTCGAAAACTACTGGACATTTTACGCCAGTCCTAATACCTATAACTTTGTATGTATCATCTGTGGACACGGATGGCAAAGAACCGCTCTTTGTGGAAAAGATGTCGCGATAAAAAATTGATGATAAAATATAGAAACTTTAATTTTATGTATCAATTCAACGCGGTTTTCGGCATGTTTTTCGTGTGTATGTGACACACGAAAAACATGCCGAAAACCGCGATCGAGGCGGAAAACGGACGCGCCGATCTGATTGCGAGCGGTAAGAGATTTCACCGCTGTTAACATGAATCGCCCGAAATCGCGCGCCGCCGCCGCTTTGAATAGAATGGATTCCGCTGCAGATTGTGTCGGCTGGGTGTGTTCTGAGCCTAATTCAATAGTAACAAATTAGCTTTACACTGTTTTAGGATGGAAATAGTTACCCTGGAGACCCACATCTATTAGCAGCTAAAGAGGAATGGCGCACGCAAGCAACAATTTGGATGTTGGTAGTCGCTCTACTGATGTGGCTGATTACATATACCGTAGCTATAACTTTAACGACTTGCTTTGACTTTGGCGTCCGATCAATGGCTTCGTTCACCACTTTTGTGCAATGGTCGTCTAATAGTTCCCCAGTGTTTGAAGAAGTCAGCGATTTAAAAATTATCACCCCTCTATAGTTTTATTTATTGTTTAAAAAGGATTTTTTAAATAAATCTCTATTTGAGCGTCCTCTGGGCGGTTATTTAAAAGTGAATTTTAGTCACCTACATGCATAATTAATAATGTAAGGTATGCCTAAATTTAATAAATTTTTATGTTTGCGTTACAAAAGTACGCTAATGACTTTAGTTTACACTGTATATTTATGATACCTTTGCTTTACATTAAATGAGTACTATAAAGCCTATGGTTTTGATTTGACTGACATTGACATCTGTCTGAGCATCTGTCAATGTCTATGCCTTGCGTGTTGCTTTGATTCGTGCGTTCTGTGCATTTTGTTCGCGTTCTTATATTTATTTCTCAAGAAACCTTAAAAAGCAAATGTGTATACTATAAGGCAAAGCCATGCCTTCAATCGACGTTATGCCCCCTCCGGGGCAGCTCCTCGAAGAGCCTCCGGAGGAGCCCCAACCTCCGCCACCACCAGTCATCGGCATCATTTACCCTCCACCTGAAGTCAGGAGTATCCTTTTATAAAATATATTAATGGTACCTATAATTCGGTCGTATATTATTACATGCGGCTTATTATACAAATGTATATCAATAATTGGAAAATACCTAACACCTATACTACCTAACCCCTTTATCCTAGCAAGATAATTCCAGACAATTATATGATAAACTATTATACAGTTTGACTGCCGTGACTATGCCTGTGTTGAATAATGTACCCAGTAGCAACCTTCTATCAAACTGTACTTCAGGAGATAACTGTTGATGATTGTTGTTTATTTTGGGCATTGTTGAGGCACTTATTGCCCAGTTGTTTGTAAATTCAACACACACACATGCTATTGGAATTCTAAATGGAATAGTTAAAATGTAGTAGGTTGAATAGTCGATGAAATTTAAGGGAAACATGCAGAATTAATCAAACTCTTTATGATCTTAGGGGGCCAGGAAGACCTGGTGATACTTCGATCCTTCTGGATCTTTTGTGTAAAAATCGTGTCCACCAACAGTGCCTGATCTGATGAATTTCACATACTCCTAGACTTGCTTTGGCATATGCAGGTTGCCTTACAATGTTTTCCTTCACTGAAACGCCTGTGGTATAGTGAATAAAAGTTTCGAAAAACTCATTAGCGTAGGGAGGGTTGTACCCACAACCACATAGACATGAGGCAAATACACAACAAGAATAAACTATGTTAGATCAAATTTTTGGATAAATATCAGAAAAATTTTCTTAACCGAATTATCTAGACATTGTTGACAAGACTGCCAGCTTTGTTGCCCGTAACGGCCCTGAGTTTGAGGCCCGTATTCGTCAGAACGAGCTCGGCAACCCCAAGTTTAACTTTCTGAATTCTGGAGACCCGTACCATGCTTACTACCAGCATAAGGTCAAGGAGATCAGAGAGGGAAAGGGTAAGTTTGCAGCTAATTTTGTTGTTTGGATTTTGGTTTAGATTATTTTTATGGTCATGTTTAAAATAGCAAAAAGATTTATAGTTCCATCTCCTGTAATCTGAAGTTCATAATGTAAATGGTTTGGATGTAATAGGGTCTTCATATTAATATTTATAATGTTGTGGGGCTAGTTCAGATATATACCTATATACTATCTGTTCATTTTATGTCATATTTAAACATAATATGTTTCTTTTAGTGCTCACAAAGTGACTGATTTAAATAAAACACATGCAGTTTCACAGTACACAGAGACTTAAATTTTTATTTGCGATTTTATTATATAAAAAAAATGACAGCGACAGCCATGTTAAATTGGTCCAAAGGTCCGATTATCTTTTCTCCTAATAATCTGTACATGTGTAAAATGTACTTATGCATAATACTTGATTGATATACAGTCAAACCTAGGTAAGGAAGATTTCAAGATACTAAATTGTTTGTCTTGCTAATGGAGCTTATTTGCAGCTAGTTTCTCACTTGAGTGGCAGGAGTTGTCACTTACTGAGGTATAATAAGGAAACAGTGTGAATCAGATCACACATGTTCATAGAGATGTACAGCTAGATGCGGTCTTAGTTATAGAGGTCCTGACGTGACTTTTTTATGTAGAGGTTTCTCTCTTATAGTAGTTTTCGGTGGATAAAATGATGGGACCTGGCAATTTATCTCACTCATAGAGTTTTCTCGAGTATCCAGTTCATACTTACCTAGGTTCGACCATAGTTATTTTAATTATTTGTGTTTAAATTTTTTGTCAAAAAATGCCTTTGTATTTGATTCCTTGAAGGTCCAGACATCGGCCCTATTGTCGGGATGCCGCCGATGCAGCGGTCAGGACTGGCGCCGGCAACCGCGGCGCGCCAGCAGGAGTTGCTAAAGGCTGCTACGCCCGCCGAGCCCCCGCCGCCGCGCGACCCCCCGCCAGATTTCGAATTCATCGCCGACCCGCCCTCCATCTCTGCCCTAGAGCTCGATATCGTCAAGCTGACCGCTCAGTTCGTCGCCCGTAATGGACGGCAGTTCCTCACCGATCTCATGAAAAAGGAGGAGCGCAACCACCAGTTCGACTTTCTACGTCCACAGCATTCCCTTTTCCAGTACTTTACGCGGTTATTAGAGCAGTATACAAAAGTGCTTCTACCGCCAAAGGAGTTGGTTAACAAGCTAGGTTCCGAGATTCGTAGCGGCGTGTTAGACCAGGCCCGAAGCCGTGCGGCCTGGCACGCCCACCAGGCTCGACGCAAGGCAGCCGACGAGGCGCGCATTGAAAAGGAG
This sequence comes from Esperia sulphurella, assembly GCA_947086405.1. Classification (NCBI taxonomy): domain Eukaryota; kingdom Metazoa; phylum Arthropoda; class Insecta; order Lepidoptera; family Oecophoridae; genus Esperia; species Esperia sulphurella. The sequence goes on from OX352261.1 coordinate 2,726,087, forward strand.
AGACTCGCATACGCCTCAATAGATTGGCACGATTTCGTTGTAGTAGAAACAGTTGACTATCCATCTGGAGAAATGGGTGATTTCCCACCACCAACGACTCCTTTAGAAGTTGGTGCAAGAGTCCTAGCTCAGGAACGCGGCGAGGACATCTCTCACAATCAAGAAGACGATGATACTGAAATGCAACTAGAATCTGATTCAGAGTCCGAATCGGACGAGGATTTGTCCCAGATGGAGGATCGAACGCAGCAGCAGCAGCGGCCTGACGACAATCGCGTGCAGGACATGGAGGAGGATAGCTCGTCGTCCGAAGACGAGGGCCCCCCTGAGCCTCCGTCACGGCAGCCCGGCGAGGAGACCCTGCTGCCGCCGCGCCCTGATCGCGTGATCGTGAAGAAATACGATCCGAAGCGTGTGCGGCCGCAGCCGACGCCGGCCAGCGAGGAGTGGCTGGTGTCCCCGATCACGGGGGAGAAGATTCCAGCGAACAAGGTGGCAGACCACGTGCGCATCGGGCTGTTGGACCCGCGCTGGCTGGAACAGCGCGACCGCGCCGCCGCTGAGCGCACCGACCGCGACGAAGCGCTGGCCCCCGGCGCCGCGATCGAGGCTTCACTTAAACAGGTAATTAAATCTATTTTCTATAGGCAATAAATAAATAAATATCTCAGACATTCACATCAATTATCCAGTACCAAACTGCCTAGTTTGGGACTGGATAATTGATATTTACTGAGTCTGAGATATTTATTTATTTATTAGAATAAAACTTCATTCTTACCACGATATAACTTTTGTACCATTTGTTCTAAATCTTTATTTTACAGGTTATTTGTAATGTTTATTTGTCAGATTTGATACTTAAATCTTGTGTCTCGAAAGTATTTAAACGCACATCAGACATATTTTGATCCGCAAACAAGTTGGATAACTGAAAAATTACGTCCCTTTTAAAAATTTGTCTCAACCATATTTTCTAGATATCTATATTAGATTCGTTGCCTTTTATTATTTGGTGAAACACAATTTATAAACATTTTATTATCATGCTGGAGCCATGTACACTCTTTGCATGTATGGACAATATGTGCTAGTAGAATCCTAAAACGTATTTCTAATAAAAAAATAATTTATACAGCTCGCAGAGCGTCGTACGGATATCTTCGGCGTGGGCGACGAAGAAACAGCGATCGGTAAGAAGATCGGCGAAGAGGAGAAGCGTCGCGACGACCGCGTCACGTGGGACGGGCACACGTCCAGCGTGGAGGCGGCGACGCGCGCGGCGCGGGCGCATATTACGCTCGAGGACCAGATCCAGCAAATACACAAGGTAGGACTCTCTATGATTAAGATAATGGGCACCGCCCGCGTGTCACAGACTCGTCCACTCGTATGTAAAGGTTTCTTATTGTTTAAGAGATGCCAGTCAATGCACTTCTTATCTTCTCTTCTTAGGGGGCCAGGAACCTCTGGCGACACTTCGACCCTTCAGACTTTTGTGCCAAACCCTTGTCCACCAACGGTAGCCGATCTGGTAAACTTCACATACTCCTCGAATTTCTTCTTTGGTATATACAGGTTTCCTTAAAATGTTTTCCTTCACCATAAAGCCAGTATTATAAATAAACCATACATAAGTTTCGAAAAACTCATTGGTACTGGCGGGGTTTGAACCCACGACCTCATGAACGTGAGACGAGTGCACAACCAACTAGGCTACCACAGCTCTCTGTAAATGCACTTATTGGTTTTACATTGGTACATGGCCATAATCGGGAATCTAACTCGGACTTCTTGACGTGATAGGCCACATCTTCCCCACTGACGTTCACTCATTTCTTTTCTTTCTTCAGATATCGAGTGTCGAAGCGTGATTTTGCTCTGTATGAGAAGGAGATCGAACATAATGTTTGTCGAAACTGTAACGTCAACTTCAACCTCATAGGGGTTTAAAAAAGTGATAAAAGTGTATCATTTTATTTATAGAAATATGTAAACATTTTCTCAGGTCAAAGGTCTGCTGCCTGACGAGGAGAAAGAGAAGATCGGTCCGAAGCCAGTGGGAGCGGCGGCGGGTCGCGGCGGGGGCGGCAGGGCCCCGCCCCCCGCGCCGCGCGCGCCGCCGGTGCCCATGTCCGCGCCCGCGCCGCCCCTCCCGCAACCCGCGCCCCCGCAGCCCGTGCTGCTGCAGCCCATCCCCCCGCTCATGGTCATCCCCCCGCTTGCGCCGAGACCGCCTCTCATACCTACGCCAGTCGGTGAGTACTCAACAATAAAGCCGAACAAATTTTTCTCATTATATTATCCGACTGATGATCAAAGGCATAATCCGTGTAGTTCCCAGCTTAGAATAGAGCCACCCCCAATCTTCCCGTTGGTTTCGGTGAGACGGCTAAGGGATTTCACCACGGACTGGCATTCGCCTGTGTACAGTAAGATCGTTACTGCGATCACCAAGCCGCCTGCCAAGCGTGGTGATGATGGCAAATCCCCCAATGGAAAGCCCACCAAAAGTGGCATTTTCTATTAGAGAGACATGTTCAGCAGTGGATGTATTTCCGCTGATGATAATCAAAGGCGGATTTTCATGCAGTTCTATAGACTCAAGTATATTTTTGCCTGATATGGTTTGATATGAATGGTTGCAGGTGCGCCGGGTTTCGGTTACGGCGGCGGGGGCGTGATGGCGCCGCCGGGGGCCATGGAGGAGGACGAGGGCCCGGCCGCCAAGCGCGCGCGCACCGAGGACGCCCTGGAGCCCGAGGGCTCCTGGCTCGCCAGGCATCCCGGCTCCGCGCCCATACAGGTGAGTTTGTTAACTGCACTGGCTTTCATTACTTCAAATTTAAAAAATATTGATGTCGTGGGTCATACAAAAGTACATAATTTTGTCATTCATTTCTATTCTATACACCAAATCCTTTTTTTTATTTGTTTACGCTTGACCTCAATCTCATGCTTAAGGTGGTGCCCGCTTACCCAGAAAATGCTTATTCACTCTTTAAAAAGATCCAAATTGTACTTGTCCGGAAATACTGAAGCTGGCAGTGAGTTTCATTCTTTAGCAGTTCGCATTATAAAAGGGGAAGCAAACGCTTCGTGCGAGACCGTGGTATTCTTCTCGTATCAGGGCAGACCCTCCACCTCCCATGGTCTTTCGACGTCGAGGTCATAAGGATGAACCTTCCTCAGGATGCAGTTAATAGACATAAAATTATCTAAGTTTATTTATGTAGTGAACAGTGATGTATTAAAACAATGTGTGTGTGTCAGGTGTGTGTGCCGTCCGTGCCGGAGCGCGCGGAGTGGCGGCTGGACGGGCGCGCCGTGCCGCTCAGCGTGCCGCTCGCCACCAGCGTGGCCGAGCTCAAGAACATGCTGCAGCGCGCCACCAACATGCCCACCGCCAAGCAGAAGCTACACTACGAGGTAACTTCCCGCCTGGACTATCCACCCTACCCAATGACATTTCATACCAAGGACTGGGTTGAAACGCTCGAATATTCCAGCGGTTCAACCGCCATCATTAGCTTGAGACATTATCAAGAGACAACGGCAGTTCATCGTTTTTATATAAGTTTCTGGTCCGTGCACAGATTCTGCGCAGGTGAAATATTTAATTAAATATATTCTTTTTCATCAACTTTTGGTGGTCAGGATAATGACGGCGGTTGAAACGCTCGTATATTCACCCGACATCGCATCGGCGCGCTGATAATGGGATGCCAAAAGTGTGCTCAATGATTATGTAGCACTCTTTTTTTCTTAGTCGTGTTTTGATCGCAAAGTTTCTTCCAAAATAATGGAAGGGTTATTGTCCTAATCACCTCGCTTCTGGGCAAGCGAGTTGCTGATCACGGCATTTGAACTTAAATATAAAAACTTGTTTTATCAGTTCATCACGATAAGGCCTTAGTAAGCCGTATGGTTCCCGGCTTAGAATAGGGCTAGCCCAAATCTTCCCGTGGGTGTCGTCAAGGCGACTAAGGGATTGCAACAGGGATGGGCAGCAGCATTCTCCTGTGTATATTGAATCGTGTGTCGCGATCACCTAAACATTGTCACGAGTGACCTAAGGGACGACGAAGACATAGAAAGGGAGCGTAGGGCGTTGGCGGTAAGGAGCAATATGCTTGCCCGCAGGTTAGCTCGCTGTACTACAGACGTCAAGGTAACCCTTTTTAAGGCCTTCTGTCAATCATTAAACACGAGCGGCCTGTGGGTGTCATACATGCGCCGAGCCTACAACGTCCTGCGTGTTCAATTTAATAAGGCTTTCAGAATGCTGTTAGGATTGCCTTGGCGCCTTAGCGTGTCGGGAATGTTCGCGGAGGCTCACACAGATGGTTTTCACGCCATTATGCGAAAGAAAGCGGCCTCTTTACTGCAGCGCCTGCATGGTAGTGACAACAGCATTCTGAAAATGATTGCCACCAGACCGGACTGTTCTTTCCAGAAACACTGGGTGAAGACAGTCATAGGTCTGAAAAAATAAATTATAACATGTGTACCAATAAAAATACTAACTTATATACCTAAGCATTATCATTACTAACAGACTAACAAAATTATGGACTAATTTACTGTCTGAAATAAAGTTTTATTTAATTTATTTATATTTATTCATCAGGGTCTGTTCTTCAAAGACACCAACTCGCTGGCGTACTACAACGTGCCTCCCGGCGCCGTTATACAGCTTCAGGTTAAGGAGAGAGGCGGCCGCAAGAAGTAACTCGCTCGTTCATCGTGTGGTATCGCGCTTACATTTTTCTTTTGATTTCAAAGTACATTTATTGTGGTCAGTGAAATGTAGATGACAGAGAAATTATATGTCTATACATAACGATTTTAAGTTTTTCATTATTAGTTAAGGAATAATCAGCTGGCGACACTTTCTGTATACATTTTGTCAAGAATGCTTATTTTAGAAAAAAAAAAAACGTCTGTTCAATCCGGTTTTAGATACATAAATTATCGTGTGGCAAAATCTAAAGGTTTAAGCTCTTGCCTACATGCATCTGGAATCTACCCGGTCGGAGAAAAAACCGAATTTGGCTTGCAATCAAATCTTCTTTTACACGCGGTCCGTTTGAATCCAGAATAACTGATAATAATAATGTATCGGGTGGTCGCAGTAACCAGAGCATGATCCGACTGAAAATGGGTACCGAATGGCCCCGGATCGTATGACGTCAATACAAGAAAAATTCAAATGGTTAAGCAACCATCTGAATTTTTCCTGCGACGGATTGAATCCGGGCTTATCCGGGGATGTTTTTAGCGGGTCCGTGTTATTCCAGCTGCATGTTGTCCGAGCTTTGATTTAACATGAAAGCTCGGACAAATGCAGCTGGAATAACACGGAAAACCCCGCATTTATCAGTAGAAACTTTCAGGTGTAGAAAACAAACTATAAAATTAGCAAAATATTTTATTAGAAACGTGTAAAAGTGTAACAAAGCTTCTAGCAAATTAGTCATTCTTAGAAAATATTCTCACGTTGAGGAATGTATAAATATTGCACAGAAACACTTGAGATAAGCACCATATTATACTCAATTAGATCATTTGTAATTATAATAAATATAAATAATATATATATTATAAACACTTGTCTATTTCCATACAAGGATAAGGCTTTTCTCCTGTACAATAGGAATTAGACAAGTATAAGACAATTCACAAATATAATATCCAGACCAGGACCAACTTGTATAAAGTTGTCTAGCCCTAGTGGGAATCAAACTCACGACCTCTGACTCTGGTGTAACGACCAAGCCGTTTAGGCCAACGAGGCGTCATAGTATATTAACAGACAAATACATAGTTTAAAATTATCATATATAACTTACCGCACGAACTAAGAGCAGTTCATACCACCAGTGGTTTTTCCAAACTCACGGTTAGGACCTAATCGGGCGAGGGGGGGTACTTGCGTTACTGCTCTTTCCCGGTGCGCCCTGATTGATCTCCTACAAGTTCTGTTCTGTCCCTCTTTTTGTGTACCTTCATGTACAGCGCATCCCATTCTGGGATGTAACACCACAAGGTAGTACCATCCTGACACATGTATAGATCTAGAGATATGTGAGACACATTATGGTACCGCGATTAGCTACGGATTAATATAACTTAAATGCCAGCAACATTAAAAATAAAATAAATAAAACGTAAACAAATAAATGACATACAAAATTATTCTTATAAATAAGTCAACAATGTTAAAAAATTGAATTTCTTTACATCACAAATTGTTACATTATTTGTTATTATTTCAGAAAAATAATAAAAATAAATGCTGAATAACACGGAATACACATAGTTTTCAGTGCTCATACAAAGTACACTTTGGTGCAGATCACATTAAAATCTGATAAAACATCAACAGCAATTTATAAAAGTAATATAAATTTGAAGTTATGTAAAGCTATTGTCATAAATATATGACTCTACCATAATTATGACCAACTTTCATACAACCTTTGGAAATTGACCTCGATATCTAATTTGTCGGTCTCAATTCAGAAGGCCTTGACCGCGCCTACGCCTACAACAGGTAGATGAGCTCTCTCCATCGTGTATACCTTCACATTCTCGTATCTTAACATTTTGATTGTTCTTTCATTATAAAAAACAACGCCAGATATTCTGACGAGATGTCATATTATTTATATTAATTCTTGTTAAAACTCCCTTTTAGCTCTCTTTCAGATAAAATAAAAACATATTACCTACGTTGTTTCCTACGTAGTCTGTTTGCGTGATACCAGCTAAAATAAATGAATAAAATGGAGTGTAAGTAAATTAAAGCTGTCGGTTACGCTGAGGCAGTGTGCTTCTCACGCCAGCTTCGGAATGTGATCCAAGAGCTGCCGGTAGCGGGCCAGCATCGGCGTGTAGATTTTCTCGTGGTCGGGGTACGGTGTGGCCACCGGAGAGACCGTGGGTTCGGAGCCTGCAACATTATCATCATCAGCCTAAATATGTCCACTGTTGAACATAAACAGGGATTCCCAAAGTGGTCGATATCGACCCCTTGGGGTTGAAATCGGTTTCCCAGGGCTCGACATAAACGAAAACTGATTTTGGGGTCGACGAGGTCTAAAAATCTACCACTATTAATTAACACAAATTCTTATTTGACTCTTCCGAGATACTGTATAAGTCGTGTTGCGTTTACCAACTTGTTATAAGAATGACTAATAATTTAGTAGGAAGTATCATTGTTGTACTTTTGTCTATTTTTTTTTAATTTTGATGAGAAAATGATGTCAAGTTTACTCTATTAACCAACCGCAAAGTTTTTAAATTGATAAGTATTTTGCACCAATAGAAAAAACACTAGAGATTTTTTTAAAGTAATTAGGGTCTGAGGAATCAGTTCATTTTGGAAAAGGGGTCTCTTACCCGAAATAGTTTAGGAATGTACCAATAGAATGCCAGTTTTGGTGAGCTGTCCATTGTGGGATTTGCCACAATCACCCACCACGCTTGGCAGGCGGATTGGTGATCGCAGTAATGATCTTAATATACACAGGAAAACTCTGCTGCCTGTCACTGGTGCAATCCCTTGACGACACCCACGGGAAGATTAGGGGGTGGCCCTATTCTAACCTGGACCCACATGGCAACATTAAAATCATCATTATTCTCAACCTGTTTGTAAAGGCAAAGAAAATGTTTGACATTTATCATTCTGGGGAACATAAGATATTCCAGTGCAGGGTTATTTGTATTTTGAGTTTATTTCCTTTTATCGATAATTCAAATAACTTCGTGCAATTGCAATGTCCTTTGCACTTCTGCAGCTGGAGAGCTTCCCTACGGGAATTCTCGTGGGCAGATCAAAGGTTATGATGATGTCCTTTGATATAAGCGACACTCCTTCGGTGCTCTAGTGGCACAACCCCCAATCTTCTGGGTTAAAGCGTGGTCTCCATGTTTGTATTCGTTCTATACACTTGATAAAATCCTAAGGAAATCCATTTTAGGACGAAGACGACTTGGTAATTAATCTCACCTGGCAATTTCGTTCCAGTTTGAGCGCTCCATACTTCAGCGGCGCGTATCGCTGCGCCTAATAGCGCGGCATTGCCGTGTTCCTCCTGCCATACAATAATATACTTATAATTCTACAGTCAACCACACGCTTGATGAGATACTCAGTGGATAAAGTGGACTTTATGTATGTATGAAAAACAAATGCTCATCACACAAATGTTTGCCCTGGGCAGGATTCTAACCCGCGACCCCGAACTTTGCAAGTAGATTCACTACCGACAGTTCTGCGGGGCCGTCTATGCCTCCGCAGATAGTATAATTATTATTTTTTATTTACTGTGGTATTTTTATGATATACGGCATGTGTGGCTGAACACAGCAGAAAAATAACATATTAAATTAACAACACAGAAAACATACCTAGCAGTTTTCTTTCACAATAATCAGGCAGTAGCTTTACGGTCTGAAAGTAACAAACGCGCCGGCAGCTCAATTGTTCGTATCAATAAAAAATAATATAAGCCTGTTACCTTCTGCTGCTGGACATAGATCCTCTATATGGACTCTAATATCCAAAGTGACTGCGCTACGAACAACGAAAATGATACGAGCGAGAAACCCCCTCTTTAAGGTCTTAGTCTACAAATTATTGATGCGAATTCCCCCAAAGATTTACTTAAGTAAATCTGCTTTATTTCATACCAGAAACACAGTCGTTTCAATGATTCTATGTATGTAAGAATAGAACTATTTAAGTTTATACAGTTTTAAAAAGATATGCTATACATAATGTTCAGGAAGTAACCAAATCTAGGCAACAATGTGTTAGCCTAGATTTGTTTACTTACGATAAATTGAACATATCTTTTTTAGTGATGCAATCTACGACATCTTGTGGTCGTATTACAATATATATTTTTTTTATTCAATTTTTTTATGTTATTTTTATAGTTTTTAAGTAGTTTGTGTTTGTAATTATAATTTTAAAATCAACTAACATAGTTTATAAGATTTTACCAAAAACAATATGGACAAAGTCAGAATTATATTTTTTTAATTTGAATTACTAGAACAGGACAAAAATACTTTACGCGTGCCGTCTCGCTCGGATCACCTTTCTTTGTTCGCAGCGCCTTTGGCTATAAGGTCCTAGGCCCTGTCTAAAGAGCGCCACCACATCCAATCCCTGGCCCTGCCTATCCAGCTGATTCAGGTCGATCCATCTGCTGCAACATGCTTAAGACGTGAAGCAGCAACCAGCTAGCCATCCCGCTTGATACCGGGCCGTCGCGCCGGGACCGTACCTGAATGTAGACCGGCGTGTTGAACACGTCGGCGAATATCTGTAGGAGCTCCTTGTTCACCGACGCGCCGCCCGTTGCGATCAGACGGGATGATGCGTCTGGAATAATAATAAAGAAGAATAATTCAATATTCATATTTATTTAAATCAGATTTAAAAATACATCCATAGTAAATAAATAAATAAATAAATATGTCAGATATTCACACCAATTATCCAGTCCCAAACTAGGCAGAGCCTGTGCTACGGTTACTAGATAACGGATACACATACTTAAATAAATATATAAATATCCAAGACTTGGGTACAAACATTTATATTCATCATACTAACATTGGCCCCTAGCGGGATTCGAACCCGCAACCTCCGGCGTGGCAGTCCGTGACCTACCCCGTTCGTCATAAGCTAGTTTCTTAGATAACTAGATATAGGTTTCAACAGCCCCACCCAGTGTCTGACGATGGGGCCGTCGAACCTCTCGTCTATCTTCTCCAAGATCCCGTTAGCACCGTCCCGCAGTCTGCTCATCAGGGAGCTCGCTTTCTTGCGCATTATAGCAGCAAATCGTCGGTGCGAGCCTCTGCAAACATCCCTGAATAGATTACACTTTGGTAATTCCAAACCAGCCAGCCAATTTTACAAAGCAAAAGGGCAACTTTCGGCGAATCGGGTCACTTTCGATATAACTTAAAATCTTCCTCCCTCCCAAATTATCTAGAATCCCAAATTTCATAATTGAACCATGAGATATTGACTGACGTCCGAAAATAACAATTTTTTATCAATTAGTCGACGACTGAAAAACCTTTTGTTGGAAAATGAATATTATTCCATAAATGAATTTTCTAAAAAATTAAATTGGTGGGCCCTCTGACGTTTAATTAATTTGTGATAATTTAATACCAAGTGTATTTTTAAATTTTTATTTTAATATTATATATTGACATACGAGTAGATAGTATGTTATATACTATGACATTATTTGAATTGTTGACATTGTAATTTATACACTATTTTATTTTATGACGATCCCTTTTACCATATTAGAATGACATGTAAAATTGATTTTTTAAGATGTAAAAGTGAAATAAATAAATCTAATCTAATCTAATCATCAAAAATCTAGACTACTTCCAGAAGAATTAGAAACTTTAAATGCATCTAGGTCGGGTGCTGCAAAAAAGATACACAACCCAGTCTATACAGTCAATACAGTCGGCGCTACCAGTAATATACTCGTATGTACATCAGCATTAACCGACCCAACGTGAAGCCCATGTCCTCGGCGTGCGCGCGCCGCGCCACGGCCTGCCCCTCGAGCAGCGCGCGCGCCTCGAACTGCGCGGCCGGCTTGTCCACCGCGCGAGCTTGCGCGTCGTACACCCACCGGCCCGGCGGCGCGCGCGGCACGATCTCCGCAGTGTCATAGTAGATACCTGCCAATAAACAACGACAAGTTAATTAATTGGGTTGCCATTTTTTATTTAATCAGTACTTTATTGCATTCCATGGTGTTAACAGATGATAAAATAAACAGAGTTCTCGTGGACCCATTTGGGCACAGCAAGTAGGAGAGCAATTTGGTTAGCAACAAAAATCTGTTGGTAAATCATTTGGCTTTCAATAAATCCACATGAAACTATAGACCGTCGTAACTCAAAAAATGCAGTGTTGAGTTATAAATACCAAAAACCAAAAAAACGTACTCGATTTCCTCTTTCTTTGTTTTTCATTCATCATCAGGTTATTTCGTCTCCACTGCAGGAGCACAACCCTCTCTCATCTGCCGGAGACAGACGGAGGATTTGGCCTACACTCCCCGCGCTGGCCAGACGGGTTGGGGAGGCCTGATTCATGTTTTATAATGTATTTGTTTTTCATTATTTAACAGATAATCATAGTCTTAGTCAATAAATCAAAATTGCGTACTTTTCTTTAGCCGTTTTGTTTATACGCTTTTTTAAACTTTCAAATGGTGTTGGTTTGAGTTATGACGGTTTATGATTTCAAGTGGGAAATAAAAACTAGGCTGAAACCGTTGTTCTGTAAACAATCTTAATATTGTCAACAATTTGATCAATATGCAGTCAGCTTATAATATGAAATGAAGCGTCTGCTTAATAAACAGTCGCGCTGGAAAATGCTTATTACTTGGTCAGCAAGATTTCACAATTACTCAGCAGAGAAAGAGCGGGAGCTGGCGAAGCGAGCTCGAATTGTCTGAGCACCCCGACTTGGATCGTTTAGGTTATCTTTTATTTGCTGAACAAAATAATTCTGCTTACCTCTGAGTGCTTACCAAAGTTTGATTAAAGATAGCTCACTCAATGCAGCCATTATATTTAATTGGCTATCCAAAAAAACTTAGAGCAGTCCAGTATAACATTAATTGTTGAATGATTTAGAAATGTTTGGTAATCATAAGTCACAGGCCATTTTGGCTGACAAATTTTTCTGCTCACAAAAATACAAATATTTTGCTAACCGTTTAAATGATGAAATCATACCCATATATCCCATGTTGCCTCTGACAGTAGCTCTCAACAGATCGTTGAACGCGTCCCAACTCTGTCCAGCTAATCTATCTCTGTGGCTTTGCCGCGTGAGGGAGCCGTTGGCGAAGCACAGCAGGGCCATGTAGGGCGCCTCGGCGGTCGGCCCCACCAGCACGTGGCCCGCGGGCGGAGCGCCCGCCGCCGGCAGCCCCAGGAGCAGCGTGTCGCTGGTGCCTAAGCTTAGACCCACCCAGCCGGAGCGGAGGCGTAGCCCTGGAAAGTTGGAGTGTACAAATAAACTAGGTACCTAGATAGACGGAAATGTTACTTTATTTTCAGCGCAACTTTAGGGGCATCAGCTAGTTCAAAATATTTTAAACGGATAAAAATAACCCCGGACAATAAATATGTCAAAATTAAAAATGGACAAGGCCTTAGTGGAAATTCAAACCATTACCTCTGGTTTAATACTTTTTAATAATGTCCAGATATATCGCGGTTATCGGTCGCTCTCTCATTGTAGTGTAGTACCAATTAAGTCAAGTAGACAACCCTGGCACAGGCCTCGGTCTTTTGGTGTTTCTATGGCAACACCGAATTTTATATATTTCAATCGCAACCTTTGAAAACTATTTTGATGTTGCTTGGTGGATTATATTGTAATCAAATAATGTATTAATATAACTAAATAAATACAAAATATAGTTTCAAAATTTTAAATTTAATTTTAACAAAACTGTTTGAATATGTTCATAGAAAAAAACTGATTGTAACATTATAAATAAATTGTATTTTTATTATAAATTACTGGTATTTGTGTGATAGATAAACCCTACTTATCTTATTTCGTTCTTATCTAATGTTATATTACAGCAGGCATGTCTCAAACATCTGTAAGTGTTATCAGTTATGGTGATTTAATACACTTATGCTCAGCCCACTTGACACACGCGAGTGAATCGCTTTTTAATGCGATGTACTGAGACTTGAATGTAAGTACTTGTGATAAGGGTATATTACTCTTAGATGAAACAAAAGAGGAACATATGGTATACACATTTCGCTTATGCCTTGCGTTTGCATGTCCAAATAGAAGACGACTGCATAACAACGACATCTAAAACACTTGCCAGGCCCTCTTCTGCTGGTCACATATATTCTTACCTACCTGTACCCACTTACGTTTAAAAAAATCAGAAGCAACAGCAATGGACGTTAAAGGACTGATACAATGATCTCTATGTACTACTAGATGGAGCGTTCCAACAATCGCTCGTTGGACTGATTATGATGATGACATCTATTAAATAAAAACGTAAACTTCGCGTGTACATTGAATATATTTGCAAAAAAGACAAGGGTGTAAGGATAATTAATAGAATAAAATACATTAACATCATTTTTGGAATTTTCAAAATGTCATGAAATCATAATTAGAAAAACGTAACGCATTAGTAACTCGGATCATTAATTAGTTAATTCAAAATTTATGATTAAAGAATTCGGAGACGGAATAAAATGCTTTATCACTTAGGAATTTAAATATTTCTTTTTTAAATGTCTTAACATTGTCAGATTTTATAAAACATGTTGGTAGTTTATTGTATAGTTTCGGTGCAATTTCAATAACATTTCTGTGGAATAGTATGTATAAGTTAGTATATAAGAATATGTAAGTAGATCATAAGCACTATTCAATATTGAATATTAACTATGGACTAACGACAAGTATTGTGACTACCAATAAACAACATTTAATGTAGTGAGTTTTGAATGCATCGCTCCACCAACGCATACCAACATTACAGCGGAAGCGGTAAATAAAAAAAAACGAACTCTGTAGTCCACGCGAGCGGAGACGCGTGCACAGCTAGTTAGTAAAAAACATACCAGCGAGAGCCGAACAGTTGTCCCCGGTGAATGCCACGACGCGGCAGTGCGGCGCGAACGCGTACCGCTGCACGAAGTAGCCGCTCACCGCGCCCAGGTCGGTGGCGGTCGGCACCGGAGCGCCCAGCTTGCTGGCCAAAGTGTCGTCGCCACACGACTGGGTAATAAATAAATACGAGTCAGTGTACACAATCTTTATCGGGGTATAGAAACTTCGCACAAACTCAGGTGAAATATTGGCGAAGCAAAGACTGTCACCTTGCGGCCGCAAACTGAAACTTTTTCAGTATTGTTAGGGTTTAAATCTATTTTTTGGTCGGCTGGGGCAGACAGTTCGGAACTGCCAACAGTGATGGTTGTGTAAAGAATAAATAGTAAAGTGTGTTTAATAGAAGTGTTTCTAATAATTTCACGAAGTGACCTATGTAGTGCTACAGTATCATTAAGAAGACTCATCCCTTAGCCACAGAATACTTACCTCAGCCGTCCGGTGTCGATGGGTTTTAACCTGTTTAAAGATTCCCCATCGACACTGGACGGCTGAGATACTTAAGTGTACATGCAAAATACACATTCCAAGGACAGATGACTTAAGATAAGAAACCTTTAGAGTTCCAATAAGATGATAACCCTTATATCATCATCATCATCAGGTTATTTTTGTCTCCACTGTAGGAGCACAACCCTCTCTCATCTGCCGGAGACAGACGAAGGATTTGGCCAGACAGGTTGGGAAGGCCTGACTTATATACCTGTTATTTTTGTCCGTCCGCCGGATAACCCGAAAACTACTTGCATGATTAAGAAAATTATGCGAATTTCAGATAAAAAAATCTATATCACGAATTCCATAAAAATCTACAAAAAAGGTTTGACGGAACTCGTTAATTGTGTACCACGTAAACTACAGGTTATACCATGAAGGAAAATAATTTTTCGCACATCATATATTTCACTTCACTTTGTTGCCTTTTTAGCAAGTGACTAACCTTCAAAGCCGCTTCGCACCACTGGAAAGTGTGGACATCGAGGAGGTTCATCCCTGACCCGTCCGAGAGGTCAATAGGGGCGATCCTTCCCAGGAACAGGGAGCACGCGAAGGAGGACACCAGCGATATCCTGTCGGCGGCGTGGTACACGCGCGGCCTGGCGCGGAGCATCTTGCGGATCTGCGGGCCCGTGAAGCGCTCGTAGGCGCGCGAGCCCGTGATCTTGGCCAGTTCCTGGTTACAAGGCGTTGTCAATTTTAGTTTCAGTATGGTTTGGAATATGTATCTCGTGGAAATGATAAACTGCATTTCCAGACGACTAGATCTTAGAATGAACGTAGACAAGACGAAAGTCATTTCCAATTTTATATCTAAACCATCAGGTGAGACTGAAGTCAAGCCTAAACCCCATCAGGAATAAAAAAGATCGTGCTAGAATTGAAACCTACACGAAGTCGCCAGCAAAAGCTAGTTTATGATAAAACCCTGTACTAGAATTCGACTAGTATTGTCTATGTCCCTATTTTTTTTTCTTTGAACTATATAGATTTAATCTCCTGTTCTTCACTGGTATCTAATATTACATAATCCTAATAATTGTATAGTATAAAAGAAATACTGTAGATTTTCTTTAATACAATAAAAACCAAAAGATAAATACTTCTGGCCCTCCTACAGCCTCCTCCAGCGCTCTGCAATCCGCACTGGTGCTGGAGTCCATCCAGACCGGCGAGTCGGCCACAAACGCCGAGGCCAGTTGCGTGTGTAGGAACTCATCTGGAGAGAGGCTCGCCAGCTTCTCCTCAGAGCCTTTGGCCCACCACACCGAGCCATGTTGCTATAATAAACAGAATAAACTATAAATCAAAAGTATCAACAAATACATACAAGTCAATAATTAACTTTATCATCATCATCAACAGCCTGCAAGAGTTTACTGCTGGACATGTCTCTCCCAAGGCGTGCCACTGAACCCGATCCTCGGTTCTTCTAAAATGAGATAATGGCGGAGGAAGGGTAGGGTTAGGGAGGGGTGGGGGAAGGGGTTTTTAACGTGGTGGGAAGGGCATGAGGAAGGAAAGAAAATGGGAGAGGGGAAAGGGGAATATCACCTGCGAAATTATTTATTTAAAAAACAAACACCTAACTTATTGCACAATATTAAAAATAAAAAATATAAATGATTTAATGATAATCTTTTAATTCATGATAAACATGTAGTAAATGTCAACTTTATTAAAAAAAATAACATTAATTCTTTAGTCCAACTTGCGGAACCGCCGTCGTCGGCGGCGGTCGGCTAATTTTATGTATATATTTTCAATGTATGACCAGATTAATAGATATCTTTAAGGATTAAGTTCTTTACGTTAGTAATAATTAATATTGTCTGCTTCTTTAGGATATACGAGGGAACAAATTCTCATACATACATATCCTACTAATATTATAAACGCGAAAGTTTGTAAGTATGGATGGATGTTTGTTATTCTTTCACGTAAAAACTACTGAATGGATTTTATTGAAACTTTACAATAATATAGCTTATACATCAGAATAACACATAGGCTACAATGTATAAAGATATTGTGTGAATTGTCCAAAATATCAAGTAAGTAGGAAGTACATAATAATGTGTAATGTTAAGTTGTCCACGCGGACGAAGTCGCTGGCAACAGCTAGTAAATATAAACATGTAACACAAGCTGATAGAAGAAAGACCTTACAACAGCTTGGTAATACCTGTGCAGCGCCCGAGAGCGCGTATATAGTGGAGAAGTCGACGCCAGCTACGACGAGGCGGTCCAGCACCATGTCTAGTGCCTTCACCCACAGCAGCGGCGGCGCCGAAACCTCCCCTCGCTCGCCCCGCACCACTCCCCCCGCCGTCCTAACCACACAAATCCACTTTATATTTCCCATCTTCTAAAGGACAAGACTTTCACTTTGAATTACTGTATTGTACCTTACTGAAAAAGGTGTGTTTGTTATCCTAGTGATACTGTCGGTTTTGAATTTGTCTGCCATATCATCTTTCTGGATATACGACGCAAGACGAGAGTGAAAGAAATTTTAGATGAGTTTGAATTTGCATTTAAAACAAAGGTTAGACTCAGTGCGAATACAACAAAATAGTCAAATATTCATAAACTGTTGTCAGCAGAATTCCAAATCAGAAATCTAAATCTAGCTTTGCTTGGCAAGATGGAAAATAATAATAAAAAATTATATTATATAACCAATTGTCTAATCCCAAAGTTATAACTACACAAGCACGGACAATTCGCAAATGTAACACCCATATCAGGACTAACTTGTACAAAATTGCCTGTGCCTACTAACTCTGGTGCTTAAAGTCCAAATCCAAGAAGTGGCAGCAATTGGTTTATTAAACTGTCCGTCTTATCTTAGGAGTGTTTTCCGTCTAGTTCGGTGTAAGGCACTTCATGCGTAATATGGAGACCATAAACTAGTCTGTGAAGATGACATCAAGATGATGAAGACTTGCTGTGTGAATGTTATACCATAACTGCAAGGCGAATTAGGTTCCTGGGTACAGCTTACCCTGAACCCAAGGACTACAGGCTCGTATCCCTTGGCTGCATAATAGCTTTTATGCAGCAGACTTTGGAGGACAGAAGCATCATTTAAACATCTGACAAAAATGTCCTATATGGTTGATGTGTGGCCGATTACCTGGCTCCATATTACATACATCATTAAGTTATTTTTGTCTTCACTGCAGGAGTGCAACCCTCTCTCATCTGCCGGAGACAGACGGAGGATTTGGCCTACACTCCCCGCGCTGGCCAGACTGGTTGTGGAGGCCTGATTGATGTTTTATAATGTATTCCCTTAGTCACCTTATACAACATCCACGGGAAGAGTTGGAGTGGTCCTATTCTACTCTACCAGAAACCACACAGCAATCAATTACATAGATTAGGTTTAATAATTAAGATGCTAATTACCTAAATTCAGGGAGATCCACATCAAATTCCACATCAGCTTCATAGAGTACTCCATAATCTTCACCTATTACTAAAGCTTTCAACTGCAACAAACAATGAGAATTACATGTAAATGCAAACATAAATAACTAATTCACCAAATGGGTTACGCTTACTTAAAAATCTTAAAAATGATAGTGGAAAGGTAAAACTGCTAACTTTTGGTGGGTCCATTATTGGATTTGCCATAATCACCACGCTTGGCAGAGGAATTGATGAACACAGTAAAGATCTTAATAAACACAGAAGAACGCTGCTGCCCCTCCCTGATGCAATCCCTTAGTCGCCTTGACTACACTTACAGGAAGATTGGGGGTGGCCCTATTTTAAGCTGGTAAAGACACATTAAAATATTATATAAATTATCTTTGAACTACTGATATATTACAAAGTCTTTATAAACTGGAAAGTAGTGAATAAAATCCTTAATTTGAAGTAGAAATAATACATTTTGGGATTTGGTTTTTTAAAACCTACATTTCTGAATCATCGGAGCAACATTTAATTTGCATTTCCACTCGCAACTTTACTAAACAAAACTCCATTGAATGTATGAAATTTTATAAATTCTATTTCCACAAATCTTCTACTAATTGGCACCTGAATCTAATTAGAAAAATAAAAACCAGTTAATTAAAATTCAGTCAGATTCAGCCAGTACAGTTAGATTATGTTTAAGTTAAACAGAGGCAAAAATACGTATAATAATCAATTTTTTTATAACAGATGATAAGGAGAAATAAAACTTAATTGCCCTAAGTTAATAGTTCAATGTCAAATTGAATTTAGACGTTTGTTAGAGACTACTTTCTGTGGTAAGAGACCTTTGGTCAGATATTTAATTGATTAGGTACGAAGCTAATACTATATATAAATCTCATAAAGAAAAATGTTAATGCTTAAATAGCAAATTAAAAATTCGGAGCACTTAATCATTCTTTACCAGTAAATTCACTAAAACATTGCTTTTTAATAGAAAAAACATAATTAAAATCGATAAATAATTGATACAGGAATAGTTACAAACTTTACTTACCCTTTGAGTGCTAAAATCAAATCCCAAAAAACTTTTTTTTGGCCCATCATCAGTCATTTTTTTTGTAAAAATATGGTTTTGACAGCGCGGACAGGGTGTACGGGGGGCAGGGGCGAAGTGACACGACCGCGGTGCGTTCAGAAACTAGAGCATAGTTCCCAATGTTCGTGTAATACCGCACAGACCTTTCGTGACTTGATGCCGTTATGAATGAGTTACGATTTCGCACGATATCATTAGTTAAATAACAGTAATCTTTTCAGACAGTTGGCAGTTTGGTATGATGCCGATAAAGATATAGGTGGACGCCGCGCCGACGACGCAAGGTCACAGAGATAACCTGTGATAGGAAAGATTAAAACTAATAATGGAGAAGGTAACTACACAACACTAATTAAACATCACCATCTGCTGGCCTTCCTCAATCAGCGCCACCACACCCGGTCCTCCGCATCCAGTAGTTATTGGCCATCTTCTTTGTCGGCTTACTGTCTCCCGTCTAAAACCCATTATTCAAATTTCAGAAATTCAGTACATACATTTAGGATAATTAATATGTAAGTACTTTTTACGGTACAGTTAATAAATATCTCTATCCTCCTGTTCCCCTCCCCTATCGGTGACGACGCGACGCTCTTGTTAAGGTATGAACATGTTCAAGTTTATGCTTTACTGTATGAAATGAGATTTGTGTTATTTTTTTTTATTATATTACCGCCATGGTGACTAGGTGATATACCTCTCATTATTTCATAGAGACCTATTATTATTAAATATTCGATGTGTAGCAAAGTTAGGCTTCTAAAACGATGAAAGGCATCTCAGTCCCAAGGATGGCAGATGTTTAGTGACATAAACATACATACATACGATGTATGACATATCTATTTATTTATACATAATGCTCACGCCTTGGTCCCAGAGGGGTAGGCAGAGACGATGGATCGCCACTTTACGCGATCCTGACACACCTCACTAGCATCACTCACATTCATCAACCTTTGCATGCATCTCCTTTTATTCTTCTCACTGCGAACCCCAGCCTTTTTCAGGACGTTACTAAGATAAGGATCAGCTAAAAGAAGGTCAACGTCCTCCTAGGACAACCTCTAGCTAGGGTTGCCAGGTCTTAATACGGCGAAGCCGGACTGGGCAGGCAGTTTACCCGGACTTTTCGATATCAAGGCCGGACACTCTAAAAGCCAACGAGCATGAGCCGTGAGATGGCGACTCGATTAACTCGAGCTCGTGCACGAGCCGCGAGATGGCCCAAGATGTAAAAACCTAACATAAACCGGACGGACCGGACACTGGCGAATTTGGCCGGACAAACATGCAAAAAGCCTGACCCTGTCCGGCTTTATCCGGACGTCTGGCAACCCTACCTCTAGCTGTTTTGTGACAAACAAACAAAACTTACAAAGGAACCTCGCGAGATATCACTTACCGTTTTTGATGAAACTTGGTATAGATTAAATGTAGCTATAGTATATTGGTTAATTTTGGCTATCATACTTAAAAAACCCTCTATTCGGATGGAGGGTGTCTTTAAAACTACGTTAGTGTGTTACGCCTGTGAATTTAATTTAGCAAAGTTAAATATATTAATATCAAATCAGTTTGCATACGACAACAAACGCACAAAGCGTCTCGAAAAAATAATAATAAATGGTGATCAGATCGGACAGCAAAGTTTATAATGGTAATTTAAATATGTTTTTGCTATAGTATTCATATCATGTTCGAGCGCTGGGTGCACACAAACGTGTACAGATAGACCGGCGCTCCTATAGAATAGGTAGTAGTAGGTCATTAAATCTATTTGCTAGTATGAAGTTCCGAGGGTGTTCCACTGTTGGGCACAAACCTAGCCCTCTACGAGGGCCATAGTCGACCATACGGGCCCATAATAACTTTTGTTTCGTAATGACAATTGATTCTGAATGGAATTAAGTCTCGAATTAGGTCACTGATGGATAGCGTGAACGAATTTCATCATCAGGTTATTTTTGTCTCCACCGCAGAGGCACAACCCTCTCTCATCTGCTGAAGACAGACGGAGGATTTGGCCTACACTCCCCGCGCTGGCCAGACGGGTTGGGGAGGCCTGATTGATGTTTTATAATGTATTCCCTCAGTCGCCTTGTACGACATCCACGGGAAGAGTTCGAGTGGTCCTATTCTACTCTACCGGAAACCACACGGCAGAACTAATTAACGTTTATGAATACCAGTCATAATTGAAGCGCGATACACACAGAATCCAGTTGTGCTGGGCAGCATTTGGAAAATTGCGTCGAGTCTTCACTTCGCCTATTCCACAATGTTTAAAGACAACAGTTTTTTTTAATCAGTGTGTCCTGCCTGTCATGACCTGCGGTGCAGAAATGTGGACACTGACGGTGGGCCTGATCTACAAGTTTCAAGTTGCTCCGCGAGCTATTGAGAGGGCTATGCTCAGGGTTTCTTTGAAGAATATGATTCGTAATGAAGAGATCCGACGAAGAACGAAGGTGACCGACATAGCCGAAAGGATTAGCGGGCTAAAGTGGCAGTGGGCGGGCCACATCTGTCGCAGGACCGACGGCCATTGGGGCAGACGAGTTCTGGAGTGGAGACCACGGAATGGCACGCGCAGTGTGGGACTCCCCGCCGCTAGATGGCCCGACGACCTAAAGAAGGTGGCCGGAAGCGGCTGGATGCGAAGGGCGGTGGACCTGGTGTGGTGGCATTAATTGGGGAAGGCCTATGTCCAGCAGTGGAAGTCTAAAGGCTGACATGATGATACATAGAATAAGGAGAATGCGCGCGGAGGCTAGGCGGAGGCTTGGCGAAGAGGTAGCGGTATCCTCACAGTTATGACCATGTCTGTGGTTACACTCCATACAAAATCCCGCTTCTCGCGGCGGCGGTACTCTGTGTGACGTGTCTTATACTAAATCGAACAATACAAAAAACCGGAGCACGCCTCCGCCACGCATTCGTTTTCTGTGTGTTTCGGCAGAAGCATAATCAGAAACAGCATTTCGGTGGCTGTTATTGTTTACACTAAGCGAGCTAGATGTCACTACTAACCATTAGACATATATCCTTAATATATAATTAAATTAATATGTTTATATGTTCATTCATAATCATTAGCTTAAATACATCCACTGCTGAACATAATCCTCCCCAACAGAATGCCACGATTGGTGGGCTTTTTAATGGGGGGATTTTCCATAATCGCCACGCTTGGCAGGCGGATTGGTGAACGCAGTAATGACCTTAATATACACTGTAGTACGCTGCTACTCGTCCCTGGTGTAATCCCTTAGTCGCCTTGACGACACTCACGGGAAGACTGGGGTCTCGCTCCACAAGTGACAAGTCGCTCAGCGAGCATGGACCGGGCTATGCTCGAGGTTTCTTTGAAATACATTTAAAGCTTGAAAACTAGAACTAAAGCTACGTTAGTAAAGCTTGACAATTGGTTCTCAGCATAGGATTGTCGTTGCTTTCGGCCAGGGTGCCCACCCAAGTAGCATTTTACTCCATTTAAGAGTACACATTTAGTTCCCATGTGAACTTAAAGCATTATTACAGTTCACTCGTGATGTATAAGCTGCATTATTGCGATTAACACCACCTATACCTGTCTAAGGGACTTATAGGAGTGTAGAGTTATACTTTTATACGGTTGTTGGTGTTATAATACTCTAACAACTGTCCTTTAGTCAGCCGTCTGACTAAGAGCATTATAGGAGGGTAGAGATACGGCAATCGCTGTTTAACGGTCTACTTGTACGATGTTATACAGCTAGCATATTAATAGAACACACGTGGTCATTTATACAGCCAAAGGCTGTTATGTTTAATTGTTTTAGACTGTTATACAGCTAGTAGCTGTAGTAGGAGTTGTTTGTGGTCATTAAAATAACCTTTTTTACTATCTGTATAGAAGTGTTTAAATGGTTCACATGTGCACTGTAGGCTGTTAAAAGGACTACATGTGTTGTCCATTAACTTCAATAGCAGTTTATTTGTCCACAAGTACTACTCTTATTTGCTGTAAGCTGAACATGAATGTGAATGTGATATTCTATTACACTTATCCCACAAGCTGACGTGTATTGTGTTTATTACGTCGCGTGGAAAAATTTGTGAAAATGAATAAAAAACGATGATCACAATTGACCTGAACTACATCTTAAAGCTGTACATAAGTTCACATTAGAATACATTTATAGACATTGGTTCTGTAGTGGTACAAATGTGGGACTTCATATAGCCAACAGCATTCTAACAGAACACATGTGAACCTATATACGCTCTACCGCATTAAATTGGAGTTATAACAGTTCACATAGCCGTATTTCATTTCCACCATTTTGTTCACGTAACCTAAAATATTTACCATATAAATCTCCAAAATTATCATGCAGATTTATCACAAAATACGCAGATAGAGCGATTGAGTTTTGGTTTCATGTTTTAATTAATTACCGTAGTATAATTATAATGCCAATATAATATCAAATACTGAAAATTGTAGATTTCCTCTCAGCCAGTTTTAAATATTTTAAAATGAATATCGCGTTTTTACAGAGGCGCGTGAATATTTTAGCTGTAAATATGTATACATTTCACGATAAAGTTGCATTCCCATGGCATTTAACATTATTAAGTATTTAAAACAGGTATACTTACCGCGTGTTATCATAAATTTTTAACCAATTGATATCCGCCGGAGTTAAGTTTCTGATGGCCGGTCGTACACACAAAACCAAACTAAATGAGGAAAATTAATAAATAAAAGAAATAATTTAGGACACACGTGAACTTTAGGTAGCACTGGAGTACTTTTGTGGGATTTTATAACTGTGAAGGCTGTGTATTTAGCCACTTGTTACTCTTTATTACGCTCATGGCCGTTGTATGGTTCACATGTGTCCCATATAGCGCCGTAAGTCAGCCTTTAAGCCCAATGTTACTACTTAAACTGGTAATATAATGCTAATGTACAGCCATAGTGAACTTAAGGCTGTCTAATTTGTGCCCAAACTGGTTCTATAAGAGCATTATAGCAAGCTATACAGCTCTTATACAGCTGACTTACACAGCTTGTGGAGTACATGTGAACCACTATACATCTTATATAGAACCCCGAATGCCACTTGGGCAGGATGCTGTTGGTGCTGTCTTGCACGCGACGCATCAGGGACGCGAATCGTTTGCGCACGCACTATCGAGTCGAAGCCGTCCGTGCGAACATTGATGCACTGCAAAAACGCGGCAGCCCAAAAAAGCATCCTGTGTCCAGCAGTGGGCTGAAATGATGATGATGATACGTTCATTATAGTATCATTAAAACTTTATGGCATCGTTTGGTGGTGTCGTTAACAATGACCATACTCCATCCAACCCAGATTCCAGTGAATAAATTACTCATTTCATTTCATGAATTTATGCTTAATTCCCAAGTGCATTGCATTCAACGTATGGGCATAGAATCCTATTAATATTATAAATGTGAAAGTTTGGATGTTTGTTACACAATCATCCCAAGTGGCATTCGGGGTTCTATATAAGATGTATAGTGGTTCACATGTACTCCACAAGCTGTGTAGGTCAGCTGTATAGCTTGCTATACAGCTCTTATAGAACCAGTTTGGGCACAAATTAGACAGCCTTAAGTTCACTATGGCTGTACATTAGCGTTATATTAGCAGTTCAAGTAGTAACATCGGGCTTAAAGGCTGACTTACGGCGCTATATGGGACACATGTGAACCATACAACGTCCATGAGCGTAATAAAGAGTAACAAGTGGCTAAATACACAGCCTTCACAGTTATAAAATCCCACAAAAGTACTCCAGTGCTACCTACAGTTCACGTGTGTCCTAAATTATTTCTTTTATTTATTAATTTTCCTCATTTAGTTTGGTTTTGTGTGTACGCCCGGCCATCAGAAACATTAACTCCGGCGGATATCAATTGGATAAAAATTTATGATAACACGCGGTAAGTATACCTGTTTTAAATACTTAATAATGTTAAATGCCATGGGAATGCAACTTTATCGTGAAATGTATACATATTTACAGCTAAAATATTCACGCGCCTCTGTAAAAACGCGATATTCATTTTAAAATATTTAAAACTGGCTGAGAGGAAATCTACAATTTTCAGTTTTTGATATTATATTGGCATTATAATTATACTACGGTTATTAATTAAAACATGAAACCAAAACTCAATCGCTCTATCTGCGTATTTTGTGATAAATCTGCATGATAATTTTGGAGATTTATATGGTAAATATTTTAGTTTACGTGAACAAAATGGTGGAAATGAAATACGGCTAGAGCGTATATAGGTTCACATGTGTTCTGTTAGAATGCTGTTGGCTATATGAAGTCCCACATTTGTACCACTACAGAACCAATGTCTATAAATGTATTCTAATGTGAACTTATGTACAGCTTTAAGATGTAATTCAGGTCAATTGTGATCATCGTTTTATTCTTTCATATACTGAAATTTTAGAGATTCGCAATAATAATTATTGTCCGTTAAATCGCCTAGCCCAGGTACTAAGTCAAGTATGAATACCTAAAGTACAAATTTTGTAACAAACTAACAAAAAACACTTTTTGTTTTCGTGTGAGCCACACAGTTTGGTGTCAGAGTATTTACACTTACAAAGACACTACGTTGTTCAAGGAGGTATTTAAAAGAATGTAAACAAACTAGATAAAGAGGGACGAATTTGCGAATATTCTTTTGCAATTTTTCTTCTTATTCCACCGGTTCTCGCTCTTATTTTCCAAGATTTTTTATTCATTTTCACAAATTTTTGCACGCGACGTAATAAACACAATACACGTCAACTTGACCGAGAACAAACAACTCCTACTACAGCTACTAGCTGTATAACAGTCTAAAACAAGTAAACATAACAGCCTTTGGCTGTATAAATGACCACGTGTGTTCTATTAATATGCTAGCTGTATAACATCGTACAAGTAGACCGTTAAACAGCGATTGCCGTATCTCTACCCTCCTATGCGGCTCTTAGTCAGACGGCTGACTAAAGGACAGTTGTTAGAGTATTATAACACCAACAACCGTATAAAAGTATAACTCTACACTCCTATAAGTCCCTTAGACAGGTATAGGTGGTGTTAATCGCAATAATGCAGCTTATACATCACGAGTGAACTGTAATAATGCTTTAAGTTCACATTGGAACTAAATGTGTACTCTTAAATGGAGTAAAATGCTACTTGGGATGCTTCAACCGCTGGACGGATCGGGATGAAACTTGGCACACATATAGGTTAGGTCCTTGAATAGGACATAGGATAGTTTTTATCCCGAAAAAACACCCCATTCCTACGGGAAATACATAATAATTTGTGATGTTAAGTTGTCCACGCGGAAGACGCGGGCAACAGCTAGTATAAAATACATGTAGAAATTGCAAGAAGCACTAGGATTATCAAGTATGCTATGCGCCAAGTAACTTCTTCAGCACTAGCCTACAACCTAATGTAGGTACCTACGCAATACGACTGAAAATTCATTTATTTTCTTTTTGTTTCTCAATTACCCATTGAGGTAGTTACGGGGCAATGTTCACACATTTGAACAGCTATTTTAGCCTCAAAGGCTAGTCACAGTGGCATGAAAACTCTCCCTGGCGAGGTGCAGTAGGGTGACACCGTTTAAATATAGCCGGAGGATCTGACCCGCCCGCGAGCGAGCCACCCGTGTAGGTTTTCCGAGCGATTAACATCGTTACATGCACCCTTGTTCTATGTAGACTGTGTGGTTTTGTACCTAGGTTTCATCATGTAGAGGGTAAAATATCAATCAAGAACTCTTCTGCCTACCCTAAAAGCAATACGTGGCCGCCGGCTCTACCAGGAGGTGAGAAGCTAAGAGTTTTATACCGATGTTAAAACGTCATTTTTCACGGGGGGATCACAAATGCACACTTCGCAAAGCTGTAAGGATGCTGAATTGTGTCATTAAAATTGCCAAAAGAATATAGTCAAATAATTTAATTTTCAATAAATATCGAAAATTAACAAACGTGCCATGTTTTTCCTTTGTTTTGTATTACGTGATATGTGCCTAGTATGAAATCTCATTGCTTAAAACTAAATTTACCAAAAATTTACACTTAAAATAGGAGTCAGGAGGTTGAACAGAAGCATCGAGCAAGACCTGGAACTTTGGTATCAACGGCTGTGTAAATGTCGCTAAAAAATG
This sequence comes from Esperia sulphurella, assembly GCA_947086405.1. NCBI lineage: Eukaryota > Metazoa > Arthropoda > Insecta > Lepidoptera > Oecophoridae > Esperia > Esperia sulphurella. The sequence continues at coordinate 2,753,072 of OX352261.1, forward strand.
GTTCAAAGTCAAATTCATTTATTGCGTATGAGTACACTTGGTACATTTATACTGAAGGCTACTGCTTCTTAGGTGTTATCCAGTAATATACTATCTCAGGTGTTAGCGCTTTGAAGATGAAACGGCGGCGCAACAAACTACACGCAACATATCAGCTAAATGCAGGTTAAATCAGCCACTCAATTGGATGACTAGGCAGTTCATCAAATGCCGGCATTCAGTTGAATGGCAAGGTCGTTCGTTAAATTAATTAGACTTTTTAGTCAATTATCCGAAATGCTTACGGAGCACCCAGCTCTATCGAGAGTGAGACAACAACTATCTCTCTCTTTTCTATGGTCAACAATACAAGTGCTTCTCTTTCTAACTTATAGCGTCGATCACTCCCTGCCCAGTAATGCGTACTGCCAGACGTGCTCTGTTTTGCAGGCGACGATAAACTGGGGGGGGGGGGGGGGGGGGGGTTGAGTCTCTCGCTTCATTACTTAGTAATATTTAGTATTTCGCTGCCAAAAGTATGAAATAATAGCTCTTCTTTCATTGCTGTCGCACGTTGTTGCATCGCTGTTTCAGGATGTCGGATTCGATAATTTTGTATGTTTTGCGCCGTGTCTGCGCGAGGACCCCGATATCGGTTATGGAAAGGTGGAAACTTTCCACCCATGGTTGTATAGACCCTTACATGATGAAGCTCGAGTGGCGTCGGTGGGACGGGCCCTAAGCTCGGACCGAGGATGCTGCGCCTCTTAATATTGTAAACAAGAGCTTTTCGATTGGTGGGCTGCATCGCGCATGCGTCGGCGCGCAACGTGATCTTGTCATGGGGTTCGTTTTGGTTAGTAAACATCAATTGGATTTGTCCTTCCTTCCTGTCTTTTTGGGATCAGATATGTATTTATGAGAAAATATTTCATGTTTTCGAGTTATTGTTCTGCGAGTTTCCATTTTTTTACGGTCAGTAATAAAAAAAAACTTCGTATACGTAGATAATATACATACACTTCTAAATCTCAGACTACGATTACTTCCTGTACTAATATGAGAAGGATACGACGAACTACAAATATAGCATCCAAACCGGTACCAAATTGTACAAGTTGTCTGTCTCTGGTGGGAACTGAACCCAAGACCTGGCGCTCAATTCGAATAAACAAGACCACTAGGCCAGCAAAGCGGACAAATGGCAAACGGATATAACTTCTTCATTTGGACAACAGTACGAATAAAAAAATCTTGCTTTACGAAGCTTTTTGTTATTTGAGCTTGCCATAGAATTATGATATTTCAATACTTTTGTCAGCTCAACTGTTATGCAATGAGAATCTGCCCCCTTTTCAGGAGTAATGTGTATGGTGGGATGTTCAGAGACATGAGATGGGAATCGATCGGGTTCCGGCGAGCCGCCGCCGCCGGTGCGAGCTTGGTCGTGCGGGCGGCGTCCTAGGCGCGTGCGCGGCGATCGGCGGGCGGCGCGCGCGGGCGGGTTGGCGGGCGGCGGCGCGGGACGGCCGACAGACGCGCCGCGATGGTGGGCCGCGACAGCCGCTCGGAGAGCGCGGCGCGCCCCGCTGCGCCGCGGCATGAGTAGCGCGCCCGCCCGGCCCGGCCACCGCGCCCGCCATGGCGCAGGCCGCGCCCGCGCCTCACACCACCCACTCCTTCGCAAAGAAGACCTTCCACAAGCCCACCTACTGCCACCACTGCTCCGACCTGCTGTGGGGCCTCATCGGGCAGGGCTACGGCTGCGAAGGTACGCGCCACGCCGCGCATGCGCCCCGCGCGCGTCGATACCGGCCCGCGCGCCCCGGCACGACCAGCGCGTTATGCAACCCGGGGCCCGCGCCCCGGCCGGCGCGGCCCGCCCCGGGGCGTGTCCGCGCCCCGCGCCCCGCCTGCCGACGCGTCGCCACACGGCACTACCACCTCCCCGACCTTCGAATGTCATGATCCTTCACCAGATCGACACCAAATCTCTAGTTATTGTGTACAAAATTGCTGCTGCAGATCACACCATAGACGAGGACTTCACCGACCGACCCTGAAACGTTTCGAAACTTCTAAAATCTCTCCAAAACATCCCTGAAATCTTCGACAGTCATCATTAAGTGTCCGCGACGCATGCAGCTTCCAAAAGCTCCAGATAAGGCATGAAGTGGCATGGCGGTGGTTTCGGATCGATGTCGGAGGCTCTAGATCAGCTGAAAGTCAACTCTAACGAGTGAATATCGCTGGACATATTGATCGATCTGTTTTGTAAGAGGTTTTTTCCTAGCGGGGCGGGGGGCGGGGCGTCGCATCCCGGCGCCGGGTGCCGATGCCGGGTGCGAGTGCCATGTGTGTCCGTGTCCCATAGTGGCGCTGCCTCGGTAAGTGATGACCTAGTCAAGTGTCGATGCGCGCCCGCGGTGACGGCTGATGGCGGCAAGTCGATACTTACACAGAAGACATCTTGTTTTTGACCATTATGCTTTGGTCCTTCGAGGCGAACGTTGGACTTTATGTTACGTGGGCAGTTTCAGTTATGTTTTCAGATGTAGCCTCTTATCCGAAAATGACGCAGATTTGTACCGAACTTGAAATTATTAAATGAAGTGTAAATTCTTACCATACTACTGAGCCATATTCTAATGGCACACTATATCAAAGACCGCACTAAAATTAGTTTCATCTTTAACCTCTTAATAGTGTTTGATTCCCTATTAAACACAGTTTAGAAGATAAAAAAAGATATTAACTAGAAATAAATTTGGTGCTTTCAGAATTGGCTCCAACATATAGGTACTTAACGAAATCTATGTGAACTTTAAAAGCCTACTGACATAGATGGCCTATCACAGAAACCTATGAAAGAAAAATTGGATTATGATGCTTACTCAAATACGCAGTTTGTTCGTTAATATACGTATGTAATTAAACCAAATTTTGATCTTGGAGTAACACTATATTCTTACCTACTGTAGGTAATGTTTAACGTATAAGTAAATGAGACGACTAAAAACTAAAGTACCTACGTAAGTTACATGTAGGTATTCATCTTAGCGCGCAAAAAGTTAAAATTAATCAATGCTACTTAGTAGGCACCAAAACGATCTCTATATTTCATTCCAGATTAATAGTCCTATGAAAACAAACGCATTTGCGTCTCGAAAACAAAATACACAATAGATGGTGTTCCTAAGTGGACTGCAAAGTTTACATGGTAATACAAACCTGTTTTTGCTGCTGGTGACCCTTTCATGTATATGTTACCGAGACGTAAATAGCGTTGGTTTTCATAGGACTATGAATCTGGAATAAAATATATATACTAGTAGATGGAGCGTTCCAAACAATCGCTCTGTTCACGCAACTGCGGCTCCGGGAGCCTCAACTCGGTTACATTCCCAATGAAACTTGTGCAGTTACTAGTGCAGTAGGCACATAAAAAAACAAGTAGATACCACCTAAATTGCATGAAGAATTTCTTTGGTTACAAGTAGATATACTGTTAATTAAAATTTTCAACTACATCACCTAAACTACCTACTCTTACAAGTATGTTCATAATAAATAAGAAACATACAACGATCTCTATGTACTACTAGATGGAGCATTCCAAACAATCGCTCTGTTCCACGCAAGTAGCCACAACTCTTGCGTGGAACAGAGCGATTGTTTGGAACGGTCCATGTAGTAGGTCATAGAGATCGTTGGAAACATAACATTCCTGGCGTGTCTGCGACTTCCGTGCAGATTAGGACTTCTCAGAAGCAGTGGTTGACTCACACACATATGTTAATTTAATATAATGTTAATTTAAAAAAAATTAAACGATACTTACGTCATAAATAAAATATGTCCTGCCCAATGAACGCAAATAATCACAAGAAGCTGTTTTAATTGCGCACAATGTTCCTGCCTTCCTGAAAAAGATGGAATCGAAAAAAAAACATGGCGATCCACCGGCGGCTCTATTTTTTTTATTTTTTTATTTATTCTATATTCCCATAGAGACAGTAGAACACATAGATTTATAACTAAAACATTAACATTATAGAAACTTACGTAAATAAAACAGATATGCTTATTAAAATAAAGACAGAGATAAAAAAAAAATATAAGGCGGACCTAACACACTTAAGGATATCTTCCAGTCAACCTAAGAGGAACATTAAGGACTGGTATAATTCGTATATTTATATACACTTACACTAATATATGCATATAGGAGTAAGTACTATTATAAGATCATTGTGGAAATAATCATTAATCAGCTGTGAAGTTATTTCTAGGTAGGTACGTTAGGTCAGGATCGAGCGCAAGAATGAAGGAAGAACATAACCATGGAATCTAACTAATAAATGAACTAGGCTGTATGGGTTTGAAACCCGTGTCCGAAGAGAATGGTGAGCTTGACGGATAGATCTATAAACATGGTTTTAATATGAAATAAATATTGTCTATCAAATATAGCAAAATATCTTTGAATACACACAGATACGATGTATTCAGTATTTGCCGACTTTCGTCCTTTGGACACTTTTTTCTATTTCATATATTTAATTCGATTTCTGTAGACTACTAACAGGTGCAAGGTAAATATAAAGGGTACTGCGAAACTGAAAATTAAGCCAAGTTCCGACTAAATGAATTTCTGTGAAATGATATAGGACATCTAAAAAACATGATAGCTAGTTATGTGTAGTAAAATCATTAGGTGTATATATAGTGTGTACAATAATATATAAAACTCAATTTCCTTGTATTATCGCGGTTACATTATTCATATATTGTTTGTTGTGTTGCGTGTCATCGTTTGAACTAAATTCTTTGAAAGCTAACTTTACTAAATTAAACTAAACATTTTTAAATGAGATTTTTTGTTAATTTAATTTATTTTATTTTTATCTTATTTATTAACTTTGAGGAAGACTTACAGACAAATTACAAAATAAATAATAATGCAAATATAAAAAAATGCCGATTACAAGTCCCCACTTATAAATAGCAATACCATTTCACAAACTCAATAAATAGTAAATATACTTAAATGAGGTATTTTCCAAATTTTAATTCGGTTGCACGATAAAAAATACAATAATAAAGTAGCTTACATTTATACTCTAGACGTCTTATCGCTTAAACCGATTCCTTCCAGACAACCTTTGTACAGTTTCAGAAATTATAAATGCATTGTAAATAAATCAGTGTACGGTTACTCATCTAGGACTTGCAAAATGTATGAAAGGAAGCCGTTAGGAAGTAAAAGTTTCAAGTCCAATCACGTTGATCTGTATATCAAGTGAAAAGTCATTTCAGCAAATTATAATTATTTGTCGTACGCGTAAATTATAGTTGCATCACTCGATGACGGTGCTACATTATCTCTGTTTTTATACGAAAAAGTGGTCAAATATTCGGTGGTCAATTCGGCGACGCAAATATAACGCGCGCCCCAAGCGAATAGATTTGGAAACGAAAGCGCGGAGATGGTGATTGAAAATTGAGAAGTATGACATTCTTACGCTAAGTTCACTTTTCTCTGCTACTGTCAAATTAGTAGTTTCGATTTACAGCCGCTTGAAGCGCTGGGATGAGTCTTTACGTCAACTTTGCGTCGCCAGTTTAGATTTTTTATATTACGAAGAAACAAGCATAGAGATCTTTACCTGAAAAAGTTCGATACTTACTGGCGATTTATCGTAAAAATTTGTTATGTTACCATATAAGCAATAAAAGTAAGCAGTATAATTAAATTCATAGGTACTGAAAAGAAAATTATCCATAAATTAACTAATGTACAGACTACGTTAGAAATTACGATTACTATCCGGAAGCTTCAACACTTTCTCATGGATAGTCTTATGTTCGTATATACAAAAATACTCGCATATAATAAACTGGCTTTTGCCCGCGATTTCGTCCGCGTAAGTTTCGATATCTACACATCTTGACAAGTGGCGCCACGTTGTGAGCAAATTCACTGATTAATTTGGTTTCCCGTAGGAAAGAGATATTTTATCGGGATAAAAACAGTTTATCGGGATAATTTTTATCCCATCCGTCCAGTGGTTGAAGCATGATTGAGTAACAAAATCCAAACTTTCGCATTTATAATATTATTTTGACAAAGTGGGTTTCCGTTTGATGGAACTTCTGTGTCAGAGCAGTGAAGTTTAATTTGGCATTAATTTCTTTAAAATACCAAATTTTACAATGTTGCTTATACGTTTTCTTCAATATTGAACGTTACGATAATCTTTTTAAATAAAATAGAGAATATTGTCTCCGGTTTCGTAGAAATAAAAGCAATACATATGTTTTCTTTTACAATATACCCTACTCGATGGGGTCAGATTTTTGTATCTCGGATGACCCACCCCCCATTAGTTCCTGTAAATTTCTAAATCACTCAAAAATGTGGCACTGCCTCTTTACTATTACCTATAATTAATTATAGCAAACATTTAGTGTGGCTGTGACAGACGGACAGACACCTGAGTGAGTCCATTAGTACGTAGTATTATTAAGTATTCTAGACCATTAGTGTTCCGTCCTAGTCGATACGCAACACTAAAAATACACCTTAACAGTTTCATAAATTGAGAATACTAAAAGTAAAGTACGTGGTCAAAATACTCAATTCCCAATATATATTTTCTTCTTTTATTTTATCGAAGCTTTGGACTATTCGTGTCCACGCCAGCCTCATAGGGAAACACCTGAGCGTTACACAGACCTCAGACAGCTCTTAGCATAATAGTATATTTCTCTCGCTTCATTATTCGAACTTGGATCATTTAATTTCATATTTCATCATCATCATCATCAGGTTATTTTTGTCTCCACTGCAGGAGCACAACCCTCTCTCATCTGCCGGAGACAGACGGAGGATTTGGCCTACACTCCCCGCGCTGGCCAGACGGGTTGGGGAGGCCTGGTTGATGTTTTATAATGTATTCCCTTAGTCGCCTTGTACGACATCCACGGGGAGAGTTGGAGTGGTCCTATTCTATTCTACCGGAAACCACACGGCAAAATTTCATATTTATTTCAGCATTAAGTCCAAAATTGTCGCCAATTAAACGCTGTTTCTCGATCGCCGTCCGACCACACTCCACAGTTAACAATATGGGGCTGAAAATTCTAATGTTTCAACCGCCGTCATTACCGTAACCCATGAAAGTTAATTAAAATGAATATATAATTAAATAAATACATTAATTAAATTTTCATACATACATACATGCATAATGCACACGCATTGGTCCCAGAGGGGTAGGCAGAGACGATGTACACTTTGCGCAATCCAATGTCGCAAAGCTACTTTCCTTCGCCCACTTTTCGCTCCGTGATACCTCTTGACGTGATGTGTTGCGAACAACATCGCCGCCTTGTTGAGGTACCACGATTAGCTAGGGAAATAATTGTCCACCTCGTCAGAGCCCCGCATGACTCGGTAAGGCTAATAATGCCCGGAGTTCGCTCAGCTCCGGGATGTGTGCACGCTTACGACCAGGCTAGCCCCTGGACCCGCATCCATCGGCACGGCAGACCTTGGATTGGCGGACGGGACAGGGATCGGGGAGAGAAAGACAGTAAATGGGGGTATGGGTAAGGAGTATAGGTTAGGAATCGGATACCGCTATTACAGAAGGATAGCATACCCGTGACTCGTCTGAATAACACCGGACAGACAACTGCCAGAACCAAGCCGACTTTAAAATTTTTACCAATGCAGAAACTTATTGTCGGCCGCCTCGTTGGCCTAGTGGTTGGTCATTAGACTCGAGCTCCAGTGGTCGTGGGTTCGATTCCCATTGGGGACAGACAACTTTGTACAAGTTGGTCCCGGTCTGGATGTTATATTATTGAATTGTCCTATCCTTATTTAATTCCCATAGCACAAGAGAAGTCCTAGTTTGGGATTAGACAAGTGTGTTTATTTATACTTTATTGTACACAAATACAAGTCACACAACTCATTTAAACGTAAGATGTACAAAGGCGCACTTAACTCCGTAAGAATATTCTTCCAGTAACCCTTTAGGTGAAAGAGATAACTAAAAGCAGGTAGGCAGACAGCAGTGCACATTATAGTAAAAATAAAAGTGAAAAAAAATACATATATGTAAATAATTGTATGTAGTGTTGTCTCATCAAGTTTTGAAGGTGGCGGTAATGACGCGGCGGTTGAAACTCTATAATATTTTGTCCCATTAGACAACCAAATATTTTTTATTCTTCGTTGGCAACTATATTTCATTCCAGATTAATAGTCCTATGAAAACCAACGCTATTTACGTCTCGGTAACATATACATGAAAGGGTCACCAGCAGCAAAAACAGGTTTGTATTACCATGTAAACTTTGCAGTCCACTTAGGAACACCATCTATTGTGTATTTTGTTTTCGAGACGCAAATGCGTTTGTTTTCATAGGACTATTAATCTGGAATGAAATATAGGGTGTCTTACTCAATAGTCTACGTGGGGAGAAGAAAGGGGTTTATTATACCTAGTATTATACCTACCACCGTATTTGCGTAGTAAGCCTTTGTAGCTTGCACGGCGCAAGGTCCGCGTAGCGTTTAGCGGCGGGCGACGGCGTAGCACTTTGGAGCTCTACGCCTGCTTTCACTAATCGTAGACACTCGTAGCAAGTAGAACCTGATAATTATTATTGCATTTTTAAAGTATCTGGGTTAACTAACCCTAATTTATGTTATACTAGTTTTTGCCCGTGACTCTGTCTGCCTAGATTTCGATATTCACACACCTTGAATTTCAAAATAGATATAATTTTCGTAATCAACGTCCCTATTAACCTCAAAAATTACGTGCATATCCATTAATTTCGTTTCCCGTAGGAATGAGATGTTTTTTCGGGATAAAAACTATCCTACGTCCTATTCCAGGACCTAACCTATATGTGTGCCAAGTTTCATCCCGATCCGTCTAGTGGTTGAAGCGTGATTGAGTAAGAAACATCCAGTCATTCAAACTTTCGCATTTATAATATTAGTGGGATTATAAAACGCAACGTATCTTTGTCTGTCCGTTAGTGTGCGTATAACTGGAGAAGCACCTATCGCACTTACGTGTGGTTTTATTAAATTGATTGATACATCTTCTTGATTGATTGATTGATCTTCTGGCCAGGTTTTAGTATATTTTTTGTTGTATAATAATGTCGTAGGTGTCAAGAGTAAGTTTTTCCCTCGTTCATGCATCATTGTTCCCTCGGGGTACATTTAATCATGATTTATGATTACAATTTCTGCAAAAACAGACTGTAATCGTGTAACATTTACCTATAGTAATGATTTTCCACTAGGTACTAAATAGTTCCTAAACTTTGCAATAGATAGCGTTGCATTAATCTCAACCGTCATTGTCAATCTTTTGCGGTGGTGATATTCGTCATGAGTTGTATAGTTCGTGGTTGCAGAAATGTTTGGCATCCAAAATTTACAGTGAAATTCCACAGCTAAGTTATTTAAATTAATATTTCGCGTTATCATTGACCCTCATGAAAGAGACGGCAAACAACAATGACTTCATTCAAGGTCATTTTATTGGGCTTCAATTTATTATTCCATATGCAAACTCCATTTGAATCTAAAGTTCTTGGTCAGTAAGATTCATTCAAATGTTGACAATACTAAATATACCATAAATTTAGGAAGTCACTCATTCGTCTAAGAAATATACCTACTCAAAGTGTTTAAGTTTTCTGTACCATTGTGTAGTTATAAATCCTCTTTGGTATCATTTAATTTTACGTTCCATTTTATACTCCAAAAGCAGTTGTAAATGCTAACTGCAAATGCAAGCTCTGCTCTATATCACGTAACGTTCCCTTCAATATCCGTACTTCAACTCTCAGAGGTTTCAGCTACATAATAACATTATTCCGACACGAGCGATGTGTACACTATCTCGACAGCAGTCGACACGCGTCGACAATGGAACGCGCCGAGGCATAGACAAAGCACAGACAAAGGCTGTCCACAGTTCCGACGTACGGAGCGTGGTATTGTGGACGCGAGATAAGGATACGATACGCGGGTGGACATCTTATTGTTGACTTGTCTCTCTTATGTGTAAACAATGTGGGGCAAAAAACAATCATCTAGTTACCAATCTGTGGTCTAGAGGTTGAAGGCGTTCCAAAATCTCTTCATCACCTGTAAAAGTCAATGTTCGACATATATATAAAATATGTCGTATGATACAGTTCATTCACAATTAACTACATAATATGATCTACAAAACAAAAAAAAGTATCATCAAAATCTATTCATAATTGGCGGAGTAATCGCGTAACAACATATAAAAAAACATACCGTCGAATTGAGAACCTCCTCCTTTTTTGAAGTCTGTTAAAAAATAAAAACAACAATAGAGTAGGTACTATAGAGTATATAACCCTCAGAAAAACGAATATAACCACGTTTTTCTGAGATATAACCTGTGCCTATATCAGTCGCTCCATAAATTTAGGAAGTTACTAAGTCTATGAGTCGCTCAACGTTTTTGTAGTTAATTTTGAATGACACACATACAGTTACTTAAAAATATATATATATTATTGGGTAACAGTCGCAAACAAAGAGAATAACAAAATAAATAAGACATTTTTCCTGTGCTATGGGAATTAGACAATGACATTACAATTCACTAACACGTATAACACTCAGACCGAAATGAACTTGTACAAGTTATACAAAGTTGTCTGTCCAATACGTGCAAACACAGACTTCCACGTCTAGCCGCTAATGAGGCATACCCATTATGTCCCACGCTACGCCTCCATCATCAGCCTTTTGCTGTCCACTACACAACATATGCATTATCCAATGTGTCCACCATAACCGGTACCGCTCCAATATCCAGTCGCATCCGGCTTTCTACTAGCATGCAGACTCTATTCCAGAACTCGCTTACCCCAAACCATATCGGTTCTGCGACTGAATGTGACCCTCTGTTACTGCTGCTTACAATAGCTGTTCAGTCCAAATACAACAGGATATATGATCAGGCGCGGATCCCAGCCCTCAGAAAAGGTTGTGAACACGGCCACATGAAAATCAGCCTAGTATGAGTCGGACTATGGACTAGCTCACGATCGATATATTGCATTCCTACAAAGGAGACGTTTACAAAATACTTATATGATGCCCCGGCTAAGACCTTGTAATGGCGTTGGATATAACATAGCCTATCGATCTCAATTAGGGTTCTGAGCATGCCCACCGTGCCCACAACGGTGGATCCTCGCTTGCATCAGATCATCCAGATCAAGGTTGTCTGACCCTAGTAGATATTTCCGGGGAGGTTTCTAGTGCGGGTTCGTCCCTAGGTTCATCCGATTGATTACTACCCTATTATCAAATCAAATAAATTTGTTCACCCCGCATTGAGTACGTTGCATTGGGCAGCACAGAACAATGTTATTTGTACAAAAAAATTATAAGAACTAGAGAAAACAATTTAAAACAATTACGACATTAGGTACATAATAGAGCGATCTGTCCGTTTGCCACTTCAGACAGTATAAAAAATCGATGCCACGGACAAGTTAGAGGCAAACGCATGAGGTAACTATACGTAGATAGATACAACAATCGAGTGGTCCGTGGGTGTCCAAGTACGTGGGTGTTATAAAACTTACCAAGTTCCGTATTTCCTTATATTACAGGCACGTAATAAGTATACAGTTTTCGGGGGGTCTCAGGCCTTTTCTAAATTAACCTTATTCATAGAATAGAATAGAAAGTATTTATTTGGCGAACACAAATACAACACACTTGGTAGATACACTATTCATAAACATTCGCCTCTCAGACGTATATATGTTATTTCGATGATTTTAGATTTGTGTTAAAAAATTCAATTAAATACATTAGAATTTTAAAAGTTGTTTATTAAGTAATAATTAAATGAAATAGAAATGAGAAAAATAGTTATTTTGAGCAATCAACACATAACATTCCTCGGTGATCCACTTTTTCCAATGGGTACAATAGAACCTAGTCATTCTAGTTTTTTGTATTCGCAGAAACTATAATTTTTTTTTGTGATCCACTGGGTTGTGGTTGAGCAGTGGACGAAGTTTCGCCAATTACAATCACTCTAAAAGTTAAAAACGTTTACGTGATTTTCGCGGTCTGTCAGACGAATGTTTATGAATCTAGGGTTAAAGTAGGTATAAAGATAGTTCGGTTGTCGTCATCGATAACCCCAATAGAAGCGTCAAGAAGGCTGACCGCTACGAATCTCCCAGTAGTAGTTATTATTGCCCCAACAAAGACCGCGCCTTTGTTGATGTCGCTCAAGTGAACATTCTATTTCTGTGTAATTCGGATAGTTTGCAGTAAATATTTAATACGCAACTTATCAACTTATATTTATCGAACATTTCACAAAGGATGCTTGAAGCTTGAAATACTTAGATGGAGCGGGGACTTAACTTTGTCGTAATTCTGTTTTCCTGTAATTGTGTATATATTTGTCGCCGCTGTGTCGATAAGCCACTCAAGTGTGACCCATGTTTAGGTATCCGTGAAAAGAGAACTAACTGCAAAGCTTCGGTCTATCTGTCTCAATTACTCTAAAACTATTGGACCAATTCATCTGAAATTTGTACAGTATATGCAGAATTTCCTAGCAATGATGGGAAAATTATAAAGTAAAATAAGTTTATCCTGTAAACTTATTTTCAGTGCTGTAACTAGCCTTTTATGTGAGCTTCTATTATTGCGCCCTTGAAAAATGCACACCCAGATCATTTTTGCGCCCCTCCAAGGTCTGCGCTCTGTGCCAGTGATATAATTACGGTACTGCTTATTTTTCTCGATATTCAGGAAATTAAAAAGACTTGACGCAATATGTTTCAATCGTTTTTTTATGAAAATAAATAAATATGTCAGACATTCACACCAATTATCCAGTCCCAAACTAGGCAGAGCCTGTGGTATGGCTACTAGATAACGGATACACATACTTAAATAAATATATAAACATCCAAGACTTGGGTACAAACATTCATATTCATCATACGAATATTTGCCCCTAGCGGGATTCGAACCCGCAACCTCCGGCGTGGCAGTCCGAGAGCTACCCGTTCCGCCACGGAGGTTGTCAATTACCCAAATACTGGCTCAAACAAAGCTTAATTATTCATGACCTCCCACTCTGAATACGCCCTGACTCCGCTCCCAGTACTTGTGAATTTGCCTATTGTCCCAATAATGGCCGCCGCTGTCGGTAAGTCACTCGAGTGACACTTCTATTTCTGTACATTCTGTTGTGTCGCTATTCTTAGGACATTCAAATGTAATTGTTATTTGCTTGCTTGTTCGTAAATCAGATTTCCGGAAGGTGAAGGAATTTTATGTTTGTCGTAACGTAGGTGAGCAGTGAGCAATCTGGATATAATAATAATAATAAATATCTCAGACATTCACACCAATTATCCAGTCCCAAACTAAGCAGAGCTTGTGGTATGGTTACTAGATAAAGGATACTTAAATAAATATATAAACATCCAAGATTTGGGTACAAACATTCATATTCATATGGATGGGATATGGTAGAGAAGTTAACAATCTAGGTACATATCATCAGCCTAAAAGAGTCCACTGCTGGACATATGCCACTTCCAATCCTACTAATATTATAAATGCGAAAGTTTGGATATTTGTTACTCGATCACGCCTGAACCACTGGACGGATCGTGTTGAAACTTGGCACACATATAAGTTAGGTCCTGGAATAGAATATAGGATAGTTTTTATCCCGAAAAAACATTCCATTCCTACGGGAAATACATAATAATTTGTGATGTTAAGTTGTCCACGCGGGCAATAGCCAGTTTTATTTAAGTACTAGCTGTGCCCGCCGCTCCGCTCGCGTGGACTACAGGTTCCACTCCCATTCCCACTTTCGCTCCCTATCCCACTTCCACTCAGACTCTCAATCTCACTCTCAATCCCGCTCCCGCTCCCACTCCCCTTTTCCCACGCCCACCCCCACGTCCACGCCCACGCTAACTGTTGACTGAGTAAGCCGATTGCAATTAAATAAAGTCTATATGTTACTCCGAGTTAAGCCCAATGTTTTTCTGAAATTTCATCAGAATCGGTGCAGTAGATTTTACGTGATGCGTGCACAAACTAACAGATAAACAGACGAAAATTCCAAAAATGATCTTAACGTATTCTATAAAACATCCTTATACCCCTAATTTTTTTTCTCCAAAATATACCTATTCAACATATTAGAGGTACAAGTACAATTTAAAAATGGCGGTCTATTTACATCTATCTTCTTTCTATGACATCACATAAATAACATTTGGACTCTGTTATAAAATAATCCAGTTAACTCATTCGGGCTAGTCGAGTTAACTATTGAGCTAAAAGTAGGGCAGACCGGTCACTAACGCTGTCCCTGATGCTTCAACAAACACCCATACAGAGACATACGTGTACGCGTATAGATATACTCTTACATTACATGCTCGGAGAATTCATTCACAATTTTGAATGAAGCTTTATTTCATTCAGAATAAATACTGCCGTAAAATACATGGGAGGCAGTTCTAGTTTTGCGCAGCAATTATTTAATGACTAGCTGCTACTTTCACTGCCACTCAGACTCCCAACCTCCCAGTCCCAGTCCCAATCCCACTCCGAAATGTAGTTTGTCCAATAATGTCATCGTAATCAGAATGCCAAGTCCAGGTCCATTACAGTTTAATAGCTCCATAGTAGCTGTATATCGGTGTTAGGTCCGATATAACCCCATTATGGACCTATTTTGGCTTCATATTTAGCTAGTTGGGATACCTATCTGCGACTGTTGTTGAACGGCAGTGACATCTATAATGCCCTCGTAATGCCTGTAGCCATGAAGGTAAAAACTTTTTCGAAGCGCCTCCGCCCTTACGTAGCGCTATTTTTTTTCCTTCATGCCTGTAACAATAAAAAAAATGTTTATATTCAGATAATTTAAAATCCATATTTTGTGTCCTGACTTATTCTATGTTAGTAAGTTTACAAACATAAAATAATAATAATGGTGACAATGGCCAACGTATGGGCGTAGAATCCTACTAATATTATAAACGCGAAAGTTTAGATATTTGTTACTCAATCACGCTTCAACCACTGGACGGATCTTGATGAAATTTGGCACACATGTAGGTTAAGTCCTGGAATTTACGAAACTTAAGTACGGTTTATTTATAATACCACAGGCTTTTCGGTGAAGGAAAACAACGTAAGGAAACCTGCATATGCCGAAGAAGAAATTCTGAGACGTATGTGAAGTCCACCAAATCGGCTTGGGGCACCGTTGGTGGTCAGGGGTTCGGCACAAAAGATCCTGAAGGGCCGAAGTGTCGCCAGGTCTTCCTGGCCCCCTGAGAAGATAAGATAAGATAGGTCCTGGAATAGAATATAGGATAGTTTTTATCCCGAAAAACATCCCATTCCTACGGGAAATACATAATAATTTGTGATGTTAAGTTGGCCACGCGGATAAAGTCGCGGGCAACGGCTAGTATTAGGCCCGAGTGACTGTGTGTCAACGTGATAATACTTATGTTAAGTACTTATTTTAAAAAAACAATTTTGAATAAGTACCTAGCATAACTTTCAATATTACTTTGTGTCAAAATTAGTCTAGGTTCCAATCTGTCCAAGTCTTTGTCCAAACACAAAATATTGCACAAGTCTCGTTTTATGTAGGCCCAAGTCGCATTTTTTTAACTATTGATAGTTATTATGAGTAAACTCACGAAATAACTACGGAAACAGAAGAGGCAGTGATAGCTTTCAACCAATACTTCGATAACATCCCCTCAGATGAGTCACTGAGGCCTTATCTTGAAACAGGGTTTGAGCGAATGAAGAAGTGTTTCAAATGAATCGGCGAATATCCTTACCTTACTCGGTTATTCATTACAACATACACTAACAGATGTCCGGGTTCGTTTTCCGAGTCGCGTTGAGTTTTTTTGAAAATCTATGATTGCAGTGTTTACATAAAGCTCACGCCTTGATCCCAGAGGGGTAGGCAGACACGATGTATCGGCACTTTGCGCAATCCAATCTTCTCACTAAAATCGACATCATGGTTCCTTAAAACCAATTACTTTCTTATATAGTTTCTATATAGCTTGGTGATAGTTCCTGTTAAAAAAAACGGCTCAAAACATGTTATTTACAACAAGAACAAAAAAAATGACTTATCAGGTTTTTCGCAGACACAACTTATAATATGAATAATATGTTTAAGATCTTTATTTTTCGTTAAGATTTAAAATAATTCACTTCCATGAAAAATGCTGTTATAACCAAGAAGGTTATGTATGTAAAGTAAGCGTACAAATATTTCAATATTAAAAACTACGCGGGTATATAAATAAAAAGTGTGGAACATTACAGTCATGCAATACTTAATTTTTTTTGTTATATTCAACGATCTCTATGTACTACTAGATGGAGCGTTCCAAACAATCGCTCTGTACCACGCAAGTAGCCACAACTCTTTCACATTCAGAATGAAACTTGTGCAGTTACTACGCAGAACATTTAATTATTACTAAATATTGACGCTACGGGTAAATAGCGTCCATATTTAGTAAATAATTAAATGTTCTGTTTGTTTGGAACGCTCCATCTAGTAGTAAATAGAGATTGTTGGTTACATTGTTTTATCAACCAGTATTATTTAATAATATACTTATAGTTAGTTTATTAATTTAAATTACTCGCTATTTTGGGATTAACAGGAGTACCTAGTGGTTACTTAAACCATTTTTAGACGTTTTGTGGATTGGATAAATTCTGTATTACTGGGACTAATCAGGAATGAAATTGTATACATAGGACCTAGTCAATCTGTATGACGTAACAATGATCCATTCAATAAACCATTTTCCTTCTCACTCTTACATACGCGGACTTGAATGACACATTATCCTAACTCTTCTTTCAAAATTTGCCTAAATGTCATCCAACTTAAATTACTTGCTAATGTCCAGCGCGCACCTTTCCCATGCCGTTCTATATTTAGAAGTGCTTGCTCTTGCAAAAAAGCTTCGATTCTCGACAGCGGCCGGGGCTACGCCCGCCGCATGTAGGCCACCAGTGACGTCATGGCGTGGTGACCCAGATCTGCTGCCATTGAGAGACGCGCGTCAATGGTGCCCCCCCTCACTACACCGCGTGCGGCTCCCATGCTCGAGGGGGGCGTGTCAAAATTGTTGCAAAATTCAATAGAAAATGGGTGGATTACAGCCGTTTATCGTTGGAAAAGTAACTAGTATATTTTAGTTTATTTACACAGATATTATTCTACGTATAGTGGGGGACCGAGGTAAAAGACCTTATGACTAAGGGATTGCACCAAAGACGGGCAACAGCGTTCTCCTGTGTATATTAAGATCATTACTGCGATCACCAATCCTCCTGCCAAGCGTGCGATTATGGCAAATCCAATGGACAGCCCACCAAAAGTGGCATTCTATTGTGGAGGCCTATGTTCAGCAGTATTTGGTCTGAAGGTGATAGTTACTTTGAGGCTTCCTAGATAAACATTAAATAATAGGAAGACGTAGGTACGTCTGGTAACGCGAGTAATAACGATTTTAACAGTCCAAGGAAAGAGTGTCATGTGTATGTTTTAAAACCAATCTGTACCTCCAGAGAAATAGGATCTAACTTAGGAAATGATACATTTCAGGAGACCAATTTTTTTTTGGATTATGTTTTCTTGAAAACGGTTCAATGTTCCTTCATATTAAAACCATTAAACTGTTTTTATGAAGAAAAAAAACCGAATATTGTTAAAAGTAACTTATATGGTGACCTAAAGAGTATCATTTTTCGCGGAAGGTACAGAAATCGAAGTCTGAATACTTCCTTTAGAAGCCGCAAGAAAAATCTAAATAGTTATTTGAAAAAAAAAGAATCGAGTTCGCGTTCCGCTGTAAGGTTTTAAACCCTACTTCCATTCAACCCCAGCAACTAGACAAAGCAATGGCGGCGCCCATTCATTGATGCACATGCACAGTGGGCTCGCATTTAATATTTAGCGCTCAAAAACCCAGCTGTACTTGCATTAAATCTAAAGTTCTAATCGGTAAACAACGTTTTTAATGTTAACACTATTAAGTTATACAAAATCGATGTAAGAAATAGACAATAATTAGTGAATGGAAACGCAAACAATTTCGATGACAAGCCGCTTTAAATGAAGATTTAAAAAAAAACGCTTTTAACTTATTTGTAGGGTTAGGTATGTTAAGTCGGGTATTAAATCAAACCTTTTATGTCCGTTGACAAAAGGAGACATCCCATATATTCGACCGATGAAACTAAAAATATGTAAAAATTTTGGAAAATTCAGTTTTTTACAAGGTATAATATTAAATATTTCAAAAAATTAACCTTACCTGCACGTTAATACGACGTAGGTACACTTTGCTTACTTTTCCCGTCACATATTTTTTTGCTGCTTAAGCGGGCGAGTTGGCACTACCACGAGCAAGTTAAACATGCTCCATTACGCAGCCCACTGTGCACCGTTGTGATGGTAATACCTCTGAGCTTGTGTTAGCTCCTTCCGACCACTGCTACCCATTATATTTTTTCTAAGTTGTCTACGGTGCGTTTTTTTTTCTATTTACAAGTAGGCTTCTGTACTTCACAGGGTGAAATAGACCTAAAGTGCATAGGGCAAACGCATTTACAGACATATCTAAAACTGGATCGAAAAAATCATTGCTTATCTCAGCTCGTTATTTTATCATAGAGTTTATCTAATATTAAATGACGTAAACAATGATTTCCCCCATTCTGTCATAAATATAAACTCTGTAGCTGCATTTGTTTAAGTTCAAATGTCCAATTTCCGAAATGTATATTTACCCAAATGCCAAATTCTCATATGTCCTGTCCTGCACTAAAACGGTTACATTTAACTCCTGGTTCCAATTGCTCCGGGGCGGGGCATGTTAAGACAATTTAGAATAAATCAGTGAAGGTAATCATATAGTAAATTATGACACTAAACCAGTGAAAGTTTTATTTCATGCACTGTACTAAACACTATTATTAACAGTATAAAAATTCGTTGACTGGTACGCGACTTATATTTTAGTCATGTTGCGTTATTAAATATAGTGATATCATTGATTTGTAGTGTAACATTAACATTGCGGATAATAAAAATAATTTTCATGTTTCAAGTTTCGGTCCAGTAGTTTTCGAGTTATACGGCCGACTGATATACAAACGGAGAAAAATGCTTCGCCCCTTAATTACAAACCTGTTAGTTTGTGAAAATAAAAAGACAATTGTTTTTCCAAACAAAAGTTTTTAGTAAGTATTACTTTATTCTGCATTTGTTTTAATAAAATCTCAAAATAAAAACCATTTTAAACCATGACCATAGCTCAAACAGATTTTACTTTAATCTCACTGGGCGACTATGAAAAACAAAACCGTTTGACGAAAAACTGTGTTGGCGGCCTGGAACACGGTGTTTTAAATTTACATCACACGAGTGACGCCACTGTTAATACAGACCTCGAGGATTATATCCCGTTCAACGTGAAGTGAAAACAATGGGCGCTAAGTGAAGCTGTAGCGATTGCACAGTGCAAAATTGCACTCACCGTGCAGAACAAAGAGATTGTCACAATGGACAAAACTTGGGCCGTGCTCTACGCGCGCCGGCGCTCCGTGCATTAATTATTTATAACTTTAACAAAGCCCGCGCCAGGTAACTTGCAGTTTCTACTCAGTTCTAAATAATAAACTACGTTGGCATACAGTTTCTTCGCCAGTTAATGATGTACTTACCCGACTACGACGAAACCAAAAGGGGGTTATGATTACAGACTAAGTATGTATGTGTTTATAGTATACTAGCTGTTGCCCGCGACTTCGTCCGCGTGGACAACTTAACATCACAAATTATTATGTACTTCCTACTTACTTGATATTTTGGACAATTCACACAATATCTTTATACATTGTAGCCTATGTATTATTCTGATGTATAAGCTATATTATTGTAAAGTTTCAATAAAATCCATTCAGTAGTTTTTACGTGAAAGAATAACAAACATCCATCCATACTTACAAACTTTCGCGTTTATAATATTAGTAGGATATGTATGTATGAGAATTTGTTCCCTCGTATATCCTAAAGAAGCAGACAATATTAATTATTACTAACGTAAAGAAGCGACACTCGCCTTCCTCAGTTTAAAGTGGTCTCTAAAATAGAACACTAGCAGTACACACTACTGGGTAGTAGCAAAGATAATATATATAGTAGTAATATTTAGTAATCTTTCAAACTTTTAGGGACAGGCTGCAGAGCCTGTGTTATCTCCCGTGACAAACCAAGGTATTTTGGGAACCCCCCTCCCTTCTAAATCTATCACGTAGTATGGGTACCTCCCCTAACCGGAAATAGCAGTACGTTATTCCAACTAGTTG
The DNA here is from genome assembly GCA_947086405.1 of Esperia sulphurella. Classification (NCBI taxonomy): domain Eukaryota; kingdom Metazoa; phylum Arthropoda; class Insecta; order Lepidoptera; family Oecophoridae; genus Esperia; species Esperia sulphurella. Next base: position 2,773,575 of record OX352261.1, read on the forward strand.
TGTTTTATTCCTGACACACTTTGTAATAATAACTTTGCAATCGTCGGTATAGGTACTGGGAAAACCAGTTATCTCGAAAATATTTTTGTATTTATTTAAAAGTACGAAACTACTTCATTTTTCGCGGTAATTCGTCTGAATGTGGCATACTTTCTGAGACAGTCTACAGGACAAACCAAATAATTTAAACCTCGATAATGTATTTAAAAAAAAAACACTTTCATCTAATACATAAAATCGTAAACTTCGTGTATACATTGAAGGTATTTGCAAAAAAAAATGTGGGCCTCTAAGAACACATTTCGATCATTTTTGAAATTTTTGTCTGTTTATCTGTTAGTCTGTGAGTTTGTGCACGCATCACTTAAAAACTACTGAACGGATTTTAATGGACTTTTCACAGAAGCATGGGGCTTAACTTAACTTAATATTTAGTCTTCATTTCATCGCAATCGGTTTACTCAATCAAAAGTTATGGACATTTTTAGTTTTCAAATACATTAAGGTTAGTATGCAATATATTGCAAATAATATTATTTCCATACTATTCAGATTGCGATGAGTTTGGACTACATTTGGAGCAGCGAGTGGGAATGGGAGCGGAACCTGTAGTCCACGCGAGCGGAGCCGCGGGCACAGCTAGTTTTCAATAAACTTGTTTAAGAAGAGACTAGACAATGTTAACCAAGTCGATACGGAAGCACCAGCTATAAGCTGCCTTTCCTCTTAAAATAAAATAACTAAATTTATTTCAAACGAGATTTGTTTTGTAATATAATTGCTTTTCGCCGTATAACGGCGATATTTACTACGTGCTCTTTTATCATACTTTATGTTTCTTGCTATTGAAAAATGTAAACACTTCAGCATAAAAAATATTGCCGTTTTAGCTTTTACATTCTGTTTTTAGAATCCTTTGTGTGAATTTTAATTTTAGAGCATTTGACAGTCTTCTCCAACGGCACAACGGCTGGTTAGGAACGTGACCGTTGCTTTTTTGGAGACTCTATAAATAGAAATTACACTTGTAAAAAAAACAAGTTAGTTAATTTCAAAGGTCAAAGGAATAGTTATTAATATAAATCTATGGTTAAAAATCAAAATAATACATAGACTTGTCTAACCCCAAACACTTATTGTGTTTCTCAAAAAAAAATCTAGTATTCTAGAATAGGTAATAAACGGATCTATTTTTTCGAAGCACGTCGTATGTACCAAACAGAGTCTAAAAATCTGTGTGTACAATTTAAAAGCCCACGTTCACACGGGGCGCGGACACGCAATGACCTTTGTGATTTCCGGCCCTCCCTCACCGCACCCGCCCCGCTGCGTCTTGGCGCCGGGATCTTACCTACGTTTGAAATCAATAATTTGCTGAATTGCAATTTGCTTAATTTTGGATAAAATAAGAAATTATCAAAGGACACAAAGGAAGCACTTGTTTAGGCATATACAAGATTTCCTTGCCTACAAAAGTAATAATTAACAGGTGTTTCATTAATCTGTAACATTTAGGCATACATCTATAAAAGACTAATATTTTGGCCATTTTGATATACGACTCGACTGTAGGATGTTTATTTGTTCTTATGTTCATAAAAGTTTATCAAAAGTTAAAAGATTTTCTTGAAAATAAACTATTAAGCCATAGAAATAGATTAATATAGAATCCTACTTCAAAACATCGGTCATGTCCCACACGCGGACTGGGCGGGGCTTATTCGGGTGTTCTCTTTATTATAGAAAAAGAAAACAGATGCGTCATTCTCATGACGCTACCATTTTTACCTATCGGGCGCTATATGATAAAAAATAAAATTTGGTTTGTTAGAAATACCTATAATGTATTAATAAATATAATAAGGTATTAATAGCATGTTGACATAATAATTTTATTAACCCTAATTACCCTGGAACAATATGAGTTTCGTCAGTTTTTGTCGGTTTGTGTTGTAACTTATTTCTGGATCACTTTTAGCCTCGTGGTGTAACCTTATTTTTGCATATTTTTCTGTAATAGCTCTCATTAAATGTGCCCCATGGTTTAATGTTCCTGGTTGCTGTAAAGAATGCGAATGTAAGGAATTGAATATATCCGAACTTATAAACCTTTTTAATGTATTTAAAACAATTGAATCAATTTTGCTAAATTTCTCGGGCAAACTTCGTCTTTGTTCTTTGTGTTTTATCAAATATCTGATGAGTGTTTCAGTCTTTAAACAAATTTGGAATACTTCTTCTGTGGAATAGCACAGCCCCCCTATATCTTTTAGCGTGATTAATTGTGATGCCACATTTTATTAGCCGTAACCAAACTGGAAACACATGTTTCACACATCAACTCCTTATTTAGTTTTCTTGAAACATAGCCTGAAATGTGTCCGACAATTAATTTCGTAGCAGTTGTAAATTGTTGAACGTTTAAGTGTTCTGAGAGGATTATGCAATTTGTTTCTGCATGGCGGTCGGAAGCCATTGTTGGTTCTTTTTCCACTTCTGCTCATAATAGACGTAGTATTAATACATACATACATACACGCATACATGCATGCAACATACATACATACATACATACATACATACATACATACTTACATACATACATACATACATACATACATACATACATACATACATACATACATACATACATACATACATACATACATACATACATACATACATACATACATACATACATACATACATACATACATACATACATACATACATACATACATACATACATACATACATACATACATACATACATACATACATACATACATACATACATACATACATACATACATACATACATACATACATACATACATACATACATACATACATACATACATACATACATACATACATACATACATACATACATACATACATATATTGGAAGTAATACCTGGGTACTGTAAAACTTATTTTTACTGTTTCTGTATGTATAAATAACAATAACTAATAAGTTGTTGGGTAAGAATGACTACCAATGTGTTCATCATAGTTGGTCCAGGTCCGGATGTTATATTTGCTAATGTCCAATCCTTCATTAATTCCCATAGTACATGAGAAAATCCTAGTTTGAGATTAGGCAAGTGTAGTATGTACATATGTAATATTTTATTTATGTTTATACACAGTCGCAAAAACAGGAAACGCAAGAGAAGTAACTAGTTTTTATGCGTGTTGTAGTTTTTAGTACTGAATGAAAATATGATTGCCGAACGACCTAATAAAAAAAAAACCACAATAGTTCAAAATGAAATAAAATCAACAACATACCTATAGAAAAATATACCCGAAGCTTTTCTGGTATTTTTAGATGTATTTTTGCAGTACCGAAGTATTCAATAAGGCATTTTTATATTATAAGAAAAAAAGGTAATAAACCTAAAAGGTAAACAATAAATTAGGTTTCTGCACTTAAAAACATGTAAAGAAACAAATCACAACAGATTGTATCAAGTTAATATGTTATAATCAGTTGTCAGTATTCTACCTACTTGACATTCTGCAACATTCTGCAAAACATTTAATCTATAATGACAAAAACGTCGTGCTACAGGAGTAGGAAAGTCGTGCTTTCTCTCCTTTTGACGCGTGCGCTTGGCCGCACGTAAAAGCGAGAGGCCGCACGTAAAAGCGAGACAGAGTTCTGTGACAAATGGCAAGAATCGACTTGCAATTACGTCTTAATAATTTAGTTTACGCGTAGTTCTGCAATATAACGTTTAACTGATTATGCATTATTGCTAATACTTATCATAAAAGTATTATAAACGGGTAAAATCACTTATGAATAGCGTAAATATTTAGTAAACAATTAAATATTCGGCGTAGGTTGTGCGTGGTAACTGCACAAGAGCCAAAGTGAATGTGAACGTGTGTGGCTAGCTTAGCCACACGTTTGTGTAACAGAGCGGTTGTATGGAACTTTCCGTCTAGGTACATAGAGGTCGTTGTATTAAGCAGTTTTTTTTCAAAATTATAACACTGCATAATTAACTACTCAAGATGGCAACAACGAGATCCAGTTATAAATAAATTAAATTTTGACTGCCTATAACCTATAATGTTACCCACACCCTTATAAGGTTAAACCCTCGTCGCCCAACAGTGGGAAAATAAATTAATCTATTAATTAGCAGAACTTACAACCAAAATCTTGAGACATTCTTATCGTATTTTGAACAGAAAGGCAATGACGAGTATGTAGGTCAAACACGGCACAAAAGCGCTATTTATATCAACTGAATCTAAAATAACATTTGTATTCCTGTACTGTACGTACAGACGGACAGAAATAAACACACTATATACGTGCACTAGTTCGAGTTTAACATTGTACGGTGCCCTAGTTAAAGGTTCGCGTACGTCAAACTGTAAGATTTTATGTTCGTTGCAAAATTTCTGTTTGGGTTATAATTATGTATAAATCAATGTACAGTAATTTATTATATGCTATTTAAAATAATAGTTTGTGTTAGTTGGTTTGGTTAATTCTACAGTCATCTCAGTACTTATATTCTTCAGTTTGTCAGTTCAACGTTCAATTGTTTGTTTTTATAGTTTACGGCATTTCTTGGGACTTCCTTCTTCATCAATTAACATATATTAATGTTAGTCTCATAATAAATAAAATATGTATTCATTTCTTCGTATCTCATTATTTAGTACCATTCTTCATTTAAATATAGTCCTGCTTCAGGTTCACCTCTGACCTAGGATTGTCATGTGATGTGGGGAGCGTAGGTTGTGGCGATCGATGTTGTCTGAATTCCAAAGAGCTCAAACTTACAATTAATTACGTAAAACTACATCACTCTCACTTTTAGGTGGCGTTGGTCAGTGATCTAGATGCAGTTCCGATGCTCCTTCGCCCTTGGCTTATTCCAATAATCCCCTGCCAAAATCTCCCTGAAGTAGTATATGGAAAAAGTATCCTCATAAGCAATCTAGTCTGTCCCTTGTACGTTGTACTTAGTCCCCTTTCTGGGGCAAGACCAACGATCTCTATGTATTACTAGACGGAGCGTTCCAAACAATCGCTCTGTTCCACGCAGCTGCGGCTCCGGGAGACGCAACTCGTTCACATTCACTTTGAAACTTGCTTGAAGCAGTTACTACGCAGAACATTTAATTATTTACTATATATTGAAGCTATGTACCCGTAGCGTCAATATTTAGTCATAATTAAATGTTCTGCGTAGTAACTGCAAAAGTTTCATTGTGAATGTAACCGAGTTGCGGCTGCGTGGAACAGAGCGATTGTTTGGAACGCTCCATCTAGTAGTATATAAAGATCGTGGACAAGACATTTATGCCTCTGTCATCGGACTGCCGGATCATATTTCCTTCATCACTCTTCTTCACGTTCAGGCCGTTGGGGCAGACAAGTTATGGAGTGTAGACCGCCCAGCGTGTAACTCTCTGCCGCCAGATGGACCGATGACCTAAACAAGGTGGCGAAGAGCATCTGGATGCATAGGTGTGGTGACATTCTTCAGATACACGGTCTATGTCCAGCAGTGGAAGGTATATGTTAATATGAAATGAGTGTGCAACGGCCCTTCCGGCTAGATGAAGCCATGTGACCATCTGCGTGAGGCCGCTCTTCAAAGCTGCTAAATCGTGTTATTTTTCCCGTGGTAGAAGTTGCTATGGTACTTCAGACTCAGGTATAATATTTCATGCAGTTCTGTTCAGTTGTACAGACGTGATCTATAAACAATCATACAAACCTATTTATCGTAACCAAAAGTTCTGGATATGGTTTCGATTCGGCTCTAATCAAACTCGGCCCAGGGCATGTATTACCTCTATTTTGTAGTAGTGGATCCGGCCCGCGGGAGACATACACAAGAATATACCATCCACCACCCGCCCGGTATAATAAATAACTACATTACATACATTATTATTAGATAGCTTCAGACGTTCCCTAAGGGGGCGCGCGCCCTTAATGAGTTTATAAAAAAGTTTATTATTACGTCATCAAGGCATCCTTAGTTACAGTCGAGCGTGGCATCGCGACCTATTTCTTATTTAACTACTGTTTGATACATTAATTTAGTTCATAAGTTTTAAATATGAATTTATATTATTGTGTACCGTATCATAAATTTTGTAACAGTCCAAAACGTATGGATGTATTCATCTTAACATATGTAAGATTAAAATATTAATACCAAAAAATTTATTGCTATTCTAACCACATATCATCGACCTCATAGATTACGATTTCATTCGTAGCACTTCGTAGCAAGGTCTACGTAGCAAAGCTCGCGTAGCTCGTACCAAATTCGTACTCAAAAATTTATTTCGGCGATTTCTGCACGCCTCATAGAGGCTTCCGGTGACCAGAGGGCTGGCCAGTACCTCAGCCGTATTAGCCTGGCCATACAACGAGGGAACTTTGCCAGCCTTCTGGGCCACAACGCCCCAGTGTGACCACCTCGCCGGAATTTTTTATTTGTAAATTCCTGATTGAAACCTTAAATAAACACTTGTAACTTCAAAATTAAGCTAATTAAAACTGTTCCACTGAGAAATAATTTACAACATTTTGAAAAGATAATGTACTGTTTTACTAAGTACGGTCATTGTGGAACAGTTGTTCTATTTTCATAGACGTGGTAGTTGTTAGTGTGTTGAATAAACGAGTACTCATGCAAATAGGTTGCACAAGACAATGACGTCACTGCGCCGTTGTACTGCAGGACCCCTCGGCACAATGCTAATGCAATTCTCTTGCTTACGGTACGGAGGAATATTCTAGAAATTAACCCATATTTCTACCTACCACGTACACTGACAAAGGTTTCATACAATTCTGTTTTAACAAATTCGGTGATTTTATTGGGTTAAATCACTTTAAAATAAATTCTACTATGAACGGCCAAAAACGTAGAGGGATGCTAAGAAAAGCTCAAATTTGGATAGAAATAGAAGTGGGTGCTTCCCGGCTTAGAATAGGACCACCCCCAAAAAACAGATGGACTGCACTAGGGACGGGTATCAGCGTTCTCCTGTATATATCAAGATCATTACTGCGATCATCAATCAGCTTACCAAGCCTGGTGATTATGGCAAATCCCCCAATGGACAGCCAACCAAAAGTGGCATTCTATTGGGGAGGCTTATGTTCAGCAGTAAGCGTATTTAGGATGATGATGAAAGTAAAGTGTAATTTGAACGTATTTCCACTGATGACGTACAAGTACACTACTGTAAATAACCCATTAAAAATACTGACCAATTTTGAGTCTAGCAGTTTTACAAACTGAATAACATTCAGCTCTAATGGAAGTAAAAAAAAACTCGTACCCTAATGAGTTAAATTTTTTGTTCCTCTTCAGTTAGAGGGGTTTCATTGTTTTATCTGCACTACAGTGTCGTCATAGCCATCCAGTTAACGTATCGCCGGATCTAGAGCCCGGCCCGTTCAGTAACCGGGTCGCCGGCACAACTGTGTCATTCGTGACGTCAGAGCGTCGCACAAAGTGTGCGCGAATTAGGTACGCCTAGCGAACTGTGTACGCTTTACTGAACTTGTTCCTAGTTGCAATGTGTTTGAAAAGGGGTTGTATCTTAACGATTATCTTTGATAATAAAATAATTAAGGATAATAATTTATCAATGAAATCAAACTATTATATAAATAAGTACGAATTGGGGATTTGGTTTGTTCGTTTGTCTCACGCTTCAGTGTATGAACGGATTTTAATGAACTTGCTAGAATGATAGCTGGAGTAACATGAGCTAGTAGCTTAAAGCTACTAAAACTGTCATTGATACTAACAATGGAACTGGAAAGCTTTTAGAACAATAACTAAAGCACTCGTAAACTCCAAAGATTCAAACATCAAATTCGGTTGGTAGTATTTTTTTAAACAATTGTTTGGCCTACCTTCACAGGCTTTTGCCAGCATTTTCGCATTCTTTTTTGCTTCTCCTTAGCCGAGCTTTACCTGATCAATAAGACACAATCGTAATTTATTTTATTTAAATCTTAAATTTCCTATTACCCTATCATACATACCTTCTAAAACCATAAGATTTTTTTTTAATTTCTGTGAGAATCAAAAACTAAAAAGTTTATTATCTCAGAACAGTGTTTTATGAATTGTTCTCCTATTTAACTGAGCTATCGATATCTAATAGGTACGTATACACTTATACAATTTTGGTTTCAATGTCTTCATATATTATTATCGCTATAGGAAATCCAGAGTGATAGATCAATTAGATACCTTAATCACAAAATTTCTTGTCAATATTTATATTGACAAGAAATTTTGTGATTATATAAGGAATATAAAAATGTTATAGAAAATTCAGCAGCCATTTTGGGCAGTTAAAATGTTCTGTATCCGAAATTGTTTTAGTAAAAAGCATATCAATATTTAATTGATATCTTCGAGGCGCAATATTCGGAGTTACTCGTATTTCTTGATAATAATATTCTTGTTTTGGATTCTTTTAATTTACAGTCGGAGCAGAATTTCTTAGATTTTCTAGATCTTTAACGATGTGAACTCAAATATAAGCTAATTCGGAATCTATAAAATAAAATAAGCCTTTATTTCTGTAAGAATTAACAGTATTTGTGCCTTAAATTTAATTTCCTATTACCTACTTTGTTTTAATATATATAAATTTATTTATTAATATCTGGCATTCTTCTGTATTCGTCTCGGTCTCTTGCTCTTCTCATCCACAATGGTCCTGTCTTCTTGATCTCGTCTTCCAATCTTTTAAATTGTCTCCTTGTATTGTAGGTACAAGGGAGACAATTCAACAGTCAGTCACCTTTGTCCATTCTAATTCGGAATTTACCAATATATAAAGCAATTTTTTTACATTTGGTCCCTTCTAATTGATATTTCCGGCATCGATTTTCTCGATAGTAGCATGCTTCTGTGCTATACATGCGTGTGTATCGGAATCTTAACTCTCGCACGTCAGAGCTCCAAGCGATGTCCCAATCCCGTGTAAAGTTAAGCGTATGTATAGTTGGTTAACTGCCGGTTATATTTAACCTGATTTACTGTCATATGTCTGCTGGCTGTATCGTTTACTGTAGGTACCCCTATTTTAGGCACGAGTTAAGAATCAACATCTTCAGTTGTAGTAAGTACTCTTTCTCCCATTAGTAATACTTTGATGAATTAGGAAAGCCTTTGGGAAGGAAAATCTCTTCTTTTTCCCTCAGATGACGACTCTGCCGAAGCGATGGTAGATTTCATCTCACAGGCTGATACCAAGTTCAGCCCCAAAGTAATTCCATTAATAATAATAATTAGTAAAATAAAAATAATAATTCCATATAATAAATAAAATAAAAATAAATAGATTTGTATTATAAAGCTATTAAAAGAAGTATTAATGTTATTTTATTTATATACGGGTTGTTACTTATTATTACGATTAAAAAAAAATGAATTTCATCGGCTCCTCACTCATCCCCCTGACTCGCGACCAAAGGACTGTATTTTGACCAATTTTGAAAGATAAATACATCGTCTGCTGACAAGAATCACACAAAACACTGGTGTGGGGCCTAATTTGTGACGTCATATTTACAAGCGTATACGATCTTAAACATCATTTGGATCTCCTTGGTTATTGTTGGCTATATTTACTGGTGTTTACGCGGGCTGCTGCAGGTGTCGCCCGGTTCCGGCTCCGGCCCGTTTGAACTTCGGAGCCGTCGCGTGCGCACGCGCTCGTAAACCGATGAATCCTTGTTTTGGCTACGTGTTATATTGTCTGTGAAGCGTAGTTACTGATCGTCACGGATGTCTATCGACGTCTTACTACTTATCTAGGTCGTTCTAAATTGTTCTTCTACACTAATATTATAAAGAGGAAAGGTTTGTATGTTTGTAACGAATAAACTCAAAAACTACTGGACCGATTTCAAAAATTCTTTTACCATTAGAATGCTACATTATCCGTGAGTAACATAGACGATATTTATTACTATAAAAAATTAGGGATCCCTACTAAAACTTCAATAATGTAACCCAAGATGTAATTTTTTTTTGCCATAAAATGTCTTTCATCGCATGCGCTGCGAAAATTATTGATGATAGAACTTTCGAGTGTCTGTACATTGAAAATATTTGCAGGAGTCTGAGCTGGAGCTAAAGCGAGTGGGGAAATGTGGAAGGGGAAGGGAATTAGCGCTTAATAAGGTTCAACTTCATTTAATTCTGTACTCCACGCGAGCGGAGCCGCGGGCACAGCTAGTTGCTAATAAAGTTACTATCACTATAGTTAGGTAGGATGAGAAATATAATGTAAAGCACTCATTGTGAAATTTTAATCATTTTTCCATTATTTCCCTGGATATTCCAAAGGATCGTGGTACCAATTTTTTTGCTCGCTGAGGAAGAAATAATTTTAACTTCTAGAATTCTTCACGCTGCTTAAGAAAAAATGCACTTTGAACTTTTTTAACAATCTGGACTTTAAAAATGATGGACACATCCTACTTACTACTAATTAAATAAGTATTAAGTACTATTCATTTAAGAACTGCGGGATTTACAAAAAAATCCTTGCAAAAATAACATCCCGTGAAAATGAATGTCCATAATTAATCCACGCCATGTTTTCGTCGCAAGTACATAAATGACGCTACCTAATTCCAATTCCTGCTTATTAGTTTGGAAGTTTGTCCAGCAGTGGGCTTTAGGCTGTTGATGATGTTTAAAACTGTCACTATTAGTGGATGTGTTACGTGTAATATACACACGAACAGAACTAATCATTATCTAGCACACGAACAGAACTAATCATTATCTAGCAAACAAGATGCAAAGGCAACGTATACAGCCAAAGCTCCCAATGGGGATAGAGGTAAAGTCACCCGCGGCTAAGTCAAATTCAAACGTGGAGCGCGCAGCCATTGGCCCGCGCGCGTGACGTCAATGCCGACCTCCCGCCGCGCGCCCCCGCGCCCCGCGACCCCCGCCGAAGGCCGTTCCGCGCTTCTGAAAAATAATCACGATTTTCGGACGAAGCGTTTTTTTCTTGTATAGATGCAGACTGTGACATGGTTTCATTGTTTCAGAAGCTGTATGGAAATGTAACAAAGATTTGAATGTATGTATTTATTTGTGTTAAACGCGTGGGAACTGGTGCGACCACGTGCTTTTACCATTACACGCACTCATCGTGTAGAGTAGGTACTGTAGTGAAGTGAGCATGAGTCATTAATTGGATAATTATTGTTGGTCGGACTTTATCGCTCGCATCAGGCGTCCACTGAAATAATACAATAAATAACACTGTAATACGGATACGAGTATATGGTGAAAATAATCAGCTGTGAAGTCATTTTGGCATGTGTTACGCATGACAGCATTGAGCACTCAGAAGAACGAATGGATATTATTCTTCTGAGATTGAGCATAAGGGTAAAGGAAGTAAATATGATAAATAACCATGAAATCTGTGTGGTTAATAAACTACGGCTGTAAGGTTTTGAAACCTTTGCCTAGCTGAGAAAAGAAGAAGAGGTTTACGGAGGGTTTACGTCTCTATGTGTAGATTTCAGAAATAGGTATTATGTTATTTTATATCTAACTAAGGTATGGTTTAGATTGTAATTTCTAAACTAAGGTCGATTTTTAATCTGTCGCGAAGATACGAAGAGTATATTAAAAAGTATATTTTGAAATAAGAATTTCAGTCTGTTTCTTCCTTAGAATAATGATGCTTATATTCGTTTTTCTGAGGTTTCTTCAGTACAAAATACATACCGGACAGTACTATTGTTTGTTAGCGCGACATTTTTTATTAAAACTTTATTTTATATGCTTTTAATTGAACTATCCTGTTCATTATCAACCAGATTCTAGTATTATCAGTGCCTACTTACTACAAAAACACAGAATTGATTTTGTTGAAAAAGGCTGTTGAAAAAACACCTTACGGATGAAATTTCAAAATCTGTTCGCGTATTTAGGTATTACTTTCGAATTGAGGAAACTAGGGGAAATTTTAAGTTTCTAGACTCATCAAGTTCATGCTAGATTATCTTTTTATGCACAAAGTGAAACCTAACGTCTATAGAGACCGACCTTACCTACAGACAACCTAGGTACCTTTTATACAAAATCATGTTGTTTTTCTTCAAAATTGTTCTTTACACAAACCTTAGATTAAGTCTGAGACACAAACATATTTTCATTGGTAGTTACATTGCGGAGTTCCTACGGCACAATTTAGACGGTCTCATCGATTTAAGCGATTTCATCCACACAATTATCGAGTGGAAATGGTAGAAAAAAGTATGTTATGCTTTAGTCGACGACTTTTGAAAATTCGTTATTTTTTTTTACAATAAAGTTGGGTATTCCACGCTAATGTAAGGGCAGTCGTTTATAAAGGCGTACACAACCTGTTGCGATCGCGTGCCACACGAGGTTTTGCTTCAGAGTGGCGCGGTATAAAGGTCTCTAGCTCTACCATCACCCGCCTGACACGCGGGGCAGGTTCGGCAATTTGACATTCACTGTAGCAAGTAGCACCAGTAGAACCATAGCCGTGTGGCTTACAATAAGGCCACCCACAATCTTAGGGACTAAGGGATTGCACAGGCAACAGCGTTCTTCAGTGTATATTAAGATCATTACTGCGATCACCAATCCGCCTGCCAAGCGTGGTGTTTATGGCAAAACTCCCAATGTACAGCCCACCAAAAGTGTCATTCTATTGGGGAGGCTTATGTTCAGCAGTGGACGTATTTAGGCTGATGATGAAAGTAAAGTGTAACTTTCTGTGAAGGGTAATATTAGTGGAAACGTGCAGTGGGGTGGGAAACCGAGCAAATGGACCGTCGGAGGTATGTGACGGTTTGGCACGTATTGTGCCTTAAAAGCAAAGTAACAAAGGCCATATTTTAAAAAAAAATTAAGAAGAATTTTGACATTAGGTATTCTATGGTTTGACGTTCCCTACCTCACCGCACTTCATTCTGCGGCCCCCCACTGTAGTTGGTAATTCACGAGGTAGAAATTTCAAACCGGGCTTCTACCGATGGGTTTTATACCTACTCGTTAGCCCATATAAACATCATATATGTATACTAACATAATTAAATACTATAAGTTCAGTAAATGTGTTCTATGACGGATATCCGGGATAAAACCATAAACTATAAATAAAACTCCTTGGTTCACAACTAACTCGTTCGTTATACGACCTCGTTTGATGAGGAGTGAACCTTTGCGTAAACATTGAACTTGCTCGATGATCATCATCAGTTAGAGTAGGCTATTGCCCTGCACAGGGACGGCGCTAGGCCGCGATTTTGGGGGTAGGGTCACCAGAGGAGTCAGTTTTGAGATAGGTATTTATAATATTTATACGCTTGTGATAAAGTCGAAATTTTTATGAACTTAGGCCTTAACGTTGATCGAAAGTGTATATTTGACAATAATAACATAATTATTTGAGATAAAACATAATCCTTTTTGTACAACTGTTTAACTATAGGTACTACAACTTCAAAACCCCGATTGAATCTTTTCATAAACAGATAGACAAAATTGTCATTTATACTCCGCTTATTATTTTCTAGGGTCTTATAATTTTCTATTTTTTCGAGAGTGCTGAATCCAAACGTCGTTCGTTGTTTTGGAATTGAATCCGAATTTGACAGATGGACGGGGCATTGGTGAGAAAGGAAAGTAGGTAGAAGGCGTCGCGGGCACGTCCTACGAGAGGAATTAAGAGAGTGAGGGATGGTGGGCGGTAGGGAAAGAGACTGAGTGAAAAGATGGAGGGGGAAGAAATAAAAGAAAAGAGAGAGCTACACTCTTCTGTCACACATATGATACATTTTATTCACTTTCATTCAATGGGATAGCCACCACACAGTAAGAAATAAAAAAGTGACCATAAACTTCTACCTAATAATAATAATTCCACGCAGACAGACGCAGACTCCCCATTTCTTCCCTAGGTCCACGCCTGGCCCTCTTAACTATTTCAGATCTCCGCTCTGTTTACTTTGGCAGGGCAGATTGTTCACGAAGCGCCTTTGAAAACTTTTTGTAACCATTCATGTTGCACGATAAATGTATAGTTCCATTATGGTACAACGCAGCCTTTTTAAGGTTGCCTTGGCAACGGAAACCTTTTAATATAATAGGTAAATTCTTTGGGTTGTAGTTTGAGGCAAAACTGGACAGGTTGAGGAAAAACTTTGAATATAAATACAAAATTAATAATAGAAGTTATCCGTATATTTGTTAAACCCCAAAATAGGATTCTTTGTATGACTGAAATAGAACGAGAACATCATCATAAGACCCTGGACATGTAATAATAATATAAATAATTTCTTTATTACAGGAAACAAAAAAAAACATAAAATACAAAAAAAAAGTTACCATTAATATTAATAAAATTGTTTAATACTTAATCTAGGTTTATAATCTGAAAAGGTACATGGGAATAACGATGCATGTCACAAAATCCATAGAGTTTAATTTAAATAGACTCAAATCAATGGAGTTTAATAAGTTGAAATACGAGTACCTAATATTGACATAATAGAGCACAGAAATACAATTTTGAATAATTAACAATAAAAAAATATGTTTTATACAAACACATAAACAGAAAAAAAGATTAGAGAAACTCCTTTGTGCGTCTGTAGATTTGACCGACTGAAATTTCATTCTTCTGAGGACTGAAATAAGGATGATAGACACTGGTATTGAACTCTGAATCTCGTGAACATTGACGTCTACTAAAGGAGTCAGGCCGTCCCAATGAGCATAGCAACACCACTTTCGGACACATTTAAAAAAAAATTAGTTCCATTAAAATTATTTAGAATGAAAACATTAAAATTATCAAAGAAAAGCGTATTTTACTTTTTATTTGAGAAATCTTACTAGAGGAACATTAATGTCTAAGAATTATTCCATACTTATAATAATACCTTGACATAGCAATATTTGGTCATTTGTATTTTAATTAATTTGTTCTGTTGTTGTTCCTGGATGTCCATATTATTATCTTAAAATGTATTATTAATATTTGGCAGAATATGTTTGGAAATATTACACATAATACATAATACATCAAATTTATACCCATATACTATGCAAATAAATTTTCTTTTCATCTTAAAAAGTTCCCGGTATAAATATCCAGTAGTGATATTAATACACTATATTCCAGAGACAGGTCACAGTCATTGTAATATTTTAGGCTGGTTATAGTTCTTTTTATTGACATCGATGGCGGGAGGTGGTGCCGCACGGGCTGCCGCCGCGTCTATTCCCGCGCGGCCCCGCCCCGAGGCTATTTAAATATACCATGACGTATGAGCACAGTACAAGGGAACAGGAGAGTTACATGCGCGGTTGGCGAAAATCGGAAAGCAGTCGTTAGTTGTGACGTAACTTAAATGCTTAGTAGATTACTACCATCACGTTAACTCTAATAAGCGAACAACGGTATTATAACAAACCATTTAAACTAAATGAAGTATACATGGAAAGTATCACAAATCAATAGAGTTGAAATTACATTTTCAAAAAATACAAAACTGTATATGGTTTTGTTCTTCGTGAAATTGTAATTATAAACTCTATTGATTTGTGTCCTAAGACATATTCTTTACCTTTCAAATAGTATTTGGACCATAAATAATATTCCTTTTTTCCTTCGACCTATTCAGTTTGTAATCGGTAATTCGGTACTTCTCATTTGCTCTCTTCTCGTTGGGTCTACCTTACAGTTTTATGTGGGTATCGTTCCTAGCCCCCCAGAATGCAAGAGTTTTAGACAAAGCTAAGTCACGCCAGCTATCCCATCTTTGTTCATGCAGAGTGACAGAGATAGCAGGTACAAGGAACCTTTTGCACTTTGCTGGTGTAATTCAACTTGTCTTCTTTTGACGCTACAGTATATATATTTTGCTTCTGCAGAGGTCACCGCTTTTTGTGCTATGCCTGAATTCTTTAATTTAATAAGTTTTCTGGCATGGGGACTGCTATACGGATTTGGTCATAGGGAGATTCTTTTAATACGAGCCCTTGTGGCTCAATTATCAAGTTCACGAGCAGAGCTAGCATGTTACCACCCCGTTCCGTTTGTTGTGTCGGATGTAGGAAGGTCCTTCACTCAGCAACTCTGTTTTATTCAAAGCATAGACTGTCTGCACTGTCTCCAGACTAGACAGATGTAATTTGCAGTAATAGTGTCCAGTGTAGTAACCCTACCGGTTGTCATCCACTGCGTAAGCGCGGCGCCCACGTCACAGCACTACGCGTCCCCTTGATCCGCATCCGGGCGTCCTTCCGCCACCAGCGAGCCTCGTCTTTATTGACAGCTGTGGTAAAAATAGCAGCTCGTTTGTTTTGCTCTCCGCGAACGATATAAAAAGGGTGCTATCGAGCACCTGGAGCGTTCGCATTGCCAGCTTTATTAATTTCGCGTTCGCGTATTAAAGTTTTTTAAATTGTTGATTTTAATTTGATTTGATCATAGTCATATTGCACATGAGTACACTTGGTACATATACACGTCCATTTTATGTTTGCGACTGTGAAGAACAAACAACGCATCAAACTTCAAGCAACACATCTTTCAAAATCAAGTTTGTGTACAGTAATATAAAGATTGTGCGAAGCTGAAGCAACATTATACCTACAACATTATAAAGTCATCTTTGTCGTTCAAATTATCGTCAGTGAGTCATATTTAAGTACGAAATTATCGAACTAACATGAAGTACCAGGCTCTATCAGACTTGTCTCCCATACTAAACTTTCAAAGAAAATATCTTTAAAATACTTAGAAAGTCTGGTTCTAATGAAACTTTATCACATAAGCTGGACATGAAATTTTATGTAATACAAATTACTTTTTCGAAGTTATTTAAAAAAAAAGATAAACGTATTTTAACATTACTACTTATGGTTGACGGCTGACTACGAGTTCGCGGCGCTCGATGTAGAGACCCTGGGTCCGTGGTCAGCCGACACGAAGGCGTTCGTGAAGGCTCTGTCGACCAGGCTGGTCCACGCCTCCGGAGACCTCAGGGCTGGCGCCTACCTCGCACAACGTGTAAGCCTGGCAATCCAGCGAGGTAATAGCGCCAGCGTCCTAGGGACTATGCCTCACCACGAGGGGTTGGACGGCGTACACCTGTTGTAAATAATTGATTTTCTTATAATTACTGTATTTTTAAACTTTCTGCGATATTAAAGGGAACTTATGGTTGACTTAAACTTAATATAGTTTAGTGACAACACTATTGTTGAATCATCATCATAATATCAGTCCTTAAACGTCCACTGTTGGACATGCCTTCCCCATCCGGTCTTCCGTATACAGCGGCTACCGGGTACCTTCTTCAGGTCGTCGATCCATCTGGCGGCGGGGCGTCTTACCCTATTCACAATTCTGCACAAATTCCACAATTTTGTTTCCTGCTTACGTCAAAGATAATATATTACGTGTATCTTTAAAGTTTCATTACTTGAGTTCAATGTTTGTATGGGAGACGTGTTTGTAATAACCAGGGAACAGAATTAGGTAGTGTATTTTTGAATACCAATAAGTGACGCTATACAAGTTTTGCTAAGAAATGGAATGTCAGCTTCGGTATATCCGGACAAGTTTGATATTTTTAAAGGAACAGTAAATAGGCATCTTCTGTACAAGCGTTGACTATTCGAATAAATGAGTAAAGCTTCTAGATTCAACTAAAACATACTTTTCAAACAAGCTATCATATTTATCGGCGGCAATGTCAAGCTGCTTAAGTTCGTTAACCATACACGCATTCATTATACTTAATATTAAAGTGAGGACAGGGTCCTAGCTAGGGCTAAATGGCGCCCAGAGAAATAGGGTAAGATATAATTTTGCACACTCAAAAACTTAATACAAGAGTGGATACCGAGCATACGCTACTAACTCAGTAATTCGAAAGTTTAAAAAAATCACTAATACTCTACTATATTATGATGTTAATAAAAACTCCTATCAAGTTGTCTGGAAGAGACTGCTTGAAGCGATAACACCGTGAAAATTTCCAATTTGTTTCTTTTCATAATCGATCTTTCTCCTTTTTAATTCCGCTTTCAGGAAGGCGACAAATCAGAATATGCCACGTGACCCGTTAGAGAATACAAAATAGCTTTGTAGTTCGACATAGACCGATATTATTTGAAATGCTTACTACGGATTAGGCCCCCAAATTTCAATTCGTCGGTTAATAAACTTGTATATTTAAATAATATCACATACCCGGTAGAGTAAAGAGGTAACTGCAATCAAATTTAAAGTTAAAACTTGTTCTCTGTTATTTTAAAAACGTACTTTATTATTAATCTAAAAGCACAATTTTCAAATAACGGTAGAGCACCATATTTAAGTAAAATTTTATTTACAATTATGTAATTGCTCTATGGGATGTGCGATATGGGGCATCATTCAGTGGTACTAAGTCACTTTATACTTCATTCTCTTACGGAGGATGTGACAAAAAAGTGATTGGCCGCAATGTGATGAGTCGCATTGTGAATTCAGTTTTATTGGTTGCGCCCTATTTTTGCGCCCCCCCCCCCTGCCAGCCCTAGACGCGGCACTGAGTGAGGGTTCGCGGGTGGCACGCGAGCTACATTCAAGTTCAGGCATGCTAATCGCTTGGGACTGCGGCGCAACACACGCCACATGCGGTCATGCGATTGTGAGCCGTGAGTGGTGACATGGCCAAGAAGTTTAGGGGGAACTTCACTGCCTATGTAACTTGTATGGTAATGCGATTTGACATATTTATTTATTTCAACTTATGAAGTAGGTATGAGTTTGAATATCACAAATCGTCATGTTTACTTCTTGAAAATCTTTTTATTATTGTTACGCTACGAGTATGTCCTAACAACGCCAGATATAAAAAGATATGTCATAAATTATTCTTCGTTGTTAAAACCTATTTTACCCTCCCTCGAGAAAATTGTTTCTGTCGCTTTGCGACGTTGGATCGCGCAAAATGGCTATACATCGTCTCTGCCTATCCCTCTGGGACCAGTGCGTGAGCATTATGTATGTATGTTTCCTAACAGTATATTAATTTTTAATAAATTATCTGACGATTTTATACATACGAGTACGTCTATAGTGCTCACGCCTTGATCCCAGAAGGGTAGATAGAGACAATGACCACTTTATTTAGACGAATTTATTTGGTCCGTAAAGCGTTTTTATCATCTTCTGTAGTTGTCAGATACAAGAATGCGAAGATACCAAACTGTGTTGTGTACGTCAGCTTTGTGTACGTCTCGTACACAAGGCGCGGATCCCGTCAAATATATTTATATTTTTAGTTTTCCCAAAATATCTGAGAAAGGATTTATTTTCCAGTTTTTTTTTAAATCATCTGTCATTGCCGGGCAGTAGTACATATATTATAATAGTGTAGTAGTTGTCGTGTTTTCCGCGCGGACAGACAGTTGGACAAAAGACTTCGCTATAAAGGTTTCCGTTTTGACAAGCCCTAAATAAAATATCTTAGTTTTAGCGGCAAAAATCGATGTTTAAGGTTTAGGTTTTCAAAACAAAGTAGTATGTAGATATCAGATGTAACCGATTGCAGAAATCATTACGTATAACTGAAGTTATTAAACAAAGTTTCCAAAAGTCGCTATGCGGCCAGCCATGTGTGAAATGGATATAAAAAAAATTCAAACAAATGTCGACTTAGCCTAGAGTTCTTAATATCCCAAAAGGTGGAAAGAATATTTGTGCCTCATGCAAGGCATATTTGTGCCTTAGAGACAAACAGATAGTGAAAGGGTTCCCTGAACATAACCACAAGGAGGTCGTCCTGAGACAGTGTGGTGATGGGAAGTATATTAAACTATTATAATAAATATCATAACACTGATAATCACGGATCGGAATTAGATAGTGATTATGTTGTATTTTAATTATACATATATTGACAATGTCTCTTTACAGCAGCTGATAATGCACATCTATTGATATTATTTTTTAATAATTTTAATAATAAGATAAATATACATACACTTGTCTATTCTCAAGGATCTTCTCCTTTATATTTAAAAGTTCATTAATAATTAAGTTTTCTGTTTGAGCAGTTATTTATGAGTCATAGTTTCTGATTATTTTCTTTTGATGTGTACTTAGGAATGGAAAAATTATGTTACCTATATTATATGCTATTTTAATATATAGGTCTTTTATATAGAAATATATGTTTTTTTTTTAAGATTTATGTTATAGTCGTGGTTAGCTCCGTTCGCTGGAGCTTAGCATTTATTTACCCGCATTTGGAACTTTTTGAATGGAGACTTCCGACTTTTCATATCCAAATTGTACCACTCACTCGGTACAACGGCGCACAGTCATGTGTCTGGTGAGAAGATATTTTAGAATTTACAAAAGACGACATACATGACTTGTCCTGTGGTTCCCGGCTTAGAACTGGACCACCCCCAATGTTCCCGTGGGTCAAAGCGACTACGGGATTGCACCAGGGATGCACAGCAGCGTTCTCGTGTATCATTACTGCGATCGCCTAGCGTGGTGATTATGACAAATTTCCCAATGGACAGCCCACCAAAAGTGGTATTCTATTGGGGAGGCTTATGTTCAGCAGTGGACGTATATAGGCTGATGATGAAATACAAAGTCGTTACCGAACAGATTAAATTGCTGACTCGGTAAATCATTGGTCTAGTGGATTGGTCATGTGACTCGAACGCCAGAGGCCGTGGGTTCCCACACGGGAAAGACAACTTTGTACAAGGTGGTCTCGGTCTGTATGTTATATTTGACAATTATTCTGTGGTATGGAAATTAAACAAGGATAGGTCTTTGTTTTGTTTAACCTTGTTTAATTTCCACAGCACATGAGAATGTCCTTGTGTGGGATTAGACAAGTGTATTTAATATAAGGTATATTTAACATTTATTATTATCATTTTGTATTAGTTAAATATTTTTTACGAATCCACAAAAATACGAAAACTCGTTTAATATCTGATACTCCCTGTAACCAATCACTACGTTGGTGTTATTTTGCACTCTGTACCCATGTAAAAATACCTATATAAGATATGTAGAGTGATAGTCAGAAGCTCCATAACCAAGCTAGAGCTCTCTCCAGCGTGTTTGTGCGCTATGCCGCGGCGCGAACAAGCCGCAGATGGCGGCGGGATGTCATGCGAGTTAATACTTACCTATAACTAATTATGTTTTTCTATTAATATTATAATTTTACTTACTGTACTGTACGTATTCATAGATAAGCTGGCAGACGACCAGTGTAGATAATCATATCCTTTTCCTGTCACAACTAACGGTTAGCACTATCACCAAATATTAACATTCTCCGGAACTTTCCATCCGCCCTTCCAGAGTCCCATAACGCCGATACGCCCCCAAAAATTGATATAAATACGCTAGTTTAAGTTAGTCATACAACTTTTGCCCATTGTGAACACACATGCTCTAATTAAATAGTTTTTAATTTGAAAGTGAGTTTATAATTTCTTTTACCTCCAACTCAAAGACTGTAACTGGCGCCCAACGTGGGGCCTCTTCAAGTGCGTCTCATAAAAAGCGTCGAAATCACCTGTGCATATTCGTTCCGGCGGCAGCGGCTGATCACCGATCCCGACGACACGTGTACCTGAGTGACATCGACTGCAACCGAGTCGCCGCGTCTTTTAAGACAAAAAGAGGCCGTACCCATACAAATTCGTTGCTGTTGCTGAGTCATGAGGCAGATAACGCCGATCTTGCTGATAATCTGGTAAGTGACGTAAACCTTTCGTTTCCTAGTTCTCTAGTTAAACGACTTATCCATTCCTATCCAGGGAATTAGATTGACAAATTCAAATATTGAACATTTAATTGAATCTTTTTGTGTAATTTAAATATTGAAGATACTAGAATAGAAATGGCAAACCCCAACGCACCTGCCGCACCCGTACAGGTGCTCATGTACAACTCACAGAATCCGGATGCCATCCCCCAGTATGATGGGAATCCAAACGAGTTATATATTTTTATAAAAGCATGCGATCTTTATATTGCTAGTCGTGATAGAAGCCCCCAGACGGTGTCCCAAATATTAGCGAGGCTAAAGGGCAACGCGGCTCTAATAGTTCATTCACATACGCATAACAACAATTGGGACGTTATAAGGCAACTCCTAGAAGAAGAATGTGGTGACGGTCGCACCACTTCAATCATACTCAACGAGATTATTCATTATCAAAAAGGAAATAAAAGTTTTAGCGATATGATCTTTAATCTGAAACAGCTGATTAATACGGCAAGAATCAAAATTGAACAAAGTTATGGTGTTGCGTCTGTCGACCCTATGATTAAAATCTACGAAGAAAATGTCAAAACAGTGATCATCAATTATCTTCCGTTTTATTTACGTAATCTATATTACGATAAAACCTTACAACAGCTCTATAACGAAATTAAAATGCTAGAAGCGAGGGGCGAATTAAATGCCAAAACGTCTAAACACAACAATGCCGCTCCTTCTACACATAGGGCTTATCCACAGCCACATACACATAATAGACCACATTATACAGGTACAGGTAACACACCTCACTACACGTACCCACAGCAACAACATGGTAGGCAAGAGCATAAGTATCCGCCCACGCCGCGTTCTCTTATGCAGCGGCAGTGGCAGAATAATACTGCTCACCAACCAAGACATTTTTATCCTAACTCACCGCAAGTGAATCAGAACAGGAACTTTAACCCTTCACCTAACGTAGGTGGGTGGAATCAGGATGTGACTATGCGCACAGCGACTGGCAGAAAGCCACCTCAACCACAACACCCAAACCGTGGCCCAGCTGTCAATCTTGGTCGAGGAATGATAGCGGAAGAATTATTCAATCAAGATGTTGAGGAACAATGTGAAAATTTTCAGGAAACCTTCGAGGAAAACGAGGAGACGTAATAGAATTGAATACTAATAATGTTAACGGCCTGCCATACATAACAGAGCCGAAGTTAGGTCTGAAAATCTTAATTGATACAGGTAGTAGTAAGTCTTTTATGACGAACGACACCTTCAATAGATTTTTCAGGGACTGTAAAGTAATTAAAGAACCTTTCACAGTGAAAACTGCACATCATACGACCTCCCATATAGGTAGCGTCGAGACCCCCTTTTGGAAGAGTTTATTTGGGAACAAAGATGACCCAATGAGATTTCATATTTTCGATTTCTCAGATAACTATAACGTTTTGATAGGTATAGATATGCTAAAGGTAATAGAAGCTAACATAATGACAGCTTCAAACAAAATATTCACACCCACAAAAGAAATCGAATTAAACTATCTCGACATAAATAATTTTTTCAATGAAGATAAAAATTTAAAAAAGATTTTAGATAATTACGAAAATTTATTTTCCGAGAAGTTACATGCGAGTCACACCTCAAAGGTAAAACACGTCATTAATTTAGTTAATGATGAACCGATCTACCAACGTTCGTACCGCGTACCACAGGTACAACGGGAGGAAATACGCCGTCAAGTCAATCAATTGCTTGAAGAGGGCATTATACGACCTTCTGACTCACCATGGAGTAGTCCAGTACATGTCGTGCCTAAAAAGATGGACAAAACAGGTGTTCCAAAGTATCGAATGGTAGTCGACTATAGAAAGCTGAATGAACGTACGAAAAGCGATAAATACCCGCTACCTAATATTGAGGACATATTTTCCCAGTTAAATGGTAATAAGTATTTCTCAACCCTTGACCTTACAAGTGGTTATCACCAAGTAATGATGAGCCCCTGTAGCATTGAGCGTACCGCATTTTCCACACCTGACGGACACTTCGAATTTCTAAGAATGCCATTCGGTCTAAAAAACGCTCCAAGCACCTTTCAGCGGCTTATGAATAATACGCTCAACAATCTAATAGGAAACAGCTGCCTAATTTACCTGGATGACGTAATTGTTTTCGGCAAGACAAAGGAAGAACACAATAGAAACTTAGAAGCCGTTCTCAATGCGTTAAAGGAAGCCAATTTAAAAATCAATTTAGCAAAGTGCGAATTTTTGAAAAGTGAACTTGAATTTTTGGGCCATATACTAAGTCCGGAAGGCCTTAAGCCCAACCCAAAAAAGGTAGAAGCTATTCAACGTTACCCCATTCCCAAGACCCTTAAAGAGATTAGGACCTTCTTAGGAATGGTTGGCTATTATAGGAAGTTTATCCCGGACCTAAGCCAAATGACAAAACCATTAACGAATTGTACAAAGAAAGGGTCCCTTATCAACTTAACACCAGAATTTTTGAACGCAGTAGATAAATGTAAACAATCGCTGATAAACGCTCCTATTTTAAAATACCCCGATTTTGATAAGCCTTTCACAGTTACTACGGACGCGTCTGATAAGGCCCTGGGAGCCGTCCTTTCGCAAGATGGCCACCCGATTTCCTATATTTCTCGTACACTGTCAAATACAGAATGTAACTATAATACAACAGAAAAGGAATTGCTCGGTGTGATATGGGCATTACAGCAATTTCGACCTTATATATATGGAAGACATTTTACCATAGAAACCGATCATCAACCCTTGACTTGGTTATGTAAGCTAAAGGAGCCGAATGCCAAACTAACCAGATGGAGGTTAAGACTACAGGAGTATGACTATGAAATTAAACATAGAAAGGGCAAGACAAACTACGTAGCCGATGCGCTATCTAGAATAGAATTAAATAACAATGAAATTAGCGATACGATGTCAATCGACTCAATCGATGTCGAAGTCGGAACGACCAGAAACTCACCAGAACCTCAGAACGATCCAATGGAGAACGAAACTGTCCACAGTAACAACGATGACGATGACACAGGTATTCTCATAAGAGAAGAACATCCGCATCCACGTATGAATCGAATATTCGTTTACACTACCTTGAAAGGACCTACTCGTTATGAACTTAAACAAAACAAGGATCACCACATTTGGATCCCTAAAGAGGAAATTGAAACAGAATTTTTCAAATTCGCTAAGGAAAAGCTTGATAAAAAGAAGTATGCCATAATCATTGATAAGGACGAGACTTATCGCAAAATTAGCGAGACCTATCGCAAAAACTTTAACAAGAATTCTTTGCAGTTAATTCGCTACACGAAATATCTTTCAGAAATCACAAAACGCGAAGATCAAATTGATTTAATCACCAGAGTTCACCTAGACCAAAATAGACACCGGGGAGTAGATTCAATGTTGGCAGAATTGAAACGTAGTTACCATTGGTCGAACATGAAAAATATGATAAAGCAATACGCAGATAACTGTGATGTTTGTAAAAGAGCAAAGTACAATCGCCACCCATACGAGGCACCATTAGAACGAACGGAAACGCCTAGTGAGCCCATGGAAACATGGCATATCGATATATTTCACATAAAAAGCCGTCGTTATCTTACTGTAATAGATAAATTCTCGAAATGGACACACTGTACCGAGTTACCAGCTAATACTTCACTGGAAATAAGTAATCAGCTTATAAAACTATTCAGTATTGTAGGAGCACCTAAGAGGATGATCGTTGATAACGAATCAACACTTACCTCGGCGCTTCTCAAGGAACTTTTAGCGTTGTACAAAATTAACCTACACGTCACCACACCTGGCCACTCTCAATCAAATTCAGATATTGAACGATTCCATTCTACGTTGTTAGAACTTATTCGAATATTTAAAATTAGTTACCCAGAAGAGGATATTACAAAGTTAACACAGTTAGCTACGATAGCCTATAACAATAGTATTCACAGTACCACAGAACATACTCCCAACGAAATACACTACGGGAAACATTTAAGTACGATAATGCCAAATAGTGACTCACTAATCACTTCAATTTACCTACAACAACACCGCGAACAGATGAATAGTTTACATGAGACGATAAAGAACAAGATGGACGAAGTTAAGGAGAGAGTTAGAGAACGTGTAAACAGAGATAGGAAAGTCCCACCTAGTGTAGAAGTAGGTCATAAGATATACATTAAACAGCACGATAGAACTAAGGATAAAGATAGGTTTATAGGACCCTATGAAGTAACAGCCGTGTTACCTCATGGTATATTAGAGTATAAGAAGGGAAGGCGTATAAATAAAATACATATAAACGACACACGTCTTTCAGGTGGTCAACAACTGTCTGGAAGTCAGGAGCAACCCAATACACAGTCAACATACAACACTTAACCAACAACCAACACTTCATCTTGACTAACAAAGAAAATGCAAGACTAGTCGATGGTCATTGGCATGTGATACACACCGTCAATACGAATGGATTGAAGGAACAAAATGATATGACCAAGAGGAACTTCCAAAAGTTCTTAAAAATATTTTACCTCAATTACACTATAGACTCACATGGATACGGAGGTAGGTTAGATAACCTAACTTCAGGTGTAGATAAAATAACATTCTTGATTAACCAAAATCAACAAAGCATTAACAATATCGTAGTCGGTAGATACAAGAGAGGTCTTATAAATGGACTAGGTAGTATTATAAAGGCAATAACTGGAAATGCAGATAACGATGATATAATTAAAATGGAAAGGGAAATAACTCAGAACAGACACCTTTTGAAACAAAAGATTTCCTTAACAGCTGATATACTAGATGATTTCAAACATAAATTAACGAATTTAAGTAAAAACCAAGAAGTAGTATGGTCACAATTGAATTCAACTTGGTTTCTAAGTAGAGAGACTTATTTTCTTACAGTTATGTTACATGATGCTCAGATTTTGAATGAACTACTAGAACGTTTAGCCACAGCTTTGACTTTCGCTAATCATAATA
This sequence comes from Esperia sulphurella, assembly GCA_947086405.1. Taxonomy (NCBI): domain Eukaryota; kingdom Metazoa; phylum Arthropoda; class Insecta; order Lepidoptera; family Oecophoridae; genus Esperia; species Esperia sulphurella. The sequence goes on from OX352261.1 coordinate 2,800,488, forward strand.
TGTTTCATTATTCAATTATTAAACCCCAGTTATTAAAGGATATTTTAATAAAGCTCCCTCAAAGTCAACTTATTACTAAAGATCCTATGCAATTAGAAAAATATATAAAAGTTCAAACTTTTCATGAACCCAATAATATCAGATTTCTCTTAAAGATACCTTTAGTAGAGCCTATTACGTACGAATTTGTCAAACTAGTACCTGTCTTATTAGAATCCCAAGGTACCTGCACATACCCTTTATCCCAACCCCGAAAGGTATTACGTTCACAAAACCAGGCGATAGAGGTCGACTCATGCACCGATGACAACATATGTACAAGAAGCTCCAGGCTTCTGAGTCAATGCGAGGAAGAAATCATAATACATGCCAACGGAGGACACTGCAATCTTACGCAAGTCTTATGTCCCAAGGATTATATCTACGAAGTCAACGACGCAGTACACCTTGTTTATACTAAAGAAACAACCGAGATTACTTCAAACTGCAACGGTCTAACTAGAACATCAAATATACAAGGAAGCGTCTTGATCATAAATAACAGATGTCTTGTAAGAATGAATGGACGAGTCATCATCGCACACATGGAGACCAGCGAAGATATCCAGACCCCAAATATAAAGGATATCCCTATTGTCGACACGAGACTACCTCTGCTCTTCGATGATAACGAAAAGGATCTCGAGAAACAAATTCATCACCTGAAACGTTTCGACGAAATACCAGTGTATAACAGTGCTCTCAGTGTCAGTGTTTGGACAGTAATGATGATAGCACTTATCGTTTTAGTTATAGTATACTTATGGACACATAATCTGTTATGTTTTAAGAAAAGTAATGATAACAATGTGAATGTTAGATCGCCGGACATTCCACTTCGAACACTCCCTTCAGGATTGTTCTCCGTTCCGGTGGGGGAGAGTTAATACTTACCTATAACTAATTATGTTTTTCTATTAATATTATAATTTTACTTACTGTACTGTACGTATTCATAGATAAGCTGGCAGACGACCAGTGTAGATAATCATATCCTTTTCCTGTCACAACTAACGGTTAGCACTATCACCAAATATTAACATTCTCCGGAACTTTCCATCCGCCCTTCCAGAGTCCCATAACGCCGATACGCCCCCAAAAATTGATATAAATACGCTAGTTTAAGTTAGTCATACAACTTTTGCCCATTGTGAACACACATGCTCTAATTAAATAGTTTTTAATTTGAAAGTGAGTTTATAATTTCTTTTACCTCCAACTCAAAGACTGTAACTTGCGCGAGGATATTGATCGTGAGGAGATGCCTCGGGGAACGCAGCGCAGTATTCGCTCACTCACTTCACAGACAACTCAACAACTCGCTTGTAACTCACATAGGTAACACTAATGCTGTTTGCTTCGACAATTTCGACACTGTTTACCGCAGCGGTATCTCATTTATACAGAATGTTTGTAGTGGCCGGTTACATCCTGTATTGTATGGTAGAGTGGAACTGGTAATAACAATATTAGTTATACAAAAATATATGAACATAGATTTTTAAAAATTTCAATGCACGTCATTGAATAAATAAAAAGGTCCGTCCATTACTACTTAAGCTAATTTCTTGGATTACCTAAGTACTTCATAATTACATCGCGGATCATATCCTTCAAAGGATTCCATCATAATTCTCCATAGTTCGTAGAGATGCAAATCGGAAATAAAACGTCTAGGTCTGTAGCTCTGATAAGAAGTTTTCCTTAAATTTCTTGAATGCCTTTCCCAGAAATTTGATTGGAGTTTTTTATAAACATATCGAAATCTCAAAAATCTCGACATGTGGTTCCCGACTTAGAGCAGCAGCGTTCTCCTGTGTATATTAAGATCATTACTGCGATCACTAACCCGTTTGCCCAAGAGCGTGATGCGTATGTCAAATCCCCCAATGGACAGCCCACCAAAAGTGGCATTCTGTTGGGGAGGCTTATGCTCAGCAGTGGACGTATTTCGGCTGATGATGATATCGAATTTATATGTTATTTTGACTTAAACCTACACAAGCAGTAAACAAGGTATCATGCACTCGGCCTGTGGATTATTAGGAGACTGTTTCCCCCCTCCTTCCCCTTGCCCATATTTATTTATATTTAAATAAATAATTAATAATATATAATAAATAAATAATAATGGGTATACCATTTATTTATTTATATTTATATTTAAATAAATAAATGGTATACCCATCTATACAGTAGGCCGACTGCGATGAAATAATGACTAAATATTACTCCGAATAAGCCCTAAGTTTTTATGAAAACTCCATCAGAGATGTCTGGAACAGTCATCGCTATATAGCACGTCTCTTGGGTACCTACCTACTAACTTGTGTTTTCGTCTAAACATTCTAAATCTACTATATTTTGACTTATTTATAGTAGCCAGAAACATATTTTTACTGTTGTATATGTCGCAAATGATAACAAAAATCTTAAAGTTTCAACTAACTTCGAGCAGAAGACTAGTACCTACTCGAAAAAATTCTTACGCTATTCTAACTACAGATCGATTCTAGTAAAATAACTAGCCGGCTTTTGCTATTATACTGCGACATATCTAGATATTCTGATAGACTGTATGTGTATAGAAATATATACTAAAATTGCATTGTTTTGTTGCAGTGTGCAACTTCATAGTGCACGAGAGATGTGTGGGGCAGGTGGTGACCCCATGCTGCGGCGTGGCGCCGAGCCTCATCAAGGTACTACCATTCTTACATTTTTAGTCTTCAGCATATAACAGCAATACCCAGCGAGCCTACTCTGTAAACATTTCGGCTGATATCCGTCAAAGTATAATTTTTTATTTTATTTGTTTCTCCAAGCAATTTTAATAATTAAGTTAATTAGGCGTCAATAGCAAAGAAGATTGTTGTGAAGACTGACGCTTGGACTTAGGGAAACCCTGCATTCCAGGACGCCAGGTCTTCACCCCACGGAAAGAACAAACTTATATCGCTAGTTAAAATTTAAATACGTGTTCGTGTGTGTATATGAGGGGGGTAAGGAAGGAATGCATGTGTGTTTGTAGTGTGTGGGGCGGGTGTGTGTGGGGGGGAGTGCGAGAGAGGGATAAGGAAATAGTGTGTGTGCAGCAAGTGTGTAAACACTTATAAATACATACACATATATATGTACATATACCTATACATACGTACACAATTAACATATGCATGTCGTCCTCAATAAAATAAAAAGCCATTCTGTACTCTCATGTAACTAGTCATGTGTCAGAATATGTCATTACAAGACCCGTTACATAATACAAAAGGGCATTATAGATCGACGGATATCATCCGAAATTCTTACGTATTAGGCACACAGGCTACCGTCTCTCCAAAGACTACTACTAAACCCGATCTTGGGTCCTAGCGGAAAGTCGTCGCTGGCGCAGTGGTCCATGTCAAGAGGTCCCCGTTCGACCCCCAGTCATGCCATGCGCCAACAGGCTTTTCAAAACCTAAGTACATTTAAAGACTGCTCTCAAACTGTGATGGAAAAAATCGAGAGATACGAGTAACTAGTGTGTGATGTTGCACCACATTAGTAGGTGTTACCCCCAGCTTCCCTACACGTTGCCCCCGGCTGGTGTCAGTGCAACGACTCGTAAATCAATGCCATACAATAATAGTACAAGGAGCGTGCAGGGCCCTGCGCACTCAGTACAACAATGCCTTCAGGGGGCTGATGGGGCTGCGACGTCACTACAGTGCGTCAGGGATGCTGGCAGAAGCTGGAATAGATAGCTTCTCTGCTATCATTAGAAAGCGTATCGCTTCCCTGATCCAGCGGGTGAGGGGCAGCTCCAACAGGCTTCTGCAACCTGTGGCGGCGAGGCGTCCACCTCGTCAAACACACCAAAATTTTATTTTTATTGTTCTAATATTAAGTTACTAACATAGTTATAAGGTATCTTTGTTACCAACACTCTATGGGCAACGCCTGAAATATATATATATATATTAATAGTCACGCGACTATATGTCACTCCACCAAGAGCGGTTTGAACATGCGACCGACCTAACAGGGCTTTCAGTTTCTTTAATATTTTGCAAATAGACGTCAGCAGAGCTGATGAAGACGGTTTTTAGGGCTTCTACAGGTGACCCTAAATGCAAAACGCATTTGCAGCTGCCTGCATAATCAAGGCATGACAGCGGCTGCAGCCGCGGTTTCATTAATTTCGCCTGAAATCAAAGCTTTTGTTTAGGATAATTTTTTAGGCATGATTTCTTTGACCCGCTACCTGTATGCATGCAGCAAATGCGTAAAACATTGACTAGGAGCGAAACATTCATGTTGTAGATATTTTAAAAATGTTACCAGTAATATACATCGAATAGTAAGCCCTATAGACTTTTAATGCTCCTAATCTACAAACAATTGTGCCAAAGTGCTGAGGTGTGCGGGCTGAGGGTACTGCACGCTGATTGGCCGTTAAAGATCTCGTTATGTCGTGATTGGTCGGAACTAAACTGACGTTGTAAAACTGGCATTGCATAAATTCTTTGGGCTTGTTAGTCGATGATTAACGTCCTCGTGATAACGATGAATACGGGCAAAACTCCACCAATAGCAAACTTTATGAAAACAATGATATTAATAAATGTATGTGATCTGATAGAACCCGGTGGCTCACTGTTGGTCGGAGCCAGCACACCACAAGCGGAAGTTCTGCACGGTGTGCCGAAAGCGGCTCGATGAACTACCAGCCGTACACTGCATGAGTGAGTATTCACGTTTAATATTTTTATTTTATTTGTTTGGGGAGCTCACAGCAACATTTACAACATAAAATTTCGGGTGACAACAAAAACGTCAACTAACAGCTACAAAGTTAGAAGTTTTGCGAGAGTCGTACAGCATACATTCATTCAAAATATTATACTGTCATCTAAAACAGTTTATTATAAGTTCTCATTAAAAATCATTTGTCTGTCTATCATAAGTCAGTTTTTGAACACAAAATTCGCATAACCTTTGATTGAGTAGGCCGATTGCGTTGAAATAAAGACTAAATGTTACTCAACGTTAAGCCCTGTTTTTTTTAAACTCCATCGGAATTAGGTCTGTAGTTTTTACGTGATACGTGCTCACACAAACAGGTAATATCCAAACAGGCAAAAATTCCTAAAACGATATTGATTTTATCATTACTAATCCTTCATCCCCTAAATATATTTTTTGGTAATATTTAAATGCACACAGTCACGCAAAGTGTTACAGTTTTACTTACTCTTACCCAATCATCTTTGCTCTTACCTTATTGATGACAGCAGTCTTAATATTTCCAGGTTCATAGACGTTGGAGTTCTACAACAAATCGTAATTTTTCTCCTATTTATGATAAATGCTAGAAAAGTTATAGCTAGTATTGGATGATATCCACGACATATATAACGACACCATGTCTCGTTTATATACGCTTGCTCAAATAGGAATGTGTACCTATAACTATGGTGTAATATATTGTCTGTGATTGTTGTTTACTAAATAAAATAAATAAATAAAATAAAAATAAATATTGGACAGTGTGATAAATCGTACTTTTCTTCATTTTTCCACGCATATACTGAATAATGCTAGCAAATTTCATTCATTATCAGCCTGATTATTGTTCTCCGTAATGTACAAGTGCTAGAGAAGTTATACGGCGCGTCGGGCAAAATCGTTTACATAAAGACATCTCAGTATATCAGTACTTATGACGTTCAATTGTCAATAACCGAAGTGTCTAACAACTAAAACAACGAGTAACTTCTCGAGCACCGTACCCACCTAGCCTAGACATGCCTAGACATTCATGTTTCTAGTAGATCGTGCTCAGTGCGATCTACCAGAACTTTAAATTAATCGTCGGTCGAGTGGCTTACTTGTAATGACGAACGCTTCCAGTATGCGAGTACTACGTGCACGGCGAGTGCGTGGACTTCGCGGCGGCGGACTGCAAGGAGAACGCGACGTACTGCGCGGGCAGCGAGCCGCGGCACGTGCACCACTGGCGCGAGGGCAACCTGCCCGGGAACTCCAAGTGCGCCGCGTGCCGGCGCGCGTGCTGGTCGGCCGAGTGCCTCACGGGGTACCGCTGCGAGTGGTGCGGCAGCACGGTGAGTGACGTCACGCGCGCTCGCCGCGTGCCGGCGCGCGTGCTGGTCGGCCGAGTGCCTCACGGGGTACCGCTGCGAGTGGTGCGGCAGCACGGTGAGTGACGTCACGCGCGCTCGCCGCGTGCCGGCGCGCGTGCTGGTCGGCCGAGTGCCTCACGGGGTACCGCTGCGAGTGGTGCGGCAGCACGGTGAGTGACGTCACGCGCGCTCGCCGCGGGCCGGCGCGCGTGCTGGTCGGCCGAGTGCCTCACGGGGTACCGCTGCGAGTGGTGCGGCAGCACGGTGAGTGACGTCACGCGCGCTCGCCGCGGGCCGGCGCGCGTGCTGGTCGGCCGAGTGCCTCACGGGGTACCGCTGCGAGTGGTGCGGCAGCACGGTGAGTGACGTCACGCGCGCTCGCCGCGTGCCGGCGCGCGTGCTGGTCGGCCGAGTGCCTCACGGGGTACCGCTGCGAGTGGTGCGGCAGCACGGTGAGTGACGTCACGCGCGCTCGCCGCGGGCCGGCGCGCGTGCTGGTCGGCCGAGTGCCTCACGGGGTACCGCTGCGAGTGGTGCGGCAGCACGGTGAGTGACGTCACGCGCGCTCGCCGCGTGCCGGCGCGCGTGCTGGTCGGCCGAGTGCCTCACGGGGTACCGCTGCGAGTGGTGCGGCAGCACGGTGAGTGACGTCACGCGCGCTCGCCGCGGGCCGGCGCGCGTGCTGGTCGGCCGAGTGCCTCACGGGGTACCGCTGCGAGTGGTGCGGCAGCACGGTGAGTGACGTCACGCGCGCTCGCCGCGGGCCGGCGCGCGTGCTGGTCGGCCGAGTGCCTCACGGGGTACCGCTGCGAGTGGTGCGGCAGCACGGTGAGTGACGTCACGCGCGCTCGCCGCGGGCCGGCGCGCGTGCTGGTCGGCCGAGTGCCTCACGGGGTACCGCTGCGAGTGGTGCGGCAGCACGGTGAGTGACGTCACGCAGCCTCGCTAGCCCGGCTACTGTAGGTGAGTCAGATCCGATCATGCGACGTCGCCTGCCTGGCAACTCAAAGTGCGCCTCGTGGATCACGTTACCAGCGGCAATCGGTAAAAAGTTACGTGTAGAAATGTACCAAGTGTACTCATGTGCAATACTCGACTTGACTTTGCCCCTGGCTGCTCGCTCAGCCGTTCAAAAGGGTCTATACTTAATCAAACTTTGTACGCATAGTCAAAATATTCAGTGTGAATTTAAAACCATGAATGTCCACATAATAATACTTTGGTGTCGCTACAGTGTCACGCTGGATGCCGCGCCCTCATACCGGAAGAATGCAACTTCGGCATGCTGCAGCCGATCTTCCTGCCGCCGTCGGCCGTGTCCATCCCGCGCACCGAGGTGCCCATGGAGGCCATCATCGGCGTGCACGTGCGGCCGCCGCCCTCGCAGCGGGACTTCGGCTGCCGTAAGTGTCCACTCCACAGCGTCAGGCCGAAGCGTCGCCTAAGCCGCACCAGCTTTTGGCCGATAACATGTGCCTCGCAATTCGCGGCTTGGTTAGCGTAGGCGTTGCTTGTAGCTCTTGGTCTATCGGCTGTTTCTCACTGAGCAGTCACGGTCAGGTATATCCGGGATTTGTACGGCATAGTGACTACCAGATCATCTGCACACAGAGAGAGTCCAAACTAGATACACGAAAACTATAGAGCAGGAAGCATTGTTAGTTTGAGGCATGGCCGTCAATTTTTGACAGTAAAGGCCAGTAGAAGATAAGTTTTGTTGATGTGCTGCTCCATTGCTTAACCAATCACTGTACAGAATTTGTTTGTTGTCCGTGGGAATATGGAAAAAGATGCATGCTCGGATGCACGATTGTTTGTTTACAATACGCCTGATCGTGGCTGCTCGTCAGCCATCGAACACATCTCTCGCATTCTATAAAACCATCTGCATCTTTTGACTTGTACAAAGAGAGGTTAGTGTCGAATCGCGTGGCACATGTGGGCACGGGTGAAAGCTTGCGGTCGGATGGTGAGCGGTGTCTTTGGGCAGCGCGCGAGCGCCGTATGGGCGGGCGCGGGCGCGGGCCCGGCGAGGCGTACGCGCTCGCGTGGGGCCGCGCAAGGCACGCCACGCTGTCGCTGGCGCGCCGCCTGCTGCCCGCCGCCTGCTCCCCCCACGGCGGCGCCTCTCCCCCCTACTCCAGAGGTACGCCGCACCACCCAAACACCATCCTCACAGCATGTCGTGCGCCGCGCCCGCCTTTGCAGAACTATACACCACACTACTACCAGTGCGTTCGTTTTCGGCACGCCACCATCGTGTAGGAGATCCGTGCCCTATGGTCGCCCTTAGGCCTGTTGTACTGCCCCAAACTTGAACTAGGCCCTATGTATCCACAGCATTGTAGTCTGTCACCACAAGTATCAAACTTTATACTCGAGACGGCCGATCCTTTAAATAAATTTTGTAATTAAGTACAAGGGCAAACAGTGAAGATATGATGAAGTGAAGAGAAGCCTGAAAGAAAAAAACGGAATCGAAAATAAATTAATTTCATCCATATCAAAGAAGTAAAAGAAACGGTAGTTCTGTAAAGGTCGGCACATTAGATGCTTCTGCCGAGCGCTTCATATCGACACACATCTTAAATATCACGCTGCGCAAAAAACACGGCCTTTATAAATATTATGTATATTTGTATCATTCTACCAAAACGCCCTGGTATTCCTTTATCCATTGTGTGCATGGCCCTAACAAACGCTTATTAATACTAATTTTATTACTAACAAAATAATATTCAAAACACTTCTGCACACTCGATTGGCACTATTTGACACTCGATTCAATTCGACTCAAAATACCTTTCTATTCTAATCCACAACATCCCAATGTTCGAAGTTTTTAAAAGTCCATTTCTAAAGCTACAAGATGCAACCAATCTTTCAAAATTTTTAAACAGTGACATACCTTTTTATTTATAATAAAAGTTATACCTACATAGTCTTGTAGTTTTATGGAATAGAAGTTTTCATTTTCTATCTATCTATCCCATCTCATTGGATTACATTCGAGTAAAACACCGAAAGCCGAGCCTCAAGAATACTCATGATGCAGTATTCCAACGGCAACAAGGTAACAGATCAATACAAAACGAATCACATAATTTACCATTAACAAGTTCAATTTTATTTTTATTAAAAAGCTGTGTTGCAAGTGTCTAACGCTGGTGTAGCACTGGGAGTGCCACGTGATAGGACAGCTTTAAAATGTCTTGGCTAAATATTTTACGGGTTAAAGCCGTAAAAAATTAAAAAGTCAATGTTACGTGGCACATCCAAATAATAAATGTTACTAGAAATGTTGTATGATAATTTTTTTTGAAATGTATGTATCCCAATGTAAGGAAATACAACTGAAATTAGTTATTATCATACAACTCAGATATTGTAAAATAAATAAATACAATTATCACGCATTAAGTTATGATGAATCATAATAAACTTGTTCACAGACGAAATGTTAATGTTACAACTTTGGAGTTTAAAGATACATAATATAAAAGACAACCGCCATTAAGCGACTTTTACTAGAGAACCTTAATATCTAGAATGTCGTTGATCTACAGTATAAGCTTCACAAAGCTAAAAGACAATTATGGAACTTAATGTGTGAAAACTGATATTTAATTCGAAGTGTTAATAATATTTACCTAAATAAACAATGTTGTATGTGTTAATTAATTATTGATAAATAAACTGTTTACACTAATTAGAAATAATAAATGAATATACTTAGTATGTTACACAACGACATTGCAAGATATTTATTTGCATTGTCGTTGTGAAATAACAAATATATTCGCCGTTTTGGATGTTGTTAGTTTTAAGTAAATACTTCCTGTAAGGGTTTATGCAAACAACCAGCCAATCAGCAACCAAGGAATGCAGTATGCTGATTTGAATACTTTTATAAGTATGTAATACGAACGTAACAAATGATTTTAAATGTTAAAAACAAAGAGAAGCATTTATTTGAAAAGAGATCATTTGTTTTTTCGCAGGTATCGAATCAACAAACTGCAATGGAAATCTCGCACTTTATTTTTTTATCTAGGACAAAGGGACTAATAATAAAATTAATGATTTATCAGGATAATCCTTGCATCGCATATTTATATGTAGGTATTTTTGGCATCAAACATCAATGGATCAATCAATGCAAAAATTATACCTCGAAAATACGTGCGTGGTACACGTGGTACCTACATCAAAACTCAGTAATATTCTAATTAATAATTAAAAACCACCTTCTCTATGTAATCGATTAAAGTCTAAATAGAGAAGCTCTACGGTAAAATATTTAGACAAGAAGTATAGTCTCTTCCCATCAATAATTTTCCACGTCTGGTGATGAAAAAGCACCCTAAATTAGGTCCCTGTCTTAAGGTTAGATCACGTCATCATGAACAGTAAAAAATGCAGGCGTTACTTGGGACTTGGAATTGTTTGCTTAACAACTTAATATCATTAAATAATAGGTATCTGGATTGTAATTTATACAAAAAAGCAAGATCTCGAAATAACATATCAACGGTTACCGCTACAACGATCGTAAAAACCATAACATGACCTTTCAGGATATTTTTTCCTATAATATCTTTTTTAAAGGTATATTTTATGTTTCTTAGAACTTACCAAGCCTTAACACCATTAAATTTCAAATAAATGAGATATATTTAAAAATTAGCTTCTTCCGTTAAAATTGCTTTTACGATCTTTGTAGCGGGAACCATCGGTATGATCTTTGCTTTCGAAAAGGTCAAGGTTGAAAATACGCATTTAGAAAACTGCTTCATAATAATTATGGAATGATAATTATTATCTTCTGCTTCTATTATAGTACTTATAAAGGGAGAAAAGGAGAAAGAACGTTAAGTTTTCTAGGTGTGTTATTATAACGTAAAATCGGTTATTTGACAGTGCTTCTCAGAGACGTTTCGTTATTACAGTATTTGCTTAATACGTTCTCAGTATCATCAGCACACCGTGTGTACTTTACAATTCTAAATCTTGTTTACTCTAATTAATTCAATAAGAGTTTTCGTTTCAGGGCTGATGTGATCGGTCACATCAGTCATCTATAATCGGTAGGTATAGTCGTGTTCAATGTCAGGTCTATATGTCCTTTAACATCAAGCCTTGAAGTCAAACAATAAACTTGGGCGTTAACCGTTTGTTAAGACTGTACATAAGTCTTTGACGTGGTCACACCATACCAGCATATCCTAGCCTAGACTTTGTTCTTGGGACAGACTAGCGCATATATATGATATATATTTTAGCTAATCCTGGACTAAAGAAATGCCTCTGAATAGCACTGCACGTGTTCTGGGGTCATTTTGTGGTTGTTGCGATTGGTTGTGGGGCCGGGGGAGCGACCGGGTGTATGTGAGCGATATGGGGTGTTGCAGCTCGCAGCGTGAGCGAGGAGTTCAGCTCGGGCTGCGAGGGCCGCTCGGGCTCCGGCGGCGGCTCGACGGGCGCGCCCGCCGATCAGGACCACCGGCCCGACCACAAGCAGCACCGGGACCGGACGCCGGACGACCGGGATGAAGGTACGGATCCACATACACCGTCACCCTTTTTATAAACGTAGTGACTTCACGGTAGCTTCCACTCACTCATGCTATTTATCAATCTAAGAGAACGAGACCAACGTATTGTTATGGCTTTGACTTTTGGCCACCCTTTGATTGACTTGAACCTGGTTCTCGATCAGAAGGGTTATCGGTACGTCTTTAAACTTATAGATTTAAACTTGGTCATACACGGTCTCTGTTATTTAAAAGATGCCCATATCAGGCTACTTTGCTACCAATGGATCCATGATCACGCACTGAAGTATAAGTAACACTAGATTCACATTGCAAAGCCGCGGTGGCGCAGTTTTGTTGCCGCGATTTCACACATGCAGTCAAACGTAAATCGACCAATTACAGCACGCGCCGCGATGAAAAAGCTTTTCCTGACGCGCGTGAAATCGCGTCGATGACGCGCGTGTAGGGCAGTCGTAGTCAAGCAAGTTGACCGCGATCCTGCCACCGTCGTTTTTCTTCATATTTCTGCACAATAACATTCACTGTTGCAATTCAACTTTCCTAGTACAAGTACCGAACGGTCCGAAACTCAAAGCTCGTCTCCGTCACTCTACAGAAGTAGTGAAAGTGTACGACGGGGAAGCGGCGTGGTCGCGGCGGCTGTACCGGCCCGTCGTGGTGGGCCGCAACTGGAACGAGCGCGAGCTGGTCTCCGCAGCCCTGAGGGCGTTCCACGTGGCGCGCGACCCGGAGCAGTTCGAGCTCACGGACGCTCTGGCGGGCGACGAGCCACCACTCAAGGACCCTACGCCCCTCGCGAGGGTCACCCGCCTGCCCAACAAGCGGCCAGCGCTGTTTCTGCGCTTCAAGTGAGTAACGATGCTGCTTTAACAACCTAGACATAAGTTAAAGCCTGTTCCAACGATCAAAGTGATGTCCTAATTAGGAAATTAAAGAGGACCGGTACTTACTCTATCTAAAAGTAGATTTCCGCAGTCCCAAGTGTTTCACGTAGATACGGACAAACGCACGAACCGTCATTCTAGAGCTAAAGGATTGTACACCGTTGCTAGCGATGATCACTCTCCTGCCTGACAAGCGACCAGCGCCTTTACATTTACTTAAATAGTGCATTTAGTACATTATAAAACATCAATCAGGCCTCCCCAACCCGTCTGGCCAGCGCGGGGAGTGTAGGCCAAATCCTCCGTCTGTCTCCGGCAGATGAGAGAGGGTTGTGCTCCTAAAGTGGAGACAAAAATAACCTGATGATGAAATAGTGCAGTTTCAGTTTGGAGATTCACAGAACCTGGTACTAAGTTTAGATACCAGCGCAAAATAAATCAATGTTTCAGCAAAATCTGAGCCTAAAACTCTTCTACTTTCATCGTAACACTTCAGGTATTACCTGAAATAATTAATTCGTGTTCACAAATTATAAAGCAACCAAACTGAAACTGCTAAGCCCGTGGGCTTATTATCATCAGTCTCGATGTCCTGTATTCCTGATTCCCTAAAATCCCCGTTGAATCTGTTGAATACCTCGTCGTTCCGCTACCAGGGAGCCAGAGACGGGCGGCGGTGAGGTGCGCGTGTACCCCGGGCGCATCGCGGGCGCCGGCGAGACGTTCGTGACGGTGCCGTGCGTCGGGGGCGACGCAGTGGCGGACCTGATGGCCGCCGCGCTGGAGAGGTTCGGCCTCGACCCCGCCTCGGCCACGCACGACTACCGCTGCTCAGAGATACTCCTCGACAGGGGCGGTGAGTACTCACCTCATGTCACCGATTTCTCAGCTGATGAATTGATTTTTGAAAGGCCTTAGCTGCAAACGAGCAACCGTTCACCCCGTGGTATCTGGCCACGAAAGTACTGTGTAACTTTTAGCAACAATCTAAAGTCTATGGGAATCCGTTGCTACGCTACAGGATGGTACCTACGCAGATATTGGACCAGCATGTTACTGAACGGGATGTCATTGATAATCTGCACACAACCTCAAGAACATGTTAACTCAATCAACTGTTTTCAATGAACACATCTTTTTAGCTATAGAGATAACTTCATCGTCAGTCTGCCGTTCCTCTTCTTCTATATAGACGTTTTCCTTGCAAGGTTGCCATCCGAATCTTAGCCACTTCTCGGCTACGTTTATCAGGACGATGTGGTTCCCGGCTTAGAATAGGGCCACCCCCAATCTTCCTGTGAGTGTCGTCAAGGAATAAGGGACTGCATCGGGGACTGGTATCAGCGTTCTATTGGGTTTCTTAAGATCATTAATCACCAATTCGTCTGCCAATCGTGCTAATTATGGCAAATAAGCCAGCTATGAAATTTAAAATAATGTTAAAAAAATATCTTATTGCCTCCCCAACCCGTCTGGCCAGCGAGGGGAGTGTAGGCCAAATCCTCCGTCTGCCTCCGGCAGATGAGAGAGGGTTGTGCTCCTGCAGTGGAGGCAAAAATAACCTGATGATGATTGCAATGTGCCCCTATAATTTACGGGAGTTCTTAGAAAATAAATATTGACATTGTTTAAATAATTAGTTTTAAATTCGTTTTGACAATTTTTATATTTACATGTACATTGACTGTTGTATATCCTAAGTTATACCTATTGTAATTCTACACAACTATTGTTGTAATGAATAATAAATAATAAAAAAAAACAATGGATAGTCCACCAAAAGTGGCGTCCACCATTCGTGGACGGCCTATGTGCAGCAGTGGGCGTATTTCGGCTGGTGATGGTGACATATAAAAAGTCGTTCAGTAACTGATACATCCTGTAACCGAACAGATTAAATCGCTGGCCTAGTAGCTTGGTCGTCTGACTCGAACGCCAGAGGCCGTGGGTTCCCACACGGGAAAGACAACTTTGTACTAGTTGGTCTCGGTCTGTGTGTTACATGTGAATTCTTCTGTGCTATGGAAATTAACTATTTTGCCGTGTGGTTTCCGATAGAGTAGAATAGGACCACTCCAACTCTTCCCGTGGATGTCGTACAAGGCGACTAAGGGAATACATTATAAAACATCAATCAGGCCTCCCCAACCCGTCTGGCCAGCGCGGGGAGTGTAGGCCAAATCCTCCGTCTGTCTCCGGCAGATGAGAGAGATGCTCCTGCAGTGGAGACAAAAATAACCTGATGATGATGATGGAAATTAAACAAGGATAGGCGTGGCTTGTAAATAATTGTGCTCCATCTCAACCCATGTAGTGTCTGAACGGGTGCTAGAAGAAAACGAGCGGCCGTGGCGCATCGTGGTGCGCCTGGCGCGCGAGTCGGTGCGGCGCATGGAGCTGGCCCGGTTCTACCTGCAGCCGCGCCGGGACCCTCACGGGCCCAACCTGGCGCTGTTCGTGGCCTCGCTGCCCCCCAACTTATCCGAGCACAACTACAAGAACATCCTAGTCGAGTTCCTGGGCGCGGGTGAGTGGCCTATGATATGCCTAAAACTTGATATAGTAGGTAGAATGTGACACAAAAACTACTGGAAAGCTGATCCTTCTAAACTTTTTAATAATATTCTCGGAGTCTTGGCCTCAAAACCAAAATAGAATGCAGAGATCGAAAATATCCATGGAATAAAAATCTTGCAAAATAGTTTCTTGAAAATCCATCTGCAGGTGACAATTCTTTTCTGTGAAATAATCATCCCTCATTATCATTTTCCCCTCAAACTGAAATTTTGATCTTAGACCGATAAAATAATAAGAAAAACAAATGGTCTAACTCTACCTAGTTTTTCCCGTTGTGCATATATAAGGAAGATCGACCTTTTTCTATTGTATAATATTTCCTACCCAAAAGGTTGTCTGGAAGAAATCGCTTAAAGCGATAAGACCACCTAAATTGTAATATTTTTTTACTTTTAAAACCTGTAACTGTTTTGTTTGTACAATAAAGTGTACTGTATTGTATTGTGAAGAAATATCTTATCAGTGGCGTAGCATGGGTCATTTTCTAGCAAATACGAAAATATAATCTAGGAAATGCGGGCTAGATTTATCAAGTTTTTGTTTCAAGCGCACTCCAATTTTTTTATGACAGATCCCGAGCGCTAGAGACGTGCGACGCTACGCCATTGCTACACTGTTGCTGCGTGCGTCTTGTACAATAATTTGTTGAACGTGTGTGCAGATAACAAGTTCACGGCGATCGGGCCGATCTACTACGAGTACGGGTCGATGGTGATCACGTACGAGGACGCCAGCAAGGCGGTGCGCGCGCTCTACGCGCTTAGAGAGGCCAAATATGAAGATAAGCATTTATTAGGTGAGTGGCTTGCTGCACCGGGAGCGTGTGCCTTCGGTGGTCCCGGAGTCCCTCGAACTGTGCCGGAGATGGCCACCGCGGGGTTTTAGTCGGTTAAAGCCCGATACAATTCACTCGTCCCCCCGAGGCGAGTGTTTATGCGTGGCATTTCCTCGCTTCAAAAAAAAAAAGGTGAGTGGCTTGCTAGGCCCCGTGTCTTGTTACCACCAAACGTTAGTAGGGAAAGAAATTGCCCAGCGTAAATGGGCGCGGGTGAGTGGCCTATAATATGCCTAACGCTTGATATAGTAGGTAGAATGTGATACAAAAACGACTGGGAAGCTGATCCTTCTAAACTTTTTAATAATATTCTCAGAGAACGTGGCCTCAAAACCAAAATAGATTTTTTTTAGAATGAATTAGAATAGAATTTAGAAAACCAAAAAAGAACCCTACACTTCGAAGAACAGAAACAAACATAGCCAGGAGTGCTATCGAATAGCATCCACGTCAAGAAAAGTTTCGGTCGCCCCTTCCACACCTGGTAGGGAAGTGTAGAGAACGATTTTGCGACTAAATAAGGACATTTGTTCTATCTATTCAGAATTGCAATCCGAGATGGTGGTAGAATGAGGCATACGAACTTAGGACGACCAACCAATGAAACAGGACAATGCGACCTCATGTACTACTAGATAGAGCGTTCCAAACAAACGCTCTGTTCCACGCAACTGTGGCTCCGGGAGCATCCGGGCAGTTACTACGCAGAACATTTAATTATTACTAAACATTGACACTACGGGTAAATAGCGTCAATATTGAGTAAATAATTAAATATTCTGCTTAGTTTCAAAGTAAATGTGAACGACTTGCGGCTCCCGAAGCCGCAGTTACGGGAACAGAGCGATTGCTTGGAACGCTTCATCTAGTAGTACATAGAGATCGCTGCCTCATAGAGCTCTTTGTACCATTAGAGTACTAAAAAATGTATCATTAGGTATCAGATGAGTACCAACTTCAAAATTGAGACAAGCAACAAAAATGCTCAGTTTTTCTATGAGCTGGTATAGGGTACCTACGTCGTCAATGTTGCCAGTGTTTAACACCTCTGATATTTTACTGTCTAAAATACTGTCTATAATAAAGACTAAATGTTAAGTTAAGCCCCATGTTTCTGTGAAAAGTCTATCAAAATCCGTTAAGTAGTTTTTAAGTGATGCGTGCACAAACTCACAGACAAACAGACAAAAATTCCAAAAATGACTGAAATGTGTTCTATTACTTATCCTTAGACACCCCAAATTTTTTTGCAAATATCTTTAGACTCGCGATGTTTACAATTTTATTTATTAGATATATGTGTTGCGTGAAGTTTGTTGCGCCGTTTCTTCTTCACAGCGCTAACACCTAGGAAGCGGTAGTCGATAAAAATATGACGTGTATAAATGTACCAAGTGTACTCATATGCAATAAATGATTTTGACTTTGATATAGGTATATAAAATATTTCTTTTTCTTATGTTTATGTTTATTAGGAGAACCTCAGGGAAAACCAAGCTTTAATATTTCTTTGACCTCCATCAAGGTCAAAGATTTGAAGAACCACTTATTCTAGATTGAAAATATAACGGTTCTAAGCCAACAACAAATGAAATTACTACAAATGGTTAAAATTGTAGTAATTTCTGTCGAAGGGTATGAAATGTTCTCCAGCTTCTGTATAACAATCGTTATTCCCTTGCAGTGATGCTGCTACCCAGCATCGAGCCTTCCATGGTGCCGGCGGGGGTGAAGCCGCTGCTGGTATTCGTGAACGTCAAGTCCGGCGGCTGCCAAGGGCTGGAGCTCATATCCTCGTTTCGGAAGCTCCTCAACCCTTACCAGGTGTTTGACCTGGAGAATGGGGGGCCATTGCCGGGGTGAGTAAAGTATTAAGGCAGCTTAATTTTGTGAGACTTTGTCGTCTTTCTAGGCCATGATGGGAAGAATGAAGATTAAACTGTGAAGGGAGAAACTTCCCAACTAGCACACTGGTGAGATATGCAGCTATTTTATACCTCAATAGGTCCATAGTGAGAGAATATCGATGTCAGGTGCACTAACACCAATATACCCCCACTATGGACCTGTTTTATAGCATATGTCACCATTTTTTTAGTTTGGATTGCTTGATATGTCTGACATAACGATGCCATAGACTTCAGAATGTACAGGTTTCGCTATATGTCTTCCGTCAACAAAAAGTCAATGCATACCATAATAATAGAATCAGTGGGCCCGATTCTGAAGGCACACATTTAAAATTTGACAGCTCTAAAATTGGTTTCGTCTTTATCTTCATAATACTGTGTGACAAGGATAGCAACAGTTTTAGTGCTGTCAAATATTAACGTTGTCCCTTCAGAATCGAGCCCAGTATCATAGTAATAATCCTTATTTACATTCCGAAAAACTTATTACTACTCCCTGAGACGATTCAACTTCCCACTACGTAGGAAATTCTGTTCTGAACAGTTAGGTAATGTTTTTTCTTTATGGAATGAAGGCATTCGTCTTGTCTTTTGTAAGTGGCCTTTTAATTTCTGTTTAGTTCAAAGACTATAAGTGCGTTACCACCCTAAATGCCGGCGAAAGAAGCCGGACCACAGTAATTCATACATTGCTGGTCCAATCGCTGGTAAAAACGTGATTATCGAGTTGTCCTAACGCAAGTTCCCATTTGGCAGGCTTTACGTGTTTCGTCACATTCCCAACTACAAGATCCTGGTGTGCGGCGGCGACGGCACCATCGGCTGGGTGCTGCAGTGCCTCGACAACGTCGGCCAGGACTCTCAGTGCTCCAACCCGCCCTGCGCCATCGTACCGCTTGGCACAGGTAACGTCCATCACAGACAAAAAATTTGGCATAAATGAAGTGGTAATAAGCACATACAACCAACTTTATAAGTGGGTACTGTCGCCTATTAACTGGTTAGGTCGACCAAGAAGGTGGCCGGTAGCCCACGGACCTGCCCGGTCTTCCCGAAGTGGCGCGTCCCCCGGGGCGGAACACGAGCGGGCCCGCTGGTCGCAAGACTGGCGGGCAGTCCCTCCGCGTGTCCCTCTGATCAGCAGAGGGCACAGTGGATGGGGCAAGGGCGGGCTCAACGCGCATTCACGTGCCGCTGAGCAGGACCGGGGGTATCCCCTGTGTCACCGTCGAGGGCGGCGGGCCCGTCCAGTCGCGAGACTGGCGGGCAAGGCTTCGGCCACCGCCCGCTGACTCGTAACCCGCCCGCTGACTCGTAACCCGCCCCGTAAGCGTCGGGACCGAGGGCCGCCGCCGTTAGGGTGGGGGCCGTGAGGGATGAAAACCTCTATAAACATTTTCGAGGTGGGCCTGCCAGTCGCGAAACTGGCGGGCAATAGCCACGGGCGCGACTTGTCGCGACCATGGGGGCGGATCTCCCGCTCCTGATAACGCTGAAGTGGCGGGAGGTCTTGGGAGCGGAGGGTGGAGGACCAGGTGTGGTGGCGTTCAACTGCAAAGGTCTATGTCCAGCAGTGGACATCTAATGACATGCTAATGATGATGAAAAATTTGAAAGAGAAAGAGTCCAGACCATTGGCGAAATGTTTAACGCAAGACGTTAAATAGCCTTGAATCATAAGCCGCAAATGCTCGTATTTCGTATTATTGTGAACTAAAACACATACAATTGTAAGTTATTAAATCGTATGCGATGGTGCAGGCAATGACCTGGCGCGGGTGCTCCGCTGGGGCTCCGGGTACACGGGCTGCGAGGACCCACTGTCGCTCCTGCGTGACGTCATCGACGCGGAGGAGATCCGCCTCGACCGGTGGACGGTCGTGTTCCACCCGGAGGACAAGCAGGACGAGCCCAGCAAGGAGGTCAACAAGCAGTTGCAGGGTTAGTGTTATATAAGCCACTGGCTGGTGCCCGCGACTTCGTCCGCGTGGACAACTTAACATCACAAATTATTATGTATTTCCCGTAGGAATGAATGGCTTTTCGGGATAACAACTATCCTATGTCCTATTCCAGGACCTAACCTATATGTGTGTCAAGTTTCATCCGGATCCGTCCAGTGATTGAGTAACCAACGTCCAAATATCTAAACTTTCACATTTATAATATAATATTATAGTAGGAGTAGGATTACCAATTATACCAGCACTAAATACCAACCCATTCGCCATTTTTAGAGTGTCAACAGAAACTGACTCATAGCTGATTTTGGCAAAGCTTTTTGTCTTCAACAGAGTGGAGACGCCATACTCAGGCGTTTCTCTCTGGCGAACCTAGTAGGTGCCATATCTAGGGGCATGATCTTGGAGGGGCGCAAAAGTGATCCGGGTTTTCCATGGGCGCAGTTATAGAAGCTCGCATCGCATAAAAGGCTAGTTACGGCACTGCCTAGTCTTACGCGGTATCGAATTGTCCAATCGAATTGTTACAGCGTACAAGTTTGCGTCGGAAGAAAGAGCTATAACGTACGTTACTTCTAGTCGAACAAGCCCGTGTTGCTTTATGGTACTGTCCAAAAATACAGGACTGGTGGTGAACACAGGAACGTATTGGTACTTACAAATGTAAAATTTCCCGAAAGTTATGGAAAAATAAAGTAAATTTCATGAAAATCGTTATTTTGCGAGGTATTTGAGTGAACGTACCTATATGTACAGGTACTTTGCCATAAAATACTGAAAACTAATTGTTTTTGCGTTCTTGCTTTAGTTTGATACGAATTCTAATTCTCTTACGCTACATTCGAAGAACCATTCGGCTCAAAGGACCAAATAAAGTTCATGATGTTTTTAGCTAGAATTTTAATAATCAAATGTCATCAAAACGGTAGGTGTGTCCCTTCGACCACAATAAAACGCGTCCCTTCACAAATTTGTAGAAATCGCCCAAGCATACTGGTAGTAAAGTCAAGTAAAATATTTTTTATCACATACAAACTATATTTTTTTCAAGGTCACCTTGATCGTGTCACTCGGTCCTTGGGCCGAGATTTATTGGGGCCGAATCCTTCAAAACTAACCCTTCCATCCACCATCATAATAACCTCGTCATCGGTGACTAACGTCTCATATTACCGCAGTGCCGTCAGTGATAGTGGGAGCCCAGATCGATGACAACTCGCAGATCCTCGTGATGAATAACTACTTCGGCATCGGTATAGATGCCGATCTCTGCCTCGACTTCCACAACGCCAGGGAGGAGAACCCAAATAAGTTTAACAGCAGGTTAGTGGTTACCCCGCCCTCTAATCAAGGAAATGTTCGGAAATAATTAGAAAATATGATCTCTGAAATCTATAGATACTTTAACTTTTTATTCAGAAATAACATTTTACATAAGTAGGTATTACATTTTAATTAATTACATTTAATGAAACTAAAAAATAGGAGTGCAAAGTCCACAGCACAGCACTCCACATTTCAGTTTCAATATACGTCAAAACCTTTCAGATTGCGCAACAAGGGCGTGTACGTGAAGATGGGCCTGCGCAAGATGGTGGGGCGCAAGATGTGCAAGGACCTGCATAAAGCGGTCAAGCTGGAGGTGGACGGCAAGCCGGTCGACCTGCCGGGCGTCGAGGGCATTATCATTTTAAATATACTCAGGTATGTCACCATCAAATAAAGCTTTTTCACGTCCGGTTAGGCCTTCCCTAGTGAACGCCAGCACACCCGGTCTTCCCCCTCCTCCTCCAGCCGCTTTCGGCCACCTTCTTCAGGTTGTCAGTCCACCTAGAGGCGGGGCGTTCCACGCTACGTGGACCGGTCCTCGATCACCACTTCCAAACTCAGTAAGTTTCAAGTATATAGGTAGCCTACATACACAGACCTCTTACAGTTTAAAACGGAGAAGTTTTCGGCCAGACCCTAATGTTAAAGGTTATACCAATCCAATTACTTTGTTTTTATGAGTATCAGCATTAAGTTGCGTTCTCCGCTGGATCTGCGGGCAAGGGTAAAAGTGTCCCTTCAAACCGGCTGTGTTTTCATAGGTTTCTCCTTTTATGGTCTGTTCTCACTTCTGTCATATAGTTTGTGAGTGAATTATAATGCATGTGACTCGTAACGTCCCTACAGACATTATAGTAGTGACAAATTCGGTTGCAGCAGCACTTGTCGCGAAAGACTGGTTGGTAGGAAGAGGCCCCGGAATTCAAATCCTGCTCGCGAATCCAATTTATCATATACTTTGTTGTCGCCAGCTGGGGATCAGGCGCGAACCCATGGGGCCCGGAGAAGGACGACCAGTTCAACAAGCCGAACCACTGGGACGGCATGCTGGAAGTCGTTGGGGTGACAGGCGTCGTGCACCTCGGCCAGATCCAGTCGGGGCTACGAGGAGCGATGAGGATAGCGCAGGTCAGTACCCCCCCCCCCCCCCCATCTCAATCCCCCCTTTTTTTACACAGCTAAAGGCATCGCATACCCACTCGCCTCGGGAGGACGAGTGAATTATGTCGGGCTTTATACCGACTAAAACCCCGCGGTGGCCATCTTCGACACAGTTCGAGGGACTTCGGGACCACCAAAGGCCCACGCTCCCGGTGCCCAGTACCTGAGCCCCTAGAATTCCGTCTGATGGTGGCTCTTGAAGCTCCACTTTAAGGAGCCCATATCGTAAAGCTCTGTGGGAAAGTCTCAGGATGGTCATTCTGTATATTTTGCATGACCGCAGCAAAAAAGATCGCGAAAACTATATTTATATAATAACTATCTTTTCGTTAGGGGGCCAGTACGACTCCTCGAAACTCTGTGCCCTCATGTAGTCCCAGGAAGGATTCCGATCAGAACTTGCTCTGACCCAATTCATAGCCAAGGCATCTGTTATTTCATGCTATGTCCCGGGAATTAAAGTTTATCAGCCTTTAGATGTCAATTGCTGGACATATTCCTGCCCCAATGAACGCCACCACATCTGGACTTCCACCTTGATCGTATGCAAGTCTTCAATGCTCAGCATTTATCTGTGAGGCCACATATTAACTCTAAGTTGTAATATAACTTGGCCCACATTTTTTACCACAAAAACCTAATAACGATTCTCAAGTTAGAAGCGGACTGACAGACGTCCTGGCGTTTTACAAATATATTGACCGTGTGATATGTTCCAGGGCGGACACATCAAGATTAACCTGAAAAGCGAAATTCCAGTACAAGTGGACGGCGAGCCATGGGTGGCGGTGCCCAGCGAGGTGGTCATACTCAAGTCAGCCTTAAAGGTACGCACCACTAGCCTTTTCGCTTTACTTTCTACCTCTGACAGATCAGCATTAAGTCGCGGAGGCACCATTATAACTAATTGTAATCAAATAGTTGTATTTTAAATTTTTTTAGATGGATTTATCAATAATTACGGTTACCGAAGTATCAGACGCGGGCCTCAGACCAACTTAAAAGTTTAGTTATGTAGTATATCCACAACACCATTAATAGATTACCTTAATACACGTCAACGATCACTATGTACTACTAGATGAAGCGTTCCAAACAATCGCTCTGTTCCATGCAAGTAGCCACAACTCTTTCACATTCACACTGAAACTTGTGCAGTTACTACTCAGAACATTTAATTATTTACTAAATATTGACATTATTTAACCGTAGCGTCAATATTTAGTACTAATTAAATGTTCTGCGTAGTAACTGCATAAGTTTCAGTGTGAATGTGAAAGAGTTGTGGCTACTTGCATGGAACATAGCGATTGTTTGGAACGCTCCATCTAGTAGTACATAGAGATCGTTGATACATGTGCCTCAAAAAACCAGAAGTACCTACCTGGTTATTGGCACTATTATTTCGATTTTCGACTTGAAGTAGGTACTAGTTTCATTGACAATTAAGCTCAATGGAATTGAAATGTTCACTTTCTCATCTAAGGAGCAAAAATATGTAAAATCCATTGTTGTTTTTGGATCTCATGACAAAATAAAGAACTTATTGCCGCAACTAGAATGTCTGTCAGTAATGCTAGATTTGCTAGAAATAATAAAAACCTTTTCATATTGACTCATAGAGTGAGTGAATTCATACTTAGGATGGTGTGATCATTTCTAGTCTTGTAGTTGTATGCATGGATGGTTGCTTCTCCGTATTTACTATCACAATACTTGGGTCCTACGACGATGTGATTCGTTACAAGTCTTTGAGTGCAAGTCATGTTGGGTATTTCCGATTTTTTAAAATTTTCAACAAAAGGAACAAAAACTGTTGGGTATTCCAACAGTAAGTGTAAACAAGGCTATTTTTAGTTTATTTTGACATTTTATCACTTGCATCATTTTGGCAGAGCCACGGTCTCGGATTTGAATCTAACTATGCAGAAAAAAATTACTGAAAATGTATTATTTTGTACTCGAAAATTAGAAATATCTCATATCATTTGTAGTGTCCGAGATATGGCGTGCCCTGCTGTAGTGACATCATTTTGCCAGAGCCACTAACAAAACCGAATATCTTGAAAACGACTGAAGTACAAATTCTAATTTTCGAGTACAAAATAGTACATTTTCAGTTTAAAAAATTCTGCATAGTCAGACTAGACAGAGACAGACTGTGGCTCTGCCAAAATGACGCAAGTGATAAAATGACAAATGTAAAGTTAAAAATACTGTCTCTACCAAAATGACGTAAGTCATTTTATTACAAAATATGGACACTTTGACCGCCGGTTTACTGACTTGGTCATTGGACTCTAGCGCCAGAGGTTGTGGGTTCTAGTCCCACTGGGGACAGACAACTTTGTACAAGTCAGTCTCGGTCTGGATGTTATATTTGTGAATTGTCCAATCCTTGTTTAATTCCCATAGCACAGGGGAAAATCCTAGTTTGGGATTAGACAAGTGTATATGTAATATTTACTATAATAATTACTAGCCTTTTTAAGCTCTTCGTATTTCGGTGTTTTCCAAAATAATATCGATTACAATCGAACGAAACACATCATTGTATGGCTCGATTGATACGCTACATGTTAAGTATCTTCCTACATTTCAAATTAAATAAAAGAACCAAATGTGAATAACATTCAAAATGTCTCCCGAGCCACGTCGCCCAAGCACCAATCCACGCACCGCCTGAATTCCATTACATCACGCAAACCGCATTTTCACTAAACTGATTATAATCAAATGTCAGTACCTACTTACAACATTATAATCGTTACGTTGGTCGTTCAGTTACATATAAGACGACCATCTGACGCTCAACGCAATAGAAGTAACCCATAAAATTCACACAGAAAACAGCAGTTGACACCATAGTTGGTTAGACCAAGAACTCGCTTATAGAAACTGATTACATTAGGTAAGGAAAATTAAGATGCATTATAAATAGTGCTTTGACCAAAAACAATTAGCAATTCTACTCGATCGAATCGAAATGTAGCACACGATTAGCATAGAATATTTTAGATTTCTCTAACTGCTTATAGTGATGAGAGAGATAGATCATCTCGATTCGCGGAAATTGCTAATTAAACTTATTTATACTAGCTAGATACCTGATCGTCATATCCCTGATGGGTAGGTAGTTGATTACATCAGTGTGTGTAGAATCCTGTATGTTGGAATCCATACATATTAATCCTACTGTAGATATTTTCCTACTGGATACATTTTGAATTAGATATAAAAACATTCCGTGTGGTTTCCGGTAGAGTAGAATAGGACCACTCCGACTCTTCCCGTGGATGTCGTACAAGGCGACTAAGGGAATACATTATAAAATATCAATCAGGCCTCCCCAACCCGTCTGGCCAGCGCGGGGAGTGTAGGCCGAATCCTCCGTCTGTCTCCGGCAGATGAGAGAGGGTTGTGCTCCTGCAGTGGAGACAAAAATAACCTGATGATGATAAAAACATGAGACTTTAAGGGATCCATCAAAATGGATACCGGAGCTTGTCCGTCTGTCTGTCCGGCAGACAACTGTAAAAAACTGGACCGATTTAGCCGATATTTGGAACATTTCTTTATACACATTTGTTACTGCTGTTGTTAATTTTGGTACAATAAAGCCTTTACATACATACATATTGTCTCTCGGATAACTGATAACTACCGAGGACCCATTGAGTGAAATGTTCGGTAAACAAGACGTGTAGCGTTGTTGTTAGAATGTTGGAATAAGTAAATTTCTGTAAATAATATATTTTCCAAGATGTTTACAAAAACGAAACAAAAATTGACGGAATCCGAAAATGTTGTTTGACGTACGTTTGCTGACTCTTCATTAAGCTTTAGTGAAAATGCGGTTTATATATAACATACAACTGTCATCAGCCGCGAATTGTAAGAATTCCACTACAACCGTACACGTCAAATGTACCTTAATTCTGGCCAATTGGATAACAAAAATCGTGAACCATGCTACTCTACTTATAATTTTTTGAGTAGTCGTGGTAGCCGAGTGAGATATTTTCGCTTTAAGGTCGAGACCCGTGCCAATAAGGAACTAAGTAGCTGGAGGCAGTAGGCAGAGCCGTCTTAAGAGCACGTTAAACAATCCTCACTTGGCCGAAATTAATTTACATAGCCGTGTCGGAACTAGTTCCGACTGATGGTGGATGGTAGGACATCAAGCTTTGAAGACATTTTTCTATAGATAACCTTCCACTGTTGACGAGGGAACGAACAAATCTCCTACAGAGTACCTACATCACAGCGAAACCTAAAAATATGAAGTTCCTTAAAAGCGTTATTTTTAGAAACATGTCGACAAAGCAGGTAGGTTAGGGGGCGGGGGAAAGGGGGGCGTGTCTCGGGAGTAGAGCCGCCGCTAGAGCTGTGTGTGTACACCGCTACACTACGTGTCCAGGCGACGATGCTGAAGAAAACCAAGCGCGGCGCCGCGGGCTCGGCGGCGGCGAACCCGTGACCCGCCCCTCACGCCTTGCTCGCGCCCGCAGGCTACGATGCTGAAGAAGCGCAGTAAGGTGCGTCGACGGAACACGGAGCCGAGCGTGCCGCCGCCGCTGGTGCTGGTCGGGCACGCGGGGCACGCGGGGCACGCGGGGCACGCGGGGCACGCCGGGCACGCCGGGCACGCCGGCCCCTCCGCGCCCGCGCCGCACTCGGCCGCGCTGCCGCCGCCCCCGCCGGCGCCCGCGCCCCTCGACGACACCTGAATTTGGCTCAGCGAGCGTCTTATCTAACGCCCACGCCCGCCTGGGGCTCAAGGTAGGCGCGTGCGTCGGCCGCTCGCTGGTTGCAGAGTCGCTAACGAGAGCGACATCATTATTTATAACACTTATTGTACATAAATTATAAAAGAAAAAATAATATATACTTAACTAATATTATAAAAATACAATTCTTAGATAAATAGTTTATTTTTAGTAGAATTATGATTTTCAAACTTGTGTAAAATATAAAAAAAAAATATTTAAAACTATGTAATGTAACTTTGTGATTTTTTTACATCAATGTTTTAGGGGAAGTTAGTTGGAGAGTTTGTTTGCTTTAGGCCTTCTCAGGATATAGGTAACTGATGATCTACAATAAATATGTGTAATTAGCAGAGTCGCCGCGCGGTGAGGTACCGGCCCCACCATTACCACCATGACCACCGGTGGCGGTGGCGGTGGCGGTGGGGCGGGGGGCACGTCTCAGACTGACGTTACCGACAGGCGCGCGCGAGCGGAGACGCCTCCCGCCGCCTCGTGCCTGCTGCGCGCCCACGTAGCTATGTTTAATCAGACCCCCAGGTACTCTGGACTAGTTCACCAACTGAATGCTCTTTCAAATGGATATATAATATATTTTACGCAAACAGAAGGGGATAGTGTAGTATATGAATAATAAGTAAATTATACAATTAAATTTTTATTCAATCCTCCCAAGACTTATGACTAGACAAAGCGTTTACCTAATTAACTATATTAGTTACCACTGATTTTCAAACATAGCAGATACATATATAATTCTATGTCGAAGAGGAGTTACAATTATGTGCACCTTTGCCTTTGAGACTGTGCATAGCTTACAAGTAAATGTCAACATCAACAAAATAATATAACCAATTGAATAACAATTTGTAATTATAACTTGACAACTCAACTACGAGCACATTTCATATATGGCTCGAATTGTGTATGTAAATACATAAGTACACGTATAGGAAGGGAATTTACTGTTTTATTTCTCATATATGATTATTTAAAGTTTTATTTACAAAAATAATTTATGTCAATGTAAATCTTCTGTTATACACCTTAATACTACTTGTCACTTTTTTTTATTGTTCACACGAAATATTTTATAAATTCCCTAAGAATGATGCCACAAGCGTTGTGTCAAGAGTGTGTTATGGGAAATAGTAAAATATTAATTATTTTATAATTAGATTAACAAAAACACATTGTTCCAGTATTAAATCCATGTGTTAAAAAGGTCGACGCCAACCATTTGTGCGTTGCAAGAACTAAGCGTAAAACGAAACTAATATGCTAATGATCTTTATTCCAAATGGGCATTTTTTTACTTCTTCAGTTGTACAAAGGTAGGTGTAAGTGGAGTTGTCAAGTAATACTTCAGTAATAGTTGTATAGTGTAATTAATCTGTAGTCTTTATATTTATAAAATTGTATGTAATATTAAACTTTAAAATAAGGGCGATTTCACACCAAGCGGGTTATGAATCCTGCGGGCACGCCGCGCCGCGCTATTGTGCGACAAAGATATTCGTGTGTGTCAGATTTGATTGCTATTTTCATAAGTGCAAACAGTCGAATAACTAATCGCTAGCTGTCGCAGAGATTCAATTAACCGCTTTATGTGAAATCGGTCTGAAGAAGCACTGAAATCCTTAGAGGTCCCACCTCTACCAGGATTTCAGAGCTGAAATCAGTATGTACAAATCAAAAGATTAAATAAATATTATTTATTATTTAAAGGGGATTTTTTTTTACTAAAGTTGCCCCCAAATGTCTTCCAAAAATATCATCACAAACATTTTTTAGTCCTTCAATCCCTCTTTCAATCTTAATTAGGATTCACAACACTGTGCGTTTTCTAATTAGACAACAATATAACTACATTAACATTGACTTAATTGTAACATTCATAGCGCAATTGGGAAAAAATAAGAATATATTGAAGAAAATTGCGTCCATCGATAAGCAGAACTATAACTGCGATATTGTAAAAAAATACATTAAAAATAATTATAAAAAACTGGGACTGCATAGTTATAGCCACACCCCCGCCACTCCATACAAGCGAACAGATTTAATTACCTACTACTACTACAGGCGCACCAGCCTGTCCATACACGTGCGTGTGCGTGTAAATGATAGTAGGGTTGGCTGGCTGACAAATAAGTGCTTTTTCTGAAAGCGTCGATCGCAGTAGTACGCACTGCTAGTCGTCATAGGTTTTGCAGGAGACGATAAACTGGTGGGGAGAGGTGAGACAATAGGCCGAGGTCCTCAGTGAGAAGAATAAAAGGAGGTGCTTGAAAAGGTTGATGAATGTGAGTGAGGCTAGTAAGGTGTGTCAGGATTGCGCAGTGGCAATCCATCGTCTCTGCCTAGGACCAAGGGACCAAGGCGTGAGCATTAGTATGTATGTATGAAAGGTGAGTGTCATTTCTTTACGTAGTAATATTAAATATTTTTTGGTATAGCGCAGTAACTAAAAAGTATAAGACTGGGTATTGATTCACTGTTGGCAGAATTACCCGGCTGCGTCAAAATACATATGGATATAGTATCAGGCTTGTAGCAAACGACTACATTGAGTTCTAAACTCTAATAGATGAGGCCATTTCAAACCCGATTATAAATGTAAATATGTAGTTAATTTACTAAAGTAAGTTAATTACTTTACGGTGGTCGCCCGTAAACACCTGCAAGGGTCTCGGATCGAAACGCGTGCAGTGCGCAGGAATTACGCCGACGGAACGTCTGCCTTTTAATTCGTTACCTGATGATGTAGTGTAAAATCATGCAGTGTCACTGAAGTCAGTAAACGTGTTAACTTTGAAACGGTGTTGAAGCATGTAGCCTCGGCTAGATAGGTTCTCGTACACCGATGAGTCTGACTCGCAAGAGTAAGCTTAGAGCTGGTTTTCCCCCTTGGCAACCACATCATTAGTCTAGGGTTACGACATATATAAAAAATAATTAATGACTAATTTGAAACATATTATCATGACATTAATAAACATATTTGCCTGTACTGTGACTTTTTATTGACTTTACTACCCCCAAAGACCGCAACCCTCATACTATATACCTGGCCCCCTATAACAAGGTGAGATGACAACTGCTTATATAGAATTAAAACGGTCTCAACCAATCAGTTAATAATGATATACACAAAAGAAAGATGTAAGCTACAAATTTACTACGTAGTAAAACCTACTTTGTAACCTACATAACCATAATTTTTACATGAGCAGCAACGAACGATTGCTACGGCGGCGCAGCGCGCGTAGCTTTGCGTAGGCTTTCCTAATTATAAGAACACAATGCGTTAAGATGCACGAAAGGCATGTTGTGAGTACTTAAAGAGTGCGAATATCGAATCAGAATATAATACAAAAAAAACGTAAGAAATTGTTAGATCACAAAAAACAATGGCAAGTGCATCGGGACAAATGTATGGCGTATTTTTCATTTTAAGATGGCGCCTGGAACGCGTATACACCACACTCGTGCGGTGGCGGTGGCTGCCTGCGGGCAAGGCGCGGCCTAGGCTTCACACAAAGTTCTACCGGAGGCCGCGTCTTCCCAGTTTCAGTGTGGGGTTCTCCATACAATTCCATATACCATAACCGGCCGCCACTGCCACTGCTGCAGTGTGTGGGTGGCTTAACTCTTTCACTATTAATGAGTTAGCTTCCCGCTGGGGACAGACAAACTTGTATTGGTTATGGTCTAGGTGTTATACATACATATATCTTGGAATTGTTATGTTATGTATCATTCTCAATGTACAGGTAATTAGAAAAGTGTACGTAACATTATTTTTTCACCTTTTCTAGGAACACTGTTCTAATCTGAAACTGTTCTAAGCTCAGCGACAGTAAACGACATATATGCAAAGGTACTCTAAACAATATATATTCTTCAGACACATTGAGAAGTCCAGGGGCCTTCGTAAAACGAAATGAACACTAGTAACTTATTACTTCATAATTACTTACTCAAAGAAAAAACTTGATTGACTTCTGTTAGTAGGAGTGCCGCCGTTGGTAAAGCCTTTCCTGGGGAACAGAAAAAAATTTACTAAATCAGATAGTTTAGTCAGAAATCTTTATCAACATAGGAGGCATTCTATTAGGAGGCATCTAATAGAATTGCTTAGAATGGCCACCTCCAATCTTTCCGTGGGTGTCGTCAACGCGACTAAGGGAGTCCACCAGGGACGCAGCAGCGTTCTCCTGTGTATATTAAGATCATTACTGCGATCAAAATCCTCCAAGCGTGGTGATTATGGTAAATCCCCCAATGACAGCCCACCAAAAGTAGCATTCCATTGGGGAGGCTCATGTTCAGCAGTGGAGTACGTCCTATATATAGGACTACTATAGGCTGATGGACACATTACAGAAACTGCCAGTATATTGAACACTTGTTATGTTGTGGATGGAAAAGAGTGCGTGTTGAGAAGCGACGAGTGAGCGGAACGGCAATCGTGGTATAACGAGTATCCGTGGCATACTAGCGTTCAGAACTGGAGCAGCGTATGTTCAATACTCAATTATTTTGTAACTACTGGTTTGATTTAAATAATTTAAAAAGAGAATTAATTATTAAGCATAAGGATGGAAGAGCGAGGCCCTCGGGCACAGACATCTATATGTCTAAAAAGAGGCCCCAAATATCCGCTGGAACCCCTAATAAAAATAAACATTTTTTGTATTCGTAGGAAGACATAAGGAACGCCGTACAGAATAGATTTAACGAATATTCTTTAGCTTGACGTATGACGTACCTATGTGTACGCGGGCACGTGTGCGGGCGCCAGCGGGCACGTGGCGCGCGCGCTGTAGGCGCGCACGCGGCTGAAGGCGAAGGGCGGGAACTTGCCGGCCGACAGCTCGAACTGCGTCCACTGGTCGCGGCGCGCGCACACCGCGTAGCGCCGCCACGACAGCTGGAAGTTGCGCCGCGACCGCACCGCGCGCAGCTCCAGCTCCTGGCGGCCGCGATAATCATTACATAGATAAACTCTTTATTGCACACAAATTAGGAATAACAATAAAAATAGGTACAGATTTTTGGAAAGTGTACCTAGGCGGACTTATCGCTTAAAGCGATGTCTTCCAGACAACCTCTCTCAGAAGGAAAATAAGAAAGACATAGCGATAGAATACTAACCAATTAAATTTACATAACAAATATTACTAAATAAATATGCTCGATTGTGCTCATAATATATACTACCTACATTAATATATTACATACAAATATGCTTAAATAGATATACATACATATATAGTTTATAATAAAAAAAAACATACCGTACGTGATACATATAATCATTATTGTCCAGCTCATCTTCAGCAGTAGCAGGTAGTCGTGGTAGCCGAGCTGGAAGTGCGCTCGCCTTGCGTTCATGAGGTGGAGAGTAGAGGTACCGAATACTTTTCGGAATTTATATACGTTTTATTATAACCACAGGCTTTTCGGTGAAGGAAAACAGAAAACCTACTAAACAATTTGAAGTTTACCAACCCGCACTGGGCTAGCGTGGTCGAGTCCTCGGTGAGAGTCCTCCTCGACAGTGGGGACATGTTAACAGACTGTTGTTTATTTTAATCTCCAGTGGACTTCGGCGAGTTATTCCCAAATGATACTTAACCACATTGTCGTGTGGTTTCCGGTAGAGTAGAATAGGACCACTCCAACTCTTCCCGTGGATGTCGTACAAGGCGACTAAGGGAATATTATAAAACATCAGTCAGGCCTCCCCAACCCGTCTGGCCAGCGCGGGGAGTGTAGGCCAAATCCTCCGTCTGTCTCCGGCAGATGAGAGAGGGTTGTGCTCCTGAAGTGGAGACAAAAATAATCTGGTGATACTTTTTTGGTTTATCTCAAAGGCCCCACAGGGCTTCTTTGATGGCCACATAATATACTGATATACTGGACACTATCGGTTGGTCCATCTGTCGCTCCTACAGTATTTCCCCCTGGAGCAATCCATGTATTTCTACTACATTATGCAAACACCCTTATAGTTTTAAACAGTCGTGTCGACAATGCCAAGCCGTCGATATCAAGGAGATAATATATGAGTACTCGATATACATCCTTCATGCACTTATTTCAAGTAGGTAAATATTGTCCATTTATTAGCTTGATCGTTAGACTCGAACGCCAGAGGTCGTGTTATCGATTCCTACATTTTTATTATTTATCAACACTTCTGTTCATATCAGGCCTTAGACAGTTCATATTAGCCTTCCCCAATGAACGCCTCCACACCCGGTTCTCTGCTCTCCGCATCCAGCCGCTTCCGGCCACCTTTTTCAGGTCGTCGGTCCACCTGGCAAGCCTTCTGTAGTGCTAGCTACAATGCATTATAGTATTCTAAAATTTTAATATTTCAATTATAATTATTTCAAATTATATTGCATGCATTATGAAATTTTATAAATGTATGAGTATATACATATAGTACTAAAATTTGCACGCCATGAATGGCAGAATATGAGAAACCGTTTTCATTGTATACCATATCATTTTTACCATATTCTAGCAAATAAATATTTCATTTCATTTCAGAGCATCCCATTGAAGAACAAAGGGAGGTGCATGAAAAGGTTGATGAATGTGAGATAGGCTCGTGAGGTGTGTCAGGATCGCGCAAAGTGGCGATCCATCGCCTCTGCCTACCCCTGTGGGAATTATATATGTATGTAAATAAATACTGTCTCACCAAGTGGAAGGTCTGCTCCTGCGGTTCGTGGGCGTCCTTGCGCCGCGCGCGGAACCGCGTGTTGTTCGCCTGCACAGCCTTCTTCTCGCCGCCACTCTTCTTAATCACTACCACCACCTGACGACATTAATTTATTAATTGAATCGTTGATTTCACAAAAGCACGAAAGGCATACAACTTTTTCATGAAAAGGTTAATAAAACAGTACTATCTGTTTCAAGAAATATTGTACTTAATAAAATAAAATTTGAAGGACTTTATGTAGCCACAAAATAACGGTTATATTACTGCCGAAACTCAAGTGTCGTTCCATATCAGAATCATCACTTTCTATAGCTACAACTGTTTTTCTACTCTATTATACTACTACTTCTACTTTATAATATAGTATCACAGAGCTGGTACGATGATGAAGGTAACAATAAGCCAATCGAGTTTGGCTTATCTCACTGATCTAAATAAGATATTTAGTTAAATTAGTGTTTTTCTTTCAAGCTTTATTTTAACACCACCAGTCGCCCATGAGACAATGATCCACAATGATAGTTACCTCGTCGCCCATGAGACGTTAGTGATCCACAATGATAGTTACCTCGTCGCCCATGGGACGTTAGTGATCCACAATGATAGTTACCTAGTCGCCCATGTGACGTTAGTGATCCACAATGATAGTTACCTCGTCGCCCATGAGACGTTAGTGATCCACAATGACAGTTACCTCGTCGCCCATGAGACGTTAGTGATCCACAATGATAGTTACCTCGTCGCCAATGAGACGTTAGTGATGCACAATAATAGTTACCTCGTCGCCCATGAGACGTTAGTGATCCACAAAGACAGTTACCTCGTCGCCCATGAGACGTTAGTAAACCACAATGATGGTTACCTTGTCGCCCATGAGACGTTAGTGATCCACAATGACAGTTACCTCGTCGCCCATGAGACGTTAATGATCCACAATGATAGTTACCTCGTCGCCCATGAGACGTTAGTGATCCACAATGATAGTTACCTCGTCGCCCATGGGACGTTAGTGATCCACAATGATAGTTACCTCGTCGCCCATGAGCCGTTAGTGATCCACAATGACAGTTACCTCGTCGCCCATGAGACGTTAGTGATCCACAATGATAGTTACCTCGTCGCCCATGCGAGGTTAGTGATCCACAATGACAGTTACCTCGTCGCCCATGAGACGTTAGTGATCCACAATGATAGTTACCTCGTCGCCCATGAGAGGTTAGTGATCCACAATTATGGTTACCTTGTCGCCCATGAGAAGTTAGTGATCCTCAATGATAGTTACCTCGTCGCCCATGAGACGTTAGTGATCCACAATGATAGTTACCTCGTCGCCCATGAGACGTTAATGATGCACAATAAAAGTTATCTTTTCGCCCATGAGACGTTAGTGATCCACAACGATAGTTACCTACCTTGTTGCCCATGAGACGGTAATGGCCCGCCATGATGCCACCGGTCTTAGCACCGCGGTGCTTAAGGTGCCCCACGCACGCTGCTGGCTCATCAGGAGTCGTCCACATCAGCACTAGGCCATCCGGAAAGAACCTGAAAGCAATGAGATAGTGTAAAGCAAAAACAAATAAAAAAATAACACTAAGTAATTAGAGACGCATTCCTTGAAGCAATCTTTAGCGTGGATTTTAATCGTAATCACCATACATTTAACCATACCCCATCAGACCCAGCGTCACTTAGCTGCTTTTGGTTCCCTTTTCCGAATGGCTGGTCATGTTCCGCATGTCATCATCAGCCTAAATACGTCCACTGCTGAACACAAGCCTCCCGAATAGAATGCCACTTTTGGTGGGCTGTCCATTGGGGGATTTGTCATAATCACAGACGGATTGATGTCGCAATAATGATCTTAATCTACAATCGCATGGTCGCCTTAACGATACTCACGGGAAGACGGGTTGGCCCTATTCTAAGCCGGGAACCGCATTCAATTACCTTTGTTATTAACGTTTTTGTGAGGACAAGAAGGTCATTCCATGGCTCAAAATCGATTTTGTCTGATCAGATCAGCTGGACTAATCTTCAGATAAGATCTAGCCGAGATACGTGGTCTTACTGAGAATTTGGGGAAGGCCTATGTCCAACAGTCTGGATCATAGCCTAGAGTTGTTAATGTCCCAAAAGGTGGAAATAAATGAGTATAGTATGAGTATGTATGTATGTAAACGCTATATTTTACCAAAAATCACAACAATAATAAAATAGGAATAAAACTGTGTACAAAGGCGGACTTATCCCGGGATCTCTTCCAGTCAACCTTGGAGTAACCAAAATGACAAGTATAATGCGTTTAATGAGTAATGAGTAAACTTTATTGCATTCCATGGTGTTAACAGATAATAAAAAGACAGAGTTCTCATGGACCCATTTGGGCACAGCAAGTAGGAGAGAGGAGGACCAACAGTATTGTCGACGTTATCAAGTTGTTTAATACATTATGTACATAAATGTACTCGTATTATGCATTATTTGTATAAATAATATTTTTATTTTATTTGTTGCATATCTGTTTGTTATCTAATTTTATCATAATTTATCATTTAGGTATTCATTTAATGTGTAGTAGCTTTTGGAAATTAATAGCTGTCTCAGGTATTTGTTAAATATCTTATTGTTAGTTTCTTCTTTTATTATTTCGGGCAGGTGATTATATGTTTTTACTGACATGACAAGAGGGCTGGACGAGTGCAGTCCTAACTTAGAAGTAGGTTGCATCAGTCTGCTTTTATTGCGTAGCGGGTATTTCGTAGGTATGTCTCCTCGGGTTTTGTAGAAGTTTGGATGTTTACGAACGAATTTGCAAATTTCTAATATGTATATACACGGCAATGTAAGGATCTTTTGTTCCTGAAAATATGGTTTGCAACTCGATATTTGCTCTATATTGAAGAGAATTCGGATAAGTTTCTTTTGCAAAATAAAAACGGTGTGTGCATCCGTGCTATTTCCCCACATGATGACACCGTAGCTGAGCCAAGCGTAAGCATATGCATAGTATGTAACTGTTGCAGTTTGTAAGTCTGTTGTTTTTTTGATCTCGCGTAGTGCGTATGTAAATCTAGATAGTTTTGTTCGCAATTTTTGGATATGTGACTTCCAGTTTATATGAGTATCTATATTTAGGCCAAGTAATGTAAATTCATTTACAATTTCTAATTTTATGTCGTTACAATGATAGTTAATGTTTAATAAATTTCTTTTTTGATATGGATGGAAAGTAATTATTTTTGTTTTTGAGTAGTTAATTTCGAGATTGTGTTCGTTCATCCAATTCGTTATATTATTTAATATGGATTCCAGTTTTTTCTCGAGATTAATACTATCCTTGCATGAAGTTATGAGGGAGATATCATCCGCGAATAGAACACACGGCTCTGTCATGATTTTCGGCAGGTCGTTTATATAGATAAGAAAAAGAAGACATCCAATGACACTTCCCTGTGGGATTGAGGCATTGATGATCATTTTGTCTGAACGGACGTTTCTTATCTCGTTTGTCGTATTGTTGAAAAATTCAATTTCTACGAACTGCTCTCTGTTCTTTAGATATGAAGCTAACCATTTGTGAGCTGGTCCGCGAATACCCACCCCGTATAATTTGTCTAATAGTATTCTATATTGTACTTTGTCGTATGCTTTAGTCATGTCTAATAGTATCCCAATAGCGTATTTTTGGTCATTCATTATATTGAGGGCTTCCTGAATATATCTGAACACTGCTAAGGTTGTGGATCGTTTTTTCCTAAAACCGTTTTGGCTATCATCAAATATTTCATATTTTTCACAAAAGCTATACACACGATCGCACATTGCTTTTTCAAACACTTTTGAAGCTGTTGGCAATAGGGCAATAGGCCGATAGTTGTTTGGGTCTGTTTTCATCTGTTTTTTGTGGATTGGTTTGATTATAGCTGTTTTTAGTAAATCAGGGAACACACCTTCATTGAAGGACTGGTTTATTAGCAGACAAAATGGTAGAGTTAATTCATTCGCGCATTGTCGTAACAAAGCAGGTGGGAGCTCGTCCATACCGTGGCTTTTTTTATTTTTGAGGTTTTTTATAATGTTGTGCACCTCGCGGTAGGTTACTGGACTAAGATACATGGTGTTCGTAACGGGGCGGAGCACGGGGCGGCCTCGAGGCTCGCCTGCGTCCGAGGCTCGTGTCCCGCCAATGGATGCAAAGAACTGGTTAAAAGTGTTGGCTACATGTTTGGGTTCAGAGATTGGAATGTTATTTATTTCTAATTTAATATTGGATTTTGTATTATATCTAATAGTTTTCTTGCTCGTACGTTCATTAGTACGTTTAGTACCAAATTTGGATAAAGAAATGTACTAGATGTGTCTGAACTAGGCAAGTACTTGTTTAACAGATCACCAGGCTCTCGCCTCTCGGAGTCATAATAATCTTTCAAATATAAGTCCAACTATGGAGTGTGAGCAAATATCATCAAAACAGATATTATGCAGTTCTTGTTGAGCGTGTATGAAAGTGTGTGTGAATGTATGTGTGTGGGTGGGAAGTGGCTGCGAAGTGGTTTCTAGTCACCTGAGATAGCGGTAGTAGTCGACGAGGTACCAGGGCCGGTAGAACTGGTCCTGGAAGGAGTGCTCCCCGTGGCGCAGGTAGGTGGTCTTGCTGATGTAGCAGCCGTGCAGCTGCAGGCGCGGCCGCTCCACGTACATCTGGCGCCAGCTGCTAAAGCCGTTGGCGCGGGGCGTGCCGCACTCTATCCCCCATGTCCTGATGATGGACTCATATTATTTATTGTATACAATCAGATTGACACTTCGACGGACAGAACTGGCAATTTTTGCGATCGCCAACCCTCAGCGCATTTTGATCAGCATGTCAATTTTAATTTTAATGACGACCTACGTGGTGGAATGGGGTAGCTCTCGGACTGTCATGTCGAAGATTGCGGTTTGGATCCCGCTAGGGGCAAATGTTCGTATGATAAATATGAATGTTTGTACCCAAGTCTTGGATGTTTATAAATTTATTTAAGTATGTGTATCCGTTATCTAGTAACCATAGCATAGGTTTTGCCTAGTTTGGGACTGGATAATTGGTGTGAATGTCTGACATATTTATAATTTGTTTATAATTTTACAAAGAGAATCAAGTATAATACATGTTCTAGGGCGAAACCACTGACTCCAAGACACATAGGCACTAATACGTCCGTAGTGTTTAACTAGGTGGCCAGACTTCTCTTGGCCACACCAAACCCCCAACCCCCCGATTGACCACTTTGGTCATAATTTCTTTGCTACACTCCCATTTGCTAGAGGGGAAATGGGACTGCTCTTCCTACTTTGACTTTTTACTTCTTTAAATTTAATTTTACTGGGGCCAAGGTAGCGTAAATTTTGGGTCTCGCCCTACCTTCACTGGTAGGTGTTATGTGTTGCGTACCTCCGTTGATCCTCTCTCAGAAAAGTTGCGGAGGGAGAATGGTGAGGAGGCGGGAATGACTCCAAGACTAGGCGGGAAACTGTTTTTTAGGGCCAGTTAGTTTTTAAATTAATTATAATGTATTTTACGGCTCTGGAAGCAAAGTCATTTTGAGCCGGTATTAGATAGTTTTTCACCTCATTCAAGATTTTCCCTTGCTAAACTTGATAGTAAGCTTTAGTAAGGTTAAGGTTAGGAAGTTTTCTGATTTAAGAAGATCAGCTTAGTCACGTTTATTTATGATTCCTTCATAAGTAAACACACACGCACAGACATTTGTTGCATAATATACTATCACTGCTAAAAACTAAAGCCCGAAGTATACATTATTTTTGGAAAAACAAATACACAGCAGTTCTCCAAAAAAATGCGGGCCCAGTCAGTATAAGCCAGTGTGTAAAGATATCAGACCCTCCACCTCCCATAGCCTTTCGACATTGAGGTATCAACGTTGGAGGAAAGTAAAGACTCTTACATGTTGATGATGTATAATAAGAATGAATATAATTGATTAATCTAATGAGAAATTACAATGTATATATACGAAATAATAATGTCTACTGAGGAGAGTTAAACTGACCGACATCACGTATACACGGAAAACGTTCTAGTCATTCTTGCTGACTGTTCTTCGTGCCGTCTAAAGGTTTATGTGGAAATGTTGGTACAGACATCTAGGCCATATAGGCCGAATCACGGCGGGAGGTGCTTGGGACTTACTCAGGTGCTCTTTCCCGGACACCCTGCTTGATCCCCCTACAAATAAAATAACTCTGTCCTTTGTCCACGCCCACGGCTTCGTCGTCGGGCTGTCCATTCCGTGTCAGTCATGTAAAATCAGTTAAATAAATAAATATTGCCTTGCTCTACTCCGATTTTTCTTTTTCCTCGCTCTTTGTTTTTTTAATAAATAAATGATATTTTTATTTTTTTATTTTTTTATTTTATTTAGTAAACAACAATCACAGACAATATATTACACCATAGTTATAGGTACACATTCCTATTTGGGCAAGCTTCAGCTTCTATGAGGGTGTATAGATATGAAAGAGGTTATAGCTCACTTGACGCAGATGGAGCGCCATATGTCGGTCTCGTGGGCGGCGACGTACAGGCCGCGGCAGGTGGCGGCCAGCCGCTCCAGCGACACGGCGTCCAACTCGGCGCCCACCACCCACCGCACGAGCAGCAGCACCACCTCGTACGGCAACCACGACACGTGCGCGCCCTGCACACACACACACACACACACACCACATTAGGCACAAGCACGCAACGCTCTGCGTGTGCGTCCTGCCTGTCATGACCTACGGTGCAGAAACGTGGACACTGACGGTGGGCCTGATCCACAAGTTCCAAGTCGCTTAGCGAGCTATGGAGAGGGCTATTCTCGGGGTTTCTTTGAAGGAATGATTCGTAATGAGGAGATTCGACAAAGCACGAAAGTCACCGACATAGCCGAAAGGATTAGTAAGCTGAAGTGGCAGTGGACGGGGACATATGCCGCAGAACCGACGGCCGTTGGGGCAGACGAGTTCTGGAGTGGAGACCGCGGATCGGCACTCGCAGGGGGGAACGCCGCGCCGCCAGGTGGACCGACGACCTAAAGAAGGTGGCCAGTAGCGACTGAATGCGGAGGGCGGAGGACCGAGTGTGGTGGCGTTCATTAGGGAAGTCCTATGTGGAGCAGTGGACTTGCAGAGGCTGATATGATGCGACGCTTTGCCGAGTGGCTCCCGGCTTGGAATAGAGCCACCCCCAATAATCCCGTGGGCACAGCCCCGACACTCCATACATTCGAATAGATATAGTCACCTACTATTTTTACAGGAGCACCAACCTCTAAGGTGAGAGGGGGACAACGTTATACGTCAACACATAAATGCTTTCTTTCTCTGGCAGTCGTACTACAACCCGTGCTCTATTTTGCGGGCGACGTTAAACTGGCGGGGAGAGGTGAGTGACCCTTCTCTGCGTAGTAATTTAGGGATTGCACCAGGGGTGGGCAGCAGCGTTTATTAATATCATTACTGCGATCACCAATCCGCATGCCAAGCGTGGTGATTTTGCAAATCGGACAGCCTACCAAAAGTGGCATTCTATTGGGCAGGCTTATGTTCAGCAGTGGACGTATATAAGTTCACCAAACGGCACTGTGTCAGTCTGGTTTAGTTGAGAGGGTAGGTCTGTGCCCCAACAGTCAGGATATTAATTCAGGAAATTTTTGATTTGAGACGTACCTTGGTAGGATGCGCCGGTTCGCAGAGGCGGCCCCTCCTGGCGAGGATGCGCTGCAGCCGTGTCAGCAGATCCTCTCCCTCCACCGCATCCTCATCGTCGCTGGGCGAGCAGTTGTCGTCCACCGGCTGCGCCTCCTCCGTCTCAGTCTCAACTGTGGACAACGGCAAATATATTAACAGTCTAGTTCATCTATACTATATTATATTAATGTTATAAAGAGGTAAAGTTTGTGAGGTTGTAGGGGGTAATCTCTGGATCTACTGAACAGATTTTGAAAATTCTTTTACCAATAGAAAGCCATGTTTTTTGTGAGTGTCATAGGCTATATAATTAATAAAGTTACGTGGTCCACGCGGACGAGTCGCGGGCAAACAGCTAGTATCTTCTATATACGAGTAGCTCTCGAACAAATCACAATGCGGTGCCCCGAACTTCCCGTGACCGTGAACAACTGATGATCATCATCATCATCATGTCAGCCTTTAGACGTCCACTGCTGGACATAGGCCTTCCCCAATGAACGCCACCACACCCGGTCCTCCGCCCTCCGCATCCAGCCGCTTCCGGCCACCTTCTTTAGGTCGTCGGTCCACCTGGCGGCGCGGCGTTCCCCCCTGCGAGTGCCGATCCGTGGTCTCAACTCCAGAACTCGTCTGCCCCAACGGCCGTCGGTTCTGCGACAGATGTGGCCCGCCCACTGCCACTTCAGCCTGCTAATCCTTTCGGCTATGTCGGTCACCTTCGTTCTTCGTCGGATCTCTTCATTACGAATCATATCCTTCAAAGATACGCCGAGCATAGCCCTCTCCATAGCTCGCTGAGCGACTTGAAACTTGTGGATCAGGCCCACTGTCAGTGTCCACGTTTCTGCACCGTAGGTCATGACAGGCAGGACGCACTGATTAAAGACTTTTGTCTTTAAGCATTGTGGAATTGGCGAAGTGAAGACTTGACGCAATTTTCCAAATGCTGCCCAGCCCAACTGGATTCTTCTGTCAGCTTCCCTATCAAAATTGTTCCTACCCAACTGTATTGTCTGTCCTAGGTAAACGTACTCCTGAACAACTTCGATATTGACATTATCGACGATCACCGGGCTTAGGTCGACGTGTGAGTTGGACATGACTTTCGTCTTGTCTACGTTCATCCTAAGACCTACTCGTCTGGAAGAGCAGTTGAGGCTGGTCAGCATTCCCTCGAGATCCTGCAGCGACTCTGCCATCACAACTATGTCGTCTGCAAATCGAAGGTGTGAGATGTGTTCGCCGTTTATACTTATGCCCCGTTCCCTCCAGTTCAGTGTTTTAAAGACATCCTCCAGTGCGCTGGTAAACAGTTTCGGGGATATAACATCCCCCTGTCTGACCCCCCTCTGCAACTGGATTGGCTTTGTCTGCTGATTCTGGAGTTAAACGGTCATTGTGGCAGCGTTATACAGGCATCTCAACACCTCGATATATCGCCAATCGACTTGGCATCGCTGCAGGGAATCCAGAACAGCCCATGTTTCGATGGAGTCGAAGGCTTTCTCGTAGTCCACAAATGCAAGACACAAGGGCTGGTTGTACTCTTCGGTCTTTTGTATAACCTGCCGCAATGTGTGGATGTGGTCTACGGTGCTGTAGCCTTTTCGAAACCCAGCCTGTTCCGGAGGTTGAAAGTCGTCAAGTCTTCGGGCGAGACGGTTCATAATAACCCTCGAGAACAGCTTGTAGACATGGCTCAGGAGCGAGATCGGCCTATAGTTCTTAAGAAGTGCAACAACTGACGATTAGATTAGATTAGATTTATTTATTTCACTTTTACATCTTAAAAATTCAATTTTACATGTCATTCTAGTATGGTAAAATGGATCGTCATAAAATAAAATAATGTATAAATTACAATGTCAACAATTCAAATAATGTCATAGTATATAACATACTATCTATGTCAGTATATAATATTAAAATAAAAATTTAAATATGCATGGCATAACAAAAGATTTCACTCAGAATCATTTAACATGGCAGGACGAGTCTTCCCCACTGCGCCACCGACGCTCTGAGCAGAGAATATTAAATATTACTACGTAAAGAAGCGACACTCACCTCCAGTTTAACATCGCCCGTAAAATAAAGAACGGCGCGAAGTACGAAAGAGAAGCACTTATGTGTTGACTTATAACGTTGTCCCTCTCTCGATAGTTTATCCGCGCGCACAAACGTGTACGGACAGGTTGGTGCGCCTGCAATAGTAGTAGGTGATTAAATCTGTCCGCTTGTACGGAGTGTCGGGGATGTGCTCCGAGTGTATGTCTATAATAATAATAATCATCATCAGCCTATATACGTCCACTGCTGAACATAGGCCTCCCCAATAGAATGACACTTTTGGTGAACTTTCCATTGGGGGATTGGCCATAATCACACGCTTGGCAGACGGATTGGTGATCGCAGTAATGATCTTAATATACACAGGAGAACGCTGCTGCCCATCCCTGGTGCAATCCCTTAGTCGCCTTGACGACACCCACGGGAAGATTTGGGGTGGCCCTATTCTAAGCCGGGAACCACACAGCATATAATAATAATCATAAAAATTTTCTCCTTTTAGGTTCGGAGAGTCTGTGTTAGGAGGCACCGCTCTTCTTTACAAATATTGTTTCGTATTGTATATAATACGAAATATATCGAGATATATTGTATCGTTTCTTCTTATATTAACAGGTAACTTATTTCTACATATTATATTATAGTCCATTTTCTATTGGTTTTCTATTGTATGGAGAGGTTTACAATTATGAGCAGAACAATGCCACTTGGCACGGGTGTCATGCACGTCAAACCGAGCCCAAAAAGCCTGGTAGGCAGACACAACTTCGCGACAGGTGCTATGCTATGGTCTATGTACTAACTCTCTTCTCCTACAAACCAACGAGGTAACAGCTAAAAAAATACCTTCGGGCGTGTCGCCCCGGAGCTCAGAGCTCTCGTACAGCCTGGTCTCCACGTCGGGCAGGATCTGCATGGCGCGCTTGTAGTGCTGGATCGCCTCGTACAGCTTCCCTCCGCGCTCCATCTCCACTCCCCGCAGAAACAGCTGCTTCGCCTGCATAAGTG
This sequence comes from Esperia sulphurella, assembly GCA_947086405.1. Taxonomy (NCBI): domain Eukaryota; kingdom Metazoa; phylum Arthropoda; class Insecta; order Lepidoptera; family Oecophoridae; genus Esperia; species Esperia sulphurella. Next base: position 2,845,199 of record OX352261.1, read on the forward strand.
AATATACAATATGAAGGTATAAAACCTGACAATCAAATGCTGCTGCAAAATTACCTTCTCACCTTTGTTACCATATCAGCCTATCGACTACCTCTTGCCTTTCCCAATAACTCCAACCCGGTCCTCCGCCCTCCACATCCAGCTGCGTACCGGACCGTGGGTTCCACTCTAGAACCCGTAATCTCACATTCAGATGTAGCCACAGACCACCTATGTCACCCACTGCCACTTCAATTCTTAACTTTTCTAGGGTCACCTTAATTAGGCAACATACACAAATCTTCCACAATTCATATAAGAGTAAAAAAATAATAAATTTTCGCTAATGCAACATCTTATTTTTTAGTTATAATACCGCCGCCAGGTAGCCGAAAGCGACTGGATGCCGAGGACTGGGTGTGGCGGCATTAATTGGGAAAGGCTTAATTACAGCAGTGGACATGGAAAGATGGATACAATTGTGCTACTTGTCTTGGTATTTTTTACACACTATTATAAATTTATCAATTAAAAAATACCCGATCTTCCTCAGTCAAGGGCTCCGAGACCTCCTGCTTTGGAGGTGGTTCTCTTTGCGGGGACGGAGTGGCCCCCAGTTCACGCTGCCACTGCTGCCGGAAGGCTGTCAGCTCATCCTCATTGTCTTTTTTCTAAAATAATGGAAGAAAATGAGTTGGTTTACTTACATTTTACTCTCTTGGCTTCGGTCCAGTTTTGGGTACAATCAAAATAGTGTTTAAAATAGAATAACCCAATTAATTTAGTAATTAATCTACAAATAGAACAATGATTTACTTTACTTTTCATTTTGACTTCATGAAACTGCTAAGATTTAATTAGTAACATAGTACTCAGAGTGGCTTTTGTCCAAATGCTGCAGGTTTGTGGGCGAAAGTGACCGATTATCATCAGGCAGGTTGTCTATTGGCCACCCTAGAATGTAGAAACAATTTCAGATATACGACGATGCACTCCATAACTCGCATAACAGCCGTGGGCAAAACTAAAGTGGGACTAGGCAGGTCACGTATATCGCCGGCTCTGTGGGCTGGGGTGGGGAATATAGATATGGTATCCCCTGTCTGCCATACAAACCAACTAAAAGGGGTAATCGGGAATGCGGGTGCACAGAGCGGGGGCTCTGTCTCCCCCCGAGACGGGCAGCAGGAGCGCGAGAGAGGGACACCGAAAGCAATCTTAATTGATCCCAGAGAAAGTTTGCGCGCCAGAGATGGCCACCGTTGGGGTTGATCTGTGGGAGTCCAGCATATTCTAGGCGAGTATGTATGCATAAGGCATTTCACCATGAAAAACACTTGGAAAGATGTGTGAAGGTATCTACGCAATAGGTGCCACAAGATAGTCATTTTATCATACTACAGACCAGAGTGGAGATGTAGGAATGAACTGGATGGTTTCTTTCAAGGATGGACACAAAAGGCTTTCGATGGGGATGGGAAGAAAAAGACAGAAGCAGTTACAATACCCATAATTACGAAAATAAATGTCTTTTAAAAAATTATGCAGTTGAAAATTAATATTATACCTCAGAAATGTCAGAAACAGTCAATTGCTCGAAAACTTCACTGGCCCCCAAGACTTCTATTGAATGAGAGGAAGAAGAGTCATCTTGGTCCTCTCCCTCACAATCACTGCCAGCGCCGCCAGCTCCCGAGCTACTAGTTGATGCCTGAAGAAATTTCAGTTTTAAGAAATTTTTGTAAGTTATCATTTGCAAAATCACACTATCATCAGTGGTCCAATACTCAACATAGGCCTTCAATACTTTCTGCAGTCGATCTATATGTATTTTCTTGTAATTTTCCATATTACTTGTCCTTTCGGTTACTCTAAGGTTGACTGGAAGAGATCCCTAAGTGGGATAAGTCTGCCTTTGTACACAGTTTAATTCCTATTTTTGTTGTTGTTATTTTTGGTACAATAAAGCGTTTACATACATACATACATACATTATTATTATCAACACACCTGCCTAACACACAAATGCAAAGAACTCGTAGATTTTAGAATGTGGAGGACATTCTAAAAACTAGGAGTTCATTGCATGTGTGTTTCAGGCAGGTGTGTGTCAGGTTATAACTTTGTGAATGTTATACCCAGTTCACCAATTAAATTCAAGTACTCTTTATTGCACAATAAAACTACAAAGGTACAATAATAAATCAGCTTACACATATACATCTAGGACTAGAAGGTGGTCTTATCGCTAAAAGCTATATCTTCGAGACAACCTTGGGTAGAGGATAAGAATAGCAGAAAAAGGTAGGTTGTGCAGTTAAATAACGGTAGAAGTATAGTTTATTTATACCAGTAAGGGCATACAAGTATACACACATAAATACATAATTATATTTATATAAATAAATTAGCCAGTTCCATTAACCCTCTTGTCACTATTTATGTCATATGTATAACAAAGGATTGTATATTTTGTTTATAGTCAACAAACCAAATCTGTTTTTGTTGCACAAGAAATATGCAAGATAATGTATGTCATTAAACTCATTCTTTTAAACATCACAAAAAGATAAAATTTTCACATCAAGAAAGTTATTCTCGATAATGTTACCTAAAGTACTACATTCTTTATCCCACTAATATTATAAACGCGAAAGTTTTGATGTTTGTTACTCAATCACGTTTCAACCACTGTACCGATCGGGATAAAACTTGGCACACATATAGGTTAGATCCTGGAATAGGACATAGGATAGTTTTTATCCCAAAAAAACCTCTCATTCCTATGGGAAATACATAATAATTTGTGACATTAAGTTGTCCATGCAAACGGAGTCATGGGCAACAGCTAGTACAAATAAAAGAAATACCATTACAATTTACAGAAGTTAAATGTACAATTTAGGACATTTTATTGGTTTAAAGGATTGCTTCCCAAATGAAAGTCTTTTGGGCCATCGTAACCTTTGAACAGTTGACTGAAACAGAAATTTGATCAACATTGACAAAAGCTGATAATATATTTATAATAATTTTATCAATAATAATTGTAATAATTAGATAATAAGATTTTAGAGTTATGTACACTAGAAATAGTAGTAATTATTGCATGCTCCAAGGCAGATCACAGAGCCCATTATACAAATATACTACCACTAACACCTGTGTATCGCAATAAAGTTTTTTGAATTTGCTGAAACTGACATGTAATCTGACTGACTGCTGGTGGTGTTTACAGTACAGGTTTATCCCAATTTAAACACCAGCTGCCACATGGATCAGCAAGCATTGCATTTTTTCTTTTCTTCCTTATTTTATTACCATAATTATTGACATAAGACCCATGTACCTACAAGCTAAAAAAAAATATGTATGTTGGATACGTAAAACATACATCAGTTTTTGATGGCACAATGTTGGACATATTACGATATGTCCAACATTGTGCAATCAAAAACGGATGAAACTGGAACTGCCACTAAGGTGTTGCAATTAATAATGTGCTGTCTTAATTTTACCTGATGTGATTAATACTTGTGTAAATACTTTTTCTTCATAATATAGAATAGGTCTAAGTCCTTAACCAGGTTACAACAACCTTTTACTATATTAAGTACAAAGTCAATATATATATTTTGATGTTTTACAACTTTTTAAGTTCCCATGTTGTTACATAGAATATTTGGAACGTTAGGCTACATTGACAACCTTCCAAATAATTTAATTTATTTTAATACAAGATATGATAACCTACATTTATACGTACCTATACTTTTGTAAAAAGTAATGATAAAGGGATATTATACTTATTGGTAACATGTTTCGATTAAAAAATTAATATCAATGTTCCACTTCAGTAATATCTCAATTCAGTATAATAAAAATCGAGGTGCAGCCGTACTTTTACAGATTTGACGAATATCAAATCAATCTAAGTCATCTCAAAATCGGTATAACTGAAACAGCTGCAAAATGTCGAAATACTTACCATTGTTGACGGAAATTTCAAACTCCTTTCACTGACCGACACTTCTCGTTTGCTAAGTAGGTATTTAAAGCTAATTAAATTCAAATTTGTTTCTATTTTATTTAATCTTTATTGCGCTTCTGTGCTGAATAATAATAAGCGAATTTTTGCAAAATATACTTTGACATTTGCAAACTTATTTATTTCAAACTTTTTCTTGAAAAAGGCAAGGGTACTAAAAGCCATACTGACTTATCTTAATTTTACTCGATTTCGAATACAGATCGTACTCTCTGGAATCTAGTAATTAACTCATTCATGCTGATAATCGCTGATCTAAGATTCTATTATTTGTCATGTCATCATTAAGCCTGAAAGAGTCCGCTATTAGACATCCTCTTAGAAGCGCCATTGAATCCAATCTTGGGTTCTATTCATCCAGTCACTGCCAGTCACCTTACGTGCTTACGTTTACCATATATGATATGGTAATTGAAAAAAAAACATACTTTCCTTTTTTATTTTAGTTACATAATCATGATATGAATATTAACAGTATTCGACTCGCCTTTCGCATTAAACAATAAACTTTGCACAATAATCCAAAAGTAAATTGAAATAATTACATATAAAATTTCTATTAAAATATAAACAGTACCAAATAGCCCGTGACCGGATCTTATACTCTCCACACTTACAACAATAGCTAATACAAGGCTTAGGACAATATAAATTATAACAAACCACAAATATGCCATAAATAGTTTTTGCATATGTGATATCGCCCCCACAAGTAGAATTATGGAGCCAGTAAACATTATAAATCCTAATCCACCGTACATATAGCTCACAGCCTCAGCTTCAAGCTCTGACAATCCATTATTTATAAATACATTCCTTCCAGCGGGAGTAGATGGAAATATACACACAAATGAAGTTATAAATCCAAATAAGCCAATTAAATATGTAGCTTTCTTTAGAGATACACAATAACAACATGTATCCAGAATTGGACAAGAATATCCTTGAATTGCTAATTTCCTTAAAATCATTATTGTAAACAAATATTTTTTTATCAATACCTAATTATTGAAATCTGCTGAAGTTTGATGGTTATCTGACAGTAAATTTTAAATTGAACATGAAGGTTCAATAACAAACCACGGGATCAAACAAGTCTATGAATCAAACTGATTGATTACAACCTCAGAAGAATATTGGATATATTCGTTCTTCTGAGATTACAACAGTTCTTTCAGAAAAAACAAATAATCTTGAAATACCTTTATAAATTGTGCAAGCCATGCCAGCCAGCAACATAGGCAATAGGCTGTATACTTTTTGATATTTTTGCCCGTATCTCCATTGAAATTAACTGTGTTTGACGTTAACATTTATTGACATATGATGATTGACATTGACAAAGTGATTCATGAAAAAAGATGACGTCCGTCCGTCATATCATATAATTGATTGACGACGACAGCGATAACGTTGGATTTGTGAATTTTGTTTTTTTAATAGACTTAAATATTGTTGTGACTGTGACGAATTATTAATTTATTGTATAATAATTCAATAACATTCCACTTATGTTATCTTCCGACTGATTTTTATAGTAAAATATTCAAGATGGTGAGTAACCTACATTTGATTTTTCGCATTTGGAGTACAGAGTGTGTACAGTGTGTATTGTAATTTATAACAGTAAGTGTGGCAATAAATATAGTATTCTCATCAGGATTGTAAGAATTCTTTTGGCAATTAGGCGCAAGGAATAAAAAATCCGGGTGATTGATATGTTACATACCTTTCAGATGCAATTCATGCTGCTATTTAGCCGACAAGGCAAGTTGCGCCTACAGAAGTGGTATGTGGCGCATCCGGACAAGTTGAAGAAGAAGATTACCAGGGAGCTGATCACCACGGTTCTGGCTCGCAAGCCCAAGATGTGTTCTTTCCTCGAGTGGAAGGATGTTAAGGTTGTCTATAAGAGGTGAGACTGTACAAATCTAGGTCAGTGTGTAGAATTCTAGGCTTTTCATAGTGCCTTCCGCAATATGAAAAGCCTAGAATTTTATTTTTGGCGTCACCCCTTTTTGTACACCCCAAACCAAATCTACACAAGTATTAAACATTGACAAAAAAATTCAGCAAGGAATACACCATAACAATGTGCTGGTTATATCAATCAAATGCGGTAGATGGACAAAAAGTTTTGCTGTATTGATGGTCCCTTAAAAACAGTACAAAATGAGCAAGAATCATGCCCAAGTTTTGGATTCAGATATGCCACACAAACACACCAGCTTAATCAATGATTTTAATTGTCTATTACGACACTAGTGTTAATAAATTCAGACATTAGACATTTTTCATAATGTTATAGTCGGTGTTTGGATTTCTGTATAAATAAATTTTGAATGTTGATTTGTGACTCGGGCAAGTAATAAATTGTATAATATTTAATTAAATCTATAATTATAATAAAATAGCATTTATTTTATAATATTTTCTAATTTAAAAACCAATAAACAATACATCTTAGTTTATGAAAGTCGTCTCTACGGCGTAGGTATTTCCCAGCATTCTCCATACCTTCCTGTTTCTGCCGTTTCTTTAGATCCACATATTCCTTAAATCCTTCCACAATTTCCTTGGCCTTCCCTTCTTCCTTTTTTAATTTTTTTGTGGTCATTCAGTAAACCTACAATTAAAGAAGAATAAGATGATCACTCACTGGTTGAGTACACTAGATGAAACCAGTGCAGAATTTTTTTTTTTAATTTTTCTTTAATTTACTTGTTCCAGATATGCATCACTGTATTTCTGCTGTGCAATGGAGCAAGAGGACAATGAGCTGCTTACACTGGAGCTGATTCACCGCTATGTGGAACTACTTGATAAATACTTTGGCAGTGTAAGTTAATTTTATTAGTCAATCTAAAAAAAGCAAATTTGGTACTTACTGAATATAACGAAACTACTAGATAATGAAAATTATCACAAATGCAACACAAAGTCAAAAAATAAGTACTCATTTAATGAACTTACTAAATGTTCTAAATATGTTATGTACGAATATATAATATAAGACAGGGATTGAAGAAATACATTTATACTCTATTTGTAACGCCTATTATTATACCATGTAACCAGTAAAGAATATATTTTACACTTTATCTGAATAGGTATGTGAACTGGATATAATCTTCAACTTCGAGAAGGCATACTTCATTCTGGATGAGTTAGTCCTTGGTGGTGAGCTCCAGGAGACTAGCAAGAAAAATGTGCTGAAAGCCATCGCTGCACAGGATCTGCTCCAAGAGGTCAGTAGCCAGGATAATGAACTTGTGTAATGTGTTGCCCAGTGATGAAATTTAAAAAATCTTTGGATTGCCATTTTTAGCTAATAATTATTTTTGATTGTGTTGCTTGTGGGAAGAAATTGATTTATCAATGCAATTATGCAACGTAGGAGAAACTTTCATAGTGCAGGAATTATTTTGGTTATCTACAGAATAACAAATATTTGATTACCAAACAGATTTTTTAACATGCCATTATTTTTACTAACTTTGTAAGTATGAATTTTTCATTTTCATTCCAATAAGTTGGAAGGTAGGTTGATGAGGTTCTATTTTGTTGTTCTATGTAGTGTTTTAATCAAAGTAAAAAGTTAATTTTGAAAGCCAGTAATAAAATTTGAGATAGATTAATTCAAGTAGATAGTTAATCCTATGAACTAAAATCTCAAATATAAAATGCCATTTAAACATATTCTAGTCCAGTACTATCTTGCTAGTATTTATAATAATTTAGTGTAAATAGTCTTAAATTAAATATAGTATTTAAAGTGGACCAGTATATTAGATCAGTGGCCTCAGTAGTGCCTTTTAAAGTCACTCGAATACATTGTATATGTTGGAGCCCTGCCTTTATAGATTTAAATATTGTTTGACAATTATATAATATAAAATAAAAATTATCAACATGCACCACATATCAAATTTAGATCTATTACCTAAAGCATAAACCCACTTAGTTTAAAAAGCCTTAAAAAATTAAAAGCTAAGTCAACTTTGCACATTCACTATTTGTATTGAAAGAAGCTAACTTGAGTTTCCTTTTGCGAAGAAAAATGAGTTGCTAGGAAATATTGCAGCTAAATAATAACTTTCCTTAAATGAATATTTGTTAGTTAACATTATAATTCAACAATACATTTATTTATAAATTCCGTTTGCACTTGAGTGGGAGAATTAAAAATTAAAAAAGACCCAAAAATAAAATACATTCATGTAACTTGTTTAAAATACACAACCATACATGTTTTGAAAAATCGTTCACCATTCACCATCAAAACATATAAACTCTCCTGTGAATAACAAATATTATAAACACATATATGAGATTTGTAACTTGTAAGGTTTCCACAGTACTGGCTAACTTACCTTGTCTTTTGGTGTGATATGCATGCACTGGTGGCGGTCAGGACCTGAACGATGGATTGTTGCACTGAAGCCTTGCACCCTCGGACCCTGCTGAAAACACGCTCTGCCTAAGTCTCTCTTTACATTTATACCCAAACCAGAACTATGTGATAGTGGAAATAAAAGCTATGTATAATCGGGGGTAATGAGTTTGAGCCACTAGCCACCATTCGTAATTTGGCCGTCTTTGCCTGTGGGGCCCACCGCATGACGAATGCGTAGTAGCTTTTTGGGGTCAGTATATTTAGTGGACTACACATACGCCTTTAAAAAAATCTCTGGCTTATGGTTTCCACAATTTTTTTTTTAATGAAAACCCTGTGGTATAATATATAAGGTTGGTGTGATTTAAAAGTGTTTAAAATACAAGATAATAACATAGTTGTTGTAGTGGATTTAAAATCAAATTTAAAACATTTTGTTTAAAATATGTATGTGTAAAACATATATAAAAATAAATGTTTTATCACCTTCGGTTAGGGGGTTCACATGGGGTTCACGGACCGGTAATCAGAGAAATCCCTACCAGTATCAATACTGTGAGTAAATGAATTTAAAATATCATGCTACTGCGAAAAGAACAGTAAAAGAAATAACAATAGTTTTCCTTTTTCCATGTACCGAATATTATTTTTAAAACATGTTTCAAACATAATAATGATAAACAATTGCGACAATTTGTTTCATAACATGTTTTTTTATTTACTGTTTAAAATGGCACGTTTTGTACGATTTGAAAAAAAGTGTCGTACGGGCCCGTATTCTAATTCTCGATACTTCAATCGCAAAGCGACTTAGTCTGGGCACACCACTACTTATTAAGTATATGATGATGGAAGATTGTGAGGGATAAGCTGTATCATATATTTCTGGTTGGGATTCTGTATTCCGTAGATACTTTTGAGCTTGTGCTATTCTTATCACCCCATGCTTTGCTTGCATTTATTTTCTTTATGTCGCTTCCCACTTCAGTGAATTTAGCCATTGTCAAAGTTAAGGAGACGGAAATGTATGAGACATGCATGTGCTTTATTTATATTTTATTTATTTTATACATACGAACGTCATAATCATATAAAATATATGGTGGGCGCCGCCGCCCCTAGGGAGCGCGTCTTCTTTTTCTTCATTGTTGTTCAAAATAACTTGACGGAGTTTTTATTTTGAATTTTTAAAGGTGGAACAAAATTTCTATTTTTAGAACATTTTCTTTTTAGAATAGGTTGTGCCATCAATTTGGTTTGCTAGTCAACTTTTAATAGCACCTCCACATCTTTTACATACAAAGTGTCGAATTAACCATATAGTAGTTAAAAATATATGAAGTCGATAATATTTAAATGTAATAATACTTGCTGTAGGTAATATCTTTTGTATTCCATAAAATTAGATATTTGAATTGTTTATATTAATTACGTTTAGTGAAAATGAATGTATGTTACTTGATAGTTTGTGTATTATTATTATTACATTTGCTTTATATTTGTGTAGTTTACAAATTGTCATTTGTATTGTAATAGGGGCACTGCTTTACCACTATCATAAATAACATGTTCACTCATACCAGGACAAACTTGAACTAATGTACAAAATTGTCAGTCCCTGTTGCCCTGTTGGGAATCGAAACCACGACCTTTGGTGTTCTAGTGCAATGCCACGAGGTGGTTGCTAACAATATCTATCATCAAATCAACATGCAGGAGTAATGACCACATTGGGCAGACAATTGGACTGCTCATCACCTGACCTGTAGGTCTCGCACCGTCGACACTAATGATATCTGTAACTGGGTCATTTTTGAGGTGAAGAGTAACATAGCTAAATTTTTACTAAAAACAAATATTTCCAACGGGAATCTTGAAAACATTCAAGTTAGAATTGCAATGAAATTGCTCCTATACCAGTAAATTCTGTCAAAACTTTAAGTTACATTTGACAAGTAGTTTCTGTGAAGTTATAATGAAGTTATTTTGGTAAACCAGTGTCCGTCATCTAACATTGTGGCTGCTCGCATTATTTGTAATGGGATGTGGAAATATAATCGTTTGAATTAATATTCTGTTTTCTTGCATGTACCCCCCCTTACCCTTCGCCTGCGTAGCATGAGTTTTTACCTAACTTAACCCCACATGGGACCCTATTCTGACGACGCAAGTGTATAAGTAGACAGCTCTTAACTTAGTTCTCTCTCCTGACTGCATAAAGGTCATACAAGTCACATCATCAGCCGAAATACGTCCACTGCTGAACATAAGCCTCCCCAATAGAATGCCACTTTTGGTGGGCTGTCCATTAGTGGATTTGCCATAATCACACTCCGCAGGATTGGTGATTGCAGTAACGATCTTAATATAAACAGGAGAACGCTGCTGACCGTCCCCGGTGCAATCCCTTAGTCGCCTTGACAACACCCATGAGAAGATTGGGTGGCCCTATTCTAAGCCGGGAACACGGCTAATACAAGTCAAGTGGTAGCAAAATTACATATTTGTGAGTAATTTCTTTGAGATTGCTGTCCATAACAAGAAAATCTGTATGACAGATTAGAGAGAGAGAGAGCTTATTTTATTGACGTGTATTCGTAATTGATATTTTACAGGTTATTTGATAATGTGGTTATAATATTGCTTGCGATTCAATGCTTGCGATCGTTATTTTTCTGTGAGGATGACAAACTCATGCTACAGCTTCCCATGACATGTATGTGCATTAAATAAATAAAAACTTACAGGTTGATCTGATGCAGAGGCATTCTGTATTGCATATATAACAACTTTTGTTATGCGACTTGTGGAAAAACCTGTTGATTGGCATGTTTTGCGTATTTCCAAATGCGAAAAGTTCTGTATGCAATACTGCATGCCCCTGTAGCAGGTCTCTATGTACTCGGTTACACCATTTATTTGGAATTTAAATGTGGTGTGTGGTATGGGAAATCATTGGAAATGGGTACGCCTATTAACAGCATGCTAACTGCTACCTCTCATATGACTATATACCACTCCATCTTTACAACTGACACAATCTATAAAAAATCAGTAATCAAATGGATTTTTTTTTATAATCATTTAGTAATAAAAGGTTTTGTGGGATATTTTCAATGTATTTCGATCAAGTAAATGCGAGGATTTTTTTCTGGGAATGAACGTAATATGATAATGTACGTAATATGAGTCGGCTCCGTAGCCTAGTTGGTAGTACACCTGCCTGCGAAGCTGGGGTCGCGGGTTCGAATCCCGCCCAGGGCAAACATTCGTGTGATGAGCACTTGTGTTTGCCTTGTGACTGGATGTTATTTATATATTATATTATGTATTTATGTATGTATATCAGCCGTCTGATACCCATATTACAGGCTCTGCCTAGTTTGGGATCAGGTGGCCGTGTGTGAAATGTCCCCACATATTTATTTATTATTATTTATTTATTTATAATGAAGTGAATACTTAACCTAGGTACTCAAAATGAAGATATTTTACAAAAGTTGTTTATACGCTCACAACTGCCAAGAGAGCTGCCATCGATCGTCTATATTTATTTAAAAGATTGACAAATACTCGCAGTTATGAGGTGGATTGTATTAGGACGAGACAGTGGACGCAGCACTACGAGAGGTGGGCCTCCTGTGAGCCCGTTGATGCCATGGTCTTCGTGCACCTCCTGAGCTTCCACGACGAGGATATCATAACATAATAAGGAGTACAGTTGGGAATACGTTAGTGTTGATCGGAGACTGAATAGAGGGAAGGGAAGAGGATCCGCATTACGGGCGCTTGCGCGTGTGATTAGGCTGTTTAAACTGCTAGGCCGGTGTGCAATGTGTGCCATAAATCTCCCGTGCGTGCGGGAAAATGTATGGCACGCAACGCGGACCTTGCGCTGCCGACCTGTAAAGGTATATTGATACTGCATAACATAATGATGTTGCGTAGTACCAATACGGTGAGTTATCTCTGTTTACCTCGCTATGGAGAGTATGAACTGCCACACAACTTCATATTCGACAACGACAACGTAAAAAAAAAATGGCGCCCGATTAATAACAACTTATGGAGGCATTCGGTAAAGTATTCCGAACAAATTACTGGTTATTGTATTTACATTTTTTTTACTAAAGAGTTTCGTTTTGTCGGAGAATATCAATTTCTTAAATGTTCACTTCTCGAATGGTCTACTTCTGGAATTTCTGCCAAAGTGAAATGGCAATAACGGAACCCTATAATTTCATCGTGTTTGTCTGCCTTTCTCTCTGTCCGTATTTCACAGCATCATAGCAAGCATTTTATGGAGTGTTCATTTTCAGAAGTGGACATTTTAAGAAGTGGTAATTGTCTGAGGAAACGAAGTCTAGCGGCTTAACTTTTATGGAAATACCTACTAAAACGTACTCTAGACCAATTTGTTGTTCATTACCTATTTAATACTGAATGCCTCTTTAACGGGTCACTACAGATATAAGAACGGCATGTGTATGATGTGATCCAGTTCAGTTCGACTCCATAGACTTACCAACAGTTTCTAAATTAGGAACTGGTTTCAAGTTTCTAACCCCTACTATGCTACCATTATAAAACCTACCACAGTACAAATCTGGTATGTAGCACCCATACGAGTTGTTGAGAAAATCTGAATGTCAAAAGCTGATTTTTCGTAAAACCTGTCTGTGTCAGCTTCAAGGTACAAATACACATGCTCATTAGTCGCATGAGAGCATGCGATTTTCGAGCAAGTGCTACCAATTCGCATGTGTATACAGCGCGTACGACTAATAAGCATGCTTATTTTGAGCATGCGACTAAATCGCAAGCCGGTTGATTTTTGAGCTTGCTAACTGAGATGCGGGTGGAACGGGGTGTGGTAGTCGCACGTGGTACTCATTCCTTTTTACGGAAAATCCTGAATATGTGTATTTGATACGCATGGTCCTTAGTCGCATGCTCATAAATAGCATGCTATATCAAAGCAAGTGTGAACACGCGATGAGCATGCGACAAATAAGCATGCTTATGAGCATGCGACTAATGAGCATATGTATCTGTACCTTCAGTCATATAGATCGACTATGGCATTATCGGTGTAGTGTCTGTCGACTATTTCATTTCAAATCAATAGTCATATTAATACAAACTCATTTGCGTATCGAAAACAAAATAAATTAATAGATGATGTTCCTAAGTCGACCGCAAAATTTAGATGGCAATACGAACCAGTTTTTGCTGCTGGTAACTCTTTCATGTACCTACACATGTACTGAGACGCAAATAGCGTTGGTATTCGTATGACTATTATTTTGGAATGAAATATGTATGTAAAATCTCGATTCGGCAAATATCTCCAGAAGCCATCAAGCTAACGTATTCCTAACTGTATTTTATAATAATTAGAATATACACTTTATTGATATTATTAATCGAAACAGTCGTCTACACAGTTGAAAAGTTAAAAAATGATCGGCTTAAGTCAAAGTGACTTCAATCGCACAACTTTGAGAGCTTTGTCCATTGTCACTCAAAACTAACTACTCAACTTTGGCAGTTACATTTACAGGCTGTAACAATCACATTTGATTAGGTAGATATATTTTTTTTAGTAGAAAACCAATAAACCTTTAGTTTAAATTACATTGAAAATCGTACGTTATTCAACATACACGCAAAATAAGAATTTACTGTAGCATAAACGAATAATGTGACAATGATACTACAAAAGAACAACGCACAAGTATGGAAAAAATCATGGTGAATTTAAAAAACAATGTTACGTGTTTTGACGCATATAACAACATAGTCGAGAGGCAATAACTTTGTATAGTTTTCGTAAAACTCACCGTCAGGTTTCATAGAACGTTGTATGAAGAAAAAAAATGACCCAGTTCTAACGGAAAAAGTTATTGCATGTTAAAAGTTTTATCTAGAAACAAAATAATATACTATTTCTTTCATACAAATCAAGATAAAAAGTCCGTAGTTTTCAACTTGTACTACTCCAAAAAACACTATACTGTACTGCTACTCATTTTATCTGTTTATTGAAACAGATGACAATGGCAATATTTTGTCCATCTATTTTTCGTACACAGCTTTTTTGTTATTATTTTGCCCTAAAGTCATATTTTAGGTGAAACGCATGGTTTATTAAGTAATCGGTGTAATTTTTAATTTAATATTTCATACTCATTTCAAATACCGATCAACTAAATTGAAAACGTTAGTATGTTTTTTTTTTTAATTTTAAAATGTTATTTAGGTACAAAGTTTTCCCTTCGACTACGAGTATGTTGTTATATCGTCAAAAAACGAATCATATTTTTTTAAACCAATGTTTTTTTTCTGTACATCTCATTTCTTTAGATATTTTATAGGTATTAAAATAAAAAGCCTTGTTATTGTTCCTTATATCATTTATGATAACATGCAAAATAAATATTATAAGGTAATTTTAATTGAATATAAATTATAACTGTATATAAATTCTTCAAAGTTTGTGTGGTTAATTTTGAATGACCTTAAGGTATATTCATGCAATATATTAGAAATGTTAGACAAATTGACGGAGATGATTTCGTTTACTGTGTCGATGACTTTTTCAGATAAATATTTTATACCGGTTGCAATTTCTATTTGTATTTATTTATCAACATGACATGAGCTAGATCTGCTAAAAAGTTACTCTCATGACAATTTTTTCCTAATAATATTTTTTTATTATCTTTAAAGATAGTTTAGAGGTCGGTCGTGTTTACAAGAATTTCCTTTATAATATTATAAAGATAATTCTAGATCAGCGAAATTTACGAAATTATTTAGGAGCCAAATCAAAGCGGCTTAAATATTACTTGTCTGGGAGCCTACTCCTTAAGCATTTCGGATAATACCCTACGAACTAAAAAGGGCTATTTATTAAATTTACTTGATTCCAATATGTCATACTGAGCAGTAGAACTAAGTGGACGGCCTTTATTATATTTATTATTCATTTCCAGTATGTCATTGGTATGACATACTGCTTAGTAGCAGTATAAGAGCCGTGGTAGCCTGGTTGGTTGTGCACTCCCTCACGTTCATAAGGTCCTGGTACAAACCCCGCCCGTACCAATGAGTTTTTCAAAACTTAAGTACGGTTTATTTATAAAAACAAGCTTTTCGGTGAATTAAAACATCGTAAGGAAACCTGCATGTGCCACAGAAGAAATTCTAAGGCGCATGTGGAGTCCACCAAATCGGCTTGGGGCATCGTTGGTGGTCAGGGGTTGGCACAACAGCTCCTGAAGGGTCAAAGTGTCGCTAGGTCTTCCTGCCCCCCTAAGAAGATAAGATAAGCAGTATAACTAGTTGGACTTTTCTTGTCCAATCTGTCCGATCATAAAACTAATAGTATAACTAGTTGCATTAACCCCTCTCTAACGCGTCTCATGACATATTGTGATAGTCGTTCGACGTCTAACTACGATAGTTAAGCGCTAAGCCCTTTTGCACATTATCAGAAAATTTCATGTCTCTTATGTTATGAGAAATGTCTTATAAGATATCCAGTCACATTGGTAGTTATATGAGACCATACACATTACAAGAATTTTTTTCTTATGTCTGATCAGACACGCGCATAGATTTTTTTCTTGTCTGGTGTCTTGTGTCTTATAATGCGCAAAAGGCCTTACGCTTGTCTGAATACCTATGTAACATGTCCCTTTAGATAGTATTTAATAGTTTTTTTTAGTTCGACAGATGTTACCCGAAAAGCTTCTAGAGTAGGCCCCTGATGGCTGATTCAGCTCCATAAAACTCTGCCCGTTGCTTCTTCTGCTTTTGAAGTGGTCAAAAGTGCAGTCAAGGAATATTACTTATCTGTGACTTTACCACATATTTTATTTCATTTATTTTCTTCCCAAGTTTTATTCTCTGTTTTTTTTTACCCTACTGTACGTACACCAGGATTAAAGGATTTTTTACGACATCTCGTTCAAAATGAAGTGCACCGGGACAAATGCAATTACATAGTTGATATCTATGACTGTATTTAGAAAATCATTGTTTCCCTTAACTCATTATTTGTTATGAAATTTACTTAATTTTAAATGACTTAAACATGTCCTAGGACGTTCGAGGATCAAATTAGTAACGTCCTCAAAAATTAATTCTATTTTCTATTTTATTTTATTTATTTAAAATACTCTTACAGCACCATAACAGTAAATCCAATTCGGCACTGCAAACCATAAATTACCTTTCCATAAAAGGCTTGGTTCCGCAGTAAGAATAAAAGGAGGTGGATGAAAAGGTTGATGAATGTGAGTGAGGCTAGTGAGGTGTCAGGATCGCGCACAGTGGCGATCATCGTCTCTGCCTTCCCCTATGCGACTAAGGCGTGAGCATTATGTATGTGTGTTAAACAATGATTTTCTCCATGTCATAAACGTTAACTTGTGTAGTTGCATTTGCCTACACCTTAATTATTTTTCGCATAGTGGCGTCTCGTGGTTTCCAAATCGATGGTCTCGGTCCACTGGGCCGAGTTTTATGAGAGCGGAGTTAACCCCTATTTAGTGTTATAATTATCGGTTTTTGTTTGTTAATTTATCACGCAACATTATACTTCAAGGCTCGAGAAGAACAGATTAAAAACTTACGATATTAGATTTTTTTATTTATTATAGACAGATTGAGGATGTGAATAACAAACTTATTAAAAGAGAAACCCTAGCATTTTTAAACAACAACGCGTGCCAAACCGCGTTTGAGAGCTAGTTCTCTTTAAAATAGTTGAACTAAAGTGGACCAATAGTATTAAAAAAGGGAAAAAGCAATATATCAAAATAGTAGTGATTGGTTGCAGTCCTATTCAATGTCGAATACTAAACATAATTTCTTCTATGACGTACGGATTGAACAAGAAAAAAATATGACACTCAAACCTATTGTATGCGGTGATGAGGTGTGAAAAATATGGCTTCGAATTTCAAAGGTTGTGAAACAATCGTTAGTATTCAATACTGAATGCTTCTCGAAACAGTTGTTTTGTGATGCCTTATTATGCTAATATAATGCATTGTCATTGCCCAGCTTGCCGAATTTATTTTTATATACTTAGTTCATAAACTTATTATGGCAAGTGAATTGTTAAACAGATAAAAAAAACCTTGTAAAAATCTTTTTAGTTGTACTGTACATTATTTAATTTTTAAAATGTGTTTGTTTAAATATTTTGAAAGTCTTGTTATTGTTATATAAATAAATATCGAATTTACTTAATACTGCGATGAATAACTAATAATAGAATTCTCCATTTTAGTGCCATTGGCGAATTTTCTGTATTGTTTGCTAAAAAATGTTTTTTTTTTTATAAATTAGAAATACAGGTTGTCTAATAGCTACTAGAACTACCTACTTACACTTCCATTATCACTAGGAAAAATACACTTACTAAGATCTATTTTTTACAAGTATTGTGATGATAATTTCATATTTAAGTTTTTAACTTTTTTTGTAGTAGGTACTTCTATAAATAAAATTTGAAATAAAGATGAGTTCCTTTATATATCAGTTTTATTAGAAAAAATAACTTCCATTTATTTTTATTTATTTGACGAAACCAACAGCTTATTCTTATGCTTAGTTAAACAATTTGTGAAATTATCTTAGTAATAATTTATCTAGTTATTAAAATAAATACATAAACACAGTGAAATAAAATTCTTAAGAGTTATTCACATAATATCGAATACTGAACAACTATTGTTCCACTTTATATCCCGGACTTAAGTAGGTACCTATAAGAAGTTTATTTCCATGTAAGAGAATCAGCATGTATCAGTATAAACTTTTATGAAAATTGTTTGTGATATTCCAACGCACATACCTTACCTTTTTAAGAAATACCAACTCCTTAAGTATTTCGGATAATGTACGTCACACCAATATACAGGATGTTACTTTGCATTCTTGCCATATTTACAGAGGTAACTATATTACTGATACTAAACACAAATCAATAAAAAAAATCATGACGTAATTTTTTTTTTTTTGGTTTGGATTATTTTATTTTATCGACAATCTGTTAAGCACACCACTAATTATCGTAATGCATGCACATCACTTTTATCATTCGTAAGATCACGACATGACATAGACTCTTTATGCTAATCTTGTCTCTTTATTCAATGATATTATTTGATTGTCAACTGCTGTCATTATTCTCAAAAATATTGTTGTAAAAATGACTGAAGCGTATTCAAATATTTAATTAGTAGAAATGGTGCGCTTGGACGCAATAAGTGGTAACAGTTTGCGACAAGCCGTAGAAATGTTTGTGGAAATGTTTCCTAACCAACCGAGGCCGACCCGTCAGGTGATGCTTGCAGAGACTTAGAGAGCATGTCACGCAGAGACTTAGAGACCATCGCCGGTTCCACGCTCAAGCTCGAGGCAGCGTAGGACTCTCAGTCGAATTGCAAGAGTCAATTCTCGAGTACCTTGAAAGAGAGCCCCGTGCCAGTACCCGGGAAGCAGGCCGTTACTTCGGTGTGAGCCACGAGACAGTGTGGAAACTTTTGAAAAGTGAATAACAACGTCCGTTTCACTTTCGGAAAGTCCAAGATCTGCTCCCTCAAGATAACGCCTCACGGAGTACATTTTGTCGCTGGCTACTGGACAACCGACATGTCAACATCTTGTGGACTGACGAAAGCCGGTTTACGAGAGTTGGAATTTTTAATATCCATAATGAGCACTGGTGGACTCATCGTGATCACAATCCTCGAAAAATTAAGCGAGACTCGTTTCAACACCGCTTTAGTCTCAATCGACGGGAATTTACTGGGCTCTTATTTCATCCACCACGGTTTCCGGACTATTCCTCCGATGGACTATTATTTTTGGAGTGACGTGAAACGTTTGGTATACTCAGAGTAGATAGACAGTGTAAATGTGTTACGCGAAAGGTTTGTTCCAGCGTTCGAAACAGTGAAACAAAACGTTTATGTGTTGCGAAAACTAAAGCGAAATTCGCTTCGCCGTGCTAGACTGTGCCTTCATCAAAACGGAGGACATTTTGAACAATTGCTTCTCAGCACGTAAATTTTGTAAGTAGGAACTTGTAAATAACCAATTAATTGTACATTTACAAATTAAAAATTATAATTTTTAAATCTTATTAGATGATTTTAGCTTTTTAACTAGGTACGCCAAAAATACCTAATTTATTACTTTGCAAAGAAATGGACAACAATGTAATGATATTAAATTAGGCATTGTTGGCGGTAAAGTAGGAAGGAAAATCTGAAATCAATTCATTTACACGCCAGGCCTGGCCACGCCCACATTGGTTTATTCCTATTGCGCCTGTTGAACGTGCGAGAAAAAATTGGTTTATTCCTATGTGTACTGCAAAACAAAGTTTACTAAAAACTTAGGGTGCTTTATTTATGAGAGTCTCTAGTTTATCTAAAATAATAGGTAATGTTCTCTACTATTAGCTCTGTGAATATGGCAAGAATGCAAAGTAGCACCGTGTATTATCTTAAGTCAAAATAAAAAGCCATTTCGTACTCCCTATATTACATCGTCGACGGAAATTTAAATGGCGTAAGTGGCAAAAAACCACTACTTTTCTGGAGACGCATTTTTCCCTTCGGCCGTGTACGAAACCCATGCTACGTTACGTGGGAAGAATTATTTTTCTTGCTACGAAACTAGTTTCGTACAAAGAAGTTTTTATCTTCTAAGGAAATTAGTTTCGTAGAAAGAAAAATAATTATTTCAATAAGCTTCATCCCGCTTCATTTATCGCGTTTTTTGAGTGAATAGCGAGGTAAAAGTAGCAGTGTCCCACCCCGGCTGCGTAGTCAGCAAGATCGGTTCAGCAGCAGTTCACCCGTGAAAAGTTATCAGACAGTTATTGTCTTTGTGACTAATTTGTGCACCTATATTACATGTCAAAGGATGCAGACAAACAAACAAATATTTTCGAATATCGAATTGATTAGTATGGCAGATGGTTTTATTTAAAAAAATCATTAAAAAAATACGAAGCTATTAAAGTCTTTTTAACTTTATACAACGCGCGCGCTTTTTACGTCGACGTCACTTGTCCAAAGTCCTCGCCCTCCCGCTCGGAGTTCCTTCACCGCTCTGTGCCACGCGTGTTTTGTTTACGGCAGAATGCGCTAGTATGCTACGCACACTTCTTACCACGACGCGACGGGTGACGTAACGTGGAACTATTGCACTGAAATTGCCGTCATTTTTGATCCGATTTAAATGATTTTTCATATTAGGGGTTTTTAGCTCTAAACTTAAACTTACTAAAGCAAAAAAATGTGACTGATCTTATTGTCTCCAGAAATATTTTCGTGTAAGGACTATCAATCTACAAAACAAAAAAGAATCAAGCCGTAAACGGGACGGCCCGGAAACGATTTATAAAAAAAACGGTCTGGAGTGGCAACTGACGCCTATAATCCTGCAGTTTTGGACAACAGGACTAAAACTACCTGTGTATCTGTAAATTACACGGGCTCTTTTCGCGGCATAACTAGTTTATAAGTCTGTTTTATTCTGTTGGCATTGCCGAAAAGCGATGGCTCGGTCTAACACGGCCACGAGCGACTCTGGCTCAGTGATGACCCTTGTTGCAGGAGGAGACGCCACAGGGTTTCTTCGAGGACCACGGCCTGGGCTA
This sequence comes from Esperia sulphurella, assembly GCA_947086405.1. NCBI lineage: Eukaryota > Metazoa > Arthropoda > Insecta > Lepidoptera > Oecophoridae > Esperia > Esperia sulphurella. The sequence continues at coordinate 2,866,313 of OX352261.1, forward strand.
GAGCAACCGGCTGCACCTCCCGTCTTCCTTCAGTTACAACTAACTATGGCCAAGTGACAGTTATATCCTGCGTTAGCATCATACATGTTAAATCTGTATTTATTTACAACAAAGAATTGCGGTGTTCGGAATTGTTTTGTTATAAATTTATAATAGTGTGAAAATCAAAATAAATAGGCCTCAAAGTATTGTATGAATTTCCATAGTAAGCCTTATTAATTAGCAATTTATTTTTAAAAAGCAACTATTTTTATTATCTATACTTGTCTGTAATAGTGAATGCATTTAATTTCCACTGATTTCTGAAATCGTATAGGTTTTATAGTTATTGAGGTTGAACCAGGTTTTAATTTAGTAAATTAGAATTATTATCATTTTAATATTATTAAATTGGTTTTATGCATAATGTCGCACGGTTTATTAAAAAGATAAGTTGGTTCATCTTAAATTAAGGTTATTTATTAGTGGCAGCTTATACTTAATTTAGTATTTACTATTATTATATAACTATTTTAATATTTTACTGATACACCAGTACGAGTATGTAAGGTACTTATGCGATAACTGTGTGCCAAAAAGATTAATATTTTCATATTCTTTTGAAAGGTAATGTTTAAATTGATTATTTTATGGTCCAAGTTTTGTTAAATTGTATGTTTTCCAATATGCGAACATAGATATGAGTTTTAAGAAGGTAAATTGCTGTTTGTATTGCCTGTATCTTTTCTAAAAAAAGGAAAAAAAAACAAGTAATCTGTAACAGGCAGGTGTAACAAAAAATCGATAGTGACCTGTTACTGTAACAAGAGGCATTCTGTATTATACCGTACAACTTTTAAATATTTTAAAGAAACTTTTGACTAGTCCAAGCGTCTTACAAAACTGTCTTGTACACCAACTTGCACGTTATTTTGTGTGGATCTATTTATTTTCGATTTTTTCAAAAGTAAAATAACAGTTGTTCATTATCGAACTGAATGCCTCTAACAGGTGCCTATTTTGTTTTCTGTATTTTTCATTCCGACGGTAAATGAGATATGGTCTTTACAATTTATTTGATGTACCTTCTAAAATGCTATGATCTTTTATATCATATCAAATCTCATATCTTCGAAAATTGCTAATGTGTCAATGTATTTCATTGAAAATGTTTCATATGTATTTACGCGTAAACTAGATGTAACGATGTATAACAGTAAATAAAATATGTATTATACAATAAAAATTTGGTTTTAAGAATAGAATCATCTTTATTAAAGTAGAACTATCAAAATTCGCCTCAAAATACAGGTTTTTAAAAATACAATAATATCAAAAGACATACAATATCTAAAAGTGTTCTTAAATGCTATCGCCATAAGCCATAACTATGCAGATATACCCTGCATATCTTCATGTAGCTATTAGAAAACAGAAGGCTAAATAATAACAACATTCAACCAGTTTTAAGGCTTTCCAGTGCCAGGACACTAGAATAAATAAATAGTACATTATGTATACACTTGTCTAATCCTTGCTTTAATGCTCTTACGGTGTAAACCTTGAATGACAAGGAATATCTTGTGATACAAGTAACATTAAGTAATTTCTAAGATTTAAACAATCCAACAATTTATAAAACATTTTTACTTGTAAATAAGTAACTTGCACTAACAATATGCTACTAGCTAGTGTATCTACAGCGAATCTATTAGGCGGACATTGACCAGACCTGGGGACCTACCTTACTCCGAAAATAAAAAAGACTATATATAAACATTTCGGAGAATGTCCGTGGAACTAAAGCCTATACTCTGTAAGAAAATTGCGAGTATAAAATGGCTATTCAGAAATACTTGAGTAGGCCCTCTGCACGTACATACATACATAATGCTCACGCCTTGGTCCCATAGGGGTAGGCAGTCGATAGATTGCCACGTTTCGCGATCCTGACACACCTCACTAGCCTCACTCACATTCATCAACCTTTTCAAGCACCTCCTTTTATTCTCGCTGCGGACCCCAGCCTTTTTGAGGACGTTACTAATTTCATCCTTGAACGTCCTCCTAGGACGACCTCTAGCTGTAGTTCCTTCCACATTCGCGCAGTGAATTTCTTTGTCACTTCTTTCACTCATACGCTCTAAATGTCCAAACCAACGCAATATACTCTTCTCTACCTTCGTTACTACATCTTCTTTCATATTCCTCTGCACGTAAACAATATAATAGCTTGAGATATGTATGACTTATTGTATTATTTAGCTTTCCGAACTTAAATTATATATTAATATCTAAAGAATTATATAACATAATTTATTGTTGTGCTTTAGAACTGTCCGTCGCCTTCGACTTCCCTTCGGGTGTGGACTTCACCTTGTTGGCGGTGGTGGGCGTGGACTCCTGGGTTTGGGGAGGTTGGGAAGGAGAGGGGGCGGGTTCTGCAGGGCTGGGGGGTTGTTCTTCCCGGTCTTTCTCGTGCTGTTGCTGGTCGCTGGTGACCTTGGCTAGGTGTAGGGCTGCTAGGAGAGCAGCAATGTAGCGACGGGGGTCGAGTTCTATTCCTGTGGCAAAAAATTGCATTTTATTTTTTCATATACAAAATACTAAGTACAAATGACAGAAGAGATATCTGAGACTATTACCACACCCCGGCACTCATCATCAGGTTATTTTTGTCTCCACTGCAGGAGCACAGCCCTCTCTCATCTGCCGGAGACAGACGGAGGATTTGGCCTACACTCCCCGCGCTGGCCAGACGGGTTGGGGAGGCCTGATTGATGTTTTATAATGTTTTCCCTTCGTTAATGTAGTCGCCTTGTACGACATCCACGGGAAAGTCAATAGTTGTAGGTAATTAAATATGTTCGTTTGTATTGAGTTGAGTTGCCGTGTGCTTTCCGGTAGAGTAGAATAGGACCACTCCAACTCTTCCCGTGGATGTCGTACAAGGCGACTAAGGGAATACATTATAAAACATCAATCAGGCCTCCCCAACCCGTCTGGCCAGCGCGGGGAGTGTAGGCCAAATCCTCCGTCTGTCTCCGGCAGATGAGAGAGGGTTGTGCTCCTGCAGTGAAGACACAAATAACCTGATGATGAAAGGATTTATTAGATGGCATATTTTAATTAGATACGTATCTCTTTGCTAAGCAAGTAGTTTTCTTGTGCCGCAACAGCTAGACGCAGGCGCATGCCTCTAACTTACCAGACTTCCTGAGCTCGTTCACTTTGTAGGCCAGGTTGGCCCACACGCGGCGCGCCGCCACCGCACTCAGTCTGCCCACAGTCTGCATTGTGTGCAGTGTGGGGTCTGCGGTTGCCTCCACGATCTCATCTGCGAGTAAACGATTGGTTGTGAACAGGTGTTGGTGGAAAAATAACTGAAATGTACGACTAAAGTCATCTGTCTGGGCAAAAATGACGAAATTGCAGTCTGCTGTCACTGTGTAACTCTGGTATAATCATAATCATATTTATAGGTAACAAAAATTACAAGTCAAAAATGTTTTTAACAATTAATGTCACATGGGTAACAGATAATAATTAATAAATAATGTCATAAATTCACAAATGTCAAGTAATATACTTTGAAACATCCTTCAGGAATTCGTCAACTGAGTAATATGCCTTAGAAATAAGAATTTTTTTAAAATTTATTTTTGAATATGCTGGTGGAAGCCGCACTTTTCACGTCTCGAGGTAAACTATTATATTAACTCCGGCAATGTTAGAAGCGGCGAATAGGCGACGAGGAAGTGTGCTAGTTTTAGAAGAATTTTTTGCTTTTTTAACAGGGTTTAATGACGTCAACATCATCATCAAGTTATTTTTGTCTCCACTGCAGGAGCACAACCCTCTCTCATCTGCCGGAGACAGATTGAGGATTTGGCCTACACTCCCCGCGCTGGCCAGACGGGTTGGGGAAGCACTAATTAATGGCTCATGTCGACTTTAAATGACATACACAACGCATCAGGTTTATGAACTTTGTCATTTTTATAATTGGACATAACTATGACATCATCATATCAGCCCTTAGACGTCCACTGTTGGACATAGGCCTTCCCCAATGAAGGCCACCACACCCGGTCCTCCGCCCTCAGCATCCAGCCGCTTCCGGCCAGCTTCTTTAGCTCGTCAGTCCATCTGGCGGCGGGGCGTCCCACCCTGCGCGTGCCGATCCGCAGTCTCCACTCCAGAACTCGTCTGCCCCAACGGCCGTCTGTTCTGCGACAGATGTGGCCCGCCCACTGACACTTCAGCTTGCTTATCCTTTCGGCTATGTTGGTTACCTTCGTTCTTCGTCGGATCTCTTCGTTACGAATCATATCCTTCAAAGAAACCCCGAGCATAGCCCTCTCCATAGCTCGATTATGACATACGAATTTTTTATACCTTGTTATTTTTCATTTTAGACCAAAGTATTAGGTATACTGATATGTTTCTCCTAAACTTCTACAGGAGTTTCTGTCTCCACTCCTTTCTCTGCAGCAGCTGCACGGGCATTCGACCATATACGGTGTATAGCAAAGTCTAGTTTTGCATGAGCTATAAAAACCCTTACTTAGGTTACCTTAGGTTGGTCCAAAGCTCCCAATAGTGGCAGGTAGTGGTCAAGCATTTGTCTGTCGAGAGCATGCATAGCCTTCTACACATATGCAATGGATAGCAGACCTTAGTTTAGCATGAAATATAAAAAACACTTACTGCTAGGCGGCTCTGGAGCTCCCACAGGCGGCAGGTAGTGGTCAAGCAGTTGCATAGCGTAAGTAGCGCCACTGTCGACTCCATGCATAGCCTTCTGCCCATATGCAGTGGAGAGCAGAGAGTTGGCCTTCGCCCAAGAGATCTCCTTGAGGGATTTGACACGCTGTTCTGCTACTGCGCGGGCGCCGCAGACCTGGGTTGAGAAAAGTAATATACATTTTAAAAAAAAATTAACAAAGGTTTAACAGACAGATTTCACACCTGGCTCTACGCACTATTGATTCGAAAAATATGAGTAGGTATTACATGTCTTGTCGCTGTTTGAATTTATTGCAGAATATATAAAACATCCACTGTTTTGTGTGCCTAGAGTCTGCACTATGGTGAAAGAACAAGGCAATATTTGGTACCCAAAATTGTTAACACTATCCCACTAGGCATCAGAAGCAATGTAATCAACAAAAACACTTTCGGAATTAAATATAAGAAATATCTAGTAAACTCATTAACGTAACCTTAATCTTTTTGTGCTAATATCAAAATTAAAAACTTTGTAATTTGCTTTGCTATTCACCATTGCGTAGTGATTGATATTTAGTATTCTCTGCCATATATGTGTATAAATGAAGTAAGAGAACAATTTCTGCCAACAAACTGTATTATACAGTTTGGGGGAGTTATTGTATGTATATTTTTTGGAGAGATGAATAAATGATTTTGTTATTATTATTATTAAACAATTTCGATTTCTAAGGGAGTAATGTCCATAATGACCAAGCAAGTTAGCCATCGAAAAATAGACCTTACCAGGCTTTGACAGCCTTGCAGTTCGAATATGCCTTCTGTTAGATTAATAGGGTGCACCGCGAGCTAAGTGAGGTTGGCATTATGATAATGATGTTGTTGGCCCTAAAACCATAATATAATGCGTAAGTCCAAATGTAATAAATACGCTTTTCGTGCATATAACACTCTTAAAAACTGTGGAAAAATATGTGGAGTGAAGTTATGTGACAGTGTGAGGAATTCAGTGATACGTGAGAAGTGTGGTTTAAAAGAAGATGTAGTAGGTAACGAAGGTAGAGAAGGGTATGTTGCGTTGGTTTGGACATTTAGAGCGTATGAGTGAAAGAGGAGTGACAAAAGTAATATACAGTGCGAATGTGGAAGGAACTACAGCTAGAGGTCGTCCTAGGAGGATGTTCAAGGATCAAATTAGTAACGTCCTCACAAAGGCTGGGGTCCGCAGTGCGAAGAATAAAAGGAGGTGCATGAAAAGGTTGATGAATGTGAGTGAGGCTAGTGAGGTGTGGGTGTGTGAGGATCGTGCAAAGTGGCGATCCATCGTCTCTGTCTACCCCTCTGGGACCAAGGCGTGAGCATTATGTATGTATGTATGTAAAAACTGTATTATGAGCATTTTAATACGAGTATGCAATATAGCTAGCTATGCATGAATTGACGTAAACAAGTACAAGCGAGGTTAAAATAAGGATGCTTTAGTAATGAATCATGATTCTAAATGTAAACATGCTGTGCAGGTTGAATCCAATTCGATTACTCCGGTAGGAAGATAACTTTGCTACGGTGTTCAGTTGAAAGTGAGTATGTTACAGTTATATTATTTTTCAGGTACAACCACAATGCCGTGTGGTTGCCGGCTTAGAACAGGGCCACCCCCAATCTTTCTATGGGTGTCGACTAAGGAATTTCACCAGGGATGGGCAGCAGCATTATCCTGTGTATATTAAAATGATTACTGCAATATCCGCTTGCCAAGCGTGGTGACTATGTCAAATCCCCCAATGGACAGCCCACCAAAAGTCGCATTTTATTGGGGAGGCTTATGTCCAGCAGCGGACGTGTTTTGACTGATGATACCTGGGGCGTACTCCGTAAACATTTCGGAAAATATCCGTCGATGGCCATTTTGTGCTCTAACGGGTCATCATGTGACATATTCTGATTAGCGTTTGACGTCGCCAGACGCTTATCCTATTTTATAAGAGCCGGAGTAGGCACCAGGACGTTACAGCTCTCAATGTGTAGTGTAAGGTACCTACATTACAGCATGTCAGGGATTAAAGATTTAAGGCATTAAAACTTAATTATGTATATTGTGTTGTTTCAAATAACGTACGAATTTAGTACCAAGGTCGATGTATTCCGGTTCATTGTGTATACCTTATCATGTAAGTACTTATCGTAAAGCAACTACTGGAACAATCTTATCATTTTTGGCTTTTGCTATTTGTTGAAATGTTATGTTTAATCATAATCGGGGTTGTAATTATAAATATCGGATTAAGAAGCATAATGCCGGACACATGCCGGATGTCTGCAGAAGGTTCCTGTAAAAGGAATTTAGAGTTTTTTTTTCAGACTATACAGGACAGACTGCATTCGAATTTGAAAATTCATCAACAAAGCGTACGTTGTATTGCGTCGAAAAACTGAAATTGCAATAATTTTCCCAGGCCAATTTTACATCTTAATTAAGTTCCAAATTTCAGCTCAATCAAAGTCAAAATCATTTATTGCATATGAGTACGCTTGGTACATTTATACACCTCAGATTTTATCGACTACCGCTTCCTAGGTGTTAGCGCTGTGAAGAAGAAACGGCGCAACAAACTTCACGCAACACATCTTTAAAAATCAAGTTGCATACAATTAATAAAAAAAATTGCGAAGCTGAATTAACATTAGGACCAGACATCTTTGTCATTCAAATAATCGTTTATTTTATAATAGGCTTTCTTACAAAGTTTTTTTTTAATGCGATTCTTAAATTTTCTGTCCGTCATATTTAAGATTTCCTCTGGTAGTTTTCGGTCCAGTCATGTCAGTTTTCGAGTTACAGATAGACAAAAAGATTTGCTCTAAGAACCCTTGGACTTCGCAGATATTTTTACGCATACCTATAATGTTTATTGTTCTCATGGCTGTCCCTGGTATACCACAGTCTTCTCCAACACCACATCTCAAAATCATAAATTTTGGAACGATCGCGACTTGTTGAGGCCCTATTTTATAGGTACGGTCGCAATACTCAGCAGTGAGGGAACGACAGAGGAGAGAGATAATGTTAATTAATGCTTAAAAGTATCATATATGTTATTCCGGAATATAAGCTGTCACTCTTACCAAGTTTCATTAAAATTCGTTTAGTCGTTATGACGTGATTGAACAAATAGACTTTGTTGAATTTTCACACTTTCGTATTTAAGTGTGATTCTATGTCAGCGTGAGTTAGCAGGGCGAGTACTAGGTCAGATTTAAGTTGACATTATTTTATGTTTACATTATTAAATGATGAATATTATGTAGGTGATGCCTACTTAGTTCTAGCGCGTGGTAACTGTCTGTACCTAAAGTGTCTGTATCTATCTATATAAATTGTAACTTTTAGCCAACGAGTAAACATGTTTTCCCCGATTTAATAATAATAATAATAAAATCATTTATTCATCTCTTAAAAAATATACATGCAATAACTCCAAATTAAATTTGTTCAGCTATTATAAGTTTCTGTTCAGCTCCCTTTTGCTAATTTGACGGTATATACACTAAAACCTTTCTCGAGATACCTATTATCCGTAAAAGTGAAAACTGTATCAATATTAGTACATCGGGTCTAGTTTCACGCGAAAAACTATACAGACACGACGTTGTATTTTTTTTTTTATGAATATTGTTATTGTGATAACATATTGCCAAAGAATGTAAACGGCATTCGACCGTAGCGATAAAGCTGGCAATTATTTTATAAATACGAACACTGCAGCGTATAGGAACGAAGCGATGTATCATTGAAACCGAATCATTGCGTCGGACAATCGACCGACACTCCGTCGCCAGGCGAGTTATCAACTCAACCAGATAAATCGACAAAACATCCTGCTTCGAGTCGCGCCACCGCTATTTGAATTGAACTTACACTTGCTTTAAAGAAAATCCTGCAGGCTCAAGCCGTAAGCGATTCTGCTGATATGCGTCTAACAAAAGCTGTTTTGTACTCTCTAACGGGTCAATATACGGATAAGCGTTTGACGTGTAACTACGATAGCGAGATGCAAACCGCTTACCAGAATCGTAATTTATAGCACCAGGGCAACGATCTCCATGTACTACTAGATGGAGCGTTTAACCGACATTATTTAACCGTAGCGTCAATATTTAGTAATAACTCAATGTTCTGAGTAGTAAGTAACTGCACAAGTTTCATTGTGAATGTGAAAGAGTTGTGGCTACTTGCGTGGAACAGAGCGATTGTTTGGAACGCAAAGATCTCTATGTACTACCAGATGGAGGTAGTACATAGAGATCGTTGCACCAGGGATACTAGGAATTTATAGCACCGTGCGATAGCCAATACGTGGCTCTGCTAATGGGTATTACTCTTATGCTTGTTCCGAAAAAGCAGATGTAATGACGCGCATTGGAATAAGCCTATGTTCAACAGTAGTCGTCAAAGGCTGATTTAAAATAATCTCTCACATCAAAAGAATCGATGGACCGCCCAGTCATTGTTAAAGTGAAACGCTGACGACTATGTGGTCGATCGTCGCCCATGTTCCGGGCAGATGCCATCATAACAGCGACTCGGACATCATTGCAGAGTTCTCGCAGCGCAATCAACCGAGCCAAGGCCGCGCTCGTCAAGCATAAGGACAACCCGCCGTTGCTACATAACCACGAACACTCTGACAAGAGAGCCTGACTAAGATATCTTACCTTATTAACATGTGGGGAAAGTCTGGACAGCACAGCCTGTTTGGTAGTTTCCACGATGACCTGGGGTTGCTCGGTGACTAGTGGGACTTTTTTCTCCAGCACGTCGAGGGCGGCGGCCACTTTGGCGTCGCCGGCGGCTAGAGGGGCGGCCACGTAGGGCGCCGCGGTGGCGGCGGCGTACGTAACGCTGGCCTCGGCCGTGGACAGAGCCCATTCGAGGAGGGAGTGGGCACCTGAATGAGTGAATGATACATTTAATAAGCAATAGACAATCATATAACAGCTCTTGGTCATAAAATACTTAATAATACTACGTTTTGGTGAGTCTGTGAGTCGGTAAATTAGTACCACCACAGGGAAACCTACAGTAACCAACACTTTACTCTTGTATAACTCTTAGAGTTAGTGCTCATTACCATCTTTAATATCACCCCTCTATTGCTAGCTTGTCGCCCTTTTAAAGCCTAATGTGCTATTAGAATGACCTTTATATTGTATGTGGTGGTATAAGTAGCGTGCTCTAGTGCTAGTTCTTAGAACTGTTATAGGAACAAAGTTTTACTCTTTTACAGCTCTTATAGAGATTATTCTTAACGCTTCCTGCAACTTACGGTACAGCGGTACCAGAATGTTTTACTAAAATAAAAGTGGTCATCTCCTTAGAAATCGGCATAGCGCCGCCTTTTTAGTAACTTCTAAATAATTTAATGTGCAAAATATGTAGGTACGCATAAAACAAAATGTCGTACCTACTCAAATTCATAAACAGCTAAATGTTTACTTAACTGTTGATCGAAACATATTAACTTTAATGATTGATTCACAAGCATGTACATGTATATACTTCCGTCTTTATAGGAAGTACTTTGGCTATTAAACGTAGGTATCAATAAGTCCCAGGAAGTAAATGCTGCTTACCTTTAACTCTAGTGTAGAACGCCCCGACTTGTCCCACGGCAGCCCCAACAGTGGGCAACGCCATGGCCTTCTGTACGGACTGTAGCCCAGGCATCGCAGCCGGTGCTGAACTCACTTCTGTTGCCATTGCTGTAACAGAAATAAAAAAACTAGTAATAGGTATTTTACTTTTAATCTAAAGTATTTTATAAATCCTAATGTCTTAAACGAAATAAATAGGTATATACGGTCATTAGAATCAGTTAAATGAATACTTATCATCGCCAAATCGATTAACATTGCCAATTTCCGAAGGGTTTTATAAAATTTTAGAATAGACCAGTAGTCAAAGGGCATAATATCCTTTTCATACAATTTAAAATTTCTGTTGTTATCGAAAAACCTGTGTGCGTCACTCCAGCTCTCCGCAGTTCTCCAGCAAATACATTCTATTCCTACTAGAGATGGGAGGAATATTCGGCAAGATTTACTTCTTAAAGTTTTCCCTGAATTTAGCTTACCAGGCTTAAGTAATATCTTGTAGTTCTGTTATAATTATTAAGAGGCAACTTTTACTGATCAGACTGTCTACGGAAAGAAATAAAAAGAAAAAAAAAAGAAAAGAAAGTAAGTAGTATTTTTAATCATTTCTGTTTAGGATATGAATTTTTATGATACCAATCGAAAAAGTCGAATCATTAGTAACAATTCATAAGTAAGACAGTATCTTAAATTAAAGGAAGACCATGAAATGTAACTTTTAGTTACAGATTTTGTGCAGGATCCTATTATTTAGGAACCAACCCGAATATTCGGCAAAGCTAACTTACCAAACATTTTACCAACATTCGGCCCAATATTCAAATTCGGTAAAACCCATATTTGGCCATCACTAACCCATATATATATTAATTGATCACATTGTAGTAAACCTTCTAAAATAATGTAGTTACTTGTTACATTACATACAAATAGGTAATAAGTAATTAATTATACTTAAACACTGCTTCACTTAGAATAATAACACCTGCTTCAGTAAGTAAATATAAATTACAACACACAACCGACAGAAAGTAGAAATACCTGATTAAATATTCGTTTTATATATCATATGTAAAATTTCGTTTAAATTTGATTTAACTTTAATGGAACAACTATTGTTGATGGAAAGTAAAGGAAATAGAAATAGGGGTCACATTGAAACCATTTCGCAATCAGCAATCTAGTGTTAAGTAGATATTTAGTTGAAACTTACCTATTTTTTAATTATCGTATATTAAATAACGACGTTAACGTTTCTTAATATACTTTACACTTCACTGTAAATATTGAAAATTAGACCTTTGGAAATAATAAATTCTTAACAAATGATACACGTGTTCTCTGTTATAATGTAATAAAAAGACTGACTGGACTACGATCGTCTGCAGTGGTATTATATTTGTGCGATGTGCATGGACTTTGGTCGAACGATGACTGTGTGCGAAGGCCCACGTACACGCTACGAACAAAACACGCAATAGGCCGCCAATAAGTTCCGGAACGATGAGATAAACAATCACGCCACTGGTTGGAAAGAGAGATCCGAATATTTAACCTCGTTTTTAATGCATCTGCAACACTGCAGAGGTCTCGAACCCAATTGAATGGTTTCAAAACTATTGGGCTACCAATGTATGGGGATATTTCGGTATTTCTGACTATGCCACAAATATTTTGCTTGGCCGCCAATGACGAACATCGATCCGACATTTTGTGGACCGAAGCCAAACGCAAACATTGGGTAAACGACCGCTTCTCATTGGTTGCTCGATTAGTCGCCTCCTGTCAGGAGAATTGTTTGGACGTAGCTGTCAAATTTACATATTAGTATTTTCGCGGAAAATAAGTCAAAATGTCTTGGAATAACGATGCTATATTGGAGTTTTTGGAGCTATATAAAAGCGAACGAATACTCTGGGACCCGAGACATACTTCACACAGAAATAGAAGCGAAATAACGGATGCATGGTTAAGGATACAATCGTCTATAAGCAGAAGTTGTACAATCATAGACCTGAAGAAGAAGAAAGAATCTCTAATGACATCATTTAGAATGCACTGGAATAAAAAGAAGAGGTCTTCAGTTGAATATCGCACTAGTTGGTTTGCCTATCCACTGATGGAGAGTTTTCTTGGTGAAGTATATGGATCTGAAATCAGTACAAACAATTTAGAGGCAGAGGTAAGAAACAGTCTTCGTTATAAAAAGTTAATTTGCAATCTTTGTGTCAAAATTTGGCTCCAATATCCAAATATATGGACAGAAACTCCATTTGTAAAAAGGTACATAGGCAAATGTTTGTTAACATTATTCAACAATCATTTTGATGGCCGGGGCACCAATGCGCGTACCTTGGTATGGGGTTTATAGAGGTTTTGTACCTTGACCGATGACCGGTCTTAAAATTGTTACTAGGTAAGTATATTGTTTTGGACTTTGACCATTTACTTACTGTTGCAATGCGACTTTAGTAATCTATACTTATAATAAAACTGTAACTGGTCTATGTCTGTACATGAGAGATATTTTAAAAAAAATGTATAATGTCTTTATAGGGCCAATAGAAGCTAAAACATTTTTTTTTTACTTTTTGTCTGTCTTTCTGTCTGTCTGTATGTATGTTTGTTACCGCATCACGCAAAAACTACTGAATGAAATTTGATGCAGTTTTCACAGTTGTCTTGCTGGTGGTCTAACTTAAAATCTGGTGCATGTTTCATCTTGATACGCCACATAAAACCTGAGATATGAATAAAGTACATTTTTCTAGAAGCCATTATATCGGTGATAATAAAACGACTGTTTATATTTCTTCCAGTAACTCAGTATCACATATAGAAATCATTTATGAAAAAAACATCTCTTTTTCACGAAAATTTTGATAAAAAAAATGCAATATTTCTCGAATGTACGAGTATGTTCACCATATGGGCGAGGTCAACGGCCGGGGTGCGGCGAACGGCGCGGCGCGAATGGGATTGAGTGAAATTAGTTTTTGGGGATAGGGATGGGGTTGAGGTTTGGGTTGGGATTGGGATATTGAGAGTCTCGAGTCTGAGTGGGATTAGAAGTAGAAGTGGGAAGAGAACGGGAGCGGAAGTGGGATCAGGGGCGGATTCTGTAGTTCACGCGAGCGGAGCCGCGGGCACAGCTAGTTTTTGATAACTCAGTTGGAAATATGTTTCACAAATATACACGCGGTTTTGGGGTCGATTTCCTGACTGACAAATAAAGGTTGTTTTATACCTATTTGCTTATAGAATAAATAATACCAGTAAAAAAGGACAGCACAATCGGATAACTTTCACAAAAAATTCCTCCATTATCTGGTAACCATAACCACAGAATACTACACCACAGACCATAACACAGGTTCTGCCTATAGTTTGGTACTAGATAATTGGTGTGAATGTCTGAGATATTTATTTATTTATTATCTATCCCCATAGTAGACATTGAGTTGAGCCTAAAGCCGCGTCTCCTGCGCTTGTTTTATCGAAACATTAAACAGAAAAATCTAAACAAAGGATCTTAGCCATACAATTTTGTATGGTTTCCCATGTTTTTGTCTTCCACGGCGGATGGAAAACATTGGCCGCGAGGGTGAAGAGGGGGAGGTTTTGTGAAACAAAACTTTTTGACAGCCACCGTGCGTGTCGGAACTCCCGGTTTTAGAGGTTATGTGCACTGAGCGAGTTAGCGAATAAACTGTGAAGTGCTAATAATATTATGAGAATGGATTGGAATAAAGATACTGTTTTGTACTTTTTATCTTTAATTCGAAAGAGACCCGTAATCTGGAACAAGAAGTGCAAATATTACAAGAACAAACAAAGTAAGCATGACGCTATGGAAGAAATAGCTTTGTTAATGGGACATTCTATAAAATTAGTCCACAACAAATGGATTTCATTGAAGAACCAATATAACAGGGAAAAGAGAAACATGAAAGGTTAAGATTTATTTATACCTGTCTTTACAAAAAAACAAGTACTTACCAAATGCATGCCAATTCAGTAGGTATTATTTATATACCAAGTGTACTAGTTTATTATAATATATTTTGAGTGCAACGTTTAAGTGCAAAACTTGAAATGAGTATTTTTTATAAACTTCTAGGTACTCGCACTGGTAGTGGGACCGACGCTATTTATACCACGAAGTGGTATGCATACTCAGACATGGAAAGACTAATAGATAGCAACACACCAAGACATGCCTACGATAACCTAAATCATTCTGATGTACGCATACTATAGTAATAGCGTTTATTCGTAATTGTTTATATTAAACCGCGTCTCCCGCGCGTGCTTTTCTGAAACATTACACACAAAACATGGGACATAGACACACACACACACCGTCTCCTGCAAAATGTTTTGTTTCAGATAAATAAAACATTTTGTGTAGACGTCAACATGAGTTCCGAGCTTCTGACAAGGAAGACGTGTTGTTCTAGCGATGGTAGATCTGATATGGAGATAACACAGATTTTAAGTTAGATCCGGTAGTTAGATTGTATTTACAAAATTGACATTTTAATACTTACCAGGAATTGAGAATAGAATACCGATTTGGATTAAGTAATTTCTTTCGTGTCTCTGAAACAGATTTTTAGGAGCTAGCGGGTCTAAAAATGAACTTTATTGCGTGCTAATAATTCCTATAAATAACTTTTTTATAGGTTTCTTTTTCATCTTCACAGATTGAAACTCGTTGCTCTGAAGTAGTTTAATGTTTTTTATTGTTTATTAAAAATTGTTCCTTAAAGGTACAATGATAACTGGTTTTTCTCCTGGTGTACTCAAACCGTATTCTTAATTATTTAAATCGTATGGGCAACTTTTGAAAAGTTGTGGGCTAAAGTTTAGGATGTTAAGAAAGTCGCGAACCGTTGATAATGGGTAGTAAATCATGTATAATAAATTATACAATAATTTTATTTATTTCGTACCTTGCATTGTTCTGCAGGTGTGTGTTAAATTTTTTAAGTTGTGCAGTTATGTAAGCGTGGTGGTGTTAGCGTAGAGGGTGGTCGCTTGTTTTTTTTCGAAACATTAAACAGAAACATTGAAACAAAGAAGGGCGTGGCCATGGCCATTTGTCTATGCTTTCACATGTTTTTAATCAGTGAACGCAGGTCTGAGTTTGAAACTTCGGAATATTTAGTTTCAGGCAATGCTGGTAAACATTAGGAAATATTCCGGCATACTTTCGCAGACATGTAATTTAATGTTTCGAAAAAATAAGCACAGGAGACGTGACTTTAGACGTCTAAGGTTCAGCAAGTTACCATACACGGAGACGGTGCTATAATTTATATGTTGCCTTCTTTTCGCGATATCATAATTAATATACTTATTTTATAATTGCGTATGTGGTCCCTCAAAGATTACTATAGAAAATATATCGTAATATATATGTTAATATAAACATAGCTACGTCTGTGACGGACTTAACCCAACGATACGGTAATGTTTTGTCTAGCCGTGTTGTGTTATTTACTTATTTATTATCCTAGTTTGGGTCGAGAATGCATGATGTTTATGTTTATTAGTTGAGTGATTAACAAACTAATTAAGTACCTTACGTTTCGTCGTTTGCCCAGAAAGTTAATATAAGATACGTAACGTTGACCTATTTTTAACTATCCACGTTTTATCAGACATCCGTGATTCACAATAATATTTAAAATTAATAACAAACAACCATCGACGACGTCAACATTTAACGGTCCTTCCTTACTCGTTAGATCTGAGTCACTAAAATGACTATAGTTAGATTTTGTTAACTTGCACGTGTAAGTTAGTGAAAACTAACTAAACCATCTAATGATATTAACGTGAAAGTGTTAATGTTTGTTCGGAAATTAGTTTTTCATACTGATCATAGAGACTTAAATCCTCTTTTACGAAATTTCTTATAGTGATATGATAAGTGATAGATAGATAAGGATTACATATTTTACAATTTCAAATTAGACGATCAGCTCACAACAAAGAACGCGTATGATTAGCGACCAACCCGCACTGGACTAGTGTGGTGAATTAAAAGCCCTTGTTACCCTTCGTTGACAGGGTAGGCCTGTGCCCCATCAGTGGGGACAAATAATAAATAGGCTGTTGATTTGATTTGTTACTTTTAATATGGATAAATAAAATTTACTATGAGAAAAACGTTTATTAGCGTGTAGCGCATTTTTCAATTTATTGCACACACATACAAAATATAGAAAAAAAAACAATAAAAGAAAGGAAAAAAACATGTATAAATAGTAATGCTTATTTCTTTAAGAGATTTCTGCCAGCCTACCAGCTACAGAGAAAACTTCGTGAAAGGGCAATATTTTGGAATATTTTGTTTCGGTTAAAAACAAAACATTTTGTATAGACATCAATAATAACTCTGACAATTTTAAACTTCTTGTACTTACAACTTCGAAATTTAAAAAGACTGGATTGGAAGAAATCCGTATCTCTGAAATCGATTTTGACTAGGTTTAATTATTACTAGCTGTGCCCGCGGCTCCGCTCGCGTAGACTACAGGATCCGCTCCCATTCCCACTTCCGCTCCCTATCCCACTTCCACTCAGACTGTCAATCCCGCTCCCGCTCCCGCTCCCATTTCCGCTCCCGCTCCAGGTCCAGGTCCAGGTACAGGCGCAGGCCCAGGCCCAAGCCCAGGTCCAGCTCCAGGTCCAGGTCCAGATCTAGCTAAAGGTCCGGCTCCAGATCCAGATCCAGCTCCAGATTTTTCATCGTAATCGACTAACTCAATCAAAAGTTATGCGAATTTATAGTTTTCAAAATCTCACATTACATTGGTACGATACCCGCTCCCGCTACCGCTCACGAATTCAATCGAGCATTTACACCCTACACTCCTCGCACTGTATGCGAGTTTTCGGAAACTATAAATTCGCATAACTTTTGAATGACTGCACCGATTGCAATGAAATAAAGCCTATATGTTACACCAAATTAAGCCCCATGTTTCTGTGAAAAGTCCATCACAGTCCGATTAGTAGTTTTTAAGTGATGCGTGCACAAACTCACAGACAAACAGACAAAAATTTCAAAAATGATCGAAATGTGTTCTGTTGCTTATCACACATTTCGATCATTTTTCGTTACGGAACCTCGAAACACATCCGACAAGCGTGATGGTTGTCAAAAAATGAAACAACCATGTTTTTTTTTCATCTGCCGTGAATACAAAAACATGTAACCATAGACAAATGTGTATCGCCACGCCCCTTTGTTTCGATGTTTCGTGAGGATGTTTCTGTTTAATGTTTTAAAAAAATAAGTGCAGAAGACACGGCTTTAGACTTGCGCTATAATTTATTTTGTGGTTATACCTGTGGTAGGTTTTATTATAATTTACCTTTATAAATATTCCTTTGAATGTTTCAGTTTTTCAACAACTCAGGGTATACAGAACCAGAGGACACGGCGTCCGACCACCAATACACAGCCGCGGGTCGCCGCAACATCAACGTTATTGAAATAAACACAACAAATGCACGACCGTCCACCTCCCACCCCCAAGCGAAGCTGGATAAAGCTGACTTCCTATACGCAAAAAAACAAATGAACGAAGCTGTGACGTATTTAAAAACTACCGCGGGAGATAAGAAAGCAATGGACGAGTACGATTTATACGGACAACTTTTAGTAAAAAAGTTAAGAAAGTTGGACGAGCATCAACGAGATGTGGCCATGCACGAGATAGACAATATTATGTTTCGTGCAAAAATGCAGAGCTCGAAGCAATCACAGCAAAGGAGCTACTCGAATTCCCCGTCCCCAGTTCCGAGGAAGATGAAGTCGCCACTGTTTATAGTAACTCAACAAGGCCACCCGCAATATGAAGATGAAAATGTGTATCAGCATGATCCTATGCAGACCCCACATTCGTCTTAATTTGTTGAAATCAATATGAATAAAGTAGAAAGCCTAAGTGATCTGGTTTAAAGGGCGAGAGAGCCAGTGTGATAAGATAAATTAATAGGCACACGAAACATTCCATCGAAGTCTACAAATGGGCGCAACAATTATAGCGTTTAGGTTGTGAGAAGCAATACAAACGTTGCAAGGTTGTTATCTACTCTCAGATGGGCTATCTGACTGCCTGTTAGTCACTTTAGACCGTAAAATTACTTCTGATGATTTAAGAAGTAAAGAGTGATTGATAAGTAAATAACAGTGGGTGAATGACCCTGGTACAAAGTTTAATGTTAGCGTGAATTCCTTTCAGAGGATACGTCTATTTAAGAAATGTTTTATTTTATGATAAAGGTAAACCGTGTAACGGTTAAAAATTAACTTTAGTTTTTATTATGAATATTATGATAAATACCTGAAGATTTTACATAGCTGATATCCCTTATCTGTTATTCAAGTTATAAAACAGCTTTTACACTAGGTATTACCTATAATTAGACATTCAACAGCTTATAGCGACAGGTCCACTTTCCACTGGGCGCTAAGTATAATTACTTGGAGTTAAATGCACAGACGATGCTACTGGTCACATCTGTATTAATCCTTTATTCGCCTTAGAGAACGTACCCAAACTACGTGACCTATTTTTTACCACCCTCCCCCCTCTCGGTGACCATCTTTAGTAAATGCCAAGACCCCCCCTCCCCCTCTAGTTTTCACGTAGTAATTCATAAATATCGTTTTAAACCATTTTTTCAAACAAAAGTTGAAAAAGGGAAAATTGGGCTTAAATTTGTCTTTATTTAATATTAATATGGTGCCCCCCCCCCCCCCCCCCTGAACGGGTCACGTAGTTTGGGTACGTTCCCTTATACCATATATGTATTCCTTCTGTTCCGGATACTCTGAGCGGATACCACACGTTATGTAGGTACCGTTAACGCCAGGCCGAGAGTGGTTTTCTTACCTAATTGTGTTTTGAACCAAATTTAGTATATAAGTACAGACTTCCAGAGGACTTATACAAAAACTGAAACATATCTTTGTATTTTTGCGAAGGAGAAAGCATTTAAAGTTACAGCATTTTCAAAATTTTGAAAATTCCTAGCTTAAAGTAGTGGTTCACCGTTCACTACCTACATTTGAAAAGTGTTATTCATTGATCGATAAACACGTACTCATTTAGCGCAAATAATTATTACAACTTGAGTAGGTAAAATTACAGAATTAAAAATTATTAATCTGTAAATATTTCATCATATCCTATATGTGTTTCGTATTTACTAAAAAGTGATTCAGCGTGCGTGATTCATCATCAATATTCAACCTGACGTGCCGCGGCAGGTGCCGTTCAGGATGTATATTTGTTCGGTCATCAGATTCCTATAGTAGGTATTGATTATTCTATATTGATAGTGAGAATCTTATATGAGAATGTTGGCGATGGTAAAAATGAAACGAGTAGGCAGTGACTTTAACAAGAATTTAGCAGATTTAGAATGCTTGTTCATGATCCTTAAAGTACATAAATCACAATTTTCAGTTCTCAATAAAGACTTTAAAAGATCAGATGCCTTTGCTTTAAAAAGTTATTTGTTGTGCCAATAACATGAGGGACGATGTGACCAAGGATTAAGCATTAAAGATGGGACGATTTGGTTGTGATTGATTGGATTGATTGACTTTGACACTCTGATACTTTGACAGTTCTAAGCCAGCTGATTCACAAATCGGAGTAAATACACAAAATTAATTTATTTTTTTAAATAAACGCGTCTGTGTACAGTGTAAAGTTTCTGCATTTCTTCATACAAATATATAAAACAAAATCATGGCGACTATGGTGAAAGAAAAACGTCGAGACGTAAGTTTTCGCTGTTTTCATTGGACCTTTGTCTTCGCAACTATGTTTATGTTATTTTTGCGCAGTAAACATAAATAGTTCTTTGTCTGTTCCCAGAAAAAGAAATCCAAGGAGAAACACGCGCCTAGAAGCGGTATTGAAGAAGAAGAACCATTTGTTTTAGTAGATACAACATTTACAGAATCGACATCAACAGATAGTAAAATCACTGATAGTGTGATAGAAAATCCTAGCAATGTCAATATTCAGAGTACTGTGCCCTCTGATAACTCAACAAATGCCGAAAATAAACGCGTAGAACGATCACATTTAGACATAAGCTCAGAAATTACTTCCAATAGATATGATGAATGTTTAGTTCCAGAAAATACTAGTATTTGTACAGAATCAGCTTCAATATCCCAAATTAAGTCTTCTAGTAATAGCGAAATAAGTGATATTAATAATCCTGCACAAGTTAAAGCAAAAAGAATTGATGAAAATAAATTATTAGAAGGTAGTAACATTGGCTATACTTATCAAGATTTGAATGCTATGTTAGAAAGAATGTCTGTACCTAGTCTAAACCCAGTTTTAGCTTCTGAAGAAGATCATAGGTCTAAGTCTCTGATTCATGAGAACCAAATAACAAATGAAGCTGTTATTATTGAACAAAGTAATTTGTTAGAAAATCCACTACCATCAGCACCTATATTTGAAGAAGAATTACCACAACCGACACTTCATAATGAAGTTGTAATAACCAAAGAGATTGTGCCAAAAGAAAAATGTATGCCATTAGAAGATGCTATAAGACTGTATGGAGGATCAGAAATGGCTGAAGTGAGAGCAATAAGTGAGAGAGAGGAGGCTATAGTCGAAGCAGGGCCAGTGAGTGGCCCTGAACATCCATTGGTTGATTTGCTATCAACTTTCAGGTAACCAGTTTGTTAAGATTGAATTCAGCACTTTGTACACATTCTGAGTTAATCTAATAATGTTCTGTAACTAGATTTCTGATCTGCACTGAAAAATGGCAACACAAACGAGCTCTTAATACTGGAGCTCGTGAGCTCATTTGCGATCAGGGGAGTAACACCAGACGGATGACATTTCCAAAATACCAAAGTATTCTTTGAAATGACCCCAAAAATTAGAAATTAAACAAACACATTGTTAATGTGTGTAAATATGAATACTTTTGTATTTATTTCCTAAGGAAGATTTTATTAAGTATTCATTGTCTAGTTTAAATACTAGATCAATGGATCGATTGAATTTCATTTATAAATTTTTGTTTATCATATTATTATGAAGAAAAAATATGTTTAAAATGATTTATTGATTAAAAGTAAAAGACTGTTTAGTAGCTTAGATTTTCAGAATGAGTGGAGTTATAGCCAAAACATACTAAACAGAATAGGTAGTGGAAATCAAATCCAAAACACATTTTCATAATAGGATTCATCATCAGCCAAAATATATCCACTGCTGGACATGAGCCTCCCTATTTGAATAAAATTTTGCTGTCCATTGGGGAATTTGCCATAATCACCACACTTTGCAGGCAGAATGATTTCAGTAATGATCTTAATATACTCGTAAGACAGAGAACGCTGCCAGCCCCTTTAGTCACCTTGACACCCACAGGAAGACTGGGGGTATTCTAAGCTGGCAATAATATATATAAATAAATAAATAAAATAATAACAGCATTTATTCGCTGACCATTGCTTAAATTAATTATATGAATATGACGCTGGCATCAGCATCTGTTTGCCGGTCTGGTTGTCTTTGGACTACGCCAGCCTTGGGGTAAGTCGTCCTCCCACCTGTCTTTTTCCGTTGCTCATCTCGGGGTACCAACATGTAATCTCATCTGTCCATTTGCCTTTTGCTGATCGCATCATATGCCCTGTCCAACGCCACTTTAGTTGACTAACAGTTTTGGTTATGTCTCTTACCTTAGCTGGCGATAATAGGATTCTCTTAGATAAAAGAAATTTATCTATTTTTTTCAATTTTAAACATGTTACCAGATTATTTTTAATATTTTTACCAGATCATCACTAATGGCAGTGGACCGGGAATGCACACAGCTTGCCATTGGCTTTGCAGACGAAGCTAAGTTCCGCGCAGCCCTATGGAAGGTCGAGAAGCGCACGGCAAGCGTATCAGAGAAATGTTCATGCGACGCTTACGTCACGCTGAGAGCTTCGTACGAGCACGCTGAGCTGCTGACAGATAAGTTGCCAGTGGCCAAGATGAGGTTGGAAGCGCTGCTGAGGGACGTCCAGGACTCGTATTGTCTACACCAGCATGCGGCCTTGTTGACGTATTACCAGGTAGTTTTTTTATTTGACGGTCTGAAGCATTGAATGAGCAGACAAGGTGACTAATGGCTAGTGCCCACTGTTGCCAATGAATCCCTGCTATTGGATTGCTGTGTGAACAGTCCAGAGACCACAATTGCTTTGCCAACCTCAGGATTGGAATGGAATGCCTTCCAAGCACAGTAACACATATTTTTTTTCAACATAATATAATGATACATATGTTTGAATATCTCCCACACGGCCATCTGATCCTATACTAGGCAGAGCCTTTACTTTGGTTATCATACAGGTGATATACTCGTACATACATACATAGATAAATTACATCCAGACACAAGGCAAACACAAATTCTCATGACACAAATGTTTGCCCTGGGTGAGACTCGAACCCGTGAATCCGAGCTTCGCAAGTAGATACACTACCGACTTTCGACGGAGCCGTCAATGCATTGCTATTTGAGGGCATAAACTGATAAGTTTATTTCTAATTACACCTAAGTACGAAAACGCGAAGTTTCTGAAATAGAAACTGTAGGTGCCTAGATGAAGTTGCAAGTGCTGATTAGAGGCTTGGATGTCCCTCAGACATACAGGACTCGTAATCTCGTCAAGAGCACGCAGCCTTGTTGACGTATTACCAGGTATAAATAGCTTGATTTTTTATACTAGTGAATTCTCTATCAGTTCATGATTTTACCAGCCAAATACTATTTGTTAAGGAAAACCCATTGAAGTAAAATTTGTTCTGACTGCAAATGTTGTAAGATAACGAATCAATTGCTGAGTAGATGTAACTTATCTCCGATCAGATTACTATTACTAGTAAAAGTTATAACATATGGGATTTCCCTGACACGACGATCTAGCTCGATATTTATTCGTCAATTTGTTCAGTCACATTTTAAAGTAGCTGATAAAATTTTAAGTGATGTAAGTTTTGTCAATATCGACGATGAAGTACCAAAACCTACTATCTACTACGACATATTTTGGTGTTTTGACTTTTTCATGCAGGTAGATTTAAAGTTAGATTTAGCAGGGCACAGAAGATCATGATTTTTAAATAATAAGTGAATTAATAACGAACAGAAAGCTCCTAATATCGCACGTAATTTTAAATCTGTCTGCATAAATAAATCACTACACCAAAATGTCTTAGATAGTAGGTATGGGCATTTCATCGTCGATATGTAGTTGAAGCATCATATCATAATTAAAAGTATGTTTGGTTTTTCTGTCACTTTTTTAGGACATTCAGTAAAATGTACGGTGTTGTGTATCTATGAGTTTTGCTTGGCTTCCTAAACTTTTATATTTTTTTAACATTAAAAAAAAAATACATCACATGTCTTGCATAACTCACACATAATAATTTTTTTGGATTTGTCATATGTGCGGTGAGGCAGTTCGGTCACAGCGGGCTCTGCTAACGCTTGTTGTACATTATAAAGTAAAGTAAACATAACATTGCAGATGACAAATTAATACAATTCTCTACGAAACTTTGAATTGTACTTACTTATATAAAAATCTATTCATATTTTTCGCTATTGAAGGTAGTGTTTTTTAATTACCTTTTTATATTTATTACTAATTAGCTGTTGCCCGCGACTTCGTCCGCCGTCCGTCGTCCGTTGTCCAACTTAACATTACAAATTATTGTGTATTTCCCGTAGGAATGGAATGTTTTTTCGGGATAAAAACTATCCTTTGTCCTATTCCAGGACCTAACCTATATGTGTGCCAAGTTTCATCCCGATCAGTCCAGTGGTTGAAGCGTGATTGAGTAACAAACATCCAAACTTTCACATTTATAATATTATAGTAGGATATAAGTATTTATAAAAATGGTTGCTAGTTTGAGCTAATTTATCTTATTTATTGTTCTAGATAGAAGAGCTAATATCAGAGACCGTGCAGAGCAGCAAATGTGAGATCCGCGAAGCGCTATCGTTGGTGCTGCAAGCGCTGCGCATGAGCGAGAGCGGCGCGCACGCGGCGGCGCTGGAGCGCTGGGCGCGCGCGCTGGCCGCCGCGCTGCTCGCCGGCAGAGACTTACGAGACCTGCTGCATCTGCTGCATCATCTGTTCAAGTGAGTTGCACTTGAACCGCCAGATGGACCGATGACCTGAAGGTCGGCCGGAAGCGGCTGGATGCGGAGGGCGGAGGACCGGGTGTGGTGGTCTTCATTGGTGAAGGCCTATGTCCAGCAGTGGACGTCTAAAGGCTGATATGACCACGAAATGTTTTGTCATTTAATTGCGGACTGATAAGGAAATTGACAATTTTAAAAATGGCATTGGACATTTTTTTATTCTCATAGTACCTACTCGTACATGAGAAAATCCTAGTTTGAGATTAGAGAAATGTACCTATAATGTTTATCGACGGTTCCCTCCACAAAGAGAAGTTCCCTCCTCCCTCCACTATTATCGGTAGAGATACGGGACCCAGACCGTTTGGACGTTGTTTTTTTTCTTCTTGTTGAATTTGCAATACCAAAAATTTTACGTCGGTAAATTGTACATGGGGTACAGCGTTTCTATTTTTTTGCGTCGATATTTAATAATAGTGGTGACATCGCAGGCAGACGCGGTCTGTGCGCTGGGCGGCGAGCCTCATCCACGTCAGCGCGGGGGACCGCGTGTCGGCCGCGCAGGCCATCGCGCTGCTAGATCTGCTTCTGTCTCGACATCGCCTCGAGCCGGCCCTGGAGTGTACTGAAGGTAACAGCCACACACCTAACTAGGACAAGCCCTGCAGTGGGTATGTGTTGTTTCAGAAATGTGATTTATTTTTTTACAAACACCCCCACACACACACACACAATCACTAGACTGTATTATAAATATATATAAAACCGTTATTGGCAGTAAGAACTATAAATTAGAATAATACTGTATACTAAGTGCTGTGGATTTTGTAAAAATAAATAAAATAAAATTATTTATACAAATTTTACAGACACTTGAAAGGAGGTTTTCAAGTAGTACTACGTAATGCTTACACTTTGGCAGAAATAACGATCACCATTCCCTCTTTCGAGCTTTGATTTTAGCGTTGTTTAACAATAATGGTGATGCCTGAAAAGCATCGACCATTTCATCTCATTTCATCTCATTTTAGAACAGTTTATAAGCACTTTAATATCTGAACTTGTGATGATGAATAAATTATCTTGTATTTATTATTTTTAATCTTACTATAAGTCAAAAGTAACTTAAAGCACAAAACATGCGACGCTAGTTTTTTTTGTTATACATTGAGGTAATCTGAGAAGCCGTCATGCCATACTGCCGTCTGGTTTCCGGTAGAGTAGAATAGGACCACTCCAACTCTTCCCGTGGATGTCGTACAAGGCGACTATGGGAATACATTATAAAACATCAATCAGGCCTCCCCAACCCGTCTGGCCAACGCGGGGAGTGTAGGCCAAATCCTCCGTCTGTCTCCGGCAGACGAGAGAGGGTTGTGCTCCTGCAGTGGAGACAATAACCTGATGATGAATCTGAGAAGGAATCAACGTAGAATGGTCTGGGCCCTGTGTCTTTCTGTTAGCCGTAGATACACTGGACCTGGACCATTCCACATACATGATTTCTAATCTGACGTCGGTGTGGGTGTAACCCTGACGTTTCCGCTTTTTTGCGTCGATGTGGATTTTCCACCCTTTACGTTTTTATTAGAGCGCATAAATTTCGCTACAGAAACAGATGAGGGGTGGGAGGAGGTGGGTGCTCGCGGTGAGGGCGGCGCCGTGAGCGAGGGCGCGCTGCGGGAGCGGGACCTCCTGGCGCTGCTGCACGCCTTCCCCTTGAGGGACTTGGTGGCGAGGCTCGTCCTGTTCACACACTCGGTAAGCCAACTAACTATATGTATATATTCTTTATTGCACATTTAAAAACTAAATACAGTTCCAATATGTAGCGCACATAGGCGAGCTTATCTCTAAAAGAGATCTCTTTCAGCCTATTTTACAGGGTGTGAGACATCTTGCGTCGGTTTTGTAAAGTATCTTATTTAGGCCAGCCAATATAATAAGGACGAAATTATATGACCTACATCCTGGTCAGGTATTCTCGAAAAGGTTAAAGTTGAATAACTCGATCTCAGTCACAGAGTAGGCCCCGGGTTGGAAAGGTCGCAGGTTGAAGGGATTCAATTTGGCCTGCACCGAATTCGTAGGTAAGGTTTGAGAAATTGAACAAGTTTCTTAGGAAGTGCGCCCTCTGCACTTGCTCGGGGACTGTACTCTGATGCATGTCCAAGTACTTACTCGTCGTTCGGTGCCCGCAGGACATAAAGCAGGCGCGCGAGCACGAGTGGGGCGACCCCGGGCGGGGGCGGGGCGTGGTGCGCGCGGCGTGCGGCGCGCGCGCGCTGCTGGCCGCGCTGGCCCGCGCGCCCGCGCCCGCGCACTACGCGCGCCTGCGGGCCGCCCTGCGCGCGCTCGCCCACCGCGCGCTGCACGCGCTCGCAGCCCTGCATCTGCACACTAGGTACATCTGACGGCTCACTTTATATACACTGAGAGATAGCCCCGGCATTATTGGGGCTTCTCTTAACGAACACTGTCTGTCGTTCCATAGCGCATGCTCGGCCCGTATACTTGTATGCGCTGTGTTAGAGTTAAGACAGTGTGTAAATTGTCATAATAACATGTAATCAGTAAACAATATAGGTATTAGGTACATTCCTGCTCCTCACCAATCTCTCTCTGCCGCTTCACTAAGCTAGTACCAGCAGAGGGCCACTAACACGACACCTACCAGTGAAGGTAGAGTTCCTGGGACTGATTTTACGCTACCTTAAAGGTAAATTAAATCAAAGATAATATATATTATACTAATAAATGAACTATGAACTAACATCATCATTTTTCTTCCACAGAGCGTCATACTCAGTAGAGCTAGAGCACAAACTGTCAGCCGAGCTGGAGGCTGCGTTCTCGGCCGGCCTTGTTTTGTTCGGTGCGAGCGAGACGCACGAACTGCCGGCGACTCTGCTGAGCGATGACGCCGCCAAGGATTACTGCATCGCTTCCATGGTCGGCCTACACGGTAAGTTCAAAATACGAACTCCTTGCCAGCTTAGGTATTTCCGGACAAGTACAATTTGGATCTTTTTAAAGGAAGAGTGAATAGGCATCTTCTCGGTGAGCGCGCTCCACCTTAGGCCTTATCATCACTTACCATCAGGTGAGATTGATGTTAAGCGCACACCCATCAACAGAAAAAAAAATGTTATACAATGTTGACCGCCTCGTTGGCCTAGTGGATTGGTCATTGGACTCGAGTACCAGAGGTCGTGGGTTCGATTCCCACTGAGGACAGACTACTTTGTACAAGTTGGTCCCAGTCTGGATGTTATTATTTGTCAAGTGTCCTATCCTAGTTTTATTTCCATAGCATAGGAGAAAATTCTAATAAGGGATTAGACAAGTGTACCTATGTATATATGTACATACATAGAATATATATATAGAATTTATATAATAAAAATTAAACATTTGTAGGCTTATTATGCCAGATTTTCCTACACTATACTAAGAAGATATATATTGTTTACCTTAACTGTACTTAACCGCTTACTTGTAATACCGTAGTATTATAGACTGCTACTACTAAAACTAATATTTATTAAAGTTGTTTCTCTGTATAGATAAATCATCAAAGCGGCTGGAATCTCTATCAGTAGAGTTGCCAGCGGTGTCGTGTGAGGCTCGCGTGCGCATCGTGACGCAGTCGGCCGTGGACCGAACGGGCGACCACGAGCTCGCCAGGATGGTGCTGGACTTCCTGTTCCAAGTGAGTGCAATTTTTATTTACCCTCGTCGCAGCCTTTTTACTGTCTGAAGTAGCAAATGGACAGGCTGCCTGATGGTGAGCGGTCACAGTAGCCAATAAACCTCCAGCCTAAATGCCACAAGTGCGTTGCCACAAGCTTACACTTTTTTTTATTATTATTTATTTAATAGTTTATTGTACATACAAATATACAAAGAACAACACAAAGAAAAGAAAATTATACAAAAGGATAAGCTTATTTCTAAAGAAATTTCTTCCAGCTAACCTGCGGTGAAGACAAGGAATTATGTAGAGGCAGTAGTCGCGTGTACCTACTATATATTAAATAATCATAAACTAATAAACTATAAATATCAATACAGATACATAAATATATATGTATATATAATAGAGTATAATATGATGTTATATGATATATATATATATTTGTATATATAATAAAAATATACGATATATTATTGACAGAGAGTAAGGTAGTGCTCTTTAACTCGTGATCTGAACACAGAAATCGTCTGAGAGACGCTTACTTACTTACTGAACTTTAGGGGGACCAAGGGCGCACCGGGAAAGAGTACTAACGCAAGTACCGTTCAGGTCCTCAAAACCGTGAGGTTGGAAGGACCCTGGGTGGTGGAGGGACTGTTTGCGCGATAACTCAATAACTACTGCCCCGATTGAGCTGAAATTTGGAATATATGTATATATAATCATCAGGCAAATATACATACATCATCATCAGGTTATTTTTGTCTCCACTCAGCACAACCCTCTCTCGTCTGCCGGAGACAGACGGAGGATTTGGCCTACACTCCCCGCGCTGGCCAGACGGGTTGGGGAGGCCTGATTGATGTTTTATAATGTATTCCCTTAGTCGCCTTGTACGACATCCACGGGCAGAGTTGGAGTGGTTCGATTCTACTCTACCGGAAACCACACGACAATATATATATATACATACAGTTTTCGTTAACCTAGGCGTTGAAAGTAACGTGGTGTGTTCTTCCCCAGACCGGCATCAAACGCAAGACCACAGCATGTAAGGGCGCGTGCGATGCGACCGCGCGCGACTCGCTGCCGAAGCTACTGTCCGCGCACCCTTACCTCCACATTATAGCCTTCCACATACTCGCGGATATCAGCCAAGGTACAATTTGTAATATGAAAAAGCTATTTTATTTTATGGGACCGTCTCGTCGGTCTAGTGGTTGGTTATTAGACTCAAGTGCCGGATATCGTGGGGTCGGTTCCTATTGGGAGCAGATTCTTCTTTGTCGTTCCCTCACTGCTGAGGATCACTACCGTATAAAATGCGCCTCCACGCATAGCGGTCAGTGGCCAGCCGCACTGCTTCATATAGGGATCCGCCAGCCACCCTCCTTACCGGGTCTGACCACCTCGTCGGAGCTCGTCCTCTGGCACGCCTGCCTTCCACTTGTCCCAGGATGATGAGCTTCAGGTCAGGGACAGATAATTTTGTACAATTTGTACAAGTTGGTCCCAGTCTATGTTATAGTCTATGTTATAGTGAATATTTGTCCTATCCTTGTTTAATTCCCATAGCAAAGCAGAAAATACTTGTTTGGGATTAGACAAGTGTATGTATATGTAATGTTTAATTTATATCTTACATAAGAGCCATCAGAATTAGTCATAAGAATTTCCTCATAACGCAATGTTGTTCCATAAGCAACGGGATTTTAATATGCAGTGAAAAAACGACGACGCAAATGAGCTCGCAATACTAGAAGTGAGATAGTTTGTGCTCAGTCGGGAGACCACTGCCAGGGCGTGCGATGCCATCAAACTGCCAAAGTATTCTTACAAATGACCTAAGAAATTAGAAATTAAATATACAAAGACATTATTATTATGCGTGAATATGATGACTTTTACATTTCCTAAGGAATTCTATATCTAGTTTTGTTAGTATGTCAATGTCATAACAGCTTTGTTTTACGACGAATGATAGAGCGAGAAGGTAAGAGTAAAAATAAACAGACTGACATACATAATGCTCACGCTTTGGTCCCAGAGGGGTAGGCAGTCACGATGTATTTATACTTTGCGCGATCCTGACCCATCTCACTAGCCTCACATTCATCAACCAATTTTTCAACAACCTTTTCACGCACCTCCTTTTATTCTTCTCACTGCGGACCCCAGCCTTTTTGAGGACGTTACCAATTTAATCCTTGGACGTCCTCCTAGGACAACCTTTAGCTGTAGTTCCTTCCACATTCGCGCTGCGATTTCCCAAACTGCTCTCTTTCAGTTACTGACATACACTAATAGAGTAATATATTGTCTTTGCTAATTGTGATGTACTTAATCTTAATTTCATGTAACAATGGTGAAAGATAAAAGATATTTTTTATGACTGCCGTTTTAGTTTACATATTAATAACTGTTTGTTTCATTGCAGTGGAACCGCTAGACGGTACATCAGTGAATCCACTCTCGGTAGGCACGTGGCGGCCTACTGCCGGCGAGGTGCGCGCGGTCCTCGACGACTGGTCGCAGCGCTGTCCGCACCTCATACAGTATCTGCTACTCGAGATGCAGTACACGCCACACATGTAAGTAATAGAACACATTAAGATCATTTTTGTGTGTTTGTCTGTTAGTTTGTGCACGCATCACGTAAAAACTACTGAACCTCTTTTAATGGACTTTTCACAGAAACATTGAGCTTAACTCGGGTTAACGTTTAGTCTTTATTTCATCGCAATTGGCTTACTCAATCAAAAGTTATGCGAATTTATAGTTTTCAAAACCTCTCATGCCATTAGTACACAACTAAGTAGTGTAATGCTAAGCGAAATTCAGATAGCGATGAGTTGGGATTACATTTAGAGCCAGAGAAAGAGGTGCCAGTTGGAGCGGGAGCAGGAAAAGCAAAACTTTAATTCTGTAGTTCACGTGAGCGGAGCCGCGGGCACAGCTAGTTACTAAATATAGTTTTGTAGTTTTTTCTATGTATTTAGCGCTTACCACTCATTACATTATCTGACTCAGCATGTGTCGCCGCTAGGTGGCGACGCTAGTAACTCTGCCAGAGCCTTATTGACATACTCGTATAGTACATAGTATATATAATCTTTATTTCATCTCATCATCATCATCATCAGGTTATTTTTGTCTCCTCTGCAGGAGCACAACCCTCTCTCATCTGCCGGAGACAGACGGAGGATTTGGCCTACACTTCCCGCGCTGGCCAGACGGGTTGGGGAGGCCTGATTATGTTTTATAATGTATTCCCTTAGTCGCCTTGTACGACATCCATGGGAAGAGTTGGAGTGGTCATATTCTACTCTACCGGAAACCACAGGCATTATTTCATCTAATTTATATATTATATTATAATTTATATATTTATTATTATATTTATATTTATAATATATATTTGTTTGGCAGCGGCGTGTCTCTGGACAGCCAGCTGTCTATCGGCGCGTGGCTGTGCCAGTGGGTGCCGCGCGCCGCGCCCCTGGGCGCGCCCGAGTGGGCGTGGCTCGTCATCCGGCGCATGCGGCCGCACCGCGCGTGGTGGCGCGCGCCCCCCGCCGCGCCGCCCCCCGCCGAGCCGGCCGCGACAGACTTGTTTGGTTGTGCGTACGTCGTACTCGCGACCTCGTGGGGGCATTGTATACCGTTGGTAAGGGATGTCAACATGCAGAAGTTCTTTTTAACAGCCCGAGTACAATTTCATCGTCTTCCTTTAATTTACGATACTATGTTACTTAGAAGGAATGGATTCGGATAATTGACTCTTTCGATCGGTATCATAGAAAAAAACATATTTAACGGGTTCGATACCCGGCTCAGGCAGGTTCAAAAAATATTAAATTATAAACAGAAGCCTCGTTTTGGTAAAATTTTCTAGCTTCAATATTTCAAGTACTTTCCCTCCATGTTGCATAGCCGTGAGACGCTCTGTATATAGATATTGTTTTTTTCCTTAGATATGTTCGCACGGCGTGAAGGCTCTATGCCACGTGGCGGGGGCGCGGGCGAAGGACGCGGTGCACTGCCTCTCGCCCGTCATGCTGCTCATGGCGCACTCGCCGGAGTCCGTCTCGCTCACACCCCAGTACGTGTTACTCACTTACTCAGATATGTTCGTCCGGCGCGAGGGCGCTGTGCCGGGTGGCGCACTTGCACTGTCACATTTCTCGTTCTTTGGTGTAGCTACAAGATAGTGCTAGGGCTGACCATTTCGTAGTATTATAAAAAATATTTTAAATGGGATTATCTGTAGTAACGAAGGACTGACCTGAAAATGAAAACATTAACCAACAAATATTAGAAAATGACAAACACTAAAGATGACATAGAATGAACTATAATTATCTATGTACAGTCTTATATAAGTGAAGTGACGAATTATATGATTGATAATTTACACCTACAGAACGGCTAAAATTAAATACAAATTTTAAATAGGCCAAAATTGGGGTAAATAGTAAAAAAAATACTCGACACGATGTACTGCACCTTTGAAGAACAGAATTTACATTTATTAATTACGCTTTTATCTGTATTCAACAGATTCAACGAGCTATTCAACACACTGCTTGGCTCTGGCCCAACGCTGGTGCAGCGAGCGCTGGGCCGCGGCCCGGAGCCCGGCTCGCAGTTACTGCTGAGGCTGATTCTGACGCAGCTCGAGGGGACACGGTGAGTTCCAATTAGTATTTGTTAGGACCATAAACAGGGATCGGAGAAGGTAGGGCTTTTATTTATTAAAATGTGTTTTATTGCTCTGGAAGCAGTCCTTTTGAGCCAGTCTTAGATGGGTTTTTTCACTTCATTCAGGACTTTTCCTTACTAAAGTTTTTTTTTATTGTTGATGGGTTTACGCTTGACCTCAATCTCACCTGATCGTAAGTGATGATGAGGCCTAAGGTGGAGCGCGCTTACCCAGAAGATACCTATTCACTCTTCCTTTAAAAATATCCAAATTGTACTTGTCCGGAAATACCCAAACGATTGAGGTCATTGTCCTGAAATCGCTCTACCTTCTCTCATCACTTATAATTAAGGTGCTGCGCAGACAACGGACAATTTGTCCGTGGTGATGGAACGTATGGAAATCTATCTTTTTGTCCGTTGGACTATTTGTACTTCGTGTGCGTTACTGCATAGATTTCCATACGTTCCATCATCGTGGACAAATTGTCTGTCGTCTGCGCAGCGCGTAACTGGCCGAGACCGGTAATCGCCAACAATGTCGACATGTAAATTGTTCAGGAGTATCTCAAGGAGGTAATTCTAATCGGTTACCGTTATTTTTCTGGGTGCAGCTCTATGGGTGTACCTCGCAGCGGCGTGGTGTCCGCGTGGCTGCACGCGCTCTGGCGGCCGACTGTACCCGCGGCCGCTCTGCTGGACACCGCGCTGTTAGTGTGCCGCGAGTGGAAGCAGTTCGACGCCCACGCCGCGCTTCTACTGCAGGTCCTTAGCTGTATTATATCTTTGGATATAAAAGGATAACCCCTCATTGAAGATTAGTCAGGCGCTTAGCTCAAATCTTGGTCGTTGGATCTTTTAAACTTGAAATAGAGATATAGAACTTGCATAGAGAACCATTAAGAAATAATTTTTGAAGGGCGACAGTAGTACATTTACTACATCTTAGATCACAATAAATCACTGATTTCATATACCATTAGCAGATTTATTGAAACTTTCTATTTATTTATACTTTATTGTACACAAATACAAGTCACACAACTAATTTAAACACAAGATGTACAAAGGCACACTTAACTCTAAGAGTTTTCTTCAAGTAAACTTTTGGGTAAAAGGGACAAGTCAAAGCAGATAGGCAGACAGCAGTGCACATTATAGTGAATATAAGTAGTGAAAAAAAAAACACGTATGTAAATAGCAAATAGAATAATTTAAATTTCATCATCATCATCAGGTTATTTTTGTCTCCACTGCAGGAGCACAACCCTCTCTCATCTGCCGGAGACAGACGGAGGATTTGGCCTACACTCCCCGCGCTAGCCAGACGGGTTGGGGAGGCCTGATTGATGTTTTATAATGTATGTTTAAATTATTTTACTTCATGGTATGAGGTGTATATAAATATAAAATAAAATAATTATATACACACTCATACAATAAATATAGGGAGCCATTTTAATCGTGTTCTGAATGGTGACACATGGTCATACTTGCGCAGTACGAATATGAATCGGATGCACACATTTTGAAGGCGCTCCATTCCTCCATGGCGTCTAGGAAATGGACATCGGCATAGTCTAAATGAGGAAGAAGGAGAGCTTCTAGTTATTTTCTGACGAAATTAATTAGCTGCTTCAAAACTAGTGACCAGGAGTGACATCTTGTCAAAAATTGAAATCACGTATTAATTGAAAGCTTTATTTTATCGCCGATCGAAGTTATCTACTGAGACTTGGGTGTGTGATAGGAGGAGAACGCCAAAGAACACATAGCACACGCGGTCCGCAACGTGGCGTGCGCGCCGCTGCTGTGCGAGTGCGTGCTGCGCGCCGCGCACGCGCACCGCGAGGGGGGCGGCGTGTGCGCGCGGCTTTATGACGTGCTGCATCTACAGCGCCTCGCCGGGGACAGGATACACGTCGACAACGCGCTCAAGGTAATGTACTAACTATACAGTATGTCGGCGAAACGATTAAGGAGGAGCTGATTTGAAGGCACAGTGCGTGTTCGTCGCGCCGTTTGGCTTCGCTCGGCGAACGTCGCGAGCATGCGCTGACGGAACGTCGCGCATGGTCTACGCGGGCGCATAGTCGAGACAGTGTGTTCGTTCGATACGCGTGCGGCACCTCCGACGGATCGTCTGCCTTTTAAAATCGTTACTTGGGGATGTAGCGTAATTTCCTGTAGTGTTATTTAAGCCAGTAAACGTGTTAATTTTGAAACGGCGTTAAACTCAATTTGGTAGCCCGCCCCAGCTAGGATAGGTACTAGGTTGTCGTACACCGATGTGTCTAGGTCGCAAGAGTAAGCTAGTACTGTTTCTCCGCTTGGCAACTACGATATCAGAAGAGAGAGATACGACAAGCACATTACACACCTAGGGAGGGATAATAAAGAATGTCCTAGATCGCACGTATATTGCTACCCGAGCCGAAGCCGAGGTGTCAAACGTGCCATCTGAGCATCCATACTACCTCCTGTGTATACAAGGCTGCGAGCAGGAAGCGGTACCTTCCTTTAAAAGTTTAGTAGCGGGGCGTGCCATCGTGACTTGTACGATCTATACAGGTTTTTATCTATACTTCCCCAGCACATAGGAGCCAACATGAGCTCAGAGGAGCTGGTGATCTACCGCGCGGCGAGCGCTGCGCTGGCGGCGCCGCTGCCCCACCCCGCGCACCTCACCCTATGGAGACTCTTCTTTCATCTGTATCTGCAACGCCCTCCGAGCAGCATGTAAGCTAAAGTCAAAATGCTTTATTTTACTTTACTCATACAAATGTTTCAGGAACTTGTTCCCAAAAATGTTCCCTACCAAAAATACAAATATGTCAGACATTCACACCAATTATCTAGTCCCAAACTAGGCAGAGCCTGTGCTATGGTTACTAGATAACGGATACACATACTTAAATAAATATATAAACATCCAAGACTTGCGTACAAACATTCATAATCATCATACGAACGTTTTCCCCTAGCGAGATTTGAACCCTCAACCTCCGGCGTGGCAGTCCGAGAGCTACCCGTTCCGCCACGGAGGTCGTCATACTACTACAATAATCAGTGTAATATAATATCAGTGGATTATTTTATTAGTGATTAAAGACATTAGTTTTGTAATCGAACTTGGAAATATTACTTACCCCAAAACTCCTGTCAAATGGTTTGTTAGTAATTATTATTTTCATTCGTGGTATAGAGTATAGGTGTTATATAGCGCTGTAAAGAAGGAAAGGCGGAACAAACTTCCAGACTTCCTTTTTCGTTAAAGCAAATTACATATTAACTGACATTACAAATCAGATAGAACGAGTATTCACAGACACCAAAAATAATATATTGCTAGATACTGTTAAGTTAAACCAAATAGCTTTTGCAACCATTTTAAAATGTTATAATTATCACAGCTAATCACTTTCTATTAAGTAACCTTCATCATATCAACCCTTAGAGGTCCACTGCTGGACATAGGCCTTCCCCAATGAACGCCACCACACCCGGTTCTCTGCCCTCCGCATCCAGCCGCTACCGGCCACCTTATTCAGGTCGTCGGTCCACCTGGCGGCGGCGCGGCTCATTAAGTCACCTTATCATATTTTAATTTATGCTTACAGTAGAAATTCTGTAATTATTTGGCATTTGTGTTGAATAAAGCTGCATTTTTAAATGTAATTTGGACTTCAGTTGTATATTTTTCTCGAAAACTCGCTAATTAATTAAATTATTGAATAAAACCTGACTGTTACGGCTTGTAGATGTAATTGTTACCGTTTATGTAATTGCATCAACAAATATCGTTGCTGAAGTATTTGTTGCCGAATAATTAATTTTATTGGGAATCATTTAAATAATGTACAACGTTTTTTATATTTTACCAGGAATGAGACCACTGCACCTGTCGGCCCGCTGTTCTTCAGTGGCCTCATCAAGTCTCGGACACTGGCCCAACTCAGAAAACGTCTCCAGGACACCGCTACCTACCACCACACAGAGTTTGATTTCATCCAACCAAAAATCAACGACAACCAATCACCACAAGACTCTACAACCTCCAAGTCTGAGAAATCTAGTCCGACGATCGAAAATAACCTCTTCTCACCTCCATCTCTTGATTTGACTGGAGAGTCGAGTGAGTCGGCTGATTCTGAGTCGAGTTCGGATGACGTGGTCGAGGAAGCGAGAGGGGATGCTGGAACGACGCGTGAGATAAAGAGAGACCTGTATAATTTGTCGTGTTATCATGTTGCTGCTGAGAAGTGAGTTGATTTTTTTTAAATTATAAATTACTATACAGAAAATATCGAACGTCACCTTGAGGGAAAGTACAGTAAATACTGCAATGTTATGTTTATGTAAATCACAAATTATTATGTTTTCCCATAGAAATGGGATGTTTTTTCGGGATAAAAATTATCTTATGTCCTATTCCAGGACCTACCCTATATGTGTGCCAAGTTTCATCACGATCCGTCCAGTGGTTGAAGCGTGATTGAGTAACAAATATCCAAATATCCAAACTTTCGCATTTATAATATTAGTAGGATAGGGCCAGATTCTGAAGGCACGACTTCATGCTATCCCTTTCACACAGTGTTAAGGCACAGTTCCGATCATCACGACCCCAGTGGGTGGAATAAAATAGGTGATAACTTGGTTTTAAACCACCTATCTCTAACGTTGGGGATCTACGCACACATGCACGTATGTAAGCTGCGACAACTACGAAACACAAGTAACAAATCGAACAACAAACACATTCATAATCTACCGTCGTGGATGTCTTTAACTTTTCATGGCTAGGGGAAGCCTTAGAATGGAGACTCTCCTCTATTCTATATTAAAGTAAATAATTGTATTTAAAAATAACTTATATTTTTGTAGGATGATCCGCGAATACGTGCGCTGGTTGGACGAGGGCGACAAAGTGCGCGCTATGCCTCACCACGCGGACATCGCCAGGTTTATACCGGAGCCAGTGAGTATAAACTTATGTGATAAAATCGTAGGTCTGTCTTGTTGCCTTAATATTGAGAGGATATTAGTCGATTCTGAGAGGAAATTCACTATTTTATTATATATATTTAAAGTATTATTTGTATGTATGCATGTGTACATATATGCTTAGGAGAGCAATGATGTATTTTTTTTGTATATTTAAATATTACTCAATAATATTTCAAACTGCCTACCTACTTTTCATTAATTATTTTATCTACTATGAAGTTGTGTGACGTGTGGATATTTAGAGCCTAGGGGTGAAAGAAGAGTGACAAAAGAAATATGCAGTGCGAAAATGAAAGGAACTATAGCTAGAGGTCGTCCTAGGAGGACGTTCAAGGATCAAATTAGTAACGTCCTCAAAAAGGCTGGGTTCCGCAATGATAACAATGAAAGGAGGTGCATGAAAGGGTTTAAGATTGTGAATGAGGCTAGTGAGGTATGTCAGGATCGCGCAAAGTGGCGATCCATCGTCTCTGCCGACCCCTCTGGGAGCAAGACGCGAGCATTTGTATATATGTAAAGTCGTCTGGACGACCGCTTAGTTTGTACAGCGTATTCTAACATTGTATTTTTTTTTGGTAATGAACTGTATTTGTGAATTGATTATTAAATGCATAAACAATATACAATCCGCAAAACGATACACCACAATATATCTCACATGCTAAATGAGTTACCCTGCCAGGATCGGACAGTTTCTCTCTTCTCTTTCTTCGAACAGACGTTTCTCTCTCTGTCGACGTGAACTCCTGCCGAGTTACTGCTTTCAAATGAGTCCTTACATCCTCCTTTTTTATTGGACGCTGATAAGGACCATTGGTCCACAAAGTAAAGTTAAACATTATTTACAATACTACATGCAATTACAAGGTACAACGATAGACATTAAAACTAAAAGCTACAGTTACATACCTTATATCCTCCACAGGCGCTAGAGGCGGCGTGGAACGAAGAGGTGTCCCGCCGGCGGCCCCCCTCCACCCCTGACGAGGAGCAGTTCCCCCTCCCGTCGGACCCGCCGCCGCCTGCGCCCGCGCACCCGCAAACGCCATTCCAGTTGGCTATAAACAGCCTGCTCAGGATTAAGGATAAATCGCATAGGAGGTTAGTAATACTCAGCTTGTTTTTAGGGTTCCGTACCTCAAAAGGACAAAGGAACTCTTATAGGATCACTTCGTTGTCCATCTGTCTGTCTATTTTCTCCGGAACGCGTAGAGGTTCAAGTTGAAATTAATATCAAATACTCAGGTCTGCTGCTAATACTTTGCGCCGCATATTTTGACAGTTGCAAGAGAATTTAAAAAAACATAAATGTCCTGAAATTTCAATCAATTATCTTGGACTTTATGTACTAAGCTGGTGGTTCAATTAATCAAGAAATGAGGCCATTCCTTTCATCATAATAATATATTATAAAAAAATGCGCTCTCTGCTTTGGATCCTTCCCGCTAACCCAACTAAAAATCATCTTTAAAAGTGTTTTAATAAAGTTCATAAATGAGAGCACGAGCATACGCCGTTATCCGATGGATACATTTTATTCCTACAAATAATATTGCACTTTATTTCAACAATGTTACAGATGATTATTACATAGATCTGTGCTGACTCTTAGCCACCATGACAGAGTTGTCACAATTGAAGGCTTTGTGGAGCTGTGAGATTGATATTGTTTCCTCATTCAGGTCACGACAGCCCACCATCAAGTCGCCGGTGGAGGATATCAACTTCAGCGACTCGCGGTCGCTGCTGAAGCTGGTGGAGAAACATTTGAATGACATTGTTAAACTCGCGCAGTAAGTTATATTTTGTTAAGAAAAAAGGCGACACGACCAACTCTTACTTGGTACTGTTTTTGGGGTTTTATGTTGACCGCCTCGTTGGCCTAGTGGCTTGGACATTGGACTCGAACGCCAGAGGTCGTAGGTTCGACTCCCACTGGGGACAGACAACTTTGTACAAGTTGGTCCCGGTCTGGATGTTATATTTATGAATAGTCCAATCCTTGTTTAATTCCGATAGCACAGGAGAAAATCCTAGTTTGGGATTAGACAAGTATATGTATGTAATGTTATACTTGTGAATTCTGCTGTGTCTGTCTGATTCCCATAGTGTAGATAATTCTTGTTTAAATTATCAGGTATATTTGCTGTTAATTTCCATGCAATTAATATATGTATGAATAGGTATGTATTTAAGTATATTTCTATGTAAATTCAATTGTGTATTATTATTACTAAGTATTTACCATGTTCTAAAATTATAATTTTCTCTTCTTTCACCTGCAATACTCTGTCGCTATGTCTTTCTTATTTTCCTTCTGAAAGGTTGCCTGGGAGAGATCGCTTTAAGCGATAAGGCCGCCTTTGTACACTTTCCAAAAATCTGTATCTATTTTATTGTTATCCTTAATTTGTGTGCAATAAAGAGTTTATCTGTCTAAATAAAAATTTACAAACATACAAATGTACGTATTATAGACTTTCAATGCACGGATAACCATCTAAGCATATCTGCGAGGTCATTTGACCTGGGTCCTGAATGTATACCAGTGCCGCAATTAACCTATAACAATAATAAAATGTGCATAGAGAATGGGCATCAGAGGTGTCCCGTATCTCTACGCTGGACAGCAGGCTGTGGGAGCTGGTGTGCTCTCTGCGCGTGCGCCGCCCGCTGCCGCCCGTGAGGAAGGCCTGCGCCAACAAATGCGCGCCAGTCACCATCTGCATACAAGTGAGAATTACACTATCTACACCATGAAGCATAAAGCAAAATAATTTTCCATAGCGTAGTTTCACCTCAAAGTGTTTTCCTTCAGGATTGACACTAACTGGTTATTAAATTAGATAACAGATGATTTAAAAATGTGCATGTGTTATCTAAATCATCTGTTATGAAAAATTATTTTGCTTCATGGTATAGGTTAGTGGCTAAGCGGGGAAGACGAGGCATATCATGTCGAGAGGACCGAGTTCGATCCTCGCACGGAGATAGTCCCTCCTAATTTGATAACGCTCTGTCATAAGACATCAACTAGAATGTCCCCCATTGACAAATCCCCCAATGAACTGCCCACCAATATTGGGGAAGGCTTACGAGTATGTTCAGCAGTGGACGTATTTAGGCCGATGATCTCCTTCATGAGCTGCAGTCATTCATCAACCCTATACAAATCTTAAATATAAACCACCACAAGTTCCAGCATCTGAGTTGAAGGACTATGGTTAAAGTATTTATTTACATTAGAGACACTTCCAATTTATTTATGTCATTAAAAACTAAACACCTTTGGAGTTTTTTTTCTCATTTTTGGTAAAGCTTTCCGAACCGGTTAAAGTAATAGTTGGTCCTTCGAACCGGATATTGTTAATAATCTGTGATGGTTTTAATAGCTAATATTTTATTTTTATTTTTCTAGCAATACGAATGGTGCATATCCACAGGCGCTGATCAAGGCATAAAGGAAAATAGGTAAATCATTCAATCATCGACTTTCTAGCAACAACATCAGTACCTATCAACAAGGATGGACAATTGTTAACAAGATTAAATTTTTTTATTTTATTTAAAATACTCTTACAGCACTATAACAGTAAATCCAATTCGCCACTGCAAACCACATATTACCTTTCCAACTTAAGCACTTTAACATTTAAAAAAAATACATTTTATTCTCCTCCTAGCCCCTATGGCTCGAAGTGCGGCTCCTGTGAATTCCGCCAGGGAACAGTTGAATAAATCCAACCCCTCCCGAGACAGAGCATTAAGTTCCCTGAGCGCGCGCGTCACCGGTGCGCACGCGGCGATGTTGGTGCGCGCCGCGGGCCGCGGGCACGCGCAACATGTGGCCGCCTGAGACTCAGATACCGGATATATTTGAAGCACTGTGTGCTTGTGCCCACTTGCTAGCGTACTTATCATTGTCACTATAGCAACCTTTCGACGTCCACTGCCGGACATGGCCTTTGCCAATGAACGCCATCATACCCGGTCCTCTGGCTAATTAAAAAATACATAGCTTGAAAACTCTATAAAATACAATGAGCCATCTCTTTGAGATTTCGCAATCGTTCTGCCATGAGATTCAGCTCCCTAGTAATGAATGACACAGAAATAAAAACAAATCTTCTCTCTTTTTTTTGCACCACTCTGACCTCTGTCTCTTTTACACTCGACTTTGTCCCATACAACTGACACCTAATTTATTATGTCGAATGGTTGCCGTGTGGTTTCCGGTAGAGTAGAATAGGACCACTCCAACTCTTCCCGTGGATGTCGTACAAGGCGACTAAGGGAATACATTATAAAACGTCAATCAGGCCTCCCCAACCCGTCTGGCCAGCGCGGGGAGTGTAGGCCAAATCCTCCGTCTGTCTCCGGCAGATGAGAGAGGGTTGTGCTCCTGCAGTGGAGACAAAAATATACTGATGATGAAGATATATCTTTGCCCGAGTTAAGCCCTATGTTTTTTTTATGATAACTCCCATCAGAATTGGTTTAGTGTTTTTACGTGATGCGTGCACAAAATAAACAGAAAAAAAATCCAAAAAATTATCTTAATTTATCTATTACTTGCTAGCTGTTGCTCGCGACTTCGTCCGCGTGGAAAACTTAACATTACAAATGTTTAAATATTTCCCGTAGGAATAAGATGTTTTTTCGGGATAAAAACTATCCTATATCCTATTCCAGGACCTGACCTATATGTGTGCCAAGTGTCATCCCGATCCGTATAGTGGTTGAAGCGTGATTGACTAACAAACATCCAAACTTTCGCATTTATAATATTAGTAGGATTCTTCAGCCCCCAATCTTTGGTGTTGAAATATATACACGCGAAGTATACATTTGTATTTATTAGATCAGTCTGTAAGTGTATGTGTTTACAGGGCGAGTGCGCGCGCATGCGTCAACCGCTTGGCGCGGCCGCGGCCCCCCGCGGCCCGCACCGCCGCCGCGCTGCATACCATAGCCAGGTAGGAACACCAGATGAAACTTATAATGTTATATACTATGTGATGATTATATATAGTCAAAGAAATGAAGGGGTCTGAATGGGAAGGGGGCTACTGCGTGACCTTTATTTCACCTCATATACGTTAATCGCGTTGTCTCGCTCACTCGTGGACGCAAGTGTCATATTAAGTTATCGTCCGACCAGCTGCGACGCGATTCTAGCGTGTGCACCCGACTTTTAGTTCTTGTTTTAAAGTGTTTCTGCTTGCATATAAAGTTACATTGTATGTGTTTTGTTGCAGCCAATAAATCAGCTACTCTGTACACTATATTCGATTTATCATGTATATGTTTATGGCGCAGACGTATCCGCGATCCGGAGACCGCGCGGCGCGTGTGCGAGGCGGCGTGGGTCGCGGCGGCCGCGCCCGCGCTGGCCGGCGCGGCCTGTGCGCCCGCACACGCCGCGCTGCAAGCGCTGTTCGAACACTTGGCAGAGGTGGGTGTTCCACACGATGGTTGCCGGAGACATATCGAAGGCTGTGTTTGTTGGTAGACAGATTCGTACAATTTTGTACAAGTTGGTCCCGGTGTGGATGTTATATTACAGGCAGTGAGAGCGAAAGCGGACTGAGCCACAAATTTCTATTCAATTATACTGATGGGTTAGTTCAATAAGGGAACAACAAAAACACTGTTCTGAGATAACTAACTTTTAAGTTTGTGATGATTTTCATAAAAATACTCCCAGGTACCGTTTTCAAGTCTTCTTCTCAACATTTCAAGACTTCCTGGCTCGCGGTTTACACAAGTAGCCTGCCCACTGCTACTTCAATTTAATTTGTAAGCTACATATAACACTGATCTTTTTAGGTCTGTCCATAACTGGCTGTGCGGCTGAGGGCACAAAATTATACTTTTAGGAATGAGGAAGATGTAAATGAAAAATAATCGCGATTTCTTAATCTTAAAAAAATCTTTAAGTGATTATAATCATCATCATCAGGTTATTTTTGTCTCCACTGCAGGAGCACGACCCTCTTCCATCTGCCGGAGACAGACGGAGGATTTCCCCTACACTCCCCGCGCTGGCCAGACGGGTTGGGGATACGTACCAACATTTATTTCCCAATCACGGTGGGCAGAAGTTTCACGTCGGGGTTGCTACTACAGAATAACCTTACATGCGTTTAGTTTATACAGTCTATATGACAATGAGTATTTCGCCAGTCGTCGCGACACTGATTACGCCGGCTCGGTAAGAGCCAATGGGCGATGTGACGTCACATCGCCCATTGGCTCATTGTATTTTTTTTTTTAATACAGTTTTTAAGATATCGCGATAAAAAAATTTCACCAGTATTTATCTGATTTTAAGTTTTATTTTTCTAGATCATAAAATTACACTCATTTGTTTGACCTACAGCGCTGGGTGTCCCACGACGGCGCGCTGTGCGCGGACCTCCTGTCCCGCTGGTGCAGCTCCCCCCCCGCCCCGCTGCAGCAGAGCCTGTGCGGGGCGCTGGTGTCCCCGCGCCGCCTGCGCCCCGCGCACTGGCCCCTGGTCTACACGGCGCTGCTGCGAGCGAACCTCCCCTCGCATACTATCTTCAGCTATCTATCCAAGGTGAGTTCCGTATTGTCCTGCAAATCGTATAGGCCTTTAGTTGTCAGGCTTGAGTTTCTTCAGCAGACCCTGTTATCGCGGGTTCTCGAATATTTGTAGTTTACCAACTGGGTGCGGAGGGCAGAGGATCGTATGGCGTTCATTAGGGAAGGCCTATGTCTAGCAGTGAATGTCTGAGAAATATGATGACTTTTTACTATCGATATTGCTGCATTTCTTACACAACAGCTTTATTCTTTTTTTTTTCGATCGAAACTCGGAAAGTTTAACAGTTTCAGAGATACCCATACAGATTTCATCAAGAGACCGAAATGTATAAGATATAAAATTTTCATAAAAATTTATATCACCTAGTCGTTTTTTGTTTTGTAATCAACGACCTGGTATAGAAGGTTTTTGTTT
The DNA here is from genome assembly GCA_947086405.1 of Esperia sulphurella. Taxonomy (NCBI): domain Eukaryota; kingdom Metazoa; phylum Arthropoda; class Insecta; order Lepidoptera; family Oecophoridae; genus Esperia; species Esperia sulphurella. The sequence goes on from OX352261.1 coordinate 2,911,294, forward strand.
GTAACTAAATAATTGAAAGAAAAAAAAATTGGATGCCCTACGGACAGTTAAGGTTAAGAATAACATTAAAAACAACTTTGTAAAAGAGTATCTTATCTTCTCAGGGAGCCAGGAAGACCCTTCAGGATCTTTTGTGCCAAACCCCTGTCCACCAACGGTGCCCCAAGCCGATTTAGTGGACTTCACAAACGCCTTTAAAAAAATTCTTTGGCATATGCAGGTTTCCTTACGATGTTTTCCTTCACCGAAAAGCCTGTGGTATTATAAATAAACCGTACTTAAGTTTCGAAAAACTCATTGGTAAGGGCGGGGTTTGAACCCACGACCTCATGAACGTGAGGCGAGTGCGCAACCAACCAGGCTACCACGACTTTGTAAAAGAGTAAAAAAGCCTGTTATAAAATATACGATTATATGAACGACCAAGATGCCTGGTATTAATTTTGCTTTAGCTTCGTACAATCTTTTTAATATTGTATACAAACTTGATTTTAAAAGATGTGTTGCAGGAAGTTTGTTGCGCCGTTTCTTCTTCACAGAGCTATCACCTAGGGAGCGGTAGTCGGTAAAAAATATTACCAAGTGTACAAATGTACCAAGTGTACTCATATGCAATAAATGATTTTGACTTTGAGTTTCTGAGGATCCGTGACATCGGTATACCGTCCGCTTGGAACTGCGATTGTACATAAACTTCTAATATTATGTCTGGCAGTTCGAGATGGCGCGGTGGGCCCAGGCGGCGGAGCCCGCGCTGCGGCGGGACGTGCTCGAAGCCCTGACCACGGCCGCGCAGCGCGGGGGGGGCAGCCCCGACGCAGAGCATCACGTCTTATTGGAGGTACTCATCTCAATTAGATGATATAAACTAGCTAACCCGTGCCCACTTCGTTAGGCGGTAAACAATTTCCGACTACCACGAAAAAGTCTTCATTTTTCGGGCTAATATATAGCCTATGACACTCGCAAATAACGTGGCTTTCTATTGGTAAAAGAATTTTCAAAATCGGTTCAGTAGATCCAGAGATTACCCGCTACAACCTCACAAACTTTACTTTTTCATAATATTCGTATAGATATATTTTTTTAAATAATAACTTTTCAATCATCGACTACCGGATGTAATTTTTATCCCATCGAGGTGGTATTTCGAATAATATTTTCTTAGCCAAGCCCATGTAATTTCAATTAGAAATTATCAGCCAGGCCAGCCTGGGTATCCCTATAAAGGTTAAAAGTGCCACAGACAATTACCTAGCGTTATATTTACGTTCGTATAAACAGATATGCGGGGAGTGTAGGCCAAATCCTGTGTCTGTCTCCGGGAGATGAGAGAGGGTTGTGCTCTTGCAGTGGAGACAAAAATAACCTGATACCAAACAGATATACGTAATGAAATAAAATTAAATATATTTAGTTGCGAGAACAGGTTATTTACATGTTATATCGGTGGAGGTTAAAAAATTTGAGTCCGCTATTCAGCTACCCAACATTAGCATGCAAATTATAAAAGTTACAGGTAGGGTTTAAAGTTCTAACAATTCGTTCACACTATAAAAGTTTTTTTTACGTAAGGCCGGGTTTACGTCTGTAGCATGTTTGTGTATCGTACCTTCATCGCGTGGCACCGGCGTCTATAATAATCGCTAGTTTGGACTCAAAAAGTCTTGTCATTTTCGTATAAACTGTGTCTAAACGTCTAGTCTGATACACTTCGGTGCCACATGACGGGAGATACAAAATTAGTGGTGCAGCTGATACCGATACGATATATCGGCGTATCGGAGCTTTTAGTGCATCGCGACTCAGTATCAAGCTATATCAGTTTGACGAATTTAGTTCATTATTTTGTGGACTGATCAAACGTTAGATTAAAATTGGAAAATAAATTCACTATTAACCTATTCGTAATGTTTTCTTGCATTAAAATTAAAAATTGTCATTAGCTTGCTCGTATCGGTATTGGCGATATTTTTCTAAAAATATCCGTATCGTATCGGCAGATCATTGTATCGTTGCACCCCTATACAAAATATAAAAGCCCTATAAAAGCTACCGATTTCGACCCGGCCGGAGGTAAGGTTCCTGGTTACTACAGTTTCCCACCTCCACGTCTGCTCCCCCCGCAACTCCTCTAAGCGAGGATCAACGGTTACACATAACACCTACCAGTGAAGGTAGGGCAAGTCCCAGGTAATGAATTTACGCTACCTTGGGCCCCAGACAAATTAAATTAAAGAAGTAAAGAGTCAAAGTAGGAAGAGAGTTCCCACTTCCCCTCTAGCAAATGGGAGTGTAGCAAAGAAACGATGACCAGAGTGGTCAGGTTGGGGGGTTTGGTGTGGCCAAGATAAGCTTGTCCTAGTTACGACAGTAATGATCTCCGTTGTCAGCTGATCGGCGTGCATACGGTGGCGGTGGCGGGCGCGGGCTCGCTGTGCGCGTGCGCGGCGCGGTGCGCGCGCGCCGCCGCCGCGGGCGCGCTGCCTCCCGCGCACCTGGCGCACGTGGCGCGCGCCGCCGACCGCGCCGCCGGGGGCGTGCCCTTTGACCAGGTAACGGACTGACACTCCCGCCAGAGGACACTCAATATTACTACGTAACGAAGCGACGGTGACACCACGGTCACGAAGTCGGGCGACGGCGGCGGCGGCGGTGAGGGAGCGGTGCGTTTCAATGCATAGATTTATATGGAACTAGCCCCGAAGGCAGCGGCGCGGGGAGCGGCGCACGAGCGATGTGCTCCAGTCGAGCAGTGCTCGCGCGTGTGCATCTTCTTTTCCCCCCAATATATCTGTCATTACAAAGAAATTTGTATCAAATAGATGCTGTCGCCGCTGTTTAGACATTTCGTTCGCGAACAAAGACACAAATCTCTCGTAACACAGCACTACGCCGCTCCAGCGCCGCGCGATCTGCCCGCTGGCTTCGAGAACGGGTCTGCGGTGCCGCGCCGCTCCCCGCGCCGCCGCCGCCGCCCGCCCCGCGCCCTTGAACGTGTCGCTTCATTATATACGTAGTAATATTTAGTATTGTCTGCTTTGATGGTTGCCATGTTATAGTGTCGTTCGTCTGCACAGGCCCGTACTGCGTTCTTATGTTGCAGCTGGGCCACTTGCTGCGCGAGTTGGGCGTCATCTGGTGGGAGGTGCGGGCGGGGCGTGGGGCGGGCGCGGGCGCCCCCCACGTCCGCTACGCGCCGCACATGGCCGCCCTCCTGCACTCGCTACAGCGCGCCTTCGTGGCTTCAGCTGTCGCCTTGACATACGCACCGGAGAAAGGTAACTAATATACCTAATCATCATCAGTCGAAATACGTCCACTGCTGAACGTAAGATAGTGGTGAGAGCCCTCACAGAAAGTTGTGGTCTGAACAAACAGATGTTCAACCTCAAGCTCCGAACCACAGGAATGTGTAGGCTCTGTGAGGAAGCAGACGAAACCCCCATGCACCTCCTGGGCCCACTGATGCGCAAAAGAAATACACACCTGGGTAACTATTTACTTCGCCCTGACGAAGGGACTCAGTGCTAAAAGCATTGTGCAGTTTCTAACTGCTGCAAAGCTTAGCACCGAACTATGTATGGTGGCGATCACAATAGAGCAGAACGGTCGCAGTGATACAAGGTCTAGACTGAGACGTTGAAATAGCCCCAACTCGAATAATAATAATGAACATAAGATCAGGCCCACCGTCTGTGTCCACGTTCCTGCACCGTAGGTCATGACAGGCAGGTCGCATGTATTAAAGACTTTTGTCCAACGATCTCTATGTACTACCAGATGGAGCATTCCAGACGATCGCTCTGTTCCACGCAAGTAGCCACAACTCTTTCACATTTTGAAACTCGTGCAGTTACTACTCAGAACATTTAATTATTTACTCAATATTGACATTATTTAACCGTAGCGTCTATATTTAGTAATAATTAAATATTCTGCGTAGTAACTGCACAAGTTTCATTGTGAATGTGAAAGAGTTGTGGCTACATGGGTGGAGCAGAGCGATTGTTTGGAACGCTACATCTAGTAGTACATGGAGATCGTTGCTTTTGTCAATAAAATTATGGAATAGGCGACGTACGCCTGTAATAGTAATTGGTAATTAAATCTCTTCGCTGTATGGATGGTCTAGGAGTGTGGTTTAGGTTTGAAGAGAAAAAAATTACACGTCACGCAAGTCTTAGCCAGCTTACATTGTAGATTAATGAATATCGTTTTAAAAGTATTTTGCTTTGTATAAGCTCAGTTCGGATTAGATTAGAATAGAACATAATATAATTTTAGTTTACTATCTCATATAAATGAAATGTTATTTCTTATGAGAATAAATCGTCAGTGGAAAGGTAAAAAGGCTAAAGCGCCAGTTTGACAAGTTTACAGGAGAGAGCTTAAAAAAAATCTCGTTTTCTACGACGAGTATTTTTATGTAACAAAAAAACGATTGTATAATAACTGCTTAATTATGTAAAACAAAGAATCATTATAGGTCCTTTATTTAACGAGATATATGTCGCATTAGCGAAAATCACCTGAACATATAAAAATGTTAGTCAGGTAAAAAACGGTAAACATATACATATATAAAGACAGATCGACGCAGAAAAAAATACAGTCGAATTGGATATATAACTCTTTTTCCACTGACGAAATAATCTTAAACCATAAACCATATACCGGGTGTAAGGGACAGCTCTCCGCAAACTGATAGGGTGCATTCAGCTCCTTATTCCGAATTATATGTCACCGGAATTTTTCTCAGGAACATTAGGGAAATTCAAGAAACCTTGTTTGTTTGATACCCTCGTACGCAATGTAACGCTACCACTGCGGGCCGGCCGGCCGCCATCACTACGGGGTCAATGCGCTCGCGTCACGTGATCACATCGAAGCGAACGAGAGCGACCAATTGGGCAGATAACCGACCAATTGAGCAGATAATCGCAAGAACGTTACGTACAAAAACACGTGGCCATTTTTCAATTCAAAAATTCAAACACAATGTCCACAGAGAAAAAAAATTAAGGTTATTCCTACCTTAAAATCGCTCCGGTCGTATGAGATACGGCTCGAAGTGGCCACCACCGAGTCGTTCACACACATTGGCACGGCGCAGGGTCTCCGCGTGTAGGCGGGGCAGCAACGTACGATCTTCGTTGCAACTGGTGCGCAGCTGCTGGAACGTGTTCGTGATGCGGTCTCGCATTTCATCCTCACTCGCGCATGTACTGACAAACACTCTTTCTTTTACATAGCCCCACAAAAAGAAGTCCAATGGCGTCAGATCTGGCGATCGTGGTGGCCACGGTTGAGGTCCAAATCTGCCAAGCCAGCGATTCGGAAAGGTCGCGTTTAAATGGGAACGTACTGGGATCGTTACATGCGGAGGAGCGCCGTCGTGCTGGAACCAGATCATCGGCAAGTGCGCAAGCGGTGTATCATCCAGGGCTTCCCATTCCATGTTTAACTCGTCACGGAGGATCTCTACCTCTCTTTCCAGGTCATTACGGAGGAAATCGAGATAGCGCGGTCCGTTCATTCGCTGGGGAAGAAACACAGGCCCTAGGATTTTATCACCGTAAATTCCTGCCCAGACATTTACCGACCACCGCGTTTGATGTCCGGTCTCCTGGATATCGAAGGGGTTGCCATGCGACCAGTAATGTGCATTGCGACGATTCCACATACCGTTTCGCGTAAAAGTCGACTCGTCGGTCCATATCACGTGGGAGATGAAACTTGGATTTCGTTGCTGTTCAGCCCGTAACCACCGGCAGTACGCAACTCGATTGCCACGATCTCGAGGCAATAGGGCTTGGACCTTGTGTATCACGTATGGGCGTTGCCGATCCCTTCGAAGCGTTTTGTGCACAGACCAGTGTGAGATGCGGGCTCCATGATTTCGCCGCAATAATCGAGCTGCAGTGCGTGTGCCTAGCCGTGGATTTTGACGGATCAAGTCTAAAACTCTTTCTTCAGTTTCACCCCGAAGTGGTCTTCCGGCGCCTTCCTGCCTGGGAACTATGGGCTCGTTATCTAGCACGCGTTGATAGGCGTTGGTAATTATTCGGGAGTCTGATGGATGCCGACGGTCAGGATACCTATCAATGTAAATTCTTAGCGCCGTCCTAGCATTTCCCCGAGCTTCCCCGTAGCACATGATCATTTCTCCATACTCACGAGCACTAAATGTAGCCATTTCTCACAAATAAACACAAAAAAGACGTAACGTACGTAGCGTAACTTCACAATCGCGATGAGCGCTCGCCGACACGACACGACATGCGCTCGCGGCGGGTTAGCGGAACAAACTACAAAGGAAGCCGCCGCGCCGGCCGAGCGGCCCGCACCGCCCGAGCCGCGGGCCGAACAGTCGGCCGAACCGCACGGACGTGTGTTGCCAACTACAACCACAATTATTGCACAATCATGTGCGCTATCAAGAGGCCCCTACACCGTCAAACGGTTTGATCAAAACTTTTTGGGTTTGAACAAACCGTTTGAAGCCGCTTTGCAATCGCTTCAAACATACGACTTATTTTCAATTTCTTTCGTTGCATTTGGTTTTAAAAATGGCTAACATTTTTAGAACCAAATGCAACGTTGGCGAAATACTGATGCAGGACTGATGAGGTGTGAGCAAACATGTCGTGGACACGATCAATCGGCGCTTCAAACAAAACCAAAAGCTTCAATCCCTTAATGTTTGTCAAACCAATCACGTAGAGAATCAAACCAGGGGTCTATCGTCTAACTTTTTGACAAATGGATAACGCTTACTTTTGATATTAGTGAATCATCAAATGTTTGAAACTGACAAATGGTTTCGGTTCATTAGTGTCAAAAGTAAGCATTACTTTATAAGTAAGCATAAGTAAGCAAACTTTTTGACAAATGGAAAACCATTTGTCAAAAAGTTAGACGATAGACCCCCGGTGTGGCTCAAACCAAAATCTACGTGTTTGCGCCAAACCGTTTGACCGTCTGCGGGGCGCTTTAAAAAACACAACAATTTTACATTTTACTAAATAAAAAGTTATCTTAATTTTTGTGGAAAATGAAACGGTTATTGCCAATTTGATTGGTACGAAATGCAGGAAAAATTGAATTCCATTCAAATTACGTAAAATTCAATCGTGCAATTATTGTACGTCTGGCAACACTGCTGCGTCTGCGACAGAGACAGAATAACAGCCGAGCGAGCGAGTGCGAGCTAGCCGCGTTCAAGGTTATTACCCTTACCGGGTGACTTGTGTAACTTTGTAGCGACAGAAAGTAAACAGCTGATTCCTCACGAGTCGAAGTTTGTAAGATTTAGGAATCCATTACTGCTTTTTTGATTGTAGCTGTTTTATTTTAAAAAATGAAGTGCTGTTTTAGAGAATGTAATTTTACGTTGAAATAAAAGAGATATTAACCGAAAAATCCATAAAAAAAATGAAAATTTTCCTGAGAAAAATTCTGGTGACATATGGTTCGGAATAAGGAGCTGAATGCACCCTATCAGTTTGCGGAGGGCTGTCCCTTACACCCGGTATGTTATCACATGTCCAGTGTCTCGCTACGCGTGGTCGTCTCTACTGGAGTCGTGGGCGCCGTGGATCTCCCCGCACCCCGCGCTGCCCCCGCTACTGCCCTCCGTGCCCGCGGGGGAGGCCTATACACACATGCTGCAGCATTTCGTCGACAACGTGCACCAGATCATACTCGACTGCCCCGGTAAGTAAATAAAAATATAGAGCTAAGTAGTTACGCAACAGCAGCTTCTCTATTTCGTCAAATTACTGCAAGAAGTAACTTACTGCTCATGAATAACAGTAGCAATTAGAACCTTAATATTATTTTCATCCCATCTATTTGAAAAGGACGACTTGGTTCGCCTTTAAGTGCACCCAAAGGTTGTGTTTTCTATAAGAAACGTTTAGCGGGCAGTAATGAGTTTTTAATCTTTATAAGTGCGCCGCAATTATCTTTTCATCCCATCTATTCGAAAAGCGACGATTGGTTCCTCAATAAGTGCGACCAAAGTACGTATTTTCTGCAAGAGAGTTTTTCAGCGGGCAGTAATGAGATTTGAATTTGGAACACGAATATGACTTTTAGTGTTCCGCGACCAAAGAGATTGAGTGCAAATATTGTATGAATAAAGTTACTGGCCGGTACGTGAGCGGCGCGAAGGCTGAATTTAAAAAAAGAATACAACGCGCCGGCTTATTTTAAAAATGGTAACAAATGAAAAAGGCGCGAACTACGTTTGTTTCTATTCCTCAACTCACGGATTGTTAAAAGTGTATTGTTTTGCTTGCAAATAATTCTAATAAATACACGTATTCATGAATTGTATCTAAAAACGCCTTTTATTTATTTTTCTCATAGAGGGAGATGAAAAGTAGAGTGTATCACTCGGGCACAAAAATTATTTTTTCCTCGGGTGCCGTACTTTGAATCTCTCCCTACGCTCAGGATTCAAAATAGCGCCCTCGCCGTAAAAATATTATTTTGCTCCCTTATTATGACACAATCTACTATTGCCGCGCACTTTTTGAATTTTGAACATCTTAGTGTTCAGCGCCAAAGAAATCGAACGCAAATATTGTTTGAATAAAAGACTGGCTGGTACGACGGCCCATAGTCGCGTCGCCGGCTGAATAAAAAAAACGCGCGAACTACAGCCCGCGTTTTCGTCAATTTTCACGGATTATTAGAAATTTATTTTCTCATAGAGGGTGATGAAAAGTAGAGTGTATTATTCGGGCGCAAAATATATTATTGGCTCGGGCGACGTACTTTGAATCTCTACTACTCTAGAATCCCTCACATCGCTCTGGATTCAAAAAAGCGCCCTCGCCGTAAAAATATTATTTTGCTCCCTTATGATACAATCTACTATAGAAGTAGTCACTAACGGCTACGGTTATTGCCGAGCAGTTAGTTGCTTTTTGCAGTAAGCCGACGAGTTGTGATCTGCAATGACCACTCCTCTAAATTGCTTACATTTCATTGTACGCGTTAAATTGTTATGTGCTTTATCGTTACGCACTATTCATCAATGTGTGCATATGTACACTATTATACTGACGTTACGATTAGCTTTCCACCTCCTGCGTTCACCGTGAGGCGTGCCATCGTGAAATGAACGATTTATATTTAGAATTTGCGACTAAAAATTACGACAGAAAGAAAGCACAAGGTATAGCAATATTTTAGTTTTGTTTATGACAAAAGTTTTTTTTTTACAATTAAAGCACCTATTACAATGAGATAGTATATTTGTATTATCATAACCAGATAGAGAATGATAATAGATATATTGAAGTATCAGATACCTAACAACTAAAATTGTATTGCAAACTTGATTTTTAAAAGATGTGTTGCCTGATGTTTGTTGCGCCGTTTCTTCTTCACAGCGCTAACACCTCGGAAGCGGTAGTCGATAAAAAAAATTACGTGTATAAATGTACCAAGTGTACTCATATGCAATAAATGATTTTGATTTAACTATGTCGAAGTAAGATAAAATGTTTTATTAATAATTTGTTACAGAAATAATCGTAAAATTCAATACAGGACGCTCCACTAGAATACGGCCACCCCAAATGGTCCCGTGGGTCTCGTCAAGGCGACTGAGGGATTGCACCAGGGACGGGCAGGGATTACACAGGAGAACGCAGCTTCTCCTGTGTATATTAAGATCAATACCACGATCACCAATCCGGCTACTAAGCGCAATGTATATGGCAAATCTCCCAATGGACAGATGGCATTCTATTGGGGAGGCTTATCTTCAGCAGTGGACGTATTTCGGTTGGTGATGTAGGGGGATCAAGCAGGGTGTCCGGGAGAGCACCTGAGTGAGTACCGGGCACCTCCCCCGTGATTAACCGATATGTCTAATGACCCCGGAGGGTGGTGGGTCTTAGTCATTCCTGTCAGTCCTAACCTGCGTGCTGTCTGAACCCATCCACCCGGCGTCTCGGGGGCGGCTAGACGAAATTGTCTTGTGATATAATTTTTATTTGCCCTCACCTCAGGTACCGAGGTGTATCTCCTGCAGCAGATATTCGAGTGGACGATAAGCACGTACCTGAGTGTGAACAGCGCGGGCTCGCCACAGGAGAGCCGCGTGCAGATGTCGGCCGTGCTCGCGGAGCTGGCCAAACTGCCCTGGGCGGAGCACCAGTGGATCGGAGACAGCTGTCTGCCCGCCGCGCTGCAGGTTAGCTCTAACTTATGTTATGTTTTGTCGAAGAAATTTATGTTTTCCACTTGTTTGTGAATTTGTGTTGTGTCAGTGGATAAACGTCTATCTTTCTAGCCTCGCAGAATAGTCCGAAGTGCGCCTACTCGCGAAGCTCGGTCCAATTTGAGTTAAAATATAAATCCTATCAATGTTGCAGGTGTGCTCGAGCGGCGACAAGGAGCTGTGGGCGTGGTGCGGCGACGCGTGGCGAGGCGTGGCGGCCGACACGTGGCTGCGGGCGCGGGGGCCGCAGCACGAGGCCGCGCACCTCGCCACGCTCTTGTATCTGTTCACCGGCATGCCGCACGCGCCACAAGTAACTACAGACAAAACGAGGTTCCTGGGGTAGTGGAGCGGTGCGGGAGGGTGTGCTTTCTTTACGTCAAATGATGCCACACTTCAGTCGGGCGTCGCTGGCCTCGTGTATAGCGAGGCAGTTCTGTTACGTCACATGTCATCCCTCCCGCACCGCTCCTCTACCGCAGGAACCTACCCAGTCATGCTTATGCGCTTTGCCTGTACTGTACTAGCTTATATAATGAATATGAATATAGTATTCCATTTCGGCCCCGTAGCCTAGTTGGTAGTACACCTGCCTGCGAAGCTCGGGGTCGCGGGTTCGAATCCCGCCCAGGGCAAACATTCGTGTGATGAACACTTGTGTTTGCCTTGTGACTGGATGTTATTTATATATTATATTATGTATTTATGTATGTATATCAGCTGTCTGATACCCATATTACAGGCTCTGTCTAGTTTGGGATCAGGTGGCCGTGTGTGAAATGTCTCCACATATTTATTTATTAAAATTTATTATTTATTACATGTCACGGCGAAGGATTTCCTGCAAGAAGTAAGATAAAAAGAAATACACTACATTGTTTACTGTTTACATATTATTATGGCAATTTACACACTGTCTTAACTCTAACACAGCGCATACGAGTATACGGGCCGAGCATGCGCTATGGAACGACAGACAGTGTTCGTCCAGAGAAGCCCCAATAGGCAGGTTTTAATGCCTAGACGGTCTTTATTGAGACTAATTCTTTATCTTATCTGTTTTTAAGAAGGTTTTTGCCGGGTTACTAGATATTTTAAATAAAAATAATAATATTTCTTATTAACTTTCTTAGTTTCACAAATATAGGGCACAGCTATAACTGGTTAGCGATTGTCACCAATTCTAAGTCTTCACTAAGGTGATACGAGTAAGTGGTTTAAATTTTGATTCATTGTTATAATTTGGACGGACAAAGGAATGACTCGTGCAGTAACTAATTGTGATTAATCAAGGAAGTGAAGTACACGTGTACCCCAAGTTCCTACTAAGGTAGGAAGTGTACATGATTTCAAGCATTTGCTGCATAATGCATCTGAAGCTATACGTTTTATATTTTTAAAATTTAAGCGACATATGTTGACTCCATCGGTTCCCGACGAAACTGAAATTCTGTCTTGTATCAGACTGTGGAGGCGAGCGCGGGGCTGCCGTGGTCGCGGCTGCCGGAGGACGCTCTGGACGAGGCGCTCGAGCGGTTCTTCGCGCAGTACCATAGCCCAGCGCAGCCCTATCACGAGTTACTGCAGTTCAGGTACACTTTTCTTTTTCAAAGTGTAACATGAGTGTATCCGGAATGAGTCTTCTAGAATACATACATATATACAATAATTCTGATTTATGGAATGTGGGTCAGTGTAACAGTGCCTTGGCTTTGTCAATGTAAACTAATCTATAATTTGTTCCAGGGTCATACTGTACGCAAGCGAACTATCCCTCCCGCCGGGCGCCTCGCCGCCGCAACAGGCGCTCACCACACTGTCGCGTCAGAAGCGCGCGCGCGCCGTGTCGCACTGGGTGCGCGCCGCGTGTGCGCCCGCACTTGTGTCGCACGTGCCCGCGCATACCACTTGCATACTTAACGCTATCGCTGACATCGGTATGTTCTGTGTTATTATTTGCATTCCACTATTCCTCATACCATGAATTAAAATTATTTTTCGCACCTCATAAGTCATCTCAAAGTGATTACCTTCATGATTGACACTGATTGGTTGTTAAATTAGATAACAGATGCACGTTTTAAAATCATCTGTTATCTAATTTAATAACCAGCTAGTGTCAATCATGAAGGAAAAATCTTTGAGGTGACTTATGAGGTGCGAAAATTTATTTTGCTTCATGGTATGAGGTGTAGAGTTTTAGAAAACGTGGACAACTGTTGTAAGGATTTTTTATGTAAATTTAAGTTACCAGTAATTTAAGAATATTGCTGTATAAAATAAAAATTACTTGAGTACACCACCGCTGCGATCTGGAGGTCAGGAACACGTGGGAAGGAAAATAAATTAAAGGAAAAGTAAAAATAATTTTAACTGACGGAGTCTGCACATTATGACACAATGATTGTGTACTACGTACACTTTGCTACTTAAAAAAAATTGTATTGTATCAAAACTATATTTTTCCAGCGCCATATTTAGAAGGCTCGGAGGGCGAAGTGGAAGAGTTACTCAGTCGGGCGGTGATCATAATGTGTATGGAGCCGGCCGCAACCGCAGCTTTACCGGTGAGTGTACCCAATCATTTCCATAATACACTTAATAGACATTTTCTCCTGAACTACAGAACTGATTTTAGTCGTTGTTTGATTTGTTCTTGATAAAAGAGGTTATTTTTTACCCCTGTAAAAAGTTCGGTTTACGAGTATTCTACAATAAACCAAAGATAATATATTACTGGGTATAGATAAGCTAGTAATCTAGGTCAAAATAAATAATATAGGTCAGGTAATAGCAACACAGGAATCTACGCAAAAGGAGATAGAAAGGAGAGTAACTAATTCATGGAAAAGATACTGGTCCCTCAGCGAAGTAATGAAAACAAGGACATACCACTCAAGGATAAAAGTTTTCAACACATCTATCCTACCTTGTTTAACATACGACTTGGGCCCTTACAGAAAAAATGAGAAACAAACTCAGAGTGTGCCAAAACTCCATAGAAAGAAGTGTTTTAGGAGCAAAGCTAAAAGACAAGATTAAATTACGAAACATAAAAGTAAAAACTAAATTCAAAGACATAGGAAGATCTATCAGGACCATGAAATGGAGATGGACAGGGCACATGGTAACGTCGAAAAGGTAGTGTAAACTTAGATGGCGTCGTCGCTACTTACTTTCGTAGATTGAAAGTTAAAATCCGTGGAGACGGAGTGGAGACCGCAGATCGGCCCGCTCAGAGTGGGATGGACCCGCCGCCGGCAGACGGACCGAATGCCTGACGAAGGTGGCCGCAAGCGGCTGGATGCAGAGGGCGGGGGAGTGGTGGCGTTCATTAGGGAAGGCCTATGTCCAACAGTGAACGTCTGAGAGCATATGTATATACTTGATTTTTCATTGGGTTCGCAGCTAATAATAGCTAAAACCAAAGTTAATATAAATAAATATGTGTTTGGTGCTAGGTGTGGGAGAAGTGGGTGCGCTCGGCGGGCCGGCGGCTGGCGGGCGCGTGCGCGGGCGCGGCGGGCGCGCTCACCGCCTTCGAGTACTTCGCCGCGCTGGCCGACGCAGCGGTCCGGGCGCATCTCGACCACAAAGGTACCTGATACTGACACTGACAATTGCATACAGTGGGGGGACCGTGTAACAGGGCCATCGGAGGATTGTGACAGTTTCAAAAAGTTAGTACATACTTTGAAGTGGCAGTGAGCTGGTCACATCTGTCAAAGAACCGATTACTTATTTATTAATCGTTGTAACCTGTGGACGAAATCTGTGACTCTGCTTGAATATAATACATTCCTTCACCTATTTCAACTTTACGTTGTGGGTTCGATTCCCACTGGGGACAGACAATACAAGTTGGTCCCGATCTGGATGTTATATTTGTGAATTGTCCTATTCGTATTTAATTTCCATAGCACGGGAGAAAATTCTAGTTTGGGATTAGACAGGTGTATATATATATGTATGTATGTATGTATGTAATATGTATGTATTTAATATTCGTATTAATTAGTAATTCTTGCCGTGTGGTTTCCGGTAGAGTAAAATAGGACCACTCTAACTCTTCCCGTGGATGTCGTACAAGGAGACTAAGGGAATACATTATGAAACATCAGCCAATCCTCCCCAATCCGTCTGGCCGGCGCGGGGAGTGGAGGCCAAATCCTCCGTCTGTCTCCGGCAGATGGAAGGGGGTCGTGCTCCTGCAGTGGAGACAAAAATAACCTAATGATGATGATGAATATTCGTATAGAGTCGACGGGATGGTCTGAGATATGCGCGCGGTGGCGCGGCGGGCACTGGACGGAGGCGGCGCCGCTGTGCGCGCGCGCGCGGCTGCTCGCGGCGTACGGCGTTGCGCGTGCGCATGCGCAGCCCCCGCGCGCGCTGCGCACCGCATTGCTGGCGCTGCTCGCCGCTAATATCAACTTGTGAGTGCACATTGTGTTTATATACGTATATGTATATTGGATGTATGAAATTGTTTAGTAGAATGAATCCAAAGACCTTTTGGACATTTATAATTTTCCAAAGCTGCAAACATTGTAAGCCACTGGGTTGAGTTGTATGGTATTGTATCGAGGGACCCACACTGACGCGGGCAAGGACCGGCTTACTGCTTTGCCCAAAAAAAATGAAAGAATGTAAATTGAGAGTAACCTTGTATCAGTATCATCTTATCTCATTTAGCAAACTCTTTTTTGATTGAAAAATACTTGACGGTTATGTAAGTGCCGGCCATTCAGTTTAATTAAAGATAAAACTGTATTTTCAGTATTGAAAACGAAGTGATCATATCCGTGTGGATATGCTTCGCGTGCCGCGCGGCGCGGGCGTGCGGGGGGGAGGGCGAGCGCGGGGAGTGCCGCGGGGCGGCGGGCGGGGTGGTGGCGCGGTGGGCCGAGGAGCCGCGCCGGTCGCTGCTGCGGGCGGTCGCCTCAGCCATGCACGCCGACGCGACCGTGCCCACACCTAAGTGAGTCTAGATTTTATATATCTCATACAACTCTTCCCGTGGATGTCGTACAAGGCGACTAAGGGAATAACATTATAAAACATCAATCAGGCCTCCCCAACCCGTCTGGCCAGCGCGGGGAGTGTATGCCAAATCCTCCGTCTGTCTCCGGCAGATGAGAGAGGGTTGTGCTCCTACAGTGGAGACATAACTATACAAGATGCACAAGGTCATCTGCCATCTAATTTAATAACCAATTAGTGTCAGTCATGAAGGTCACTTTGAGGTGACTTATGAGGTGCGAAAAATTATTTTGCTTCATGGTATGACGTGTAGGTGGCGGAATGGCGGTCACTTTAATAGGATGAATTAAAACTATTAAGTATCTTTAAGACAACATTAAAAGCAGTTCTTCTGGAAAAGTGTTGTTACTCTGTGGATGATTTTTAGACTTAGACGTCCCTCTTAGTTTTATTTGATTTATTAAATATTTGTTATTAATTATTTAACATAAATATGACATTATTTCAAGCAAGTACATTAATTTTAATTATTTTCTGTTATAAGATTACGTATCACGCTTCGACCTTTCATTTTCACACGTGTGTAAGCAAGTACAAATAGATGACGGTCGGTTCTGCGATAGATGTGATCAACTGCCACTTCAGCTTGCTAATTCTTTCGGCTATATCCGTCACCTTGTTCTTCGTCGGATCTCCTCATTACGAATTATTTCCTTCAAACAAACCCCGAGCATAGCCCTCTCCATAGATGGCTGAGCGAAACTATCATACATAACATTTAAGTATCCGTTCACTTTAACTTATAAATAAATTCTTCGTTTCACAGGCACCGTCTCCTATGTCGACTAGCCCAATGCATTCTGACTCCCAACTCCGAGAGCGCAGTGCGAGCGTACGAGACCTCCTGCACGTCGGTCCTAGGTTCGACCCCCGGCGACGTCATCACGTGGGGCAGAGCGCCCCATCCCAAGCGACTGCCCCGGCTGGCTGTGAGACTGTATCCCAGCTCCGAGATTTACTTTAAAGAAGAACTAGATTCGATTCCAGAGGATTAGATATGTAAGGTTATCTGTGATCAGAATTAAAGACTGTTATGGTTCCTTTGTTTTGTATGGGATTTTAAATATCAATTACTTCCAATATGTTGACACTGATTTTCAATAAAATAGACCACACTATTTTAACCAGATAACTAGATCAAATTGACGACATCCGTGGCGGAACGGGGTAGCTCTCGGACTGCTAAGCCGGAGGTTGCGGGTTCGAATCCCGCTAGGGGCAAATATTCGTATGATGAATATGAATGTTTGTACCCAAGTCTTGGATGTTTATATATTATTTAAGTATGTGTATCCGTTATCTAATTATGGGTTAGTCCAACTAGTCCTACTATTAGTTTACGATCGGACAGATTGGACAAGAAAATTCCAGCTAGTTATACTGCTTATCTTATCTTCTTAGGGGGCCAGGAAGACCTGGCGACACTTCGACCCTTCAGGATCTGTTGTGCCAAACCCCTGACCACCAACGATGCCCCAAGCCGATTTGGTGGACTCCACATGCGCCTTAGAATTTCTTCTCTGGCCTATGCAGGTTTCCTTACGTTGTTTTACTTCACCGAAAAGCCTGTGTTTTTATAACTAAACCGTACTTAAGTTTGGATAAACTCATTGGTACGGGCGGTGTTTGTACCAGGAACTCATGAACGTGAGGCGAGTGCACAACCAAGCAGGCTACCACGGCTCTTATACTGCTACTAAGCAGTATGTCATACCAATGACATACTGGAAATGAATAAAGGCCGTCCACTTAGTTCTACTGCTCAGTATGACATATTGGAATCAAGTAAATTTAATAAATGGAGTTCAAGTTATGACTAGTTGGACTAACTCTCTAGTTTGGGACTTAATAACTGGTGAGAATGTCTGACATATATATTTTTTAAATGTTCTTGTTATCAACTCACGTTAGTACTTACAATGTATAGAAATATATTATTATGAAAGATCGGAATTGCTAGTGTCATTTGACAAAAGTATGTTTCTTTATTTGTTTAGTTTATGAAAATTTTTAGAGTATTAGTTGATTATAATGTATTATATATATATTTTTTATGAATATAAGCTTGTGTGGTATAGCTATATAGGAGACGGGTTCTTTTATGTATGTAGTGGTAAGTACAGTCGCGATATTAATTTTCAGGGCGCGGAATCTCATAGCAAAAAAAATAATAAAAGCAATAGGAACAGTAGGTCATATCGAATTGGTATTAAAATTTAGTAATTAATTTTTGAATTTAAATCTTTATTAATTAACTAGCAGATACTTGGTACTAATACTATAATTGCGAAAGTAACTTTGTATTGTCTATTATGTTGGCACAGATGAACCGCTGAACCGATTTTGATGAAATTTGGTAACCTAGATAATCGTGGTACCTCAACACGGAGGCGGCGATGTTATTCGCAACACATCACGTCTTTGCGACACTGAATTGCGCAAAGTGGCGATACATCGTCTCTGCCTACCCCTCTGGGACCAAGGCGTTAGCATTATGTATGTATGTATGGTAACTATGGAGATAGCTTGAACCCTGGGGAAGGAAATTTAGTAAATCTAATTTTGGGCCTTTTCCCTGACATTGTGTCTGCTCACTGTAAGTTCTTTCCACTGTATTTTATTTAATTAAAAAATAACCATAGCTCGAAAAACAAATACCGTCCAACGGGACCTTGTGTCATATTCTGGTAAGCAATTGGTGTCTTTCCAGAGCCGGATTAACCATGCCCCAAGGCAATGCACGATTCAGGGCCACTTTACCGTGTTCTAACTCCCTGAAATATAGTTTTTTCTACCACAATGCAATGCTCCGCACGCATGGACTACTCACGTTCAATCCGACTCCGACCCCGAAGCCCACGTCCACGCCCACGCCCAGGCCCACGCCTACTCCTCTTTTCACTTTTAGAAACATTTTCAAAAAAGACTCAGGGCGCGGGGCCCCTAGGCAGTTGCGTACACTGCCTAATGGATAATCCGGCCCTGTGTCTAACTACGATAAAACTTAATTAATACTTATGACTTATTTGCTATTTTATTTATTCTAGTCATATAAGTACCTGTTTATCATTTAAATTTCCTAATCAGCGCAACCTACAATTTCTCTGGCATAATATTTTCTACACAAAGGTTGTCTGGAAGAAATCGCTTAAAGCGATAAGACCGCCTAAATTGTACTATTTGTAACGTGTAACTGCATTTGTTTGTGCAATAAAGTGTATTGTATTGTATCGTACGATAATTAGACTCCAAACGCTTATCGGAATATGCCATGTGATCCATTAGAGAGTACCAAAAGACTACGTTCTTCAACTGATATTATCCGAAGTGTTTAAGGAGTCGGCCCGCTCAATAGTTTTGCTATGAGATTCCGCGCCATTTTATTAGTATTCTTATTCTCTAGTAAAGGTTCAACCAGTCGACTAAGTTTCAGATATGTTCTGATGAATAAAATATTTCTGATAGATACTATACCTGTCTCGCTAATATAGCTATAGTGGACAGAACGAATTGTATTAAACTGATATCACAACACCCAGACAAGAATAAAACGAACTTGTCTGTGGTTACTACCCGCCGTTAACATTCAAGGCAATCGCACGAACCACAAGGCGATTGAATCCATGACGACAAGATATGTAAATAATTCGAAAATTGATTTTTGACGTTACATTTTAAAGTAGCGCATCCATTATCAAACATATCTCTAATAATCTCCGTTATTGTTGTAGAATCCATCAAATAGTATTAAAGTTTGACTTGTCTGATAAACAGACAACACTTTATCGTAAACATACTCATCGAAGTACTCTCGCCTTACTCAGTAGGCAATACTCATATAAAATATACCCTAACGTTACCGACTGATTGATCCAGCTCAAACCTGACAAAAAGTATACTATGTTAATAATAAATATTTAATATATACACATTGATAATGGAAAGGTAAAACTGGTAAAGCGCTATTTTGGGAACTGTACAGAAAAAAAACTTTTTGTATGAATATTTTCATGGACATGACATAACTCACGCCTTGGTCCCAGAGGAGTAGGCAGAGTTTCGGCAGACGTTCGTTCGCACGCTTTTCGCTCTGTGATACCCCATGGAATTCAAAAAATTCCAAAAATACACAAATACACTTCGTATGAGGATTTTAATGGAGATCGAAAAAATATACAAAAAAATATTTTTTCTGCTATCTAAGTGAAGACTTAAGTATTATGGTTGAAGGCCACCTATTAAGTAGGTATTTTGCAAAATACTTGTGCCAGATGGCCTCGCTCCTCCATTACGTTCGTCTATTAAAACAAATAATGGGCCAATCATTCTATTTTGAGAGATACCTAGCTGTTGGATTTCGACCAAGTAGCGCTTCAGCTACCTTTCCACCACATATAAAATAATGTTTTTTTTATTATGTTTACTTTGTTCCTATATTATCCACGGAAATTTTAATTGACGCAAGGGATAAACCACTACCTTTCAGGAGACGCCAAAACCTTTTTTTGGGCTTCTATATTTATCATGTCAAAGAGTAATAATAATAATGAATAGAGTAATTGAATTTCAAAGTTTTTAAATATATCATTCGATTGATAATAATTGAAAACTGAATTTGGGAAGCTTAAAATTCGATTTTGGCATTTTGTCCCTTACGCCAATTTGAATTTCCGACAACGATATGTTTGCTATTGACATAAAATTTTGTGAATTTATATGCTATTTTTAAGTTGCTATTCTTATGCCAAAGATATTGTCGCCATTTTTGTTGCGCTTTGATATTGCCGCCATATTTGCCGACTCAGAATGACCATTATACCAGTCCTATCAGCTACTCTAAGGTTGACTGGAAGAGATCTCTAAGTGGGATAAGTCCGGCTTTGTACACAACTTTTTTCTTTTATTTATTTTTGTTGTTGTTAATTTTGGTACAATAAAGCGTTTACATACATACATGACCAATAGAAAAATGTTGACATTCAATAATGATGGTTTCTAGGATCAAGTATTAGATTGATCCTAGGATGGTATATTTAAACTTATATTCTATACCAGGAATGAAAATAATAGTTAACAACAAACCACTTTACAGGAGCTTTAGAATTAATATTATTTCCAAGATCCGTTACAAAACTATTTAATTCTATGAACGTCTTTACTTCACCAATAATCCACATTACAACAATGTATACACTGATTATTGTGGTATTCGTAATGCTATTATTAGTTGGTAAATATTATTTTCGTTCCTGAAACGGAACATAGCAAATCTTTGGTTAAAACTTAGTTAAAAAATATGTGTTTGTGGAAGAATATTGAATCTGTCACAGTAACGGTTACGATTGCAATATTTGTATAATTTTTATATACTTAAATAAGTGTTAAATCAAGCTTGCTCAATTATGCCTTTGTCACTCCCCGTCATTTGCGCTAAAATGCTCGAGCGATAACTGCCTACATTGACACATCTATAATTTTGCGTACACAAACGTGTGAGCGTGTGTGTGTATTAATGTGCGACAGCAAGGGGACCGGGACCTTTACCCCACGCGACGCGACGTAACGCGTTGCGTCGCGTCGGGTAAATGTGTTTCTGGTCATAGGATTTTAGTACGTTTTGATCGAAACCACGCGCGTTGGGTCGCGTCGCGTCGCGTGGGGATAATGTGTTTCTGGCCATAGGATTTCATAGGTTTGGATTTTACTCGCCACGCGTTGCGTGGCTTCGCGTCACGTCGCGTGGGGTAAATGTGTTTCTGCCTCAACTGATGCATGGGGAAGCCGAATCGGCGGGTGGCATACATACTTTATATAGTCATTACTATACTGTGCCTTTATAATATTATTATAAAAAATAAAAATACATTTTAAAACTGTTTTTTAATTAATTCATTCACGTTTAAAAAACACAGGGACGAAATAACTTCATTTATAGGGTGATCAAAGTGCTCCAGGAATGTCTATCATATAAGCTAACTAAAAGGTCATCCCACTCTGTGCACTCATTGTAACGGCCTCAGGCCGGGAACTACGTCCCTGGACTGCGTACGTCGTTTCCAGACTACGTTGTTTTCAGAGTCCCTCGGTGAGCGTTGAAGAGGGCCACCGTGGGGTTTTAGTCGGTGAGAGTCCGACATAATCTGCATAAGCTCGGGGTCGTGGGTTCAAATCCGCCCAGGGCAAACATTTATGTCTGGATGTAATGTATGAATGTACGAGTACATCAGCCTTCCGATACCCATAGTGCAGACTCTGCCTAGTTTGAGATCAGGTGGCCGTGTGCGAGATGTCCCCACACATTATTACTAGTCCCCCCGGGCGCGGTAGTACCTCCAGCTGTGGACTTATGACCACCATAAACTAAAAGCGATCATCAATCTGTATGTTACTAGACTGGGGTGTCAGAAAATAACTAACATGTGAGCTTGAGGTATAGCCCCTTGTTTAATTCCTATATCAATCAATTTTATTATGTAACAACAAAACAAGATAAGATAAAGTAAGGAATTTATCGCCCCACAGGGTACAACAGATAAAGATAAACTGTGACCACGTGCTACCGATCACACACATTACTACACACTACTAAATAATTATTTAAAACCTTAGCATATTTTTTAATCTTAACATATTTTTGTGTTTAATTTAGCAATGTAAAGTGGCGGTGAGCAGGCCACATAGGTTGCAGAACCAATAACAATGAGTATGCTGTACTGAGAGCCGTGGTACCTAGTTGGTTGTGCCCTCGCCTCACGTTCATGAGGTCTTGGGTTCAAACCCAGCCCGTACCAATGAGTTTTTCGAAATTTATGTATGGTTTATTTATAATACCACAAGCTTCTCGGTGAAGAAAAACATCATTAATAAACCTGCATAGGCCGTAGATGAAATCCTAAGGCGTAGGTGACGTCTACTAAGTCATCTTGGGGCACCGTTGGTGGACAGGGGTTTGGCACTAAAGATCCTGTAGGGTCGAAGGCTAGCTATAGGTTTTCTTGGCCTCCTAAGAAAATAAGTTGCATTAAGAAAGACCTATGTCCAGCAGTGGCTGTCAAGCTGACAGTAGATTATCACGACGCTAGTCTCTTCGCGTTGTAATGTATGACGAGCCCCAGCACAGCGGAGGCGGTGGCGACGCCGCTGGCGTGCTGCGTGGAGAGGGCGCTGCCCCACAGCCAGCCTGGAGGCAGCCAGCTGACGGCGTGCACCACATCCAGGACCAGCTTGGTGGAAGTCAGAGTCGCTTGCGTGAAGCGGGCGGGCGCGCATTTGGAGTGATGTGGGGCTTTCAGGATCTGCCCTGATAGGTGGAGTGCGTGGATTGATCTGTAAGGACAATGATATAACTTTAAACTTAGCTTCTTAAAGTACAGTAGCTGCAGAACAAGCTGTAATCAAACAATATTACGATGTACAGTAATGTAAAAAAAAGAGTACTTAATTATCTTCGTATGTAAACAAAAACAAACAAAAGAATAAAGGTGTACAAAGGCGGACTTATCCCATTTAAATGTGCATATATTATATTACATAGTCCCCGCAATTTCTTGTAAGACTAAGCAAAGAGAAGGAAATTATGATAGAAATGTAAAAATCTTTCTATATAAGTGCTTAGTTCAGCCGAAAGACTTTATCCTTTATCAGTGAAATCATAAGATATTATCAGTAAAATTAAGAGATTTCCTTATCATTCCGTTTATCCCGATAACATATAGAATGAATTAAATGTCTGCCTGTTGATCTACTGAGGTGACAGACAGATCGTCCTATGCAACTCGTGTCTATGGTCCTATCTTCGAGATTAGTCGGCTGGACAGAATCCGTTAAATAAGTCAGAACGTTATACGTAAGGGTGCTCTCACAAACGAGCTTGACAAACGCTTCTCAACATTTATCAACATCCGGTGTGGGAGCAAATGTGTCGAAACGTTTGCAAACATTTCTGATACATTCACTAACACATAAGAAACTAATATTGAAAACATTTCGGCAACATTCCTCAAGAAACACATCGTATCTTCTTAGGGGGCTAGCAAGACCTGGCGAGACTTCGACTCTTCAGGATCTTTTGTGCCAAACCCACGTCCACCGACGGTGCCCCAAGCCCATTTGGTGGACTTCACACACGCCTTAGAAATTCTTCTTTGGCATGTACAGGTTTCCTCACACTTTCTACAGTGTGCAATAGTTTGAAACTCCCTGCCAGCTTCGGTATTTCAAGTACAATTTGGATATTTTTAAAGGAAGAGTGAATAGGCATCTTCTGGGTATGCGCGCTCCACCTAAGGCGTCATCATCACTTACCATCAGGTGAGATAATTGAGGTCAAGCGCAAACCCATCAACAATAATAAACGTCCAGACATTCGTGCTCAACAGCATTTGACACGAGGTGCTCTGATCCTGATACGACCATAATCGGACATCGAATGGACATAACTCACCTTATCAACCCAACAAAGGACGACAGCGACCAAAACAGTTTATGAGCCGTTTTGACCTTAAAGTCAATGTCTTTGGATACTGGGAGTATCCCGGTATCGATCAGGAATATCAGTTTCTCAGCTTGTAAGTATGCCAGTGTGAACACGCTGCTTGTAACGCCGATGGTGCCCCATATTGGACCTTCCTAAAGATACAATTTCAGGCATTATATTCTTAACTAAGATTTCAAAATTATGGGAATTATACAAATGCTTAGAGTAGGGCCCAACCCAATCTCCCCGTTGGTGTCGTCAAGGCGACTATGGTATTGCACCAGGGACGGGAAGCAGCGTTCTCCTGTGAACATTAAGATCATTACTGCGATCACCAATCCGCCTGCCAAGCGTGGTGATTATGGCAAACCCCTCAATGGACAGTCAACCAAAAGTGGCATTCTATTGGAGAGGCTTATTTATGTTCAGCAGTGGATGTGGACGATTATGAAATTCAATCTAATAAATAAAATTGTAAACTACGCGAGTCTGTATATTGAAGATATTTGCAAAAAAAATGGGGGGTGTAAGGATAAGTAATAGAACACGTTCCAATCATTTTTGAATTTTTTGTCTGTATGTCAGTTTTGGGATTGGGATTAGGAGATTGAGAGTCTGAGTGGGAGTGGAAGTGGGAAACAGAACAGGAGCGGAAGTGGGAATGGGAGCGGATTCTGTAGTCCACGCGAGCGGAGCCGCGGGCACAGCTAGTAAAACATAAAATCTATTTTTTCGGCGTAGTGTTACTCGACCTATTAAAGCCTAGGTGGATTGATTCTAATGATAGTCTACTAATATATATACGCTATATATTACATACCCATGTATAAAAACTTGAAATCTTAAAACCCACCTGTTTCCCGAGCCCATATTTGAGCATGTTTTTGAGCGCAGCCGCGTCGTCGAACATCCGCAGGCATGCGCGTGCGCTGGCCAGCTTGCCGCTCGCTGCCATGAGGCTGCTGCTTTTGGACGTGGCGCCCCATAGCTTCAGCACGTAGCAAGTCAGAGATACTACCTACAAGTGGTCGGATTGTGAGGAGCTGTATGACCGAAGCAGTCATACTGCTTCGGTGTTCAAAGAATTTCCAGTACAGCTGATCAGTGGCATTGACAAATAATAATAACATGTGGAGACATCTCAGACACGGCCACCTGATCCCAAACTAGGCAGAGCCTGTACTGTGGGTACTTATCGGACAGCTGATATACTCGTATACATACATAGATAAATTACATCCAGAGAAAGCAACTGTTTACATTGGGCGGGATTCGAATTCGCGACCCCGAGCTTCTCAAGTATGTGCACTACCGACTATTCTGCGGTGCCGTCATATTTTATTTAAAATAAATATCTAGTAGGTAGGGGTCCGTTAGACAAAGAAAAAAAACCACAACCAGCAGTAAGTCTATTATGTTGTCGTAAATATATTGATTAGGTAGGTTTATTTTTGTTTTCAGATCGATCGGTTAAACACTAAGAAGTAAAGTAAATATTATTTTAAAATCATGGAAGTCGATTTCTTTTATATTTTTGAGATATTTCGTAATCCTAACATTAAAGAAAAACTGGAACCGAACTGCAATCTGTTCGTCCGATTTTAAGATACTATAGTTGTCTGAGACAGAGGTTTTGTAATATGAAAACTAGTACCTAATGGAAGTCGATTTCTTTTATATTTTTGAGATATTTCGTAATCCTAACATTAAAGAAAAACTGAAACCGAACGGCAATCTTTTCGTCCGATTTTAAGATAGTATAGTCTGAGACAGAGATTTTGTAATATGATAAAACTAGTAACGCACCTAGTTATAGTCATCATAAGCTCGTAGGTATTTAACTTATTTATTCTTTAATACATATAGAATAGAATCTGAATCATACTCATTAATTGGTCCAAAAATCCAACAGACAGACAAACAGCAACTGAGTGTTAATTAGCAAGTAAATCCTACAGATTATGAAATAGAAACACATACCTTATCGCGATTGGCATGCGACTGCATCAAGTCGCAAAACTCATCAACGACCTCCATTATGCCTTACTATCACTAGATTAAAATATGAACTAAGTAATGTATGAAGAAGGGAAATGAAAAAAACAATTGTTTATCAAGAATTTCGATAAGATATTTGATAACGCAGATAGATGTGGCGGTGCTTGGAGTCGACGATTTACTTCTGTTCTGTGTTGATTACAGATATTACACGAATGTTATGTGTGGATGTGGTTTATCGCATATTTATCTTACGATAGCTTCCGTTAAGGGATTAGAACCCCTTAGTTCTAATAAGGATACTTCTTTGTCGGTGCTTCGCGTCGCGATGAGAATCGTAAATGACATGTCTGATACCTTCAGATATATGTTGGTATTTTTATTTAAGTTTATTGTATTTTTAGTAACTTCTTACAAAATTTAATTTTTGGGTTTATTATTTTGATATGGATTTACTAATCTGAAATAAACAATTATTATTAAATAGTACACCCCAGCCGTATTTTAGGATAGGGTGTCTTCCGAGTCCCACAGTTGGAAGTCAGAGGCTAAACATTGTCCTGATCTCACTTCTGAATTGGACATCAATTATTTTCATTACGTGTTACCCTAAATGTTCCTAATACGAATACTGAGGAGTAGTAACTTTAAATAGTCAAGCTGTAAATATTATCTATGAACTCGTGGTTGTCTAATTGGAAATCGATCCTTAATATTAATAAGTTATTCTAGGCATTTTACCATTACATGTAACAGATGTATACCACAGGTTTTGTCGGTGAAGTAAAGCATCGTGAGGAAACCTTACAATTTAATTTAATATTCTATATTAAAACAAAACAATCTTATCTCCATATTCTTTTTCATCCAGAAAGCTTTAAAAATAAACTTGTGTGAATTCTAGCCAAAAATTAAAAGACAATATAAATTTTTCTTCTTATAATACCGTCATCAACTAATCACTATAAATATTTACAATCAGGTAACACTTGTTTTAAATTTTTTGATCTATTGCACAAGCAGATTATGTTTTTTTTCAATTAACAAATTACGTAAAAATGTCACAATATCAGTTTTCATTTTAACTAATTATTCCAACATAAAAAGACATAGTACAGTTTGTAATAAAATATTGGTACCTAGTACCTTACAGTACAAAGGCATTATATATTAAAAAAAAATTTAAACTGATTAATCAGGTATTTTGTAACAGTCTGTATCTTAATCATTATTACAAACGTAGTGTTTTCTCTATCCGATTGTCAGAATGTTTCAATAACCAATAGTACCTACGGTTAATACTTAACCAAGAAATTATTTATATAAAAAATAGCCATTTCAATTCAATAGTCAATAACTGTTTTAAAATACAATAAAGCTGCTAAGAGGCTAATAAGATCACATATTTAGCAAAGATATTTGAAAACGTAATGAGAGATCCGATTCTGAAGCCAAACACTAGAATTTGACAGTTTACACCATTCACCACTAATTTAAAAGCAGAAAAGACAATGGCGTTCAACCCAAGTTTATAAATTTTAAAATCACACATTACCATAAACACTGCTCATTTGGGTATCACAAATAAGTTAATCAATAAACGGAGAATGTGATGCTAACCGCAAAACTAAATTTGTTTAAAAAAATATTCTTTGGCTAGACCAGACAGTCTACCATCTGTGTACTGACATATTTTACATTATATATGTCACTAGGTTAAAAAATATGTTTTGATAGTGGCACATTTCTGGGAAGCACTTTTAAGTCTGTGCATTTAGGACCCTTTTTCAATAATCAAGTTACTCAAAGAGTCTCACATTACTCACAGTAGCAAATATAATAAAAAAACAAATCCCAGAATACACAACGGCAATTACTGAAAACGTTCTGAAAATCAACTCTCAAGTCAGACGCCTGAAACACACAAACGACTGAAAGTAATTCAGTACAGTGCCAATTGATCTGGCGAAGATAGAGCTTAATTTCTTTAATAAAATCTCAAATTTCACGAACCACCACCAGTACTATTTCAATAGCCGCTTCCTGGCGAAGTACATTGCTATGCCGATGACTGAGGAGGTGGTAGCGATGGTCGCCACGGCTGTAGAGCCTATCTTCTCTCCCCACAGCCACCCTGCTGGCAGACAGGAGACTGCATGGGTGATGTCGAGGCAGAGCTTGCCGGCGACCACTGCCTGGAGGACCAGTCGCACGTCCAGGTTGGTTTTGGCGTCAGCACCACCGTTTTCGGAGGAGTTGCGTAGGCAGTCGCGACTCCACCACAGTTGACGGATGAGGCGGATTGTTCTGTTCAAGGAATGAATGGCACATGTTAATACAAACATTTTGGTCCGCTGTCAGATGGACCGAACTACCTGAGAAAGGTGGCTAGATGCGGAGGGCAGAGAACCGGATGTGGTGGCGTTCATTGAGGAAGCCCTACGTCCAGCAGTGGACGTCTCAGGGCTGTTATGATGATGATATGAATTGAATACTAACCAACAATATGAATGCAAAAGTGTAGTTTTTTAATTGTTATTCAAGAACGCCGTAATGGATAAAAAAATTGAGTTTGAGCTGAGCTTAAGTCTAGATAATTCTAGCACAGAGAATACTTTACCAAGAGAAAATAAAAGGAAAATAATACTAACTGCAACAGTGAGACATAAAGGCTGGCTGCCCACAATGCCGTGCTAAATGTATCGAGGTTCTCGGCCGTCTTGTCCGACAGTTTGAGGACCCCCACTTCCTGGAGCCAGCAGGCTTTCTCCACCGGCAGGAAGGTCTGGTCGATTATGTTGGCTATGACGCCCAGCGCTGCAGCTATTTTTGAAGACTCCTGGAAATAATACATTTATTGTTGTACAAGCTGTTGCCTGCAACTTAATCTGATTTAAATTTTAGCCCTTTAGGGCTGGAATTATGTATGTATATATATGTTTGTAATTTGTATGTATATTTGTATTTATTTACATATTACTCATTAATCTTTCAAAATGCACATCCAACCTATTTTCTACCCTAAGGTTGTCTGGAAGAAATTGGCTTATATAAGACCGCCTACTTCTACAGCATACTCTAAGCATTGTTCTTTTTATGTTTTTGTGCAATAAATCAAATCAAATCAAATCATTTATCAAATCAAATCATTTATCAAATCAAATAAAGTCTTTCTTCTTTTAATCAAAACAATTAATTACAGTACAAATAAAACCTTATACATACACATTATACTTATTATTTTTTCTTGTTACGCTTTATTTATTGTTGTCATGGTCATAAAAGATTT
The DNA here is from genome assembly GCA_947086405.1 of Esperia sulphurella. Classification (NCBI taxonomy): domain Eukaryota; kingdom Metazoa; phylum Arthropoda; class Insecta; order Lepidoptera; family Oecophoridae; genus Esperia; species Esperia sulphurella. Next base: position 2,940,343 of record OX352261.1, read on the forward strand.
TATTTGAAAAGAGTGTGTTAAGTACCAGTTGCGGCTCAGGCACATTAGGTCTGAGTACCAGAATGTCCAATCAGTCTCTTAGGCCTATTTCTCGGAATATCATTTATCATTCCATTCAGTGAAGTGGACTTTCCAGGTACTAGACCTAATGAACAGACTGGAAAAATTGAAAGTGGATGTAACAGACCTTCAGGTGTTATTTCTCTTCGAACAACTGTGTTTGCTAGCAACTGCCTACATTTTTTACACTTACATGTCTGCCCAGGCCATAGTTGTAGGTGTGACGTATCATGGGCACGTCGTCGAACAGGCGCAGCATCATGCGAGCGCCGGAGAGCTGCGAGCCTGCCGTCTGCCATGGCTTCTCGCCGCGCACGCATCCGTACAGCTTGCAGGCATAGCAAGCCAGACGTACTACCTTTAAAATTATATCCATTGTGTAGTAACCCGCAAAGAAATGTTAGAGCAACAGGGTTGTATTAAGATGGAAAAACTTGACAGAATCTGCTGCATCAATAAACATGCTTAAGAATAGACTAGATGGTTTCTTAAAATACAATAACCAAGTAGACTACTGATATGAATGCACCTGCTATAAACTGCCTAAATAGAATTTAAAATAAAATAAATATGCCAACCATGTATATTTTTTCAATGTATATTTATTTACTGAAGCAGCTCCTTGCTGAGGGATCAACCTTTTTAACTCACCATGTAAAAATTGAAGTACCTATTAATCTTGCGATTCTAAAAAAGTTGAGAACAGGAGAACAAGGAAACCTTGGGCTGATTCCACCTAATCAGTATAAAATAATTATGCATATTTGCATACTGTTCACAGGTCATACATAACTTTGCAATGTATACAACATTGCATAATTTAAAAACTTAAAAATATTAGAGTTTTGCAACTCTGCCATGGATGTAAAAACATGTTTGTGACTGATGAATAAAATTCTCTTTTTCATTTCCACACTGGTAGGACTTAAGTGCAGTTTGGGACTTAAGTGCACTACCCCTTATCTATTTTGGGTCTGAAGGGTAAGGGAGCCTGTACTTAGGCCACATGAGGCATTCCAACCTAGTCCTCAGGGTGTGTGGCAACACTTGTGGCCATTGGGCTGCTGACAGCAATTCAAAACCTGCAGGGAAATGGGCGACATTCCTCTCATTTTACTTTAAGCTATCTCACAATGGTCAATATATTATTATCATACGAATATAATCGCCTTTGTTATTTCGAAATAATTCATGACCTTCTGCATGAGAGAGTGCGTGGACAGCATTTACGGGTCGCCGACCGGTCCAACAAGAACTAAATACCAAGGCTGGGCGATTTCCGCATACTTTACCTTGTCTCGGCCGGTGTAGCTATCTAATAGTTCACAAATATCTTCTATCACCGAAGACATTATCAACAAAAACTATTTCAAACTTGCTAATGCTTAGTTGACCATTCGTAAAATACACTGATAAGATAACTGGCTCAGCTCGCGATGTCGCAGCAACTGCAAAAACGTGCGATAATTCCGATTTCTAGCTGATAACTACATTTTACTTTCCATTTACTACAATCTCCGCCGAATATTGCATCAAGGCAAAACAACAAGATTCGAGGTTACCTCAGCTGATAATGACAACTGACAATCACTGTCAGCGTTACAGAAGGTACATTACAAGCATACAGCTTAGTCTAATATCAATGTTGGATAGACACGCGATGAACACTACACCAACCAATACCAAAGCCATGAATGCATGCTTTTAAATATGTACACAGTGGGATAATACTAATCGGTTTCTATCTTTATTTAATTGTAGTATACCATATACACTCCGTCATACATTCAATCACTGAAACTGTTGGGATGGTTGACAATTTATATATAATAACATTGATTGACTGACTGACATTATAATTTGTTTTGGAAATTTTGGAGAAAGGATGAGAAGTTTAATTTTTTTTAAATAATTTAGAAAATCAAAGTGTGAAAACTTTTACACAATGAATACTTTCTCAATAAGTGATATTCCTGAGTTCTCAAGAAAGGAACGCATCGTAGTCGTTGGTGTTATTGGAAAATCGCGTTATCGTTGTCCAAACAAGGCAACACCACTATTGCCTTCAACTGAATGCAAAGAGGTAAGTTGAGAATTGTACTAACATTTCTCTGCACTTGACCTTCTATATGGCCATGAGGTTCTCTGCTTTTTTGGCGGGCCAACCCCAATCTTCCCGTGGGTGTCGTCAAGGTGATTAAGATCAGTACCAGTAACGGGCAGCAGGGTTACCTATGTATATTGAGATCATTACTGCGATCACCAATTCGCCTGCCAAGTGGTGATAATGGCAAATCCCTCAATGGACAGCCCGCCAAAAGTGGCATTCTATTGCGGAGGCTCATGTTCAGTAGTGGATATATTTAGGTTGATGATGACGATGACCTTTTATCTAGTATAAGACGATGGTATTGGTTTTCTTAGACAGTAGTACAAGAGCCCTTAGGTAATAAGTAAAGTTAACAAATAATTAATTGATAAAAAATCAATAGAGAGCTTTAAAAACTTATTATACATAAGGTAGCAGGTTGGTTGTGCACTCGCCTCACATTCATGAGGTCGTGGATTCAAACCCCGCCCGTACCAATGAGTTTTACGAAACTTAAGTACGATTTATTTATAATACCACAGGCTTTTCGGTGAAGGAAAACATCGTAAGGAAACCTGCATATGCCGAAGAAGAAATTCTGAGGAGTATGTGAAGTCCACCGAATCGGCTTGGGGCACCGTTGGTGGTCAGGGGTTTGGCACAAAAGATCCTGAAGGGTCGAAGTGTCGCCAGGTCTTCCTGGCCCCCTAAGAAGATAAGATAAGATAAGATATTATACATAAAAAAATTGGGGGTCTAAGGATAAGTAATAGAACACATTAAGATCATTTTTGAAATTTTTGTCCGTTAGTTTGTGCACGCATCACTTTAAAACTAATGAACCGATTTTGATGGACTTTCACAGAAACATAGGCCTTAACTTGGAGTAACATATAGGCTTTATTTCATGGTAATCGGTTTACTAAATCAAAAGTTATGGACATTTTTAGTATTCAAATACATTAGTAGGTAAGGTTTGTATGCAATACAACAATGAAGTATAATTTGAATGTTCCATGTTACAAGTATGATTGGAAACTATGAATAAATTCTTCACATTTTTGTTTTTGTTAATATTGTTAACCACCTGTTGCCTGCAACTTCATTGGCTTGGAATTAGGAACACTGACAATAGAGTATATGCCACTTCAATAACGAGATATATTGAACTGTAGAGAGTCGTGCAGATCGTCCTTCATAGATCTAAAATTGCATACCATGACATCTCTATATATAATCGAGCTATGTAAAATTGTAAGATGCTATCCTGAAAAATTTCCAAATAGACCAGACTTCAGAAGTAGTAGACTGAACCAGCTGCACAAGAGCGAATTGCAGCTCCCCATCTGTCATACTGCACTAATGCAAAGAACTGCTAAGTACAACGCGGTCCGGGTGTATAATGCATTACCAGACGACATCAAGTCCCTGTCTGATAAAAAAATTCTGGAAAAAGTCAAAGAGCTATTGCTTGAGCTCTGTCCCTATGATATCAGTGAGTTTTGCAGTAGCAATAAGTAATGTGACATCTTTAATTTATAATTTTATTCATTAATTAAATTCAATTTTTTATAAAGTACGTAGTTCTAAGTAAGTAAGTAGTTCTAAGTAGACAGAAAGAAAATATGCTACACTCCTAAAGGGGTAAAATTGTACAGGCACTTTAATTATGTAGAAATATCCAATACAATATGTTGTATGTACCTACAATTTATGGCAAATAAATGAAATGAAATGAAAAATGAACTGCACTTTTATACAATTCCACTATCATTCTTCTAGCGAAAGCATTGCTTCGGTGGAGCAATTGTAAACTAAATTGTCCAAAGAAGTCCTGCAGAATTTAAAATTTGAAATTAATAAAATATATAACTTTACAGAATGGTATCGAGTGTCACTGGGACGAGAGACGAAGCATACTCTACCTCCATGCAGTCACATTCCTTGACACTAAGCGGCTGGCTGAACTCGCTTCTACACTTGATGAAGATTCTGAGAGCATAGAAAAGGAAGCTGATGCTGCAAACTGGCTGGTGGCATCAGGAGAGCTTGCAATGGAGTCATGCCGGGCCATGGCACTGCTCTTCCATCTTTGTCACATTGTAGTTCTATCATCTCCCACATCTGTGTTTGATATGGGATACCTGCAGCTTTTTAAAGCCATGGATGCTTTTAGGTAAGGTTTATTTTTCAATAATTATCTGTTTGGTGAAGGTATGTCATTTCATTAAGTAACACTAATCAGCAGATAGGTAAAAAAACAGTTGTGACATGACTATCTGTAATAGGTAGTACTTTGATTTTTAGGGTTCCCTCAAACGGAAATCCTTATAGCGCCGCTTTTTTGTCTGTGCACCAGATATCTCGAAACTACTGGACCAACTGAGCTGAAATTTGTAACATATGTGAAATAATACACTTATGTGAAATTCAAGATAAACTTAAGATATGGTATCATTCAGGACTTTAGAATAATTAGCAATTAGAACGCAATAACCGGAAAACAAGAAAACTAGGGATAAAACAAACAACAACCCTTCCCCAAGCCGGTTGGTCCCCGTGGGGAAATATGACCAAACCCCTCCAAGGAAAAAAATTGACAAAGCTCCACATCTACATATATCTACAATAAATGTCAGATCATTGAGTAGCCCAGAGAAGCTAACGGAATTTGAAATAGCGCTCAACAAATTAAAATGGGATATAATTGGCATAAGTGAGATGCGAAGAATGGGTGAGAATATCGAACAACATAAAGATTACATTTTATTTCATAAAGGTGAAACACCAGGATTATATGGAGTTGGCTTTGTAATAAAAAAATACCTTGCTCATATGATAGAAGAAATAACAGGAATTTCAGAACGAATAGCAGTCTTAAATATAACCATTCCTAACAGTCACAATAAAAAAGGACAATGGACTATAATACAAGCATATGCACCGACTGAACCAACAACTCTGGAAAATATGGAAAAAATAGAACAATTCTTTGAAGAACTGCAGAATACCATTGAGCAAGGTCATAGAAACATAATTGTTATGGGCGATTTTAACACCAAAATAGGAAAGCAGAAAAGAGGTGAAGAAAAACTATTAGGCAAGTTTACCTATGGCACCCGTAACAAAAATGGAGAAAGACTGATAAACTTTGCACTCCGAAACAATCTATGCATCTTCAACAGTATATACAACAAAAAAGAGAAGAAAAAGTGGACATGGACTTCACCAGATGGCAATTCCAAAAATGAAATAGACTTCATTATGACTAACAACAAAAAACAGTTCACAAACATCAACATCATAAGTCAAACTCAATTCAATTTCAACACGGATCATAGAATGGTGCGAGCAATATTGAGAACAGACCCTATAAAGAGACCCAGATTACTTCAGAGCGCAGAAAAACCACTAACATGCAAAGGAGACAGTAAGAAGTTAACACAGAATATAAAAAGTTAATTAAATGCAAGAATCGAAAAAAGTAATACCGTTCAAGAAAAATATAGTAAATTTGTGACAAACCTGGTGACAGAAACGAAAAAATTAAATGACAGCTCTAAGAACCAAATATCAGAAGAAACAAAAATACTAATAGACTATAGGAAACAGCTACTAAAAACCAGAAAGGAAACACATACTAAAAAAGAAATAACTACCGTCAGCAAGAAGATAAATGAAAATATTCGGAATGAGAGAAAAGCAAGAAGGTCAAAGATAATACAGAGACACATAGAAAAAATAGGAGGTGTCAAGAAAGCATTTAAACAACTAACAGACATAAAAGAATGGATGCCAAGTTTGAAAGACAAGGACAACAAAGAAACCAGAAAAAGACGAGAAATTGTTAATATAGCAGCGGAATATTATTGCAATTTGTATAAGAGATCATATCAAACAAATGAAAAGAGCAAACAGGTTTCAGAAGTCGTTTCTCAACCATAGACCACATACACGTCGTCAAACAAGTTCTACAGAAATATAAAGAATATAACAAAAAATACTATATAGGCTTTGTGGACTACAATAAAGCTTTTGACTCGGTGGAACATAGAGACATATGGACAGCACTGGAATCACAAGGAGTACAGAGTAAATTCATCCGCATTCTGAAAAACATATACGCAAAAAGCAGTGCAGTAATAAAACTAGATAGGAAAAGCGAAGAATTTCCAATAGAAAGAGGTGTTCGTCAGGGTGATCCTATTTCACCAAAAATATTTTCAGCAGTGCTAGAAATGGTCTTTCGCAACCTAGAATGGGAAGAGTACGGTCTGAGCATAAATGGAGAGAACCTCAATCACCTCCGCTTCGCGGTTGACATAGTGCTGTTCTCGGAAAGCAGCGAAGGCCTAGAAATAATGCTCCAACAACTAGAAGAAGAAAGTTTAAAGGTTGGTCTTTCAATGAACACCAGTAAAACTAAGGTAATGTCAAACTCAGAAAAAATTGCAATATTAGTCAACCAAAAACCTATAGAATATGTGGAAGAGTATATTTATCTAAGTCAGGTAATAGCAACACAGGAATCTATGCAAAAGGAGATAGAAAGGAGAGTAACTAATTCATGGAAAAGATACTGGTCCCTTAGTGAAATAATGAAAAACAAGGACATACCACTCAAGGATAAAAGAAAAGTTTTCAACACATGTATCCTACCATGTTTAACATACGGCTGCCAGACTTGGGCCCTTACAGAAAAAATGAGAAGAGAGAGAGAGAGAGAGAGTGTGCCAAAACTCCATAGAAAGAAGTGTTTTAGGAGCAAAGCTAAAAGATAAGATTAAATTACAAAACATAAAAGTAAAAACTAAATTCAAAGACATAGGAAGATCTATCAGGACTGTGAAATGGAGATGGACAGGGCACATGATGAGGGAGGAAACACCAAAATGGACCAAGTCTATTACGGAATGGTACCCTAGAGGAGACAAAAGAAAAAGAGGAAGACCAATTACTAGATGGGATGATGACATCAAACAGACAGCAGGAAGAATGTGGACACATACAGCTAGGAATAGAAAGGAGTGGAAAGCCTTGGAGGAGGCCTTTGTCACAAGACAAACTGCAAACAAAGAAGAGGGAGATGAAACATAGGTTATTGCATAAAGGATTGTGTTACAGACAAAGAGACTGTATGACCTGACTGACTGGCCACTCTGGCTGAAGGAAAGTCAGAGACGCTTTTTTACGACTGAGATACAATCTCTGCAAACTTTAGGACGCGTGGAGACTAAGAGCCACATTTACCAACTGACACCGTTTATCGACTCAGAAGGAGTTTTGAGGGTTAGCGGGCGTATAAATGCTGCTAACGTTCATTATAATGTCAAAAACCCTATCATTCTCCATCCAAAAGACAAGTTTGTAAAACTTTTGATTATACAAAATCACAAAGACTCTGCCCACGTTGGGCAAGAAAATGTATTAAACAAACTGAGACAAAAGTTTTGGATAATTCGAGGACGGTCAGCTATCAAAGCTGCATGGCGCGACTGTCAGTTCTGTAAGAACAACCGTGCAGTACCTAGTCCCCCACTAATGGGACAAATACCCCCAGCAAGACTCACTAGCATTAACTTTAAACCCTTTACTGTGACTGGTCTCGACTACTTTGGTCCTATGACTATTAAAATTGGAAGAAGGCATGAAAAGCGGTATGGAGCCCTATTCACTTGTATGACGGTACGGGCGATCCACATCGAACTGGCTGACGACTTGACGACAGACAGTGCCATAATGGCTCTGAGACGGTTTGTAGCCAGACGGGGAACGCCGCAGGAGATATGGTCTGATAACGCGACAACATTCAGAGGAGCTGACCGTGAACTGAGGAGAGCAGTAGAAGATCTCGATAATGATAAGCTACGACAGTTCTCCAGTATCCGCCAGATCCAGTGGAAATACATATGTCCCAATTCCCCTCATCATGGTGGGTGTTGGGAGAGGATGGTACGGTCAGTAAAAACGGCAATCAAGGCAACTCTAAATGAACGAGCTCCTACTCAGCAGACGCTACTGACTGTATTGTCTGAAGCGGAATTCATGATTAACAACAGGCCCTTGACTCATGTACCCCTCGATCACAATGATGACCTGCCACTGACGCCTAATCATTTTATATTTGGAGGTCTACCAGTCGTGCCGACTCATCCAGTGGGCGACTTTACTGACAGAGATCTTTTGAGAAAGTCCTGGCGCGAGTCTCAGAGACTCTCAGACCTTTTGTGGAAGCGCTGGGTAAAGGAATACTTACCCACATTGACTAGGCGCGGCAGATGGTTTGGGGCAGTGGAGCCTCTGAAGGTCGACGACATAGTTATCGTTTGTGATGACGGACAGCAACGAAACCTTTGGCCTAAGGGGATTATTACAAGGGTGTACCCTGGGACTGACGGTCAGGTGAGGGTTATAGACGTGATGACTAGTTGTGGGACTTACAGACGACCTGTGACAAAAATTTGCAAACTGGACGTTAGACCTGTTGCGACGTCAAATCTGACGAGTCCGGATATGACTCCAGACTTGACCCGACCTGACCAGATCTGACCAGACCTGATCAGACCTAACCTGACCTGACCTGACCTGACCTGACCTGACCTGACCTGACCAGACCTGACCAGACCAGACCAGACCTGACCAGACCAGACCAGACTTGACCAGACCTGACCTGACCATACCAGACCTGCCCAGACATGACTAAAATGAGTATTGACTTTACAATACTAGGGGTGAGGATGTTACAGACAAAGAGACTGTATGACCTGACTGACTGGCCACTTGACTTACTGGCTGGTTGGTGACGATGACAGGGACGATGATGACAGACGAGAGGGAAGACGAGCGACGGAATATGAGACAAGACGGAAATAAAAGTACTTAATCCGAGACGAGGGCTTTATTTTGCCAATAGAGTGGTGCTTAGTTTCCTACAGATTGTATATGTAAATATAGATATAAAAAAAAAAAAATGTTTGTAGTAAATAAAGGCTTATATTATTATCATTCAGGACTATATATATATATTTTGAGATATTACGGAATTACGGAACACACGACAGCCTAGTTGGCTTAGTGGCATGGTCATGAGACTCGAGCTCTAGATGTCGTGGATTCGATTTCCACTGGGGACTGACAACTTTATAAAAATTTTGCAAGTTAGTCCCGGTCTAGATGTTTTATTTGTGAATGGTGTATAATTTCCATATCACAGGAGAAAATCCTAGTTTGGTTTTAGATATGTAATATTTACACCCAAAAAAATACATAATCCCCACTGTTGTGTACGTAGATTTTTTTCTTCTAAATATACCTAAAACTACCACAAACTGATGTGCACAGAACTGAGCTCTTACCGCGCGCAACCGAAGCCCTATCATCGGTTAACGCGGGCGGCGCGTGGGCCAGCCACGGCCGAACGTGCTGCCCGCGCCTGCTGTTTCACTTCCGCCGCGCCCCCACGCCCCTCAGGAGGGCCCCAGCTGCTCTCAAAAGGCTCGAGCATGCTGTGGAGGACCAGCTCTATTTCATACTGAGAAAGGCCAGAATTATCACTAATGTGTGGTAAGTTCAAAAGCACTTTACTTTGCATTGATACCAAAATCATGCAGAGTAACGCTTTAGACTATTCAATAACCCACTTCAGTGGGTAAAATAGATATGTCTGCCTGCTGCACCAGGGGAGGTTTAATTCTTCATCATCAGCCGAATACGTCCACTGCTGAACACAAGCCTCCCCAATAGAATGCCACTTTCTGTCTGCTGCTGTCCATTATTGATCTGCCATAATCACCACGCAGGCAGGCAGATTGGTGATCACAGTAATGATCTTAATATACACAGGAGAACGCTGTTGCCCATCCCTGGTGCAATCCCTTAGTCGCCTTGATGACACCCACGGGAAGATGGAGTGGCCCTATTATAAGCCGGGAACCACACAGTAATTTATAAAATATTGTGTAAAGAATTGCTCAGATTTGAGTGTTCTATCTATGAATCAGGCCAGCACATGTTCTGAAGTTGTATCATTTTAAAAATTAAGTCTCAGTCTAGATATAACTTCTAGACTTTTGTGAATTGTCCTATCAATGTTTTTAATTCCCTTTGTATAGCAGAAGATCCTAGTTTGGGATTAAACAAGGGTATGTATTTATTTATTGTATTTAAAATTCTAAATTTCAGTGCTAAATCTCTATTCGCAATACCAAAGAACGAGGAATTCGTGTACATAAGCGCTGAAGACGACTCTGGGAGCGCGCGCGACGTGAGCGCGCTGGTGCGCGGGCTCGTGCAGCTGTGCCACGGTGGAGGGGGTGGAGGGGCGGAGCCCGGCGGCGGGAAGGCGGCGGAGCCCGAGCGACCCAACTTCCGGAACTTCCTGCAGGGGCACGTGGAGCTCGCGTTCGCTGAAGGCTTCGATGATAACGTCGGGAAGTACGCGATGAGCACGTCTTTCTTTGAGGTAACTCAGATTTGCAAAACTCTGTTTCTACGAGAGTCGTAGAAACAGGGGAGATAGGTCGGGTGTATCTGTTGTATCGTATTACTAATGTCCGTAAATGGCAGCTGCCGAGCGTGGCGTCGTGGCGGCGGGCGGCTGCCGCGCTGAGGCCGCTGTACCTGGAGGAGGGCGGTCGAGCGGCCGCCGGCGCGGAGGCGGACCCCGGGGGCGCGCTGTACGACGCTCTGGCCACGGACGTACGCTTCTCGCAGGCGCGCTGCGCTAAGGTTTGTTCTGTAATATATAGCATATACGATGCAATCGAGGTAGGAAAGTAGCTATTACCACGGGCCGCACCCGACTAATTTTTAGCCGTCGGCGGCTCCCGGCGCCGTATGTATATTTTTGTCACTAAAGTGCGGAGTAAGACAGGCCTGCCTATGTATTGAAGGTAGGAAAAAATAAAAGAAAACATTCCTTTGCGTTTAAAAGTAAGTAAAATGCATGTATTTTTTTTCTGTAATGTCACTTGTTTCTGCTGGCAATTGAACCGAACAAATGTGAAAAATAACACACTGTACTTTTATAGCACAAATACATCATTAATCATTGAGCAACCACGAGGATCAAATCTCTCATATTACCATTGCATCTTAAACTGCAGGAAGATCATAAAATGTGTACCTCCTCTAACACACATCTTTACACTTTGATTACTAATTGGTAGTAATTAGTAACCAAATCTATATTTCATTCCAGATTAATAGTCCTATGAAAACCAACGCTATTTACGTCTCGGTAACATATACATGAAAGGGTCACCAGCAGCAAAAACAGGTTTGTATTACCATGTAAACTTTGCAGTCCACTTAGGAACACCATCTATTGTGTATTTTGTTTTCGAGACGCAAATGCGTTTGTTTTCATAGGACTATTAATCTGGAATGAAATATACATTAGATTTAGAAATTCTAAAAAGACAAGCTAAATGAGTATTCTATTATATTCATCTCTTCCAGTCCGTTGGGAAATTAGTCTGTTGTAAACACAGAAATCCTATCAAAATTGAATGGTGAAGAAGGCGCCACACGCGAGTAAACAATATGCAATATATTGCATAAGCTATGAAACGCTTACTCGTTTCGCGCTGAGCTACAAAAATCTGCAAAAATGCCATATTGCGCGGTTTTATCTGCATAACCATCTGCTCACTAGAATCGTGACCACGACGCATAAAAAGTGCGCGAGAGGGAAAGCAACCACTGAAATTCTATCAAGATATAACGGTTATTGCCATCTGTTTGGCAATAACCGTTATATCTTGATAGAATTTCAGTGGTTGTAAATCTCTACTATTATTAGCTGTTGATGATTCCTATTTATGGCATTTTGAAACCGGTGGTTTAATATATAAGAAGTATGTCTCTTAATTTTAAATATGATATATTTACCCTTAGCCTTAAAAGTTTCCTCGTTTACACGTTGATATTTCCAGGTGTTGCCAATCGCGCAGGCGTCGTACGCCGAAGGTCTGCCCGCACACTACTCCAGTCAGCACCACGCTCACAAGGTACGTTTGGACATATCATCATCATCAGCCGAAATACGTCCACTGCTGAACATCATCAACATCAGGTTATTTTTGTCTCCACTGCAGGAGCACAACCCCATCTCATCTGCTGGAGACAGACGGAGGATTTGGCCTACACTCCCCGCGCTGGCCAGACGGGTGGGGAAGGCCTGATTGATGTTTTATAATGTATTCCCTTAGTCGCTTTGTACGGGAAGAGTTGAAGTGGTTCTATTCTACTCTACCGGAAACCACACGGAAAACTGCTGAACATAAGCCTCCCCAATAGAATGCCACTATTGGTGGGCTGTCCATTGGGGGATTTTCCATAATCACCACGCCTAGCAGGCGGATTGGCGAGTAATTATCTTTATATACACAGGAGAACGCTGTCCGTCCCTGGTGCAATCCCTTAGTGGCTCAAATTGATAGCATTAGCGTTTAATTAATTATTGTTTTATGATTTTTATTATTATTAAAATAGTTGACAAGATAATTATCATGATTAGTCGATGCGCGCAAGGGATTGCACTAGGAACCGCCAGCAGCGTTCTCCTGTGTATATTAAGATAGTTACTGCGATCACCAATCCTCCTGCCAAGCGTGGTGGTTGCGGCAAATATCACTACGAACCCTGGCTTCGCTAGGAGGGTCCGTGCTGCTTGCTTGCCCGATGTAACGTGTTGGGGGCCTGGGGGCAGGTGAGCGTGGCGCTGGGCGTGGTGGAGGCGATGGGCCGCGGGCCGGTGTGCCGCTCGGCCCGCGGGCGGCTGCGCGCGGCGTGCGCGGCGCTGTGGCGCGCGCGCTCGCTGTGCGAGGCGCCCTCGCTGACGCACCACCCGTGCGTGTCGGCCGCGCACGAGGCCGGCGCGGAGCACTCGTCCGGCGTGCGCTACATATCCGCCTGCAGCTGCGGCCGCACCAAGTGCTCCCGCGAGGACCCCTACTCCGTGCGCCGCGCCAACTACACCTTCTACCAGCAGGCGGCCGAGGAGTGCGGCGTGTGCTCCACCCTGCAGGCCATCGAGTTCCCGGTGTTCCAGCCCTCCACGCCCACCTACAGGTGAAGCTTTTCAGGGCTATACATGGTACAATTCACGATGGCACCGTACCTTTATCCGAACGTCAGTGTCTTAGTGTACGTAACGATAAAACTAACACAGTAACAGTATAACGCGTGCAATGAAATGTAAGCGATTTGGGGCGTGCCGTCGTGAACTGTACGATCTATACCGACAGTTGACTCACTTAGACTTATGTTATTTATAATAATTGAAATTGTTATAATTGTAATAATAACTGCGAAAAAATTATGACGATATCTTGAACACTGTTTTTTTTTAAATAAATTAATTTGGCCACTTCTGAAAAATGCTATCGACGTCACATCGCCCATTAGCTCATTGATTTTGAAAAATTGTAAAAAAAACAGTTTTTAAGATATTCTTTCACCAATATTTTTCTGATTTTAAGTTTTATTTTTCTAGATCATAAAATAGATACACTCATCTTCCTCATTCACAAATATAACATCCAGACCGGGACTAACTTGTACAAATGGTACAAAGTTTGTCCCCAGTGGGAATCGACCCCACGTTTCTAGCGCTCGAGTCCATGATAAGCCACTAGGTATGTTATTTATGATATACAATTTTAGTACTTTTGATTTTAACGTTAACATTTAAATCTTTCAGAGCGGCGTCAGTTAAAGGAGTATCAAGCCAGGAAGAGAAGGACGCTTCCGAAACCCGAGGCTCCGAAGGGAACACGCCCGGCTCAGGGGGCGAGGGCCCGGAAGGCGCCTGGTCCGCCCCGGACGCGCTGTCGCCAGGGTCTGCCAAAGATGATGAAGAGGAGGAGGATAAGTCTCCCAGCTCGGAGAACAGATATGTGGTGCACGTAAGAGGGGATTCCACATCAGGTGACTACCAGCTTTGTCTTAATATTATACTATCTGTGGCCCGGGTAAATACTGAAGCGTTTCAACCGCTGCTTTTTTTTGGCAACGCAACGCGTAGGGAGTAAATCCAAACCTATGAAATCCTATGGCTAGAAAGACATTTACCCCACGCGACGTGACGCGACGCTATGCAACGCGTGGGGAGTAAAATCCAAACCCATGAAATCCTATGGCTAGAAACACATTTACCCCACGCGGCAACGCGTGGGGAGTAACATCCAAACCTATGAAATCCTATGGCTAGAAACACATTTACCCCACGCGACGTGACGCGACGCTACGCAACGTGTAAGGAGTAAAATCCTAATCTATGAAATCCTATGGCTAGAAACACATTTACCCCACGCGACGTGACGCGACGCTACGCAACGGGTAAGGAGTAAAATCCTAATCTATGAAATCCTATGACTAGAAACACATTTACCCCATGCGACAACGCGTGGGGAGTGAAATCCAAACCTATGAAACCCTATGGCTAGAAACACATTTACCCCACGCGACGCTACGCAACGCGTGGGGAGTAAAATCCAAACCTATGAAATCCTATGGCTAGATGGGTTGCGTGACGTCGCGTGGGGTAAATGTGCCGGTGCCTTTTGTCGTTATTTTTATTTGTTTAAAAATATTTTTTAATAATTTGAACTGTTCCAGACAAAGTGATGACCCGCCAGCCATCGACCACGGAGTACCTGCCGGGCATGCTGCACACGGGCAGCCCGGCCGGCCTGCTGCCCGCCTACCCGTCGTGGAGCCTGCTGTGCCTGGGGCCCTCCTCGCTCTACTCGCACAGCCTGGGCCTGCCCGAGCACCTGCAGCCCGGCTTCCTGCCGCACACCAACTACCTGCTGCCCTGGGACTGCGCCGTAAGGTCAGTACACATTACTGTCAATAGGCGACACCATGGTTGCGAATACCGTATCATTGGTGAACTCGTTGCCATTTTTAAATTTGGAACACTGCATTGCTACACCCTCCCCCCTACCCTCTCCTCCCCCTCCCCTCCCTCTCCCCTCTACCCCCTCCCCCACCCCTCGCACTATAAATATGTGAATGATTACATTCATGTTATTCACATTAGTGTTATCTTAGTCAATAAATATATTTTTTCCGTCTTTCTGTCTTAAAATTTAGTAATTTGTTGCAATCCATGTTCATTTGAATTCTTGCATTTTGGGTGATAACATTTTAACAGCGGCGATGGGTCTCTCCGAATGGAGGTGAAAGAAATTGGCATTCGAGACCAACCACATCTATCTCTTTGAGTTGTTATTCTCCAGGGGCCTACTCCGTAAGCATTTCTGATAATAATATCCGACGAAACTAATAAGCTGTCTGTACTGTCTAACGGGTCATATGACATATTTTGATAATGGGCTAAAACACCTTTAACTGTCGTAATTAGCCGACAGATCCCTAGTCCACCGCGATTTGTACCAGACCCTTCACCCTTACCGTCATTGGGCCGGATCACGGGGGAGGTGCCCGGTATCTCTTTCGGTTCTCTTTCCCGGACACCCTGCTTAATCCCCGTACAATAACGACCTCCGTGGCGGAACGGGGTAGCTCTCCCAAGTAGCATTTTACTCCATTTAAGAGTACACATTTAGTTCCCATGTGAACTTAAAGCATTATTACAGTTCACTCGTGATGTATAAGCTGCATTATTGCGATTAACACCACCTATACCTGTCTAAGGGACTTATAGGAGTGTAGAGTTATACTTTTATACGGTTGTTGGTGTTATAATACTCTAACAACTGTCCTTTAGTCAGCCGTCTGACTAAGAGCATTATAGGAGGGTAGAGATACGGCAATCGCTGTTTAACGGTCTACTTGTACGATGTTATACAGCTAGCATATTAATAGAACACACGTGGTCATTTATACAGCCAAAGGCTGTTATGTTTACTTGTTTTAGACTGTTATACAGCTAGTAGCTGTAGTAGGAGTTATTTTTGGTGTTTAAAATAACCTTTTTTACTATCTGTATAGAAGTGTTTAAATGGTTCACATGTGCACTGTAGGCTGTTAAAAGGACTACATGTGTTGTCCATTAACTTCAATAGCAGTTTATTTGTCCACAAGTACTACTCTTATTTGCTGTAAGCTGAACATGAATGTGAATGTGATATTCTATTACACTTATCCCACAAGTTGACGTGTATTGTGTTTATTACGTCGCGTGCAAAAATTTGTGAAAATGAATAAAAAATCTTGGAAAATAAGAGCGAGAACCGGTGGAATAAGAAGAAAAATTGCAAAAGAATATTCGTTAATTCGTCCCTCTTTATCTAGTTTGTTTACATTCTTTTAAATACCTCCTTGAACAACGTAGTGTCTTTGTAAGTGTAAATACTCTGACACCAAACTGTGTGGCTCACACGAAAACAAAAAGTGTTTTTTGTTAGTTTGTTACAAAATTTGTACTTTAGGTATTCATACTTAGTACCTGGGCTAGGCGATTTAACGGACAATAATTATTATTGCGGATCTCTAAAATTTCAGTATATGAAAGAATAAAACGATGATCACAATTGACCTGAATTACATCTTAAAGCTGTACATAAGTTCACATTAGAATACATTTATAGACATTGGTTCTGTAGTGGTACAAATGTGGGACTTCATATAGCCAACAGCTTTCTAACAGAACACATGTGAACCTATATACGCTCTAGCCGTATTTCATTTCCACCATTTTGTTCACGTAACCTAAAATATTTACCATATAAATCTCCAAAATTATCATGCAGATTTATCACAAAATACGCAGATAGAGCGATTGAGTTTTGGTTTCATGTTTTAATTAATTACCGTAGTATAATTATAATGCCAATATAATATCAAAAACTGAAAATTGTAGATTTCCTCTCAGCCAGTTTTAAATATTTTAAAATGAATATCGCGTTTTTACAGAGGCGCGTGAATATTTTAGCTGTAAATATGTATACATTTCACGATAAAGTTGCATTCCCATGGCATTTAACATTATTAAGTATTTAAAACAGGTATACTTACCGCGTGTTATCATAAATTTTTATCCAATTGATATCCGCCGGAGTTAATGTTTCTGATGGCCGGGCGTACACACAAAACCAAACTAAATGAGGAAATTTAATAAATAAAAGAAATAATTTAGGACACACGTGAACTTTAGGTAGCACTGGAGTACTTTTGTGGGATTTTATAACTGTGAAGGCTGTGTATTTAGCCACTTGTTACTCTTTATTACGCTAATGGATGTTGTATGGTTCACATGTGTCCCATATAGCGCCGTAAGTCAGCCTTTAAGCCCGATGTTACTACTTAAACTGCTAATATAACGCTAATGTACAGCCATAGTGAACTTAAGGCTGTCTAATTTGTGCCCAAACTGGTTCTATAAGAGCTGTATAGCAAGCTATACAGCTGACTTACACAGCTTGTGGAGTACATGTGAACCACTATACATCTTATATGGAACCCCGAATGCCACTTGGGTCTCGGCCTGCCACGCCGGAGGTTGCGGGTTCGAATCCCGCTAGGGGCAAATGTTCATATGATGAATATGAATGTTTGTATCCAAGTCTTGTTCTTTATATATTTATTTAAGTATGTGTGTCCGTTATCTAGTAACCATAGCACAGGCTCTGCCTAATTTGGGACTGGATAATTGGTGTGAATGTCTGAGATATTTATTTATTATTATTATTAATAAAAAAAAACGCGACTTGTACAAGTTCTGACTAATCTGGTGTGGTTTTGTGTATTCAGAATGGAGCAGGTGAGCGCGTGGCGCATGCAGCAGGCGGCCATGCGCGGGCGCGGCAAGGCGCCGCAGCCGCACCACCTCACCGTCAAGATATTCATCGGCTTCGAGTACGAGTGCCCCAGGGGACACCGGTGAGAAGGGTTATATTACAGCGTAGAGCCGGGACCATTATAGACACCAAAAGTAACGCCTACCCAGCCAACTCTCAACTTAAACTCAAAAAATGGTCATTGGTCTCGAGCGCCAGAGATTGTTTCCCACTAGGGACATTCCCGCCTCCTCACCATTCTCCCCCCGCAACTCCTCTGAGCGAGGATCAACGGAGGTATGCAACATAACACCTACCAGTGAAGGTAGGGTAGTCCCAAGGACTGAATCTACGCTACCTTGCGCCCCAGGCAAATTAAATTAAAGAAAGTATGTATGTATGTATGTAAACGCTTTATTGTACCAAAAATAACAACAACAACAAAAATAAAATAGGAATTAAACTGTGTACAAAGGCGGACTTATCCCACTTAGGGATCTCTTCCAGTCAACCTTACAGTAACCGAAAGGACAAGTATAATGCGTTTAGTACCAAATAAAAGTAAAGAGTAAAAGTAGGAAAAGACTTCCCACTTCCCCTCTCCCACTGGGGACAGACAACTTTGTACAATTTGTACGTTATTCCCGGTCTGGGTGTTATATTTGTGAATTGTCCTATCATTGTTTAATTTCCATAGCACAGGAGAAAATCCTTGTTTGGGATTCTAGAAAATACAATGTAATATTAGAATAAAAGGGATTGTCACGCCTGAACCTTATTACTGTTAAAGAAGCAGAGAAAGAGGAGATCAAATACCTTTGATTTTAACCTTTAAGATTTTTAACAATCATTACTCATTCAATTTAACGGAAACATTTAACTCAAACCCCGTTTAACCCCCGTATAAAATGAGATGACAAAGATCCAATGCTCACCCGGACCCTCAAAGAAACTAAGTAAC
Source organism: Esperia sulphurella (assembly GCA_947086405.1). NCBI lineage: Eukaryota > Metazoa > Arthropoda > Insecta > Lepidoptera > Oecophoridae > Esperia > Esperia sulphurella. The sequence goes on from OX352261.1 coordinate 2,959,202, forward strand.
AGGGTTGTATCCAGATGGAAAAAAATTGCAAGAATCTGTTGTATCTGCCAAATCAATAAACATGTTTAAGAACAGACTAGATTTTTTTTAAAGAAAATAACCTAGTCGTTTGAAGATCCAGGTTGGAAGATCCAGCTTCATGCTGCCTTTCCATCTATACTAATATTATAAAGAGGTAAAGTTTGTGAGGTTGTAGCGGGTAATCTCTGGATCTACTGAACCGATTTTAAAAATTCTTTTACCAATAGAAAGCCACGTTATTTGTGAGTGTCACAGACTATATAATTTATAAAGTTACGTGGTCTACACGGACGAAGTCGTGGGCAAACAGCTAGTTTAAAATAAAATAAATTATACTGCAATTAATATACAAATTAAAATATATGGAATTACGGCGTTAACGGCATAAGTAGGCGTGAAAACACCAAGCATACAGCGCGTGTCTCGTTACATCAATACAGCCAGGAGGCAGGAGATTGGCCGAATAAAGTTTTCCCGTAAACTATATTAAATATCACATACATCATTTAGTCAGGACAGCAACGTATTGTGCCACTATCGGCGGTTTCGTGCCAGTCGAGTCCAGGTGCGTCCCTACCTCTTTGAAGCCCTCTATAAACTGATTAAATGACAAGAGTAATACTGCTATACTCAGGTCGAAGTGTATAATCGCAGGACCGATGGTGCACCCTGTTCGGAGGCAGCTCACCTACACGTATTTCCGGTGGTATATGCAACAAAAAAGGCACACATCCTGTCCCTCGCGGCTCAAATGTCGGACGCAACAAAACATAAATAAAATAATGTTCCAGGTTCATGATGTCGTCCCCGGACACGGTGGTGAACGGGTCCGGCGGCGGATGCACGCGCGAGGCGGGCGCGGCCGGCGCGCGGCTGGCGGGCAGCGACATGCCCGCGCACGCGGCCTGCCCGTGCCGCGCGCCCGGCCCCGCGCCCGCGCACCTCGCGCGCCTGCACGTCGTCACGCCCAAGGCGCCCGTGCACGTCACGCTCGACCCCAAGGTACGCCCGCCCCCCGCCCCCGCCCTGCGCGGCCGGCGCGCGACTGGCGGGCAGCGACATGCCCGCGCACGCGGCCTGCCCGTGCCGCGCGCCCGGCCCCGCGCCCGCGCACCTCGCGCGCCTGCACGTCGTCACGCCCAAGGCGCCCGTGCACGTCACGCTCGACCCCAAGGTACGCCCGCCCCCCGCCCCCGCCCTGCGCGGCCGGCGCGCGGCTGGCGGGCAGCGACATGCCCGCGCACGCGGCCTGCCCGTGCCGCGCGCCCGGCCCCGCGCCCGCGCACCTCGCGCGCCTGCACGTCGTCACGCCCAAGGCGCCCGTGCACGTCACGCTCGACCCCAAGGTACGCCCGCCCCCCGCCCCCGCCCTGCGCGGCCGGCGCGCGGCTGGCGGGCAGCGACATGCCCGCGCACGCGGCCTGCCCGTGCCGCGCGCCCGGCCCCGCGCCCGCGCACCTCGCGCGCCTGCACGTCGTCACGCCCAAGGCGCCCGTGCACGTCACGCTCGACCCCAAGGTACGCCCGCCCCCCGCCCCCGCCCTGCGCGGCCGGCGCGCGGCTGGCGGGCAGCGACATGCCCGCGCACGCGGCCTGCCCGTGCCGCGCGCCCGGCCCCGCGCCCGCGCACCTCGCGCGCCTGCACGTCGTCACGCCCAAGGCGCCCGTGCACGTCACGCTCGACCCCAAGGTACGCCCGCCCCCCGCCCCCGCCCTGCGCGGCCCGCGCGCGGCTGGCGGGCAGCGACATGCCCGCGCTGCCAACTTAACGAAGTCTCGGAACATCCGCTAATCCCACTAATATCATAAATGCGAAAGTTTGGATGTTTGTTACTCAATCACGCTTCAATCACTGGACGGATCGGGATGAAACTTGGCACACATATAGGTTAGGTCCTGGAATAGGATATAGGATAGTTTTTATCTCTATATATAATCATCTGTAATGTTACGAAGTCGCGGGTGACAGCTAGTGAGATATAAAGGGCACATAAACAAACCCTCCACCACCCATCGTCTTCCAACCTCACGGTTATACGGCCCTGATAGCGGGGGGCCCCGTACAAGTTCTGTTCTGTCTTTTTTTAGGGCACATGAACATTTGTATTAATGTAACATGTAATGTGTGTTTGCAGGTGCAGCCGGTGGCGGGGGGCCCGATCTTCGTGCCGCAGCCGGTGGGCTCGCCGCCCATAAAGCTGTCGGCCTCCGCCTACTGGGTGCTCCGGCTGCCGTATATGTATCGCGACGAGCGGGGCTGCCTGCCGCGCCCGCGCCCCGGCGCGCCCCCCTCCGGGGCCCTGCTCGCGCCAGTGTTCGGCCTACAGGACTGAACCTCGTCACATAAATATCCCTAAAAAATGGATATAGAAAAGGCCAAACGTTGTTAAACAACATGAATGCTACCTACGTACCGAAAACAGGTATAAAATCTCAGCCTTTAAAAAAGTACCTTATTTCACCGCTTTGCGATTTCGGTACCGAAAAACAGCGCAGTTGCTGTAAAACGCCATCGCAGAGTGGGCGGGGCGTGGCGTGGGCGGGGCGCGGGCGGGAAAAGAAAATGAAAGACGCATCTATCTGAATCGATGCGGCGGCAGACCAAAGGAAACCTTTATTATTACGTCTGTAAATAACGGTACAAAACGCTTATGACCTTGATACCTCTATCTAATAATACCGATATAACGGTAACGGTACCGAAATACCTATAAAGGTATATAGATGTTTCAAGCCTTATTTAAAAAGGTATACCATCTTATTTAAACTACCATTGTTTTCGAATTATTCAGTCCATTACCTTATTCATAGGTTAAGACGTACTCAAGCTTTACGCGAACAAAGATATCCGCTACCTAAAGCCTTTATCTCGGTTACGGTCAGGGCAAATGAAGTCTTATTTTGTTATTATTAATACATAATATACAATATTTCGATCGCTCTCTTCTCCAACAGGCCACCTAAATGTATGTAACTAGCCCCAGAACAGGCCTATTACTACAAGACCAGGTCTCATGTCTACACACTTGCCCATTAAAAAGTATGTTTAACAATATGCTGTAACATGTTTTCTGATGGTTTATTAAATAAATAATTGTTATTATCAATCTGAACCAACTTGTGGTTGCTGGTGTGTTTTGTATTTATTTTATTAGAATTACAGGACACAATTTACCATCGCGACAGTTATCTAACAGAAAAGAACATGCGTTAAGGAGACGCATTGTCATTGGTACCCCAAATAAGATTAGGCTCGTGCCAGGACCACCAGAGGTGTCCGACTATTGCTTGAATCGAACTCAATAACAAAAATCTAGTGTACGGGTGTAATTGCGTTATCCACTATAGCATCCCAGATCCAACTGTTCATCATCAGGTTATTTTTGTCTCCACTGCAGGAGCACAACCCTCCCTCATCTGCCGGAAACAGACGGAGGCTTTGGCCTACACTCCCCGCGCTGGCCAGACGGGTTGGGAAGGCCTGATTGAAGTTTTATAATGTATTCCCTTAGTCGCCTTGTACGACATCCACGGGAAGAGTTGGAGTGGTCCTATTCTACTCTACCGGAAACCACACGGCAAACTCCAACTGTTATTTATTATATATTCATCATCAGCTTAAATACGTCCACTGCTGGACATAGGCCTCCCCAATAGAATACCACTTTTGGTTAGATGTCCATTGGGGGATTTGCCATAATCACCACGCTTGGCAGGCGGATTGGTGATCGCAGTAATGATCTTAACATACGCACACAGGAGAACGCTGCTGCCCGTCCCTGGTGCAATCCCTTAGTCGCCTTGACGACACCCGCGGGGAAAAGAGGGGTGGCTCTATTCTAAGCCGGGAACTACAAGGCAATTCTTATATACTAGCTGTTGCCCGCGACTTCATCCGCGTGGACAATTTAACATTGCAAATTATTATGTATTTCCCGTAGGAATGGGATGTTTTTTCGGGATAAAAACTATCCCATATCCTATTCCAGGACCTAACCTATATGTGTGCCAAGTTTCATCACGATCCGTCCAGTGGTTGAAGCGTGATTGAGTAACAAACATCCAAACATTCGCATTTATAATATTTAGGAAGGATGGGAAAGTCATTTAACAATTTCAAATCAGCGAAACGCACACTTTTCTATTGTATAATATTTTCTACCCAAAGGTTATCTGGAAGAAATCACCTAAAGCGATAAGACCGCCAAAATTGTAATATTTTAAGCTTTTAAAACTTGTAACGGTATTTGTTTGTGCAATAAAGTGTATTGTAATGTCGTTTTTTTTACCAAATAAAACCTACGATCGTCCAATCCGTATTCATAGACGTGTAAAAAGTTATTTAAACATTTGGGTATTAGTACTACGCAATAACGCTCATTTTTAAGACCGCATAACTAAGTTTGTTTGTTAAAGATTTTTGAAAATTCTTCGAAAACTGTGCTAAATAGAGACATCGTTTTACATTTCCTGTAATATTTGCATAAACCTCTATCAATTCTAATTATTTCAGATTTTTTGCTGTGGTGTTTTATTTTAAATTTTTCATCATAAGGCGAAAACTAAGCGCAGAAAAAGAAACGAAAAACGGGAGCGAAAATAGGACAGGAAATAGTAATATGGACATTTATTTTCACAGGATTTTATTAACTCTGGGACTGTTAATAGTGATTTAGTATATATTATCTTTGATAGTGATGATAATTAATAGTTATTTGTTCAACAAGTGAGCAAAGTGTGAAACATACAACTTTTCACCTCTACCAGCGAGCATTCAGATTATATATTTTACGCTACTTATTATTGTAGCCTGTGTACACACATACAACGCAACTTCTAGAAATACATTCGTAGAAGTCTGCGTTTTCAAAAATTTACGTTAATAAATAACGCAGCAACTACATAGAAGGATCCACCGTAAACCGAAGCGGACGATAGATCCGCAGCTCTATAGTTGAGGCGAGAAACGAAGCTATAGCGCGTTTTAAATCAACCAGTAGCGCCATCTATTGATCTTATTTTTATACTACTTATAAAACAGTCCGACGCGAAATTAAATAAAATATATATTTATATTACTAATAATCGAATATTTTATTAGATTGTTTATAGAAATAAATTTTATAGTTCCGTTCATTTAGGGGTAGAAAAAATCCAGATCGAAAAGTAAGTCATTAATACTTCACAAAAATAAATGTAAGCCGATTTAGTATTTTACCAAGAGTTCGTGGTAAGCTTGAATGTAATTAACTGAGAACGGAATTAGGTAGTTTCACTTGTGTACTTGCGACGAAAATATATCGACATTGGTTTCCACGGGCTTTTATTAATTGTTTTGACGAAACTCCTGGGTCTGTTAGTAGTAATAATTAAAAAGTATATAATACCAAGTAAGAAACGATAATTTCGGGAGGCGGAAGAAGAATTATGGACTATTTAATGTGAGATGTGGATGTCCATAATTATATTATCAAATTTTTAATTAAGTCTCGGAAAAAATCCCGGAATATCCATATTTACATAGAAGAGATCCCTAAATGGGATAAGTCCGCCTTTGTATACAATTTTATTCCTATACTAGCTGTGCTCGCGGCTCCGCTCGCGTGAACTACAGAATCCGCTCCCATTACCACACCCGCTTCCCCTTTCGCTTCCGCTCCCTCTCCCGCTCCCGCTTCCACTCCAGCTCCCGCTTCCACTCCCACACCCACTCCCCTTTTCCCACGCCCACTCTCACTCCAATTCCCACTCGCAGCTCCAAATGCAATCCAAACCAAAGATAATATATACTAAAGTTCCAAACTCATCGCAATCTGAATAGTACGGAAATACTATTATGTGCAATATATTGCATACTAACCTTACCTAATAATGTATTTGAATACTAAAAATGTCCATAACTTTTGATTTAGGAAACCCATTACCATGAAATAAAGCCTATATGTTACTCCAAGTTAAGCCCTATGTTTCTGTCAAAAGTCCATCAAAATCCGTTCAGTAGTTTTAAAGTGATGCGTGCACAAACTCACAGACAAACAGACAAAAATTCCAAAAATGATTGAATTGTGTTCTATTACTTATCCTTAGACCCCCCAATTTTTTTTGCAAATATCTTCAATGTACAGACACGGGATGTTTACGATTTTATTTATTAGATTATAAATTTCAATTCTTATTAACCCTGCCAGCTTGGGTATTTCCAGACAAGTACAATCTGGATCTTTTTAAAGGAAGAGTGAATTGACGACCTCCGTGGCGGAACGGGTAGCTCTCGGACTGCCACGCCGGAGGTTGCGGGTTCGAATCCCGCTAGGGGCAAATGTTCGTATGATGAAAAATTTAGTATTGATAATTTACTTCAGTAGACGATAAATTTAATTTCGCAAAATCCAGAAACACTTTATTAAACTGAAGTAAGCTTGCTGACGAGAATAGCAATTATTGTGAGCGCAGGAGTTGAGCTGTCAGTGCTTTTGGGTACTGTAGTACCCGGGACGTCAGTGGGAGTGGGGAGAGGTTAAGCAAGAGAAAAGTGTATGTTATGAATTTTTGCATTTTTCTCTCCGCAAAGCAAATTAACATTATATGTATCCCTCTTCACAAGTTTCCTTTTTTTTGTTTAATTTATTATGTTAACCAGTGTGCAAATAAATAGTAGATTTTATCATAAGGGAGCAAAATAATATGTTTACGGCGAGGGCGCTTTTTTGAATCCAGAGCGATGTGAGGGATTCTTTAGTAGAATCCTGAACGTAGCGAGGGATTCAAAGTACGTCGCCCGAGTCAAAAATATATTTTGCGCCCGAGTGATACACTCTACTTTTCATCACCTTCCATGAGAAAATAAATTTCTAACAATCCGTGAAAATTGACGAAAACGCGGGCTGTAGTTCGTGCGTTTTTTTTTATTAAGCCGGCGGCGCTCTATGGGCCGTCGTACCAGCCAGTCTTTATTCAAACAATATTTGCGGTCGATTTCTTTGGCGCTGAACACTAAGATGTTCCAAATTCAAAAAGTGCGCGGCAAAGATAATTGCGGCGCACTTATAAAGAGGATTAAAAACTCATTACTGCCCGCTAAACGTTTCTTATAGAAAACACCACCTTTGGGTGCACTTAAAGGCGAACCAAGTCGTCCTTTTCAAATAGATGGGATGATAACACATTTTATGCGTTGTACATTTTTCTTATGCAATATGAAGAAGGGCCGGAAGCAGCTGGATGCGGAGGGCAGAGGACCGGGTGGGGTGGCGTTCATTGGGGAAGGCCTATGTCCAGCAGTGGACGGCTAAAGGGCTGATATGAAGAAGATTGGTCCAAAAGCTTCCGGTATTCTAGTTTATATTACTTTGCCGGTATAGAACATGCTGATTGTGAGTTGTTAATATCTCGATAGATGGCGCTATACCGAAACGCAATATCCATAAGATTAAATATTCTCCGCTAGCGGCATTGAAATGCTGGATATTTTTTTTCCTAAATCGGACCTTTAGTCGTAAATCGGAACCATCAAGTATAAGTCCTCTGCTGGATATAGACTATGCTACTGCCAATCATCGGAGTTTAGTTTTCTACATGGACTCTTTGACACTATAGCATATGAAGTAGTAATTATTGGAGCTGAATGTCGATTGAAAATAAGATTTTTGGTTGTAAATACGTTTGAGGACATACTCAGATGTAAGACAGGAAGTACGTGAATAAATAAAAATTATATTACCAATCGAATTTTTTATTTATTAGACCTCAATTAGTTTTTAGAAAAACATTTTAGCTGAATATAAATTTAATTTAGGTAGGTACCTATTTTACATAAAACTTTCCATTTTTGGAAAACTTTCTTAATAAAGTTTTGTTATTAACTACAAATACGCATGCGTTTGCTATTGACCAATCACATGCTGCGGACTGATTTCCGCCCAAAATACTTATTTTTCACTTATTTTCCAAAAGAAAATTCTAAATAATTTAAAAATAATTTAAAGGTGCATATAATATTAATCTCTAATACATTATTCAATACTCTTAAGACTTCGGCTAAGATGCAAAGTTTCGTTATTGATTCGAATTTCACATTACGCATGCGCGCTATACCAACCAATCACGGCGCGGTGTCCCCACCACGCGCGGGAAATAGTGAAGGTTTTTCACAATTTTTAAAAATATTAATAAATAAACTAATAGAACATCGAACGTTTCTTTTAATATTAATATTGGAATAAGTTACAATTAATTTAGTCAGTCTTTTGGCTAAAAATGAGAACAAAGAATTAAATAGTTGTGAAAAGATAAGTGAAAAGTTGGAATTTTGAAGTAGGCGTGTCTAGTTTTTGGTGAGAGCGGAAAGTGGGGGCACGGGCGGGAAAGTGGCTTCCTGCTTCGTGGCGCTCTTTCTAGTCTTCAGTCGTGATTGCGCCGCGCTCGCGCGAACAACTGAAAGGGGAAACTCTGGCCGAGTGCGTCCAGAAGAACAAGCTTCGAAACTTCGGACAACTTTATAAGCGGCACTTATGCCGCTGCTACACCAGGTGAGTCCTTTCCTTCGAAATTCTTCTTTAGATGTCTAGTTTGTGGAATTAAATTAGGATTTTCATTGGTTTTAAAGTATTCAGTGTTTTAAATTTACCCTCCTTTAAATGAAGTGATTTTTAACTTTCAAACTACCGCGTGGTATTTAATAACTTTTTGTATTGCTCGTACCCTTAGTTAGTAACTTTGGTTCTCATTAATTTTTTGCCAATATTTCTTGATTCTTCAGTTTGTGCGTTTAACGCTTAGTTTAAGTGACCTCTCGCTTATTCCGGGCTTTTGTTTGCATTTTGTTAGTTTTTTTTAACTACTGTCCCTCTATTCGTAAATCCGGAAGCCTAGAATTACCTACTGAACCAGTTTTCCTGAGATGGACCTAGTGGCAGATTCATCGGACGTTCTCGTATTTTATCTGATCTTACGAGGGTTTATTCTCTGCCCCGCAGGACCACTAAGCAACTGCGCTCCTCAAAGTATCAGTGGTTCTCGGGTCGTACAAAAACTAGCCTGGTAGGACATTGGTCCCGATAGCGGTGGACAGAACGAGCGTCGCTTTTCGGATAAAGTTCTCTTAGTTTCTCGCATCGTAATTATTGAATGCAGTGTCATTACCGGCTTAGAATAGGGCCACCCCCAATGTGCCCGCGGGTGTCTGTATGCTAGAAACATTACTGCGATCATCAATTCGCCTGCCAAGCGTGATTATGGCAAATCGTCCAATGGACAGCCCACCAAAAGTGGCGCTCTACTGTTCTCCAATAGGCTTGTTTCGCAGTGGACGTATTTCGGCTGATTGTCGAGTAACGTGGGACGCCCCCGTGCTGGTGGACAGATAAAGATACTGGAGGTGGCTGGCTGGGGAGAGCGGTGGATAGTGGTGGCGCAATTGGGGGAAGGTCCATGTCCAGCTGTGGACATCAAAGGCAGAAGATAAAGAATATAATCTTTGCCCGGCAGGATACGGGCCCCGGTGCTGGCGGGCCGAAGGAACACCGGCGCTCGTTCGCGGAGTTCCTCGCTTCGTACGAGCTCAATATATTTTCATGGCAGGACACGAGCCGCGGTGGCGGCGGGCGGAACGAGCACCGGCGCTCTTTCTCGGAGTTCCTGTCGTCGTATGACACGTACCAGCCGCCCGAGCCCGCTGCGCCGCCTAGGATCACTCATCGCGCTAATGTGAGTGCATCCTTCATTTTGTATAGTTTTCACTTAAGCCACATGTCTCTTGTTGGGCGCCAGTTTTTTTTCAGACATACCGCCATGCGGCATTCGTAACTATTAATTCCCTGCATGTTAATATTTGACAAGGATAGGACGATTTGCAAATACATACATATAACACCGACCGAAACAAAGTTGTCTAAACAGTGGAAATCGAACCCACTACCTCTGGTGCTCAAGTAAAACGCCGAAGTGTCTAATGCTGTCAATGTTTAAGTATAGACTTGATTCACGTTTTTTTTTTGCCTTTATTTTAAGACTTTATTCACGTTTGTTTGCATTCTGTGTCCTGGGTTCGATTCCCGGTCATACAAATGTACTTGTAAAAGGCATGTTTCGTCTAGTCGTGGTAAAATATTGTTGGAATTCTTCAATTTACTCTTTAATTAATCCGTACTTTCAATTAGTCTCATGTTGGGCGCCAAACGTAAGTTTTTGTATTATTAGTTGCCTACAACAGAGGGTAGGTAGAATTAACTTGTAGGTAGCAGACAGTGCCACGAAAATCATTAAGTTTAAGTCTACCTACCCTCATTTTCGGAAATAGTTTTATTTAGTTTAAAGTAGCTATTATGGCGTATGTGGGTACATCACGTACCTACTCGTTATTTCACTGTCCAATGAACTACTAGTTTTCATAATTTTAATAGTTGTATTATATTCAAAATTCGTAATGTAAACGAAGCACTGTTAACGCTTTATTGTCCCTTCATAATGTCCATACGACATCCGGTTTGATGCCAGTTAATGTTCTGTCCGGGTTGCCAAGCGCGCCGTATTAATGGCCCGCGGCCCGCAAGCTTCGTGCCAAATAATGCAGCCCGCATTGAGCCTTCACTGCACTTCTATTAGCTTATATGGCACTTGGATTTGGAATGGTCTCCGCTAATACGTTGTTGCCAGTCTAAGACGTTCTCTAGATGATATTTTGTTTGAAACAGTTGAAACGATTTGATAAAGCCGTGTTTACTGATCTTCATGTCGGTTTTTAGACGTCTACTGCTGGATATAGGCCTTCCCAATGAACGACACCGCACCAGACTGAATTAAAAAAAAATTTACTGTCTTGAGATTTTTTCCGGATTTTTTTGTTTTGGGTTCCCGGGGCCACCCCCAATCTTCTTTTGATTCTCGTGAAGGAGACTAGGTTATTTAAGGGACGGGCAGCAGCGTTATGTATATTAAGTTTATTACTTCGATCACCAATCCGCTTGCCAAGCATGGTGACTATGTCAAATTTCCCAATGCTCTGCTTATGTTCAACAGTGGGCATGGTGGTATTTCTCATAGGTGGTTTTTATATTTTCGTACGAATCTACAATCTTGCTGTTGACTTTTACCCTTTCTACTGCATTCAAACTTAGATTTTAATTATTTATAATTTTAGTTATGCCTTTGTCTCACACCCGGCAAGGTTCTGTAAGAGATATCTATATATTGGAGATAAGCTCTTGTACACGTAATAGAGAATAAAGTCAAATGGTTCGAGCAAACACGTGGCTGCTTTTCATAATTTTTGTCAGATTTAAATTGATTTACTTAGTAATGTTAAGACGTGCTTCGCTATAGTTTGCACGAACCGTATGGGACAGTGGAATATTAAGTTCACTTTAATAAAACGTCGGTTCCAGACAAAAAGCGTTCTAAACAATCGCTCTGTTACACGCACTGCGGCTCCGGAATTCGCAACTCTGTTACAATCAATTACTAAATATTGACACTATGGGTAAATAGCGTCAATATTTAGTAAATAATTAAATGTTCTGCGTAGTAACTGCACAAGTCTCAAAGTTAATGTGAACGAGTTGCGGCTCCTTACGTGGGACAGAGCGTTTGGAACGCTCCATCTAGTAGTACATAGAGTTCTTGGTTCCAGACTCATTATTTTAAATGGCAAATTAATAAAATTTGTCCATTTGCCTACTTGCAAGTCTATATGAGAAACTATCAATATCCGAAGTGCAACTCCAACATTACTAAGAATATTTCTGGGCGCTACGAGACCTGTAGGTCCTATCAGCTAATTATCTGAAGAAATATGAAAGGAAGATTGTCCTACGTTCTTCCCGAATATTCTGGTAGAATCGAAAAGTATTTTATAGCGTCCATAAACTTTCATAGCGAAACAAGTCTTAATTCCAAAACTTAAATCACTACGAAACCTAAATCACGAGCATATAAACATGTCCAGTATTGCGCTGCCAAGATGGCATACATCGCGACCCTATATTGTGCGCTGTATAGAATACAGCAATCTGCGCACTTGGCAGGCGTCTGGCGCATATCGCCGCTATTGGCATGCCACTGGCAATTTAATATTATTTGTGTAGGCCCATGCCAAGCGCGGGCCTCGCTTAATCGGGGGCCCGCGTCCCGGAAAACTTGGATACAAATACGTTTTTCACGCTTGTTGACTTTTAGATACGAGATGCTCCGCTGTGCACTAAATTTTCTGTTCAATTCTGTTTTCGTAAAAATCTAGTAGTCTATTTTTTCTGTTCAAAATTATCGCGGGCGAGAGTATATTGAGTACATACTTTCGAATAAAGCCGTGTGGTTCCCGGCAAAAAAAAGTTACCTTCAATCTTGTCGTCGTCGTGTCGAGGCGACTAGGGTTCAGACCAGGGACGTGCAGCAGCGTTCTGCGGCGTCCGCCTGCCAAGCGTACTGATTATGGCACCGAAAGTGGGATTCTATTGGGGGGGGGGGGGGGTTATGTTCATCAGTGGACGTTTTTCGGCCGATCATTTAGAATTTCGATCGGGTAGGATCCAGTGAATCAGTTTTTTTTACTGGGGGTTAAAGATGTCCACAAGTTTATTTACTAGCTGCTACGAGTTCCGGAAGTTATCCTTACTGGTGGTGCTTATGAAGTCCGCATGGTTAAAGAGTACATTTTGTCCAGGATGGCGATTGGCACTGGGATGAGCCCGGAAGCCCGGAGGTGGCTCAGACGCCTCGCGCGTTTGTTCCCGACGCGTGCTTCCCGCCGCGACATCCGCGCGCCTTCGCCAGCTACAGGTATGTACGTGCGTCCACTGCTGGGCTTGGCGGCCTATTACTTTAGTATTTCGGATAATATTAATCTATCTACAAAGCTGTTTTGTACTGTAACGAGTCCAGAATGTCACGTGACCCATGAGAGTATTAAATCTAGGCATACATAGTGTAAGGTATGTTCGTGCGGTCTACTTCTGGGCTGGGGAACTACTCCTTTAGCATTTCGGATAATATCAGTCTATCTAAAACGCTGTTTTGTACTGTAACGAGTCCAGAATGTCACGTGACCCATGAGAGTATTAAATCTAGGCATACATAGTGTAAGGTATGTTCGTGCGGTCTACTTCTGGGCTGGGTAACTACTACTTTAGCATTTCGGATAATATCAGTCCATCTAAAAAGCTGTTTTGTACTGTAACGGGTCCAGAATGTCACCGTGACCCATGATATTATTAATTGTAGGCATACATAAAGAGTAGGCCCCTGGACTATCGCAGTACTAGGCCTGTAGCGTAGCCATCTCAATGGTCTATCAACACTGTATCGGATGGAACTATACTTTTGTCGTTTTGACAGTAATCTTATGTTTTACTACCAGTGCCAGCGGCACCCGTCGCGAGGACTACACTTACTTTCAATCTCTCTCAATAAGACTTTGGCCTCGAACTAGACGCCCACGCCTAGACCCATGCCACGCCCACTCCCACTCCTATTCCCACGCCCACTACAGCTCCAAATGTAGTCCTAAAACTCGTCGCAATCTGAATTTAACATTATAATTATACTTCTTTATATTCTATACCTACTGATGTTTTGAAAACTAAAAATCCTGTAACTTATGATTTAGTAAGCAAATTGTGATGAAATAAATACTAAATGTTACTCCGAATTAAGCCCTATGTTTCTGTGAAAAGTCTATCAAAATCTGTTCAGTTGTTTTTACGTGATGCGTGCACAAACCAACAAACGTTAAAAAATTATCGAAATGAGTTTTATTACTTATCCTTGGATCCCCCCCCCCCCCCCCCCCATTTTTTGTAAATATCTTCAATGTACAGACGCGCGAAGACTAAGTTTTTTTATTAGATTATTAATTGTTTCGTCTGCCCGTATAAGCGCCGTGCTATTTTGCATTTCAATCTTTACTTTTGAGAAGGGGCATCGAGAAGGGGCCTAAGTACCGGAGCGTGCATCCTAATTAGTAGCGAGGCGCTAATTAGTGTAACTTGGTAAATGCTATCTCTTGCAGCGAAAGCGCTCGCCCTGGTACTGGATGGGGAGAAGAAAACGGGCAAGGGATCACGGACCTTGTGGCGTCTTTAGTGAGTACCATTTTTACTTGGCTTCTTGTACATTATGTACGTAATATTTACGTTTTTTCGGTTCTATATAATAAGTTAATTTTGTTTGTTGAACCGACTGAAAATTATTTTGTATATATATTTTTATATTTTAAATACGTTAAATTTCATTCAGTACGGGTTGGGTAGCTACTACTCTATTGTGACCGCGTCGTTGGCCTAATTGATAGGATTTAAGCGCCAAAGGACGTGGGTTCGATTCCCACTGGAGACTGACAATTTATGTATAAGTTGGTCCCAGTCTAAATGTTATATTTGTGAATTGTCCCATCCTTATTTAATGAAAAATATTTGAATCCACATCAAATAAATACCTACTGACATACATACATACGTAATGCTCACGCCTTGGTCCCAGAGGGGTAGGCAGAGACTATGTATCGCCACTTTGTGCGATCTAATATTGCAGTGGCTTTCCTTCGTCCGTTTTTCGCCCCATAATACCTACTGAATTTACACCAAATTTCAGTATTATTTGATGTGGGTTAAGTTCAGTTAGATGTTATCTAAATATATTGATCATTTTATTCCCATAGCACGGCATTAAATCCTAGTTTAAGATTAAACAAGTGTATCTTCATCATTAGCCGAAACACGTCCACTGCTGTCTCACCAATAGTATTCCACTTTTGTTCGGCTGTCCATTGCGGGATTTGCCATAATCACCACGCTTGGCAGGCGGATTGGTGATGTACATCTGTAATTTCTACCGCTAACAAGCAATGTACTTTCTAATTTCATGTGTCCAGTCCTGGTGTGTTGCCAGTATGTCAGCGAGTTGTTTGTTTCAGAAGGGCCTGGCGATACCACCCGTGGCCAGTCCGCGCCACTCGCTAACGGCCAGCAGCAACGACTGCCTTGACAAGACCATGGTGAGTTTTAGTTCCGTCATAACATATACCCTTAACGCGTCGCTGCACATATAACAAAAAATCAAGAGGAAGACCTACATACCACTAAGCAAAATAATTTTTCGCACCTCATAAGTCACCTCAAAGTTTTTACCTACATGATTGACACTAATTGGTTGTTAAATTAGATAAGAGATGAACATTTGATATCTAATTTAATAACCAATTGGTGTCTGTCATGAAAATAAAAACTTTCGAGGTGACTTATGAGATGCGAAAAATTATTTTGCTTCATGGTATGACCTGTAGGAAAAATAAACAGCATATTTATATATTTTGGCTCGATTCTGAAGCATACATTTCAAATTTGATAGCACTAAAATTAGTTTAGTCTACATCTTCATAATACTGTGCGACAACTCGATTGTCAAATATTACTTTAAAATCTCGCCCTATTATAGCAAGCTACGTGGATACGATGTTATAATATATATGTTGCCTTTATATATTGCAAGCATAAATAGCTGTAAACTAACGTCGATGTAAATTTTGTTGCTGCAAATTCACACAAACACTTCAATTATACAAACCTGCTTGAAAGCTGCATCCTCTACAATCCTGCCGTCCTGGTCTGTACCTCAATTTGACCAAAAATATACGCCTGGTGTATGACGTATTTGCTTAAAATTAAAAGAAAATGCAAGACTCTACTTGCTTGTACTAAAAATTAAAATGCCGGTGGATAGATAACAGCACGTTGTAAATTATTATTATTAATAGTTTATTTCGGACAATGCCCATATAATTTTTAGTAATACATAAAAAAACATTAAAACTAAGTTAGTGAAACATTCAATTAAAATGGTATAAAATATAAAAGTCATTTACGGCCAGGATGTTCAGGATGCTGTTAGTGCTGTTTAGTAAGCGTACAAAATGGGAGTTTTCTAAAAAAAAAAACAATTAAAAGGAATCCGACGGTAGCTCACTGCGATTATATGGCGATGAGATAAGGACATATCTTTGTACACAGTTTAATTCCTATTTTGTTATTGTTGTTATTTTTGGTGCAATAAAGCGTTTACATACATACATATTTGGTCTCAACTTGGTCTCAACTTAAGACTTGAATATTAAGCCACCTCCATACAAGTGGTAGTGAGCTTATCAATTTAATTTTTTTTTATTGTCAGGTGGAGTCGATGTGGCCAGCAGAGCGGACGTCGCCGACGCCTCGCGACCGCTGGCCGCCGGAGCAGCGCGCCGCCCCCGCGCCCACGCCCACCCCGACGCCCGCTCCCCCCCGCGATGAACTGCGTCTGTCGCGCCGAGCTTCCTTTAGTAAGTACATGCATCTAGAACTTTATTTTTACGCAATAAAGCCCGTCACAAGCGTAGCTTTACACTATAGTCGAAATAATATTAAGTCCTCTGTGGTACAGTATTATAAATTCTAGCTCCGTATATTACGATATATTTTCTATTGCGTCGCCAAGTATAAAGTAATGTTGCATATGAAATCCTAGCGTAGTAGACATACCACGATCTCGCACGAAGCGTTTTGCTTCCTCTTTCATGATGCGAACTTCTAAGGAACGGAACTCCCTGCCAGCTGGGTATTTCAGGACAAGTACAATTTGGATCTTTTTAAAGGAAGAGTGAATAGGAATCTTCTGGGTAAGCGCGCTCCACCTTAGGTCTCGTACCGACATTTCTATATCACTGTAGATGACACTGAAACAGTCTGCTAGAATAACTAGCACATTTTCCGTATATACGTGATATCGGTCAGTTTCTCTCCTGAGTAGACATTATTATTTCGTATATATACATAGAATTTCTCATTAGATTATAAACTATATTCAGTTGCAAACGTGTTCGAGTTTTACTTCCTCCGACGTTGATCCAGTAACAGGTCTCATCGTAACTCACCATCAAGTGAGATTGAGGTGAAGCGCAAACCCATCCGTATGTTTCCCCCGGCAGGCGGCGTGGGGAGTTCCGCCCGCGGGCCGGGCAGCGAGGCGCTGCGCTGGTGCGGGTCGCTGCCGGCGCGCGGCCCGGACCCCGGCGGGGAGTTCTCGGCCAAGGTGTTCCTGGGGGGGCTGCCCTGGGACATGACCGAGGCCGCCATCATGAACGCGCTCAAGCAGTTCCAGCCGCAGCGGTCAGTACAGACTAACATTTATTTGCATACATACATAATGATCACGTCTTGGTCCCAAGGGGGTATATCAGTATATTCGTGTCAGTACGCAATGGCCTTTTCTCAAAATTTCCTTTTCTTGAAATGTCCTTTCTCGAGATGTCCTTTTCTCGAGATGTCCTTTTCTCGAGATGTCCTTTTTTCAAAATTTTCGTTCCCAAAATGTAATTTGCTCAAAGTGTAATTAGCCCAAAATTAGTTTTCTTCGTGGTACGACCTGTAGGTCATTACCTGTTGTACTTGGACCATAATGCGGTATAACATGTCTGTTCGCAGGGTAGAGTGGCCGGGGCGCGAGTGCGGGGTGGGCGCGGGCGGGGGCGGGGGCGGGGGCGGCGCGGGCCCGCGCGGGTACGCGTACGTGACGCTGGAGAGCGAGCGCCGCGTGCGCGCGCTGCTGGCCGCGTCGCGCCGCGACGGCGCCGACTGGTACTACCGCGTGGCCTCGCGCAAGCTGCGCAGCAAGGAGGTACCGGCACACCACCAAACTACCTATAGTCTAATAACACTGTGGTCCTAGCCCGAGCCTAGGTTTATTTGGGCTACCGATGACAGTCGGTCTCTTTAACGCATGGTATTTTTTGTTGAACTGTCGTGATGGTATATTGTCCTGTAATTTCTAATCGAATACTTTTACACATTACATCCACCAGTTCTAGAAATTAGCTCAATAATACGAGCGCTTTACTTGCAAATAAAACGCTTAAAATACTTGCCTTATTCGAATTCCGTCGTGTTCTTTTCTTACACAAGTATTTCTCTTTCGTACACATTTCTTTCTCCATCTACCACCACCATGGCAGGCCGGCTGCCTTGTAGGCGGCGCAGCGCGTCCTAATAAATGTATTTATTAGGCCATGAATTAAATGTCATTTACATAGGTTGAACATGATTTCTTAGTAGGTTCGTACATTTATCCAAAGTTTGTAACGATTTCTTAGGTTAATTGGCCATCTTCGAACACAATAAATTATTGATCTAACTCTGGGATTCCCAAAGTGGTCGATACCTTGGGGTCGAAATTGGTTTCACGGGGGTCGGGTCGACATAAACAAAAACGCATTTTGGGGGTCGACGAGGTCTAAAAATCGACCCTATTTATTAACACAAGTTCTTATTCTTATAAGAATGACTTAATATTTTGATAGGAAGTATCATTGTTGCATTTTGTATCAATAGGAAAAAAACTAAAGATAGTACAATTTTTAAAGTAATTAGGCTATGGGGGTCTGAATCAGTTTATTTTCGAAAAGGGGTCTCTTGCCCATAATTATTGGGGAATTCCTGTACTCTAAACTGGTGAAAAGGATATACTTACAATGCTATCAAAATTTTCCGATATCTAGATCAATCGTGGTTGAGTAGGAGTATAAGGGCATTGGTGTATCAAACAGCTTTTAAGTAGCCTAATAAAATGTGACATTTAAAGTCTCTTGGCGGCCCTGTAGCCTAGTCTAGTACACCTGCCTGCGAAGCTCGGGGTCGCGGGTTCGAATCCCGCCCAGGGAAGAGCACTTGTGTTTGCCTTGTGACTGGATGTTATTTGTATATTATATTATGTATTTATATCAGCCGTCTGATACCCATATTACAGGCTCTGCCTAGTTTGGGATCGTGTGAAATGTCCCCATATATATATTTATTTGTATTAATTTTGTTGTACACTTCTACCCCATTACCTATGTGGCGGTTTTCTGGTATGATGCAGTACTACAGCTGGGTAATTTTAATTGCAGACGCATTACGTACGTGATATTTAAATTAATTTATTTGGATTTCATTTAATCAGACTGTTATTTGACTAGCTGTGCCCGCGGCTCTGCTCGATTGGACTACTCGATAATTTTTCTGTCTGCGACTCCCACTCCCGCTTCCACGCCCACCACACCACCACACCACCACTCCCACGCTCACTGCAGCTTCAAATGTAATCCTAACCTATTTCTACTAATGTATTTGAAAACTAAAAATTCCAACAACTTTTGTGAGTCCGCCGATCGCGATGAAATAATACTAAATGTTACTCGGAGTAGTCTCGTTTCTGTGAAAAATCAATCAAAATCGGTTTTTACATAATGCGGGTAGAAACACAGACAAAATTTTCAAAAAAGTTCTTAACTTGTTCTTTAGACCCCCCATTTTTTTACAAATATATTTATTGAACGGACGTTTGTAATTAATTGGATGATGCGGAAACGATACAGCTGTACGTTGCAGGTGCAGGTGATCCCGTGGGCGGTGTCGGACAGCAACTGGATGGTGGGCGGCGCCGCGCGCCTGGAGCCCGCGCGGACCGTGTTCGTGGGCGCGCTGCACGGCGTGCTCAGCGCCGCCGCGCTCGCGCACATCATGAACGACCTGTTCTCCGGCGTCGTCTATGCCGGTACGTGCGGGGGGTGCGGGTTCGATTCCCGCTGGGGGCGAATGTACCCAAGTCCTGGATGATGTCTATCCGTTAAATATTTATTTTTCTGGTTAATAATATATAGCCTCTGATGCTCGCAAGTAACGCGACTTTCTATTGGTAAAAGAATTTTCAAAATCTGCTCAGTAGATCCAGAGATTACCCGCTCAATCCTCGCAAGCTTTACCTCTTTATAACCTTAGTATGGATAAAATTAAGTCGCTGTGAAGTCCATACGTTCGCTCCGGCCACTGTAAGGCAGTCGTGGCCCGCAGGTATCGACACCGACAAGAGCCGGTACCCCATCGGCTCCGGGCGCGTCACCTTCAACAACGTGCGCTCGTACGTGCGCGCCATCTCCGCCGGCCACGTCGAGATACACACGGACAAGTTCAAAAAAAAGGTACGCCATGCCACTTCCCAAGTTCTTTTATAATTTTAGTACTTAACGCATATCAGGTTGACTGGAAGAGATCCCCAAGTGAGATAAGTCCACCTTTGTACACAGCCTATTATTGTTTGTTTGGTTGTTGTTAATTTTGGTACAATAAAGCGTTTACATATACATATTATACGTACAATACAATACACTTTATTGCACAAACAAATACAATTGCACGTTTTAAAGTTACAAATAGTACAATTTAGGCGGTCTTATCGCATTAAGCGATTTCTTCCAGACAACCATGTATATGTATTTATATACATACACTCATTTGCGTCTCGAAAACAAAATGAATTGGATGGTGTTCCGAAGTGGACTGCAAAGTTAAGATGGTAGTACAAACCTGTTTTTGCTGCTGGTGATTTTTATGTACATGGTTACAGAGACTAAAATAGCTTGTTGGTTTGTAATAAAATAGTGAACATATTTAATCTCCTAATAATAATAGTAAGGCTGGCCGCTATACCCAGAGTAATGGAGGAACAATCTTTTCTTTCTAACTTAAAGCGTTTATTTCTGCGCCTACAGCCCAGTGATACGTACTGCCAGCCGTCATTTTGCGACCATTGTTATACTGGCGGGGGGAGAGAAGTGGCTGTTCTGAACGTAGTAATATTTCAATAATATATATAATACTAGCCGTTGCCCGCGACTTCGTCCGCGTGGACAACTTAACATCGCAAAATATTATGTATTTCCCGTAGGATTTGAAAGTTTTTTTCGGGTTAAAAACTATCCTATATCCTATCCAGGACCTAACCTAGAAGTGTGCGATGTTTCAACACGATCCGTCCAGTGGTTGAAGCGTGATTAAGTAACAAACTTCAAATATCCAAACATCCAACTTTCCCATTTATAATATTAGTAGGATTTCTATTATATTGCCCCCTTAACATTTCCAACTTTTGTTCGCAGGTGCAAGTGGACCCGTACTTGGAGGACTCTATGTGCTCCGTGTGCAACCTGCACCAGGGGCCCTACTTCTGCCGCGAGCCGCGCTGCTTCAGGTAATTATGGAATTAGCCTGATTCTGACCGCTCACCAAATTCTATGAGAATGCACTTTGTGGGACTATACCAGAAACTTGAGCTCAAACTCACCATATCAGCCCTTGCACATCCACTGCTGGACATAACTCTTCCTCAATAAACGCTACCACACCCGATCCTCCCTCCGTTTCCAGCCACCTTCCTCGGGTCGTCGGTTCGTCGGCCATCTCACCCTGCGCGTGCCGATCCGCGGTCCGCATTCCAGAGCTCGTACTATTGGATCTAAATTGTGTAGACCATTTTTATGTAGAACTAGTTGAAAACAATCCCTTCAGAAGCGATTTTTACCATAAGAGGCAAAAAGAGATATTTTTTTCCAACTTTTACTTAAATAATTAATTTTGCATAATGGTTTTCATGATAAGAGTGCATACGCAATATAATTTATATATGTAAGAGACCTTGTTGGCCTAGTGACTTAAAAATCAAGCGCTAGAGGTCGTTGGATCGATTCCCACTACAGATTTGCATTAATTTGTCCTATTTCCGATGTTATATTTGTGAATTGTCAAATCCTTGTTTAATTCTCACGGTACATTATATGAAATGAAATGAAATAAAGTATGTAACATGCTCTCATTTACAACCTAATCTAATGCCGTCAACTATTTGCCGTTAGATCCTATAGTTCCAGCCAATTGGTCTATGTAAATTAATAGTAACTTAAAATGATTTCAGATACTTCTGTCGGTCGTGTTGGATGTCGCAGCACGTCATTGAGGAGCACAAGCCCCTGATGCGGAACTCTAAGAGCGCGTTCGCGCCCTCCCCGTCCAACAGCCTGCCCAATGGCTCGTACGCCCTGCCGGACGGCCCGGGCATGCCGGACGGCCCGGGCATGCCAAACGGGCCCGACCTGCTAAACGGCCCCGACTTGCTCAACGGCCCCGACTTGCTCAACGGCCCGGGCATGCTCAACGGCCCGGGCATGCTCAACGGCCCGGGCATGCTCAACGGCCCGGGCATGCTCAACGGCCCGGGCATGCTCAACGGCCCGGGCATGCTCAACGGCCCGGGCATGCTCAACAGCCCGGGCAATCCAAACAGCCCGGGCATGACGAACGGTCCCGGCCTGCTAAATGGAACGGGTGCGCGCCACTCTCCGTCCAGTGACCACAGCAGCATTTTCAATGGCAGTTTCTGCGGACCCAATGGTCAGTATCTCGTCAATGTATAGCGTAAATGAAAATAGCTTTAAAAGATTTTCATTTCCATATTTTTGTATAAGTAGCGTCGTTGTTGTTAAAATGAAGGAAACCTTTCCGTTGTGCACAGAAGCAGAGCGACACGAAAAAATAATGAATAGATATTCGTGGATTGATGCAAAACAATACCACCTGTAAACAAGTAAGGTTCAAAGCTTTGTGCAATTGTGGTGCACTATACCAGCTATATCCTACCCATATATTTTATAGTTTGATAAACGCATCAAGGCTAGCTCTTAACCTTAAAACACCACCCTATTATCGCTATTGTATAGCCTCTGTAGAACCTAGGTGTAGAGCGCTATATATTTATAACCTAAGGTGTTAATTTTCGTTCTAGCGCGTAAAGCTAATTAATACCTTGCTTAAAGGTCATATCAAGAAGTAAAATAATTTTCACACGTAAGTCGCCTCAAAAATGATTGACACTAATTGGTTATTAAATTAAATAACGGACGAGTCCTCTAATTTAATAACCAATTTTTGTCAATCGTGAAGGTAAAAACTTCGAGGCGACTTATGGATGCGAAAATTATTTTCCTTCATGGTATGAGCTTGTAGACTAAGAGAAGACTAATAGAAAAATGCTAATATAAGATTGTATTTGCAGGCACGCCGTCACTTGCAAGCAGCGGCGCGAGCGGCGGCACCAGCATCGTCAGCGAGCTGGAGGGCGGCGGCGGCAGCGAGGGCTCGGCGTCGTCGGCCGAGCCTGGCTGGCTACCGGACCGGCGCTCGCTCGTCTAACGCACTACTTACTAGTAGTTATGTCTAGTGCGCCACGCACCAAATTTGCTTTAGATAAACTTTCATTCGGTCTCTTACGAGTATTCGGATGCTAAGAATTCCGACTCGGGAATTTAATAACATTCAAAGCCTTCAAAATCGAGTGACGGAACTGTATGATCACTAGTGAACAATCTCTCGAAACGAGTGAGAATTCTTGATGCACTCGTATTATTCGTTTAACCAACTTGTCTAAAGAATGGTGATCGTAATACCACTTGAAAAGGCTGAAAGTCGCGTGGCGCGCGTGTTGTCGACCCGCTATTAAGTTGGGCGCTTCGCCAGCATTGCTTTTAAGTCTAGTTTTAAGGTTGATTGTTACTCCAAGAATCCAGGAATACAGTTGGATGTTAAATTGTTTTACATGTTCCCGCAATTTTATCATTATAAACAAAGTTTAGCAAAATTTGTTGAATAATCTGCTGTGTACATCTCCTTTCATACTTCTTGGTTTAGCCGCTTCCAAATTTTTTAAGAGCAGGAAAGTACAAATGCTTTACCCAAGGGTACTTTGCATATTAAGTTTATCCAGAAATTTTTGCTTGTAATAATTTGTATTTGTGATGTTACCAATGTGTGTAACATTTTGCGGGAACACATATCGCCAAGTAAGTTATCAATTGATATATTATTTTTAAGGAGCAAGTTCCTATTTTTTGTTTAAAAAATTTAATCATTTTTGATTGTTTTTATTATGAAGTATGTTCATAAATAATATTGTATTTTTTTTAATGCTATATTTTTTATTATTATCAATGTTAAGGTATTTATTACCGCTAATTTTAGATGTACTTATTCGGAAGGTTCAGTCGTCGTCCATTTTAGCCCATTTTCAACAATTTAGTATTTCAATTAATACGCCATCCGCGTAGAAAATGTTCCTTAGACAATTTTACATGTGCCTACGATAGATATTAGGTAATTTTAATAAATTTTATGGTGCCTGTTTAGCCCTGTAGGCGATATATCAGAATTTTTAAACAAAATTTTACCTGGGCTTTTAAAATGTAATCATGTGATTTTTATAGTATTTTAGAGAATACATACCTGATATGTAATGTTGATTTTAATTGCTTGTTTATTGATTTTAAAGTATACAGTAAACTGTTATTGGTAATAAATTATATCATGAATATATTTGTTTTTCTGTATAACCTGAGCTCTCGCATACAAATAGGGTTGTAGTCTGTGCGTAGTTGATAGTTGAGCAGATACTATGGCGCCCTGCAGACTCTTCTTTGGACTGGATAAATTAAGAGTAATAGAGTAACTCTGATTTCGAACGCTTCCTACTCGTAACGCTTCCTGGCACGACCAGGACGTACGAGAAATTTATTCTTGGTTTAGATGTGATGATTGCTGGCACGACCACACTAATTGCTATCTAGATGCTTATTTCAGTCTTGAGCCGATTTTCGACACAGTTCGCCCTACCGCGCACTATTTATGCTTCGTGGTCACGTTTCTAGTGAAGATAGTTGTGCAGTTAAAAATCGCGCAATATGGGACTGTTGTCGAATTTTTGTCATGTTTACTCGATTTTGACTGCGCGAAACTGGAAAAGCTACGTACTCGCTAGGCACCATATGACGCGCGACACGTGTCGTTGCTAGATTGCGCGAAACATGACGCGCGCCATGTCGTTTGTTGCAGTTGCCTTTTTTTCTTTGTTAAAATACGCCGCTGAGATCAACACTAGCTCCTCGACGACTGATATGAGGACAAAACGTTACCTAACATGTTGCCCAATATGTCTCGCCACATGTTGAGCAACATGACAGCGCCGCGGGCGGCCGTGCGACTTTCAAGTTTCAAGCGATCTAAGATTTTAAACCTTATATTAATGAATATAAGGTTTAAAATCATATGACAATGAAACTGCCAACCGCTTTGCTGCCATCCGCTGCCACTTCGATGCTGTGCTTTTTGCAAAATTTTACACATTGTTAGCACGCGTGTCGCGCCTACTTCACTATTCTATCTTGATAGGGTCTCTATGGTTTGTAGTCGATGAAAAAAAACTAGTGATATATATGTACAGTAGTATTTTTATTCTGTTTACAATATCACAATACACACCTGGTTATTTACAAAATAAATTACATAATGTAGTATCGAGCAATACAAGGTTAAACATAATTTAGACTATCAGACTTACTTCGATCGCGCACACATGACATGTTTTATTTCTAAAAACAATTTTAATGGTTTTTAAAATAATTTTTCACGCGCCTGATTCAGCTAGCCGCGTAGCTAGTAATGGATTTTATAAAAACCCCCAACAAGCACTATATGTGTGGTTTTCTAAGGGTAACTCTACCGCCCGCCATTCATGGGTTAGATTCCCACGGTGACAGACAACTGAAGTATTTATTAAATAGTTTTTGTCACAATCTGAACTGAGGCGGCCTGAAAGCGGCTTCGGTCGCCCACCTGCAACCTTAGTATTGCTGCGTGTAACCATCCAAAGGCAACAAGTGCGTTGCCACCCTGAGAGCTGAGAGTTCGGTTGGTGTGCTGAAGACAGGCCTCGAACCTTTAAACCGGAACAGTACATGTATTGCTGTATGGCGGCACTAATGTCCTACCACAACAAAATCGAACTAAATCTCTTGTAATATAATCATCTCGCATGCAGCAATTACAAATTGCCGAGTGGGTCCCGGCTTAGAATAAGGACCACCCCCAATCTTCCCGTGGGTGTCAAGGCGACTAAGGGATTGCACCAAGAACGGGCAGAAGCGTTCTCCTGTGTATATTAAGATCATTACTGCGATCACCAATCCGCCTGCCAGGCGTGGTGATTATGGCAAATCCCCAATGGACATCCCACCAAAAAAGGCATTCTAGAGGCCTATGTTCAGCAGTGAACGTATTTGTGATAAATTCGGTGGTGTCCAGTAGTCGAGGGTAGTTGGTTGGTTCAGTCGAAGCTCATGCTCATATCTGACATGTTGGTCGCGTCGGCCGCGCCGGCCGGCGTGGGGGGCGCGGCCGGCAGCGAGATGTTGACGGCCGGGAACGGGAACTGCGGGATCTCCTCCTCTGCGAAACAAGTTTTTTTAAAGTTAGAAGGTTATTTCTGCAAGAACATGTCATTGTTTACATGCATACCTAAATTACTTAGCCTCATGCGCTTAGTCCCGGGGATAGGATAGTCCCATAGGATAGTCCCCTCCGTTCGTTTATAAATCCTGAATCTGTACCAGGATCCGTTTAGGAAGAAACTCTAATAGCGTCGTAACATTTGACACATGACTGAATTACCTACTCGCGTTTGATTTTTTTTCTTTAAGGTTTATATCCATTGATCCTCGTCAAAGACCATCGCTTCGACGGATTTGTTTAGTGGTCTCACCTGACAACGCGGCATCCAATCTATCTACAATCGCGTCCAGAAGCGCCAGCGACACCACGTCATCTGGATCCTTCGCCAGCGCCGAGTGCAGCGCATCCGCGGCCTCTGTCTCCCTGCCCAGCATCGCGAGGCAGAGCCCCATGGCGGAGTAGGTGGACGCACGCCCGGGGCGGAGCGCCAGGGCTCGTTGGTGCCACTCCAGAGCCTCCGCCGGCTTTTCAAGCTTGCGGTATGCGTGACCCAGTGCGTCTAGTGTAGGCGCCCATCGCGCGCTTATCTGTAAAGCAAAGTGTAATATATCTCAACATTTTGTTTATCGGTTGCCCACGCCTTGCGAATAGGAAATTTTAGGAATCGAATATTCTGATATTAAACGGTCCACCTATTGGATTTCAGGCCTTCCCTCCACGAGGCAGTAACTATTGTATTAACGCTTTTCCTTCCAAGTAAAACACTCGACTTTTCACTTCGATTATAACGAAGTTGAACAAAATGTATATGTCGGAGCCTGTTGAGTTAATAATGCTATGAATTGTAATTCGTTAATGTAATTAGTCAGAAATGATAGATTGTGACTTGAGTAAACGCGTGTGCATTGGCAGTTACGTGCGCTTCGTAAGCCACCTGCACGTGGGCAGACTGGTGGGGTTGTTTGTGTCACCTTATATGAGTTGCAGGCTTGTTTTGAGAGGCATTCGTTGACAAGTCATGGCACACGACATAGCTCCACCATACTGCCAGTTTACTCCGAATCGCTGACCGAATAAACGTGTGGACTTGCCTACTTGTTTGACTTCTCGAGTACCTACGCTATCGATCCGGCATCACCACATCCTGTTGATGGCAATGATGCCGCCAATTTATCATATTCCCGGCCGTCCGCCGACATATATATTAAAGTTGCCATGCATTTCAATTAGACCACATATACGTAGCGTACACCAAACTCCGAATAGGTGTAGCTGTCTGGAGCATATGAAGTATTAGCTGTTGTCAAAGTCAAAATCATTTATTGCATATGAGTACACTTGGTACATTTATACACGTCATTTTTTTTATCGACTACCGCTTCCTAGGTGTTAGCACTGTGAAGAAGAAACGGCGCAACAAACTTCACGCAACACATCCTTTAAAAATCAAGTTTGCATACAATTAATAAAGATTTAGCTAGCGATTTTGAATCAGAATTTAACGTTGTTGAACAACAACTCTTAAGCTCAAAAACTATAAACACCTATATTTTAAAAGTTATAAATCATATGCCAGACGGGTTCTGGAGAGGAGAACGCGGATCGGTTCGCGCAGGGTGGGACGCCGGACAAAAAATATATTTCATTTAACTTTAATAATCATGCCCAATTGCCGTGTGGTTTCCGGTAGAGTAGAATAGGACCACTCCAACTCTTCCCGTGGATGTCGTACAAGGCGACTAAGGGAATACATTATAAAACATCAATCAGGCCTCCCCAACCCGTCTGGCCAGCGCGGGGAGTGTAGGCCAAATTCTGTGTCTGTCTCCGGCAGATGAGGGAGGGTTGTGCTCCTGCAGTGGAGACAAAAATAACCTGATGTTAATGAATCATGCCCCAAAAGTAGAGACATATTTAAAATCTATTGATTTGATTGATTTAATAGCTACTTCTTGAGTTGATTGGGACAAGTTGCCTGTACTTCAATCATTAATTTAATTAATCACTTTTTGGATAGAATAAAAAAATTATAAGTACAAATTGGTACAAGTGATTTCTTTATCGTCGATACTATAATCTATAAAAAAACAATACTATAAAAAAACAAATATCACGTCGTTACAATCATCGATTCATCATTCAAATCATCGCATACTTAGCTTATCAATATATACACATATAATATACACACGCGGGCGTTTCTGTCTGTATGTTCAGGTGTAACGCGCTAACCACTAAATGGATTTCGATTCGGTTTTCAATATTGGTTAGGCCGTTTCGAATAAAAGTTTTGATATACAATAATATCCCACACGTAAAGCCGGGACTATGACAAAGCTTGTAAAATATAAAACCCTGATAAGAAAGTAACTACGTGATAAGATTAAATATCTCTGATACACATAATAAGAAGCATAAAGTGTATTTCAATAAACAATTTGTTTTATTTTGTAATTCACCCGTGTAGAAGTTTACTATTTGCCACTTAATAAAATAGAAACCGAATATCGTGAAGTTACAACTAATTCAAGAAAGTTTGTGATATTAAGAAAACATAACCGTGTAAGCAAATAATTTTGAAGTGATTTATAAAAAGAGTAACAATGTCTTACAAGGTGACAGAGCCATTGATTTCCAAGTCCGAAGAAGATGTAGAAGCCCGTAAATTAAGTGGCTTTGAGTTGGTACAAGCAAGCGAGCTTGGGCGAGTAATCGGCAAGTTAGACCTGATAGCTGACCAACAAGTCTCTGTAGACATACAACTCAGAGACCTTCTGGATACAAAGCTAAAGGAAGTCGACTCGAAAATACAACAAATAGACACAAAACTTGACAAATTAGACGCGAAACTGGCCAGAAAACTAAGTGAAGACATAGAATTAAAAAAACAACTTATACAGGTGTTGTTTATAGATCCGCGAGAACTGGAATTGAAGCTTGGACAACAGTTGGAGATCCGTCTCGAAGAGCAACTGCGCATGAAACTTAATATGCTGGAGACGAAGATCGATCAATTATTATTGCAGTCGAGGATCACGCAGAAAGAGCCGTCGAAAATAGAAGAATTGTTGCCTTTTCTGACCGTAGCTCTTCTAGTTTTACTGTTTATACATTATGTTCTTTATTGTTTATACAATACATAGATTATTGAGTTTATTTCATTAAATAAATAAAATAAAAATAGCCTTTAGATAGCATAACATTCTTATATATTTATATGCATTTATAAATATATTTAGTATTCGTATTTAGTATTAGATAAGTTCCTCGTGTAGTTTCCGCTCACTCGTGCAAGCGAGTGTAATATTAAATTATCGTCCGACAAGCCGTGTGACGAGATCCCGGCGTGTCCACCCGACCTTCAGATCATCATCATCATCATCATCATCAGGTTATTTTTGTCTCCACTGCAGGAGCACAAACCTATCTCATCTGCCGGAGACAGACGGAGGATTTGGCCTACACTCCCCGCGCTGGCCAGACGGGTTGGGGAGGCCTGATTGATGTTTTATAATGTATTCCCTTAGTCGCCTTGTACGACATCCACGGGAAGAGTTGGAGTGGTCCTATTCTACTCTACCGGAAACCACACGGCGACCTTCAGATTAGTGTTGTATTGTTTCTGTTTGTATGTAATGTTGCACTGAATGTGTTTTGTTGCAGCCGATAAATGATTATTATATTCTAGATATAATATTTGTAGTTGTTTGCCACACAACACGTCAAGGGGTATCACAGGGCAAAAGCTGGCGAAGGTGCCGCTTTGCGAAGTTTGATGTGTATGGAGGAATGGAAAGGAAGTTAGATGAAGTGTGTGTATGTGGGATGAGTGTCAGGATCATTCAAAGTGGCGATATATCGTCTCTGCCTACCCTTCTGGGATCAAAAGCGTGAGCATTATGTATGTAAATATAACGCAAAAATTTATATATTTAAATAAAAAATTACTTGATATATGCTTCTGCACTTTTTACTTCTGTTAATAAAAGCTTTGAAAAACTTGTTTTGTAGTATTTATTTGTTAACTTAGCCTATTTAGGAGTGCGTTAGTCTTCCGTTTATGAAGTTACGGGGCCAGTAGGCAGTAAAAAAATATCCTTGGACGATTTTCAGATTAGACATCGTTCAACGGTTGGACGCTTTTTCAAATTAATACATTAGTATCGTACATCGAACCTTCTACACTGCGATTCCGCACAGCTATAGCATAGGGCATGCAATATTCGCCCGATTTTCAGTATTCGAGTATTACAAATACCGAGACCGCACTATTCGAGTTATTCGAAGTATTCGAGTATTTATAATATATTTCTTACTTTTTTTTTATAAATCAAGGAAATGCTGTTTTGGGGGTTTCTTTACTGTTTTTGTGTTTTCTTTATTAAAAATTAAGTGTCAAAATTTACTTCTATAACAGCAATAATCTATAACTTAAACCTAATACCAATAGCGAGCGGAGCGACTAATGAAACGCGATGCGACATATAAATGGGACCACGGGTAACATCTAGAACCTAATGAGCATAAACAATACTTATAACCTACATATAGAAATCAAGGTACATATTTACCTAACATTCACTACACTACACATTAACGAGTAAGTATCAAAAATACCTAATAAAAAAATGACTAGCAAAGAGAGAATAATAATATCAAAACGTACAGACATAAGTAATACAAGAAGCTACAGAGTATTTATCGGAATCTTTAATCAACACAGACATCAGACTTCGACATGTATATTGAAATCTACATAAATATTGACGAAGACATAATACCAATGTAATGACAACCGAAAAAGCATTCGCAATTGAAACGTAGAAAACCAATAAAATGCCTGGAGAAAACAAGGTGGTTAAAAATTACTCAAGTCAATATCAGGACCTCTATAACGACCGTTGTAAAAAATAGGAGCGAATACTCGAATACACGAATTGCATGCCCTATACAGCCCACCCCTGACACTCCACACAAGCGAACAAATTTAATTACCTAGTACTACTACAGGCGCACCAGCCTGACCGTACACGAGCGGGCGTGCGTACGTAACGGCGGCAGCCCAGTACAGTGTGTACTGCCAACCGTGGTCTATTTTGCGGGCGACGTTCAACTGAGGGAAGCGAGTGTCGCCATTTTTACATAAGTAATATTTAGTATTCTCGGGCTATATCAAACTCCATCATGGCCGCAGGTACAGGTAAGAAGCAGGTATAAAAAAATATGAGGTGCAGGTACAGGTGTAGCTACATACCTCGTCCGTGTCGCGCACGCCGGCGGCCACGGTGAGCGCGCGGTGCCACAGCGTGGCGGCGGCGCGCGCGTCCCCCGCGGCCAGCGCGGCCGCGCCCGCCTCGTGCGCCACGTGCGGCTCGCTGACGGCGCGCGCGATGCGCTCCCACCCGCTGCGCGTCTGGCCCGCCTCGCCAGCCTCGCCCGCCTCGCCCGCCGCCTCCGAGCCCTCCTGCCCAGCACACGTCGCGACATTGAGGGGCGTCTGTGTCAAGCGAATGATCATCCAGAACGAAACTGGGGGTAGATCGGCGAAGGAATATTGCAGGCCTTCTTCAGATTGGCCTCTGTTGATTTATCGACAGTAGAAATCACACGAATACAGATCACGGCGCACAGGACCGATGTATCAGTGCACTGAACTATCATAAATAAATATAAATAAATAAATAAATATCTCAGACATTCACACCAATTATCCAGTCCCAAACTAGGCAGAGCCTGTGCTATGGTTACTAGATAACGGATAGACATACTTAAATAAATATATAAACATCCAAGACTTGGGTACAAACATTCATATTCATCATACGAACATTTGCCCTAGCGGGATTCGAACCCGCATCCTCCGGCGTGGCAGTCCGAGAGCTACCCGTCCCGCCACGGAGGTCGTCAAACATCCGCCTTATGTGTATTTATAGAGACGCTAGTGCTCCTTTCGTATTGGTTCGGAATGAAATATAGTAATATCGAGTGTGCTGTGGCGCATGCGGGTAGCGGGTAGCGGGTAGGTACCTGCGCCACGGCGTGCAAAGCGGCCGCGCGCGCGAAGAACCGCTCGCACATGGTGACGTTGTTGAGCAGCGAGCACTCCACGCCCACGTACAGCGGCGGCAGGTGGCAGCCCGGCATCAGCTGGCTGGCCTGCGGACCGACAGCGAACGGAGTTAACACACATTTTGATCCATTTCTGTTTTTATCAAAATCCAGTCGTAAAAAATATTATATATCCGACATTCACGCCAATTATCCAGTCCCAAACTAGGCAGAGCTGTGCTATGGTTACTAGATCACGGATACACATAAATAAATATATATATAAACATCCAAGACTTGGGTACAACATTCATATTCATCATACGAACACCTGCCCCGAGCGGGATTCGAACCCGCTTTAATCTTCTACAATTTGAATTTCGAAATGTATGATATCCGGATATCCGGCGGCAGCGATGAGTTAGGACCACATAATGAGCTGTTCGTTATAAAATTAAATAACAATGTGTGCGAGATGGGCGCGATGGGCGCGCGGCGTACGGCACCTTGAAGTAGGCGGCCATGGCCTGGTCGTGCTCGGCGTCGTGCGCGAAGCTGTGCCCGTAGGCCAGCCACGCGCAGCCCGCGCCCGGCTCCAGCGACTTCGCCTTGCTCAGGTACCGCCGGGCGAACTCGCTCTTGCCTGCGACACACATATATACATTCGTCAACAGCGTATAAAACAGTGTACAATTTTTTTTGTGATTTTTTTAATGATGTGTTTTACGGCTCTGGAAGCTAAGTCCTTTTGAGCCAATGATGTGATGAATTATTATTTTTAGGGCTCTGGAAGCGCTTTTTTACTTCATTCGAGATTTTCCTTTACTAAAGTTGAAAAGTTTTTTTTATTTTATTTTTATTTAAATACCTTATTGCACTGAACGTACAACAGGCGAAAATAATGCCAATATAGCATTCTCTTCCAGTTGACCTTTGGGTCTGCAGATAATGCGCAAAGTTTTCTACCCACGGTGGGAATCGAAGCCCCGACCTCTGGCGCTCGAGTCTAATGACCGAGCCACTGAGCCAACGAGGCGGTCGATTATCGTCATTAGATAATAATTCAATCACATTATCACTTCTCAATATCAAAGAAGTGTAGGAAACCTTACAGGCTGGACCGACGGCCCGGGAGGAACAGATCACAAGTCTAAGAATAATGTCGGCCGACTGACCGATGAGGTAGTAGTAGCATCCGACGGCGAACCAGGCCTGCCAGGTGTGCGGGTAGGAGTCGACGAGCGTGTGCGCGAGCGCGAACAGCTCGGCGCTGCGGCGCAGCTCGACGAGGCAGGCGGCGCGCTCGGCCGGCCGGCCCCACGCGTCGCCGGCCGGCAGCGCGCGCAGCGCCCCCCCCCACGCGCACGCCGCCACCAGCCGGCGCGCGCGCGCGCCCGCAGCCTCCAGCGTGCGCGTGCGCACGCGCTCCACCTCCAGCGTCAGCTGCATGCAGCGAATCAATCAATTCACCTGCTCTCGCGTTTGAGATCTTTATTTTTCATTAAGAATCATTCTTTAGTGCACATTTTGAAAACTGTAATAAAAGTTGAGTACAAAGGCGAGTTTATCTCTGAAAGAGATCTCTTCCAGCCGAATTTTCAGGGTGTGAGACAAGGCAGTGAGAGCGAGGAAGGCAAAATAAGTGCATAATATACTACATATAGACTACATAATAACTAAATACCTGAACTACTTAAATACAATAAATAGTCATAAATATCATATTACACTGACTAAGAGAAATAGTACTCTTTTATTTTAGTTTTAAGGGATGTCACGACGTACTATCTCGAACGACCGTCGGCAGGTTATTCCGCATCTGCGCGGCTCGGACAGTAAAAGAATTGAAAAAGAAATTGATAAGATAAAGATTGATATTGGAATTGGGATAGGTGTGGGTCTTGGTGACGCAGGCACGTTTAGTTCGGTGGGCGGGAGGTCACTCGGAACCATATGATTCACTTACATGAAAAATATACTATAAGCTATACGCCCCGCCGGCAGGTGGAGGGACGACCTGAGGAAGGCGACTGGATATGAAAAGCGGAGGATCGGGTGTGGTGGCGTTCATTATGGAAGGCCCATGTCCAGCAGTGGACATCTAAGGGCTGATGTGATGATGATGAACCCGAGTAAATGGGACAAGAACAAGGTAAGGACGACAAAGATGTCGAATATCTGTACGCACCGGGCAGTCTGTGTCGAGCGGCTCGGGGTCCTCCGCCACGGGCGCGTAGCGGAGCAGGCGCTCGCGGTACGCGGCCCGCAGCAGCGCGCCCTCCGCGGGGGCCAGCTGGCTGCCGATCGGCAAAGACTCCACCAGCTCCTTCTCTATAACAAACACTGCTTGTTAATACACGGTTTACACTGTAGCGTGGGAACTCTTTCCTACTTTGACTCTTTACTTCTTTAATTCAATTTGCCTTGTGCCCAAGGTAGCGTAGATTCACTCCTTGGGACTCGCCCTACCTTCACTGGTAGGTGTTATGTTGCGTACCTCCGTTGATCCTCGCTTAGAGGAGTTGCGGGGCGGGGGGGAGAATGGTGAGGAGGCGGGAATGTAGCGTACACCTATGTTTACCTAACCGGCGGCGTCCTGTGCTCCTAGTACCTATGTACCTTTTAGACACCTGTAATATACTCATTTATTTCCACCTTTTGGGACAATAACTCTAGGCTAAGTCGACATTATTGTTTGAAAAACTCATTGGCACGTGCCTGGAGTAGAACCCTCACGAAGGTGAAGCTGGTGCACTACCAACTAGGCTACCACATCATCAACCGAAATACGTCCAATGTTGAACATAAGTTTCCCCAATAGAATGTCACTATTGGTGGCTGCCCATTAAGGGAATTTGCCATAAATACCACGCTTGGCAGGCGGATCGGTGATCACAGTAATGATCACAGGAGAACGCTGCTTCCTGTCCCTGGTGCAATTCCTTAGTCACTTTGACGATACCCATGGGCAGATTTGTTGCCCTATTCTAAGCCTAGATCGTTATCGATAAAAAAGGTACATATTTATGTAGTTACCCTGCGTGCTTGTGAGTGAATGCTGGTCCAACAACAAGTCCAGGGCCTCGAGGCAGGCCGCGTCGGCGCGCAGCGCGGCCGACAGCGCCTCGGCCGCCGCGCCGCGCCGCTCGAGCGCGGACAGCGCGCGCGCCTGCCACACCAAGACGCCCGCCAGAGCGCGCTGCGCACACACAGTGCACATAGCATAATATTTTAAACATTTTATAAATAAATGGATAATTGACCCGAGTATGAAGATAGTGCCAACATGAGTACCTAGTAAAATTTTGGTAATGGCATTTTGGGTAACCTATGTGGAATGAACTTTACACATCTATTTACTTGACAAATAATATTCAAATACATGTTCTAAAATCTAAAATGATAAAATAGTTGCATCTAAACAACAGAAACAAGAACTAAGATCAACAAAAAAATTCACTTTAAGTATGACTTTTTCTCCTCCTGTGTTTCACAGACATGGCATAAGCAATAAAGTAAAAAAAACAAACGCATACAGTATCAATCCATTTCCATACAAATGAATTAAATTGATCTCAAAACTAAGAAGTTTTGAGATCAAATTAAATCATTTGTATGGAAATGTTTACAAAACAAGGACATTTTATACAGTTGAAATTATCTGATCATGACTCCAATCCACATGATTGACTCA
This sequence comes from Esperia sulphurella, assembly GCA_947086405.1. NCBI lineage: Eukaryota > Metazoa > Arthropoda > Insecta > Lepidoptera > Oecophoridae > Esperia > Esperia sulphurella. Next base: position 2,995,070 of record OX352261.1, read on the forward strand.
CATTGTGTGTTTGATCCATCCGTGGCTCCATCAGCGCCGGGTCACACTGCTCTAGGAGCGAGAGTGCTGTCGTAGGCTCTTTAGCAGCTACGTAGGCTCTCATGGCCACGCCGAGGCACAGCAGGTGACGGCGGTGCAGCGCGCGCGAGGTGACTGCGTGCGCGGCGCGGTGCATCTCGCCGCAAGCCAGCATGGTGCTTGCCAGGAGCCACACGTCGTCTCCGCTAGCTGGGCCCTCCCCGCTGGCCGCGGCCATCGCCGCGTCCGCCCAGAACATCGCGCTCGTCCATTGACCCTGCAAAAATAGCTCCACAATGCACAAAACCTACAGAAGTAATGTGCCTTATTTCATAAGATAGACTCGTGTCCTGTCTACAGAACTCTACCTCTAGGGGGCCAGGAAGATCTGGCAACACTTCGATCCTTCTGGATCTGTTGTGCCAAATCCCTGTCTACCAACAATACCCCAAGCGGATTTGGTGGACTTCATATATGCCTTAGGATTTATTCTTAGGCATATGTAGGTTTTCTTAAGTTGATCTCCTTCACCAAAATGCCCGTGGCCGTGGGAATAATGGGTGAGATGCAATATTGGCACCACACTGTGACATGTTCATAGACTGCATAGGATGGCTGATGACGGAATGTAAGGGAACGCTAGAGAGAGGAATGCCTGTTTCGTCTATAGCATAAAAATTATTGTTATGTTATGTTATGGAATAATAATCTGTAATGTTTCAATATTTTGAATAAATAAATGTTAAATGTCTAATTGCAGGTATGGTTTTATATCTGAGCCAGTGTATGTTGAGTCATTTATTTATTTATACTTTATTGTACACAAAAGTCACACAACTAATTTAAACATATGATGTACAAAGGCACACTTAACTCTGTAAGAGTCATTGGTTGGTTGAGCACTGGTTTTGACAAAAAAATGTAGTCTATTTATTGTTCACAGAGGAGCACATATAACAAGTACCACAGTATGTTATTGATGATAACATCCTGTGGTACTTGTTATATGTGCTAAAAACCTTGTTGTTAAGTAAGGATTGTGGTGACTGACAGACTAGCCAAACACGAAATCTTGATGAATCGCTATGCTTACCACTCAGTAGAAATAATTAGTAAATTCCTTATCAAAAACTCACGAGGAGCATGAAAGATTGTGCATTGAAATGCGAGGAGCATGAAAGGAGCCCAAGAAGACTGAGTAGACACGATTCATGATTCCTCTTAGAGAAAGCAAACTCACAAACTTTGTAGTGAAACGCAACTGAGCCAACCTCAGACTTCTGGGGAGCTGTCTGCAGGACACAGTGGAGCATGTGTTGTTACACTAGTGTCAACTGCTAATATGGAAGAATGAGCTATAGCTGCCTTTCCATTTAGAATAAAATAAATAAAACAAAACCGATGAACAGATGTAAACATAACCTAAAATGTGAAATTTTTACAGCAATTACTAGTTAGAATATAGAATAATATGATTACTTATTTACCAGTTCAGAGTACTGTTTCACCAGAGACCGCATAAAGTCAACATTTAAGCATTCAACGCTGGTTCTACCAGTAGACTCGGCCTTCGCCATTGCACCGAGAAAATATAGCAGAAGGATCAAAACATATATATTACTAATTACGAGCCGGATAGTTAGCTTAGTTTGTTTCTTGACAAGATAGCAGTATTTGTTTATTGATAATCAGCATAAATTCATGAATATTCCAGCAAAATTGCAACACTGCACCCGGCAAAGAGAATATAAAAGACGGCAATTTGAAATTTGAATTATGACATTATTTTTTTGTTCAGGAAATCGGTGATTGGGTGTTGGATAGGTTAGTATTCAGCCTTGTGTGTCGATAAGTTCATTCTGTCAAAGAGGATATGCGTGACTGTTTCAGCACAAAGCCGATATATCTTACGAAGTACTATTGTCATCTGTGGTATATCCACTACAACAAAGAAATGCACTAATCTATGACTACAAAAATATGATTTTCTTTTTTTAACTGTTACTTGCTCAGAAAAACTATATTAGTTTTTCTGAGGTTACTTGAAAATCGTTAGTTCTTCTTGCTTAACGTCTCAGTACTTAATGGCTCGGTATGTGTCATGGCAATAGCCATGTATGGCAAGCTTTATGTGATGGATCTGAATGGAACGCTTTATAGATGATCCATGATAAATGGCTACCGGAGTAGATCGGTCAGACTTTATAATTATTTAAATTCTGTGGATCTAGACAGATTCTTATATTATTGTTATTTTTCTTTGTAACCACCATTGAGTTAACCCACTCAGTTGGCTCTATAACTTTCCTAACCACCCCTAACTCCTCTAATCTATCTAGCTCTTCCTTAATTTTTGCCTCTAATTTAAATGGAATTTTCCTCGGTCGTTCCACAACTGGTACACTATTTTCTGACAGTTTAATCTCATATTCATAATTCAATTCACCCAAGCCAGTAAATAATTCTTTGTAGTTTTTAAACAAACTCTCTGATTCTATACTGTCTACTTTCTGAATCACGTCTAACTTCACTGCAGTGCTGTAACTCAGTATACACTCTGTATCAAAATCTACAACATAAAATGTGTTCATACATTCATTTTTGTTGCATCTAATTTTCGCATCACATGCACCTTTTAGTTTTATATTAGAGCCATCAAAATTCCGCAATCTAATATTATTACATTCATATACCTTCATGTTTAGTTTTTTCACTGTATCATAATTTAAAATATCAACATGAGAACCTGTATCTACTTTAAAATTAACTTTTTCATTGTTCAACAATGCTTTTACAATCCATTCTTTATTAACTGCACCTATCAGGCATACAGTTTCTATTCTAAGATCATCCACTTTTTCTACCACTGCACACTTATTTAAACACATAGCCGCAAAGTGATTATATTTAGAACACTTCGCACACTTCTTGTTGAAGGCTGGACATTTCCTATATGGGTGTCGAGAGCCGCATTTGCCACAGACATTCCTTGTCTGGTCACGATTTGGAGTCTTTGCTCTGTCCTGCGACTGCCATCGTTGTTTGTCCCTAGAAGTACATGGAACTCTGCTTCTGTCTCTAGACTGTCTCGACCCTTCCCCCGTGCTTCTATTTTTGTTCACTGCTCCAACCTCCATGTTATAGTCAGATTTGTTTATATCTCTAATTTGACCTCGTGCAGCCTCTGCTGCCCTGCAGGCTATAATGCACTTTTCTAATGTTAAATCAGTTGTTCGCAGCAATTTTTCTTTTAGGTTACTGTCACACAGACCCATAATCACTTGATCTCGAATGAGGCTGTCTTTTAATTTGTCAAAATTACATTCTAAGCTAAGGTTTTTCAAGACAGTTACAAATTCCTCAAATGTTTCTCCAGTCTTTTGTTTCCTGCTGAAAAATAAGTGTCGATTGTACGTTTCGTTGCTAGGTGGACTACAATGAATTTCCAACTTTTTAAGTACATCTTCAAACGTTAAATCATTTTTATTTTCGAATGTATTATATATTTGTAGTGCGTCGTGCCCCACGCAATGCAATAACAGCGCCTTTCTTTGAGCCGGTTTGAGCTTTTCATCTGCACCGCTCGCTGCGTAATATAGCTGAAACTTTTGACACCAGTCATCGTAATTCCTCTTTAAATTTCCCGAAAGATTGAGGGGAGGCGGCGGTTTTAGCATCTCCATGGTTTTTATCGCTTTTTATTAGCGTACAATACAATAAAATATGGTACCTCGAAATTGCGTCGTAGGTTTGCCTTTGATGTTCACTGAAGTATTTTATCTTCCCCGCGTTGTTAAACGATCCGCAGCGCCATGTCATGTGTGTAGGTATTAAATGATAGTCCCAAATAGTTCTAGTTTATATTGTAATTAACCCAGTACACAATAATTATAAAGTCTGACCGATCTAGCACGGGGGAAGGGTCGAGACAGTCTAGAGACAGAAGCAGAGTTCCATGTACTTCTAGGGACAAACAACGATGGCATGGTCGAACGACACATCCAAACTATAAAGAAAATGTTCAAAAAATGTGCACTTGAGGGAAAGGATATTGAATTGGCTTTACTGGAATTTAGAAACACAGAATTTAAATAAATATATCATTAGAGAGAGACATAAAATGAATACTTTTGAGGAACTGGTGGCTAAAATGCCTAATGCTAATTACTTCTCAGTTTTAGATGCGTCAAATGGGTTTTATATGATTAAACTGTCAAGTAACAGTCAATTATACACTACATTCAATGCAGGTAGTTTTGGACGCTATTGTTATAAGCGTTTGCCCTTTGGTCTCAACTCAGCCCCAGAGGTTTTCTCGAGATGTTACGGTAAAATATTTAAAGACCTGGAAGGAGTAGAACAATACACAGATGAATTGATAGTGTGGGGAGAGACCAGGGAGCAACACGATGAGAGATTAAAGAAGGTATTAGACAGGGCTAAAGAGTCAGGTGTGAAATTCAATAAAAATAAATGTCAGTTCGGTGTCACAGAGGTGAAATATGTAGGGCATATATTAACTCAAAAAGGAATCATGCCTGATCCAGAAAAAGTCCGAGCAATTGTTAATATGAATGAGCCTAAAACAAAAAAGGAATTGCAAACAATTTTGGGAATTGTAACTTATGTGTCAAAATTCATCCCAAATTTATCAGATGTCACATATTCTCTTAGAGAGTTATTGAAAAAAGATTCAGTGTTCATATGGGGTGACAAACAAAAACAAGATTTTACTAATCTGAAAAAGCTCTTAACTTCTGAACCAGTTTTAAAATATTTTGATATAGAGAGTCCCATTACACTATCGGTAGATAGTAGTAGTACAGGATTAGGGGCTGTTATGATTCCAGTGTTAATGTTGATAGAACTAGGAGTGGCAGGTTGGTCAGGGAACCAAGTTATTTGAGTGATTATTATTTGTAACTTTAGAGTATTAATTAATGTCAGTAGATCATAAGTTAATTTCATGTCAAAGAAAAGGGATGTCATGGCAATAGCCATGTATGGCAAGCTTTATGTGATGGATCTGAATGGAACGCTTTATAGATGATCCATGATAAATGGCTACCGGAGTAGATCGGTCAGACTTTATAATTATTGTGTACTGGGTTAATTACAATATAAACTAGAACTATTTGGGACTATCATTTAATACCTACACACATGACAGTATGTACCGTCCGTACGATCTTACATAAAATATACTGTGAAAATATTAAAAATTGCATCACAAATTCACTGGATATGACAGAAACTTGTGTGTAGTAATCCTTATAAAAATACTTTCGTCGCTAAACGTCTCACATCTACAATCCACCTGAATATGAAATATATTTGAATGTATTGATATCTCATTCGCACTTATGTGATCAGTGTACAGATGTCGCGTTTTTTAAATTAAATGTATTTTCTTCCAATTTTAGGTGGACTTTACCCATGCTGAAATTTTTTGACAGTTTGAATTTTGATGACGGAAAGAAAAAGGTTATACACAGAAAAAGAGGGAATAGGCTGATATAAAGATTTAATAATTGATAAATAATCTGATTAATACTTAGACGATTTAATTGTTATTGTTTCAGTGTAAAGATATAATCGTAAATTTGTTTTCTTAAAGTCTGATACCTCAAATAAGCAACGTGTCGTAGGTTAGGCCGTTAGTGAAACATGTTAGTACAATATTTAGAATAACATGACTGAAAGGAAAATGTGCAAATTCTACAATTTAAATGTGCCGGAGCGACGGGCTGGGGAGGCTGGACAGGCGGGTGGCGTGCAGAACCATGGCGGTGGCGAGGAGGAGGAACGACACGGTGGCGGCAACGGCGGTGAGGACGCGGCGCCGCCACCGGTCCCGCCACACGAGCACAAGCTGGAGTACAACTACTGGATGTGGTTCTCGCGGCGGCCGTCCCGCGAGCTATCCGCCTCCACTACAGGCTATGACCAGGTCTTCTATTTATTCTTATTGATAAACAGGTATCCCAGGGTGAAATGCATAACTGAGAATACATGCTGGGAATAATTGGACACTGAAGCCAATCATTCTATGTGGGACTTGAAAGATAAATGCAGACCATTTCAATATATGTTGTGACAGTCCCTGGCTCAGCTATCCAAAGCCTAATGTTGAGTGAAAGCTTTTTTGCTATTGTTTGCAGTGATCTATTTATTAGAAAGTCCAACCTCTTTGTTTCTAAATATAAAAGTTGGTTTGGTAACACAAAAACCAAAAGTAGGTGGCTAGGGCTGAAATGACAAGCATGTTATGTTACTGTAGGTCACAGCTTGTAAGTTGAGCAAGTGCACTGCTGCAACGGCTGGCAAATCACCAGAGAAAAATTTTAATGTTGAAATTTACCACAATAATTTTTGCTTCATCCACCAATAGTAGAGATTCCATTGTACAAAATAACCTTATTTTATGCCACCTGTGTTAAATTTTCTTATTTATTCTACTAACTCAACAGTTAAGTTTGGGGCAATATATCAAGTTACTGTTGAGTGTACTGTTTTTGTATTCATTTTTATAGTTTTCTGTCCTAGTTTACGTAAACCATAAATTTTTAATTTTATGTGACAAGGTACTTGTAAAAACTTAACTTTGTTGATTAACTTGTTACCCTAGTTCATCTGCAATGGATATTTGTGTTGAAGTTTTTTTATTATCTGAAATGGCAAACAAACAGACATTCCACATTATAGTAAGCAGTCACTCTTGTACTAATACTGCAATACTTGGAAAGTCTTAGTTCTTTCTAGGCATGAGTGTGCTGCCACCCTTAGGATTGTGTTAGGATGCCTCGTCTGCCTGTAACTACACTGGCTCCTCATACCATTCAAACCAGAACACAACAATGCTAGCAATTTGATATGCCATAAATGTGACTTTCCAAGGAAGTATATAAACAAATACAACATTGGTATTACATATCACTGTAAGTTATATATACAATCTCATTGTTTTGTATACCACATAACATTATTATAAATTTCCAAATAGTGTGTTTGCTGGTGAAAAAAAATCTTTCAGCTCTGTGTGTTGTCGGCTGTGTCATGCAATGTACTATATTTATATCTGTTCAATAAAGGCTATAAAAACAAACAAAACAGTGCTAGCATTATTCACAAGTGTTTTTTTTTAAATTATATTCTTGTGTTGAATTTTTACAGTGACAGAAAATCATTTGTACTTTAATGTTGCAGGCCCTCCGGCTGGTGGGGCGCGTGGGCAGCGTGGAGCAGTGGTGGGGGCTGTACACACACCTGGCGCGGCCCGCAGAGCTGCCCCCACTCTCCAACCTCCACCTGTTTAAGCTGGGCATCAAGCCCATGTGGGAGGACCCAGCCAATATTAACGGCGGGAAATGGGTCAGTCACATTGTCAACTAAATAAATAACTCAAGTATTTAGGTATATTTGGTGTATATTATACCTATTTGTATTTTGTTTTAATGCTAAGCGGGAGGCAGAAGAAAAATTATAGATTACTAGATGTTCACGTGGACAACTTGATATGATAAATTATAAAATATTTCCATAGGAATAAGATGATTTCACCAGGGACAGCCAGCAGTGGTCTCCTGTGTATATTAAGATCATTACCAAGCGTGGCAAATCCTCCAATGGACAGCCCACCAAAAGTGGCATTCTATTGGGGAAGCTTATGTTCAGCAGTGGACGTATTTCGGCTGACGAGACGTCATAAGGTTCATGCAATATCAGAGACAGAGAGTCAACTTTAGAGCCTGTTAAGAAGACAGCGAGACGATAAAGCACTTGCAAATGCAACATACTATCTGCGAGGCGATTAAATGCCCTTACCCCTTAGCTACTAATAGCTTATATGCAGCGGACACTTGAGAATGCGAGCAATTTTTCAAACAAAAGATTCCAAATGTGCGAGGTGTCGCTGGGTATGCCTGGCTATAACAAGATAAGATAACAAACTTGTCTGATGTTGCAACTGCAATCCAGGTCGCCGTTACTAGGGTCCTGTTACCTACAACTCTAAATGTCTTTGTTGGGAAATATGGACTTCGTAAAATTACTAGTTCGCATTTTGTATGTATCGTTAATGTTGTATAGCAAAATCGTTTCGGCCTTGCGTTTGCATACGTGTGTGTAAGCATGTACAAATATAGGACGACTGACATTGACATTTAACATATGATATGATCTGCATAAACATAAAAAAAATAATTAATAGTCAATTTGACATTTATAAACATTTTTGCCTGTACTGACACTTATTGTTGACTTTACACTACTACCATAGAATACTTAATAATACTACGTACTACTACACCCAACGACCGCGCTACATATAGGCATAAGGATATGGATATTGATATAGTCTGATACTTTACAAGTGTGTTGTCACACTAACAGCTCAGTTGTTATGTCTCGTGTGTTATTTGCAGTCGGTGCGACTGCGCAAGTCTCAGACGGGGCGCGCGTGGGAGGATCTGTGCATGGCGATGCTCGGCGAGCAGTTCATGGTGGGCTCCGAGCTGTGCGGCGTCGTGCTCTCTGTGCGCTTCCAGGTCGGTGGCAACGTACACTGTGGCACACATGTCACATGTGTGTGGGGCAGGAGTACTGTATTACTTTCTTGTATCTCAAATTGTTCAGTTATTTTGATATTGAATCGATAACATATACGCGGAAAAACGATTCAAGCGTATTTCTTGATGAACATAATATGCAAGCATGCATTGTAAAAAAAACACGATGGTAACCCTTCTTTGTTATTTTTATCTATTCATCCTAGTTTAGGCAAATGATTCTCAGCCAGAGTTTCAAAGCTTTTGTAATGTAGTAGAATATTTTTACTTCCAAATATTTGTACTTGAATATTATTTTACAAGGTATTAGTATAGTAGGCCCCTGAGAATGTTACTAAAGATTCGTCCTCACGTTCGTCAGGAGGATCACCTAGCGGTGTGGCACAGAACGGCGTCCGACACGCTGGCGGCGTCGCGCGTGCGGGACGCGCTGCGCCGCATCCTGCAGCTGCCGGCCGCCGTGCCCATCGAGTACAAGGCGCACGGCGACTGCCTGCGCGCGTCCGCCTCGCGCGCCGCCGAGACGGACGCGCAGAACGACGCGCACGCGCACGCGCACGCGCACGCCAACGCGCGCCCGCCGTCGCCCAGAGAAAACGCGCGCTCGTAGCGGCACGCTCACCCACCAACGTTCGTCACTCACTCACTTTCAAGCGATACACTTGTCAACCGTCAACTCCTCTACGACCGACTCGACCTCTTGTCCCGGGATAGGTTCGTTGTGTCGAAGTTATGAAGGATTTGACGTAGTAAGAAAGGATGGAGAAATACTGCAATAATAGGTAGTGTAATTCGATATTTTTAAACAATGATTTTGTCAACTATATCTGTCGTCTATGAGTCATGACTGCACAATGTCCTGGTGATCTTATGATTGGTTCTTTTACTCTGGAAGTTAGAAAAAGACAATAGGAGAAACATAGAGAAATTTGCATAAATAGTTGCCGCTGTAGACCTGACTGAATATGAAGTCGCTCATTAATATAGGTTTGAAGTATAATCTTTATTTCCACATTTTTTTTTAAGTCAATGATTTTGATAATGCGTTTTAGAAATATTCAATTGTCATATGAAATACGCTCAAATGAGACATCAGCAGTTTCCAGAAAACCAATTTAAAATTATTTATTGACCAAGTAACAAACTTAGTGCATCAGATTTTTATATTCTTGTAACATAGGGACTCAAAGGTCAAATCGTACCCTTGATAGAAGACAGACGTATCTTTCATACTAAACATATGAAATATACGACTATCTTCAACGGTACGAAATATTATCATGTGAACGATTCTTTAGGCGCAGTGACATTAAACTGACATTTGCACATCAAGCCAGCCAGTCTAGATTTGTTTCGTACTGTAAAACGAAACAACAAATTAATATCCATTACCATTTCACTCACGAAAAATATGTTGTAAATTGTCTCCAGTATCGATATAGCCTTCACATTCACTCGGCATCGGAATTGATTACAATGCGTAGTAGTTATTACTTTGAGGCAGTATTTAGTGTTTGTCTGTTGTATTATAATCGGAATCTACTACGGCTTCGGAAGTCGTCATCTGTGGGGGAAAGAAGTTGCAACCACTCCATGTATAACAACTTAATAAGGTATCCGATTCTGGGCCTTAACGACCGGCGTCCTATAAAGCAGAGCGGGAGGAGCTCAGAAAATTAGTTCTAATATTATTATGGTCGATTACACACATCTTTTCTCTCCGTTTTTGTGGGCGCTGACTAGTTCTAAAGTTGCTTGAAGTCGAAGTGTAATTTTGTTTACCTCTATAGTACTAGCAGCGAACGTATATTTACCAATGTCATCTGATACCGTTGGCAGACATGTATTTTGCGAAAATATAATAATTCTGCAGTAAATTAAACATATTCCCTGCCAGCGACAGCGAAATTTAAACTTTTTGAAATATAATACATGTAATGTAGACGCGTTGGATGACGTAAAGGGTTAAATATATAATTGTCGCTCTTACTAATACTTTTTAAAGTACTTACAAACCAAACGTACTCAAAATATTAATTTAAAATAGGATACCTGAGGTACGTAAGCATTTCGGATAATATTCGTCATTTGCACTTTCTAACTGGTCATATGACATATACAAACGCTTATTACAATATGTAATAATGTATCTACATAGATATATCTCACTAATATTATAAAAGCGAAAGTTTGGATATTTTGATGGTTGTTACTCTATCACGCTTCAACCACTGTACGAATCGGGATAAAACTTGGCACACGTATAGGTTAGGTCCTGGAATAGGATAGTTGTTATCCCGAAAAAACATTTCATTCCTACGGGAAATACATAATAATTTGTGATGTTTAGTTGTCCACGTCTAGTATAAGGACGAAAATGTTCTTGAACCAAAAAAGTTATTCGTATTTGTCATATGACGGGTTATAGAGTACAAAATGGTATTGTAGTTCGACGGATATTATCCGAAATGATTATGGTGTTATCACTTTTTGAAAGATCTTAAATAAACATGAAATGGGCATCTTATTGTACATTGCTTGTATGTACCGTTTCTGTAACTGAAATATGTATTTGTGATTCCTGCTCTATTAATATCTCATATTTAAATTTCAAAGAGTTACCTTTATAAAGATACTTATATCTATCATTTGTTATTAAATGATCTTCCAACGTATGAACCATTGATAGAAAACATTGTGATTGTATAAAATTACTTATTGTATTGTAGTGTATAAGTTTGTTTCATGCTTGATTACTTTCAAACTAGTCAAACTACGTGGTACGGGGGGCCAAAGTTAAAATCTTTTTTGTTGCGAGTACGATTATAATTGAGAGCACCCAATATGGGCAATGGGCTTGACTCATCATTTGACCACCTTGTTCGCTTAGTGGCTCTTTCATTGGACTCGGCGCCAGAGGTCGTGCTGTTCGATTCCCACTGGTAACAGACAACTTTGTACAATATGGTCCCGGCCTGGACGTTATATTTGTGAATTGTCCTATCCTTGTTAGATGTCGTGGTAATCAAAACATGTTACCGAAGATATCCATATAATTTCGTATGTAAATATATATTTTGTCCACTGCCCACTTCAAAAACTAACAAATATTTATCCATACAAACATTTCTATGAGTTTGTCGCTTTTATCAGACACAATGAAACATCCTCATTTTATCAGAAAATTCTTATTAAAAATATGTTTCATAATCACATGCTTTAGTGCTCCTGGGTGAATATTCGAGCGTTTCAACCTTATCATTGTCATTATCCTCCCCTTCAAAAGTAGAAGAGACAACATCAGTTCATCGTTTTTGTTATAATTAAGTTTCTGGTCCGTGCACAGATTCTGCACAGGTGAAATATTTAATTAAACATATTCTTTTTCATCAATTTTTGGTGGTGAGGATAATGACGGCGGTTGAAGCGCTCGTATATTCACCCTCCTGTGATTTTACAGATAGGTAATTAAGACTTTGGCTCCCGGTCTATTAGATTACATGTACATACCGCACCCCAAGGGTACGTACTGTTTTTAATTGTGACTTTGAATCTGAGTGAGATTTCGAATCGTTTTGTAAGCCTATTGTACCGACGTCCGCACGGCATGCCTCACGATATTACTAGTTTCTTTAATGTACATATAGTAGAATTCTAATTGGAACATGATTGTGTGAGCAGACGTACTTGTGAGGTGGTCGTGTTGCGCAAGATGCCCGATGTTATCACCCTGTACAGTGAATAATGAAACTGGACTACTGAAAATAAAGAATCAGACTTTGTATACTTTCAAAGAAATTGTTTTTATTTTCTCTGGTGGCAAGATGGACCGACGACCGGAATACGAACGCGGCTGATGGACCAGGCGTGGTGGCGCTCATTAGGGAAGGCCTGTGTGAGGCTGACAATGAAGTATGATGGAGAATCTACTAATTGGGATGTGCACCACAACACTCCATACAAGATTTAATTACCTACTCATAAAGGCGCACCAGCCTGTCCGTCCACCTGCGTGTGTGTGCGTAAATTATTGTAGGGCTGCTGCACCCAGCGTCCAAGCATAATCTATTTGAGAGGACAATGCTACATCATCAACATAACTGCCTTAAAAGACCTAAAGAATGTTAGTGTACCACCGCTAAAAAATAACTTCCCGTGATACTACTGGATCGCCTGGTAGTTCCACGGGTTTTTTTTTTACCCGTGGCACTACTGGTAGTAATACAAACGCTTCTTTCTAACTTAGAGCGACGATCTATTGGCGCTGATCGACAGCGCGCTGGCGTAGTAACTTTCTGGTGGCGGTCTTATAGCTAGTCATGGTTTGTTTAATAATGTATTGCTTATTCACTGAAATTAGGGATTAGTTTTGAGTCTTCATTACATATTCATTTTGTAAGATAAATGGGTTAGTCGATAGAGCGCTGGCGTAGTAATTTTGTGGCAGTGGGCGGAGCCGTGCTCTATTTTGCGGACGATGTTAAACTGGCGGGGGAGGTGAGTAGTTTCTTTACGTAGTAATATTTAGTATTCTTTGACTAAGGGTTAACCTCCATTATCGCAAGCCAAACATCCGCATCTAAAAAGGAGGTAAAACTATATTCTAAAAAAAAAGGTATTCTAAAGTTAATGAAAACTAGTTTCTTCGCCAGTTGAAGAATTAGAATTCATCAATCATAGAATTCTAGAAAACCAATTTGACCCCCCTTTTTAGCAACTTCCAAAAGGTTGCCAGAACACTTAGCGGCCTTCTTGCAGGGCAGTAGTGGACGCGTGCGATAGACCGTACTCACGTAACGGTCTTTCGTATACAATGATATTTCATACTATGTCGATGTTCGTATAGGTTTATTCGTGGGCGTGCGGATAGACGGGAGCGCACTGCCCAGCGGGGTATGGTTGGTCAACTGCCATAATGCGAATGCGTCCGTGTGTATATAGTTTAACCCTTATATGAAAAGAGAAACGAGGCCAAACGATGCAGTAGATTGAATGAAAATACAATATTTTGTCTAGAAAATATATTTCAATACATCAAATATTATCAACAGACATTTGTTAATTAAAATAAAAAATAAATGTTGAAAACGTTGCGGACGTCATACAAGAATGTCGTAGTGTTGCCCGAATATCGATGTTTTCAAAATCAATCAATATATTGATAGGAAAAAATTACGTGACGTCACAATAGCTGAAAATATTATCCATTGCGAGGTATGATTGTTGGTGGGCTTTTCACATAGTTATAGTTTTTTTTAATGGTTTTTGAGACCTATTAAACATATAGCAGTATCAACATACTGATTTGGCCATCGACTGTCGATATTCAGGCAGCAACACAATGTCGACGGTTAACGTAACTCGTACAATTCATCACGGACTCAACTTCCAACGAACAAATATCATTTGCAGTCTTTAAACAATTGACAACGTATCTCAGGCATGCATGTTATGCATTACATGGTCTTATCTTTCGGCTTTGTGCATATCCAGCGATTGTCCGCTGTTTCTAATATGGCTTTGTATAGCGGATGAGCGGCGGATCGTCCGCGGTGGCAAGCTACTTTCGCTCTTATTATTATGTAGCCGGTGCTGCTATTGAACGTTGGGCAGCTTTGAAATGCATGCGGTTGCAGTGGATAGCTCTATGCCACTCAAGGGCGGATAGTATTACTAGCCGCCTAGCACCGATATGCATCATAATCGTTAAGTTTGGACGCAAATAGATATTATAATTGGCGTCCAAACTAGCAATCATGATACACGTCAGCGCCACGCGGCGGATATGCGATACACTAAAATGCTACTGATGTGGACCCGGCACTGGCAACAGCTGTCACGAAAAATACTATATCTCAGCTTTTACAAAATCGATTTCGATGAAGCAGGACACGACCCAAGAGCCTTGCTTTATTTGTCCGATAGACAGATAGACATTTTTTCACTGACACAACACAAATTCACAAGCAAGTAGAAAACATAAATTTCTTCGCCAAAACATAACGCTTCTCAACGAGATACAGTAGAGCTTCTACTGTTTTCACGTGTACGTTGGGAACCCGCGAGAGCGCAGTCTGGAGGCGTGTGTCGCAGTGGAAAGGCCCTGACTCAGCATGTTGATATGTTTCTATAAAAATATACTAACCAAATAGCGCCAACTTGTCCTAAACCAAAGATAATATATACTAGAGTCCTAAACATACTGACCTAGTGCCCGTGTACATTGTCTATTGTTAACGCAAACTGTTCCTATTCGTTGGTAGTTTTGATAAGGATTGTGTCTAGGTGGTAAATCTAAAACATCTACTATCGATCAGCTACCTCACTTTACAATAGAAATTACACTAAAATTGTGAGCACATGGTCCGGGGTTAGGCCGCGGCAACTCAATAATACAACATTTTATGATAAAATAAGAAGGAAATAGTGAATGTGAAGACACGCAATTTTAAAGATGTGATGTCAAAAATATCTACTCCTTTGATAAGACAGGTTGGTTGATTGAATGGGGAAGGGAGGCGTGGAGAAAGAGGCGGAGAGACATCTAAATATATAATAAGTGTCTTCTTTTCTTCACCCATTTGCACTTTGTAAAGAACAGACTATAATATTATGGTCGGTACAACTTTATACGAAAATATCTATCGTACCAGATGTTTCAATTCAAAAAATTACCGACGATCTTCCAACATTCGACGCAAAAAACGGAAACGCTGTAACCCACACCGATGTCAATCCTCTTTTGCAAACTCGGAATCAGAGAAGGGATCTACGTCGAATGGTCTGGGCTGGGTCCCGTCTTTCTATTAGCCGTAGATACATCAGACCCAGACTGTTAGACGTATATTTCTGAAGATAGATTGTGTGTCGATATAAGCACTTAGCCTCATGGGGATAACAAGCATATTACGTTTTGAGTCTACAAAAATATCCTCTACCATGTGCCCACAGTCTAAAACTCTGACATCCAGACAAAAACCTACCACTGACTTACAACTACTTTATTTACATTTGGCAACAAACTTCACTTAGTCTATTTGTGGTGATATGCACCTGCGCATCGGAAACCAACTCGCCACGATTTCCCACTTGATATAATCATTATATGCTTAGTTGATCACAATGTTACATTGATATACGTTTTGTAGTCTAGCTAGAATGTGCAACGTGACAATGTGAGGTAAAACTAATAGCTCGACTCAGATGGCGCCACCAGCGTATGTAGAAATCAGTAATTTATTTCATTCCATGGTGTTAACAGATCTCATAGCGTCTGAAGTCGGAATTGTACTTCCATTTTCTTCAGAAAAAACATACTTAATTTTTTTCTGACAACAGGAATCTGACAAGTGTCTATAAAAGCGTGTTAAATACTCTTCCCGTCCAAATGGTCCGCTGTAAATCTCAATTAAAGCTACTGTCACTTTAGTGAGGATATACACGTTAGTGAAATGGCAGGTTTTAAAGGCTGTTCTGCAACCAGGTTAGTAAAAGGAAATATGGCTTAAGACGTGAAACATCTTCTGTAAGAGCTTTTAGAAACGTGTGTGGGTGTATGACTTTGTGAACTTTTCTTTTTTATTTCTGTAAGATCTAATCAAGACCAAGTAGAGTCTAACTAAGACTTTTGTCTTAGTTAGACTTTACTAATTGATCTTGATACTACTGATTTAAAAAAAAACAAACTGAAAAGTGAACTACTGAAGTGAATTAGATGTGTATGTAAGTTATGATTTTTGTGTACGATTTATGAGACAAAATAATACTTGTCAGGCAGCGAAAAAAAAACAATTTTAGATTTGTTTTCTCATGGTTCACTATGCGCTAGAGGCGCCGCGTGCGGCGAGCAGTGGCAGTTAGTTTTACCTCCCATTCATACCTCATTTATTTTTATGAGTAATGAAATACCTGTTACAAAGTCATTTATTATTGAATACTAGAACGTTTTTACTTAAACAAAATGAACGAGCTTATATTGTTATTGTATTGGAAGTAAACACATTTTCTTAGGGTGTACTTACTGTTGGCGGCATGTTCCTGGAGCTAAGATTTATTACATTTACAAAGACTGTTCAGTATTCTTTAGAATGTCTATGTAACGGGTCATTTTGTTACAATCTGTATTTGTAGCCTATGTTTTTAAAAGGAGAGAAAACCAGATATATTTCATATTAACTTTATTTCGTATACCTAACACAAATGGTTATCTCGCCTTTCAAATAATAAACTATTCATTATTAATATTACGTCTGTATAACGTGTGCCAATAAAAAATGATTTTGAACGAAATAAAGATTATTAATTATGTAACTCCCACTTGCTCTATTTACTTTTGTGCTGAGAGCGAGTACGATAGATATAAGTGTCTTCAGTTCCATTTCAAACCATTCTTTGTTGCCACACTTTTATAGATTAGTAATCCCAACAAGCTAAACACAATAACATTTTCTCTTCTAACGTGTGCGTTGTTGATACATTTTATGATTGTAAAGACTATATCTCGCACTGATAAAGTATTGATATAAACAAAGAAAACTATAGCTCTCTCACTCTCACCAAGACTGAAAGTGACTTACTTATAGTTTAAGCATGTTTTTCATCAGTGCAGGACATATTGCGTATATTTCGTTGTTTTATTCATTTAACTGTTTAAATCACAAATTATGTCTATGGCACGAATTTAAATGCCTTCATAAAACACAACTCTACTAATAACAAGATCAATCTAAGGTTAAATTTTTAATTTAACTTACCAACCGAATTTATGTTTTACACTAAAATTCATTGCTTTCATTTCATTAAAATAGCATGGTCATAAATTTAAATATAAAAAAATAATATAAATTCACTAAACTAAGTAAAATTGTTTGCATCAAAACTAAACTAAGGCATTTTGTATATAAAATAAATCCAATAACATAGAGTATCTAACAATTCCAGTCTTACTAATTATGAGGTTCCTTTTCATATTATAAATAGTAATTGATTTAAAACTTTAAAATGCAGTACCTCATCTTATTTGACAGGGAAGCTATTTTCTTGCGCATTATTTTAGTGAATCTGGACAATGAAACATTTTTTTTTCATCAAATGTTTTCTTAAAGCGTTTTGCTCGACCTGAACCGAGTCAGATACCAATAGATAACAAATACACTATATTATATGATAAAAAAGATGATTAAAGAACGATTTTTTTATTTTAATTCAAAAGAACCCCAAATATATATAAAAAAAATTATTTAAAAAATAAAGCAAACTATAATAGGGATTAGTCGCGAAGAACGTATCATACAGGTTACGTATAATGTAAATATTTTAGTGGACAATCTAGTGTTAAAAGATTTAGATCTTATAATAGAAATTCATCAACAACCTACAATAAGCCCACTGCTGGACTAGGCCTATCCCAAAATAATGGGAGGTGTATATGGCATTTTAGAAATTAATTAATAAAAAATATTATTTACCCATAAATGATTATTTGATTTAAAACGTTAAGTTGAAAATGATGTGAACACAAATTGGATGGTATTTATTATAAATGCCAGTTCATCAAGAAAATTGTTAATGTCTGTTTGTGTATGTATTTATTTATGCCGTGAGTATTGACAGCAATACGAAATTACCACTACAAATGCAAGAATGTTCTTATCCTGATTCCTCTATGAACCAATTTTTAATTGTAGCAGGCGAAAATAAGAGTGATAATTGGTTACCACAACGATAGGCTAATTAAGAACTCATACCTTACCATAGTATGATTTCGTAAACGTCCACTGTACTGGATTCCATTGCCATCTGTTATATCGATTTAAAATATATACATTTGAGTAGTCTATTTTTCGCTTATTCTACGGCATTCCATAAAGTCAGTCTACAAAATGAAGTGTTTAAAAAGTCAGGGAAAGGCTCTAAATAACTTAGTTTCCAGGGCCGTAAAAATCTTAAAAAAAATACAACACTGGTTCCGATATTTCGAAATAAAAAAATTCCACTGTGTTTTGGTTTTCATTGATCATTCATTATTGACTTATTAAAATTATTAGTTTATTTATATTGCACATTTGCAAAGATAAAGAAAGATTAATCTTTTATTATATTATTTATCTTCAGCATGTTTAATCTACTTTACATAGATAACGTCAACTCATTTCATCATACATTTATTATTACGGGTCACAATGCGTTCCTGGTTGTATAGATTCATGGGTATGATGCTATCCATGTCTAGAAGTTTGATTAAGATTTTTTTTCAAGAACGGAACCCAAGTAGATAGAAGGGTTTGATATGGAGATTATTATATATTATTTTTATATGATCAGAAATTGCGTATACTTCGAACCAACTTGTTGTGGCGTTATACAGGATCAATACAAATTAACTACACAAACTTTGTTATACTTAATAAGATAGCGCAAAATAAATATAAAAGTTTAATTAGCTAGTTTTTGAGAAACAATAATAACTCCATTGAACATAAACGAGTAATAAAAGTAATTACTGTTAACATTAATTAAATTACGATAATGTTACATAGTGCAGTGTCTTGCAATGTTATAAATTGAAAAAAAAAAAAAACTTATAAGTGTTAAATTTTTATAACATAACATCCCAACGCTCAATCATCAATATTATACATTCTCAGAGTTTGAGTAGTTAATTTAGAATGACCTTATAATTCTATCTAGAACTTGATAATGATTATGGAAAATGCACATCAGAAGTGGTGTTACCAAATAAGACATGGCTTAAAGGTCTTGTAACCAAGCCATAATATCCTTAAAAAAAAGAACTGGTGTTAACGAGGAGAGGCCGTTCATTTAACTACAGATACTGTTCTGTATGTGGGAGTACTATACCTACATATATATCGTGTGTCGGTCCACGCCGCTAGAGACGTATGAGCGGCAGATGCACCTGAGCGGTGTGTAGTCAGCAGCCCTGGCCCTGTCGGTCGGCCAGCTCGTGTATGAGCAGGGGCGTGGTGTCGGGGCAGGGCGCGGGGGCGGGCGCGGGCGCGGGGGCGGGCGCGCGCGCGGCGGGGGGGCGTTGGGCCGCCACGCGCTCGAGCACGCACGAGGCGGACAGGCGCGCCTCGGCGTCGTGGTCCCAGCACTCCTCCATCGTGTCCGCGAGAACGGACAGGCCCTGCACACGGATACACTTTATTAACTGAAGTATATTTATTAATCAATTACGCTGCCAGCTTCGATATTTCCGGACAAGTAAAACTTTTTAAAGGAACAGTGTATAGGCATCGTCTGGGTAAGCGCGCTCCACCTTAGGCCTCGTCGTCACTTACCATGAGGTGTGATAGAGGTCCCATCAGAAATAAAAAAAATAACGTAGCTAAGACAGAGCTGATGGTATTCAGTTCAGGGAAGGGTCTGGAACATGTGCTAAAGATAAAACTGTGTTAGCGGGTCATCGCATCCAGACAGGGTTCGAAATTATCAATATATTTAATTCTTTGATAATTATCCGATAAACCATGCTGATTCCTAACTTGATCTCTTTAATATTTCATTTTCGTATACAATCACTATTGTTCTGGAGTGGAGACCGCGGATCGGCACTCGCAGGGTGGGATGCCCCGCCGCCAGGTGGACCGACGACCTGAAGAAGGTGGCCGGAAGCGGCTGGATGCGGAGGACCGGGTGTAATGGCGTTCATTGGGGAAGCCCTATGTCCAGCAGTGAACTTCTAGGGGCTGACATGATGATGATGAATCACTAAAGGTCATAGTCAAATAGTGATTAGACTAAATACAAATAAATAGTTAGTTAAATAGTAGTAATTCTTGTATTCGGTATATGCGCGAAAGCGGCAAAACGCGTTCGGATACACGTAAAGCGACACTGATAGCGTTCAATTAATTATTGCTTTTTGATCTTTATTATTATCAGGTCGAACCCTGTCTCCCGATTTCGCTTAGGTTAAGATACGCCAGCGCCACCTATGTCCATCCGTCTGCAACGTTAGTGCCTTGACTCACCGGGCGGTCGCGCCACTGCTGCGGTATGTGCGGGCGCAGCTTGCGCTGCACCACGGCCTCCTGCATCTCCTCGAGGCCGGGGTGCGAGCCCACCTCCTCCTCCAGGGGCAGCCGGTACTGCGCCGACACGTCCGCGCCGCCCTCCTCGCATCTGCAATTAACATGTCTCGGAAGTCAATTCCGGGCACTCCATACAAGCGAACAATATTACCTACTACTAATACAGGTGCACCCGCCTGTCCATACACGTTTGTGTGTGTGCGTAAATTATAGTCGGGCTGCTGCACACACAGCCAGAGCATAGTCATCGAGATAGGGTCAACGCTATACGTCAACAACATAAGTGCTTCTCTCTCTGAGTTATAGCGTCGATCTCTCGGCGCCGGTCGATAGCGCGCTGGCGTAGTAACTTTGTAGCGGCGTTCTTATAGCTAGTAATATGGTCTGTTAAATAATGTATTGCATATACACTGAAATTAGGGATTGACATTAGTTTTGAGTCTTCATTACATATTTTGTAAGATAAGTGGGTTAATCAATCAAATGAATATATGTAATTTGAGAGTAAACCAGTGTTTGATAACACTGCAAACATGTGGAATGCCTTAGTCATACCATTTTAATAATATCACTAAATCTGATTTATTCACTAAATATAAAACCAGCAACATATTCGCATAGCCGCGGCGCCGCAGGGGGAAGCGCTAGCGCCCCTGCTTCCGAGGACCTAGCACAGGAATAAATAATAAGCAAACACTGGATGAACCCTGTTCTATTCCTATTCGGCCATGATATGAGAGAAGGCCACACCCTAATGAAATGCGCGAAAACGTACGAGTAATGGGTCCCATGGTGTACAACCGGCTTCCCACTGAGGTCACCAGCTCTCCGAGCCTACCTATTTTCAAAAAGAAACTGCGCCTGGCTTGTCAGGCAGGCATTTTATTGCTTTGAAGAGTTCTTTCAGAATGCATTAACTTGATTTATTTAATTTTAAGAATTTTATTTGACATTTTTATATTTATGTTAGTTATTGATGTTTAATTTGATAGTGTTTAATTTGCCTGTCTATAATTTGATTTTATTTAACTTGTGTAAAAATTGTATTTGACCTATAACGGAAGTTATCAATAAAGTATGTCTATGTCTATGTCTAGGCAGCCAGGTGTAAAATGTGAATTTTGAGAAAATGGCAAAAAACGGTCCAACATATGAAATTGACAAGTTTTTCAACAACTAAACAGTACCTTTTTACACGTAGCGGCCTTCTCTATATCAAAGCAGCATTTTAAATTATCCTAATTTTTCCTCATTCTACAGCATAAGCATTCTATTACCTTGCAGCACTCTATTTAACACTTTAAGTGGTAGGAACGAAAAGTACAAAATTCATTTGCACTATACTTAAGCGAATTCGATCGTAGCTAGTTGTCCGCTAAAACTAAATAGTATATTTAGATCTATATTTACAATGCATCGCCCCAATTTTTGTGGTTTAATTTGACTACTCTTATAGTTCTTACAAAATTACCCACTCACCTCGAAGCTATCTCCCACAACACCAGCGCGCAGGCGTACATATCTATCCTCAGGAACGCGTCTTTCGTGAAATTGATCGCACCGTCAAGCACCTCCGGCGCCATGTATCGCCTCGTCCCGACCTGCCCGTGCGCGTCCCCGCAGCCCCGCCCTGCCACGAATATCAGCGCGAGTCCGAAGTCTGCGATGCAAGCACTCATGTCTGCTTTGAGCAGCACGTTCTTGGATTTGAAGTCTCTGTGAGCGACGGCCGGCTTCCCCCCGCCCTCCTCGTGTAAGTGCGCGAGGCCGCGGGACACGCAGGCCGCGACGCGCCATGCTTCAGCCCACGTCAGGGTGTGGGCTTTCAGGTAGTCGCATAGGGAACCCTGGAGGAGAAACGTTATATATTTAAATCACTTTATAAGAATATTTATAAGGAAGCGGAGGGCGGAGGACCAGGTGTAGTGGCGTTCATTGGGGAAGGCCTAAGTTCAGCAGTGGACGTCTAAAGGCAAAATGACGTCTAAATGATGATGATGATAAGTATATTTATAGTGTCATCTGGTGGTGGTAGGATTCAAAATCTAATGCAGGGTCTGTTTGGGTAGGTACAACTATCTTACAAAGTAGCAATATAGCTGTGTTCCAGTTAGAAGGATAAAGGACAGAGTGTGGTACACTGGAGCCCAACACAACACAAGGCATTCTGAGTGTTCAGGGTGTCAACACTTGTAGCTAACAATATTGAGTGCAACTATCCATTGGTTGAAGGTGTATTTGACAGAAGTCCGTGCCTTTCTACCATAAGATGATAACATTATTTAAAAATGGACATAGATATTAAAGTTTTTTTTGTCTTTATTTTCCAGCAATCTGTCTAAAGGACATTTAGCGAGAGGTTATGATTGTTTATTGGTCTTGGATGGTATACGCCCATTGACTTATCCATATATTATTTAATTGCTCATGTGTTAAGCAGGTCTTGTGGCGCTCTTCTTTTTAGTCTCTAGAAAGTTGTTTTTGTCCTCATTAGTTCTGATGCTAGCTTAGAATGTCTCTGGATTCTCTATCTAAAACTTCAGTCTGTCCTTGGTGTAATTTTTTATTGATGAGATTTTTAAGTCTCAGTGTATTCTAAGTAAAAATAGTAATGGAAAAGACAAGCATCATTGCTATTTAATTCAAACGATGCACATATAATTATTTTTTATTACAACTATGATAGTAAAGAATAGTAATTAATTACCTTCTCATGAAAAGCAGATATAAGCCAGTACTCTGCTTGCAAATTATCTCCTTTCTTGTCAACTCCAATGTAATGGAGTATATCCGGGTGGTCCATCCTTGGAAGTCTGTAGATTTCCTGCTCTGCCAACCAGGATTGTTTGTCTTGCAGTGGGAAGACTTTTACTGCCACATCACGTTGGCCTAGTTTCGCTCTCCAGACTGCCCCAAATCTCCCTCGGGCCCTCACTTCGCATAATGTCAACTGGCTGACAAGTCCAGCACCTTCATTCTCCATTCCGGCACCAGCTGATGGAGGCCTAGATAGTGACACCTCAGCACTACCCAACTCAGCAAATGAGTTGTCTTTACGTCTCCTATACAACATGTAGCAACCAACTAAAACTATAAAGAGGATGAATAGTGGTGTTAAAGTGTACACAATAATTGCTGTAGTGTCATCCTCTGTGTTTGGAAGCACTGACGCTGGAACTCTTTCTGGAGGAGCCTCTGTTTGTGGTGGTATACCAGCTTCTTGGCCAGGGAAGGTTAAGTTTTCATTGCACATGTCGCCTTCGCAGCAGCAATGGAGAAGAGGCAGTTTAGTATTGTGAAGTCTGCAGCTTGAAGTTCGATCGTTGCAGGCGACTGTATCAAGAAAACAGCCTTTGACTTTCGGTGTTGCTGTGTTGGTAACATTGTCAAACAACCAGAGTACAAAGCAGTGACTATTTTTGTCTGCTTCAGCAGGTTGACATTCCTCCTTAATGACTTCCTGGACACAGATGGTAGTGTTAGTTGGGTCACATTGCAGAGGTTGGGTAGCGTTGAGGAATTCGCAGTAGCGGGTCTTGATGCCACCTTCTTTTGGTCGGGGTGGGAGGTTCTCATCTGTAGGTGGGGCTGCAAGTGTTTCATAGACACCTAGAAGAGAAAATGTAGGATTCAATTCAATAAGGTATTACTTTTAGAGTAACAGTCATAATTTTACAAATATTGGTGGTAGTCTAGTGCAAAGTTCCCTGTGTTATACTATCATATTACCTAATCAAACATAAGTAAGGGTGTATCATCATCATCAGCCAAAATATGTTCACTGCTGAACATAAACCTCCCCAATAGAATGCCATTTTTGTTGGGCTGTCCATTGGGGGATTTGCCATAATCACCACACTTGGCAGGCATTACACTGAAGTTGGCAAACCTGCATCACAATTGCACGCCAACTGCACAAGTTTACTTGCAGTTGCTTTCCAACTATACCACTATCATGCAGACAGTATACAGTCAGTCAGAAGTTTTGATGCAGTTGTGGTAAACTACATTATTCCACCTAGCATGCAGTCCATCAGTGCACTCTAGAGAACCAGTGTATTAATTGCACACAACACTGAGCATTGCACGCCACACAACTGAAGACTTTGGATTGTTGAATACAGCAAGTTCAACGGTGCAGATATTCCAAAGGCTCAGGTGTTTATGTTGCTGCTGTTGATCATTTAAGTGAGCTGTCTGTGTCTGCTTCAGACAATGTTTTACTAACAAGTTAATTGCTAGAACTGTTTTGTGTCTCTCACACTGAATAGTTAGACCGTGAGTGGAGCTAGTTAGCACCACGGCCTCCTAACCTAAATCAATCGAGGTGCTCCAACATTTTCAAAAGTCACTCGCAAAAGGGAACCGACAAATTTTCACACCTAACAGATTTTTTCCATAGCATCCCCTTTTGTACACCCTAACCCTAGCCTTTTCTAACCAGATGACTATGGGTCAATAATTTATACTTTACGATTTAATGTTTACAGCAAGTAAAAAATGTATATCAACAATACAAAGAGCATAACTAAATCAAAAGCATGATAACAAACCCCTTTTCATACGAACTTTAGTGCAAAAAAGATCCAGACATAAATCTTTCCACATAACAGCGGAATTTCTCCACTTTCCAAATATAGATTTTGTCAAATTCTTTTTTATTTACAGGGTATGCTACTGTGTTACTAGTACTCACCCAGCAAAAGGAATATTATCCGAAATACGAGTCTTGGAGTCATCGTGAGTAGCATGGCGCAGGCGGCTCAGGTCCCGCCAGTCAGCCCTACCGACCCGTCGCAAACCTGTGTTATTTTTATACACGGCCCCGACATCAAATGTCTATTTAGGAAATCTGAAGTACATAGCACAAACAACGCACATCCGAATATCGGTAACAAAGACTCAATTACATAGCAGACACACCGGTAATACTTCGAAAGGAGAACTATGAACTAGTTCAATCACTGTGATTGTGTTAATTACAGTGATTTAATTACAAAAATCCGAAAATAAACAGATTTCACAATGGAAGTACACAGCTTCACTTTTTTGACAGATTTAGGGATGTGTTGAATTATAGCGGGACGTGTCGACTATTCCTGGTATGTGTACTAGTTTGTATTAAACTAAACTAGTATTTGACAGACAGTTTACGGTGGCGAGTCCGAGAAGATATTGATAACTCAAAGATATTAACCAAAGCCCCAAACGTCCGAAATCCAAATTTTTTTCAGTAAGTACTCGTAGCAAATTAAAGACACATTATCATAGTTCATTAAAAAAAAATTTCACATGCTAGAGTATTCTAGAACATTTTCTGGAAAAATCTGGAATTTTCTATAAAAGTTCTCAAACGCACTTAACGCCATTCAGCACAATCTATCTAGAGTTTATATGAGCCGTACAATGTGTTAGAAAGGGATAGAAGTACTAATCACACATTTTTACTTTAACTTGCAAGTGCAGGCCAAGGGCTATCTACCACTGCAACCTTGAGTGGGTTATGGAGAAAAGGCTGGACATACATATATACACTTTACTTTTACATATCTAATAGATTTTGAACGCTTCTTAGAAGCTTGGCCTCTGTATGGTTTCTTTACTCCATGGTAATACGGGCGTCGTGTCGCCGGCTCAGCCTGAAGGGAAGAAGTTAAAGCGTTTTTTCCGTAAAAACGGCTTAGTCGACAAATCTATTTCGTATCTTTCATTTATTTATTTATACTATTACTACATTTAAAATGATTAAAATTATTGACCTCCTAGTTATTGCTATTTTTATATGATTTATTTTATAATTTTGATCTCTTTTATAGTTTTGCCAGCTATGAATAAAATCAACGAAATAAGTATAAGTATAAATAGTATAAATAAATGAAAGGTATGAAACCTATATCCGAACCTATATAACGTTGTCTCAAGTCAAAAATAGCCTATGTCTTTCTCCGGCTCCGAGCTTTGTTGCAACTTCAAAGAAGGACAAACAAACACACTTTCACATTTATAATATTAGTTGATATATATTCAGCACACCTTACGGCCTATGACCAAAAAATTACTTAAAAAGCAAAGTTGGTCCTTTCTTGAATTAACCCAAACTGCGTGACCCATTTTTTTTATACAATTCTTACCCCCCTCCCCCCTCGGTGACCACCCGTAGTATATGCTAAGCTCCCCTCCCCCTCTAGTTTTCATGTAGTAATGCATAAATATGGTTTCAAACCAATTTTTGCAAACAGAAAGTTAAAAGAAAAAAAATCTGCTCATATTTGTCTTTAGTAATACGGCACTTGCCACGTGAAGCCAAGAGTGCGTGTATTCCTATAATTACAAGTGAAAAAAATATTACCAAGAAGAAAAAACTGTCAGTTTTTAATCAAACTATAAAAACTGAGCGCCATATTTGAATATAGCTCAAAAAGAGCGAGTTTCCCTAGAGGATATTGACTACGTGACGAAAACCTATTTTGAATACCCCCTTCCCCCTAAACGGGTCACATAGTTTGGGTACGTTCCCTTATGAGAATTGGTCCTTTTGCGAATTAGGCATTCCGCGAATTAGTCCTTTTGCGAACTAGGCATTTAGCGAATTGGTCCTTTCTAGACTCTATAGTCATTTCACGAATTAGGCATTTGTCGATTCTAGCATATTTCACTCGGTCGACCTCCGCCTGTGGTCGCACATGTAGGTAAAAAATCGGTCATAAACGAACAACACATTTAAGACTGATTGTACAGATCCATTCCGCACATGACCAGGAGGTATTGTACTTCGGTAGAGGGGAAAGCATAAATATGACAATAGCTCTTGTTGCTTTAAGCCCGTGATTATTTTAAATACCTTTTTCATAAATCACTTTTATATCCAGTGACCAATATAACGTATCACTATTTTATGAACATCACTAGGGCGTATTGTGTACGTCATACTTAACGTTCAGCTACAATCAGAATGAGGATATGAAACAACGCTCTACAGGATTACCTTTTGTCTCTTTCTTATAAATATTTTTTTATTTGCCCATTTTAGCGCGTGCTACACGGGTACGGGGCAATTTGATTGCCATGCTGCCGATCCGATCGCCCATTCCAAATCAGCAATCAGATTTGTATATTGTGGAGGCAAATCGGGAGTCGGGACATCGCGCCGGTCCCTAAATCGTAGACGAAAACGGGGCCTGATCGCCTGAGGTCAAATCGGTCATATTAGCGTCAATCTAGGGCGAGAAATTATAATGGTGTAGAGAGCAATCGGGCGATTTTTCTAGGAAATACTTAAGTATCTGTTCGTCGGTGGGCTCCTATGAATCGTACTATATTCTATCTAGCGGTGAGTGCGTCCCGTTACATAACGCCGGTATAACTAAATGCCGCTAAAATCGTCTTGCGGCACTGAGTTATGTTATGAGTCTCTGGTTGACTCAGTCTGTGTACGCTTGAGACTTAGACCTTCAGGCATGAACGAATTTAATGGCTTCAGGGTAAGGGTGGGTAGTATGGGCAACTAATTCGGTATGTTGTATTACTGGATAGATGAGACCAATCATCATCAGCGTATCAGCGCTTAGACGTTCACTGCTGAACATAGGCCGTCCCCAGTGCCGTAACTTACTTATAAGATCCCGGTGCGAGCTTCTAGAGCGCCCTTTAAAAAATGCCCACCAAGATAATTTGTGCGCCCCTCCAAGGGCCTTTGTGCTTGGGCACCGCTGCTGGCACCGCCCTAGATACGGCACTGGCCGTCCTCAATGAAAGTTAGGACACCCCGTCCTCCGCCCTCTGCATCCAGGTGATTCCGGCCACCTGTATCAGGTCGTTGGTCCATCTGGCGGCGGGGTATCCCAACCTGCGCGTGCTGATCCGCGGTCGCCACTCAAAAACTTGTCTGCCCCAACGACCGTTGGGTAGTACATAGAGGTCGTTGGTCGGGCCCCACTGCCACTTTAGCTTGATACGCCTTTTGGCTATATCGGTGACCTTCGTTCTTCGTTGATCTTAGTACGTCGGTATCATATCCTTCAAAGAAACCTAGCATAGCTCTCTCCATAGTTCACTAAGCGACTTACAACTTGTGGATCAGACCCCATAGACCCATCGTCTGTGTATGTTTGTGCACATATGTTCGTCACAACACAGATGGCTAAACTGCAATCGGGACTGAAGTCGATTATTTAATTTAAATACAGTTTTTTAAAAGTTTTTATATGGTCATATAATTACAGGTAATTTCCCTTATTTCCGCAATGTTGCCAGCTTACGATTCATAAAGATGAAGAAAAATTTACTATGGTTAGATTAGATTACGTTTCCTTAAACGCAATCCCATACGTTTTGGATTTACCCATGTATACAATTCGTAACAAAAAAAACATTTTGAGATGATCACGCGGTAGTACATGTTTGCCGTAGAATGGACTAAAATATCGTCTAACGAACGGGTGTGGTGAGTAGCGTGCATTGGGGAATGCCTACATCCAGTAGTGGATGGTGATAGGCTGATGATACAAATGATGATCTGTTTTTATCAGTGACGGAGTAGGTGCAGCGATTTCTCGGCAACGACCTCAAACGTACATTATTACTAGTACTAATTGATCCAGAGATGTTAAAATTTTCGAGAATTTTATCGTTCACACAAAAGTGGGTGGCCATTATGTCATTAAAAATGAGGTGTTAACACTTTATATTCGTCCAATGCCCTCAAAAAATGGGGTTTCAAAATAACCCCCCCTCTTGGTGCACAAGTACCAACAGCATGTCAATAAATTTTTTTGTCGCGGGGAAATGCCTACTGCATACCTACCCGCCTCGGGGGGACGATTAGATTATGTCGGGATCGCATCGACTAAAACCCCGCGGTGGCCGGCTCCGAAACACAGATGAAGGAGAGACACCGGGATCAATACATATTGCATTCCAGTGTCCGTCCCCCGTGCGCCTTGCTGCTTGCACTCGGCGGCGACGAAGTCCCTCACCCTGCACCCTCGCGGTGCTTGCAACAATAACGAGACCACCCCGTTGCTGCCGCCTTCCCCGGGGACGCGTAGAATGGGTGCACAGAACCCCCGCTCCGTACACCCGCATCCCCGGTGACCCTTTTCAGTCGGCTTGTACGACAGGCAGGGGATACCGTGACTGCATTCCTCGCCCCAGCCCACAGAGCCGACGGCATGTCCATAAGACAGCATGTTGCAAGTACCAAAAATAGCTCTACCTTCACTGGTTATTATCATCAGAAAGGCAGGCCTATGTAAATCAATGTCCACGATTTTTTTAATTTCACAGCTATAATATTAAATAGATTAAGCCTTGCCTTATAAACAATATTGATTTTAGATTTCTATAGAAGTTATCGATCTGTCGTCAAGGTTGTCATCAGTGATAAGTGGCATGCAGTGGCGCCTTTTGCACATTATTATTGCATGAATTATTAAGCGGTACTCAGGAGCGTAGTTCTAGCTATGGGGGGCAAAGTTGTGAAATATCTCGGGGCTCCATCCTTCCTTCTTCATTTAATTGTTATAATTGCCAGGATTTGAACATCATGAACGTGAGACGAGCATCAACTTGTGATATTGCCAAGAGCCTTCTAGATAAATAATGTAATGAATAAAAATGTAAACTTCGCGTGTCGGTACATTGAAGATATTTGCAACAAACAATTGGGGGGTCTAAGGACAAAGATAATATATACTAGAGTAAGGATAAGTAATAGAACACATTCCAATCATTTTTGAAATTTATCTTTGTTTGTCCGTTAGTTATTTTGTGCACGCATCACTTGATAACTACTGAACCGATTTTGATTGACTTTTCAAAGAACATAGGGCTTAACTCGGAGTAACATATAGGCTTTATTTCATCACAATCGGTTTACTCAAAAAGAAGTTATGGAAGTTATTTTTAGTTTTCAAATACATTAGTAGACCAGGTAAGGTTAGTATGCAATATAATATAACAAAGAAGTATAATTTTAATGTTCTGTAATAAGTATTCAGATTGCGATGAGTTTGGACTACATTTGGAGCTGTATAGTGGGAGTAGGAGTGGGTTGGGCGTGGGAGCGGGGCGGGGCGGGAGCGGAGGCGGGAGCGGAGGCGCGAGCGGAGGCGGGAGCGAGGGCGGGAGCGGAAGCGGAAGTGGGAGCGGAAATGGGAAAGGGAGCGGATTCTGTAGTCCACGCGAGCAAAGCTAGTTACTATAATAAAACCTGTGTTATATATAGCAACTGAAATCTTCATTATCCATCATAGGGCATGTATAGACGAACGACAAAGGTCGAACAGTGGTTACGTGTGAAAAGCATAATCACATCACAACCACAGAACGGCGGTCGCGTTCCCTACAAAAAAGTACAAAAGTACTAAACTACCTTCAGGGAATTTACCTTTAAATATTGAAGTTAACAAATTTTAGTTAAGCTTTAAAAGAATACTTAGCTTTTTGTATGAAATCCTAAGGAAACCCGTTCGGTGCGTCCGGAGTGCAATACGGTGCTAACCAATGTGCGTTCATTATGAAATTATCCCTTCATAGATTTTAATTTAGTTATAGTATTATTCCATTTCTTGGACACCTAGCTACGTCACTGGCGAATAGGTACTAGCTATCTATTGTGTTACTGCTATAGATTTTTTATTCATACCTTACCCTTGCACTTCAGAATTCAAATTCGAGTCTAAACCGAATACCACTTCAGCGCCACCCTCGTCGTGAGTACCACTGCAGTGATAATAAAAGTCTTGTGATAAGGAGTGCCTCATTTGTGTGTATAGTGTCTCGCCAAAAACAAAAATTGCTTGCGCGATAGCTGTCAAAGGTACTTACATAAACAGAATGTTGGCGCTTGGCGTCCATTGCTTGACTTAGGCGTTCCTATACCAGAGGCCCAATCCGTAATACCGCCTGTCGGATAATATCCGTCTAACTACAAAGCCATTTTGTATCTCTAACGGCAAGCGCGGTACCAACTCTCAAAAAAGGTTGTGGTCACATGGCCTCGCTCACGGTCGATACACTGCATTCCTACAAAGGGGACGTTCATAAAATGTATAACGCCCCGGCCAAGATATTGTTTCTTAATTTTATTAAGGCATTGGATATAACATCAGCATATCGACCTCAATCAGGGTTGTGGCATGCCCATTGTGGATTCGCGTTTGTTTAAACGTGTCTATGATATACCTCTTCTGATAAGAGTTTGGCGTCTAAATACGATAGCTAGACGCTAAACGCTTATCCAAATATATTACACTAGCTTTTGCCCGCGACTTCGTCCGCGTAGGTTTCGATATTTAATTTACACATTTTGAATTTCAAAATAGATACTTTCGCCTTTATAATATCAGTGGGATGACCCCTTAGAGAGTATAAAATGGATTTTTTAGCAGAAATGCTTACGCAGCCTCCTGCCTCGTGGTCCTCCGCCATCTTCATCCAGCAGCGTCCGTCTACCGTCTTTAGTTCGTCGGTTTATCTGGTGCGGAGCATCCCACACTGCATGTACAGTCCGTCTCCACTGCAGAACCTACAGACCTCGTCTTCCCCTATCGGTTCTACCACTTCAGCACGTTCATTTCGGGGACATAACTTCTCCGTTAGGTGTCCGCATTGCGTGTTATAATTCTTTAAAGAATTTCTGAGCATAAACCTCCAAAATCAAAGAGTGATTAGATGAACCGGCGCTGCGAGCTGGAAATTACACATTACACGCAATCGATTAAAAAGTTGTTAATTTGCAATTAAGTATCAATACACTTCGATTTAAAAATACCTAATGTGGTTTACGTTCTTATCGGTGCTTGGTGCAGCCTTATTGATCTAGGAACATTTATTATATTATATTATATATTTATCCGAGGCTTAAAAAAATACGACTGCCAAAGTTGCAATTTAACAACCACAGGCAGACCCTTGTGACATTCTACTATTCTTCGGAATGTGGTGCAAAATTGCCTCCACGCCCACACTTGCGGAAATACAACTAACAAGTCAGAGGGCCTCTACCCCTCCACCTACCAACACATGACCTTTTCTTGTCAGTCGTACTGTGACCATGGAAGATACAGCTTCATTGTATATATATATCGGAAGCTCCGAATAGGTACACAAATTCCTAATTAACATCCTAGTCACTTTAAAATTATTGTTTCCCTGTAGTTTCTGTTTTTTAACTATACAATAAATCAATACTGATACGTTAAGTACACCAAGGAGTGGAGACCACGGATTGGCACGCGCATGGTGGGACGCCCCGCCGCCATATGGACGGACTACCTAAAGAAGGTGGCCGGAAGCGGCTGGATGCGGAGGACGGAGGACCGAGTGTGGTGGCGTTCATTGGGGAAGGCCTATGTCCAGCAGTGGACGTCTAAAGGCCGACATGAAGGAAGTACACCAAGTCCAGCTGTTCAGTTGCACTTAGACTAATTGCGTTAATTTGCTAATTCATTTGTGTCCCATTCAAACTTACCACTAATACCCATTTGTATGTATATATACACGAAAACCAATGACAAGGTCCGCCGCAATTATGTAATTAAGACATCGTGTATCATTGGAATAGAGTTGACTTTATTAGCCGCTAAACATGTGCACCTATCAAACGAAACTGCTCAGTTGATAACGTTTTTCAGTTGTTACATGGACATCCGCAGCGGTGGTCGCCATGGCGTCTACAGATTTCCGCGTCTCTTTCGACGGAAAAAAATATGACTTGAAACAATTCCTGAGCGACCACCCCGGCGGAGTGAATACGCTTAAAACTTACAAGGGAAAGTCTATACTGCAGGCGATGGAAAAGTTCGGGCATAGTACGAGTGCGTATCACATGTTAGACGACTTCAAAGTGGACGGTGATGAGTTGAAAGACAGTAATTTGACGGGGAGAGTGAGTGAAAACGGACGGATTATAACGAACGAGGAAGCGGGGCGGAAAGTTGAGGAGATCAAGTTTTTGGAAGAACTGGAGGTACTATTTCTAATAAATAAAACTGTATACTTTGCGCGTCTGTATACTGAAAATGTTTGAAAACAATTGCGGTGATGAATGGTTTAGATTTTTGTCTGTTTGGTTGATTGTTTGTGCATGCATCACGTAAA
This sequence comes from Esperia sulphurella, assembly GCA_947086405.1. Classification (NCBI taxonomy): domain Eukaryota; kingdom Metazoa; phylum Arthropoda; class Insecta; order Lepidoptera; family Oecophoridae; genus Esperia; species Esperia sulphurella. The sequence goes on from OX352261.1 coordinate 3,028,812, forward strand.
ACATAAAAACACGGAATTGTTCTAGGTTTCAGAAAAACATAGAGCACACTCAGAAAAAATATTAAAGGGACAGGGGTTAGAAGGGGGAGGGATAGAGAAGGGAGGGAGATGGGAGAGCGAGGGAGGGAGATATTTATTTACACATCTGTTTGTGGTTTTAGCTGTATGCTATGTATCAAATTTTTTAATTGTCTTTTTTCATTATCTTTTGAACATGTCCAAGGCTATGGCACACTTATAAAAACGGCATCAGTATGTTTTTCAGTGGTCTGCGCGTACGAAGTCTCGGGCACAGTTAATGAGTTAATGACTATGCATCGCATAGAAGTAGACAGAAGACAGACAACATTAGGAGCGATATAATTGTGTCAAATTTTAACCTGCAGTGGATTTATAGAACAACAGAATTCCATTAATATTAGTTATTTACTTTAATATTGGTCACAAAACGCTTGACTAGTCCCATTTGGGCTGTGGTATCGACACTACAGAATGCATCGTGTATCACTGTTCAGGTACAGCTTTTGGAGCGAATAGTTGAATCAGCTATTGCAATAAGGGCAAGAGTGTGCTTTGAGCAGGGGCGACCCTAGGCGGTGCGAACGGTGCGACCGGGGGGCGCCGAAAATGCACAGCTAGATCGCTTCCGCAAAAAATAAAACCCAAAAGTACCTACATTATTGTATAATAAATCCTACTTATATTATAAATGCGAGAGTTTGGATATTTGGATGTTTGTTATTCAATCACGCTTCAACCAAAGAACCGCTTGGGATGAAACTTGGCACACATATAGGTTAGGTCCTGGAACATAAGGACATAGGATAGTTTTTATCCCGAAAAAACATCTCAATCTATGGAAAATACATAATAATTTGTGACGATAAGTTGTCCACGCGGACGAAGTCGCGGGAAACAGCTAGTATTTAATAAAAACTTTTTACGAACGAATGAAATGAAAGTTTTTATTTCGGAAAACAAAATTATCCATTATTGTTAGTATGAAAGTTAAGAAAACGATCTGAGTATCAAACAATTACATTTCTAAAAATTAAACTATTATACTACCTATATTATCATTAAAGGTCGAAATTATTACTGAACTGATTTTTTTATGTATGTTATCTTCAGTCTCTTTGTATGTACGTACAAAGCATTTCTATAATGGGGGGGCACGATGAGATCATATCGCACCACCTAAAAAGCTAGGTCCGCCCCTGGGCCTGAGCGTTTTTACTACTACTATATTTGACTCTACACTGGTCGATAAATATGAGGACTGTTCTAAAGTAATGAACAAATAATATTAAAACCAGACAGCAACAAGGATTTGACCACCTCGTTGGCCTAGTGGCTTGGTGGTTACACTTAAACGTATTTGATACTAAATGTCACTCAAGATTTCATTTATGCTACCTCCTTTGGCTTCCGATTTTCTTACCTTCGTGTAGATAGCCAAAGCCATGGGAGTGACAAACAAAACAACAAGCTTACACACCCTCAGTTTTATGGCAGATCGATCACTCGTAAGTCGGAAACACAATCTAATAACATTCAATGAACGAAGTAAGGGGTGGGAGCGCTCCATTATATTTAGAAACGTTTTGCAAAGAAACTATTTGATTAAGAGATGGCGCTGATGGAGCAGAGATGTTATCTTAGAAACCACTCGATTTGGCGGGATAAGTAGCGTTCTAGTTTCTAATTCAGGATATAAGCTGTTATTAATGTACGAAATCGTTTCGGTCAAACATTCTTTTTTCGCCTTAAAAAAATTGCTATTCTAAGTCAGTGTACAATAAATTATCAGCATCGATACATTTAATAATTAACCTTATTTGACATTTTATTGAACAAGCTGTTTTATTCAACTAATGATTTTTAAATTACAATTTTAATAACCGCGTGAAGTGAAGTGTATTTAATTTGTTTGCATATGTACCACAAATAGGCGGTAAAATGTGTGGAGCCTTTATATTATTTACCACATTTTATGTAAATTAAGAATTACTTATTAAACCAAATGAATCATTTCTGATACTAAGTACCTAAATCTTGTATTTCATTTCAAAACACAATAATTCTGTTGTACCTATCCACGCGTGCGGAACCGCGGGCACGGCTAGTATATAAACAAGAAATAGTTTTACTGTAATCTTAAAATTATAATATTGACAAAATGAAGTCCGAAATTGAAATCCCCGGATGGAAATAGATACTACCTACGTATCTCTGTTAAAAGAAATCCTGCAAAAAAAAAGCAACAATGGAAGGTTTGGTCTCAGTCTAATCGTCTGTCATGACTGTCAGTTTTGTTGCTGTTACTTATTTCCCCCATTCACCTGGCCTTGACCTACTCCAAAGTCCTGCACGATTAACTAACTTAATATTATTTAGGCGAAGAGTAAATGTTCGTTTGTATGTTGATCAATCATTACATGGCTGAATATTGATTGTATTAAAATGTGAGGTGCATCGGGCAATTTAAACTAGGGGGCATGCAGAGAACAGAGTTTATAACTTTATATTATATATATTTTTTATTTATATAACACTAGCTGTTGCCCGCGACTTCGTCCACGTTAACATCACAAATTATTATGTATTTCCCGTAGATATGAGATGTTTTTACAGGATAAACACTATCCTATGTCCTATTCCAGGACCTATCCTATATGTGTGCCAACTTTCAACACGATCCGTCCAGTGGTTGAAGCGTGATTAAGTAACAAACGTCAAATATCCAAACATGCAAATATCCAAACTTTCGCATTTATAATATTAGTAGGAAATAGGATTAGATAGATTTTCGTAGTGAGGTTCATGCGCTGTTATTCTTTACCGTAACCACTAAAAGTTGACTAAAAAGAATATATTTAATCATTTTATCAATGCAGAATCTGAGCTAGGACCAGATACGACCAGGACAGGACGTATCTAATAAATATGAACGTAAACTTCGCGTGTCTGTAATATTTTTATTATAGTTATGATATTATTATTATTATTTTGTAGTATAATCTATACTTTTAACCGTAATGAAGAGATCCGACGAAGAACGAAGTGATCGACATAGCCGAAAGGATTAGCAAGCTGAAGTGGCAGTGGGCGGGCCATATCTGTCGCAGAACCGACGGCCGTTGGGGCAGACGAGTTCTGGAGTGGACACCGCGGATTGACACTCTCAGGGTAGGACGCCCCGCCGCCAGATGGACCGACTACCTGAAGAAGGTGGCCGGAAGCGGCTGGATGCGGGAGGCGGACCACCGAGTGTGGTGGCGTTCATTGGGGAAGCCCTATGTCCAGCAGTGGACGTCTAAGGGCTGACATGATGATGATTCTCTGGCATGGTGCATGTCTCGACTCGACGAGTAACGTTTGGATAATGGATACATTATTTATGATTATAAAATGAGTTTTTACACATGTTGTCAGCGGTAATAGTAATTGAAATAATCTATTACTCAGACATAATAACATACCTACATAATAATCCGTCTGTGACAACCTACAGCATATAATTATCACAACACAGTACAATAGAAAGTTCCGATCTAAACGGGGCTAAACTCCAAAACTATATTGAATTGAATAAATGATGATTCAAATTTATTGAAAGTTATTTACCTACCTATAGAATTGTTTAATTGAGTAATATTCGCACACAATACATATTTTTACTAATTAAAATAAACTTGATACGATTTTAGACGTAGCGTTTTATCCGCCTGTAAGTCGTCAGTCGCCTGATAACTCTTAAAACCGCTAGATCAATTGCCTGGTAAACACAGGAAAGTTACGGAAAATTCAGTTCTTTTTAATAAATAAATATCTCAGAGATTCACACCAATTATCCAGTCCCAAACTAGGCAGAGCCTGTGCTATGGTTACTAGATAACGGATACACATACTTAAATAAATATATAAACATCCAAGACTTGGGTACAAATATTCATATTCATCATACGAACATTTGCCCCTAGCGGGATTCGAACCCACAACCTCCGGCGTGGCAGACCGAGAGCAACCCCTTTTCACCACGGAGGTCGTGTTGTCGTCGTTTTCCGTGGATACTAAATATCTTTATTGTGGAAATATCTTTATCGTGGATCATAGGTATAGAAAATATTACATGTCATAGAGCTCAGCTATGTCCCGCCACGTGGGCATACAACATTGTGTCGCAGTAAAGCATGCATTTAAAAACAAAGTTACAAAAAAAATATTTAAGAGTATATTAGATACAAATTGAAACCTTAAATTGAACCGTCGCCAAGAAACAGTAGTCGATAAAAAAAATTACGTGTATAAATGTACCAAGTGTACTCATATGCAATAAATGATTTTGACTTTGACTTTGAAATTCTTCCAAACTATAATAACATGTTTCTGTCAACAGATCGTGGAGCTTTTTTATAAATAAATTAATCTCATCTTCATCTCGTATCATTTTAAGGATTTTATTAAATAAATCCCTAAAACGATAACGATAATAAAATTGATAATAAATAATTGACCCTCCACCTCCCATGGCCTTTCGAAATCTAGGTCATACAGGCCGAATCACGGGGGAGGTGCCCGGTACTTGCTCAGGTGCTGTTTGTGGGACACCCTGCTTGATCCCCCTACAAATAAAATAATACTGTCGTTTGCCCTCTGTACGACAACTCCCCCCATTCAGGGGCGCGACATCACGATGACGGCTTCGTCGTCGGGCTGCTCAGTCAGTCTGTCGAGTCAAATTCAGTTAATACAGTAGGATAGATACGTAAATAGATATCACTCATATGTTTTTTTTCTATTTTTTTCCTTTTTTTCCCTCTTTTCGTTTCTTTTTTTTTCTTTTTCTTTTCCTCACCCTCTTTTTGATATATAAAAATAATTGACCCGTTAGTTTTGTTTGTATGGATGGGGTACACTTTATCAATTTTTTTATGTAATACAATTACACGTAGAAGATGATGGCTAAGTAACTTAAAGTAACACGAGGCCGTAGCGTTATCTTCCGATGTCAATATCCTGTCATTTTTCGCGGGGAATCCCCATCCACGCACTCTTCCATCACCAGACCTACAGGCGTGGCGACCTCATCCTTATGTAGTAGACACACCACGCTCTCGCACGAAGCGTTTCGCTTCCTCTTTCATAATGCGAACTGCTAAGAAATGGAACTTCCTGCTAGATTGGGTATTTCCGGACGAGTACAATTTTGATATTTTTAAATAAAGAGTGAATAGACACCATCTGGGTAAGCGCGCTCCACCGTAGGCCTCATCATCACTTACTATCAGGTGAGATTGAGGTCAAGCGCAAACCCATCAACAATAAAAGAACACCATAGTGTTAGCAAATAGCAAAATAATATCACTTCATTTGCGTAGTACGCATCGCCGCGTGATAGTCTGACAGCTGTCATAAAAATATCATATGTTTTATGTTCAGGACTATTTGCTATGATTGGAAACCAGAGTAACCTCCTTCGTGCATTTTCCACTACTTTGACATTGGCGGAACTATTGTGCCTTATAAGCATAATAACAAAGGCCATAAATAAAATAATTAAAAAAAACTATTTGCTGTGGTCGGCTTTAATTAACGACGATTTCACGTTTTGTAATAAAAAGGTTGCTGGGACACGCACGTCTTATTTCTAAATTAAAAACCCCGAGGGCTAGTCTTTTTCAATAGTGAGTAGAGAATACTAAATAAACAGAATATACAGAAGCGACACTCTCCTCGTTGCCCGCAAAATGGATCACGGCTGGCATTACGCGCTAACGAGTCTAATTCTCTTAAATACCTAAAATGCAAATTACCCGTGAAAATTAATGAAAAGTAGCGGGAAGTGTCATCGTGAATTGAAATTGAATTGAATATTGGGTAGGTTGCTGGTGCATTGAATACCCATATAGTATAGTGTGACCCTCGTCACCGGGGCCGGGGGGCCGAAAATGTTTGTGCAGTAGGACGACCGGTAGGAAAAAAACTCCAGCGTTTCAACCACAAAGGAACGAAGGTCATAGGATGTGGGGCGTATAGGTATGTAAGTACACACATACCGAATATTTTCTACCGATAACTAATTTATTAATCTTTATTAGTCTTTATTTGTTAATCGACTGCCGACGGAGGTTGCGGGTTCGAATCCCGCTAGGGGCAAATGTTCGTATGATAAATATGAATGTTTGTACCCAAGTCTTGGGTATTTATATATTTATTTAAGTATGTGTATCCGTTATCTAGCAACCATAGCACAGGCTCTGCCTAGTTTGGGACTGGATAAGTGGTGTGAATGTCTGAGATATTTCATCATCATCATTAGGTTATTTTTGTCTCCATTGCAGGAGCACAACCCTCTCTCATCTACCGGAGACAGATGGATTTGGCCTAAACTCCCCGCACTGGCCTGACGGGTTGGGGAAGCCTGATTGATGTTTTATAATGTATTCCCTTAGTCGCCTTGTACGACATCCACGGGAAGAGTTGGAGTGGTCCTATTCTACTCTATCGGAATATCGGTAATATTTTCTACCGATAACCAATTTATTAATATTTATTATTTATTTATTAGTCTTTATTTATTAATCGACTGCCACGTCGGAGACTGCGGGTTCGAATCCCGCTAGGGGCAAATGTTCGTATGATGAATATGAATGTTTGTATCCAAATCTTTGATGTTTATATATATTTTTTAATTACAATATGAGTTTCTGTTATCTAGTAACCATAGCACAGGCTCTTCCCAGTTTGGGACTGGATAATTGGTGTGAATGTCTGACATATTTATTATGAGTGACTCATAATAAATATGTGAGACATTCACACCAACATATTATTTTATTATCAGACATTCACACCAACATATTATTTAAAAATGAATAGGTATAACTATCATTGTTGGACTCTTTTCAACCGACTTCAAAAAAGGAGGAGGTTCTCAATTCGACGGTATGCTTTTTTTTGTATGTTTGTTACGCGATTACTCCGCCAATTCTGAATGGATTTTGATGGTTCATATTTTTTGTGAATTCTGTTCTGTCGTAGAACTAACAGTATAACGCTGCAGACTATCGAACGGCGGCACTGAGAGATAGAAGCTATAAGTTAGAAAGAGAAGCACTATGTTGTTGACGTATAATGTTGTCTCTCTCTCTCGATCGACTATGTTTGGGCGCTGGGTACCATAATTTACGCACACACACAGATGTGTACGGACAGGCTGGTGATCAGTACTGCTGGAAAATCTTATCGGAATAATTATCCGATTTCGATGTTATAAGTATGGAGTCTTGGCAAATGTAGAAAAAGCTTCCCTACAAATTGGTCTACAAGAATATGATCGAGATGGGACACGTTTTCTATGGATTAAAGATCTTAATAAAGAACCATCAAAACACAATTTGCTACATCTTAGATTCACCCGGGTTCCATTGGTGTTCCTGCTCTAGATAATTAAATCTGTCCGCTCTTGTATGGACTGCCGCTAGATGCGTGCTTGTATACGCTGTCTTCCTTCCAAATTTATGCAAACGAAGCACTTCTCGGATCGACTGAACAAATTGGTCATAGTTTCATCAAGGTACATCTGTCTGAAGTAAAATATAGTTAGGCGTGTCAAGATTGTATTAGCTAATTCACGCTTTGCTAAATTGACACTAAACTAGATTTGTGGTGTTATCGCGTGCTCTTTGTAATGTGCGCTACACACCGTCAGATCTAGTCTTATGATCTGGTCAGACATCGTATCCATCACTTTGTACGACTGTCGTCTTCGCTCATAGGTACGATCCCGGCACTACCAGTTGCCAAACATGTTCAAACTGACCTAATCTGGTGCTGTCACATTGCAATGCTTGCCAGATATTTGTAAAATCGACCAATTTCCTATCTTAAGACTGAATAGGAAAGCATGGTCATCCAAACCTGGTCAGTTTCGCAATGTGTAATGCCACCTTTATTGGTTCATTATAACCATTTTCATTGTCAACGACACCACTAAACGACACCATTTACAACGTTTTTGACATCCCAGTTGTGTCATTGAGTTATACTTGTCCAGGAAGTCCAGATAATTCAAATATGGTCCGTTTCGCAAACTTTTGCATAACACTGTCATTCTACATCATGGCGTAGTAGACCATTGAGACGCGGTATGACTCATAGAATTTTTTCGGATGGATTTAGACTATGAGAACCAATATCTTGTTAATCATATGGGGTCGTGTGTAGTCACCCATAACTAGGTGATGATATTAATTTAGTTAAATGTATTAAGGTACCAGGTGAGCCGTTCCAGCTGTTCTTATCTGTCAGTCTATATCTAATGTTATAAAGAGAGATTTGCTAGATATTTGGGGTTTGATGACACTATTTTTATAACTTTGACAGTTATTAAGGTAATGTCAGGGTTTTCATTTAGTTAAATAAATCTTCTTCCTCTTCTTTGTCGTTCCCTCACTGCTGAGGTCGCGACCGTATACAATGCGCCTCCACGCATAGCGGTCATTGGCCAGCTGCATTGCTTCGTATAAGGATCCGCCAGCCACCCTCCTTACCGGGTCTGACCACCTCGTCGGAGCTCGTCCTTGGCACGCCTGCCCTCCACTAGTCCCAGGATTATGAGCTTCTCCAGGTCGTGCTAGGGAGACCGCACAACGTGACCGAAGAAGCTTAGAGTCGTTAAATAAATAAAAACGTGAACATAAGTTAGAAAATCGAGTTTATTAGGAAAAGTCGTTGATTAAGTCCTCGGTTGAGGTCGCACTTGAACTGTCCTTGTTTAATTTAATTTAATTTAATTACTCTTTATTGCACCATAAAAAATACACCAGTACAATATTATAGTAGGTTGCATTAGGTCTTATCATTATCACTAAAAGCGATTCCTTCTAGACAACCTTGGGTTGTAAGAGGGTGTAAGAATAACAGAGAATTACGTTGTGCAGTTTAATAAAAAAATAGCAATATGGTTTTTGCAATATTGATTTTTGTTGTTGTTAAATAATGTATTATAATATAATGATAATACCGCACTCTCCTTTTCGGACAAAATCTGCTACAGTACGAAGTAAATCCACCACTCCTTACTCTGGATCAGTAAGGAGTGGTGGACAATAGTTGTCCAACTCGATGGGCTGCCCGGGGTCATAGTGTTGGCCCAAATATTGGTCTTGTAGGTTAGGCAGAAGATTCAACAGTCGCAGCGTAGTAATATAATGTAGTTTGCCTAATGTGAAATAAATAAATCTCATCATGTCAGCCCCTAAATAAATTTATCTAATCTAATCTGAAGTATTTCTTATGTTTATTTATAAGTATGACCCAGATTATTAGCGTTTATGATTTTTTCCCCTTCATATCTAATCTAGACGCTGATGCTGCTAACAGACTATAGACACCTAGACCTGGCGTGGTGGTGACACCATACAAAATGGTAATACCGCCCGCAGGCTTGTACATCATATGGCAGACTGCTGGTCTGGTATAGATGATTATAGGTACCTACACCTAGTTATTACTTTACCGAAATCGGAATACGCCGCGTATTTGACGTCAGAATTAAAACAATATGGCGCCAATGCCAAACGAAAGTCGAAACCGACGATAAAATAATCCAATCAATGCTATTTATTAGTCGATTGCCTCAAACAAATAGGAAAACTTCTTTCATTAATTTGTCTCTGACTTTTACATCCTACTACGTGTTACGACAAAAAAAACTAATCTTTAACCGCTTTAAAAAGAGTCTCAAAGATAATATATGACTAGGGACTTCTACGTAGGTAACTAATTAACTTACTCTGACTTTATGTAACTTTAATTCATTTTAAATGGAGTGTAACCAACCTATGATATTCCATGTAATCGATATCAGTTCGTATTGTATTGCCAGATCGATATTTTGGCACATAACTATAGTTGCTATTATCTAATCTGTGACATATTGTCTAATTGTATCCTGCATTACATTGAACTTCATAGTTGCGTTATTTCATTTTGTTATATTTAAAATCACGATGCAAAATCGTGAACTATATACTTCTCTAAAGAGATGGGAGTTAGCAGATAAACTAGATAAAATAAATGTCTATCTAGGCTAGCTTAAACGCGCGGCTTCGTCCGTGCGGAAACATACCAGTCACGTTTTCGTAATATCCTGTATGTTAATCCAGCTGTCACTATACCAAGTTACACCAAAACCGTCCAGTGACTGAGATTGAAACAAATGATAGGTATAGAAATAAATAATAAATATATGGGGACATTTCACACACGGCAACCTGATCCGAAACTAGGCAGAGCCTGTAATATGGGTATCAGACAGCTGATATACATACATAAATACATAATATAATATATAAATAACGTCCAGTCACAAGGCAAACACAAGTGCTCATCACACGAATGTTTGCCCTGGGCGGGTTCGAACCCGCGACCCCGGGCTAAGCAGGCAGGTGTACTACCGACTAGGCTACGCGGTCGACAATAATGATATAAACACTATATTTTCAACACGAATGCTTTCTTCGTTCGGCCAGGAAGACCTGGCGACACTACGATACTTCAGGATCTTTTGTGCCAACCCCCTGTCCACCAACGGTGCCCCAAGCCCATTTGGTGGACTTCACACACGCCTTAGAATTTCTTCTTTGGCATATGCAGGTTTCCTCACGATGTTTTCCTTCACCGAATCTGTAATACTTACTCGTATGTATATTATGATTTATATATACATATATAGCTGAGCGGTTTCGTCATAGAGGAAATACGATAGATACCATAGGCCTTTTGCTCATTATAAGATTTCTTGTGTCTTATGAGAAATGTCTTATAAGAAATCCAGTCACATTGGTTGTTATATGAGACCATACATTATTACCAGATTTTTTGTATGTCGGATCAGACACCCGCGTAGAAATTTGTCTTGTCTTGTGTCTTATAATGTGCAAAAGGCCTCAATTCGTTAATAGGCGGAATGTTGCCTTTCTCATCGCTCAACATATCAATCATATAATAATATGTATCGACATAAAGTTGATAAGCTTAATAAAAACTGCTTCGCTGAAAAAAAAACTTTAAACAACGTTGAGTTGAATACATTTTGAACAGGATCGTTAACCGTGAATAGTCCTGCGAGCGCACCAATATCTTGTTCGATCGATCTATTGTACCCTTGCGCTGCCTAAACCTCGGTTCGCTCTGTTTCAAACGATTATAAAAATGATTACTTTAGCCAACTTTAGCTAATAAATGGGTTCGATTCTGAAGGCACAACGTTAAAGTTTGACAGCACTAAAACTGTTGCTATCCTTGTCACACAGTATTATGAAGATAAAGACGAAACCAATTTTAGTGCTGTCAAATTTTAAATGTGTGCCTTCGGAATCGGGCGCACTAAATGTCTATGTCCATACAGCAACAGAAACAAAAAAAAATGTCCGTTAGTTAACTATAATTTGCTTCAGTGCTGCTGTTATCTGACCGCCTGGTTTACATAGTGACTTGGTCGTTGGACTCAAGTGCCACAGATCGTGGGTTCGATTCCCAATGGGGACAGACAACTTTATACAATTTGTACATGTTGAATCTGGTCTGGATGTTATATTTGTAAATCCTCTGCACAGGAGAAAATTCTAATTTTGGGATTAGACAAATGTATGTATATGTTTGTCTCTACCCAAAGGTAGATGGAAGAAATCTCTTTTAGCGATAAGACCGGCTAGATGTACTAATGATTACTAACTTTATGCCACTGGGCCAAAGAGGCGGTAAAAAGGATTAAAAAACAAATTGGAATTTGACTTTGACTCTGCTTTCAAAGGCGGCTTTAGATAATTCTCAGAATACTGAAGCAACCGTATATATACCTATATAGGTACTAGCAAACGCCCGCGGCTTTGCCCGCGTGGAGCAAGTTTTTATTTCACGAGGGAAACTGAGCTCATGGACCGCATCAGCTGTTGACTTTGCTGCCCGAAACCCAAATTGCTGGCTGGACAGTAGGTTATTGTTTTCTAGATATTTAATAATTCTACCGTTCATAATACGTTCCAGTATTTCTGAAAGGGCAGGAAGTATAGAAATGGGGCGATAGTTTATGAATTGATCTCGATTCCCATTCTTGAAAATCGGATGTATCAGTGATTTTTTAAATACATCTGGGAAAATGCCTGTAGATAGACTAAGTTTGCAAATATGTGTAATAGGTGGAACTAGAATATCTTTGTATTGTTTAATTAGGTTTGAGGAGATTCCGTCCCAACCAACTGCACAATTATTTTTTAATCCCATAATCAGTCTTTCAACTTCTTGTTCATCCGTATCTAAAATTACAAAGGAGTTAGCCGGTGAGGGTGTGGACGACGTGGAGGACACATTGCTAAGTTTTTGTTGAATTTTTTTCTGCTAGTGTTTTGCCAACATTGTTGAAGTATTCATTAACAGAATCTACTGCAAGTTGTGGGGATTCGGCGCAGGTAAGCATAGTTAGATAGGTCTTTGGGTTTGTTCATATTTGTATTCTTTTTAATTGCTTCCCATAACTTCTTAGTGTTAGTTCCATCTTTTTGTAATTCCTTTTTTTCGTACTCCCTTTTAAGTATTTTTAAAATATTGTTGCAAAAATTTCTTTATCTGCGGTATGTTATTTTTACGGTTTAAATAAATAAATAATATACCTAGCCCGTTGTGATATACGAATTAATTTTTTATTTTTAACCAAAGCTTGCGAATGAAGGTTAACAAACAAAGAGGCAGCTGTATTTGATTCATTTATATTCAAGACATTGTTAAAGTCGATACTACGAAGAGCATTGTTTAATCCATCTGCGTTAACAACTGTTCTAGTGTGAGGGGTTGAAGCTTTGTTTTGGATACGATTGAGGCATAGTATGACAGCATCGTGGTCCGTGAGTGATGACTGCACTATGAATGATTTTACAGGTTGCTTGGTTTTTAGCATAATATGATCAAGACATGTATTTAATCTTGTAGCAGACGTATGAGTAGGCATGAGACCGTGAGACGCTATTAAATTTAAGTACTCATCCGCATTGCTATCGTCGCTACCGTGTGAGATGTCAATGTTTATATCTCCTATGATAACAACGGTCTGGAATGCCCTTAATGATGAGAGTATTGTATTAAGCGAGAAAAGAAAGTTCTTAGCATCCTTCTTAAAAAAGTGTGGACGGTAAACTGCTATAATAGCTGTTTGCGAACCAAGTTTTATTATGAGACAGTTGGTCTCAAGAAATTTGGGTTCTTCAACTGTATATTTAAGTGATGATTTGACATATGCTATCACTCCGTCATTCTGATTATAGTTATCGGTAGTGAAATGTGAGTTATATGAATTCATGTTAGGAATGGAGCCGGAACATGATAACCAACATTCCGTGAGGATAATAATTTCAAAGTCAAGATTAATGCGGGTAAGTTGGGTTGACAGACCATCGAAGTTGCAGTTGATGCTACGAATATTTTGTGATATGATTTTAGTTTGTTTGTGGGGATGTGTTACATTTAGGAGAACTTCTTCAGGGTCACAAGTTGTGGATTCAGATATATTTATGTTGTCCAAGTTATTTAAAAGTTCGTTAATGTTATCGAATTTCATATATAATAAAAAAATGTAACGATGAGGGAAAGAACCTAGCCCACAGCATAGGATACTTCCCTTTCAGACTTAAATTTAATGTTAAATAATATGTATAAATAGAGTACGGAATATAATAATATGAATTTGATAATATACATACTTGCTTTTGTTTTGTTGTGTGTATTATTTTAGTGTTGTGAGTGGGTCTCTCTCTGGTGAGTGTTGTTTTTGTGTATTGAGTGTGGGTTTATAAACAAGATTTTTGAAGTACCGTGATTTGGGTATAGTGTAGTAATAGTGTAACAAAATAATTGTGTGTTTGGGTCATAACAAAGTAAATTAACATAGTACAAGACAATTTTAAGAACATTTTTTACAAATAATGTAGGTGTAGATAATTGAACAATTAGTAATAGAAGCGATGCTAGATGTAATCACATGGGTTTCACTAAGTTAGTTAGATCCATTTCATTTTCAATCTTTTGATAAAGCTCCTTTTTAACTTTACGCAAGAATACTGTCCCACGATATATCCAAACTGAGTCGTAGCCGTTGTTCTTGGCAATTTCGCGTGTTTTGAAAAAAAGCCTTTGGGTCTTTTGTGTAAGAGTTTCAGAAACATATACTGGTACTTGAGGATGTAGGTTCAAGTTTAGGTGTCCTGTATTCAGCTTTTCTTTGGGGTATTTGTCTTTGTTGAATTTTATGACGGCGTTTAGAACTGCTTCCTTTTTCAGTATCGTTGTGAAGTTTACCACTATGGAAGCTCTATTGCTTTTTGTTTTAATTCTATATATGTCATTGATTTCAGAGTTGTGTATATCAACGTTGATTCCTTTGGCCAATTTTTTAGAATGTCGCACAGCTCTTCTTTGGATTCGAATTTTTTTTCTATATTTGTTATTATGGGTATATTACGAATTTCAATCCCGATGCCCTATGCTTTCTTTCCAACAGGTCAATTTTATCCTCCAACAGGAGAATATGCTTCTTATCCTCCTTCTGTTCCTCCTGTAGAACAGTAATCCTCTCCATTGCCTCATCATATTTCGTCGATAAAAACTCCACACTTTGTTTGATGTCGTTATTTTGTTGTTCAATATTTGACACTGTGTTTTGTATATCATGTAGACGTCTTCCTTGTTCCATAGAGAACATCGCAAACATTTTTTTCATGTTTTCCATAAGATCTTCATCCTCAGCCTCAGTCCGTTTCCTTTTATACCGGCTAATTGGGTCTTGAAAACGTAGATCTGGTGCGGACGCAACATGTTGAAGTACCGATCGAGAAGCATCAAGAGTCTTGGAAGAAGTAGTTTTCTCAGCAAATTGCATAATTTGTACATTCTGTGTTGGAGTTGTGGGAGGTGTGCGATTTAACGACATTTCTATTAAATACTCGTAACTCTCAAGATGTACCAGGAGTTGACCAGGAGCATAAATATTATCTAATGCCGTCGCTTTTTTTACCATAGATTGTAATATGAAAATCTGCCTTATGAACTTATACAGTAAGATCCCTTATGCAGTGTATTCGTCACTGTTGCAAGACTGTTTATGCGGCAGAGGGTTCAACAGGACTGGTCGTCGATCTATGATTTAATACGAAATCGCTTTCCGTCCACCTCTATAGGACCCTTTCTTGAGATTGGTGTTTTGAATGTGTGGATAATGAAATGCACTCACACAAACGTCGCTGCTGGCTGGGGTTAGTAATCACCTCTTGTATGTTCATGCACTCCTATTAATTGCGCCGATTTAACTGAGAATAGTTTTCGCTTTTAATAACAACTATTAAAATACACTGTTGCTTTGAAAACGTCTGATCTCGTCGACGGTCCGGGGGGAGAAGTTTGGAGAATACTACTTTTGAACTACTTTTCACCCTCTTTGAGCATGGTTTTTGAAAATGTAATATTCGCGTGGAATCATTAAATTTACAATTACTCCTGCAAGTTGATAGGAATATTTAATCCATACATATTTGAACTCCATTTACCCCCTTGAGGAATGAATTTTGAAAAACCTTTCATTAGTAGATACCTGAGCTATGTAAGGAACCTTGGTGCGAAATTTTAGGTTACTGAACCCTCGGATGCAGACTTTTGAACCTACCTTAGGGGATGATTTTTTCAAAAACTGCAAAACACCTGTTAAATCATTAATTACTACAAACCTACAAAGTTTTAAATTGATAGGAACATCGAATAGTTTTTCTTCATACATACCCCTATTTTACCAACTTTTGGGGTTGAATACGTGAGGAATGTCTATGCTAAATTTCAAGTTTCTAGAGCAAGCAGTTTGGAGATTACTACTTTTGAACTCCATTTCACCAACTTAGGGGATGGTTTATCAAAAGCTAAAAATACTTGTTGAATTATTGAGTTTTAGAGTAATTCTACAAAGTTTCGAACTGACTGGAACACTTTATAGTTTTTCTCCATCATCAGCCTAAATACGTCCACTGCTAGACATAGGGCTCCCCAATAGAATACCACTTTTGGTTAGATGTCCATTGGGGGATTTGCCATTATCACCACGCTTGGCAGGCGGATTGCTGATCGGTGTAATGATCTTAACATACACACACAGTAAAACGCTGCGGCCTATCCCTGGTGCAATCCCTTAGTCGCCTTGAAGACACCCACGGGAAGATTGGGGGTGGCCCTATTCTAAGCCGGGAACCACACGGCAAGTTTTTCTCCATTCAAACTTTGAACCCTTGATTTACCTCCTTAGGGGTTGAATTTTGAAAAACCCTTCATCATCATCATCAGCCTAAATACGTCCACTGCTGGACATAGGCCTCCCCAATAGAGTACAATTTTTGGTAAGTTGTCCATTGGGGGATTTGCCACAATCACCACGCTTGGCAATCGGATTGGTGATCGCAGTAATGATTTTAACATACAAACACAGGAGAACGCTGCTGCCCGTCCCTGGTGCAATCTCTTAGTCGCCTTGAAGACACCCACGGGAAAGATAGGATTGGCCCAATTCTAAGCCGGGAACCACACGGCATAAAACCTTTCGTTAGCACATATCTGAGCTACACGAGGAACATTTTTCCTAAATTTCACGTTTCTAGAGCAATCGGTTTCGAGTTTACTACTTCCAACTCAATTTCAGCCTCTTAGGGGATGGTTTTTCAAAAACTTTAAATTATATCGCACGCTTAATAATAAAGTGAATTATCTCAAAAACAGAAACTTTTGGGTATTCGCTGTTAAAGTTTTGACTCGTTGCCGCGTGGCCAATATTTAAACTTTCGCGTGAGATTGGAGCCTATTTATTGGTTTGGTTAGTCTTATATTATAGTCAAATGTACAATGAATAATGTCATGTATAAGGATTGCAAAAAAAGTAACAATATATTAAAAAAATTAACGTTTTAAAAAAAACCTCTTAACTTATTTCATTTTATGATGAAAATCAATATTGATTTGAAAAAAATTCTGCGAATTAACACCTATTAATTCAGTTATTATTAAAATGAAATAGTACCCCACTACATATTTTAGGATTTATTTCACTTTATTTTTAAAATGTATTTTATAAACCAGTTAAAGTTTTCTTAAAAACTGCTTTTTGTCACAAAAACTACAAATAATTATAAAACAAGAACTCCAAAATATTGAACTGCAGCTTAAATCTGCAATCAGTCTCAAAATTATAAATAAACAGCCATCAGAAGTGGTTTTGTAGAACCAAATTTAAATTGTAAGTTTAAAACTTTTTTTAAACTTATTGTATGCGCGTCTTGTAGTTAATTTGAATGAGTCGCCCTTTGTATCCTTCAACACTTTTATGTCATTCCAGTTAAATTTTTAATCAACTCAATTTGTACCAAAATTAACTTTTGTGTTCCATTCTTCCTGCAATCGTTTCAAAAAAATAAAACTATCGAATAAAAATAAAATAAAAATAAATATTTCAGACATTCACACCAATTATGCAGTCCCAAACTAGGCAGAGCCTGTGGTATGGTTACTAGATAACGGATATACATACTTAAATAATATATAAATATCCAAGACTTGGGTACAAACATTCATATTCATCATACGAACATTTGCCCCTAGCGGGATTCGAACCCGCAACCTCCTCAACAACCTCGAATATTAGCTTATGTAGGTAAATTGACGGGAGGCTTACATTTCTTAGAGTTTTTAACAGGTTAAATTTTTCATCAGGGCTATTACATGCGTCCAGACTTTTTTTAAACTTTTCAATTTAACTGTAAACACTGTCTGCTTAAGTCTCCTCTAACTTTCGGAATAGAAAATTATGATCAATTGGTCCTCCGTGTTCTCACAAATTCTTTATAATTTCAACACACACCCTATTTCAATTGTTCTCGATGTTTAGCATCAGCCTTAGTCCAAAATAGCAACGTGTTGATAAGCTGCGCCATTTTTTGTATTAATCTTTATTAGTTCGGTAAAAGTCATATTGTAGCTATTGAGTTTTAATGTATAGTTAAATGCTGAAGAATTCCTCGCTCGTCGACACTGCAATACAGAATATTATAATACGTATAACAGCTATATTTTTTCTTTGTTACCATTTTTACCGTATATTTCTATCGTTTCTTTGGATTAAATTTTTGAAATAGAGTTAATAGGTATACTTTTAATGTATTGAGTTAGGCTCTGGTCTGTTCTTTTTGGTTGTTGTGTTTTAGACATCCACTGCTTAGGCCTGCCTTTATAAATTCTCTTTGCACAAATCCCCTAAACGCTAAAACTGTTTAAAATATTCATCTACCATGAGTGATAATTTTTTCAGTGCATTTTTTTCTATACAGGCTTAACTCAGCGATATTACATGCTTTTTATATATACGACTGACATCGATTACGCAAACGTTTAGCTTTATTCTGTTTCCAGTTTGCAGTATCACGTGTGCGTTTGCGGCTTCTTTATTGAGTAGTACTTTGCTTGAATCGTCATAGACAGGTAAACGATCATTGGGTGCAGAACTTGACAATAAGGATTCGGACGATGATGGTATTATATAGGGTTCGCTTTTTTATTGTTGTCTTTGTGTATAATGTAGGATCATTAACGCTTAAATCTAAATCACTTTAATTGTTATAAGATGAAGGATTGGGTCAAATCGTCCCGCGTTTCATGATGCATGTAGACGGATTAGAAGTTTTGTAAAATGTGTTTAGTAAGTATGCAGGTAAGTATAATAAATGATAATAGTAAAAAGTAGTAGCGGTGCGACAGTGTGTTTATCTCTGGGTGTATTTGTTTATGTGCATGTTATGTGTTTTGCGGTTGAGTGTGTAATGGTGACTGGTGCGCGTGTGTATTTAAAAATAACTAAATATTATGTAGCATTATTTTTATTGTAGGTATATATTCACCTTATTTAATTGACGAATATGTATTGGAAGGAAATTCTTAATAAAGCATTAGTCTCGTCTTTATGTATGTCTGTTGGATTTGTTGTATTCTATTTGGTTTCCGAACAGAATTGTGAATACAATCCAAACTCGTCATCACTAGGAGGATTTTTATTAGTTGGATTTGCTGACTGACTCTGAGGTTGAGTCACTCGACCATTAATCAATCAAAATAAGGCTGCGAAAGTATTTTTCATAGTAAAACGAAATAACTCTAATCTTAATTTTGTATTATCATGACATAATAACTATAAATAGAAATAATTTCAAATGTTTTTTTTCAATTTCATGCCCCTCTTAAAACTAAATTGAATTAAGTTTTATTTTTTCCATGAATTCGGACAAAAATTAAAACTAAACTGAAATATATCGGATTAGTTCGCTTTTTGGATTAAATTAATTTCTAAAAAGGTGAAATAATTCGAGATAACTCACTTTATGACTAAACAGAAATATAAATTCCGTACATGACATTGATAATAAACTGGTTTTTTAAGAGTTACTCCGCCGCCGGTCTAACGAAACCGTGTCCTGTTCACATCGAAGTCGGCTCATCTCTGACAGACGTCACTTTAGCATGAAACGCATGTGCGCCCGCGTTAATAATAAAGAGACGGGTGATGCGTTTACTCTGTCATTTTGCTCCGATCTGCGCGCCGATTGAACTGTATCGATTCTTGACGCTTAAATAATTAGTTTTATGATGAAAAGTCAAAATCTCAGATTTTTGAGTTATTCCAGTTTATTATTAAGCGTGCGATATTATCAATCATTAAGTCTTTAAGAGAATTTCTACAAAGTTTTGAATTGATAGGAACATCTAATAGTTTTTCTCCATACAAACTTGGAACCCCTATTTTACCACCTTAGGGCTTGAATTTTGAAAATCCCTTTGATAGTGCATACCTGAGCTTCATGAGATACATTTGTGTTAAATTTGAAGTTTCTAGAGCAATCGGTTTGGAGATTATTACTTCTTATTTTCATATCACCCCCTTAGGCGATGATTTTTCAAAAACTGAAAAATACGTGTTGAATTATTAAGTTTTTAGAGTATTCCTACAAATTTTAAAATGATAGGAACATCTAATAGACGTTCTCCATACAAACTTTAAACCCCCATTTGACTCCCTTAGGGGATAAATTTTGAAAATCCTTCCTTGGTGCTTGCTTGAGCTATATAAGGAACCTTATTGCAAAATTTCAAGCCTCTAGACACAGCGGTTTGGGCTGTGCGTTGATATATCAGTCAGTTTCTTCTTTTATAGATATAGATATTTTTTGTGAGTCCATTGTAGTTTCTCTGTCAAGGTTTCTTTGATATTTAAAACAAGTACCTACCCACTTGAAGTTTATTCTAAGCACGACTGTTAATTGAAAGGAGTTTTTTGTTCATTATGATAAGAAACAGTTACCTAATCTTGTGAGGAATAAAGAGGCATTGATTTAGTACGTTATAAATCTACTACAAACAACAATTCACTTTGAATTGTTTCTTGCCATGAGTACTTTATTTAAGTTTATTTGCCCTTTAATGCGAACTGCTAACGAATGGAACTCACTGCCAGCTTCGGTATTTTCGGACAAATACAATTTGGATCTTTGGTGAATTACTTATTCACTATTCTACTCGTAGCTAGGCGCACTATACCTTAGACCTCATCGTTGTTTACAATCACGTGAGATTGAGGTCAAGCGTAAACCCATTAGGAATAAAAAAATCACCAAGTTGACACAAATCATCACCTATTCGGCGCTGTAAACTAGTCATAAGGAAGTAAGTAGCCGTAAGGAAGCTCCTCAAGAAATGTGAGGAATACGCGGAGGCCCATGGCCTCAGGTACAATGTAAAGAAAAGTGAACTCTTAGTGTTTCAATCACGTACTCATAAAATCACCACAGTGCCACCCCTCTTTCTTTACGGCGTCGCTTTAAATAGGGTTTCGCGTTTCAAGTACCTGGGCCACTGGGTCTCGGAGGACCTCACGGACAATGAGGACATTGAGAGGGAGCGCCGGGCGTTGGCTGTAAGATGTAATATGTTGGCTCGTAGATTTGCACGATGCACTAAAGCAGTGAAGGTAGTGCTTTTTAAATCTTTCTGCCAATCATTTTATACGTGATGTCTGTGGGTCAACTACACGCAGAAGACAGTCAACGCCCTGCGCGTTCAATATAATAACGCGCTCAGGATGTTGTTGGGGCTGCCAAGGCACTGCAGCGCTTCAGGCATGTTTGCAGAAGCTCGCATCGATGGCTTTCATGCCATCTTGAGAAAGAGAGCCGCCTCGATGCTAAGCCGTGTCCGCAGCAGCACCAACAGCATCCTATGCGTTATAGCAAGCCGAGTCGACTGCCCCATATTGGGTCACTCGATTCGATTACACGTAAATAAATAAATAAATAAATGAATGTATGTCGTAATTTTTTTATTTTTTTATATACTCGGAATTTATAATTTTAAACTGTGTGATATTTTAATGTTTGTATTTTTATTTTATTATTTTTTTATTTTTTTAATATATTTTTAAAATCAACTAACATAGTTTAATAAGACTGTACTAACAAAAATATGGACTAATGTCTGAAATAAAAATTTTGAATTGAATTTGAATTATAAAAAAAAAAAATTTTGTTACTCATATTAATTACAAAATCGCGTATTATTAAATCTTATTAATCTTGTTACCATTTTGAAGTCGAAGTGAAATAATATTCTCGCAATTAAAAAAAAACCTTACCATAAACCTATTTTTATTTTCTCCAAAATCTTTTATGTCAGATTATTTATAAATGTTATGATTATGACGTATTTAACATTGCAATTGATGAATCATTATAGGCGACAATTGATGTCATACTTCCTAAATTATAATTTACTTTGGATGTCAATAATTGTACAGTTGTATGTGTGTTATTTTTAAGTTTCCCATATTATTAAGTTTCTTAATTAATAACTTTAATACGATGTTTATGTTATTTTTTTCGAGTTTAAGTATGTTTGTAATTCATGATTAGATGGATGGCCTTGTTGCCAAACTCTTAATAAAAAAAAAACATTGCAATTGTTTTGGAAAATTTGTATAAACACTTGCCGTGTGGTTTCCGGTAGAGTAGAATAGGACCACTCCAACTCTTCCCGTGGATGTCGTACAAGGCGACTAAGGGAATACATTATGTAACATCAATCAGGCCTCCCCAACCCGTCTGGCCAGCGCGGGGAGTGTAGGCCAAGTCCTCCGTCTGTCTCCGGCAGATGAGAGAGGGTTGTGCACCTGCAGTGGAGACAAAAATAACCTGATGATGATGATGTATAAACACTGACTGTACGTTCAGTGTGCTTAGGGAGCGCTATCCCGCCTTAGACGGAAAGCAGCTGTAACGCATACCTTAACAAAGGTGTGTCCCTTTCCAGCGAATGTGTGTGTAGTTATTTATAAAGGAACAAACAAACCTTTTATTTAGTATGCACAGTCGCGACCACACGTCTAGCTAGACAAGCAGACACCCTGCTCAGAGGTAATAGGGGCTACATTGCAGCAACACCCTATAAAGCAACATCATCAGCAACATTCTACCAACAGCTCCTGAACAGCTGAGTAGAAATCTCGTTGTTCTCAGCAGTTTAAAAAGCGTTTTATTTATAAAGGCTTTGGGACTATTTCGATAGTAGAGCAGTGTCCTGACTCTCTAATCATTGTGTATGTGTGTATATACTTATATATCTATGTGCGGCGGTGTGTATGTAGTGTTGTAAGTTTGAGCCGGACGAGAACGACCGAGATTTAAAAAATAGTCTGGAAGGCTTGAGCTCTCAAAGCTATCGAGCCTTGAAGGTTATATACCTTCAAGGCTCGATAGCCTGCTATGCTGAGCCTTCTCACAGCACTAGTGGGGGTGCGTATATGTATGTATTTATGTACGCCAGTAGTCTCAACTTCCTTTAATCTCAACATATTTTCTTTAAGAGTTATCTTGACGTTTCCGTCTGTGAGCACTCGTACTCGGACCACTACAGTTTCAAATGTCTTCATAATCTAATTCGTCCGTCGCAATCCGAATTGCATCGAACATTATAATATACTTATTTTTTATTGCATACCTACTAATGTATTTGAAAACTACAAATTCCCATAACTTGATTGAGTAAGCCGATTGCGATAAAATAAAGACTAAATGTTACTCCGAGTTAAGCGCTATGTTTCTGTGAAAAGCATAGTGCTGCAAAATGCCTTATGTATCAAAATTATTTATCAGGTTCTCTTAGTTATGATAATATGATTGACTTCTAGAGCAGACTGGACTGGTCCAAGCCGCTACTCTCTCAGCTGCATGCCATCGCGCCTCATTACGATCAGTGGGTAAACAGCGCTGTGTACAGGAAGTGCAGGCTGTTCCCCAGCCCATTGCTGGAGAGCCTCACCTACACCCCCTGGTACCTGGTGCCCATGTTCTGGATACCCATCATACTGTACCTGGCGTGCACGCAGTTTCTTGAACACGTTTACTGTGGAGGTAAGTTTTAATCGCTTTATATGTTTATGTTCGAACGACGATAGGAGTGAAGAAAGTATTGTGATCATTCGAAAGAAGAAAGTTTTTGATGAATATTGATTGTAATTGTTCCAGACTCGTGCACAGAGGAATCCCTAACATGGCTACAGTACATATTGCACGCTGCCATGGGTCTGCTGCTGTGGACGGCGCTGGAGTACTCGCTTCACAGATGGGTGTTTCACCTGGACCCCGGGTCGTCCACCACCATGATACAGATGCATTTCCTCATTCACGGGATGCACCATAAGGTATGATTTACTTCGGCGGCGTCGTCGAGAGCCGAAAATTACTGGGACCACGTTGACCAGACTTGATTCGGTTCCTCATTGTTGAGAATCGGGAAACTCGACGTAATTCTTGACTAGTTGTTTCCACCGTCTGCGATCTTCGCTTGGCATTTACCCACCTGTTTTGCCCTTTACTTTGCCTGGCAATTTTGCCTATTACGGGACTTCAACGAGCAATATGACCGAAATAACAGTGAACACTGTATTCATTTCCTACCCTGTTACATGGAGTATTGATTCAAAGAAACATTTATAAAGAAGTTCGATGTTGTATATGTTTCGAGTCTACAAGTATAAAATGAATGTTGTAACAAAGGCCGATATGTACAGAATGGATCGTCGTTACTCGTGCCGGGGACTCCCCTTTGCGCCCGCGCAGTCCTATTTTTCTTCCTAGTGTATTTTTCTTCTCAGTTTTATATTATCTTCTCAATTGAGAATATTATTATAATTCTAATTAGACTGTAAGTTTTCTAAATAAATAAATAAAATATGGTGGGTAGATGGTTGGGCTACTAGGTTACGGGAATTCGAAGAATTTTTTGCAATAAAGCAGTCGGGGTGGGTAGAAATTTATTTATACCGCAAACTCTTGTTAAACGAAGTTCTCACCACCCACCACGCGCATACCGATCCGCGATTTCCACTCCAGGAACTCGTCTTGCCCAACGGCCGTTCGATTCTGCGACAGATGTGGCCGCCCACTGCCACTTCAGCTTGCTAATCTTTTCGGCTACGTGTGTCGCCTTCGTTCTTCATCGCATCTCTTCATTACAAATCATATGCCTCAAAGATACTTATACTTTCTTGGATACTAAACTTATTTTCCTTACCTAGTCACGCGATCTTTTAGTTGGTGACGTGTACATTATCTATATGTACTGTTGTCTGTATTTTAGTATAGTGTGGTTATTTCGTACACTTGGTATAAGACATCATATATTTAGTATGAAAGATAACTACGTCTGTATGGTACGATTTGTCCGTCTATTAGCAAGTAAGCGTGACTAGCAAAATAGAAATTGTTTGAATTGTAATGTTGTGATTGTTATATAGTACAATTGATTGACTGATTCATTACTCCTCTGGGACAAGTGACGTAGCAACACTCAAATAGCAACAATGAGAGATATAATTAGATATATTTAGGTGTATTTCAGTGTCTACATAGGACAGACAATACAATTGGGTAGGAACAATGTTTATCCCTATCGGGAAGCTGACAGAAGAATCCAGTTTTGCTGGGAAGCATTTGGAAAACGGCGTCAAGTCTTCACGTCGCCTATACCACAATGTTTAAAGAGTTTTGCTTCGTGCTGTCATAACCATAACCTAAGGGGCAGAAACGGGGACACTGACGAGGGGCCTGATCCACAAGTTTCAAGTCACTCAGCGAGCTATGGTTACGGCCATGCTCGGGGTTCCTTTGAAGGATTTATTATTCATAATGAGAAGATCCGACGAAGAACAAACGTAACCGACATAGCCGAAAGGACTAGAAGGCTGAAGTGGCAGTGGGCGGGCCACATCTGTCGCAGTACCGACGATCGTTGGGGCGGACGAGTTCTGGAGTGGAGACCAGAAGAAGGTGGCCGGAAGCGCCGGGATGCGGAGGGCGGAGGACCGGATGTGCTGGCGTTCATTGGGGAAGGCTTTTGTCCAGCAGTGGACGTCTGAGGGCTGACGTGATGATTATTACAACATTCAGTGTGGTATATACCCGGAACAGAGTATGCTTCCAATATTCCTGTGGATATCGTAGGAGATGACTTATTTTACTAGCTAGCGTCTGTTTCTCCCATTTATCATTAAGTTACTTTATTTTCAGGAAACGTAGTATTTATAAAAATATAAAATAATAATTATTTTTATTTATATAATAATCTGTGATCGAAATAGGTAGTGCAATTTAGGGTTAACGACCTCACACGGTATCATTACTCTAGTATATATTATCTTTGGTTGAATAAGCTCTCGAGTGTATTTTATATCCACTCACACATGCACACCTGTACACCGTCGCTACGTAACCCACACGTAATAAATCGAGGAACCTATCGTACATAAGGATAGAGTCCAGTGTACCTTTGGCAGAGGGGAATGTCTGAGTACCGCGACTCCTCTTCGTGTTGTTTTTTATACCTAGCTGTTACCTGGTTTTAATAAAACGGCGGAAAGAAAATCGCTTCGTTCACACCGCAGACAATTTTGACGTCATATCACTGCAAAATAGGCATAGTACCCACGTACACACACTTGTAAATGACGTAGTTGGAGGATGACTCACACACACCCACAATACACGCTGCAAATATTGATTGATTGTTAGTTATTAGTACTCACAGACAATCAATAATCCGCGATTGGTTTGCTTATAGTAACCAGGCAATGTGGGTGTACAGTAGCCTGCTAGACTTAGTTTATTGTGGTATGTGAGTCAGTGTCTCGGTACTATCAACTAGACAGGCTTTTGTGCATGAATGAGAGGAAGTAACTGTAAGCCTGACCGCTCGGCCACGACTTTTGGCTTAGCGGAACGCGGCGCGGTGAGCGGCGCGGTTTCGGCAGGCTGATTGCGGCGCCTCGTGGCGTGCTGCTAACATTTTTGTACATTTGTTCTCGCCGCTCGCCGCCCCGCTCCTAGCTGCCGCTGGCAGCGGCAAGGTCGTGGCCGAGCTGTTACCGCCCTAGTTTCCCTACAACCTATCGTCCCTACAGCCCTACAGCCCTATCCTAACATATAATAAATTATAAATATATAAATAAGTGCCGGAAGTCTGTGGCCGTGAGACCTAAGGCAACAGACGGAAGTGGGGAGGTAAAGGCAATTAGGGTGGCGGGATTTCTCACTGCCAGCCTCAGGCGACCGTCAGACAAAGTCTGTAGGCTAAGGGTGGTTTGGCCACAGTGAGAAGTCGATGCGACGTGAAGTAAAACCACGATGACAGTTTTGAAGTAAAAAGGGCTTTATTTAATTAAACATTTCTTTATATATTAAAAGTACACAACTAAAACTATTTGCATGTGTTGTGTCGGTGTAAACGTACAGTCAGCAGAGTAGCATTTCGGATTGTAGGTCGTTGCTACTTGCTGACTGTTATGTTCAAAGGTTGCGTTTGAACAGTGGGCATGAGTGTATATTTTTACCTATATTATCTTTATTTTTACTTACATTCGTTTCGGGAAATAGGTAAGTCGGTAAAACGCCTGGACGGCATCAGTTAACAAATGAGATGTTATACATTTATAATTCAGCACGTTTTTATGCATTCAAGAGGGTTGCCATCCGTCCGGGTTTGTTCTAGTTTTCGGGGCGTCCGGGGAGCGTTTTCCGAGCGGGGTTTAATTTGTAGGCCGGGTTTTAAAGTTTTATTTGTTTTAATTTTGATTTAAAATTGATTTTATACAAAGTTGTTAATTGTTATAAATCAACAATTAAAACAATTTTATTTTATTTTATTTTACTGAGTAACTTACAAAAAACTCTGGTAACATATTCGGGTTGTAAGTTCCAAAATCCGGGGTTTTAATGCTTCTTGTCTGGTTGGCAGATTTTAGAGATGGCAATCCTAATTCAGTTAGTATACCGCCTCGCTGGTTGTGGGTTCGAATAATTATGATCCCTCTTTGGTAATATCTTGTTATAGGGGCCAGCACATCTAGGGACATGTAGGTGCTATGGGATCTTTTGTCAGCCCCTGTATTTATATGAGACTTCCTTCTCCAAGTCCCGCTTAAAAATTATTGCAGCTAAGGGATTCGTTTTGCAGATAGTCATTGCATTTTTTTTTGATATAATAAAAAAAAATACTTATAGGTACTGAAAGCGGCGCTGTCCATTGAGGGATTTGCCATAATCACCACGCTTGGCAAACGGATTGGTGATCGCAGTAATACACTTCTGCCCGTCCCTGGTGCAATCCCTTAGTCGCCTTGACGACACCCACGGAAAGATTAGGGTTGGCCCTACTCTAAGCCGAGAACTACACAGCACGATTCCTGATTGTTCTTTTGTATTGTGAATAGTATATTATTCTGTGCCCTTGTTTTATTTGTAGGTGCCATTCGACGGACTGAGGCAGGTGTTTCCTCCCATACCCGCGGCCTTGCTGACGTCTATTATGTACGCTCCCCTCAGGGTGTTTCTATCTTATCCACTCATCAAGCTTACCGGAGGACTTATTGGTAAGATGCATACTATCGCAGTGGGACCCGACGTGCGTGCTCTTTACGTTTCCGTCTGAGCAGTGCCGTAACTAGGGCAGTGCTAGTGGTGCCCAGGCACAGGGCGCAGACCTTGGCCCTTGGCCCCTGCGTAAAAATGATCTGGGTGGGCATTTATCAAGGGCGCAGCTATAGAAGCTAGCACCGGGCGCATAAAAGGCTAGTTACGGCACTGCGTCTCTCGGTCTTGATACGTCAATTTACGTCATCCCCGGCTGCTACTGCCACCACAGTCGCTCTGTGTACTTATCTGTTTCATCATAGGTAAATCATTTGCTCAACGTGTCCTAAACAACGGAGCATGCGTTTTTCATCTCATTGTTGGTGGGATCCTTGCCATAAAACAATGCCAAACAATATTTCATAGGCGTTAAGTTTTTAATATACGTCATATTATTTGATGTGTTAGACTGCCGTTCAAGTCTGCTGCCCCTTAACATATGCAGGGACCTACTTAGACTATTGACAAATCCGGAACTGATCAAAGTATACCAACACCAACAACATTGACTGGTTCTTATTCTTATAATAAAGGAGGAGGCAATGCTATGCTTACTTCACGTGCTCGATCCGCACTGGAGACGCCATGGCGTTTCTTTCTAATATAAAACATTGACATTTTTCGCGGGGGACCTACGTGTGCTTGTACACCTGTATGCTGTCGATGTCGCCATGAAACACACATCACAAATCGAACAACAAATGCATAACCTATCGATAAACCTAGCATATCGATTTCACAGCACTCCACTCCGTATTACTTGCTTTAAGCCACGAACTTTGGAGTTTTGTGCAATTTTCTCTAAGCCATCAAATCGGCTACTCCAGCTCCTTGAAGTAAGGAAAGAAGAGGCACATATATTGATTGCGGCACACACGTTTCAAATAAACAAAACAAAAACAAATTCACTTTCTTTAACATCTTGCACGTAAAGTGGGGTATCGATTTAAACCATCGAATTATCGATTTAAACTATCGAATTATCGATGATTTAAACGTCAGAGGAATGACAACTTAGTTGTCAAATTCCTGTAGCACTTCACTTCAGTTGGGCGTTTGACCTCTCTGCACCACATTCTCCGAATCTCTTAAACTCGGTCTGCTATTATAGATGCTTTTGACTCTGTACACTCACGTATTTGACAATTCTAGGTTACCTGACATACGATATGATACATTACTACGTGCACCACGGCTCGCCGGAGGACGGCACATATCTGTACGCGATGAAGCGGTACCACTCCAATCATCATTTCATCAACCATGACAAAGGCGAGTTTCACCTTCGACTTTTCTTGAGTTTTCCTTTTTCGTATGATATTTGGAAGCAATGCAGAAAAAAGCATTTCAGATCTAACCTACGAATAAATTCAATATTTACGATTCCAAAGTTACATAATCAACAAAGTTAATTAAATTTTCTTACAAATAAAATTATTAAAAATCAATTCATAAAGATGTTAAGTTTTCTTCTTACAATTTCTTGTGCCTCATTCCTTTTTGTGACTTTTGTTCGTTTTTGTTATTTTTTTTACAAGATTATTTCATTTTTCTTACCTATTTATGTAATTGTTTTCTGCATTTGTTGTTATGTGTGCAATAAATTGTAATTACGTGAATGATATGAATAGTCGTAGTTAACCGGTTCCTGTCCGACATGTTTCGGTCTCATCCGGTGGCAATTTCCAGACCAAATGAGCGATCATACCGCGACGGCGGGCGGCACGTCTTCTAGCACATTATCAAACTGTTTTTTTTTCTCTTTTCAGCTTTCGGTATAAGTAGCAAGATTTGGGACGTCGTTTTCAATACATTCGTACACGTAAGGAAATTAGGATTTAGTTTACATTGGTGATTTATTAGAGTACTAGCTTAACTAATAAGAAAAATTGAAGACACAGTTTATCAAACTTCTAGCTTAATAAACAATTTAATAAATAAAATTGTAAACTTCGCGTGTCTGTACAATGAAGATATTTGCAAAAAAAAAATAATGGAACACATTTCAATCATTTTTGGAATTTTTGTCTGTTTGTTTGTTGTCTGGGAATGGAAGTAGGATAGGGAGCGGAAGTGGGAACGGGAGCGGAAGTGGAAACGGGGGCGGAAGTGGAAACGGGAGCAGAAGTGGGAACGGGAGCGGATTCTGTAGTCCACGCGAGCGGAGCCGCGGGCATAGCTAGTAGTTTAATATAATTTGTATTTAAGTGAACTCACCGTTTACCCATGAACACCAGCAACTTATGAATTGATACGAGCAAAAATTCAAGAACTTTAAGACGGTACGTGCGTAGGTATAGCGTAAAGAATATTCGAGCGTTGTAACCGCCGTATTCAGCTTTATTTAATTCGAATGCAATTGAGGTTTGTTACCGTTGGAAGATTTAATTCCGATAAACTGTAAGGGGTTCTTGCACACTACACGGTACTCATCGTTCCGGAATCAGATGTCTTTTCCGGATAATAGTCTGTCTGAAGAATACAACTGATTCCTTAACTGTAAATTCTGTGCCAGAAGATAATGTTACTTATTTTAGGAACTTTTATTAAGGTCAGTTGATATTGAAATTCGTGACTAAAGAACGAGGACCTATTGTTAAATTTCCTTTGTTATTTATACTGTTACATAATTAGAAACATTTATGCAAAAAGTTTTTAGCGGCTAAGATTTACACTGCTGTTATATCCTATGTTTTATCTGTTTGTTTTATAAAGCACTGCTCATAAGCTAGTGTAGTTGATACTTCTGATTGTGAGTTTATTTTTCACTAGCCCTGTTCCAGTTCTACTACTTACTCTATAGTACTTATTTGCGACCGATTGCGTATTTTAGTCAGTCGCAAATAAGTAATAAAGCATGGTAATTGTCATGGCAACAGCCATGTATGGCAAGCTTTATGTTAAAGATCCGAATGGAACGCTTTATATTGTCTATGAGCAATCTCAAAAGCTGCCGGGATAGATCTGTTAGATCTTTATAATTTTGTGTGTTGTGTTAATTACAATATAAACTACATCTATTTGGGACTATCATTTAATACATACACACATGACATGGCGCTGCGGACCGTTTAACAACGCGGGGAAGATAAAATACTTCTGTGAACATACAGGCAAGCCTACAACGATTTCTATGCACTACCAGATAGAGGGAACCAAACAATCGCTCTGTTACACGCACTTGCGGCTACGTTAGCCGCAACCCGTTCACAGCTAAGAAGGACAGTTGAATTAACAATTTAAGCAACACGGGGGGATGTGCCGGAGTGAAGTGAGGTATCTATTAAGCTTATTTTTGCTTTCTTTGGCTCCGACTCCAAAAATAACTTAAAAATAACTTATTATAAATTATAAATAGGTATATAAGTATCAATAATTTCGTTGATTGTCCTTTAATGATTTTAACGCTCTTTGCTTTGAAGTAATTAATATATTATTTTCTACTTTTTAGTTTAAGTTTGTACATGTAGGTATAGTCTTGAAGTCGGTTTTTGTATTTTTCTAAAACATAATTTTATTTTTTACATTTTAGTGGGAAGTAAGTGTATCTTGTTTATTTGGATTTGTCTACTAAACGCGCTGCTCAAATGAGACAGCGCCGTTTGGAAGAAAGTAGTGACGAGAATCTTTCTTGAATTTAATGAATCCAGGATCGACTCAGTTAGTTGCTATGCGGCAAGCTTTTAAATCGACCCCAAGATGAGAAAGCTTTAACAGAAATGACACGGTTGCGTAATCTTTTCAACAACTAGGTAGTTTTCTTTAAGAATAGATATTAATGTATAATTATTATGAAGGCTCCTTACAAATACATACAATCTTCTTTGTCCTTGGCTATTGACAGTTAAAAAAAGATTGAAAATCCTCATCACAACTTTTGCTGAAGGGGACCTCAAACTAGAATGTCGTCTATACTAAGCCTATATTTGTGTCTTTGTTGATTTTTCAAAAAGCGCTAATTGAATTTAGATCTAATTTATATGGGACCACCTCTGAAGTATGACCTTCCTATAATTTACCTTCTTATAATTTTTATTTTATTTTCTTCCTTTTTCTTGCTTTGTTGGTTTTTTCCTTGTGTGTGCCAATTGTGGTAGTGAATAAATGTTTTTCTTTCTTTCTTTTTTTTCTTTCCATACAAAAACGGACCATCAAAATCTAGTGAGAATTGGCAGAGTAATCGCGTAACAAACATACAAAATATATATATATACCGTCGAATTGAGAACCTCCTCCTTTTTTGAAGTCTGTTGAAAAATGACAGTAAAGCTTCGGGTATATCTTTTCATAGGTATGTTTGTACTTCATAAGATTACACTAGGAGGCTAAAACTGATCCAGAAATAAGTTACAGCACAAAACAGCAAAAACTGACGAAACTCATCTTGATCTAGAGTAAGATATTGTTAGGAACCATTTTTAAAAAGCTAACTAAATCTTTAATTAAAGTTTATAAGAAAAATGCTTCTTATTATAATAAAGGTAGGAATGTCATTTCCTATGGGTTGGATGATAGTGTGGAGACGAAATTTTGTTCAATCTAACGCTCAAGCATATTTTTCGGCTCAACTTTCTCCTAAGTTTGTCAAATCTAAAATTATAGACAAAATTTCAAATAATGTTTATGTTTTAAAAGATTTAGAAAAAGATTCAGTAGGTCGTTATCATGTTAAAAAAATAGTTAAAATATAAATATATATAAATATAAATTTTAATATAAGTTTAGATAAATATAAATTTTATAGCTTTGGTTCTGTTATTAGTATGGGAAGGAGCTTTTGTATGTTTGTATGTTACGGATGTATGATAAGATGGCTCTTGAAAGATGTTGGTATGAAAGGAAACTTAACTTTTTACACAACTAGACCAATAGTTTTTTTCTAAAATTTAAACTTAGGACATTTTCGGAGTAATCTCATTTATTCTTCTCATTCATTCTCATTTATTCTTCTAACTCATACGATCTTATTGTATATTTTGTATTTTTTTGTACACATTTTTGTATATTTTAGTACAAACACACATATGTGTTGCGTTTTGATATTTGTTTGTAAATGTTAGTTTAATAAAGTTTTGATAATTTTTAGAGTTAATTTCTCGGGTGCAACATTTTAGCTAGCTAGCGAACAACCATTTTTTGAAACAATTCGGATTGGACTTTTGATTTTTCCTATTCTGTTAGACTTTGGTGTGACACCGGTCTCAGAATTAGTTTTTCTTTGGTTTTTGGTATGCTTTCGTGCACAAAAAGTCGATGGGGTGAAGTCGGCCACGTTTGTCACTTATAATAATTTAGATTGGTACTCTACATTTCTAAGTCTCTGTTTTTGTTAGACCCAATATTTTTCCATCTTTCGAGTGCAAGTTATAATTACTTTGTACTCCGAATTTTTTAAGTACTCTAGCATTACTGGTACTAGGATCCTTGCGTAAAGAAATGTTAAATAAAATTCACTACAATCACAATCAATGTAAAAACAGAGTTAAAGGGTTATTGTTTTGGCCACATATGTATAAAGAAATTGATGATGTTGTTGCCAATTGTGACGCATGCTTAAAATTTCAAAAAAGTAGGTCGTATGAAACCCCTGATTTTGATAAATATCCCTAAAAAACCTTGAGAGAACTAGAAAATCAGATTGCAGAATGTCACATCAAAGCTTTAAAATCAGTTTTTGAGAGATGGGGTATACCAGAGTTGCTTTATATAGATGAGGGATCACAATATAAGTGTTCATTATTCAAAGATTTTTGTAAACAGTGGGAATTTAAGCAGGTGTCATCCACACCTTCCTATGCCAGATCCAATAGCAAGATCGAACGACACGTCCAAACTATAAAGAAAATGTTTAAAAAATATGCATTTGAGGGAAAGGATATTGAATTGGCTTTACTAGAATTTAGAAACACACCTATTGATTCTCAGTTAAAATCTCCGAATGAGCTTCTATTAGGAAGACAGGTAGCTTCAATATTACCAAATAAAAATAAAGACCAATATAACAAAATTAGGAAGCATTTACAAGATAAAAACGAGAATTAAATATATAAATTATACAAATAAATTTAAATTTACTTATATAATTTATATATTTAATAATTAAATTTTATTACGATAGAAAAAACAAGGGAAAAGAGATTAAGTTTTACAAAGGACCGAATATAGTTCTAAGAGATAGGAATAGCAATAAGTTGATTGAAGGGAGAATAGTAGAAGAAGGAGCAAAGGTCTTATAAAGTTTTGTTATAGAATGGGGAGATAGTGTTGAGAAACAGATATCATTTGTTTAAAGGTACTCCACCTAGAAAATTTGAAGTCAGGAACAGTTATGTATATCATATGTATACACTTGGACGATTTAATGGGGAAGTCGGAATCTAATGTAAACTGTAACAAAAATAATAAAGCTAAGAAAACTGTACCTTTTAATTTAAGTCAGAAAGATTCCAGTGTTAATGTCGATAGAACCAGGAGTGGCAGGTTGGTCAGGGAACCAAGTTATTTAAGTGATTATTATTGGTAACTTTAGAGTAATAATGGGCCCGATTCTGAAGGCACACATTTAAAATTTGACAGCGCTAAAATTGGTTTCGTCTTTATCTTCATAATACTGTGTGACAAGGACAGCAACAGTTTTAGTGCTGTCAAATTTTAAATGTGTGCCTTCAGAATCGAGCCCAATGTCAGTAGATTGTAAGTTAATTTCATGTCATGTCAAAGAAAAGGGATGTCATGGCAATCGCCATGTATGGCAAGCTTTATGTTATGGATCTGAATGGAACGCTTTATATTATCTATGAGCAATGGCTGCCCGGATAGATCTGTCAGATTTTATAATTTTGTGTGCTGTGTTAACGTAAACTACAACTATTTGGGACTATCATTTAATACATACACACATGACAGTAATACAAGTTACAAACACTAAAATAATTACTTTCTATGCAACAAGTCTTAATTAAATACCGCAAATCTCGCTAAATAGAAGGATTGGGCAATTATTTGTTTAAATAGACTATTAGATTGCATATTGTAAGAATTTTTCGAGTTACATGAAAATCCTTTCCATATAAAACAAAATATATATTTGTTGTCAAAAGAAATTATACTTCTGTAAAGTTAGGCGGTTTTACCTCCGGCGGGTTCTTTATTCAAATGTTAAAAGGAAGTAATTACTTATAGCGATCAGACCGCTTAGATGTACTTACGTATAAAATCATTAAAAATGCAAATCATAAGTCAAACATTAAATAATTTAATGCGTCGTCTAATATGCTGGGTTTATGTGCAGTACACTACATTATTACTTAAGATAGAAGCCTTGTAGACGAACATTTATAATGACTGTGATCCAATGATTGTGAAATGTAATCATATAACATTATTTTGTAGTATTTACTAACAATTATGACTTGATTAGATAGGATTTCAAGATAGGTATAAGATATGTAGTATTGTAACATCATAAGTAAGGACAAAGTATTGTCCGGGTGGGCGGGGAGGTTTAACCCCGACGTGGCGCGTCCCCGGGTGGCGGATAGGGGAATGCCCACCAGAGGTAGGAGGACGAGGAGGACCAAACACGAGCGGGCCCGTTGGTCGCAAGACTGGCGGGCAGTCCCTCCGCGTGTGCCTCTGATCAGCAGAGGGCACAGTGAATGGGGCAAGGGCGGGCTCAGCGCGCACTTACGTGCAGCTGAGCAGGTACCGGGGATATCCCCTGTGTCACCGTCGAGGGCGGCGGGCCCGTCCAGTCGCGAGACTGGCGGGCAAGGCTTCGGCCATCGCCGGCTGACTCATAACCCGCCCCGTAGGCGTCGGGACCGAGGGCCGCCACCGTTAGGGTGGGGGCCGCGAGGGATGAAAACCTCTATAGACATTTTCGAGGTAGGCCTGCCAGTCGCGAGACTTGCGGGCAGTGGCCACGGACGCGACTTGTCGCGATCGTCGCCATCGGGGCGAATCTGCCGCTGCTGATGACGCTGAGTTGGCGGGAAGTCTTGAGAGGCGGGCCCGTCCGGGCCCGCCTCTCAAACATGTGTCTTATACATTGTTATTTATTGAATAAAATATTAGTTAAATAACAAGTGCCTCGAGTTGGCACCTTATTTAAAGTAACTTATAAATATGAATAGCGGTCCTAGCGGTGCAAACGGTGCGACCCTGCTTGGCTCGCCCTTAAGGGCCGCCGAAAATGCAACGATAAACCGCCTTTGCAAGAAATAAAACTCTTGCACTATTTTTTTATTGTCCGGTTTTTTAAGTGATTTCCTTTCAAAGTATTAAATCATTTGCGACAAGATTAATATTAGTAAAGTGTTTCGAACAACTCAGATTTAAATACAAACATTCTTTATTGAGTAATTCAAATATAGAATGATGAATTTAGTGTACAACTGTACTTGACAATTTTCATTTTCTTCTAAAATCTATTATATAAATATATAAAACGAATTAATTTAAATATTAGTTCGACAAAGTCGACTAATTATCTAAGCTTGGGTAAACTTATTTAATGCACTAGAATAGAGAATATTTTCTGTAAATAAGTTAAAATACTATAATCGGCAAGGTTTTAATTTTGGTTGCTACGGTGACCTAGTTTTTATATAAGTAAACATATAGGTATATGATATTTTCGCGTATCCTAATTTTTACGACCTTTGTAACGGGGTCCGTCGATATGTTAGAGTATGTTTGCAAATGCCTGTTAAGCAAGGCTATAATAGTAGATTGTGTCATACTCATAAGGGAGCAAAATAATATTTTTACGGCGAGGGCGCTATTTTGAATCCAGAGCGGAGCGAAGGATTCTACTTTAGAATCCCTCGCTGCGCTCTGGATTCGCGCAGCGAGCGTAGCGAGGGATTCAAAGTACGGCACCCGAGGAAAAAATATTTTTTGTGCCTGAGTGATACACTCTACTTTTCATCTCCCTCTATGAGAAAAATAAATAAAAGGCGCTTTTAGATACATACAATTCATGAATACGTGTATTTAGTTGAGGAATAGAAACAAATGTAGTTCGCACCTTTTTTATTTGTTACCATTTTTAAATTAAGCCGGCGCGTTGTATTCTTTTTTTAAATTCAGCCTTCGCGCCGCTCACGTTACCGGCCAGTAACTTTATTCATACAATATTTGCACTCAATCTCTTTGGTCGCGGAACACTCAAAGTCATATTCGTGTTCCAAATTCAAATCTCATTACTGCCCGCTGAAAAACTCTCTTGCAGAAAAGACGTACTTTGGTCGCACTTACTGAGGAACCAATCGTCGCTTTTCGAATAGATGGGATGAAAAAAAATATATCTGCCCGACACAGTTGCCGTCAATGCCAGAGAGTTGGTTCCCGCGTTCTTTGGAGAACAGTTTGTAGTGTATTTGTCTGCGAACTTTCTAACCTCAGACCTTACTAAAGCTTACTATTAACGTTAGTAAGGAAAGTCTGTGACTATACAAGACAAGCGTTGGTCTGAGGTACTCTGATACTAATAGTAAACAGAAAATATAATGATATCGTGATTAGGCTGATGGCATTATTGCCAATGTCTTACAAACAAAAAAACAACATAAATGCCAAAAATATTGCTAACAACAACAAAAAATGTGCACCTATCTACTGGAAAGTCACTCATTGCTCGTCCAAAAGTTTGCGAGTACCTGGACGTATGAACGTCCAAACGTCCAAATGTGCCCAAAGACTTTCTTTTACCCTAAGTTAACCTTTATAGATATCCTACCTTGACTTCGGGGTTTATAACTAGTTTCTTGTCTTGCAAGGCTTTCGAGACCTGACCAGGGAAGTCTTACTATCAGTAAGTCTATTGGGAAGGAAATTCCCAGTAGTTCTACTGGTAAGACTACTTGGTAAAACTACTGGGAACAGCCGGTTTGTTCATCTGTCACCGGATAACTAGACAACTATTATACTGGACCAATGGAGCTGATTGATATGCAAATTGTACGACAACGAGTAATTTTCAAGTTGTAGGGGGATATTTAAAGAAACTAAAATTGTTAAAATCTTAAAAATAACTTATTAAATTTAGTGTACCTGCCTCACATTTGTATCGTGCCATTGTATTAGTTTTGTTCTTAGATTTATAATATATTCTAATAAATTTTGTAATGTATTGATTGTTACATTTCGTAAATAAACTGTATTTTTTTAATATTGTAAGTTTCTTTTATTGCTTGTTCATATCCCTTTCATGCCATATTTATTATCAGACTAGCTGTGCCCGCGGATCCGCTCGCATGGACAACAGAATCCGCTCCCCTTCCCACTTCCGCCCCCACTCCCACTCTCGCTCCTGCGCCCGCTACCCGCGCCCACGCCCACGTCCACGCCCACGCCCACGCCCACGCCCACGCCCACGCCCAATACCACTCCCACACCCATTACAGCTCTAAATGTAGTCCAAACTCTTCGCAATCTGAATAGTACCGAACATTATACTTCTTTGTTACGAGTATATTCCATAATAACCTACCACTCATGTATTTGAAAACTAAAAATAACCATAACTTTTGATTGAGTAAACCGATTGCAATAAAATAAAGCCTATATGTGACTCCAATTTTTTTTGTTGGAAATATCGTCAATGTACAGACTCGCGAAGTTTACGACCTCTAGAATAGTTCTGGATAAGTTTGGGTACGTTATAGGTACCTATAACAGCACGGCCGTCGGTCAGTCGCCGACTTGACCTATTCCAGGATAG
Source organism: Esperia sulphurella (assembly GCA_947086405.1). NCBI lineage: Eukaryota > Metazoa > Arthropoda > Insecta > Lepidoptera > Oecophoridae > Esperia > Esperia sulphurella. The sequence continues at coordinate 3,067,623 of OX352261.1, forward strand.
CTTTCCATATTTCCCTAGGACGTCAAATATTTCTAGTTTCCAGACATTAGATAATCTTACGTATTGTGTAAACAAATATTGGTTGAGACATGTTTGCCTTACCGTTATGTAATTTCCAGCAAGTAATAAACGTTACTTAACTTAATACGTGACTTGATTAGATGAATTCATTTCTGATATTAAAAAAAAACATACACTGTCATCAGTTTCCGTTCAACTTTTACACACTACACGGATTTTATGTTCATTCTAAGTTATATGTTCTCTTTGGTGTTTTTTAATTATTTTAAATGTACCGGCCAGTTATGGGAATAATGACCGAAAGCCATTAAGTTAATTTAAAAAATGTACGTTAATTTCTTTTGCGTAAAAGGCGGCCAGATTAGTTTTTAAATGCTCAAACAACCAGTAATGATGAATGGGAACTTTTTTTGTGAAATTAAAAGTGTATTAGGAATTCTAGTGCTGGGTGGTTTAGTTACAACTGGGAGATGTTGTTTTAACTCCGGATGGGAGTTCCTATTGGAGGATTTGATCAATGACTTGTGTCCGATATTAGCTAGCACTACTACGCCGCAAGTAAAAGATTTATTCAAGTCGAATTCTATTGGTAAGTAAATTTTAATAACGTTTTTAATAACGAAATGGAAAATACTTTTTTATTCGGCATAAAAATAAAAGCGCCCCTAGCGGCTGAAAATTTATCAATCATTTAATACGCGTAATATAATATAGGTATATTATAGTAGTGTCAATCCATAGATTTAAAAAAAATAATTGATCAGATAGTTTTATGCCTCAGCTGAAAGAGAGAAAACCTAAGTTATAATAAGGTATCTATAGTAACTAGACTTTTATTTCTAAGTCGAAATGTAACGTAGAATTAAAATAATAACAGCTTAATAGGTAATTTTTTTAATTTAAACACCTTTAACACACTGGGGTGACCGTCAGTTATGAAGGTTTATTCCAATATTCCCCTGCTAAAATGCCCCTGCGAAGGGGATTTTTTACTTTTTGTCCAGAAATCCCCTTCCAGTGCTCAAAGGACACGCAAAGGGGATTTCCGGAAATGCTATTAAATATTTCTATTATTCTATAGAAATATTTCTGGAAGTTGCGGATACGAATACGGATACGGATATCCGGCACATCACTAGTACTTACATAAAGGTTTCGTATTATTCTTCGCAACTTCGCACATATCTGGCCGTTGGATCAGATGAGTTCAGGAGTGACCACCGCGGTGGGACGCTCCGGTGCTAAATGGTCGACCTGAAGAAGGTGGCCGGAAGCGACTGGATGTGAAGGGCGGAGAACCGGGTGTGGCGGTGTTCATCGGAGAAGGCCTATGTCCAGCACTGGATATCTCTGGGCTGATCTTGCACATTTGCAATTCCTTTGGCTGTTATCCAAATGTATCTTTCAGACGAAGACGCTCCAATATCTCCCAAACTAGTATCAGAATGTCTCCAATGCGGCCGGGAGCTTTCCCGAGCAGCGAACAAGCGCGGCAACCAGCTGGTCAGGAGTGGGGTCGGTCTGGAGGCGTGCTCGCCTGCCATGCTTCACTTCTACTCCTCACAGCTGTCGCCAGACGCAAAGAAGGCTGCTGAGGTGTCGCATGAGATCATCACAGCTACTAAGCTGCTGCAGATGAAATTGTGTTCCAGGTTAGTATGTCTTAAATAAGACAGGCCCAAGCTCAATAGATACCTAACATAATGATCCTATTCTACAATCAAAGAATAATGTCAAAGTGCTGAGGTGTGCACGCTCATTGGCCCAGTCAAGGTCATGACGTTCGTGATTGGTCGGAACCAACGATCTCCATGTACTACTAGATGGAGCGTTCCAAACAATCGCTCTGTTCCACGCAAGTAGCCACAACTCTTTCACATCCACAATGAAACTTGTGCAGTTACTACGCAGAACATTTAATTATTACTAAATATTGACGCTACGGTGAAATAATGTCAATATTTAGTAAATAATTAAATGGTTTGAGTAGTAACTGCATAAGTTTCAAAGTGAATGAGTTGTGGCTACTTGCGTGGAACAGAGCGATTGTTTGGAACGCTCCATCTAGTCGGAACTAATAAAATGACATTTGTGCGCGGTTGGTTCACGGCGTCTTGTATGACATAATAAGTCTGATATTTTACAAGAAATTCTACGCATGATGCGTCTATGATAGGATTATTAGTCAATTGACTGACTGGCTAATCGCAAAAAAAAAACGTTTTATTTACTTTTATTCAACTAACACATAGGTACTTAGGTACCTACTTAGGTACAGTGTTTTTTTGTAAAATACCCTTCAATTAGAATCATCACTATGGATTTAACTTACCCTTGCTAGGTTGATATTCACCTTAATGATATTTTCTTTTTGCATATGCAATTCTTCGATTTATTCCATATAAATTAGGAGGGGTAATTGCTCTAATTATATCTATTTTAATTTTAATTATTCTTAGGTAGTTACCTTACCGGACTACTTATTGTATTTTATTTTACTTATTTAATTAACAATTTATTGCACACACAAAAGAAAAAAACAAAAAAAGTAAGGAAAAAAATAACATGTACTAATGGTAATGCTTATCTCTTTAAGAGATTACTGCCAGCCTACCAGTGACAGAAAACTTCGTGAAAGGGCAGTATTGTATGCTTGTAAGGGTGAGAAAGTGTGAAAGAAAGTGTGTGAGAAATTCCATTGCAATTACTTAAACAATTAATTCCACACAGCTTAAACGTAACTCCAAACACGTTCATGTCGTTCCTGGAGCACCAAGTGATACAGGCGAGCGACACGTGCCGCTGCCAGCCTGTCAGCATCAGCTGTCGACGTGCCAAGTACCGGACTGTCGACGGCACGTGCAACAACGAGCAGAACCCCGCCTGGGGACGTCGCGGGGCGCCCTTTACTAGGATAGCGACGCCCCGGTATGCTGACGGTTAGATACATATTTCCTGTTGTTAGCTTAGTCAGTGTCAGCTAGTTACCAATAGCTAACGATGAGAGGCTTTTGTTATTGTTTAGTGGCCCTCTAATCTGGCCGTAGGAAGTATACTAATTTATTACTATAGGAATATATGCTAGTGCCGAACTCGAAATCTAATAAATAAAATCGTAAACATCGCGTGTCTGTACCTACACTGAAAATATTTGTGAAAAATAAATTTGGGCGTCTAAGGATAAGCAACAGAACACATTTTTTGAAATTTTTGTGTTTGTCTGTTTGTCTGTGAGTTTGTGCACGCATCATTTACAACTACTGAACGGATTTTGATGAACTTTTCACAGAAACATGATGGGGCTTAACCTAACTTAACATTTAGTCTTTATTTCATCGCAATCGGTTTACTTAATCAAAAATTATGGAAATTTTTTAGTTTTCAAATACATTAGTAGGTAAGGTTAGTATGCAATATATTGCACATAATAGTATTTCCGTACTATTCAGATTGCGATGAGTTTGGACAACATTTGGAGCTGGTTGTGGGAATGGAAGTGGGAGTGGGAGTGGAGTCCATATACTAGACATATATATGTAGATATTACAAGCAGTATCCTGGCTCCCAAACTAGTATTCCCTGTTCTATGGGTAGCCAATAAATACCTCGACAGATGACACTGGCTGCATTATCAAATGCCCTCTGCGTAAGGCTATAGAATTGATTATTTTTAACTACTGACCGAATTTGAAGCAATCAAAGGATCATCAAGATGTTTATGAGTTTCGCTTGAATATAATAGTTGAGGTCAATGCAACGCCATCTGTTGCCAGTATTGGCAGTTAAAATTTAGTAGCTACTGGAAAATCGCTCATTGACGAACTGAAGTATGGTTCTTAACTATTAAACTATCGATACCATATAACTGCATAATCACTTACTATGTCCAGGTATCTACGCCATGCCTATGGCCAGGAGCGGGCGTCCACTTCCCAGCCCTCGCGCCCTCTCGACCCGCCTCTTCAGCGACCAGCCCATCGCGAGCCGAACCCTCACCTACATGAATATGCAGTGGGGGCAGTACGTCACACATGACCTGCTGTTCCACGTCATGGAGGTCACGGGTAAGTTTTGTCACATAATGCCCGAAGTTGAAGCTCAACCACGAACTGGACGTCAGAACACGAAGAAAAACAAAGAGCGCTGAGATGAGATGTAGTTTACTCACAATGTTTATGGAGCTGGGGGATTTCGGATAATATCGGTCTAACTACAAATCTATTTTGTACTCTCAAACAGGCCATGTATCATATACGGATAAGTGTTTGGTGTCTAATTGTCGTAATATGAAAATATGATTATAGATATTTTTTTCTTTATACAGGGCCTTACTTACAATCTCTTGGAACGAGATTTAAAAGTGTAAGCATGACTAAGCATGCTTACACTTTGGCAGACTTTCTCTAGCTTCGAATTTAGCGATGTCTAAAAATAATGGCGATGCTTCAAAAGCAGCACTTTGCTGAGGCATCGACCAATTCATCTCAATGTAGAATAGTTGATAAGTTATTTAATACCTCAACTTGTGTTAATGAATAAATTCTCTTTTATTTTATTTATTCATTTAATAGGTTTTATCTTGAGGTAAACACGCACTGAATATACAATTTAAGCTGCGTGGTAATACAGCTAGCCTTACTGTAGCAAATTATGTAGAAACTAGCTGTGCCCGCGGCTCCGCTCGCGTGATCTACAGAATCCGTCAGTCCCATTACCACTCCCGCTCCCGCTTCCGCTCCCTCTCCCGTTCCCGCTTCGGCTCTCCTCCCGCTTCCGCTCCCGCTCCCACAACCCACTCCCCTTTTCCCACGCCCACGCCCACTCCCACTCCCACTCCAATTCCCACTCGCAGCTCCAAATGTAGTCCAAACTCATCGCAATCTGAATAGTACGGAAATACTATTATGTGCAATATATTGCATACTAACCTTACCTACTAATGTATTTGAAAACTAAAAATGTCTATAACTTTTGATTGAGTTAACCGATTGCGATGAAATAAAGAATAAATGTTAAGTTAAGCCCCATGCTTTTGTGAAAAGTCCATCAAAATCTGTTCAGTCGTTTTTAAGTGATGCGTGCACAAATGTGTTCTATTACTTATCCTTAGACCCCTCAATTTTTTTTTCGCAAGTATCTTCAATGTAAGACACGCGATGTTTACGATTTTATTTATTAGATATAGACAGAGAGAAGAGAAAATTAATACACCTAGCTCTGATTAAGTCCCAAATAAAAGTGAAAGTTCTACATGAAAAGGAATAGACTTTATTCGTACTCCTCCTTCGACTGTAGTCTCCAGCACCACAAAGGGCCATCGCATAGCAGCGATGCTATCAAATAATATCCTCCGACCAAACCCGACAGACGAAGGCGGCATCCAGTGCTGCCTGGGAAACGGGAACGACGTCCTCCCAACGGAATATCAAAACGACAAGTGCATACCGATCTGCGTGCCCGAGGACGACCCCTTCTACCGACATCACGGCATCAGGTGTCTCAACTTCGTGAGGAGCGTCACCACGCCCAGGGATGACTGCACCTTGGGGCATGCGGAGCAAGTAATTAAAAAAAAAAATCTTTCTTCGTTTCAAATATTGTATTTAGGCGTTTATTATGAAATGTAATGCCTGTCGCTTCCGTATGTTTTCTAATTTTACTTTTGCTATTTCACAAGACGGCATTATTGTAATCTAGCAGTTACATACCTACATAAGGTACACTTAGGTCCCACAAGGCAGATACGATTTATCGCCACTTTGCACGATCCTGACACACCTCACTCACATTTAGCAACATTTTCATGCACCTCCTTTTATTCTTCTCTCACTGCAATGTAGCAATCACAGTTTTTTTCACTTTCTACTATTTCATCGCTATAGACCGTATGCTCTATCTTGTAGCGCAGTCTGAATGGGCGATGTGAGGAGTTTTAGAATTGCGCTGAGTTGTTGTGGGACGCGAAATAGACTACATTGGATAAATCCAGTCACGACTATAATGATTGAGTTACTAACTATATTTCATTCCAAAATAATATTATGAAAACCAACGCTATTTGCGTTTGCGTAACATTTACATGAAATGGTCACCAGAAGAAAAAGCGGACGGACATTTTCATTATTCGATAATAGCGACCTTACTTACACCATGGGTGCGTAGGCATGAAAAAAGAGGCCACATTTGGGCCCGATTCTGAAGTCACACATTTAAAATTTGACAGCACTAAAATTAGTTTTGTCTTTATCTTTATACTATGTGACAAAGATAGAGCCAATCTTATTGCTGTTAAATTTTAACTTTGTGCTTCAGAATCGGGCCCATTGTTATACTAGAGGGTAGTATAACGATATAGTCATCCTATTCAGTCGCCGTCCTACTTAGAATGAGGGATTCTAAGTAGAACGAGGAGATAAATGCCTTGACCATGAACTATACCCATCCATTCATTTAGTAACCGAGGGTAACCGTAGGCTGACGAAACACAGGGTAAACAGACAAAACTGTCACACCCCATTAATTGCCTTCCAAGCCAAGCTAAGGGCAAATATTGTCACAGACTCTTTTATGGGAATCTAATTGGGTTTCATTTGACTATCATGATTGAACTTGGTTATTAATTTATTACATGAGTACGAATACTTACTTCTCAGTTTAAATGTATTTTGCGGTAGTTTTTTGTTTTTGTATATACAATATTAGAGGAGTTTGACGCCCCACATAGGGTTATCAATACGGTAAATCTAAAAGGTATTAATCTTCATAAAATCCACTGAACTGTATATGTTAGAGATTGAATTACCAATTTTTAGGTTTTATGATGTCATTTTTAGAGCAAACACGTCAGACCGATGATTTGTTAGTGGCGGTCCAGTTAGAATGTGTAAGCTAGAGAAAGAAGGTACCTATGTTACCAGGTTTTTAATAAGTCACTTTCTTGTTAGTCTGTCTGTTCCGGGTGGAATCATGCAACTCCAATTTCAAGCAATTCCCGATTAGCTATCCCGCTGAAACCTTCAGGGTAGCTCACAACTCGATGACAATGCATTCTCAATCTATTTATTAGCATGCAATGCCGTCCTCACATCAATTTTTTTATTCTTTTTAAGACGCTAAAAAACTTGATTTTCTAACCTACAGTATTCAAATTTCTCCACGTTCAAGGATCATATTGGTGACGTCCTTAAACTGGGTTTCTGCAGTGAGAAGAATAAAAGGAGGTGCATGAAAACGTTAATGAATGTGAGTGAGGTATGTCAGAATTGCGCAAAGTGGCGATACATTGTCTTTACCTACCCCTCTGGGACCAAGGCGTGAGCATTATGGATGTATGTTTTTTTCTCTTACTAAGTCAGAATATGAAAATACAAAGCCCAGCCTTAGGTGGATTCTGATTTTTTTCTTTTTTTGGAAAAAAATAGAGACATGAAAATGTGGGATAAGTCCGCCTTTGTCCAATTTTGTTCCTGTTTGTTGTTGTTATTGGTTGTTGCTTGCTCGCATTCATACAAATGTAGGTATAGTATACTTGCGGAAAGGAAATGTTTGGCAGTTTGAAGGAATTTCAAATTTGCTGAGTATAATTTGAATAGGAAATTTAAATAATCGTGTGCCACAGGTATTAGTCTTTTGTCATCAATCGTATTATCTTGTGATTGTATAATACGGTCAATTTAAGGTGACGATCGTCCTGCTGCGACACGAACATTCCCTTGTCACGAGTGTATTTCCTACATCATCATCAGGTTATTTTTGTCTCCACTGCAGGAGCACAACCCTCTCTCATCTGCCGGAGACAGACGGAGGATTTGGCCCACACTCCCCGCGCTGGCCAGACGGGTTGGGCAGGCCTGATTGATGTTCTATAATGTATTCCCTTAGTCGCCTTGTACGACATCCACGGGAAGAGTTGGAGTGGTCCTATTCTACTCTACCGGAAACTACACGGCAACCTCCTATTTCCTACATAGCATGCACAGATATCTACTTGTAACTTTTTTACTTGACTCCAACACTTGACTCTGATGTTGTTCTTTTCATATTTGCCTTCTTAGATGAACCTTGTAACCAGTTTTCTTGACGGTTCACCAGTCTACGGATCAGAAAAGAAGCTGGCTGCCAAGTTAAGGAGTATGTCGGGCGGGAGGCTGCGAGAGGAGTCCAGGAAGGACTGCAGAAAGGGATTCCTGCCATCTGTAAAGGATAAGGCTGCTGTGTGTGACTTGAGAAACACGTCAGAGCCTTGTTATCTTGCTGGTAAGAAGTTTAAACTTTAGCGTATTTTCAACAGCACATAGTATATATACAATGTCGAAAACCGCACTATACTTAGAATCCCCTGTAATATGCAATTAAAAAAGTCAGAAATGTGAAGGTACCTTCGTTTTTAATATTGGTCATTTTTACTATTGGAAACTTTTACTATTTGACACTTTTATTATTTGTAATTTTTATTAATAGACATTTTTATCATTGCACATTTTTACTTTTGGACATTGGCTTTGGACATTTTTCTTTTTTGTCATTAGTTGTGCAAATCGTTATTTTTACGTAATATTTTTTTCGGTCTTGAAAAATAAATTAAATTCCTGAATTTCAGTTATTGTTGCCAGGCAATGATGAGAAAATAACACATGTATGGAGCAGTAGTTTTAAAGCAGACAGGCAGAAAGAGGACTGACAAAAACATCCGCTATTAAATCGTTTAAACCAACGGAAGTCACAAATTATAATTACAAAAGAAATCGTATATATTTTATTCCAAATCAATAGTCTTACGGAAACAAAAGCATTTGCATCTCGAAAACAAAATAAATAGACCTATTCCATATATCCCTACTGGTCTGTCCCTACTAGTAGGGAAGAACGGAATTTTTTTCCACTCTTTTCTACGATACAAATTAATAGGTGTTCCTTAGTGGACGCAGTAATACAAACTTGTTTTTGCTGCTGGTGAAACTTTTATGTTCATGTTACCGAGACGCAAATAGAGAATATTGATTTGAAATGTATATTGTACTGAGGTGTTTACCTCCCTTCGTCTCATTCCCGATCCTACAACAACTGACCATATCCTATCAAGATAGAATGGTAAAGTAGGCACGACACGCGTGGCAACCATTTGCAATATATTGCAAAAACTATGAAAAGCTTACTCGTTTCCCGCCGAATCAAGGTCGGGTAAACATAGACAAATGTTTACTGTTTACTGTAGACTAATATTGCGCGGTTCTAACTGCATAACTGTATTTTCTCACTAGAAACGTGACCGAGAGGCATAAAGCGTCCGAAAATCGGCACGCGCGAGACTGAAGTAAACAAACTGCTATAAAAACGTTCTACCTTGATAGGATTTCTGTGAACCAGACAGTTGAAATGACTAGATCTGGTGACGTAGAATGAGTTAATTTAGAATGGTTCTTTCAACCTTATTGTTCCTCTCGTTGAAAATATTCAAATTATTATATATTATAAATAACTTTATAAACCCAACCTATTTGTAATCACTTCCGCAACGAATAATGTTCCACAAATACTTGTAAGTAAGATGTCGCTACGAAACACAGGCGTAATAAATCGAATACATTCATACGACATGACCTCTAGTACACATCCACATAATTTTTTTTTCACATTATTTGTACCAGGTGACAGCAGAATAAACCAGACCCCCACCCTGGCACTCCTGCACACGTTACTCCTCAGGGAACACAACAGGGTGGCCGACGTCCTGAGCTCTCTTAACCCAACGTGGGGTGACGAGAAGCTGTACGAAGAAGCGAGGAGGATCGTCATAGCGGAAATACAGCATGTTACTTACCAGGAGTGGCTACCTTTGAATTTTGGTAAGTTGGATTACCTAGTCGGGATTTCGTCCCACGTTCAGGGGATCAAACATAGGCCCGAGCCAAGGGACTTGACTACTGTTTTCCTTAAATCCGTGATGAAATCTACCATCAGTGGGCCTTCCCCGTTGCGCGCCACCACACCCGGTGCCACGCCCTTACTATCCAGCCACACCCGGCCTTTTAAATTCCCGGTTAATCGAGCGTTGCGCTTACCCGTAACTACGCGGTCTTCATTGCAGAAATCGCTTGTTCTATGCGACAGATGTAGCCCATTGCCACATTGCCACAGCCGAAGTGAGAAAATACAGTTATGCAGTTAGAACCGCGCAATATTAGTCTACAGTAAACAGTAAACATTTGTCTATGTTTACCAGACCTTGATTCGGCGGGAAACGAGTAAGCTTTTCATAGTTTTTGCAATATATTGCAAATGGTTGCCACGCGTGTGTCATGTGTGAATATGTCACACGACTCGTTACAGTGTACAGAATTGCATTTATTTAGACGGATATTGTCCGAAATGCTCACGGGAGTGTCTTGTATTAGTCCTAACCTATTAGAGTGATGTGTTGCGAGAAGTGTGTATGGGCTTATTAGTAGACGACTTCGTCGAGGCTTTGTGCTATGTCTAGCTATACAGAAAAGTAGCAGAATAAATAATCATCACCATCATCAGGTTATTTTTGTCTCCACTGCAGGAGCACAACCCTCTCTCATCTGCCGGAGACAGACTGAGGATTTGGCCTACACTCCCCGCGCTGGCCAGACGGGTTGGGGAGGCCTGATTGATGTTTTATAATGTATTCCCTTAGTCGCCTTGTACGACATCCACGGGAAGAGTTGGAGTGGTCCTATTCTACTCTACCGGAAACTACACGGCATCAGAATATATGTTTTTCATAAATAACAGGCGAGCACTACTTTCGCTACTACCGGATCTCCCCATCCACGCTCTACAGCCGCGACTACAGCGAGGAGGTTAATCCAGGCATTATCAACAGCTTCGGGGCCGGGGCATTCCGCTTCCTGCACACTATTATACCTGACTCCATCATGACGTGCCCTGCGACCTATCAAGTAGCATATCTGCACAAGTAAGAGAATTAAAACTATTTTACTAAAAATAAAACAGTATATCTATTTTTTTATTCTATACTAGCTGTGTCCGCTGCTCTGTCTGCGTGTATTACAGAATTGTTTTTTGAATTAAGTTAAAAACTACTTACTTCCGTCCACCCAACGCCAAATACCATAACTTTTAATTTTTTTACCTTAGCATAACTTTTGATTGAGTAAGCCGATTGCAATGAAATTAAGACTAAATGTTACTCCAAATTAAGCCTTATGTTTTTTTTGAAAACTCCATCAGAATTGGTTCAGTAGTTTTTTCGTGATGCGTGCACAAATAAACAGAAAAAAATTTATCTTTGACGACCTCCGACCGGCGTGGCAGTCCGAGAGCTACCCGTAGCTCTCGGACTGCCACGCCGGAGGTTGCGGGTTCGAATCCCGATACGAACATCGTATGATGAATATGAATGTTTGTATCCAAGTCTTGGATGTTTATATATTTATTTAAGTATGTCTATCCGTTATCTAGTAACCATACCACAGGCTCTGCCTAGTTTGGGTCTGGATTATTGGTGTGAATATCCGAGATATTTATTTATATATCATAATATATTCTAGTACTAATCCTTATACCTACCCTCAAATACTTATTTTTGCAAATATGTTCAATCAGACACGTTAAGTTTACATTTTTATTTATTAGACTGAGTGACCACTACTTCAACCCCGGCCTCCTCGAGTCAACTCCCACTTCATTCGACGACGTGGTCCGAGGGATCATCGCTCAGAGCTCGGCGGAGTGCGACCCGTTCTGCACGGGCGAGGTGACCAACTTGCTGTTCAAGTCCAGCAACCGATGGGGGCTGGACCTGCTCGCCATGGATGTGCAGAGGGGAAGAGACCATGGTATTGCGTCGTATAATGATTATAGGTAAGTACATCAGTATCCTCAGGAAATCGTCTTTTTAGAGTAAAAAAGAGATATTCTGAGAGGCCTGAAAAGCAGTGCTGACTTTGCACGTCACGGCTGGCAGAAATGTAGTCCTTAGCTCATTGCCCTAGTTCAGGATATCCAGTAGACGAAACTCTACAGAACATGCACAAGAGCAAACAGCCTACCAGCCAGCGAGAAGACCACAGTGTCGTTATTCTATCACATACCTTCTCTAGATCAAGTTGATGTTCCATTGACTGCGAAGTTCACTTGGTACTAGTTTTTACTATAGTTTACAAGAAAGTCAATTGGCCCGATTCTGGAGGCACACATTTAAAATTTGACAGCGCTAAAATTGGTTTTGTCTTTATCTTCATAATACTGTGTGACAAGGATAGCAACAGTTTTAGTGCTGTCAAATTTTAACATTGTGCCTTCAGAATCAAGCCCAATGTAGATGTATGTTTTTGTTTACGAGACTTATATCTTTGTTTTTGTTGTCCACTTCATGTGACGTTTACATATAAGCTGTGGTTTTGATGGTACAAATGTAACATCACTCAGTAGGAACAGTCGTTATAACTACAACATTGGAAAGGGCCAACTATAGCTGATAGAGAGCAACTAAGTCGCAATTGCCATGTTAAAAGTATAGAGTGTGCGCAGAACCTACTCAAGAGCTGTGGTCCCATCCCATCGAAACTACAAACTCATTACCACAAATGACTCTTTTAATCATCAGTAATAATGAGCGAATGTATGTAACGTCGTCGCGGCTTCGTTTTGTGCGACCATAAGGAGTAAATAAGTAACGTATCTCCCTATTTTTGGTTTCATCTAAGATAGAGGATTTTAGATAAGTCTTGGAAGGTATAAACAAATAAATATCTCAGACATTCACACCAATTATCCAGTCCCAAACTAGGCAGAGCCTGTGCTATAGTTACTAGATAACGGATACACATACTTAAATAAATATATAAACATCCAAGACTTGGGTACAAACATTCATATGCATCATACGAACATTTGCCCCTAGTGAGATTCGAACCTGCAACCTCCGGCGTGGCAGTCCGACAGCTACACCGTTCCGCCACGGAGGTCGTCTAGGATAAGACTAACTTAATTTTTTGCTAACATCGTATTTCAGGGAAATCTGCGGCTTGAACAGAGCAAGGACTTTTCAAGATTTGGCTGGAGAAATGTCTCAGGATGTAAGTTAAAATAATGGATCTTTCCCGCTAGTTTATATTGCATTCGTCGCTATTAAAATATCTATCGCGGAATCGTAAGCTCTAGCGATTTCTTTTAACGACAACGACAATTCTAACAAGGCGTTGCTTGACCCCACACATACTGGGTGGCCTGCCAGATACTGCCATTTATGGCACCTGACACCAACAACTTCTGAATTGCTGTGTGCAACAATTCAAACACCATAAGTGCGTTGCCACAAAACTACCCTAGAAGTTGGGACAACTTATAGACTAGTAAAAATTATTTAAGACTTTATTTGTTCAGTCAGTAAAGTGCTTTTCGGTGCCAACTGCGCAAGAGGGATTCCGGATTTGCTTCCCGACCGCGAAATTGTTATGACTTTGTGTGTTAATGATTTGTGGAGTGTTTTCGACATGATATCGACTTCCTAGTTTAGGTAGGGAATATTTATCATTTTAACCTTAATTTCAGCGCATAAACGCACTAGCTATAATGTACGAGTCAGTGGACGACATAGACTTGTTCGTTGGTGGCGCCCTGGAGCGCAACGTCCAAGGTTCGATTCTGGGCCACACCTTCCAGTGCATAGTGGCAGAGCAGTTCTACAGAACCAGGGTGGGGGACAGGTTCTTTTACGATAACAGCGAAATGCCCCATTCTTTTACATCAGGTAAGAAACTAATTTTTTTCAATACCCGCGTAGAATAAGCTTTTGTATTCCTGGGGGCAGATACTCGTATTTCCGGAAAAAAAAATTGCGTATCTAAATCCCTATGACATTTGCTGTGTCTGCAAACTTTCATGGAGATCGGTTCAATAGTAAAAGAACAAACAGAAACTCAGTTTTATCATCATCATATCAGCCTTGAGACGTACACTGTTGGCCTTCCCAATGAACACCACCACACCTGGTCTTCCCCCCTTCGCGTAGTCGCTTCCGGTCGGTCACCTTCAGGTCGTCGGGCCATCTGGTGGCGGGGCGTCCCTCAGCCGTTTTCACTCCAGAACTCCTGCCTGTCTTTCGTATTTGTAATATTAGGATACTACTAACATTTTGAGTTATTAGACCTTTGTTTGAGCTGTACGTTGAAAGATCATTCATTAGTCAGAGCTGTGGGGTTTCTTACGTGGAGGTTTTTCTCCTCTTGAGTGTACCTCTTCTTGTTTAATTCCCAAAACTACTAAGTGTGCGTGAGTGGATTTACAAGTTTTGGTGTTGATTAAAATTATTTTAAATCTACCCCCAGAGCAATTAAAAGAAATAAAGAAGGCATCGATGGCGCGGCTGATATGCGACAACACTGACGGCGTGCAGTACGTCCAAAGCAAGGCTTTCGAGATGGAATCACCATACAACCCCAAGTACAGTTGTGACGACTACAACGCTATACCGTATGTGGATCTGACAGCGTGGAAGAAATCTACCGACGTATAGTTTTTACAATTCACGATGGCACGCATGGCTTTTCGTGAGGGACGAGTACGTCAGTATCTTAGTATACGTATGCACACTTTGATGATTAGAGCGTAACGATAGAAGTAACACGGTAAATATGCACATCATCATCATCATCAGGTTATTTTTGTCTCCACTGCAGGAGCACAACCCTCTCTCATCTGCCGGAGACAGACGGAGGATTGGGCCTACACTCCCCGCGCTAGCCAGACGGGTTGGGGAGGCTTGATTGATGTTTTATAATGTATTCCCTTAGTCGCCTCGTAGACATCCACGGGGAGAGTTGGAGTGGTCCTATTCTACTCTACCGGAAACCACACGGCAAATATGCACACTGAAACGCAAATGAAAGCTACTTATGAGGTGTGCCGTCGTGAATTGTACGATCTATATTCGAATTATGAAAATGCAATTTAAATGATATGCATTCATGATTTTTAAATATACCAAACACCTGTTGTGACCGTTTGCAGGGGCACTTAGCGTTGGACACTGAACAACTTTCGAATGCAAAAAAATATTTCGATTTCTAAAAGGCTTTGAATGTTTGTGGCATACCTCCTTTATTAAAATGATTATTATAAACATTCAGAGTGATTATTTCAAACATCTATGCAACAAAATGCAGGCAAGTTCAAAAAATATCGATGTCACTTGATCAACTTTAAGCGTTAATATCTCGGAAACGTGACGCTTTACGGGTTTGGTCCTACTATATTTTCTAATTGCATTGATGTCAGTTATCGATTTATATAAGTTTCATGCGTAGCCGCTATTATGATTTTTTTTCAAAATGGCGGAGTGCAACTATGCCAGTCTTCATACAAAAATCTTCAATGCCCTTTCGAAAAATACAAATTGATGTCCCAAGCAGTGCGTTTTATATGAAGTAATTTTTTTACCTTTTACATCAAACCCCAGCATGCATCATTTACATGAGAAGACGTAACTTATCTTTTTAATCGTGACTTACCTAAAAGTTTTGTTCAGTAATCGATACTAACTACCCATGTGTTTTGTTGCACCCTTATTGCTACAAGATTACATAACTGGTGTATTATAAAGAAAATACAAAACTGTAGTGTAAAAACTAATATATTATTTATGTTAATAATAAAACTTGGTCATGTTATGTTATTTTGGCTCCTTATTTAATAATTACGCTAGTTATCACATACAAATTATATTGTACTAGCTGTGCCCGCGGCTCCGCTCGCGTGGACTACTCACTCTCAGAGTCCCCGCAGACTGCAAACTTTATATCGGCCGATAATTTAGTCGGATTGAGCTGCTAGTGCGCACACTGGGCCAACAAATCGTCATAGTGCATGCGTCAAGCAGTATGCACTTGCATACATCTTTATACTGTTTAAGAGCCTGACTAAATTATCGGCCGATAATTTAGTCAGGCCGATATAAAGTTTGCAACTTCGACTATGACTCAGTTCCCGACGCCTATTCTCATTACAGCTCCAAAAGTAGTCCTAAGCCTAACTCACCGCAATCTGAATTGCACCAAACATTATAATTACACTTCTTTGTTTTATTGCATATCTTACCTACTCATGTATTAGAAAACTAAAAATTCCCATAAACAAACTAATTCTTCTTCTTCTCTGTCGTTCCCTCACTGCTGAGGATTGCGACCGTATAAAATGCACCTCCACGCATAGCGGTCATTGGCCAGCCGCACTGCTTCATATAAGGATCCGCCAGCCACCCTCCTCACCGGGTCTGACCACCTCCTCGGTCACCAAACAAACTAATAGACAGACAAACATTAAATATTTTTTTTTATCGGAATGTGTGTTGAAATTCAATTTTTTTTAAATACTTTCAATGTACAGATACGTAGATTTTAGATAGAATTTCCTAACCGTACAGTAATTTATTAGTATTAACTATTTAATGCCCCTAAGACTGTAGGAATTTTACTTATCTTTTTAAAAGGAAGAGTGAATCTTCTGGGTAAAGCGCTTCTCTTCACCTTAGACCTCATCGTTATAAGCTTACCCATCAGAAATAAAAATAAAAACATTTTACATGGTATAAAAATGTCAGGTTTGGTTTACGACTAAATTATGTTAAACTTATTTAGGTAACACCAACGATCTCTATGTACTGCTGTATAGAGCGTTCAAAACAATCGCTCTGTTCCACGCAAGTAGCCACAACTCTTTCACATTCACTTTGAAACTTGTGCAGTTACTACTCAGAACATTTAATTATTTACTAAATATTGACATTATTTAACCGTAGCGTCAATATTTAGTAATAATTAAATGTTCTGCGTAGTAACTGTACCAAGTTTCATTGTGAATGTCAAAGAGTTGTGGCTACTTGCGTGGAACAGAGCGATTGATTGGAACGCTCCATCTAGTAGTACAAAGAGATCGTTGGGTAACACTGTGGAATGCACTTAATTACTGAATTAGGTTTACGTAGGTATGTACATATCTCTGGAACTTTTACAAAATTTCTTGTAGTTTACAAGTGTGGAAGTCATGAGAACACATGTATTCTCTTATATTCATCATTTGACACACATCATTTGTTGTGTGTCATCATATTTATTATATATTAAAGTACCACTTTAAAAGTAGTGGGAAAACCACTTTGCAATATTACATTGCGCAAAGTGGCGATACATCGTCTCTGCCTACCCCTCTGGGACCAAGGCGTGAGCATTATGTATGTATGTATGGTATGTACATTACCATTACACACAAACCGATTCGGCACTACAAAATCTTAAACAAATTAATTTTACATAAAATAAACATACCTATGTACTGTTATCCACATTATACATATTTTTTATAATTCACCTCCTAGCACTTATCTCTCGAAGTGCGGCTCCTGTGAATTCCGTCAGAGAACAGTTGAATATATCCAACCTTTGCCGAGAAAGAGCATTCAGTTCCCTGAGCGCCATATACCATTTTTAACGCCGGGTAGTGTCATAAGTTTATAAAGGACTGGTATAACTCGAACTCAGACATATGACACTATCCGGCGTTAAAAATGGTATATGGTGACGCGCGCGCTCAGGAAACTGAATGCTCTATCTTTCCCGGGTTACTGGTAAGTAGAACTGGTATTACTATACGTCGATACGCATAGCCATACCAGTCCTTTATCCTCTTGGGCAGATGCCGGTTAGTTGCGGTTTTTCCCAGTGGTCAGATTGATGGTCAGACTAGTCTGGCCAACGGGATTTTTTTTTCCCGTTGGCCAGATTTATTTGACGGCCAGAAAATACATAGAAAATAGTACAATCAAAGTAAAAATAGTTTTGTATTAGTCACTTATATTCTAAACTAATTGTATACATACGATATGATAAGTTTACTTTCTTGAGCAAAGATCAGTTGACTTAGTTAAATAATGGTCGTTTCGCAGTCGTTTAATTTCTAGGCAGATTTCACCGATAGTAACAATATTAAATAAATAAATAAATAATTAAATAAATATATGGGGACATTTCACACACGGCCACCTGATCCCAAACTAGGCAGAGCCTGTAATATGGGTATCAGACAGCTGATATACATACATAAATACATAATATAATATATAAATAACATCCAGTCACAAGGCAAACACAAGTGCTCATCACACGAATGTTTGCCCTGGGCGGGGTTCGAACCCGCGACCCCGAGCTTCGCAGGCAGGTGTACTACCGACTAGGCTACGGGGCCGATTTAGATTAGTTGTTAATCTTCTAAAGCAGATATAATTACATGATAATTACTATATCAGTCATTCATTTGCTTAAGCAGCTACCAGATACGTAATGTATAGATACTACTATTTATATATCAGTCTTTTTACACGCCGATGCTGGATCTGGAATAGTTACTACATTAACATAATATCGTCGGGTGACAGGTAAAACTCACCAAGTACAAAATGAACGAAATCGACATTTTGTCATTAAGTGTTTTTTTGTATTCTTTGTCTGGATTATAACTATATAGCATTTTGCTAATAAATTGCTATAAAAATGGATTTATGTCACAAAAGAATGTTCGAAAACTTTAATTACTCTGATATCTCATTATGGAACTTAGTGAGATTTACTAGTCACCCGACGATATGTACATCTATTTTCTTGCCTGTATCATAGTTACGATATCAATCGTCTTAAAGAACACCGGGCAGTTACTATATCAACCGGTTCCTGTTCTCCTGCTTGTCTCTCCCCCATAGCGAGGCGAACTTGCTCTGCACGCCACTCCACCGCACCGAGGAGTGCATCATCTGGGAGAAACCCCCCGACCCTGGCTTGATCAGCCGCTCGAAGAACGGCCGCCTGTACAGCCGCTGTGCCTCCGCCTTCTGGTCCTCGGTTACTTTACGGTCGTCCAGGTGGTCGAGAGACGGGAACTGGGATATTACGAAGAGTCTGCAGAAGTAATTAAAAGCTAAAGTTCTTGTTTTGCATATATTGTCGTCTTTCCTTTAGCCTGTAAATCCACGTTTGATCACAGACCTTCTCTAACAAGTGGTGTATAGTTTCGGTGCAACATTTATCATAGCATTTTGAACCCTATCTCCACTTCCTAATGTACAAATTTGTGTAAATGCAACAAGCGGTGCCGAGCAAATCCGCGAGAATGCTCTCACACAAAATACATACATAGTGAAGATAAACTACACTACACTTTCGACTCGATTATGCGCCAATGTGAATTGACCCTTAAGACTGTCATAAAGTAATTCAACTTGGCTTATTCCAATAATCCCCTGCGAAAAATCCACTTAAGGGGATTTCTGGAATTTTTTGGATAATTTGTCCAGAAATTCCCTGCCGATGCTCAAAGGAAACACTAAGTCTAACCTAAAGGAAACACGAAATCTAATCTAATCTAAGGGGATTTCTGGACAAAAATTCCAAAAAATTCCAGAAATCCCCTTAACTTTATGATATCCTACGCAGTAATGGTCACTTTGGGGCTTAGTACCGCTGCGCTGGCGCTACCGCAGCCGTGTAGGTACTCAGGAAATCACTTCCAAGAAAGATATTGTATCTAGCTAGTGTAAACATGATAATTTAACGTGAATTAGTCATAATCAATAATGCTTATCTGTCAGATTACTAATAATTATCTTTGGAATCTTGCATAATAATTAAATATATAGTGTGTTATGAATGGGACCAGAATGGTCTCTATGTACTACTAGATCTCTATGTACTACGCTACGGGTTCAATATTTAGTAGATAATTAAATGTTCTGCGTAGTAACTGCACAAGTTTCATTGTGAATGTAACCGAGTTGCGGCTCCCGAAGCCGCAGTTGCGTGGAACAGAGCGATTGTTTGGAACGCTCCATAGCTACATAGAGATCGTTGGGTTAACATTTAAGGTCCTATTCGTTCTTTCCACCATGTATACGAAAACTATAAAATTTACTCATCTATACTGTAGTATTCTATAGCTCAGAATATTTATGTCAATTAATTATCGGCCCTCAGTCTGCCCTACGGTCCTGTTTGGAATTGAGTGATAAGGAACAACTTAGAACAGAATGGAATATTTTAAATGTTGATATTGGTTTAATTTATTGATTGCCTATGGTTAATAGGTAGTAATTAAGATCTATTATTATTTCAATTTTTGTTTTGTCCAGTTTAGGTATTTTAGGAAAAACTAACTCGGATGACAATAAGTAAGCTATTGAGTGAAATAATAGGGGTTAAAGTATGAAATTGCCGTTTTATAGTAATAGATACTTTGAATTGACATAAAACCTTTAAGGTGTGAGATTTTCGAGTGAAACTTTTTTCCCATGATACCATGTTCTTGTTTTAAAAAATTATTCCCAGAGTTCTATCGCAAAGGCATAAAAATGAACTTTCGATTAGATGGCAACAATGTATAGATAATGAGGGTAATTATTTTTTATTAAATATGTTACATTTTAGAAAAAAAAACTAGTTTTTATTTTTCAGTACAAATCGCCAATTTCATACTTTAACCCCTAATATAAAAGGATTTTTTGTGTGTCTGTATTGAATAGGGGTTCCACTATTTTATGGCTAATCAGCATTTTTGAGATTACCCCGGACAAAACAATTCTAATCTACAATTATTTTGTTACACACGACAACAATGAGTGAGTACTCACACGGGCGCTTACGTGTGTGAGTGAGTTAAAAGGGATAGGGATTGGCCATATGTATTTGGTAAGCTGCGAACATATTATCGGACGCGTCCGTCAGCCGCGGCCGGCTTATAGACACGGCTTTATCCGTCTGCAAATATGTGTTGTTTTGCTTATTATATATACCTAATAGATAAGGTGAAAATTTTGACCGAGCAATAATCTCAACAAAAAAGGTGTTTTAATAGAAACAAACCCACTGTGTATTTTCCACCACGTGAAATTGGCAGAATTATTGTGCCCTAAACACGATACAAAAAGCCATTAAAAAAGAAAACTGTATCTGGATAGTACATTATACACTACACAGTGCACACTATCGGACGGAACTCGCGGACGCGACATTGAGCGCTCGGACGTCCAAATGAAATCTGGCAGGCTGGATGCTGAACAACCGTGCACACTTGACGGACGCGTCCGTAAGCCACGGCTGACGGACGCCACGGCTGACGGACGCGTCCGATGATGTGTTTGCACTAGTTTGCAGCTGTATTCATTACTATGCAGTGTTATGTTGACTTACCTATACTGCAGATATTCGTAGAAGGTGCCGCCTGTCAGCTCGCTCGGTGCAGCCGGGTTGCCCATGAGACACAAGTGTTGCAGACTTGAGCAGGACTCCTTTAGCTTACCCACCCAGGGGTAAAGGGAAGATATTTTACAGTGGTTTAACCTGCAAAAATGGTTAAATCTGTTTTATTATTCTCATAATTATCATACAATGGGATCCCTCCCATTCGGGGACAGGTGTTTTTTAATTGTCCTGTTCTCGACTATTTCCCATGGCAAAGGGAGTTATAGTTTTCAATTAGACAATTATAGATCGAACAATTCACGACGGCACGCCCGATTCTTTCTCTAAATCATTTAGAATTCATTGTATGCATTATATGTATTGCTACTGTGTTAGCTCTATAGTTACGCACTAAACATCAATGTGTGAATACGTATACGAAGATACTAAGATACTGACGATTAACTCCCCTCGTCCCGCGCCCAACTCCACGCGAAAAATAGCGAGGCGTGCTGTCGTGAATTAGTAGGTCTGCGTGGCAGACTATGCCCCGCACGCCCTCATAATATGTATTCGCCCAACAGTGGGAAGAACATAATGAAATAATAATCTCACCACAATAACTGTAGCTTAGGCAGTGGCGGTACAAAGCAGTTTTCTGTGATAGGATTCTTATCAGCTATTAGCGAAGTCAGGTGTGAGAAATGGACGAGAGCATCCAGGTTCCTTAAAGAAAAAAAAAACACGAAAACAAACATTTATTAGCGCGCTCGTCCCGCGCACCCTTTTTGACTCGTGGTCACGTTTCTAAAGAGTAAATACAGTTATGCAGTTAGAAACCGCGCAATATGGCATTTTTACAGTTTTTTTGTCAATGTTTATTCGACAGTAACTCGGCGCAAAACGGGTAGTTTCGCGCCTACTTCAGCACTCTATATTGATTGGATTTCTGTGATGAGTACACTGTTATGGGTCATTGGACGTATTATGTTTCATATATTGTGTTTTGCTAGTTGAATCATGTAAAAATTAACAAATAAAATAAAAATATATCCAATTTCCACTGCTATATGGCTATATTGTTCATAGTTTAGAAAACCTATGAACAATACCCTGGTAAGTTAAATTGGACCCCTATCCAAAACACAATCATCAATTTTGGAGCTCTATGTTTCCAACACTCTCTCCACTAGCTAGTCAGTCCATAACTTACGTGATCTTATTATGGCTAATGTCCAGGTACCGGATATGGTCAGAGAATCTCTGCACTATAGTTATAGGTATTTCATATAGCCTCTCATATGCTAGTGTCAATTTTGCAGATTCCTCTTCGCTTCCAGCACTGCCGTCTGATGCCCTGCATTGAAGTGATGAATATATTCATTAATATTACAAATCTTATGTCTAGAAACACAAAGTTAAAAATAAACACAGCTTTTGATAACCATGTCAAATGTGGTATATTTATGCTAGAAACTTTAAATTCTCTCAGTATAAAAATCCCTAGTATCTATTTCTTAGATGGGACGGCTTTCTGCACTGACCCCATGGTACAGCTTCCGGCCAGTCAGTTCAGCCATCTCAACTCCTTGAAGTAATCGAATTGGGTTTCTGGCTGATCGGAATATAGTTGTAAGTTGCTCGATGCTGCGAGGTCAACCTCTAAAATTGCAGGACAGTCTTCCTACTTCCTTAGATAAGGGTTTTAGTGGCACATGCTCCTCTGTCTACTCTCCTGCAGACAGCTCCTGCATAGGAGACTGTCTGTGAAGTCAAAGTTGTTCATGTGTTGTTCAGGCTCAGATATTAGTCTGTTATGATGCCAACAAGAAGGCTGAGGTAAAAAAGTCTCAGAATCTTACTTTAAGTTTTTTTACTTATGTAAAAAAAATACAAGTTAGATAGTCTTTAAAATTACATTTCATGCCTATCTTTTACAATTAATTTGATATAAAAAATATAAGGAAATTTTCTTTTGAGATGTGTTTAATGACTTTACTAATTAGAATTTAATTCTAAAACTAAACAGTTATGGACTATATTTTTCTGAGCAGCAGCGTAATGGTCCTTCATCATCCTTCCTTTCTCTCACCATAAGTTTTGTTTATTGTTGGATGTGGCATACATCCAGCAAGGTACAAACTATTGTTCTCTTCTCTATTTTTAGTAAGCTAGGCACACCTGTATCACCATCAATAAGATGAAATTTTGCTTGCAATGGAGTTAGTGCATCCCAGCTCCTAAATTATGCAGAAAAAGCTGTCAGCTGGTCAGAAACTATGTAATACACTTGTCTAATCCCAAACTAGATTTTTCTTCTGTACTATGGAAATTAAACTAGATAATTCACAAATATAACATCCAGACCAGGACCACCTTGTACAAATGACACAAAGTTGTCTGTCCCCATTGGGAATCAAACCCGCAAATTCTGGTGCTCGAGTCCACTGACCAAGCCACTCAGCCCACCAGGCAGTCATATTAATGGGATAAGGGTTTTAACAACTCAGCCCTCCCTTCTCTTATTTCACTAAGTAAAGGAACTGCCAGGTTGGTAGATGTGGAGACACTTTAAGAGAATTTTGTACTCCTACATAAAGGGGCTAAAATAGGTCCAACAGTGGTCCTTAACAAACTAATGGTGATAATTATGGAAGTATGTAGGTATCTGCAGTTTTAGCACAACAGACAAGGCATACACCTCATTCATTAATAAATTAGATGTAAAATAAACTTACATGACCATCAATTCAGGAGGTACAGGTGTATTCGACATGTTGGTCACAGAGTCCACGAGGATGTCATTGGAGACGAACACTATTGCTGGGTCGGTGCTGGATGAGGTGCTGGGCAAACTGCTGAATGGGGCAAAATAACATAGGTACCTATATAATCATAAGTTTTGCATAAGTATTATTATAAATTAATAATACTTTACGGATGGAGTGTACAAAAGGGGGCGCTATGGAAAAAAATCTCTGACTGGCGTGAAATTTTTTCTATTATTACATATTATACTTAAGCCACACCTAATATACTACATATATTATATTTTAGTATAGAAACCTTATAGAAACTGAAGATCAAGATTCCATCAAGTATAAAACATACTTATTTGTTATAAATAAAAAAATATAAACAACCATAAATATAGGTAAACCAATTAAGAGCAAATTTCTAAGGAAATGAATGCATAAATTCTCAGCTTAAATTAAATAATACAAAGAAATGCACAAGTAAACAAAAAACAATCTTAAAAAAAATTAAAAATGTTGCCACTACTATCTTGATAGCCTAGATAAGATTAGATTTGCAATCTGGCTAAAATTAAAATGTATGGTAAAAATATACAAAACCTAATTTAAATATGTTAAAAAACATATTTACAACTAAATATAAAGGATTAAGCATTAATGTATTTGTTAGTCCTCTTATAATTCTATTCATTTAATACCTAATAAATAGATTATTCTATAAAATTACCTACTAATAAAATTGGAAATAACATAATATATTTTGTTTTCATTAAAATAATTCAAGACTCACTGGCTCATCGATGAGAAACTGTTCGCTTCCATTTTTCTTTAGATGCGTGTTATTTACCTCTTAAACTCTTTTTTTTGACAGTGAGTACTAAAATCAAACGAGCAATAAAGTAATAAAAGTAAAAATTGGTCCTTTTGTGTACTGAGGAGGACTAATGACAACAAGGAGATAAAGACAATTCTTTATCATTCTTTATCTATAAGACTTTAGCTAGGTATGACTTGGAAATTATACAGGCACAGAGTGAAACTTAGTAAAATAAAGTCGTCGTCTTTTATTGCTAATTATATTTCTAAACTTCACAATTCGTAAATTTTTGAAATATTCTGCAGATTCTCATTGGTATATATTTTGAGGAGTGGCAACATTATTTGGTATGTCAGGTGTGTTTCTGAGGAACAGTTTCCATGCCAGCATACTTATTAAATATTTTCTGCACTACCACCGTTGTCTTTGAAATCAGGGAATGTATATTGTTTGTCGGCTGCGGTGTCTAATAAAAATATTTAAACTGCGTCTCTATTCTTGAAACAAAAACGCACTACACCAGTTTTGTTGACACGTCACGGAGATTTGGTTATTTTTCTATTTAACAAGAATTTATTGTTACTTTCAGAGACAGGAGGTCAATACAGGAAATATCGTAGATATGGATGTAAGTACAGAATACCATCTATGTTATTAACTTACTTTAATAATCAAAGTTATTCGTGTTTCTAACCATCATTACATTATGTTTCTATTTTGTTTTGAAGGAAACCAACATCCCTATCGACATAAATATAGGAAAACTTCAAGACTGGCTCATTAGCAGACGGCATGTGAACAAAGAATGGCAGAAAAGCATTATAGCAGTAAGGGAAAAAATAAACAATGCCATACAGGACATGCCCGCTCATGACGATATCGCAGCTCTCCTTACAGGCAGCTACATCAATTATTTCCATTGCCATAGAATCATAGAGATCCTAAAGGAGACAGAGGCAGACACTAAGAACTTATTTGGGAGGTACGGCTCACAGAGGATGAAGGATTGGCAGGATGTAGTGAAGAGCTACGAAAAGGAGAACTTGTATTTAGCAGAAGCAGCCCAAATGCTTGTTAGAAACATTAATTATGAAATACCTGGACTCAAGAAGCAGATAGTTAAGGAGGAGCAAATGCAGGGGGTCAGTTATGTTTTATTTAATTTAAACAATATTTTTAACTTATTTTAATTCTTAAGTGAGTTACACCATGCTTGAAATATTTTTGAACTATTCAAAGGTGAAATCAATCAGTATATTTTCTATGTGGAAACTACAATTAAATCAAACCCATTCATACTCATTTAAACTCATACATAATTCATTGTTTTTTCTTTTTTACAGGAATGTGAGAAAAAACATGCAGACTATTTAAAAAATGAGGCATCTAGCAAGTCTGAGTTCTTGGCACTATGCAGGCAGCTTGGCATCCAGGGAGATAAGATCAAGAGGGAGCTTGTGGATCGGTTACAGGAGCTGCCAGATATCTATGACAAGGTTATACACTTGTACATCTTTCAAGGCCACTGATCTTTCACTGGACTCTTGTGTTTATAAATGGCAGGACTTATAGTCACTATAACCTGTGTTTTAAATACCTTAAATACCAAACTTAATGCTGGTATTGTTGTGTTCTGGTTTGAAGGGCAAGATTACAGACAGGCTGGGTGGAAACCCATTTGTTGGCTGCGTTTATAGATGACTGTGCTTACCATCAGACCTGCTGTCTGCACATTTGCCACTCAAGACTAGGTTTGAAATTAATTGCACCAACCTGCCTCACAAAATAATTTATGGATGGACTGCTATGCTCATATAAGGCAGAAATTAAGTCTGTGTAGCAGTTTAAATTCTAAACTTTAACTTGAAGCATTCTATTTAACATAGTAATACATTGGTAAAGGAGAATGCCCATAAGTGGGCCTAAGATGCGTCTTTACCATTCATGTACCAAAAATATTGGTCTGAATTATGAATCCCCTTAATTTTTTTTTAAATCTAATGGAATAGGGAGTTTAAAAATAACATATAATAAAAACGTTGATTGATTTCCGCCGGCCGACCGGCATCTTTTCAACTAGAGTAGTGAAAGCAGAATTAAAGTCGATATATATTTATTATCGATATTTGTCAACCATAGTTGATACTGCATTTCAGTTACTGGCGTGATAATCCACCCATCACGTTTTTCATTTACTGACTGGAAATACGGTATTTATACTGATTTAAAGTAATATACACGTTCTTAAAAGATATTTATGAAAATATTGTTACGTAACTGATATATCGATTATTCAATTTGTTAAATCGATTTAGTAGAACCTCACTATTGATATGCACTATGGTTTCGTAGTGTGACGTCATATCCGATATGATGTCAACACCTGTTTTGTCTCCGTTTGTTTACATTATGTATTTGGGTGAAAAAATCTATTTTAACGAGTTTAATGTAGTGTCTAACGCAATATACCGTCGCCGACTAATAACGAAACTATGACATCAAGATCGGGAACGGTTAATCGTGGCCATATACCCACGGTGTTATAAAAACTTTGCGCCAACGAAGATTTCATTCCTAGTAAGATTATTCAATTTTCCCACTAAATAGTTAAACTATTTTCTTTTTATAATAATCCTTAGTCATTTGCCTGTATTTTGACGACAATTTGATCCAGACGCAAGGTTCAAAGTTCAAGGGCAAACTCCCATACAATTTTGGGCATTCTCCTTTGTATTCATTACCTCATTATTTGTCATAAAATGTACACATTTTTTTAGATACTCATAGATATAAACTTTAGTTACATTTTTCTCCTTGCACTGTTTTCAATACTTAAAATCAGTCGGACATAGTGTAGTTAAAGAAAAAAATATAGTCAAATCAAGAGGTTAATATTTATAACACAATATTCATTATTAAATTAAATTAATAAATTACTCCAACAAAATTCGAATCAACAGACCCAAATATCTTTTTTTTTTCAGATAGGCAAATCCCTCCAACCACTCCTCCCGGGCATAGAATTATATTCAGCATTCACAAAGTACATCCTCGGTGATGGAGCACCAGAAGTCCTACCGCTGCTGCAGTATGTGGTGGAACATGGCAACACCACAGTGTACGAGTGGAGTTATGGGGAGCCTCCGCTCAGTATTGAGCCTGACCCGGTGCACATTGAGCTGGATGATGAAGTGCAGGGTGCGGGTGACCAGGTGAGTGATGTAGTGGGTGATATGGTTGAGACTGCTGTATGGTTTATAAGTCCTAAATAGGTGTAGGGATTGTTTAATTTTACCGTAATAATATAATAAAATAAAATAAATAAATAAAAATAGCCTTTATTTATCGAAGCTGTATCTTACATCTAATTAGATAATATATTATAATTTATGTATTTAGTAAAACATCGACAACTTCGACTTGTCTTTCGACATAGGCCTCTTCCAGATGTTTCCACAAAGTGCGGTCTTTTGCCTTTTGTGTCCATAGTCCTGCGCAGGTATTTTTTAGGTCATCAGCCCATCTAAGGTATGGTCTTCCTCTTTTTCTTTTCCCATCTCTCGGGTACCACTCCACAATGTCCTGTGTCCATTTGCATATGTTTTGCCTTATCATATGGCCTGTCCAGCGCCATTTTTGTTGTTGTACTATTTCATTTATGTTTTTTGTCTTTGATTTGGATTTGATTGTAGATAGTTTGATTTTATCTTTTAATTTTATATTTAGTATGCTTCTTTCCATATTATTTTGACAGACATTAAGTTTTTGGTAATTCTTTTTTGTAAGTGCCCAGGTTTGGCATCCATAAGTCATTACAGGTACTATGCAAATGTTAAATACTTTAAATTTCTGACTCGTGGGTATTTCTTTTGCTTTGAGAACCTCTTTAAGTGACCAAAACTTCCTCCATGAGTTTGTGATTCTCCTATTGATTTCTTTATTTGTCTGGTCTATCGGTGATATTATCTGTCCGAGATACTCATATTCATCAACATAGTCTATAATGTTTCCATTTACTATAATTTGTTCTTTATTACTATTTGTCATTAATTTTGTTTTGTTCGTGTTCATGCTAAGACCAACTATTTTACTTTGTACATCTAGGTCTTCTAGCATATATTTCAGTTCTATCGAGTTATCTGATAAAAGTATGAGATCATCAGCAAACCTGAGGTGGTTCAGTCTCGCTCCATTAATATTGAGCCCATAATTTTCCCAATTTAGATTTAGACGTCTGAACACACTTTCAAGGACTGCAGTAAATATCTTCGGTGATAAGGGATCTCCCTGACGGACCCCCTTCTTAATTTGAAATTCTTCTCCCATTCTCTCTAACTTAATTTTTGCCATACTGTTTGAGTAAATTTCTTTTATTATTCTAATATATTTATTTGGTACCCCTTGTTCTTTGAGTGATTTCCATATTTCTTTATGTTTAAGTGAGTCAAAGGCTTTGTTGTAGTCTACAAAAGCTACGTAATATTGTTTTCCATATTCATGATATTTCTCTGTTATTTGTTTTATAACGAGAATGTGATCGATCGTAGAGAAATTTTTTCGAAATCCGGCTTGCTCTCTAGGTTGATTTTCATCTAGAATTTTTGTTACACGCCCCAATATTAATTTTGAGAATATCTTGTATAAATTACTCATTAAACTTATTGGACGGTAATTATTAATTTCATTTTTGTCTCCTTTCTTGTGAAGAAGTGTAATTGTAGTTTTTGTCCACTGAGTTGGTATAATCTCCTTCTTTAGAATTTCATTGAAAAGTTTCGTGAGAGGATCTAGAATGTCGCCGACGACTGCTTTCAATAATTCATTGCTTATGTTGTCATCTCCTGGTGACTTGGCAATTTTTTGCGTTAGAATAGCAGATTCCACTTCTCGCTTTAGTAAATCTGGCACATCATGGTTGTCGTTTACAGAACCAACTGCTGTTATAGTCGTAAGTGACATTTCGTCTTCTTTGTAGAGGTCTTTATAAAATTGCGTAGCTATTTCTATTACCTCTAATCTTTTAGATGCGTGTCTTTTATTTTTGTCCTTAATAGATGGTATCCACGATTTCTCTTCTCTAAGTTGTTTCATAGCTTTTTTGACTCCTCCCGTTTTTTCGATGTAGCTCTTTATTGTTTCTATTCTTGTTTTACGTCTATTCTGCCTTATACTTATATTTATTTTTTTACTAATCTCTGCTATCTCTTTTCTATTGTTTTTCCTCTCCTTAAGTAGTTGCTGTCTTTGTGTTATTAGACTTCTCGCTTCTGGTCCTATTTTGTCTTTTTTCCCTAAAATACAACTGAATTGTTTGTTGGTATTTGTTAACACTTTTTCAATTATATTGTACTTTTCTTGTATGCTTGTTACATGGTTAATTTCTGTTAGTTCTTCTGCTAATTTAGTTCGTATGTTATCAGAAATAATGGGAGGGATTATATTTTTATTATTATTTAGGTATTTTCTTGATTTTCTAGGACTTTTTGTTATTATTTCTCCACGTACCATTCTGTGATCTGAATTGAAATTTATATTGTTTAGTGTTTCCACATTTAGGAATATACTTTTGTTGTTAGTTAATATAAAATCCCTCTCATCCATTCTTCCTTGTGGAGAAATCCAGGTCCATTTTTTATTAAAACGTTTTTTGAAAAATGTATTCATTATGTATAATCGATTTTCCATTGCGAACTCTATTAATCTTTCACCATTGTCATTTCTTTTTCCAGTAGCGAATTTCCCAATTGTAATGTTGTTCTTTGTCTCGTCTGATCCTAGTATGCTATTGAAGTCACCCATTAATATTTTATTTTTATATGCATCATCTAAAGTATTTTGTAGGTCTCTATAAAAGGTGTCTTTTTCTACTTGACTAGCTATATCTGTTGGCGCATATGCTTGAATTATTGACCATTTTTCTTTATAACCTGGTATCATTATGTTCAGGACTGCAATTCTCTCTGAAATACCTCTGAATTCTTCAATTTCGTTACGTAACTCGTTCTTAACTAAGAATCCGACTCCAAACATACCCTTTGTTTCTCCTTTATAAAATAAGATATATTCGTTTCTATCCAAGATTTCTTCTCCAAACCTTCTTACTTCGCTTAATC
This sequence comes from Esperia sulphurella, assembly GCA_947086405.1. NCBI lineage: Eukaryota > Metazoa > Arthropoda > Insecta > Lepidoptera > Oecophoridae > Esperia > Esperia sulphurella. The sequence goes on from OX352261.1 coordinate 3,098,539, forward strand.
CAATGATATGACATTTTATCTTTTCTATAGCTTGTTCTAATTGTATTAATGATTCTTCGGTTCTAAGTGTCCTCACATTAAACGTTGAAATGTATAGATTATTCATTTTATTTCTGCATTTTTCTTGTTCTTTTTTTTGATTTGGAAGGTGGTGGTCGCTAACCCCACGGAGACCATCCGGCTTGGGGTGATGTTTTGTGTTACTATTGTTATTGTTTTTTGTTAGTTTCCAGTTGTCGATGTCTCTGTCCTATTCTATATTATCTAGTTGTGGGTTCAAGGTAAGTGAGTTTGATCTGTTTCTCATGATATCGAAGGTGTTAGTCCTATTGGTCTTTGAGGGGTTCCAAGTATGTTTCTTTTGTATGTTACTTTGTTCAGGTGATGTTGATGGTAATCTTTTTCTACTATCCTTTGTCATTTCTACTTTCTTGATCATGATTTTATCATACTTTATGTATGCGAGATTCCCTTTTTTCCTTTCTTCTTCAAGTTGGACTTGCAGTTCCTTTCTTTTGTTCAATATCGCCTTCGGGTAGTCTTCTTTTACGTACACGTCACGAAATTCTTTTTTATTTTTCTCTATTTCTATTTTCTTCCATTCATTAACAAAGGAAATCAAAACAGGTCTAATTTTGTCGCTGTTGTTTGTCACTTTCTTACCGATACGATATATTTTATTGATTTCGGATTTTTCTAAGCTAATATTTAGGTCGTTCTTAATTTTTTCTTTTACGTTTTCGAAAAGTTCCTGTTGGTCTTTTTCTTTTTCCTCTAGCCCAAATAATATTAAATTGTTCTTTTTATTTTCTTTCTCCAAATTGACGATCTTATCTTCCAATGTTTCTATTTTTATTTTTAATGTTTTATTCTCCTCTATGATCGATGTTAACTTCTCATCAATTTTTTCACTTATTGTTTTTGTGACTGAGTCGTGTATTTTATCGGTTTGTTTCTCCATCTCAACTTTTAAACAGTCAAATAATTGTTGCAATGAGCTATTCATATTGAGCGTGAAACGGAACGGAAACTGTGATGGTAGGTTTTTTTTTTTATTTCCTGGTCACACTGAACTAACTGTCAATCACGGATTCTGTCAATCACTTAATGAAGTTATATCACAGTGTCTATGGTTATAGTGACAACTGACACTCGTAATTTGGTAGGGTAATAGTTTTGACAGATAACCTCTACTTTTTGAATTTTGTAACACAATTTACACGATTTTTCACACACGAATTTGGAATATTTTCCAATCACAATGTCTACCGAATATTTATGAATTCGTAGGTAAGCTTTTTCGTATCTCACTTGCAGTTAAACACTTTTAGTTAATTATTTTCGCGAGAGCTACTACAATGACGTATTAACAGTTTGACAACCGGAACCGGACATCTAATAATATACAGGGCTTCAATTACGAAAACTGGGTAGTGGGCAGTCTATATATGTCACAGAACCAATGAACGATGAGGATGATTTGTTCTGGAGTAGGGATCGCGGTTCCGGCGTTCCGGTTCCGGCGTCTGACAGTTTAACACGTTTTCGCCGTGCTCTCGATTTTTAATTCGTAAACTCAGTTCAAACCAGTGAAAACAACACAAAAACATCAAAAACGTTTAAATAACATATTCAAATGTAGTGCCGATAAATAAATAACGAGAAATACAAATGTGATTGCTTAATCTCAGTTGAGCAAAAAAAAAAACAACCGTTCATGTTTCGAGGTTATAAATAAACGTCAACAGTTAAGTGCCATAAACAAGCATACCTGCTATATAGGGTTGCGTTCCAAAACAGTGCAACACGTTTTGTTATACGTAAGATACGAACATGGATCAACAAATGCAAATATGGTTTGAAAAAATGAAAGATGAGATGAAAAAACAAACTGAAGAAATAACTAACCGATTAATAGATACCTTTGAAGAAAAACTTACAGTAATAAGAGAAGAAAATACAGGATTGCGAAATACTATAACAGAATTAAACAATAAAGTAAACAGATTGGAGAAAGAAGTCAGGAAGAATAATTTGATACTACACGGAGTAAATGAAACAGAAAAGAACACGAAAGAGCTTATAGCGTTAATTATTAGAGTATTGCGAAGTATGGAAATAGAAATTGGAGAAACAGAAATTAATGAAGTATACAGAATCGGCCAGCAAAGTGAGGGAAAGAAAAGACCTATACTTATCACTCTGAAATCAACATGGAGAAAATCCGAGATTCTAAGAGGGAAAAAAAATCTACCTAATAAAATCTATTTGTCAGAAGATTACCCAAAAGAAGTTTTGGCAAAACGCAAGGAATTGCAAGCTCAATTACAAAATGAAAAAATGAAAGGAAATTATGTATACATCAAATACGACAAGCTGGTAGTGAAGGAGAACAAAACAGAAAAAAGGAAGAGACCAGATGCAGCATCACCACCAAACCCCCCAGAGGGTGGCACTAGTACTCACAACCCACAAAAAATAAACAAAATAAACGCCTTCGCCCACATCAGAAATAGAGCCAATTCGCTCTCAAAAATACAACACGAGACAAAAAATAATTAGCAATTAGAACGCAATAACCGGAAAACACAAACTCTAGAAGACAAGAAAACTAGGGATAAAACAAACAACAACCCTTCCCCAAGCCGGTTGGTCCCCGTGGGGAAATATGACCAAACCCCTCCAAGGAAAAAAATTGACAAAGCTCCACATCTACATATATCTACAATAAATGTCAGATCATTGAGTAGCCCAGAGAAGCTAACGGAATTTGAAATAGCGCTCAACAAATTAAAATGGGATATAATTGGCATAAGTGAGATGCGAAGAATGGGTGAGAATATCGAACAACATAAAGATTACATTTTATTTCATAAAGGTGAAACACCAGGATTATATGGAGTTGGCTTTGTAATAAAAAAATACCTTGCTCATATGATAGAAGAAATAACAGGAATTTCAGAACGAATAGCAGTCCTAAATATAAACATTCCTAACAGTCACAATAAAAAAGGACAATGGACTATAATACAAGCATATGCACCGACTGAACCAACAACTCTGGAAAATATGGAAAAAATAGAACAATTCTATGAAGAACTGCAGAATACCATTGAGCAAGGTCATAGAAACATAATTGTTATGGGCGATTTTAACGCCAAAATAGGAAAGCAGAAAAGAGGTGAAGAAAAACTATTAGGCAAGTTTACCTATGGCACCCGTAACAAAAATGGAGAAAGACTGATAAACTTTGCACTCCGAAACAATCTATGCATCCTCAACAGTATATACAACAAAAAAGAGAAGAAAAAGTGGACATGGATTTCACCAGATGGCAATTCCAAAAATGAAATAGACTTCATTATGACTAACAACAAAAAACAGTTCACAAACATCAACATCATAAGTCAAACTCAATTCAATTTCAACACGGATCATAGAATGGTGCGAGCAATATTGAGAACAGACCCTATAAAGAGACCCAGATTACTTCAGAGCGCAGAAAAACCACTAACATGCAAAGGAGACAGTAAGAAGTTAACACAGAATATAAAAAGTTCATTAAATGCAAGAATCGAAAAAAGTAATACCGTTCAAGAAAAATATAGTAAATTTGTGACAAACCTGGTGACAGAAACGAAAAAATTAAACGACAGCTCTAAGAACCAAATATCAGAAGAAACAAAAATACTAATAGACTATAGGAAACAGCTACTAAAAACCAGAAAGGAAACACATACTAAAAAAGAAATAACTACCGTCAGCAAGAAGATAAATGAAAATATTCGGAATGAGAGAAAAGCAAGAAGGTCAAAGATAATACAGAGACACATAGAAAAAACAGGAGGTGTCAAGAAAGCATTTAAACAACTAACAGACATAAAAGAATGGATGCCAAGTTTGAAAGACAAGGACAACAAAGAAACCAGAAAAAGACGAGAAATTGTTAATATAGCAGCGGAATATTATTGCAATTTGTATAAGAGATCATATCAAACAAATGAAGAAAATTGCAAAGAACAGAGAACACATACAGCAGAAGAAACAATACCAAAAATACTACTTTCCGAAACTACAAGAGCCATAAAAACACAGAAGGACGACACGGCACCAGGCATAGACCAAATAACTAACGAGCTGTTAAAAGCAACAATAGAAGAGTCTGCACCTAGACTGACAGAAATTTTCAATGACATCCTAGTGTCAGAAAATATACCGATAGAATGGACTAAATCAACAATAATATTGCTGTTCAAGAAAGGGGATAAAAGGGACATTGGTAATTATAGACCTATAAGTCTAATGTCTAACATTTATAAAATATTCTCAAAAATATTGTTGTCTAGAATTACAAATGCCCTAGAAGAAAACCAACCAAAAGAGCAAGCAGGTTTCAGAAGTCGTTTCTCAACCATAGACCACATACACGTCGTCAAACAAGTTCTTCAGAAATATAAAGAATATAACAAAAAATACTATATAGGCTTTGTGGACTACAATAAAGCTTTTGACTCGGTGGAACATAGAGACATATGGACAGCACTGGAATCACAAGGAGTACAGAGTAAATTCATCCGCATTCTGAAAAACATATACGCAAAAAGCAGTGCAGTAATAAAACTAGATAGGAAAAGCGAAGAATTTCCAATAGAAAGAGGTGTTCGTCAGGGTGATCCTATTTCACCAAAAATATTTTCAGCAGTGCTAGAAATGGTCTTTCGCAACCTAGAATGGGAAGAGTACGGTCTGAGCATAAATGGAGAGAACCTCAATCACCTCCGCTTCGCGGATGACATAGTGCTGTTCTCTGAAAGCAGCGAAGGCCTAGAAATAATGCTCCAACAACTAGAAGAAGAAAGTTTAAAGGTTGGTCTTTCAATGAACACCAGTAAAACTAAGGTAATGTCAAACTCAGAAAAAATTGCAATATTAGTCAACCAAAAACCTATAGAATATGTGGAAGAGTATATTTATCTAGGTCAGGTAATAGCAACACAGGAATCTATGCAAAAGGAGATAGAAAGGAGAGTAACTAATTCATGGAAAAGATACTGGTCCCTTAGTGAAATAATGAAAAACAAGGACATACCACTCAAGGATAAAAGAAAAGTTTTCAACACATGTATCCTACCTTGTTTAACATACGGCTGCCAGACTTGGGCCCTTACAGAAAAAATGAGAAACAAACTCAGAGTGTGCCAAAACTCCATAGAAAGAAGTGTTTTAGGAGCAAAGCTAAAAGATAAGATTAAATTACAAAACATAAAAGTAAAAACTAAATTCAAAGACATAGGAAGATCTATCAGGACTGTGAAATGGAGATGGACAGGGCACATGATGAGGGAGGAAACACCAAAATGGACCAAGTCTATTACGGAATGGTACCCTAGAGGAGACAAAAGAAAAAGAGGAAGACCAATTACTAGATGGGATGATGACATCAAACAGACAGCAGGAAGAATGTGGACACATACAGCTAGGAATAGAAAGGAGTGGAAAGCCTTGGAGGAGGCCTTTGTCACAAGACAAACTGCAAACAAAGAAGAGGGAGATGAAACATAGGTTATTGCATAAAGGATTGTATATGTAAATATAGATATATAAAAAAAAAAAAATGTTTGTAGTAAATAAAGGCTTATATTATTATTATTATTATTATTAGGGATCGCGTGGCCGTTTGTGGGCCAGGCAGGCAATACAGACTCCAAAGGTTTGTACCCTTGCCCCGAGCGCCTTACTACGAGCGCCTAAACAAGAGAGCCAATAGAAATATTTCTCATTTCGAAATATATTTTTTTATAATTTGTCTCCAATAGCTTTCCTCAGCTTTATCTGCTTTGGTAGGTAGACCCACCACACTGTCGTATAATCTCACGTTTCGCTTGTTTGTACTCTTTTTAGATTGACTTCGGCGACAACAGTAGCATAGACTTCGCCTCGCTCGACGTTACGCCGGCGGCCGATATCGACTTTGGCGACGGAGACGCGGGCGCAGAGATCGACTGGGGAAATATAGATAGTGTAGGGCCGAGTGACATTGTAAGTACTTACTACTGTTACATTTTATGTTAAATGTTATATGTCTGTAGATATAGCCTGCTAATAAACAAGAACATCACAATATCCTATCCCATCCCACTAATATTATAAATGCGAAACTTTGGATGTTGTTACTCAATCACGCTTCAACCACTGGACGGATCGGGATGAAAGTTAGCACACATATAGGTTAGGTCCTGGATAGTTTTTATCCGGAATAAACATCTTATTCCTACGGGAAATACATAATAATTTGTGATGTTAAGTTGTCCACGCGGACGAAGTCGCGGGCAATAGCTATTACAACTATAAATCCAACTTGTACAAGTTTGCCCCACTGCAAATCGAAACCACAACTTCTGGTATTCAAATTAATACATGTATTAATATTTGAATTTTCTTTGTATCCTGACTGAAAGGTTTAGAACTATCTTTGATCACAAAAATAGCATCCTTTCATTGAAAAGTGTAAAATAATCTTAGACTGACTTAGTTGACTGATGTTTCAGGACCTGTCAGCGGACATAGCGTCTGTCTCCCTGGAGGAGTCTGGCATAGTGGTGGAGGCCGCGGGGCTGCAGGGCGGCGTGGCGCGGGGGAGGGACGCGCTCGCGTTGCTGGATAATCCCACCACTAGGAACCAGCTCATCGACCAGCTCGTCGAGGTATACCAGCAGAACTTTATACTACAGGCGTGATAATTTGATGTTCTTCCTTTAGTTAAGTAGCCTTTGAAGTTACGTTTCTGGATTCTCGGTCCACTGTTGCATACTTTTCGTCTATGAGAGGACTGTTGCCATCGGCAGCAGAGAGCCATGGAAGCCTAGTTGATTTTGCACTCGCCTCATGTTCATGAGGTCGTGTTTTTCGAAATTTAACGTTTTGTAATACCACAGGCTTTTCGGTGAAGGAAAACATTGTAAGGAAACCTGCATATGCCAAAGATGAAATTCTAAGGCGTATGTGAAGTACACCAAATCGGCTTGGGGCACTGTTCGTGGGCACAAAAGATTAAGAATTGGCGAAGTGTCGTCAGGTATCCCTTCCCTCCTAAAAATATAAGATTCAGTCAGATCATACACATTTTGTCCGACAGGCCTACTACTACTGGCTACCATTCTTATTTAAACTGAAGTGTCTGTCTCTGTATTGTTATTAATTCACCTCTATATTTTCAGTTGGAATCGTTCCTCAAGATGCGGTTGTACGAAACGAACACCTCCAACGACAGCCAGAGTTTCTCTCTGATACAGCAGCTACCCACCGAGAGCTCGGCCGCGCTGACATCGATGCTGGACGCAGTGCAAGTGGCGGCGTCGAGACTGACCGCGCCAGAGATCAACCACTTACACAATGTGAAGCACTCACCAAGGTAACTATCACAGTGACGCACTCGCCAAGGTAACTTAGCTATCTCAGTGACGCACTTGCAAGGTAACTTAGCTATGTCAGTGACGCACTCTCGAGGTAACTATCTCAGTGACGCACTTGCAAGGTAACTTAGCTATCTCAGTGACGCACTTGCAAGGTAACTTAGCTATGTCAGTGACGCACTCTCGAGGTAACTATCTCAGTGACGCACTTGACAAGGTAACTTAGCTATGTCAGTGACGCACACTCGAGGTAACTATCTCAGTGACGCACTTGACAAGGTAACTTAGCTATGTCAGTGACGTACTCTCGAGGTAACTATCTCAGTGACGCACTTGACAAGGTAACTTAGCTATGTCAGTGACGCACACTCGAGGTAACTATCTCAGTGACGCACTTGACAAGGTAACTTAGCTATATCAGTGACGCGCTCGCCAAGACCCTAGTGAAACTCTCCAAGTTTACACCCACGGCATTGCCCACGGTTAGTCGACTTTTCCATGGTAACCCAGTATTTTCCGAGGTCCACATAAAGGCCACCTAACCTAAATTAAAATTAGCGCTCCAGCAGTGAATTGGAATCTCCGATTTTATATTTTCGTTTTACCATATCGTCCACTGAAAATTAAATTAACTTACGAGCCAAAATGCCAAACCGGTTTTTAGCTTCCCAAACTTAGTTTTCACTCTACCGATCTTTGAAATTCAATGGCTCTATCCTTTGACATGATTAATATGGGTGCACAAACAAAATAATTATTGTCGCAAAGAAAAACAAGGTTAATAATGTTGTCAACAGATATGTGGATGTGCTGACTGGCCAGCTGAATCAGAAGCTGGCTCTGTGCGACAAGCTATCCCGGCTGGGCGAGCGCGCGGCTGAGCGGCGCGCGCAGGCGGCGGCGCGCGCGGCCGAGCTACGCCCGCTGCTCGCGCGCATCGTGGAGCGCACCAAGGAGCTGCAGGCGCATGTGAGTCTTCTGTATTTTTGATTTAGACTGCCTCGTCGGCCTTGTGGCTTGGTCGTGAGACTCGAGTACTAGACAACTTTATACAATTTGATCAAGTTGGTCCTGCTCTGGATGCGGAGGGCGGAGGATCGGGTGTAGTGGCGTTCATTGAGGAAGGCCTATGTCCAACAGTGGACGTCTAAAGGCTGATATGATAATGGCCCTGGTCTGGATGTTATATGCTTGTCTAACTTCCATATCACAGGAGACGGCCGTAGTTTCGGATCGTATTTACACGTGTACGTAAATGATATATTTATTTAACATTTCTTCAGCAAATAATAGCACTCTACACCTCCATGTCGCAACTAAGCAAGTGGAATTTTTTTTAAACGGAGAATGCAGATATCGTCCTTCACTTTTATATGTATTTTTCTGCTACGAACTGTTAAAATTCGTACTGAAAGTTCCCATTTTCAGCCGCTTGGAGCGCTGGGGTGTATTGCATCGCCAACTATATAGACCATTTTGCCCCTCTAGATATACTACGCTGGTGCAACACTAGTTTAAAAACAAGACTCAATTCAGAAAAACTAGGTATTTATAAATCTGTGTGATTTGAGTAATTTAAAAACTACTAAAATGTTCAGTACCTCAAAAGTAAAAAAAGGAACCCTTATTTTAGGCTAGTGTTGCACTCATCATCAGGTTATTTTTGTCTCCAATGCAGGAGCACAACCCTCTCTCATCTGCCGGAGACACACGGAGGATTTGGCCTACACTCCCCGCGCTGGCCAGACGGGTTGGGGAGGGCTGATTGATGTTTTATAATGTATTCCCTTAGTCGCCTCGTACGACATCCACGGGAAGAGTTGGAGTGGTCCTATTCTACTCTACCGGAAACCACACGGCAAATATGCACACTGAAACGCAAATGAAAGCTACTTATGAGGTGTGCCGTCGTGAATTGTAAACTGCCTAAACATGACCAATTTTTACAAATTGGCCTGAGATGATTTGGAAATCAGTGTTGTAAACAATGTTTTAGGCAACAAGCCAACCAAACAGTAAAGTACGCTAGCGACTTATAGCAATTTCTTTGATCTTGAACTTATATACTTTTCACAGATCGAAAGTGACATATCAAAGAAGTACAAGGGAAGACCAGTGAATATCATCGGCGGAGTCAAGTTCATGTAAGAAACTCTCTAAGAGCAAGTGTACAAAAGTTGAAGGTGAAAGTTTAAGTGACTGAATCTTATTGTGTTGTAATATAATTATGTGCATCCAGTGAAAAAGAATCGATGCTAGTTTTCACGAGATCAAATAAATTATTTTATATAATGTTCTGATTTTTTTCTTGGCGGTTCAATGTTCCTACATATTCATCAAATTCCAGAAAAAAAACAAGGAACTGTTATCAAGGAGAAAAAAACCTGAAATGTACCATTAATAAGTTAGATCCTTCTTTACTGGAGGCACAGTTTTATGTAGATATATATATTTGACGTCTATGTGTTTATTATATAAAGCATTTTAATATACAATGTTTATTCTATTATTGAAACTTTCATAAGATTACGTGAAATGTACGTGATTTACGTGATTTGAAATTTCATTCGTAAGAGGTTAATTAAGTAAATTCTACGAGAATAACGTCGCGGGCGATAGCTATTCTATATATCTATATATGGCAGTAGCCGTGGTAGCCTAATTGGTTGTGTACTCTCCTCACGTTCATGAGGTCGTGGGATCAAACCCCGACCCTACCAATAAGTTCGTACAAAATTAAGTACGGTTTATTTATAACTCCACAGGCTTTTCGGTGAAGGAAAACATTGTAAGGAAACCTGCATACGCCTAATAAGAAATTCTAAGGTGTATGTGAAGTTCACCAAAACGGTTTGGGGCATCGTTGGTGGTCAGGGGTTTGGCACAAAATATTTAGAAGGGTCGGAGTGTGGCCAGGTCTTCCTGGCCTCCTAAGATAAGATCTATACATATATATCTAATATGACACATAAGACTCATACATAACCAATAGGTTACTGCGTTCACCAGTCCGCCTGCCAAACGTGATGATTAGGACAAATTCTCCAGTGGACAGCCCACCAAAAGTGGTATTCTATTGGGGAGGCTTGTGTTCAGTAGTGGACGTATTTCGTCTGACGATAGAGGCATTCTAAGATAGTCGTGGCGTCACTGCGGTACTGTCCTGGTACCACTGGAGTCACTGGTGTCCTATGTCCACGTCACTAGTCCTTGTAACTTAATGTACTTACTTACATGTCAATAAAGAAATTTTAAAAACAAAAAAAAAAAAACTAGTGTCCTATACTCGTACAAATATGGACATCTGAATGACACTGTCATTGAAATGTCATTTATCAAGGTAGGCCTGTATTAGAAAATCTTTAAAAATAAATAAAATATATGGGGACATTACACGTCCCGACCGATCTTTGGTCATAATAATAACTCAAAAGTCACTTAACTCTCTCTAATTGGTATGGACCAGGATTTCAACCCTCGTGGACGTGAGGCGAGCACATCAACTCTATCATGACTTCTAGGTAGTACACTTTTATTCAAATAGATCGACCCTCCAAAAACCTTATCAGTTCTGCAACATGCAACATTTTGTTCGTATCTATATTTAAATTAGTTGAAACAACCAAAATGTTGTAAAATTACTGCACATTGTGCTTAAAACTCAGGTAGTTAACTACGTTATTGCTTTTAGCAACTTTAATTGTATGGCGTGTCGCCTTTATTTGTTCACTAAATAGTACGCCTGCTGCAGAAGTTGGTTGGTCACAATGTTGTTTTAAAAAATCCGTAAATACTTTGTTATATCTCAAATAAAATAGTACTGTAACAGGAATGCGCTCTCCGCACATACTTACTACAAAACACAAGCGAAAATAGACTTTATAATGATGAAGTAATACTTTCCCAGATGTTGTTGAGGAAAATGAACTAAGCGAGATGTCGATGTCACTCAGGTACCAAATTACTGGTAAGAATTATTAACGTTAGCAATAACAAGGATTCTAATACATAATTATAGTAGGTATACCGTTTTTATATTAGATAGATAGATAGACATTTATTCACTGACACAACACAAGTTCACAAACAAGTAGAAAACATAAATTTCGTGGACAAAACATAACATATCGCTTCGCGGGCACCCAACGAGACAATAGAACTTCTACTGTTTACACGTCTACGTTGGGAGCCCGCGAGAGCGCAGCCTGGAGGCGTGTGTGTGCCCGTGTGTCGTGCTAGTGGAAAGGCCCTGACTCAGCATTGGGCAGCGACGCTGGTAATTCTGCTGATATGATTATGATTACCTTTTTTATTGTTGATGGGTTTGCGCTTCACCTCAATCTCACCTGATGGTAACTTATGATGAGGCCTAAAGTGGAGTGCGCTTACCCAGAAGATGCCTATTCACTCTTCCTTTAAAAAGATCCAAATTGTACTTGTCCGGAAATACTCAAGCTGGCAGGGAGTTCCATTCCTCAGCAGTTCGCATTCTGAAGGAGGAAGCAAAACGCTTCGTGCGAGAGCGTGGTATGTTTACTACATAAGGAGAAGTCCCCCACCACGCCTGAAGTCTCTCACTCTTTTTACTTATATTATTAGGTAGTTCACCGGCGGTAAGTAATTAAGTAATTAAATCTGTTATTTGTATGGAGAGTCGGGCGTGTGCTTTTAGTATCGCCTAAAATAGCAGACGTGATGGTGGTCCCTAGTACGTCTAAGATAAATACAAATATGTACCGCCGGCCGCGCCTTGCTCGCGTCAGTGTGGGTCCTCCACAATCCCATATAAGTCAACTGGCTGCCCCCAAGTATGGCTTTACCGACTTATAACACTAATTATGAATTGTGCTTAGGCGTTCCAAAATCTGCCTGCCAATCGTGGTGATTATGGCCAATGGACATCCCACCAAAAGTGACATTCTATTGGGGAGGGTTATGTTCAGCATTTGACGTATTTGGGCTGATGATGATCCAAAATAAAAGAAATGTAAGAATAAATGAAAATTACTTGAAAGTTTGTTTATTTTTATTAGTATCTATATCTTTTAAACATCTCAGTGGATAAAGTAGAAAACTTGTCTCTGATTACCCATAAATGAGGTAAGGGTAATAATACGGGTAATAGTATGGGTAATAAAAGTACGGGTAGTAATACGTGGTGGTGAAGTTGTTCGGCCACACAATGGTAATGCAGTTGCTGTCACCCTTCTTGTCGCCGTCCCTCCTAGCGCAGAGTCCGACAGGCAGGCATTCTAAACGCACTAATATATGTGCCACCACGATTACGAGCACGCAAATACGCGGGATTGGTGACATCTGGAATCGATTAAATTTTTTGCACGATAAACATATATCATCATCATGAGGTTATATTTGTCTCCACTGCAGGAGCACAACCCTCTCTCATCTGCCGGAGACAGACGGAGGATTTGGCCTACACTCCCCGCGCTGGCCAGACGGGTTGGGGAGGCCTGATTGATGTTTTATAATGTAACTATATAAGATACACAATAATAAAGTAGCTTACATTGTTACATCTAGGCGGTGCTATTGCTAAAAGAGATTTCTTTCAGACAACCATCAGTCAATCATTAGTCTGTTAATTAACTTAAAGGTTGATGTCCTAAGTTCACTTGACCGCGCGGTACCGCACGACTCAACGGGTGGTACAAGATTACATCGCGGTATCAGCGCGGGGAGTGTAGGCCAAATCCTCTGTCTGTCTTCGGCAGATGAGAGAGAGTTGTGCTCCTGCAGTGGAGACAAAAATAACCTGATGATGATGATGATTTAGTTATAATGTTAAAGCTAATGATGATGATCGCGCCTTAAGTTTACTCTGAGAAAAAAATAAGTAGCCCTCCTACTTACGTAAGGATAAAAATATACCACTATTACATAAGTAGCCGCCCCCATTATAAATGGTCTGCCGGCCACATTATTAAGTAGTTTGGTTACTTAGTAATGTGGCTGGCTACTGAATCAGTTGTAGGTGACACCATTTATAATGGGGGCGGCTACTTATGTAATAGTGGTATATTTTTATCCTTACGTAAGTAGGAGGGCTACTTATTTTTTTTTCAGTGTAGGAGGAGTGAAATACTTCTCTCGTTGCGAGGATATTATCATCAACATCATCGCTTTACACAGATCGTCGCTCCATTTAGCCAGGACGCCCGTTCCGCACTCAAGACATCACTAGTAGTGACGCGTGATATCTTTTTTCCTACTCGCCTATTCGAAGAGGATGTACAATCTTACCTCTTGGTTTTTAAGTCGCCAATGCTTTACTATTGTCATTTGAAGGATAAATACAATTTAATTGATTATTGCCTTGAAATGTTTTCAATTTTCATTTTTAATTGGTCTCGTCTCGTTATCTGCAAATTGAGCTGAAGTGAGCTGTCTACAGTGGGGCTGGGAGAATTTGGAACTGAGTCCTATCGTTCGCTTCTCTTCGTCAAAGGGTTCAACAGTAACCTAACATTGTAATCTAATAAATAAAATCGTAAACATTGCGTGTCTGTCCATCAAAAGTTATAGACATTTTTAGTTTTCAAATACATTAGTAGGTAAGGTTAGTATGCAATATATTGCAAATAATAGTATTCCGTACTATTCATATTGCGATGAGTTTGGATTACATTTGGAGCTGGTAGTGGAAATGGAACTGTGCGTGGGCGTAGGAAAAGGGGAGTGGGTGTGGTAGCGGGAGCGGGAGCGGAGCGGAGCGGAGCGAAGCGGTGGCGGTGGCCGGTGGCGGTGGCGGTGGCGGAGGCCGAGGCGGAGGCGGAGGCGGAGGCGGAGACGGTGCAAGCGGGAGTGGGAGCGGATTCTGTAGTTAACGCGAGCGGAGCCGCGGGCACAGCTAGTTATAAGAATGTAATAATAAATATTACATAATATCCATGTGCCTAAACCTACACTTGTCTAATCCCAAACTAAGATTTTCTCCCGTGCTACGGGAATTAAACAAGGATTGGACAATTCACAAATATAACATCCAGACCGGGACCAACTTGTACAAAGTTGTCTGTCCTCAGTGGCAGTCAAACCCATGACCTCTGGCGCTCTGTTATGTAAAACTAGTTCAGTAGGTATACTGAGTAAAGCCATGAAATTTTTAAAGCTAATGTTTTCGTACAACCTACTCGGAACCCTCTTGTCTCCACTTACCTGTATTTTTTCTCTTCGAAGCGATGATAGTTTATAAACCGACATAATTTTAATACTTACCTTTATTCCTTTCGCCCATTTCCCTCCTGGGCCAAAATATTTAAAACTAAACAGGGACTTAAAATTAATTAATAAATTTACTGTATTGTGGTAGCCTAGTTTGTTGTGTACTCGCCTCACGTTCATGAGGTCGTGGGTTCAAACGCGCCCGTACCAATGAGTTTTTCGAAACATAAGTATGGTTTATTTACACAGGCTTTTCTCTGTAGGCATTTTTCTATTCTTTTCATGTTTTTTTTTCTGTAAAGTAGCCTGCATATGTCAGAGAAGAGATTCTAAGGTATATGTGAAGTCAGCAAAATCTGATAGTGCACCGTTGGTGGATAGCGGATTTGGCTTAAAAGATTCTGAAGCGTCGAAGTGTCGCCATCATCGTCCTGGGCCCCTCTAAGAATATAAGTTACTGCATTGTAAGTGTAACTCTACCTCATTGTTTTTTTTATATAGTTTTAACTAATTTTACCAATGCATGGTGTGCGTCAAGGTAGCCTACTTCCATCAGTGAATACTGACTTCATAATGAATTGATTGAAAATGTCAGTTCAGCCAGCGCAGACCTGGCGGAGAACAGCGCGGTGGATTTTTACTGACATTTAATAATCGCCTTTAATTGTGGCACAATAAAGTTAAAATTACATGCAGGAGTATTTACCCTGTATCCTTTTACATAAATACTAATTGCCGTGGGGTAGAGTAGAATAGGACCACTCCAACTCTTCCCGTGGATGTCGTACAAGGCGACTGAGGGAATACATTATAAAACGTCAATCAGGCCTCCCCAACCCGTCTGGCCAGCGCGGGGAGTGTAGGCCAAATCCTCCGTCTGTCTCCGGCAGATGAGAGAGGGTTGTGCTCCTGCAGTGGAGACCAAAATAACCTGATCATGTTGATGATGAAACGAACTTTATTATAACACCTTTAAGGTTCCCTTCCTCGAAACATGCACTGGCGTTTTGCTAGTTTAAGGTATTAAACTCTAGTATTTTCATATCAAAAAATTCGTGTGATTAGTTAAAGAACTAATTAACAATAATATTACTTGAATTTGTTATACTTGTTCTAATTACTTAGTGAGAAAAAAAATGAAACGTCACTAAAATTGCATAAATAGACTTCTTAACGAGCTGATTAAACTACAATTTACCTCGTTCGACACGAAGAGAATCGACTTAGGAACAAGTCATAGTTTTGTGGGAAATAAATATATCAGGATTAAATCTAATCGGTTTACTGTGACCCCCAGATCACGACACCTTATTGTATGACTCGTAAGTGCATTAATTATGATTTGTATCTTTTCACTTTTATAATTCTCCGTGGGTTTAAGCATAATACTATTACGTAAGTAAGACAGGCCTCCCCAACCCGTCTGGCCAGCGCGGGGAGTGTAGGCCAAATCCTCCGTCTGTCTCCGGCAGATGAGAGAGGGTTGTGCTCCTGTAGTGGAGACAAAAATTACCTGATGATGATGATGATGAAGTAAGACAGGGATAAAATAATATTGTCACTTCATGTCGCGTTGTAAGTGAACAACAAGTCAACAACAGTATTTTCCTACTAAATAAAAGTATTAGAAGGATTCCTTGTGCCATTTCGAATCTCGTATTGTCGACAGTCGTTTAACCGTAGACGTTTATTAAATCATCATCATCAGGTTGTTTTGGTCTCCACTGCAGGAGCACAACCCTCTCTCATCTGCCGGAGACAGACGGAGGATTTGGCCTACACTCCCCACGCTGGCCAGACGGGTTGGGGAGGCCTGATTGATGTTTCATAATGTTTTCTCTTAGTCGCCTTGTACGACATCCACGGGAAGAGTTGGAGTGGTCCTATTCTACTCTACCGGAAACCACACGGTTTATTAAATAAAACACTTTTATTTCAGATTCAATTTGATCCGTAATTTTGCTGAGAGCTAGTGTTAGTTAATACTCTAATGAGTAGGATATGAGATGGCGACAGATGGACCGACGACATAGGCCCAATGAACGCCTCTACTCCCGGTCCTCCGCTCTCCGCTCTTAGCCACCTTCTTCATTTTTACTTCAGGGCGTCTTAGCCTGCGCGTGCCAATCCACGGTCTCCACTCCAAAACTCGTCTGCACCAACGGCCGTCGGTTCTGCGACAGATTTGACTCGCCCACTGCCACTTCAGCTTGCTAACCCTGTCGGTCGCCTTCCTTCTTCATTCAAAGTCATCATTACTATATTTACTATGGTGGTGGTAAATTGAAAATATACGAGTCAGCTGGAGATTGGCCCATTCTTATGCTTACTTCAACTAGATACAATGTAATTTGATAATCCAGTAGTTAATTCAAGGTCATTTACATGAGTTTTTTATTATACACGCAAACTTAAAACAGTATGTAGTTATGCTGTTGCCGATTGGTGCAATGATGCTATTGTTCCAAAATACAATGGTTAGGTGAATTTGGTGCAGATAAAGAGATATCATAGTTCGCCGGCCAGTCGTGCGTCGTCTAATATTTTTATTTAATGCCTCTTGTGTAAGATTCCGTGCAGTATGAACAGAACTCTGTGGGTGTCGGCAAGGAGGCTAAGGGATTGCACCAGTGACGGGCTGCAGCGTCCTGTATATATAAAGATCATCATCAGCCTATCTACGTCTACTGCTGAACATAACCTTACTCAGTAGAATGTCACTTTTCGTGGGCTGTCCATTGGAGGATTTGCCATAATCACCACGCTTAGTAAACTAATTGGTGATCGCAGTAATGATCTTAATTAAGATCATTACTGCGATAACAAATCCGACTACCAAGCGTGGTGATTATACAAATAATATATAATACGAGTACATTTATGTACATTATGTACATAATGTATATAATGATAAACAACTTGATAACGTCGACAATACTGTTGGTCCTCCTCTCTACTACTTGCTGTGCCCAAATGGGTCCATGAGAACTCTGTTTTTTTATCATCTGTTGATCATCTGGTGTTACCATGGAATGCAATAAAGTTTACTGACTGACTGACTGACAAATCCCCCAATAATAATAATCCATTTTGTATGAGTGCAATCTTTGGCATATTAAAACTGTCATCATTTGCAGTAAAAAAATAAGATTCATGTAAAATGTTTATAAAATAACACGTGTACATAAATACTTAGTGTATGTGAAAATTTGTATCTTTGCTGTATGTAATTTGAGTACGACGATAAGCGAATGTAGTGCATCTGTTTACTTTATAACAATTTATTGATAAAGAAGAATAGGACATGCCAAAATTATTAAAACAATTTTTGTTTTTTATTAATTTTACTTATAATTATCAACTACTGTACAAATTCGTACTTACACATTCCACAGGAATGAGACTAATACACAGAAAATAAGTACTTATTCTAATGTGCCGTTATGTAAGTCTTACAATTCGTATGATATTTTATTTACAATTAAAATCATATATTACTGCCACTGTGAAAGCAGTGGTAATGGTGCGTTCACACATTCGGGAGGCAAGGCGCGAGGCGAATGTATGAAAGTGTGTTCGCCATTAGCCTCTCGCCTCGTCAGGCCTTTTTATCTTCACGATCGTGGCGTTTTTTTGCACGAATGGAATGCAGACCAACTATCAGAGAAACTCTTAAATAAGACGGGCAAAAAGTTTAAGAATCACATTAAAAACAAATTTGTAAAAATGCCCATTATAAAATAGACGATTATTTGAATGACAAAGACGCCTGGTACTAATGTTGTTTCAGCTTCGCACAATCTTTATAATTTTGTATAAGTACGAACTGTACGTTCTTCTTTACAGCGCTAACACATAGGAAGTGGTAAAAAATTACGTTTATAAATCTATATAAATCTATCTTCGAAAATGCTAATTTTCAGAAGACCAAATAAATTATTTTTAACAATGTTCTGAATTATTTTCTTCTTGAAAATGTTTAATGGTTTTTTAAAATTTGTCATAGGTACGGTTTAAAAAAATCAGAACATTAAAATTAGTTAATTTAGTCTCCTGAAAAGTAAAATTTTCTGAGTTAGATCCTTTTTCACTGGAGGCACAGAAATGTACCAAGTGTACTCGTGTGCAATAAAGGATTTTGATTTTGAGTTCAATTTCGTTGTGTCATTGCTTTGTAGCTAACTAACTACTCGGCGTACCTACCTGTGGAGTAATTATTCGTCGACTAAAATGTCTCGCCTGGCGCCTCGTACGCGTGTGTAAATGAGGTGCAAAAAGTGTAACCTTTCATTTTGTGATGTAATATGTACCACTTTCTTTGGCATATTGCTTGACTACCACATAATATAATTGTTATAATTATTTGTAACTCCTGCTCGCTCAATTTACATAGTTTTCTCAAATGACTGATCCACTCAAATCATTTTTGGTAGTGTTACCTTTATTTACCGCACATAAAAATCACTGGGATCGTTTTCACGATATTATATTGTTGTATTGATCAACAAATTCTAATCACTTCAGGTCAGATATCGATGCAAAAAAGCATAAACGCTGTAAAGTAACCCACATCGATGTAAATATGTTATTATAGCAAACTCAGAATAATTTTTTTTTACGTCGAATGGTCTGGATCTCGTGTCGCTACGACTAATAGACAAGACAGCGTTTATGCTTTTTTGCATTGATATCTGACCTGAAGTAATTTGAATTTGTTGATCAATACAATAATATAAATATCTTGAAAACGATCCCCTTCTCTGCTAAAGTCGTCAGTATGAGAGGTTTTGAATTATGTTGTTCGATTTATTACATGTGTGTTTTGTAGCAACAGCGCTCAAGTTGTATATAGGTACCTATATGTGTGTCATTACTACCGCGAAAAATTGGAAGAAAACGTCTTCCACAGAACTACATATATCAGGGACCACCTGGCACAAGTATTTTGCAAAGTACTTAATACGAGTCACCTACTCGCATTGAACCTCCAACTACTATATAAAAATATTCGATTTGATATCAAGATATTTATGGCATATCCCCTCTGGGTCGAGCCGGCGGCTACTTTGTTGTTCTAAGGTGGCAGGGGTACTTCTTTAACATGTTCTCAATCTAGTTTTTCAAGCAAGCGAGAATTATTGGACATCAGCAATTGATGCAGGTGTAGAAGGGGACTTGTTAAAGCACTTGGCGAATCTTCTATCGTTCTAACAAAACAATCCACAGTACACACTTTCAAGCAAGAATCATCGGAACATCAGCAAATTCTGCAGCAGTCTAATCGGCGAAGAGCGACAGAGAGCCCTTCGTCTCGGGCAAGGATACTTCTTCACGCACATGGCGAATCTTCTATCACACTCGCACAGCCTCGATGCGCACCCGTTGATGAACTGGTGCTGAGTATCGCGGTTCTCTAACGCGCACAGTGGCTGCCCGCGGTAGCATTTCCAGTAGTATGGCTGGAAGTACACAGTGTAGAAGGGGCAGTAGATGTTTTCGTAGCAATCGTCGTGCATTTTGCAGCATCTGTAAAGAAGTTAATTTTTTCAGACAATTGATAGTTTACAACACAATACACTTTATTGCACAAACAAATACAATTACACGTTATAAAAGTTACAAATAGAACAATTAAGACGGTCTTATCGCTTTAAGCGATTTCTTCCAGACAACCTTTGGGTAGAAAATATTATGCCAGAGAAATTGTAAGTACCCACACGAGGCTTTCTAACATTGTCCTCAGGGTACCACATTTGTGGCACATCCCAATACTCCATACAAGCGAACAGATTTAATTACTTACTACTACTACAGGCGCACCAGCCTGTCCATAGTCTACACACGTGCGTGTGCGTGCAAATAATAGTAGGGCTGCTGCATCCAGCGCAATAGAGAGAGGGACAATACGTCAATAACGTAAGTGTTTATCTTTCTAACTTATGCTTGATCTTTCAACTTTAGTATTGCGTACTGCCAGCCATGCTCTGTTCTGCGGGCGACGTTAAACTGTGGAGGGAAGGTGAGTGTAGGCATTCCCTGCTTGTGGCCTGTCTAAACGCTGCATGGTTATGGGCGACAGTGACTGCATAACAGGCGGGCTACAAACCTTGGTGTCAGTCTTTCAGGTCAGAATCTACGACCGCAACGGAAGGAATCATGTGTAGGAAATATTCGCATCATCAGATAAAGGGTAACCCAAATATTGCTGGTCAACTGAAAGCTTAGGGAATTTTTCGACATGGCACGTAAAATACAGGCTTATACATCATCATCATCATCAGGTTAATTTTGTCTCCACTGCAGGAGCACAACCCTCTCTCATCTGCCGGAGACAGATGGAGGATTTGGCCTATACTCCCCTCGCTGGCCAGACGGGTTAGGGAGGCCTGATTGATGTTTTATAATGTATTCCCTTAGTCGCCTTGTACGACACCCACGGGAAGAGTTGGAGTGGGCTTATTCTACTCTACCGGAAACCACAAGCCACGACAATAATACAGACCAGCTTAATTGATAGAAAGAACTACATATACTTACCTATTAGTAGTCAGTGCGCTCTATGAAAAAATGACCAAGTTCATACTAATTTTAACTTTATCATCATTCGATAAGGTGTTAGGGCTGGTCACTTAATTAGGAATATGGAAGTATGAGTATGTTATAAAACAAAAATTGTGTATAAACTCTTATCGGTTTTTGAATAATAACTGTTTCAAGATTTAAGTAATTGATTTAAGTGTCAAAGGTTATATTTTTTGTTTTAATTGTCTATTTAAAATTTCCTTTGAATTTATAATACTAGGATATAAATATCCTATGTTTACGACAATGACATTTCATACCAAGGACATCGCATCGGCGCGCTGTTAACGGGACGGCAATAGTGTGCTTAATGGCGATGTAAGCACACTTGTTTCTTAGTCGTGTCTTGATCGCAAAGCTGTAAGGATGCTGAATTGTGTCATTAAAAGTAGAAAAATAATACCCCAACGATGCAAAAAAAAACGCGAATAGTGTTAAAGAATGTAATAAAATAATTTAATTTTCAATAAATATCGAACATTAGTAAAGCTGCCATGTTTGGGATTTGTTATTGTACGACGTGATACGTCTATGGTATGAAGTGTCATTGATTTCCGATAGTTAAACATCATCATCATCAGCCTAAATACGTCCACTGCTGGACATAGGCCTCCCAAATAGAATACCAGGCTTGGCAGGCGGATTGGTGATCGCAGTAATGATCTTAACATATACACACAGGAGAACGCTGCTGCCCGTCCCTGGTGCAATCTCTTAGTCGCCTTGACACCCACGAAAGATAGGGGTGGCCTTATTCTCAGCCGGGAACCACACGGCAACTAATTAATAATTATACAAGAACCATTAAATCATATCTTCTCTTTGTACAGCTTGTATAAAAAACCACTGCCACAATTTGCAGTGACATAAATAAAGGCACGAGGAGTACCTTCTGACCCGAATACAAAGGCAAATTACAGCCAATCCGAATCCGTCACTTCGCTTACCCAATCCATGTTGTGAAATTAAATAAATTACTAACAGATATACTCGAGTGCAATTTATGCAAATCGTGAGAATAATCAAGTTTAGATTGCAAATATACAAGTAAATAAAAGCTATTGCATCACCAAGACCCTCACATATCCAAATTCGAACACCAAATTCTTTTTCAATTCGTTCACTGTGCGAGCTGCGCAGATGTGGAACAAACTGCCGACGGTCATTCCAGATAGTATGTCGGTGACATCCTTTAAAACTAAACTAAAAGAGCACTATCTGTCTCACTCAGTATCAGGTATTTAGTTATTATGTAGTCTATTATGCACTTATTTTGCCCCCCCCTCGCTCTTACTACCCTGTAAGGTTGGCTGGCAGAGATCTCTTTTACAGATAAGCTCACCTTTGTACACACCATTTATTACTGTATTTAGTTTTAAGATGTGCACTATAGAATATATATGACATAGGCCTTCTCTATTGAGAGTCATTGCACCCGGTCCTCCGCCTCCAACCAATTTTTAAGGTCTTCGCTTCGGTGGTAGGTGACAGGTGAACTTGGCAGGGTTCCACGCTGTCTTCACTCACACGTCTTCACTCTAGAACTCTGTTCTCATCCGTTCTGCGCCAGATGTGGTCTGACGATAAACGTGGTTCGATGACAGATGTGGCTTGAAGACAGATCGTCCTTCCCATGACTACTTCTATCTTGGTCGTTTTGTCGATTTCAGTTAGGACCACCGCTGACTTCCTCCCGTCGTTCTCAAGTTTTCCACTAACTCACATCATCATCATCATCAGGTTATTTTTGTCTCCACTGCAGGAGCACAACCATCTCTCATCTGCCGGAGACAGACGGAGGATTTGGCCTACACTCCCTGCGCTGGCCAGATGGGTTGGGGAGGCCTGACTGATGTTTTATAATGTATTCCCTTAGTCGCCTTGTACGACATCCACGGGAGGAGTTGGAGTGGTCCTATTCTACTCTACAGAAAACCACACGGCAAGCAACACACATACTCGTTGGAAAATTGGATATACTCTAACCATATAGAAGTGGTCGAAATGAAATTGTTCAGAGAACAGTCAAAATTGAGACAGGAGAGTTATTCATGTGAGGGACGAGATGTGGTGTGATGATGAAAATAGAAGTCGATAGAACCCAGGACCTTTTGCACAGCAGGCAGCTTTTTCTGGGCTAAGTGAAGAATTAGGTATAATGGCTAATTTGCTTACCGGTCTATCCCATCAGTGGGCTTCCCAGAGCCCAGGAACCCGCAGTAACAGCCATATCCTTTGTAAGCCAGCGGTTCGCATCCTGTTGCGCAGTACATCATGTTGTACAGATGGAGCACGCCGCGTTTTCCGCGATTCTCTCCTTTACTCATTATTAACTTAGGGTTCATGTTTCTGGAAAAAAGAAAAGCATGTAAACCTCTGGAACTTGAAGATTACCTAATTCATCTTCTTAGAAATATGTCAATAAATAGGCTCTTGTTTTGAATTTGTCTAAGAAGTGGTATTCTGATTTAGTTAATTTCCGTTTATCTAATAAAACAAATTGAAGGTCTAAGGATAAATAATAGAACACATTTCAATCATTTTTAATTTTTTTTGTCTGTTTATCTGTTTGCTTGTGCACGCATCACTTAAACACTACTAAACCGATGTTGATGGACTTTTCACAGAAATATAGTGCTCAATTCGGTGTAACATATAGGCTTTATTTCATTGCAATCGGTGTAGTGAATCAAAAGTTATGTGAATTTATAGTTTTCAAAAACTCGCATACACTGCATTCGTATACAATAAAGAAGTACAGGGTATAAATGTTCGACTGAATTCGTGAACGATAGTGGGAGCGGGTATTTCATCGTAATTGGCTAACTTAATCGAAAGTTATGCAAATTTATAGTTTCCGAAAACTCGCATACACTGCGAGGAGTGTAGGGTGCAAAACCTCGACTGAATTCGTGAGCGGTAGCGGGACCGGGTTTGTTACCAATGTAGGGCGAGTTTATGAAAACTATAATTTCGCATAACTTTTGATTAAGTTAGCCGATTACGATGAATTTGTTGTATACGTATGCAGTGGGAGCGGGAGTGGGAAAATGAACGGGAGCGGAAGTGGGAACTGGAGCGGATTCTGTAGACCACGCGAGCGTAGCCGCGGGCACAGCTAGTACATAATATTTCAGACAATTATCAAAATTAGGGGTTGAATTTGTAATAGCTTCCGGCAGTCTACAATAACACAAAATTAACCCTTTTTGCATTAATCATGAACTGTCGGGCGTAAAGCTGATGCCCTAATAACTTGCTGACATAATAGGTACCTATCCATGTCACTAAGTCGTTTGAGACGACCTACCTCTGATCTCTGGACAGTGCTGCAATAATTCCCTTTCATCTCATTTCGTTATACAGTACTATTATGTATATACCTACTACAAATATAGGTAACTTAAGTAATTAACCCAGATGTCTTATTTAAACGTCAAAACGTATTTTGGTTTTAAACGTCATTACCAGTGATCGAAGTGGGTACTGTGATTTCCGGTCAACGACCTCAAACGTACATGTTTATATGGACATGCCACCGAGATCCAGGGTTTATAAAATTATCTAGAACTTGTAAAATATTTTTTTGCAAAAAAGTTGTAAAATATTTGTCGCGAGACAAATTTGTGTTAAAATGACGACCGCTTTTTCCTATTTTTTTCATGCTCTAAATAGACCGAAGTCCTGTCCGGTAAAGCCCTTGCAGGTAGCAGAAGCAGGATAAAATGGTTGCATGATACCCTTTATCAAATGCTCTCAAAAATGGGATGTCAAAATGCCACATCCCTTGCTACACAGGCACCAACGGCATGTCCATACTATGACAGCATACATAGCTCTACCTACTCCGATCAATGATCATTACAAAGAGGGTCACGTTAAAATTAAGGGATGGTTCGTAAATTACGTTACATGATTTAAATCAGTTATTACCTCACGCCCTTCAAATAGTCGTCTTCAGGCACCGAATACCTGAACGGATCGTGCGAAAACCCAATCAAAAGTGGCTGTTTATTGCTCTCTCTCACACTATAGTCCTGCTCTTCATACTCCAACTCATTCCCTCTGTACTCCTCCTCCGTATTATATCTATGACTATTAAAGCTATATTCTGGTAAGGTATATGGCCTAGGATTATGCTGGAGTTGCACGTAATTGGTGCCATTGTAGATTTCATCGAAGGTCAGTCGCCTCGACCAATCTGGAACAAAAAGGTGTCGAATGAAAATAGGTCGTGTCCTGGATTTTACGATGGAATAATTTTATTTGTCGGGCTATTATTGGATAGCGTTTGCTTGTAGATTTTTATTTATTTTTGCCCGTGGAACCCAGTAGTAGGGATGCTAAGGCAGACCTCTGTACTCTGTACATAAGTACTTTCGGGCCGCCTGTAGCTTTGTTTTTGCTCTGCCCGTATGGAGTAATAACAGCGTTAAGTCGAGCGCCTTAGATACATTTTTGCGTGTATTGTGTGGCAGGAGGTGATTAAAGCGTAGATATTTTAGTAACTATTAAGTAATCTGTGGTCTGGAATTCAATCCTACGAATGTGGTACGACATGGTCTTCGTCTCTCCGCATACACTGTTCTTTTAGATGTTTTCCTTTACCTGTTAAGAGCAATATCAGTAGTTTCAAGTAAATATGGCATGCTCATACAATAAGTATTATGCAGATTTGGTGGTATAATTTTTTTGTCATCGGACACTCGACTATCTGATGCCGAACTAGGCAGAGCCTGTACTATGGATATCGGACAGCTGGAATAGTTGTACATACATACAGTCAACTGTGTTTTATAAACATTTTGTTTTACTTTTTTTACAAATGGCAGGCGTTAAAGTGTCTTTTGGAAACTGTTATTCCGGTTACCAAACTATTGAATGCGAGGGTCTAGGTTACCCTCAATCTACTAAGAGAAACACATGGCAAAGAGCGACCAATCTCTACATTACCCACCTAATTAAATTTATTTAAAGTTACAATAAGTAACATTAAATATTTTGAAAGATTATGATATGTTATTGTGAAACAGTACCCAGTATTGCCGAGTAATGCGGAAATTTCAACTCTAATAACTGCAACGTAGTTTTAGAGTAAAAAGTAGGTCAGAAACGTCACGTATTGTGCTTATTTCATTTATCAGATTAGGTGTTTTTAACTGCACCATTCTATAGCAACAAAAATAGATAAATCCTGAAACAAAATACAAAACCCACACTTCACGCACTATATATCCCTGGACAATGCCATTTGTAATTGAGCACATACAACAAGTTGTATAATAAGCTAGATTCATTTCAATAGTGGAGTCAGCCGACTATGAAAATAGGTTGAAATGGTTAACTAATTCATTGACAAAAACCCACATGGGTACAGAAAGTTATAAGTTTTCTCCTACTAATTTTTTTTGGATTAAGATAATATGGTAAATATGAAGATATCTATATCTTTACATATGACGTCAGAGGTCGTGGGTTCGATTTCCACCGGGGACAGATTGTAAAACTCGCTGCTCACATACAGGCGCAAGTATCTTATAAAATGTTTAGAATGACTTATATACCAAATTGTTCGTAATTTTTGTGGACTAAATATTTTATGCTTCGTCTCGTCACAAAGAGGCGTATCTCTATTTTGTGTTTCTTTAAACACTCATTTATTAATGCTTATTAAGGCTTATCTTACAATTCACTTATTAAAATGTTTAGTAATTCGGAAAAAAATGAGTTTTGTCTCTCCTGAAAAGTTTGAACATTTACCATCCGGGTGTTATATTTGTATGTGTCCCATTCTTGTTTAATTCCTATTCTTATAATACAGGAGATACCTAATTTTAGTTTGGAATTAGACACTTATGTGTGTTTTTTAATAACATTATATGAAATATTTATTTTTGTATGTTATGTATCTGTGTGCAGAAAGATTAATCTAAAAGTTTACCCTGATGACTATTAACGTACAGCTCAAACAGCTGGGTCTAGACTAAATTAAATTAAGAGTAGTGGTTCCTCAAATGACGTATGTAACCACTAACAAAGGTTAAGTTTTAAATACCACCATTTAGTCGATGAAAATTGGAGGCAGAAGAAGTTGGGGCCAATAGCTAGTATGTAAATAAAAATAAACAAATTAACGCTAACTTAAATGGTTAACTCTTCTATGTATATAACACGCGATCACAAACTGAACAATGGAACACAGATCTATTATGTTCACGAGATGATCGACTCCTGCGCACAATAACTAATTGCTATAATTACGCACCTAAGTACACGAACTTATCGACCTATCGTGACTTATTGTTTACCCTGATGGTGCCGCTACAATGATTTTTGCATGATTGTTTTCGTGTTTGTTTAAGGAACTGGGTAAGTATAACAAGGTCCTTGAAGCTTTTGTGTTTCGAGTTACCTTGAAATGTCTCGAAAAGGGATGAACAAGTGTTAAAACGAAAATCAAAAACTTTGGGGATATCACTAGCTGTAGAGCTAAAGAACTGTACTCGCAAAACGATCGACGCGCTACATGTCTAATACAACAAGAAGTTAAGAATGTAGTTGGGGCTGCCCCGCTTTTGCAGAGCGCATCAGGTATGTTACTCGTAGCTGAGGCACGCTTGTTTTCCGTCTATAGTGAGAAAACGGATAGCCTCCCTGATGCGTCTCGTGACGTACAGTCCAAACAGCCAGCCTCCTGCCCATCAGCTGTGGAGTCAATCTTATTTGATTTTAGTATTTACTAATGAATAAATATTTTTTAATAAAAGTTTTCGAACGAATATGTGAGTTGCTTGCCGTGTGGTTTCCGGTAGAGTAGAATAGGACCACTCCAACTCTTCCCGTGGATGTCGTACAAGGCGACTAAGGGAATACATTATAAAACATCAATCAGTCCTCCCCAACCCGTCTGGCCAGCGCGGGGAGTGTAGGCCAAATCCTCCGTCTGTCTGCAGATGAGAGAGGGTTGTGCTCCTGCAGTGGAGAGAAAAATAACCTGATGATGAATGAATAAATAAAATAAAATCATCTGTTACAAAAAAAACCTATGAATTGAAAAATCTTAAATAAATAAATTATTATTATAAAAATATTCTTAGAATACCCATCAACTCTACATGTTCAAATCTTTTGAGATTGTTGAGTTGGATTAGTTTAAGCAGGAACATTGTTATATTAATTCGAAATCTGTGACAACTTTCCATCCCATACAGATTTATGAAAATAGAGAGCCTTAGTTCCACAAGCTATTATCCCATTCTGATCACGCGACATATAAGTTATTTGACCTTACCAAACCATTTTGAATTGACAAATCTATGATTTAAAACTGACAAATCTAAAGGAGTTAGCCGAGTGAAGCTGCGTTAAAGCTCCCATTATAGTTGACTGCACGTAATTTAAGCTCTGATTTGTACCGGAGCTCACATAAATCAGAGCTCAAGTTACGTTCTGCCAACTATAATGAGAACTTAACAGCCAAAGCCAACCGAAAAGCCCGTCTATTAGTACCACATGATACACTTGACTAGTAACACTTAGGTACACCTTGATATCTGTTTTATTTTGTCTTTAGTATTTCTATGCATATTTGAACTATAATATGTGCGAAAATCGTGTACCACGCGACTTTGACTCGAACATTTACACCTACACATTACACCGATATTCAATCAATGATTGGTTTCGGAGATGGTTTAGCAATCGGCCTTCTGTATCATCTGTTTGGACTTGGAGATACGTCGTTATGTCTATAATGTCAAGGTACATGTCTAGCTCACGGCACATTAATAAGTTGAAATGGTGCCGTGGGAAATGTCGAAAGACTGGACGCTATAGTCTCGGCAAATTATATAGTTCGTCTATTAATATGCAGGACACGCACTAGTGAGACTTTTGGAACTAGAGTACGGATTGTGGGGGCAGTATTTTCGCTGAATAAAGACATAGATGCTGTAGGAATAACTCTAAGGAGCTTCTCTAAGTCACCAAGCCTCACTGCGCCCGCGCAGGCTAAAGTTCATGATCTGAAATCCTCGTTGGCCCTACACAAGAGTTCCAATTCGAACTAAATAGGAAGGCACCGCTAGAACACTGCATGCGATTGATAGGAAAGTCAGATATAGAATTACTAATACAAATTGTGTTGGAATATGTGTTACGTACGTATGTTTAAACACAAATGGCATACGGAAACAAACGCATATAATACGAAAAGGGTTTGGCCTTAGGCCTTTATCGTACTGGCAGTTTTTTTTAATTTAAAACTATTTGCGAAGAATAATGCGAAACCATTTCATCTTTATAACTACACTATTTTCATAACCACTCTAATTTCTACATCAAAAAAATTTATGTACATGATAAATAGGATTTCGATTGTCGTTAAAAAAATTACCTCTTATGGCAGAAATGAAATTTGTTTTTCTGGTATTTTTTATTTTTAGTTATATCCTTTTTACCATCAGGCCACCTAGTAGCTGTATCAGTTGAATTTTAAAGATATCTTTATTAGTTAAGGAATAATTGGCTGGTTACATTTTTCTGTAGTAAATTGACGTGTATTAATTATATGTACCAAGTGTGCTCATTCGAAATAAAACATTTTGACTTTAATAGGCCTTCCCTCATGTGCGCCACCTCCACCCAGTCTTCAGCCTTCCACATTCAACTGCATCCGGCCATCTCTTTCGCATCTCTTTCGCGTCTGGCCATCTGGCATGGGGAAATCTCACGCAACCGTCGGTTCTGCGGCAAATGTGATCTCCCCAATGTCATTTTAGTTGCTAATCCCTTCGGCTAGTTGATGACTTTTGTTTGTCATCTGATCTTCTCATTCCGGCCAAACCCTTTTCATATATCGCTGAACGAATTGAGGAGAGCGGTATTGACAAATTCGTTAATAAACACTTTGTTATTCATACATTCTAGCCCTAAACACTGACCTCGTCAATCTATGGCAGGGGGCGGGCTGTCTCCTACACATTGAGCATTCAATACAAATAAAAACTAATGTATTCATTGCCTAATTGCATTTCTCAAGCAATATCGATAAATAAACGTTCGAAAATAAAGTATTGCCAATTATTCAAATTAATATAGGTTGCTTAATAGTAGACAATCTAATCCGTTTACCATGGTAAGGGCTATTTATTATAATATATTTATCTAATTCATTACAAATATTACGAAATCAATCACATGTTGACTTAATAAATATATCCAAATATATCCAACTTTATAACCGTTAAACTAAATAAAATTCCGCACCCCACGGGTGGAAATTCATGCAGGCGAAATGGCGGACAACACTTATAGTAACTTTATAATGAAATGCAGGGCCATAGTCAAGGGTACGCCAGAGCAGGCCCTGGAATTTTTTTATGCCTACCATACCCGATAGCCTAAGCTTTATATAAATGTGGAGTAGATCGGCTCTCAGCCTGCGCTGAATTGTTTTGAGCCTATCCTGATTACACAGTCTGGCTACGGCTCTGATGCAACCACTCTTATATAAGATTGCATTGGAGAGGTCAATGTTAAGCGACAAATTGGTAAATGCTAGGTACATTTATCTGACTTCTTTACCGATGTTGTTGTGTGTCAGTACCTACATAATTGACCAGTTTAATATTAGATAGACGCCCCGAGTTATGTATAACTTTCAACCTACCCAAAATAGATTCATATCTATTTCGGTGAGTGGCTTGTCTATTTTAAAATATTCTAAGTACACTCGTATGGTCACATTTAATCTCGTTATTGCTTCAAAAAGTCACAACCAAAATATGCTACAGACCTACTTACTTGTTTAATTTTATATAAACTAGAATTAAAATGATAATTAATATTAATTATTAATATTAATATTATTCTACTATATTACCTCCCAAACCCGTATAGGCATATAGTTACTTTATGATTTTTCCGAATGGACATTATTTTAAGATCCATATAAGCCACATATTTATTAGTGTTATTTATTGTTTGTTCGTATAAGAAGAAAAAACGGTTGAAAGTAATAAAAAAGGGTTTTAATTGCAATATTTACGAAATTGTGTAACGCCCAATAACATATACCCACCCAACATAGCAAACATCGCATTAAAACGACTCTGACCAAATACCCATCGAAAGCGAATTACTTGTGGAGCAAATAAAAGGAGAAACGAGGTAACCTGATCTACAAGGCATTCCAAGATTCCATCCTAGTCTCTTTGGACTGTTGTACGCAGCAGTCCACAAGCTGCAGGCGACATCGGGCACTACAAGTGGTTATGTACAATCAGGTGCGCTGCCTGCAAGATTATCACTATAATCCGTAAAAGAAAAACTCGACCTACTAGACTTTAAATACACGCTTAAAATCGCCAGAATAGTAATCTGCACACTGCCGAATCAGGTTTAATAACTCGGTTAAAAAAAGTTACGTAAGTGAAAGCGTACAAGTTATTGTTGGCAAGAAGTTGAAAAGAGTTCTGGAGATTCCGCGGTGCGGGCATCAGAGCGGTACAGAGCGGTGACCGGTTGACCGCCAACGAAAGTGGTTGGGTGTGTTTCCACCACACAAAACAATAATTACGGACCTGGCCAAGATATAAAAGTGAGACTGTAATATTGATTTTAATATCAATCAAGGGTTATCAAACGAGGAAGATTTTAGCAAAGTGTTTCGAGATCTATTAGCGATATTTTAATCAAATCATTACTAATACAACTAGGATCATGGTTTTGAAAAAAATATTGAAATCTATACATATAATAAAAGAGTAGAAAAAACAAAAGAAAAGCGAATCTGTACATTGAAGTTAAAAAAAAAATTTCACTGCCCGGACGTTACTGTAGACCAGTAGAGTCCAAAAATATAATTAAAAAATTTCTTATCTGTCTGTATGTATGTACGGGCTAATCTTGGAAACTGCTGAACAGAATTTGACAGCGTTTTCACTGTTTAATAGCTTTGAGTTCGGGCCTCATACTGGTATATCTATACATATAATAAAAGAGTAGATAAAACAATAGAAAAGCGAATCTGTACATTGAAGTTAAAAAAAAAATTTCACTGCCCGGACGTTACTGTAGACCAGTAGAGTCAAAAAATATAATTAAAAAATTTCTTATCTGTCTGTATGTATGTATGTATGTACGGGCTAATCTTGGAAACTGCTGAACAGAATTTGACAGCGTTTTCACTGTTTAATAGCTTTGAGTTCGGGCCTCATACTGGTATAAGTCATATCTCAATAAATTGTCAGGATGCTGATATACAAGTTGACCTCTCATTTCATATCATTTGTATGAAAGTATAGTTCAACATTACTGGTCGTTGCAAGAACTTGACAGAAAGTGACAGAGATGTTTTAAAGCTCATTTATAGATTTATTTTAGCTGATGTATTTCCACAAGTCTCGATACAAAAAGTTCGCTATTCGATAATTAGTGGCCCTGTATTAGACCGGTGATCGTCGACAATGTCAATATCGAAGCTGTTCAGGAGTACGTCTGCCTAGGACAGACAATATAGTTGGGTAGGATCAATTTCAAAAGCTGACAGAAGAATCCAGTTAGGGTGGGCAGTATTCGGAAAACTGCGTCAAGTCTTTACGTCACCTATTCCACAATGTATAAAGACAAAAATCTTTAATCAGCGCGTCCTGCCTGTCATCATTACAGCGCGGAGACGTGGACACTGATGGTGGGCCTGATCCACAAGATTCAAGTGGTTCTGCGTGCTATAGAGAGGGCAATGCTCGGGGTCTCTATGAGGGATATGATTCGTAATGAGGATATCCGATGAATAACGAAGGTGACCGATATAGCCGAAAGAATTAGTAAGCTGAAATGGCAGGTCACATCTGTCGTAGTACCGAACGGCCGTTGGGGCAGATGGGTTCTAGAGTGGGACGCGACGTCCCACGCGCAGGGTGGGACGCCCTGCCGCCAGGTGTATGGACGACCTGAAGATGGTGGCCGGAAGCGGCTGGATCTGTAGGGCGTTGTGGCATTCATTAGGGAAGGCATGTCCAGCAGTTTGACAGACATTTTGTTGTACAGTTAATTGGATATGCAACATAGGAAGGGAATAGGAAGGGAAGGAAGTCGGATGGAAAAGAATAGAGGGATTAGGGTAAGAGAGGAAAGATGAGGGGGCAGTAGTAAATAAAGGGTGTAGGAAGGGGTGGGTTAAGGGAAGGGGGAGAGGAAGGAGTAGGGAGAGGGAAGGGGTGGGGGAAAGGGTTTTCAACGTTGTGGGAAGGGGATGGAGAAGGAAAGAAAGAAAGGGTATGGAAAGGACAAATTGGAGGACAAAGGGGGGGAAGGAAATATCAACTAATTTGCACAATATTAAAATATAAAAAAAATTATTGATTATATGATAATCTTTTAATTCATGATAAATGTAAATGTCAACTTTATTTTAAAAAAAGCGGCCAAGTGCGAGTCGGACTCGCCCATGAAGTGTTCCGTAGCAGCAAGTAACATAATATAAAAGTTATTGTTGTTCGTTGTAACTTTGATCGATGTTTTAATAATAGTATTGTGGTTTACGATTTATGACGTATTAAAAAAAACTACTTACTAGATCTCTTTCAAACCAATTTTCGGTGGAAGTTTGCATGGCAATGTACATCATATATTTTTTTTAGTTTTATCATTCTCTTACAGGGGGGGGGACGACACATTTTACCACTTTGGAAGTGTCTCTCGCGCAAACTATTCAGTTTAGAAAAAAATGATATTAGAAACCTGAATATCATTTTTGAAGACCTATCCACACGTATGGATTTGATGAAAAAAAAAAATTTGAGTTTCAGTTCTAAGTATGGGGAAACCCCCAAAATTTAATTTTTTTTTTTCCTTTTTTAGTGTGAAAATCTTAATGCGGTTCACAGAATACATCCACTTACCAAGTTTCAATAGTAAGTTCTTATAGTTTCGTAATAAAGTGGCTGTGACCTACGGACGGACAGACAGACAGACATGACGAATCCATAAGGGTTCCGTTTTTTGCCATTATATTTGTGAAATACGGAAACCTAAAAAACTGTGGTCCAACGGGCGAAACCGCCGCCGGAACGCTAATTTATACCCGACTTCAAAAAAGGAGGTTCTCAATTGGATAGTATGTTTTTTTATGTATATTAATATTTTTAATGCATAACCAGATTAATAGATTTCTTTTAGGATTTAGTAACACGTAATACATAAGAATGTGTAATGTTAAGTTGTCCACGCGGACGAAGTCGCGGGCAACAGCTAGTCTAGAATAGATGTAGGTACATATGGATGATAAGTCTCGTGACTTCCAGTCTGACATGACACTGACATGGTAATAAGAATATTGGATTGAAAA
This sequence comes from Esperia sulphurella, assembly GCA_947086405.1. Lineage (NCBI taxonomy): Eukaryota > Metazoa > Arthropoda > Insecta > Lepidoptera > Oecophoridae > Esperia > Esperia sulphurella. The sequence goes on from OX352261.1 coordinate 3,133,066, forward strand.
GATGTAAATAATGCAAATAGATTAATCAATGTCTTGATTATGTTATTTTAGTACTTACTTATTACTAAAATAATGTTCAGATCCATTTCAAAACCTTAGGTACAAGTGTGACAATGTAATTAAAATTTGACTGGCCGTGTTTATAAGGAGAATCGCGTTTTAATATGTATGTTTTCATGGCAAATGTGGTACTTACAGGTTGACAACAAATACTTATATATAAGTCTGTATATCCTTATTTATCCTAGTTGTTATTTTTTGGAAGAGTCGAACGCGATACTGCGGATTAAATATGCTGTCTATTAAGAAATCCCGCCCGATAATGTGGTAGAAAGGAAGTTGAAGTAAATAATCTTGTTCAAAAAATACAAAGCATGACTTATTTAATGTCTGTCATTAATTTTATTTATTTATTTTTATTTTATATATTTATTTAATTTCACAGCAATTACATTATTATTTATAAGTTATTATAAAATACAAAATTTCCCGATTAAAAATGACCTGCTAAATACCTAATTGTCATTTATCGTGAAACAGAAACCTTCGTTTAAAAATCGCCGTTTAAATTCAATGGAAGTCGAATGCGGATATAGTGTGATCGTGTTTACAGACACTGTGTTTTATTGGACGTGACATTCGCTGTACAGTGTGATCAATTTCTATTTAGATGGAAAGTGACCATCGGCTGCTGATGAGGATGACATTGCAATATAATATGAAGTGGTAAACATTTCTAAGTGTCTATAAAATTGTAGGCGTAGAGTGACCTTCCTGATGAGGTGTTAAAATCGATTGTCATAGACATTGACATCTACGTATGTATCAGCAAACAAAGGAGGTGTTTTAATAGATACAAACCGATCAATATTATCCCGCTGTGTATTTTACACTACATGGAATTGGCAGAAGTATTGTGCCCTAAACACGATATTAATAGCCATAACATAAAAAAAATGTACACAATGCATGAGGTCCGGCAATAAAACATTTTTTACAGTTTTCGTTTATTATCTAGAAAAGAAAATATACAGAAAAATGCTCCAATTTTTAGCTCAATCGGTGCAGTAGTTCACGAGTGTCATATTTAAATCACATTAATATATTTCTGTAATTCAACCTGCGCTTTCACATACCTCAGATTTAAAAACAACCATTACAAATAACTAATGCTGTGGAGTCACCTTAGCCGTTGAGTAGGTAAGTCAGGGACACCCAGTATTACATTGAATTACAATATTAAGATGTCAGTCACTCTGACTTTCCACTGGTAACTTTCCTAATAGAGGCCTAATGATGACGAAATTGTAAGGTTATTCTGAAGTGAATATGATTTATAAATCGTAATGTTAACAACATTACGAAAGATAAGGCTCAGAATTTAGGGCCGGCTAAAATCGGTACCGGATAAGCCCGGATTCAATCCGTCGCGTCGCTCAAGAAAACATGATTTTTTTCTGGTATTGACTACGAGTATACCCGGGCCATCTGATCCCGATTTTCACTCGGAAGTATCCGGATGAAAATTTTGCTTTCGTTGGTCGCGCCACCTGATCCGTTATTTTCTGAGGAGTAAATTTCTCTCCAGCATAAAACGGATAGAGTGTAGTCAATGGCATATCGAATTCGGGATTTTTCCGGGTAGATTCCGGATGATTGCAGTATTAGTCTAACTATACGTATAGGGCAAGAGTCCACGCACGCGCCGATAATTCAAGCTCACGATGTATTTATCTTATCACCCTTTCTGTCAAGGATAGCCTCGAATTGTCACGAGTTTTTAATGGCAATGTCGAGTTAAAAGGCTTCGTGTGGAATCACCAATTCAATCTTTTTATTGTTTTATTCACTTTTTATATCATTTTAAAATGAAGGGGGGAAATATGTTTGGCTAGCACAAGTCGATTCAGCCTAATAAGATACGTACAGTTGGGGCACAGGCCTACTTCACCATGCTAGCTAAGTAAGGGTTGGAGGACTTAAAAGAATGCCTTAGAATTTCTTCTTCGATGTATGAAGATTTTCTCACGATGTTTTTCTTCACCGGGTTATGATGATAAATAGTAAAAACTCATTCGTACCGGCGGCCCTGACTTGGCACGACATAGTTAAAAAAAACGAATTGGATTCGGTGAGGAAATAGTAATAAAGACAAACGTGGTGACGTCGCCGCCTGATAACTCATTGATAAAATGATTAACCACCATTTCGTATGCAGTGTGAGTATCGTTCAGCCGAATTTATCGGAATTTCCATGCAAGCTGAACGCATTCATTAATATTAATTTTTTGTGGGGACGTCGACCTTTATTGACCTTACCTACATGGATTTTTACGGAGCAAGCAAACACATATTGATGGAGGATCCTGTTTGTAAATTCCGTTGCTCGTAAAAAGTTCAAGGATAGTAATTAATTCGACTTTCTCTTCTATAATAGGGCTGACTTTTAGTTTCCTTGTTCTTCAATAGTCTATAAGGGTTGAAATCGCATGTTTTGTATGGGATGACGCTCGCAAGTGGCCGGTAACGCGCGATCGCACGCTTTTTGACGTTTCGTATGGGTTTGTTTATAGCGTGAAAGAGCGCCGTGCCGTTCCTGTCAGTCGATGCCTGCGTTTGTAGCTTAACCCTATCAGTCCACTACTGGCCAGGCATCTATCAAAATGATGGAAGATTTGTCATCATAATTTGCTTTCTGGTACAGGTGGGTTGGTGATCGCGTATATGTATAAAATTTAATGCACTGACAATGCTGCTGCTCATCATCTGGATTTATTATTTAGTCGCCTAATATACTCCACTAGGATATTTTAGGTACACCCTTCTTATACTTTTCCTTATAAAATCTACCTACAACTTTTGGCCTTTCGTAAATAAGAATTTGAATTATCGGTTTTGGATCTGCGGTGGCAATCTTGGTTCTCAACTTGCGACTATTAGAATTGTAGATCGCAATCCGAACAATTACGAGGCTGCGGCGCTGTGTCGTAATGTTGTCGGAATGAACAACTGAGATCACAGACTTGATAAGTAATAATTTCAGAATCTAAATTCCACCAAATGCCCATCTGAATAAGGTACTCAATAGTTTTTGTTGGTATCTCGATCTAATAAAGATGATTGTAAAAAAATATGGTGATAGTTCAGTTAGAAGTGTGCACGTGCACTCAAAGGACTAGAAAGACTATAGAAAAACTACAGACTCTCTAGTCTCTAGCCAGGCTCTCTAGCCTGGGCAATCCTCCGTCACTCGAACGGTTAGTTTTCGCGATAAGTACTTACTACGTCGCCCGCACTTCGCGCACTGTACGGAGTAATAACGCTAAGTCTAGCGCCTTAGACTCATTTTTGCGTGTATTGTCTAACAGTGGGAAGGAATGTTGGCCGTGTGGTTTCCGGTAGAGTAGAATAGGACCACTCCAACTCTTCCCGTGGATGTCGTACAAGGCGACTGAGGGAATACATTATAAAACATCAATCAGGCCTCCCCAACCCGTCTGGCCAGCGCGGGGAGTGTAGGCCAAATCCTCCGTCTATCTCCGGCAGATGAGAGAGGGCTGTGCTCCTGCAGTGGAGATAAAAATAACCTGATGATGATGGGAAGAAGTAGTTGATTAAGAGAGTAGGTTAGAATTGGGGATTCTGGATCAAATCGAAATTTCGCTGGCGCTCAAGTTCGATTGATTCAGTTTCCCCAATTCATTCATGACTTGTTAAACTTCGGTCTTCATTAAGTTGTATGAGAAACAAAATATTTGCAAATAAAATATCTTAAATTTTCGTTAAATGAAAAAAGAAACTAATTTTTTTTGATTTTTTTATTTCAACTAAAAATTATATTGTCGAGCTTGAGTCGCATGAGAATTTTGATAGTATGTTGTCCGCCGGAGCTGGCTCACATTGAGTTGTCATCACTAAATAAAAATAAAAAAACACTTATGAAATTATTTAAATATAGCGAAAGAATAAATGATTATTTTTTCTAAGATAAAGTTTTCTTAATCTAAGGAAAACAATAAGCAAAAACCCCTCAAACCCTGTGCTGTCGACGTATTGTTTGTTATTTTTATATTATTGTCGACAGCACAGGGCCGGGTAAAATTTTGTAAAAGACTCATCCAGTCCCGACATTTTCGTCTTATGGGCTTCATCTGGGGTCTGGGTTCGGCTATCATTCGTTTTCAGGATCGCCCCGACTCCTTACTAATGAACGATAAGCACGATTGACTGGTACCTGCGATTACTAATGGTCGTTCCGATTCCGGGGCGTAAATCGTAATAAACCATTTTCATCATACAGAGACCAATCAAATTTTAGACTCATCCAGTCCCGACATTTTCGTCTTTTGGGCTTCATCTGGGGTCTGAGGGTTTCGGTTATCAATTGTTTTCAGGATCGCCCGCTTCCGTACTAATAATGACCACCGAATTGACAAGGTACATCTGCGATTATTTTAGTCGTTCCGATCCGGGCGCATCGTAATAAACTAACGTCATCTCAGAGACCTGTCGATTTATATGAAGTGTCATTTGTATATATACGAAGTGGCGTGAAAATTTCAATAGCGGGTTTTAGGACATAGGTGAATATAGCTTGAAAACATATTTATTTAACCAATCAGTCATTTTTCTTATTTTTTATACTTGATTAGGATCTACATTCTTTCAATATATTTAAAAAAAGAATAGTACAACATAATAGAAATACTAAATAATGGCTTCTTCACGTTGTCGAGACTCCATCTAGATTATTTTGATAGCAACAACAAGCTTAAACGGCGCAAGCGATGCATCCAATGCCTTGTATAGATTTAGTTTCACCGGTGTATCCTAGGCGTCGCTATGTAGCACGGGACACGGGCAACTGTATATTATTTCCCGGCGTTAATAGAAACATTAAAATTAAAAAGATTTTTTTAATTTTGAAGAATCATTCACATGATAAAAATATGATTTGCAAACATTACGTATATACGTAGCAATACATATATATATATATATATATAATCGATGTTTGTGCATACTAATTTGAAACGAAAATAGATAGATCCTATCAGTAAATTGTATTCGCTGCATGTTTCTGCTACTCAAGTTTAGAATGTTTATAGTAATTAATCGTGAGTAATTTTCTTTTCTGAACCACTTCTCTTGCAAATACTTTCTCGAATTCGAATATACGCAATTTGAATCGAAGAGCATCTGATGTCCAGGTCCCTGTTCTAACTTCATCTCGGGCAGGTACGATAAAATATGTAACCTCTTCGGTAAAAGTAACAGACTTATGTTGATTCATTATTGAGGTTATACCTACCATGCTATCACATGCTCTTTTTTTAATGGACTGGATTATTTGTATAGTTTGTATATGTGAAAATGAAGAATGGGATGATTGTAAAAATGAAAGAACTTATATAATCTATAAAAGTTTATTCTTTAAACACCATTTCTTTAAACAAGTTACATTTCTAAGAGCACATATTGTAGGATGATAAATACAATTATATATATCAGTTGATAATCGATATTCTTCATACAAACTTAGTAAACTAGGACAAGACTTAGTTTCTAAATTATAAACATCATTGTAATCTAATATTTGTTTAATCCATATCATTTTTTCAAGACCTTTACAGTAAATCGTTTTATCGATTAAGAATTCTTCTATATACGCCAAGTAATTTGAATATGGTATAAACCCATCATTCCAATATATTTTTCGATTTCTTTGTATCCAATTAACTTGCTTCCTTTCTTCCGCTGATAAGTTGTGAATTGGAAAAGGGGGCTTAATTAAAAGTACTTGTATTTGGTCCTTGTATGCGATCGCTATTTCTTTTAATATAAATTTATTATCAGCTATCTTGAATCCTTGCAAATCGACTATTGCTGCTGCTTTCATGTTAGTTTGCGTACTATATGGCTTAAAGGTTTATATTCTATAAGGCGATCGTTAATAATAAGACAGTAAGCAGACGTATGATCGGGAATATCTTGCGAACATTCGATTTCCAAACGCACATCTACAGGTCCTGTTTTTAAATTTTCGTTTTGTCTTGAGCAATCGATTACAAATAATGGAGCCTTTTCTTTGAAAGTGTTCAGATCAAGCAAGGGATCCGCGGGAAGGTTGTAGTAAGACTGGCGGAATTTAGCATACATTTCGTATAATATACCATGTTTGTTTTCATCAAATTTTAAATTCATAGAGTCGTAAGGATAATATTGAGAATTTAAATACAATTTCACATTTGTCACGTTACAATGATCAAACATGGAGCAATCTTTTGTTTTGCTATTTTTTCTGTTAGTCTGAAAACCTAGGATAACATAACGAGGTTTTTCTAATTGAGAAGATGTTTTAACTGACCAAGAATGTTTAGTCGTTTTTGGTAGTAACGGATATTCGTATAAATCCCAATTTCTGAATGGTACTTGTATGGTCTTATCTTTTTCTAAATGTTTTAGTAGCAACAACCTTTCCCGATCTGACACTTTGACATGTGGCATGCGCCATTGTATTCTCTCTATCTTTACATTAACATTGGTTGTTTCAGCCGGTATTAAAGCACTATTTAAATTATGGTTGTTTCGATTCAAAATAAGTTCATGTTTACTATTTACGATGATTTTATTATAGTCTTCAGCAAATCCTAATATTTTATTTAATGGGATGACAATGCTAAAATAACTTCTGTTTTTAAATCCGTTTTGGCCCCAACCCCATAAGGCTGCTATTTTACTTTCACCCTCATTCATGGATACGTATGATTTCATTGTTGTTGTAATTCCCGAATTTTTTATACGATCTATTTCTACTCCATTCATTTCATACCTAATATCTTGAAAGAGAAACATAAAGGGATTATTAGTAAAATCCACATTTAAGTAAGTTTCCTTTCCAGCGGCATCTCTTTTAACCACTTGGGCATGTCCTTCGATGAATATAGAGCTAGCTGAGGGTAATATATACACATCTTGTTGATGTATAGGTATTCGAATTTCATCGTTTTCTTTAAAACTATTATTATATGGGTTGTAAGTATGAATTTCATAGCTTTCGATAGCATTATCAAATTGAGGTAACTCGGTAATCTGCAGCATACTCATTATAGTACTTTAAATCCCAGAGCTCTTAGAAAATCTTTATTACTCTTTGTTATCTTTTTTATAGTATTCACACGTCTGCGTTCTCGAACACTGCGTGAAGAATTAAGGCGTTTGACTTGATGATTGGAGGTTTTATTAAATATTATCATTTTATTTTTCTTAAATGTATACGCAATTGAATTTCTTCTTTTCTGAAATTAATGTAGTTACCGTTTTCGTCAGCAACTTTAATTGTAATAGATGAAATGTTTTTTTTATTTATCGGAAAGTAAATAACGTTTCTAGGTACTTCAATATATCTATATCCTGGTGGCACGCTAGGAACAAACTCGTGTATTGTATGGGTCGGTAAACCGTTAGTGAATGATCCTTGTATGAGATCGCATTCAACTCTTATAATAGACACTGGTTGAATATTGACCGGATTAACTGAGTCATGCCATTTACTTGCATCTAATTTCGACTTTGAGAATCCTAACATACCTCCAATACTATTCTCTACATCAAAATTGACAATTTTATTACAAAATAAAGAACACTTTAAAGTATTATTGTTTGGTCTTATTTTTATTTCACAATCTGTTAAATTACTCTCAAGGTAATCGCATATATCATAAAAATCATATGAGCCAAGGGGGAGTTTTAATTGTTTGCCCTCATTTCCGTAAGAAAAAGTATTGTTTTCGCAATCAACATTTGGTATAGAATTGTATGCAGAGAAATAAAGCAACCCGCACTCATATTTGCCCTCTAGACTTAAAGGGGGGTGAAAATATGTTTCTAACACTGATTTAACGCCTGAAAGCGTTACCGTGACAGACATTGTTCTGTTATCGACTGAGTTTAAACTGTATTTTGCAAACTATTTATTCTATCATACCAGAATTTTTTTAAATAATTTAAACATAAGTGTCCGCAGTTATAAGGATGATCGCGTTGAATATTTTCATAATTATAGTTTATCATCTTTGATCCTATATATTTAATAAACTCTTTAGGCGGCTTTAAATCTCCATAGCTATCAAAATATTCCACATAATTGTTAAATTTGACATATGCTACCCAATGAGAACCAGAATTATTTGAAGTGTCTAAGTTAATTACACCGCATTCTTTACGATAAGGACATTTTGGCAATTCATCTCTCATGAAAATACCGCGAAAATAAGGTATATCACCCGCATAATTCATAATGTCTATATTAGTCAGAGCTCTCTTGGGTAGCTTATAATTTAGTTTTTTGGCTTGGTTACAAAAATACCCAATCCATCCTTGTGCGTCTTTAGATGTAATCCTCTTCCAATACCAATTGTTTCCATTTTTCCGTTACGTGATTTTAATTCTGCTAATCGTTTTCTAGCTCCTTCAAACTCTTTCATAACCTGGGCGATTCCATCTGCCCCGCCAGGTAAACTGCCAACAGCAGATAATCCCGCAAAAACCGGTATCATTGGTAAAACACCACCGGTTTTAGGAACAGGTATAATGCGAGGCGGTTTGACATCCTGGTCCGATGATAATTCTTTAGCGGCTGCTATTGCTAGCTGTATTGCCATTTTCTTACAGTTTGGTTTTAGTTTTTTTAAACATTTTTTTGTGCGTGATAATATATTTTTAAATAAGCCTTTACCACATTTTATTTTGGGTACAGCTCTTTTTGTTTTCTTGCTTAAGCCGGCACCAATACTTATTTTTGCCAGCATAGCTTTATTCACCAAATTTGCAGCTAATTTCTCTGCAACACTAGCATCTGGAGCAGAAGCCCGTTTTTTAGCCATTTTCATTAAGATTATGTCAGCTTTATGTCGATCACTCAAGATGGATGACTTATTGTATGCGATATCGTGTTGTTTGCAATATTCGTCTAATTGGTTTATCCCCTTAACGCCTTGAGCAAGTCTACGTTGAAGCTTAGTTCCAGGTCCGCAATAATTATAGCCGGGCAGATGTAATTCGAAGGGCAGACAGTTAATAAAGGAATTTAGAAGACTTCCTTCTGCCATGTCCAGTAAAAGACTAATAAAATATAGCGAGTGCTCTCGTTTAAATTATGTTTTAGTAATTATAATAATACACTTGTTTTATCAATCCAGCTATTTTCTTCTATCGGCAATCCTAACCATTTTACAAATAATTTAGTTCCTTTTCTTTTTAAAACCTTTTCTACTAAATAAACATGAGGATATTTTGTTTTCTGCAATTCTTCTCTATAAAATGCTCCTAGAATAGGTCTCTGTTTCACATCATTAACTAAATAAGTGATAGGATTAGTATTTTGTATTCTACTTATCTTGAAAATTTCCGTAGACCAATTAGGGGTATATCCTTTCTCAAATGTTCCTTTGTACTTACTAATTCTAACACAATCTCCTAATTTAAGTTTGTAACGTTTGGGTTTTACCTGAAATAAAGCGATGTTTTGATATCTATCCAAAATATCGTTTTTTACTTTTTCATTTACTTCAGATGGACATCGACCAATAGTTCTATGACATGAATTATTATAATCATAAACTACTTTATGTAAGGTACCATCCAACCATTTGTAATTTCCTTTCAAACTAAATTCTTTGTACAACTTGGACTTTAGAGTTCTAATTAACCTTTCTACAATTGAAGCTTTCTTTGTAGAGTATGTAGAATAGTGGTTTATATTGTAAGTGTTCATTAATTTGCTAAACTGATCATTATAGAATTCTTTCCCAAAATCGGTTTGCAAGTTTTGAGGAACACGACCTTTTTTCAATATTATTTCAAACGCACTACACACCAAATTTTTTGTTTTTTGATAAAGGGGTAACGCCCAAGCATACTTAGAAAATGTGTCGATTACCACTAAAATATACTTGTTTTGTCTATTATCTTTTGATACTGCTTGCATATCAATCAAATCCGCTTGCCATAAATCATCAATGTCTTTCATAACTACTCGTCTTCGAAAAAAGTTTTTTCTAGCATTTTTGTGTATTTCATTTACTACGTCTGCCTTGCTCATTTTTTGCTTGTCTATATGATTCAGAAAATTTCTCTAGTTTCATTACACGATCGGTTAATTCCATCAACAACTCTTTTAATGTTTTAATTATTTTAAGACTGTTGTCTAAAGCGTTGTCCACATATTGTTTTGTAGCACTATCATTATCATCTGCGGGAATACCAATATTTTTCAACGTTTTATTTTGAGCACTTAAATTTCCATTATCAGTTCTTTTGAACACACATTCCGTTTGGAAATTATCATTAAGTTTTCGCCGTTTATTTATATGATGACCGAACTTGTCAACGTTCATGATTGAGAGCTATTGAGATACTGTGTATTAATTGAGCAAATTCATTCTTTTATGATACCAGCTTCCTTTAGCTCTTCAATGATAGATATTATTTCATTGTCGTGGCTGTTATTTCCAGCATCTCTTGATGCAACTAAAAGTTTGAGTCTCTCAATCAACTCATTAGGGTTATCCCAATAAATGAAATCAGTATTTTTTCTATATTTTTTTAAAGTAGGTAGTGTACCACCAGTTTTTTGATATGCATTTACGCCTTCGTTATCTGCGTTAGTAAAAAGAGGCTTTATGAGTTGATTATATTTCATTCCTCTATCCCCTCTTATTTGACCATTTGGATTATAATCTCTTTTATGAGCGTTTGTAGTAATGAGGATATCTTTGTAAACGAGTTTATCTTTCTCAGTTACAAGATGAAGGTTTGGCTTATTTTTAAGCAAAACTTCTTTTAGACCAGCAGTTATTTCATACTTTTTGCCATCAATAACAGCCATGGAGATTTCATCATCTAGAGGACCAATTTTACAAAATTGCACCTCGGAATTGCCCACCATAAGTTTATCATTCTCATTGCGTAAACCAAATGGTACATGTAGAGCATTTTGATTTTCAGATAAATTTTCTGTATCAATCCATGATTTAACCGGGGTACTCAGTTCAGCCATTTTATTCTCAGTCTTAATAGGAGTAAAGAATTTAGAATCTTCTTTCGATGTAGAATTTTCACTGGAATCAGTCTCGTAAATATCATCAGCATTATCAGCACTATCTTGAATATCTTTGTATGAAGATGGTGTTTCTATTTTAGGACTCTGGCTGTTTTTTTGTTCAACATTATTTACTTTACTACTATTCAGTTTGTTAAATGTTGTATCTATAGCTTTTAAAGGCTCTATTATTGGTTTAAATATTTTATTATATTTTATTTCATTTTCCACTTCATCATTTTGCATTCGTTTTATTTTACTTTTAATAGCTTTTACAGATTTTATTAGCTGTTCTTTTACTGTTGTTTCCATAGTAAGTTTCGTATTTATTGTACAAACACCACGCTTGTTTCTTATAGAGTGAAAATTAAAATGATGAATTTGAGTTCGGAGTAACTTATTTATAGTAAGACTCAATCAAAGTTTATAAATGTGTCAAAACTGTATCTATACCGTCCCTTATTAAATTCACAATCTTTATTGATAAGTAAAAACCCGAATGGATCCTGCCAAATATCTGAACAGAGTTTTTTGAATTTATCCCATTTCATATCAGAATTTACATGCTCATTATAAATATGTTTTAAATTAATGCTGTCTTGTTTAAAAATTAATAAAAAGTTGACATTGTCACGTATCATTTGTTTGGGAATTTTTGAATATGTTTGTGATAAATAGAAGCAATCAATTTGCTTATGTCTACCCATAGCAAAATAATTGCGAATGTTAACTTGATTTTCACACGCAACATCATCAAAAATAAAAACAGAATTCGAAAAAGCCTCATTAGGCGAAACCACATCTTGACTATAATTGAATATGAAAAAATTTATTTCGGGTAATTTGCTTAAGACCGTATTTAGAAAACAATATTTAGGCTGAAAAGTAGTTTTTGAGTATAGGTATATATTTTTAAATTTTAAACCATTTTTATGGAGTAATAAACTAATCATTACATTAGTTTTACCGCAGTTTGAAGGACCGCATATAATACAGCGAATCGTATTTGGTAATAGAGGGCTATGTCTTATTATGGTTGAGGGACAGTCTACACTTAATTTACAAACTTCCAATGTTATATGTTGTTTAACCAACTTCATTTTGCATTCTGGCTTTCGATTACACTATCATTGGTTATATAGACATGTCTAAACAGGCTCGTGCTAATCGTTGCATGCATATCAACACATCTCGCTCATATTCCTATAGAGCAAAAGATACATGACCTTTTTATATTAGAGCAAGCCTAATTGTTACAAATTCTTTTATTTAGTCATTGCGAGTGAATCAAGCAAGTCGCGTGCAATTTTCTTCTTTAAAAACGCTTACGGTATGTATCTAGTATTGATTTGGTTTGTAAAAAAGCTGTCGTCTATTAATTAACTAGCATTTATGTATATATATTTCTTCTTGCAGAGATGAGCCAGTCTCTCCTTATTGATGATGATTACAACCCCATAACAAATCCTTTTTACTACGCTCAAGACATCATGGCCGACTCATGCTTCAATCAGAAAGAGGTTTTGGTTGCTGAAAACGAGGTCAAGCTCAAGAGTAATAAGACGATGAAAAAAAAGCCTAAAGCTAAGAAAAGGATAGATTCTAAACGAAAAGTTCAATCAGGCGCTCTTCAAACTTCAAGTTATATCATTAGAAAAGAACCCAGAAAAGGAATTCAGTTAATTAAAATAAACATTATAGACTTGGGTGGAAGTGAGCTTAATAGTTCAAGTGATAATGACAGTGCAGATGTCAGTGTGCAATATATAGTAACAGACAGATATGATGATGTAGCATACGCTGCTAAAAGTCTTATAAGTAAAATAGTAAAAAAAATAAATGAAGACGTTTAATCTGTTCCATTTATTAATTCATAATTATAAATGCTATAGTTTCAGCTTATGTCATTGGCGCTGTATTAAATGATTTGTAATAAAATAAAACAGTATTATGATTAGAAAAATATTCTTTTATTTATAATAAAAAATAAGAGTACATGGTTAAATATATCTTACAACTATGATTATTGGTGGTATTAAGCACAACATTATGTAAAATTGTTAATATATAGACATGCTCTAAAACATAGTATTATAGTGACCCCCATGGTAGAGTGCTTACATGCCTTCTTTTTACTTGCCTCTTATCATCTTCGTTATTCAAAACTAGTTTATTAATCACCGTATATAACTACAGGAATTCTTTGCTTTCTTTCATAATTATCAAAATGTAACTTTTCGCCTACTTCAGGCAAAACAGTTTTTTTTCTCGCACAGCAGTGTTTATCTAGCTTGTCTTCCGAGTCAAAATAGACAAAACATTCATCACACAACAATATTTTAGATTTATGGCGTGTTATTTGTTTGCGTACTAATTTCTCAAGAGTGTCAGACGTGTTCATCATTTGTTTTAAAAAGTTGACGGAGTGCATTTCTAGTGAAATCAAAAATTTGTATTTACAAACTCATAATGTCTGTATTTACAAAAGTCGTAACATAACTGGTATTGAATGACTTCAGAGATTTTTCATCATTTTTTTGGCAATAGATATGTAGCATAAAGTTCAAAATTAGCCTTTAATGCTTTATGAATTTCAAGATCACGATTGATCAACTGTTTTACTAATGCCGATATGTTATTTAGAAAAAATTCAGGCTCCAATTTATTATCTTTACAATTAATTCGATAGCTAATGATTCTATTCTTAAATGCACAAGATATTACATGGACATCGTCAAATTCAGTGCTAAGTAAGCAATTAGCCTTTGTGAATGTTACTACGTATGTGCGAGGAATATTTTATTATTCTGACGTTACAGACTTTACACATAGACATTTTAAGCAATCAGCTACTTATTTATACAAAGTAACAAGGGTTCAAAATAATAGGTGTAAATATAATAATCAGTAATAATATACATTAATAGCAGTAATATAAAATACAAATACAGTTTATTGAATAAATGAATATAAAAGATAAAATACAAATTAAAGGAAGCCCGCAAATATTTTATATCATTAATTTTCTTGAGGGTAAAGGACTGGTTGTATATCTTGAAACTGTTTCTTAGCAGCCTTTACAACGTTAGTGACTGCTTTAAAAACCCCTGATTTTTCATCTACACAAGACTTATATGTTAACAGAGTATTTTTATATGCATCTTTAGCGAGCGCGTCTTTAGTACGAGAGATCTTTAACTCTATATAAAAGTCTCCCTTCTTAGAGAAGTCCCGCTGGCTGGTGTAACCCGTTGCTACTTGACGCCAAAGTAGTCCATGCAGTTTCTGGGCGACAATTGGCGTCGATTTTTCGTCCTGAAATTAAGAAAATATTTTATGTTAATGAATACCATCATCGCTCCTACCTTTTTAACATCTGAACCAACACATACATACGTACATCCTACACCCCCCAACGTGCATACCTAGATAGGTATACGCGCCCATCCGTTGAAATTAATGGGGAAATGAAATGTAAACTTCTTTTATTGATAGTAGGTATAGCCGTTAAAGCTAACTATGAAACAACTGACCTCCGATTCCTCCAAAAACAATTTTCGCTGCTTTCGCACCACTTCCTCTCCTTCCGAATCAGATTCAGTCGATGAGAGCAAGGGCCGCGGGTCAGCAGGTTTCCTCCCTCGCTTAGCAGGCTGCCGTTTTACAATATTCTTCGTTTTTTTAGGTGCTGAGGTTTCTCCCGCGTTCCGCATAGCCTCCTCAGTCGAATCGAAGGGGTTGTTAATCGACGACCTAAAACAAAGTAAATATTAAATCAGACTGCCGTGATAACAATTTAACATGTGTGGGGGTTTTATTAAAAAAGTATTTTATTTACTTTAAAGAATTTAAATTGAGTTGCATGCTAGTCTGCTGTGTAGAGTAGCATAGTAATAATAATAAAATCATTTATTCTCCAAAATATATATCCAGTAACTCAGCCAAATTTTATAATACTGTTAGTTGGCAGAAATTGCTCTCTTACTTTATACATATATATGGCAGAGAATACTAAATATCACTACGCAATGGTGAATAGCAAGCAAATTACAAAGATTTTAATATTTATATTAGCACAAAAAGATTGAGGTCATGTTAATACAAATGTATGTTGCGTCCTCTATCTAAAATAAAGTAAAGAGAAATTAATAAATTGAAATAAATTAGGTAGGTACGTACATACTAGTAGTTTTGTTGATGATTGCTCCCAAATCACTTTATAGAGATACACACTTCGTCTTTCTTCTTCTTCACTGATTTCACTAGAAATGCACTCCGTCAACTTTTTAAAACAAATGATGAACACGTCTGACACTCTGTATTACTATAATTAAAATGAATTAATCAAATATAGAACTTTAGGATATGTTCACAGTACTAAAGCAGTATCGAAACCAATGCATACTTAATAGTTACAAACTAATTTCAACCTTAATTCATCACGTAATAAGTCTTGCAAATATATTTTTGCTATAGTCAGCAGTTGGTTACTGTAAACACTGCTTATGATTTATCAAATAAGGAAATCTATGAGATCTCATTCGAAACCTGAAACGCAAATCTAATAAGGAATCAAGATGTACCTCAGACTCTCATAGCTAAGTACTGGATGTAAGACATGAGTTGTATAGAAGGGTATGGGTTCAATTCTCGGGGGAAGGACAAACAACTTGCGCGATTTGTGTGAAGCCGAGGTGCATTATTTATGATTTCGTCTTATTCTTATCTAATTCACATAGTTTAAAAAAAATATCGTGTATATAAATATATATATATATATATATATATATATATATATATATATATATATATATATATATATATATATATATGTATTGCTACGTATATACGTAATGTTTGCAAATCATATTTTTATCATGTGAATGATTCTTCAAAATTAAAAAAATCTTTTTAATTTTAATGTTTCTATTAACGCCGGGAAATAATATACAGTTGCCTATGTCCCGTGCTACATAGCGACGCCTAGGATACACCAGTGAAACTAAATCTATACAAGGCATTGGATGCATCGCTTGCGCCGTTTAAGCTTGTTGTTGCTATCAAAATAATCTAGATGGAGTCTCGACAACGTGAAGAAGCCATTATTTAGTATTTCTATTATGTAGTACTATTCTTTTTTAAATATATTGAAAGAATGTAGATCCTAATCAAGTATAAAAAATAAGAAAAATGACTGATTGGTTAAATAAATATGTTTTCAAGCTATATTCACCTATGTCCTAAAACCCGCTATTGAAATTTTCACGCCACTTCGTATATATACAAATGACACTTCATATAAATCGACAGGTCTCTGAGATGACGTTAGTTTATTACGATGCGCCCGGATCGGAACGACTAAAATAATCGCAGATGTACCTTGTCAATTCGGTGGTCATTATTAGTACGGAAGCGGGCGATCCTGAAAACAATTGATAACCGAAACCCTCAGACCCCAGATGAAGCCCAAAAGACGAAAATGTCGGGACTGGATGAGTCTAAAATTTGATTGGTCTCTGTATGATGAAAATGGTTTATTACGATTTACGCCCCGGAATCGGAACGACCATTAGTAATCGCAGGTACCAGTCAATCGTGCTTATCGTTCATTAGTAAGGAGTCGGGGCGATCCTGAAAACGAATGATAGCCGAACCCAGACCCCAGATGAAGCCCATAAGACGAAAATGTCGGGACTGGATGAGTCTTTTACAAAATTTTACCCGGCCCTGTGCTGTCGACAATAATATAAAAATAACAAACAATACGTCGACAGCACAGGGTTTGAGGGGTTTTTGCTTATTGTTTTCCTTAGATTAAGAAAACTTTATCTTAGAAAAAATAATCATTTATTCTTTCGCTATATTTAAATAATTTCATAAGTGTTTTTTTATTTTTATTTAGTGATGACAACTCAATGTGAGCCAGCTCCGGCGGACAACATACTATCAAAATTCTCATGCGACTCAAGCTCGACAATATAATTTTTAGTTGAAATAAAAAAATCAAAAAAAATTAGTTTCTTTTTTCATTTAACGAAAATTTAAGATATTTTATTTGCAAATATTTTGTTTCTCATACAACTTAATGAAGACCGAAGTTTAACAAGTCATGAATGAATTGGGGAAACTGAATCAATCGAACTTGAGCGCCAGCGAAATTTCGATTTGATCCAGAATCCCCAATTCTAACCTACTTAAGAGCTAAGGTATTTTCGTTTTACTAGGGAGTGATGTATTTGTTACGTAGTTAAGTAATATGTGGCCTGGGTTCGTATAAAAATAAATAAATATGTGGGGACATTTCACACACCGTCATCTGATCCCAAACTAGGCAGAGCCTGTACTATGGGTAACAGACAGCTGATATACATACATAAATACATAATATAATATATAAATAACATCCAGTCACAAGGCAAACACAAGTGCTCATCACACGAATGTTTGCCCTGGGCGGGATTCGAACCCGCGACCCCGAGCTTAGCAGGCAGGTGTACTACCGATTAGGATGACAAAAGTTTTCGAAGATTTGGAGCCATAATTTTCATCGTAGGCTGTTCAACCAAAAATTACTATGTGGTTGAAATCTTGGTATGCGCCGTTAGAAAAAATTCTTTAAAGATTCTGTTCTCTTTCCTTTTAATATGTCGATAATTTGCTTACTTTATAAGTACGCCATAAAACAATTAATTGACAAACAAATTTATGAGGTTCATCTATCATTTATTTACGATTTTCACCTTGAAAATTTGAGATAGCAATTAGTGGACAGATGCAAAGTGAAGTGAACTTGACCGACTTGTATCATGCGTGTGTGTATAATAAGTAATCGGCAAAAAATTCTGCAATTAGAAGCAAGTTCAATGTGAATATGTCGAAACATGACCAGAGACAATGGAACTGCTAACTTTGTTGTGAAAAAACTAAGCGTGTCTTTTTAACGAGTGTCAAGTAAGTATAGGTGTAATTGGCGGCATATAACTTGACCTCTGATTTGTATTAGCACTGGTATAAATTATAGCTCAAGTTATGTATCGCCAACAATAGCACCTTGCTTTCCATCTAATCTTATCATACCGCGTTGGCTTAGTAGCTTAGACCTTGGTTGGGTTTGAGCACCAAAGGTGGGTTCGATTCCCATTGAAGACAGATACATACTATTGTGCAATTTGTACAAGTTGGTCCTTGTCTGTGTGTTATACTTATCTGCAAATTCATCATCATGATGTCAGCCCCTAGACGTGCGTGGTCCGCGGTCTCCACTCAAGAACTCGTCTGCCCCAACGGCCGTCGGTTCTGATGATGACAGATATAGCCCATCCACTGCCACTTCACCTTGCTAATCATTTAGGAACTATCAGTCACCTTCGTTCTTCATCGGAATTTGCGAATTATCCTATAGTGTAAGGAGTTCTACCTACGGCTATGACCTACGGCGCCGAAACGTGGACACTGACAGTGGGACTAGTCCGAAAACTCAAGGTTGCTCAGCGGGCTATGGAAAGAGCTATGCTCGGAGTTTCTCTATGGGACAGGATCCGAAATGAGGTGATCCGCCAGAGAACTAAAGTCTTTGACATAGCTCAAAAAGTTAGTACGCTGAAGTGGCAGTGGGCTGGTCACATCTGTCGGAGAACCGATTACCGCTGGGGTAAACGAGTTTTAGAGCGTAGATCGCGGCTGGGCAAGCGTAGTGTGGGTCGCCTCCTGGCTAGATGAAGCAACGATCTGCGTAAGGCGATGAGAAGAACCGAAGATCGGCCCAAGTAGCATTTTACTCCATTTAAGAGCACACATTTAGTTCCCATGTGAACTTAAAGCATTATTACAGTTCACTCGTGATGTATAAGCTGCATTATTGCGATTAACACCACCTATACCTGTCTAAGGGACTTATAGGAGTGTAGAGTTATACTTTTATACGGTTGTTGGTGTTATAATACTCTAACAACTGTCCTTTAGTCAGCCGTCTGACTAAGAGCATTATAGGAGGGTAGAGATACGGCAATCGCTGTTTAACGGTCTACTTGTACGATGTTATACAGCTAGCATATTAATAGAACACACGTGGTCATTTATACAGCCAAAGGCTGTTATGTTTACTTGTTTTAGACTGTTATACAGCTAGTAGCTGTAGTAGGAGTTGTTTGTGGTCATTAAAATAACCTTTTTTACTATCTGTATAGAAGTGTTTAAATGGTTCACATGTGCACTGTAGGCTGTTAAAAGGACTACATGTGTTGTCCATTAACTTCAATAGCAGTTTATTTGTCCACAAGTACTACTCTTATTTGCTGTAAGCTGAACATGAATGTGAATGTGATATTCTATTACACTTATCCCACAAGCTGACGTGTATTGTGTTTATTACGTTGCGTGCAAAAATTTGTGAAAATGAATAAAAAATCTTGGAAAATAAGAGCGAGAACCGGTGGAATAAGAAGAAAAATTGCAAAAGAATATTCACAAATTCGTCCCTCTTTATCTAGTTTGTTTACATTCTTTTAAATACCTCCTTGAACAGCGTAGTGTCTTTGTAAGTGTAAATACTCTGACACCAAACTGTGTGGCTCACACGAAAACAAAAAGTGTTTTTTGTTAGTTTGTTACAAAATTTGTACTTTAGGTATTCATACTTGACTTAGTACCTGGGCTAGGCGATTTAACGGACAATAATTATTATTGCAGATCTCTAAAATTTCAGTATATGAAAGAATAAAACGATGATCACAATTGACCTGAACTACATCTTAAAGCTGTACATAAGTTCACATTAGAATACATTTATAGACATTGGTTCTGTAGTGGTACAAATGTGGGACTTCATATAGCCAACAGCTTTCTAACAGAACACATGTGAACCTATATACGCTCTAGCCGTATTTCATTTCCACCATTTTGTTCACGTAACCTAAAATATTTACCATATAAATCTCCAAAATTATCATGCAGATTTATCACAAAATACGCAGATAGAGCGATTGAGTTTTGGTTTCATGTTTTAATTAATTACCGTAGTATAATTATAATGCCAATATAATATCAAAAACTGAAAATTGTAGATTTCCTCTCAGCCAGTTTTAAATATTTTAAAATGAATATCGCGTTTTTACAGAGGCGCGTGAAATTTTAGCTGTAAATATGTATACATTTCACGATAAAGTTGCATTCCCATGGCATTTAACATTATTAAGTATTTAAAACAGGTATACTTACCGCGTGTTATCATAAATTTTTATCCAATTGATATCCGCCGGAGTTAATGTTTCTGATGGCCGGGCGTACACACAAAACCAAACTAAATGAGGAAAATTTAATAAATAAATGAAATAATTTAGGACACACGTGAACTTTAGGTAGCACTGGAGTACTTTTGTGGGATTTTATAACTGTGAAGGCTGTGTATTTAGCCACTTGTTACTCTTTATTACGCTCATGGACGTTGTATGGTTCACATGTGTCCCATATAGCGCCGTAAGTCAGCCTTTAAGCCCGATGTTACTACTTAAACTGCTAATATAACGCTAATGTACAGCCATAGTGAACTTAAGGCTGTCTAATTTGTGCCCAAACTGGTTCTATAAGAGCTGTATAGCAAGCTATACAGCTCTTATACAGCTGACTTACACAGCTTGTGGAGTACATGTGAACCACTATACATCTTATATAGAACCCCGAATGCCACTTGGGGGGTTCAGTGGCGCACCTTAGGAGAGGTCTATGTCCAGCATTAGACTCTTTCAGGCTGATGATGATGATGAAGGAATTCTAGTTTGGGACAAGGTCACAGTTCAGGTACAGAGTTCAGGCATCTATAACATTTACAATTTCTGAGCCAGTATGTAAGACTGGACGTGTGGTCGACTGTACATTGTTTAATTCCCCATAGAGCAGTTAAGCTTAGTTTTTGATTAAACAAGTGTAGGACGTGTTAGTGTAGCGTGAATTTAATTTATTAACTAGCTTATACTCGCGATTTCGTCCGCATTGAAAAGTATCCTATACGCTATTCTTGGAAATGAGCTGTCTGTATCTGTTTAGTCGTTATAACTTCACCATATCAGTCCTTAGACGTCCACTGATGGACATAGGCCTTCCCCAAAGAATGCCATCGTCCTCTGTCCGTCAAATCCAGGCGCTTCAGGTCCATCTGGCGGCGGGGCGTCCCAACCTGCGGTATTGGCGGTCTCTACTCCAGAACTCATGCCCCAACGGCGTCGCGTCGTTATAACGTGTTACAGCATCAAACAAAATAAAGAAGCATCCACACTTTCGTATTTAAAATAAAAGAAAGAAAATATAACATAAAATATAATATATATATTTGTTTTTCTCGAAAACTATCTAATTAAACGAAATAAATTTTTAAAAATAGGTATAAAACAAAAACCCATATTAGTAGATTTGATGTTTTACTGTAACGTACGAGTACGAGTCACCTCCAGATTTCAAATTCAATGCATTAGGTGTTAATGCCAAGATATTCATATGTGGGCCAGTGTCGTTCTCTACCATTGTGTTTTTGACATTTAACGTTTAAATGCCATTTAATTTTGCTAATAATAAGGTAATTTACTTGTTATTACCTTCGTTGGAAGTACAGTACAGCACTGCCGGTGTTTATCTATTCACTGTAGGTATACGAGTAAGTACGGTCATTGTCTTTGTTCATTCTTACGTTTGAGCGTTCGGCTATCGTGCGTTTGTTTGAGTGTACTTATAATATGCTCAATTAATACTAGAGTAAGATGGAGAAGAAATCTATGATGTTCTTTAGAAATAGTAAGCATCTTAGAAAGCGCTTCTACGATGCGTAGTGCCGTAACTAGGGCTGTGCAAACAGTGTACAGGCACAGGGCGCAAACCTAGACGGGGCGCAAAAATGATCCGGGTGGACATTTATCAAGGGCGCAGTTATAGAAGCTCGTACCGGGCGCATAAAAAGCTAGTTACGGCTCTCACGACGCGCATATTATGTAGTTGCAAGAAAGATTAAATTTTGGCAATTTATTACTTTATAAAGACTCTATTAAGTAATGTTATTCGAATTGTATAGTTTAGTATATATAATATATTATAAAACTTATATAAGGTAAATATACCGTCTCTAGGTATTTATATGCAATTTTATCTTATATATCTTATAATGATATATTAATTTTTAGACGTTATATTTCCTAAATAATTTATATAAATTAATTTGTAGCTTTACTGTGTCTGGAAAATTCGGAATCTTTGAGACTAAGCGGTTCCACCGTGGTGGCACAAAATAAGCGCGACCGCCGCATTACGTACTTTGTGGTGGTGGGCACGGTGGGCATGCCCACAATCGTAATTAAGGTCGATAGGCTGATAAAAAAACTGTACAAGGTCTTGGCCGGGGCGTCATACATTTTGTAAACGTCTCTTTTGTAGGAATGCAATGTATTGATCGTGAGTGAGCCCGCAGTCCCAATTTACCGATTTTCAGGCGACCACAACCTTTTTTGTAGGATGACTCCGCGCCTGTCTGTTAGTGATTACTTTCGGTGTAAACGCTTGTGTACAACTGCATTCTCTATTTGGACCATTGGTCATAATAATCAATAACTTTGACTTGTTGTCGTACCCATATTATTAGGACTAGTTAGTTTAGTAATGATGGGTCAAGATGCGTAGGTTGTAAAGTTTTTTGGGACCACGAGTAGCACACCGATTTCGATTTGACAACATAAAAACGACATATATTATTAATTAATTCTGTAAAAAGACAACCTGTTCATGACCATGGACCTTCCCTGTATAGTATTAACTATTAAGCAGCAGGTTGCGTTATTTTTCTTTGTTTATAAGTACTTCCTTATGTTATGTAGTTATACTAATACTAGCTCATGCCCTGCGGGGGTTACCGGTTTTTATAAATGTTTCCTTGATAACTTTAATTCTTTCCGTGTGGGTAAAGGATAAATCCAGGTACCTACCATCTGTTCCAACAGATCAGTATGCGAAATCTGTAGTAAATACAAAAGTAAATAATTGGGCTCGATTCTAAAGGCACACAATTAAAATTTGACAACACTAAAATTAGTTTCGTCTTTATCTTTATAATACCGTGTGACAGGGCTAGCAACAATTTTAGTGCTGTCTAATTTTAACATTGTACCTTCAGAATCGGGCCCAATAAGTAGGTATAATAACTTTGTCTAATCCTAAACTAGGATTTCTCCTGTGCTATGGAAATTTACAAATATAATATCTATATCGGAATCAACTTGCACAAATTGTACAAGATTGTCTGTCCCCAATGGTAATCGAATCCTCGACCTCTGGCGCTCGAATCCAATGACTAAACCACTAGGCCAACGAGGTGATCATACAATACAATACAATACAGTGTTCTATCAATTCAGTGTATATAGTGTTCCGAAATGAACTGCAAAGTTAACGTGACACAAAATAGTTTTTGTCGCTAGTGCTCCTCAAGTATATATGTATTTATTTTCTTTTGCCATTCATTTGAAAAGTATAATAAGTAATAAATAATGGTCTATACTACGGGCTTAGAGCAACACGGGGCCGTTATAACTCGACCCAGAGACGAGATATTGGTTTTTATTCGATGCGAAGCATCCTAACATTTTTCGCGGGTGATCCACTCACACATGCATACTTGTTGTGCTACGAACCACATATAATTCGAGCAACGTATTCATAACCTTTTATACACATCGTTATACTTCGATACCGCGCATGACCGGTGATCTTATACCTTTGATACCGGGGAATGCCGACTATCCTATCTTGCTTTATATACAGCGGGATCTCTTCAGGGGGATGATTATAATAAATCTCCCATTATGAGACCTGGCCCATTAGTAAATTTGAGATTTGTTTAAGAACCGTGATAACGAGAAGGATAGTGCGGCTACCTTACACCACCCTTACGTCACGAGTAGAGTTGAAAGGCCGTGAAAGAGTAACAAACAAACAAACAAACAAACAGATTTTTCTACCTTTAAATAATAGTTAGAATTGTGGTGTTCTATATAAGGAATGGAAATAGTTACAACTAAGGTGCACATTCTTTATGATCAAGACCAGTTATGTGTATCGTACGGCATAGTAATGTCTAAATTAAGGCTCTTTGTATACAAAGCTTTAGTATCGTGTAGACTGTCATAGACGACCGTTGTGGTACTACGTGCTTAGAGGATTTCCGTTACTGAAGAGACCTATTACCTATTATTACACAAATTCAGTTTCCTTTGGGACTGGGATAAGGACCTGTATTTGCTGAATGTTATAAGTAGGAAACTATTCCTACTACTGTTATAAGTAGGAAACTATTCCTACTTATAACATTCAGCAAATAATAAATACTAATTTATTTGACTCGTTTACTCAATAATCTTAACTGTAGTTAATAAAGGGAAAGAAAAGAAGGGGAATGGAGTGACGTAGAGACGTGGGGGAGAGTGAGGTAGGGACGTGAGGGAAGGAAGGAGGTATTACGCTTATACATCTGCGGTTGTAGTTCTGACTACATCCTACCACTTTATGTTCTTTGTTTTTTTTTTTTCACTATGTTTTGAGCATGTCCAAGTTTATGAGAAATTGCATAAGTACGCATTTCAGTGATCTGCGTCAAGTTCTATACAAATATGGATTGGGCATTTATAGGCTATTCATCTTCAGCCTATACAGCCTATACGCCCACTGCTGATGCTGAACATAAGTCTCCCTGAATAGAATGCCATTTTTGGTGGGCTGTCCAATGGGAAATTTTCCTTGAGCAGCACGCTGGGCAGGCGGATTGCAATGTAATGATTTTAATGTGACTTGGTGGTGCGACGACTTGAAGAAGGTGGCCGGAAGCGACTGGATGCGGAAGGCGGAGGACTGGGCGTGGTGGCGTTCATTGGGGAAGGTCTACGTCCAGCAGTGGACGTCTAAGGACTGACATGTATCTTAATATACACAGGAAAACGCTCTACCCGGTGCAATCCATTAGTCGCCTTGACGACACCCACGGAAAGATTGGGGGTGGCCCTATTCTAAGCCGGGAACCACATGGCGAATACGACTTGGCGAACCACATGGCGAATTTTTTTTCCTACCTCCACTCCTCTGCTCTCTAATGCAATCCTACCTATTAGTCGATTAATTCATTTCCTGACTTGTATCATGGTAGTAATTGTCTAAGATTCCTATATTAATATTAATGAAGTATTTACTGACATAAGTGTTTTTGTCTTATTACACTTTGGATGGGCATGTACTTTGGCCCGGTCAAGGATATTAATACCTACCTATTTTGTTTGCTGTAACTCAAGAACATTTCTATCAATATTTTTAAGTACCTATGATGCCTTGACGTGGTCAGTATAACTAAGGTCAGGTCTTAAGTTTGACCTTTAGAATTTTTCACTCAATAAGTCATATCTATGTAAAAAAGCGGAAACGGTATAAACTCACACCGATGTAAAAAAACTCATTCCGAATTTTCAGCATTTCCCTTTTTTGCGTCGATAAGTCTTCATTTCTGCTGCTCGTTCTAGGTCTAGTTCTAGCCCAACAATGGGACATACGAAAGAAAGCCTCTAGCTTTCAGTTATGATCTGTCTCCAGTAGTAATCGAACCTACGACCTCGTTGACGCTCAGTTCCGGAGAGCAAGCAGCGTGGAGCTGACCAAGCGGAACATCGACGCCGGTAATCGATTCACTTTAAATCTATTACACAATGAGTATCCGATGTGTTTGTTCGTACATTACGATTCTTACTCTATCTGACATGACCACGTCTCATTATCCACGTTTTACTATGGATATCTTTCATACTACATCGTCCTAGGTTTCCGGACTTAGTTACTTCAGAGATTTTGGATTCAATATCCATCAGAGACAGACAACCCAATCTGGTCCCAGTCTGGGTATTTATTTAGGGATAGTTCTGTACATGTCTGTAATTCCCATAGCACAAGAGATTTTTTTGTCTGGGATTAGACAATTGTATGTTTAAGTTTATTTTTTTTATTGGGTATAATGGACCTAAACCTATTTATTAACAGAAACAGTGGTGATAGAAAAAATATACAATTTGGCATATACTAATACTAAAGAAAAGGGGAATGGGAGGGGCCGCTCTATAGATAGAATATCTCCTCCAGCTCTGCAGAGTTTTTAACAGTGCCGAGGATGTTCGCTGCGTTACCCCTTTGAATATCCAGGCCAGGCTGATGTATTTATCAAATACTTCGTCCGCGCGAAAATTTACCAGGCAGGTTTGGATAATAAAAAGTATCCTATATGTTATTCCGGGATATAAACTGTCACAGTAACATGTTTCATCAATATCCGTTTAGCCGTTGTGGCGTGATTAATCAACAAACAATATTAAAATGTTTAGTAAGTGTTTTATTTTCGAATAAAAACTTTTTTATTTTATTTTTTATTCAAAAATAATTGGATAAAATAATTAAAATATACGTATTATAATATTACTAGTGTGATTTATTTAATTTGTACAATATGAATTTCGTCTAATTCACATACTAAGAAGAAAATTCAAGTTTGGGATTTGGCAAGAGCATGAAATATTAATTATAAAGTACATATATGTACTATATGAATTGGTACATGTTGCATGTCGAAGCCTGTTATAAGTGCACTACCTTCCATTCGTGAAGCCGAAGGTTCACACCCAAACACTACTAATAAGTACCTACTACGATTGTTATTACACTTTTCGGCAAGCGAAAGCTGCAAATATGAGACTACCAGATGTCTGAAATGGGGCAGGCAATGGCAAACTACCACAAATATAAAGACGTTCTATGTGTCTCATTACATAGAATGATCGTCTGTAATCAGGAGCGAGAGAACCGAGAAAATGCGTATAAAAACTGGACTGATTCTCTCTGTGCTCTATGACAGTGTTTCCCAGTTAGTGCCTACATGACCCCCACAGGGATACCCGAGGTTGTCTCAGGGGATACTCCCTAATTAATTAATATTTGGGCTAAGTTGAACGTGTATCAAGTTAGTAAAGTGGCTCCGGAATATTTGACACCTTTTGCACGACGATCATAGTTACAGTGGATTTTAGACGATGACAAATATTTAAAGTAAACATTGCAATTGCCTACAAATCGAAAAGAAACAGCCTGATTTCTTAGAGTTTTGTAAAGGTTTTGTGCATACCATCATCATATTAGACTTTAGACGTCCATTGCTGGACCCAATATGATAATAACAACAACAACAATATGTCAGACATTCACACCAATTATCCAGTCCCAAATTAGGCGGAGCCTGTGTTATGGTTACTAGATAACGGATAAACATACTTAAATAAATATATAAAAATCCAAGACTTGGGTACAAACATTCATATTCATCATAAGAACATTTGCCTCTAGCGGGATTCGAACCCGCAACCTCCGGCGTGGCAGGCCGAGAGCTACCCGTTCCGCCACGGAGGTCGTCGTAGGATTACGTCTGAAACTGGATCCTATTGTCACAATTCTATTTACATATATATACAGGGTGTAAGGGACGGTCTTCCGAAAACTTTAACCATGGCTTCAGACCATCACCCTGAACAACGTACAGCAAGAATTTTTCGCCGGAAATAAAAAAAAATTTCGGACTCACCATACAAATTTTACAAATGACATGCCAGATTTGTATGAAGAAGTCGATTTTTTTTTTTATTTCCGGCGAAAAATTCTTGCTGTACGATGTTCAGGGTGATGGTCTGAAGCCATGGTTAAAGTTTTCGGAAGACCGTCCCTTACACCCTGTATATATTATTTATATTTCGGGTGACGTAACGTGTCGTTTAAACTGTTTCTTATTTTAAGTACATAAATTAGTGCAGAAATATTAGTATAATTACTTATTATGTTTAATGTTAGGTTTATGTATACGTACCTTGCATAATTTTGTGGCAATAAACTACTTTCTTTCTTTCAATGAATCCCACACCATCATTGTTGTTTGCCTTCAGAAATAGCTAGAGCTAAGCTAAAGAGCTAATAAAATCAAACTTTTTTATTCTAATATATCCTTACCTGAATCACACAAAGCAGATGGCACTAAACAAATTAGCAGACCCGCATACACTGCTTCTGAACTAGTTAATTTTCGACGGCCTTTGATAAACCTGAATATAATTCCATAACAAACAGTTTTACTGCAATTTTCCAAAAACTCCGTGCACTCCATCACAATAACAAGAAGTCACTAATATTAATAAATAATTATTAACGTTATTTATATAGAATCTTCCATTTTGTATTAAGTTTTTCAATTGCACATTCAGCATAAAAAGACAACACTTCAAGTTTTTAAAAATGGCGGTATAAAAAACGCGGGAGGACGCGCGCGACGCATGCGCGGTTCGCTCAAAATGATGCGTTGTTTTTTCCGCGGTACAGTGGCACAGACCTCCCGCCAAACAGCCTCTGCACTTGAATGAAGATCGTGGATCATTTTCTGCTCTGCAAACATTAATTTTGCGGAAACATATCTTGCGTTATAATTAGTTCAGCTTTCATTTTGCTGAGTTAATGTAAACAATAATACGTTTTGGCTATTATTTTTTACAAAATAAAATATAATATGCTTACCAGCACAATCTGCTTGTAATGTCAGTAGGGTTTCAAATATTTTTTGTTTATTTTCAAATTTTACGGTCGCTGGCCAAAGGGCCGGGGTTCGATTCCCATTCGGGTTCGGGTGTTATATTTGAGATTTTTTTTATCCTCATCCGATAGAGTACTGGCAAAGAATGCTAAATATACGTGACACACTGGAAGTGGCACAATAGAGCACGGCTGGTAGTACGCATTTCACTTCACTATGCACTGGGAGATCGACGCTGTAAGTTAGAAAGCACTTATGTTGTTAACATATAACGTTGTCCATCTCTCGATTGCACTGGATGCAGCAGCCCTACTATTATTTACGCGCACACACATACGTCTACGGACAGGCTGGTGCGCCTGTAGTAGTAGTAAGTAATTAAATCTGGTAGCTTGTATGGAGTGTCGGGGGTGTGGTACTGAAGATTATTCTTGGGATTAGACAAGTTTATTTTATATTATATAGTGCCATGTGGTTTCCGAAGCCGTGTGGTTTCCGGTAGAGTAGAATAGGACCACTTCAACTCTTCCCGTGGATGTCGTACAAGGCGACTAAGGGAATACATTATAAAACGTCAATCAGGCCTCCCCAACCCGTCTGACCATCGCGGGGAGTGTAGGCCAAATCCTCCGTCTGTCTTCGGCAGATGAGAGAGGGTTGTGCTCCTGCAGTGGAGAGATAAATAATCTGATGATGATGATGATATATTATATATTGTATGTATTATGTAATATTATTTATATAGTCATCTATGGGAAGGTCTAGTGCAGGATCCGTATGGATTCTTACCTAATTCTGCAGTCAAACAATGCTGGCATTGATGTGTTCTGGTTTGAAGGGTAGGAGAACCATTGTAATTACGGACACGCGAGGCATTCTAATATTAGTACTCCGGCGGTCTGTATGTCATTTGAAATAATAAAAATAATTACAATCAGCCGCGGACCAAATTAACTTGCTATAGGAATCAAACTTATAATCGCTATGGATGGGGCAACTGCCGGAACACTAGGCCAGGAAACAATATTATTAGAACTGTATAAATATATAGTTTGTACAAAACGGGCGACAAGCTTCTCCTGATCGGTGTGTAGTGTACAAAAGCAAATCAAATAATTATTACAAAATCTAACAGCACTTTCCCGAAAACCGTTAAATGCATACTTAAATACGGCATAACTCGGAGGTTTAGTAGATTTTTATAGGCATACCGTTCTACCGGCATCTCACGGCCACTCATCTACATTTTAAACTAACAAATGATTATGTTTTAAAGTCGTTTGAAAGATTTATCAAAACCTGTTACTTTGAATGTTACGTAAGTAGGTAATCAGTTCAATTCAAAGACTTGGAAGTAATTAATTTTTTCGTCTTCGCATAGAACTATTCCATCACTATAATTTCTTCATCATCATCACGTCAGCCTTTAGACGTCCACCGGTCCTCCGCCCTCCGCATCCAGCCGCTACCGGCCACCTTCTTTAGGTCGTCGGTCCATCTGACGGCGGGGCGTCCCACCCTAACACTATAATTTACTCATCATCAATATCCACTGCTTACCCCAATGAACATTTGGTCCTTCCTCTCCGCATCTAGCCTATTCTGGCCACCTTTTTTAGGACGTCGGTCCACCTGCCGGTGGATTGCGCATATCGGTCCACGATCTTCAAAAAATCTTAGATTTTAAATATGACAAGGGAAAGTTTAAGAAACAAAAAGAAGTAGAAAAGCCTATTATCTAAATGACAAAGATGCATGGTTCTCAAAAATACAAACTCACGTGCGAGTCTCACTAAAGTGACTTTCCTCACTTCGAAACCTAATCTATTGGCATTCTGTAAACATTCTAGAGCACTGTCGACGTAAAGTGAGTTCTGTGTTCACTTCAGTTCGATAGTGCTCTGGAATGTTTACAGAATTACCAATGGGTTATGTTTCAAAGTGAGTGAAGTCACTTGAGTGAGATTCGCACGTGAGTTTGTATTTTAGAGAATAAGCATTACAATTCGGCTCTAACGGTGACTTCAATTCTTCATCGGATCTCTCCATTACGAATCATATCCCACGTAATTATGTATACACGTAATTAAAATTGGAAGTTGTTTTAACGAGTTGTGTTTTCCAGCTTTTATATTTTTGTTGGAACGTAAGTATATCCATCTGAGGTTGAAATAATAAACGTTGTTATTGAAAGATTTCATAAGCGGGATCGTAGGTTCATTACTAGAAGTCATTTAAATAGATGTTTTCCGATAGATGTGACCAGCTCACTGCCACTGCAACGTACTAGTTTTTGAGCTATGTCGTAGACTTTAGTTTTTGAGTTCAAATTACATTAATTCATTTACTAGGTATAGGGGCGGCCTTAGGGGGTGGCGAGCAGGGCAACTGCCCTGGGCATCGCAGTAGACAAATATTTACAAATATTACTCTTTGTGTTCTAATGTAATCATTCTGTTTATTAATTTCCAATAAATAATTTTCAAACTCTACATTTATTAACTAGCTGTGCCCGCGGCTCCGCTCGCATGGGCTACACAATTATTTTTATATCTCTCACTCAATCCAACTCCGACTTAGACTATGACCCCGACCCGCTCTCGCTCTACAAACAACTAAAATTCCAAAAGTTATCAAAATTTTTACTTTAGACCCCCAATTTCTTTTTTGGAAATATCGACACGCGAAGTTAAGGGTTTTATTTATTAGATTAGATAACTTCTAACTTTCCGTCTAGTATCATCATTAAAACTAATTCCACAACGACAAGAGCCTCGCAGAGCCTTGACTAGGTACTTACCCTTAATTCATTCCGGATTTATTTGTCCCTAAGAGACTCGTAGCTATAGTCCGGGTTGTCTTGCCATCAAGGTCGCCATTTGGCATCGGATGAATTCACTTGGCACAGATGTAGACTGGGTCAAACTAAGCCGATTTAGCCCAGTAGCCATCCCCCCCCGCCTCACACCGCCGCGCTTCAGTTAAAAAAGCTACCGGCTTAGTTTTAGCTAGTACCTCGAGTGTGGTGTCGTTTTATTATAAATCGAAAATGAGGAATTCATTTTTGATACATTTAATGTATAGTTTAATACAAAAATACGAAAAAAATTACGAAAATATGAAAATGGGACTGCCTTTTTTTGTCTTCAACAAGATGAATCTTTGTAAATACTGGATTTTTAGAGACGAAAAAAATATTAACGTAAAGAGTATTTAACCATCTTTTAAAAAATATATATTTTACATATACTTATCGTATAAACTCTTTCTGCAAAAAAATTGAACATGATACGCGGTGGCGGCGAAGTATGGTTTCAAGCCCTTCAGTCTCACGCCGGCTCACAAATGTCGAAAGTATATTATTGAATAAAAGCTATAATTATCGGGACAGTATTATTGAATTTTAATAATTAACAATAAGAGAACTGTAAATATTTTCCAAAAAAAAGAGTTTCAAAGATAAGTTGGTTTTTCATACAAAATATATAGAATACAAACTTAACTTTGCTATTAGCTTCCGTTTATGGTCTATAGAATTAGATCTCAGGACGACCAGGTAGCCAAAAAAAGCAAAAAAATGCAAAAAGGTATACACTGAATTTTAACTCTGTACTGTAATTAACTGTGGTTGCAAAACACGGCGATCACGTTATAAATCTATAATTAATAACTTTATTGGCTGTAGGATTAAACGAATTAATTGTTCAGTAATAAAAAATATATTAACAGTTTAACTACTTTACATCTTTTATCGTTTAATGAATTGAATTCTTTACTCCAACTTTTAAATGGTATGTATCCAGGGTGGGGGCTAAAGTTCACTAGAGTCGATCTTTTATTTTATACTAGCTGTGCTCGCATCCGCTCGCGTAGACTACAGAATCCGCTCGCCTTCCCACTTCCGATCCCGCTTCCGTCCCCACCCCACTCCACTCCCACTCCCACGCCCACGTCCCCTTCCACTCCCACCCCCACTCCCACTCCCAACCCTAACCCTACCCACTCCTACGCCCACACCCAGTCCCACTTCCACTACATCTCCAAATGTAGTCCATACTCATCGCAATCCGAATAGTACCAAACATTCAAATTATACTTCCTTGTTATATTGCATACTAACCTTACATACTAATGGAGTTGAAAACTAAAAATGTGCATAACTTTTGATTGAGTAAACCGATTGCGATGAAATAAAGCCTATATCCGGTCGCCGGTAGCGTCTGGATGCGGAGGGCGGAGGACCGGGTGTGGTGGCGTTCATTGGGGAAGGCCTATGTCCAGCAGTGGACTTCTAGAGGCTAACATGATGATGATGAAAGCCTATATGTTAATCCGAGTTAAGCCCTATCTTTCGGTGAAAAGTGCAAAATCTGTTTCAAAAATGATTGAATTGTGTTCTGTTACTTATCCTTAAATCCATAAATTTTTTTTTGTAAATATCTTCAATATACGATTACAGAGAGTTTTTATTTATTAGATACGTCATTTATTCAAAATTATTAATTTTAAAAAGTTGTTTATCACAAAATGTTTAGTATAATAAATTAAGTTATTGTTACCTTAAAATCAGCTTCAAAATAGTGTCCGACCGAAGATTCGGTTTCGGTTTCGGCCAAAAAATCGAGGTTCGGCCATAGTTTACATAGGCCAATAATCAGCCGAAACTTCGGCCGAGCAGAAACTCAGCGTTCGTGAATTGCCGCGCTTTGTTAGGGTGAGTTCGTATCGAGTTTACTTACAAGAGTAACAATGTTTATTATATTTGTTCATTACATAGAGTTAATGTTTATAAATACTCATTTATCATTTAAATTTCCTAATCAGCGCAACCCACCTTTTTCTCTGGCATAATATTTTATACCCAAAGTTTGCCTGAAAGAAATCGCTCAAAACGATAACCTACGGGAAATACATAATAATTTGTGATGTTTTGTTGTCCACGCGGACGAAGTCGCGGGCAACAGCTAGTATACTATATATCCTCCCCCTCCAATAAAATTTAGATTTAGACCCCCTCCTCCTCAAATACTAGATCCGCCTCTGGTTGTTAATGAAGGCTAGGAAATTGAATTATTGTACTTACTGTTAGCTGAACATTAAGGGAGACATACAAAAACATAAGAAAATAAATAACTGTGATATTTTTTTTTTCGAAAACAAAGACAAAGAGAATGTTGCTTGAAATTAAATCCATATTCACTGTATTTTTTACATTAACCTTATTCGGGATGAGAAAGGCTGATGATGATACTGGTGCTAATGATACCGCTGATGTTACAACTCCTGCTGCTACTGATGCTGTTACTTCTACTAAAGACGCTGTTACTTCTACCACTGACGCTGTTACTTCTACTAAAGACGCTGTTACTTCTGCAACTGATGCTACTGCAGCTACTACTAAACCTGATGGAAACAAAAATGGCAACGGTGACTGTCAAAAAGTTCCGGTACTTCCAGTTCCGTTTTACATGTATCCTGTATATTATCCTGTTTACAATTATTATTATTATTACTCGTATTTACCATTATATCACGTTGTAGGTTAAGATCAGAGTTAGTCGTTTATTATATTTACTTATATAATTTATAAAAATATATATGAAATTTGATTTTTTTATTATTATTTTCATCCTCAAGGATATAACCGGCTTGTTGGCGTAATGGTTCTAGATTTGCCCCAAATTTATCACTAAGGATATAAGTTGATCACATGAAAATTAAATGATTCAGAGCATCTATTATTCATTATTACTGTTTATTATAGTCGCAAAGCGACGTTGGATCGCGCAGTGTCGATGAATTGTATCTGCCTACCCTTCCGGGACCAGGGAGTGAGCATTATGTATGTAATGTATTGTAAGTATGTATATTAGATTTATTGTATTTGTACATAATTATAAATAAACAATAACACGAAAATATTATAATTAAAAAATGTCTTCCAACGCCCCGCACCGGGGCAGGGTTCCCAATATACTGACAGAGTTCCCCCTCTGAATCGCCAAGCTGATTCTTTGGGCGAAGACTCTGCTTTACGGTCTCCCGAAGCTTCGATGAGGCGCGTTGAAAGGTCTTTAGCTAGTAAAAGAGTATCTGGCCCCAGCGAATTTTTGTGTATTTTAGATAAATACACAAAAAAAAATTACCAACATAGAATAAGTCATGCTCATGAGCAACAAAATATGGATACCGTTATCGGAAAATTTAATTTTTATTACTTTTTTATTTATATGAAACTTCTAATTTTTAACAAGGCGATCTTGATCTGATGATGGTTGTGTATTATGCTGTCCTTCTCTAATTCTGTTCATGTTTGAGTTTACAATTTATTATTACTTTCTTTCTATGTCCTCAGAGCAGCAGGGCGCCGCCGCCGGCTCGACGCCATAGAATTTTCTTCAAACGTGAAACATCCTGTCCTGAATCTACGCACACGTGAACATTTGTACGCTGTCTCTACGAAACACACACGTAACAAATCAAAGTGTCCACCAGTAGTGTCCAGCTTTGTCCATTCTACTCGAAAAGTAACTAGAAAAATACACCGTATTTTTTACTGAGCAAGTTGAAGACACTCTCGTTCGCTTCTACCATCGACGTATAAGAACCGGTTAAATTCTCGCACCTAACCGGATAATTTACCATCATTGAACGGAATCATCAGCCTAAATACGTCCACTGCTAAATATAAGCCACCGCAATATAATGCCACTTTTGCCGGGCTGTCCATTGGGGGATTTGCCATAGTCACTATACTTGGCAGGCGGATTTGTGATTGCAGTAATGATCTTAATATACACAGGATAACGCTGCTGTCGCAATCCTTTAGTCACCTTGACGACACCCACGGGAAGATTGGGGGTGGCCCTATTCTAAGCCGGGAACCATATGGCCTTATTAATTGAAAGAAACTGAAAAAAGTAGTTTTATGGTAATCATCTGAAACCAGTTTTGCGATTTTAACCGGTTTTAACTCTACCGGAAGCCGTGTGGTTTCCTATAGAGTAGAATAGAACCACTCCAACTCTCCCCGTGGATGTTCGTACAAGGCGACTAAGGGAATACATTATAAAACATCAATCAGGCCTCCCCAACCCGTCTGGCCAGCGCGGGGAGTGTAGGCCAGATCCTCCGTCTGTCTCCAGCAGATGAGAGAGGGTTGTGCTCCTGCAGTGGAGACAAAAATAACCTGATGATAATGAACCGGTTTTCGATGATGAATTTGACATTCCAGGAGCATTTAGGCACAGTGCAGGTTTATACTTTTCTTAAGTGTAGGCCACTTGACTTTGAGGCGTCCCACGCTTCTGCCTCTCTGAAATCTGCCGGCGGCCTATATGGCCTATTGGCAACTCCTGGACTGGCCATAATAACCACCCCAGTCTCCATAACTAGCTACACAGAGAAGTAACTCTTTGCTAATTACAGAGCAGAGGCGGGTAATATTTTAATTCAAAGCCTTTTTTTTAATAAACAGCAATAGGTATTAAAAAAACATCACGTAGTCCGGTTGCGTGCATCTGAATCAATCTCTCTGGCGTACTCATTATAATAATGGGTTGTATTTACTAAAAGGAAAAAAAAATGACGGTTGAAGTACGAGTAGCCTCTAACTTTAACAGCTAGTCTTTTGTTTAAATATAAGGGGTAAAGGAAAAGAATATCTCATGTCACAAATAATAGTTAAAATTACATTATCATCTATACCTAGGATCTAGCATTAAACCATAGATTCATCCTATTTATTTTTTAGAATAAAACAAAAACCGATTTCAGGGCTATACACTTAGAAGAACGAATGGATATATCCAATAGAAGGATTTATAAAGGTCCAAGAACGTGAAGGAAACCAACCCTTTTCACTCTTATGGTAATTTTGCTGTTGCTAAAGTAAGAGAATGCTACTTTTAACAGGACGTCAGATACCATGTCCGTACACTGTTTCAGAAATCTAGAGATGAGGCGGATGTGCAAAACATGGATATCGATAAATATCGGATATCGATAATCAATAAAAATATATTACGTAGTCTAAAAATTATCATTATATTATTTAGTAAAAATTTGAAATTATGTTAACATGAAAATTTAATTTAATTCTGAAGGCACGCACTTAATTTGACAGCACTAAACTAGCTAATATTGTCATCTTATAGTGAAATAATTTTATTTCATTTTAGAGCTGTCAAATTTAAATCTGTGGCAACTAATTGCGTTATTATATCTAACAGTTGCCAGTGTAAAGTGAAACAGTATTCTATGTAAAAAATTAATCAGTTTATTTACTTACAACTATTTTATAAAACTACATTTTTTTTAAAATAAAATTTAAATTTACTTAGTGTTAATCAATCAATAAATATAATCATAATAGATTATAAAACAATAAAAAATTAAAATTTC
This sequence comes from Esperia sulphurella, assembly GCA_947086405.1. Taxonomy (NCBI): domain Eukaryota; kingdom Metazoa; phylum Arthropoda; class Insecta; order Lepidoptera; family Oecophoridae; genus Esperia; species Esperia sulphurella. Next base: position 3,170,196 of record OX352261.1, read on the forward strand.
ATATTTTTATCGTTAGTCATTGCCTGATGTCGATGGTATATGTATCGGTCGATTAGAAATCGATATCCAAGGATATGTGTAAGTCTGGAGATGATAACGTTTGCATTCCAAAAGCTGCAGGGCCTGATAATGACGTGGTACGCGATGTTACTGACGGATCCAAAGCTGCCGGGCCTGATGATGATGACATAGAGCGCGCCGTTTACCGATGCCAAAGCTGCAGAGCCTAATGATTACATTGGGTACGAGAACGTCTGAGGCCCCAAAATTTAAGGACCTGAGACGGAGAACACTACCATGCCCGAAGTTAATGGAGCTGAAGTTGTAGAAATGCACTGAAAAGAAAATTAATATTTATTGGTCAAGAATAACAAAAAGAGTGTAAAATGAATCTGGCATTAAACATTTTTAAATTACGATTAATTATATATAAAAATAATTGGGTATCAGTAATCCCAGATAAGAACTATTTTATGTACTAATGAGTTTTTATTATTGTATATTTACTTTTCGCTCACGACGGTGAAGAAAATCAAGATAAAACCTGCTAGCCTGAGGAGAATTGACAAATTCGAAGACAACTGAATAGGCTTGCCCCTATTAAATACGTTTACTTTTAAAAACTACTTAATCTTCCTGGCGACATAAATAATGTAGGCACAGCATTATCCTTCAGTATTCGATATTTATCATCGGTAATAATACAACACAATAATTTAAAATGTCTGGAGCACACTCTATGGTGTTTTTTTGCCGTCCAATCAGCTTCGGTGGACACCGCATTAATCCACTTATCAAATTATTATTTTTTTCATTAGGAAATCTAAATTGAAAAAATACGTGTGTGCACGTAAAAAATACGTGTATACTCATGTACACAACACATCCAAAACACAAAAAAACACTTTTTATACTTTTATCGATAAATTTTTGTCCAGCTCTATTTAAAAATTTCTGTAAAATTACAAAACTAACAAAATATATGAAAGTACACTTATACATGCTCAATTAATATAAATATAATAAAAAGAAATTAATTTCCCTTACTTTTAAGCATAAATTTATCTCTTTAACATGGAAAATGGATAGGTAAACACAAAAAGAATGTTTACCTGTGAAAGTTTATAGTTTCGGATTGATTTTCTTTTCTCCCCATGCGAAATTTGCAGCGCCTTATCACACATACCATAGCTTACACCTTCACAAAATATTATCCTGCACTCTTATCACAAATCTGAAAGGATTTTAAATTAAAATAGTATTTCAAACTCGACTAGCACGCAAGCCGTTTCATCAATCATTAATGCAACTAAATTCAAGATGCATTTGTCACTTGACAGCAGCGACCAAAGAGAATACAACAGCGACTATATTAGGGAACATTTTAATCAGCAGGGTAAAGTGGAGCCAATAGCTACAGTTTTGACAAGTGGCTATGTACGCTTGATTAGTATTATGGCGGGTTCTATGGTTGTTATTCTTCTAAGGCTATACATACACGTACAAACTTAAACTAAAAAGTAGAAAATAATATTTTAATTACTTCAAAGCAAAGAGCATTAAAGGACAATCAACGAAATTATTGATACGAGGGGCGTTCAAAATATTCTCGGTATTCGAATGAAGACAAACAAGTACGAAAAGTTTGATATTTTTATTTTTCAATATTCTACCCCCCTATGTTAATACACTTAAAAGATCGATCAATTATTTTTTTTAATCCCTCATAATAATATTTTTTATTCTTGGTGTAAAAATGCTCGTCCACTGCCGCCTTCAACGCTTCATCGTCAGAAAATCGATTTCCACGCAGATCCTTTTTGAGATTGGGGAACAAAAAGAAGTCGCTGGGGGCTAAGTCCGGACTATACGGTGGATGAGTTATAGTTCCAAACCCACATTCAGCAATAGCTGCCTTGGCAATATGAGCAGCATGGACAGGGGCGTTGTCATGCAGAAGCAGAACACCTTTGGTTAACTTTCCTCGCCTCTTTTCTTTGATTGCATCCCTTAATTGACGTAGAATGTTTGCGTAGTACTGTCCTGTGATATTTACACCTTTTTCTTTATAATCGATTAACAATACTCCTTCACAATCCCAAAATATTGTTGCCATAACCTTGCCAGCGGAAGGGACGACCTTGAACTTCTTGGGATGAGCTGAACCCTTAATGTGCCACTGCATGGACTGCTGTTTACTCTCTGGGTCATAATGATGAACCCAGGTTTCATCTCCAGTAACTATCTTTTGCAGCACCTCATCAGGATTTTCGCCACACAGGTCAATAAAATCGGAACAACAAGCTGCACGCATATCTTTTTGAAGCCGAGTCAGCATTCGCGGAACCCATCTTGCACTCACTTTTGACATATTAAGATGGTCATGGATAATATCATGTACGGTACCAATAGAAAGATTGGTTACTTAAGCTATTGATTTTATCTTCACTCGACCATCTTCCAATATAAGGTTTTCCACCTGATCAATATTTTCTTTTGAAGTAGCTACTACAGGCCGGCCAGGTCTAGGGTCATCTTTAATACTCTCCCTGCCACGTTTGAATTCGCTTGACCACTTTTGAATGGTAGATAAAGAAGGAGCAGACTCACGGTAAACACAATCCATTTCCTCTTTTATGGTTTTTTGATTTTTACCCTGTTTTGTCAAGAATTTTATGACGGAACGATGTTCTAATTTCGTTAACATTGTTAATTCACTCATAGTGTTCATGTTTGTTCAGAAATTGCAGAAAAACAAAAGGACATCTCGGTTTGAATTATACTTTTTTTTTAGTCAACGAATGAACCTTAGCAGCCAGTAACAAAACAAATTCAAAAAGAGGTTGTAAGATATCAATACCGAGAATATTTTGAACGCCCCTCGTACTTATATACCTATTTACAATTTATAATAAGTTATTTCTGGAGTCGGTGCCAGCCAACAAGGACTGTTTAATTAACATTTTATGCAACACGGGGGACATGCCTGAGTGAAGTGAGGTATCCATTAAGCTTATTTTTGCTTTGGTTAAGCACTAAGCTATAATATAAATATTATGCATATTTTCAAGTACGTGCAAGAGATGTGCTTCTGGTCCCCGACATATCCTGTGCAACCGAAAACGTATGTCTGCGTAGATGCTTGCTTTCCAGTTAAAATTATAAATATCGATAAAAACTACATTGAAAAAGTGGCATATATCACACCACTAATTGATAATATATGTATAACGTGGAATAGTGGAAAATTGGAGACATTCTAGTATTTAAACAATACAGATTCAATATACCTACCTGTCGACCCTTATGATTCAGGTGCACCTAGTATAAGGGTTGCAGGAAATCTTATCTATACCTATCACACAACCTGCACTAAATCTTATAATTGTATACACCTAATCATAATTATCTATTTGTGTAAGTTGCAAATAAAATATTTTTCATTTTTCATCTCTTTTGTACAATGACCATTATTTAATGTGTGAAGGAGTCGATTACACTTTTTACTTTCAACTTAATATGATGGATCCATGGTTTTAATGCTACATCCTTGGCTGAAGGGAACACCAAACTAGCATGCGTCTATGTAGGTATATACTAAGCCTACATTTGTGTCTTTGTTGATTTTTCAAAAAGCGCTGAATAAAATTCGATAAAATTTATATGGGACCACCTCTGAAGTATGACCTACCATACAAAGTATGAACCATCAAAATCCATTCAGAATTGGAACAAACATACAAAAAAAAACATACCGTCGAATTGAGAACCTACTCCTTTTTTGAAGTCGGTTGAAAAGTATGCAAACTTCATCATTATGAGAGGAGTAAGATACTCTTTCACTTAGTGTGAGTTTCCACCACTTGTTTTTTTTTTAGTTTTGTCAAAAGATTTTATTTAACATCAATGAATAAAACAGCACCTGTTAGTTAAATATTGCAATCATGCAGCGTTGATTGAATTGCTCTTAGTGTAATGTAAGGAATTGAATTACTTTGTAATAATTTTGTTTCAGAGACAACATTAAGTAATAGTGAAGATTCTGAAGATAATGAGAGAATAAATGTTCCTAGATATATTAACCTTTATGGTAGGCGTAGCAGCAGATATTTAACATGGCAGTTTCTACCTTCAGAATTAAAACATATTGCATCAAATACTAAGTTTACTAAAACAATAACTTCAGAAACATTTTTAGTCAATGGATTTAGATTCATGTATGGATCATATGAGAGCTGATGTTCATGTACAAATGGGTGTTTATAATTTCTGTGGTAAGAAAGAAAAATATATAGTATTTTTTTTTTTAAATTACACAGATTTCAGTTTTGCCGATTTTGAGTTTTGTAAAACAATATTTAAAGTACAAAATAGGCTATGCTACATTTTAATAATTTGTAATAGAACTTAAGATATCGTGATTATTAATCACTGGTTAATTACTTAACTGTCAAATCAAATTTCGTCTCTATTTCTGATTCATTTTATCAATTGGTTTGAAACGAACGTTGCATTATTTTATTGTTATAAAAACCATTTTGTAGTAACTTGGTATTATTTACAGTATAAGCAAAACTACGATAACAATTTTTATTTTACTTTATGAAATGCAGGTGAGGAAATGGTTTTATTTCAAACTTGAAATTGGTTGTTGTTATATTTAGATTTGCTGCAATTTAATTTTACGAGTACATAGGTACGTAATAATATATCTTTAAGCGATATTACTTACCCTTTTAAGGCCAACGTTCCACCTGGAGTCCCACTGTTGCAGATGTAGGTGACACTACCACTTAAGCTTACTAATCCCTTTTGCTATGTTGGTTATCTTGGACTTTCGTTGGTTCATCATATCCTTTAAAGAAACTCTGCGCTTAACTCTCCTCGTGGCGCATAATGATGATGATGAATGTCCAGCCTAACTAACGTCGTCTTTCCGCTTCCTTATCCGCTAAAGAAATAGAAATAACTAACAATTACAGCAAGTGTCATTCCGTTTCTTCTCAGATTTACATCATCATTGGATTCCTATGCGCCTACGTGCTAATCATACAAGCAAAGAAGGAAACCTATATAGAGTCAAAAGAACGTCCTAGGAGATCGAATCCGTTGCTCAAATCCGTTCTGCCGAAAAAAGGCGGAGGCGGAGGGCCTATAATGTTACCATCCATGACAAAAGACGATGTAGCACAGCTCAGGGTCCCCAGCGGATCATTCTGTACCCAGATGGAGCTTGGAGCTGCCGACAGATACTTCCTGCTGCCCTGGTGGTATCACTACTGTCTCGGTTTAGTGGAAAAGAAGAATAAAAATTTGAAGCACGGTGTTTATAACCTACCCTTGTATAAGAGAGTCCTGGATAAGGTACAGCAGTTCAAGAAAAAGCAGAAATTGATTGCAGTATGAAGGCGGATTTTGTTGTGCCACGAGGCTACTTAATTATTAAAATTTATAATAAATATTACATACCTAGTATAGTGTAGGACATGTGAAAATCTTTATTTATTTTTGTTAGAGTCAATAAGTACTCCAGCAGCTTTGTCTGTCGTCACCCGGATACTTGCATAAGCCTCCCCAATAGAATGCCACTTTTGGTGGGCTGTCCATTGGGGGATTTCCTGGCAGGCCGATTGGTGATCGCAGTAATGATCTTAATATACACAGGAGAACGCTGCTACCCGTCCCTAGTGCAATTCCTTAGTTGCCTTGACGACACTTAAGGGAAGATTGGGTAAGCCAGGAACCACGCGACACCTGTAAGACATGTTTGTTGAAATGAAAAAAAAATTATATATATTCTTTTTCGAGATATTCCAATACAACAAAAATAGATGGCCAAACCCGCACATTGTATACAAGCTACACTTTGCTTTTTTTTGTTCTTCTATTTAATTATTCCCTAATTTTCAAATGGCATGCCATTAAAGTCATGTCTCTATGGAACATAGGAATTAAGTTTAACAATGTTCAACGAATAAACACATTTCGATGATTCGCTGAGGCTTCTAACTAATGTACAATCTTGTTAACACCTTGTAGTACAGCCGGTGACAACTTCGTTTTGTTACCTTATTATATTAACTAGCTGTGCCCGCGGCTCCGCTCGCGTGAACTATAGAATCCGCTCCCATTCTCACTCCCGCTCCCTCTTCCGCTCCCGCTTCCGCTTCCGATTCCGCTTCCGCTCCGGTCCGGCTCCTGTGCCGCTCCCGCTTCCGCTCCTGCTCCCCTCCCGCTTCCGCTCCCACTCCCACACCCACTCCCCTTTTCCCACGCCCACGCCCACTTTCCACTCCAATTCCTACTCGCAGCTCCAAATGTAATCCGTTCGACTATTATTTTTAAGATAAATTTTAAGATAGAAATGGAAAATAGTGCGTGTTGGGAGGCGGCGAGCGAGCAGAACGGTGATCGTGACGCATATCTGTGGCGTACCAGCGTTCAGGACTGGAGCGGCGTATTTTTAATACTCAATAACTTTGTAACTACTGGTCCGATTTAAATAATTTAAAAAGATAAATATTTAGCAAGTCATAATAAACAGTACAGTACAGATTTAACTAATATTCTGTAGCTTTACTGATCCTAATTACGATAAAATTGATAGTGTAGGTTGTAATATATTGCTTTAATATTGTAAATATCTTTTAATTTTCTTTTTAAATTTTTTCTTAATATTTAAAACCGATGTTCGATGGTACCTTAGAATAAATTACTCTATCCCTATAGTTTATGACTTCTCCATACTGACCGGACTTGATGATATAATTATGTTTATGTTGTTCAGAAAGAATCTGCATTTTACCATTCCGTTATATATAATATAATATTAAAGACAAATAGGATATGGAAGAATAAATATGAATCGTCTATCCTACATACGAGTTAATAATAGGCTTATGAAATAGATATTTTTGATTCGAGTGCGGAAAGTTGATTATTTCAATCGAGGTTACGCTTAGGTAGAAGACTTTTATGCCCGAGGCGAGTGATATAATGAACAAAGCCGAGATTTGATTAACCAATTCAGTACGCGTTTCATATGACTGTTTTTTTGTCAATTTGTAGTAAAAATAAAATAACCTAATTATTGTAGTTTTCGGTTATGGCGGGCTTATTTTTCACATTTCACATGCGCGGCTAGACTGAAGAAAAATAATAAAAAGGCAACAATAAAACCACCAAACAGCCAAAGTTAAAATTCTAATAATAAACCAAAGAGATTATATCTGATTTGTAACTTTGAATCATTAGATAAATACTCCTTGTTTTATTTTAAGAAAAATGAAAGATACAACACTCCTCTTGGTTTGAAGTTGCAGGCAGCTTATTAAATTAAAACTAAACGACACTAAAAATCACATGTATATAATCAATAACATAATGATAAAGAGAACGAATATGTAACATATCTTTTACGTGCAAGTGTATTTAAAAATAATATATTGTTGAACAATTTTCCATATACAGGCTATTGTGAAGACTTTATCTACCTTATCGTACGACATAATTGGTTTGTTTGATATAACACTTGAGTACGTACTCAAATTATGTGAAATGGTGGGCAATGAAGCAGATAAGGTTTTGATATTTTGCTTTAATTATTTTCACCATAATAAAGGAAGTACCAAGTCATTCTATTCACTTCAACACAATTTATTCATTTCATTTCATTTATTCAGCCTTAAATTGTATGTACATCATGTTCTTAAAATAAGTTTTAGTTCTAATACAACTGTACACAAGGGTGTAGCTTAAAAAATCTTATCATATCTAAATTACACAATGTCAGAGATTAAAAATTAAAATAAACATGTCATAAAACACACACCAAGAATTAAATAAGCTCTATCAATTAATTATTTCTCATAATTAAGGCTATAATAATGTATGTATTTCTAGGTTAAGGTATTTATCTATGGGCCAAGTTGCCTGATAATAAACGATTTATTATTATTATTATTTATAAATTTATCTAGGTTGTATGGACATTTTTTTATAAGTAATAATTTTAGTTCTCTTAGAAACTTTTTATCAGTTAGGGACATTGACTTTCTCAGACAATTTATTATATTACAACAATTTATACGTTTAAATATAAAGTTATACAATTATAAAGTCTAAACAATAAAATGATACCTAACATCTGTTTGTGATAATGCAAACTAGTTTTTGCTGGTAGTTTTCCTTTCATGTGTATGTACATTTTGTTCCAAAACGCAAATAGCGTTTGTTTTCGTATACTATTTAATTTGGAATGTAATATGCATGTCGCAGGTCAATCATAAAATCATGCAGATCACGATGTGCCTAACACATCGTCATTTTCGCCTCTAATTGGTTAAATTGGGATTAAGAATAGGAATGTTCATGTTATAGAATAAATTGTTTTTAATCTTTTTTGTTTTTGAGACTTTTAGTCAAGGAAACACAAATTTTTCATGTTATCCAGATCCCCTGCCTGCCTGAGATCAATAAATTTATAAACTGTTCAGCCTTGTCAGATACGGGACTACTCAATATTATGTTTATATCATCATGGTACTAAATAAAATAAAATAACATTACATAATGCTCACGCCTCGGTCCCAGAGGGGTAAGCAGAGACAATGTATTGCCTCTTTGCGCAATCTAATGTCGCAAAGCGGCTATCCTTCGCCCGCTTTTCGCCTCGTGAAACCCCTTGACGTGATGTGTTGCGAACAACATCGCCGCCTTGTTGAGGTACCACGATTAGCTAGGGAAACAATTGTCCACCTAATCAGAGCCCCGCATGATTCGGTATAATAAAATAAAAGAGCCTTCATTCTGTATTTCGTTAAATTTTATTACAATGTTATACATCTGTAAATTAATATTTTTGTCATCATTAGGTATGTTATGTCACTTATATTAGATTGATATTATTAGGCATCAAAGATGATATTTATAAATAACAAAAACACTTTCAAAATTAAATATAAGAAATGTCTAGTAAATTCATTGACGTAACTTCCATCTTTTGCTTATATCAAAAATAAAACCTTTCTTAATTTGCTTTGCTTTTCACCCTAGCTGTGTATTCATATTTAGTGTTCTCTGCCATAGGTATCTTATAAATAAAATCGTAGACTTCGCGTGTCTGTACATTGAAGATATTTGCAAAAAAAAAATTGGAGGGTCTAAGGATAAGCAACAGAACACATTTCGATCATTTTTGAAAATTTTGTCTGTTTGTCTGTTTATCTGTTTGTCTGTTTGTCTGTGAGTTTGTGCACGCATCACTTAAAAACTACTGAACGGATTTTGATGGACTTTTCACAAAACATGGGGCTTAACTTAACTTAACATTTAGTCTTTATTTGATCGCAATCGGCTAACTCAATCAAAAGTTATATGCATTTTTAGTTTTCAAATACAATTAGTAGGTAAGGTTAGTATGCAATATATTGCAGACTAGCAAATGCCCGCGGCTTCACCCGCGTGGAGTAAGTTTTTATTTCCCGAGGGAACCATTCGCAAATACATGATCTTATGCGTACTAATCAAAAATGTATGGCAATTAGTTGAACAGCCAAGCTGTGAAAGAAACAGATAAATAAACACACAAACACTATTTAGACTTAATTATATTAAAACTGTTGCCCGCAGATTCACCTGCTTAAAAAAGGTGTTTGTTTCCAGCTTGAAAAAACCCACGGTAAACCAAGCTATCCAACTCCGAACTCCTCAGCTTTATAATCCTTTTTAGTTTAAATGTATCTATACATTTGGAGAATACTACTCTCGAACACCATTTCAGCCCCTTAGGGATGGTTTTTCAAAAACTGTAAAACCCGTGTTAAATCATTACGTTTTTCGAGTACTCCTCCAAAGTTTCGAATTGTAGGAACAACTAATAGTCTTTCTCCATACTTACTTTGAACGCCTATTTTACCACCTTAGGGGTTGAGTTTTGAAAAACCCTTCATTAGTGCATACTGTAGTTATGAGGAAACTTTGTGATAAATTTCAAGTTTCTAGAGCAATCGGTTTGGAAACTACCACTTTCGAACTCCATGTCATCCACTTCATCATCATCAGGTTATTTTTGTCTCCACTGCAGGAGCACAACCCTCTCTCATCTACCGGAAACAGACGGAGAAATTGGCCTACACTCCCCGCGCTGGCCGGACGTCATCAACTTAGGGGATGACTTTTCAAAAACTGAAAAACACGTGTTGAATCATTAAATATTTAGTGTACTCTTACAAAGTTTCGAATTGATTGGAACATCTAATATTTTTTCTCCATACAAACTTTGAACCCTTATTTGACCACCTTAGGGGTTGAATTTTGTAAAAGCCTTCGATAGTGCATACCGGAGATACATAAGGAACCTTTGTGCTAAATTTGAAGATTCTAGAGCCACCGATTTGGAGACTACTACTTTCGAACTCCATTTCAGCCCCTTAGGGGATGGTTTTTAAAATCTATAAAATACTTGTTGAATCATTATGTTTTTCGAGTACTCCTCCAAAGTTTCGAATTGATAGGAACATCTGATAGTTTTTCTCCATACAAACTTTGAACGCCTATTTTACCACCTTAGGGGTTGAGTTTAGAAAAAGCCTTCAATAGTGCATACTCTAGATACATGAGGAACCTTTGTAATAAATTTCAAGTTTCTAGAGCAATCGGTTTGGAAAGTACCACTTTTGAACTCCATCTCAGTTCCTTAAGGGATGGTTTTTCAAAAACTGTAAAATACTTGTTGAATCATTATGTTTTTCGAGTACTCCTCCAAAGTTTCAAATTGATAGGAACATCTAATAGTTTTTCTTTATACAAATTTTGAACTCCTATTTTACCACCTTAGGGGTTGAATTTAAAAAAGTCTTCGATAGTGCATACCGGAGATACATAAGGAACCTTTATGCTAAATTTGAAGTTTCTGGAGCAATTGGTTTGGAGACTACTACTTTCGAACTCCATTTCAGCCCCTTAAGGGATGGTTTTTCAAAAACTGTAAAATACTTGTTGAATCCATTATGTTTTTCGAGTACTCCTCCAAAGTTTCAAATTGATACGAACATCTAATAGTTTATCTCCATACAAACTTTGAACTCCTATTTTACCACCTTAGGGGTTGAATTTTGAAAAAGCCTTCGATAGTGCATACCGGAGATACATAAGGAACCTTTGTGCTAAATTTGAAGTTTCTAGAGCAATCGGTTTATAGACTACTACTTTCGAACTCCATTTCAGCCCCTTAGGGGATGGTTTTTCAAAAACTGTAAAATACCTGTTGAATTATTATGTTTTTCGAGTATTCCTACAAAGTTTCGAATTGATAGGAACGTCGAATAGTTTTTCTCCATACAAACTTTGAACCCCTATTTGACCACCTTAGGGGTTGAATTTTGATAAAGCCTTTGATAGCGCATACCGGAGATACATAAGGAACCTTTGTGCTAAATGTGAAGTTTCTAGAGCAATCGCTTTGGAGGCTACTACTTTCGAACTCCATTTCAGCCCCTTAGGGGATGGTTTTTCAAAAACTGTAAAATACTTGTTAAATCATTACGTTTTTCAAGTACTCCTCCAAAGTTTCGAATTGAAAGGAACGTCTAATAGTTTTTCTCCATACAAACTATGAACCCCTATTTGACCACCTTAGGGGTTGAATTTTGAAAAAGCCTTCGATAGTGCATACCGGAGATACATAAGGAACCATTGTGCTAAATTTGAAGTTTCTAGAGCAATCGGTTTGGAGCCTACTACTTTCGAACTCTATTTCAGCCCCTTAGGGGATGGTTTTTCAAAAACTGTAAAATACTTGTTAAATCATTATATTTTTCGAGTACTCCTACAAAGTTTCGAATTGATAGGAACATCTAATAGTTTTTCTCCATACAAACTTTGAACCCCTATTTGACCACCTTAGGGGATGAATTTTGAAAAAGCCTTCGATGGTACATACCGGAGATACATACGGAACCTTTGTGCTAAATTTGAAACTTCTAGAGCAATCGGTTTGGACACTACTACTTAGGAACTCCATTTCAGGCCCTTAGGGGATGGTTTTTCAAAAACTGTAAAACACGTATTGAATCATTAAGGTTTTAGAGTATTCCTACAAAGTTTCAAATTGATAGGTTTATCTAATAGACGTTCTCCATACAAACTTTGAACTCCAATTTGACCCCCTTAGGGGATGAATTTTGAAAATCCGTTCCTTAGTGCTTGCCTATGCTACATAAGGAACCGTTGTGCAAAATTTCAAGCCTGTAGACTCAGCGGTTTGGGCTGTGCGTTGATATGTCAGTCAGTCAGTCAGTCAGTCAGTCAGTCAGTTTCTTCTTTTATATATATAGATAATAGTATTTCCGTACTATTCAAATTGCGATGAGTTTGGATTACATTTGGAGCTGCGAGTAAGAGTTGGAATGGAAGTGGGAGTGGGCGTGGGCGTGGGAAAAGGGGAGTGGGTGTCGGAGCGGAAGCGGAAGCGGAAGCGGGAGGGGAGCGGGAGCAGTAGCGAGAGTGGGAGCGGGAGAGGGCTCGGGAGCGAGAGCGCGACCGGAGCGGGAGCGGGAGCGGAAGCGCCAACGGGAGCGGGAGTGGGCGTGGGCATGGGAAAAGGGGAGTGGGTGTGGGAGCGGAAGCGGAAGAGGAAGCGGAAGCGAAAGCGGGAGGGGAGCAAGAGCGGGAGCGGAAGCGGGAGCGAGATCGGAAGCGGGAGCGGGAGAGGGCTCGGGAGCGGAAGCGGGACCGGAGCGGGACCGGGACCGGAGCGGGACCGGAAGCGGGAGTAGGAATGGGAGCAGATTCTGTAGTTCACGCGAGCGGAGCCGCGGGCACAGCTAGTTTATAATAAAGTAAGAGAGCAATTTCTGCCAACTATACAGTTTGGGAGATGAATAAATGATTTATTTATTATAAGCCATTGTCATGTCATATTATGTTGTTTTAATAATTGTTTTTAGCCAAAACAAATTACTCAAAACTATTTATTGTATTATTAGTATACGATTTTTTTATCTACTCCTGTTTAATAAGGTTATTGTTTGATATCTCACTTCACGTGTAACGTGTAATAAACTAGTGTAACTAAAATAACAAAATCGCTTGTAAAAGAAAATATATTTTCCAAAAAGGAAAACATATTTTGAATTGTGTAAATGATGTTCTATAATTCAGCCCTTATTTGAGTTTCTCTGAATTATTTGTCGTAACAATAATTTCTATAAATAAACAATGGCACAAAGTTTTCTTTGTAATGAAGTTGAGCGCGACTGTACCTTTGCTACGTAACATTTGGCTTGAAATCAAATTGCGTGCGACACATCTCCTGAATTAAATACATTAAGTACATTACGTACATTTGTGATGCTTTTCATGCATTGTCGCGTATAACATTCATGGTTTCTTGTAAGGTTTATTTTTCCCGGAAAATGCCGGGCCATTAAGAACCATCGGCGGTCTGTGGGTGTTTACATTTTTACACAGAATTTTACGGAAGAACCCAAATATTACACCCAAATCACGACCCACTTGTACAAATTGTACAGTGGAAATCGAATCCACAATCTCTTTGCCCATACAAGCCAGAACAAAAAGAGCTATCAGATTCGAGCTGAGCAGAGAAAATAAGAATTTCTCCGAATATCTTCGCTTTGGTGTTTTATCTTCGGGAAGCATCGTCACTTACAAAACCAGATGAGATGAATCAAACCCGAGTATAGGTGATGTAAAACCCAATCGCGTAAGGCACACGCGATCTCCGAAACAATAATGCTTAGTGTTTACAAAACAAAAAGAACAAATGATTTCCTAAGCTCATTAGCGATTCGATAACGCACGAGAGCAGGCAACAGCTATGATGGAAGTAATAGAAACGGTAAGAAAAATATATAATTTTAAACTTCATAAACGTCATTGACATAGAGCGTTATCTTTGGCTTAAGATTAAAAATATAGAGACTGACAGTCAATTCTCTTTTGTTACAAATTCGGAATCAGAGAAGGAATTTACATCGAATGTACAGTAGCTACACTTATAATTTCGTCTTGTTTAACAAATTTGCAGTCAGTTTTATCCTAACATGAGAAAAAGTCATGACATTCTATTTTTTAAAGTATAGGTACCTATTTATTAAATATCTAGAACTTGTGTCAATAAAACAGTTACGAGATAATATATTCATGTCTTTGGCCTGTGAAGTGGAAAATTTAAGGATTCCATTTCTATGTCATTTTCATTCGTGGGATAAAGATACGTACTATTGCACAAAAACTTTCATTTACAATATAGGTAGAGGGTATAATGCAACGGAAGATGGTGTATAATGTCGAATGGTATGAATTTGAACCCAGACCATCTCACGCACGGTTTTCGAAACGTTGCGTAACTGCTCTCAAATTGTGAAGGAAAACATCCTTAGGAAACCTGCACTTTTGTGATGACGGTTGTTATATCACGTCCGTAGGAGTTACCCAGCTCGGCACATACACGTGGCCCGTGGTTGATGATAAAACAAAAACAAATTAGACGGCCCTACTTGTGCTTTTAGACCTGATGACGCATAAATATCTTATCTTGTTATAGAAGGCCAGGAATTCTGGCGATACGTCGACCGTATGGGACTCATTATTAATGCTATGTTAGCTTGCACCGGTAGCATAGCTGACCGCAGCTAGCTTATGACGGTTATAGCTTGGCTAGTTTGAATGGTTTAAGATCATTGGCTCATGAATTATGCCAACGGAATCTATTATCAGTGGTTTAATAAAATTAACAAGATTGGTCGTGAAGTATGGGTCAGGGTGACGAAAGAAATATGCAGTCTTAATGTCGCAGAGTTTATTATGGAGTCGTCACATACAGCACTTTTGTTCTTTGACGAGCTGTGTAAATAGAGTAATGGGACTAAGGAAGCGAATAGGAGTACTTTCTGCCTACCATATGTAATGATATAGCTTGTAAGATTTCTGTATAAATAAGACATAATATCATTTGCAAACCTGGATGAAACCTAAACGTGTCTGTGCAGTTTTGAATAACTATGGAAGATTTATACAGAAACAGTTTTAACTTAACTCGTTAACAGTCCCCATATAAAATGTTTTCAATTCCTTCTAAGTCCCACAAATTATTTCAATCTTTATATGTCTTGTCAACGTGAAAATGATGGTGAAGATGATGATTTTTTAATGACAACAACTGAGCTGGTTTTAGCCCAATTTCTTTATTGAAAAAGAAAAGCTGAATAAACAAATATTTATGAATAATTGAATATATTGATAAACACACTTACTTTTTTTTTTAATTTGTTGTTTATTTGTAACTGCTTCTGAATTCTGAAACAATAGCCACATTGTAAATTATTTAATACTGGAACACGTAAAGTTTTTTAAATATTAATAAATAAATTTTATTTTGTTTGTATATTGAATTACTAACCTTTGCTAAGTTACCCTTTGTGCGTACCTGGTCATTTCGTAGTGACCCATATGTGGGACACGGACGTGTGGAGCTAGTTCATCGTGACCCATAGGTATATGGGACATTGGACGTTGAACGTGTTAATGATAGCATTAATTTTTTTTCAGCTATTAATCATCCTGCAAATCGCAACAGTCATAACAAAGAAACACCAATCGTCCTCCGCTGAAAGCATAGAGAATCTTCTCTACTACAAAGACTGCAAGCACAAACAGAAAGACCTACCGACTCAGCCGCCACCCCCAGAGCCCTTGGTTCAAAGACAATCTGACTGCGCATGTCCACGCATGTGTATATCAATGTGCTGCGATTGCGACGTCCCGCAGTCGTTTATGGGAAGACAGATACAACCTTTACAGATGCAGAACAGCATGATAGAACCATTGCAGTCCCCGATAACGCCCCCGCAACAGAGGACACCCCCCTTTAACGTACAACCCCAGCTAATGCAAAGGGGGAGAAAGAAAAAGCTAAAGCCCAAAATTAGCATGGAGAGTCCAATGCTGCAGCCACCGATTGGGATACGAAGAGACTTTGGTTTCACGCGACAGAACATAAAGAATTTGATATCTCAGGATGAGGATATAAAGAAGATTTTGAAGGATCTAGTAAAGGTTACTATGAAGAAGGCGGACTTGGTGGACATGGTGAAAAAGTCAAAGGACCAGGAACAAGAGCAGGCGATGGTGAATAGGAGGAAGCAAGTCGTTATACGCAGTGAAGAGGATGAAGATGAGTAGTGTTTGGCTTTAGATTGGGTCAGAAAAATTAAAACTATGTCATAAACATTGTAAAGAAAGAAATATCATATATTATGTATGTATAGTACGTCGAACTCTTTTTCTTGAATGTGTAGGTCACCAAAATGGAATCATCATGTCAGCCTTTAGACGTCCACTGCTGGACATAGGCCTTCCCCATTGAACGCCACCACACCCGGTCCTCCGCCCTCCGCATCCAGCCGCTTCCGGCCACCTTCTTTAGGTCGTCGGTCCATCTGGCGGCGGGGCGTCCCACCCAATTAAAATGGAATACTTCCAATTTAATTTAATTCCTCTTTATTGCACTTAAAAATACAAAGATACAATAACAATGTAACTTACATATGTGCATCTAGGTGATCTTCTATTGTTACTTACAATATTTATAAAACTTGGTATATAGTCACGCGTATAATTTCCGATGCAAAGGTATTAATTACTTTAGGAGGTTAATAGTGTAGAAAATTCAATTGTAATAAAAATCGAATTATATTTTTAAGAATCTAGTATTAAACGTTATGGAACAAAATGTTATAGCGTTCATTAGTACATTCACACCCTTACTAAATATTTTTTAGATAGGTAATTTTAGTGTAATATTTATATTGTTTTATTAATATGGAAACAATATTCTATTAATGTTGATGAATAAAATTATATGATTAATTATGGTAGGAAAATTAAATTCTATTGTAAGGTAAGGCGTACAAGTTTATGAAATTTTCGAAATATTTCCATTTTACCGGCCAATTTGGCAACTTTACGGAAAATTGTAGACATCACACAAAATTGTTTGAAAAATTGGCAGTCGCCGAAACTTCCGCCGGACAATTATCATGCATTATACGGAACCGTTGGCGGGCCCCACGGGACAGTAAATATTAACTATATCATGCAAAATTTTGTCGGGAAATTTTGCAAATGTAGATTTTAGATATGAGAATTATTTCGTGTGCGTTGTTTTATTAGGGAAATAGTTTTAATAAATGGAAAATAGGTATCATTTATTAAATTTGCTTTTAGGTAAATCTTGGAAATATGTTACGGCGCCGATATTAAAAGTCTCATCAAACTAGGGTGATTCAGCTACTAGGTGAGTAATCTAGTAGAGAAACTAGGACTTTCTCCTGAACGATGGAACAAAAATATACAAAATAGAATAATTCGTACGGTAGCAGGGAGTGTGTAATATAACTATTGTTAAGCTGATATTTGCATAGGAAAGTGTGAAACGCCTTTAAATACATAAATAAATAAACAGCAACCCCGTTCACTCTCAGCAGGATGTAGTTACTGACATAGAAGATATTTTTGGACCATAACGCGATAAATGGAATTCTTTTTACAAAAGATTTAAGTGTAACAATTTATCAGAAGTACAAGACGCTCAGGCGAGACCTACAGGCTGCTCGGACACGTCATTATTATTTCTATTCACAGGGCGGTCCAAGATAGACATAACACATCTCGCCCGCGGACGTCGCCGTCGTAGAGTAATGAAATGAAAATAATTCTTTTATTCTTTTTGGATAAATAAATATTTTTTAAATGAATTTCTTTAATTACTTGCAAAAACAAATCGTTAAAAGACACAAATTCATGTTAAAGGATAGTGGGTGTTTTTTTATGGAACTGGTAGCCTACTAATAACAAGAAGTGATACGCCAATGAAAAGATCTTACAATAGTTACTATGCCGGCTAATCTCAGCTGTACTTTCAGCGTTATGGGCCTTTTAATAGTAACGTAGTAGTGCGTACTCCCAGCCATACCCGCTTCTACTTTGGGAGCAACGCTAAATTGGAGGCGAGTGTCGCTTCTGTACGTAGTAATAGTACGATAGTACTACTTATTATTCTGTGGTAATAATTGATTGGACCAGACGGACCGAAAAAGATAGACCGACGACCTGAAGAAGGTGACCGAAAGCGGCTGGATGCGGAGGGCGGAGGATCGTGTGGGGCGTTAATTGGGGAAGGCCTATGTCCAGCAGTGGATGTATAAGGGCTGATATGAATGAATGAATGAATAATTAGTATCTCTTTGGAAAAAACATGTTTGAGCATTGTGTTTGCTTTACGAAAACAGTAATAGGTTCGTTCATGTTATTTTTCTTTTCGCACTAAGTAAGGTTTTAAAGTGTGTATTTCTCACATAATATACACGTGATAAAAGCTGTGGTGTAACATCATCATCATTATTAAGCCCATTCACTCTCGGTCTCTCACGTGTCGGTAATAGGACACTTTTTCTTGCGCTATTTCTGTGTTCGTACGAATCTCGGGAAAAGAACGACAAATTCCTATCCCTTTCTTTCTATATAAAATATAAAATGATAAGTTGTTTTGTGTCAGGAATAAAATTTGAATAAATAAAAATTGTTCGTAGTAAGGTCAGTAAATCTTTCACGGGGCAATGTTACGTTTCTACAGAAGAAAGTTAAATAATCATATGAAAAATAGCTTTGTAACAAAGCCTATTTTAAAAATGGACGACTATATTTGAATGCCAAAGAAGTCTGGTATTGTTGTTTCAGCTTTATAATTTTTTTAAATGTTGTATACAAACTGGATTTTAGAGATGTGTTGCTGAAAGTTTGTTGCGCCGTTTCTTCCTCACAGAGCGAACTACTTCCTATGTGAGGAAGCGGTAGTCGATACAAATATTTCATCTTTAAATGTACCAAGTGTACTCAGGTGCAATAACGGATTTTGAATCAGACTTAAAGCTAATATGAAGTTTGGTACCAGCAATGCTTAGATCGAGCTATCTGCAAAAGAAAAAGCTATCTTTCTTGTAAACTGAGTATTTGGTTTAGGTAAGTACATGAAATGTGTGAAAATTAGTTTAAGTGGTTGACCGCCTAGTTGGCCTAACTAATGGCTTGGTCAGTGGACTCGAGCGTCAGAGGTCGTGGGTTCGATTCTCACTGCGGACAGACGACTTTGTACAAATTGTGCAAGTTGGTCCCGGTCTGGATGTCATATTTGTGAATTGTCCAATCTTTGTTTAATTCCCATACTACAGGAGAAAATCCTAGTTCGGGATTAGACAAGTGTATGGGTATATCATTATCATCATCATCATCAGGTTATTTTCGTCTCCACTGCAGGAGCACAACCCTCTCTCATCTGCCGGAGACAGACGGAGAATTTGGCCTACACTCCTCGCGCTGGCTAGGGTTGGAGAGGCCTGATTGATGTTTTATAATGTATTCCCTTAGTCGCCTTGTACGACATCCAGGGGAAGAGTTGGAGTGGTCCTATTCTACTCTACCGGAAACCACTCGGCAATACATATGTAATATTTATTTATTATTATTTACAGTGCATGGGTGACCGAGTAATATTATTATATTAAAAATATACAGTACCTATATTTAATTCAGGCCTTGTCAATATCGCATGCTGATTAAAATAAAAGTCTGTACGGCGAGGTTCGGTCGGTCGGTTCGGTCGTCGTGTTGAGTGATATGTCGCACATTACATGAAATGCAAACAAACTCTCGGGTAAACGCTAGTGGATGCTAGTAACTTATAAAAGTTGGATACACTCGTATCTCACGTCCTGTCATAATGACAGACATGTTTCGCGACTTATAAAAAATTCAGCGAAGGAAAGAAAATTGACAGAAAGGGCACATCGATCGAGGATCCGAAGATACCTATTAATAATTTAACTTCTTCTAGTTCTTTTAGTGATAAAAGCCTACTATATAACTAAAACTTTATGTGATTCCCGGCAAACAATACAAACTCACGTGCGAGTCTCAATCAAGTGACTTTACTCACTTCGAAACCTAATCCATTGGCATTCTGTCAACATTGTAGAGCACTGGGGATGTGAAGTGAGTTCTTTGTTCATTTCAATTCGATAGTGCTCTGGAATGTTTACAAAATTACCAATGGTTTTGGTGTCGAAGTCAGTGAAGTCACTTGAGATTGTATTTTAAAGAATAGCACTACTGAACAAAATTTTCCGGTAAGCCGTGTGGTTCCCGGTTAAGGGCTCCCTCAATCTTCCAGTGGATATCGTCAAGGCGACTAAGAGTTTGCACCAGGGACGCAGGAGCATTATCCTGGGTATATTAAGATAATTTCTTTGATCACCAGCTCACCTGCTAAGAGGGGTGATTATGGCAAATCCCACAATGGACAGACCACCAAAAATTAAACTCTATTATGGGAGGCTTGTGTTCAGCAGTGGACGTATTTCGGCTGATGATGATGAACTAAAACTCGATCCTCAGACTGATATAACTTACTCTTTTGTACTCTAATATTATACAGAAGGAAAGTTTCTTTATTAGAAGTAATTTGAGAAACTATTACAGCCCTTATAATTAAGTGTGCTGCATTAACTTACTCTTTAAACCAGACAATGAATGCTGTAGTGCTAATCTCAAAAGTACAAACTCACGTGCGAGTCTCAATCAAGTGACTTTACTCACTTCAAATCATAATCCATTGGCATTCAGTAAACATTCTAGAGCACTGTCGACGTAAAGTGAGTTCTTTGTTCACTTCACGTCGATAGTGCTTTGGAATGTTTATAGAACCAATGGATTTGGTTTTGAAGTCAGTGAAGTCACTTGAGTGAGACTCGCACGTGAGTTTGTATTTTAAAGAATAGCACTACTGAACAAAATTTTCCGTCGGAAAAGTCCAAAGTTCTGCATGTGTAAAAAAATATTTTGGGAGAGGCTGGGTCCACGTTGGAAGAGGTTGTTACTGGGTGGTCAATGAATGGTCTAATTTGCATTCCCTCATATAAGTGCACATAAAATTGTTTTTATTACGTATAACACACAGACAGTGTGTGTACGTTGTAATTAAAATGCCTTCGAGTGCTTCCTCCTCTAATAAAGTGGTGAAAACAACACCATAATCAACTGATTGCAGCCTTAATAACTTGATAGGAGTGCGTCAAGTTTGGGTGCGAGGGGGACGGCGAGAGGGTACTCTGTTTCCGCCTCGCTCGCACGCTGTTCAAGTTGAAAATCTGTGTTGCGAGTGGCCGGCGCGCGTAGGGCGGGAAGGTGTAGGGCTATGAACGAGCAGAGCGGTCAGAGTTTTATTACAAGTTTTAAGTAACAGTACTCTTCTTTGGTATATTATTTTACATTCATTCCGGTATTCTTTCTGTCTATCTCACGAGTGTGTATGTATGTAATAAAGTACGTTTCTACGTGAAGCTAAATAAAGTGCTTAATATCATGTTCCATAAGATTGCCTTATGGTATAATGACCTATGACAAACTTAATTTGACTTCATATTATTCTTCATTGGTAATTAATATGTGTGCCTATGCAACTTGGTAAATAATTCAAATAAACAGAAAGAGGTTTGTGTTTAACTAGTTGTTGCCCGCGACTCCGTCCTCGTGGATAACTTAACGTCACAAATTATTATGTATTTCCCGCAGGAATTAGATGTTTTTTAAGGATAAATACTATCGTTGTCCTATTCCAGGACCAAACCTATATGTGTGCCAAGTTTCATCCTGGTACGTCCAGTGGTTGAAGCGTGATTGAGTAACAAACATCCAAACTTATGATTTAATAAAAATGACAACACTATTTTAATATTGTCAGTACTCAACTACAGTAACAGGTAATGTAAATGTTGTAGAGAAATCTACAATATAAGTAAATATAAGTAATATTACAATTAAAAGTATATTTAGTAATTATCCAACATGTTAATTAACATACTGAATAATTACTAAATATATTTTGATTTTTTTTAATGTTGGTATTTTCAACATGGTAATAACAATTATACATAGTTACAGAGCTAGAATGTATTCATTTAATTGAGAATAATTTATTGTACGTTTTGAAATCCTGATTTCTCTTGTTTTTAAACATTTGAATATTACTAACACCTAGTCATATAAGTATCCATTGGTAGGTCTTGTTGTTTTACTAACTAATATGGATCCTTGACATCTCAATAAACTAATTTAATAATAATAATAGTACTAACGTAATTGTTATTACCGTGTTAGAAAATTACTAAATATACTTTTAATTACAATATTACTAACATTCATCCATTTATTGCTATAGATCAAAATATTTGCACAGACCGGGTTCACGTGAAGGGGAGCTGAATGTAACTCTTAAAGACGTGGTGCAACATCGACCCCGCGTATTTTACTTCATACATACATACACATACACAATAATCTATTCTTTACTAGGATTTTCTCCTGTATGATGGAATTTAGACAAGAAAAAATCACAAATATGACATCCAGACCGGGACCAACTTGTACAAAGTTCTGTCCCTGGTGGAAATCAAACGTACGACCTCTGGCGATCGAGTCCAATAACCCACCACTAGCCAACGAGCAGGTATACATGCTGGATTATTTAGAATTTGTGTGTCCTCATGATGTTTTCTTTCGCCGGTTGACAGCAACCAGTAAATGTAGGTACGTTCATAAAAAAAATATTGGTAAATGGCATGACCAGGATCGAACTCGGACTACCCGACATAGTAGGCCGCGTTTCTCTATTGACTTTAATTAAACCGGGGTTGTTAAAACAATAATAAACATAGAAGTTCCTTAATCTTAGTTTCAAATTTTGTTCGAGAGTTCTACGAATCGGAAACACAAATTGGGCACTAATCTCTTACACCAGCATTGTTTTGACGTGGCCCTATCTCAATAAATCCGAGTTTTAGCACGATCAAGTTCGGCTAACGTCACGCGCCCACGCAGAGTTCTTTCCACGAGTTTCGTAGCTCTATGGGCGCCGTTTAAAAGCCCGCGGGCCGCCCGCCCTGGCGCACTCGATCTCACCACCTGCCCGCGCGAAGGGATATGTGCTGACCGGTATCTTTAGTATCGCAGTATATAAGTATCCCGGTATCGGAGTATCGGTACTGACTAAAAGAACGAGCTTCGCTGAACTTGGACTGAATTACTGTAAGTTTTTGCCACTTTGAAACTTTTTAAAAGTTTTATTTTTAGAGAAATTATGTTGTAAACTTTTTTAAAGTACTTTTATGGTTCGATTTAATGAAGTTTTTATAAAAGGACATTGTCAGTAAATCAAAAAAGATATTTTCTTTATAAATTCCAAAATAAATGATTACATTGATAAATGATCTACATCAAGAAGTTAAAAAGGATATTTAAAGCCATTAAGTTTATGTGTTAAAAAATTAAATAATTAAAAAAAACTACACCATTACGAAATTGTATCGTCATTCATTAATTAATAATTTACTTATAGTTTCGTAACTTTAAGTAAACCGCCGAAAGACTGTCTGTAACATGTTAAGATTATTGTAAAACTTAAAGCCTTCGATTCTCCTGATATACCCGCCCTCCTGGAATTTCTGACCGCCAATTCTGTTAATTTTTAAGTATAATATTTGAAAACTTAATACAGGGCTAAACTCAGCATTAAACCTACTAATCGTTTACTTAAATACGTAGGTACTTAAAAGTTTAAGTTTAACGTCAACCATCGCAATGATAAATGAGTTATTTATTATCAATTTTATTTTATATACTGAGCAAGTCTTGGCGATCGCAGTATATTGAAATGCACAGGCGATGCTGCTGCATATAATGTGGATTTTATTAGTTGCCTCCAGCGACAGCTACATAAGTACGGATTTCACATATACCAGCAGTAACAGTTGACAAACACTGTAAAAATATTTTTTATATATTTTTTGACAAATTAATACAATATTTTTAACAGTAAAGTCCATATGAGAAGGCCTATGTTCAGCAGTGGACGTCGAAAGGGCTAATAATATGATGATGATAGTCCACAGAAATTGAAGCCCATTTGTACGTGAACTATCCGCGCTCACGTGATCCATACATTAATCTAAATCAATTGACAAGAAAACTTTCTGGAGTACCTATTTGTTTTAATAAATTATTAGATGAAATATGTTTCCTGTAATTCTGATTGTTATTTTACCAGACTTAAAAATTTAAAGAATGAATCTTTTCTAGAATGGTATGAATATTATCCCACTAATATTATAAATGCGAAAGTTTGGATGTTTGTTACTCAGTCACGCTTCAATCACTGGACGGATCGGGATGAAACTTGGCACATATATATGTTAAGTCCTGAAAAAGGACATAGGATAGTTTTATCCCGAAAAAACATCTAATTCCTACTGGAAATACATAGTAACTTACGATGTTAGTTGTGCACGGGCAACAGCTAGTTAGAAATAAATATAACTTAGAATTCAAGCAGAGCTTACCTGCCTTATAGTATTTTACAGGCCATTTTCACATCAAATCACATGTGATATATATCTATTGGCAAAACCCACTCGAAAGACATGACACACTCTGTGCATATCCGATACAGGGCCACGGGTAAGACAATTTGCCAAAGTGGCTTTCTATGTGCTTACGAATGTAATGATATATCCATTATACCTATGAATGATACATAATGTAAATTTAGTTGCAAATTTGGCAGCGATTTCGCGTGTTGGTAGACAATATTTAATGAAATCATTAAAGAGTGTCTACCAAGACGCGAAATCGCTGCTAAATTTGTAACTAAATTTACATTATGTATCATTCATACCACTTTTATCAACTCAGTAATGATTTGGGTTTGAGTAAAGTATGTGTCATTATTAAACTTGAATTCTCTTTCATAATGTGAACTGCTAAGGAATGGAACTGCCCTACCAATTTTGGTATTTCCGGTTTCCAGACAAGTACAATTAGTTTTTGTTTAAAGGAAAAGTGAATAGACAAGTTTTGGGTAAACGCACTCCACATTAGGTATCTACCATCAGGTGAGATTGACGTCAAGCGTAAACACATCAGGAATAATAAAAAATAAAACATCACACCGAAATTGTAGTCAACTAACTGACATTTTGTCTTGATTGCTGTATGTTAGCTAAACTAATCATTTTTATGATCGATTGAAATAAGATCGGGATCAGGATTACAAGTTAGTGCAAGGGGAGAAGAGTTAATTCAAGGGAACAAGATCTTGGTATTCGCATGGTATGGTACTCGTATGGAGTTACGAGTAAGAAGACCGTTCACGATTGACAAGACCTTGTTCAAAACGAAAATTGTTTTTTTTTTTTTTCATTGCAGTAGTTTATTGCTCGACAATAGATTCTTGACACTACACAATGTCTGTGGCCTATCTTTAAGGTCTTCGGTCCATCTGACATTCCTAAGTACAATTCGAAGTAGCCAGCATTCAACGATTCCAAAGCTACAAGCGCGTTGACAATTGCCTACTTCGTAAGCATTTCGGATAATATCCGACAAACTAAACATCCATGGTGTATTAACGAGTCATGTGATATATTATGATAGGTAAGCGTTTGGCGCAGTGGCGGATTCACACATTTTACGCCAGTAGGCTATTCAAGTTTTTCCGCCCCTACCGCGACCTCTACAATTTGATACCTTAGTTCTCAATCATATTAATTACATTTCTTTGTCAATGAAATTATAACTATGATTTGTGCACTATCGTCCTAATTACACCACCTTTTTCCCGTAATTAGTATGTAGGGGATCGATGTGTCAATTTCTTTTTAAAGTTTATGAATAATTGTAAATTTATTGAACCTAATAAGACAAATATTTATATATAAAAAATGTATACGCAATTTTTTTTGCTTTGCAAACTACCTTGACGAAATTTATAAATGAAATATTTGTCGAATAGCGTAAGGAACTTCGTTCCTATCGAGTGTCCCACGACACCACACAGCTTGTTTTAATTTCTGTAAGACATAAAAAAAATTGCCCCCTAAATTTGCCGCCGCTAAAATCTCCAGCCTACTCAGCCTGCTGGTAAATCCGCCACCGGTTTGGCGTCTAACTATCGTAGTTAGACGCCAAAAGCTTGTCAATGTCACTTGACCCGTCAGAGAGTACAAAATGACTGTTAGTTAGACGGATATTTCCAAATGTTTACGGATTAGGGATTAGGACCCTAGGGGTGGCCAGCACCAGAGTCCTACCAATTCAAGTTGTGTATTGTGTAAAATAGCTTTGTTTTGAAATCCTTGTGAAGAAATATCTAGGATATAAATTAAAATCTATCCATGTACATATGACTTCCAGAACAGAGAAAGGTGTTACGCCAAAAAGTACCAAAACAGAATATAACGAGAAAAGAAGCAGACATTGTTTACGGATAACATCATCAGGAATTTTAAAAAGAAATGCCGCTTCTTTTGAATCGGGTCAGTTTCCCACAAAGCCTTTTCTTGACACTTTGTGGATATTGGATTTTTAGGTGTTTGCCTTACTACCTTACCTAGTTATATACGAGTATACCATGTACAAGCTGGTACCTGTTTCAATGACCAATGTCACTAGATTGTACCTAATTTTATTTGATTCAGAAGCAGGTTCGTATGAACTAGAACCTTTTAGCTCCAGTTTAAAAGTAGCTTGTCCTTTTTAGAGCTTGGCTCACAGAATCTCTCTCGCACTCATTTCATTTATTTATTCATAAAACAATATACATTGTATTCGAAATTAAATTAAACTATAATAAAAAAGTAATTAAAAAATCCAAGTAATAAATCAATCATCAATTGTACATAATAAATAAATGTCAATTTCAATGTCGAATTTACGATAATACTTTAAAAGTCATCAACAATTCTCCGATAAAAGTGCCCTAATTTTTTTTTTACTTGGTTTTATTCCTCTTTCAGTTCCTTAGGCATCTTATTGACAATATCGCTGCCTGATTTCGTGGACTATGTTTAACGATAACTAACTTCGATACAATAATCATCTGAAAGTCCATTCGTCTTGTCTTAGTCAAATAACAGTTGCAAGGTGTCATTTTAAAAAGACTATAGCTTTTGTCAAAGTACTCGTAATTGGAGTTCAAATCTATTCACTTCGATACTAATATAGTAATTTGTGAATAGAATGACATATGTCACTGAGATATGGTCCTATTCTGATTTGATATCAATTGTATTCAGAGTAAGCAATGTAAGTCAGTAAAAACCGAAGAGCTCAAAGCTTTTTGAGGACTCTGACATTTTCCGTAAAGACTCCAACTAAAAGGGTTCAAGCTTCGTGAGTCACGACTAGTGTTACCAGATATTCCGCTTTCGGGGGGACGTCCGTCTTTTCAGCCCTTTCAGGATGCGTCCATACAACACCCTGAACAGGACACCCAAAGCCCGCTTATTCCTCTAAGTGACCAATTTGGCGCGGTAAAGAATCTATCAGCGAAGGAAGAAGCAAATAAAAGTATTGTTAGAAGAGTATACGGAGACACTGTGGAGGTTTTTTTTAAGTAGCGAAAGACACCTATATAGCCCCTTTTAAGGCTCGCTTCGTTTTAACAGAGCTTGGAGGCTAAAAGTTTAAACAGTCTTTAGCTTTCAAGTCGAGTCTCTTTTAAGGCGTGACTAGCGTTGCCAGATCGGTTTTTCCTAAGATCGGGAATGAAGAAAAGTGTAAAAAAATGAACAACAATGGTTAATTTAAAATCAATCAAATCTTAAGATTTACTACCATTACTTGGAACTAGATCAAACAAATATAACAGATTTATTTAATATATTTCTATAAGAGTCACAGTACTACAAAAGTGTTGACAAATCGTAATACTGCACTGGTACGCTGTCAAAACTATATACACAAATTTATTTATTTTTACAAGAGAAGTCCGCGAATCCGGCGGCTCGTAGACTACAGAATTATGGTATTCCTTATTTATATACTAAAACCAGAGACCCTACTCCGTAAGCATCTAAAAAGTCACTTGTACTCTCTAACGAGGCTAATTACATATTTTTATAAGCGTTTGGCGTTAAATTATCGTAGCTTATTAAATACCTGCTGTTGCCTGCGACTTCCTCCGCGTGGACAACTAAACATTACAAATAATTATGTATTTCTCGTAGGAAATAGATTTTTTTTCGGGATAAAAACTATCCCATGTCCTATTCCAGGATCTAACCTATATGTGTCAAGTTTCATCACGATCCGTCCAGTGGTTGAAGCTTGATTCAGTAACATACAAACGTTAGAGGGTAAAAAATTATTTAGTATTTCGACGGATATTAACAGAAATGTTTACGGAGTACGACCAGACATATGTATGAAAAAAAAAAAACGTTCGGGTGATAAGTACACTAACGGACTGACAGAGATACGTTGCGTTTTATAATATGTAGGGACTAAGGATGCCTAACAAAAAAATATCCTATACGTTTCTTTGAAGTTGTAAATTTTGATTAGAAATATTTATTATGCTAATAAAAGTACTGCTACTTAGCTATCATTATAAAACAACGTAAAAGTACTCATGGCACGTTTTATGATCGTTTCTTTATTCATATTCATAACCAATATTTAGAAGAGCGTGGGTGGCACCGCGAGGTAATCACTGAGTCTCATTCCACACACTTCGATTCCCGATTATGTCATGTCACATACAACGTGGGGCCAACGCCCAGTATTATTAGGAAATCTATGTCAGCGCCCTGTACATTGTTTTCTTTTATGGTGTCGCTAAAAGTCGCTAGGCCAACAATGCCGCAGTAGGTATTTTACGCAATTTTGGAATCACACTACTTAATTTTTTTTTTATTTAATAAAAAAATATAAAAAATACTACTTAATCTTATAAATTCAAATGTTTGTATGTTGGATGTTTGTTACTCAGTCACGCTTCAACCACTGGACGGATCGATATGAAACTTGGCACACATATACACTAGGTCCTGGAATAGAACATACGATTGTTTTTATCCCAAAAAAACATCTAATTAATACGGGAATCCAAAAAATTATATCTACTTGGAATTTCAAGATGTGTAAACATCGAAACCTACTCGGACGAAGTCGCGGGCAAAAGCTAGTTACAGAATAAAAATATATAATAATCCATGTTATAATCTTAAGCTGGTACAATAATAAACGTTTATAACCAGGGGTCGGATTGTGGTAGTGTGATTAATGTACTTACGACAAAAATATGGCAAGAATGATTACTATGGCTTTTAAGATTTTATTAATTGTTTTAATAAAATTCCCGGGACTCTTATTAGTAATAATTAAAAAGTATATAATATCCAATTAAGAAAAGATAATTTCATATTATTTGTATTTTATTTTCATTTCAATTCAATTACTCTTTATTGCACTTAAAAAAAATACAATAATAAAGTAACTTACATATGTACACTTAGGCGGTCCTATTGCTAAAAGCGATTTCTTCCAAACAACCTTTGGGTAAATTTTATTGGTAAGCGGGAGGCGGAAAAAGAATTACTAATAGATGATTAAATGATTGATATGGAATATCCATATTTATATTACTACACGAGTTTATACATAAATGAATGACAAATAGAATGATGAAATCTTTTTAAAATAAATCTTCGAAAAAATCTCGCAATATTCATAAACATTTCGTCTCAAGTGACACTACCTAATCGGGATCCCTATTTAAAAAAAAAACATTAATTACCTTAGGTTTAGGATATATTTTTAAACATATTTATATTAAATTCACTCCATTCACAATATTTAAAGATCTAGTGACATCTAGCTAGCTGAGTAGAAATAAAAAATATATTAAGTCTTAAAAATATTAAAGATTAATAGTTCTACGCTAAAGTGTACGTATATATTGCAAAATGCACATCGTATATCTAACATACTAATTTGCGGAATCCGCACGTAATATTAAAAATATTTTTTAAAGTTCTATAATATCGCAGATAATATTAAAAAAATTTAATAAACAACATTACATGTATGTAAAGTTGACAAAAAAGCTTTACTATGAGAGTATTGGTTTTGATAGAACCTTAAAAATCGACTTCAGTCTTAGCTCTATGATTGTGTTGCATACCTCTTGCAACCTATGAATTGTCCCTGGATTGACAACTGCTCACTGAGTCGCCAGGACATCGTTACAGCATTAAGACTTCGCTCCGGACACGTTCCATTGAATAAGTTTGCACATTTGATGGGAAAGGTCCCATCACCACATTGCACAGAATGTGGCGTGGTGGAGGACGCCTTCCACGTGTTGGTGGAGTGCGTCCGGAACGAGTCGTACAGGAGGCAAATTTTTGAGAATGAGATGTTTCGGCAAGTAGGTGGCTGTAACAGTGTCTTGGCCTTTCCTCTGTCAGTTTTGGCTGTGAAATTGTATAAATTATATAAAATAGCTATAAGGAATAGATAGTTATAAAATAGAAAACTTATAGAGCGACATAGTCATGTTTATGACAAAGCTCTTTAAATAAAGATTAAAAAAAAAAAAAAACATTACATGTATGTAAAGTTGACAAAAAAGCTTTACTATGAGAGTATTGGTTTTGATAGAACCTTAAAAATCGACTTCAGTCTTAGCTCTATGATTGTGTTGCATGAAAAATATACTGGTACTTAGCTATAATAACATATGTTCTTGTCGTACTGAAATTTATATACACATCACTGCACAGCCTTTTTCAAAATGAAAATGCTAGGATACGTAATCCTGATTTTGATACAAATGAAGTTTCATAATCTTAATTGGATAGTTAAGCAACTTAGGAATAAACCCTCCCAATCCCAAAACTCTCCAAGTCTAAGTATTCCGTGGAATATCTCGCCTTGAGCATAGAATACCTATTCTAAAAATTTCATAATGCAATGAATCTGTCCAGGTGTTTTCAAGTTTGAAATATTATTTTTTCACCTTTCCTATGCGTCCAACTTTAATATGCGAAGTGAATTCGAAGTGATCTAAAAGAAAATAAAGTTTTTTTCCTCTGGAGTTTCAAACTATGGTACCCGGCTTAGAATAGGGCCATCCCCAATCTGTGGATGTCGTCAAGGCGACTAAGGGAATGCACCAGGCACGATCAGCAGCGTGTCTGTGTATATTAAGATCATTACTGCGATCACCAAATACGCCTGCCAAGCGTAGTGATATAGCAATTCCCCAATGGACAGCAAACCAAAAGTGGCATTCTAATTAGGGAGGCCTATGTTCAGCAGTGGAGGTATTTCGGCTGATGATGATACACTATGTTCAATTTCATGACTCCCCAGTGTTCAATGTGGTAGATTTTTTATGGACTAAATTGAAAAACTGACCCAACTCCACGTGGGGTCATAAACTTGCACCATTAAGGCCTGAATGTCTCATGTACCTTTATTACACTATTTCTCAAACCAAAGAAAATATATTACTAGATACTTCTGGCTCCTACTTAATATTTTGTACTCGAGATATAGAGCAATATTTTTAATTTCTTAATTAACATATTAAAACATTTAATTTTAAGTCCATTACAAGACTGGAAGTTGTTAAACCAGCCATTGGGTGGAACTACATTGTGCATCCCCTGGTAATTGTTTCCTGTAAACTTATCTCTTGTACGATAAAGCCCTTACAGTTTACATGCCTATACGCTACACTATTAACATTATTCGCTCGGAGAAGCTTTTACAAACCTCCTAATGAGAATGAGAAGAATTTCTTCACAGTTTTTGCTCACGGTTTCACTCGAGAACAAGTATAGGTAGATAAATCAGTTGAGGGTGTGGTCTTTGGGTCTCTATTGTAAAGTCAACAAAAACTCACAGTACAGGCAAATATGTTCATTAACGTCATGTAAACACGTGTCAAATTGATCATTAATGTTTTTTTGTTTATGCAGACCTATGGTGATATGTAAATGTCAACTGCTGTAGTTTTTTTTTTATTCGTGATAGATTCTCTCATTCATTTCTACATGCTTACACACACGTATACAAACGCAAGGCAGCAGCGATTTAGTTACACCTAAGTCCGAAGAAAGAGCAATTTTTGATGATAGTAAAATAAAAGTCGTTCTGCCTCCTCACCTCATCAAGTTTAATAACGGTGAGGTATATATCGTACAGTTCACGATGGCATGGCCCGCTACTTTTCACTAGGGATGAGCGCGGGACGCGGCGAGTTAATACTAACCTATCCGGATGTCAGTATATTTTTGTAGATATCGTCGTATAATTTAAACTATCGTAAAAAAGAAAGAAAAGAAAAAAAATATTTATTCACTAACACAACATATTTAACATTATATACACATTCATTATCATTATTATACATATTAATAATTAAATTACATAAAACCATTATCTTAAAATTAAGGGGTGGACGATGTTGTGCAAGTGAGAGAACCTCAACTCAGCGAAGTGTTGACCCGGAAGGTGCAGCGCTGGTTTTCTGTTGGGGACTGGGCTGGGGTGTCACAGAGTGTTTTGTAGGTGTGTAGGATGTGTGTGTAAGGATAAACAATAACTGTTCAAGACACGCATAAAAGTTTTTTTTCTTTTGGCCCTGTAACTGTTTTGTCTATATACACGGGGGATTACCCCGTGGCCGCGTGGTCAAAGAATAGAGTTCACGGAATCCAAAGGTTTTTTAAACATACCATTCGATAGAGAAATGAAAACTAATTTGGGGAGCTTAAAAACTGACTTTGACGTTTTTGTTGCCAATCGATGATATGCACACATTGTTTATTAGTGCGTAACGAATCGATAGAACTAACACAGCAACATTATAACGCATACGATGAAATGTACGCGATTCAGAGGAGTGGAGCGTTGTGAACTATACGATCTACCTACAGGCGGAAATGTCACATACCTTCAAGCAACGGTCCTTTAAATTGGTGAAGTGAGTGAAGAGCTGGTCGTGGGACAAATAAATGTAATGGTCCACCTGTTGAGGCCCCCTGGCTCAGACGATGCCTACGCTGATGTGGACGATAACCTAAACCCTTTAACTTTACAAAGAACTTGCACCTTTTGTTCTATCTTTGAACTTCAGCCGTTCATTATTAGAAAAGTTTTGCTAGGGCCGACGCTTATCTGTTGACTTCAATGGTGTCTTGGGGCGCGCCTGTGTGACAGATAGCCTTTACGCCTATGAAGGTACCTAATTATAAGATGCAATCTCTTTTTATTTCAATTAATTATTGAGGAGATATGTATGTATGTGTGTATGTATGTATGTATGTAAACGCTTTATTGTACCAAAAATCACAACAACAACAATAATAAATCAGGAATTAAACTGTGTACAAAGGCGGACTTATCCCACTCAGAGATATTTTCCAGTCAACCTTAGAGTAACCGAAAGGACAAGTATAATGCGTTTAGTACGAAATTTGGATATGCCATGTAGAATAGAGCAACCCCTAATCTTCCCGTGGGTGGCATTAAGGTGACTAAAGGGTTGCACTAGCTTTTTTCCGGTGCATATTAAGATCATTACTGCGATCACTAATCAGCCAGCCAAGCGTCGTGATTATGGCAAGTCCCCCAATGGATAGTCCACCAAAAGTGGCATTCTATTGGGGAGGCTTATGTGCAGCAGTGGACGTATATCGGCTGATGATAATGATTGAGGAAAATGGTTTGAAGAGGGTTAAAAAACATAAAATAGAGCAACATTTTTCACTCGGCTGGGTACACTAGCGGAGAGTGAATGTTTATCAGGTCGACCGTCACCTTAAATTGACTGTATTATACAATCACGAGATACTTGTAATACGATTGATGACGAAGGAGTTGAATGGTACATGAAGATTGAAGTTACAAATTTAAATTATTATATGATAAGTTTAGTTACTTTCTGGCAGTTAAACTGTAACACATAAATTGTAAAATGATGTTTAATGTTTTGATAACAAAGGCATAATTGTACACCTTTAACCCTATGTGAGGCAACACTTATCTGTTGCGTTACAGGGTTAAAGTTTTTCTATGCTTACCCAGGTGGAGAACCGAGGTGAAGCATGGGTCCAGCCAGACCCCTTTTGAATGATATTCTATCGACTATCATTAACATATAACAGATATCAAGCTAACTCTTGTAAATCGCGACCGTATTATCATGTCTTTCATTCGCTTTTTCGCTATTACACGGAAAAAAAAATCTGCTAAATATTTCCTTTCCGCGAGTGTACATTGTACACAGTTGCCTGTTCCCAGTGCTCTATTCAAATACTAAATAAGCATTCCCCTCTACGTACTAATTAATCTGTGGTTCTACCGAAGTGTAGAGGACCAGTAAATGAATGTGTTGTTCGAATTGTTAACGTGTGTTTCGTAAGTATATATATGTGCGCGTCTCTGAAAAATTTACAGGATATTTCGCATAAAAAAACGCTATGGCGTCTCCCCTTGGTCAAGCCGGCTGCCGAGTATACTCTTAGGCTCGGCCTCATTAAAATATTGTATCCTCAAGTTCGACTCGTATTTTCAGCTCTTTACTGGAACGGTCCTGTCGAATCCCTGCTTTACGTTTTTGGAAAAAAGAGACATAACTTTGGTGACAGTATTCAGAACCACTTTTTCAAATCAAAATCAAATCATATTTTTTGTTGAACTATAGGTGAAATTAGGACGTTACATTGCTATTGTATGTTCTCTATAGTTTACCTATTAGGTGTACAATAATTATTTATACAATCTAAATTTACTTAATAATCATTTGAAATTAAACATGTCATCATTCATTAAACAAAATTAATATTACATAAAATTACATTATTTAAATATAACACAATACACTTTCTGCACAAACACAATACTCATGTTCTATAGGTAAAGTCACGCTTCTAATAATACTATACACAGTGCAACACCGCTACTTTGCTTTGTCATCGATAAATTCCTGCACACTGTAGTAAAGTTTAGACATTAACCAGTCAGTTGGAGATTTTTTAAATTTTAAATAATCAAGCTGTATAGATTTTGTTGCGGAACTTTTAGAAACTTACAAAAATCGTTTAGTAGCAAACCATTAGATAAAGCATTTAACTTAACCTTGTTTTCAGTGTTTTCCTGATGTAGGCAGTGGTTTATGGTCCATTTACTTACGATCCCAAGTCGCTTCGTATCATCGGACCGTTGTCAACTACTGACCTCACACTTTGACGTCATCTTATTAAACGGTTTCTAATTGTTTAATGCACTTTATAAAATGAACTTAGATCTTCGGACAACTCATCAGTTACGTAAACTGTCAGTTAGTTATACACTGATGTAATTGAACCACACTCACGAGCAAAATTAACGGCGTTTATCATACATAGGTAGCTGTTACCCGCGACTTTGTCCGCGTGGACAACTTAACATCACAAATTATTATGCATTTCCCGTAGGAATGGGATATTTTTTCGAGATAAAACTATCCTATGTCCTATTCCAGGACCTAATTTATATGTGTGCCAAGTTTCATCCCGATCCGGCCAGTGGTTGAAGCGTGACTGAGTAACAAACATTCGCACCAAACTTTCGCATTTATAATATTAGTGGGATTTGGTTGCAGTAATGATAGAACACTGTTGCTCGTTCCTGGGACAATCCATTAGTCGCTTTAGGTCCTGGAATACGTCATAGGTAAGTTTTCATCCCGAAAAAACATCCCGTTCCTACGGGAAATACATAATAATTTGTGATGTTAAGTTGTCAACGCGGACGAAGTCGCGGGCAACAGCTAGTAATACATATAATTACTAAGTAATGACCTACACTCACCTTCGGCCAGTTTAACCTGTCCGCGAAATAAGGCACGGCGTGTAGTACGCAGCCAGATAGAAAGAGAAACACTTATGTGTTGACGAATAACGTTCGATAGTTTACGCGCACACAAACGCGTACGAACAGGCTAGTGAGCCTGAAATGGTATAGTAGGTGATTAAAAGTGTTCGCTTGTATATGGGTGTAGCGGGGCGGTTAACATTGTTAGAAGTGTAGCAAATATACTACCCGAGTGAGTTTCTTTAACTATCTGATCAATTCATTTTTCAAAGTAAGCTGGACCCTTAAACAGAATTCATTTTATCGTGCGATTGATCAAAGTGGACAGTATGTGTCGTTGAGAAAACTCCCCGTATCTAGTGTTGGTAAACTCCCGAGAATATTCTCCTGGCCGAGAATTTATGAGAACTTAATATGTAGTTAAACATTATTTAACGTAGTGTCAATATTTAGTAATGATTAAATGTTCTGCGTAGTAACTGCACAAGTTTCAAAGTGAATGTGAAAGAGTGGTAGCAACTTGCGTGGAACAGAGCGATTGTTTGGAACGCTCCATCTAGTAATACATAGAGATCGTTGCCACGGGTAAAAAAGTTGTTAGATAGAAAAGTTAACTAGGGATTTAACAATAAAATCCATAAAATCTAAATTACACACTAGTACGACACCCCTGGCACTCCCTACTACCTACAGGAGCACAAGCCAGCCTGTCCATAGAGTATTGTAGGGCTACACCGAGCACCCGAGCATCCGATCGAGACACAACACAATTCAAAGTTATGCTTCAACAACATAAGTGCTTTTCTTTCTAACTTATAGCGTCGATGATTTTTTTTAAAGTCCCGGTGTCTTCGTCCTAGTCCCGCTTTTATCTGTCTCGATATTTGAAAAATCGGATTTGGCTACTCTATTACGAACTATACTTCATACAGCTGTTGCCCGCGACTTCGTTCGCGTGGATAAGTTACGTATGGTGCCAATTTTAAGGACCCGCAGATAGCTGACATGGCAATTGACATCTGTCACAAATCGTCGCTTTTCTGATATTAAAAACAGAAATTCCCAGATGATACTTGAAATTTTGAGAACAATCTAGCTAGACCAATTCAATAAACATTCTGGACTAATTACATTTAAAAAAACGCACTTAACGCTATTCAGCATAAACTCGAGTTTATATGAGCCGTACAATGTGCTAGAAAATAGAACATTTTAAGAACAATCTAGAACATTCTGGACTAATTACAGTCCCACATTTGCATAGTTCATTTAAAAAGGAACATTCTAGAAAAGTTCTCAATATTGTCATTCATAAACGCATTTAACGCCATTCAGCACAATCTCGAGTTTATATGAGCCGTACAATGTGTTAGAAAAGGATATAAGTATCCCATCACACATTTTTACCACCCACATCCACCCACCGTAACCAAACTCCCTTACTTGCAAGTGCAGATCAATGGCTATCTACCACTGCAACCATGAGTGGGTGGCAGTGAGTGGTTATGGTGAAAAGACTGGACACACATACATACACTTTCCTTTATATATATATATATATATATAATAGATTATTTCAGTAGTTACCTGTCAGTGAACTATCCTAAAGGAACTTACCCGTGTTATTCTTTTGATGGTATTTACCGCGGACAACAGCGGTTTTAAAATACATATTTTAGTAAAGCAAATACTCTTAGTTATTCCTGTGCCTTTTATTTGATGTATTTTTGTGTCTTGAATATTAATGGACACGTTTACAGACTCAGCAGACGTTGTGCTTCCATAGGAATGTATTTAATTAAAAATCAAAGAAAATTTACTTTCACCCACACATACTAAACCTTATTTAAGGTCAAATATCTGGATCGGATCAAACGTACCTTTTTCCGCCTTCGCACTCTCTTATTAGATATTTTAGCAGGATTAATAGTAATATAGTTTATACAAAAGATCAAAGATAATAACTACTTAGTATTTATTTTATTAGGCCAAACAAAGAAATAAAAATGACCATATCATACTTACATACCTACATATTTACAATTTAAAAAAGACTTAACCTCTTTTTTTTTCTAATCCCAGTAGTTTAAATTAATTAACTTTTTATGTGCACCAGGGACGGGCAGCAGCGTTCTTCTGTGTTAGGTTAAGATCATTACAGCGATCACCAATCCGCCTGCCAAACGTGGTGATCGGAAACCTGTAATTGGCTTTGTTAATTAAGATAATTGCACAAATTGTTTAATTAAGCATAAGAATAAGCTGTTGGTTTCGTCAAATAAATAAAATAAAATTATGGCAAATCCTTCAATGGACAACTTACCAAAAGTGGTATTCTATTGGGGAGGCCTATGTCAAGCAGTGGACGTATTTAGGCTGATGATGATGATGAACTTTTTATTTATATAAAATAAAAGAGAGTTATAAACGGCAGTACGTTGGTAAGCCGTGTGGTTCCCGGCTTAGAATAAGCTACCCACAATCTTTCCATGTATGTCGTCAAGGCGACTAAGGGATTGCACCAGGGATGGAAAGCAGCACTCTCCTGTGTTGACATCATTACTGCGATCATCAATCCGCTTGATGCAAATCTTAAAAAATCGCAAAAAACGTGGTGATTTTCGCAAATCCCGCAATGGACAGCCCACCAAAAGTGACATTAATTGGGGAGGCTTATGTTCAGCAGTGGACGTATACGTATTTCTGCTGATGATGGAGTATATTATTAAACCAAAACCGTGTCAAAATCTATCTATTAAATATACATAAAAGGAGAGTGTTTGTATGTATGTCCAGCTTTTTCTCCATAACCACCCAATACACTCATGGTTGCAGTGGTAGATAGCCCTTGGTCTGCACTTGCAAGTAAGGGAGTTTGGTTACGATGGGTGGATGTGGGTGGTAAAAATGTGTGATGAGATACTTCTGTCCTTTTCTAACAAATTGTACGGCTCATATAAACTCGAGATTGTGCTGAATGGCGTTAAGTGCGTTTGTGAAGGACAATATTGAGAACTTTTCTAGAATGATCCAGATTTTTCCAGAATGTTCTAGAATATTCTACAATACTTTTAAGTTTTTTAAATGAACTATGCAATTGTGGGACTGTAATTGGTCCAGAATGATCTAGATTTTTCTTAAAATTTCAAGAATGATCTTATAATATCAGAAAAGCGACGAATGTCGATTATCATGTCGGCTATCTGCGAGTCCTTAAAATTCGCACCATGCGTAACTTATCCACGCGAACGAAGTCGCGGACAACAGCCAGTTACAATTTAATTATAATAATTTTATCACTTTCATTTACTTATAAAAGTAAGATATTACGTGCGAAACTAGTAAGCAGATACTTTTATAAAGGAATTATAATATTCAGTGACTTGAACGACTTTAAAACTAACGTTAGAATTTAGTTATGAATCCCACATTTCAAATAGCCCCCGTGCAGTAACGTAATCAGAACGCACTGCCGGGAAAACGAGTTAGTTACACGTAAACGGACATCCACCAACATCTGCGCGTGACCAGTATAACTTGATTCTCATCTAACTACTACATTGGATGTGATAAAACTGGTAACTACATATACATATTTTATTAAACATAACTTTATTCAATTTAAAGCAAGATATATTATTACTAGCTGTTCCGCGACTTCGTCCGCGTGGACAACTTAGCATCACAAATTATTATGTAATTCCCGTAGGAATGGAGTATTATTTCGGGATAAAAACTATCCAATGTCCTATTCCAGGGCCTAACCTATATAAGTGCCAAGTTTCATCCTGATACGTCCAGTGGTTGAAGCGTGATTGAGTAACAAACATCCAAATATCCAAACTTTCACATTTATAATATTCGCTCACGCGATCACCAATTCGCTTTCAATGCATTAGTTGAAATTATTGAAATAATGTAGATAAGGAAACAACGCTCATTATTTTTACAGATTTACAAACTAAAACAATGTTTGCCGTGTTTCAAATCGAAACGACAATAAGAAGTGAGTGAAATTGTTTAGTGTGATAAACCGCATAGTAAAATCGCGGCATAGCGTCCAACACTGAATGGCGAGCGATGAACTAATAACAGCATCTTCAGTGCTTCAGTTCAAGAAATCTCATTGTTTTTAACCCCTGAGCTCTTGGTTCTCCTAAGTAGGTTTTTTTTATAATGTCATATACCGATAGTAAATTGACTGATGTGAGACGTCCATATTTAAAACGACCTAAACCTGACCTTTGTAAAGTGGCTAAATTTATAGTTACTCTGTGACATTTATGCGCTGCGCTGTCAAAGCGGGGGATAGAAAATGAATCGCGCATTTGGAAAGTACACTGAGGGGCTGCGATTGATTGATTGATTGCCTGATTGATTTATACGCACCTTATATCTTCAACATCAACTCCACGTCTTACAAAATTTACAGCTCTACAGATGTCGCTGTGAGAATTAATACAAAATGTTCAATGATCCTGATTGCTAAAATAAAATATATATATATATATATTTGTATAATTAAAAAAACCAAAGTATAATGTCGAAAAATCTGCAAAAATATATTTGTTTTTTTAACATCTCAAAAATATTCCATTGTTTTTTTATATTTAGGTTCAAACTTTATCAGTGTAATCGGTTTAGAGTTATCCGCTCGATAGACAGACAGATCGACGGACAAAATATCTTAGCTATAAATGAGTCCGTTTTGACGAAACCCTATTTTTTTTTTCGTCTTACTAAGGTGTACAGTAGGTGAAAGAACGTCATATCTCACATATAGGTGATAAGAAAATGTCTGTGGCTATTTTGATAACATGCTCTATAATGAAAATAAAAAATATGATTTCGATTTATTTTTTCAATTAACTCAAAAAAGCGCGTCTAGTGGGCATATTTGAGATAAAAGTATCGCATTTTATTCATCAACAATTCTGAAAAAAAAAACCAATTATTAAATATTGTTTATCAACAATTCTGAAAAAAAAACCTTATGAATGATTTCTAAATGTTAGGTACTGATTGAGTTACTGAAAAAAATATTAACAGTCATTGTATTATCATCCAATATTTAGTATGAAAGCGTTTCTTTCATACTACGAGTAAATACTGTCTTCTAACAAGGGTACGAATTGATAATAATTGCCTAGGTAACGGGTTCCTACAGGATTGTTACATCCCGTATAGAAACGGGAATGATCCTGGTAAAACAGAGGTCTGAACAGAGGGCGAGGAGTGAGGACGATAGATAATTAGATTAGCGGCGGGTGGCGGGTCAGGACGGCGGCGTTGCCAGATGCACTGTCAGTGGAGACCATGTTTTTAACTGCAAAATAATAATAATAAAAAAAACAGAAATTTACCAAAATTTTAGTTGGCTTACCTTTTAGGTTAGGTTACCTTGGAGGTATCGAAATGTGTAAATGTCACCTCGTCTTTCTCACCTCCTCAAATGGATGAGTGATATTCCAGCTATAAAATTAGGAATATTTACAGCATTGCGAATAAAGGACCAAGAAGTCAATAAGTGTAAAGTCATAATATTACTTGATCATTTGTCTCAAGCGCCAGAGATCGCGGGTTCGAGTCCCAACAAACTACAGACAACTTTGTAGGTATAATTTGTACCCTTGTTTAATTCCCATACAGGATAAAATCCTACTTTGGAATTAGACAAGTGTACCTACATATGTGGTAGCTGGATGCGGCTGGATGCGGAGGGCGGAGGACCGATTGTGGTGGAGTTCATGGGGGAAGTCCTATGCCCAGCAGTGGACGTCTAAGGGCTGATATGATGATGATAATGATGTATATGTAATTTAACAAACATAATTATTTTTTAGTTTATTTGGATCTGTAATGAATGTATCAATAATAAATAAAAAATTGAAATTACATAATTTTCATTCTTGGCCAGGCATTTTAAATCGCAGGAATATAATTATGTTCCAGGAATTTAAATAGCTCAATCACTTCAGAAGTTTTTGAGTAATGTGGTGAACATACAGGCAGACCGACAAACCATACAAATTCACTGTGCGGGCGTTGTTTGACGCGCACTTAGCTCTTTTGTAATTCAGATAATAATTTATTTACGAGAAAACCTGTGTGACATCACATTCTATTTTGGTAGGGATTTGAAGGTAGACTATGAACTTTTTAAAGCCAACCGTGCGATGCTTGGTAAATACTGGACCCAAGGGAGTGATTCCTCATTTTATTTTATAAAAATATGTGACGTCATATCCTTTTTTTTGTAGTAGTTCTTTCATGTCATGTTTTAACAGATAAGTCCAATAAGTTTCTGTTTGGTTCCATTGAAATGCATTCATAAAAAAATTTCAACCTAGAATATCTTTGATTCTAAATTGGATTCGAAATAGATAAACTACTAATAGATAACAAATGAGAACTACTCAGCCAGGGCCGTAATTAGAATCGGATTTCAGGTTGTTGTTTTTGGACTTCACAGAGAGGGTATTGCTCTCGATTTTTAATTTCTTTTAAGTAGATACCACTTTGGTAATTTCGGGGAATGTTCAACTGTCAAAATCACCCCTAGTCTACGACCCTGTGAATAACTTAGATATTCCAACTCTTCCCGTGGATGTCGTACAAGGCGACTAAGGGAATACATTATAAAACATCAATCAAGCCTCCCCAACCCGTCTGGCCAGCGCGGGGAGTGCCAAATCCTCCGTCTGTCTCCGGCAGATGAGAGAGGGTTGTGCTTCTGCAGTGGAGACAAAAATAACCTGATGATGAAAGGGTGTAGGGTGACAAAACATCAAATGTTAAATGCCAACCTTATCCTGGCGACCGAACAATGGTTGAATTTCAATCTATCTATTCCAGTCCAGACAGTTTGATGAGGTGATCAGAATCTGCTCAGCATTTTGTAGCAAGGTGCAGGTGAGGTTTTTTTAAGGATAGTGAACTGACCCCCGACTCATTTATATTGTAACCTTTTACCGGGTTTGGGTGGGTCCTGCAGATCACTGTACAATATCAAGATGCTGCTGTGACCCTCTTCGGCCGTCTACGAAACAAGAGTTTCATAACGGGTTTCGATGAAGGAAGTTTTTTTACTTGTAGTATTTTGTATGGATTTCAGTATAGGTACTGAAAGTCCGCCTATTAACATATAACATATATATACACAGTTTAATTCCTATTTTATTATTGTTGTTATTATTTTTGGTACAATAAAGCGTTTATATTTCATTCCAGATTAATAGTCCTATGAAAACAAACGCATTTGCGTCTCGAAAACAAAATACACAATAGATGGTGTTCCTAACTGGACTGCAAAGTTTACATGGTAATACAAACCTGTTTTTGCTGCTGGTGACCCTTTCATGTATATGTTACCGAGACGTAAATAGCGTTGGTTTTCATAGGACTATGAATCTGGAATGAAATATACATACATACATACATATATACATACATACATACATACATACATACATACATACATACATACATACATACATACATACATACATACATACATACATACATACATACATACATACATACATACATACATACATACCTACATACATACATACATACATACATACATACATACATACATACATACATACATACATACATACATACATACATACATACATACATACATACATACATACATACATACATACATACATACATATATACATACATACATACATACATACATACATACATACATACATACATACCTACATACATACATACAATTTGAACCTACCTTAAATTCTTATGTCTAGTCTATGTCCAGCAATGGACTTTCAACAGGCTGATGAAAATGAAATAAAAAACATTATTTCCATTCCAAATCATCACTATCAAAATTCTTGAAATTAATTTACTGACAGTTTATTTATTGAAAAACAAATTACGCAGTTCAATTATTATAGTATTTATAAGTACGATGTAACATTTTCCCAGAGTTTAAAAACAAATAGAGTCTCCACAAGTGCTACATGATCAATGGCGGAGTATAATGAAATAATTCATTTGATTCCCTTTGATTACAAATGACTATAGGAAATATTTATAGAAATTACAAACCATAACATTCACAAAAGCTTACGTTAAAATAAAAGCTATGGCGTTTTATATGATTTCTGGGAATAAATAAACTTGAGTTTTATAGGTAAAAATGGAATTGTAATTTTAGAAAATTGTTTAACCTACATACAACTAACATAATTTACGACAATGTGCTAAAGCACAATTTCGTAAAATTTTCGGCTTAGAATAGGGCCACCCCTATCTTTCCCATGGGTGTCATTAAGGCGACTAAGGGATTGCACCAGGGATGGGCAGCAGCGTTCTCCTGTGTGTGTATGTTAAGATCATTACTGCGATCACCAAGTCGCCTGCCAAGCGTGGTGATTATGGCAAATTCCCCAATGGACAACTTACCAAAAGTGGTATTCTTTTGGGGAGGCCTATGTCCAGTAGTGGACGTATTTAGGCTGATGATGATGATAGAATTCTTACTCGTCTTATTCTTGTTTGGGGTTCAGTATCGCGAAATAAATAATGAAACCATCATAGGATCACTTTGTTGTCCATCTGTATGGCCATCAAGACCATATTTCTCAGGAACAGCTAGAGGTATCGACATGAAATTAGTACCAAAGACTAAAGTCTACAGCCTCATAAAAAACAAATATCCAACGCAATACAATGCAATAAAAAGATACGGCCTCACACTGATAGACTAACTTACTGATTTTAGAGTTTAAACG
Source organism: Esperia sulphurella (assembly GCA_947086405.1). Taxonomy (NCBI): domain Eukaryota; kingdom Metazoa; phylum Arthropoda; class Insecta; order Lepidoptera; family Oecophoridae; genus Esperia; species Esperia sulphurella. Next base: position 3,214,745 of record OX352261.1, read on the forward strand.
ACAGTCAAGTCGTTGCTAAATATAAGACTAAGAGTTGAACATTAAAAATGGGATATAGGTATTTGAATTTTTATCTGATACTGAGTAACGTCACAAGATTGTTAGAGCAAATTTTTGAACAAATTTATAACGGTACGGAATCTTCAGGGCGCAAGTCTGTCGACTGTTCAGTCTTTGGTGTCCAAACGGTGCGCTTCCATAAAAGCTGTTTTGCCAGGGCTACATCAATTTATAATAAAATTCCCGGGTCAATAAAACAACTTCCCACCAGTCGATTTAAAGTATCACTATACGTTGGCTTTTGCAAAAAATGTTTTACTCGGTACAGTAGGTACGTTAAATACTGACAGTGTGAATATACGACTTTTCGTAAATTTAATTGACATATTATTATTATGAGTGTACTAATCTAATTAGGAAATACTTTATTATTATTCAAACTTAAAAACTCTAAAACATAAGCCAAACATAACTAAACATTAAGAAATAGAAATACTACTAACACTAAACTACAAGTAATAAAAAAGGCCGTCGAGGTGGTCGCACTGGGGCATTGTGCCCAGAAGGCTGGCGACGTTCCCTGTTTGTATGGCCAAACTAATGCGTTGCCTGAGGTACTGTACAGCCCTCTGGTCACCGGAAGCTTCTATGAGGCGCGAAGACAGCTCGTTTATCAACTTTGTTGCCTCCGGGCCCCAGGGCCCCAGTGTCTCCACTCCGACGGGTATAAATAAGTAGCTGGAGTCGAGGTTGGCGTATTTAAGACGTTTAGCCTTTTCCGCCTTTACAGCCGCGGCTCCAGCAATTATTATTGACATTGTAATTTAAATTCATATAAGTATTAAGTTTGATTTGTAATGTGTAACATTTGCACGCTATTATATGGATGGCTAAATAGGCATGATCTACCAGTTGCTAGTTATAAGATCTGACATTTGTACCATATTTATGCAAATAAATATTCTATTCTATTCTATTCCAATATCTTATGTTTAGCGAGATACCTACCAAGCTAAGAATATGAACGTTTGTTTTTTGTTGCAGCCTCAAGAATGGCTCATGTGTGCTTAAGCCTGGCCATCGTCGCGGTTCTCGTCGTGTCACAGGGGGTCAGCGCGAAACGTGAGTACAGATACACGTATTTTTACGATCTAAACTGGCAAGCCTACAGACAGCCAGTTTGATCCTAAGTGATCAGTGCCGTGTGGTTTCCGGTAGAGTAGAATAGGACCACTCCAACTCCTCCCGTGGATGTCGTACAAGGCGACTAAGGGAATACATTAAAAAACATAAATCAGGCCTCCTCAAGCCGTCTGGCCAGCGCGGGGAGTGTAGGCCAAATCCTCCGTCTGTCTCCGGCAGATGAGAGAGGGTTGTGCTCCTGCAGTGGAGACAAAAATAACCTGATGATGATGATCAGTGATTAGGGGCGCGGATTTGTTATGACAAAAATTAAACGTCATAGGTTTTTCTACTCCTCTTACTCCTACCGGTGTACGGAACCACAGAAATCCTATCAAAATAGAGCGGTTATAGCCACTTGTTTACTTCAGTCTCGCGCGTGCCTATATTCGGACACAGCACACCCCTCCCGCGAACCATTTATGCCTTGCGGTCACGTTTCTAGTCAGGAGATACAGTTATTATATATTACTTTGGCTGTTTTTTTGTCGATGTTTACCCGACCTTGTCGCGAAACGAGTAAGTGTTTGATATTTATTGCAATATATTGCAAATTGTTGGCACGCGTGTCGCGTCTACTTCACCATTATATCTTGATAGGATTTCTATGGACTCCACTAATGCCGCCACTGCTAAATCGGTTGTCCGACAGATGTGCTTACTCACCGCCACTTCAGCTTACTTCGTCGGATTTGTCATTTCTGCAAGGAATTAATAATTAATAATATGGTTAGCCCATTCGTTGTTGTTCGTATGATTTGTACTCAAGTCTTGGCTATTTATATATTTATTTAAGTATGTGTGTTGGGGAAACTTAGATAGTGTAGGCAGTGCACAACCTTACCTGGCAATCTCCCGATGGCGCGGCGTGATCCTCCAGGATGGGCTGGATGCTCCTGCTGAGGGACTGGTATTCCAGTCGTCTGGTTAGGTTTAAGAAGGATTGTTCGACACAGTAGTACACAGTTCATAAAGTTCACAGAAGACAGACACCACGGCACAATGAAAGTCTAGAAACAAAGCAGCAGGGCTGCTAATAACGACGGACGTTTGACAGGCGGTCGGTTGATGACGACTAACTCGTGACGACAGTAAGGGCGATTGACAGGTAGGAGCGGGGGAGGGGACGAGAGGAAATACACGCACACATTGAAAGCATTGCACATGTAAGGCAGTAACACGTAGCTACACTCCAAACGAATCCCAAACATACTCGCCGCCGCTGCGAAATTTTAATATTTCCAGAAAGTAGCGATAGGAATGACAGTATATTACGCGAGATAGCATTTTACGAAAGTTTGAAAGACCTACCTAAATAACTTAAACTAACATATTAAGAATAATGGTTATTCAATTACTTTTATACGAAAGAAGTTACTGATCATTGACAGGCAATGAACACAACTTTACCACCGGTCGCTTAAACTCTCTTATTGACTCTCCAGAGTTCATGCGAACCGTTGCCACTCTCACGATGCTATCCGAACCCGGGCGAACGGCAGTAACGCGACCCACAGGCCAATGTAACGGTTTTGTTTTGTCATCCTTGACAATAACGAGATCATCAACTTTGATAGGGCTACAAGTCTCCGTCCACTTCTGGCGCTGATTCAGCGTGTTTAAATAGTCGCGTCGCCATCGTTCCCAAAAATCTGCGTGTAAACGCTGCAAAAGTTGCCAGCGATTTAAACGCGAAAGCTTCACCTGATCATTATCATGGTCCGGAAGGGCAGTCAGAGGAGCTAAAGTCAAAAAATGTCCTGGCGTGAGGACCGAAAGATCATTAGGATCGTTACTGAGGGCACACAGAGGTCGAGAGTTAAGGACGGCCTCAACTTGTGTGATTAATGTGTGAAATTCCTCATACGTAAGGAGATGGTTTCCTATAACGCGATTGAGATGGCTTTTGACAGAACGTACTCCTGCTTCAGAGATGCCGTTAAAGTGGGGCGACGCAGGGGGCACCGTTTTAAACTCGATAGCCTCACTTTCTGCAGCAGATTGCATAAGTGAGGAAAGCTGATTGTGCGCACCTACAAAATTAGTACCACAGTCACTTAAAAGAAGATTACATCTTCCTCTGCGACTAAGAAAGCGCCGTAAGGCGGCGATAAAACACTCAGTGGAAAGATCAGTGCAAAGTTCCAAATGTAAAGCTTTGGTTGAAAGACACACAAATAGACAGAGATAGACTTTTTCTGATCGACAACCTCTCCGGCGACGACCAAGAATGGCTTGGAAAGGTCCAGCAAAATCACAACCCACACGTTGAAAGGCCTTAACACCAGTAACCCTAACGCGGGGAAGGTCACCCATAGGCGGTTGTGATGGAACAGGTTTAGCCCGAAAGCACGGGACACAACGCGACAGACATTTACGGACAGCACGGCGTGCTGAAAGTACCCAATAGTTTTGAGAAAGTAAAAATTGGACCATCTGTGGCCCTGCATGTAAAGAATTCTCATGAACATCGTCGATTACCAACGTTGTAAGACGATGACTTGATGGCAAGACAGCTGGATGTTTTGACTCATAGTCAAGATCAGAATGACGCAACCGACCTCCGACTCTCAGAATACCATCGTCTGAGAGGAAGGGGTTGAGTTTACGAAAGCTTTTCGAGACAGGTTTATTATTTTTTACACAATCAATTTCCGAAGAGAAAGCTGAATTTTGAGTGTGACGGACGAGAGAAAGAGAAGCTTCTTGAAGCTCCTTCTCACATATAGCGCCGCTATACGTTTTTTGCTTACGTAACAGGTTATAAAATCTACGCACAGTCGCAATTACTCGCAGGACTCTCTTTAAAGAAGAGAACCTGAGTAAGAGCTTCTGGATTGGGTCAGTCTCGGGTAACGACACAAGAGTAGATCGTACCTCTTCAGCCTGTAACTCTGACGTCACAGTATTTGAAATGGGAAGAGAAGAGGATAGCCAGACCTCGTGGGGCTCACGAAGAAAGGAAGGACCGGTCCACCACAACGGGTGTGTTGAAATTTCCTTGGGGAGCAACCCTCTCGAGGCAGCATCTGCTGGATTTTCTTCTGTGCGTACGTAGTTCCAACGTGCGGATGGTAACCTGCGCTGGACCTTCGCCACGCGATTTCCCACAAAGACTTTCCATCTGGACGGATGAGAGGAAATCCAGGACAGGGTAATAGTGGAGTCGGACCAGGCATAGATAGCTTCGATAGTAATGAGTGTAGAAAGGACAGAAATCACAAATTCACATAGTTCTGCAAGTAGAACAGCGGCACATAGCTCCAGGCGCGGAAGCGTCACTCGTTTGGTAGGTGCTACCCGGGACTTCGCACACACTAAGTGCGAGGAGACAGTTCCGTCGGGCAGTTCCGTTCTAAGATAGATAGCTGCTCCATAACCGGATAGAGAGGCATCACAAAATCCGTGCACCTGATAGGAGGCTGCAGTTGGACTTGTTATTTGACGAGGTATAGATAGCAGAGACAGCTCAGGCAACTGGACAGAAAACTGTTGCCATAACTGTTGCAGGTCAGCTGGAGGTTCCTGGTCCCAGTCGAGACCCAGGAGCCACAGACGTTGAATAAGCTGTTTTGCCATGAAAGTGACAGGGGATAGTAGCCCTAAAGGATCAAAAACACGCGCCAATTTTGAAAGAATTTCTCTTTTAGTGCATTTTTCATTCGAATCATTTACTTTGTAAGTGAACTGGTCGGAAACAGAGTCCCAGTTCATTCCCAGGATCTTCACAATGACTTGTGAGTCTGCGTCGAAAGAATACGGTAATGTGACACAGTGTTCGGGGGGGAGATGCTCCACCAATCGCGGATTGTTACTCGCCCATTTACGCAATTCGAACCCCCCTTTTGAAAGCAAGTCTATAAGCTGATGCTGCAGGTTAAGCGCGGCATCGACAGAGGATGCGCCCGTTGTGACGTCATCAATATACGTATCACGGTCTAAAGTTTCAGCCGCTTCTTTGTAATCTTCACCATCTGCGATCGCAAGCTGTTTGAGAGAACGGATTGCAAGAAAAGGAGATGACGATACACCATACGTCACTGTGTTCAAACGATAGTGTTTCAGGGGTTCTTCAGGATCAAATCGCCAAACAATGCGCTGAAAGTCTCTGTGCTTGTCCGCTACGATAATGTTTCTATACATTTGACGTATGTCAGTAATAAACACCACATTGTGAAGTCGAAAGCGAATAAGAATGCCACAAATATCTGCCTGTAATTTAGGCCCTATTAACTGTGTGTCATTCAAAGATAGTCCAGCTCCATCTCGAGCTGAAGCGTCAAAGACGGTTCTTAATTTTGTCGATTTACTGTTTGGATTGAGTACACAAAAGTGAGGAATGTAATAGCATTCAGAAGGATCCTTGTCTTTAGAAAGATTGACTTCAGTCATGTGACCACTGTCAATATAGTCTCGCATAAATTCATTATACATTTCATAAAGCTTCGAATCATTTTTTAGACGGGTTTCTAATTTTTGAAAGCGACGGACGGCAATGGCGTGCATATTTCGAAAGGTAGGTAAAGAATCTTTAAATAGAAGTTCAACAATAAATTTACCCGTAGCAGGGTCACGCTTGTGGGTAGACAGGAACATCTCTTCAGAAGCTTGATCTTCAAGTGAAAGCTTTTCATCATGATTAGGAAGGTCCTCTAACTCCCATAATCGCTTTAAATCATCGATTACATCCTTACATGATGCATGGAAAGTATAGACAGCTGACAGATGAGAGGACGAGGACGGGTTAATATCTAGACAGCGCGAAGGGCCCATGAACACCCAACCAAATACAGTGTTCATGCCGACAGGCGTAAAAGCATCTCCAGGAATCATTCCAGGCAGAAAGACTTCATGCCACACTTCCGGGCCGAGCAAAAGGTCCACCGGTCCCGGCAAGTGAAATGAAGGGTCCGCAAGTTTTACAAAACCTAACTTTTGTATAAAACTAGCATCTAGTTTGACGGAAGGCATAGTATCACAGATGCGTTTAATAACGATAGCTTCGAAAGAAATCTCCTTATTCTCCACACCGACAGGACGGACTGTACACTGGACGGTACCCAGGACAGGAGTCGTCATATTACCTAAACCAAAGACGGACGGAGCGTTGAAAGACATTTGAAGGCCTAACCGATTAACTAAGTTTTCGGTTATATAATTCGCTTGACTACCCGAGTCAAGCAACAGACGGCATGGATGGAAAGATTGCCATTTATCCAAAATATCTGCATTAGCAGTAGACAGAAGGACAGTTTTATTAGCTTCAGATGAAAGCGCCTGAACTCCAAGTGTGGTATTGACAGGTGGCGGACAGTCATTACTTTCATGATGATTAGGGTTAGACGGGACGTAACCCCTGGGCGACCATGACGTAACATGCAAAACAGAATTATGACGGTGACTTCCACACGTTTTGCAGCTTCCTCTAGAAGAACATGAAGCTACAGGATGGCCAGGACGTAGACACGCATAGCACAGCTTCCTATCATGGGCTACTTGTGAACGTTGCTGGGTGGACAAGCGCAGAAAGTCGGGACAGTGAGTAATAAAGTGCGCGTTTGCACAATACTGACAGGGAGGCAGCGTGGGCGAGCTAGGCCTGCTGCGGCCGAGCGCAGCGGGCCTGCCAGCCACGAGCGTAGTGGCTTTAGGCGCGAAAGTATGCGGCGCAGGCGCAGCGCGGCGCATATAAGCACCGGTCTCGCCGCGCGGACCGGCGGGGGGAAAGGGGACGGGAGGCGCACGGCCGATAGTACCAGCGTGCTCTAAAGCTTTGCAATAGCTATCTATATAACTTTCTAGTATAGAAAATTTAGGAATATCCTGCGAAGTGACAGTCATTTCGAATTCTTTTCGTACATTCGAATCTAATTTTGTTAATAAAGTGTGAAAGATTATAAAATCCCATTGTTCTACGGGCATATCTAACGCTTTCAAAATAGCTAAATTTTCTTGAAAAGTATCTAGCAACAACCTAAAGGACTGAGCGGAAGTATTATACAGCTTAGCGCTCGTAATAGCTTGCCACGCACAAAAAGCTAATTGACGTTTGTTTTGATAACGTTTCACTAAAGTTTCATAAGCTTTATCGTAATTAATTTCAGAAATAGGAAATGCTTTCAACAGGTTAAGCGGTTCACCTTTTAGAAAAGATATTAAATATTGAAATTTTTCTACTTTTGATAGTTCTTTATTTTCATGAATTAACGTGCGATATAAATCATAAAAAGTTATCCATGACTTATAACCTCCTTCAAATAGAGTTATAGTTATTAAGGGCATGCGCACCTTCGTATGAGAGTGAGATGAACAAACAACATGGGACGTCGATAGTAAATTTTTTTCATGTTCCGGTGTTTTACTATTATTTACGAAAGTTTGGTAAATTTCCAATATTTTTGTACAAACTTCATCAAAATCCTGCCTAATTTGATCAGATTCCTCGATCTCATCGTCATCGGTTAGCGCCGACACGATTTTCATATGATTGTCATCGAAAGATTGTATTAGATCCGGTAATCTATTTACATGTACTTGTAAGCGTGGAAATAATGTTACATCGGTCGAGCATTTGCCCGCGATACACAAAGCGTCATTTAATCTTTTCATAGCCAAAGATCGGCGACTTCTTTCTATAGCAAACATTATTACGATAGTTAAATAACGTAGTAACAAACAAAACACTAATTATTTGTTATAAAGCAGAAAGAATGCATCTATACAGAATGCATTTAACTTTACGAGTTAAGTGAGGCGCAACTATACAATTTTTTATTATCACGTACTGAATTTGAAGGTATACGCGTAAATTCGCTCGAACGCGGCGCGCGCGCTTACTGTTCATACATAGGCAACTGGTTTTTAAATTTAATAATGCGGCTCGTCAAGGACCAAAAGTATGTTGGGGAAACTTAGATAGTGTAGGCAGTGCACAACCTTACCTGGCAATCTCCCGATGGCGCGGCGTGATCCTCCAGGATGGGCTGGATGCTCCTGCTGAGGGACTGGTATTCCAGTCGTCTGGTTAGGTTTAAGAAGGATTGTTCGACACAGTAGTACACAGTTCATAAAGTTCACAGAAGACAGACACCACGGCACAATGAAAGTCTAGAAACAAAGCAGCAGGGCGGCTGCTAATAACGACGGACGTTTGACAGGCGGTCGGTTGATGACGACTAACTCGTGACGACAGTAAGGGCGATTGACAGGTAGGAGCGGGGGAGGGGACGAGAGGAAATACACGCACACATTGAAAGCATTGCACATGTAAGGCAGTAACACGTAGCTACACTCCAAACGAATCCCAAACAATGTGTATCCGTTATCTAGTAACCATAGCACAGGCTCTGCCTAGTTTGGGACTGGATAATTGGTGTGAATGTCTGACATATTTTTAAATTCTAACGCTAGCTTCAGCCGTATGTGAGAAGATGACCGTGGTTGGTGTGAATGGGCGACTTAAAGACTCTCACACATAAAATTGACAACCCATATCAGTAAAAAGTGTATACTTCTTAAGTAGAGAAATCCGCTACTGTAACGGTACTTTCTATTATGATGAGAAATTGAATTTGTTGTAAAAAGCCTTGTAATAGATATATATAGTAGACAAAAATAGTTAGAAATATACAAATTTGAATAAAAAAAAATTTTTGAATATTGTTCCTGCAAACAAGTTAGATATTTGATTAAAAAGTTATTAAAAAAAAGAGAGAAAACGCAGCAACCATCGCAAACTGGAAAATTAAATTCGATGCGCGCGTGTCTCTCTAATGTCGTACAGGAAAACTGTAACTACTAGGTACCTACCTTTTTAATAAGACTTTGTAACTAATCCTAACAAGTTTCAAGTCGCTCAGCGAGCTATGGAGAGGGCTATGCTCTGGTCTGTTTGAGGGAAATGATCGCACTGAGGTGATCCGACGAACCCACATAGTCGAAAGAATAAGCAAGCTGAAATGGTAGTGAGCGGGGCACATCTGTCGTTGAACCGACGGCTGTTGGGGTAAATGAGTTCTGGAGCGCAGGTGAGACGCCCCGCCACCAGATGGACCGATGACCTGAAAAAGGTGACCGGAAGCGATTGGATACGGAGGACATAGGACCAGTGGTGGTGGCGTTCATTAGGGAAGGTCTATGTCCAGTAGTGGACGTTTAAGGACTGATATGATGATGATGAACTAATCAGTAAGGAGTCGCTATGCTCACGGCGAATTGACTTCCCAAAATAAGTTATCTGTTGTTCAATTGTAGCTAACTTTTGTTTGTCACTGCAACATCAGACAGAAATTAGAGCTAGAAGTTAATGTAACTATCCACCTGATGTCAGGTTTGTTCACGAAGGGACGAGGTATGAACAAAAAAACCGAAGTAACTATATATAGGCTGCCAACAGTTTATAGAAATAATCAACATCTACACACATATCAATGGTTTTTGATATATTTTCACTGACAATGCATCGTTCAAGTTGATTACACCTTTTCAGCTGATTGAAATTACTCATCTAAACATAAACAAGGTATAAGGATTAAACGATCTTTACTTGGCATTTGAGAAAGATTATATTGTATCTTATTGGTCATCGGACCTTGATATTAAACATACCATTTTGTAAAATTTCTGTTCCTATTAAGCTAGAATGGTTAAATACGAGTATACCTCCTAATTTAATTATTGTCCTATTTTTGGTTGAAATATCAATGAACAATATTTTCTCGTTGCCAAAAGGTGCATCATAATCTTCCTGAAAGAGTCCACTATTGGACATAGGGCTCTCCCAAGGTGCGGCACTGAACCCAATCCTCGGTTCTTCTCATCCAGTTACTGCCAACCGCCTTACGCAGATCGTCGCTTCACATAGCGTGGGGACATCCAACACTACGCTTGCCCAGTCGCGGTCTCCACTCGAGAACTCGTTTGCCCCAGCGGTGGTATTATCCTATTATAATATATAATTTTATTAGTTTTCGTTTAAATATTATAGTCACTGGTAAATAATATACTTTTTCATTTATACAATAGCTTAAAAATTTGTCGAATTAAAGAAACTAAGTTCAAAAAAAGATTACATAAAATTAGATATTTGTCTATACTAATTTTAGTTAACTGGCTAGTCATTATAGGATTTTACCAAAGAGTTTATGATAGTGGGTAAAGTTTTTAGTAAAGGTACAAACTCCAAGTCTCTCAAATGACTTATGGGACCGTTTTTTTTTCGTAATATGTATTTTTATTGCCATAATGCAGATTTTACTACCAGCCGACAGGCGAGAATCATTTGACCGACTCTATTATACAGTTCATACAGTTTTCCAATAACTCAAATTGTAAACGTGGAAATAAATGACAAATATAGCTTCATATAATTAGGAATGCTTCCTCACAAAGCTGACACGGTTTTAGCTTTTTATTTATGCCTTCATTACTCTTTTGGGATGAAAGTTAATTGGATTTTATGTATTTTAATGTATTTAAGTACCGATGCATAATGCGTTGTTTGTTAATGCTTTGCTGGAATAGACTCCAGTGGGATTTCACGGTAATAAACGCCCTCATGAAATTCCTACTTATAAAGTTTAGAATTTTTTGATATAAAGGTCACTTCAACATTTTATTATAAAAAAAACGTCTGTCTGTCGGATATTTTTAATGCTTTATGTGCATATAAGGGAATTCTAAGGGAATACATTATAAAACACCAGTCAGGCCTCCCCAACCCGTCTGGCCAGCGCGGGGAGTGTAGGCCAAATCCTCCGTCTGTATCCGGCAGATGAGAGAGGGTTGTGCTCCTGTAGTGGAGACAAAAATAACCTGATGATGATGATGTGCATAAAGGCTATATTTGTACGAAAGTTTTTCTCTTTCTTTTTCTAGGTATATTTCACACACGAAACTGTAGCAATTAATGAAGGACCGATCCTGACACTGATTTGACACTTTTTCGCAACCAGAACCCAGACTTATATATTTTTTAATATAATATAAAATACTTCAGATTTTCTAGTGTATGAACCTTTTTTTTCGCGGTAAAATGATTTATACTGCATACCTACTCGCCTCGGGGGGGATGAGCATTTTATGTCGGGTTTGCACCGACTAAAACCCCGCGGTGGCCGTCTCCAACGCACAGACGAAGGAGGGAACCCGGAGGCTCCCATTGGGCTTGCATCCGGGTGTCCCTCCTCTGTGCGCCCCGCCGCTCGCGCTCGGCGGCCCGTCTCGGGGGAGACTTAGTTCCTACCCCCCGTATTCTCGCGGTTCCTGCAGCAGCAACGAGGCCACCCCGTTGCTGCCGCCCTCCCCGGGGACGCGTAGATAGAATGGGTGCACAGAGCCCCCGCTCCGTGCACCCGCGTCCCCGATGACCCCTTTCAGTCGGCTTGTACGACAGGCAGGGGATACTGTGGCTGCATTCCTCGCCCCAGCCCACAGAGGCGATCTAATGTACGAACCTAACTTAACCTTTGTAACCCTCCCACTAAACCAAACATTTTAGAGGTTCTATAATACCTTGATTGAAGTTACAAACACCCGATTCTCAGTAAACGTTAGAATATTTGCTGTAAACAAGTTTCGGCCTAGGACAACACCAGATCGGCGTAACTTTAAAATCAACACGGCGTTGTTTATTCAAAACACAGTGGAAGTTGCCAGCTGATGTCTTAAAGCTAACTTAATGTTAAGTTTAACTTAAGTACCATGAGTCAATAGGGGGACCGAACCGAATGCAGAGCGCATTCGTCGTAGGTATTTACACAGACAAATTAATAGTTTAATGTTTATACGAATAATTCTGCTCTTTGATAAAGGCAGGGGTGGCCCTAGGGTTGGGTTGCCATCTCTAAAATCTGCCAATCAGGACAAGAAGCATGAAAACCCCGGATTTAGAGCTTACAATCTGGACGTGTAAACGGAGTTTTTTTAAGTTACTTAGAAATGTATATCTCAAAACTTAACTAATCGAAGATGCCCCCGTGAATCGTACCTGGCTCAAAGGTGCCCATGACGCTGGCAGCGTTGCCACGTTGAATGGCCAGGGATAACCTTTGAACCAGGTACGACTCGGACCGGGGATCACACCCAACATCTCTTAAGCGCCTCCCCACCTCACGCACAAATGATTTGGCTTTGGCTCCCCACGCACCCGAAGTCTCTACCGCGAAGGGCAGGAATATGTATGTTTGCGCCAGGACCGCATACTTACTTTGCTTTTGGCGGGCGGCCCACTCCGCGGCTGCACTTGCCGCCAGGGTTGTGCGAGAAAGGTGTGAGGCTGCGTACGTGCTCACGCACGTCGCATCCCATAGCAGACAACGACCTTTCTCCCAAGGTACTAACGTGAGCCCATCGGGTCTCTTACAGTCTGTACGGTTGAGGCCTGGGGGCTCCAGCACACAGGGCAGGTTTGCGGACACGAGCGCGCGTCGTAAAATATCATTTAAAGCGTGATGCCGGGGAAATCTCCCCGCGCTTCTAGCGCAGTCAAGCCCGTGGTATCCGCTTGAATCGACTGTCGCCCCGCAGTTGCAATGATGGGGTTCGCAGACCTTGCAACCTAGTCTGAGCGCCGCTGCTATCCTTAGTGAGTCATTGTCCAGATGCGTGCCTATGTATGGCGATGGCAAGGCATGTAGCCACGCCCCTGACTCACGGGTGGACACTGCTCTAAACCGGGCCAGCTCCGCTCCTGAGGAGGACGTAGTGAGGTCTCCCAACATCTTCTTCGCCCACAGATCGTCCCACTGTCTCTGCTCTGCTGGACGTTCCGGGATACAGGTATTAGGGCAGACGGTATTCCAGGCTGTCAGGGCCTCAGCTGCAAACGGAATGCTGGATCTGTCACCCTCTGACGAAAGTATTTTAGTGACAAGATTCAACCCCTAGTCCACCGTGTCTCACAGGCAAAGACGCCTGGCACCATTGCCTTTCGTTGAGCTCGACGTTGATTACTTCCTGAAGAGTATTCCTCAAAGTTTCATCTAGAGCATTAACTTCTTGAGGAAACAACCACGTCGGGCTCGTACGAATTGTGTAAATAAGTTTTGGCATAGCGAGGCAGTTTCTGAGGAGAATGAGGGATACATGAGCTGATATGTGCTTGAGATGATCTTTGGCTTTGGACAAAATTGCATCTTTCTCTCGGAGGATTGACGGGACGGCTTCAGGGAAAATTGGAGCTCCCAGGAGGGTAAAACAGTGCCTATCGATGACTTTCAATCCCGGAATCAAAGTTTCAAATCTAGGATGATGGATCAGAGCACTATCTCCACAAGGAAAAAACTCACATTTGGTAGTGTTAACCATCAGACCCATCTGCTGAAGTTTGAGGATGAGACCATTAATATCCCTGACAACTGAGTCTGGGGACCCGCCTATTGTCCCGTCATCTAAGTACCATACGTTCAGTGGCGATTCTAACGCAATGATGGCCTTGTGAATCGCCAGACTAAATAACAGGGGACCTAAGGGGTCTCCCTGCTGTGCACCAACTTGCGAAGATATACAGTAAAATAATTTTGATTTGTTGTAAAATAAATTTGTTGTAAAATAAATTTGTAGGACCAGCGTAGCATTGGTGTACGAATGGATAGATCGACGGAGCCATGCCTTTCACTTCTTCAAGGAGTGTGTCGCGTTCCACGCTGTTGAAAGCATTCCTGATGTCCAACTTGATTATGACGCTCCCAGAGTTGGCTGCGTTCAAGGCGAAAGCTCGCGTGGCATGTATCGCCGCTTCACACCCCAGAGCCGTCCCGAAACCGAGTTGGTGTGGCTGCAAGTAGGAAGCCATTTTTGTTTTAAAAAGCTCGGCATCCAAGCTTCGCTACTAGGCGGCGGATCGTAGTTCCCACTGCTATTGGCCGAATTCCACCGTCTTTCTTAGTTAAGGCACACAGGGAAGCACCGTAGATGTACGGGCACACCTCAGAGTTAAGCTTACCTTTTAAAAGAAAATTACATAAGCTCGTGAGCGACTCCAGCAAACAACATCCATTATTGCCTGCTGACGGTGCAATTAGCTCCTTCAAGCAGTTGCTGTTGTATTTAAAAACCTATTTAACCTACTCTTTAATAATTTCGGATAATATCCGGCGAACTATAAAGCTATTTTGTACTTTCTATCGGGTCATGAGACATATTCTGATAAGCGTTTGGCCTCTAACTCTCTTACTTAGACGCCAAACGTGAAATTATCCTACATGCCTCAGTAGGGCATGAACTGAACTCTTTCGAACTAACACATACATACTTATAAACAATAGTTTGTTAGTTAAGCAACACATGCATATAAACAACAGTTTGAATTAAATAAAGATAAATTACCTTAGACTTTGGACTACAGTACTTGAAACAGTAAAAGAAAAAAATATATCCTTCATTTGTATTCACAGGATGGACGCTCTGTAATTTTTTACAGACAGTACTAGATATTTTTTCAAAACGAATGCGCTAGATATATTTCTGACATGACATGATAAATAAACAACATTATAAAAATAAGGATTCTGTTTTACCGTTGTGGTACAGAACCCTAAATTCTTGTCTACATATGTACTACAATATGAAATAATTTTTTTTTAATATTTTTGTTATACTAATGATTTACTATACAATATAATTTACTTTATTGATATACAAATGTATGGCAAAAAGTGAATCAAAGAAAAGATAAAAACTTTGGACAAATTCAAAAAGTTATGCTAAACTTGTTAGTCTAAGTAATAGTAATGTATAAAGTTTACATCTTGGTTGAAATGTGATAATTTATGGTGAATTTGGGTATTTTCAAAGTTCTGATAATATTTTACCTGTTATTTCTTTAGTTTTTGTTATAAAGTAGCCAAATAAAGTCATAAATATAAATAATCACTGCATATCATTTTATTTCATGTTTTGTATGAGAAGAAGTGTTTGATGATTAGAAGTCTTAAACGTAAGTTTAAATTATTTACAACCTTCCATATTTTATTTTTTATATTTAAAGGTTTATTAATAGAAATAACCTAATATGCTTACTGTCTTTTGCACATATTACAATTAAATACACTTATTAAATTTTGTGTACAAAGGCGAGCTTATCTCTAAAATAGATCTCTTCTAGGAAACCTTCCAGTGAGCTAGACAAGGCAGTAAGAACAGGCTTGTATACGCATGGAAGTTTTGGGTTAACGCTGATTTAATGATAACATTTACTGAAAGATAGTGCTTAGAATTAATATTTCGTTATAGTAGTACTAAATAATAATATGTTGCTTTATGAATAAAAGCAAATGGCTGACGCTGTTTTTATTTTCTTATCTGTAGGATAACGCTATTTATACATTCCCGATTTCTGTACGTAACTAGTTTCGTAGCAAGAAAAATAGTTGTTCATACGTAACTGGTTACGTAGCATTGGTTTCGCAGGCGGTCGGACGTAACTAATTTCGTTAGAAGATAAAAACTTCTTCACACGTAACTGGTTACGTAGCACGGGTTTCCTACACGGCCGAAGGGTTTTAGTTTAGTTAAAAGATGTGACAGAAGCAATATCTCGAGTGACCGTCGGCAGTTTATTTCACATCTGCGCGGCTCGAAGAATAAAGATATTAAAAAAACTATTTGGTTTTCGAATTAATATATTAATTTTGATTTGTCGAAGGACAGTCCTACTTTCAATAATTATATTCCATAGGTATACACTCTTACCTCAGTAATTTATGACAACTGTTGTATGAAACAGTACACAATGGTTTACCACCTTAATATACTTTCTTACGAGTTGCTTTTAGAAACATAATACCTACGTGCTTTATCTACATCTAGCGTCGAGCGTGTTTACTTTCGATGAAACATATCGATATCGACGGATCTCGCTACAAACGTCGTAAAAGCCATTTTGACGAGAGAATCTAAGCTACTTTTACACATTTATTTGAATTAACATGGTGTAGAGGCTCGTTAAATTCTAAAGAACTGAACTTTTAATATTTATTTTAGTTGTATTTTGGTTTTTGCGGCTTTTGAAACGTTAAACGTCCATACGTAGTCCTTCGCACAAAAGAATAGAATATTCAGTATAGTAAATGATACAGTAACAAATTAAATACTTGTAGGTAGTACCTAGTTCTAGATAATTTTTTAACACAACTATATTTCCATCGTAACCGTCGGAGGTTGCGGGTTCGAATCCCGCTAGGGGCAAATGTTCGTATGATGAATATGAATGTTTGTACCCAAGTCTTGGCTGTTTATATATTTATTTAAGTATGTGTATCCGTTAACTAGTAACCATAGCACAGACACTGCCTAGTTTCAGACTGGATAATTGGTGTGAATGTCTGAGATATTTATTTTTTTATTGTAGCGGGCTGTCCAGTCGTGTGATTCTGGAACAGCAAACATGTGGAGACAGACTCCAGACCAGCAATTTTTAACGTAAAATAATATTTGTAATGTTTGATGATTTTATTTGATTTGATTTTAATATTTACAAACATTACTTTTGAGTCTGTTACTAACAAAATTATGGATTAATCTGAAATAAATGAATTATTATGATATTTTTAAAATTTCACCCCAGCTATAAATAGCTAGTATGAAATATCAACAATGTTAAATTACCTAAATGACAAATTTGCCGGGTTACATTTCCTTTTAAATGACCGTATTTTTAGAGTTCAGCCTTTTGTCGTTTCACTCGTTCATGGCATTTAGTTCAAAGGGAATCGGTGTTTTTACTGCTCTGTCCATTCAACCGCAGGACTCGAAAAATTTCAAAAGTTCTTTGAAACCACTGACAGCCCCCTTTCTACTTTATGAGGCTTATTTATTTAATATTTAAGTAACTCACCTATACAAAGTACTTGAAATAGATGAAATTTATTGAGTTAAAAATAATTTGATTATGACATAAAGGTTTGAATTTAATTAATATTAATTAATTTCTCACGCGACTACATTTCTGTAGATGGTTTCTGTCTTTCTCAGCTAAATGTGGTACGTTTATCTATCATACTAGCTACTGTCCACGGCTTCGCCCGGGTGAAATAAGTTTGTTGTTTGTTGTTGAAATAGTTTTTACCATGGTAATATAGCCTATGTTCATCTCCATGCTTCGCTTTAGAAATGATGATACGACTAGTCAGGATTTTTATTCCAAGTTCATATATGTAATCAAATGCCAATGATCCTTGCGTGATAATGAAGCGGGTCTATTCCGTAAGAATTTCGAATATCTAACTGGTATCGGAACCTTGTTATACGCCTTGTTTATTGGATCAGTTAAACGCTTATCATAATATGTCTCAGCTATCGTTAGAGTGTATGAAATGGAATTTTAGTTCGACGGCTATTATCCGATATACTTACAGAGTATATGACGTTCACGTGGGTTCAAACCCCGCCCGTACCAATGAGTTTTACGAAACTTAAATACTTTTTATATATAATACCACAGGCTTTTCGGTGAAGGAAAACATCGTGAGGAAACCTGCATATGCCGAAGAAGAAATTCTGAGACGTATGTGAAGTCCACCAAATCGGCTTGGGGCACCGTTGGTGGTCAGGGGTTTGGCACAAACTGGCCCCCTAAGAAGATAAGATAAGATATGACCCTAGAGGACCTCATTGTTGCAGGCTCCTTTTTATTAATGACCAGCCAAATTACCAACTGCATTACACATTACTTTAGTGAAGTAAGAGGAAGCTTTTGGTCCTTTCAGTTAAATTTGAGAGCCATGTGGACGGCCCCTGGGCGGACATTTTCATAACTTTGTTTTGATGTTTTTCATGTATCGTTAACGTTCATTTGAGGATAATTTTGCGGGGATGGTGTAGCTAGTCTGAGTACATAAGCGTGTACGGTGTTATGTTCGTTAGTGTTATTCCCGGGACATGTACTTATGTATATGATTATTACACAATTTGTTATAATATAACCCTTCAAAATTTGACTTCGTTGACAAAAACCCAACTAGTACACTCGCTACATGTGCTGTTTTTACAGCTTTATAGGTCCATAGTGGGGGTATATCGATGTAAGGTAAATTTATAGCCTATGGCAGCATATTTCGCCAATGTGTTAGTTTAGAGTTTTAGCAAATAACTACTTTAGAACCTATGGAAAACTTTTTAAACTTTTACGTGATGCGTGCACAAAATAACAGACAAAAGTTTCAAAAATGATTGAAATGTGTTCTGTTGCTTATCCTTAGACCCCCATTTTTTTGCAAATATCTTCAATGTACAGACACGCGAAGATTACGTTTTTATTTATTAGATACCTATACGTGCATATACATATTATACTAAACCGCTGTGAAGTCACAAGTAATATGTCATCATGTCAGCCCCTAGAAGTCCACTGCTGGACATAGGCCTTCCCCAATGAACGCCACCACACCCGGTCCTCCGCCCTCCGCATCCAGCCGCTACCGGCCACCTTCTTCAGGTCGTCGGTCCACCTGGCGGCGGGGCGTCCCACCCTGTGCGTGCAGATCCGCGGTCTCCACTCCAGAACTCGTCTGCCCCAACGGCCGTCGGTTCTGCGGCATATGTGGCAAATAATATATAATAATGACAAATTGCATTTTCATTCTTTCATTACATATTTCTCCGATCAGTCTTGTTTAGAAGATACAATGAAATAAAATAATTATACCTATATTTCATTCCAGATTAATAGTCCTATGAAAACAAACGCATTTGCGTCTCGAAAACAAAATACACAATAGATGGTGTTCCTAAGTGGACCGCAAAGTTTACTTGGTAATACAAACCTATTTTTGCTGCTGGTGACCCTTTCATGTATATGTTACCGAGACGTAAATAGCGTTGGTTTTCATAGGACTATTAATCTGGAATGAAATATATATTGATTTCGATGATTAATGATATTTTTATTATTGCAATGAGATTTCGGATTAAAACGAAAACTAAATATACCAATCGGTTTATAGAAAGCAGCGTTTAGTTCCGTGATATTGCGGTTATAAAAATCGAACCTGTAAAGTTATGTTCCCTCTACTTTCCAGATCTTAAAAGTATCCTATTGTCAATATCGTATGCTGATCTGCTGTAGAAATATAAAAGATTTAAAAACAAATGAATTCTTCTTGATCATCATTATCATATTATACCTTAGAAGTTCACTGCTGGAGATAGACCTTCCCCAGTGAACGCCACCACACCCGGTCCTCCGCCCTCCGCATCCAGCCGTTTCGGGCCACCTTCGTCAGGGCCTATTTTTATTCTTAATCTTATATTTACCATAGACTTTGTAAGGTAGGACCATAGAAAATAACTCGCTTTTCTATGGTAATGACGTTTCTTATCGTACTGAAACTTTTATCAAACAATATTCTAAAGAAGAATTCCTAGTTTTATCGAATATTTACACAAATCTGCATAAGTAGAACAAATGCGACTCTTGTCCGTGTTTTAACTAGCACTCGACTTTTCGGGCTCCCCACAGGTCAGTTTCCTGCCACAGGGACGTACTCAGTGAGGGGACTTAAGTAGCTGAAGCCTGCTCTGAAATTATGGTCGTATGCCTTCTTCTACAGAGGGTGGTAGGTCTTTCGGTATTTATAAAGTCTTCCTAAAGATCATGGCGTTGTGATGGTCCACGTACCTAACGTGTAAAACTGGTCTGTCAACGATGTCCATTAGATAATTTAATGTTGGTTGTATTTAACGCTTCTTTGTAAAGATGTTTACGCTGGAACCAGCGTCACTCAAATGAGGATCAGTAAAGCTATAGAATATTCATTACATCTGTTCTGCACGGCGTTTTTTATGACTTACTTATCTATTATTTAAATCGGACCAGTAGTTACAAAGTTATTGAGTACTAGCTGACCCGTGCCCCCTTCGTTGGGCGGTAATCATTTTTCTCGCGTATTTGATATTTTACATTATCTCTTAAACTATGCAACCAAACTGTAAGTAACGAATTTTATCTAAATAAAATTTCCTTGAGATATAGCAATTTATTTCTAAATAAATAGATCGACGTCGTCATCATCATGTCAGTTTTTAGACACGACATAAATTTACGTATATTGATAAGAATTCATAATTTTTGATAATATGATCAATAAACATGACATAACTATTTAAATTATTTTTTTAATATAAAAAACTACATTTTAGACTTAAATATAAAAGAAAGACTTATGCTGCCGCTGACTTTTTTGTAGGCATTATCAAGCTCTGCAACTTTTCTATAGAATTTAATCATATATCTCTCATCGTTAAGTCAGCGTTCGTAAGAAACATTTTCGTTCGACCGTTTTTTCTCCGACTTACTTTGCAAATCCGACTACCACGAAAAAGTTTTTCATTTTTCGGGTTAATATATAGCCTGTGACACTCACAAATAACGTGGCTTTCTATAGGTAACAGAATTTTAGAAATCGGTTCAGTAGATCCAGAGATTACCCCCTACAACGTCACAAACTCACAAACTTTACCTCTTTATAATATTAGTATAGATTAAAGACTGGAGCGCCAGTCCCGAACGGATACGTGTGGCGTCACGATTACCGTTCTGTTCGCTCGCCGCCTCCCAAGTAGCTGATTTGGTGCAAGGATTAACAAGGGTAACTTACCAAAAGTAAAATATTTCATGCTATTTGCTTACCTAATATTCATTTGTAAGTACCTATCTATACCCATTAACTTATTAATTTTCTACTAAGAATAGGTAGTAAGAGTAGGAGAGGTATTTAATAAAATGTTAGGGGTAATATCTACCTAAATGTCAAGCCATTTAGGTAAATATTCATAATATGTCAATAAAATGGTCGCAAATATTAAGTATGAATTAATGGAAAGTTTACAGGGATGTATTCAAGTGTGGTTTACTAAAGGGGGCACTGAGGAAAACAAACTTTTATGCACTTTTGTTTTTGAACGATTTGGACTTAGAAGATTATACGCCGCGAGCGATGTCATTACAACATCCTACTTTTTTGATGGCGTTCGATAGAAGGCATCATGGCCAGCAACTTTCTGAAATGATTTTTCTGCGCCCTTTTACTTGTCCTTCTAAGGAGATTTGGATGTCCTACCTGTACCTGTGTGTAGCAAGGGGGGCAAAAACCTTAATTTTTTTGCCAAACTGATGTCATTATAATATATAACACCCTACTTTATGATAGCATTGAATAGAAGACTACAACTCATGGTCTACAACTTATGTCAAATACATTTGTTTTCTGTGCACCCTCCCCTGCCCGTTATAGGCTGAAATAGGTACCAGGCATGACTTCTGTGTCTTTTTAGAAGGTTAAAAAAATTTCACCCGAAAGTTACGGTCCATGATGCCCTCTATCCAACGCCATCAAAAAAGTGGGGAATTATAATCACACCTGGCAAAAAAGACAAAAAACCGAATTTAAGTCTGTATCGGGCGAGAAAATAACAGAGTAATGTTGTTGTAGTCTTGATGTCGATAAAATATCTTTAATATGGAGTTTTGTTGTCTCTTTTTACTATGGAACATCATTTTATGGCACTTAAAATAATAGTTATTCTGACGGTGTGACTGAGGTGTTGGTACATTCTGGGACTACGCAATATTTATACATAATTAAATAGTCATGTAGACACTAATTTGGATGCAAGCATAAACAAGCACGCCTATGTAAACTGACGGTAAACTGGCGGTGGGTGGCGATCGTATCGGTAATCGTGACGTCGCGCGGTCCGCATGCCGTAGCCGGATGTTCATCGCAATCATTTGACTTCTGTGAGCTCCATTTTGGTCGTATGACAAATATAATTTCACCAATATTTAGGATTTTTCATTTACTTCTATAATACATTCAAAACAAAATTCGTCGATCTCATTACAAAACGGATTCAGCTGTCTCACAACTTATATCTTAACTGCAACTTTCCATCCTATCAAAATAAGTTAAAACAACTGAATTCAACTGTAGAGTAGACCTTAAAATATAAATAAATATACTTACCTAATTCATATTCGCTATTGAGATGCTTTGGAGTGTTTAAAGTAGTGAACTCTGAAATTAAATAGTCCTAGATTCTTTCTTGTAAAGTCTCTTTCTGGAGCCAGTGCCTCTCTAATTCCAAAATGGATTCAGCTGTCTGCCCACTTTTTTCTTACCTATAACTTTCCATCTTATCAAAATAAGTTAAGACACTGAATGCAACTATAATCTTATAAAATAGAAATAAATATATTTATTTAACATTTATTATTGAAGCGTTTTGGGGCCTCTAAACACTGAAACTAGACTTAGCTACGTCCCTGTCCCTTGATTCTACGTATGCGTTTGCACAGGGGCCGTACGATCCGTACCGTTTGCTTTGTTAAGTTTACACTGGCTTTTATACGTTCGTGACGTCTGTCCGTGTAAAGAGAGCTTTTTGTGATTGGGTAGGGTACGTATAGGGCCATGAGTAGGTTTGTTATTTGATTGTTTGGACGACAGTGTGTATTGTTACCTATCAGTAGAGTAAAAGGTAATGAGTTGTAGTTATTGTAGATATTGATGAACTTAAGTTACGATGGATGGTAGGATTTTAACTTAGCTTGATTTAAATACAGCTGTTGTACAATATAAAAAATAACAGTTGAACAGTTGCTTAAATGATAGATAGTATATAATATATAGGTAATAGTAAAATAATCTATTAGTTTTTTTTTATAATAACTGTTTAAAAATTCAAGTAATTTATAAAAATTCAAGTCATTCATCATCAGGTTATTTTTGTCTCCACTGCAGGAGCACAACCCTCTATCATCTGCCGGAGACAGACGGAGGATTTGGTCTACACTCCCCGCGCTGGCCAGACGGGTTGGGGAAGCCTGATTGGTGTTGTAGAATGTATTCCCTTAGTCGCCTTGTACGACATCCACGGGAAGAGTTGGAGTGGTCCTATTCTACTCTATCGGAAGCCACACAGCATAGTAGTTGTTTGTAATTATTTATAATCAATAATTTAAATATCCTGATTTATTTATTTAAACATTTATTGCACACACAAAAGGAACAAAAAACATACAAAACAATACAAGTAAATAACATTATTACTTACGAAATACCATAACTCCTTAATCTAGCTGGTATATTTATTTGTACATCTGCATATTTTGCTAGTGTAAAATGTAATCTTTGTCAATAAATTAATATCTATGAAATAACTGTTAAAGAGATGCCTTGTCCATGATTGAGATGATTAATTTGAGAAGTAAGTATGTCTTGCAGGAATTACTCTGAATCTGCTGTGCTCTGTTTTAAGGGTTAATCAGTTTGGCAGGACGCACTGATTAAAGGCTTTATTTGTCTTTAAACATTGTGGAATAGGCGATGTGAAGACTTGACACAGTTTTCCAAATGCTGCTTAGCCCAATTGGATTCCTCTATGTAAATGGGTCTCACAATATTAAATTGAGTGAGTCAAGCTAAACTTCCTTAGTAAACTAACAAGGCACATAACCCCGTTCCGTTGCATGTTCCTCTGGGATCACTAAGTTCGGACAAGTTCGGACGACATATCACTATGCATAATTCGTTATCGTCCATCACTGTGTGTTCTGAACTAGCTTGAAATTGGTCTGTTTCAAAGTTTGTTTGAAATCAAGGTGTGTATAGCGTTGATGTTTTAATAATATGATATGGTATATATCTTCTGGTAAGTGTAAATACGTTAGAGGTGAGTTTGAGTAATAATTATCAAGATTTTTTTATTTGCCATTCAAATAATAAGTTTAATTCTTACGTGCTGGTTTTAGCAAAATTTCAGTCTTTCGTGTGATCGTCTATTTTTTTAGTCTCATTTCACTAAAGTAGTTATTTGTCGGCTTCATTTTGTCGTAGCCAGTACAACTATAGAATGAATTTAAAAAAAAAACTTAGAAAATGTCCAAAGTTTTGCATGTGTTAATATACAAGTAATCACGGGCATTAATTAATGTCTTTGTCTTTGTTTTTTTTTAAATCTTAGGAAGATATTTGAAAGAATTATTTGGCATTTTGAAGGGGTCGGACGCCCTGCAATGATCTCTCACAATCGATCGAAAATGAGCTCATCTTATAGCGAGCTCATTTGCGATGCCGTATTTTCAATGCAGATTAGAAATCTAGTTATTTATAAAACATCATTGGTCGTAGCTAAATAATATATACCCTAAAAACTTTCTAAACATATTCTCCAAATCATAGTACAATTTATATCAAACCGCTTGGTGTTTGAGTTTTTGGATTTCTAAGATTACAACGACACAGGTGATTAAAAGTAGCTAACATATCTAAATAAGAGATTTCGTCCAACAAACCCGAAAAATAATATGATGGCACAGGTTGTGTTCAACTGTAACAACGAATTTCTAAAAGCTTGTTGACACAGATCCCAAATAAATAGCAGCAGATGTAGAAAACATGTTAACTATGCGGATCGGATTAGCTCTAACGAACCTGTATGTCACATAATCTTCTTACAGCGTGGTGTAGGTGTAGACCGGAAGCGTACAGATAATGGACTGACTAACTAAGAGCCAACGCCAAATATGGAACTAAAGAATAACTTATAAGCTCTGGTTAATGAGAAAGAAAGAACATTTATTCACTGCCAAATGAAAATATCACACACATAATTAATAATACATTCATCACAACATAACAAGCGAGTACTACACATATCATACATATAGCAATATTTTATCAATATATGATACGTGTGAGTTACATATCGTTCGGTGAGACGACCCACAGTGAAATGGGCAACGATTCAACATAATTTTCTGTCACTCTTCGTTTTTAAGTAGAAATCATAAGCAAGCAGCAAAAGGTAAAAAAGGAATAAAAATTTGTAGGTATCTAAGTTTCAAATTTTGGGACCACAAGTTAGAATCAAAACGGAACGTATTAAAATTGACGAATGCTACCAATGAATCGGTGGTCAATATAAAAATTACGTGTAAAGCAATAAAAGATATTGCGTTTGACCATAGTATAGCAGAAAATGTAGTTAAAGATTAGATATGTATATGTAATATAGTAATTTAGAAATAGTATAGAAATTTATTCGACACAAGTTCAAGCAATGGGGATGCGCGAGTTACTCACCTGCTAACCCTAGCCTATCTCTCTCGATGTACTAAACTGTAATAAACCCAAAAACCTGTCTATTTTTATGGTGATGTTTTCTGTGTAAGCATATTTAATTCATGTAAGACAATCTGCTTCACCGTATACCGTTTATGGCTTAAGCCGCGACGTTGTGGGTACAACTTCAACCCAATGTTCAGGACCGCGTGCAATCCCTGCATAATGCCCTTATAGCTATTGTTGGACTATGTTAATTTATCTAACCGTTAGTCTATGATTTAGGAATAGGTCCTATATACTTAGGCTCCGGTGCTATTTGATGAAAGTATGTAAATAACAGTATTGTCGGGATAATATAGGTAAACCTTCCCGCCTCGTCCATCTCTGACCTCTTCGTTGGCCTAGTGGCTCTCCATACAAGCCAACAGATATATTTATCTACTACATGCGCACCAGTTTATCCGTACACGGTTGTGTGTCTGCGTAAATTATTGTAGGGCGAGTAATGCACCCAGCACGCAAGCAGTCGATCGAGACAGTCGTGGCCGACGTTAAACTGTGAGGGGGAGATGAGTATCCTTTCTTTGGGTAGTAATATCTAGTATTGCCTGCCAGTAGGTTCTTTACTTTAAAAAAGTTACATACGAGACAAACTATTCAAAGCTTAATACGTACATGATCACGACGTCACTTGTTTACCATTATAACATTGTTACCTTGACCTTTCCTTACCAATCCCAAACATTAGTTAGAAAATCGAAATATCGTTCTTATAGTCGTTGCCCGCGACTTCATCCTCGTGGACAAGTTAACATCACAAATTATATATTTCCCGTAGGAATGAGATGTTTTTTCGGGATGAAAACTATCCTATATGCGTCCAGGACTTAACCTATGTGTGTGCCAAGTTTCATACCGATCCGTCCATCAGTGGTTGCAGCGTGATTGAGTAACAAACATCCAAACTTTCGCATTTATAATATTAGTGGGATGACACGTGATCTGTTAGGAAGTACAAAATGGCTTTGTAGTTCGACAGCTATTATCCGAAATGCTTACGGAGTACACCCGCTGGTACCAGATACGATGGCAAAATTAGTTTTACGCTGACACAAAATTATCATACTGCTGACTTTGCTGATACAACACTGATATTTAATGGTGGACTTCAGATTAAATATGTTCTTTAGAACTTTGATTGCTGACCATTACTTAATTATTTGACTTATAACCGAATGCTGACCTTTTGATGGTAAATAATTTAATCTTCTACCGGGGGGAGGATTCTAGTGCAGGATCTCTCTGAAAGAACCACCTTCTCACCTATTTCTGACAGCAATGCTAGTATTTTTGTGTTCCGTAGTTGAGCCAGTGTACACTGAGAAAAAATTGCTATTTTTAAGTCTACTGTCTAGAATAATAAAAGAAATAAATTCTTGGACACGCATTATTCTCCCCACCCCCACCCCCTACATACATACATTTGCACTTAATTTGCACCAATTATTTTTACGTACTTAATTATTTTTATTATATCTTTAATTTCTAAATAGCTTTCTTAGTTTATTCGTTTTGGTCTCATTTTGTTTTTTTATCTCGTGATCTGTTTTACTTTGTTATTGGCCTTATTATATTGTGATGTTTGAATTCCGTCTGTTTTGGCTGTTAAGTATTGTATTAATAAATAAAATTAAATAAATAAGTAGCTAACCGGAGCCTTTGTACCAATGAGAACGCAACTTGATACTTACTACGCATACTGTACGTACGTAAATACGTAATTTAGATGTCACCTACTTAATAATGTGTCCGGCTACTGATAAATCAGTTGTAGGCAACACCAGTTATAATGGGGGCGGCTACTTACCTAATAGTGGTATATTTTTATCCTTATATAAGTAGGAGTGTTTCTTATGTAAGTAGCATCTTTTAGTGCCATTATAGGGACACGAGGCAATCCTACTAATATTATAAACGCGAGAGTTTGTAAGTATTGATGGATGTTTTTTACCCTTTCACGTAAAATCTAATGAATGGATTTTAATGAAACTTTACAATAATACAGCTTACACATCAGAATAACACATAGGCTAATATTTATAAAGATATTGTGTGAATTGTCCAAAATATCAAGTAAGTATGAAAAAATCTACCATCTGCGAGCTATTCTGGCGTGCGCTGCCAAAACCGCTAGAGTTACACATATGTAATGTATGATGGAAATGTTTATCTTAAATAGTCCTACAAAAAAGCTACTCGAAATACTAATCGAGCGCAGACGAAGTCGCGGGCACCAGCTAGTCTAATATAGTTCTTCAGGTAGCTAGCTCACTTGTAGTCTTTAGGCTGCAGGTGTATGTGCGACGGATGACCGCTCACGCTGTCTATCCATTTGCTTCTTCTGATAGCTAAAGAAAGGTAACAAAATGAAACTGCATAGTAAGGGCCGCCCCCTGGCTTTACGGACCCAAAGTCTGCATATGAATAACTGAGATTGGGCGGAAGAGAACAAAATATCAGGTTTAGTGGTGCATCTTGGGAGGCGTTTGTCCAGCAGTGGACTGGTACAGGTAGGGCGATGATGATGAAATAGAGCTGAACTTCAAGCGTTGGTCCTTTTGTCGTGTCAAAAATAACTTCTAGAAACAAAAGTCGATTCTATGCAAAACTTTGTACAGTGCTCAAAAAGTTAGAGTAACTTCTCCAGCACTGTACATTATAGGTACAAATTACAAACCAATTGAGTATTTAGACGTGGCTTATAATTGTGTTACTGGACTTGACCCAAACAGAGTTACTGAATTATTTCTTCGTAAAACATTTTTAAACAGATTCCGTCCTTGCTTTCAAACAATTAATAGCAAACGAAATTATCGTAGCATTCTCTTAAGGGCGAGCGTCCGCTCCCAGAAATCTACCACACAGTGAAAAACTTTATTACATTAAACCGTCCTGAAAGCCTTAATTTTGTTATGATTAAGTTGTTTACACAAACCAGTGCAATAGGTTTTGTACTATATAGTTATTTTTCTTAAATAGTTTTACACAATGTACGGCAGTTTTTTAAATCTTTTTGTTAGTATGTTTAAAGAACACCTAACCATTGTTAGGAAAATGTGGTTTCAGTTAAGTTTGATAAAAATATGATATGTTATACATCTTGGTCTCCTGATCGAATCTGTATGGGTACCAACAGCTACCGAAACTAAAACTCCCGAGTTTTGATCGATTGTATATATATATATATATATATAACTAATTTATCGCTAATCCAAAAAAAAAGTCATGCAGTTGCAATGTCCTTTGCATTTCCGCAGCTAAGGCTTCTCTACGGGAATCCACGTGGGCAGATCAAAGGAGTTGATATCCTTTGATCTGAGAGACAGTCCGTCAGTGCTCTAGGGCACAACCCACAGCTTTACTCCGTTAAAGCGTGGTCTCCATGTCTGTATTGGTCCTAGACACTTGACATTGACAAAATCCAAAGAAAGGCCATTTTAGAATGAAAAAGAAGATCTTTCTCCAATATTACTTACACTTTGCTAGTGACTAAATTGGGCCGTTCCCAGTAGTCCTACCAATTAGATTAATCTATTTGGTAATTCCTAGTAAAATTCCCAGTAGTACAACGGGTAATTACCCGTTGTACTACTGGGAATTTTCGTCCAAATAGAATTTTTATCGAAATTGTTCGATATTAATGAATAGTTAACTAAATAATTAATTCCGAAGAGATTTATAGTCAATTCGAGGTAACTTCATGGTAATTTTGTATTTCGCGACAGTAGGTAACCGTTTTAAGACATGACTCTGCAAAACTATTAAACTGTTCATTCATTCATGGTTTTCATGAATGAGTTGGCAAAAGTAGGTCATGGACAAACTGTATTATATTTCATTCAATCAACATAGTACCTGTGTCTGAACGATTATGTTAGTTTTGGATTCTTTGAATCTAAAAACCTACATTAGGGTTATGGCAGGAATTCCTTTGTAAACCATTTCTTGATAGCGTTACTTTCGTATGAAAAGAATACATTAAGTAGGACGCCGTAATGAAAATAATATACAGGTTGTAACAACTAAATAAATATAATTCTCATATACCTAAACATTTAGACATTTATTTATTAAAAAAAAATAAGATTACAGATTTTAAATAATCCATTGATACATACACTTGGAATAGCAAACTAGGATTTTCTCATGTGCTATGGAAACTAGACAATGACAGGGCAATTTTACAATTTAATATCCAGATCGAGACCAACTTGTACAGAGTTATCTGTCCCTACAGGAAATCGAACCCACAACCTCTAGCACCAACAACCAGTAGTGCTTGTACCTGAAAACTAATTTATCGAATACTCGAATTTTTTTGTCTACAATTTTTCAAAATTAGTGATAAATTTCAAATCTCGGAATAACATTATCATCATATAGAACAAAGGATGTTCACTATTCAATACTGAAAGTCTTTGTAATAATGTCAAGTCCGATATTATGTAATACTATTTATTGCATCAATGTTATATTGGAGGGGGGGGGGGGGGGGGGGAGTTGCCCGGTATTTGCGTTAATGCTCTTTCCCCCGCAAGTTATATTGTATTTTTTTATTTGTTGTACTTGATTCTCTTCCACCACATTTAGGCCTTTGGCATCGGACTGCTCGATCATATTTCTTTCTTCACGCTTCAGGCTGCTTCTAATTTTGTGCCAGAAGACCCATTACATATAGAAGGATCAACTGAAATTGAAACGCAGTTTACAAAAATATGCTATGTATTAGGAACAGTTTTACCATAAAACCGTTTCGAGTATTGTCGTAAACAAGTTGGTCTATCGCCAAAAATGGGACATTTGTATCGATTATTTTAACAACCCAGCTGATACTCTCGCTGCTACGTAAACTCGATGGCGTCATACACACACACGCTACGCCATCTATTTACGCATGTATTTTTGGTGTAAATATTATTACCACACCGTCCATCCATCTCACCTTTACTATATTTATAGCTACAGCTCAGTATTTGCGACTGTATTTGACCGCCTCGTTGGACTCTAGAGCCAGAGGTCGTGGGTTCGAGTCCCACTGGGAACAGACAACTTTGTACAAGTCAGTATCGGTCTGGATGTTATATTTGTGAATTGTCCAATCCTTGTTTAATTCCCGTAGCACAGGAGGAAATCCTAGTTTGGGATCAGACAAGTGTATGTAATATGTAATATTTATTTCATCATCATCAGGTTATTTTTGTCTTCACTGCAGGAGCACAACCCTCTCTCATCAGCCGGAGACAGACGGAGGATTTGGCCTACACTCCCCGCGCTGGCCAGACGGGTTGGGGAGGCCTGACTGATGTTTTATAATGTATTCCCTTAGTCACCTTGTACGACATCCACGGGAAGAGTTGGAGTGGTCCTATTCTACTCTACCGGAAACCACACGGCGATATATAAATATTTATTTATTTATTATTGTTTAAAGTGCATGGGAGACCAAGTTAAAGGGTTTTGGGGAATGAAGTGCGGTGGGGTGGGAGGAAATATCAAACCATGGAACACCTAATATCATACTTCTAATTGAACTGCCATATTTAGTAACTGGCACATTCCTGGGACGGTCCTTTAACTGTAACATCTGTTTCAATACAAATGACACACGAAAACATACATTTGCGTCGAGGAAACAAAATAAACAATAGATGGTGTTCCGAAGTGGACTCCAAGTTAACGTGGTAATACAAACTGGTTTTTGGGGCAATTATCTCGTTTGTGTACATGGTTATTTGGTTTCTGATACAATTAGTATTGGTTTTCGAATGCCATTTTATTTGAAATGGGAGATGCCAAACGTTTATATATATCATATAAGTAAATAAAGAAATAACTCAGACATTCCCACCAACTATCCAGTCCCAAACTAGGCAGAGTCTGTGCTATGGTTACTAGATAACGGATACACATACTTAAATAAATATATAAACATCCAAGACTTGGCGACCTCCGTGGTTAGACTTAAGTAGTTAGAGAGTTCATATTGGCTTTGTATATACAAGTTTATACATAATGCTTACGCCTTGGTTCCAGAGGGGTAGGCAGAGAAGATGTATCGCCACATTGCGCGATCCTAACACACCTCACTAGCCTCATTTACAAACATTCATCAACCTTATCATGTACCTCCTTTCCTTTTCACTGAGGACCCCAGCCTTTTGTGGACTTTACCAATATGATCCTTGAACGTCTTCCTAGGACGATCTAGATTGGCTTTGTAGTTCAATGGATATATTTATACCTCATAAAACATCAATCAGGCCTCATAAATACATATAAATACATTATAAAACATCAATCAGGCCTCCCCAACCCGTCTGGCCAGCGCGGGGAGTGTAGGCCAAATCCTCCGTCTGTCTCCGGCAGATGAGAGAGGGTTGTGCTCCTGCAGTGGAGACAAAAATAACCTGATGATAATGATTATGATTTATACCTCATACCATGAAACACTTTGAGGTGAAACTATGAGCTACGAAAAATTATTTTGCTTCATGGTATGAGGTGTAGGACCCAATGAACGTGGTAGTTTTATATTCCAGAAACCACTACGAAACATTAGAATCTCAGACTAAAATCTAAGATTAGAATAGTTTAATTACAATTACTAAAAAAACCTTTCAGATTATGTTAATCTAATAATTTTTTGATGACATAATACTCCCCTTTTGGTACTGGAAAGCCTTTTCTTGTCACACCCTTGTCATTGGTTAAATTGTATAATTGTAGCAACAGAAAATAAATAAATGGTAAGCCACGATGCACTTACTTTCTCGCTGAACGGAAGTAGGTATTATATTTCCTATGACAGAAGTGTTTCTATACCCTTGTTTATAGCAAATCTTTCTTGTTCGTACACTGTCACTTTACAAAGTTATTCAAAATCCGTTCGGTAGTTTAAGCGTGATACGTACAAACAGAAAAACAAACAAACAAACAAGAATTTTAAAAAAAATCTATCATGTTCAGTTACTTTAAGTCGCCCTGGTCGGTTTTTCCGAATATATTCAATGTACAGACTTTTTGCATTTACGATTATATTATATGTATATATATCACATATGTAGTTGGAGTGTACATATTGGCTTTGTACATATATAATGCTCACGCCTTGGTTCCAGAGGGGTATGCAGAGATGGTATATCGCCACTTTGCGCGTTTCTGACACACCTCACTAGCTAATATCGCTTGAAGTGATATCTTTATAAAAATATATAAGAAAGGCATAGCAACAGAGTATATAACGTACAAAATAAATAAATGTGCATATTATTATATGTATAACTTATTTATCATTAATATACTATTAATATATATAATTAATGTTTAATGAACAAAATTAAACTGCCGTGTGGTTCCCGGCTTAGAACAGGGCCACCCCCAATCTTCCCGTGGGTGTCGTCTTGACCACTAATGTACTGCACTAGCGTTCTACTGTGTATATTAAGATCATTACTGCGATCACCAATCCGCCTGCCAAGCGTGGTGATTATGGCAA
This sequence comes from Esperia sulphurella, assembly GCA_947086405.1. Classification (NCBI taxonomy): domain Eukaryota; kingdom Metazoa; phylum Arthropoda; class Insecta; order Lepidoptera; family Oecophoridae; genus Esperia; species Esperia sulphurella. The sequence continues at coordinate 3,247,547 of OX352261.1, forward strand.
ATCCCCAAATGGACAGCCCACCAAAAGTAATATTCTATTGGGGAGGCTTATGTTTAGCAGTGGACGTATTTCGGCTGATGGATGATGAATGAACAAAATAGGAATATTTTCTTGTATCATCATCATCATTATCATCAGGTTATTTTTGTCTCCACTGCATGAGCATAACCCTCTCTCATCTGCCGGAGACAGTCGGAGGATTTGGCCTACACTCCCCGCGCTGGCCAGACGGGTTGGGGAGGCCTGATTGATGTTGTATAATGTATTCCCTCAGTCGCCTTGTACGACATCCACGGGAAGAGTTGGAGTGGTCCTATTCTACTCTACTGGAAACCACACGGCAATCAACTTTTTCTTGTATGTTAGGTACCAATTGAATGTTGGATGAAAGTTCCCCAGTGAACGCCACCACACCCGGTCCTCCGCCCTTAATATCCAGTTGCTTCCGGCAACCTTCTTCGGGTTGTCGGTCCTCCTGGCGGCGGCAAAAATAAATGAAAGCAATATGTTTGTTGCAGGTGGTTGCTCTGCGTTCGGACACTCGTGTTTCGGCGGGCACGGCAAGAGATCTGGTGACACCTCTGCCATGGACGTAAGTGAATATGTAAGTATTACAGAAGGTAACACTGATAAATATGTATTTTAAGTCAATAATAAGTGGAAATGTGATCCCCATCGACTTGTTAAATTCAATTCATCATCATCATATCAGCCCTCAGACAGCATCAGCCCCCAGCAGACGTCCATTGCTGGACATAGGCATTCCCCAATGAACGCCACCACACCGGTCCTCTGCCCTCCGCACGCAACCGCTTCCGGCCACCTGCTTCAGGTCGTCGGTCGGTTCATCTGGCGGCGGGACATGGTGGCGGTGACGTGCGCAGTGTGGAACGCCCCCTGGCTAGAAGCAGCGACGATCTGCGTAAGGCGGCTGGCAGAGACTGGATAAGATGAAGCGAGGATCGGGTACAATGGCGCATCTTGGGAGAGGCCTATGTCCAGCAGTGGACTGATTCAGGGTGATGATGATTGATTATTCCTACTCTTATACTTAGAGGTTACTCAAATGACGTAAGTTACAAGAAAAGATTTATAAATGTCCCCAGAACACGACCACAAGCTAGGATCTGGTTGATATGAAATTGTACCGTCAAATTACTAAAAAAAAATTACGAGGTTATAAGTTTCGGAGTTTGATTCAGTACTCTAGTATATATTATCTTTGATTCAATGAAAGAGGAAGTTAACCACTTCAGGATGTCAAAAAATAGTCGATTAAATTTTGAATTGAAAGTTACATAATATGAAAAAAAAAAGTTTAGAACTATGTTATATGATTGGTTTCGTCATATGCAGCCCACAAACCCGGACATGCTGAGGAGGGGTCAACTGGGGCAGGAGGAAACCCCCCCTCACCCCGTCTACCCGCACTCCGGCTACAACGGACTCCTCTCTTCCGGCGACGATATCATACCTGTTAGAGATGGAGGTAACTCGTTTTTTAAGCAGGTTATATGGATTAAAAATCTCGCATTAGACAATCATTTGCTTACCAAGAATTTTTATTCTAGTTGACTCAGTTGTGGTTTTCATCATCATCATCATCATCAGGTTATTTTTGTCTCAACTGCAGGAGCATAACCCTCTCTCATCTGCCGGAGACAGACGGAGGATTTGGCCTACACTCCCCGCGCTGGCCAGACGGGTTGGGGAGACCTGATTGATGTTTTATAATGTATTCCTTTAGTCGCCTTGTACGACATCCACGGGAAGAGTTAGAGTGGTCCTATTCTACTCTACAGGAAACCACACGGCCTGTCATTGTTGTCATGCCACAGAGTTGTCATTTTATCTCATTTATATTTTAAAAAGAACGCAATATAAGTAAATTTTTTCAGGAAAATAAATAGAAGAGATAAACATGATTTTGGTTTGAAAGAGTCCGACGTAACTCGGATAAGGGAGGAGAAATTATACGTGCAAGGAAACTTCTATAGATTAGGTGTAACTGCGGCCACGCAGTGATTGATGTGCGGGTTTTCTTAAATTTATTTCATTTTCGACAAAACTAAAAAAAAAACATTTAAAGCCACGTCTCCAATGCCCCACTGATGCCCGCATACTTTGTTATATTAAGGTCATTATTCAGGCCGACGACGGTAACATCGATCGGCATTACAATTTACTTCACATCAACGGCTTATAATTTTATGATTTACTATCAATATGGCCAGCTGTAATGTTGAGCTACACAAACGCACGCATTCGTAATATATGGCGGTTAACTGACAGGGGTTGCACCTCGCCGCGTCACTCTAATACGAGAGGTCGATGCGATCGAGCACGGCGGCTAAGACGTCCGCCGCTGCTCGATGCTGCGGGCGCTATATCTCCCATACAAAACACGCAGTTTGTACATATGCACGCTATAGTGCAGTTTAACCCTAGTAAGACAAGATAACTTAAATCCAATGTATTTTCGACGCAGGCGCATACGATCGGGACGACACTGCCGCCAGAGAGGTAATGAAGTTCAAACTCCGCAACATCGTCAAACACTGGGTGAGTAAACCTAACCCTCTCTGGCCAGTGCAAACACTACCTTACACTTGACTGGAGTTACAGAATAGCTGACAGTACTCAGGAATAATTAGTTAAAGCCTCTTTATGAGTCCTGGGACGAAATTTAGAACGTTACGTAATGTAGATAGAAGCCTAGAGAAATTAATACTCTGTTTTGTGATTGTCGATCGACCTCATGAACGTATAAGAGGGATGTTTTTTACTATTTAGGAAATATGCACAATAAAGAACTTTTAGTTTTGCCGGTTTATTTTCATTTTTACTTAGCAGGCTAGTTGTCACTACTACTATCTGTAAAATCCTACCAATATTATAAATGCGAAAGTTTGGAAGTTTGTTACTCAATCACGCTTCAACCACTGGACGGATCGGGATGAAACTTAGCACACATATAGGTTAGGTCCTGGAATAGGACATAGGATAGTACTTATATAAAAATTTGTGATGTTAATTTGTCCATGCGGACGAAGTCGCGGGCAACAGCTAGTTTGTATATAAGTATAATATGTTTGAAAATATATCCTGAACATATATGTGTCTCATACGTTCATTATTATAATTATGGTACATTTATATACTTAGTTCCAAAATTACATCGCTGTTTAAAATACTGATTCCAAATTAGCAACAGAAGGGGATTCACATCGGTGTGGGTTCCAGCGTTTCCGCTTTCTAAATCCCCCTTTCTACCTAAAAATCACCCGATTAGCAAATAAACCTCAAATTGCTTTGAAAGAGGCTCTAGTCCAGCGGTGGACTTCGAATATGCTGTTCATGATGATGATAAATGGACTAGTACCTAATCAACGAAATGGGGCCATCATTACCAGCCAGTGCTATCATTAACTGAACATACAGATCCATTAATCGTTGCTTTTAACGTGATAATAACGATGGATTATTTTTTTACAGATGGATACATACAGGCGGTCACAGAACGAAGACGGATATATCACGGAAAATATGTAAAATAAAATAAAAAAAACTATTAAATTGTCCATTCCAACCTTCAGATATCGATACATAGGAAGAATCTTCAATTTCTCAGAGTGATTCCAGAATATTTCTACGAATGTTACATAAGAGAAGTTTTGACATAAAACGAAAGAAGTTACTGTGGGTCTGTTTCTGGAAAAATATATTATGACTAAACTATATTATAATAACTCACATATTTTAAAAGTTGTAAAACTATATACAATTATAAGAAAAACAGTTAAAAAGTAATATTTATATAGTACACCATGTTTTAATCAATATTTTCAATATCTTGGACTAGTACCTATACTATGTAAAAAGATCAAGTAGGAAACTATAAAAGATTGGGTAATGTCGTGTGTAAACATCTTTTATCGTGATGTCACATTTCTTGTCGGACGTGATAAATGTTTTGGTGATAAATATTTGTATAATAAAATTGTTTCTGGTTATAAATATATCTATATACTATGGAATCCTTCAAATTATTCTAACCTGAGATTTGGTCATATTGCGCCTAAAGACGTTTACACATTCAACGAAATGCAATAAGGCTTTATTGTTTTTATCTATTGTAGGAATATAACATAAATTTTCTTGTCAATTATAAACAGTGTCATTTTTTAATATAAATGTTTGTAGATATTGAAATTCACTTACGAATGTTAAGAACTAAATCTATTTTTGTGAAAAGGCTGGAATTTTCAGTTACAATATTAATTTAATGGTATATATGTAAACATGTTTTATATATGCTTGTAAAATAAATGCTTTTAAAAATATTAGTTACGACTGTAACGAATTTTTTGAAGTAACTATTATTTTTGTGCTGGTACCTGAGTATATATTTCTTTGGATTGTTATTAGTGAATATCAAATGTAAGGGAGAAAATTACAAAAAAAATATTTCTGAATACAGTACGTCTACATAAGTTTACCATCAAAATATAAATAAACAATTTATTAAACAGTAGAAAAGTGACTGTCTCTAATAAAAATAAGAAAGTTTTGTGTATACTTACATAAATAAATGGTTAGATACAATATCTATGTCGTTTGTGTTTTCATTCTACATTCTACATTGGCGACCGCCCGTGACTGCGTCTCAAACAATCTGAGTCAGATTGATGAAATTAAGTGAAATTCGACTTTGTTGAGCTGGATTGACGCACCCAACCAAAGTGCAAATGGGTTAATCCAACTATAGTCCTCCTGTTAGTTCTACGATAGAACAACATGGACAAAAAAACGTCCAATTAGTTCTACTGCGCAGTATGACATATTGGAATCGAGTAAATTTAATAGGTAAATGCCTTGCAAGTAATTTATACCATATTGGTGTACAGTTTAATAAATTAGTGTGTGCTTTCAGAATTGTTTACTTAGCGGTTCTCACACTTTTTATCATCAATATATGGTAAATATAATAATTTCGTGTCGACTTGCGTTGCGTTGCGTACAATCTTGAGAAGTCCTGCGTACCACAGTTAGAGAACTCCTCGTTTGCTTGCTTGAAGCATTACATTAAAGATCGTTAAACCTGGATTTGTTCTTGTTTTAGGCGAAATCAAGTAAAAGTTACGTGCAATCAACTATAACTGATGGATAATTAGTGTTATACCCGCTAATAAAGGTATTTCGCTACTCAGCCATTAATTTTCTATATTTAATATGTTTTGTACTTATCTTAATGTTTCGTTATAAATGAAGAAGGGTATAAAAGAACAAAAGAACTTTGTGCTTTGTTTACGTTACAAGATTAGCAACTATTAACTCAATAGCATGCGATCATGAATGCTATATTATACTAACATTATCTATCATCATCTTCATTCTGCTAAATCGGTCAGATAAGCAGATGTCCAAGAAACTTCGCTAATTGATAGTATATTTACATTCTGCATGCCTGTGCCGTCTGACTCCAAAAAGTGTAACTTGTGACTCCGTGAATATCCACGGTCCAATGCTATATTTATATGGATATTACGCTTTCGCACGAAGCGTTTTGCTTCCTCGTTCATAATGCGAACTGCTAAGGAATGGAACTCACTACCAGCTTGGGTATTTCCGGACAAGTACAATCTGGATCTTTTTAAAGAAAGAGTGAATAGACATCTTGTGGGTAAGCGCGCTCCACCTTAGGCCTCATCATGACTTACCATCAGGTGAGATTGGGGTCAAGCGCAAACCCATCAATGATAAAAAAGCGGCCAAGTGCGAGTCGGACTCGCCCATGAAGGGTTCCGTACCAGCAAGTAACATAATATAAAAGTTATAGTAGTTCGTTGTAACTTTGATCGATGTTTTAATAATATTATTGTGGTTTACGATTTATGACGTATTAAAAAAAAACTACTTACTAGATCTTGTTCAAACCAATTTTAAGTGGAAGTTTGCATGGCAATGTACATCATATATTTTTTTTAGTTTTATCATTCCTTTATTTTAGAAGTTACAGGGGGGGGGACACACATTTTACAACTTTGGAAGATTCTCTCGCGCAAACTATTCAGTTTAGAAAAAAATGATATTAGAAACCTTAATATCATTTTTGAAGACCTATCCATAGATACCCCACACGTATGGGTTTGATGAAAAAAAAATTTTTGAGTTTTAGTTCTAAGTATGGGGACCCCCAAAATTTTTGATTTTTTTTCTATTTTTGTATGAAAATCTTAATGCGGTTCACAGAATACATCTACTTACCAAGTTTCAACAATATAGTTCTTATAGTTTCGGAATAAAGTGGCTGTGACATACGGACGGACAGACAGACAGACAGACAGACAGACAGACATGACGAATCCATAAGGGTTCCGTTTTTGCCATTTGGCTACGGAACCCTAAAAAGGCTAAAGATTACTCACAATATATGGGCCATATGACACACTACGAGGTCATTACGACGGTCGCTTACCTCATTCGTAAGTCATACATAAGATCATAGAAATGAATGAGTAGAATGGTGAAGTAAGCGTAACACGCGTGGCAACAACTGTCAAACGCTTACTTGTTTCGGGCCGAGTCAAGGTCGGGTAAACACCGACAAAAACATCTGAAAAAGTGCCCGTTTTCAAACTGCATAACTGTATCTCCTCACTAGAAACGTGACCACGAGGCAAAAGAAGTGCGCGGGAGGGGCTCGCTGTGTAGGAAAATCGATTCACGCGAGACTGAAGTAAACCCTTCTATCTATTGTAACAAATATTTACAGACTACAACCTACACTGAAAAAAATTGTAGTCAACTACAATTTCTTTTGGTTGGTTTGGTATATACCGCGTAGGTGGGACGCCTCGACCAGATGGACCGACGACCTGAAGAAGGTGGCCGGAAGCGGTTGGAAGCGGAAATAGGCGGACCGAGTGTAGTGACGTTCATTGGGTAAGTTCTATGTGCAGTAGTGGACGTCTAAAGGCTGATGATGATACATATAGCTATTCTACCTAAAGTAATCATTTTTAAGATCGTTTGAAAAATGATCGTTGTGCCTCAAGCCGATTTTGTGGACTTCACATACGCCGTAGAATTTCTTCTTTGGTATATGCAGGTTTCCTTACGGTGTCCGCCTTCACCGAAAAGCTAGTGGTATTATAAATACACCGCACTTAAGTTTCGAATAACTCGATGATATGGGCGGGGTTTGAACCCCCATCTTTATGAACGTGAAGCGAGTGCACAATCAACTAGGCTACCACGGCTCTACTTGTTCACTAAATGATAAATGCAGATTATGGGTACCATATCTCTATGTACATTACACTTTAAGAAACCGGTTCCTCTGCCCAAGCATCAATACAAAAATATATAGATAGTTTGAAACCTCGATAAAATAGAATGAAAAGTGGCTTTTCAATTGTTTTGCTATGAGATTCCGCAACCTGTTAACATCACAGATTATTATGTATTTCCCGTAGGAATGAGATGTTTTTCGAGATTAAAACTATCCTATGTCCTATTCCAGGATCTAACCTATATGTGTGCCAAGTTTCATCCCGATCCGTCCAGTGGTTGAAGCGTGATTGAGTAACAAATATACAAATATCCAAACATCGAAACTTTTTATAATATTAAAGGGATTATTATTTGTAATTGTTATTCGACTTCTTGGTACAGATGAGTTTAATGTACTTCTAAGCAGATATAGCTGGCAAGCTCTGATTCTAATGTCACTATTACTATATAATGGAGTCTCAAAATTAATTTTGCTAATGTGGTAACCTGTTCGCTGACGTTCCAAATTTTGCGGTAATCTTGTTAAAAGTTGATCATATTATTACTGGAGGGTTCGTGTTAACAAATTCACAAACCAGAACACGAAAAGTTATGTGTGTTGGGTCTAACTAAGTACACACGAGCCATCAGTGAATTGTACGTAGAACTTGTGTATAACGTAAGGGCGCATGTTGTTTATAATTATAACCGAGTTCAGGAATTTTCCTAGCGCATAGTAATTAATATACATAGGTATTGAACATTGTAGACCAGACTATGTTTCAAACAAAGTTGTCGGTTCCCGATGAGAATAAGATGCGTGAATATTCGAGCGTTACAACCGCCGCCGTCATTATTATATTCTTTATTGCACATAAATTTTACAAAAAAGGCTGTCCGAGCATCTCGGACTTTATAAAACAGTAATTCAAACGGCCCGCCAATTTGTGGCAACAATGGCAGCGAGCTGTCATTGGACACGCGCTCTGCGCCGATTGGTTCTCGGCGGCGCGCAATACGCATGCGCGCGGAAAGCATGATGGCCGCAGGACAGCAAGGTCTCGAGGCAGCTTTCGGTCGGTTCGGCGGTAAACATCAGTTCGGCTGTATTATCATTGACTTTAATTAAGAACAGAACTCAGAAGTGTTGTTGGTGATCCTGGTGCACCAGGGAAAGTGACGGGGAAGTGAAGCTGCTGTAGTGCCAGACTATCAGCGGTGTCCACGGCGTACTCCACGAAGAGGCAGGTACGTGAATTCCTGGTTTGTGGGTTTTAGATGCTCGGCAGGCTTGGGGTTTAACATCATATCGGACAGACAGACTGACCAGCACGATTTACGACATAAAAATAAAATACTTATACAGTCCACTTTCAAAACTCCCACTGAGTTATTGAACATAACTTGGTCCATTCGACCTCGGATTCGGTTTTAATTGTATTATTTCGGTATTTTGGTGTATTTTCGGATATTATACTTACTTATTATTAACGTGTCATTCGGTATTTTCTCGGTTATTCGGTAATTTTTGTAATTTTTTGCAAGAACGTACATGTTCTCGCTTAGGTCAATGACCTTACTCTCGGCTCGGTTTAAATTCGGTGTTTTTTGTATTTTTTATACTACAATCTAACTATCATATGCAGAACACTAAATTTAGCATAATTTCGGTGTTTGAACAACAAAATATCATTACATACTCGTAAAATTTCGATTTTTATATAGTAAGCACGCAGTCTTTACATTCGTTCATTCATTGCAGTCTAGAAACTACAAAATGGCGAAAATTCATGCAGTAAAATTCAAAATAGAATACGAGTGGTTCACAGATACTGTAGAAATGATTCGGTCTAAGGATTATAGTTCAGGAGTTTTAACTGCGCGTTTGAGAAAATTGGAAGATCATTACGAAAAGTTAAATATAGCGTATGAAAGTATATTAAACGCGATTTCGGATGAAAAAAATATTGCACAATACGGAGAGCAATATAAGCAGGCCGATATTTGTTACAATGAGTTGGATGCTGTTTCAACTAAATTCCCTAGTCGGGACGGTGGATATGAAACGACGGAAAGTGCCTCGCACTCTAGGCTACCAGTTTTGAATTTACCGCGTTTTTATGGTGATACGTTTGAATGGTACAGCTTCATAAGCTTATACAATTCCTTGGTACTCTTGAGGAAAGATTTGTCGAAAACAGAAAAGTACCATTATTTATTTTCACATCTTCATAAGGAACCGCTTACACTTATCCAGCATTTACCCATGACAGATGAGTCACTTGATACCGCATTAGAGATTTTAAAATCACGTTATGAAAACAAACGCATGTTGGTCGACCGCCATATTTCACGTGTTTTGAACTTACCGGTGTTATCGAACACACGTAACTTACGTATTGACATTTTAAACCCAATACTTGAAAGCACGCGCTCTCTAAAGAATTTAGGTATTCCAGTTGATGCATGGAGCTACATGCTCTTATACATCAGTCTGTCAAAACTACCCAACGAAACGAAAACGCGTTTTGAGCAATTACACGGCGGTATTAAAACGGAACTTCCAAAATTTAATGATTTTATTGACTTCTTACAAAATGAATGTCATTTAATTGACACGGCTACTTATTCGGACACGTTACACTTTAATAGAAACGATCGTAACATAAAGGTAGATCGTAATGTTCGTACTGATCGTAATTTTTTGCCACCTCGCAGTGGGCAAACTGTACCGCAGCTACAGTCGCGTAATAAGACGCACGCTAGTCGCGGGTGCATCTTTTGTTCGGGGAGCACTCATATTATAAACGAGTGTTTTAAATTCAACAATCTGACACGGGATGATCGACGCCAGTGGGTGAAGTCTAACAGTTTGTGTTTTCGGTGTTTCGGTAATCATGCGGCAGTTTCATGTGATAAAAATGTGGCTTGCGCGCTTTGTGGCAACAAAGGTCACAATAAATTGATTTGTACTGTGACAGTGGCTCGGGATGCCGCACCTATAAATAATTACGGCAAGGTAAATAATTACGGGACTGACGGAAATTTTAGGCGTCACGTGTCCGTAGGTATTATGGACAGTCAGTCACAATCCGATTACTATCACCACAACGATAGTGTGAACGCACCAAATGATCGGTGCGCATCATTTGAGCGTAACGACTATAGCAACTCGTATAGTGGCGTTGCTGGGGAAGAGTCGCGCGCGCGTTGTTTCCCGCCGTCGAGCGCCGCGTCGCAGCCGCCCGCGCACCCCGCGCACCACGCGCACCCCGCGCGTAGCGATGGTTTGCGCCACCAACAGCGCCCGACAATGTCGTCCCCGTCTGTTTACGCGGGCGATAAAAATCAAACTTTTTCGGAATAGCAATTAATGAACAGTAATGTCGCTTCGGGTTCCGTTCCAAAACTTTTAGAGAATGTTTTATTACCTACAGTCATTGTTTACGTAGAATCGTCAGTAGGTGAATTTATCCCTTGCAGGGCTTTATTAGATTTCGGTTCACAGGTTACGGTTATAAGAAGCGACTTTGCGAATTCGCTTGGATTAAAGCGACACTACTGTTCCATACCTATATCGGGCATCGGCGGATGCAATACAAAACTGAGCGACAATATGGTTGTTATTAATTTTCGGTCAAATAATTTGGATTCACTATTAACAACTTCGGCGGTTGTTCTTAAAACACCGACCACTTATGTTGCAAATCGGCTCGGTATTTCGGATAAATTACGGTTTTCGGATGACGGATTTTGTCACTTAACAAAAGTGGATATTATTTTCGGTTGTGACATTTTAGGTGAAATTGTGCAAAGTGATAAGGTAACTCTTCGGCAAGGAGGGCCTTATGCCTTGGACACAATTTTTGATTTTTCGGTTTTCGGTCCGGTTAACGGAAATAACTCCGTTTTGACTTCAAATAAAACTTCGGTTTCGGGTTTGCCATCGGATTTGGCTTCGAATATTAGTTCGGTTTCGGTTTTACCTTCGGTTTCACACTCGGTTTTGCCATCGGACTTGGCTTCAAATATTAGTTCGGTTTCGGGTTTACCTTCGGTTTCGGCTTCACATTCGGTTTTACCTTCGGTTTCGGTTTCACATTCGGTTTTACCTTCGGTTTCGGTTTCACACTCGGTTTTGCCTTCGGTTTCGGTTATTTCGGCGGGTTCTAATTTGAACAAAATTGCAGCGGATCTGCATTCGGATACACTTTCGGTTTTCAATTCGGATATTTTAAATAAAAATCGGTTAGATTTAGTTTCGGTTTCGGACTCGCATTCGGCTGTGACTACACAGTTGCAGAGTAATTTCGTTCCATTCTCGGGAAATACGCTTTTAGAAGCTGTCGAGCGCTTCTGGGCGTCGGAAGAGCCTCCTTCAGATGTTATTAAAGATCCTTCGGACATAGAGGCCGAACAATTGTTTGTAGAAACGACTACGCGTTGTTCAGATGGAAAATACATGGTTCGGTTACCATTGCTACCATCACGTCCTCAACTAGGTAGCTCGATGTATTCGGCGGTTAGGAGATTTAAGGCGCTGGAAAAACGGTTCCAGACCCAACCAGAACTTCGGGAAAAATATGTCAATTTTATAAACGAATATATTGATCTCGGACACATGCAAAAATCGGATTTTAATATCGCATCAGGTGAAGAGCATTATGTTTTGCCGCATCACGGCGTATTTAAGAAATCGGGTGATACCAGTAAGATCCGTGTTGTATTTGACGGCAGCGGAAAAACGTCTAATGGCGTTGCTTTAAATGATTGTCTTTTTTCCGGTGAAAAATTGCAAACTGATATTACAAAAATTATCTTACATTTTCGGTTTCCCCAGTTCGTATTTACGACTGATATAAAGATGATGTTTCGTCAGACGTGGATACATCCCGACGATCGTAAATATCAATTAATACTGTGGAGGGAAAAAACTTCGGATCCTATCAAAGTTTACGAACTTACTACAAATACCTACGGCCTCAAATCGAGTCCTTTTGTTTCTATTCGATGCCTTAAACAGTTGGCTAGTGATGAAGGTGATCGGTATCCAAAAGCAGCCAATATTGTACGGCACACGGCTTATGTTGATGATTTGAGTGGCGGAGGGGACACGCTAGAAGAAGCAATGGCGGTTAGAAACGAACTCATCGCTATGATGAACACGGCAGGTTATGAGCTGCGCAAGTGGTCAGCCAACGACACTAGACTTATAGCAGATCTGCCCCATGAACATTGTGAGGTCGGTCCTAACTTTGATCATGAGGATAAATTCGGTTGCATAAAACTACTCGGTATTCGGTGGATACCCCAAACCGACACATTTAATTATGATATTAACGTACCTCTGGAACAAAAGGTAACTCGGCGAATAATATTGTCATCCTTAGCCAAATTGTTTGATCCTCTTGGTTGGATTTGCCCAGTGGTATTTCGCGCAAAATTGTTATTGCAGTCTCTACTTAGTAACAGTGACAAAACGGTCGAGTGGGACGCTCCAGCTCCTGTCGATCTCGCTAAAAAGTGGCAGGAATTTCTTTCGGACTTACCAAATTTAACTCGGATTTCGATACCACGGCGTGTAAAGTCGATAGGAGATCATACCTTTTCATTACATGGTTTTTCTGACGGATCGTCTGCTGGGTTTGGAGCAGCAGTTTATTTACGCTCTTGTAATGAAAACGGTGATGTTTCGGTTCAGCTTTTGATGGCCAAGTCACGAGTTGCTCCTCTCAAAAGTAGACTTACCATTCCTCAGTTAGAGCTAAACGGGGCGGCGTTATTGGTCACTCTTTTAAATCACGTACGTGACACGATTGTGAAAGAAATGTCAATTGAAATAGACGGAATCTTCGGTTGGTGTGACAGTACGATTGTTTTGGCTTGGTTACGTACACCCCCGCACAAACTTGAGGTGTTTCAAGGCAATCGCGTCTCCAAAATAGTAAATTCTAAATTAAATATTACCTGGCGACATGTTCCCAGTGAACAAAATTGCGCTGATGCAGCTTCTCGCGGTACGTCAGCTGCTGAATTAGTTAACCATCCTCTTTGGTGGAAACCAGAATGGCTTTGTGAAACACAGGAAAAATGGCCTGCTGAAAGCCCAGAATTTCCTGACAACTTACTTCCAGGTATCAAATCTAAATTTGTTTCTAACGTAACTGTGGCGGAACCCAGTTTTGATTTAACTGAACGATATAGCTCGTTCGACAAGCTAATTAACGTTACAGGCTTTATTCTGCGATTTATTCACAATGCCAAAAACCCTCAATCACGCGTTACAGGCGATCTTTCTATTTTAGAACGTAAGAAGGCACTTATACAGTTAATTCGTTTAGAACAGGAAAAAACGTTTAACGAAGAAATAACTGCGTTAAAATCAAAGTTACATATTAAAAGTTCCTTAAAGAAGTTGAGCTTGTTCTTGGACAATGACGACTTGATCAGAGTAGGCGGTCGGATTAAACACTCTGAGTTGCCATATAATGCCAAACACCCTTTCTTGCTGCCCGGAAGGTCTAGGTTTGTGGAACTATTAGTGAAATATTACCATCAAACCTATTGTCATGTAGGCGCCAATGCGCTGGCAGCCATTTTATCACGAAACTATTGGATTATTTCGGTACGTAGATTGACAAAAGAAGAATACAAAGAATATTTCGTTTGTCTGTTGTACGTAGATTGACACGGAATACGACTTTTAAGTGCATTAAATGTTATCGAGCACATCCACGTTCAGATCAGCCTTACATGTCGGACTTACCTCCAGATCGTGTTCGATGTGCACGTCCTTTTCAGGGAGTAGGTACGGATTTTGCGGGACCTTTCCTTATTAAAAGCAGCTCGTTACGAAACGCACGTATTCTAAAATGTTACCTTTGCATTTTCGTCTGTTTAGTGAGTAAAGCTGTACATCTCGAGATAGTCTCGGAGTTGTCGGTGGAAGCGTTCGTTGCTGCATTTTCTAGATTTGTTTCCAGGAGAGGCTTACCTTCTCTCGTGAGGTCAGATTGTGGAACAAATTATACCGGCACAGACAAGTATTTAAAAGATCTTTACGTTTATTTACGTGACAATAGTTCGGAAATCGGTCGTCAACTTACAAAATCACACGTTATGTGGTTATTCAATCCTCCAAGCAGTCCTAATATGGGAGGACTTTTCGAAGCCGCAGTAAAATCGGCTAAAACACACATGCGTCGTGTATTAGGCGAGCAAAAGCTCACATTTGAACAGTTGACCACATTTTTTGCTAAAGTAGAAGCAGTTATGAATTCACGGCCTCTAACTGCATTGAGTTCAGATCCAAATGATTTAGATGTTCTTACACCGGGTCATTTCCTTATCGGTGAACCATTAGTTGCACTGCCAGAATACAATTTTGAACAAGTTAATATCAACCGTTTATCGCGATTTCAACTACTGCAACGGCTTTCGCAACATTTCTGGACACGATGGCGTAACGAATACCTACATACGTTACAACAAAGACATAAATGGACCGTTCAGACTCAACCCCCAAGTATTGACGATTTAGTACTTATAAAAGAGGACAATGCATCTCCTTTAGAATGGAAACGGGGTAGAATAATAAAGTTACTTCCCGGAAAAGACTCCGTAGTTAGGGTTGTCGAAGTTAGAACCTAAAAGGGGACACTTTTAAGGCCCGTTTCTAAAATTTGCCCTTTACCCCTTGGTGATTAGGTCAACCAAGGTAGCCCTTGGTTCGGGGGGGAATATGTCCGAGCATCTCGGACTTTATAAAACAGTAATTCAAACGGCCCGCCAATTTGTGGCAACAATGGCAGCGAGCTGTCATTGGACACGCGCTCTGCGCCGATTGGTTCTCGGCGGCGCGCAAAACGCATGCGCGCGGAAAGCATGATGGCCGCAGGACAGCAAGGTCTCGAGGCAGCTTTCGGTCGGTTCGGCGGTAAACATCAGTTCGGCTGTATTATCATTGACTTTAATTAAGAACAGAACTCAGAAGTGTTGTTGGTGATCCTGGTGCACCAGGGAAAGTGACGGGGAAGTGAAGCTGCTGTAGTGCCAGACTATCAGCGGTGTCCACGGCGTACTCCACGAAGAGGCAGGTACGTGAATTCCTGGTTTGTGGGTTTTAGATGCTCGGCAGGCTTGGGGTTTAACATCATATCGGACAGACAGACTGACCAGCACGATTTACGACATAAAAATAAAATACTTATACAGTCCACTTTCAAAACTCCCACTGAGTTATTGAACAAAGGCATAACATAAAAGTGTACAAAGGTAGACTTACTCTATAAGAGATCTCTTCCAGCCAACCTCCACTGTGGAAAAAGCTAAAACAAGCGGTAGGTAAAAAAAATAAATTGCATTGATATTGAAATTTTATAATAAAATATTGTACTATAACATAGAATAAATTATTATCCTCTACTCTACTCTGCAAACCTTCAAAAGTTGAAGAGACAACACCACTTCAAGGTTTTTATTATACAACAAGTTTCACAACAAGGTGCTAGCAAAGATTTCGCATTGGTGAAATATTTACGAAAATATATTCTACCCAATGCCTCAGGCACCAAGGCAAATGGCCAAATCACTAGGCCATCGTAACTTTTGGTTTTCTATTTATTGACTAATGTATATTTCATCATCATCCGGTCATTTTTGTCTCCACTGCAGGAGCACAACCCTCTCTTATCTGCCGGAGACAGACGGAGGATTTGGCCTACACTCCCCGCGTTGGCGAGACGAGTTGGCGAGGCCTGATTGATGTTTTATAACGTATTCCCTTAGTCGCCTTGTACTACGTCCACGATAAGAGTTGGAGTAGTCCTATTCTACTCTACCGGAAACCACACGGCACAGTGTATATTTAGTAGGTATGTTTCATTTGAGCAAAATTTGGTACTAAACGCATTATACTAGTACTTTCACTTTACTCTAAGGTTGACTGGAAGTGATTCCTGAGGGAGATAAATCCGCCTCTGTACACAATTTTATCTATTTGCTATCGTTGTTGTTAATTTTAGTGCAATAATGTGATAACATACGAACTACATCATAAAATAAAACTTTACGCGGAAAAGTTAAATCACGTGCGTACTAACGCGGGGGAAGGGTTTTAAAATATTAATTAAGTTGTTTAACAAAACGCCACATTTACGTAATGGGCTAGACTTTGAAAGTTTTTCAATTAACTCCCTGTATAGTGAAAGAAAATCAAGAGGTAGAGCTTAGATTGTCATGAAAGGAGAACGTAAGTCTTTTCTTTTGAGTCCTTTGCCTAGAGATGTACTGATCAACAATTTAAGATTTCGTGAATAATTTTTTTTTGTATATATATGTATTATTGTTTTTTTTTAATCATGCTGTATTTAGAGGAATGCTATTCGACGCGAGTATCGTCCAACAGAACAAACAGCACTCACACACGCACACTTGCAACAGACTGGCACTTTTTTATATTGTACCCTTATTTTTGAAGGTTTCGACTTTGTTAGTAATTAAATTAAGCAATGTATACAGAAAGATGGCTTGGCACACGTAATATGACTGTTAAATGTTAGTTTGTAAGTCGTCGCGGTGCACAGACAAAGCAAGTCTGGTTTTTGTTGCACTGGAAATATGTAAATTCTGTTTTTATTGGTTAATAAATGAAATAAATAAATAATAAAATAATCAAAAATATATTTTTTATTAAGATATTTATGAAACAGCCTGTTCCGATCCGAATAGCACCGAGCACCATATTTATATGCAAGTGACGGGCAGCAGAACACCATATCGTCACCCGAGAGAGAAAATGTAATTTTACTGGATAAATAAACTGTACAGAGATTATTGTGTGTTATAGTATGGTCCTAGTTCTTGTGTCTTTATTACGAAAAAAAAATTAAACGAATATTTGAATATTTTTTGTTACATTGGTCATGGTCAATGATCACGTTGCTCCGGGACCGATTAACACGTTGGCTGGCATGAGCATCACCGGTAGGATCAACAGCTATAATCATTTTATAACTGAATATCATCATTATCAGGTTATTTTTGTCTCCACTGGAGGAGCACAACCCTCTCTCATCTGCCGGAGACAGATGGAGGATTTGGCCTACACTCCCCGCGCTGGCCAGACGGGTTGGGGAGGCCTGATTGATGTTTTATAATGTATTATTCTCTTAGTCGCCTCGTACGACAGCCACGGGAAGAGTTGGAGTGGTCCTATTCTACTCTACCGGAAACCACACGGCAAAATCTGAATAGCAAGTATTTTATTCAAGAATACTGTGAATGCGTCAACTGAGGGTAGTTTTGTCTAAGTTAATTTGGAACTGAATATAGCCTCTGTAGTGTGAACTAGTTGTATTACGGTAATGTATCACCGGTGATTCTCATGAGATCTCAGTAATAGAGCGATGCTTTGAGCACCACCGGTGGGATCAGTAAATTTGTATGGGACGTGGGAGCAATGCTGTAGGTGTAGTATGGTGGGAAGCCAAGGTATTAATAGACGATGGTAAGGCACTCGAAGTTGTTACGAGTATGTCTACCTCAGCAAACTCTGCAACTAGGCAAAAATAACTTCGAGAAGGAAGCCGACGGGAGGATTTGGCAAGGGTGGGCACCATTTGGAAAGTTACGTTTTATCTTCTCGACGCGTATACCACAGTGCCTGAAGACCAACCAGTGCGTCTTCACCCGTAATAACTTTCGGCGCCGAAACGTGGACACTAACAGTGTGATGGCTCTTTATGCATATACTACTTTCTTGTTATTTTTATAGCAAAAGAAAGTAATTAAGAGTTTATTCGAAAACAGAAAAATATAGTACTCTAGTGTAACGCTAAAACGTAAAGCTCTCTAGAGCTTACAAATGCTTTCTGCCTCCGTTCCGGTCACGTATTGTTCCTGAGTTTAATAATTGCAACTTTTCTTCTATTCTTTTTATTTTTAGATTATTTTTAGTTTTCATTTTGTTATACTGATAAATTACTTATTGTATTGTACTGGAGTCTACTTCGTGCACAGAAAAAACAAAGATTTTCTGGAACGATCGAAATAGTTTTTAAGTAATTATATATTTTTAGACCCTAATAGAGCTTTTCTGTCTATCTTTGCCACGGATAACTCGAAGGCTCAATATTTGCTATATAAAAATATAGATACGATACAATAAGAAGCTTCAACGCTGCATTGATTGAGAGGAAATTTGGACATACCTACATGTTAAATTGCCTGGTAATATTAGGAATATTATGAAAATGTAAGGAAAAAATATTTTCCGACATATTAAATTAAAAGTATTTATAATTTAATAATATTATTCTATTTCTAAAGACGGTAAACCGTCAGAATTAAAACATCAAGTAATTTAGGTACAAATACAAGAACTCCAGAATCTCATTACTTGTTTATGATTACTCTTGTTTAACGAAAATAAATATATTTTAATTATAATTTATTTTTTTAATTTTTGTTGATGGGTGTGGATAATGTATAGATCACGTGAGCGCTGATTTCTGTGGACTTCACTGTTAATGATATGGCATTAATAATTTGGCAAAATAATAAAAATTAATGGAACTTGAAGATCGCGTACGACGTGCCCACTTTGCTGAGTTGTTCCGATTACGGTCAAACAAAAAGGTGAGTCATAAATATAGTTGTACTGATAATTGTGTACGACCTACACTTTGCTGACTTTTAGTGATTCTTCTTCTCTTCCGTCGTTCCTTCACTGCTAAGGGACCGTACGACACACGCCTCCACGCATTGCAGTCGTAGGCCAGCCGCACCGCTACATCCAAAAATCCTCCAGTGTAACGACTCTTTGTAGAATCTAGCTGCTATCTAAATTACTGGTCATTAAATCCATGTGTTACTGCCACACTCTCGTGCTAGGACGAACTATATTGTTCTAGGTTTCCACTTCTACATTCCACTTCTATACTTTGACGATCTCCGTGGCAGAACTGGTAGCTCTCGGACTGCCACGCCGGAGGTTGCGGGTTCGAATCCCGCTAGGGGCAAATGTTCGTATGATAAATATTAATGTTTGTACCCAAGTCTTGGCTGTCTATATAATTATTTTAGTATATCTATCCGTTATCTAGTAACCATAACACAGGTTCTGCCTAATTTGGGACTGGATAATGGGTGTGAATGTCTGACATATTTATTTATTTATTATTTATTATCATACTTCTACTTCCATTTCTACTGCTATCTTTTACTATCTACTTTCTGCATACTACCATCTACTTTTTTGAATATACTGTCTACTATCTAGATCTGTACTATCTACATTCTGCATCTTCTATTTCACGGAGCTACAAACACCTTCGGAACCTGGACCTACTGGGAGGAGGAGCCAAGCATTTCAGGCCAGTGAAACCAGTACCTCTCGTACCTACAAGACGTGACTGGGGGAGTGCAATGTTAAATAAAAAGATAGTTAGTAATAATCTTTGATTTATTCTGAACCCACTACTACTTGCTGGTACCCTACTTGAGGATACTAAAACCCAGCTGCCACACCAGTCACCCTCTTCACCGGGTCTGACCACCTCGTCGGAGCTCGTCCCCTGGTGTGCCTACCCTTCACTTCTCACAGGAAGATGAGCTCCTCCAGGTCGTGTTTTTTTATTACCATAATCCAAAAAGGCAGCAAGTTCCGTCTGCAAGTTCTGTCAATTTAAAATACATTTATACCTACAGTCAAAGATAATATATTGATATAAGTACTTAGTTTAAATTTAATATCTTCGAAAAAAATTGTTCTTTTTTTGTGTGCATATTTAGTTCATTTATTAGTTTAAAGTCGCTAAAGTCACAGTGGCTTTGGGACTGAAAACAGAAATCTTGTTTTAAGTCTCATTGTTTCAATAAGATTGCAAAGTAATCCAACTTCATCTATCCCACAATACACACGAACCGTCGCCTAACCCGCTTTGTGTAAAGTTACCAAACCTTAAAATAATTATATACAGAGTGTAGCAAACGTCACTCACGTGTGATTTGCAAGTTACGCTGAGCATGTTGACATGCCTTTGCTGGTTCGCGTAGGCGCTGATCGTGCCGCTCTATCTTGCTCTCGACGATATTCGTAGCTCGTAGAACTGCGTCGATCACGTGTGGTTTGCGAGCGACGCCGAGCACGTCGATGCTGTAGTGCGCCTTTGCCAGCTCTTGCAGGGTGTGACAACATCTGCAAACTAAATATAGTACGTGAAGGGGTATCATGGAGCGAAAAGCTGACGAAGGGAAGTCGCTTTGCAACACTAGGTAGCGCAAAGTAGCGATACATCGTCTCTGCCTACTCCTCTGGGACTAAGGCGTGAGCATTATGTATGTACGTAAGTATATGGAAACTTAAAATAATGATTCAAAATACTGACGACTGAAGGATCAGCAAGGGTTTTCAGACCGTTTTAACCATCATTACTATAACCCCCAAAACTTGATTAGTTATCATCATCATCATCATATGAGCCCTTAGAGGTCCACTGCTGGACATAGACCTTCCCCAATGAACGCCACCACACCCGGTCCTCTGCCCTCCGTATCTAACCGCTTTCGGCCACCTTCGTTAGGTCGTCGGTCCACCTAGGGGTGGGGCGTCCCACCCTGCGCGATCGACGCCACCATAAGTAAAGCAGTTATGTTGCTGACGTATGATGTTGTCGCTCGGATCGGCTATGCTCGCATACTGATAGCCCTACAATAATTTATGCACAAACACAAACGTCTGGATAGGCTGGTGCTCCTGTAGTAGTAGTAGGTAACTAAATTCGCTTGTATTGAGTGCCGGGGTGTGCTCGGGGTATCTTTGAAGTTATGATCCGAATGGAGAAGATCCGAAGAAGAACTAAGGTCACCATCATCATAGCCGAAAGTATTAGCAAGCTAAAGTGGCACCATATCTGTCACAGAACTGAGGGTGGTGTATTGGCCAGTCGCACCGCTTCATGAACACCAGATACCTTCCTCACCGGGTCTGACCACCTCGTCGGAGCTCGTCCTCTGGCACGCCTGTCCTCAACTTGTCCAGGGATGATGAGCCTCCTGAGATACGTATACTAAAGTTTGTCTGCTGTGACTTGGACAGCCCGATATAGAAATACCTCTAGTTACAGGATAGATGTGCATCGGATTTTCTAACATCCTGTGTCTTAGGACTTCTAAGATTTACATAATATAGTCTGTATAGTCGTAAAGTTAAAGTCATTTATTGTTTACAAACCTGAGATCTTTATAATACCTACGATATGTATTGTTTAAGTAAATATGTGATAAGCCGTTCCACAATGGGATAAGTGAGAGAAAATTGATTACGAGGGATTAATAATTTAACTTAGGTTGCTGGAAGTTCTACGGTTGTACCGCTTTAAGCATTTCATGTCTTCTTGGAGGAGTCCACATTAAAAAAAACATTATATGGTATGATTAGTTGGAATCGTAACTGCAATTTGAAATGAATAGTATATATAGGAGTATCACGGTGCATACGTAATGCTCACGCCTTTGTCCCAGAGGGATAGGCAGAGACGAAGTATCGCCACTTTGCGTGACCCTGACAAAAGTCGCAAAGCAACTTTCCTTCGTCCGCTTTTCCACTCGTGATACGACTTGGCGTTTAATTGAATATTTTTCATGACAATTTTTTAACATAAATCTTTAATACTATTTGAACGTGTAATCGCGGTTTCATTACGTAATGAGGAGGTCCGACGAAGAATAAAGGTAACCGATATAGCCGGAAGGATTAGCAAGTGGCAGTGGGCGGGCCAAATCTGTCGCAGAACCGACGGCCGTTGGGGATACGAGTTCTGGAGTGGAAACTGTAGATCGGCACGCGTAAGATGAAATGGCCCGCCTCCAGAGGGACCGACGACCTGAACAAGGTGTCTGGATGCGGAGGGCGGAGGACCGGGTGAGGTGGCGTTCATTGGGAAAATACAGTCTAGACAGCGCAGTGGACGTCTAAAGGCTGTTATGGTTTATATATTCTTTATTGCACATTTTAAAACTAAATACAGTAACAAAGGTAAGCTTATCTCTAAAAGAGATCTCTTCCAGCCAACCTTACAGGGTCTAAGACCTGGCAGTATGAGCGAGGGGGGACAAATAAGTGCACAAGTAATAGACTACATAATAACTAAATATCTAAACTACTTTACTTATATATAAAATAAATATAATAAATATTAACTACTAGCTTTTGCCCCCGACTTTGTCCGCGTCTGAGATATTTTTCGGGATAAAAACTATCCTATGTCCTATTCCAGGACCTAACCTATATGTGTGTCAAGTTTAATCACGATCCGTCCAGTGGTTGAAGCGTGATTGAGTAACAAATATCCAAACATCGGAACTTTCGCATTTATAATATTAGTGGGATGGCATGGTGGGATAATAAACATACTTACATAAACACATCTTATCTATAAGATATATAAATACATACATACCATATTAAATAAATAATGAATAAAGATGTTGGGACATTTCACACACGGCCACTTGATCCCAAACTAGGCAGAGCCTGTAATATGGGTATCAGACAGCTGATATACATACATAGATACATAATATAAGATATAAATAACATCCAGTCAAAAGGCAAACACAAGTGCTCATCACACGAATGTTTGCCCTGGGTGGGATTCGAACCCGCGACCTCGAGCTTCACAGGCAGGTGTACTACCTACTAGGCTACGGGGCCTACAATTATACTGAGTGAGACAGATAGTGCTCTTTTAGTTTAGTTTTAAAGGATGTCACCGACGTACTATCTCGAATGACGGTCGTTTATAAATTAGTTATAGAATTATGATTAATCTACCTGTGCATACATTGGCTGTGCTAGATACGTGACGTTCTAAGCCCAGTCCAGTATCTATTACCGGTAGTCGCTCGATACGTATCGGTTCGCTAGCTTTTCATTTTCCGGTATTTACGACGCTGGGACACCGTTATACGCCTGAATAAGGAAATGAGTTCGCGTTAACGATCCCGCTTCATACGAGAGCACTAAAACTTTTTACTAAAAGTCTGGATTTAGGATTCAGTTCACTAAAATAACATTCACTTTTAAACAAAACAACAGAAAGATCTTGAGCACGCAAAAAGTAACCTAAGTAGTAATTCGAGAGTGGGCGTGCGAAGAAATGCTCAATGCGACCCGCGCGCGTCTCTATAAAATTCGAGTCGCGAAACAACGTCGCGCGGCTAGAACATTCTGGTGATTCTGCTCACCGGATATATAAGTTGCCGGAATACGAGCGAGCAAGTCGATAGGAACACTGCACCAACTAAAATTTTGCCCAGTTTTGTTTTTATCAAAACCGAGTCATCAAACCTCAAAACTGCAAACCTCAAAATTGGGAGGGAGCATAATCTCGATTCTCGACTCGATTTTGAAGTAGTGTTCATTGGATGTATTGAAGTTATTAGTGCTTTGCCTATACAAAGCACTAATAATAATACCTTGCTCGCTCCCTAGTACTAAGTTTATCAATATAGTGGGCTCGATTCTGAAGGCACAACGTTAAAATTTGACAGCACTAAAACTGTGGCTATCCTTGTCACACAGTATTATGAAGATAAAGACGAAACCAATTTTAGCACTGTCAATTTTTAAATGTATGCCTTGTTCCTCCTTCTAATCGGGCCCATTATAATTATTATTTTACATACATTCAGTCCCTAATTAAACGGCGTTTCTGTCTAACAACCAGTGGACCGACAACAAAACATTGGGAAACTGCTGAATGAGGATGTCGACGACGACGCGAAGGTACTATTTAATGTATGTCCAGATAATCGTCGAACGGCCGGTTATGCTATATTATTCTTATATAGTCATTTGAATTAGATGCTTCACTTCAGCTTTAATGGGCTTTCTGTGTTTTTATTAATATTTTTATATCCGTGGTAATTAATTAATTTATGGTTTCACAGTTTAATGGTACTGTAAAAACTTTATAAAGAGAACGACATACTTTTTTTTCGATGTTCCGCTTTTGTACACCATTTTATACCTAACTATTTTATATAATACATACATACATACATCATCATCAGGTTATTTTTGTCTTCACTGCAGGAGCACAACCCTCTCTCGTCTGCCGGAGACAGACGGAGGATTTGGCCTACACTCCCTGCGCTGGCCAGACGGGTTGGGGAGGCCTGATTGATGTTTTATAATGTATTTATTCCCTCAGTCGCCTTGTACGACATCCACGGAAAGAATTGGAGTGGTCCTATTCTACTCTACCGGAAACCACACGGCTTAGGCATACATACATACCTGTATAATATCCGCCTCGTTTTCACAGTGGCTTCGCCACTGGTGCTCGAGCCAGAGGTTGTGGGTTCGATACCCCTGGGGACTTTGTATATGTTGATCGAGATATGGATATGATATTTGTGTATCATCTTCATCATCATCTCAGCCTGAAAGAGTCCACTGTTGGACATAGGCGTCTCCCAAGGTGCGCCACTGAACCCGATCCTCGGCTCTTCTCTTCCAGTAACGGCCAGCTGCCTTACGCAGATCGTAGCTCCATATAGCCAGGAGGCGTCGTACGCCTGCTCAGTCACGTTCTTCACTCGAGAACTCGTTTACCCCAACGGTAATCGGTTCTCTTACAGCTGTGATCAGCCCACTGACACTTTAACGTAACTAACCTCTTGAGCTATATCGAAAGACTTTAATTCTCCAGCGGATCACCTCATATCCGATCCTTTCCCTTAGAGAAACTACGCGCATAGCTCTTTATGAAAAGCTATGAAGCCTGCTGAGCTACTTGTGTCTTGTCCTTGTTTAATTCCCATAGCACAGAATAATATCCTAGTTTGGGATTAAACATTTATAATATCACTATTATGAAATAAATTGAAATAATTATTTTATTTCATATTTATATAGATAGTTATAAATTTAAAAAGTAAGTTTAAATTATTCTATTTGCTATTTACATACCTATATGTTTTTTTTTCACTATAATGTGCACTGCTGTCTGGCTATATGCTTTGACTTGTCTCTTTTACCCAAAAGTTTACTGGAAGAAAACTCTTACAGAGTTAAGTGCGCCTTTGTACAGCTTGTGTTTAAATGAGTCGTGTGACTTGTATTTGTGTACAATAATGTATAAATAAAAAATAAATAAAAATTGATGTATAAATACATTGTTTTTCCTTATAATTATGCTGTGTACTCACACCAGATGGATTAATATAGTTATTTTGTTACTTTTGACCAAATTGTAGATAAAAGGTTAGTTATTATAACGTTACTGTCGTCATTACTAGCATAAAAGGCGCTTGGCACATCAAAGGAACCAACTATTAACGCGCTTCTAAGAAATCATATGTTAAGCATATCATTAAATACCTTGTAAAGCGTAGTAATAAATTGTAATGTAAAGTCTGAAAGGATTAGTAAGCAGGAGAAGCAGAAGGAAGAGGAAGAGAGAGAACTGAAGTGGAGAGCGCATACAATAGGCGTATATAACTGGTAATGTCTCCTGTAAAAGAGTGCTAGAATCAGGTGAAAGAAAAGGAGAATAGGACATCAGAAAAAAGCAGAAAAGGAGAAAAGGCTGTTTATACTTGCCTCTTGCTTGATTTTTGACCAAATCACGTAAGTAACCTCTTCGGAACGGAATGAATGATATGTCCACAAATACACACATTATTTATTCATTCTGAAACCTACAGCTAGTTTACAAAAATATATAATACAGTATTAAATTAAACATTAGCCATTTACAGAAATTAAACATTAAATTTAATAAAACATTATCATTTAGTTATAAAACATCAATCAGGCCTCCCCAACCCGTCTGGCCAGCGCGGAGAGTGTAGGCCAAATCCTCCGTCTGTCTCCGGCAGATGAGAGAGGGTTGTGTTCCTGCAGTGGAGACAAAAATAACCTGATAATGATGATGATGATTTAGTTATAATGTTAAAGCTCTACCCAACGTACAACATATATGTAGACTGTAACAGAGTTGAAGAGCTATGATTAGAAGTGAAGCGACATAAATTTAAAAATATCAGTATTTAGTAATTTACGGCATTCCATAGTGTTAACAGTTGGCAAAAATATACAAGGTTAATCATGAACCCATTTGGGTACAGCAATTAGGAAAGAGTTGTTATCAGGTTGTTTATTATTATATAAATTTATATCAAAAAGTATTATTATGTATTATTTTTATAAATATTATTTATAAAAGTAGTTAAAATATACTTAGCTTTTGCTTGACTTCTGGTCTAATCACATAAATATCACACCTCTTTGGAAGGGAATGAAACGATTCTATTAGATTTGCACTTGGACTATTAGAGATCGTTACAGTAGCGGAAATGTTTTAAAATTTAAATCTACAGGTGATCAGGAATCGGGACGCGTGGAAAATTTCAATTTATTCAAGTGAATGTACCTTTTACATTTTAAGTAAGTATCAGACGTCAAGGTTTTATGGCGAGAATATCGCCATTTACTGTCTTATAGTAGAGAATACTACATATTCTACGTAAAGACCATATCTGGCCAGGTCTGGCCAGATTTTAAGGAGATGTAGTGTATGACACCAGCACTGGTCCACCAAACACTCACCAGTACCTTTTTCTGAGTCAACTTTCGCTTTGGACAGGATTTAGCAGGTTCTCCTAGGTTCTGATTGTCGTAGGGGATCTATTTTTCATCACAAGTAACAATACGATTCTAAATTCCCTCGTTATTGTGAAGGTTGAGTAATGTAACGCAGCACTCAATGCGTGTTTGTTGGTGTGCTTCACTCAATTCATGCGGCACCCATTCTCGAGATTTTTCACTTTTTCAATTTGTTTCAAGTGAATTAAAATGGTTTTGTCACTCACACCGAAGCCTGCCGCTATCTCTGACGTGGTTTGCGATGAGTCTGCTTCCACGATCACCGTTAATTCTTTTTAAACGGGGTTTGTTCTGTAGGTCAAAATTTCCAGAACGAAAATGTTGGAACCAAAAATGTTGTGTTATTTACAGTCGCTTCCTCATACATATCATTAATCCTTCGAGCTGTTTCTGCAGCGTTGGTGCCACGGTGGAACTCGTATTCGTAAATAACGCGATATTTTAAGTTTTTCATTTTGTGAACAGACCGATGATAAAGAAAAATCAACATACATACATACATAATGCTCACTCCTTGGTCCCAGAGGCGTAGGCAGAGACAATGGATCGCCGCTTTGCGTGATCCTGACACATCTCACTAGCCTCACTCACATTCCTCAACCTTTTTTTTTTTTTTTTTTTTTTTTTTTTCGAAAGGACATTGCTATTGGCCCTGAAGGCCTTCACAGCTTCACCGGAGGGAGAGCGAGCGCAGGTGCGCTCGGCTCAGTTAGCTGGCGCGGAGGGCGCTCAGCGCTAATTTTAGGGGGGTGCAACTGGCCTAAGGGCGCCCATGGGGCACGGACCTCGGCTTAGGACGTTGCTGTGAGTCTGTATAGTCGGGGAGAAGCGACCGGAGGTGTGACGGTAGCGTGTGTATCTGTGTGAGGTGGAGGTGGGGCGCCGTCCTCGCCGGCGAGGGCGGTATGTCGGTGCAGTGTTCCTATCGGGCGCCTGGCGGCGGATTGCCAGTGTGATCTCGTCGTCAGGATCGTCTAGTACATGTCTAGGTCGACGCTTTCGGTCGCTTGCGTCTGTGCGAGGGTGGTAAGTGGTGGCACTCACCAAACGCTGGTTAGGATGTTCAGCAGCGGCATCGAAGAAATCCCTAGATCTTAATTTTAAGTATTGAGCTATGGTAGGAAGTTGGAGGTCAATATGGAGATTTTCATTGCGCACGAACCATGGTGCACCCGTGGCTCTGCGCATGAAACGGTTTTGGAGGGTCTGGAGTCTGTGGATGTGTGTGGGAGCGGCATGGGCGAAGACAGGACTGGCGTAGGTAAGGATTGGACGTATGCAAGTTTTGTATAAAGTCAGCTTATTTCTAAGTGACATTTTGCTATTTTTACCTATGAAGCAACCGAGACGGCCGAGAATGAGGGCCGCTCTGTTGCGTACGCGTTTGATGTGTGGCTGAAAAGTAAGACCTGCGTCTAGAGTGACGCCTAGATACTTGACCGTCTTTTCCCATGGGATCGGTCGGTCGTATAGTGAGATCTGGTCGACACCGTTCCTGGGTCGATTGGGGCCCCTGTAAAAGTACATTGCTGCACTCTTTTCAGGGTTCACTTCGATCCTCCATTTCCGGAACCACTCGCCTAGGGCGTTGGCTGCGGACTGGAGCAGTCGAATGACTCTGGAACGGTTTCGGCCCGGCGTGTAGAGGGCAGTGTCATCTGCAAAGAGAGCGAGCTTTACACCAGGGGTACGGGGGATATCGTTAGTGTATAGCGAATAGAGAATGGGGGAGAGAACGGAGCCCTGAGGGACTCCTGCTCTGATGTGACGGGGTTGGGAGAGCGTTCCTTCGACGCGATAGCGGAAGGTTCGACCACTGAGATAGTCTCGTATGATTAGTACGAGTCTGTCTGGCAGACCGAGTTGATATAGCTTGTATATCAGCCCGTTGTGCCAGACTTTGTCGAACGCTTTTGCTACGTCAAAGAAGAGCGCTCCCGTACCCGTGGTGCGTCTCCTGGTGACTAAGTCGTGGAGGATGTGCTCTGTGAGGCAGAGGACTTGTTGGACGCATGAGTGTTTGGCTCGAAAACCAAATTGCTCGTCTATGAGGATCCTACGGGGCTCGATGAAGTCTTTGAGACGTGTGAGCAGGAGGCGCTCGTAGACTTTCCCCATTGCCTTGAGGAGGCTGATAGGGCGATAACTAGAGGGGTCTGACGCATGTTTGTTGGGCTTTCGAATGCCTATTACGGTGGCTTCTTTCCACGTTTGTGGAAAGGAGCAGTTTGCGATGGCAGCATTGAAGATGCTGACTAGCAAGATGATGAGTTGTTGTGAGAAAAGCTTGAGTACTCTGTTGGAGATGCCATCAGAGCCTGGAGACTTACGTTGGTGTAAATTTTTAATTATAGAGTGAACCTCGTCGGAGGTGACTGTCGTGAGTGATTCTACTGGGGGGAGGGCAGCTTTGCGTTCGACTTCGCTGTCCACCATATGAAGATGGTCAGGGTCTACCGGCAGTGAGCTGGGTGAGCATTGGGCCTCGAGACTGTCGGCTAGACATTCGGCTTTGTCCTCGTCAAGGAAGGCAGGCGGTTGATTTGATCTAACTAGGGGGGGCATAGTTGAGACTGTGTCTGATTTGAGAGCTCTCGCCAGTTTCCAGTAAGACAGGTGGGATGGCGAGATCTCGCTCATCAGATTTTCCCAGCGAGTCTGACGGAAATCTGTGATGGCTCGCTTTACGTCCCTCTGTAAGGCTCGCAATCTGATTCGATTAGGCTCGCTGGGAAAGTAGTCGTACGCTCTGGTAGCCGCGTTCTTGGCTCTCAGCAGTTCCCTCACCTCGTCTGGCAGGTCCCAGCGACGTTCGTTCGTTGCTGGGACCTGTCTCGAGCAGTCGGCGACTACGGTTTGGGTGTGTCTGCTGAGGGCGTCGATTGCGACGTTAATGTCCTCTACGGTCGAGATGTTGTCCGGTATTCGGTCGAGTTGTTCGGAGCTGGTTGACTTGAGGGATTCCTCAAGTTTGTGCCAATCCACTATCGTCACCCTACGTGGGGGGGCATCTAAGGGGGGGCCGAGCTGGAGGAGCACAGGACGGTGGTCGGATTGTAGTTCGTGCAGCACTTCTATAGAGTGCAACCGGAGGTTGACATTCTTAAGCAGTGCTATGTCCAATATGTCAGGGTTATGATTTACATTGTGGGGGAAGTGTGTGGGGGTCATAGGGGCTATGATGTCGAAGTCAAGTGTGTCAACTATTACGTTAAGATCCCTGCCTTTGCCGTTAGTAGAGGAGGAATTCCATCTAGGATGTTTACAGTTGAGGTCGCCAGCCAGAATGACTGCTCCTCCTAGATCAAATAGTGCTTCTAAGTCAGACCTAAGAATGTTTTTCTGCTGCGTGCATGAGAGGTAGACTGATGCTATGGTTAAGGGTTGGTGTCCTGTCATGGCTAGCCGGCAGACTGATGCCTCAATGTCTCTGAGAGATGCAGGGGGGTCGAGGGGGACGCAGTGTAAAGACTTTTTATAGTAAATGATAGTACCTCCCTTTGCAGCGCAGGTCCTGTCGTTGCGAATGATGTTGTAGTTTGCTATTTTGGGGTCGCGGACCCCTGGTTTGAGTAGAGTCTCTTGCACTAGGAGGATGTCGATGTGATGGATGCGGAGGAAGTTGCAGATTTCATCGCGTTGGTTTTTGAGGCCGTCCGCGTTGAAATAGGCAAGGGAGAGGGATCGGGGCTTGATTCTGCTGGTATTGGGGTTTAAATCCATTAACGAGCCTGGGAGTTAAATTGCCAAATGGCCGCAACCACGTGCGAGAACCTTTGAGAGATTGCTAGTCTCTCGGCTGGATTGGAGTCTGAGGCCCTGAGGGCCTGCGCCATCTCCCGGACTTCGTTAGGGTCGAAGACACTAGCGAAGCGGCAGATTAGCGCAAAGTCGCTTCCAGGCCCGTCAATGGGGGACATGGAGGGTTGGGGTTTTTTAGGAGGATTAGGCTTGAGGGGAGGAACTGCAGTGTTGGAGGACGGTGCTTGGGAGTTGGTGGTGGATGGGGGGGACCTGGGAGCGAATGCCAGTGGCTTCGTCCAGGCGTTGGGCCGGTGCGGCCGCAGGTCCCCAGTGGTAGGTGGTCTGAGGGGGGGGAAGGAGGTTTGTGGGGGGGATGTGCGTGCAGAGACTGTAGAACGTGGGGGCGCGCGCTTGGGCTGCCCCCGAGACTTACGTGGTGCTTTAGGACAGCCGCCGTAATTGGCGGTGTGTCCTTCAGCGTTACATAACACACAAGCTGGCGGGTCGGTGCATCCCTTTTTTCTAGGGCAGTCGGCGGTGCCGTGGTCGCCCAGGCATTTGACGCATCTCGGCTTTGCGAAGCAGAAGCGCGAGCTGTGGCCATAGAGTTGGCATCTGTGACACTGACCGGGGGGTCCCGTCTTATTTGGTGCTTCTATCTGGATGGCAAGATTGAAACACACTTTCATGTTAAATATAGCTTTACCCTCTGGGGTACGATCTAAAATTATCAGAAGGAGGTCGTAAGGCGCTTTGGTGCGTCCGTTGTACATCCTGTGTACCTCTTTGACGGGGAGGCCGCTAGCCATCAGGTCCTCCTTTATGAGCTCAGCCGAGAGCTCTTTGGGCACCCCTTTCATGACTACCCTGAGAAGGCGTTCGTCCTCCAGGGCGTAGGTGTGGTGCGCTATATTTTCTGCGCGAAGGGCACGAGTCAGACGACGATGGTCGTCTGAGGTGGACGGCTGTACCTTTATGCCATTGCTGGTGTTGGTGTTGGCAGCGTTTGGCGCACAGATCTTTAACTCTGTGATGAGCTTAGAAACACGGTTCCACTTATCTTTGTCCCTTATGAATAGGGGCGGCGGGCGGGTGTTGCGCATGAATCCCGGGAGTCGGTGTTCGCCCTCTACTGACGTGCGTGGACCGGGCGTTGCGGGTGCGGCGGCGGGCGTGGCAGCGGCGGGCGCGGCGGCAGGTGCGGCGGCGTCCGTGTCGGGGACTGCTGGGGAGAGGGGCGAGTCTCGGTCGTAGGGACCGGACTTAACCAATTTGGCCTTACCTGGCTTGTTCTTCCTCTTACGCTTTTTTGAGACGACTACCGTGTAGTCGTCTACGGCCATGTGCTCTGCGTCGGACGGAGCGTAGTCGGACGTCCCGGAGGAGGACTCTGAAGAAGACTCAGGAACGCACGTGACGGGTGACTCATCTGTGGGCGGAGAGGAGACATCATTGTCTAACAGACACGGATAGTCCTTCCGGAAGGACTCTAGTGCGGAGGGCGCGGCTTTTGCCAGATGAGCAAGCAGCGCTTTGAGAACCTCCATAGCTGAAGGCTCCATACTTGAGGCCCTCCCTGCCTGAGGGGCAGGGGGGGATGTGTGCCTAAGGTGTTATCCCTACAGTGCGTCCTCCGCCGCGTAGTGCAATGCGTGGAGGGTGAGTGCCTATCGGCCCTAGCTGCCCGAAGTGCCGAGGGTAGCCCGAGCCTAAGCTCTGAGCGCCCAAACAACACAACGAGAATAGGATGGCGGGATAGGTAGGGTGGGAGGGAGACAACTGGTGTCGGCGAGGGGGCTTCCCCAAACCCGGTGGTACCAGTCCCGTCCGGGTTTGCGTTTCTCAAAAGGAGAAACGCAGGCGTCCCGGGGCCACGCCCACCTAGTTTCGTTGGCACCGTTAAGTATCCACTAGATGACCACTAAACCGTGGATTTTTACAAAGGATGCGTTGGCTCGACGATCAAGCGGCGCACCGAACAGGCAGTGAAACTAGCTGCCTGGACGGTACGACGCTACGAGGTGGAGTCTCGGCGGTGGTGCGGCGCGATGACGCACGGAGTTCTCAACTCGAGGTTGAGGGGCGGAGTCAGCCGGCGAGCGGCCAATGACAGCGCAGCGCAGGTGGCACAGCGGAGAGGCGAAGTGTGGCAGGCGAACGTGACCGTCTGGGACGGCTGCTGGATGCACACTGCGACATTCCTCAACCTTTTCATGCACCTCCTTTTATTCTTTTCACTGCGGACCCTAGCCTTTTTGAGGACGTTACTAATTTGATCCTTGAATGAAATGAAAGAATGAAAAATCAAATGGCGTGAAAACAAATGAATCACTAAATTCGAAACAAGCCTAAATTTGAAATAAATTTGAATTTGGAGTTCCTAACCAAACGCCAGATATCAGAGATCAAAAACGCCTATTTGATATGTAAGGACCTAATATTTTAACCACAAAGCGTTTTTTAGTTACATAGCTACTTTTAAAAATGTGAAAAATATTATTATTGTGATCTCTGTGTTTGTTAAAACCTTCGTTTTGAAAGCTCGAGGGTTCTTGAGTTTTACTGAATGTAAAAATATGATGAGCAAAGACATTTTATTGTCATTACCGTTCATTATAATATTATTATTACACAGACAAAAACCGCCACAAAATGAATTCTTTTTATTTCATTATACATTTTCTTCATATTGTTTTGCAGTTTGCTGGGCCAGTTTCAGATTGTCTATTTTTTAGTTTTGTAAATAATATTATAATATTTATTCTCCAAGCAATCTTAACAAATTTAATAAAAGCTTCAATTTAATTAAAGGCGTCAATAGCAAGGAAGACTGTTGTGGAAACTGACGTTTGGACTAAGGGAAACCTTGTATTCCAGGACGCCAGGTCTCCACCCCACGTAAAGAACAAAATTGTATCGACAGTATTAGGTAATTGTACTGAAAAAAACGGTGGTCAACAAATTTATTTTTCTATTATTTTTTGACATTTTGTATACTAGTTTTTATTATTTTTTGACGATCACATTAACTCTGACCTTTTACGAAAGTTAATCTATGTGTTAAAATTTGTAATGTGAAATAAAGAAATCTAATCTAATCTAACTGGGATTTTGTCTTATTGTATGTTTATTTGTTTATTTGTCAATATTTTCTGTAGATACATATAGTATACTTAGAATCGTCAATTTAAACATTGGTACCGTATAAACATAACATTGGTAGGTCACAGTTAGTACCTACTAAACTATCGTGGAAGAGTGCCACAATAAATTCTTTCATTCATTTAGTCAAAGTCAAGTCAAATTAGAAATATATATACATAAAATTTATGTAAATGTCAAAATTATGTAAATAAATTTATTATTAAACAAATAATAATAATTATGAGTACGATTTTGGCTGTATAAAATATAATTTAAAGTGTCATGTCTTATGTTTGGAAAATTCATCTAATGAGTAAAGCATGTTGTATGTAAAAGTACCGGATCGAGTCGCGGGCCACAGCTAGTTAATATTATATTCCTTTATCCAAAAGCCGGTTTTGACAGATTCATTGATAAACTTGACTAGAATAGCTATCAGATGTTTCCTTTATGCATTAACAAGACCTTTATGCATTAACAAGACCTTTATGCATTAACAAGACCTTTCAACCTTTATGCATTAACAAGACCTTTCAACCTTTATGAAAATGTATCGTTTTGAATCTCATCTAGAAAGTTCTCGTTATATGACGGACTGAATTTAGTTTAATTTAGGGAAGCGTTGTTGGATTTTTGATTCTTTTCTACATTAAAAGTATAGAATATCTTCTCTGTGTTACAAGCAAGTAGGTAAAATATATTATTATTAAAATATATATTTTTTTCTGTACAATGTTTGATTTTCGTCGACAGATCGTCATAAAATAGTAAGTTAAAAAGTGAAACCCGATATTATGAGTGATACACTATTAGGTATTCGGTGGTGACACACAACAGTTTAGCAAATAATTATAAATAATTAAAAAATACATATACGATATATACTTGTTTAATCCCAAACTAGGATTTTTCCTGTGTTATGGGAATTAAATAAGGATTGGACAATTCACAATTATAGAATCCAGACCGGGTCCTACTTGTAAAAATTGTGTAAGGTTGAAACGCCACAAATTTATCTTATTACGAAAACTCCTTAGCTTAATCTTTACCAATTACTATAATTTATTATTAAAATAAATGTCGGTATTCGGATATAGCCATGGTTTAGTCGGTAGTACACCTGCCTGCGAAGATCGGGGTCGCGGGTTCGATCCCGCCCAGGCAAACATTCGTGTGATGAGCGCTTGTGTTTGCCTTGTAACTGGATGTTATTTAAATATTATGTGTATTTGGCAAGCGCAGAGTGCGACGCCCCGCCGCCAGATGGACCGACGACCTAAAGAAGGTGGCCGGAAGCGGCTGGATGCGGAGGGCGGAGGACCGGGTGTGGTGGCGTTCATTGGGGAAGGCCTATGTCCAGCAGTGGACGTCTAAGGGCTGACATGATGATGATGATGATGTATGTATTATCAGCTGTCTGATACCCATATTACAGGCTCTGCCTACTTTGGGATCAAGTGGCAGTGTGTGAAATGTCCCCACATATTTATTTATTTATTAAAACAACAGATTACGTTAGACTACGGCTGTTTCGAACTCTTAGAGACTCTTTGAGTTACAACTCAAACAGAAAGACCTTAATATGTTCTATAAAAGGTAGGCGTGTTTTTACTTTATCTTAAGGGTTTTGTATATGTGGATCTGGGTCGTAACACAAAAGTAGCAGACAATAAATGAAGCAACAAGCAGAATTCCTTCAAACCTTGTGGCATCACGATGGATACTAAATAAGTATGTAGTAGATCTTGTATATCCCAAAAGTACGACTTCGAATATCGATGGCTGAGTTATAACCGCCCAGCGGAAAAGCAAAGAACAACTTTTATACCCAAATAAATGCAATACAAAACAAAGGTAGCTCCAAATTTTAAAACTAAATAAAGAAACAATTTGATATTTGTGTAAAATTATAGAATAGTAAAAGTGCAAAAGGCACACTCCATAAGAAAGTTTGTTCAATTTCTCATAAACGAAAAAATAATAAAAACCTACCTACAGAATTTAATGCAAGCCAAAACACACTGAACCGCTAAATTACGAAACACTGACATTCGTACGCGATTCGCAAAAAACATTAAAAATTCGGGGCCGCGCCGCGTAGGTATATTTTTATGCCTAAAGTGCGAAGTAAGACAAGCATTGTAAAACATTTTCCTTTGGGAAAAAATTATACACTATGACGTTGATTAAAGAAGCACGTGCTTCGAACAATGTGTAAATCATTTTCGACAGTCAATGATTCATAAATATATTTTGAGACAGAACTTTGTAATATTAGTCAATCTATTTATTTTTCTTTGTACCATTAAAGAAAACTGTTAAGTGATAATTTTATTTGAAATGTTGTATTTCGAAGTTAAAAAAAAAATAAGAGCCAAACATTACTCTACATTATGAACATATAAATAAATTCCTTGACAGTAGGTACAAATCCGCAAAATTGTCATGAAGGAATAAATCGCTCACGGCGCCGTTTCTACTAACGAAGTTGGCATTACGCTTTTAGAATACCAATTTTAAAGGAACCACTCTTGAGTTATTGAGTTTAATAATCTCGTTGCTATGAAAATAACATGAAATTTCCTAGATTTTGAACACCGTCCATATAGTTAAGCATTCAACTCTGGGCCGTTTAATAACCCAACTACCATATACTGACGAAATATAGAGCCTATTTTATAGTATAATTGGTCCATAGTGGGGATTTATCAGTTTTAGGTGAACTAACACCGATATACCTCCACTTTGGACCTATTTTATAGCTTAAGGCTGCATATTTCGCAAGTATGTTGGGAACTTACTCGAAACGTAAGTACTGTGTAATAAAATACTACAGGATTGCGATGAAATCTGTATACGTCGAAGAAGAAATTCTTAGACAAATATGAATCCAAAGATGAGTTCTGGAGTGAAGACCGTGGATCAAGCCGTGGACAAGCGCCACGCCGCCGCAAGAGGGACCGACGACCTGAAAAAGGTGGGCGGATGTAGCTGGATGCGGATGACCTGGTGTAGTGGCGTTCATTGGGGAAGGCCTATGTGCAGCAGTGGACGTCTAAGGGATATGATGATGATGATGATGAAGTCCAACTAGCAGGTCTACTCCGTAAGCATTTCTGCTAATTCGTCGAACGAAAAGCTATTTTGTACTCTCTAACGTGCCGTGATATTTGGCGTGTAACTACGATAGTTAGAGGCCAAACGATTACCAGAATATGTCATAAGACACAGTAGTCCCCCAGAATTAGGCTAAAGTAGGGACTAAAACCTATACGCCCTTTCTTATGATATTATTCTTCCCAATGGTACGTTATAGGCAATTAATTAGATTTGTTATGTCTGTAACCTTCGTCATTAGCCGAAATACGTCCACTGCTGAACATAAGCTTCCCCAATGAAAGCCACTTTTGGTGGGCAGTCCATTGGGGGATTTGCTACAATCACCAAGCTTGGCAGTGATCGCAGTAATGATTTTAATATACACAGGAAAATGCTTCCTGGTGCAATCCCTTAGTCGCCTTGACGATACCCACGGGAAGATTGGGGGTGGCCCTATTCTAAGCCGGTCCGTAACCATATTTATTTAATTTAATTTATGTAATTTATTTAATTTATTTGATTTGTTTATTTAATTTATTTCTTTTTTTTAATTTATTTCACTTAAGTATTTAGTTTATTTAATTTATTTAATTTTTTATTGCCTATGGTAAGTAGGTATCGATATTTATGTTACCCCGCTTAACCCTTACACCAGGCTAGTAGGTATGTAAGTTGTAGTAATTAGCGTTACCTTAGGGAGTGATACAAGCAACGATGCTTTTAGTGTAACTTCACCTTAATGTTCCCACGTACGAATAAAGTTGCTTGTCTAGTTTTATGACTGTCTTCATGTAGAGTTTTCGGTTTAATCTATTCTTGGAGTGGTTTTATGGTTAAACTTTTAAAAGAAACTCAGTGTTATCCGCCATTGCATCGTTTATATCCATATTTAATAAACACTTGCTGGGTTTTAGGGTTGCGTCAAAATGGATAACCTATAGCGAAGCTTTTTTGTCCGTCAGTTCGGTCACGTAAAAAAACGTGCATGCAATCATGCACATAGTATCAACATATCAACCCTTAGACGTCCACTGCTGGACTTAGGCCTACCCCGATGAATGCCACCACACCCGGCTCTCCATTATCTGCATCCAGCCGCTTCCGAGCAACTTCTTCAGGCCGTCGGTCGAACAAATTCTTCAAAATAACAGAAAACTACTACTAAAATACTAATTACTACTAAGAATGTCGGGACTTTTCATTAAAACAGTTAAAAGTTATGTCAATAATAAATAATCTTCCGTGACATGTTTCGTTGCAAGTACATAAATGACACTACCTTATTCCGACCCCTGCTTATAAGATTGTCTGGCTTTTAGCGATAAGACCGCCTAAATGTATAGTAACATCCGAATTGAGTGACCATCCTTAGGACCTTATTCAGATTGGTCGAACGACGAACTTGGTCGTTTGTCCTATCGCACTGTCCTAAGTGAGTCTGGCTACTTCAATATTGTATCTGTGTATTTTTTATTGTGTAATAAACAGTAATTGAAATAAAAGTCAAAGGTTGTGAAAGAGAGACATCCCACCAATATTATAAATACGAAAATTTGGGTGTTTGTTACTCAATCACGCTACAACCACTGGACGGATCGGGATGAAACTTATCACACATATAGGTTAGGTCCTGGAATAGGACATAGGATAGTTTTAAAAACGTCTCATTCCTATGGGAAATATATAATAATTTGTGATGTTAAGTTGTCCACGCGGATGAAGTCGCGCTCTACAGCTAGTTGATAATAATGATAATTTTCTACATTCGCGTTTCCATTTGTTAATGCTGCTAAGTGGTTCCATAGACATAAGAGCATTAAGATAATTAGTATTCAGGAACAAGTTATTTCATTGTTCGACCGCGAACGACTTTTGGCTTTGAGTGTAAAGTCATTATAATAGCTGTGTATTTTTAACTCTAGCGTATACGTTATGCGTACGGTCGACCATAACAGTTTTAAAAATACAACCTCACAAATTTTACCTCTTTATAATATTAATAGTATAGATTAGCAGTAAGTTTGTTACTAATGATATATGGATGGACATATGAAATAAAAATATTTTATTTTATTTATTTATTTAAATCGGTTCCTCACTATAGGTTTACATAATATAACATACAGTAAAAATATGTAAGTAATTTATTATGTGTAATAAAAATTCGGAGGAGACGTAATAGAGCCCTACAAATAAATTTATGTGATTGTCTCCCACGCAGAGCCCTTATCTTTTTAAACGACTCTATGCATGAAAATTTACATTTACAGAGTGTTTAACAATAACTTTTATTTATTTAGCTATAAAAAACTAAAAATACAATTTCGTAGTAGGACAGATATTGTCTACAAATAATAAAATAATAAAAGGATTTGCATGAAAAGATAGATGAATGTGAGGAGTGTGTCAGGATCGCGCAAACTGGCGATATATAGTCTTTGCCTACCCCTCTGGGATCAATGTGTGAGCATTATCTATGTTATATATGTATGTATTGGGAAGGAAGGTTTACAAAAAGCTATGCTATTACAGCGAGCTATGCTCGGAGTTTCTCTAAGAGACAGGATCCGAAATGAGGTGATCCGCCAGGGAATTAAAGTCTTCGATATAGCTCAAAAAGTTAGTATGCTGAAGTGGCAGTGGGCTGGCCACATCTGTCGGAGAACCGATTACCGCTGGGGTAAACGAGTTCTTGAGTGGAGACCGCGACTGGGCAAGCGTAGTGTGAGACGCCCCTTGTCTAGATGGAGCGACGATCTGCGTAAGGCGGCTGACAGTAACTGGATGAGAAGAACCGAGGATCGGGTTCAGTGGCGCACCTTGGGAGAGGCCTATGTCCAACAGTGGACTCTTTCGGGCTTATGATGATGTTTACAAAAAAAATTACGTGGTTACCTTTTTTCTTTGATAATACTGGTCGTTTTAAGAAGCTGGTTTATTGTGTCAGAATTTTATTCAGTGCCTAATATGATTAATTCTTTTTCATTATGACATGGTGACTTTGCGTACTAATTCTTTGAGCTACATATATCTATAATTTATGCCTCATCGGATCTTGATCCTAATTTAATTTTCTTACAAAACTTGTATGACAAAAGTAGTTATTCCCACTAAACCAAACTTGCGATAGTTTAATATATTAACACATTTGTAGA
The DNA here is from genome assembly GCA_947086405.1 of Esperia sulphurella. Classification (NCBI taxonomy): domain Eukaryota; kingdom Metazoa; phylum Arthropoda; class Insecta; order Lepidoptera; family Oecophoridae; genus Esperia; species Esperia sulphurella. The sequence continues at coordinate 3,287,639 of OX352261.1, forward strand.
CGTGTACAATAGACGTCATTCCGGTGGCTCCTACCTCTACGTCTATGGACATCGTACATTTCGTATTAATTATTACGTCATGTGGGCATATGTGCAGGTGGCTCCTACCACGACTTCTATGGACGTCATACAATTAATTATTACGTCACGTGGCATGTGTGTCGTGGTTCTAATAGGTCTCCTAAACATAGTAGGTGTTCCAAAACAATGAAAAAAAAAACACAGTATAATGAATCTGCCTTATGTTTTACAGCTTCATCAGTTTATTTAAAACACCAACAACCATGAACAGATGCTTTCTATTCTACGCAAATTTACAAATAAACACGTCAAGGGTACAACTCTCTCAATTTAAAAAACTATGTAAAGCCAAACGTTTTCTTTCTCGTATACATTTTATATTCGTAGCTTTATAAAGATTAGCTTTAGAAACTGATACAACTGGTTTATAATTTTTACATTTAGGCTCAATCTTACAGAAAATTTTGGAATCTATGCGTGTATCAGTATTTACCAAATTCGTTTCAGAAATGAAGTTTACAATCTATACGTCTTTATATGCTACTACATTATGGATATCAGTATATTTTTAATTTAATACACTCGTGGTTGTGACTGTGCTATAGTGTAAAACAAAGTGGTAAATAAGAAAACACCAATATCTTATTTCAGACACTTTCTTTCATTTTATTTTGCCCTATTACTTAACCCATTTTTCTTACATAAAATTTATTTACTTTATATATTTTTATATAATTGAAGTGGCACAAGTTATCTTAAATCCTATATGTTACAAGCTAGTGCCAATTGTAACCCAGCCTTACAATTGGCATCAACATACCTCGTAGTTTTATTTATACTTCAGAATATTTAATTCTAAAGTATTTGTACTACAGAATACTTTATTTTGAAGTATTTATACTTCAGAATATTCAATTCTAACGTATATGCACTATAAAATACTTTATTTTGAAGTATTTATACTTTAGAATATTTAATTCTAAAGTATAAAGTAACAAGACTTTAAAAATAATGTTGAAGAAATAAAGCACAAATTAACAGTCAGTCCTTTGTTTTACTTCTTTTTTGATTCATTTCTCTTCGGACGCTTCTCTCTGGAATGAAATAAAAATAATTATTTTAAATGATTTCATGGTGTGAAATTGTAAAAAAATATTTCTTTTGTAAAGTGGATTTTTTTGATTTAAATAAGGAAATATATATTTTTTGCTTCAGAGTATGAGTTATACGCAGTAGATGGACTCTGTGAGTGAGTGACCCACTTCAGGACCTTCAGGTATATACAGTGCACCGTCTTTCATGTTAACGAAACATCGTCATATTTTAGCTCTTGAAGGTATTTTCTGTTGCCGGACGAACCCTCGACCCTCAGTTTCCCAAACAAATAAAATCAACATAAAATTTTAAGTAACTGATGACCATAAATGCACTGTTCTTCAGTTGTTTTCCGTGTTTAAATGTTATTTGAATTCTAGACGATTTTCATTGTCGTTTTAGTTACAAATATATTTGCAGCCTCCCCAACCCGTCTGGCCAGCGCGGGGAGTGTAGGCTAATTCCTCCGTCTGTCTCCGGCAGATGAGAGAGGGTTGTGCTCCTGTAGTGGAGACAAAAATAACCTGATGATGATGATGATGATATTTGCAGGTTTATTTGGACAACTTTATTTATGTTCGAAGTGGCCAAACGGATAGACAGCCTGCTTGATCAGCACGGAGTAGTCACTCTCCCACAAATCGACAGCATTTGGATAACAGTCCAAAGGTCACATGTGCCTTGCCATCTTGACTAAATAGGTATGTTAGATGTCTCGTGTGTCTGTTTACGTTACGACACACACACCTCACACTGTTTGTGAGTCTACTATACTGGCTATCCTATCCTTCAAGACTGTACAAAACAATGCTTGAAATGTTGTTTGGGCCCCGAAATAGGTAAGACGGTGGTTTCTATCCAGATTAATCCTTCTCTATAATCTTTATACCTACCACGTGATTCATAAACGAAGAAATGTGTTAAGTATCTTTAAAAACAATTAGTTGAAAATAACTAGTACTAATTTACCATGATCTGCCAGAATTTAATCTTGTTGAGCAGCTCGTCGTCCAGCATTGGTTTAGCCTCCGGGTTCCTGCTGATGGCCAGTTCTAGGGGAGCGTCATCGCTGTCGGCTCTGAAATATTTTGGAACAGTTAGTTTATTTAAGTTTTTTTTTCTATAGATTTATTTAAGGTCGCCTCAACTTATGAAGTCATTAGCGACCACGTTAAATTATATGAAACCGTATAATTGACTAAATTTAAGAATATTATTACATTTGGATAACCCTTTTGGTTTAATATACATACATAATGCCCACGCCCTGGTCCCAGAGGGGTAGGCAAAGACGATGTATCGCCACTTTGAGCAATCTAATGTCGCAAAGTGGCTTTCCTTCGCCCGCTTTTCGCACCGTGATACCCCTTGACGTGATGTGTTGCGAACAACATTGCCGTCTTTTGGTTTAAACATTCATTTAGACTCTTAACCAATCCACACGAACTCCTTTCCACATTTCCACAACACTCTAATAGCAAATGTTTTACTGTTAGATCTTGTCTGCATTTTGTACATTGTATGTTAAGAATTAATAGTTTTACAGACAATATTAGATTAAACACTTATAATCAGAAAAAATGGTTCTTTATCAATTTTACTAACTTTTTACACAAATATATATATACGATTGTTGTTCATTGTAACTCTCAAATGGGCAAATGTTAAGGGTGCCGCCAAAATAGACAAAAAAAAAATTATGTAGTCTGAAAACTGAAATAATAATTTCCTGGGAAAAACGTCAATGTATAGCGCCTTGCCCTTAATTATGTAGAAGGCCCTTATACATAAGGTACTAGTAAGTTATGAGTACGAACTTATAAGGTACTTAAGTTATAAGTAGGTAGGGGAAACTTCAATGCTACAAATGCTACGCCGTAGCCAAAGCGTTTTCAGTAACTCCATCTATTGCATCAGTAGTTCAGTACTTAACCGTGTTAGTAAGGTAAATTATCCGAACCTTTCGTTGGCTGACGAGTCTTCCGGCACATCCACGCGATAGATAGCGCTGATGTCTCCATTCTTTGCGGCCGGTTGGCGAGAGCGGTTCTGCAAGTAATCCGTGTAAAAATATAGATGGCGTTGTGTACTCTAAGTCAATAAATAACTCGACGAAAACTGGCGAGGATGCCAAAATCGGATTTTAGCTTCCCAAACCCAGCTTTCAATTTTTAATCGAATATTTGAAAGAAAAAAATGAAATTTAATTACTCTATCATTTTAATTGATTAATCAGTCACAAAGATAAATAAAAAACAATGATATTTGTGGCTCATGAAAAGTAGAGATTTGTCCCTTACGCCAATTTAAATTTCCGTCGACAATAAGTTACACCCTCGTTGGATCTGTGGCGGGTGGTTCTTAGTTGTTAGTTTATATGTACGGCATGAGACGACTGTTGACTGAATGCAAGGGAATGTTAGAGAGAGGAATGCCTGTTTCGTCTATAGCATAAGAAGTGATGTACTGCAATAGATTATTTAAAATCTGTAATGTTACAATTTTTTTAAAGTAAATAAATGTCTAAATGTACCTTTCAACGGGAACCCAAATACTAATGCTAGATAGAACAACGAAGGACAAGTAAAATACAACTCACCAGTTCCGTATTAGCATCCATTCCTCGAATTAGTTTCGTAAGGAACCAGTCTGGGGCTGAGGCGGGCGGCTTTCCCGACCGTTTGCCGTGAGCTGGAAACCAACAAACTCAGTTAATTTATAGATGTCGACTTAAGAATAAGTACACACTACGTATTAGGATGTAATCTCTTTTGTAAGTGCAACAATACCATAATTTCCTCTTGCATTGTAATCCTAGGAGATCCAAGAACTGGTCACCGACATATCTTAACTTCTTAGGGGGCCAGGAAGACCTGGCGACACTTCGACCCTTCAGGATCTTTTGTGCCAAACCCCTAACCACCAACGGTGCCCCAAGCCGATTTGGTGGACTTCACATACGCCTCAGAATTTCGTCGTTGGCATATGCAGGTTTCATTACGATGTTTACAGTCACCGACGTAACCGACAGGATTAGCAACCTGAAGTGTCAGTGGACGGGCTACATCTGTGCCGACTACTAACGTGTGCTGGAGCAAACAATATTTGGAGAGGAGCGCAGCGTGGGACGTCCCACTGCCAAATTGACCGATAATTTGAGGAAGGTGACCGAAGGGGTTAGATGTGGAGACTGGAGGACCGGGTGTGGTGGCTTTCATTGGATAAGGTCTACGTCTGATCTGACTTGTCAAATGTCAGAAACAATTCTTTATGCATTAACTCTTTGAGCCCTAAACCTGCCCTAATACAGCCCTAAAACAGTCAAAAACAAAACGTGACTCATGCCGACTTTGAGTCTGTTTCACTGCTATAGGATGCCGTGTGGTTCCCGGCTTAGAATAGGGCCACCACCAATCTTCCCGTGGGTGTAGTCAAGGCGAATAAGGGATTTCACCAGGGATGATGGGCAGTAGCGTTATCCTGTGTATATTAAGATCATAATGCGTTCACCAATCCATCTTCCAAGCGTGGTGATTATGGGAAGCCCACCAAAAGAGGCATTATATTGGGCAGGCTTATGTTCAGAAGTGGACGTATAGAGGCTGGTGATGATGACTGATATAGGCACCATACTATTCTAATGCTGACGGTGCGGTGTGGGTGTGTAGACTTCAATCGAAGCATATTATCTCGGATGCTTCGACCCCACTAGGATCGAAGTCATTGCAATGTCAAGTCATTCTGCAGTATGTGTAAAATTTGTATTTTTGAACATAAACACAAATTGTAGTTTAGGTTTGCGTACGATATCAATTTTGTCGAGGTATTTTAATTATAGATTTAAACTTTTTTTTCCAGAATCTTCCCATCCATCGCTGGGAATTTTTAAATAAATTCCAAATAGCTCAACTGGTCCAGAAGTAGTGAGTCATGCTACGGACAGATAGACAAAACTTTACTTTATACGATACTCTGAAATTATATACATCAACAAGGAAGCAAACATTCATTTATCACTCACTGGGCTCAGATAAATATAATGGACCTCACTCACAATTTGTTCTCTTCCTTTACGCTGTTTCATTCCGACCTTTTAGTTTTGTGCTAAATTTTAACTAAACAGGTTTTAGCTCCATTGTGTAGGTAGTAGTTAAGTATTTAGCAGTGATTAAGACTTCCATAATAAATAGATAAATCAGAAGTTCCCAGACTTTTTTTCTTATATACCACTTTCAAAATGTAACTGGTTCCCCTGCAGCTACATTTGCACCATATTCCCAAAACTCGACAAAAAAATGTGAAGATTAGATTTAAATTAAACCCCCGTCGAGTCTCCCGTGGAACCCTAGGTGCCCACCTGGACCTTTGGGAACTACTGAGATAAATGATAAAATTTTATTTATCTCACTTCGAAAAAAATAATTTGCTTCATAATCATCTGTCTGTCATCTTCCACTGCTAAACAAAAGCCTTATTTTATGGAAGCAAATAAAATACTTTACTATAACCATACATTTACTGTCACTATACCATTATACAGAGTAAAAAAAAATAACGCTACCTAAGTACCTTAAAAATTAAAATCAAGTAATTTAATTGAATTGATTTGTTGCACAATGTTTATTAAAAGTTTTGGTTCTTATTTTTGCACACTTGTGTCGGATCCATTCCCGGCTCAGACAGGCGACTTCTTTAATATCTATGAATGCAGTATTAAAAATTATAAACTACAAACATTTAAATAAAAAAACTTTAATATATTTAAGTTACTTTTCCTGAAAACAGTGTTCGCATTTCCGTTCTGTATACTAAAATTTTACAATTTTAAATTGGATTTGGAGAAACCCCACTTCACCTACGAATGAATGCTACGGCGTAGCGCGCGTAGCACCGTTTAGTTTTCGTACGAGAAAAACGAAACGGAAGCGAAAGAAATAATACAGTACCTACTCTTTAACGCACAAATAAAATAGGTTAGTTAATTAGATGCCTGGAAGAAATCGCTTACAACGATAAAATCGTATAGAAGTTCTAACTTGAGTATCAAATTTATAAATTCTGTTTTTTTTCTATCTTTTTATTGACCAGTAAAGACTCAAGGGCAAAATTTTTCCGACGAATTTTGTATGTGTCATGTCAAAGATATTATTTTACTAGATCATGTTTAGTCCAAGCCTGTCAAACCTACGAACACCCATAAAATTCCAAAATCAAATCGGTGAGTTAGGTTAGGTATACTTTTAGAACCCGAAACAAAAAACAATGACCTCTAATTGTTCAGTGCTTTTTTGGGTTTGACCGTGTCATCGTTCTATGAACAATATTAATATAACTTTAATCAACAGAAAACTTATATATTTTTACAGCCTGCATAATTACTACAACTATCAATTTTATAGCCACTTGAAAGATTAATAAAATAACACAAAAATGTTTTAAAATTTATTTTTTTATATAAAAATTTACTAAAATATCGCAAAATGATCGTCTTAAAACCTCAAACATGTCTCATAATGAGTCATTAAAAGTTTTCTAGGCGGAAATTTAATAGTCTTGCAGCTGAACGAAGTTATCTTTGATACATTTTGCTGTCCCCAATCTTAGAACGCGATGTATAACTTCACTCACTGCTATTTTGTAATATGCTAAATCATCGTGATTTTTTGCCTGTCATTCTCTAAATGTATCTAATTAATGCTCATCCCTAATGCTAGATAGTATATCTCTGTAAATTTTAACAAAGTCATAAATGAAAGGAAAAACGAGACATGGGTGGAACCCAGACCAATCCACGTAGATTTTTTTCTGATTTAACATAGGTATGGGTTACAAAATTTTCTCATTTTTTTAGTGCTTATTATTTTATTTTAAATGGAAAGGCAGCTTATAGCTGGTGCTTCTATGTCATTAGTCGACTTGATTATTTTCTTTTAAGAAATTGTCTAGTCTGTTCTTCATGTCAGCCTTTAGACGTCCACTGCTGTACATAGGCCTTCCCCAATGAACGCCACCACACCCGGTACTCCGCCCTACGCATCCAGCCCCTTCCGGCCACCTTCTTTAGGTCGTCAGTCCATCTGGCGGCGGGGCGTCCCACCCTGCGCGTGCCAATCCGTGGTCTCCACTCCAGAACTCGTCTGCCCCAACGGCCGTCGGTTCTGCGACAGATGTGTTTATTTATGTGGCATTTACGACAGATTCTGACAATATGTTCGCACTGGATACAACCCTGTTGCTTAAAAAAATTCTTTGATGGTTCAGGTGAGCATTGGATCTTTGTAATCTCATATTATGTCCTCTGAGTCGTTCAGTGGGGTTTGAGTTAAATATATTCTTTAACTTGGATGTGTTGTAGTGATTATTCAAAATATTGAAGGTCTCAATTAGATCTCCTCTTTAGGCAACACAACACAGCTTCACATGCTCTTTGCAGGGTAAACAAAACAATCATCACAAAACATCGTGATCAGTGCTTTATAGCGGGTTTGTGTGAAGTGTTGTTGTATTATCGAAGGTTTATGGTGGGTATTAGGATTATTGCCCTCTGTCCACTTTATCGAGGGATCAAAAATTCATTATCTATACGTATAAATAATGATAGCCGTTTTGTCAGATCGATAAAGTTATGCAAGGTGAAATAAAAACTGGAATTTAAAAGATTCTAAGCGGGCTATTGTTTGTTGAAAGCTGTTCGAGATTGCTGTAAGGTATTAATTACTTTGATATGAATCACTTATGGCAAATTGGAGCACATCCAAAGGATTTTATCAACATTTATTTTATGACTTATTTATATAAAACTTATTATGAACTATTATAAAACTTTAGAGACCGCGAGTTTTTAAAGTACATTATTAAATTTACTACAGGTATGAGGGAATTATTAACGAAAACTAGATAACGTGATAAAATCACTTCAACCTTATTTGTAGGTTTGTATTAATAATAACCGGTAATTATCTACGAGTTTAAAAAAAACATGTAAAAAGAAATTGGTTAAAGAATAAAAGACTTACTAATGAAATCAAATAAGTGAGAACCCCAACAAAGTTCTGTTACCTTTATCCTAGTAAAACAATTGTAATTATAATTTAATCAAACAAAAGGTTAAAATCCATTTAATGTGTGCCATGTGACAATTTAATCCTCTTTTGTCGCACCACGTCACACATAGTGATTATGATTTCCGAAAGGGCGCCAATTAAACATGGCGGTGTGGGTTTTCCCGCCTAACCCGCGTGGAAATGGGCTGAATATTAATGATACCTTTACCTTATTTAATAAAATGGAAAAGTACAGTTACACCCATCACACATGGAAGTAAAAAGTTTGCGGTTTGTTCGAACGTTTGGTGTAGCGCGATTTTTTTTACCCACGTTTGTCACATCTTATCTTCAATAATAACAATGTGTATAATGAATGAGTATTACTCATTCACTGAATGAGTAATGAATGGCACATGATTTGAGACAACAGACGGAGTCTGGATGGCCATGCTCTCCTATTCAATCCTAAGATCTAAGACATGATAGAGAGATATGACAATATAGGTTTGGTCAATGTCGCTCAATATTCGGTAAATTTTATTATATAGATTATCAGCATAAAAGTGTTTCATATGCACCTACAAACACATTTAAAATATTAGAAAATGAGGAAATAATAAGTCGTCACTTCTAGTAGAGATCCTAGTTCAGCGGTTATTGACCAAAATGTATAATTTTACCTTTAAACGTTCTATAATAGTTAATTTATTCAATGGCCAGTGCCTACGCTTTTCAAACTTTAGATACCTAGAGTTTAGTAGTTGCTTTGACAATTATATATTTGTAGGGGAACTTTATAAAAAAATCTGGTTATCAGCAATTATATTTCTATCAAAACTTTGATCCATGTAGATACTATTATTAATCTGTACCAAGTAAAATTACTATATCAGACGTATTGTTGAAGTCATAAAAAGGTATCTAGGGGGCGACCATAAAGCACGTTACGCTAATTAGGAGAGGGGTGGGGTGGTCTTCCAGTGTCACTTAATGCCAGTCCCACCTGAACAATCATCATCATCATCAGCCTATACACGTCCGCTGCTAAACATAAGCCTCCCCAATAGAATGCCATTTTTGGTGGGCTGTCCATTGGGGGATTAGTCATAATCACCAAGCTTGGCAGACGGATTGGTGATCGCAGTAATGATCTTAATATACACAGGAGAATGATGGTTCCAATCCCTGGTGCAATCTCTTAGTCGCCTTGACGACACCCACGGGAAGACTTGGGTGGCCCTATTCTAAGCCGGGAACCACACGGCATATACTCGGAACGACGTGATTTATGGACGTAGTTGATAGCAGCTGCAAGGAGAAAGCAGTAGATCGAATGTGACGGCACGTATCAGGGAAGAGCTATTAAAAGTACCTAATCTAAAGTATTATTTACATATAAAATATGTACTGAAATCTGTGTTTAAACTTGAAATTTCGCCTAAAGGTTTTTCGATGACGAAGACATTAACTAAGAGAGGATTATATAAAATTGTTGCGCGAACATTGTAAAAACGGGATAGTTAACGCAAACGTTAGTAAATAAATATAACTAAAATCACAGCCTAAAATAAAACAAAAAACCTTGTTACAGGAAAAGAGGAGCAAATTGTTGCAAACGCAATATTGATGAAAAATGATACTCAATTAAGAGGTACAAATAATAAAATGGATTAGCTTAAGCTAAAGGATTAAAATAAAACCAATATTAACGATAGTAGTAGCCCGCTTTCAGTGAGGATAATGAATATACGAATGGGTGTCGGAGTACGACGTGGGAATAAGTGCAATGTAATAGTGCATGATGACATTGTATGCAAACAAACACAAGTTAGCTGTATTCTACAAATATACAATATAGACAAATACTTAAAACAAAATCAAGGGTTGTAATTAATGTTTAAATTAGTTGATATATTCGGGTACCTAACGTCAGAAGGGATACCCTTATAGGAATATTTTTTTTTCTTTAATTTACAATTAACACTTTCTATAGTCTTTAGTAAAAGTAGTAATAACTTACCTCCCCAACAGGAATGTCCGTAACTTAAGCATGAACCTGAAATTGAAGCACAATAATACCAATTAATTACAGAAAATACATAGTTTTTCTTTTTAACAAAAATTGGTAACACTTTGTGTAAGAACAAATTAGCAAAAAAATAAAGGTTAGAAAGTTATGTGATGTTTATTGGATAAGGTTTATAATTTATTTTGGTATTGGCCCTCAAGTCATTTTCGAAGTTTATATAAGGCTCAACTTTCAACGACAATCGTTAGCCACCACTAAGGCTTAAATCGTTTGCAAGCTTATAGCACGCAGCCTCAGTATACTGTACGTTTCTGGTATTTTATGCGACTATTTTTACTTGTCTAAACAATACAAGCCAGTAATTCCTGATTTTGCCGAGGTACATTTGCATTGATAGGCGCAGTGGACGCCCCTTCGTCAGAAGGACTGACAACATTTCCTGGATACGGTAAGATAAGGAACAGTCGACTTCAACTGGCTGACATGATAATATAGACAGTATATACATTCTAAATTAATATAAGAGTAAAATTATGATAAACTTAAAATTGGAACAAACTTGGTCATTTATCATAGTGCACTGACGGTACCAAAGTAGGCAGTGTAGCTAAGCGTAGATAGGGTAAATCCTATAGATGGTATGCAACATTTTCCCTAAGATCAGTCAGTTATTTCTGAGTGGTTGTACACCCATAATACGGAAGACACTTTTTGCTTCTTAGGTGGTTATAATATTCATGAAAATAAACAACATTAGCTGATAAAAGGTTTTTAAATGAGGAAAATGATTTTGTCTTCGCTGCCCACGGTCATAGGAGGATGCTCATAATGATAGTGGTTGATTTAACGTTAACTGTGTAAAATAAATTTGGTTTGTTAATGGGAATTTCTATGATTTTATGTTAAAAATATGTACATGGTAAAATCATAAAAATAAATATTTACTCGCTGAAATGATGCATGAAAATATAATTATTGTAGATATTTTTCGATGTATCATCCGAAGACATCTGCAGGTTCATGTAAATGAAGAAAGTGATACAATATACCGCTTACTAATTATTGTCAACTTATCATTAACACTTTACGTACATTCAACGAGTAACTTAACAAACAATACGTACAACGTAAATTAATAGATTAACCTTCCGATATGCTGCCTCACTCCCATGGTAGTTGCCGTCAAATTTGAGGCCACTTCCGCGGTAGTAAATTGCTAATTTACAAACTATAGTTATAGCGGCCGCTTGGTTGGGTTGTTTGGTACGTTTTCATACATGGGGCTAGACAACTTAGTACAATTTATTCAAGTCGACTGTGGAGCGAGTGTTATTTATATCTGTCCTTGTTTATTTCTTAGACCGTAAGTATTTATAGTTAGGGTTTTCTTTTAATTTGACCTCTTAGTTTTATTTCGTCACTTACTCTAAGTAACCAACAGGTGTTTTGTTGATTAAATATAGTAAATTTGGCTAGGCTTTCCGATTCCAAAAAGAAACTATATTACTGAACATGTAGGTATGTTTAATAGAAATTCCAGTTAGTATAACGCCCAAATTCCATGCTGAATGCGCATTGCATTCCGTAATTTCATCTTTCTAATCTTTTTATTACTTTACTCGGGAAAGGAGAATAGTGTAAGAGCTCGAGTGACATTGTAGCGTTTATTCCTGGTCGAGTTGTCTATAAACTTATCGGATGCATTAGTGCAGGCGCGCGTCCGAGTAATGGCACCCACCATAACGCTCATATCCAATAAACTGACACTGCCCCACCTGTAACCCGATTGTGAGAGCTGGGCTGCAAGCCTATAAACCCTAATGGAGTGCATGTCCTGTGTACATTTACGTTTCTATAAGGAAATCAAATACGAGTTTAATTTGTACATAGGTAACAAAACACTTTGCTCGCGAACTGCACTAGCACACAACTTTGTATATATAAGAAGTTGAAAGAGTATCTAATAAAAGTTGTTAAACTATACCGAATGGTCTTCTAAACAGTCACAACATGTTTCACCGTACTTTACGATTCTTTGCCTAAGTGTTTATAAGTTATACGCATTATACATTATACTTTTTCTGCACACCATAAAAACCTGCAAATTATCATGTACATTATGTTCACAATGAACCATAAAAAAACTATAAAAGAATTTATTGAAATTGCATCCCTATAAAGTAGATTTTAAATGGACGAAGTCGCGGGAAACCCGTAGTTTCCCATATTCGTCAGTCACAAAGAAAAATGGAACTGGTAAAATAGAAATATCTACTTTTATCGCCTTTTTTGTTTTAAGACCCGAATCACGAATTCATGTGACGTTCGAATGTCAGATAGTGATTTCTATTGTTTGACAGCACCAGAATGTTAAAAAGTAAATCGGAGGAACTGTCAAAGGGGACTATTGGGAAAAATTTGGTTTGAACACTTGACAATCTTAGTTTGAAATAATCAAATCTTTCTAAAATTGATCCTTGAAAAGTTAAAACTTATATTTTTTCTAGCAACTGATATCTTCTGGGTACCTTAATTTTGTTTGAAGGTAATCTATTTTAGTAAAAAAAGACACATGAACTGGAGTCCTATCATCCATTTTATCTAGGAATTTAAAAGCAATTTGATTCAAAAAATCCAATTATTCCTAACAATTGTCACAACATAAATTCCAACGTGCCTAAGATTTCCCACCGGGCTCATACGAGGATTTGCTTTGAGTTGTATAAATATGACAGGCATTCGATTTGAAAGTAATTTTATTATCTCTGTAAATAAAATCATTGTGGTACCATTTGTGTGGTAGTGGAGGCCCAGATTTAGATTAGCCTTTTACATCGGGAGGCTAAGATAATCTGCCTTTGACTTGGGTGTTTAGCTTACCTGGATATACGTTTTCTAGTCATTTAGAAATCTCAAACCAATTTGTTTAATGTGTATGGTCGACTTATGAAATCGTTGGTTTCTTTTGGACCTGATCACATAAGGACCTGGTCACATTAGGAGCTTGTCACATTAGGAGCTTGTCACATTAGGACTTTGTCATATTAGGACCTGGTCACGTTATACTTGTAACTTGTTAATTGATGTAGGTAGTATACAGTTTACTTGTGACAGTTACGTGGTTCCATGATCTGATTCAAAGTGAATATTTATAATCATTTCAAAGAGAGTTATCTGACCTGAGCATGTATTTTATATACTGAGTTTCTATATTTATAATTTTATAAATAGAAAAGAAAATGAAACCTGCGCGGAAATGAGGTCTCAGTATATAGAAATATATTATAACATGGTTCTAAGTATGGTCAAGGTTTTCATAGCCTGACCGTACACACATATATATGCATCACAGTTATTAAAAAACGACTTGTTACTTGATACATATTTGATTGAAAAATAATGTTATCATCTTTAGCACAGGAATTATGTGAATTATTTTATTTATCTTCTGTTATTTGATAAGCTCCATGTACGTACATATGTATTGGTAATATAATATATTATGTAGAAATGACCTGTCCATTAATGCAAATACTACCATTCATTTTTATCATCTCCACGTGGAAATTCCATTAAAATGTTCTTGTGTAAATAAAACTCGTAATAAAATTGAAATGTGAGTAAGTAAATATTATCTGTTGTTGTTCTGCTGCCGTGCAGCTCACTTAGGCAAATTAATGTTAGTTTATGGACGAACGTTGTTTCTTATTTACTTTACATGGAATAAAAACACCTGTACCTACTATGAAAAATATGATAGACTCCTACATACACACGTAGTTATTTAAAAACTTATTTTCCCAATAACTTATATATCTATACTATCAACACACATCAGTATTTACCCTATAAAAGGTTGTAGGTTTTTGTATGCAACCTGGTACTACCCTCTAACAGCAATAATATAACAATTAGTGATACGTAAACTAAAAGGTAAGTAAGTAGAACAATAGTTACTATGGCGGTTAAGCTCGGTTAGTTGTATTTTCGGCCGTTATGGGTCTTATAATACCCACACACTAATAGCAACCAATTACAAGAAGTGGTACACCAAGGGTACTAAAAGACCCATAACACCAAAAATACAGCTAACTGAAACAAGTCGCCATAGTAATTATTTAAGACCTTTTTTTCATTGGCGTATCATTTATTGTTATTGATGAGTGGGTACCATAATGCTCATCGTCATTTTAAGCTATAAGGAAGACGCTGATAATAGTATAAAATATGAGCAGTCGTGTAACAAAAATTTCCCAAAAAACTCGTAAAGTAATGAATATCTGAGTTCAAGGAAGAGATCCGACTAAAAACTGAGGTCACTGACATAGGCGAACATTTGTCACAGAAAGGACGGCCGTTGTGACAAACGAGCTCTGAAGAGAAGTCCACGGACCAGAGTGGGACGATATACCGCCAGATGGATCCGAAAAGGTGACCGATTGCTACTGGATACGGAGGGTGGAGGAACGAGTGTGGTGGAGATAATTTAGTAAGATATATATCTTACAGTACTTCCGCAGTGGAAGTTTAAATGCTGATATGATGATCCTTGAAGTGGACGATGCTTACTAAATGTTATGATTGTCATCAGCCCTCTATTCAAATATATTACGAGGACTCAGTGTTGTTAAAAAATAACACCGATCAATGTCTAATAACATTAAACCAAAATGGCAGCTGACCGAGTTAAACGTATTTAGATATGGATATATGGGCAGTTTAACCTTTTAATGTCAGTACATTTTGTAGTATCTGGTACATCTTGTAAACTTTGACTGTATGCTGGATAATGAGTAGTGAATAGAATTATGACCGTTTGTAGAATTGTATAATTTAAGCATTCCTTTAGTACCTAGAAAGGCAATAGTTTGTACCAGTTTCCTTGAAGTTAAGTTGAATATAGAAGCGTAATTACTTATATTTTATTACAAGGTTCTATTTACAGCTTAATTATTAAACATGTATATACAAAACTGAAGAATTATAGCCAATATGTATATGTACTTAAATATTCTTGAAAACATTTAAAGAAAAACTCAAATGCCTAAAAAATATATTCATGCCGTAACGTAAGATCAACCTGTGATATTTTGTATGATGCTAGGTATATACAACGCTTCATGCAAATACTCAGTGTAGCCCATAATAGGCATTATGTGCAATAAAACCCAAATCATGCCTACACAACCTTCAATTATACATTTATTATATTTACACACCTTTAAAAAAACCAAGCTTTTTATTTAATTAAAAAATTAGCCTTGACTATGCACTTTTCCAAATCTCATAAAATGCATTTAAGTTAATAAAATTTCTAAGAAATCCAGCGAAGGCTGCCGTATTCCATGAAAGCATGTAATGAACATTAACGAATCAGTATGCAACGCATGCATCATTAACAATTGCATGTTACGTGTGATAATGATAATTTCCCCCGACAACGCCTAACAAGCTCCTAGAACTACAAAGCACAGAGTAGAGAACACTCAGAGGTAGCATTTATTAACGTCAATCATTTGTAATACCGTTACTAATAAATAATAATTATTAGCGATTGTCTAAAATATGATGTGATTGTTAATTTTTGAATCGAGTTTCTTGTTTTAGAAACCACTACAACGTTCTGAAAGAACTTAAGAAAAGTTTGGTTCAGTAAAATGCATTTAGTTTTCTAATATCAATCTTTACTTTGTAAAGTAAATAAAGTTTACATTTCTCAAATTAAGCTACGTTTTACAAATCCGACAATTGTTACAGTGAAAAAAAGATAGGTAGCGAGTTAAAGAAAGTTAAAAATCATTTAAGAATTATTTTTGTACTCGGTGACATCTAAAGTAAACGCTTGATTTTACCAATTGTGTATTATTGCTTTATGCGTCCATCAGCGAATCTATTAATCAAGGTTCTGATGGGTTTTTAAAGTGAAAATTAAACAATAAACCATGTATGTGCCAATAGATACACTCTTGTTTTAAATAAACTTTCTGAAATCAAGCTTTTAAAAATAATATCTTGAGTTTATATAAAAAAATTCTTAAACAAATTGCACATCTTAAGTAATTTCAAATTAAATTATTTTAATTCTGTAATAGGTGTCCACGCAAAAAAATCTACAAAATTGTGCGTTGTGCCTGCGTCGATATTTACAGCCAAAAGCGCATGCTGTCATTCCTTTTAAACGGCCAAAGTTCACAGGCCAGGAACTTTACAAAAAACATACCTCCGCGCTGACTGCGCCACCCGTTGACTTTCTCAATAAGGTTCGCCGACTTGCTACCTCTAGTGTTAATTCCCTGCTCTGTGGATGAAATAGACGTTATTAGTATTGTCTGTTGTGGGGAAACCGGGAACGCCAGTCTCCCGCTTGTTCATCGAATGAGATGTTTCGCATCGGCATCACGCTGCTAAATGGCCTTTGAAAATGAAACTGCTATATTATCGATTGAAATGTATTGAATATCATTTTTATTGCGTTTACTTTTCCATTTACGGGCAGAATTACTATTTAACCCGTTTATGTAACCCGTTGAAAAGGCATTTGGTTTTGTAGACTAGACATTTCGGCAACTTTCTGAAATTAACAGTTTTGACTTCTCAAACAGCTCGATATTTCAGTTTTTTTTTAAATTTTATATAGTATGTAATTGTGGCAGGATTATAGTTTCGATACTGAAAATCTCTGTAACGGATAACTGCAATTTTTTTGTTTAAAACCTTATCTAAAGGTGTCATCGAATAGTTTTGTCTTTTTATATCGGATAGTTCACTTTTATATATTAACGACGCTATTTTAATTGCACTTATGTTCTTTTTTGTTTCATCATAGGTATTTAAAATTGAATTAAATCGTATTTGAAATTATTTATCCTCACAGTAAGAATATTGTTTTAAATAGAAAAGCAATGATCGGTTTACATTCTCTCGATAATATTGAACTGCCGTTTCATTTGTTAGAATATGTCTAGACACGAGCCACTCTGTTCCATGAAAACTAACGATAGAAGTTATTGTTATTTGATAATGAGAAATCTGAGAAATAGTAACTGCAGTGGATTTTGATCATATTTCGCATCTTCTCCGTAGAAAAACCGATCAAGTGCGAGTCTGATTCGTGCATCGAGGGTGGGTCCCTTACCTTGAAACGTAGAAAAAATTATTGAAGTAGGTGTTAAATAAAGTAATTTCTAGGACCGCTTCACTAAGTTTGTTTGTAAAGGATTTTTGCTAATTTACAAAAAAAACTGTGCTACCCAGTTAGAGACATGGTTTTATTTTTTATGTAATATTGACGTCAACCTTTATTAACTCTAATTATTTAAGATATTTCGCTGTGCAAACTGCGGTGATAAAGGGGGGGGGGGGGGGGATTTTTCCAGACATTTTCCGTTATATATCGAAAATTAAAACGATTTATTGTTCCTTTATATTTATATCAATTTCGATAAAAACCTAGTTTTTATAAAGTTAGATCCTATATTTACTGGATGCACAGAATTAAAATAGAGCACAACTTTCTTAAACTCTTTGTCGCACATTTACAAATATGTAAATAATTTGGCCCGATACACCAAGTAACATCTCCAGCACTTCTATTAAAAAAAAAAAGATTATCTATATTTTTTAAACATACCAAATCTCTTAGCTATATCTGCAACAGTATAGGTATATCTCGTTTTGACTTTTATTTGATAACCCCTCGTAAAATATTACCTACTCTATCACATCTCGTATGTGACCTACCTCAACTCGAACACGTCATATAATTACTCCCCCGCTTGTTACTAAGCACTATTATAATATTTTCTGGTAAGTCCATGCATTTATTTCAATTACTAATGAAATAAATAAAAAAAACGTGCACACAATATTACTAAATTTAAGTTCATTCGGTAAATGTTTCCTCGGAATAGTGTTGATGATTTTATACTGTCATTGTCTTGAGAAAGATTATTATAGACAGAACTTAAAAAGTAACAGTATATTTTTTATTCCTTACGCATGACCTCAATCTCACCTGATGGTAAGTAACGATGAGGCCTACGGTGGAGCGCGCTTACTCAAAAGATGCGTGATCACTCTTCCTTTAAAAATACCAAAATTGTATTTGTCCGGAAAAATCGTAACTGGCAGTGAGTTCCATTCTTTTGCAGTTTGCATTATAAAAGAGGAAGCAAAACGCTTCGTGCTAGTACGTGGTATATCTACTACATAAGGACGAAGTCCCTCTCTACGCCTGGTAGTCCGGTGGTGGAACGGAGATGGGGGAATCTCATCGTGCAATAATGGCTGAAGATGGCCGGAAGCGGCTGGATGCGGAGGGCGGAGGACCGGCTGTGGTGACGTTCATTGGGAGGGCCTATGTCCAGCAGTAGACGTCTCCAGGGCTGATATGACGATGATGGTATTTTTTTTAATTATGTCTTTAGTATTTATAAACACCTGCTGTAACTGACTTACAAGCAATATTTTTACTTAATTTTATTAATTAATTGTATATTTTTGTTACGTTTTTGTAGTCAATATTTACAATCTTTTCAGTAAAATAATACGTAATTTATTTAATTATTTTCAACTGAAATAGGTTCACCCAAAAAGCTTTGTTTAAACCCCTAGTCTCACCCCTAGTCTCTAGTATGATGTCACGGTAAATATTTGTATATCTGCCATATTTTATGTTGACCATTAAAAGCTGGGTATTAATATCTTGGGCAAACATTTCGGCGGTTTATGGCTAGACCAATGGGCAGACATGTCGGTTTTATTAAACATTTTCCTTTATAAAATGGTTTTGATTTAAAAATAACCAACAACAAATTAATTATAAGCACATGAGACTTTGTGCTGTCGCAAGCAGTACTTTAAACGCTGCATATTAATATAATAACTTATAACCGACAGCTGTAGCCACTCACCATCAGCTCATCAAGCGTGTCTGTCTGGTCATTTGCCAGTACACAGGCAGAAATCAAAGAAAGCAGATTCCGTGCCAAATATTCTGATAATGATAACTGTGCGACCTCTGACTATTGTAGTAAGATGCCAAACGCTTATCAGAATATGCCACAAGACCCGTTAGTGGGTACGAAATGTCTTTGGTTCAAAGGATATTTTCCGATGTTCTTATAGAGTAGGCCGACTGATCATTCCACAAAATATATTTCCCATGTGTCGTACTTTTTGTACCAAATAATTAAAAAAATATCATATAGAGTCTTTGATGTCGATGTCCACTGTTGGGGGATAGTCTTGGGCCTATCCCCCAACAGTGGACAGCGTAGTCGTCGATAGAGTGTACCCCCCCCCCCTTACTCCTCCTAAATACTTTCTACTTTACTATTTATTTATATTTTGTATTTAATTCTACAGACTATCCTAACTACCCCTACTCTAACCTTTTCCGCTTTAACTAAACCCTACTCTATACCTACCTATTACTATACCTACCTATTATTCCTACCTATTACTTACTATACCTATACCTACCTAATAGCTTTGAACATACTATGTATTGGCCGATGTGATCGTCTAGTGATTATAAAGAAAATAACGGACCTACGTTGTGATTTAAGAATTGTAACCCACGAACTTTGAATGAGATAACACAATACGGTATTCTAAAACCTAATAATAATATACCTATCAATTAAAAGCTAAACTTAATTTATCCTTTACATTATTTAATTAGCTGAATAAACGATTTATAGAAACCTGTTGGTTTAAAAGCTAGTCTCATTTATTTCCCATACATTACTCTCCTATATCGAACCTACCTAGATAACCTATTACTACTACTAGAGCTGAACTGAAGTAGATATTAAAACAACGTGAAAACGCTAAGACCTGAGACCCATTGTGAAAACCATACAACCTATAGATAACTCTACAAAATATAGTGATAAAATTAAGTCTAATAAATCATATAGATAATTTAATGCGGCATAACGGGAGGGGAGGAGAACCACCTTCCAATCCCCATAGAATAACATCAGCCTGCTCAATTGTCTTTCAGGTATTTATTCCAAGACTAATCTGTACTAAAATTATCTGCTTTGCATATATTTAACAATTAAATCTGAAAGTTTCCTTTAATCTAAGAGGAACTTAAAAGCCCGTAGGTAATATATGAAAAAGGAAGAACGAAGACTTTATAGTCAAGACAGGAAGACTGAGGTTATTCTAGTTCTCCTCCCTAACCTCCAATCTCCCTCCTGCTATGCCATTATTTATATATTCAATAATTTGGCCTATCTAACAGTCCTTGGACACAACTTATACTTCTCCATCTCGACTATTGCTACAATATCCACTCCGTACTTATTTGAGCTTATCTACTCAAAACCAAATATATTTCTTTGGTTCAAGTTCTATGAAGTGTGACTAATTCTTGGTAATTATGGTATTGCAAATTAAGATCAAATTAGATAGGTTCCAGGTTTAGTTTTCCAAGCCTTCCAGACATCTGGATGCACATAGGAACAATTGCTGCTAAAGACTAGACCAGTCAGTGACTACTATAGATAATACTCTCCGTTTGGTATAAGTAAATATCTAGGAAATCAATTTTCCGTAGTAAAACAAATCTATCTTTAGTGCATGAAGTTGAGACTAAGAAAATATAGTTTGGAAAACCAATTTAGGACTTTAAGGCTTAATATTCAAATTCTGGTAGTATAACATAAGAAAATCACCAAGAACCAATCTCACACTATCCAAAACTAATTGTTTATCATTTGTATTTAAAACATCAATTTTGAAATTCTTTAACACACGCATTTACAAGTTAATTTTATCAATTTATCGAATTTATTTATTTCCGAGTTTCTTTAGTTAATTTGCACGATCTTTAGTTTTAGCCTGACTATTTTACACAAACCCTTCCCATTTAATTATTTAATCAATACTTTTATTTAGGCTTTACCTACCTATAGCATTGTCTAACATTGCGGTCCCTAAGCTGCTAGTAAATGTAATTCAACAACTAGAGACCATAGCCTCAACATTTAACGTTAATTTCGTAGGTGTGTTCTGTAGGGTTCCAAGGTGCAATGGAAGCCTTCTAACTATACTATTTCGACAGCTCTACGTGGGGCCAATCCCAGTGTACCTATCCCTATGGCCTGTGTATTGGTCAATGAGACTGAGGGGTTAGGAAACGCCTCAAAGACCGAGCCCTAATAATCAGTGTATATATAAATATATAGATAAGGAACGGCAGTTGCAGACGCTTCTTGGAATCAAACACAACAATCACTGTCTAGACATTGTGAATAATTCGTTTGAATCGCCGTCAAATGACGTGGAGATGTAATCCGCTGTGGAATATAACACGGACCGGCTCTCTCTCCAAGAAACCGTTCAATACCTGATTAGCTAGTGAAGAATCGAGACGTGTGTCGCCACTGTGATGTTCAGGTCCCCGCCTAGACCTTCACTCACCAATCAGAATATTGCCTAAGCACACAAATAAACTAAACTAGATTCCAATTTCTTGCAATCTAGCTCAAAATCAATAATTTTTACAATATCACAAACTATGACTCTATTAAAATTTAATCGCGTAAAAATTGGGCAGCGTAACCCCTTACCCCAAAAGACAGTCAATCAAAAGACCCCGTTCCGCCCCCCCCTTGCCTTATATATCCTCGCCAATTTTGTTAAACAAAAGAGTGAAAATAGAAAAATCAATAATAATGCATTCCAATCCTGAAAATAAATATTCTGATTTTGATTTTTTTTACATTCTGGCCTCCTTGCAGCATCATACTCCACTAATGAGATTCGAACATTCCGGCTTTAAAGAATAAACCATCTCCTCGAACCCTCTACTACGAGCACAACCCATACTACGGACGACAAACTCACTTTCACCTAATTTCAGTATTATTTAATATTTTATTAGAGTTTGTTACTTGAATCTATTATGAAATCAAATTTCCCCATAGAAATTATCTCTAATATTCCCGAGAGTCAAATACATCATATTTGTGCGACAATTGAAACATTATTAAATATATTTTAATTCAATAATTTGTATTAAAGGATCTTCTTTCTACTATCCATAACTAGATATATATATATTATTTTAAATTTGGCTTTGAACGTCTGGCTCGTTACATTCGCCCCCTCGTTTGTTTATTTTCTTGTTATGTGTTAAATACACTTTTAACTAGAAAATGAAGAAAGGAACCTTACAAGTACAACGCTCCTATAAAATTTATAATCTACTTATTTATTATTGCTTCACCTGGCTGTGCCAATCTGGTGTGGTGTGTTTTTAAACCAAGAGTTTGGATAATTGTTATAAAGTCTGAAAGAAATCAACTTTTAGCTCTAAGTACATGGAACAGTCACTACTTCCACCTGGCACTACAACATGTTATCAGAATGTCAGGGTTTGCCAGACCCCAATGGCCCTGTGGTCCCAATTTCGAGTGATAACTAGTCCTATGGTTTGGGGACTGTGGCGTTATAACCCGAAATAGATCCTTCCCATGTGTACTACGTACAGTGTCCATATTAAACGCACATGCCCTATGTCTAGTCTCAACCTTTCTTCCCATATACCAACTACCAAGTCTTGGCGCATGTATAGTTGTCGAGATTATTAGTATTAGCTTCTTGTGAAGTATAACGCCTTTTAACCAGACAACATATCGTTGATAGATAAGTTAATATCAATATTATTAATATTAACCATTTCTCTAACCTAACATCAACAGTTTAAAAAAACGTTATTTGATCTGTGTAGTGAAGTCAGTAAGTAGCAACAATAAATACTATCCATCCTTGAGCTCCAGTGAAAGATAAGAAGTCCTTATACTACCTTTATCAAGTCCTTTCATTACACACTTATTTAGTCCTTTCACCGCGTCTAACAACAATTTCATTCTATATTAATGATTACGTACTTACATCTCCATTCAATAATCAACATTTCTCCATCAAAATGTGCGCTACCTCAAACCAACCACTAGATTTCTCAGACAGAAGTTTCCATTTCAAGTTTTATTAAGTTCTCAATTAGAGCTGTACTATAAAGATATCCTTCCCACATCACTGCTTGCAACCGTTTATTTATACTACTTTTAACTCGTCAGAACCGCGATTAATTAAATTCAACACCTCTTATTATCAATCTAAATTAATTATTTATCCCGTGTAGAAAACTTTCAAATACTCCCCCGTTGGATTGTCACTCTGACACCTCCCTCAATGTTGCCATTTGTCAAATCGATTACAATATAAGGTGACTATAGACCTGATTTATTTGTACCTAACGTGAACACTCCCGCTCCATGAACTTTTGCAAACCTAATCATACAGTGTTGGACGTTAGAATGTACTTATATCTACCATTACATACTATTTTTTTCTTGTGACTAACCCTATTGACAAAATTATATACTTTCTCATTTGATTAACATTTCTTTGCTCTGGATTTTTTTTGTCATTAAATACAATTGTGTCTATTCATACCAAAACTTAGTTAAGTACCTTTTTTTTTTCTATTAATAGACCCCTTTCTTATTTAAGATACAATTTCAGTT
Organism: Esperia sulphurella; assembly: GCA_947086405.1. Classification (NCBI taxonomy): domain Eukaryota; kingdom Metazoa; phylum Arthropoda; class Insecta; order Lepidoptera; family Oecophoridae; genus Esperia; species Esperia sulphurella. The sequence continues at coordinate 3,311,377 of OX352261.1, forward strand.
TTTCTACAGAAGAGCCTGTATGAGTCTAATGCCTTTGTCCTTCTAGACAAAAATAAACGATTATTGATAGCTGGCCATCGACCATCGATCGACATTTGTCAACTCTTTGACTTGCAAATTTCATTCGCTTGTCTGTGATTTCTCTCAAAAATACTATTCTAATGTTTACTCTTTGTGGTTTATTTACTATGAAACAATTAATATTATGCTAGATTAAGCATTAAACTACATAGATTGAATTAACAGCGCATAGGTACGCGTTGACAGACTACAGAGAGAATTTAAACGAGAATTCGTATGGCGTATTTACGTACTAAGTACTAACCATATTTTACTTGTAAAATAAAACGTTAGTCTACACCCAAAAACGATTTTATACTTCATCAAATGCAATCGTAAGTATCTACTAGAACCAGGTAGTATAAAGTAAGCTAAATTGGCATTTTGAAGCAAAGATAAACCCGTCAATTAAATAGATTTTCTTTCAGAATGTACAAAGATTGATGTCATGTGTACTTCAATGAATTGGAAATAACCACTGTTGTTCTACCCACTGTTGTTCAAACCACTGTTGTTCTACCTGGCCTAATGTATTGTACATGAATGGAATTATTTTCAATGTTACCTGAGAAGCTATCAAAGCCCAATATTCTCATCAAAGTACGACCACAGAATACCTATCAATACCTAAGTACAGGTAACCGTAAATTACCACACTTTTAAGTAGTGTTAATCCCAATATCAGTTTAGTGAATTCTATACAAATGTATTTACAACAATTATTATTATAATGGGCCTAATAAATGAGCAGCAGATAGCTGTTATGTCTATATCAGAGCTAATATGTTATGTCTATATCCGAGCTAATGTATAAGTCTTTGCATTTGGTATTAAATAATTTTTTGACCGAATGTCAACTACTCGCAACTATCATTTCTTATCTCTATGACGCATTTGGTGTAGTGTGCAACCCCAGCCATGAACTCAACTGCCGAGGACTCGAACCCCGCCAAAGCCAAGAATGCCCATCCCTACAAAATGTATGAATCTACTAAATTATCTGTGCAGTCCATCAACCACAATCCAAGCCATATAATGCTCAATTTGGACCAAGACAGCACTACACACAAAATCTGAAAATTTTATTTATTTACTTATCTACGCCCCCAGGCCATTTGCTCACAAATTAGTTTTTTTTTAGAACTGCTGTTTGGTTTACCTACAAGTATTTTTTTCAGAAACTGTGACCTTGGTCTCTCGAATCCACTGCTTGAACAATCAAGAAATCCATATCCAGCAAGACTAACTACAACCATCACCGATATCGATCTGTTTAATTGTATTAAACTAACGCAGCACTAATTTAAATAAATAAAAATAATGAGTTTGTATTACCACAAAATAAACAGTGATTTTTATACAGAACCACAGTTCCATACAGCAGATCTGTCTTATTTCTACTAGGTACTGTTAAATTTTATTTTATTTAGAATGTTCTGTATCCCTATGGCTAAACAGATTAATTTTAAATAAATTAATTTATTATCCTAACTAAATAAAATGATAAATGTGCCCATTGATTAATGACCAATAGACCAACTGAATACTGGCCTATTCTATTTATTAGGACTAATTTGTAGTATGGGACCACGTCTATGTTTGTTTCTACCATGTCAGCATACTAATAACCTATTGAACCAAACCAAACTTAAACCCAACCAAACCAAACTTATTGAACTATCTAATTGTGCAATAATGCATGTTGCATTGTACTCTATCTAAACCGACTTTCCGTACTGTGTTATTCACCTCCATTACACGAACATCAAAATGTGATCAACGAACGTTGATCACTGTACATAGTTACTTCAAAGCATAAAAATGAAATCTAGACTATCCCGTAGTAACTCCCAAATACTAATCCTGGTAAAGGCACCACCAAAATGTACCCCCCCCCCCTCCCCCTATAAATTTTCTACTTTCTTATATTATTATTTTATTATTTAATTTGTTTATACAGACTAACTAACTACCCCTACTCTAACCTTTTCCGCTTTAACTAAACCCTACTCTATACCTACCTATTACTATACCTACCTATTATTCCTACCTATTACTTACTATACCTATACCTACCTAATAGCTTTGAACATACTATGTATTGGCCGATGTGATCGTCTAGTGATTATAAAGAAAATAACGGACCTACGTTGTGATTTAAGAATTGTAACCCACGAACTTTGAATGAGATAACACAATACGGTATTCTAAAACCTAATAATAATATACCTATCAATTAAAAGCTAAACTTAATTTATCCTTTACATTATTTAATTAGCTGAATAAACGATTTATAGAAACCTGTTGGTTTAAAAGCTAGTCTCATTTATTTCCCATACATTACTCTCCTATATCGAACCTACCTAGATAACCTATTACTACTACTAGAGCTGAACTGAAGTAGATATTAAAACAACGTGAAAACGCTAAGACCTGAGACCCATTGTGAAAACCATACAACCTATAGATAACTCTACAAAATATAGTGATAAAATTAAGTCTAATAAATCATATAGATAATTTAATGCGGCATAACGGGAGGGGAGGAGAACCACCTTCCAATCCCCATAGAATAACATCAGCCTGCTCAATTGTCTTTCAGGTATTTATTCCAAGACTAATCTGTACTAAAATTATCTGCTTTGCATATATTTAACAATTAAATCTGAAAGTTTCCTTTAATCTAAGAGGAACTTAAAAGCCCGTAGGTAATATATGAAAAAGGAAGAACGAAGACTTTATAGTCAAGACAGGAAGACTGAGGTTATTCTAGTTCTCCTCCCTAACCTCCAATCTCCCTCCTGCTATGCCATTATTTATATATTCAATAATTTGGCCTATCTAACAGTCCTTGGACACAACTTATACTTCTCCATCTCGACTATTGCTACAATATCCACTCCGTACTTATTTGAGCTTATCTACTCAAAACCAAATATATTTCTTTGGTTCAAGTTCTATGAAGTGTGACTAATTCTTGGTAATTATGGTATTGCAAATTAAGATCAAATTAGATAGGTTCCAGGTTTAGTTTTCCAAGCCTTCCAGACATCTGGATGCACATAGGAACAATTGCTGCTAAAGACTAGACCAGTCAGTGACTACTATAGATAATACTCTCCGTTTGGTATAAGTAAATATCTAGGAAATCAATTTTCCGTAGTAAAACAAATCTATCTTTAGTGCATGAAGTTGAGACTAAGAAAATATAGTTTGGAAAACCAATTTAGGACTTTAAGGCTTAATATTCAAATTCTGGTAGTATAACATAAGAAAATCACCAAGAACCAATCTCACACTATCCAAAACTAATTGTTTATCATTTGTATTTAAAACATCAATTTTGAAATTCTTTAACACACGCATTTACAAGTTAATTTTATCAATTTATCGAATTTATTTATTTCCGAGTTTCTTTAGTTAATTTGCACGATCTTTAGTTTTAGCCTGACTATTTTACACAAACCCTTCCCATTTAATTATTTAATCAATACTTTTATTTAGGCTTTACCTACCTATAGCATTGTCTAACATTGCGGTCCCTAAGCTGCTAGTAAATGTAATTCAACAACTAGAGACCATAGCCTCAACATTTAACGTTAATTTCGTAGGTGTGTTCTGTAGGGTTCCAAGGTGCAATGGAAGCCTTCTAACTATACTATTTCGACAGCTCTACGTGGGGCCAATCCCAGTGTACCTATCCCTATGGCCTGTGTATTGGTCAATGAGACTGAGGGGTTAGGAAACGCCTCAAAGACCGAGCCCTAATAATCAGTGTATATATAAATATATAGATAAGGAACGGCAGTTGCAGACGCTTCTTGGAATCAAACACAACAATCACTGTCTAGACATTGTGAATAATTCGTTTGAATCGCCGTCAAATGACGTGGAGATGTAATCCGCTGTGGAATATAACACGGACCGGCTCTCTCTCCAAGAAACCGTTCAATACCTGATTAGCTAGTGAAGAATCGAGACGTGTGTCGCCACTGTGATGTTCAGGTCCCCGCCTAGACCTTCACTCACCAATCAGAATATTGCCTAAGCACACAAATAAACTAAACTAGATTCCAATTTCTTGCAATCTAGCTCAAAATCAATAATTTTTACAATATCACAAACTATGACTCTATTAAAATTTAATCGCGTAAAAATTGGGCAGCGTAACCCCTTACCCCAAAAGACAGTCAATCAAAAGACCCCGTTCCGCCCCCCCCTTGCCTTATATATCCTCGCCAATTTTGTTAAACAAAAGAGTGAAAATAGAAAAATCAATAATAATGCATTCCAATCCTGAAAATAAATATTCTGATTTTGATTTTTTTTACATTCTGGCCTCCTTGCAGCATCATACTCCACTAATGAGATTCGAACATTCCGGCTTTAAAGAATAAACCATCTCCTCGAACCCTCTACTACGAGCACAACCCATACTACGGACGACAAACTCACTTTCACCTAATTTCAGTATTATTTAATATTTTATTAGAGTTTGTTACTTGAATCTATTATGAAATCAAATTTCCCCATAGAAATTATCTCTAATATTCCCGAGAGTCAAATACATCATATTTGTGCGACAATTGAAACATTATTAAATATATTTTAATTCAATAATTTGTATTAAAGGATCTTCTTTCTACTATCCATAACTAGATATATATATATTATTTTAAATTTGGCTTTGAACGTCTGGCTCGTTACAAGAGGTTGGCCTCTATCGACGACTACGCCAGCCCAGTGCCGGTAGACGGACTTCAAATGCGCCTTAGAATTCCTTCTTTGTTGTATGCAGGTTTCGTCACTAATTATCTTTATCACAGAATAAGTAATAACAAGTACAGAAAACACATTCCCTAAGAGAGCTTAGTCAAATTCTCACAAACGTACCTACAACATTCAGAGCAAATCAAATTGAATCTTACGCGCATGGAATAAATCGATGTTACGCTTAACCGCTAAATAAATACATTGCCAGTTGTACGAGATTCGCCTAGGTGTCTCGGCAAATTTATACCTAAAGTGCTCAGTGAGTCAGGCCTGAGCTAACTGGATGAACCTAATTATGCCTAAATTTAATTATATTCATGATTTATGATTAAATGCAGATTTATGAAGAAATATTATTAATGCGGCCGAATGCTAAAATAATAAACCTTTCTTGAAGTATTTCAGTATTAATTTGCATCATATTGTTAATAGGTTTATTATAAACAAAATACACAAATTATTTTCATTTGTTTAGTTTAAGTAAAATAGGAAGTTATATATTAAATATGAAATTCTATCGTGATATTCTAATTACATTTCTATAAATAGTTGGTTGTTTATTATTACTTGGAATTTTTTTCGACGGTGTCCATTATTAGTGTGGGAATTAATTGTTCTACGGCGTAGCGTTCGTAGCACTAACGTATTTCGTAACGGTACTTGAAAATGTATTATCCGGATACTGAAAGATTTTTTTTCAAATTTAAATTTAAACCTTAATTTTTAGTCAAATAGGCCTTCTATATAATAGTCTGTGAATATATTGTATTGTATCATTTATGTTTATGTATGTAATATACGTTAGTGTGAGTGCTATTTAGAAGGTACATTTCTTTAATCATAATTTAATACTAAATGCACCATTCTTTCAGTTACTCTAAGGTGGACTGGGCGAGATCCCTAAGTGGGATAAGTACTAAGTACCAAAACGCGGTGATCCAATAAAGCGTTTACATACCTGCCTTAATATACATGTCTTTTTTAAAAATATTTCATACTTTAATTTTGGTAATTTTTCAGATTTTCGGTACCTACATACATATTCTAGTATTTATTTATAATATAACAAGTGGGCAGCACACATAATTGCAATGGAAATTATATTAATAAAATTTACATCTACAAATTGTATTTGAAGAAACATAAAAACTATATATGTTCCGTGTTCGTTTTATTTTCCAACGCACACATTGTATATTAAATCAACATTTGTTACCAAAACATGTCGAATCAAATAAAAAGTCCCCTCAATTTTCTTCCTTGCTTTTACGCAATCATACAATTTTCAACTGTTGTTAAAATGTTTGACGAAAATCTTATTACTACGTGCTTTTTATTTTTACGACTAGCAAAGGTCACAGTATACTGAAATTAGTAGAGGCTCTCAACACATATTTTCTTCTGTTAGCTGTGAGTCCATTTATTGCCTGGCCTTACATAGTGGTCATAGTGATCTTGACTAAATTAACGTGTGGTTGACTGTGCGGTTGCTAAAAAGTTCAACTGATCGATAAACTATTACCGGTTATAAATAAGAAAATGATCGTGGATAAAATATTCTTTATTGATCAGAAATGACGATGAAAACAAATTCAGTCCTGTCTCCCAAAATGGTATGTCCCGTACGTCAGGCAGAAGCCGGTTCCTTCCCAGTTAGTATATAACTATATTTCAAATAGAATTAGTTTAGGATAATGTGATATCTAAAAGTGTATTATTCTATTTTGTGTGTATGTTGTGCGTATAAAAATAGATTTTTTTTATTTATTGCTTTAACAATAAAAATACATTGTTGTATATCTATCTAGTCTTGTAACGGGAAAAAAATTGAGGTTTATCTGTAGAAAATTAATTATGTACGAGTTCGCAACAAATAAAATGTATACCTTTACAAATTATAGCATATACAAAGATATAACTAAGGTAGATTTCAGATTTATAAAATATAGTTATTATCCTGGCTAAATATATAACAATAGTCGAGTCTTCTCTTACTTACTGACTGTTTCGTTCTCTATGTGTGTCTGTCCATCAGTAAGCATTTAGGGCTTACCATATACTAATGGTACTGAGAAAGAATATACTAGTCATAAGCCCATTGGCTTACTATTTTGTGTCAATGTAATTTAACCTCTATGATTTTGTGACATTGTCATGTTTTCCCCTGTACCTTTCATAATGTGTGCCATTTACCAACTCTCACACGAACTTTTACGTTATCCCACGGGATTTTTTCGCGACGATGAAATGGGATTCAGATAATAAATCCCACTCCATCGCATCGTCGCGAAAAGAAAACATTACTTAAAACTATTATCTTACTGTATCATTCATTTTAATTGTACGCTATTAGATGTACAGTAGAATGGAAACATGTTTTTCCTATTAATGTGCTATTATACGTCTTATTAATGTAGTAGACAGAAGTAAGATTGAATAATAAATAATCAATAGATCATTTTAAATTTTTGCTTTACGTACACAAATTTTCATTCTGCGTACACATACATATTCAGTACAGGCGAACTGATATTCAATATAAAGGTGTAAAAATAGGGTAAGTCCTGAAAAGTTCGATTCCTAATGTAGTGAGGTTTAAAACCTTTTTTTGTGAACGAAATAAATAAATAATTGTAAAAAAAATATTAATGGTGGATGAACCACGGGGCGCTCTGCCTCTGGGCCTCCGCTTGACACTAATTCCTGGGACAACCTGTATATCACCGATTACCCAAGGTTTACCCTATTCGCGTGTACTAAATATAATAATAAGATCGGTAGTATTAGTATAATCCGACCTCATTTGTAACAATAAACACACATGCGTGAAATGAAGTAAAATATGCGTCATTCGTGATATTTTACCGCATACATTTTCTAGTTGTCACATTAAGGTGTTGTAAGCCATTTGTCTCCCGCATGAAGTAAATGGGATTCGTCGAAGTTTTTGAAGGTAATCCTTATTAACATGTGCTGTGTTTTTTGGTACAGTCGGCAACAGAACTAGCTGAATAATTTGTACCCTAGAAGAAAGTCGTATCTTTCATACTAAATATATAAAAGGTACGACATTATGCTACCAAGGGTACGAATCGAGTTAGTGTACTACCGTTCAGTTTTCTGACCCGAATTTTACGCTTATTTGTATATTTCGCTAATTCACCAGCTTCCATATCCGACAGTTTATTTATTCGTTTCTAACTTCAACTTCCGATATTGTTACGGAAGGAAAAATATTCAATGCCAGCGGATGGTATAGAGTGGTCTCTTATACTTTTTCATAGAGCATTATCGTCATGGTATTGAGAAAACCAATTACCTTGAAATTTTGCAAAAATAATTATACGATACTACTTAATTCTTCGCGCTCTTTCGTCTGCGAAAACCCGATAACCGCATACTTTCTAAGACAGCCAACAGGGAAAACAATTATTTCAAACATGGATAATATGTATTTAATAGAAATGGAAATGTCACTTGCTTCTATTTCAAAACACATTTTTTGTGAATAAATTGCTTTTCGCAGTATAACGTGATATTTACATTGTCAGAGCGCGTCACTAACGAGAGTGAGTATCACTTGACGTTATAATCTCAAGTTTACATTTACCAGGGTTGGATAAAAAACAGTTTTATTTAATATAAAACATGTTTTAAACCATGTTTTAAACAATTTAAACAGTTTTAAACAATAAAAAACATGTTTTAAATAATAAAAAACATGTTTAAAACATGCCAACCCTGACATTTACTACATAATAATAGTACGGTTCAGAATAAAAAGTTATGTTTTATAATATAAGATAGTCCGTCCACCTTACGGAAACTTCCGTTTTTATTTCAGTTGTTTCTTTACTAGATTTCTCCCTTTTAATTTTTTAAATATTTTATTCTTAACCCTCTCCCCTCCCCCATCGAAATACCAAATATAATAGATATAAATGAGTGTTAGTCATCATAAGATAACAAACAGAAAGACTTCAGTTTTAAATAGAGATTGTAGATAAAACATTTTTTTATTGTTGATGGGTTTGCGCTTGACCCTAATCTCACCTGATGGTAAGTGATGATGAGGCCTAAGGTGGAGCGCGCTTACCCAGAAAATGCTTATTCAATCTTCCTTTAAAAAGATCCAAATTGTACTTGTCCAGAAATACCCAAACTTCAAAAAATCATTTGGTTTTAGTTATAAGCGTTATAATATACATACAAATCTACCCAAAGATTGTCTAGAAGAAATGACTTGTAGCGATAAGATCGCCTAGATGTACTTTTATTATTGTATCTGTGTTACAATAAGGAGTAATTGAATTGAATTGAACATATCATACCCTTGTTAGAAGACAGTAGTATCTTTCATACTAAGAATATGAAAGATACGACGGTCTTCGATCGACACGATATAACTTTATTCGATACGATACGACGTTACGATGTTTGAGTATGCAATATGTTACCTGAAGCGCATTCAACAAGACATATGACGAGCACCAGGGCGAGCGTCCCTGTTACTGCCCCTCCGGGTGGCCCAGCTCGCCTTCTTGTTTTGTCCTTGTACATTCTTCTATTGCGTAGGTTCCTCTTTCACTGCAACAAAGTGATAGGTTACTCTCTGATTCTGACGTAAATAATGAGTTTGCTTCGGGATTTATTATTCCTTTTGTGTTAATGTAAAATGGCTGCTGTAGAAGAGTTAGTTATATCTTGTAACTCAAAATAATCTCTGTATAAATCTATGCCCCTAGTGAGAAAACTTAGAAAATGCTACTTTCAGGAGATCAAATATAAAGCATCTCAATAAATTGCATTCAAAATCCTACTAATATTATAAATCTGAAAGTTTGGATATTTGGATGTTTGTTATTCAATCACGCTTCTACCACTGGACGGATCGTGAGGAAACTTGGCACACATAACGGTTAGGTCCTGGAATAGGACATAGGATAGTTTTTATCCCGAAAAACATCCCATTCCTACGGGAAATACATAATAATTTGTGATGTTAAGTTGTCCACGCGGACAAAGTCGCGGGCAACAGCTAGTATACATTATATATTTATTGTTATTTTAAAACTTTGCTTTAAATTTAGATACACAAGACATTTGTTTGTGTGTACAATATTAGTATGGTACCTATAGTTAATTCTACACATAATATAGAATTATAATATGTTTTAGTTACTATGAGTTTATATCGCTAGGACACTAGACTTCAAAAATATAACATCCTGGCTAGGACTTACGTTCAAAACTTTGCAAAATTGGGAATCGAATATACTGCCCTCGGGGCAAATGTCTCGTATACTAAGTGATTAATCCTTAATTAACACTAAGTCTTTCTCGATATTGTATGAAAAGAAACATGGAGTTATGAAATATTTCTTAACAACACAAAATTCCCAAAATAATTCAATTGTTATCAGTACAAACAATTGTAAACATTGAGACTATATTCAAATCATAATTGAAAGAGATACTTGTTAATTGCTTAGTGTCTGGATTCATAAAATATTCAACAATAGATAAATAAACATTACCCGTTGAAAGGGAAAAGGTAATTAAATTACTTCATAAGGTAGGATTGACACAAACGTCCATTTCTCTGCTGCTTCAGGCATACAATTCACAAGAAAGGATGATACTAACACAATAAATTAATCGATAAAATGTAAATAAGTTGGTTTAAAAGTGTATCTCAATAATGTATGAGGTGAATACGTCGTCCAAGTTGGTACCGGGATTCCCCTGGTGGCAGCCATTTTGGAAGCAGTGCTAAGTTATTTAGCCGTTAGGTGTATTTAGTTTTAGTTATATTTAGTGTATAATGATTACCACAGTACTCATTAATGTTTATAAATACAACTAATTTATCGATAATTCAAAGAATTTCGTGCAATTGCAACGTCCTTTGCACTTCTGCAGCTGTAGGTCTTCCTACACGAATCCACGTAGGCAGATTAGAGACTATGGTTTTCGTCATTCCATTAAATAATCATCATCATGTCAGCCCCTAGAAGTCCACTGCTGGACATAGGCCTTCCCCAATGAACGCCGCCACACCCGGTCCTCTGCCCTCCGCATCCAGCCGCTACCGGCCACCTACTTCAGGTCGTCGGTCCACCTGGCGACGGGGCGTCTCACCCTGCGAGTGCCGATCCGCGGTCTCCACTCCAGTATAAATAATATGAAATAAGTCTACCTAGCTCTAGGCTGTTTTGTCCCGCTGGTCCACTTGTACCATCAGTCTGTACCATTGATGATACAACTATTACTTTACGTGTCCTACTAGTCGCGGGCCCAAAATATTACTCCCGGGGTTTCTCGCCCTATCTAAATATAATAATTTTAATTAACATTATTAATGGGCCCGATCCTGAAGGCACACATTTAAAATTTGACAGCGCTTAAATTGGTTTCGTCTTTATCTTCATAATACTGTGTGACAAGGATAGCAACAGTTTTAGCGCTGTCAAATTTTAACGTTGTGCCTTCAGAATTGAGCTCAGTACCTATTTTAAGGTTAGATTAGGTTTCCTTATTTATTAGTGCAATAATAAAGTGTATTTGTGTATGTATTATTTCAATCATTTATCAAGGCAAGATTCAATTCAGATTTTTTTAACAAGATAGTTGATATCTTCCATGACATAAGGAAAACAGTATATCATAAGTGACCAGGATGTAATTAATTACAAAGGAGTTCCTATCTCAAGTACTCATGACAAATGGTACAAATGCGACAAGACAATCAGTAGTTCAGATTGTTGATATAAAGGGTCTATCGGGTGCTTTTGTTTCTCAAAGTGAATAATTTAAATTCATACTTACATAAAGTTTGAAATGAAATTGCGTGCGCCTCTTAGAACTTTCAGGTCAAGCCTATTAGTGCATGGAAACAAACTTGGACAGTTCTCAACCACAAATCGAGAAACTAACTAGACATGAATATTCTTAACTCCCCAGCGGAGAAAGTTTCTACAATAATAATAGAAGTTTTGTTATAATGTAGGAGGCCATAGTCCGGTAATGAATAATGCTTAAATTTAATCAAAGTTACCAGAGGGAAGGGCGGATATTATTTAATAGAATAGATTAACATGACTTGACCAAGATATAAAGTATACTTTCATCGTTTAATGTTTCAGGAATCTTTTAATCTTAAAATAGAAAGAAAGAAAGACAGCCGCAATGTATAAACCGTGCTAGGCCGAAATTGTTGCCCACAAAACTGTTACCTTTAGTAAAATACATTCCCATTTCTTTTATACGAAACTAGCTGTAGCCCGCGACTTCGTCCGCATGGACAACTTAATATCACAAATTATTATGTATTTCCGTAGGAATGGGATATTTTTTCGGGAAAAAAACTATCCTGATTGAGTAACAAACATCCAAATATCCGAATATCCAAACGTTCGCCTTTATAATATTAATAGGAAGTAGGATACTAGGATATTGACGCAATTTTTTTTAATGGCAAATTCAGAATCAGAAAAAAATATGTACGTCTAATAGTCTGGTCCTATATCTTTCCGAATCATTTCCGAATTTGCAAATACATAAATTGGACATTGGTGTGGTACAGCATTTCTGCTTTTTAGCGTCGATAAATGATAGATACGACTCTCTTTCTATGATTCAGTCTTCAAATGAGTACCTTGATACCTTCAGGATTCGAATGGAATTCGTTCTCATAGTTATGTAAATGTAAAGGTACGTGTGTCCTAACTGAAGGATATTAATTAGAAGAGAATAAAAGCGAATCTATATAATCAACAAGTATAATATATAGAATAAAACAATTTTTTACCGGTTTAACAAGTCTCAGCAAATAATAGTTGCTCATCGCATCACAATTTAGTTTAATAATTCTCTCACAAATAAAATAAGAATTCTCATTCAACCCCACATAAGACACGCGAGCCTATCCGAGTCCACCGACGGAGACATGCAAATGCATTGTTGTCTTAGACGCTGCTTCTCGACGCGTAGAGGATTAAAATCACAAGCGAGGGAGGTGGCGATTTGAAGGTTAATAAATTGAGTTAAGATTCAGCATCATTATCTAATAATAAAAATCGTAAACATCGCGTGTCTGTACACATTGAAGATATTTGCAAAAGAAATAGAGCGGTCTAAGGATAAGTAATAGAACACATTTCGATCATTTTTGGAATATTTGTCTGTTTATCTGTTTGTTTGTGCGCGCATCACTTAAAAACCACTGAACCGATCTTTATGGACTTTTCACAGAAACATAGTCCTTAATTCGGTGTAACATATAGGCTTTATTTCATTGCAATCGGTGCAGTCAATCAAAAGTTATGCGAATTTATAGCTTCCGAGAACTCGCATACGCTGTACGCGGGAGCGAGTATGGTACAAATGTGAGTTTTTGAAAACTATAAATTCTCATAACTTTTGATTGAGTTAGCCGATTAGGATGAATTTGTTGCATACGTATGCATCAAAGTAATGCTGGGAGGAATTTGGATTGCAATGGATTAGTTAGGAGGACTACATTTGGAACGACGAGGGTAAGAGAGAAAGAGGTTTGAGGTCAGGGTTAAGGGAGGTAAATGCGGGAGGGGGAGCGGGACCTGAAGCGGGAGCTGGATCTGGAGCTGGACCTGGACATGGAGCTGGACCCCGTCCTGGCCCTGGATATGGACCTGGACCTGGAGCGAAAGTGAGTGGGATTGAGAGTAGATTGAGAGTCTGAGTGGGAGAATTGCATAATATCTTGAAATGTAAGTATCATTATTGGTTTTATATAATTTATGTTACTCGTTACTTGTTCTTAATTGTATACTAATTATGTACAACTTTATTGTACAGCCCACCTGATGGTGTGCGGCCACTGTTGCCCATGAAGATCAACAAGCTTTGGATAATACACTATTATAAGTACAAGTTACACTTTCGATATTAAGTAAATTGACATCTGTACCTATGAGTCGGTTAACTTAAGAATAATACATAAAAGTCACATTACGTAAAAAGCGATACGGTCACACCGCACAACATTCCCACTTATTCACCATCAGCCTATATACGTCCACTGCTGAACATAAGCGTCCCCAGTAGAATACTTCATTTGGTAGGTTTTCCATTGGGCGATTTGCCATAATCACCAGGCTTGCCAGACGGATTAGTGATCACAGTAATGATCTTAATATACACAGGAGAACGCTTCTGCCCATCCCTGGTCCCTTAGTCGCCTGAACGACATCCACGGGAAGATTGGGAGTGGCCCCATTCTAATCCGGGACCTACACGGTACCACATATCTAAGATGCTACGAAAAGCGTAGCACGTCGCTACGCCTACTTAGCTGTTCTGTGAATAACGCTGCCACGTAACAGACGAGATATGGACTAACCATTTAGGCTTTGCATAACTTATTAAGGCTAACAGATAATCCCAATTGAGACTAAAAATAACATTGTTGGAACACCAATCGTTTAAAGCCCACCAAAAGTTTATTCTATTATTTGATATTGTTTTATTTCATGATTAAATACTGAATTAGTAAATTCTAACTTTATTTTAACAAACAGTTGTCCACGCGAGCGGAGCCATGAGCACATCTAGTTGCTAATATTTGTATTTTATTTTGTAGTATTATTAAATACGAATATAATGTTTGATTGTTGCTTTTTAAAGCCTCTGAAAGTTAAATAAGATAATCTTGAAATATATTAGAAAGCAAAAGAACCATGTTCACGCAGATAAAGTAGCGAGTATTGAATGACGGCCAATTCTTGACATTTCTAGTTACGAGTACATGGTTCGATTTAAAAACCTGCGATTTTCATTTTACTATCACAGTTGGAATCTAAACCAAAACAATTGTTGGCCAAGTAAGCGCGTCATGTAAACATTTGTCTTTTAAAGTATAAAAGAGTGTATTTACTGGTTCCAAGTACACAACTTATCAAAGTACTCATACTTGCAAACTTTGGATTGACGCATTCAATTTTTTTAATTTATTTTACTCCTTTGTATAAAAAAAATTAGAAAATATTCATTAAAATCATGATCGTTTTCCAGTTACAGAGAATATTCCAAATTACACATGGAGTACCTATATAGTAACGAGTTTAACGACAATGACGCTACGATTTTTATTGAATTGGCTATTTTTTTCATAAAAAATTGCCAATTTGAACACAACGCCGATCAGCGAGTTCTAACGCGAAATAGGTGCTGATGTTAACGTGATTTATACGTTACAGGTATCTAACAGCTTATAAAAAAGAGGGGAATAATATGCAGGAAAATCATTCTACTGTATTTTTGAGGCAGTATGGATCTGATGTTCTGTTCTTCAGCGAGTTAAATATTTTTCAGTGTGATAAATACATTCATATGATTCATGGATTTAGTTTAGTCAGGTTTCCATCGATGGACCACAATCAAAAATCTTTAGCATTTTGTAATCAACGGCAATGTAGTAAATAAAGCCTTGTAAAGTAGTGTACCTTATAAAGTTTTATTCATATTTTTATGCAAATGTATGCGCATCGAACCCCATATGTTTTGGTAAGCAATGTCAATAACCGCACACCCTTTTACCATCTCTTACGCTAAAACACTTACGCCTGAGGGCACGTTGACGAAAACTAGGGAATAGTGTAAACAACAACTTGCTAAAAGCTGATAAGGGTATTCAAGTGGCCCTCTACCTGACATTTTTTTATGAAAGTTTATGCGTCTCTTTTAGGTCTTCGAAAAATTTGTCAAAAACGTTATGATTACGTTTACCTACCATATACTTTTCAGAATGATTCATCTAAGGAAATTTTCGTTTCAATAAAAACTTTACATCTAATTGATAACTTTTATGCAAATTAAACATACAGGGTTACAATTATAATATTTTATTGTTTTTTAAAGTTATTTTGTGTGTAGTTCTGGAGTTGAGACCGCAGATCGGAACGCCCTGGGTGAGTCGCCTCGCCGCCAGATGGCCGACGACATAAGGAAGGTGACCGAAAGCGACTGGATACGGAGGGTGGAGGAACGAGTGTGTTGGAGATAATTTAGTAAGATCTATATTCCGCAGTGGAAGTCTAAATGCTGAATCCTCGAAGTGGACGGTGCTTACTAAATGTTATGATTGTCATCAGTCCTCTATTCAAATATAAGGACCAAAGTGGTGGCGTTCATTGGAGAAGGCCTATACCCAGTAGTGGAAGTCTAAGTGCTGCTATGATGATAAAGTTATTTTTATCTTGCAAATTACTTGTATTTAGTCTTACAGAAGAGTTACAGGCAGAGTTGACATGGATTTAAATCATCAATACCTAGGTAAAAATTTACTGTCCCTTCTCTATCTTAACAGTATAAGGGCGTATTTTTCTGTCTGTCGTGTAAAAATGTACCAAGTCATGTGCAATAAAGTATTTTAACTTTGACTTTGTCTTTCTCTTTTAACGCATTTGAATCGTTTAGTTTAAGATCATGACATGTAAAATTAAGCGAATAATTTATTTTATCTGTTATGCATATTCATCTGGCCAGCGCGGGGAGTGTAGGCCAAATCCTCCGTCTGTCTCCGGCAGATAAGAGAGGGTTGTGCTCCTGCAGTGGAGACAGAAATAACCTGATGATGATGCATATTCATTGTTAGTAATTCATTATTTTTATATAATTTCTAATTTAACACATTGACGGAGTTACTTTATTACGCAGTACGTAGCTACTGTTCTTCGACGTGTTCAATATGAAGGACTTGCTATTTTCTTCGGTTTCGCCCGCTTTTGGACAAAGTTTTTGTTGTCCCCGGAATTGATTTGGGAAAAAATAGCCTACAATTACATGACAAAGGCAAAATATGATATTGTATAGGTTGAAAACGCGAGTCGTGAAAGAGTTAAAAACAATCAAATGATTTTCGAGTTGAAAACAAGCCGGCATAACAAAGCGAAGTTTATGGAATAGTCTGGGTTTTGAGAAATTAGACCTGTTACTTGTTTAGCCTTATTAATCGGTATTCTTGTTATATTTACGAGAAACATATTTTTAAAAATATTTAGTATGGATCATTCGGTCAAAACACTGTCCTTTATAAAATAAGTGCGGAAATTAATTAAAATATCTTTCAAGGAATTTTTTGTAATACTGCAGTTTATGCAATGTATTTTATTTTTTCTTCCCTGGTATCATATTTTCTTATTTCTATGTGCCATTGAAAATTTTGAACATGTATATTAAATCTGTTAATACGTAGACAATATCCGCCCGACGTTAAATACGGAGTCATATTGTGATGCCTGTTCGGACAAAACATTGGAAGCGATGATTTTCAGATTTATTCTTTTTTGCGTAATGTAAAGCGACAACAATTTCACACTTGTCGTAACAACTCTTAAATTCGCATTAATATTTCGACGGCAGCAAAACATCTACAAATTATAAAAACATATCTCATTGCATTTTGGTACTTAGAATTATAAATTCCTCGTAAAAAAATGTAGATGAGTAAAAAAAATGCATATTCCTATTTAAACATCTATCTTGTAAGATCAGTTTTTTTAACTCATGACAAAGAATATATAATTCTAACCACTATAATGCAATAATAAAATTACAGTTTGTACATGATTTAATTATTTTGTTGCCTTCTATTGGTCGCTTGCAATGTTTTGCCTGAACAGGCTCGTCAAAACAATTGATAATATTGAATTGATAGTACACTGATTTCAGTAAATTTTTGAGATACTTCGTCATCATCATACAAGCCCTTACACGTGCTCTACTGGACATAGGCTTTCCCCAATAAACGCCACCACACCCAATCCTCCGACTGGATGTGGAATGGATGCGGAATCCAGCAACTTCCTGCCATCCATTTGAGGTCGTCGATCCATCTGTCGCCGGAGCATTATACCCTACGCGTGCCGATCCGCGGTCTTCACTCTAGAACTCGTCTGCCCCAACGGCCGTTGAAATACTTAGCGATGGTCAAATGCCAAGTGAAAATGAATATCCTGTTTTCAGATTAACTTCGAATCGAAGAGTTATATCCGGTTGAAGATCCCAAAACAGTTTATTTAATAAATTTATAGTGAAATTCGTATAAGAAAAGTAAAAAAATAAATCTCTAAATATGAGATAGGCCGGAAAATCGAAAGCACAGATTATAATTTCAGATAAACCTTTACTTTGAAATATAGTGACTTTTATGACTGGGCAACTATTACCCATTCTGATTTTTTTAAACCAGGATATTGCAAAAGTATATTTATTGGCGATAAATAAAATACAAAAAAGATTTGTCAATTATTTTAAATGTTTATAACAATTTGATAGTATTATAGCTTTATAATAGATAAGATGTACTTAGTTTACTTTTTATACAGTTTTATTATAAATGCATACAACTTTTATTGAATTTGGAAACACTCTTGATAAGAGTGCAACATAATAAGTCGTTCTTGGTTTAGGAAAATAATGTAGTTTTTTAAATTTATTTATAACTATTTTCAAATATATATAATTGGCACTTAACACCTATAGGGAACAGAAAGTTTTAAATAATTTTAAATTAAATTACTTGAAATATAACTAATCTTTGAACTAAATTTAAATTTTATGAATATTTTTAAACCAATCTTAGTTACCGCATCTACATGTATAAACAAAGTATTACGTTATGTATTACATTGTTATAACTCTTATTTAAAATTATTATACAAGTAACCTGCCCTTTTATTTAAATACACTACTAAATATACTAAAAAGTTTTCCAACTCACATATAGACTCCGATCTTAGTTTCAATTTAATAATCTAAGTGTATTTAAAAACGAAGTATTATCTATATTATTTATTACACTTTTTTTAATGTAAAATACTTAGATAAGTTACCTGCTATTTTACTTAAATAAACTATTATATAAAAAAGTTTTCCAACTTACATATAAACGCCGTCGGTGTGTCCGTACGTGTGTCACTGGCAGCCAGCACTGTCCATGGAGCCCAGGTATCTACAGACGAAGTCTGAACGTCAAGCCTTTATATACGTGCGCACCATTTACGTGGGCTCGTCATACACAGAGTGATGATTTGGTAGTTAATGAAACTTTACTTGGAAACTACTTTAGCTATTTTAAGACATATTTTTAATTTAGAGTTGCATGATCTTATAGAATTTGATATACTTGTAGCGTTGAATGTAAGAATTAGATTTATTTAAAGCAAAACATGCCTATATATTTTTTAATACAGTTAATAGGCGAAATTTTTTTTTTTATTACTTAAATGAGAAATCTTGTTTCTATATTTATTTGTTCTCTACCACACCTATTTCAGCTCGTTAAGCTTCTAGTGAAATAGTGTATGTGCAAGTAATTTATGAGCTATGAAGTAACTTGCAAATAATTCCCACGTGAAACCTAAATAACCGCGGACCTTGTCTCAGGTGTAAAGCTAGTTTTCCGTAAGAAGTGCTGGTGAAAATATAACAGCCTGTATATTCGTTAGAGTGTGGTTTATTATTTTGTGTGGGAATTGACAAATATGGGGTCCCTTATTTTTTGTACAGGAAAAATATAAGGCATTGCAGGTTTAAAAAATAAATTAAGAATTTCTCAAACTGTATAAAGTTTATGATGACAAATACATGACACCTCTTTAATATGTCAATATGACATGAGCAAAGTTACATTGACCGCCCCGTTGGCCTAGTGGATTGGTCATTGGCCTCGAAAGCCAGAGGTCGTTGGTTTGATTTCCACTGGGGACAGATAACTCTGTACAATCTGTACAAGTTGGTCCCGTTCTAGAAGGTCTAGGTCCCGGTCTAGTCATATTTGTGTATTGTCCTATTCTTGTTTAATTCCCATAGTACATTAGAAAATCCTAGTTTGGTGTATGTGTATACGTAATATTATTTATTCACTATATCTTAGGTATTGTGAGGATACGAAAATACGCAATATCAACTAAAATAAATATACAAACCAAAATCGACGTTAATTAATAAATCAATATATAAACCGTCTCTGGCTTAGTGGCTTAAGCGTTAGGCTCAGGCGAGAGAGTTCGTGGGGTTCGATCCCCAGTGGGGCCATACAACTTTGTACAAATCGTACACTTGGTAAAATATAGTCGTATCTTTCATACTAAAAATATGAAATAAACGACTGTCCTTTACCAATGGTACGATATTATTGTCCTTCTCTAGGAGTATATTAAAAGCCATAATATGACTGTACTCTAAGGTTGACTTGAATAGATCCTTAAGTGAAATAAGTCTGCCTTTGTACACAGTTTTATTCCTATTTTGTTATTGTTTCCGTTAATAATTTTGGTACAATAAAGCGTTTACATACATTTAATGCACATACATACATACATACTGTATTTGGAATTAGACATTAATATCATTCATTTTGTTACAAATTCTGTGTAATAAGGGGAAAAGAAACATTATAACAGAACAAAAATACAACTCATATTTAAATAACATAGTTCTGTTTTTATCTATGAGCAAAGAACGCACCTGTCAGTTATTCCAGGACCGTATTCAAGTGATGGTGTAATATTTTGCGAATTTCATTGAAGTAAGTACGGCTTGTTTAATGCAGTCTTACACTCAGTAAGACACATGTAGATATGGAAAAATTCATTTTTATCGGAGATAAAGTACAGTTTAGGTTAAAAAAAAACTAACACGACAACCATACAACACGCATTGAAATAACATAATTCTGTGAGCCAGAGAGACAGGCTCCAGATCATACAGAATGATTATATGGATCCATTTAATATAGTTAATGTAGGAAAAAAACTTACAATTGATTAATCTCAATGCTTTCCTAAAACATAGACTACATTACATTAGCAATTAATATATGACCAAAGATAAAGAAATTATCAGTATATAACACGTACATCAGCACTCTAGACACAGCTTACTGCTGAAAAGTTACCTGGAGGAGGACGGTGGAGGCTTTTGTCCAAAAATGAGTTCATTTATAGTGATGAAAGACTTACCTGATACAAATACATTAATATTAAATAGTGACTAAATAATAATAAAAATTTCATGGAATGAAATATATTTAATTATGTACAGACTAATATCAGTGAAGTAAAGAATTCTATGAATGATAATTAACTACTACAGAAGGGCTAAAAATATCTAAATAAATAAAACAAAGTCGTTAGGTCAGTTAGCTATACAATTTATAACTCAAGAACGTCTGGATTGATTTTAATGATCTTTAATCGGTCTCCACCCCGAATAGCAGAATAACTATTAAAATATCTAAAAAATTCACAAAAAAAAATTATACAGAAAAATAATTTTTAAATAAATTTGGAACTCCGCCATCTTCAATTGACAGTCCACACACACTTATAGCTTACATATAGCTTATTGTAATAATTGATGTCCACTGCAAATCAGTGACATTATAGAATAAAAATGCAACGGAAAATAGTGGGAAAATAGCATATTCAAATAAGATATTGAAATATATAGAAAATACTAAAGCTAAAAGTTAACACGGCATTCGTTGAGGCGGCACGAAGTTCGCCGGGTCAGCTAGTTAATAATAAAATACACTGTCATTGCAATTATCTGCATTTAATTCCAACATCTTGAAATAGCAGTTCATCCGGCAACAGTTAAACGGTGGTTTCAATATCTACGATCGATCTAAATAATGATTTGAAAGAGGGTCCACTGTGTCACCTGACTACATCCCTGGAATGACCGGCAGAGTTCCGACCTCAGGTTAGTCGAAAGCATTACAGTGCGAACATATCTTTCAAAATCCACTCAAATATTTGCCGAGCCGGAAATCGAGGACGCGTTGACATTATAAAGTAACTTAATTATTTTTTCGCTTGAGTTTTAATTATTCCTCAGTGTTGCCACCACGAAGGTAAAAAATGAGGTCAGCAGAGCCACGCGAAATAGTACATTTATAGTTGCGACAGACCAGCTCAGTCAGTATTTCTGATAATCCTTCCGAGTTGAAAGTTATTTTGTACTCTCTAAAGAGTCACGTGTCATTTTCTGATAAATCTTTTGCCTCTTACTACGTTAAACGCCAAACGTTTAACCTATTCGGTGGCACGTGACCTGTGACCTGTGACAGACTACAACATGACTTTGTTGGACCGATAGTTATTACCTGAAGTACTTACGGAGAAGACTGGCAGAGCATTTGGTGTTTAATTCGTGAAATTATAAAATAAACAATTTACAGAACAATATACATAAATTTAATGAATTTGAATACAAAAGTAAGGCTTGTTTCAACTATCATACACTTACTTCTACTTATGATGAATCATTTTTTTTAAAATATAGAACTTAGTCCGGAACAGTCGATATTAGTACTCGAGGGTATTAAAATAGATTAATAAGCTAAGGTAATAAATATCTACATGATATATTGACCCTCCTTGGGTACTTATTGACCACAATAACTTTCGTTGGAAAAGCTATTGTCACTAAAGTTAAACCACGTAAGTAAAAATTGACAACTTTACAGCGAAGCAAAAGGAATACAACTTATTTTACCAACTATCTTCTAGATATTTTGTTTAAATTAAGAGTCAATAAGAGCGTCTGTTTTTTTAGATATATATCCAATGTAGACACGCGAACTTTACGTTTTAATTTCAGCCTTGAAGAATTAATAAACACGTCTTTATATTTGCGTGCGTATGAACGTAGGAGTTAAAGTGAAGACTGATTTTGACCTTAATTAATATGTAAATAACTAATTTGTTTACATTTGAAAATCATGATTAATATTAAACAATTTTATGAAAGTTTGCACGCAAAGACCTATGTCACATGACTTAGACGCCAAATGCTTATCAGTTTTTTTTTATTGTTGATGGGTTTGCGCTTGACCTCAGTCTCACCTGATGGTAAGTGTTGGTGAGGCCTAAGGTGGAGCGCGCTTACGCAGAAGAAGCCTATTCACTCTTCCTATAAAAATATCCAAATTGTACTTGTCCCAAGCTGGTACGGAGTTCCATTCCTTAGCAGTTCGCATTATGAAAGAGGAAGCAATACGCTTCGTGCGGAAGCATGGTATGTTTACTACATAAGGATGAAGTCCCTCACCACGCGTGGTAGTAATTCATTCGCCACAGCGAACAAATTGCCTGTTTGGATTAAATATACTGGCCTTCTACCAAACATGCCCCCTTCGTGTTTTGGCAACCATTTGCAACTTGTCAAAAAAGGCGTCAAACGGGTTTTGTAGAATTATGAATTCTAATTCTTCAATTAGCGAAGAAACTCTAGTAATTTTCATAGAATTCTGGAACTATTCTATTCTAGTACTTGGTAGGAATGACAAAGATATATTTAATTCCAGGCTTACAATTTACAAAAGATTTCGGTTTGCCCTCAATTGTACTCGACACCAATAAATTTTTTTTTTTATTTCATATTTCTTTAAACTTTGTTTCATTTCTGCTAGGAGCTCTCTGAAATGATAAGAAAAAAGACAAATGCCTTCGCTGCGCTTTTCTTGCAACTGAAGAGTTACAAACTTGTAAACATAACGTAAGTGACAAACTTTGAACACCACTTAGCCGGTGAAAACTTAAAACGTTTTATCTTTCCATTACCCGAGTTGTTCGAGTTGTTAAAATATTGCAATAACAATGTACCTAACTATGTATTATGTAGATTTATAGGCCGCCTCGTTAACCTAGTAGATTGGTTGTAGAATCGAGCGTCAGAGTTCGTGGGTTCGATTCCCACCAGAAATAGACAACTTTTTGTAATTTGCACAAGTTGTTCGCGGTATCGATGTTATATTTGTGAATTTGTACTTGTCTGATCTCATCATTCAAGAGAAAATCCTAGTTTGGGAATGGATATGTGTGTATGCATATTTATCAAGCCTTCTGTAACAATAAAGGTTGGCTGGCCTTCTGTAGAAATAAAGGTTGGCTGGAAGAAATCGCTTAAAGCGATAAGACCGCCTAAATGGTACTATTTGTAAGTTTTATAAATTGTAACTGTATTTGTTTGTGCAATAAAGTGTATTGTATTGTAATTGTTTTTTGTATTTGTAATTATACATTTAATTGTATAATTAAATGTAATTGTATTGTAAATAAAGAATTTGTATGTATATATATGATTTGTTTTAAATCTCACGACATACAATTGTTTTTTTTTTATATATATTAAACAGACTGTCTTAATTCTCGCTTTCTCTCTTCTAATTTTACACATATGGCTGACCGACGACGAAATATGGCTCTTATAACCCTTTTGATTTTTAATAATTTTAACATCCCTTAGTGTAGTATGCAAGAGAATGGCAGCGAGAGAAAAAGCAAGAGATATGATTAATTTATCATGGCTTTAGACTTATAAAATCTCTCTGTCAGTTAAATGCGTTCGTTTGTTGCCAGATGTATATATATACATATGTAATTTAACACTTCATAGACCGATAAAGCTTAAATTTCAATAACATATTACAAGTAACATTTTTGTAAAATTAAATCGGAAACCTACATTGGGTATGACGCACTTTTTATTAACGTTTTGTGAAAATAGCTGTTAAAAATTTAACCGCTCGGAGTGCTGTGTCCAGAGTGCTCAGAGCGCGTAACAAAATCCACAGCTTTTTGTTTTTGTTCGCTTTTCGTGGCATTTGCTACGGCGTAGCAAGTACCTACGTAGCTGTTACTACGACTAATGAAAGGTTTCCTGGACGAGATCGCTTTAAGACATAAGACCGCCTTTGTACACTTCCAAAAATCTGTACCTATGTTTTATTGTTATTCTTAATCTGTTGCTACAGATAAAGAGTTTATCTCTCTAATTCCAAACTAGGATTTTCTCCTGTGCCTTGGAAATTAAACAAGAATAGGAGAATTCACAAATATAACATCCAGACCGGGACCAACTTGTACCAATCCGACAAATTTGTCTGTCTGTGTGGGCATCGAACCCACGAACTCCGTTGCTCGAGTCCAGTGACTAAGCCAACGAGTCCATATTTTCACAGAGAACTCGACGCTTTAAGTTAGAAAGAGAAGCATTTATGATGTTGACGTATAAAGATCGACTATGTTCGCTCACGCACTGGATGCAGTAGCTCTACTAAACTTATGAGCACACACAATTGTGTACGGACAGGTACGCCTATAGTAGTAGTAGGTAATTAAATCTGCTCACTTGTATAGAGTGGTGGGGGTGTGCCAGGACTGTGAACGTCATAACCAACATTTAGAACACTGAAAATTGTCATTGGTGCATTACGAAATTGAGTGGTAGTGCATTTTAATTAGATCTAATTTAGCATATTCGTGGACAGTCGTTCGAAGCATATTTTCATACTAGTAAAACTCCTCGACATCTGTCTGTCTGTATGGTAAGTAATATAAGATTAAACATGAAACCATAGTGCATATCGATAGTGAGGTTCTACTACACTGACTTATTAAATTGAATAATCGATATTTCGGTTATTTGCCGTGTGGTTCCCGGCTTAGAATAGGGCCACCCATATCTTTCTCATGAGTGTCGTCAAGGCGACTAAGGGATTGCACCAGGGACGGGCAGCAGCGTTCTCCTGTGTGTGTATGTTAAGATCATTACTGCGATCACCAATCCGCCTGCCAAGCGTGGTGATTATGGCAAATCCTCCAATGGACATCTAATCAAAAGTGGTATTGATCATTACTGCAATCACCAATCCGCCTGCCAAGCATGGTGATAATGGCAAATCCCTCAATGGACATC
The DNA here is from genome assembly GCA_947086405.1 of Esperia sulphurella. Lineage (NCBI taxonomy): Eukaryota > Metazoa > Arthropoda > Insecta > Lepidoptera > Oecophoridae > Esperia > Esperia sulphurella. Next base: position 3,336,958 of record OX352261.1, read on the forward strand.
TAACCAAAAGTGCTATTCTATTGGGGAGGTCTATGTCCAGCAGTGGACGTATTTATTCTGACGATGATGATATTTCGGATATGTAACAATATTTTTACATTATTAAACATCAATCAGGCCTCCCCAACTCGTCTGGCCAGTGCGGGGAGTGTAGGCCAAATCCTCCGTCTGTCTCCAGTAGATGAGAGAGGGTTGTGCTCCTGCAGTGGAGACAAAAATAACCTGATGATGAACGATATTTTTATAAATATCTTTTACGAGCGTGTGTATCACTTTAAATCAGTATAAATAACGTGTTTCCAGTCACTAAATGAAAAACATGATGGGTGGTTATCGTACTAGCACATGAAAGGCAGTATCAAATATTTTTGACAAATACCGATTATACATATATATATATCGATTTTAATTCTGCTTTCACCACTCTAGTTAAAAAGATGCCGGTCGGCCGGCGGAAATCATCATCATCATCAGCCTGTAAGAGCCCACTGCTGGACATAGGCCTCTCCCAAGGCGCGCCACTCTGCCAGCCGCCCTACGCAGATCATCACTCCACCTAGCCAGGGAATACCTAGGCGGAAATCAATCAAAGTTATTATAATATATTATTTTTAAACGACCTAATTCATAGGCTTTAAAAAATTTGAAGGGATTCATAGTTCAATTTTTGTTACATGAATGGTAAAGACGCATTTTTACCCCGGTTGTGGGAATTTTCCTTTCCTTATCAGTCATTTTCCTTATTTGTCACTTTGACTAGTTTATCACTTTCGTTCATTAGTAAATTTCCTTATTAGTCATAATTCTGACTGATCTTATGTTGTCCAGACTGTCAAACATTGTGTGTAAATCATATCCTACTAATAATATTATAAATGTGAAAGTTTGGATGTTTGTTACTCAATCACGCTTCTACCACTGGACGGATCGTCATAAAACTTAGCAGACATATAGGTTAGGTCCTGGAATAGGACATGGGATAGTTTTTATCCCGACAAAATATTCCATTCCTACGGGAAATACATAATAATTTGTGATGTTAAGTTGTCCACTCTGACGAAGTTGCGGGCAACAGCTAGTTTTACACATAGATATAGTTCATAAAATGAACGTTTTGATACGTTAGACATGCACCAACTGTTTCCAAAAGTGACATTTGGTTAGTTACAGCCTAATTGCACGTGAAAATGTAAACGTACACCACTGAATTAATTGGATGCAAATGTGAAATTGAAATCAAATGCAATTAACGTCAAAGGTAAAGTCAAACTTTGAATATTTTAAACCATGTACCTACTAAAAGGAATAAAATAGTACTCACTCCAAGTTCAAGATCTTTGTCGCTGAAACTGATTTTATATTGAACTAGCTGGTGCCCGCGACTTCGTCTGCGCAGGATTAGTATTTCGAGTAGCTTATATTAGCGTGGCGTAGAAAAGAACTAACATTATGACATTATAGTTATAATTTTATGGCGCACGCCACAATAGCTCGCAGATGGTAGATTTTTTCCTACTTACTTGATATTTTGGACAATTCACACAATATCTTTATAAATTGTAGCCTATGTGTTATTCTGATGTATAAGCTATATTATTGTAAAGTTTCACTAAAATCCATTCAGTAGTTTTTACGTGAAAGAGTAACAAACATTCATCCATACTTACAAACTTTCGCGTTTATAATATTAGTAGGATTATTTGTTTTACATTCCTACACAATTTGCCCCACAGAGCAGAAATGATGTTTTTCCCGGGTATACGGAAGCGATGGATGAATGGTGCCTACCTTATATCTAACAATGGCAATAAAATGTAGTTAAGTCAGCCATTCTAAAGTTCGACCATATCGAAAAAATATTGTGGTAACACAATTAATAAAAATCAACGAAAACACTAGTTTCCGATCATATAAAGATACTTACTTATTTTGTTTATAGAACTCGGGGTAAAGTTCGGGGTGGGATGCTATCAGATAGACCTTAGTAAGGTTTAAGAACCGACTTCAGCTGGATGCGGAGGGCTCAAGAACAGGTGCGGTAGCGTTCACTGGGAGAGGCCTATGTCCAGCAATTTACGATTATATATCAGGGCTGAGCAGAGAGTCATACATTATGTATACATACATACATAATGCTCACGCCTTGGTTCCAGAGGGGTAGGCAGAGACGATGGATCGCCAATTTGCATGATCCTGACACACCTCACTAGCCTCACTCACATTCATCAACCTTTTCATGCACCTCCTTTTATTCTTCTCACTGCGGACCCCAGCCTTTTTGAGGACGTTACTAATTTGATCCTTGAATGTCCTCCTAGGACGACCTCTAGCTGTAGTTCCTTCCACATTCGCACTGTATATTACTTTGATCACTCTTTTTTCACTCATACGATCTAAATGTCCAAGCCAATGCAACATATCCAGACTATAGATGTAGTAACGAAGGCAGGGTATGTTGCGTATGTTGCGTTATGTATAGGTACCGAAAAGGTAATACCTATTTCTTTTTATAACCAATCTCTACAACCCACGTCACAAAGTGGAATAATGTAACACAAACAATGAATTTCAGCTGAATAATAATCATTATTAATTAGGGTCATCCGTTATTATTTTACTATTAACTTGTATAACAGAATCATATCACATTTTTCGAGTTCCATCTTCATAATCAATATGAGCTGTTATTTTAAGACATAGGAAATTTAGAAGGAATTTCTGTCTGTAACAGGGTAATTTTATTTTAACAAGTAAACGGGAGCTGTGTAAATATATGAGAACAGCCTGCAGTATAGCTTAATTAATACAGATAACGTGCAGGCTTCAAGTTCAAATTTTACCACTAATTTGAAGTAAAAAACTGTTATGCTCATTTTGGACATAGCTTGACTAATCTGAATACTTGATCATCATTGCTTTGTCATTGGAATCGAGCGTCAAAAGTCGTGGAATCCATGTCCATTGGATACAGACATTTTGTGCAATTTGCACATATTGGTCTCGTAGATAGATAGATAATTCATTTATTCTTAGACACAGCACAAATACAATGTTACAAATAGGTCACATATTGATACAGAAGTACAGCAAACAATCATAACAGAGTAACAGTGTAACCCGTGCTGTGCTGCTGAGTCAGGGCAGCATAATGTCGCAGCCCAGCGGCGCGACGCTGATATTCTGCCAGAACCGTTACTTTAGAAGGTACGTGATGCGTTATGAACGTCAAAGTACACTGTTATTTTTACTATTACATGTATCGTATGTGTTAAATTTGCAAATTGTCCTATCCTTGTTTAATGTTCATAGCACAGGATAAAATCCTAGTTTATGATTATACCTACAAGTGTATGTACGTAATAATAATAATAATAATAAAAATCTTTATTAAAAAAAACGGGTTTCCGGAATGCCGTGTGGTTTCCGGTAGAGTAGAATAGGACCACTCCAACTGTTCCAGTGGATGTCGTACAAGGCCACTAAAGGAATACATTATAAAACATCAATCAGGCCTCCCCAACCTGTCTGGTCAGCGCGGGGAGTGTAGGCCAAATCCTCCGTCTGTCTCCGGCAGACGAGAGAGGGCTGTGCTCCTGCAGTGGAGACAAAAATAACCTGATGATGATTCAAAAAAACATTAATACAGATTAAAGAAAAACCCCACAAAACTGAATTCTCAGTTTGACTGAGGGGAGCTGTCTCACACACAAATATTTGTAATGTTATCGATTGCAAGTAATGTTTACAATTTTTAAACGTTATTGTAAATATATATGTTTCACTAACGTAGTTTTAATTTTTAGTTTTTCATGTGGAATGTATATTTAAATCATTTACTAAATTAACACAGCATTAATCCATATTGTTTTTTTTTTATGTAACAGTCTTTACAGCAAAAGTATTTTCAGTTCCGGAATTGCAAGCTCTCTGTGCAAGACTGACTGAAAAACACACAAATGCTAGTAAAGTTTTCATTTCAAATATGTATTTCCGTTTCAAAACATCGCTCTCCAGTTCACGTCCGAAAACTCATTCACGGCAGCTCTTTCATCACGGCGATGTATTTTTAATAACTTATGATGCAAAAACGTAAACTTCGCGTGTCTGTACATTGAAGAAATTTGCAAAAAATTGGGGTTCTAAGGATAAGTAATAGAACACATTTCAATCATTTTTGAAATGTTTGTCTGTTTATCTGTTCCGTCTTATCAACGTGCAATAGCCCTACAAGAATTTACTCACACACACAAACTGTACGGACAGGCTGGTGCGCCTGTAGTAGTAGTAGGTGATTAAGTTGTATGGAGTGCCGGGGTCGCAGAAACGGATATAGGTAGAAGGGGTACATGAAGTAAACAATTACTTCATTCTCGCGCGTGTCGATTTTCGGACGCAGCGCGCCCCTCCCGCATACCTTTTTTGCCTCGTCGTCACGTTTCTAGTGAGGAGATACACTTTTGCAGTCTGAAAATGGGTAATATGGCACTTTTGCAGATTTTTTGTCGGTGTTTACCCGACCTTGACTCGGGGCGCACGATTAAGCGTTTTACACAACGATCTCTATGTACTACTAGATGGAGCGTTCCAAACAATCGCTCTGTTCCACGCAAGTAGCTACAACTCTTTCACATTCACTTTGAAACTTGTGCAGTTACTACGCAGAACATTTAATTATTTACTAAATATTGACATTATTTAACTGTAGCGTCAATATTAAGTAATAATTAAATGTTCTGCGTAGGAACTGCACAAGTTTCAGTGTGAATGTGAAAGAGTTGTGGCTACTTGCGTGGAACAGAGCGATTGTTTGGAACGCTTCATCTAGTAGTACATAGAGATAGTTGGTTTTACAATTTTTGCAATATATTGCAAATTGTTGGCACGTGTGTCGCGCTTACTCCAATCATTCTGTCTCGTTAATTTCTGTGGCCGGGGGTGTGATATTTGGCTATTTACTCCTTAAGCTAATCTTGTCGGTGTCTGAGTTACACTAGTGAATACAAATTAATTAACAGCTAGTTGAGATGCGAAAAGCTATGAAAACTGGTTTCTGTGCAGGCGGAGACCGGGTGTGGTGGCGTTCATTGGGGAAGTCCTATGTCCAGCAGTGGACGACTAAGGGCTGATATGATGATGATGATGTTTTAACTTGTTGTACATAGGGGTTTATCTAATAAGTTTAAAAATTATTAGAAATCATTTGTTTTATACTTATTTTCTTATTATTATATTACGAGTAAACTAGCTATTGCCCGCGACTTCGACCGCGTGGACAACTTAACATCACACATTATTATGTATTTCCCGTAGGAATGTAATGTTTTTTTGGGATAAAAACTATCCTAGGTCCTATTCCAGGACCTAACCTATATGTGTACCAAGTTTCATTACGATCCGTCCAGTGGTTGAAGCGTGATTGAGTAACAAACATCCATCCATACATTCAAACTTTCGCGTTTATAATATTAGTAGGACTACGACACTAGTAAGTATGTAGTCCATATAAAAGAATGTTTTAACATTTTTGCAAATTTCTCACTTCTAATGGTGTCTCTGATATTTATTGAGGGTGTAACAAATTAGGTGTGATGACACCTTAACAGAGGCCCTCGGTACCTGATACTGATAAATACTCCTGTGAGGTTAACAAGGTTATGTAAAGTTTAATAAAAATAGAAGAAATTCAACCGTGAGTTAGTACTGTACGTCTGTTAAAGCTATGGGTAGGTATACTAACAAAAATATTACATAAGCTACTCATAAGAAGCAGTCAAAGGTATAATTGAACAAATGATTTTTCAAGAACTTTTTGTACCAAGCTTTGTTTTTTTTCCAATTTCAATTCAATTCAATTACGTTTTGATGTACGATAAAGAAAACAGATGCAATAATAAAATGGATTACATTAATATATCTAGATAGTTTTATCTAAAAGCATAAAGTTAGTACCCATTAAGCAACCTTTCTTCGAGACAACCTTTAGGTAGATGATAAGATTGCAATTCTTAGAAAGATAGGTTGTGAATTTAAAAAAGCGATAATGGAGTTTACGCAATACAATACAAAATAAACTTAATTGCACAAGCAAATACAGTTACAAGTTTTAAAAAGCTTAGAAACAGTACAATTTAGGCGGTCTTATCGCCTTAAGCGATTTCTTCCGGACAAATTTTAGGTAGAAAATATTATACAAGAAAAAAAGGTAGGTTTCAGTGATTTGGGAACTCAAATGATAAATAGTTAAATGACTACGGCAATATATTAAAAATTACGAATATTAAGTGCATACCTATGTACATACAGATTAGATTAGACTAGATTAATTTATTTCACTTTTACGTCTTTTAAATTTAATTTTACATGTCATTCTAATATGGTAAAAGAGATCGTATATACGAGTACATAAACATTTTCTATTTTGTAGCCAGTGATGAAATCTAGTTACTAAATGAGATGAAAGATACGAGTATAAGTAATCAAATAAATATATACAAGTATACATGCATAGGTTTAAAGGTTTATTATAGTAGGTACTAATACTTATACTTAAAAGCTATTTTATTTCTAATTATTTAGATTTGCACAATTTTTTTTACTTATTTTAATTATACTTTATTGTACACAAATACAAGTCACAACTCATTTAAAAATATCTAAGTAACATTAATGTCTTAATAAGTTTTATTGAATAACAAAACAGCTCTGGCAACACTATCAAATTAAGAGTTACAGTTTTAGCGCTAATTTGCCGCACTGCCTCACAATATACAAGTACACATTTTAATTAAACAGTACCACAACAGAAATATTAAAATGATGCAAAAAGTTTTTCAAAAGTGCTTTTCATTTCATCATATCGGCCCTTAGACGTCCACTGTTGGACATAGGCATTCCCCAATGAACGCCACCACACCCGGTCCTCCGCCCTCCGCATCCAGTTTTTCATTTGTTACCTAGTAATTTAGAATGTTGCCAACATTGGCAGATTTTTAATGCTTGTTTATTTAAATATATATATATATATCTGCGAAGACAACGAAGCTTATTTTAATTGAAAGAACCAATGTGGTCGTACCACCCACATGGTTCATAAACTCCATAATATTATGACCGTAACATTATGGTGCTAAAACTAAAACGGTAGAATGGCACTGTTACGTGCTATTCAAATGTGCTGGAGCTCTAAAGGTTTCTTCGCACAAGACCGAACCGCGGCTAGGGAGCGCGTGGCAACATTAGCAGAAGTTATGCACCATGATTACACTGCTTCTTGCCGCGTAGGTCAGTATTATAATATACATATATACACACATTAATAACGTGTATAAATGTATCAAGTGTACTCATATGCAATAAATGATTTTGACAAATATATTATTACAACACTTTGAATATAAATTATAAATCAACATTAAAATTTACAATACAATACAATACACTTTATTGCACAAACAAATACAGTTACACGTTATAAAAGTTACAAATAGTAGAATTTAGGCGGTCTTATCACTTTAAGCGATTTCTTCCAGACAACCTTTGGGTAGAAAATATGATGCCAGAGAAATTGTAGGTTATAGTTGGATTCTTTATTCTTAGTTGCAACATGAATTTATTAATTCTTTATTGCACATTTTAAAACTAAACACAGTAATACATTTTGTATACATAGGCGAGCTTATCTTTAAAAGAGATCTCTTCCTTCTTATTCTTAGGGCGTAGGAACGGATATGACACTGCCGCTGCTACTTCAGCGTACCTCTCTTGCGCCGTCAACCAAGCCAGTGTGGGTTTTGCATAAGTTGTCATAACCCTCAGAGTGGATAAAGCTGCAATGTCGTAAGAAAGTGAGTAAACGCCATATTGACCGCGCTCTTTGTCTGTTTAACTGTCCGCCTACGTTTTAGGGGTTTATAAGAGCATTTTACTGATGTATTTTTAATTATAATCTTACACATAAACATACCTAACCTACTCATCGGAATTTTATATTATACTTAAGAAGAGTATATAGCAACGTATTTACCTAAAAAACTAGACACATTTTTAACAAAAATAATCATGATAGTTTATGACAACAATCCAGGAAAAACAGGTCGAAAACAACACTTTAAAGTGGGTGCTAATTAGATTTCTATTTAATAGCATTATTCTCATCTAAAAATCTACACGGTCCTGTAAATGACTAAGTCACTCACAACAATATTTAGTTGGTTGACTAGGAATTGGATCCTGTCGTCCGCTTCGCTCGCTCCAAGGGTCATAATCCAACCTAACAGCTCATCGCGACCTTCGTTGCTCCTTGCACCTAACTGTTGTATCGGCTGACTAGGATCTGGGTCCTGTGTCGTCCTTGCGTCTCATAATACATATTAGATGCCAAGTCATTATTTTAGGTAGCTCACCTATAATTTCCTCCTTAATATACTCCTTTACCTTACAATACATAATAATACAACGTATGTAAATTATAAGTATCTACTTATAATTAATTTTTTTATTATTTCGAGTCTGGGAGACCGTATTACCGTAAACATATTATAACGAGCAATGGAAAAATAAATCTAAGCTTAACTAATTAAGTTATCCTGTGGTGTCACGTATGTCATATAACATACACTAAATATATAAAAAATCCTATCCTATTCCTACTAATATTATGAACGTGAAAGTTTGTAAGTATGGATGGATGTTTGTTACTCTTTCACGTAAAAACTACTGAATGGATTTTAATGAAACTTTACAATAATATAGCTTATACATCAGAATAACACATAGGCTACAATTTATAAATATATTGTGTGAATTGTCCAAAATATCAAGTAAGTAGGAAAAAATCTACCATCTGCGAGCTATTCTGGCGTGCGCTGCCAAAATCGCTAGAGTTACATATATGTATAATGTATGATGGAAATGTTTATCTTAAATTGTATTACTCGAAATACTAATCGCAGAAGTCGCGGGTACCAGCTAGTATTACAATAATTATAATATTTTTCTAGGCTAAATTATTTATTTGTAATTTGCCTAATAACCATTCCTATTAAGTAATAGTGTGCTGAACTGTTTTCATATGCATATCGGCAAACATAGAGTTATTTGTAAATTGTATCCACTTGCATATTATTGCCCACCTATGTTTATAAATAAATATTTTTAAATTTTGAATTTGACGTTTGGCTAAGTTTCTTGAATGTAAATTTAAAAAAAATATTATTATAAACAGACGTATAAAACTCCTCAAATGTATAAACCTATAATTAAGTGGCTGGACGTCCTACATATCCCTCTATGATCTTATGGCTATTATAGTGTTCCAATACCTCCTCATACGTCACCCGAATTTTCGGACGCTCAATCATACCTTTCCGAATAAAGAGTTTATTAACATTCAAGGACACCTCAAAGATTCTTTTAATACTTGCCTTTCATTCGTAAGCACCTTGTAAACTAGGGATGAAATTATACTGCCATTACAATACTGCTACGAATGACGATTACATCGTAATGGTATACGATGCATTACGATTCTTACTATCAAACGCCCGCGGCATCATTTACATTATACTTAAAATATTTTTGTTCAGTGGTTTTCAGAAACATGGTTTGGTGAACCTTCCATCAAATTTCCTGAATTTTTATAATCAACTCTGTACATGATATATTGGTATAGGTGGTATGATAAAACATGAAGAGAAAAAAATCGGGCCGAATTGACCATACTACTCACAACTAATTTACTTTTCATTGTACATTACAGAACATACAACAAACAAAAACCAAATGGAAGCACAAAAAAGGAACTAAAGAAAATTTGAATATTTTTCGTCATGTTAAAGATCTTTATCATGTTGATAAAGATCTTATATAAACTCGGGCTGAGCCCCTACCTTCAAATAACCGTTTTCTTTATTTTTCTCAAGATGGCAGTACTATTTTTCGTTAGTTCCAAAATAAACACTGGAAGTGGATATACGCGAACTATTTTGCGTTTTGAAGTATCGTTATGAATCGTAATACTTTTAACGGTCAGGATTTTTGTAAAAAGTAACGATAACCAGTTTACGATAATCATATCGTCATCGTTTCATCCCTATTGTAAACCAATCAATAAACTTTTACGGCGTCGTTACTGATGACAGCTCACAACTGCTACTTCTCACAACAGAAACACAGAAACAGACAGTTGGCTATTTCCAGGTTATACCTAGCAATTTATTGGCTTCCATTTGATTTGATTGCGCACAATCAATCAGACAATTTTGTTGGATATTTGATTTCAACAAATTCTTATTTGTCTTAGAGTTTGCAACAACTTAAGAGCATCATCAATGATGTTCTATTACAAGTAACTAGATTTCTAATCTGCAGTGAAATACGGTAACTAAAATGAGCTCGCAGTGCTAGAGGTAAGATGATTTGCGATCAGTCGGGAGACCACTGTCGGGTGTGTGATGCTTACAAAATGCCGAATTAAAAATTAAACAACAAACATTAACTATTCACGTGTCTGAATATTATTAATTTTATATTTAACATGCAGAGTTGTGGACACATCCAAAGGAAGATTTTATGCAGAATTCATTGTCTAGTTTTAAATAGTACGTCCTGCCCCGTCAGATGGACCGACGACATGAAGAATGTGGTCGGCAGCGGCTGAATGCGGAGAGTATAGCACTAGTGTTTTAATACATAATAATTTGTAGTTGCACTCATAAATATTTATAAGATAAGAACAACAACTGACCATATACATACTATTAACCAGATTATTGAGAAATATAACGAATATAATTAAGTCATTTACTTAGTTTTCATAGATTATTCCAAGGCTTTTGACAGTCTTGAATGGGTTGAGGCAACTGGAGGAGGCCTTCGTCCTACGAACAGACTGAATTTTAAATAATATAAATACATATATCTAATAATTTAAATAAATAGTCAGTAATTTATATTATTATCTAGGTAATGTAACAATTTAATTATAATGTAATTTGTAATTTTTACATTTTATATTTTTTATGTTTTTCAGTAATAAAGAGGCTTCTTATCTTATCTTAACTTTTTATAAGACCATAGTTTAAATAAAAGTAGTTCAATCAACTTATTAAAAATAATAATTGAATGATGTGCCGCCATTGAATTGATATTCAATGGCGGCACATCTTGTGCGCTAATAAGTTAACAGAGCATTACTGTCAAGCTGATCCCGCGTTCTAATTCTACAAAATGACACTGGACGGATAACACGCGCATACGGTATCGAATATCCAGCAAGTAGTTTAAATAAAATTTTTTGGAAACTCATTTCTTTTCAAAGGTAATCTAATTATTTTCAATTACTATAAAGAGGCAACTCTTTCAGTATCCCATACTGAATGCCCTTGTTCGTTACAGGTATATTTTATAGCCTGTAAACTCAGTAAGAGTATACTGGCTCTAATAAATTTTAAGGTCTCTATACTCCGGGTTCGCACAAAACACTAGGTTATATTCCTCAGTCCCGACCCGGCCCGAGGGAGTAGTGTTTAGACATTGTAGGAAGTCAAAGACTATCCCAAAAATATGTAGTGTGATGAACTTTGTTAATTTAAGGTTATGTAATGTATGTATTTCTAGGTTAAGGTATTTATCTCTCTGCCAAGTTGCCTGAAAATAAACGTTTTTTTTGTTCTCCCTATTTAGCAAGGTCAACAATTTTCTTCATCATCTTTCTGTACACGTTCGACATTTGTACAGGTCGTAATTTGGCGGACATCATGTCTAATGACGTGGGTGCTGATGCTACAAAGAAATTGTGTGGTACAATTTATACCTGAAATTACGCATTCGAATTGGTAATTCTATAGTTTTGCAATTTACTTTTATTAAAAAATAATTTGGTAATCCTACGGGTGATTAGACTTCACTAAGTACTACAATATCGTCATGTAAAACGTCATACAAACGAAACTGTAAAATGGCCTCTATAAAATAGACGATTGTTTGAATTACAAAGATGTCAGAATAATGTTGCTTCGTCTTCACATAATCTCTTTAGTATTGTAAGTATACTAATTTTATTTTAATAGATGTGTTTCTGGAAGTCTCTTCTTCATAGCGCTACCAACAAGCAAGCGGTACCTAGTTATAGACTTTTTTATAGAAAAAAGTTCGTGTAGGTACTTACCAAGAGTACTCATATGCAACAAAGGATTTTGACGTCAACTCTGATTTGAAACTAGGATTTATACATTGAATATCAGAGTCATTAGCGTGTTGTCAACGTTATAAATGCGTGTATAAACCAAGTGCGACATGTTGAATAGTCTCTGTTGCCGCTGATGTTCGCGGTTTCCCCATTAATCCGTTGTCAAAGGTCTACTTTGTAACTTACAGCTATTTGTATCTGACATGACATTACATACAGTATACATTCTATTATACGATAGAAAGCGTGGTCTTTAGTCACTGTTTGCAGATAAATTACTGGGCTACTGGATAAATTACTGTTGATTTCAAAATTATATTCGGTCAAATACTTACATACTGTTTTATCATACAAACGAGTATACACTAGTCAAACACATTGAGCATGGAACAAAGATTTTACGAATATCATTTTTTATGCAATAGATACTGCGCAACGAAAACTAGTCTTACAAATACAAAATACCTATGTAATTATAGTAAAAAATACAAAAATGTAATAAAAAATACTACATTCAGTAGCGGAAAACAAATAAGAATAGGTTATTACATAAGTACAATTCCAGGTCGCATAGATACATTTATTTTGTCATCTGTTCTGTACTTAACTCTCTTTATAATGTACAACAAGGGTTAGCATGGCCCGCTGTGACCGAGCGGCCTCACCGCACATAGGACAAACCCAAGAGGTTTATTATGTGGGAGTTATGTAAGACATATGATGTATTTTCTTATTAATGTTAAATAAATAAAAAATAAATAAAATAAAAAATATACGACTCGCCGCAAATTTCATACTGTAACGAATATTGACCTCCTCGTAGGCCTAGTGGCTTGGTCATTGTACTCGAGCGCCAGACGTCGTGTGTTTGATTCCCACTGGGGACAGACAATTTTGTACAAGTTGTTCCAGGTTTGGATATTATACTTGTGAATATGGGAGAAAATCCTAATTTGGGATTAGGCAAGTGTATCTATATTATTGACGTTTAATATCGTCAACGTGCCAGACGTAAATTCTAAATTTTATATTTTATAAATTTAAAATTTTCTAAAAAAAAAATTACATTTAATATATTTTTTAAATGTCAAATTTAGTGAAACATTCATTACGCTACGAAAACTTCACTCTTTATAGACATTGTTAAATAATTAAGTAACCTCCTAATAAATATTCTATAATTAATAAATCGTAAGTGTGTATTTCGTTATAAGTATTGCGTGATTTAACTTTTATTAAAGAATATTTTGATTTTGTAGTTAATTTGTGATTGGCTGCCACCAACTGTCTTGTGACTGGCTGATGCAGCCCCGCTAGTTTCCTACCGAGTCGCACAAGCGGCGGCTAGAACGTGGTTGCATCAACCAACAATCGGCAGTTTTGGAACCGACTACGAACTGTGAACATCTATTTTAGCGGAGATTATGCTAGACGATAAAGCGAAGTGTGTAACTACTTACGAGTGCAACTTGTATCACATCATCGTCATCATCATCATCAGGTTATTTTTGTCTCCACTGCAGGAGCACAACTCTCTCTCAGACAGGTGTCTCACGTAATTAAATAATAAAGAAACATAAACCAGCTAATAGTATCGTATCATTTAATAATATTTTTGTTGTTATAATTTATTCCATAATTTTAAATTTTAATATAAGTACCTATTTCATATACATAAACACCCACACTTGTCTAATTTTATACTGAAATTTTCACCTGTACTATGGAATACATTATAAAACATCAGTCAGGCCTCCCCAACTCGTCTGGCCAGCGCGGGGAGTGTAGGCCAAATCCTCCGTCTGCCCCCGGCAGATGGGAGAAGGTTGTGCAGGAGCAGGAGCATTGGAGACCAAAATAACCTGATGATGATGCTAGATTCATTAGATAGAGCGCAGGCGGGACCAGTTTACTTCGCTGATCTCGTGAGTTCAGAGGCGAACTTCGCGCGACTAAGAGAATTCGCGAGGGCCTGGCATAAGCGGAGAAAACTAATTGAGCTACCCGATGACGACGAACTAAATGTGGTGTGACGTCACGCCCCAGAAGGGAGAAACGTCAAAAATGTAAAAGACGAATACACTTGTAATGGATTGGCCCGTATAACCGCGAGGTTGGGAGGGCCAAATGGAAATTACTTAACTGATGATGATGATGATGATGGAAATTAGACAAGTACCGGATAATTTGTACAACGTGTATTGTGGGTACATGACCTATGTCGTTCGAGCTCTGGTGCTTAAATAAACATAGCGTTATTTTTACTCTTGCCTTACTTCATTACAGTAATTGTATGTCCCCATTACAATACGCCGCTGGCAAAGAAAGAAAACATCGTCAATGTCATGTCTGAAGTTTATGTAAATATCTACTGAGACAAATTAGGCAACATTTTATTTTTAATAACTCTACGCTTTTATTTTGGAGGGTTTCAGAGCATATTAAGGTAAGCTTTGTGGAAAAAAAATCTGTGGTCGCTCACCATCAGATAGGTCATTTAATATTTGCTTCTGAAAATGTATGTGTAAGAACGAACTTAAACAAATGATTTCGTAACCAAAATTAAAAATTCCACCTCCATAAATAGGTTTTGTAACAGTTTTTTTTAGTACATTACATACATTGGCGTGATGTGTGGCGAACAACATCGCTGCCTTCGTGTTGAGACACATTATGGTACCATACTGTTCACGCCTTGATCCCAGCTGAGTAGGTTGTTACTAAAACTGACATAGTTACAGCGCTTTTTTCAGTCAGCCTTTGCTCTAGTATCGTTATATGCCTAGCCCTATAAACTCGCAGATTAAACACTAGCCGGCGGTTTAATGAGATGGCACTTTATTGGGCATACATTGGTTGTTTACGACCTTTTACAAGCACCTCTACCCACCACAGTGCTGTGGTTTAAGTACGTATGCTGGGTGTAAGAGAACTTTCAGAATGCGTAGAATCATAAAAATCCTATAAAACCGCATAAATATATTTAATCTATAACAATTAAAGTTAAAATTAGTAAACAACTACTAGAAAATACAATAAAATAAAAATACCAACATACAGTTTATATATGAAGTTATTTACAATAAAAAGTAATATAAATTTGAAATTAACCTTAGTTATATGTCGTTTATGCTAAAATCTGTAAAAATACATAAATTAATTGGTTGCGAACTCGTATTCACAAATAAAACTGAATTTTGGTTTCGTTAAAACCAAAATTGTATCACTATTGTTTTGATCAATAAAAAAAAATTAAATGTATCACTCAGTTCATTTACGGTTCTCATCGCGATGCACGGACATCCAGTAGGTACTAAGGATGGCTTTCCTGCCCGTAGTACAAGCCGACTAAAAGGGAGAGGAGGCTCTGTGCATTCATTGTAATGTCCCCGGGAAGAGCGGCAGCACGGGGTAGTTGGTTTGCTGCTGGAGGCACCGCTAGGATGCTCCCCTCGAAGTGGGCCCCCGAGAGCGGGATGGACACCGGATGTATACCCAGGGCTATCTCCCGGTACCCTCGATGTGAGTCGACGATGGCCGTCGTGGGGTTTTAGTCGGTGCGAGTATATTTAAAATGGACAAACACTCAAATTGCAATATCTTGCACCTATCTACCACAATCTCTTAGCATGACCCCAAAGGTCGACTGGTAGCGAATACCTTTTGCATTTTCGCCGCTGTGCAACAGTGTATAATAAAGATGAAGTAAATAAACTAATTGAGAATCGAGTCCAAAACCTCTGGCGCTTGAGCTAACGATCATACCACAACGATGATTGAACATCGATTATTCTAAAAATTTCTCAATTACATTGTTTTTACGGGTTTCTTTTATATCTCGGCATTTATTTTTTCAGAATTTTACTTATTTTTCGCATTATTGCCTCACCATTTTACATATTGCGAAATCGGCCTATCGATATAATATCTAATATATATATATGTAGTTATACTAATTTATACTTTCTATCAAATAAAACTTTTAGTTTAAATAAGGTCTTGTTTTTCCAACCACCTCCTTTTTCCGTTTAAGCTCCATCTAGCTCCAAGGTACTCGTAGCAAGCTTTGAATTAGGAAGCTACGGGTAAATAATACGTTAGCAGCTCCTCTACACTCGTAGCACTATTCGTAGCGCTATTCTACGTGTTAGTAAGTGCTTTTTACCCTAGATGGCAGCCTGTGTCATAAAATGAATCCGTTGGTGGTAATATTAGCCTAATAAACAGAATAATGGGCCTGATTCTGAAGGAACACATTTAAAATTTGACAGCTCTAAAATTGGTCTCGTCTTTATCTTCATAATACTGTGTGACAAGGATAGCAACAGTTTTAGTGCTGTCAAATTTTAACGTCGTGCCTTCAGAATCGAGCCCATTGAGTACCTACCTAATTTGGTATTTTTTTAATTCGTTATGATTAAGATATAAACGGCCCACTTTTATTTTATTTAAATTTCAATAGATTCATTTTACAATGCAAAGCGGTTTGTAGAGATAAACATTACCGTTTTTTTTTAGAAATGACCATTGTTTAAACATGTAGGTAACTAGGTAGCGTAATCAATAGCTAATGAATTACTAATGTAATTAATGATACAGCAATTACCGTCGTAATTGTACTACAGTCATCGATTATCATAGTAAAACGTGGACAAATTGAATGCCCATAAAATATGTGGGTTCCGTCAATTAGATAGACATAGCTTATTTTATTGATAACCAATTGATTACAAGTAATTATTTTAAAGTCCATAACATAATAATAATTTACAATTAAATTAAAAACATACACAATTACACATTCAACCATTATAAATTGTATGGCAGCTTGTTATAATATATATAACATTATATCACAGCATATTATAGCCACGTCTGTGATGAGCTTTAGATTAAGACTTTGTTCACGAGTGAAGACCCTGACTGGCCAGGCGGCATGGGATGCCCCGTGGCTAGATGGAGCGACGATCTGCGTAAGGCGGCTGGCAGTTAGTGGAGGAAAACAACAGAGGATCGTATTCATTGGCGCTCCTTGGGAGAGCCCTACGTCCAGTAGTGGACTCTTACAGACTGATGATTATGTTGAATCTCATTTTCTACGTAAAAATATTCGTTATATGGATTCGTTAAGTTTACCCATTTATTTAAACTACCTTATAATTGTACAAATTACATTGTAAATACCAGAAATTAAAATTATAACCTTAAATATGAATATAAATTCACACATCACATTGCATTATAATAAATTCTAAAATTATCTAAAATATTTACCGCTGTTACCGCTAAACACACCCCCGTCTCTAACCCAGACCTCATCAAAAATGCATCAGTCCTCGAATCCACAGCTCCCCAGAGGCGGCTAAAAAGCTAACTCCGAACTATTTCGGGTGAGGTCCAATAATTTATACATCGCTGTCTACCTTCACCTAATGGACAACTTTGGGATACAGCTAACCCCGTCAGTGACAACTATTTGACTAACGATAAGCGTTTTTAAGCATCAGTAAAATCGCTTAACGTCTAAGGGGTTAAAACTCCACCATAAAGAAAAGTTAGGTTTTTGTAGTTACAAATATTTATTTTTTCGTTTAATACAAAGTGAGAGTGATCAAATGTACACAATGTCTTATCTCTAACACAATATATGGGCCGAGTATGCGTATGAAGCGACAGACAGTGTGTGTCCAGAGAAGCCCCAATAGCCATACAGCCCGTGCCAGGGCTATCGATCAATATTTACAAGTTTAAATAGATTTTAATCTTGGTCTGTAGTTCGACGCGATACCGATAACCACGGATGGTTTGGAGTAATGTTTGATAAATAGTTTAATAAAACGTTCAATGTTGTTTTGTAACCCAGTTATTTATAACTGATTTAAAATGTGTAACATGTGCGAGGCGGGTCGTGCGGCGTTCGCAGTTTTACCATATTTCGGGTATAGTGCGCCTCGACCAAAGTTCAAGATATGCAATGATGGTTGTTCAGACCGATTAAATTACACATTGCATTTATGAGAGCCAAATAAGTATGAACGAGGCATAGTATTCACACACAGAGGCCTGATGTCCTGGAATACAGGGTTTGCTAAGTTCCAGCGTCAGTCTCCACAACAATCTTACTTGACCGTGTCGCACTAATTTTTTGTTAAAGATTTCTACACTGTCAGTTTTTTTTAAATTCATTTAAAGGCATTTGACTCGACTGAACTGACTGTCAGCCACATGACCATAAATGATATTTTTATCACTTTAATTGATAAGAGCCATTTTTCAGTGACCCCACTTGGAGAAAAAAGTTAAAAACATTCGACACATTTTAATTCTCCTCTATGATTCTCACTAGCTACGAGTATAAGGCTGTTTGGAAGGTCATTGTACATTTACTGTATATTTATCCAATGTTTTTCTGTGATTGGTGTGCAATAAAGTACATTCATTCATTCGCTCGACACGTTCGACTCGATAAATGTCGACCCGAAGAAACCTCTGTACATATTCGACTTTTGCCGATCGACTCGTGTCGCCCGATATTTCCCTCCGGCTTGTTGGAGCATCTTTTTATCTTGTTGGGGATGACTCGGCTTTTATTTAAACTAGCCCAATAATTATCATTAGCTATTTTTGATATGTAGATATCTACACAAATATTATAAAAAGGTAACGTTTGTAAGTTTGGATGTGGGAGCTAATCTTTGAAACTACTCTAATAATTCAAATAATATTTCACCAATATTTAGAATATCTGAAGAAGATTAACACTGAGTAAATTTCAACTTTATTTTAAAAGAAAAATATTATTTCTGTTTATAGTACACGCGAGCGTAGCCGCGGGTACAGCAAGTCATACATAAACAAGCAGCGTAACAAGATATTAAGCGACTTTGTCGAACGACCAAACTTGGGCGACAAATATCGAACGATACCTATTATCGACCGACAAAGTCATCTACTCTTCGATTCCTGTCGCTCGACCTCTTTCCCGTGTCAGTTCGAATGGATGTATATGATGCCTTAGTGAAGCGTATGGAACGGAACGAATCAAGTAAGTTTCGTTCACGTCCTCAAAGCTACAAAACATTTGGGTGGGCGCCTACCCAAAAAAAAAATTGCTACACGATTAGCGGTAATGCTGAGCGTTAATGTATCTAAACTAGAGATGCGCTGACAGCTAGTAAAATATCTTATCCGTTAATACTGTTGTATTTCAAAAAAAGTGAAATTTTTGTAACTGGTAACAATTTTACCAATGAACGTAAATAAAGAAACTGCGGATAGTATTGCTTTAAGCATAATAATAAATTGTAACCTCCCTTAAACCCAAGGAGGAGAAACTGCAATATAATCCGTGCGATACTCGGAAAGAATACTGATTCAGCTATCGACATCGGTCGCCTAGACAACGCTTTACATTGAGGATAAAAGAAAAAATACTGGGACATAGAATACCTAATAATACTGACTGGGGTATCTTATTGTACCTACGTCGAACTCTGATTACACTGCTCAATCTCTGGCTTATCCCGCTATCAAGATATCTATGGATAATTGATTGGAATATCATGTTTTATTATAACTGATGCCTATAAATATAATTATTTTGTATTGAAGATGTATCATCAAGACCGGTCAGTATGGGGAAGACAGAAACTATAAGAGATAGAATAATTTATTCTAAGAACCATGGCATCAATTTGAGAAATAAAATCAATCAGGAAAAATAGAAAAAAAATGCTACAAAGTTTTATTGCAAACATTAATTCCTTACGTACACTATCAAAAATAAAATAATAAAATAAAGTCTCTTATAGTTTCTGACTTCCCCATACTGTGTATACTTTGTATAAGTATGACGAAATATTGATGGTATTCAAATTGACGACCTCCGTGGCGGAACGGGTAGCTCTCGGACTGCCACGCCGGAGGTTGCGGGTTCGAATCCCGCTAGGGGCAAATGTACGTATGATGAATATGAATGTTTGTACCCAAGTCTTGGATGTTTATATATTTATTTAAGTATGTCTATCCGTTATCTAGTAACCATACCACAGGCTCTGCCTAGTTTGGGACTGGATAATTGGTGTGAATGTCTGAGATATTTATTTATTTATTATTCAAACTACCTAGGTCATAAATTCTACACCTCAGCCCAGCAGTGTTATTGCTATTATAGGCAAAACTCCCTAAATAGATCGGCCCTCAGTTCCCAGCAACCCAATTCGCTCGTTCGTATCAGGGCATAAAACTAACTACTCTATAAATAAATACAGTTTGGTATAATTTTTTGCAATTTACTCAAAATTCACTTTAAAACTTAGGGGTTTTCACTCGTGTCAGGGAAGAAGATGCCTTCCATAATTTTGCGATGAAATTTAGGTCAAGTCTAAAGCAAACTATTCCTTAAAACACATAAAACATTGGGTGAAAGATGTCGTGTGACGCTTATATGAGAACATTTCATAAATTTAAGACTTGCTGCAACGTTATTCGTGAGAATAAAAATATTATCACACGTTCCAACTTTAATTTATGCTAAACGCCTTACCTTAGCATGTTAAATTTTATGCCTTTAGTAGTAAAACTTTAAAATTATATTACTCTGAGCTCAAAGCAAGCGCACGGTTCTACATAAATTTAAATTTTATACAGCGTAATTTTATTTTTAGGAATATAACGTAACGCAAAATAAAACTGTTAAGAGGTAACTTGGTCGTTTATTTTTAAAAGGATGCCTTGATATCTGTCTCCGCTTTTAAAACTTCTTTAATGTATTTTACGACTCTGGAAGCTAAGTCAATTTGAGCCATTTAAAACTTTACTTAAACTGGTATTCCTAACTTCTTGTATTTTCCAGTGGTAAAATGTAGTCAATGTACCCACCAATAGGTGGAATTATATTATATTTGAAATTGTGTATAAATTTCTTTTGAAATACCATTATACAAAATTTCAAATATAACGGTTGAGTTCGGAACAACGTGACGAAAATAAACATACAAATAAATGGTCTGGATGGGCTGGATGCGGAGGTGTAGTGGCGTTCCTTGGGGAAGGTCTATGTCCAGTAGTGGACGGGTAAGGGCTGACATAATGATGATAATAGACTGAGTACGGAACGGAATCTAGCTTGAAAACAACTTGAAATTACATTATCATCAGTCGAACTACGTCCACTGCTGAACATAAGCCTCCCCAATAGAATGCCACTTGTGGTGGGCTGTCTATTATGGGAATTTGCCATAATCACCATTCTTTTGCGGTTGGTGATCGCAGTAATGATCTTAATATACACAGGAGAACGCTACTGCCTTTTGAGATTTGGGATTGGCCTCTCTAGTGGGATTCCTTAGTCGCCTTGGGTGTCCCACGGAAAGATTGAATTTTTTTAAATATAAATATAGATACCTAGTTTTTTTTATAAAGGTAGGCAACTATGTATTTGAGTGTACTGTTTATAAAAGTGCCGGTGAATGCAACTGTGTTGAACAAAGGAAGCTGCCGATTGCAGGAAATCACCAAGCTTTCGAACGATGTCGAACGTTAGCTACAAAACTCTCGCTGGAACTCAGTTACACTTTTATTACGTAACCAGCTTTTCTTTTGAATGGAAATGTAACCTTTCTGTTGCTAACAAAGGCGGTCAGGTCCTGAATTCAACTAATAAACGTGGACGATAAAAGTTTTGAATAGTTTTAATGCGAATTGTTGAAAATATGTAGAAAAGTTTTAAGCAAAAGTAGGCATCTAGAATTTATAAATCTTTATACCTTCTGGCATATAATTCTTGTACTATACGATAACACAAATCTAGGTCGTGTTATAAATGAATGACTGAATGATTCATCGCCCGTCTACTACCAATTACTGTTATAGTAGAAAAGATCTTCGATCAATCAAAGGGTAAGGTTATATGACCAATTACCGCACATGGTCCTACAAAACTAAGTCCAATGGACCTAGTTTGCTCAGTCAAGCACTGAACGACGGTTTGATCGCTTGTCATCTACATTTGCTCATTATTACTGTGATTAGAGGAAAATATAAACTGCAATGCCTTCCTGTGCATTTAATGTATTTTTTCGCTCAAGATATAAAACATGACATAGGGGATTAGTAAGTACAGCAAAAAACTTTTTATAATTTTGTTAGAGCATCGAAATAGGCGCGCTGCCGCTGTCTTGCTTACACGTCTGTTCCAGCCCCTCTAGCTATTTCTGTCTATCGGTGACTGTACAAATGCAACTTAATTAATTTCATCAATGAGTCTATGTGCATGTATAGAGCCTAGTTATCGTCTAAGCAATGTAAGAGAGTTACATATCTTCCCATTTTGACAGATCGAAGGATCATGTAATACTTTTTACAAAGTTTATGAATTGGTTACAATGTTAAAGCATATTTACAATTTTGTTTCATTCTCTAGAGTATAATGTACCTCCTTAAAACACGTTTTGCCTGATACTAAAATCTTTTACAACGCTAGCAGCAGAAGATCGCTGAGAAACTGCACACGAAGATCATCTGAATATGATTTAAACAGGACATTTTAAATTTCAAATTCTAATAACTTTTCAGAATATTCTTTCTATTTGCATAATTTTTCTAGTAATATTCGCTTACCTGTTCCGATCACGTCAGAGTAAACTAATGGTCCATTTCATGACGTCATAATGTTCTACGGAAAAAGGATCTAGTATAAATTCAGAGAGAATACCATCTTCATCATAGCATTGTGCACATACACTGCTGGGCAAAAACTTTCAAAAATATCGTCACCAGGTCTTTATCGGTTGTTTAGGACTTTAGTCTAGTTTTCTAAGCTGCGAGACGGCGCGGCGCTTTGCGACGTTTGTCAGGAATGCGCAAAGTGGCGATACATCGTCTCTGCCTATCTCTCTGGGACCAACGCATTATCACCCACTTCAAGGAAACTACATCAGATATCAGTGGTGTGGGCGTTACACTGATTGCGGGTGGTTAGTGGTTCAGCTCCCACCTTTAACTTTTTACAATTCGCGCAAGTTGGTTTTATAGCTGGATATTATCCTGAGACTGATGATGATCCTGAACTTGTTTAAGTCGCAAAATACTAACAAGGAAAGGTACTCTTATCGAAATGTCGGGATCCAATTTGATTCGTTATGTTACATAGCACTCAAAAATATCGGAAACTGCTGCCCAAATTCTTATATTTACTGGAAGAAATCGCCAACAATCTTACCAACATCGTTTCAAGAGAGTTGTTCCAGCGAATTGTAAGTTATTGACTTATTTTCTTTTGTGTTATAAGATTATAAAATACTGAAAATAAAAAACTCGTTTTTTTATAGCTGTCCAAATTAATATTTTACTAGAAGAAATCACATTTCATTAGATAGTATCTTATCTTATCTTCTTAGGGGGCCAGGAAGACCTGGCGACACTTCGACCCTTCAGGATCTTTTGTGCTACGTCTGACCACTAACGGTGCCCCAAGCCGATTTGGTGGATTTCACATACGCCTTAGAATTTCTTCTCTGGCATATGCAGGTTTCCTTACGATGTTTTCCTTCACCGAAAAGCCTGTGGTATTATTATAAATAAATCGTTGTTAAGTTTGGAAAAACTCATTGGTACAGGCTGAGTTTGTACCAGGACCACATGAGCATGAGGCGAGTGCACAACCAACCAGGCTACCACGGCTCTCATTAGATAGTAACTCAACTAGCTGGAACAAATTTCCCAAGTTGGTAAGATGACAGTTTTACAGACTTCAGCGGGCGATTTGTTTCTGTAAGGGCACTTCGATACCTTTGCTTAAAAGTTCTCATTTGGGATTATCCTACTAATATTATAAAAGCGAAAGTTTGGATATTTGGATGTTTGTTACTCAATTACGCTTCAACCACTGGATGGATCGGGATGAAACTTGGTTAGGTTTTTTATCCCGAAAAAGCATGCCATTCCTACGAGAAATACATAATAATTTGGGATGTTAAGATGTCCACGCGGGCAAAGTCGCAGGCAACATCTAGTACGTCTGTAAACGTATTATCATCATTATCAGCCAAAACACGTCACTGCTAAATACAAGCGTCCGCAACAGAATGCCACTTGTGGTGGGCTGTCCATTGGGGGACTGGCCATAATCACCACGCTTGGCAGACGGATTGGTGATGGTAGTTATGATCTTATTATACACAGGAGGACGCCACGGGAAGATTTAGGGTAGCCATATTCTAAGCCGGGAACCACACGGCGAAAACATTTATAAACGCATTATATTATAAGTTTATTTATTCTAACCACTCAGAGACGATATAATAAAAGCGGTGATGGAAATGAAAATGGTATTAAATCCTCACTGACAAGATTATCTTTTATCTTCGTCAAGTTTGACATTTTTAATTTTTCTTGTCGCTTAATATCGTTTATATAAATATTTAAGTTAAACACTTCAGGTTAATGAAAGCTTAACAAAGTGACAGCGAATAAGCAAACAGGCAAAAAATAGGTGTCACGGATATTCGCCTCTGAATTCGGTTATATCCGATTTTAGTTCCAACTTTCCGGACAAACGAGTTTTTAAAGTTGATACATTGATATTTTCCCAAACACTGGAGGTACATTTGACACCATACTTAAATAAGTTTCAACCTATGGTGATCTCATGATTGTAGGTACTTGAAAGACCAGCAATAGATATTTAAAGAAAAATGTGGCCAATAATTTCAGGAATAATTAAATACTATTTAAACGACTACTCTTACCTTCAAGTGTTACTTAATCATAAGGGACTACAATCTTTAATTTCGGTTCATTTTAAAAGTTGGATAACACAATATATTATTTCAAACAAAGTACCTACTCGTATGACCTAACTATTCGCTCATGAAATTGAACAAAATTATTAGATTGTAACTAAAGTATTCTTAAACTTGTAAAATACATTAATTTAAATTAACAAAATTTAGTTCACAAATAATCCTTATAATTTAAATTTATTTTATAACTATTCGAAATTACGATTTTTCCTTTTTTACAACTAACTGTATACCTTGAATTGAACAGTTATTCATTAAAACTGATGTATTATTATACACTAGCTGTTGCCTGCGACTTCGTCCGCGCGGTAATATTAACAATGCAGTTGTGTTAAAAGCATTTTTCGGAAGTCAGTCACTTCAAAGTCATTTCAACAAATAGTTTTATAGTTTTAATATACGTATTGGATAAAAATATACCATCCATATCCGAAGCAGTGAAGTCTTACAACCCTAGCTCGTTTTACAATCACCGACGATGGCTCAGCTGGCAAGCAGCCAGTGACAGTTACTTATGATGACCTGCCAAAGGCAAAAGTGCAGTTTTGCTTAATAAAGTGTACAAGCTTACCTCTTACTGTTGCAATTGTTGTAGTTAATGCAAAATCTGCTAAACATCTAAACATACGAAACAAAGATATAAAATGAACCAATGAGCTCTTTCTTTCCTACATTTATTGATTTTCGCTTTTATCAGGTGAAGAAAAACCAAACACATCTGTGATGGATGATGAATGAATGGAACTCCTATATTATAAATATTTCATATATGCATATATTTGTCTACACCCACACTAGGAACATGCAGTGCGGGACCCAACTTGTATACAGTCGAATCAAACCCCTGATCTCTGGAGCTCGAGTTAACGATCAAACCACTAGAAGAATTAGGCAATCAAACGGTTAACGTACCCTGTACTTGGCCCCTCTCATGAAAATCCTAGTTTGGGATTAGACAAGCGTGTGTATCCCACTATTATTACAAATGCGAAAATTTGGATGTTTGTTACTCAATCACGCTTCAACCACTGAACGGATCGGGATGAACTTGGCACACATATAAGTAAGATCCTGGAATAGGATATAGGATAGTTTTAATCCCGATAAACATCTCATTCCTACGGGAAACCAAATTAATCGTTAAAAGCAGTAAAGATGTGTAAATATCGATACTTACGCGGACGAAGTCGCCGGCAAAAGCTAGTATGTACATATGTAGTCTATAATTTCCTTAGATCCAGAACATATGGAATTATTTGCACGCAAGTGTCGTTTCGTTCTCCGAATTTCCCTAAACTCCAAATGATAAAACTTTGTTAATGCGCCATTACAAAATTCGACGACACCACTTAGCTATAAAGAATCTCATTACGAATTAAAAGTTAGCAGCTCAATTCGGAATTCCCTGTTGGATCTAAGTAATTGGAGACATTGAATAATGGATTATTTAACAAAGTTACTTTGTGGGCAACTTGCACGTACTACGAAACTTTTAACTGAAGCGGACTCTAGAATAAAATGAAGAGAGTTCGTTAGGACCAGCTGTATTAACTTCATATTAAATGTGGTCAGTAATTAATTTATTACGCGTAGAGTGGGACGCCCCGCCGCCAGGTGAACCGACGACCTGAAGAAGGTAGCCGGAAGCGGCTGAATGCGGAGAGCGGAAGACAGGGTGTAGTGACGTTGATTGGGGAAGACCTATGTCCAGCAGTGGCGTCGAAGGGCTGACATGATGATGATGAAATGTGGCCAGGTAGATGATATACACTGTGGACGAATAACATAATACTACGGTAAGTTTGTGAAAGGATGTGACATAATTTCAATCTAAACACTTATCATCCTATAGATAAACCTATACCTAATACCATGAAGCAAAATAATTTGTCGTAGCTCATAGTTTCACCTCAAAGTGTTTTCCTTCATGATTGACACCAATTGGTTATTAAATCAGATAACAGATGCACATTTTAAAATCATGTGTTATCTAATTTAATAACCAATTAGTGTCAGTCATGTAGAAAAACACTTTGAGGTGAAACTACGAGCTACGAAAAAATATTTTGCTTCATGGTATTAGGTGTAGTAGTTTAAGTAGAACGGCTTTGATATATAAAAAAACTTTAGTTCCAATTTCACCCCGTCCCTGCCTCGAAGTTTGCATTGCCAGTAAAATGTATGTTATAAACTTATTATAAACCAAATTTTCATCGAATACACATGACTTTCAGAGTTATATGGGCTCGATTCTGAAGTCACAACGTAAAAATTTTGACAGCACTAAAACTGTTGCTATCCTTGTCACACAGTATTATGAAGATAAAGACGAAACCAATTTTAGCGCTGTCCAATTTTAAAGGTGTGAATCGGACCCTATGTATGTATATTTTAAGTTAAAGTAGTTTAAGTAGTAAATTAGTATCCGAGCTTCTTAACAACACATTATTTTTTGGCATTTTATGCTTTGACACAAAGTCATACTTATTGTTTTGACGTGGACAATCAAGAAATGAATGTAAAGACAGTTTGATAAGGCTTACTTTGCTTTAATATTTAACTTAATAAATTCTTTACTGCACCAATTTTAAAACTAAATACAGTTACAAATTTTGTGTACAAAGGCGAGCTTATTTCTAAAAGAGATCTCTTCTAGCCAACCTTACAGGATGTAACCTTTTGAAAACATTATTGTACACCACAAACTAAAAACGTATATAGCATTATTAATATTTTACTGCCTATATTTTCAGTGGAACTTGAAAGCACTGAAATCTAAATAGAACTAATAATTGTTTCACAGACAATTACTCCATCCATTTTGGTTAACGGGCCGTAAAGCCTATAAAACATCGACCAATTCTAAGAAGGAACATTAACTTCTCAAAGATTGTCGTTGTGCATTAAAATGTCTAAATATCTGTTTTAAGTTACTATTAATGACCTCCCATGAACCATTTCTTTTCTCTTAAAGTTATAGATTATCACAGGGCCAGAGGTGGCATTTTTAATTGTGTGAGGTATACAAATGTCCTAGTGTAATAATATGCAATAAATGATTTTGACTTGACTTGGCATCAAGGACGGGCAGCAGAGTTCTCCAGTGTATATTAAGATCATTACTGCGATAACCAATTCTCCTGCCAAAGCATTGTGGTAGATCTCCCAATGGGCAATCCACAAAAAGTTGCATGCTTGAGGCTTATAACCCTTCATTGTACCGACAAAGATAAAACATTGGCTTTCAAACTTTATTACAGTCCAAATATTAAAATGATATCGTAATCGCTACCGAATGTAATTTCAAAAAGATTTATTTCTCGTATTCCCTGATACGATACGTTATTATAGCTTTTGAATTTGATTGCAGAAGTTTCAAACATTTGAAAAAGTAGATGGTTTGAGAGAACATATATGTATATCATCAAGATCGGCCAGTATGGGGATGTCAGAAATTATAAGAGATAGAGTAATTTGTTCTTAGGAACTATTGCGTTAATTTGATATTATATTAAAAAAAATATATAGTCGTAGTCATAGTCATATTTATTTATTGCATCATGTGTTTGTTACAGGGGTTAAATTTCACAACATGCCCCTGTAAGGGTGTCGCAATCTTATATTTAACTTAATACTATTTTTATTTCTACCACATTTTTCATATTATACTTGTTGTTTACAAAACCATCACGGAAGCCCCAATGAGTCAGTTTAAGCGAAAACTGCGGCGGCTGTTTCTTGGCAAAGCGTCAGAATTTCAGATTTTTTTTGTGACAAAGATCTGTAAATAAAGTGACATTCTATTAATATGTGTACTTTTAAATTTTTTTGACTTGTATTAATGATGAATTGTATAATTTAATATATTTTTGCAATTTCCACACCAGCAATGGTCGAATATGTATGGATCCTACCGATATTGTTATTCTTTTATTATGTACCCATATTCGCAAAATAAACAATTTGAATTTGTGAATTCGTTTTACCATCGTTAAGACTTAATAAGGTCAGTTCACGGGGCAATGTATACGCTTCTACAACAAACTACCAAAAGAAATTTTAAATGTGACTGACAGAAAGTTTAAGATTCACAATAAAAAACAACTTTGTAAGAAAGCCTTTTAAAAAATAAACGAATATTTGAATGATATTAATGTTATAACTGTACACAAACTCGATTTTAAAAGATTTTTGAAATGCAATAAATGATTGTAATTTGGCTTTAGAGGTAAGAAAAATAAAAAATTAAATAAAAAAAGATCAATGGCAGCATTTTCTTTTATTTGCAAGCACAAGGTTCGATAGGTACCAACTTTTATGACGTGCTATCCTAGTTTATTTTCCATAGCACAGGAGAAAAGTCTAGTTTGGAACCCCACTGACAAGTATGTGTATAGGTAGGTACATATGATATAAGTATTATTTACTAGCAGCAATTATTATATACTTGTAACATGTCTCTAATATTTCTATTATAAAGAAAGAATTTTGA
Source organism: Esperia sulphurella (assembly GCA_947086405.1). Lineage (NCBI taxonomy): Eukaryota > Metazoa > Arthropoda > Insecta > Lepidoptera > Oecophoridae > Esperia > Esperia sulphurella. The sequence goes on from OX352261.1 coordinate 3,366,440, forward strand.
TTTTTTTAATTTGAATTTTTCATAATTATGAACTTACTAGCTGTTGCCCGCGACTTCGTCCGCGTGGATGACTTAACATCACAAACTATTATGTATTTCCTGTAGGAATAAGATGTTTTTGCGGGATAAAAACTGTCCTATGTCCTATTCCAGGACCTAACCTATATGTGTACCAAGTTTCATCACGATCGATTCGTCCAGTGGTTGAAGCGTGATTGAGTAACAAACATCCAAATATCCAAACGTTCGCATTTATAATATTAGTGGAATGAAAATTCTACCAATTTCAGTGCTTCGGTGAAGCTTTTGAATCCTCCCGCTAGATGTCACTGTCTGATATTACAACACGCTATCGGTTAGTGACGCACATTTGATGACTTCTCATGTTAGAACTTCTCATTTCCCACTTTTATCTTTCTATGGACCATGGAAGCAATTTAGTTGTTGAAATTTTTGAACGCACTTTCATAGCTTGCATGTGTTTAGATCCCTTCGGAATACATAATGGCTGTGAAAGTGTATAAGAATACAGATTAGAGAGATAGATAGATAAACTCTATATCGGACACAGATTAAAAATAACAAGTTAGGTAAAGCGACTACCCTTCGTCCACTTTTCGCCCACTATCGAAGGATAGTCGCATTGCGACGTTAGATAGCGCAAAGGGACTATGATATGAATCGTCTCTGTCTACCCCTCTGGGACCAGGGCGTGAACATTATGTATGTATATTGTATATAGGTAAAGATTTACGTAAAGTGTACAAAAGCGGCCTTAAAGCTCTAACAGACGGCTCAGCTAGTTTAAAATAAAGACATTGTCATTAAATTTACATTGTTTTCTTTTTTACATTGACAATAACTTGCTCGTATCGGTGTATCGTATCGGTAACGGCGATATTCTTACAATAATATCGGCATCCGTATCGTATCGGCGGATCATCGTATCGTGGCACGCCTGTTCAAATATTTATCCATATTTTATTAGGCTTAACTTGCTATGCTATGTGTACACGTTTCTGGCGTATGTGTGATAGATAGATAGATAATTCATTTATTCTTAGACACAGCACAAATACAATGTTACAAATAGGTCACATAAGAAGTACAGCAAGTAAACATAACAATGAAACAGCAACAGTGTAGCCCGTGCTGTGTTGCCAGGACCGTTACATTAGAAGGAACGCGATGCGTTATGAAGGTCACAGTACACTTCTGTTTTATTACATGTGAGGAGAGTAAGTCAGCACCCAGTTTATTCCTCGTATCTGATCGGACAACGTGGTAACGCAAGAGCGTTACCACGTTGTCCGATCAGATAAGTAAGACTTATATTATCTCTAAATCTTACTCCATATATCTTCCACCGGTACAGTTGCAACGTGGCAGCGCATTTGTTTCCCGTCTAGAGTTATATCTGCTTCCATCCCGCACAAGCTCCAAGAGTATAATAGTTAAGACATATTTTTCAAACAATCTCTCGACAGAGATAGATCTATGGCATTTATCTAGTTATTCATTTTAAACTCTCTAAAAGCTTCATGTAACTCCTGGGGGTATTATTTAGTAGGGAAAACCAGTACAAAACCGATATCACAGTAAAAGTGTCACATCACTAGTAGGGAAAACCAGTACAAAACCGATATCACAGTAAAAGCGTCACATCACTAGTAGGCAAAAACCAGTACAAAACCGATATCACAGTAAAAGCGTCACATCACTAGTAGGGAAAACCAGTACAAAACCGATATCACAGTCAAAGTGTCACCTCACTAGTAGGGAAAACCAGTACAAAACCGATATCACAGTAAAAGTGTCACATCACTAGTAGGGAAAACCAGTACAAAATCGATATCACAGTAAAAGCGTCACATCACTAGTAGGCAAAAACCAGTACAAAATCGATATCACAGTAAAAGCGTCACATCACTAGTAGGGAAAACCAGTACAAAACCGATATCACAGTCAAAGTGTCACCTCACTAGTAGGGAAAACCAGTACAAAACCGATATCACAGTAAAAGTGTCACATCACTAGTAGGGAAAACCAGTACAAAATCGATATCACAGTAAAAGCGTCACATCACTAGTAGGCAAAAACCAGTACAAAATCGATATCACAGTAAAAGTGTCACATCACTAGTAGGGAAAACCAGTACAAAACCGATATCACAGTCAAAGTGTCACCTCACTAGTAGGGAAAACCAGTACAAAACCGATATCACAGTAAAAGTGTCACATCACTAGTAGGGAAAACCAGTACAAAATCGATATCACAGTAAAAGCGTCACATCACTAGTAGGCAAAAACCAGTACAAAATCGATATCACAGTAAAAGTGTCACATCACTAGTAGGGAAAACCAGTACAAAACCGATATCACAGTAAAAGCGTCACATCACTAGTAGGGAAAACCAGTACAAAACCGATATCACAGTAAAAGTGTCACATCACTAGTAGGGAAAACCAGTACAAAATCGATATCACAGTAAAAGTGTCACATCACTAGTAGGGAAAACCAGTACAAAACCGATATCACAGTAAAAGTGTCACATCACTAGTAGGGAAAACCAGTACAAAACCGATATCACAGTAAAAGCGTCACATCACTAGTAGGGAAAACCAGTACAAAACCGATATCACAGTAAAAGTGTCACATCACTAGTAGGGAAAACCAGTACAAAATCGATATCACAGTAAAAGTGTCACATCACTAGTAGGGAAAACCAGTACAAAACCGATATCACAGTAAAAGCGTCACATCACGAAAACTACATAACTACCTCTGATATATTGTGATCAGTAATCTAACGTCTTCAAAGCGCGGTGATATTCACAGGTCGGACTTTTGATACACACATGGCATCGAAATCGAATAATAACATGTATTGTCACTAGGGCCGTTTACGATTTTTTAACGACACTAGCTCAAACTATTACGTTAACAAAAGTGAAACCTAGTCTCTTGCATTAGTAAGAAAAATTATGGATGGATGTTGTCTGAAAATAAGGTAATTTTATTTATTTATAAAATCGTCGAAATAATCGTATGTACATATAGGTAATATCTCACAAGGCCTCCCTCAGGGCAGCATTTTGGGGCCATTGCTTTTCATTATGTACGTAAACTCATTACCCCAGGTTATACAAAATAAAATTATCATGTTTGCGGACGACGTATCTGTACTGTTTAGGTTTAATAGGAAAAAAGATCCTGATATAAGTACGGTCGTAAAAGAATCAATTGAGTCGGTAATAAATTTTTTCAAGCTGTTAAACTTACAGTGTAATACCAAGAAGACTAAAATAATGTGCTTCAAAAACTACAACACGGTATTACAACATGATATAGTAATCCAACTAAATGGCGTCACCGTTGAGTTGGTTGACGAAGCAAAGTTCCTGGGATTGTATATCGACACACATATGAATTGGAAGAAGCATGTCGAACACCTGGAGGGTAAGCTGAGTAGTTTCAGCTATGCGATTAAAAATATTATGCAAATATCAACCCAAAAAGCCGCTCTTCAGTCATACTTTGCGTTCTTCCAGTCTCACATTGCATACGGAATAGCCATTTGGGGAGGATCCGTCGACGTTGACAAAATATCGAAGCTGCAAAAAAGATGTATTCGCACTCTGGGAAGGTTGCGCAAGCGAACGGACTCATGTAGATTTACTTTTGTGCGGCTTAATATTCCTACTGTCACATCTGTTTATATCGGTGAGCTGTGCAAGCTGGTTCGGCGATACCCCGACAAGTTCCCATTCGCGTCCTCCTTTCAAAGCAGTAGGTTGAACGCGATACGAGTACATGAAAAACTGTATCTCCCTACCTCAAATACTGCATTCTTTGAACGCACCGCGATGTTTAATGCGGTCAAAGTATATAACCGGCTGCCAGTGGAGTTGAGGGAACTTCCAGACAAAACATTTAAAATAACAATCAAGAGATTTCTTATTGCAATGTGTCCCTATAGTTTACGGGAGTTCCTAGACAATAAGTATTGACCATACAGATCTCAATTTTTGATATAATTAGTTTTAAATTCTTTTTGACATTTTTTTATATATTTGACATGTACATTTATTATTGTATTCCTATTTATGCCTAATGTAATTCTACACAACTATTGTTGTAATGAATAATATATAAATAAAAAAAATATGGAATACTAATTTCTTGAAAGAAAATAAAGCAAAACTTAAAATTGCATAATATTAGACTGTTTATACATCGGTATCAAGTTCATCATATGGTGATAATAATCCTATCCTACTAATGATATAAATGCGAAAGTTTGGATATTTGGATGTTTGGATATTTGTTATTACTCAATCACGCTTCAACCACTGGACGGATTGATGAAACTTGGCACACATATAAGTTAGGTCCTGGAATAAGACATAGGATAGTTTTTATCAACAAAAAAACGGGAAATGCCTAATAATTTGTAATGTTAAGTTGTCCACGCGGACGAAGTCGCGGGCAACAGCTAGTAAGATATAAACCTCCCATTATTTCGGTAAATGTCTAGTCCAGAAGTAACTTATTATATGTTGTTAATATGATAAATGAATTAAATTATATATTAAATATTACTGTTTTCTGACACGATGACATCTTTATGAATGCCTTCTATAAAGACCTATTACGTATAGTATAGTTATCTCGTGCAAAATGGTTGATATTAGGCACTTTTGATGTTGTAGTCCCCCTAACATCAATCGGACCTTTACAAAACTAATTACAAGATACCATCAGCAGCTTTTATCGAGTTTTGAGTTTAATTTTCCCAGAATTAAGAGTATCTAACAGAACATTGTTTAATATAAATTTCATCTTCGTAGTATAATTTAGGTATAATTTGCTATTTGAAGTCTCATTTTCTAGCAATATGTTAAATTTTTCTGTTTATATTATAACGTTCGTGGCAAACACAAAGCCAGTATACGTATATAGTTATAAAAGATTCAAAACAGGCAACAATCAAACTAATTTAACGAAATACAAATCTATATACCTATAAATTTTAATAGTTTTTATGTATAATTTGGGGAGTGTGCCCAGGAATTGCCCGATTTGATTCCCCATGTCCGTTCCATCACCATCGCGTGGAGAGAGACTTCATCCTTATGTAGCACGTTCTCGCACGAAGCGTTTTGCTTCCTCTGTAACCTAAATCTCTGGGCCCCTGGGGGTCAGAGGCTCTTGTTTTAGCTAAGGATCTTTCATCATCCTCATCAGCCTCATCGAAGCTTCGGGAGACCGTAGAGCAGGCAGCTTCTTCGCCTAAAGAATCAGCTTGGCGATTCAGGGGGTGGGGGGGGGGGGGGGTTCCCAATATACGCTGCCAGTATATTGGGAACCCTGCCCCGGTGCGGTGAGTTGGAAGGCATTTTTTATTTATGTTATGTTTCGTTTAAGTCCCTTTAAATTAATTGAAATGCAATAAATTTAGTTATTTATAAAACTTATATTTTAATACAAAGTTAATATATCCACTTGTACAATAAAGTCCAGAACAACGAAGCAAGGTTTGGAAGAAAGCAAGGAAATTTCCCTGAGGTGTATTTATCTCGATTGCTTAAAAATGAACTTTAACGTAACTGTACGTTGAAATTGAAAGTAAATGTATAAAGTTTGTGACTGCTTAAATATTGTGTTTTGAGTACTTTTCTTAATAGTGCTGTTAAAAATTTATAGGTCGTATTCGAAAATATCCCTTCTTGTTTCTTGTTATTGTTAAGAACATTACGCATTAAATATAAAACAAAATCAATAAATTACAATACTATTGCACAAACAAATAGAGTTTCAATTTTTATAAGATAATATAGTTCAATTTAGGCAGTATTATCGCTAAAAGCGATTTCTTCTAGACAAGATTTGGGTAGATGATATTATGCTAGAGAAAAAGCTACTTAAAATATGGGTAGGGCCATATTACTACTTAGATATTAAATAGTTGTGAATTTTCCAGAAATTAAACAAATAAATAAATTATGTCTATAGGAAATAAGTTATTAATATTAAGTTTTATGGTTGTACGCATACATTACATAATCAACCAATACGTACATACCCATACAATACTACATACAATAAATACATACAAACAACAAAATTCAAAATACGATAAAAAGATTTAGTACTCATATATTTGAAAGTAAATATTTTTCTAATGATATCACTGTAAAAAATTATATGCAATCAAAAGATACACACATATATACATAATGCTCACGCTTTGGTCCCAGAAGGGTAGGCAGAGACGATGTATCGCCACTTTGCGCAATCAAAAGATAATTCTTAGAAATGATTTTGAATTTTGATGATCCAGATTCTTTTTTATCAGCCGCATCAGCCTGGAAATTCAAAGGGGTAACGCAGCGAGTATCCTCGGCATCATTAAAAACTCTGCAGAGCTGGATGAGATATTTTATCTGTAGGGCCCTTCATTTCCATTTTTGTAATTAGTATATTGTTATTCTTAATTTGTATATAGCGATTTAGAATTTTTCGTTATTCAAATTTTTCGGATTTATTCCGTACGGACTTTAAAAACCTATCCGACTACGAAAAAGACTACCCTTTGTTGTATCAATCGATATTAACAAATCCTATTGGACGTGCCCCCAACAACGTTTGGGGCTGTATTTTCGTATTTGGAGGGCGCAAAGCGGAGCGTAATATTTCTATTATGTATAAAATTTCATATCTACCCGAACCGAGAGCCGGTGCCGTAAATTGAATCGGAGAAGTTACGGCATTCCTTCGCTCTTTCATTTTACAACTTTTTTATTCGATTCTATTTCTGATGAAAATTTTCAAAATTATTGTAAGGGTTGTTGTGTCTCATATTAATTGGTCATTATTTTAAACCATATTAGTGGTTATGACTATATTTATCATCATCATCATCATACCAGCCCTTAGGCTTCCACTGCTGGACATAGACCTTCCCCAATGTATGCCACCACACCCGATCCTCCGCCCTCGGTCCCTGCATCCAGCAGTTTCCGGCCAACTTCATCAGATTATATTTATAGTATTCGGTCTTAATGAATACCATATTAGCAAAGTTTTGCCCGTCTGTCTGTACGTTGGATAACTCGAAACCTTATATAAAACATACTCATATGTCAAATTTACTGGCAATGACGGAATAATTATAGAAAGCTTGAGCAAAGTTAAAAAAATAAAACATTAAAAAAATATTGAGGGAACTTTCATCATCATCAGCCTAAATACGTCCACTGCTGGACATAGGCCTACCAATACCACTTTTAGTAAGTTGTCCATTGCGGGATTTGCCATAATCACCACGCTTGGCAGGCGGACTGGTGATCGCTGTAATGATCTTAACATACACACAAAGGAGAACGCTGCTGCCCGTCCTTGGTGCAATCCCTTAGTCGCCTTGACGACACCCACGAGAAAGATAGGGGTGGCCCTATTCTAAGCCGGGAATCACACAGCAACTTTTTTTACATTTTATTACAGTACAAACATGTGTACCGTAGTAATTATCAATTCTACGTAATGATATAACTATTTTATTTAATCTTACTGACATATTTTAATTCTTACATAAAAGTTTTTTCTATTAATTGAGTTAAAGTTTACCCGTGAATAAACCTCGCTGTTTCCAGAAACTTTAAGTCAATCGAATCTCCGTTAGTGACTGTGCAAACGGCGGCGAACAAACTTTGTTGACTGACACTGTAATCAAAAAAACATTTCCCCTATTTTTGCTACCGCAGAAGTTTCCAATTACCACCGCACTGCGACGTTAAATTTATTTTACATCTCTCATATTCGGTAAGTAGGTCCTTATTACCCCCAAATGTTGCTTGTAGGTGACCAATTAGCGCTCTAGGGTAATAATGTAGCTAGAAAAGCTCAAGGGCGGTAAGTAATTAAAAAAAAACTCTTCACTCTTTCAAAAAGTTCGCGTAATGACAAAAGAGGTCGCTTCGCTATTCAGCCTTGTCTTCGTATGAGTATAATAGTCATCAATTTTAAATATCGAACGGCGAAGCTCAATTTCGTTCTTGAAAAAAATAATTAAAAAGAAAAGATGAAAAAAGGCGGGAATAGAAATCTTTTACTTTAAATATTGTTTAATATTGGTTATGCCGGTTTTTTTTCTACTTACCTCACAATCGAGATGTAAAGCAGAGTAGTTAGCTCGGGTGTAAGCATCAATTGCACCCTCGAACTATAGGCGCCCTCGCTGCGCTCGTGCGCCTAAATATCTCGGGCTGCGATTGATGCCTTACAGCCCTTGGCTACTAATCTACTATAAACGTTGAACAGTCTGGTTTGCTTTTGGTAAGGATATACCATACACTCTCTACATGCAATCTTTTACTATGAACATAGGTACCATACTTGTATTGTCTCAAGATATACTGCCTCTTCTATACTATTTTTATTCTTAGATGGGGGTGGCAATCCCTGCATTGACTCCACGAAAGTGGAAGTTTTGTGCAATCCCCCCATTCCACCCCAGCCCCCGACCACCTCCTTAAAATAAAGGAGTAGTATTTCCTTCTGACGGCAATACTTTTGTTAATGTTACGGAGGACTTTTGGCGGGATCTCGACAGAGGAAGTTTTCTGCTGTATTTAATTCTCCAACAAAAGTTATATTTTACACTGAGAAAAATATGTTTTTAAACTACCAGAACGACTTACAACTGAGAATCCTAGATAAAAGAACAGAATTTTCTTATTTATTACAGAATGACTTTTGTATTATTAAGAATAATAGAAGTCTAGTAGTGGCTGGAAGAGATCTCTTATAGAGATAAGTCCACCTTTGTACACATTTATGTTATGCCCTTTTTTAAAAAATTTATGTGCAGTTTATTTAGATAATTCGATATGCACGACTGAAGACAAAAAAGAAAAACGTCCAAAGCCAGTGTCCAAAAGTAAAAATGGCTATTAATAAAAATTACCAATAGTAAAAATGTCCAATCAATAATAAATATCGATTAAAAAAGACGAGATTTAAGTTAGTCTAGTACAGACACAGCACCATAACAACATGTTATTATTAAGTAGGTCTTTGTACTGTATCCTTTCTTTTATGGTTAGGTTCACCAAGTACTTAGTTTTACGAAAATAAGTAGAATAATGTACCGTGTGGTTCCCGGCTTAGAATAGGGCCACTCCAAATCTTCCCGTGGGTGTCATTACTAAGGCATTTCATCAGGTACGGGCAGCGGCGTTCTCGTGTGTATATTAAGATCGTTACTGCGATCACCAATCCGCCTGCCAAGCGTGGAGATTATGGCAAATCCTCCAACGGTCAGCCTACCAAGAGTGGCGTTTTGTTGGGGAGGCTTATGTTCAGCAGCGGACGTGTATAAGCTGATGATGATGAAGGAGAACAATAGTTACTACGGCGGCTAATCTCAGTCAGCTGTAGTTTGGGCATTATGGACCTATTAGTTCACACCCACAAATAGCAACTAATTATAAAACTGACTAACCAATGGAAAGGTTTGTAGAACAAAAGTATTTATTGGAATATGTAATGTAATAGTATATTTGAACATATGTATATCTTATATATTTATATGTTATGTGTATGAGTTTATGTATATACAATAAATATATAGATATTTGTATCATTTACTTATTCGTGTGTGGTCTATGTTTAGACATTTATTTATTTAAAATATTGCAACATTACAGACTATTATTCCATTGCGTTACAATAACTTTTGGTATAGACGAAACAGGCATTCCTCTCTCTAGCATTCCGTCATCAGCCGTCCTATGCCGTCCACGAACACGTCACAGTGCGGCGCCTCGGCGAGCAGGGAGCAGAACAGCTGCAGTGCGCGCGCGACGTGCGAGTGCCGGCAGAGGTTGGTGCAATTATGTATACATATATTGTTCGTTTATGTTTATGTAATATGTATTTGCAAACTTTATTATAAGTACATATATAGTACATTTCTTTATAACATTTGGTACTAAACGCATTATACTTGCCCTTCGGTTACTCTAAGGTTGACTGGAAGAGATCCCTAAGTGGGATAAGTCGGCCTTTGTATACAGTTTAATTCCTTTTTTATTATGGTTGTTATTGTGATTTTTGGTACAATAAAGTGTTTAAATACATACATATACATAGTTGCTGTGGCGTCCAACCTCACTTACCTGCATTTTCGGCGTTATGGGCCTTTTATAACCCTTGGCGTATCACTTATTGTAATTGACACCTTCCTCAGGTCATCGGTCCATCTGGCGGCGGGGCGCCCCACCCTGCGCGTGCGGTCTCCACTCCAGAACTAGTCTGCCTGAAAGGTCCAATCCTTGTTTAATTCTTATACTCATCTATTTCTACCCTTTGAGAGCTGTAAGCTAATTAGACATTAATCTGTTTACATTTATATTTTTGATTTTGTATTTATTCTACACAATAAAATTAAGTTGCGGTAAAAATTGGCATTGTCAAACAACACTGTTGGAGTGAGTAGGAGACAGGGACCATAGACCAAGAAGGTTTGCAGCTGCAACACAATGATGCTGGCCGTATGTGGAAAGTACGGTGACGGTTGTTGCAGAAAAGCAAGTATGAACAGTTGAAGTCACGACGCCGGAGAGACAACACCTCGCAACCCTTGCCCTGGTTTCATGGAGGTTGGCTGGTGGCTTTGATTCACTTCCTCTAACAAACACAAAGTAAAATTATAAAATATATCAATACATATAGTACAGGAGAATATCCGTATTTACATATAAATGCTGGGCCTTCGGGGTCATCCATAATCAGAAATTGATTGCGTCACAAATAAACAGTTCGTCGAGGACGTGGTGTGCTGACAGCTCTTTCCAAGACAAAAAATGTGTAATGGCCGCCCCGCTACCATCATGCTACCATCGATACGACGCTCTGCTAGAGTGACACTATGGCTGTCACTCTTCTCCGGATATTCTATTGCTCCACGATGCGCCGTCATACATATACTAAATATATTTTTCAATAATTACTGGACAGTCACTCTCCTAATTGCAATCTCCTATATCATTCATAATATAATTTCCGTCCTCATGACCCCTCCGTTCAGTGACGGGTGATCCATCAAAAGCAGAATACAAGTACACAGAACAAACCCAGAAGAATCCAAATGAAGGTTAGTCCGTACACGCAAGAAATGCTTATCATGTAGGGAATTAATCTTTGTTTGTTGCGGCACATACAACAACAAAACGCTACTCTGAGTTCGTCATCGATCGCGGTACACATTGAGCTGGAGTCGCTAGATGTGGCTTTAGAGCAAAGTTTCCGAGACCTTTTTTCACATTGACCACTTTCAAGATTTTGCTTGTTCCGGTGGACCCCCTGCAGCTACATTTCTACCATATTCGCAAAACTCGACAAAAAATGCGAAGATTACACGCCAACGTAGACCCCCGTCGAGTCTCCCGTGGACCCCTGGGGATCCACCTGGACCACTTTGGGAACTACTGCTTTAGAGCATCAGTGGCGCAGAGGGGAAGATGCGGCCCATACTGTCAAGAGGTCAAAGTTTGTTCCCCGGTCATCATATTAGGCCTGAGACGTCCACTGCTGAACATAGGACTTCCCCCAATGAACGGCCACAACAACATAAATATTGTTGCTGCTCATGGTGGAGTTTTACCCATAATGGCGATTCTGGGTAGATATATTGCCCATCGCAGTACTAGGCCTCGCTCTAGTGATGCTGCTTCCCGCCCTCGGTCTGTAGTATTTATGGCCCAGCGAATTGTTGAATGGTTGTACCGCCGGTACCAATGTCATTTTTTGGGACTGCTTATAAACGGTAGAGGAAAACATTAGAAAACACTCACGTCAGTCAGTGGCAGTACCTACGTACAAGCACGTACTTGAGGGTTACGGTCATTGAAAGAAAAGAAAGAAAGAAAAAACATTTATTTACTACCATAATTGGCACACACAAAGAAAAAACCAACAAAGCAAGAAAAAGGAAAAAAAATTATAAGAACTAGAGAATACAATAAAAAAAATTTAACATAGTTAAAATAGTATGCGTGTGCCGTGGCAGCAAAAGGGCAAACGACTCAGCATATGCCTAGACCAAGTAAGGTGCTAGGCACTGATTTTCAGTCGCATCCGGTGCAGACAAGTTTATCTACAGTGCCAAGCAAAGAAATAATAAATATGATATGTATAATTGCAATACGTATGTACCTAGATAATATAATATAACACTTAGAATCACACCAACTACATAAATATGATGAATAAATATGGCTAGGGTGCAGTAGTCACAGTACAGGCAAATATGTTTTTTAATATCATGTCATCTGCAATATCCGTAGGATATAGAATACAAATGGATGTAAATCGTTAGAGGAGACAGTGTTTGCGAGCGTTGAAATAAAAGATGGCGGCGGAATATTACGCACTTTACCCAATATGGCCGCCAAAAACTAGAAAATACTTTCTGTTCTAGTGTTTTGGAATTAAAAACGTAAGAAAGACGTAAAATAAATATTAAATTATTGCCGAGCACGAAGAGTTAAAAATCATTGGACGAATTTATTACAACAACAATAAACGGGCCGGGCATGGAAATCACTCCATGGGCGTTATGCCAGTTTAGACGGGAGAAAAATTTAGAAGAATAAAGTAGATAATAAAATAAATACTTACCGATCTCCGGCTGGATCTGGTGGAGCACTTAATAAACCAACTATTGTAGTGTAGTGTTGTATGGGTGAGTATATGTGTGTACCGTGAGTGTTTGCGGAGATTAATATAAAATAAAAGAAATAACACAGGCAGAGCCGTTGTGATGGCCGTTGGAAGAGAAGAAGTAGTAGTGGGGAGTAACTTTTTTACTCTGTTATAAGGGCAATGATTTTATTCATACAGCCTATATCATTAACCATAAAATAGTGAAACTGGCGTTTCTAAATGATAACAAATATGAATAACATTGTGTACAATGGCAGACTTGTCCCACACTTATATATCTCTTCCACTCAACCTTAGAGTAACTGAAAGAACTAGTAAAAACAATGTGTTCAGTATCAAATGTGAATTTGAGTTGGATTTGATAATTACTTAGTGTACCTACTAATATTATAAATGCGAAAGTTTGGATATTTGAATATTTGAATGTTTGTTACTCAATCACGCTTCAACCACTGGACGGATCGTGATGAAACTTAGCACACATATAGATTACATAGGATAGTTTTTATCCCGAAAAACGTCTCATTTCTACGGGAAATACATAATAATTTGTGTTGTTAAGTTGTCCACGCGGACGAAGTCGCGGGCAACAGCTAGTAATGTTACGATTGAAACGATATTCCAGTAATATGTTATATCTTGAGAACACGTAAATATGACTGTATACGTGATGCGCGCGCTAATGTTATGTTAGTGAGTTAGTATTCAACATTCAGTTGTGGTACATGTAGGTACTCAAAGTATTCTAAATGTTACGACTAAGATTAGATTATATTTATTTATTTTACTTTTACATCTTAAAAATTCAATTTTACATGTCATTCTAATATGGTAAAAGGGATCGTCATAAAATAAAATAATGTACAAAATATAAATTACAATGTCAACAATTCAAATAATGTATATAACATACTATCTATGTCAGTATATAATATTAAAATAAAAATTTAAAAATACACTTGGTATTAAATTATTACAAATTAAATTAAACGTCAGAGGGCCCACCAATTTAATTTTTTAGAAAAGTCATTTATGGAATAATATTCATTTCATTTAATGTTAAGTCATGTTTATAGGTCGGACTTTTCACGGCAAATTGTATGCCTCTAGTGAAGAATTCTATGAGTCTGGTGGAAAAGGAACTAACTTAAGAAATGCTACTTTTCAGGAGACTAAATAATCTATTCTTAATAATATAATCTTTTATTATTCCACTATGTAATGTACAAATTTCTGAGTCGAGTATTTGCATGGATTCGCTCGGTGCTATCGATGGAAGCATCGCGCGTACGTGCGCCTTCGCGGAGCCACACAGAAAAATTTACATTACTTATTGGAGATAAAGTTCAGTGTACAATGTAATTATTTTTACCGGAACTGCGTGTCGCTTCGCTTCGACTCGACTCTCGATGTGAACTGACCGTTAAGAAAAAAAACCACCTAAAGTTTATTCCTAGGTAGACCTTATAACACCAAAATTGCAAGTATTCTTTTCATTTTGTGCAACAAATATTGCATTTTATTGTTATGTTAGTAAAGTGCCATTTAAGTCGTAAAACTTCTAGAAATTTTAGAACTTTAAAGTTTTTGTAACACCTTGAGTGAACTGAAGTAAGTTTTCCTCTGGCTAAAGGTAAAGTTTTGTTGTTATAAGTAGCTACTTTAATTTACAACACTAATTCTGTTTCCAGTTACATTAAAACTTCCTTTTATTTATTACTGCTTATTTTTATTTATTTATTAATAATTAGTGTCCGACCGAAACAAGATTTGCCGCCGAAACCGAAACCGAATCTTCGGCCTCGGTCTCAGTTTCGGCCGAAACCGAATCTTATTTAGACATGTTAAAAATTCGATTGTATGCTGAAATCTAGTGTGTTTTACATGTTACATAGTTACCTGAAGTAGTAATAAATGAAAAAATTAATATAAAATAGATTTGTTTTGTTACAATAGGTACAACACACTTTATTGCACAAACAAATACAGTTACAAGTTATAAAAGTTAAAATAGAATAGCACAATTTAGGTCGTATCGCTTTAAGCGATTTCTTTCAATCAATCTTTGGGTATAAAGCAGCAGGTTGCGCTGATTAGGAAATGTAAATGATAAATAGATACTTATTCAACATTAACTTTACACGAATTCACCCTAACAGAGCGCGATAGTGCACGAACACTGAGTTTCGGCCCGGCCGAAGTTTCAGCTGATTTTTGGCCGAAACTCGATTTTTTGGCTGAAACTGGCCGAAACCGAAAACGAAACCGAATCTTCGGTCGGACACTATTAATAATACAGTAACAAAATAACATCAAAATAATACTTTACAAAATGGTTTGTTTTGCGTGCTACGGATAATCGTAGACTTCCGGTACGCTCGCTACGAGTAGCTACGAATTTACGACGTAGTACAAATAATAGGAATGCTAAATCGCTTCTGCCTTGCGTTTGCATACGTGTGTGTAAGAATGTACATATAGATGATGACTGTCATCATCAACCGAAATACGTCTACTGCTGAACATAAGCCTACCCAATGGAATGTCACTTTTGGGGGGCTGTCCATTGAGGGATTTGCCATAATCACCACGCTTGGCAGGCGGATTGGTGGTCGCTGTAACGATCTACTCCAAAGGAGAAAGCTGCTACCTATCCCTTAGTTGCTTGATGATAGCTACGGGAAGATTGGGGGAGGCCCTATTCTAAGTCGGGAATCACACGGCCAATGGTGATGGATCTAACTGACATTTACCTAACATATTATGTTATGATCTGCATAACATAAAAAATGGTTAAACTGACACGTGTTAATATGACATTAATAAACATATTTGCCTGTACTGTGACTGTTAATCGACTTTACACTACTACATCCAAAGACAGCTACAAAGCGATTTACCTTTAATAGGTTGGAGCTAGTTGATTAAAGAAGAAATAAGTGAGTTTCTAGTAAGTGACTTGTAAAATCGTAGGTTTCAATTCAGAGAAATCGTAACACTTAATAAAGGTTTATAGATCTAGCAGCTGTGTTGCCTGATCCACTGTGGGAACTTTTGGCAACAATGTTGTGGCACAATAGTCTCCAAGCAGCTTTGTTTGTGCCCCACGAAGCGATTTGTGCCACATTTTCAGATGCATATAGTTGATATCACGCTGCAATACCATGCTGACATTGTCATTGAATTGAATGACGTTTATGATTGCATTTTGTTATCAATAACTATTTACATAACATCCTTAGAATATAGAAAAGAAGTAGCATCGCAGAACCATAATTTTATAGATTCTTGGTAAATGCAAGAAGATTACATAACCCTTTTCGGACCTTTTTTGCCAAACACGTGTCCACAAACAGTGCCCCAAACTATGGTGGACTTCATTTCTTTGAATTTCTTCTTTGGCGTATGCAGGTTTCCTCACGATGTTTTCCTTCACCGAAAAGCCTGTGGTATTACAACCGTCCTTAAGTTTCTAAAAATTTATTGGTACGGGTGCGATTTGAGCCCTCACGAACATAAGGCGAGTGCCTAATCAACTAGGCTACTACGCCTCTTCCCAACAAAACTGTTTTAAGGATTCTGAGAATTTTAAGAACGTCTGTTTCTATCTGCAGCAGGTATAATATAATTTGAATTATTCGGCTTACTAACTGCTAACTCTTAATGCGATAATCACGTGAGTTCTCACAGTAGCATGTGTGGCCGCAAGCGGCACACGTAACCAACATTTTAGTGCAAAAACTTTGTGACAGTTTCGTTTATTACTTCTGTTTGCAATATAATACCAACTTTGTGCCTCTTGGCGCTTGCTTAACGCATTTAGAGCTGACCCTTTGTTGCCAGGAACCGTGTGAATTTAATTAGTTTTTCATACAAAGGTAACGAGTATATTCGAAAAATATTTTACAATATTACCAGATTGTATGGTTGTTGTGATTCTAGTGCACATAAACCATATTTTTGTTATCTACCTGAATTACTTGTAGAGACAAATAATAACATTGTTGTGAATACTAGAATATTCTAGTAGATAATTATAGTAAACATTACAATAAAATATTGTTATGTTTAATAGTTATCTAGTTACTGAGAAACATATGCTTTTGGTGCACAGCACTATACGAAATGATTAAGTTCACAAAAATCATTTGTTCCGTGAACTAACTGTTTATTTAAGATTACATTATTTTAGCTACCTCTACAAAATATTCAGGTTAAAGCAAACTACTATTAATGGTTAAGGGTACTAGTTTTGTATAGTTCCCTTTACCAGACTTTTGTTTCCCTTAACCGTTTATATTGTTGTCAATAACATCAATATTTTTACTCTTACTAAATTTAGTATTTATGTTAACAATATAGTATGTTAATGACAAATAGACTTGTATAGTAATAATAAATAAAAATCTGGTACCAGTTACCATACGATATTGTTATATTTACCAGTTTTTTTGTAACAATTAACAAAGTTATCGTAAACCAAACGAAGTTTTAAGAACACTACCGCGCCCGCGCCATTCTTCTCTCATTCACCGACGACGCGCTTTGACTACGTTACCTAGCTTTCAACAAAAATAAGTTATTGTGAATTGTGCTGATTTAAAACAGGATTTGTGGTGTTTTTTACTTGACGATGGACACCTCTTGTGTCGAAATTATTAGAATCATGGGGATTAGCGGAGTACATTCCCAAATTCGCCGGTAAGTTTTTAATCTAATCTATTTTCCTATGCAAGCCTAAATCACAGGTTATAGTGGTAATATAGGTTATAGTGTAACTACTTCTGTGTACAAGAAATTGAGAATGTACAGCACTGTACATATTATGGTCATCGCTCACTATAACGACTCGACTTCAACCCGATGCCATCACAACTCAAAGAAAACACTGAAATGTAAGTAAGCATAAATTGTGTTAAGTACAGTACACATACAGTAAATGTAGTACGCAGAAAACTTGCATTGTCCACAAGCTTTTCACTCATCGGGGTTGAGTAGGTATAATAGTGTGCGATGACTTTTAATACTTAGCTGCATTAAAGTACCTACCATACCTTTGCATGATTCCGCCTACCTGTACTGTGAAGAACTCTACAGTCAACAGCACATCAAGTATTACGTTTTTGTTGGACTTGTGTGGCCATACAGTCGCATTTGTTACGCTTGGTATACGGTTGACTGTACCTACATACCTACCTATTTGTATTACATTGTTGCTATGTGTTTTAATAGACAATATTGTTTTTTCAGAGAATAAAATAACTTTGGTAACTTTAGTACTGAACTCCGAACATATTGAAACGTTAATCCTTATTATTGATGATGATGCTCAGTTAACCAAAAACTTAGCGGAATGGAAGGAATTAACTAATTTACTAGTGCTGGTAAGTGTAACAAGTTTGTATTACGACGTTAACTTTGCAGTCCACTTCGGAACATTATTGTTATTTAGTTATTTAGTGAACTGTCTGCCTAATAATAATAACAATTTTGCAGAGACTGAATGATTTACTGCAGGATATACCTTGGAAGGCAGGGGACTCTTAAATATCTAGCAAGAAACTGGTGTGCTTTCGAATAACGGTTTCAGAAAATTTTTAACACCATCATAAACTACATACTGGAAGAAGATCCAATCAAAAGGACATCCGGTTCTACGATTTTTTAATATGCTCAACAATTTATAAGCATAGTTAGCAAGTAAAATATTTCTGCGTATTTTGTACCCTACATCAGTAATTCCCGATTAAAGATTCGAAGACTAGCTGAGGGAAAACTGTACGATTGCCTCCACAATAGGAGAATTGTGAATGATCTTTTAAAAATTAAATATTACATATCTTAAATATGTCGTTTTAGTAAAAACTGATGTTAAATATCAAAATATTGTCGGCGAACAAGCAATTTTTATAAAAAATTATATTCTGCCTTAACATTAGTTCAGAATATAAATTTTAATAAAATACTTGAGGGCACTAAAATAATTGTTGCCATTATAAAACAGTTGGGTGTATTAAAATAAGTATATTGTTTAATTTAATATATCATCGGTGTATTGTGAAAATAGCAAATAAGCATTTTTTATGAAAGTCTATATTCTGCCCTGCCTTGTAGAAAATAGATTTTTATAAAAATTGCTTATTTGCTTTATTTACAATACACCGACGATATGTTAAATTAAACAATATATTTTATTACACCCAACTGTTTCATAATGGCAACAATATATTTTAGTGCGCATAACTATATGATTGGTAATGACTATAATATATTATAGTAATGACTACAATATGTTATAGTAATGACTACAATATATTATAGTAATGACTACAATATATTATAGTAATGACAACAATATATTTTAGTATTCAGTACTATATATTTTTGTAATATTTACAAACCGATAGTTTCAGGCTACTATAATGATTTTTAACACTAATAAAATTCTGGTAAACTGCACAAAAAATATAGTGATAAAAACATAGCCGTATAGTTACTTCAAATTAAAGTTATGTTACGGCTACAGATAGGTTTGTTGCTGCTACGAAATATGTTATTAATATGTACCAAAATTATAGTTTACGTTACTAGATAATATGGTATGGAGGAACCAGAATTTTCTAGTAACGTCTACAAAATGAATAGTTGTCACATATACTACAATAAAATCTAGTTATCTTAGCAATATTCTGGTAAACAGAACTAGATTTTTCTTTCAGTGTAATATTTGTGTAAATCAATGATAAGGTACCTACTTTAATTTGGTCAGTAGCGTCAGTTGGAATATGACAAAAACTAATGTACCTAACTTATGTCGTGGTGTCGTTTACGTGATGCATGGCCAGATGAACACACAAACAAATCTTAATGCTTTCTGTCACATTATCTTTTATCCCCCAATAATTTCTTTTGTACATATTTGCAATGCACAGACATATTATCATATGTATGTTTAGACGATCCTCCGGGACGTAAATGTAAAAAAACAATACAATTCTTTTCAGAAAAGATGAGACTACCATTCCCCCCTGAGGCATTTTATTTTACCATTCGAAATTATTATTTCTCATACACTTTATTTATTAACTATGAGACAAGACTTTATTAGGAAACTTCCTTTGTCATAATATTAATAAACTTTTCCGAGCCTTGTTCTCGCCAGAGGCTTATTTCATCAACTTTCCTAAGTCTGCGAAGATATGTATCTACCTCAGAATCATATATACCTATTTACCCTACACTAACTTTTAGCTTTGACCTCGTTCGCGTGGACTATTACTGCCCTACCACCTGCGTCGTATTCTTCAATGACCATGACCTCTCAAAGACATTTCTGTTTTACGATGTACGGCAACGGTTTTTATCCGTTGCGACTTCGGAATTACACGCATACCTTAATTTCGACGGGTTGCGGATGTCTTAAAGCTGCAATACACATTTGGCAAACATTTGCGTAACGGCCATGCTTCATTCAGGCATCGTCATTGCATCTCACCAAAATAATAAACATTGTTAAGTACTATTATTATGTAACTTGCTTTGATGTTGTATTGACGAATAAATTCTCTCTTTTCATTTCATGTCTGTATGGCTTTCGTATTCTGTTCTAAGAAAAGTATGACAATTGAGCATGTGGATTGCTAGCATAATATATAGCCACATATTTGTCTAACATTTGCGAAACGGACTATATATACTCTGAGAAAAAAATAAGTAGCCCTCCTACTTACATAAGAATAAAAATATACCACTATAACGTAAGTAGCCGCCCCCATTATAAATGGTGTCGCCTACAACTGATTCAGTAGCCGGCCACATTACTAAATAGTGTGGTTACTTAGTAATGTTGTCGGCTACTGAATCAGTTGTAGGCGACACCATTTATAATGGCGGCGGCTCTTACGTAATAGTGGTATATTTTTATCCTAATGTAAGTAGGAGGGCTACTTATTTTTTTCTCAGTGTAGGTAGCCACTGTTGCCTATTTAGCCTTGAAACAAGTATCAAGATTTGGTCGGTTTCACAGAAAAGATAAATGTGATAAAAAGATAAAAGAGACAAATGTGTAGCAATCAAAGCGACACGTTGGTCTTTGTCCGTTTGTCTTTCTCGTCCTCTTTGGGAATTAAATCCTTTGTATGTTCCACTAGTTATCGTAAACGGGGTGAATAGTAGCGGATTCTTGGAATTTTTTCAGTTAACACATGCATATATACCTGTCATGAGGAAGTTAAATACTAGTCTTGGTTCTTTTATGAAAAATAATCCAATATCACAAAATTTTGATAGAAAAATAGAAACTTCTCCCCTACAATCTGGAGTGAAAATACAAGGACTATCCACATACATATTTATTATGTATAATACAATTACAGTACCATTACAGCAACAAATATGTTAATTTCATCGAAATAAAACGTTAATTATAGCGTTATTAAATTTAAAACTCAATTTTCAGTTCGCTTAACAAATCACTCTTTTAATTCAAACACATGGTACGCTTTATTCTAGTTTGAAGGGTAAGCGAGTCAGTCTAATTACAGACACGCGAGGCATTCTATCCGAGTCTTCAAAATGGCAGGTTGTACGCAGCAATGCAAACTTACAGGTGATCTTTGAGGGCAGTAACTGCTACCCATTACATGGGCTCGTTTGCCAAATTTTTTTGTTTCAAAAACAATAAATCTGACGTTAATCCCATGGAAATTGGGACGGCCGCTTGTGTGGGATGCAACGTGTGTCGATATACTGGCGTTGTCCTATGTAGCCCAAACGGAGAGGGCGAAGGTGCGGCGGGTGTTCGTATTGAAAACCTAAAAAGGCGTAAATATGAAACCATGGCCGATGGCTACATATTCGTGCCTTTCGCGGTGGAGACGATGGGACCGTGGGAGGGGGCCGAAGGCGCGTCGCCTTGTCAAGGACTTGTCGAAACGCCTAGTTGCTTGTCGGGAGACCGCAGGGCCGGTACGTGTGTACCTCGGCTCTCATTAGCTCGGCCATTCAAAGAGGAAACGCAGCCAGCGTACTGGGTACTCATTTTTAATCTGTAAATTTATTTTCATTGAGTAGTACTAGTGATATGATTATAATTACAACTATATATTATATATGAGCAAATCTATTACATTGCTGTTTATTTTAATAGTACGACACAAAACACTGGTTTACAACACTCTTTTCAATAAATCTCGTACACACAGTCACCATTAGTGTTCAGGAATATCTAACCCTTCTTTCCACGTGTCATTACGTAGCAGAATTACGCAGGATTACAGAATTTACCGATGCCAACTGTGCCTTCGGCAACACCTGGGGGAAATGATATATTATCCTCATATTGTTAGCGGAAATGTGTTATGTTGTATATTTGTTTGTAGTTGACGCTTCAATAACTTCACTTAGATGCTTGAAGTATTTTATGATCATAATGACCTATATAACATATACTATTTTTACTAAAGAAAAAGAAATGTTGGCGTGGGAACATTTGGAAAGTTCAAAAATGAATTCGATGAACAAACGTCTAGAGAGACTGTTGTATTTGTATTTAATTAATTTAAAACATTGATTTTCCCGACCAAACCCTTCTGGGTTTATCCATCGGGAACAAGTTCGGATAGCTTACTAAGTATTTGGGAGTTCTTACAATACACATTTCATTGAAACCTACTATTTCCGATCTGTTTTTTCTTTCAGACTAGAGCGAGCGCTAACACCCAGGAAGCAGAAGTAGATAAAAAATTACGTATATAAATATACCAAGTATACTCATGTATAATACATATATTGACTTTGACTTAGAATAGGTTAGGTTGTACATAATGTGCGGTTTCCGGTTTTTTTGTCGGAAATATCTCGAAAAATAATTATTTATTTATTTATACTTTATTTTACACAAATACAAGTCATAAAATACAACTCATTTAAACATATGATGTACATATTTTTCTTGAATAATTTTTTCCATATCGCAGGTGATTTAAGGCCTATGTTCCGAATTTCAGATAGATCCATCCAGTAGTTTTCGAGTTATTATAGCGATATCATAGCGCAGTTATTATAGCGAACAGACAGACAGACAAAGACCTTCGCTGTAAAGGGGTGCTACCCGTTTTGACGGAACCTTAGAAAAGAGTAACTAAAACCAAACGACATGCTGGGGGCAATGCCGGAAAAGTAAAGTTTGCTATGAAGGGGTACTATCTGGCGAGACAATGCGACCTAGATAGTCTCCATTCAAGTAAGTACCTATTTTAGTAACAGCATAAGTTTTTGTACAAGTAGCGTACAACGTTTTAATAGTAGTTGGCTTAGGAAAAAATACATATGTAATATAAATAATTATAAAAAAGTGAATACCTACGTACGTACTTTTGTATCTAGAGGATTTTAGGAACCAACTTACAAAACAAACTAGGTTGTAACGTTAGGTCTAATATTTACTATGCAAATATTCTATAATTTAAGGCGATGTGTCTGACCTTTACCAACCTTTTTTAAAGTTAGGTATTAGTTCATTCACGTTCATGATATGAAATGTAATGCGACCAAAAATTTTGAAGGAAAATTTTAAGAATTGTATTCCAACCAAATCCATAAGTACATTTCTTTAGTGATTTTTCTTGTACATTTTCCTTTAAATATGAAACTCTCTAAGCTTACTTGTTGTAAATTCTACTAGCACTCGCCCTAAAGGTACACAGCAGTGCTTTTCCACGAGAGCCTTACTTTAAACCACTCGCTACCTAAGTAGTCCCAAGCGACTCTATAGAAATACGGACTTACTGACATAAAGCACTTTATACATAGTAAAACTAGTATTTTAATTTAACCTGGGTGATAAAAGGAGTTTTGTTCAGAAAAGCTTTGAAGAGAAAGCGGTCCGTAAGTGATTTTTCATATTTTGGATTTGGCGATAATTATTTGATAACTTTGGCGTTTTGTACGCAACATTATTAAGTCCTGTGTATTAAATATGTTTGTTCCCGGCTTAGAATAGGGCCACCCCTCAACCTTCCGGTGGGTGTCGTCAAGGCGACTAAGACCAGGGACGGGCAGTAGCTTTCTCCTGTGTATATTAAGATCATTACTGCGATTACCAATCCGTCTTCCAAGCGTGGTGATTATGACCAATCCCCAGTAGAAAAAGGGACATTCTATTGGGGAGAGCTATGTTCAGCAGTGGAGGTATTTCAGCTGATGATGATTGAATATTATAATAAAAAGTTATATATTATTATTTTTAAGTTATTTTATATATTATAAAAAGTTAATTTATAACAATTAAATTATTTTTTTATTTTACTGAGTGACTTAAAAAAATCCGGGTTGTAAGCTCCAAAATCCGGGGACTTTATGCTACTTGTCATGGTTGACAGGTTTTAGAGATGGCAACCCTACAAAGATCGAACGATGGGCAGATGAGATAATAAAGGTCTCAGAAGGAAATTGGAAAGAAAGACCAAAGAAGAGAGACAACAAACTGGTCAGAGGGAAAAGGAGTGTAAACTATAAATCAATAACTAGTCAATTGTACAATTACTATTGATATACATCGATAGCAAATGTAACTTTGTTGTTGTGTTACGACGTCCTTCACAATTACGAATTTGAAAAAAGCTTTATTATTTTTATTTATTTTATAAAATAGAAAATGTTCTCGTATCTCGTAATAAATATCTACTTTTTACATGATAAGGATAGGGGTAGGAAATGACTATCTTAATGAACATATCTTCTACTAAAAAACTTGTTAGAGCAAGTAAGAGAAAATAAAACTATTTGAAAAAAAAAATTACAACTGTAACTTTTTTAGATTTAGTGGAATTCTACAACGATAATTTCAACATATGACAACGTACGATAACTACATTGAAACTGTCGTTGTAGAATTTCACTGAATCTAAAAAAAATGTTTATGACAGCTGTAATATTTTTATATACGTTTTATTTCTCTAACTTGCACTAACCAGTTTTTTTAATAGAAGATATTTTCATTGTATCATAAATACAGTTATTACCTAGAATATTATTCATTTAACATTTATTCTTTGTCTCATTATTCTCAAGCACCCATCTCCCACTGCTCATTTTGTGTAAGATTTACATCTTGCTGTAAAACAAAATTTGCTACCTACTATGAGTTCCCAGCACTAACAGCCACTTCATCGACAAAGAGGTTTTCTGAAGACTTAACTATTAGTGAGGTGCACATCTATTTTGATATTTATAGGAAAAATATCTATATCGCTAATAAAATCAATCGCTAATAAAGAATGTTAATTATAAGTCTATTTTATCTAAATATTAGTATAAATAATGATGGACACAAGTATAATTTATGTGTAAAACGTTATGTTGCAAATTAAGTCCTCTTATTTTTACTGGAATCATAGATTCAGTACTTTTCCAAGAAAATTCTACTCTATCCTATTCTATCTTATCTTCTTAGTGGGCCAGGAAGACCTGGCGACACTTCGTCCCTTGAGGATTTTTTGTGTCAAAATCCTGTCCACCAACAGTGCCCCAAGCAGATTTGGTGGACTTCATATACGTCTTAGAATTTCTTCTCTGGCATATGCAGGTTTCCTTACGATGTTTTCCTTCACCGAAAAGCTTGTGGTATCCTACTAATATTATAAATGCAAAAGTTTGGATATTTGGATGTTTGTTACTCAATCACACTTCAACCACTGGACGGATTATGATGAAACTTGGCACACATATAAGTTAGATCCTGGAATAGGACATAGGATAATTTTTATTCCCAAAAAACATCCCATTCCTACGGGAAATACATAATAATTTGTTATGTTAAGTTGTCCACGCGGCCGAAGTCGCGGGCAACAGCTAATTATAAATAAACTGTACATAAATTTCGAAAAACTCATTGGTACGGGTGGGGTTTGAACTCACGACCTCATGAACGTGAGGCGAGTGCACAACCAACCAGGCTATTACATAAATTATACTATACCATGCATGATAACAAGATTAAAATTAACAAAGATTTTTCCCGACAGTTTTGTAAAAATGAAACACCCAAGTGCAAAGTTCACAAAAAATTTATAAAACGTGTATAGAAATCGATATCTCTGATTTTAATATCCCATCACTATTCCAGCTATAACCACGTTAAGGTGTGGAGCTATAAAAGTACTTAATGACGTCATTATCCCTCCACCGGTTAATTTGCGAGACATTGTTATTGCTGCGCCACCAATTTTTCCCTGCAGATGGAAAAATATGTAACAAACCATTTGTATAGACTTTATGGTAGATTAACGACTAATATTAACATGCCAACGTCACTTCCAATCCGCAAAAGTAACTTGGTTTTATATGAGTATAAAGCGCAAATTATAAGCAAGGTTAATAATCGTTCCACAATCTTAATTTCAAAATGACACTTAAGATTTTCTGTGTAATTATATTTTTAATACCTATATGTAATTATATTTCATAACTAGCTGTGCCCGCGGCTCCGCTCGCGTGGACTACAGAATCTGCTCCCGTTCCTACTCCCGCTCCTAGGCGTATTAAGATGAAACATGCACCAGGTTTTAAGTTAGACCTCAGCACGACAACTGTGAAAACTGCATCAAATTTCATTCAGTAGTTTTTGCGTGATGAGGTAACAAATATACATACAGACAGACGGACAGACAGATAGACAAAAATTCTAAAAACAGCTATTTTGGCTTCTAAAGACCCCTCATATACATTTTTCTACAATATATTCCATGTACAGACATAGACCAGTTACAGTTTTATTATACCTAAGTATAGATTATCAGATTGTGAGAATATATTTAGGGGAGTTAATTATTTACAGAAATAACACTTGTTGCCTGGTTGTTACTGAAATCCAAACCTTGCATGCCTACACGTTTGTATGTGCGCCTAAAATACCGAGAGAGGGACAACGGTTATACGTCACTACATAAGTGCTTCCCTGTCTAACTCCCACCGTGCTTTATTTTGAGTATTTCCCACCGTGCTTTATTTTCAGGGTGATGTTAAACTGGCGGGGGGAGGCGAGTAGTAATATTTTAGTATTCTTTGCACATCCTGCGGACCATTTGCAGAGGACTGTCCGCTCTGTTAAAATGCTATAGCTTTGAACGTATACATAAAACAGCGGGCCTTAGAACAATGGGCACGAGATCTGCGGAGGCAAGCTATTTTAGCCTTTATATTATTTTTAGTTAGTCGTGTGGTTTCCGGCTTAGAATAGGCGACTAAGGGATTGCACCTATTATTAAGTATTCTATGATTGCACCAGGGACGAGCAGCATCGTTATTCTGTGTATATTAAGATCATTACGGATCACCAGTCCGCCTGCCAAGCATGGTGATTATGGCAAATCCTGCAATGGACAGCTCACCAAAAGTGACATTTTATTGGGGAGGCTTATGTTCAGCAGTGGACGTATTCCGGCTGATGATGATTATTTTAGTAAGAATCGCTTTGAATAGAATCATAAAGCCTTACCATGAGGCATAAGGACTGTCCGTTTGTCGCTTCCAAGAAATACTTGCTTTACCTTAAACATAAATGGAGGTGATTTGAATCGTACTTCCAATCCTACTAATCCTATTCTACTTCCTACTAATCCTACTAATATTATAAATGCAAAAGTTTGGATATTTAGATGTTTGGATATTTGGATGTTTGTTACTCAATCACTCTTCAACCACTGGTTGAATCGTGATGAAACTTGGCACACATAGGTTAGGTCCTGGAATAGGACATAGGATAGATTTATCCCGAAAAATATTCCATTCCTACGGGAAATACATAGAGATATATAATGTTAAGTTGTCCACGCGGACAAAGTTGCGGGCAACAGCTAGTATAAATATATAAAAAAAGTATTTCAGCCGTTACCCATAGAGTGTTAGTAACAAAGATACCTTATAACTATGTTAGTAACTTAATATTAGAATAATAAAAATTAAATTTTGGTTATACTATATATGCTTGCAAGTATATCCTATACATGTGTTTTATTATATTGCGCATGCACATTATTGTAGCAGTTGCATTGACAAATGGTTAATTTTTTGCTTAATTCCAAAATTGCATATCTTTTTAAAACAACTGCAGAATTGTTAGTGCCATCTTTTAGCTACAAAGAATAACCAGGAATTTTATAAATCATTGGCCCCACACTACAGTGATCCTGGATTAACGGTGCTGAGGATAGGTGAAACTAACCCTGGTAAATTGGCAGCCGGTAGGCGGTACTGAGGATAGGTAAAACTAACCCTGGTACACTGGCAGCCGGTTGGCGGTACTGAGGATAGGTAAAACTAACCCTAGTACACTGTCAGCTGGTTGGCGGTACTGAGGATAGGTAAAACTAACCCTGGTACACTGGCAGCTGGTTGGCGGTACTGAGGATGGGTAAAACTAACCCTGGTACACTGTCAGCCGGTTGGCGGTACTGAGAATAGGTAAAAATAACCCTGGTACACTGGCAGCCGGTTGGCGGTACTGAGGATAGGTAAAACTAACCCTGGTACACTGGCAGCCGGTTGGCGGTACTGAGGATAGGTAAAACTAACCGTGGCACCACTAATGGTTCTACCGGGTGTAATACGGTTACCAAATGAAATAGGATACTTTTTATCCCTAGATTTTTATCACAGTAGATAAAAGGAAGTACATCCACTGTATACTACCACCGTTCAAGTAATTGAACAATTTTCAAGGAAATTAGGGCGCGACGCATCAAGAAAGTAAGGTAGCGTCTTCCACAGGCACGATAACAATCTCTTACACGCAATTTGAACCTTAGTGGCTGATTAGACGTACATAAAGCTGAATAAAGGTTTAGGGCTCCAAAAGTTATGGTTTGCTTGCATGTTATAAGGTGAAATTATCTTGAGGCTTTCCCGAGAGAGTGGAAGCTTCTATAAACGATTTACGAATAGCAATTCCCAGCTTAGAATAGGTCCACCTTCAATCTTCCTATGGGTGCCATCAAGGTGATGACTAGGGACGGGCAGCAGCGTTCCTCTGTGTATATTAAGATCATTTCTGCGATCACCAATCCGGCTGCCAAGCATGGTGATTATGACAAATCCCCTAATGGACAGCCCACTAAAAGTGGCATTCTATTGGGGAGGCTTATGTTCAGCAGTGGAGGTATTTTGGACCAGACCAGCACCACACTGCCGACACTCCATCCAAGATTTAATTACCTACTGCTATTAGGTACAGGCGCACCAGCCTCTCCATACACTTTTTTGTGTATACAGCCGTGCTCTATATTTTTTAAACTTCCAGAGGCAAGTGAGTGCCGCTTTATTACGTAGTAATATTTAGTGTTCTGGAAGAATATGTATTTGCAAACTTTATTATAAGTACATATGCATTATACTTCTAAACACATTATACTGCTCCTTTCGGTTACTCTAAGGTTGACTGGAAGAGATCTCTAAGTGGGATAAGTCCGCCTTTGTACACTGTTTAAAACCTATTTTATTATTGTGGTTGTTGTGATTTTTGGTACAATAAAGCGTTTACATACATAAATACCTACATAAATCGCCTAAAGCTAAAATATCGCCTTTTTATTCCATCAGGTAACTCATCTGGGTTTACGCTTGACCTCAACTCACCTGATGGTAAGTGACGATGGGGTCTAAGATGGAGCGTGCTTACCCAGAAGATGTCTATAAATATGCATAAAATAAATATCGAAGTAATATACCTAACCATATTTCTTGTTGTATTAACCTCTTGTTATTTTATCGGAAATAACGCCCAGTAGTCATGAAGAGAGGATAATAAGAAATCGTTCCAATGATATTAGTAGTTCATTAGTGCGATAAATATATTCATCATGCTTTGTATGTTAGCCATACATATTTATATGTTTGCTATAATAATGAAGTAGATTGTACTTTGCGGTATGTAAATGAGCCAAATAAGTTTTTTGGAGCGACGCCAGGCTCATCTGAAAGTCAGGTGAAATGTTCCGAAAAATGAATGGAGTCGTTGGGTGGCAATTTCCTGACCAATCGTTAACTTATTTGTGTTATGAGAAAGTTATATTTATCTTTTTAAAATGCTAATATACGAGTACTTATTAATAAATATGAAGTGTTAAAGTTCACCCATGATCAATATAGAGGCGCATAATAGGAATAAAAAGAATCGACAGAAAAAGAAATGACGATATATAATAAATAATAATAATAATAAATAAATAAATCAAAATCAAAATCAAAATATTTATTTTCAAAATTGGAATACATTATTCTCTTTTTGACGTCAAATTCTGCCTAAAACTACTCCACTTCCACCTGTATAACCGAGGGGAAGAAGTGGCAACAAACCCAACGGCACAGGGCCCTACCTTTGATTTATCTTATTCATTACAATCATTAAGTCTACCTATGCTGAGTCATCAAGCACTCCATGGACTTTTATCATTTAAGTAGTCATCTAACTTATAGTAGGCTTTCTTGCACAGATTAACTTTTATAGAAGATTTGAATTTTTGTTCAGACAAGTTAATAATTTCATTCGGAACCTTATTGTAGTAACGCACGCACAGCCCCACAAAAGAATTATTGATCTAAGTCAGACATTCACACCAATTATCCAGTCCCAAACTAGGCAGAGCCTGTGGTATGGTTACTAGATAACGGATAGACATACTTAAATAAATATGTAAACATCCAAGGCTTGGGTACAAACATTCATATTCATCATGCGAACATTTGCCCCTAGCGGGTTTCGAATCCGCAACCTCCGGCGTGGCAGTCCGAGAGCTACCCCGTTCCGCCACGGAGGTCGTCAAAATATATATATGATATATAACTGTAGACAAGATGGCCCAGCAACAAATAAAAAAACTGGAAGCGAATCCACGACTTCTGGTGCTCGAGTCCAATGACTAAGTAACTACAAACTAAAAAACTATCTTTATTCCACATTATGGGCTATATCCCATAATGTAATATCCTATAATAATAAGATATAAATTATACCAGCCACGTACGATGGTTTATTAGATGATATGGCGAGCGATTATGAAGTCTATCTTATGACTCATAAGTTATGAGATATTACTAAGTTATCCTAAAGTATATTCGCCGTGTGTAACGCGCTTAAAATTTAAGTATTCATTTCACGAATATCGAAGCTTCGCAGTAAAATAAAAGTTGAGTTAAATAATTATTTCGATTTGTTGAGTTCTGAAATCATGCACATTGGATGAGTTCCACAAATTCGAGAGTTAGTGTGTTAATAATATATCACTTTGCTTCAAACAAATAACAAA
This sequence comes from Esperia sulphurella, assembly GCA_947086405.1. Taxonomy (NCBI): domain Eukaryota; kingdom Metazoa; phylum Arthropoda; class Insecta; order Lepidoptera; family Oecophoridae; genus Esperia; species Esperia sulphurella. The sequence goes on from OX352261.1 coordinate 3,397,470, forward strand.
TAAATAAACTTCACACTCACGATCTTGACCCAAACTAGGATCATCAAAGTTTGCTTAAAAGTCAAAGATTGCCTGGAATAAAATACCTACAGTGATAAGATGTTCTAAGTTGTACTATGTATTAAATGTTGTACCCAATAATATTTTCCTATATTTTTAAATGATAATGGAGTTAAAACCAGAGAAACAGGTATTATTATTTACCATTAGTAAAATACTAATGGCTAATAATAATACCTGTTTCCCTAGTCATCTGGATGAAATCGCTTAGAGTGATAAAATCTCACAAATTGGTACTATTTTTAACTCCTAAAATTGTTATTTGTATTTTTTTGCAAATAAGCGTACTGTACTGTAGTGAGTAGTTTGTTCAAATCAAAATCAAAATATAACAAACAAAAAAACAATATTTTATAGCTAAAGTTATCCTTGCAATAAATAATTGGCAATTTAACTAAAACTCGAAACAAAAAACGAAATTCCAAGCAAAACTTAAAATACAAGTCATCCCCTTTAATCGAACTAAAATTCCTTTTTCAACTTACCCAAGTCAATTTGCTACATAAATCGAAAGTGATACACCAGACATCCCTCGGGCTCTGGTGTTCGAACGATCAATCTTCAACCTCCAGGTTCTTTGCAACTGCAGTGGGAACTAGTAAGGTCGGGAGTGGGCCCGCCGTACGGCATTCGACGTCGTGCGAGCAGCGAAGCAGCGCGCCGTAACACAGGTACTGTCCAGTGTTCTTTAAAACTACGTAGCTTAAAACAGGGGCAGCCATTTATAAATTTAAGAAGTAAATTTAAATTCTGATTCCGATTTAAAACTATAAATTGTAATTTATTTTTTGTAATTTTGACATACTGTGTTTCAATTTTTTAATTTATATTTGTTGCAACACCTTTCAAACTTTTATACAGTGTGTGCTCGAATTCAAAAGCTTTTAGGTTCAGTTTTAAAAAGTTTATCTTAAAAGCACAGCGTATATGCGGGCTTATCCCGTATTAAAACTTTCTATTGAAGGATGTAATATGCAAATTTTAATACGGAATCGCTGCGTAACGTTTCTGTAATATTTCGGTATAGGGTAAAGTTAATCTTGCCTATGCATCATCAAAGGCTTAGAATTCTTTGAAGAATATTGAGTATAATGTATTAATTCAGAAAGGGGTCTTTTGAATAAAGTCGTAGAATAAACATTTATTAACCGCAGGCGGCCGTCTTGTATGAACTAACGGGCGTATTCAAATTTTTATAGCAGTTGCGTAACAACTTTACTTTTAGGAATAGAACACCCTTTTACTATACTTTCTATCACTTACGAATTTAAATCTTAATTGTTTATAACATCCCGTCAATTAAAAAGGATTCTGCGAATAAAATTATTTTTTTATTTATTATTTCATTTTATTTATTCATTTTGAAACCTACAGTTAGTTTACAATAATAATAAAAACAATTACATTAACCATTAACAAAATTGAAAAATACTCGTATTAATAGAAAAATAATAGAAAGCATACAAAATATCAATAGTCCTACAGAAAATATTATTAATATCTCGTAAATTAATTGTATTCCGCAATTTTCCATAATTTATCTCTCATTGCCAAGCAATTTGACATATTATTCTAAATTTCTACTCAATCGGTCCAGTAGCTTTCGAGTTGTCCGACGGCCAGACAGATAGGCGGCCAAAAATGATTGCTAAAAGCGTAACCGTTTTGACGGATCCCTAAAAAGTTACCTTTTGCTAGATTCATAGACAGGTGTGGTTTTAATTCACGAGTATACCTACGTGATTAATACTCATCATTGATCGGAGGGGGGGGGCTTGAGCCCAGTTGGCACCCCTCCCCCACCCATCCCCTTCCCGGAGTAGGTACGTCACCGTTCTAAGGTTTTTTATTTTATTTAATTGTACAGTTCTTTATATTTTTTATTTTCTAAGCATTTTTTGTAAGCATATTCTTAGTTTCATTTTTACGTAAATTATAAGTATTTACCATTAGCAGTTTAAATATTTTTTATTCGAAATGCGTAGTTTCTGTCTATAATTAAAGCAATAAAATAACTTAAATGTGTACGTATCAGAATTATTTCTCTAACATTTAAGTGTTCACAACAATCCAATTAATTCAATTGGAAGACGAGACGCTATAAGCTGTTAACGAAGTTGCACAGTTAGGGTTGCCACCCATCGTATTATCTGTAACTTAATTTCGTTAAACATACCAACGTCAGACGTATACAATCATACACTTTATATGCGGGTGAACTGCTACGACGTAGCTCTCGTAGCACGCATTTCGCACACTTTTTGAATTCTTAAAACCTTTACGTAAAACCGTAAAGTAAGGGTTATTTTTAGCTTAAATAACTAACTAAATGTTGTATCCATTATTATTCTAAAACAATTTAATGATTAATCTTGTTTTGTAAATGTTGTAATCTAATTAAAAACGTAATAATGAGGAACACAACACAAATATTCAATTTTAAATTCCTTACTTGCCCGATTTCTGATAGATGGCAACCCTAGCACATTGCAGCTTCTAACCACTCCAACGTCCAATCACAATTTGTATTTGCTTGCAGGTACAGTCGCTAGAGGAGATCTGCAGCTAACGAGTAAGTAATTTTATCCTTTACAATTATGTCTGTGACTGTACGTCTTCTGGTTATGTGAATTTATATTATCCAATGATATTATATTATATTTTATGTTTCGATGTAAATAAGAGATATTAATTTCTTCTGGAAAGACAAATGATCAAATCACACCACAATTAACCGATATAATTATGTTGTTCAAAGTGAGAAATAGACGCCATTTTCTCGCGATTTCATGAGGCATGACATTCTAAAATGTCTTTTTACTTTTTTACTTTCTGAAAATTTTAATCCTTTCAAAACGATAGAAAAAATATATATTTCAAAAATTAATAAATATATTTAATTATGACATTTATATACCTATTTGTAGTTTGTGCGTGGACTTAAATTGAATTATTTGGTAATCTTTTACCATACAATAAAAAGGATCAAAAAGAGACGAATCTCACTCGTGTCTCAACATTTTGGAATCATCATCATCATGTCAGCCCTTAGACGTCCACTGCTGGACATAGGCCTTCCCCAATGAACGCCACCACACCCGGTCCTCCGCCCTCCGCATCCAGCCGCTTCCGGCTATCTTCTTCATGTTGGTCGGTGGCAAGGTCCCACCTTGCGCGTGTCGATCCGCGGTCTCCTCTCCAGAACTCGTCTGCTCCAACCGCCGTCGGTTCTGAGACATATGTGGTCCGCCCACTACCACTTCAGCTTGATAATCCTTTCGACTATGTCAGTCACCTTCGTTCTTCGCCGGATCGATTTATTACGAATCATATCCTTAAAAGAAACCCCGAGCATAGGCTTACCCCGAGCATAATCCCTACCCCTCAAAATTTTGGATATATTATTTTAAATGTGTTAAAAAAAATCAAGTCTGATTAGTTTCTTGGAATTTTGTGAGCATGGTCGTATCATAACTTTTTTTCGACATACCTTTCAAAACATTTCTCGTGTTACCTAAAAAGGAAACATCTCGTTTATCTGCTCGAAACACGTTCAAAACATTAATGGAGTAGTTGAGGCAACCGATGGCTTCCATTAGAGAGTTGTACTTCCCGCGTCGTGTTAGCGTTCCACTCTTTAGTGTGCTACTTTATTTTCAAATTTAAATTTTAAATTTCACTTTCCGGCGCTAAATTCACTACATTTTGAGTATTCCAATTAATTTATTCCAATTTAATTCTAAATGTTACAGTATATCAGAAGCGTTACATTCAAATTCCATTTGTAACATTACAGTATATATAACAATACGGTATAACATGGATTTTGATTGTTGTTTATTACAAAAACAAAGAAAAGCTAAAAGCGGGCGAAGGAAAGCAGCTTTGCCATATTAGATTGCGCAAAGTGGCGATGCATCGTCTCTGCCTCTGCTCTTGAACCCAGGCGTGAGCATTATGTATGTATATATGTGTGTTTATTACTTTAACAAAATAAATAAGCAGAGCTTTACATAATTGAATAAAACACACTCTTAGTAAAATACTGTCAAAACTCAAAATGATGATCTAAAAGAGAAGGTCACAATAATGAATTAGGTTAATTTTTTTTAACATAATATTTATTATGACAATAAAAATTCATCAATTAGCAAAAGTTTGTGATTTGAGGATTAGCTCTCTATGTTATTAGAAGTACCTACGAAATATATAACGTTTGTTTTTCCCTTCAGAAAAACCAAGGGACGGATTACAATTTTTTTACTAATATACCTAATATATGAGGAATTACTTTTCAAACGGACATACCTGTAAGGTTGGCTGGTAGAGATCTCTTTTAGAGATAAGCTCACCTTTGTACACACAATTTATTACTGTTTTTAATTTTAAGAGGTGCAATAAATAATATATAATACTTCCAAAGGTTTACTTTCATATAGGCAATAATTACATTATATTGATTGCTATATAAAGTCCATACATATGACGTATCACAGAAGTACCTATTATATCCTAGCTAATTTACCCGCAAATTAAAATTGTCTTCATCCATAATACTCACGTCCTAGTCCTAGAGAGGTAGGTAGAGACGATGTATCGCCACTTTGCGCGGTCTTGACACACCTCACTCAACTGTGTACTTCATATAGCTAGCTTCCTTTCCATTCTTCCACACACATTCAACGTAGCAAAGCAAATTGGTTTTTCTATAGATTATTATAGAGAACTCTTCAAACTAATTTAATTTTACTAACGTCTGTTTCATTATAAAAATGAATTAACATAAATAATTTCCATTAGTAAAAACATTTCACAAAAAGATTTCTTTGCTGTACAGACCGTTGTTAAATTGAAACACGATTTCGCCATTTATCTCCTCTTCAGAATATAAAGTTGAAAGAATTAATTGAAATAAACTTTTCGTTTCGAAATTCATTTCGCAACAAAGAACTTGAGGCAGATAATACAAAAATGCTATTAATCACGGGGTATTTAAGGCTGAACATAAACTAAACTAAAAAAAACTATTAGGGTAAACCCTTGTTATGGTGATATATTGTAACTTGGTGATAGTTAAAATCATCATCATGTCAGCCGATGTCAGCCCTTAGACGTCCACTGCTGAAAATAGGCCTTCACCAATGAACGCTACCACACCCGGTCCTCTGCCCTCTGCATTCAGCCACTTCAACATATATAAAAGGCAAGAGATGTACAGCAATATGTTCGTACCCTGTATCACCATCAGCCCGACAACGCCCAATACTGGACGTAGGCTCTTCCCCATCATCATGATCATCAGCCTGAAAGAGTCCACTGTCGGACTGTAGGCCTCTCCCAAGGTGAGCCACTGAACCCGATCCTCGGTTCTTCTCATCCAGTCACTGCTAGCCGCCTTACACAGATCATCGCTCCATCTAGCCAGGGGGCGTCCCATAGTACGCTTGCCCAGTCGCGGTCTTCACTCGAGAACTCGTTTACCCCAGCGGTAATCGGTTCTCCGATAGCTGTGACCAGCCCACTGTCAGTTCAATGTACTACCTTTTTGAGTTATGTCGAAGATTTTAGTTCTCTGGCGGACCCCTCATTTCGTGTCCTGTCCCTTAGAGAAACTTCGAGCATAGATCTTTCCATAGCCTGCTGAGCGACTTTTCCCCATACGCGCCACCAAACCAGGATCTCTGCCCCTCTTCTATAGATTATTCTCAGTCCACAGAGCTTTTACATACCTGTATAAAACAACAGACATTTTTATTCCCCAAAATTTCCTAATATTTCATGGTCCTACTTAGAAACCACTTTAACGTTTTTATAGAGGTTGTAAAATCGGCGACGACGCTGAGAAGAGACAATTTTCAAGATGTGAGAGCATTTTACATGTATATTTCTGTTTCGATGTTTCATACATGGACAGAACATGTAATGGATAGATATAGATTTTAGTGTAGGGTTCGTTTGAATAGGTACCACCTTCATTTATTTTGCTACCAAATTGCATTGTTTTGTTCTGTTTTGAAGGGTAAAGCCTATGTATTTACCAGGGTCTGGATTTTTCATGAATTTCATCGGGCTTGCACATCGCTAAAAATTTACTTCATAAAGTTATCGATATTATTGTATCATTATCATATTATCCCATCATTTCTTAGACGTCCACTGCTGTACTAGGCCTTCCCCAATGAATACCAGCACACCCGTTCCTCCGCCCGCCGCATCCAGCCACTTCCGGCCACCTTTTTCAGGTTGTCCGTCCATTGGCGTGCCGAAATGCGGTCCAGATCTCGTATGTTAAAGGCTAAATTTTGGATAAACAGAGCAAACACAAGCGTATTAGGTCTTCAATGTTTTTCATCAACATCATTATCATCAGGTTATTTTTGTCTCCACTGCAGAGCACAACCCTCTCTCATCTGCCGGAGACAGACGGAGGATTTGGCCTACACTCCCCGCGCTGGCCAGACGGGTTGGTGAGGCCTGATTGACGTTTTATAATGTATTCTCTCAGTCGCCTTGTACGATTCTACTCTACCGGAAACCACACGGCAAAATGTTCAATGTTTTTGCAGAGAACGAATTAGGTTTTATCTTGTTAGTTTTCTTTTCTGAATAAATTTGCAGTATTCACTTACACTGCCGTGTGGTTCCCGGCTTAGAATAGAGCCACCCCAAATCTTCCCATGGGTGTCGTCAAGGCGACTAAGGGATTGCACCAGGGATAGGCTTCAGCATTCTCCTGTGTTTCAACTTATCTAAATAATTTTAAAAGTCTAAAACTTTGAAGTCAGACGTTAAGCGGATTTTAAAAGCCCTAAGAAAGCAGTAACTCCCAAACAAAAGCGTTTAGATAAGAACTAAGACAGGTGTTCAAAGTTTAGAGGTTATAAATTACAAAGAGTAACAACATTAAAAAGTTTTCTTGCGAATCCTTCGCTTCCGGTAGAAATCAAATTAAAATTTGAGGTTAAAGTAAGCTCGAAAGTATCAATCAGGCATGACTTGTTATAATTTTATTACCTTATATTAATTCTTACTAAAAATTACTTTTATTTATTTATTATTATTTTATTATATTCTTCATATTGCACATAAATTTTACAAAAAAAAGGGCATAACATAAAAGTGTTCAAGTGTATCTTATCTTCTATAAGACATCTCTTCCAGCCAACCTCCGCTGTGGGAAAAGCTTAAAACAAGTGGTAGGTCAAAAAAAATGTCATGTGCATGGATTTTATAATATTAATTAATTTTACAATAATCTATGTATATAGAATAAATGAGTAGGTATTGCTATTGATATATACTAATATTTAACTATTTTCACAAACTCCACAGCACTTAAAAAACAATATTAATCTAATTTCTTACTGCCAATAACGGATTTACAATATATATATTTTACAGTCTTTGTGATTGTGTGTGTGTGTGTGTGTGTGTGTGTGTGTGAGTGTGTGTGTAAGAAAGAGGTAAAGTTTTGTGAAAAAGTAATATGGGCATATATTTTAATGTCTAATTCTCTAGGTTTTAATGAACATATTTAGATGTTCTATTGTTAAGAACTGTCGTAATTTGTTGCCATACAAAAAAAGAAGTAGGCAATGTAGGTACTAAAAAAATCTCGCTCAACTCACAAGCTCTATATTCCGGACTGTCATGGTGGTCATGGTTTGAAGCAAAATATTGAAGAATTATTTCTTCTCTTGATAATTGGACTAATTTAGCAAAAGTTCTTCCGTATATGACTAGTAGGGCAAAAGTGTTGAACATCAGAAGCCGAATCACGTTCACTGCTGAACATTAGCCTCCCCAATAGAATGTTACTTTTGGTGGGCTGTCCACTGGGGGATTTTCCATACCACCATACTGGGCAGGCGGATTGGTGATAACAGTAGTGATATTAATATATACAGAAGAACGCTGCTGCCCGTCCTTGGTGTAATCCCTTAGTCACCTTGACGACACTCACGGGGAGATTAGGGCTGGCCCTTAAGCCTAAGGGAAACAAAACGTATGTCTTATTGTAATTAGTGCCCTCATTACTTTTCCACGCTGTAAATGGTAGGATTTATGTGTGTGTGAAGTTCTTTGTACACAGAACTGATCTTAATAATTATTTTGCTGTTGAATAGGTGTTACTCTCAGTTTGAACAAGAGCTACATGTTATTGGGTTTTTGTATAAAGGGTTGATAATATGAAATGATGATCGGTGAAAAATGTGTATATTTCCGGAATCCATCCATGTTTTTCACAGACTATATGGCGTTTAAGTTGACGTTTGAAACCGTAACTTTAGATGTTTTGTATCCTAAATTGTTCAGTAAAAAAAAATTTAATCGAGAACATAGAGTGCTTGTGTTTCTTTTTAATGTATTATTTTTGTTTTATCTGTGGTGTGCAATAAAGAGTTAAAATAAAATAAAAAATATAGAGGCGCAAAATCTATAATCACACGAATTTCTTGATGAGCCAATAAATAAATATGGCCATAACAACAAAATATAAACAGCATAAATAAGGCAACCAAATTCTATTTAAACGTAACTTTTCTGCAAATGGAATGAGGAGATTGTTTTATCTTTTATGAAAATAGATTTTCGGGGGTACTGATCTGCTGAATCGGAGTTTTACGGTGGTTTAGGAATCCAAGATGGTCGTCATGCATGACACATGGCACTTTTTACAATGTATTGATATACATTTTTAGGTTACGGGAATGCTTAAATCGAATTTAGCGTTTGTTTTGGAATCCGAAATAGTCGCCATGACATGTGACAGATTTTTCAATGTGGGTATAATTTTATAGGCTTTCGTATTTTCTGAATCAGAGTTTGACGTTAATTTTGGAATTTAAGATGGTCGCGATGACATTTGTCGCGTTACTCAATATTGGTGTCTTGTTCAAATTGTTAAAGTAGTCTGTCCCTAGTGGGAATCGAACCCAAGACTTCTGGTGTTCGAGTCTGACGACGAAGCCGCTAGGGTAACGAGGCGACAGAAATATATTTCTTGACAGCTTATTTGTTTCCACTCATGTGAGAAAAGTATCCTAAATCCTTTTGAAAAGTTCATACCGCGCAGAACCCTCACTGATTGATCAAATATACGTGGGAAATGACATCGTGCAAACAAAGAAAGAAAGATTTAAAGTAAGAATATACTTTTTCCAAGTTATTTAATCCAATGTTGCCATCTAAAACCAATATTATATTAACATATCACATAAATAACAATACTTCACCGATTAGCCAAGGTACCCCGATTTTAGTGTAACGTCAAAGTCGTAAAATGTCCAGTGTCTAAATTGGGTACAGATCGTAAAAGGTCCATATCTTAAAGCGCTACCCAAGTAGCATTTTACTCCATTTAAGAGTACACATTTAGTTCCAATGTGAACTTAAAGCATTATTACAGTTCACGCGTGATGTATAAGCTGCATTATTGCGATTAACACCACCTATACCTGTCTAAGGGACTTATAGGAGTGTAGAGTTATACTTTTATACGGTTGTTGGTGTTATAATACTCTAACAACTGTCCATTAGTCAGCCGTCTGACTAAGAGCCGTATAGGAGGGTAGAGATACGGCAATCGCTGTTTAACGGTCTACTTGTACGATGTTATACAGCTAGCATATTAATAGAACACACGTGGTCATTTATACAGCCAAAGGCTGTTATGTTTACTTGTTTTAGACTGTTATACAGCTAGTAGCTGTAGTAGGAGTTGTTTGTGGTCGGTCAAGTTGACGTGTATTTGTGTTTATTACGTCGCGTGCAAAAATTTGTGAAAATGAATAAAAAATCTTGGAAAATAAGAGCGAGAACCGGTGGAATAAGAAGAAAAATTGCAAAAGAATATTCGCAAATTCGTCCCTCTTTATCTAGTTTGTTTACATTCTTTTAAATACCTCCTTGAACAACGTAGTGTCTTTGTAAGTGTAAATACTCTGACACCAAACTGTGTGGCTCACACGAAAACAAAAAGTGTTTTTTGTTAGTTTGTTACAAAATTTGTACTTTAGGTATTCATACTTGACTTAGTACCTGGGCTAGGCGATTTAACGGACAATAATTATTATTGCGGATCTCTAAAATTTCAGTATGAAATAATAAAAGAATAAAACGATGATCACAATTGACCTGAATTACATCTTAAAGCTGTACATAAGTTCACATTAGAATACATTTATAGACATTGGTTCTGTAGTGGTACAAATGTGGGACTTTATATAGCCAACAGCATTCTAACAGAACACATGTGAACCTATATACGCTCTAGCCGTATTTCATTTCCACCATTTTGTTCACGTAACCTAAAATATTTACCATATAAATCTCCAAAATTATCATGCAGATTTATCACAAAATACGCAGATAGAGCGAACGAGTTTTGGTTTCATGTTTTAATTAATTACCGTAGTATAATTATAATGCCAATATAATATCAAAAACTGAAAATTGTAGATTTCCTCTCAGCCAGTTATATTTTAAAATGAATATCGCGTTTTTACAGAGGCGCGTGAATATTTTAGCTGTAAATATGTATACATTTCACGATAAAGTTGCATTCCCATGGCATTTAACATTATTAAGTATTTAAAACAGGTATACTTACCGCGTGTTATCATAAATTTTTATCCAATTGATATCCGCCGGAGTTAATGTTTCTGATGGCCGGGCGTACACACAAAACCAAACTAAATGAGGAAAATTAATAAATAAAAGAAATAATTTAGGACACACGTGAACTTTAGGTAGCACTGGAGTACTTTTGTGGGATTTTATAACTGTGAAGGCTGTGTATTTAGCCACTTGTTACTCTTTATTACGCTCATGGACGTTGTATGGTTCACATGTGTCCCATATAGCGCCGTAAGTCAGCCTTTAAGCCCGATGTTACTACTTAAACTGCTAATATAACGCTAATGTACAGCCATAGTGAACTTAAGGCTGTCTAATTTGTGCCCAAACTGGTTCTATAAGAGCTGTATAGCAAGCTATACAGCTCTTATACAGCTGACTTACACAGCTTGTGGAGTACATGTGAACCACTATACATCTTATATAGAACCCCGAATGCCACTTGGGTAATACCATTTACTACACAGGATATTATATTTAGAGTAGAGCTCCACAAATCCTATAAAACTAAATTTCAAGATTTTTTATTAGTAGATCTAGATCTAGAAGTTTTTTTTTAATGCGTATGGAATTCAGGGGCCATAAGTTATTACAAAATTATTGTACCACTAAATCTTGCTGGCGTATACACAAATATAAAATGAAGTTAATAATAGTAATCAACAAACAATATAGCAGATCATAAACTATTAATTTATTAATTAAAAATATTAAAAATAGATGTACGCCGATGATCATAATCATGTGCTCTGAGAAAAAAATAAGTAGCCCTCCTACTTACGTAAGGATAAAAATATACCACTATTATATAAGTAGCCGCCCCCATTATAAATAGTGTGCCGGCCACATTATTAAGTAGTTTGGTTACTTAGTAATGTGGCTGGCTACTGAATCAGTTGTAGGTGACACCATTTATAATGGGGGCGGCTACTTATGTAATAGTGGTATATTTTTATCCTTACGTAAGTAGGAGGGCTACTTATTTTTTTCTCAGTGTGACTAAAGGCATTTTAGTGTAAGTAATGATTCTAGTGCATGACTCGCATTTCCGCCGCTTTCTCCACTCCACCTACTTCTGCCAACAAATAGCAAAGTTGGCTTTGTTGTGTTCTGGTTCGAAGGGTAAGAGAAGTACCTTAGGGTAAGCAATGCACTTGTAGTCTTAGGACTGCACGCAGCAGCAGCGATCCAAGTGCTGGATATTTAACGGCGACAAACAATGATCGCATATCATTAGGCAGGCTAAGTATCTGGTTGCCAGTATAAACCGTAAATAAATCTTATTTCAATAACAATAGATAGAATAAAGAAATACGCCCCTAAACGATAGAGAAAATGCGTAGCTACGACGCAATCAAAAACCAATCGAGCGCGTGCAATCTACCGTGCCATCGCGAATTACTATGATTCAGTCAAGTCAGGCCAATGTTTCGCTTTTGTATTAGGGTATTTTGAACGCCTGGTAGTAAACAATGGACATACACGCTTGCTTGTACAACAAACTACTATAGGAATTCTTCAATTCAATTCATTTATTTAACCTTAAAATCTCTTCCGACTTTCTGATTGAGAAAGGGCAATCAGAATTGGATATTTCTAAAAGAGATATTTACTCGAAAGTGGTCCCTTGAATATAATGGTAGTTATTTACATAAATATTAGTCTGATCTTAAGTTTCTTAAATATGACAGAAAACTTTAGAAACACACAAATAACTATGTTTAGAAGAAACTCAACTTATTATTTAATCAGAAAAGTGTGGAAAGGAATGAATAAAAAAAAATTTTATTATTAAGAAAGGGTTCCCAATACACTGACAGCATTATTTCGACGTATCGCCAATCTGATTCTTTGGCCGAAGAATCTACCACCTCTACGGTCTCCCGGATCTTCGAGAGATACTGTTACTTGAGATTTATCTCGTTCGAACCTTTAGGTTTGTTTATGGAACCGTCTTACCTAACTTACTACAACAAATACCCTATTTCCCTATTCTACGAACGTCGGCATCAGGAATCAATCGAGTGCGATACACGCGTCCAATCTTCCATGCCATCGCGTACTTACCGCTTTATCCTATATTATTGTCGACATGTTTGCCCATTCGTGTCGAAAGTCAGAACTAGCGTGTAAAATATGCTACTTTCTTAGATGGTAAGCGAAAACGCCATGAATACCTATAAACCTTGTTGAGTTTAAGTTAGGATTTTAAGTACTAAAAATTTAGTACACAAACTGTTAGCAGTTTACATAATTAGGTACCTACTTACTTACTAAATTGCTTTGGGAGTTCACGTAGAACCCTTGTATCGAGATAAATAAAATATGCTGAGAATATTTCGAACACTAAGTTGTACAATAAGGAAAATCAAGCAAATTTTTCGTTATACTCATAGAAACTCAGAAAACGATAGACAATCAGAAATAGTGTTTCTATGACTTCCCCAGATTTCATTTAACAATTTTATTTTGTACGAATAAAAGACCACCAACCACAGTCTACACTCAATATTTATTTTCACCCATGTTGCAAAACTTACATTTTCTATTTAAGTCCTAATCTTTTACTATGTTAGCTCTAATCTTTCACAATTCGCGTCTGACTTACTTCAGCCATGTAGTTTCTATATTGCTAAAGTTCTACCTAAATTCTCTTTACATAATTCCTTTCAAAAGCAATTAGACCCCAAAAAGCTTTGAATAAAAATTGTATAAGTAATTTGGATTAAAGTAAACAATATTACGTTATTCGAATATACCCAAGGCACCTAAGTGCCTTATGTAAGAGAACCCATGTAAATTTAAGGGAATATATTCCCTACCATCTGTGATCGTCCCACGAGGTAATCACTATTTCTTACCATTTTATTTATGTTTGACTCAAGGATAGGGAAGAAAAGGGATAGTGAATGTTTCCATAAGGTTCCGAATTTATGACATGTAGAATAAAGCTAACATTAATAGTTATATGAGCCACATAGTTTTATCTTCTATATAATAAAAGGATACCTAAGAATGTCCGCCTCGTTGGCCTAGTGGATTGATCATTGGACTCAAGTGCCAGAGATTGTGGGTTCTATTCCAATCGGGGACAGACAACTCTGTACAATTTGGTCCCAGTCTGAAAGTTATATTTGTGAATACGTTAATTTCCGTTCCTTTGCCCCTAAATCTCATAAACCGCAAATTTATTATGACTATATTAGGATTTTGGAGCTGGGACTTATTATATAAGAGGAAGCTTAAGTTTTAATTAAAATATAATTTGTTGTTAATAATTTAAAGCTGTATAATTTTCGGAATATTCACTAATATATAGCTGATTGGTTCTTGTATAATAAAAGCAGTATATGTTATTTTAATTTGTCCCTAAATCTCTGCTAAATTAAATGATAATTGCTGTTAATATTTAAAAAATATATTTTGCTGCATTTTTAGTATATTAAATATATATTGTTTATATCGATCAATGATGTTCTATAAGTAATAAACTAGATTGCCAATCTGCAATGAATAAACGGCAAATGTGCTCACAATACTAGAGGTGAGCTCATTTGGAATGCCAAAGTATTCTTCCAATTAACCTCAGAAAATAGTAATCAAACAGAAATAAATAAATATTATTATGTATATATGAGAATATGATTACTTTCATATTTATTCATAAGAATATTTGTCATTTTTTCAAGGACAACTTCAGTATTCAGTAAAGTTTGTTCAGAATTCTTTGTCTAGTTTAGTTGAATGATATTGACTAATTAATCTGTTAGTTAATCCATTACTCAGATTATTAAGGGGAAACTCCCATGTGTTCAGAGCTAAGTAAGGTCCATAATGGGAGGATTCCACAGTTTTAGAGTATTTGTGTGACGAACGGATACGATAATATTCAATTTTATACTTAAAATTATTATCTCTTTGTGACCTTAAAATTGGTTCTTGATTCTCTTTACTTATCAACCTTCCTTGATCTATGTCAAAGGGTTACCTCATAGTCACGGAGATTGGGACCCATTTCATTTGCATTCCTACTGCGGCTGGTTTAATTATTCTAAGTACCAAGTTATTATCACTGAAGGGGATGAAATTATTATTATTCATGATTTTCTTCAAGTTTGACTGTGAAATTCACGGAGTTATTATTACGGCTATAGTCGTGACGGTTGTGACCGCGAACTGCCATATAATGTGATAACTAACCTATAAAGCATTTCATTACTAACCATAATAAAGAAATGCTGCGTACTGATGCATTTCCATCAGTACGCAGCATTAAACGCTATTACTACGCTAAAATTACAATTACAAGAGTAGATACGTTTCTCTCCATTCTTGTAATTGTAATTTTTAGCGGAAATTTCATCAGGCATCAAACAGATGGCTTCCTAGGATAAAATCGGACGGCTGTGCCATTTCCTATTCCAATAAAGTTGTCGTTTTTCTCCTGTGAGTATATAGTATTATTCTATGATCGATCACGTTGTTTAACTCGCTCGACGCAACGCTAATTCGCAACCGACTCAGTTACTGCATCTAGTTATTTAGTTATGTAACTAACTTTAAAGTCTAGGATTAGTGAACGAACCATGTGTTCGGAAACTGTCCTTAGACTGCGATCTTCCTAGCCCTCTCAAGTTATTGTGTTTACATCATCCTCATCATCATCAGGTTATTTGTGTCTCCAATGCAGGAGCACTACTCTCTCTCATCTGCCGGAGACAGACGAATAATTTGGCCTACACTCTCCGCGCTGGCCAGACGGGTTGGGGAGGCCTGAATGATGTTTAATAATTTATTCCCTCAATCGCCTTGTACGACATCCACGGGAAGAATTGGAGTGGTCCTATTCTACTCTACCGGAAACCACACAGCAATCCTCAAATAAATGTTATCTTTGTAACTTTCACTTTCTGATCACCACCAAGGCGTACGCCCTTACAATTTATCGCTTCAACTAATGGCCTCGAATGATCGTTGTATAGAAGAATCCATTAGTGACAGACCGTCTTACTAAACACTTTAGAAGTAACAATATACCTACGCAAATCTAGACAAATCGCATACGATTGTCAATGTTGCATGATTTCGATTCAGCGTAATATTGACTTTTGAACTTTGTAGGTATGTTTATAAGAAATTTCTCAACTTTTCTTTAGGAGTGCGCTTCTGTACTTGTAGGTACTGTTTCGGTACTTATTCTGTGCTCGTATCTGATGAAAAAACTGATTAGAGATGAGCCCTTCGATTCAGAGAAGAAACTACAACGACTTAGTCCACGACCTTTGTTTGTCCTTACTAAGGCTTGACGGATTCATAGATATGTAAATGTCGTTTCAATGTTTTTTTTTTTTACTTTTTCCCTAAGAACCCTCGATATTTATATTTCGAGGACCTTGTAAAAACTTTTTTTTTATTGTATAATAAATTATTTCATCAATTTTCCAATAATCTTTTTTTTATTGTATTGTATTTTTTTTCGTATTCACCTTTTTTTCCCCTCCCATTTAGCATGTCCGTTGCAGTTTCAATGTTTTTAAATTGTTTAAAGCTAATATTGTGTTGAAATAAACTGTAGGTAAATATGTATTTCATGATTATACTATATTACGAAGGAGTACGGTTTTGTAGCGGAAACAATGGTCTAACGTAATATTTTATAAGCTTTTAAGTGATAAACTTTATATTGCTTTTCAATAAATTCCATAATTTTTTTGTATTTTTAAGCCGTCATTTTGAAGATATTTATTACATTTATAACTTTGATGGATTACAATTTTACGAAGCGGACTTTGAGGAAGTATACTTACTCACCTTGAAGGATGCCTTTGGGAATATCTTGATAATTTTTTGCTACAATTCGTTTTTGTGTATTTTGGTTGTTTTTTTTTAAGGAAACATGTATTTTTTATATTATGTACTACGAAATACCAAATCTAGGATTTCCTATTAGTGAGTTCATTGATCCTAGGCATATTGCATTAAAACTGATACTAATTTAAGGCTGTACTCCTCTTCCACTAATAAGGCTTAGAATTTTTTGAATTGTGGGATACGTCGTATCATTTTAATGTTTCATTATCAGCCTGGAAAAGTCCACTGTTGAACATAGGCCTGTCCCAAGGCTCCCAGTTCTTCACGTCCGGTCACTGCCAGTCGCCTCACGCTATTATCAACACATACACATACATTACATATTACGCTTTGGTCAATAAATACTCGTAAATAAGAGATACTTACATAAAAAAAGATTAGTGATGAGCTGTCACAGGTATGCTAGATTTCTATCTTCAGATATCAAACGTTTCCTAATAAAGACGACTTTGAGTCGATGTTTAAAAGTGTCACTATTCCACTAGAAAAAAAGAAAACTCATCTAGAAATATATTTTTTATTAACACAGTTCAATTCAATTCAATAAAAATACTCTTTATTGCACGATAAAAAACAAAGATACAATAATAAAATAGCTTACACATGTACATATAGGCGGTCTTATCGCTAAAGGCGATTTCTTCCATGCAACATTTTAATCCAAATGAATAAAAGAAATAGTCGGTGAGACGCTGACTCAGTTTTATGTCGCAGTAGGACCACGGCATTGGTTTTAGTCATTACATACATGAGTTTTGCCAGGGTAGGAGCGAAGTCACTCAGTTTCCTAGAGGGAAAGATTGTAAGATTTAACAAAACAACAATAATGAATCACTGCCAAACAGCAGTAGCGCCAATTTTTTTACTAAAAATTAGAATTGAAAATATAAATCTTATAGTCGCGATTTTCAGCAGCCTCATGAGGAAACGACGTAGAAGAAGATATATAATAATAAATCAAATAGTGCAAAGTATTTAATAGTACCTAATGCTATTAAGTATCTAAATAACACTTCCTAAATAAACCACATGCTATCAGTAACGCATACGAGACAAATAAAAAAGGTACAAATGTATCTAACATTAAATAAAATAAAAATATATCAATGCATTTTTTTAAATATAAAATAGCACAAATAAATTAAGTACTGTATAAAATAGTAGGTACTTATGATCTACCATATAGCAAAGATTTTTGAGTATCTATTTAGTATATATTTAATTTATTATTTGCCTTTGTTTTTATTTTTATTATAAGATACTCTACAACTCTTCCCGCCTCAATACTACAGTACTCTTCAAAAAAACTACCGTAAATAAATATTAACCGTTCCACCAATATTTTAAAGACTTGAAAAGGTATGGAGTTAATTGCAACTCCTTGCTATTCTTGCTTGCAATTCATATAAATAGAGTGCAGAGTGGCACAGTTGCTTCGTACACCGGCCCTGTTCTTGACTTCGTACCTAGATTGCGTTTATCGATTCGAATTAATGATGTAATTACGAGCAAATAGGTTTATTCCATGTACTTGTTAACTGGCATTATTCGAATCTACTATATAGAGGCGCTGAATTATTTACGAGGTGGGACTTTCCAATCTATCACATAATACGTAAATTCAGTTTTCATGAGTCAACGCAAACATGCGCGATAACTTAAACGTAACTGAATTGAAAACTAATTGTGTAATTGAATGGACTATTTAGCTTATTTTGACTTGTTTCAATTCAATAACAGCCCATAGGTTCAATGCTGTACTAGGACTTCCCTAAATAATGGGAGGTTTATGCATTAGGATAGGCGGACTCTTAGCGGCGGAATCCGCTCTAATCGTAGAGCAGTGGGCACGCCGCTCAACGGAAGTGTAGCTGTGCTCTCACCGCTTGCGAGATTACACCCATAATAATAAAGGCGAAAATAGCTTGTAGCTGCGGACGATCCGCTACTCGAGCAGCGCGTCCGCTGTCCACAACAGTGGCTCTTTTCGGCCTACGGCCGGCGTGTGTACTAAGGCAGGCGGGTATGAAGTTCAATGCTGCTAGGCGGCCTTTACTTAGATTTATCTAATACCACATCCTCAGGAAGACTGGGAGTACTCAAGTCAAATTAAAAATCTTTATCCTTTATTCCTTTATAAGTGTACACTTGGTACATTTATACACGTCATTTGTTTTTACATTAATGTTGAGAATAGCAAAAGAAGAAGCAGGATAAATGCGGTCGAGATGCGGTTTTTAAGAAAAATATGTGGAGTGTAGTTATGTGACAGAGTGAGGAATAAAGAAGATGTACGAGTAGAACTAAGGTAGAGAAGAGTATGTTGGTTTGAACATTTAGAGCGTATGAGTGAAAGAAAAGTGACAAAAGTTTGCAGCGCGACTGCGGAAGAAACTAAAGTTAGAGGTCATCCTAGGAGGACGTTCAAGAATCAAATTGGAGACGAAATACTCGTAGCTGGGGTCCCGAGTGAGATGAATAAAAGGAGGTGCATGAAAAGGTTGATGGATGTGAGTGAGGCTAGTGACGTGTGTCAGGATCGCTCAAAGTCGCGATACATCGTCTCTGCTTACCTCTCTGGGACCAAGGCGTAATGCATCCTAAGATTTAGCTGTGAAGAATAAACGACTCAACAAACTTACAGGAACTCTTTTAAAATCAAGTTTGTATACAATACAACTTGTATACTGTTCTGTTCCGGATAAAGTATATATTGTAAATAAATAAAAAAATCTCGTAGCTGTTAAAAAATTAGACTGACTGACACCTACCCGCCTATTATGGTATTTAATTCTCACTCACTTTCATTTCCTAAATTCGAAATATCCCTGAAGGAGTTTGGTTCGAGCCAACATGTAATTTCTTATGTAAATATTTAATTTTATCGCTTGGAACCTGTTATACGTACACGCAAATGTACATTTTAGGCGCCTCGCTCGCGGCTATGTTTTTTAAGGAGAGAAATTCGGATTTTCCTTTCGAATTGTTTTTAGATTAGAATCTCGGAGGGGACGTTTCTACTCTCGTAATAAGTACTAGTGCTTATAATTTGGCAAAAAAATGTTATCAAGCCTGTGTTACTCCGCGCTTTATGTATAAAAAATATTTATAACTACATGGCGCGGCCCCGATTGCCGGGGCCGTATCACTGTCAATATGTGCGTGATTTAAAGGTTCAGCGTAACAATGATTTTCTTACACGCGTGTTGGATTCAATTCGGATTGTATTGAACTTTGTAGGTACATTGATGAGAAATTGAACAAGTTTTCATAGGGAGTGCGCCTTCTGTTACTTATTCTGTGGCTTTAGAAAGTGCATAATTTTTTTTTATCAATAATACTGTTACGTGCGCAAATAGAAACACCGTTTAAATTAGAAATTGTATTTATTTAAGGCAATTAAAGTATAAATTACACACTAGTACTATACACAAACACACCAATATATATATATATATATATATATATATATATATATATATATATATATATATATATATATATATATATATATATATATATATATATATATATGTGTGTGTGTGTATATAAGCTGGTGCCCGCGACTTCGTCTGCACAGGATTAGTATTTCGAGTAGCTTATATTAGCGTGGCGTAGAAAAGAACTAACATTATTACATTAAAATTATAATTTTATGGCGCACGCCAGAATAGCTCGCAGATGGTAGATTTTTTCCTACTGATTTGATATTTTAGACAATTCACACAATATCTTTATAAATTGTAGCCTATGTGTTATTCTGATGTATAAGCTATATTATTGTAAAGTTTCATTAGAATCCATTCAGTAGTTTTTACGTGAAAGAGTAACAAACATCCATCCAAACTTACAAACTTTCCCGTTTATAATATTAGTAGGATATACCCGTCGGATAGATTCACCGGAACGTCCTAGACGCGCGGTGTTTTTTCGCGACGTGATCCTTATACTGCCGCTGTGTGGTATATTCTAGAGACGCGCGCGGGTAGTGCTACTAAAGGTTGTATCTGATACTGAGAGCTCCACTAACCGCGGTGACTATTATACAGGTGTATAATAGTCACCGCGAAATAGTCCACTTCGAAACTGTAGCACATGTTTTTTTTTCCTCAATCTTCATTTCTTTTTCTCAATCTCATTTGAATACAAATACATTGTGGGAAGAAACGAGCTTAAGATTTCTTCTTTTCTGCCTTGCCGAGGCACTCAGTATGTAGGCAGAAAAATCCTTTTACTTCCAAATAGGAGTGTTTTCCTTCTAAGTTTACTTTTACAAAAATTGTAATCCTCTTTGCATAACAAAGTACCTAAATTCTGATTAAAATTAAATAATTTTGCATATCAAAGAAGTTTAGAATTGCTTCTATAGACAAAGAGTAAAGACTTAATCTTTTAAGGATTCTTTTTATTAATAATAAATACATAATGATGAGTTTTTAAATAACTCATCAGCATAGTTCATTCATACATACATAATGATCACGCCTTGGTCCCAGAGGGGTAGGCAGAGATGATGCATCTCCACTTTGCGCGATACTGTCAAACGTCGCAAAGCGACTTTCCCTCGTCCGCTTTTCGCAATTCAGTTTTATTATATTGGACATTATTAATTTTAACTAGCTGTGCCCGCGACCTCGGTCGCGTGGACTACAGAATGATTTTCCGCTTCCGCTCCCATTACCGCTCCGTTAGCAACCGTCACCTTATACCCTCGCTCGCTTCAAACGTTGTCCAAACTCATCCCAATCTGAATTCGGCCGAGCATTACACTTTGTTGTATAATGTATACAAATGTAATGTAAAATTATAAATTCGCATAACTTTTGATTGAGTTAACCGATTGCGATGAAATAAAGACTGAATATTACTCTGAATTAAGCTTAATACTCGCCTGAAAATTTCATCAAAATTGGTTCAATAGTTTTTACGTGATGCGAGCACAAACTAACAAACAAACATACTAACAAAAAATCCAATAATGATCTTAATGTTTTCTATTACTTATTATCTTAAACCTAGCGTCTTTTGGAAATATATTCAATATACAATATTATAGGTAATATTTTGTTTCCACTTATAATTATTTTTAAAAATTAATGTATGAATTTCAATATATAAACCTCAGTGACCGACCTGCAACTAAAGATATAAATAAACGTCTATGTCAAGTTTCATCGTTAGAACAGGCTCATCAATACTATATTAGGCGTGCAAATAACAAGCTGTCATTAAACGAGAAACACGTTGTTATATTATTAAAGGATAAACGACCGAAGATATTTATAACTATTACGTTAAATGTTCAATTAAGAGTCAGCCTTTTTTATTAACACCAATGCTTTCAATTAATTTAACAATATCAGCATCATCATCATCATCATCAGGTTATTTTTGTCTCCACTGCAGGAGCACAACCCTCTCTCATCTGCCGGAGACGGAGGATTTGGCCTACACTCCCCGTGCTGGCCAGACGGGTTGAGGAGGCCTGATTGATGTTTTATAATATATTCCCTTAGTCGCCTTGTACGACATCCATGGGAAGAGTCGGAGTGGTCCTATTCTACTCTACCGGAAACCACACGGCACAATCAGCAATTATAGTCAATATCTCATCTATTGTATCATTTTCTATTAATTCAGCATTCTGTATGTTTTGCAGATAACTTGAAAACTGCTTGATTTATTGTACTTTAGAACACTGTAGAATTGATGACTTATTCCCGAATGTTCCACGGAGTTCCCCCGCTGCTACCGGCAATTATGGGAAAATTATGGAAATTCCAAGTTTTTTTTTCCAGAAATATATTTGACGGAATACGCACAACTTCGCAGGTATTTTATTTATTTAACTATCCGTTGCCTGCGACTTCGTCCGAGCTGTAATATTAACAATGCAGTTGTGTTATAAACATCTTTCGTAGTAGTAGTGCAACTTTACGCATATCACATCAAAATCTTTGGGCTTAGCTTATTGGTATCATCTAGACTCTAAATAAAATAAGGTTGTCTTTTCGTAAAATTGCTATAACTGTCTATTCACAAAATCATGTCAAGTAATATAGGTAGTAACATCATTCGACGATCTCCGTGGCGGAACGGGTAGCTCTCGGACTGCCACGCCGGAGGTTGCGGGTTCGAATCCCGCCAGGGACAAATGTTCGTATGATGAATATGAATATTTATACCCAAGTCTTGGATGTTTATATATTTATTTAAGTATGTCTATCCGTTATCTAGTAACCATACCACAGGCTCTGCCTAGTTTGGTACTGGATAATTGGTGTGAATGTCTGAGATATTTATTTATTTATTTATTCAGGAATTCGTCAACTAAGTAGTATGCCTTAGATACGCTGGTGGAAGCCGCACTTTTCACGTTTCGAGGTAAACTATTATAAATTGTCGATCCGAGCACATATACCGACCCTTCGCATTTTTTGGTATGTGGCAGGTAGGTTTTAGTTTATGCCCGGTCCTGGCTCTTAGTACAGGTTTATAAACAGAACATATTTAAAGCAGTTTACTGATTTCGCAAAGCACTGGTTCATTCTGAAAACAAAAGGAATTTAAATATTCAGTATCACGGAACATATTAAAAGCATTACGAGCGCGCAAAATCGTGTGGAAATAACATTTAAATGGCCAAAAGGCTTTTGTACATTTACAACCCGAAATGTGCAATGTAAAATATTATCTACAAAACATTTATACAAAATTATTGCACTCGATTTTCCTATCTAAATACTACGGGGTATTAATAAAATAAGAATCAAATTTATTTATTATTTATTTAAAAAAAATATTTAACTTTAAATATCGCCTCGGCGAGCAAGGAGCCGAACAATGTACAATTTACCGAACCTAAGCAACGAAATTACTTCTTGAGCGATGCCAGGCCTGTCTCACTCCGCAGTTTAGGTATAAAAATATACCTACGCATCGCAGCCCCGATTTCGGGGCCAATCGGTCGGGAGTCGCGAAAGCGATGTAACGTCATTCCAGATCGGACATTACGAGAACTTGTGTAGGTATTGTGTTTGAATCAAAATACGCTAGGTTTGGCATTATGTCACTGCCCGTAATCGGACTACTATCCTACCCTTCAAACCAGAACGCAACAATATTGGTATTGCTGTATAGCGGCAGAAATGGTTAAAAGGGTGGTGAGAAGACCATCCAGTCAGATCCTGAACCAAAATTCTCTTACCGGAACAATATACAATACACTTTATTGCACAGTTACAAGTTTTAGAAGTAAAAAATATTACAATATAGGCGGTCTTATCCTTTAAGCGATTTCTTCTAGACAACCTATAGCAAAGCCTATAGTTAAAATAAGCAACGATGACCTTCTATTATCTAATGCCGTTGTGACGTCATGGCTACTCCCTACCAGTAAACCATTATTCTATTCCATCACAACTCACTCTCACATACTCAACAATACCTATATTTCTTAGGTTTCTTTCCTATAAAATAAAATATTTTCTCCCATAGCAACGGTTATTACTAAGGAAAATAAATTTATCGTAATTTTAAAGAGATACGAGTACAAATGCTATTCTTGTAAAACGGTGATAGCAACTCCTAAATAACGCACACCATAATTTACTGTGTTACCGGGTAATTATTACCAAATTACCGTAAATTATGCCGCTAATTGTCTATGGAAGCAAATGGTAAAACGTTTTATTTAGTACTTAACTAAACAGGTTAAGTACTCCAACTCTTCCCGTGGATGTCGTACAAGGCGTTTAAAACATCAATCAGGCCTCCCCAACCCGTCTGGCCAACGCGGGGAGTGTTGGACAAATCCTCCGTCTGTCTCCGGCAGATAAGAGTTGTGCTCCTGCAGTGGAGACAAAAACCTGATGATGATGAAACAGGTTATAAGGTTACATAACAACATCAAGTTATCTGGATTCTAACCTTACCCTGATGCAGGCTAACAAGGGAAGTAATTGTCATGGGTAATTGTCATCATTAAGCTCAAGCGTTTACAACCTCACCACCAAGCTAGTGAACTCTAGTCAAGATTGAAGTAGGTACGCCGTTGTATGTACATCACATATGTCTTATTATGCAGTATTAAAAATTAACATACATAACTAAAATACATGGAAACGTAGTAAAAATAAAAATAAACAGTTCGTTTAAGTATTCCACTAAAATCATAGTACAAGTTTGACTATAGTGACATCAAGTTATATGACAAACCAATATGACATACTTAAAACGAACTTAGCACATTTGAAGACAATAACGGTGGCTCCTACGTGACACTACGTCTATAGACTTCATATTTCGTATCTATTCGTCGTGTGTTCGTGCCATGAAGAATCAAACGTATAGTGCTGCATCATAAACTCACGTCACGTGGGCAGTGTCCATGGACGTGTTAAAAACTTTAAACAACACACAAAATAATTTGAGGTGTTAAAAGTTAAGTAGTTTGAAGTTTCTAAGCGATGAAAATGATGAAGTTTTTTAAGTATGTTTGCCTTGCTTATTTATCCAGCACGGAGTTTCCTCAAGGCAGTTAGTAACGAGTTCTCGTCGAGTCTGTGAGTTTAATTCGACTCTAATTAGAAGGTCTACTTTAGCTCCGGGCTGCAGCTTGACAGCTTTAGTTGAAACTACGTATCTGAGTTTGCCTTGAGTCAAAATAGTGACAGCGATGAAAGACTTGTTTGAAGTGATTTCTTGTGAAACCGTAAGGTTCAGTCGAGTCAAAGTTATAGCGAAGTTATGAACAGAGAGGGTTAGACGTGATGTGAGGGGTTAGATGATATGAAATAAACATCTATTTACATATACCATTTATTCACATCTAATTACATGACTGGCAATGCTTAGTTCCTTTCCTAACCACGATCACATTATGCACATTATTGAGATAAGACTTGAACAGTGTACTTGTCAATTGGCTTTGCGTGTAGCATTAATTTTTTTTACAGCAAATTAAAGTGGCGGAATATATTGATATAGCAATCTAATCCGTTGCAATGTAGCAGGAATAGTTCTGCTACACTGAATTGTTAAAAAGTGCCCGTATTATCTGTAAGTCAGTTCACCACCCATACGGGTTAGCGTAAAGCAAATTTTAATAAAAAAAAGTCAGGTTGTGTAATTACTAGATGTTGTATTACAAAGATTTTCAATATTTGCGCTTTGATATTTGAGATTTGCTCAGAAATAGTCAAAATATCAAAAAAAACTAGTATTTTACAGTGGTTTAGACTATATGCCATCACAGGTGTTTATTATGAAAAATGTATGAGAAAACAATAATTAAACACGAAACTCGTACTTGTGTTAGTTATTCAGAGTACATGCCTAAATTAAAATTATTGAGCGGACTTGCAAGTTTAAAACACAACAAATTATCTTCTGGCGAAGGCTCTGTATAATTGTTTATAAATATTGATTCAGTAAATTTATACAAGCGCGCCTTCGCAAGCTGAAATCAAACAAAACCGTGAGCCGCCCGCAATCCCGCATTAAATCTCGCAAATCGCAAACGCCACACTTAAATGTGGCCATAAAATGTATAAAAAGTCAGCAAAGTGTACCATTGTACACAATGTACGGATAACGTCAATTAAAATTAGGAGTATTTTTGATGTTTCTCTAACTTTTTCAAATTGCAGGGCAATTTTACTAATACATTTTAAGTGAAACGGTCCCGTAATTTTCATGTAATTTGCATGTTATCCGGCGGCAATAAGTTTAAGTTTTCTTTTAATAGGTTTGATTATATATTTTGCTTGAAATTTCCATATTTTTCTCACCGTGCAATTTTTCAGCTAAATCCGTCCATTAGATTTCGAGTTATCCACACGGGCAGACAAACATACAGACAAAAAGCTTCCCCTAAGTGGATCCATTTTGACGGTTCCCTAAAAACTTATGGAACTTAATACGCAATTTTATTTTAAAAATTATACTAATGTTAGAATGGAAGATAGAGTGAAACTGTATATATTATATGTGAATATATATTATTAATAGCGAGATTTATTGTTTATCATTAACGGGGATGGGTCCGCGCCGATCCACCTCTACAGTCATCTCTTCGTGTTGTTCACACTTCTCATACAAAATTGTGGCGATATAATTTGTATGTACAGAATCGATTTTTTTTTATTTACAACAAAAGTTATCGAAACTGATGCGTACATTGAACCCTCAAACCAGCTGTTTTTTTTTATTTTGTAAATATTATTTGTATTTTATTCTCTACTTATAACATGAATAAAATGTTCTTCCCAAACTAGGTCGAGGCTGTATCGGGGAAATTAAGTTCTAAATTACAGTGTAATAAAAGACAGATTATTAATTATTACATGGTGTCAATCAACAAATGATTCGTTAAATATTATCATAACAAATAAAATTGTACTAATATTTTCCAGGCAAACGCTAAAACCATGCTTAGCCGTGTGGTTAGGCCTAGAACTCCCAACCCAATCTCCTCCTATAGATATAATCAAAGCGACTAAGGGACTGTAACAGCATTCTCCTGTATATATTAAGATCATTACTGTGATCACTCATCGGCCTGCCAAGCGTGGTGATTATGGCAAATTACCCAATGGACAGCCCACCAAAAGTGGCATTTTATAAATAAATAAATATAAATAAATATGTCAGACATTCACACCAATTATCCAGTCCCAAACTAGGCAGAGAATGTGGTATGGTTACTAGATAACGGATAGACATACTTAAATAAATATATAAACATCCAAGACTTGGGTACAAACATTCATATTCATCATACGAACATTTGCCCCTTAGCGGGATTCGAACCCACAACCTCCGGCGTTGGGGAGGCTTATGTTCAGCAACGGACGTATTTCCGCCGATGATGAAAACGCTCGAACCTCAAAGCCAAAATAACTTTACTACCTTTAAACTTAAGATCAGAAGGCTCTGTACAAACACCTGTTAAGACTTGCCTAATGATAATTTTGATAAATTACCATTAAGTAAATTGAGGATTAACTGCTCCATAAGCCTGTAAACCGCGCCAGGTGTGCGCAATCACGGGTCGGAAGCCGTTCGTCCTCTAAATTGTTTTAAGGACTTAATTGTGTGTTCGGACCCGAGTTTACTTTGAGCTAAGCCCTTTTTTTTTTTTTTTTTTTTTTTTTTTTTTTTTTTTTTTTTTTTTTTTTTTTTTTTTTTTTAACGGAGTGGAAATGAGTTGTCTCATCCCCCCGGTTAGGGTTACCAGGGGGTATGTGGGACTCTCCCTCCAGGCACAGTACGCTGTCGTACTGTGTGGAGGGCATACCCACTAAAACCACTCCGGCGTATTTCCCGCCCTGCCGTAGTGGGGGGCACAGTGCGTTCTCCGAGGAATTCAAGGCTACTGTGCCCCCCGGCAGCCCCGGACATTACTCTGCCGGGGCACCCGCGCCAAAGGAGGGAGGGATCGCCACGCCAGCGACCCCTCCCCCAGACGGTGTGGAGCCGTACCACAGTGTGGGTCCCTCACCCACCTGGCTCCACTAGAGGTTTAGGCGGGCGGCAAAAATTGCTCGCCGTCTTCCTCTCCGTCTACGCCGGAGCGGGAGTGCGTTGACATCGTCTTCGCGCTCCCGCTCCGCGGCCTCCTTTTGCGAGATGACTTTCTCGCAAAAGGAGGCCACCGCTTGCCACGACCTTTCGCTGCTCAACATGCGAGAGACAATGCTGTGCAGCGAGAGGTCCCCCACACCCAGGGCCGTCGTCAAATCCAGGCGCTCCCGGTCCCACCGCCCGCAAACCTCCAGGGTGTGCTGGGCGGTGTCGTCAGGAGCGCCACACTCCGCGCACTGCGGGCTCGGCTCCCTCCCGATATTGTGCAGGTAATGCCCGAAGCACCCATGCCCGGTCATTACCTGCGTCAAGCGGAAGCCGAGTCCGCCCCGCCTCCTTCCCACCCACTCGCTGAACGACGGGAGGAGTGCCCCTATAGTGCGGGTCCCATAGGGGGAGTCCTCCACGTCGTTCTTCCACCTGTCGCGAAGACGCGTCGCCGCCATTCGGCGCGTCTCCGCCACCTCTTCCGGGCTAGGGCGTTCTCCTCGCGCCCTAGCCTCCGACCGCGTCCTGTAGGTCTCCGCCTGCACCTGGGCATCGAGTTCCCATGGCGGGGTGCAGGCGAGGACGCATGCCGCCGCAAACGACACCGTGGTGTAGGCCCTCACGATTCGGAGGGCCACCACCCGCTGCGGCCGTCGGAGGAGCCCCTTGTTCCGGGCAGACAACTTGTCTGCCCAGATCGGCGCCCCGTAGAGCGCCATGCTTCGCACGACGCCCGCGAACAGGCGCCTACAAGGGACCCCCGGTCCTCCCACATTCGGGAGCAGCCGGCCCAGGGCCGATGCTGTCCCCACTATTCGGGGAGCCATTCTCGCGAAGTGCTCCCCGAAGTCCCACTTACGGTCCAGGACAAGGCCAAGATATTTGATGTTGGCCTTGACCTGGACCCTTTCCCCCCCGATGCGGAGCGTGTCCTCTCTCCCCGGCCGCCATACCCTCCTAAGCGTGCCGAAGGCGATGGCTTCCGTCTTGGAGAGGGACACGCTCAGCCCTAGCGCGCCGATGCGGCCGACGACCAATTCGGTCGCCACCTCCGCCCGCCGCCCGGCCTCCTCGTACTCCCTCCCCCGCACGGCCACCATGGTGTCGTCTGCGTAACAGATGGTGATCATGCGAGGGAGCTGGACCCCCCTTAGGACCCAGTCGTACCCGATGTTCCACAGGAGCGGTCCTAGGACCGACCCCTGTGGGACACCGCAGGCCGTACTGCGGGCCACCACTTCCCCACCCCGTTCGTAGAGCACTACCCTCTCCAGCAGGTAGTGCTCTACAACCCTCCGGAGATAGGGAGGCACCTTATGGTAGCGCAGTGCCTCCCTGATCACCCCGTAGGGGAGGGTCCCAAATGCGTTGGCGATGTCTAACGACACCGCCACCACCCCCTCCCCTCTTCCCGCCGCGTCTTCGCTGAAGTCCCTCAGGGACTTCAGCGCGTCCATCGTGGACCGCCCTTCACGGAACCCGAACTGTCGGTCACTCAAGTTCGGGCCCGTGCTCGCCAGATGGTCGGCGATGCGACCGAACACGATCCGCTCCAACATTTTCCCCATCTCGTCCAACAGGACTATGGGGCGATAGCCGGAGGGACTGTCCGGTGGGCGGTCTTCCTTCCTGAGGAGGCATAGGCGTCCCTCTTTCCAGCATCGCGGGAATCGCCCCTCCTTCAGACAATCGTCATAGAGGGTTTTGAGGCGACTCCCGAGATGCCTCAGGGCCACAGGAAGTACCTTTCCCGGTACACCATCCGGTCCAGGTGCCTTCCTGCAACCCCCGAGGCGCCTAACTACCTCCTTGAACTCGTCTTCTGTGACCGGAGGGGCGTCCTGTGCACCCTCCGGTTCCGACGACACGATGGACATTCGCGGCGGGGTATACCCCTCCGGCGTTGCTGGGAAGAGACCCTCTACGACTCGCGCGAGGAGGTCCGGCTCCAGCGAATCCATGGGGGGGGCACTCTTCATCTTGTTGCGAACAAGATTATATGGCCTCCCCCATGGATCCCGGTCTAACGTCGCCAGAAACTCCTCGCGCGCCTCGTCCTTGGCCTTGGAGATAGCCAATTTGAGGGCCTCCTTCCTGAGTCGGAGCTCCCTGTATAGGAGCTCCTCCTCCTCGACGGTGTGCGATGTGCGCCTCCGGCAGTATCGATATACCCGGCGAGCTCGATTACTGGCGAACCGAAGGTTCGCAATCTCCTCGGTCCACCAGTAGACCTGCTTTTTGCCAGGTATAACTCCCGCTCGGGGCATCGCCGCATCGCACACCGCCTGCAGCGCCGCGCGCATCTCCTGCGCTCTCTCCTCGACTCCCGAGGTGGAGGGCTGGGGGTGGCTCCATGCTTCCAGCATGGCAGCCTCGTCCACCATCTCCCGGTCGAGCCGGGAGACCGTCCACCTCGGGAGCCCTCCCCTGCGTCTTCTCCTCCCCCCCGGGCTGGGGGTTGGGGCTCCGGACGCGGTCTGGACCCTCATCCGAATATACAAATGATCGGAGAGGGTCTCCACGTCCTCCAGGACACGCCAATCGACAATACGGGCGGCGATGAGGGGGGTAGCGAACGAGACGTCCACTATTGATCCCCCCTGCCGCCGCACGCAGGTGTTGACGGTGCCCCGGTTCAGCACCACGAGCCCCATCGCCGCCACCCAATCCCTTAGGGCATCGCCCTTCGGGTTGGTGACGGCGGACCCCCATTCCGCGCTCTTGGCGTTTAGGTCCCCAAGGACCACCACCTGGGCAGGGTTGGCCCTTTGGACAACCCCTGCCAGGTCCCTGAGGAACGCCTCGAACGCGCGCAGCGGCCGATTTGGGGAGAAGTACACCGCGACAAGTACGGTGTCTCCCCATTTGGCCGCCGCGAAGCCCGACCCGCGCTCCAACGGAGCGAGGGGGAGAAGAAAATCGCCCGTCCTCGGCACGACCAGCGCCACGCTCCCATCCGTGGCCCCCACCCAGCTGGGTTGGGGAGGGACAAAGTATGGTTCCGCCACTATGGCAACGCCAATACTCCACTCGGCCATGACCTGCATAAGCAGGTCCTGGGCGCGAGCACAGTGATTGGCGTTGCACTGCAGGATGTCTAAATGCCGGTGTGCTGGCATTTAGACTTCCATACTCTGTACCTCCGGGGCCACGGGCGCAGCGCGCCTGGCGGTTGCTGAGGACCCAACCGGGGTCGTCCGTCCTCTGGTCGATGGGGGGGCGCAGGACCTCCCCCCCATCATATGGCCGGCCGGTCGCCTGGCGGCGTGGCACACCGCGCAGTGGGGACCCTGCTCTTTGCAGTCGGCCACCCTATGGCCCGGCTTGCTGCATCGGAAGCACAAGTCCCCCCTGTCTTCCGGTGCTGGGCAGAACACTCTGGTGTGTCCCACCCCCAAGCATCGGTAGCACCGCATGGGTGCTACCTCCATTGCCTTTACGTGGGCGGCCGACCACCCGACCAGCACGCGACCCGCCTCCAGGAGGATGTTCGCCGTGGTGACCGGGCACTGCAACAGGACCGACCCGGTCCCATTGTGCAGTGTCCGGATCTTGCCCACCTTGACCTGGGTGGGCAAGCACCCCCCCTTGGCCGCCACCGCATTGCCGACGGCCTCCTGCGTCACGGTTTCGTCGATACCCGTGAGCTGGAGGACCGCCATCTTGACCGGCCTATATACGGTGGCGACATCACCCACCACGGCCTCTATCCTCCTGCGGATCTCCTCCGCCACCTTTGCACCGTCGGCGCCGGGGACCTCGATTATACGGGCCCCCCCCATCGTCCTGCGGACCCGTACGTGGTCCACCCCCACCTCCGATATGGCGAACGATGAGGTCGCCCTAGCCATCACCGAGGCATACGATGCCTCAGTGGCTTCCGGCTTCAGGGCGACCACTACCGCAGCGGTGCTGGGGGTGGACATCCTCTTTATTGGGGCCGGCGTGGGCTTCTTTGCCGCCGGCCGGGGTTGGGGATGTTGGGAAGTGGTCTTCCCCTTTCCCTTCCCCTTCCCCCTCCCTTTCCTCACCACCTCTACCCACGATGGCGGGGGAGGTGGCGTCTCCGTCTGAGCCGAGGAGGTGGGGGCAGTTGCCTGACCCTCCTTCCTCGGCTGCGTCCTCTGGTCTGGCACTGCCGGGGGGTGAGCAGCGGCCACTTGCTGCTCCTCCCGTGGGGCCGGTGCCTGCGCAGCGGCTTTTGCCGCCGCGGCCCGCTTGCGGTCCGCCTGTAGCGGGGGGCGGAGGATAGGCTCCGCAGGGAGCCTCCTCTCCACCTCCCCCAGGCGGACGTTTAGCATTTCTCCCATCCCTCGGAATCTGTCGTGGATGACCTCTCCGAGGGAGGCGAAGAGGTCGCGTTTTAGTTCGCCGATCAAGTCGGCGAGCTCGGTTGCCCCCGGTGTTCCGGAGGATGATGGCCCCCTGGCCGAATAGGCGGTCCGGAGGGCCTTGGTCTCAGCCTGCATTTGAGCAAGCTGCTCCCTCATCCTCCGGTTGTCCGCCTTGAGGCGGCGAACCTCCTCCGACACGGGGCGCGGCTCCAGATGGTCCGCGGCCTCCAGTATCTGTTTGCAGGCCGCGTTCATGCGGCCCCAGATATCCCCCTTCAAATTTCCACATTTGCGGGCCTCTTCATGGATGGACTGGGCGCCTCTTCTCACGGCCTGCACCCACTCGTCCTCCTCTTCCTCCTCCGCATTCGCGGTCCCGTCAGTGGGGCCGCGCCCTCGCGTGGCACCCCCCTGCGGCTTCCGACCCCGCCCTCCGGTAGTGCCGGTGGGAAGGGGGAGCCTAAGGCGGTACCCGGCCGCCACGTCCGAGTCTTTCTCGGACTCGGTGTACGACCGGTCCCGCAAATGGTGCTTGGCCAGACCAGCTTGGGTCCCCGCACCTTTCCCCTTGCCCCTTCGGGCGGTGTTAATCTTGGGCTCGGAGCCAAGATCCCCGCCTCCCACCAGCTCAATGGGCCGTTTGGCGGCCCCTGAGCACACCGCCAGCCGCGCACTCCTTCGGACACTTTGAGCTAAGCCCTGGAGTAAGGCCCACACGGTTTCTCTACTTTAAGGTTAATCCGATTTCCAGGTGATAGGTTATCAGAACTTTTACTAAGATTACTCTTTAAATGAGCTATCAATTTTTTAGATTCTTATGTCTTCCTTTTTTCTTTTCTTTTTCCCCTTTCTAGCCAAAGTAATCGAATCAAAATAAATAAACACGTTCAAAAAGTTACCCGTACAGTCAGTGTCATAATTAGGTATCTGAACAAAAACTAACTTCCAAAAGTCATTTCACAATAACGTGACTATGTTTCATAACAACAGTTCTCGTTAAAGTTTCAAATAAACAAATAAATTATTATTTCAAATGATATGTTTTGCTTGTCTATGTCCTTGGTATGAAACAATATGTAGAGTAGTAAAAAAATCTAAATCGACATTTCTAAAAGATGTTTGATGAAAGTAATTCTTATTCTCGATATATGTCTTACTTTTGAATGGAAAAAATAGTTAATTTAGAAATATGTATGATTCACCTACATGATCATACAATATTTCTAAATGTGCTAAAGCACAAAAATATTGTCTGAAACAAGAAATGTTCTAAAGAACATTTCTTGTTTCAGACAATATTTTTTAAAACATTGTAATTCTTTTGGAAATTATACATACTAAGATAATATTGACACTGACTGTATGTTACAAAAATAACTTTCATTCATTGATGACATAAATGTTTAAAACATTAAATTAATTTCAATGTTTGACATTTCACTGGTTTTTTATTTTAATTTTTAGTACACATATACCTACTTACAACTGGTAAGAGTAGAATTATTTTTATGTTTTATGACTTGTAATGAATATTATCAATAAATAATGTCTAATTCTATCCTACAAAATATCACTAGTAAAATGTAGTTTTTTTAAAACTGACTTAGTTACAGATTCTATTCTCTTCTAGTATTTATTACAAAGACTTCCTTAATTTCGTCTTTGAGAACAGACAGCTGTTAGTCAATATACCTAAATTTTTAATGAATACAAACTTTCTCAACATCCGGCGCGGCTAAACTTACCTATATAAACACATAAAGTCGATTTGCTTAACTAAAGTTCGTTAAATTAAAAACTCGTTAAATTTACTTTAGAAATGTTAGTCAATTTCAAAATTTTATTTTAGTTCCTTATAATTTTAATTTTTCATTGTATAAAATAAAAAATCTGATGCTAAGAAAACTTTATTCTTTCTTTATTCAGATATATTTTTCTGACTATATACGAGTACCATTTCCAATTTAAGTAATATTATAACAAGCAAGATAGTATAAAATAATCTTACTTTTCTTAATTAGAATCAGACTCAGATTATAATATTCGTGTTTGTTGCTATTGTTCTTTTATTAAGCCTTGGTCCCAGAGGGATAGGCAGAGACGATGTATCGCCACTTTGCGCGATCTAACGTCGCAAAGCTACTTTCCTTCGCCCGCATTTCGCTCCGTGATAACACTTGGCGTGATGTGTGGCGAACAACACCGCTACCTTCGTGTTGAGACACATTGTGTTACCACGATTAGCTAGGGAAATAATGCTACATGACTCGGTAAGGCTAATAGTGCCCAGAGTTTGCCCAGCTCCGGGATGTCGGCACGCTTACGACCAGGCTAGCCCCTTGGAGTCGCATCCATCATAATAATAATAAAATAATAATAAAATTTTATATACCTACCTAAAAGCGTTTCATGTTCTGAAGAACCAGCATAGGCTACTTATTACCACAACGAACTGGGCTTAATCGCATGAAACTGCAGCCATAACAAAAGACAATAACTACAGAGTAATGTTTTCAATATAAATGTCCACCCGATGCACAAATTGCAATGCACTGGTGCAATTGACTGCAACAATCGCTTTTGTGGTCGATTGAAAAGGCACTGGAGAGTCGAACACAGAAAAATCGGAAAATATAATACAATGCGCCATTTTAGCTCGGTTACTGAAGCGGAGGAAAAACTGTCATTTTTAAAAATGCAGATTCTAATTATATTTCATCATCATCACAGTCATCCCCAACGAATGCCATCCTCAGCCACCTTTTTAGATCGTCAGTCCCCTGGCGAGAGGTGTCTCCACTCCAGAACTCGTCTGCCCCAACGGTCATCACTTCTGGGATAGATATGGCCCGCCCACCGACTTTTCAGCTGGCTATTCCTTAGTGCTTTATCATATTTCCTCATTCCGGATCATACTTTATTGAAACTCCGAGCATAACCCTCATATCATATCAGCCCTTAGCTATCCATTGTTGGACATAGACCTTTCCCAATTAACGCCACTACACCCCGTCCTCCGCCCTTCGCATACAGCCGCTTTCGGCCACCTTCTCGGCCGAATCCACCAAATGGCTTGGGGCACCGTTGGTGGTCAGGGGTTTGGCACAAAAGATCCTGAACGGTCGAAGTGTCGCTAGGTCTTCCTGGCCCCCTAAGAAGATAAGATCATGATGATGATGATGACTAATTTGTGCAATAGAAATTTTCTTCTATCTATCTTCATTCGTCTAGCTAGCTAGACCACAAAAAATGTAACATTTATTTACAACATGCGTGAACATATATTATTTACAAAGATTGGTCCAGCCAAAAAAAGTTTCTATTTGCCCTACTTATTCAGCCGCACGAGTCAGAAATTCCAAGTTGCTAATCTGGAATTCAGTCCACGTATCTAAATGTGACTTCAGCCATTTAAGGCCTGCCAATACTGCTGCGTCTATCGGAGCTTCAGATTGTATAAAGTTACGTACACACTTGTAGGTAACATAGCATTCGCTGCAAGTATTTACGTAACATGGTTGTTACGAGTTTAAAGTAAGTGTGTTTAATTACAGGGTTGTTATGGGTAATCCTATCCTACTAGTATTATAAATGCGATAGTTTGGGTATTTGGATGTTTGTTACTCAATCACGCTTCAACCACAGGACGGATCGTGATGAAACTTGGCATACATATAGGTTAGGTCCTGGAATAGGACATAGGATAGCTTTTATCCCCAAAAACATCCCATTCCTACGGAAAATACATAATAATTTGTAAAGTTGTCGACGCGGACGAAGTCGCGGGCAACTGCTAGTCAAACATGAAGCAAGCAATTTGCCGTACCGTACCATTACATTATGTGCAACAGCCGAAATATGTCCACTGCTGAACATAGCCTCACCAGTAGAATGCCACTTTTGGTGTTGGTGGGCTGTCTATTAGGGAATTTGCCATATTGCCCACGCTTGGCAGATTGGTGATCATAGTAATGATCTTAATATAGACAAAAGAACGCTGCTGCTCGTCACTGATGCCATCCCGTAGTCGCCTTGACGACACCCACTTCACGGTAAGATTTGAGGTGGCCCTATTCTAAGTCGGAAACTACACATCTATTACATTATAGTTACAGGATTATTACATACATACATAATGCTCACGCCTTGGTCCCAGAAGGGTAGGCAGAGACGATGTATCGCCACTTTGCGCAATCCAATGTCGCAAAGCGACTTTCCTTCGCCCGCTTTTCGCTCCGTGATACTCCTTGTGGAGATGTGTGCCGAACCACATTATTATTAAGGGTATGTAAACTGGACAAGCATTTAGTCGTAATGTTCAAAACAAACGATCGAGGTCTTCTCTGATCATCTGCTCGACTTAATGAATAACCAGACATCGGAATTCTCGCGCACGAATAAATATCATATATGGATTGAGTGATATAATTTATCGACTTTTGACAGCATCGACAATAAATCATCATCAGCCGAAATACGTCCACTGCTGAACATAATTTGTGATTAATTGCCGTGTGGTTTCCGGTAGAGTAGAATAGGACCACTCCAACTCTTCCCGTGGATGTCGTACAAGGCGACATTATAAAACATCAATCAGGCCTCCCCAACCCGTCTGGCCAGCGCGGGGAGTGTAGGCCAAATCCTCCGTCTGTCTTCGGCAGATGAGAGAGGGTTGTGCTCCTGCAGTGGAGTCAAAAATAACCTGATGATGATGAACATAATTATCCCCAATAGAATGCCACTTTTGGTGGGCTATTCGTTGGGTGATTTGCCATAATCACCACGCTTGGCAGGCGCATTAATAATGGCAGTAATGGTCTTATTACACACAGGAGAACGGTGCTGCCCGCTTCTGGTGCAATCCCTGAGTCACCTTGACCAACGGGGGGTCCCTATTCTAAGCCGGGAACCAAAAATATGACTTGCATTAGTCAATAATCACACTGTCTAAGAGGTAGCCAGGAAGACCTGGCGACAGTTCGACCCTTCAGGATCTTTTGTGCCAAACCCCTGACCACCAACGGTTCCCCAAGCCGATTTTCTGGACTTCACATACGCCTTAGAATGTCTTTTTTGGCTTGGTTTTCTTATGATGTCCGAAAAGCCTGTGGTATTATAAATAAACCGTACTTAAGTTTAGAAAAACTCATTGGTACGGGCAGAGTTTGAACCCACAGTCTTAATCAGTACCGATGAATTATATCATACAATCCTTATGTTACTTTACTTCGTGCCCCGAGAACTCCGATGTCTGATGATAACTTTGTATCATGTTACGTTACGAAGTACTGTTTGTTACAAGTCAGTACGCGCCTTAAGTTTCTTTTACACGCCTTATACCTGCAATACAGTATACAGTTTTTACGCCTCCTACCTTTGGTATCTAAAGCGAGCGATAAGAACAATGTCCTTTTTTATAGGCTGTAAAAAAGAAAGGCTACAGTCAAGTCTCAGGTTGACCATCGCCAAAGCTATCCGAATTTAGTGGTTAGTTTAGTGTAAGGTCACGGTAGTATCAAGTTGGAGTAAAAAAGTGTAGATATTTTTACTCCTAGCAATTTTACAGGGTATATAATATATTACAGCAAAAGTTGACTGGATGAGATCCCTAAGTGGGATAAGTCCGCCTTTGTACACAGTTTAATTCCTATTTTATTATATGTTGTTGTTGTGAATTTTGGTATAATAAAGCGTTTACTTACACACATATATACAGCACTAATTCTTGACAAATGAGTGTATAACGGCATCATGTACAAAGAAATGAGAGATATTTTTTTTGTTCGGTGGTGGTCTGTAAGTTGTATCCGTTTGGTATTTGTAACAGAATAGTACATACATATCCCAGTCTTTCTGTAGACTGAAGAGTATATAAAGAGTACAAGGAAAACATGCCATGTCACATATTCATAGAATTTAAAGGACATTATCACAAATTACAAAACGTTATATCGACGGTAGCAAAGTCATTAAAGACCATAGAGATATTGACAAATTGTAAAAAAAATGCATTTTTGATTTTATGTGCGTAGAATTATGTATTCTATGTGATAATGATAGAGTAAAAAAATCCTTATTCGTATTTAAATATTTTTTGTAGCATTAGAAAAAAAATACAATATGTAGATGACTTTAATTACTTTTCTGCTGTCAATATACGAGTTTATGTTTTGTATCATATATGTTTAGGATATTTTGCATTAGGGTTGTTGCGAATATCAGTATCAGCATCAGCATCCGCGGATTATCTGCATTGTTTTTAATATCAGCTTCTGCGTCAGCATCAGCAACAATTGATGATTATTTTAATGCCGACATTCAAGTCGTAACGTGTTGAATGAAGGCGAGACCTAGCGCAAGTCACTTGGAGTTTTAAACCAATCATAGACTGTTATACCATACAAAAAAAAACTGTCACTTGTTCCCTCATTCGATTGTTTTGTCAACATAAATTGTGTTCAATAACTCAGTGGGAGTTTTGAAAGTGGACTGTATAAGTATTTTATTTTTATGTCGTAAATCGTGCTGGTCAGTCTGTCTGTCCGATATGATGTTAAACCCCAAGCCTGCCGAGCATCTAAAACCCACAAACCAGGAATTCACGTACCTGCCTCTTCGTGGAGTACGCCGTGGACACCGCGGATAGTCTGGCACTACAGCAGCTTCACTTCCCCGTCACTTTCCCTGGTGCACCAGGATCACCAACAACACTTCTGAGTTCTGTTCTTAATTAAAGTCAATGATAATACAGCCGAACTGATGTTTACCGCCGAACCGACCGAAAGCTGCCTCGAGACCTTGCTGTCCTGCGGCCATCATGCTTTCCGCGCGCATGCGTATTGCGCGCCGCCGAGAACCAATCGGCGCAGAGCGCGTGTCCAATGACAGCTCGCTGCCATTGTTGCCACAAATTGGCGGGCCGTTTGAATTACTGTTTTATAAAGTCCGAGATGCTCGGACATATTCCCCCCCGAACCAAGGGCTACCTTGGTTGACCTAATCACCAAGGGGTAAAGGGCAAATTTTAGAAACGGGCCTTAAAAGTGTCCCCTTTTGGGTTCTAACTTCGACAACCCTAACTACGGAGTCTTTTCCGGGAAGTAACTTTATTATTCTACCCCGTTTCCATTCTAAAGGAGATGCATTGTCCTCTTTTATAAGTACTAAATCGTCAATACTTGGGGGTTGAGTCTGAACGGTCCATTTATGTCTTTGTTGTAACGTATGTAGGTATTCGTTACGCCATCGTGTCCAGAAATGTTGCGAAAGCCGTTGCAGTAATTGAAATCGCGATAAACGGTTGATATTAACTTGTTCAAAATTGTATTCTGGCAGTGCAACTAATGGTTCACCGATAAGGAAATGACATGGTGTAAGAACATCTAAATCATTTGGATCTGAACTCAATGCAGTTAGAGGCCGTGAATTCATAACTGCTTCTACTTTAGCAAAAAATGTGGTCAACTGTTCAAATGTGAGCTTTTGCTCGCCTAATACACGACGCATGTGTGTTTTAGCCGATTTTACTGCGGCTTCGAAAAGTCCTCCCATATTAGGACTGCTTGGAGGATTGAATAACCACAGAACGTGTGATTTTGTAAGTTGACGACCGATTTCCGAACTATTGTCACGTAAATAAACGTAAAGATCTTTTAAATACTTGTCTGTGCCGGTATAATTTGTTCCACAATCTGACCTCACGAGAGAAGGTAAGCCTCTCCTGGAAACAAATCTAGAAAATGCAGCAACGAACGCTTCCACCGACAACTCCGAGACTATCTCGAGATGTACAGCTTTACTCACTAAACAGACGAAAATGCAAAGGTAACATTTTAGAATACGTGCGTTTCGTAACGAGCTGCTTTTAATAAGGAAAGGTCCCGCAAAATCCGTACCTACTCCCTGAAAAGGACGTGCACATCGAACACGATCTGGAGGTAAGTCCGACATGTAAGGCTGATCTGAACGTGGATGTGCTCGATAACATTTAATGCACTTAAAAGTCGTATTCCGTGTCAATCTACGTACCGAAATAATCCAATAGTTTCGTGATAAAATGGCTGCCAGCGCATTGGCGCCTACATGACAATAGGTTTGATGGTAATATTTCACTAATAGTTCCACAAACCTAGACCTTCCGGGCAGCAAGAAAGGGTGTTTGGCATTATATGGCAACTCAGAGTGTTTAATCCGACCGCCTACTCTGATCAAGTCGTCATTGTCCTAGAACAAGCTCAACTTCTTTAAGGAACTTTTAATATGTAACTTTGATTTTAACGCAGTTATTTCTTCGATAAACGCTTTTTCCTGTTCTAAACGAATTAACTGTATAAGTGCCTTCTTACGTTCTAAAATAGAAAGATCGCCTGTAATGCGTGATTGTGGGTTTTTAGCATTGTGAATAAACCGCAGAATAAAGCCTGTAATGTTAATTAGCTTGTCGAACGAGCTATATCGTTCGGTTAAATCAAAACTGGGTTCCGTTACAGTTACGTTAGAAACAAATTTAGATTTGATACCTGGAAGTAAGTTGTCAGGAAATTCTGGGCTTTTAGCAGGCCATTTTTCCTGTGATTCACAAAGCCATTCTGGTTTCCACCAAAGAGGATGGTCAACTAATTCAGCAGCTGACGTACCGCGAGAAGCTGCATCAGCGCAATTTTGTTCACTGGGAACATGTCGCCAGGTAATATTTAATTTAGAATTTACTATTTTGGAGACGCGATTGCCTTGAAACACCTCAAGTTTGTGCGGGGGTGTACGTAACCAAGCCAAAACAATCGTACTG
This sequence comes from Esperia sulphurella, assembly GCA_947086405.1. Classification (NCBI taxonomy): domain Eukaryota; kingdom Metazoa; phylum Arthropoda; class Insecta; order Lepidoptera; family Oecophoridae; genus Esperia; species Esperia sulphurella. The sequence goes on from OX352261.1 coordinate 3,438,735, forward strand.
TCACACCAACCGAAGATTTCGTCTATTTCAATTGACATTTCTTTTACAATCGTGTCACGTACGTGATTTAAAAGAGTGACCAATAACGCCGCCCCGTTTAGCTCTAACTGAGGAATGGTAAGTCTACTTTTGAGAGGAGCAACTCGTGACTTGGCCATCAAAAGCTGAACCGAAACATCACCGTTTTCATTACAAGAGCGTAAATAAACTGCTGCTCCAAACCCAGCAGACGATCCGTCAGAAAAACCATGTAATGAAAAGGTATGATCTCCTATCGACTTTACACGCCGTGGTATCGAAATCCGAGTTAAATTTGGTAAGTCCGAAAGAAATTCCTGCCACTTTTTAGCGAGATCGACAGGAGCTGGAGCGTCCCACTCGACCGTTTTGTCACTGTTACTAAGTAGAGACTGTAATAACAATTTTGCGCGAAATACCACTGGGCAAATCCAACCAAGAGGATCAAACAATTTGGCTAAGGATGACAATATTATTCGCCGAGTTACCTTTTGTTCCAGAGGTACGTTAATATCATAATTAAATGTGTCGGTTTGGGGTATCCACCGAATACCGAGTACTTTTATGCAACCGAATTTATCCTCATGATCGAAGTTAGGACCGACCTCACAATGTTCATGGGGCAGATCTGCTATAAGTCTAGTGTCGTTGGCTGACCACTTGCGCAGCTCATAACCTGCCGTGTTCATCATAGCGATGAGTTCGTTTCTAACCGCCATTGCTTCTTCTAGCGTGTCCCCTCCGCCACTCAAATCATCAACATAAGCCGTGTGCCGTACAATATTGGCTGCTTTTGGATACCGATCACCTTCATCACTAGCCAACTGTTTAAGGCATCGAATAGAAACAAAAGGACTCGATTTGAGGCCGTAGGTATTTGTAGTAAGTTCGTAAACTTTGATAGGATCCGAAGTTTTTTCCCTCCACAGTATTAATTGATATTTACGATCGTTGGGATGTATCCACGTCTGACGAAACATCATCTTTATATCAGTCGTAAATACGAACTGAGGAAACCGAAAATGTAAGATAATTTTTGTAATATTAGTTTGCAATTTTTCACCGGAAAAAAGACAATCATTTAAAGCAACGCCATTAGACGTTTTTCCGCTGCCGTCAAATACAACACGGATCTTACTGGTATCACCCGATTTCTTAAATACGCCATGATGCGGCAAAACATAATGCTCTTCACCTGATGCGATATTAGAATCCGATTTTTGCATGTGTCCGAGATCAATATATTCGTTTATAAAATTGACATATTTTTCCCGAAGTTCTGGTTGGGTCTGGAACCGTTTTTCCAGCGCCTTAAATCTCCTAACCGCCGAATACATCGAGCTACCTAGTTGAGGACGTGATGGTAGCAATGGTAACCGAACCATGTATTTTCCATCTGAACAACGCGTAGTCGTTTCTACAAACAATTGTTCGGCTTCTATGTCCGAAGGATCTTTAATAACATTTGAAGGAGGCTCTTCCGACGCCCAGAAGCGCTCGACAGCTTCTAAAAGCGTATTTCCCGAGAATGGAACGAAATTACTCTGCAACTGTGTAGTCACACCCGAATGTGAGTCCGAAACCGAAACTAAATCTAACCGATTTTTATTTAAAATATCCGAATTGAAAACCGAAAGTGTATCCGAATGCAGATCCGCTGCAATTTTGTTCAAATTAGAACCCGCCGAAATAACCGAAACCGAAGGCAAAACCGAGTGTGAAACCAAAACCGAAGGTAAAACCGAGTGTGAAACCGAAACCGAAGGTAAAACCGAGTGTGAAACCGAGGGTAAAACCGAGTGTGAAACCGAAACCGAAGGTAAAACCGAAACCGAACTAATATTCAAAGCCAAATCCGATGGCAAACCCGAAACCGAAGTTTTATTTGAAGTCAAAACGGAGTTATTTCCGTTAACCGGACCGAAAACCGAATAATCAAAAATGGTGTCCAAGGCATAAGGCCCTCCTTGCCGAAGAGTTACCTTATCACTTTGCACAATTTCACCTAAAATGTCACAACCGAAAATAATATCCACTTTTGTTAAGTGACAAAATCCGTCATCCGAAAACCGTAATTTATCCGAAATACCGAGCCGATTTGCAACATAAGTGGTCGGTGTTTTAAGAACAACCGCCGAAGTTGTTAACAGTGAATCCAAATTATTTGACCGAAAATTAATAACAACCATATTGTCGCTCAGTTTTGTATTGCATGCGCCGATGCCCGATATAGGTATGGAACAGTAGTGTCGCTTTAATCCAAGCGAATTCGCAAAGTCGCTTCTTATAACCGTAACCTGTGAACCGAAATCTAATAAAGCCCTGCAAGGGATAAATTCACCTACTGACGATTCTACGTAAACAATGACTGTAGGTAATAAAACATTCTCTAAAAGTTTTGGAACGGAACCCGAAGCGACATTACTGTTCATTAATTGCTATTCCGAAAAAGTTTGATTTTTATCGCCCGCGTAAACAGACGAGGACGACATTGTGGGGCGCTGTTGGTGGCGCAAACCATCGCTACGCGCGGGGTGCGCGTGGTGCGCGGGGTGCGCGGGCGGCTGCGACGCGGCGCTCGACGGCGGGAAACAACGCGCGCGCGACTCTTCCCCAGCAACGCCACTATACGAGTTGCTATAGTCGTTACGCTCAAATGATGCGCACCGATCATTTGGTGCGTTCACACTATCGTTGTGGTGATAGTAATCGGATTGTGACTGACTGTCCATAATACCTACGGACACGTGACGCCTAAAATTTCCGTCAGTCCCGTAATTATTTACCTTGCCGTAATTATTTATAGGTGCGTCATCCCGAGCCACTGTCACAGTACAAATCAATTTATTGTGACCTTTGTTGCCACAAAGCGCGCAAGCCACATTTTTATCACATGAAACTGCCGCATGATTACCGAAACACCGAAAACACAAACTGTTAGACTTCACCCACTGGCGTCGATCATCCCGTGTCAGATTATTGAATTTAAAACACTCGTTTATAATATGAGTGCTCCCCGAACAAAAGATGCACCCGCGACTAGCGTGCGTCTTATTACGCGACTGTAGCTGCGGTACAGTTTGCCCACTGCGAGGTGGCAAAAAATTACGATCAGTACGAACATTACGATCTACCTTTATGTTACGATCGTTTCTATTAAAGTGTAACGTGTCCGAATAAGTAGCCGTGTCAATTAAATGACATTCATTTTGTAAGAAGTCAATAAAATCATTAAATTTTGGAAGTTCCGTTTTAATACCGCCGTGTAATTGCTCAAAACGCGTTTTCGTTTCGTTGGGTAGTTTTGACAGACTGATGTATAAGAGCATGTAGCTCCATGCATCAACTGGAATACCTAAATTCTTTAGAGAGCGCGTGCTTTCAAGTATTGGGTTTAAAATGTCAATACGTAAGTTACGTGTGTTCGATAACACCGGTAAGTTCAAAACACGTGAAATATGGCGGTCGACCAACATGCGTTTGTTTTCATAACGTGATTTTAAAATCTCTAATGCGGTATCAAGTGACTCATCTGTCATGGGTAAATGCTGGATAAGTGTAAGCGGTTCCTTATGAAGATGTGAAAATAAATAATGGTACTTTTCTGTTTTCGACAAATCTTTCCTCAAGAGTACCAAGGAATTGTATAAGCTTATGAAGCTGTACCATTCAAACGTATCACCATAAAAACGCGGTAAATTCAAAACTGGTAGCCTAGAGTGCGAGGCACTTTCCGTCGTTTCATATCCACCGTCCCGACTAGGGAATTTAGTTGAAACAGCATCCAACTCATTGTAACAAATATCGGCCTGCTTATATTGCTCTCCGTATTGTGCAATATCTTTTTCATCCGAAATCGCGTTTAATATACTTTCATACGCTATATTTAACTTTTCGTAATGATCTTCCAATTTTCTCAAACGCGCAGTTAAAACTCCTGAACTATAATCCTTAGACCGAATCATTTCTACAGTATCTGTGAACCACTCGTATTCTATTTTGAATTTTACTGCATGAATTTTCGCCATTTTGTAGTTTCTAGACTGCAATGAATGAACGAATGTAAAGACTGCGTGCTTACTATATAAAAATCGAAATTTTACGAGTATGTAATGATATTTTGTTGTTCAAACACCGGAATTATGCTAAATTTAGTGTTCTGCATATGATAGTTAGATTGTAGTATAAAAAATACAAAAAACACCGAATTTAAACCGAGCCGAGAGTAAGGTCATTGACCTAAGCGAGAACATGTACGTTCTTGCAAAAAATTACAAAAATTACCGAATAACCGAGAAAATACCGAATGAAACGTTAATAATAAGTAAGTATAATATCCGAAAATACACCGAAATAATACAATTAAAACCGAATCCGAGGTCGAATGGACCAAGTTATGTTCAATAACTCAGTGGGAGTTTTGAAAGTGGACTGTATAAGTATTTTATTTTTATGTCGTAAATCGTGCTGGTCAGTCTGTCTGTCCGATATGATGTTAAACCCCAAGCCTGCCGAGCATCTAAAACCCACAAACCAGGAATTCACGTACCTGCCTCTTCGTGGAGTACGCCGTGGACACCGCGGATAGTCTGGCACTACAGCAGCTTCACTTCCCCGTCACTTTCCCTGGTGCACCAGGATCACCAACAACACTTCTGAGTTCTGTTCTTAATTAAAGTCAATGATAATACAGCCGAACTGATGTTTACCGCCGAACCGACCGAAAGCTGCCTCGAGACCTTGCTGTCCTGCGGCCATCATGCTTTCCGCGCGCATGCGTATTGCGCGCCGCCGAGAACCAATCGGCGCAGAGCGCGTGTCCAATGACAGCTCGCTGCCATTGTTGCCACAAATTGGCGGGCCGTTTGAATTACTGTTTTATAAAGTCCGAGATGCTCGGACAAATTGGTAGGACGTTAGTGATTTATTGTATGACTAAGAACTGAATAAGAACTAAAATAAGTAATCCACAAACCATATTCAAATTCAAAATGCCTCCTCCAATAAAAATAATTTTATTTAAGTAATTTATTAACATCAGCATCCGCTGATACAGTAGAAACCTCAATCAGCAACAACCCTGCTTCGCATTTGTTACTAAATAATGTATTCGGTTACTTTCAGTAAAAGAAGTGACCACAAACAATTAACGGATACCCTTCATACACGACCGTCGTCACTTACAAAGTTTTTACACTTCCGGTTTTCGTGTCACATTTCCTGTAACAAAAAGGAAAGATAACACTAAAAAGAACGACCCTTCAAAGTTAGAACTTGTAATAAACTTGTAAATTCCCTTTGTTACAGATTACAAAAATGTCTATCTCGGAATTCAGGCGGAACAAACTTCTCTACGTTTTCAACGTATTCTTCGGTAAAGTATTTTGGAAAAATATTCTTTTGAAGTTTTTTTGTTATTACGAAGTTGCTACATTCATATTTTATTATCAGTGTTATATATAATTCTTTATGTACATTCATGTTTGTTTAGATGTCAATCAAAGTGGAACAATAGAGAGAAAGGACTTCGAGCTTGCTATAGAGGTAATCATATTATGAATTAATACTTTTTTTATTTAATTTTCGCCTTAGTATAGTCTTGTATAGTGCACTTTACGCGGTGCCTTATGCTGTGTACGTGAAAAATGTGGAATTATTGTCCCTCAGACGTTCTTCCATAGCGCTAAGACATGGAATTCTTAAGAGTGCGCAAACGAGTCCTTTAAGGTCGGCACTCAGCATCAACGGAAATACGTCCACTGCTGAACATAAGCCTCCTCAATTGTATGCCACTTTTGGTAGGCTATCCATTCGGGGATTCGCCATTATCACCACGCGTGGCAGGCGGATTGATGATTGCAGTAATGATTGAGGTCAACGCTATACTGACCGTCACCAAAGATAATATATACTAGAGTCCGTCACTGATGCAATCCCTTAGTCGCCTTAACGACACCTATGAGAAGAAAGGGGGAGGCTCTGTTATATGCGGGGGAAAAACAAGGTCGGAAATGTCCCTGGTGTTGTAGATAGCCATCATGTGGACCATCTGCCTGTTTGTCAGATATATAAAAAAACCAAAACGACTAAAGTCGCGTTTACGTAGTTCCTTTCTTCATCTAGCTACGATATAAGTACATGAAATCATGTCAGCCTTTAGACGTCCACTGCTGGACATAGGCCTTCCCCAATGAACGCCACCACACCCGGTCCTCCGCCCTCCGTATCCAGCCTCTTCCGGCCACCTTCTTTAGGTCGTCGGTCCATCCGGCGACGGGGCATATATGTTTATTTCATACATGAAATATAGGTATTAAATTGACATTCTTCCTGTATTTCTGCTTCAGATGTTATTGTACCCCCAGTAGTAGGCAAAGTGAATGAAATCGAAGGTAATATTCTGTACCTTGTTTCAGAAAATCTGCAGCCTTCGGGGATGGAAGCCAGGAGATGCTAAGCACACGGAGACTCACGAAATCATGATCAAGATCTGGGATGGGCTCCGGAAGAGGGCTGACTCCAATAAGGATGGACAGGTTAGATTAAATAGTGGATTATATTAAATATCAAACATTTCTATCAAACTCTCTATAAAAGTCATTGATAAAGATCAAATAATGGTGAAAGGCTATGCTCGGGATTTCTTTGAAGGATATGATTCGTAATGAGGAGATCCGACGAAGAACGAAGGTAGTTGACATAGTCGAAAGGATTAGCAAGCTGAAATGGCAGTGGGCGGACAAACTCTGTCACAAAACTGACGGCCGTTGGGACAGACGAGTTCTGGAGTGGAGACCGCGGATCGTCATGCGCAGGGTGGGACGCCTCGCCGCCGGATGAACCGACTACCTGAAGAACCGGGTGTGGCGGCGATCATTAGGGAAGGCCTGAGTTTAGCAGTGGACTGATATGATGATTATGAAATAATGGTTTCACAATAAGACTCAATTTAATAGTAAAAGGTATACGTTTCTTTTCATACTGTACTACCAACAGTCTAGTGGAGAATACCAATACTCTAGTGGAGAATTAAAGTACCTGCTAAGTTTGAAAATGAAATACCATCTGTTATTCTCGATTCTTGATCTTCACTTCCTGATTCGATCCTTGAATCCATCAATGTATCTTTAAAATAGTAGTCTCCAGCTGTGGCCGGAATAAATCTTGTTCACATATGCCTGTGACACAGAGCTGGACAGGAACAGGCTGTGTACCAATACTCTAGTGGAGAATTACAGTCCCTGCTAAGTTCGAAAATGAAATACCATTCTGTTATTCTCGATCCTTGATCTTCTCTTCCTGATTCGATCCTTGAATCCATCAATTTTTAAAATAGTAGTCTGCAGCAGAGGCCGGAATAAATTCTGTTCACATATGTCTGTGACACACAGCTGGACAAGAAAAGGCTGTATGCGACATGTTAATCACTCTCATAAAGTAAACTCACACGCTCACCTCTCACACAACGGCTTTGAAATATGTGAAAAGCCTTCTAACCTTGTTTAATTACGCGAGCGACTTTTTACGCGCATGACTTTTTTTCGCTCATTTTCATTGTTGGAAATTGTCGATGGGGGCCGCTGCTTTATTAGAGTTTCTGCAGACTAATTCGGTTATTGTATGCTCGACCCTTTTTTATGATCGCAACAAAAGCGAACTTCAGTTTTGTTACGTAAGCATTTGTTTGGGGTTGGTGGTTTTCGTGTTCTGGTCGTACTTTTTGGGAATATAATTAATTCATTTAACTAGGTAACGCACCTACCTACATAGAATTACTGAAATACTTAAATATAGTCGTTGAGACGTAACTTGAGCATGCCCAACTAGCATACTGGCCCAATTTGCAAATATTTTATCACTTAATCAATTTAAAGTAGAGGTATATCAGTGTTAGAGGCACTAACCCTGACCCCTCTATGAAACTATTTTATGCTTAGTACTGCATATTTTGCCAGTATGCTAGTAGGGTGATTTCTGTGATCGCACTGTTCAGAGCTCAAGCTACATGTCGCTAACTTTACCTTCCTGTTTGTAATTCCGCTATTTTTTAATAATGATAGCCTTGTAAAAAAAAGCTTCTTTGTATATAAGAACACCTTAATGAAACTAAACTCTCCAATTGGTTTAAAAGCAAGCGAAAAAAATATTCTACTATTACACATTATACTAGTACTTTCAGTTACACTAAAGTTGACTGGAAGAGATCCCTAAGTGCAATAAGTCCGCCTTTGTACACAACTTTATTCTTTTGTTTATTTTTGTTGTTGTTAATTTTGGTACAATAAAGAAGAGCCGTGGTAGCCGGTTGGTTGTGGACTCGCCTCACGTTCATGAGGTCGTGGGTTCAAACCCCGCCTGTAACAATGGGTTTTTCGAAACTTAAGTACGGTTTATTTATAATACCACAGGCTTTTCGGTGAAGGAAAACATCGTAAGGAAACCTGCAAATTCTGAGGCGTATGTGAAGTCCACCAAATCGGCTTGGGGCACCGTTGGTGGTCAGGGGTTTGGCACAAAAGATCTTGAAGGGTCGAAGTGTCGTCAGGTCTTCCTGGCCCCCTAAGAAGATAAGATAAGATTGGTACAATAAAGCGTTTACATACATACATACACATTACTCAGGTCTCCGTAGAAGAATGGGTGTCCATGTGGAATGACTACGCTCAAAATCCGTCCGCTGCACTCCAGTGGCAACAGCTGTACTGCCAGTTCATGTTTCAACTGGAAGACGCCAGTGCTGACGGCTCCATCGACTGCGACGAGTTCACCACGGTCTGCTCCTCGTACGGCATCGAGCCTCGGGTGTGCCAAGTGGCTTTCAAACACATGTCCAAGGTATGTCTAGTCCACAATTGATGGCTGATATATATCAATCTTTCTAAATACCCTGACTGACTGAACTCTCAGACGCATAGCTCAAATCACTGAGTCTAGATTTTTTGTCTATAAACATAAGACATTTTTTTGAATGTCATCCCTAAAGAGGATTAAATTCTACGAAATGGAGATCAGCAATCAACTATAATTGAATGTAATACCTATTTGTTACTCTCTGTCTGTAAAAGGAGCCCTTTGACGGTATTAAGTTATTGATATTGCGCCTTTAATAATGCTTTTACGAGAGGCTCGTAGACCATAACAATCTAGATGATATATTATGTATGAATCTCTGTATACTGTACATTTTTATAGACCTGAACTCAATAAACAATTATAGCGAAGTTTTTTTGTCTGTCTAATGATGGGAAAATCATGAAAATATCAAGAAAAAAATTACATTCTAAGATAATGTAGTAAAACTAAAAAAGATTACACTGCTGACTTAAAAAAAAAATCACTAGCTGTTGCTCGTGGCTTAGCATAAAATAAGCTATTATTTCCCACGGAAAGAGTAGTCCATAATAAAAATTATTATTTGTTCATCTCCATTTCATAGGCTATGTTTATGCAATATTTAATGGAGATCAGTTGTACAATCGAGCCGTGAAAGAGCAACAGGGTGAATATTAGAGATTTCAACCGCTCATTGCCATAACCCCCAAAAGTTGATGAAAAACACACGAGGCATTCTAACATAGTGGTTAGGATGGCAACGCACTTGTGGCATTTGGCCTGTGGGTTTATGAGCGACAATCATCGCTAAACCGCTTAATGTGTACATCATCAGCCGAAATACGTCCATCGCTGATGAACATGAGCCTCCCCATTAGAATGCCACTTTTGGTGGACTATCCATTGGGAGATTTGCCATAATCACCATGCTTGACAAGCGGATTGGTGATAGCAGTAATGAGCAGGAGAACGCTTCTGCCCGTCTCTGGTCGCCTTAATAACGCCACGGGAAGTATGGGGGTGGCCTTATTCTAAGTTTGGAACCACACGCCACAATATATATATACAATTAAATGTATTCAACAGGGCAAGCCCAGTGTCTCGTGGGAGGAGTTCCAAGAACTTTGGAAGGAGTATTTCTCGACCGAAGACGCCTCCGCTGCAGGGAACTACATTTTTGGCATGACCAGTTTCTAAACGGAAACATCAAAATTTGACATTGACATCCTTAATACCACAGGAAACGTGGGAAGCTAAACATTGGGGAAATTGAAACATTCAATTGGTAAAAATAATAGTTGTAATTTTGAGAGCGTGGTGGCTAAGGATCTTTCACACGGGCATGTACTTAGTGACAATTTTAAAGGCCAATCATGAATGATTTTTGAGATGCCTGTGTGCGAGATTTGCATGTCGATTTAATTTAAGTGTGTGTGTTCAGAAATGATAGAGTAATTCATATTTCTCTTTAATAGTTGATCAATATGTGATTTTACTAAAACTTTTGACTATTAAACTCAAAGTTCTCATAAAACATTTTCAAGGCTCAAACGTTAACTAGAACTTTTGTCCTTAGGGTCTAATCTTATGACAACGAATGAATTATTCACTATCTCATTATTATTAGCATATCTCGTAGTCATATCTGTAGATAATTCAATATTATATATATATATATACCTACTGTTGCGCCGAATCCTCAGTGCGGTAGCCCTATCGAAAGCATATATATTATATCTCTGTAAAGTTTTATTTACTTCTCATTTCTGTTTACATAATAAATTTGTGAGTTTGTGACGAAATTACGTAATGTTATATGTATGTTTAGTGTATATGTATGTATGCAAACTTGTTTGTAAAGGGGTTCACATCACATTTAAAATAATATAGTACCCTGTTTAACATAACAGGATTTATGATCAAATTCTATTATTAAATTAACATCTTAGCTATATTCAAACAAAAACGGTCAAATTCTCTGCTTGTGTGGTGATCCCTTAACTTTGTCTAGTCATTTGAAATGTTTATGATAAATATTTATAAATTCTATTAAATTAAATATATGTTGTTTAAAATATATGTGTTATTGCAAAATTTATAAGTGTTAGATTTAATAAGTTGAATAATATTGCAGTTTGTTAAGCCGCTAAATATAATTATACTACGGATATTATAACAGAACCGATTAAATAAATGTATGTATATAATAAAATGAAATTTCATTTCATACCCAGATCATTTCGTTAAAATATAGGAACTGAAATACCTGAAAGTCAGAATTGTTTCATGTCATTCCCTTTAAATTAATTGAATTATGGATAAAATAAGCCGTTTAGGTAAAAAAAAATCAATGGTCAAAAAATCAAAGTTTTAATATCCTGAAAGTTATAAAAAAAATCATGTAAAGTAAAATTTCTGAGAATTAAACTAAAAAGCAGCTGTGATCCTTCTAACCGGAAACTCAGGGAATAGTCTCCAACTTGGCTGGCCCACTGAACTTTTTTAAAGTCGTAAAATATAAACTTTTGAGATAATGAATAAAATTTAACTCCGAAAAACGGCCGTCTTTCCTTTTTCATTTTATTGCTCTATTCGGAACTAATTCACTTTAAAAATAATACAGTTTTATTTCTTGTATACCAAAAATCTGATACACGAAGAAATCCCATTTGGATATTTTGCTGTTTGGATGTTTGTTACTCAATCACGCTTTAACCACTGGACGGATCGGCATTAAACTTGGCACACATATAGGGTAGGTCCTGGAATAAGACATAGGATCGTTTTTATCACAAAAAACATCTAATTCCTACGGAAAATACATAATAATTTGTGATGTTTAGTTATCAACGCGGACGAAATCGCGGGCAACAGCTAGTATAAATCATATTAAAATATTTTTGCACAAATGTATTAATATTTAAAATGGCATTATCCTATATATATATATATATATATATATATATATATATATTTGGGAACAATATAAAGCCATATTATTTATATCGCAATAGACTCTCCTGGTGATTCTAACCAAAGTAATTTCAGGTTTTGGGTATACTGTAAATAATCTTGTATAATTATTGTTGTATTTCAAATTATTTAGTTTAGGTACACCAGTTTCAATTCCAGTGGAGGAAGTTGGTACCTGCAACACCAGTTCGGACTAACTTAAAAAAAAATCTTTTATGGCTATAACAACAATAAAAAAAGTGTAAGAAAAAGATGAATCTAATCTGTAAGTATACGGTTTTATTTGTATTGTAATAATTTGTTCTGATTAAATATGATTAAGTACAAACTTGTTTGAAAAAAAGCACTTAAATAACAAATATATTCTTTTAGCTTTCATAACACTTTTATATTTTCCTTTTATTAATTTTGATTAAAAAATTATTCGTTAACCATACTCTCTATAATTCTTAAACTTAACAAATGAACAATGGAAATCATAAAGACATGTAATTATTGAATCGTTAAGAACTAAATGTATAAAATAGAGTTCAAGTAGAGATCAACATGTACTTAAGTACATACTCGTACTACATAATATCTCATAACCTAGTTATTGTTATTAATATTACGTTATTTTAATTTCTACCTGACTACTTAACTGCGCCAAGCAAAGGAGGGTAATGTGTTTTCCTTGATGAAATTGCTACACACGCATGATGACCAGAAATCAATATCCGGTTGCGGGTTAGTAAATCCGGATATTAACTAACGTAAAAGGTTGTTTGGTATTTTATATGTATTGCGACATAAAATATATTAAGGTTGATGTTGTTTCATTTATTTAAATGCAGTTCCGTCACTTAATGAAATTAAACATATTATTATCTAAAATGTTATTATTATTTACCTTAAAATAAAGGTTGACTATAGAATGAAAAGTTTTTGGTAAAATTTAAAGCAAATCGTTTCCAACTCAACATTCATATTTCACAAGTTTTCTTAAGATTTATTTTCATAAAACCTTTTCTCATCTCTTTAAAAAACAAATCCATATCTATTCTTTATTGCATACATAACAAATTACACAAAATGCAACATATAAAAAAGGTGTAATAAGGTGGACTTATCTCTACAAGAGATCACTTCCAGCCATCCTGTGATCCTAACTATATGAAGGATACAGGGAAAATACATGTCATGTCACAAGTCCATAGAGCTTAAATTACAATATCACAAAATACAAAACAATGTCATATGCCCTAATTTAACACATCAGCGGCTCATAATTCATTGATTTGCACAATGAGGAGTTACAATAGATCTTATATTCATTTTAGAGCTTAAAACCAGCCCTAGCACCTTATCATTGATCGCAGCGTAGTTACATACTAAAACAACTTCTAATAATACTAACGAAAGAATAATTTCTTAGTATTTTGTGATATTGTAATTTAAACTCTATGGATTTGTAACACGACATGTCCCTTAACTGTACCTTTCATATAAAAATTTAGCCACGTGATAGATAACACAGCAAAAATCCAAAATCACGCATCACGTTAACCCACCGGGCGCCTATAAATAAGTTGTCGGTAATATATCGCCAGAATTACCTGCCGATCGTACAGAAACAAATTTGTTACGAATAACCCTATAAAAATCCCTCTGCGTCCGCTGCCTCGTGAAGGATTAGCTTCATTTGTCTTCGCTTGTAAAGGTGGGTAGTGGCGCAGTACCGAATATGGCCGCCTATCACACTGCTATAAGTTCGGAATTGTACCCAAGTCTAGGACGTTTATATATTTATTTAAGTACGTGTATCCGTTATCTAGTAACTATAACACAGGCTCTGCCTAGTTTGGGACTGGATAATTGGTGTGAATGTTTGATATATTTATTTATTTATTTAATTTTCATAGCGATAAGTAAAATGCATAGGGATTCAAGTTATACTCTATCGACTTTTCTATGCACCGTTAGCTATTTCCACTGATTTTTTATTGTTGGTTTGAACATGATATTGTTAAACGTGAATAGGGTTGCCATCCGTCCGGGTTTACCTGAATTTGTCCTAGTTTACCGGGCGGCCGGGAGGTGTTTCATTTGTAGTCTGGGTTTTCATGTCACCGCTCTCCGCCGGAGCACCGCCGGGACGAAGATTCTGTGTCTTTATAACACATATTAAGTCAGAAATTTTATAAAAAAGTTTGTATATAACAATTAAAACCATTTTTTACTTTTTGCACCAAGATTTTGTTTCCTTGAATTATCTCTGTTTAACACTAAATCAACTTTTCAATTTGATCACGATCTTGTTTCAGTCGATTACGAAAATGATTAATTTAGCTAAAAAGACAAAATGCCACCTTATAATCTACCGAAATACGTCCACTGCTGAACATAAGCCTTTCCAATAGAATGCCACTTTTAGTGGGCTGTCCATTGGAGGATTTGCCATAAACACCATGCTTGGTAGGTGGATTGGTGATCGAATTCATCATCAGGTTATAGTTGTCTCCACTGCAGGAGCACAACCCTCTCTCATCTGCCGGAGACAGACGGAGGACTTGGCCTACACTCCCCGCGCTGGCCAGACGGGTTGGGGAGGCCTGATTGATGTTTTATAACGTATTCCCTCAGTCGCCTTGTACGACATCCGCGGGAAGAGTTGGAGTGGTCCTATTCTACTCTACCGGAAACCACACGGCAATTAGTGATCGCATTAATGATCTTATTATACGTAGGAGAACGCTGCCCGTCCCTGGTGCACTCACTGCCTTGACGACACCCACGGGAAGATTGAAGAAATGCCATTTAATCAATAAATTATTTTTTCAGTGTATAAATTTATTCACGGTGTCACAGACGACTTACGACAGAAAGCGACGTGGAGGGTGACGTTTTTCATTTATAGCTAGCAAAAAGACATTCATTAATTTATGTTGTAACCAATTACTCAAAGGGGTTAACAGAGAGCCAGCCTTCTTGGTATCGTAGCTATTGTAATAAAGTTTCTAAAATTGAAATTGGAAGTTACAGAGGGAAATGGGCAAATATGTCCCAGGCGCATTTACTCGCAGGTCGGCTGGCAGGCAGCTGTCTAAATAATTGATATAGGTTTGTGATGCGTACGAACATTTTTAGACTATTGCTGGCAGTCTACTTCGGTTCCACGGCGCTTGTTTCATAAAAATATAAATTATTAAAGATAAAATTTGGTTGCGTCACTGCACTTTTATTTTGTATCTGTCAACTTCCTATGATTATTCATTTATCTCAGACTAGCTGTGCCTGCGGCTCCGCTCGCATGGACTAAATTATTCCCCGCTCCCGTACTCTGTCCCGCACCCACTCCTTGTCAAATTTAAAAACGATATGTGTGGTCTATTACATATTCTTCATCCCTCAAATGTTTTTTTGTAAATATTTTCAATGTCCAGTCACGCGTAGTTTACGTTTTTATTTTTAAATTTCCACATAACTTAAAAATGGCTCCAGGCCGCTTGCTGGCTGCATGCAGGGTGCCCAGAACGCTGGCTTCGTTTCCTCTTTAAATGGCCAGGCCAAAGCGTCGGCCGAGGTACGCACGCACCAGCCCTCCTGTCATTTTAGTTTTATTTAAATTCGGTGGAGAAGTAACAAAAAATTGTTTTCATATATTTCGTAACACTAGGCATTCCACCATATTTTTAAGCTTTGTTTGCACACAGTTGCAAAACAGGCCAACTTAATGCCAAAGGCATTCTCCTACTAGTTATCCTTTGGGTCATGCTGATAGATTGTGGTATACTTACCTACCTACCTTGCACCTACAAGATATTGTAATATGTGCTTGTCCACTTTTAACACATAATATAGATGTTACACAGATAAGATACGGGCAAGTAGATATAAGCGAGACGCATCTTAAGTGAGGGGGAGGCGAGATTTAAGGATTAAGGTGAAGATAGAGTACGTACAGTAATCTTGTAAGGCAAGCAGACATAAGTTTCTTGCCCCAGGTAAAGGGTAGTGTGGAGGCGGACCCGAGGTGTCGTGTTTATCTTGCGTTGTGGTGTTTAAGTTCAAATCATCAACAATGTAGGTGACCTAAATTTATACCTATTATTTTAGTAGGTTAGTTACAATCACATTCCGTAATCACGTCGTCACGTTTAACGTTTAAAATATTGAATTTAAACTGCGACATAGTTTATGAAAATTGTTTTTTTTTTATATACATTGTTATTATTATGTACATTAAGTTATGACATTGTTATAAATCTCATGCACGAGTTGTGTAAAATTGACATTTTGTATACTATTTTTTTTATTATTTTTTGACGATCACATTAACTCTGACCTTTTACGTAAGTTAATCTATGTTTTAAAATGTGTAGTGTGAAATAAAGAAATCTAATCTAATCTTACGACAAAAAGATTTAATAGAAAAACTTACTTGAAATTGAATTGAAACATACGATCTATACTTGTTAGGTTGATTTTGGAAACGAACCGGCCTGATAATATAATTTTAGTTTATTATTTTAGGCATATATTTAAATAAATATCTAACTGAACCTAACCCACATCAAATAATACTGATTTACTGATAATACCAAATACGCACTCTGATGTGCCGTCAGTATATTTGGTGTAAATTCAGTATTTATTTGATGTAATATAATATATAATATGTCAGACATTCACACGAATTATCCAGGCCCAAACTAGGCAGAGCCTGTGCTATGGTTACTAGATAACGGGTAGACATATTTAAATAAGTACATCCAAGACTTAGGTACAAACATTCATATTCTTCTTACGAACATTTGCCCCTACCTACCTGTTCCGCCACGGAGGCCGTCAAATGTGCGTTTAAATACCTATTACTCATTATTTTATAGTTGCAGTTGGAGGTTCGCCATTACGAAGGTAAAAAATGCCACCAGCTTCTCTCTTGTTTGTTGAAACTCTGATTGTAAAAATAAATAAATAAATAAATATCTCAGACATTCACACCAATTATCCAGTCCCAAACTAGGCAGAGCCTGTGGTATGGTTACTAGATAACGGATAGACATACTTAAATAAATATATAAACATCCAAGACTTGGGTACAAACATTCATATTCATCATACGAACATTTGCCCCTAGCGGGATTCGAACCCGCAACCTCCGGCGTGGCAGTCCGAGAGCTATCCATTCCGCCACGGAGGTCGTCAAAAAGGGATGGACTATGGGATTTAACCGGAGTGTGTGTAACATGCATGAAGTTACGTCATGTATAATTGTAACGTGTGTATTGTTGCATTATGTGTGAAGGAAGTTAACTTTTCGGCAGCTAGTGATGAAAAATAGTTACGAAAACGGCACAAGGATTTATATAAAGTGTAAATTCTAATAAGTTTCTCCATAATTTTCTCAATAACTTTTTAAATTATGGATGGTTTGCTATGACGTGATGATAAGTGTAAAGGAGGCTTTACAGATTTAATACCAATATTGTGAGAAAATTATGCGAACATTGCACTCAAAATGGTGCGAAATAATTATTAGCCCTTTTAAATTATTATTCTCTCCCAGATAGAAAAAATATGGTAAACTCAATCCATGGCTTTCAAGCAAAACATCCAAAATCTGAATACCAAAATACAACTCGGAATATCAGATGGAAAGCCGTTACTCTCCAGCCCTATAATAACGTTCCTATTCAGCATTCACTATACAATTTGAGTCGGCGAAGTGATTTATCTTCTGCGAAGCATATTTCCTATTCCGCGCACCTCGCCCCGCCGCTGCGTGAAGAAAGAACTGGCATTTGTCAATTTTTATTGCGTCTGATTTTCTATTCAATTTATACCAGATAGACACCGCTTGAGGCTTGCGTTGGAATTGGTTATATAAGCATAGACATATAGACATTTATTATTGGTAATAGTTGAGAGCATACTATCACCAATTAGCTCTTAAGCAGCGAAAAACTTGACACTGTGGCTAGTCCGAAAACTCAAGGTCTCTCAGCGGGCTATGGAAATAGCTATGCTCGGAGTTTCTCTAAATGACAGGATCCGAAATGAGGTGATCCGCCAGAGAACTAAAGTCTTCGACATAGCTCAAAAAGTTAGTACGCTGAAGTGGCAGTGGGCTAGTCACATCTGTCGGAGAACCGATTACCGCTGGGGTAAACGAGTTCTCGAGTGAAAACCGCGACTGGGCAAGCGTACTATATTTTTAAAGGAAGAGTGAATAGGCATCTTCTGGGTAAGCGCACTCCACCTTAGGCCACATTGTGTCACTTACCATCAGGTGAGATTGAGGTCAAGTGCAATTATCATCATCATCATCATCAGGTTATTTTTGTCTTCACTGCAGGAGCACAACCCTCTTTCATCTGCCGGAGACAGACGGAGGGTTTGGCCTACACTCCCCGCGCTGGCCAGACGGGTTGGGGAGGCCTGATTGATGTTTTATAATGTATTCCCTTAGTCGTACAAGGCGACTATTCCTCGAGTGGTCCTATTCTTCTCTACCGGAAACCACACGGCACGGCAGGTCAAGTGCAAACTAATCAGCAATAAAAAAATTATAACAATGAGAAAGAATTTTGTTATAGTATTGAAGTACAATTCTATTGAATAAATTGGCCGTAATGTACTTTCCCAGTAAAATACAGGCTTCATTAACTGTAGTACAATACGAGTTGCGGAAACGCATTCACTGTTCTGATATTTATGTTATTTTATTACGCACTGATGGAAACTTTACGAGGTGCAATAAGGCTTTTATGGACTGTAGCAACAGCCTGGATAAGTAAGGATTTGGGTGAATCCAATTTGTTTATCATAAGAATATTAAATTCTCTTTACAGGAAATAACTTTTTAATTTGTTCAGGCTCTAACGTAGTAGGAACGTTAACAAAAATAAACATTTATTCATGTCTGAATTTTTTTATACAATAACTCCGCCAAACTGTATAATAATACAGTTTGTTGGCAGAAATTGCTCTCTTAATTTATACATACCTATGGCAGAGAATACTATATCACTACGCACCTATGGTGAAAAGCAATTTAATAAAGGTTTTATTTTTGATATTAGCAAAAAATATGTAGCTCTTAGTATCTCTAAGATCGATGATTGGGCTGACACATCCGTAACAGAATGTGTATATAAACATTAATTTTAAATTCAAATCTATGTCAGCAAAGTAAACGTACTTAATTTGCTGGTAAATCTACTCCAGTAGTTTTTGAGTTAGCCGGCAGACGACCAAAATAGCTTGGTTATATAAATGATACCCTTTGACTCGAACGAAGCATTTCGCTTTCTCTTTCATAATGCGAACTGCTAAGACTAGTACAATTTGGGTATTTTAAAGGAAGAGTGAATAGGCATCTTCTGGGTAAGCGCAATTTACCTTAAGCCTCATTGCAACTCACCATCAGGTGAGACTGAAGTCAGGCGTAAATCCATCAAGATTTAGAAAACCTAGAAAAATTATACTTGACCAGTATTTGACTGTACGACCGACTTAACCGACGTTTCAGGATCAAAGACTTCTCATGGACTTTTAAACTGAAATAAATATATTTATTTATTTCATTTGCTCGTTAGTTGAACAGTAGTTTATTTTTCATTAACAAATTAAAAAAAGTCACTACTTACATCGCACTTTAAGACATTTAAGATTAGGTATATTACACAGCGCTGCTGTGCAATGAATAAAAGAACTCCACTCCACACTAAACCGCTTTAGTAGAGCAGTATCTGGAATTGAAAGCTAGACTTTAATCCTCTACGATGCGGTACTATCCAATCTCAAATAAATCCTGTCACCACATCCTCAAGATAAAACTGTAGAAAGGAGCAGAGCGATACGTGGATATAAAAGATGCTCCACTATTGTGAAAAGTTAAACATACAGGTGGGATCGTTATGGCGCCTCATACTGGGTTAGGATTACTTTAAAAGATGGTGAGTTTTGACTTGATTTTTATCGATATTTTATTTTTGTATGCATATTCTTCTTGTATATAATATAACATACTACGAGATAAGACATAAGATATCGGATACCTATTTCAGGTCACGAATAAAAAAAATAGGCATTGACTACTGTGTAGTTAGTTACATTTGCAGTTGTTAGCTTCTAGCTTCTAGAAGTGTTCATTTTGAGTAAGTCATTATTCGAGCGTTTTAACCGCCGTCTCTGAACCAACCACAAAAGTTGCTGAAAATGAATCATAATCAAAATATATTTATTGTTTTAACAGTATTTTACAATAGATATAACGGGGCCGGGACTTCTTTTTAAGCGTAAAAGCCTGTGTTAAGGAGTCCCGCTCTTCCTAATTATTACATACATAGTAAATACTCTTAAAGATATTAAAATATTTAATTAAATATTTCCCCATTAATTAAATCGTTCTAGGACCAAACTTATTGCATAACCAAAACGATGAACTGGTCTCTTCAACTTTTGAAGGTGGCGGCGGTTGATTTGCTCGAATATTTAACGAGGTATCGTCGATGATGTCGATGATCGTCGATGATGATGATTCTACAGTATTTAGGAGAACTGTATTTGTATGGTGTATCCACACATGTCTGATGTTGGACCTTGCGGTGGCGAGGTCCTTGATAGATAGCCCGGGAAATATGGTGTAAAGAGAAAGACGTCCGTGGCTACCGAGTACGTTTATTGCACTAAAGTTATAAATGATTATGATATGTCAATAAACTATGTAGGGTGCATTCATGAGCAATGTCAGCTATTTACTAGAATGTACATTACTTGTACAGTATTCGTTCCCTG
Organism: Esperia sulphurella; assembly: GCA_947086405.1. Classification (NCBI taxonomy): domain Eukaryota; kingdom Metazoa; phylum Arthropoda; class Insecta; order Lepidoptera; family Oecophoridae; genus Esperia; species Esperia sulphurella. Next base: position 3,459,339 of record OX352261.1, read on the forward strand.
AGATAGATATCCGTTGAAATGTCTGTTTGTCAGCCCGCCAGATAATTCGAAATCTAAATGACCAATTGATAGAAGGACCGGAAAATAATGGAAAATTCAAAAAATATAAATTTAAAATATTTACTATACTGATTGTCCTGAGATCTACTTTTAGTAAAATCTTGTGTCTAACAATGGACACCGACAGAATAAGCATTTGAAATGCGTAGTTTATGAAAAGACTTAAATGATACAAAGTTTTAGAAAGACTATGTCCAACTGTGGGCGTTGACAAGCACTTATTAAAACTTCGAAGAACTAACCCCTACTTCTAACCATATCAATTTATAATAGAGCAACAATTTTATGCCAAATCTTCGACATAAAATTCCAAACCGGAAAAACACTGAAGTTTACGTCGTGGCATTTTTGCAACAGCTGTTACAGTTTATATCGCAATTTCCAGCTTTCAATTCTATTTGTAGTTACAAACTTTACTTCTGTCTTCGAGATGTTATCTCTGAAGCTTAAGAGATGAGAAATGTTACTGTATTAGAGAGTTTTATAGAAGACTATCAGTGGCCCGCGACATCATCGTCAGCATGTTTTAATCTCTATGGGTTGGGTGATACTAAGAAAAACGTCTCTGAGTGCTTGTCTACATTATTTGAGGAAATCTATGGAGATTTAACTCCATTACTTCGTTGTAACCCAATGTTAAAAAATTTCCTTTGTTCATAAAGAACATATAATTATTTCAACAGTATTTGTAATGGAATCTGTAATTCCGGATATTACTTCGAACACAGACAGATATAACTCACTTTTTTATAAGTTTTATATCTTTTATAAGTTTTATTATTTTTATAAGTATTAGATGGAGCGACGATCTGTGTAAGGGAAGGGAACCGAGGGTCGGGTTCAGTGGCGTACCTTGGGAGAGGCCTATGTCCAACAGTGAACTCTTTCAGGCTGATGATGATAAGTATTAGTTAAAAACCATATGAAAATATCACCGTTATTTGCCGCAGAAATAAAAACCTAATGTAAAATTCAAACCATTTTTCAAACTTTTGTACCCAGAGAAGAGAGTCAAGTCAAGCTCACAAAGACGACATGAAATATTGCCAGACAAATGTTCAATAAAGAAAATTGGGTCCCTTTTGTTAGGTGCCAAAAAACTTTGGTGCGCAACTCATGTGAGTTTGTCAAAGAATTCCAATTCCTAGCTATTGAAATAAATTCTGAGAGTTTATTACGGTTTGTTGATTTCTGTATCCTTTGCATTGCTATTTTGATACCTACTCGTATACTGGGTTAACAATTAACAGAATTGAATAAATAAAATGTAAAATAGACGATTATAAAACATCAATCAGGCCTCCCCAACCCGTCTGGCCAGCGTGGGGAGTGTAGGCCAAATCCTCCGTCTGTCTCCGGCAGATGAGAGAGGGTTGTGCTCCTGTAGTGGAGACAAAAATAACCTGATGATGATGAAATAGACGAGAAGATATGAACAGTTTTGTGCACTTAGAAAACAATACGCAGACTTATCGATTTATAAAAATGGGATGAACTGGAACAGATTTTTTTCTAACGTTAAACATTTTGAATAAATTCTAAATTACTTATTGAATAAGGATTCTTTTAATACGTAATTTTAGATGCTACTTGACAATAGATTGTGTCTTATAGACCACAACTGTCTTTGTCAACCCGGACTCGAAAACTCTAAGGAGGAAGCCAACTTCGATCGTTAGAAGTTTTTACAAAATTTTCTGGAGTTGCTTCACAGGCTTTTGTCAACACTCTCGATATTTGGCATTTGATGATACCAAGCAAGTCAGTATCATCCATCAATCGAGGTCGGATATTATTAGAAATGACTTGATTTTACAATTCAAAAACAAAATACACTTGAATTGTTGTCGCTAGTAAATGAAACTTGAGTTTCAACAGCCAGTATTATGTTTACAGATAAAAGAGAACCTTTTTAAAACTCGGGACGTAATTTTCAATTTCTTCGACTAATTCAATTCAATTACACTTTATTGCACATAAAAAAATAAAAACGATACAATAATAAAGTAACTTACATATATACATCTAGGCGGTCTTATCGCTAAAAGCGATTTCTTCCAGACAACCTTTCTACTCATACAAAAATGTAGGATTATATATGAAAATATATCTATATATGTCTGTGATATTATACAATATTATAGGCACATTGCATTTCAGGCGTTGTGTTGGTTAGGTAATCTAAGTTTTAGGCATTCCGCTATTTAGGTCAATTACTTTATGGATGTTGTTCATCCTAGGGAATTTGAGTTTCAGGCATTTTGCTACTTAGGCATTTTGCGTTTTAAACGTCGCGCTCATGAGGATTAAGAACTATTCATCATCATCAGGTTATTTTTGTCTCCACTGCAGGAGCACAACCCTCTCTCATCTGGGCAGACGGAGGATTTGGCCTACACTCCCCGCACTGGCCAGACGGGTTGGGGAGGCCTGATTGATATTGTATAATGTAGATATACTATAGAACTATTACTTTGTTAAAAAACTAATTGGAAACAGCTCGTTACCCAAGGCATTTATTTACCTACTAAGTACTTTACAGACGCACCAGCCTCTCAGTGTAAATAATGGTAGGGATGACTGATGCATCCAGCGCAATCGAGAGAGGGACAACGTTATACGTCAACAATATAAGTGTTTCTCTTTCTACCTGGATACGTCGATCGCTTAGAGCCACCGGAGTACGTACTGCCAGCCGTGTTTTGCGACCGATGATTAACTGGGGGGGAGGGGTGAGGATGGGGGGATTAGGGGAGAGGGGAAGAGGAGTGACGAGGGGTGGGAGTCGCTTCTTTACGTAGTAATATTTAGTATTTTCTGCCCAAACCTAGACGCTAGAACTGTTTGTAACTAACGGACAAGCGAATTTTCGCAGTAAAGCCGCCTCTATTTGTTGGAGATATATTTATTGCTGCTTTTGTCAGCGATAAGTCGATGCGATAACTCTTGCTTATCGGGAGACAAATCTTTGCGCTGTTTGTATTAACGGTTAAACCCGGTGCGAAATTGATGAACGTCGTACCTTCAAATATATTTATAGGTCCAGCGTAATAAATAAAACAACACCTAGTAGTAAAAGTAAAGCCATAACTAAATAATAAAAAGAATAAAGGACTTCTCTAAGTTGGCCTAATTTTCAATAAAAAGTTTAAGTAAGTTAGTGCATTAGAGACCGAGGTAAGCATAAATAACACGAATCACTTGTTACTATTCGTTGTTATTAGAGGGTAGTACCAGGTTTCGTACAAAATTGCCCACCATATTTTATTTACAGTGCTTTACGGTATTCAATGTTAAAATAATGTAAATCAAATTTAGTGTATGTATAGTGTATATTTAGTGTATGTATGGTTGCCTGCGTAGAAATGTGTGAAACACAAATAAAAAGATACTGATGTGCAACGATCTCTATGTACTACTAGATGGAGCGTTTCAAACAATCGCTCTGTTCCATGCAAGTAGCCACAACTCTTTCACATATTTTTTTTAAACATTCACACCGATTATCCAGTCCCAATGAAACTTGTGCAGTTACTACACAGAACATTTAATTATTACTAAATATTGACGATACGGTTAGATAATGTCAATATTTAGTAAATAATTAAATGTTCTGAGTAGTAACTGCACAAGTTTCAAAGTGAATGTGAAAGAGTTGTGACTACTTGTATGGAACAGAGCGATTGTTTGGAACGCTTCATCTAGTAGTACATAGAGATCGTTGCTGATGTGTAATAATTATAGCAATTTCCCAAGGCGCGAAACACCAGACACTTCATTATCCAACCATCAACAGGTCGATAACCAAACTCCCGCAGATAGTTGACCTACTTCACAAGAACTTGTGTCGATTCATAATTAGTGGCAATGTCTCCTTCGCATGTTGGATAAGCTGTTGCCAAGTGACTTGATTCGCATCGAATCAGAAACAGAAATTATTTTTATATGTTCCAATTCTAGCCATTTTTCTCAGTATTAAAGTAGCCTACGTCATTTGAGGAACTTCAGTCAGGTATGGCACATCCTCCATACAAGCAAACAGATTCATCATCATCATCATGTCAGCATTTAGACATCCACTGCTAGACATAGGCCTTCCCCAATGAACGCCACCACACCCGGTCCTCCGCCCTTCGCATCCAACCGCTTCCGGCCACCTTGATGGCCTTGATGTGGCCCGCCCACTGCCACTTCAGCCTGCTAATCCTTTCGGCTATGTCGGTCACCTTCGTTCTTCGTCGGATCTCCTCATTACGAATCATATCCTTCAAAGATACGCCGAGCATAGCCCTCTCCATAGCTCGCTGAGCGACTTGAAACTTGTGGATCAGGCCCACTGTCAAACAGACGCAATCCCTACTAATTACAGGCGTACAAACCGGTCAGTACACGTTTATGTTTGCGCGTATCTAACTATCGAGCGAAGGACAATACGTCAACACATAAGTGCTTCTCTTGCCGGACTACACGCCGTGCTATATTTGCGACGTAAAACAGACAGTCCGTGGTCAGTATGTCATTAAGTTGGTAGTTCCTCACGCACCCTAGTTTACAGTTGCACCACTGTTTTAAAAGCTAAATGTAGAGGGAAAAAAAACCAAAATCCACAGGCAACGATGTCTATGTACTACTAGATGGAGCGTTCCAAACAATCGCTCTGTTCCACGCAAGTAGCCACAACTCTTTCACATTCACTGTGAAACTTGTGCAGTTACTACTCATAACATTTAATTATTTACTAAATATTGAGATTATTTAAGCGTAGCGTCAATATTTAGTAATAATTAAATGTTCTGAGTAGTAACTGCACAAGTTTCATTGTGAATGTAAAATAGTTGTGGCTACTTGCGTGGAACAGAGCGATTGTTTGGAACGCTCCGTCTAGTAGTACATAGAGATCGTTGTCCACCGGTATTCTTTCTGTCGTCCTATCATAACAACCCTAACAGCAAAAAGCACTATGTGGAGAAAAACTGAAGTAAACTTTTTGTTTTGTCATTGCTACCAACCATCTAACGTTCTTTTACTAAAGGTAGGAATTTATTATAATACTTTTACAATATACGAACAGCTATAAGTCCACTATCCTTTGTTTCCTCCGATATCAAATTCGGATGCAAATACATTACTGCAATGCAAATGCAATCCGATCTAACATATGGATGAAATAAACATAGTGGTTTCAAACTTATTCATATTTGTTATACAATGTTTTTATAGTAATTGCTGTAAGTGGCTGTAAAATTAATAACGCACTCGCTGCAAAGTGTGAATTAGGTACCTACGTAAATCTTCATCAGCGTTCGTGTTTTGTATGTCAGAAGAGCAATATGCGTTAAATGTATCTATGATAATAAAAAAACTCTCTCATTCTAAGTTTTACTTTGTCGTTATTGGATATGGTGCTAAAACTGGTAACTGTAACTGTTCGTGGAGCATTGGCGTAGCTACCGGAGGGCTAGACAGGGTAGTGCCTACAAACAATAAATTGAAGTAGTGGAAATGTCTCCCACATTCGGAATATAAATAAACTAGATTCGTGGAACGCGACTTCAATAATGGCAACTTATTTGGAAAGATACAGGGGCATTCCCAACAAGTCTCGAACGTCTTTTTTTTAAACTTGCGGGGAACTCCCCTGTATTCTTACTTCTTAGTAGTGATGTGCCGGATATCCGTATTCGTATCCTCGGATATACATTTTTAACTATCCGGCACATCACTAATTCTTAGGCTCGTTTCACACTCGCGCCGTCGAACAGCGCGTTTCAACACCACGCGCTTGACGCAAGGCGGACCTATGAGAAACGGGGCGCGCTTCAACAGCGCGACTATAAAACGCTACTAGTGACTTTATAGCGCGCGAGTCTATTGAATTTACAAGCGCGCGCGTCTGACGGCGCCACTCGACGACGCGACTGTGAAACCAGCCTTATATTGCACGTCGCGAAGCGGTGCCACTTATAGTACGACGAATACGGAACAAACGATTTTAAATAGTTTAATGGGGGCTATAGTTTATCTTTGCCCAGGGCCTTTAGTTACCTAGCTACGCCACTGGCGTGGAGTGTAGGTCTATGCTTATTACGTTTTCGCAGTGTTAGAACGCGCGACTATACCACTAAAACTAACTACAATATACTATTTTGCTTATAGTATGTGACCACATTGTTATAGTATTTTGTAAAGAGAAATTAACGTAATTCCAGAACGACGGCGCTCGCGGGACCGAGACAGTGGTGAAATTAGATTCAATTTTACTTTGCAAAGCAATGACAACAATATTACTAAAGCCACGGGGTGCATCTAGAATCTCAAAGTTGGGGTAAGGCTTCATCCTTAACTTCCAGTTCACTTTTTACACTAAAAATGGAAAGGTAAGTATAACGCTAAAAGATTTTAGAGCGAAGATTTTTTACGATTTTAACATTCTCTTTCTTTGCCAGAGTGCAGTGCTCAAAATACTTTTGTGCTTCAAACTCCACATTTGCGCACTGTGAGGCGTTGGTACACTGAATTTATTCTTGGTCGCATTACTCCCAATGATGAGATTCGTGAAGGCCGTCCGTCAAACGCGCTCACAGAGGAAATGTGGCTTCTGTCACGCAATACATTGAAGAAAACCTACGAATAGCCTACGACGAAATTCAAGGGCATTTAGAAGTCGGTTTGCAGGACAAAAGATTTTGCAAGCATTGTTTCCGATGGATTCCTTATCCACTCACATCAGATCAGAACAGAGTTAACTGGTGCATAGAAATGTTGTTGATGTTGGTCATCTTGAGACTAAACGTGGATTTATTGTTACGATCCAAAAAATAGTCGGTTACATCAAGAAAATTGCAACAAACCAGAAGCTGCTGCTCCGTATTAGCTAATTGTAGAATATATGAAGAAAATAAATGTTTTTTTCTCTTCTAAAACGGGTCATGTCTGTATTGTACCCCTAGAAGAACAGTTAAGGCTGAGTGGTACAACAATTTGTCTGCAAGTGTTCTCGAAAAAAGTTCGCAAGGAACGATTGGCAATTCGTATTCTCTTGCATCATGAATTCATTACAATGATTCTTCTTACAGTGCTTGAGAGAGATAATAAGACAAAGAAATTGTTGTGTTTTAAAAAATCGGAGTCCTTGACCTGCTCACAGCCCAGAATTCGCACAATAATAAAATATAATAACAGTTTTTATTTCGGAAAGCAATGATCCATAAATTGTTAGTATTCAACTTAAAACTATGTTAATGCCAAAATTAAAAAATTGTTAATATTAGTCATATGGGTGTGCGCACGTGCAAGTGACCACACCTCCTGATATACGGACAGTCTAGCCTGCCCGCCACCAGTTGCAGTATGCTGTTGGGGCTGGCGCGCGCGCGGCGCACCAGGGACGCGGCGCGCTTGCGCTGCGTCGCGTAGAAACAGTCCACGCGCGCATCTGCGAACATCCCTGATGCGCTACAGTAGCGCGGCAGCCCCATCAGCACCCGGAACACATTATTACACTGGACGCGGAGGGCTCCGTACGATTTTTGAGTATAATTTACAATGCGACTCCTTTTATTCCTGCAAATCAAAAATTTGATGAGCAGTCTATCATTTACAGAACCAGGCGAGGCTGTGATGACATTCAACTAACATGTCGATAAAATGCCAGCCTCTAGATTTAAAAATGGTTTAAGCTAATAGAATACTTTGAAGAGCAATAAATATGTTTCGTTATGAATAGTTTTATTTATGACTTTCAATATAAATGGTCATCGTATTGCTGTACAGGAATTGATCGGAAACAAAACAGCACGAATATGTAATCAGATTCTGAATAAACTTTGTATTGAACAGTAATATTTGTCCACGTGGGATTGAAGTCGGGTCCACATGGACAGTATGCAAACAAACATCGTACTGACTGCATGATGTGGAATTTTTAAAATTATATTCTATCTACATCCACTAAGACCCTTTGTGTTCCTTTTCCCTTTCTATAATGTAGGCAAAGCATTGGAAGGCTTATAATCCAGATAAGAATTTAATTAAAAGTTTAGTTAGACGAGCCTTTGGACTACAGAGTTTGAATTAGATTTTTATCATCAATAATAATAATAAATTATATAATTATAATACAGAAGTATCGTTGAAGCGCCTTTGATGAAAACTTATTAAAAATCTAATATTGATTACAAGCAGACTTCATAAAACCAGGAAGCTGAGAGTTGAGGAGCTGAGTTTCTTCTGCACAGCGCTAACACCTACAGGATATACCATGAAGTAAAATAAATCAAGAAGGTAAATACTTTGAAGTGACTTATGAGGCGCGAAAATTATTTTCCTTCATGGTAGGTATGACCTTTAGGAAGCGGTAGTCGCAAAAAATTTACGGGTACAATTAATGATTTTGACTTTGTCTTAATCCTAGTAGAGGATTAGACAAGTGTATATGTAATATGTAATATTTATTTATTTACTATGCCTAAAACTTAAAATATAAATTCTATACACAACTATACTATTTATAGTCCGGAATAGTCAAGAGAAAATATTTTACAGGCAAAATTGAGTTCTGGCGAAGATTAGACGAGTCAGTTCATGTCAATATTGTAGCTATTAACAATAATGAGGTGGGTCAAACAGATGTGCCCTGCCCACTACCACTTCAGATAATCCTTTCGGCTATGTCGGTCACCTTCGTTCTTCGTCGGATGTCTTCATTCCTTCGAGCATAGCCCTCTCCATAGCTCGTTGAGCGACTTGGAACATGTGGATCAGGCCCACCGTCAGTGTCCACGTTTCCGCGCCGTAGATTATGACAGGAAGGACGCACTGATTAAATAAAAAAAATCATTTATTAATTTCTCTAAAAAATATACGTATGTATAATCTCCGCCAAACTGTATAATACAGTTTATTGGCATCTCTCTAAATTTATACACACCTTCTTTCACCATAGTAGTTGCAGACTCTAGGCACACAAAACAGTTTCGTATTTAAACCGTATAGAATGGGCGAAACTCAAATATATAATATATATAAAATATTGTTAGTATTTAGCAATTTAATTTTCTTAGTATGAATAAAATCACATAGACAGTTAATAAAAAGCGTATTTACATAGGATAATAAGGATTTAACATTAGTAGGGCGAGGGATCTTTCGAGGGAGCACATCATACAGAGATAATCTTAGATTGGGACAGTTAAAAAATATATGGCCCATTGTCCCTTCATCGAACCCACATTCACACCTGGAGCGGTCTCTGATCCTGAGCTAAATGATATAATTAATATCATAAAAATAAACTCAATAAAACTCAATTCACCGCAACAAGGATAAAGCTTCTAAATACCCCGGATTAAAGTTATTGTGTTCGCCTCGGACATCGTAATACGAGTCGAAAGTTTCAATTTCCACCGATATTAGAGTTTAAAGGAAATAATGTGGTTTCCGTTTAGTTCAGTTTCCAGCTACATTCAGTAAAACAAAATTGTATTAATAAAATATTATAATGTACTTTATTTGATATACAGGCGTCTTTTCTGGGAGTATTATATTATCCCAAATGTAAACATACTTAATCATATATTTCATTCCAAATCAATAGTTAATAGGCATTTGCGTCTCTAAAACAAAATAAATAATAGATGGTGTTCCTAAGTGGACCGCAAAGTTTACATGGTAATACAAACCTGTTTTTGCTGCTGATGACTCTTTCATGTACATGTTACCGAGAAGGAAATAGCGTTGGTTTTGGTATGACTATTGGTTTGGAATGAAATGCACTAAACACGTAATTTATATTAATTAGTCTATTTCTCAGAAGTTGTTATTTCGTGTCTCAGAAGTTAATAAGTAATTCTCACTAAAATTACTTTTATAAAGTTATTATTACAGCACAAAGGTAATATTTCCAGGTAAGTAATTCAATTGATTTCAATCTACGATCACTGAATGAACAACATTAATTCATTTTTCTACTAGCGGTTCAACTTAATAAGATAAATAAGTCTCACCTCTCGTCACCGTCCTTCTCCCACCATTTTCCCCCTTGCTTTAACCCTCTCCCTCTTCATCTCGCTCCTTATCTCCCCCTCCCACTTTTCTTATCAGATTGTCTACCAAGCGGATAACTCGAATAGGTATATCTGGATCCATTGAAAATTCCAGGAATTTAGAGAAAACTTAAAAATATTACAGAACCCACACATTATGTACAACGTGCATTTTATCGACTCTCATGTTATTTCAAAAAGATATTTCATCATAAGCCTATATACGTCCACTGCCTCCCCAGTAGAATGCCGTTTTTGGTGGGCTGTCCATTGGAGGATTTGCCATAATCACTCACACCATAATATACACAGAAGAACGCTGCAGCTCGTCCCTAGATTGCGGGTGGTCCTATTCTAAGCCGAGAACCACACGGCTAGCAAAGAACGAGGTCTACTTGTCAAAAAATCTCATTTGCAGTTAAAGGCGAAGAAAAACGAATAAAATAAAATTAAGTATACAGGTGACCTGCCTACTACCAATTTTATTAATTGGCTCAAAGGCAACCAAAATTTACAGTTACCTCACGTCATCACATCACCCGACTGGCCAAGGCTGCGAGTGTAAACGTATTTGCAAGTCAATGCACAGACCACCACCGGCGCCTACTGTCCTCGAACGTTCCCGCTGTGCCGATGTGCCGTCCATAATGAAATCCGGAACGTACTAGTTAGTGAACACTGTTTGGAGAAGTTCTCAACTGGCTTTAGTTTAATTGGAATAGGAAGCAGATTTAGGAGTAGGTCCTTAGGACATTTGTGAGGGTTTTGTAGGTGTATTAAAACAATATTTATACCGTATTGTATACTGACATTATTTTATTTTGACTATAATTTAGACATTATGTGATTTTATTATGATTTTTGTATGAGATATGTTTTATTATTATATTCAATTGACGATCCCTTTTATGGCTAAGATAGTATATAATTTTATATATTGTTTTGTGGAATATTAGTGAAATAAATAAATCTAATCTATCCAATGACACTTCATACCATATCACGTCGTACAATAACAGGGCCAAAACATGGCACGTTTACTAATTTTCGATATTTATTAAAAATTCAATTATTTTACTTCTACGCATTGGGGTATTATTTTGGCAATTTTAATGACACAATTCGGCATCCTTACAGCTTTGCGATCAAGACACGACTAAGAAAAAGTGTGCTTACATCGCCATTAAGCACACTATTGCCGTTCCGTTAACAGCGCGCCGATGCGATGTCCTTGGTATGAAATGTCATTGTATATACCATTTATATGTACGAGTAACCTTGCATTACCTCCATGTAATTTATTCATTTCAAGAAGGTGTTACCTTTAACTGAAAATTAAAATTTTAAACAGATAAAAGGCTGAAATTACCGACTTCCGAGATATAGATATTGTAAGAACTCCTAATTTTTAATTTTTGCTATGGTTTTTATCGACAAATGATCACCGACACTTATAATTTAGTTTTGTTTCACAGATTTTCAGTTAGTATGATGGGGATTTTTAGACCTGTCTATTAAAAACAAACAATAATGTTCACATTGTATTTACTAGACTAAACTACTTATTAAATAACTCGAACTTGTATCAGTAACACAGTAATATTTATGTAATAATTCTGTGATTAGGAGTGCAATTTAACGATATCTCGGAGGTCGATAATTTTGAGCATTTCATTCCCTTTGACATTTTTATTCATTAGCCGAAGATAATAAATAAATATCACAGGCATTCAACCAATTATCCAGTCCCAAACTAGGCAGAGCCTGTGTTATGGTTACTAGATAACGGATACACATACTTAAATAAATATAACGTCCTATACTCATATATCACTTCATATCATAATGACTGACAGGATCAAAATGACTATAGACTAGTCAGGGTCCAAAAGACAAAACATATGATGAAAATATCTAACCTTGGCTAACGTACACTTTTTTAAGTGTGGTGAGTTCCCACCAATATTTTCACTATAGATCTATTTACTTGTAATAATCAATGAAAAATGTAACGTCCTTCACGGCTAATTACACACGTGTAGTGATTAAGGTACAGCATAAATTATTTAGCTAGTAGAGTTGTAACAACTTCTTTTTGATTACTATTTTCGGACGCATACGCCTTTAAGACCAAAATTCAAAATCGCTCAAATTCAAAATTTAAATGAAAATAAGAAACTAAAACATTATTATTTTCATAGAATCGCAATCAGAATAGGATGGAACTTTGTCGTAATAAGTAAATTTTGAAATTTGAATCTTGGAGTCAAGAAAAAAGTAATAATGATGAATCGTCATTGATGATAAACTAATGATTACACAATCTAATGACCAGTAACACATGAGGTTAACGTGCAGGGAGGGACGCCCCGCCTGCACCGCTGTATTTGAGTATTGCTGTCATTTTATTGAGAACCATTTTATCCCTTCCGATATTGAACGAGTAAATACTATTATATAGACTGGAAAATGTTAACGAGACTATCTTAGTATTCAAGGATTCTTATTGGAATCGAAGAAATAAGCTTTTAGCGGTGGAAAAATCACCTCAGAACTAGTGGAAAACGCACTCTTCAGAGGTTAGTAGGGGTTCATATCTCGGTTAGGATGTTCATCTTTGTCAAAGTTTAAATGTAGAATTTTTTTAATACGTGTAGGTATAATTTCTTTTTCACACTAGTACCTACCTACAATTTATAGTGAAAACTAAAAACAGAATTGACTACATACGAGTAGACAGTGTCACAGCTCTGTTCTGGTCCGAGACATGTTTACAAAAACAATGGGCCCGATTCTCAAGGCACACATTTCAAATTTGACAGCGCTAAAATAGGGTTTCATGTTTATCTTTATAATACTGTGTGACAAGGATAGCAACAGTTTTAGTGCTGTCAAATTTTAACATTGTGCCTTCAGAATCGAGGCCAATGTTTATTTAGTGCAGCTGTTATAATTTTATACATGTACCTATTGATTTCAGGTATATGATATTTGCAGGAGTTTTTTAACTATCCCGTGGGTATCGTCAAGGCTACTAAGGGATTGCACCAAAGACAGGAAGCAGCGGTCTCCTGTTTATATTATGATCATTACTACAATCACCAATCCGCCTACCAAGCGTGGTGATTGTGGCAAATCACTCAATGGACAACCCACTTAAAGTGGCTTTCTATTGGAGAAGCTTATGTTCAGCAGCAGCGTATTTCAGCTGATGATGACGATAAGAAACCCTTTCGGTAAAATATCACTTCAACATTGTTACTTTATGGTAATCTGATAATAAATGAAAAAAAAAAGTGTTATTCGGAAAATACCAATAAGGTCAGTAGTTTTTAGGTGATGCGCGGTCAAACAAACAGGTAAAAAGGCAAAAATTATCATAATGAAACATCATTTATCGTTCCCCAGTTGTTTATTTTTTTTTTGGAAAATATATTCAATGTGCAGACTCGCTGAGTTTAAAGTCGCTTGCCTATCTGGATCTCGTTTGCTCCCACGACCCTCGTCGTGCTCCAGCGTCTCGTATCAGCATTAAAGGTACCTATTGGAAGACTTCCAGACGATACGTCGGGTATACGTTTCATTAAATACGTGTGTTAAGGCTCAGTTTCTTATCTGATCTGTTTCAATGCACCTGGACCTCATGAGAAATATTCTTATTAACGCGAGAACTAATATTAAAGTGATTATGAGGTATTTGCTGCGTTTTTCCACTAATCGTGAGTATTCCGAAGGAAAGAGTCACCCTTTAAGTTTGTCCTAATATAATAGCAATAGAAATATGTTGACTTTTAATAGCAAATAAGCAGGTAAGTAATTATTTTTTATTTGATTATGATTATCACAAATTATCGCAGAACCAACGGCTGTTGAGGCAGACGAGTTCTGGAGTGGAGACCGTGGGTCGGCACAGGCAGGATGGGACGCCCCGCCACAAGATGGGCAGACTACCTAAAGAAGGTGGCACGGAAGCTGCTGGATGCCGAGGTCGGGGACCGGGTATGGTGGCCGTTCATTGGGGATGTCATGTCCAGCAACGGACGACTAAGCGCTAATATGATAATGGGCTCGATTCTGAAGGCACAACGTTAAAATCTGACAGCACTAAAACTGTTGCTATCCTTGTCACACAGTATTATGAAGATAAAGACGAAACCAATTTTAGCGCTGTCAAATTTTAAATTTGTGCCTTCAGAATCGGGTCCATAGAGTAGTTTAGTTTAGATAAGCCATTTTCGAATTATCTGCAGGAGAGACAGACATACAAAAAACGCGATAAAGGTCCCGTTTAGTCAATAATTTTGCTCTACCAGTACAACAAAAATATTTTAAACGTAGCCTTAACAATCAACCGCATCTAGGAAGTCTAAGGAACGTGTTCAATGAACGATATATAAATAAATTGGAGGCAATCTTCTTTACAATTGCATTATTGGCCAATGCAGTATCTTTAAAAATACTAATTTCAATGGCAACTTCGTGATAAGATTTTCTAATCTAGATGTGTGGTGTGGCAACCTTAATTCCATAGAAAGAAACTCAAGTGTTATGTTGTAGTACATAGATACTTCATCATCATCATCATCATGTCAGCCTTTAGACGTCCACTGCTGCTCCTTCCCAAATGAACGCCACCACACCCGGTCCTCCGCCCTCCGCATCCAGCCGCTTCCGGCCACCTTTTTTAGGTCGTCGGTCCATCTGGCGGCGGGCCGTCCCACCCTACGCGTGCCAATCCGTGGTCTCCACTCCAGATACTTAATTACTACTAATTTAATTTTATATCTGACTGTGCTGATACTTGAAATTTGACCAAACAAACGACTTGTATTTGGGTCATGAAAGTATTTTTTTTTATTCTTGGCGCCTTGGCCCAAGCTAGCTATGATTTTTCCTTAATATGCGTTAAATATATACCTTTGCTATTTATTAAAACAATTCTATTACCAATGTACAGGAATCCAGTTTTATTTTACCATAAAATATTAATTTACGATTTTAGGACCACACCTAGTAAGTATAGTGTCTCTCGAAGGTCCAAATAAAAAACCTATATTGATATCATTTCCAATGTAGAGCGCGACGATCTCTACTTTGGCAGTCGGATCACGCGCGGAATAGTGAAACATGCCTACTTTACTTGCGTAAACATCCCCTCATCGAAAAACATTTGCTTTCGCATAGCGTATACTTGCTTTTCTGTTTTGTTACGATGTGGAGCGGAAAACATCTCGACTGTCCATATGATGGGAAGCGGTCACTGTCTCTCATCATTATCAGCTAAAATACGTCTACAGCTGAACGTAAGCCTTCCCAGTAGAATGTCATTTTTGGTGAGCTGGCCACTGGGGGATTTTCAATAATCACCGCGCTTGGCAGGCTATCTCCCATGAAGTCTTGCAACCTTGGTAATCTACGACCAACAACCGAAAGGCATAATTGGTTGAAAAGCCTCATATCATGCCTATATCACTGGCTCTCATTTCCCTACAATTTGGAACACAGCAAAATATGCAATACTGCTAAGCGATAGAAAAAATTAGGAGTGTTAGGTACGGACCAAACAGACTGCTACCCCCTTTATATTAGACTTTGGAGCATTGAGTCAGGGTTTAGTGAATATTCGTATGGGAACCAACGATCTCTATGTACTACTAGATGGAGCGTTCCAAACAATCGCTCAGTTCCACGCAAGTAGCCACAACTCTATCATATTCACTTTGAAAGCTGTGCAGTTACTACTCAGAACATTTAATTATTTACTAAATATTGATATTATTTAACCGTAACGTCAATATTTAGTAATAATTAAATGTTCTGCGTAGTAACTGCACAAGTTTTATTGTGAATGTGAAAGAGTTGTGGCTACTTGCGTGGAACAGAGCTAATGTTTGGAATGCTCCATCTAGTAGTACATAGATATCGTTGATGGGAACCAAATATGTTCTTAGAGACGCCAGAATACCGACACGACCTAACATGTTCAGAATATGACCAACCCCGAATCTTACTGCTTATTGGGTAAGATCCATATGAATATTCTGGGATTTATTCCGAAAATCACTTAAAATTTGTTGATCATTTGTTTGTTATTCATGGACATTCCAATCACAATAATATGAAATTATCTTTTTTTAAGTGAATATAATATACTTTTTGATTATTAACTACTAAGTGTCCCGGGGGTTTTATTAGAACAGTTAATAAATCCCATGAAAAGGAAGTCCGCGTCATATATTCATCGTCAGGCCATAAATGTAACCTAATTCCTGCTAATAAGAAACCCATGAGTATAAAATCTGGCTAGCTGTACCCGAAGCAAAAATAGGCTTTAAGAAAAGGGTATAAGATGTTATCAATCTGAACTTGTCACTTGATATAGAAAATACGACTGTGAAGGGCGTCGCATATATAGACCCTCAGAACAACGTTCAAAGTCGAACTAGCTTAGTGATACTGATTTCAAATTCATCCCTATTTTAACCGTTTTCAACCCAACAGGGTTTCAGGACGGAATCGGCGGGAGACAATGCCTGACCCTTCCATTATGTAAACATATACCATTAGATATTATGTGCCGGTTAGTTTCGATGGAACGTGGAACACGATCCGGTTCGTCCGGCTTCAAATCCGGATCAAAACCGGACCGCTACCCTCGGGTCATTATCATGACTTTGTAATATAGTCGTAATGTGTCATGTAAGGCCCATAAATATTTCATCGAAGTTCTGTATTGAATATTTAATGCTAAGCTATATATTTAAATTTTGTTTATATTAATAACATACATAATACGCCTTGGTCCCAAACTGGTAGGCAGAGACGATGTATCGCCGCTTTGCGCGATTCTGACATACTTCACTCGCCTCACATATATCAACCTTTTCATGCACCTCCTTTTATTCTTCTCACTGCAGACCCCAGCCTTTTTGAGGACGTCACCAATTTGATCCTTGAACGTCCTCCTAGGACGATCTCTAGCCGTAATTCCTTCCACATTCGCGCTCTAAATTTCTGTTGTCCTCTTCTTTCACTCATACGCTTTAAATGTCCAAACCAACGCAACATGCGTTCTCTACCTCGCGTATCACTGTATTCCTCACTCTATTACATAACTTCACTCATACTAAATTCATGTTAAATAAGTATTTTTATTTATAATAACTTCAAATATGATAGATAGACTGACAATAATAAGGAAAATATTTACCAAAAATATATCAAGAACGAAGAAATAAACGATACAAATGTAACGTAATGGAATTATTCGTCTTACTTTTCTTTCAACGAATGTCGTAAAATGATTTTGAATAATTGCCAGCCTAATGCTTTTATTCTATTTTATGATGAAAATATTTATCGTTATCGCAGCTTCCAGACGAAAATTATATTTAGACGTCTCCATTTAAAAAAAACAACGAAAAGTATTACTATTAAAACCATTTTTGTTGAAACATTATTGACGACCTCCGTGGCGAAACGGGTAGCTCTCGCACTGCCACGCCGGAGGTTGCGGGTTCGAATCCCGCTAGGGGCAAATGTTCGTATGATGAATATGAATGTTTGTACCCAAGTCTTGGATGT
Source organism: Esperia sulphurella (assembly GCA_947086405.1). Taxonomy (NCBI): domain Eukaryota; kingdom Metazoa; phylum Arthropoda; class Insecta; order Lepidoptera; family Oecophoridae; genus Esperia; species Esperia sulphurella. The sequence continues at coordinate 3,477,026 of OX352261.1, forward strand.
TTATATATTTATTTAAGTACGTCTATCCGTTATCTAGTAACCATACCACAGGCTCTGCCTAGTTTGGGACTGGATAATTCGTGTGAATGTTTGACATATTTATTATTAAACAACGATTTGGCATTTAACACAAAAATTAATGAAAGTCGCCATGTGGTTCCCAGCTTAGAATTGGGTTACCCTAAATCTTTCCATTGGTGTTGTCAAGGCGACTAAGGAATTGCACTAATGACGGGCAAGCGTTCTCCTTTACTGCGATCACCAATCCGCCTGCCGAGCGTGGTGATTATGGCAATTCCCACAATGGACAGTCCACCAAAAGTGGCATTCTATTGGGAAGAATGTCATATTCAGCAGTGAACTATTTTTTGGCTAATGATGAATAAAAGTCGATCGTGATGTTAATAAAGTTGATGACACTGAAAGTATGTTTTCTAAAATACTCTTTTAGTAGCTCGGATATATTAGTAATGTTTTGAATATTAAACAAAGTGAGTAGATTGTAATTAAAGTTCCAATTCGAGAAATCCTGCCGAGAACTGACTAAATTTACACGGCTCTCGAATGTAGGTTACCATCGATCGCTGTATTATTTACAGACGGGTGTCATCGCCACGTATTTTCAACGTTGCAGCGTGCTGATTTAAAGGCTGTATTTGATAAAATAGGTACGTAGGTATTTTGTTATTCAATTGTATTCAAAAATAAGTAACCGGTACAAATTTTGTGATGCCTATTTAGAGTAATTTCACAATGTTTAAAGACTCTTTTATCAGTACCTGTCATTACTTACGACGAGGAAACTGACGCCACCGTCAGTGTCCACGCTTCTTCGTCGTAAGTCATGATAGGCCCACGCCTGATCCACAAGTTTCAGGTCGCTTACCGAGCTATTGAGAGCGCTAGAAGGATGATTCGTAATGAGGAGATCTGACGAAGAGCGAAGGTAACTGACATAGCCGAAAAAATTAGCAACCTGAACTGGCAGTGGGCAGGACACATTTATCGCAGAATCGACGGCTGTTGGGGTCAGATGAGATCTTCAGTGGAGACGGCGGATTGGCACTCGCAGGGTGGTAGGGAAGCCCGGCCGCCAGATGGACCGACGACCTAAAGAAGGTGCCCCGAATGCGGAGGGCGGTGGACCGGGTCTAGAGGTGTTCATTGGGAAAAGCCTATGTCCAGCAGTGGACGTCTAAATGCTGATATGATAATTATGGTGACGATGTATTAAAAAAATACAGATATTTCGACTTCATTGCTCCTTTGTTATCGTTTGTCATTTGTTGACATTGAAGGAAAACGCCGAAGGAAGATGCCTTAATTATGCCTTTCCTTTAATCGGATCCACATATAAAAATTGCGGCTAACTATTGTGACTTTAACTCAAAGACATGTGTAGATAAGAAGATTACCCTTCTTGACTCGAGCAGCTCGGGTAAAACACTGCCACCAATTCTTCCCTCATTTAAAGAGTAGATAGGAGCAGACAGCGTAATACATCGTGACCTTACACGGACATAAGGAACTCTGAACTGTGACACATTTTGTCCCGGCTAGGTCCATTTATCTTAACGTCCCGAAACTACGGGGCTAGCGGGACAGTTCGTGTCTCGCCAAATTGAATTGTGAATTGTGAAAGTTTTATCAGACGCTGCAAGGATAATGTTTACGTATCATTGTACATTTTTCTCTCTGGTGCAGATATGTACATTGTGATATAAAATTGGACTTTCGGCAACGAGAATTCGTTGAACAATACCAAACCTTTAAACTTACTAGGACGCAATTAGGTTACAAATGGTTACAATAGTTGGTAGTGCACCTATTTGCGAAGCTTGAGGTCGCGGGTTCGAACCCCTCCCAGGGTATTTGTGTTAATAGCATTTGTGTTTGCCTTGTGTCTGGGTGTAATGTATCTAAGCATGTGTGTACATGTGTGTGCTTGCCATGTGGTTTCCGCTAGAGTAGAATAGGACCACTCCAACTCTTCCCTGTAATATATACTTTTGTTTTGATATAAAAATAAGTGGGTTGGGGAGGCCCCGCGCCGGGTTGGGGAGGCCTGGTTGATGTTTTATAATGTATTCCCTTAGTCGCCTTGTACGACATCCACGGGAAGAGTTGAAGTGGTCCTATTCTACTCTACCGGAAACCACACGGCAACAATAATAACTAGGACGTTTTCCGTGTATACGTAATGTCGGTCAGTATTAACTCTCATGAGTAAACATTATTAATTATTATATATAGATTGTAATTATTTAATGATTAATACATATTATACATCATCAACATGTAAGTCTTTATTTCCTCCGACGTTGGTACCTTAACATTGGTGACCCGGACGTGATTCAACAAAGACGAAGATAACCAATTACAACACGTATATTGATAGTTATATAGAGTTTAAAATTGGGTGGTAGTCGAATACCCTGATGATGGAAATTTGATTTGCTAAGATCTTTGAGCCATTTCTAACCTGGCTATCGCTGTGTAGATGCTTGCCACAGGAGACCACCAAATAAGGCTTCCGGGGCCAATGGAGGTTGGAGACCGGCAAATCTCAACCCCGGTTTGGAAACGGATTTGAAATTTGACTGAGTTAGCTGACATACACCGATGACAGAATGGCATTGATTTCCGCCAACAATATCTTGTATTTAAATAAATCACACATGTGAAATTATTGCACGCTGTTGTGAATTGCAAAGCCTGAGCGTCAGATGGAATACTAAACTTAGCTTACGACTTCGCTTGCGTTATTACATTAAACTTTTATAAGAATTAGTTGTATGCTTTCATATAATCGCTCTTACTGCCTTGTCTCACACCCCGTAAGGTTGGCTCGAAGATGTCTTTTATAGATAAGCTCGCCTTTGTACACAATATTTATTACTGTATTACTGTACACCGTGGAGATAACTTGCAAGGAGAAAAGAAGAAGGAAATCTAAGGCATTGTGGCTGAGATATCGCAGTTTTAGTTCGGAATTTTTATTTCATACAAAAACAAATATTGAACGTTTCTTTTCCATATACATTTTTATGTATCTAACTTGTTACTGGTTAATCCACTGTAAATACACTTGAAATAGCAATAAAAAAGAGTAGCGAGACAATAAATTATTATACAAAACAACTACCTAAATCCAGCCAAAGGACGGAGAGGGCTTTATCCCCTCAATGTGATTCCGAGTAACCGAGTTAAACCGAATATTTACGGAAACCCACTCCATATAAGCGGGAAATTGTGCTGTGATTTCACGCTTGATGAAAAAATATTCTTTCATATTTTTACCTTCTGTTTTGTTTTTGTTTGTGACTCTATGAATGAACATGGAAGTAATACCCTAACAGGAATGTGCACTCCGCTCAGGTGAACTCATACTAAAACACAAGCGAAATAATTCTTTTTATGAATGCAGTGAGGCTTACAGAATGCACAAATGGTATTGAGAAAAACACGAGTATCGGAGTATCATAATCATCATCAGGTTATTTTGGTCTCCACTGCAGGAGAACAACCCTCTCTCATCTGCCGGAGACAGACGGAGGATTTGGTCTACACTCCCCGCGCTGGCCAGACGGGTTGGGGAGGCCTGATTGATGTTTTATAATCGGAGTATCGCATCTAGTAAATTGTGTTCCTTCTTAACTTACAAGCTACTAACATTGTTATAGTGTTTATATTTATTTACTAGCTGTTATGGCCGACATAACAATTGAGCTAGCTTTTACAAATGGTTGTCATTTAATAGATTTTGAAAACCAATGTCAAATTCAAATGTAGCGCCCACATAACCTCGAAAATGATACCTATACTTCGTCGGACCTCTTCCGCGTAGATTTCGATATTTACACATCTTCACTGCTTTTAACGATTAATTTGTTTTCCGTAAGAATGCGATCTAACCCATAATCATCAGTCGAAATACGTCAACTGCTGAATATAAGCCTCCACAATAGAATATCACTCTTATATGTATTTATATTTTTTCTTCGGTAACTTCTTTCGAAGAAGTTCTTTTTAATAGTACCGTTTATTATTGGCTTTTTCATGTATTTCTTCATACCTGGCACCGGCAGAATCACAGATTTTTTTAATACTGTGCCTAAAATTGGACTCAGTTCGCGAAATGTCAATGCGGTAAACTTTATTTCACAGCCTATGTAAAACTCCAATTTAACGTCCCCTAAACCCCGAAAATGACACCCAGTTTAAAACGACACTCGTAAATTGGTTCTGCGACACGTGTGGCCTGCCCACTACCAGTTCAGCTTAGTAATCGCTATATCGGTGACATTAAGTTTTTCGTTGTCGTCGTCGTTCAACAACTATTAACTAACAATAATTAGATTTTAAAAGATGTGTTTCTAAAAGTTTATTGCGCCGTTCCTTAAAATTCTTCACAGCGCTAACACATAGGATGCTTCCTATGTGTTAGCGCTGTGAAGAATTTTAAGGAACGGCGCAATAAACTTTACTTTACTTAATTAAGCTACCTTGCTGTAGCTTTATCAAAATATCTTCAGTGATTTCAGGGTCAGGGTGGTTCCAAGCTATAAGTGTACCATCTATCGTCTCGGGAAATCAGTTTATACGAGAAATTGTAATATTTTTCACGAGTTTCAGAAGGTCGCTATTACAAAAATGTGTACTTATACGAGTATCATATTTTTAGAATCCACAAGTCTTAAAATAATGCCTGAATACAGTTTTTTAAATCAATATAAAAATGAACTTTTTACTGTTTTATATGTATCTATATATATATTACACAATAGTTATTTAACACAACCTAAATACAAAAAGTAGTTAAAATAACATCTGCTAGATAGCCAGGATAATAACTATATTTTATAAATCTGAAATGTACCTTAGTTATATGTTTGAATATGTTATAACCTGTAAAAGTACATAACTTTGTTGCGAACTCGTCTTCTACAGATAAACCTAAATTTTGGTTTCGTTAGAAGACTAGAAAATACTTGAACACATAAAAAAAATCTATAGTGTTTTATTCATTGCGTTACAGGATCAATTCGGCACTGTAAGCAACAGTTTTAAAATGTAACATAAATTAATTTCAAGATATATAGAAATATATATGAGTATATTATTGATTTGGCGCAGTGCGGGAATGGATGTCTCGCTCGGATCGTTTTCATAGAAAAGTGTTCATTCCGTTAGGGTATTACTTCCATAAATGTGAATATCAAACTTCTAAATTTTACGTCAACTTGACAAGGCTATTGACGTTTGGTTTCAATAAATCAATACACTTAAATGAAATGAAATGTTTATTGAAATTTGACATTGACAGAGAATTGATGGTAATGCAAACATTGTCGGAAATTAAATGCGACCTAAATATAACCACTTCCCGTTTATACACAGCTTATATGCTTTCGCATCGAGTAGTTGGGTCCAAAAGTTTGCCGCCATATTGAGTTGGATCGCCCCGCCGCCGCCGCCGCCAGATGGACCGACGACCTGAAGAAGGTGGCCGGAAGCGGCTGGATGCGGAGTGTGATGGTGTTCATTGGGAAGGCCTATGTCCAGCAGTGGACGTGTAAGGGCTGATATAATGATGATGATATTGAGTTTACTAAATTACTAGCAAGGTAGGTTTCTGTCAGGAATTATTAATATAACACTAATTATTTATTAATAATCGAATTTTCCGTTTGACGTGTGGTTTCCGGTAGAGTAGAATAGGACCACTGAAACTCTTCCCATGGATGTCGTACAAGGCGACTAAGGGAATACATTATAAACCATCAATCAGGCCTCCCCAACCCGTCTGGCGCCTCCCCAACCCGTCTGGCCAGCGCGGGGAGTGTAGGCCAAATCCTCCATCTGTCTCCGGCAGATGAGAGAGGGTTGTGCTCCTGCAGTGGAGACAAAAGTAACCTGATGATGAGTTGTTGAAGTTTACCAGCGACATTCTATACAGGTTGTACAAATAAATAGAGCCTATATTTGCTGTCTAGTCCTGTAGCTGCTTCACTTGTGGAACGAAACCTTCCTGCTGTGTAAAGTAATTGAAGCAAACAATATTCTTATCTTCTGTGACTGCTTTGTACTTCTCTTTGTCTGCTGTAACTTCTCTCAATTTACTACGTTCTACAGTTCTATTTTGTATCACTTTCCGGCATAACAAGCTACATGTGCTACGGCGTAGCATGTTATTACAACAAATATGAAGCAGTAAGTATAATGTCAATATATCACTCAAATAACAATAAACATAATTTTAATATATAAAAAATAATAATTATATTTTGTGTTATTTGACAATCTTTACCGCAGTTTAATTTTATAATATAGAAACTGGTCGCTCTTTGCCATTTATTTCCAAAAGCGTTTTAACGCTAGCCATGTGTAAAATAAATATAAACTAAAATGTAAACAAAATAATTTCGACTTAGCCTAAGAGTTCTCAATGTCCAAAAGTGTTGAAATAAATGAGTATGAATAATATTTTCAAACATACATTTGTCTATATAATATAAATCTAACATGTCTAATAATAATAATGTTTTTATTAAAGGCATAAAAACCCATAAAATACACAATACAAAATACAAAATACAATACAAAAATTAAATAATTAAAATATTAAATAAAATAAAATGCCTACCAAAAGCGGTAGGTGGTCATTACGTCACTAATAATCATAAACCATGATTTTCTCCTGTGCTATGGAAATTACATAAGGACTGACGTACTCAAATATAAGATCCAGAGCGAGATCAAATTATACAAAGTTGTCTGTCCCCAACAGGAATCGAAACCACGACGTTTTTCGCTTGAGTCCAAAGGCCAAGCGACTAAGCCAAAAACTCGTAAGAATAAAAAAAAAACACATCAGAAATCCAAATCACGATAAGTCCTAAAACAACATCCCTACAATCCCCACATTTATGAAACTCAACGTGTTTCCGTCTGTCTGTCCGTTATGAGCTTATAACTCGAGAACCACTTAGCCTATTGACCTTGTGTACTACTTATTATATTTATGTTATGCTTATGTATACCTGCCATCAGACTTTGTGGCAATGAGCTACTTTCTTTCTTTTTTTCTATGGCCATGTTTTAGTATATATTTTGTCACTTTAGGTAACATAATAAGGATTAAGGAGTAAAATAATTCTGCAGTCCACGCGAGCGGAGTCGCTGGCACATCTAGGTATTGAAGTGCCCTTTTATTATAAAAATATGTATATTGTAAACTTCATTCTAACCACTTGCAAATAATAACAACTTTTCGAGATCGTCCGGCCACGTGGCGAAATATCGAGCACTCAACGAAATATTGAAGCACTCTCAGATACTAACCCTCATTATTGAGGATCGTGATTGTATTACGCAACGAACACACAGATCGACGTCTTGGCAGACTTAATGAGGTGGTACGCCATTGCCTTTCCCATTTCACACATCTGGGTAGCTCAGAGACAGTAAACAAAACATAGTTCTGTTTATTTGGCGTAAGATGTGGCAGTTTCCTTCACCGCGGAGCCAATCAAATACGCCGTAGTTGTCTGTCTGTCAGAGACTCTCTTGCTAATGATTTTAGTGAAACAACTAGGAAAAGTATTAAGTATATTTGGTTTTCTTACATTATTATCAGACATAGAAATTCTCGGGGCAAGAATAAACGTCACATAGGGATTGAATGATATAATTTATCGACTTTTGAAAGTATTGAAGTGACTTTAATGCTATATGCATCATCATTATTATATCAGTCCTTAGACGTTCCCCTCAGGAGCGATCGGTCTACTTTCCCCATCGGTCTACTGGTCCAAATGGTCAACTTTCCTTTTCGGTCCACTTTTCCCATCGGTCCACTTTCCCCATCGGTCCACTTTACACATCGGTTTACTCGTCTAAACAGTCCAATATAAGGTAAATTGGCAGTCCCTAAGTTGGTTTAAAGCTCAAACGCTTCGGAGGGGAAAGTTTAGGCTTCAGACTTCTCATTGAGAACTCTTGAGATTTTTCAGCCAACACTGTTAGACTGCTTTCCCCAATGAACGCCACCTCACCCGGTCCTCCGCCCTCCGCATCCAGCCGTTTCCTGCCACCTGCCATCTGGTCCATTTGCCGGCGGGGTGTCGCACCCTGCGCATGCCCATGGTCTCCACGCCCACACCCACTTCAAACAATTTTTAAGTTCTACTCAAATATCGTCAGGAAATCACTAGGAAAATTTCATTTGTAATACTAAAACTTCCATGTCGGATGATCATATTATTTACATGGAAATTGTAAATCAGAGATATAGATGGGGGAAAGGGCAGAGGGTGAGTGGTGAGGTTAGGTAAGGGAGGCGAAGATAGGAGCTGTGAGGCAGAGTTGGCATGATTAAATCACAAACAAATTACTTTTTTAATAAAAATCAATGATTTAAATAAGTATCTTTAATATACGTCTTAGATAGAATTAAACCTAAAAATTAAGTTAGGTTTAGGTAAGCCATTTTCTAAATTAGATGTTTATTCGCCGGAGGCACAGAATTATAAGTAATCATAATCACAACTATAATGACGTCACGTAGTAGGCCTTTTGAATAATGACAATCTGATAGTGCTCCTAGGGCGTGGTAATCGGAACAGTAGGTATTATAAAACACGAAACAACTTAATGACTGCCATACTGCTTTTATGGTCACAGGTAGTAGTAATTAAGCAAGGGTACATTTTGTGGTAATGACGTGCGGAAGGTGTAAAATTAAAAGTTTTCGTTAATAACTAATCACTGGGTGTGTATGTAAATAAAGTTACCCACTTATTAGATTTAGAATCACGAGTTTAACACATTCGTGGACATAGACCACGTGATGTGGTACTAGACGACGAAATAAGACGTCCAGAGACGGTAGTAGCCACCGGTACAACGTCTATTGACGTACTGTCCACGAACATGTTAATCAGATATTATATAATATGTTCCACGTTAAGTTTGCAAAGAAAACTGAGTAGTGTTAGTAAAATAAAGACATTTAAACTTAAATAAATAGTAGATAATGCCAGTAGTCGAAAAAATAGTTTTTTTTTCCTGAATTTACGAGTAGATGGCCACCGTTTTTGATAAAAGCCAATTTCGCGGACATACTAAACTTCCATTTCATCCCACAATTTAATAGTTATTGATATATATGTGCATGTAGAGTCCAATTTTGAGAATTCTGGTTGGTTCACAAAAAATCATAAACTAAACATTAATTCTCGTCACAAGTATCGAAAACTTCAAGTGATATTATAAAAGGCCCGCGAAATTTATGTTTCATCGCGTGCTTAAATAAATAAATTCAGGGAAATTTTTTAAAAAAATCCAGTAATTACTCGCAACATCTAGTGTTACACGACATCTAGTGTTAATAGACAAAAGTAAACTTGACATACAATTTACATACAGACACTTTAACATTCATGATAATGGATTATTAGTTTCAATTCTGAATTATTAATTGTTTTTGACATTGACTAAATGAATGAAAACATTTATTGTGTCTTCCAGGTTCGTTTAATAGATAATAACTATGTTATGAAATGTTGAAATTGACGATTCTAAGCATACTTACTATATGCATCTATGCAAAATTTTATAAAATTAAAATTTCTCCATATGTAAGCGGCCACCCTAAACAACAAAAAAAGACATTATTAGTTATGAGTTATGGGTCCGGAATTTTCATAGCGGAAAGTAAAATGCCTAAGTATTGAACGTAAGTGAAAGTAAGTATCTATCAACTTTGTTATTAATTAATTACGTACTAGAAAAAATATTATTATTGTTTTTTTATAAGGAAATAAAAGAAACTTTAATTAATACCGAGTTAAATTTTGAAGATGATAATGACAAAGCTACGTTAAGTTAAATTGTAAATTAGTTTTTTTTAGACTTAAATTGTCTAAATATTTTTTTTCCTATAGAAAAGATTTTTCATGTTCCAAGTTAACGTTAATATATTTTTTGTCGTTTTGTATCATTACTTAGTAGGGTGACCACATCGATATTTTCGAAAGTCGATATACTACTTGCCGTGTGGTTTCCGGTAGAGTAGAATAGGACCACTCCAACTCTTCCCGTGGATGTCGTACAAGGCGACTAAGGGAATACATTATAAAACATCAATCAGGCCTCCCCAACCCGTCTGGCCAGCGCGGGGAGTGTAGGCCAAATCCTCCGTCTGTCTCCGGCAGATGAGAGAGGGTTGTGCTCCTGCAGTGGAGACAAAAATAACCTGATTATGATGATGATGATGATATACTACAACTTTCATAGTAATAATACCTGTCCAGTTGTCCGCCTCATTGCTCAAGTGACTTGGTCATTGGACTGGAGCGCCAGAGGTCGCGGATTCGATTCCCACTGGTGACAGACAACTTTGTACAAGTTGGTCCCGGTCTGGATTTATTATATTTGTGAATTGTCCTAACCTTGTTTAATTCCCATATCACAGGATAAAATCATAGTTTGGGAGTGCACAAGTATTTTCGCTATGGAAATTCCGGACCTTGGAGATGACAATCTGAAGGGAAAAATTAATTACACGGGTTTGATAACTGTAGCAGAGTTGCGTAGCTATACAACGACGAACTGAGTCAAGAGTTAAGCAAACACAAGCGAATGCTGTTGTAAACATGTTGTAAACTTTACACTCCTCGTTCAGAGCCCCCTACATTGTTGTTTACAAATGTCTCTCTTATCGTGGCTGCCATATTAATTTATGGTACTGCATTTTGTTTGAGTCTGGGTTTATAATGACCGCGTTTTTAACTTGTATTTTTAATGTTCCGTAACGACTAGGTAATACAGATGTTATAAAAGAACGATCGGGAATTTATTGTTCCACTTAAGTCTGGCTATTTTTTTTCCACTCAACGAGTTATATACAATACTTACATACTTATCTTATATATCCGAAACATATTAAAAATATATGTTCTTATTATTTTAACAGTTTAACGTCAAAGTGTATCCATGTGGTTCCCGGCTTATAATAGAGCCACCCTCAATATGCGACTTGTACCAGAGATGGGCAGCAGAGTTCTCCTGTGTATATTAAGATCATTAGTGCGATCATCGATCCGCCTGTCAAGAGTGGTGATTATGGTAAATCCCCCATTGGACAGCCTACCAACAAAGGCATTATATTTTATGTTCAGCAGTGGACGTATTTCGGTTGATGATGAGTCCTTGAGACTAGAAAAGCATATATATAGATATACATAGAACATTATCGCCGAACACGGTAAGTGAGCAATTCTTGCACAACTGAGTTAGAGATACGAGACCAAGAATTGCACTTACCGTCAAGGCATTGGTACATACTGCTTTTAATGACTGAAAAATAAATTAAATTGCCCCTAACATCACTGCCCTTCTGGTGAAAACCTCTTAATCATCTTGAAGACTCCCACAGGAAGATTGGGTGACCCTATTCTAGACCAGAAACCACACCCAGTGGCGGATTTACACATTTTCCGCCAGTAGGCTATTCAAATGTTGCCGCCCCTACCGACCTCTACAGTTCGATACCCTAGTTTATAATCATATACTTTTTTTAATTAATGAAATTGTAAATTTATGATTTGCGCACTATCGTCCTAATTACACCACATTTGTCCCGTAACTAGTATTATTGTGAACTAGGCGATCGATGTGTCAGTTTATGAATAATTGGAAATTTATTGAACCAAATAAGATAATCATCATCATCAGGTTATTTTTGTCTCCACTGCAGGAGCACAACCCTCTCTCATCTGCCGGAGACAGACGGAGGATTTGGCCTACACTCCCCGCGCTGGCCAGAATAAGATAATATTTATATATAAAAAAATTATACGCAAATATATTTTTATTTGCAGCCCCTAAAATCTGCCGCCCTAGACTCCAGCCCACTCAGCCTGCTGGTAAATCCGTCACTGACCACATGGCTGCTCAACAACTCGGTTTTCGGGTAGTATCCTCAAGCTAAAAAATTTCCAGCTTTATTATTATTGTACGTAGGTATGTAGTATTTACGACAACTTGTCTTTAACTGTATATACAATACGCGCCAGTGTGCTTAGGAATGCCAAACCAATAACTTTTTACTGCGCCGCGCATTGCTTAGCAGAACGGCTTATTGCATTCTGCACGTGCTTTTACGATCTGTTCTCACTTCTAAATGGGCTCTAACATCAACGTGAACTCTGGTGGTTATATTGAACTCTGTTTTGGTGAATAAAACTAGTAATAGAGGTGGGTAGGAAGTACTGGTAACTGAATCTTATCTTCTTCCAGAAAAACTGACTCTTCAGGACCTTTTGTGCAAACCCCCTATCCCGCAACGACCAATTTGGTGAAATTCACATACAATTTCTTCTCTGGCATATGCAGGTTTCCTTACGATGTTTTCCTTCACCAAAAAGTCTGTATTTATAATCAACTAACTGTACCCGCGGCTCCGCTCGCGTGGACTACTCGCTCTCAATCCGACTTCGACTACGACTCCCGCACCCGCTCCCGCTGTAACAAAAATTTCAAAAATGGTTTAAATGTGTTCTGTTACTACTCCTTGGACACCCAAATTTTTTCTTGCAAATACCTTTAATGTACAGACATGCGAAGTTTACTTTTTAATAACCCCTACCTACTTAAGTTTCGAAAATACCAAGGTACCAATGTACGGGCGCCGCCCGTACCAATGTACGGGCGCGGTTTGAACCCACGACCCCATGAACGTCAGGCTTTTATGAGATCTAATAGATATTGCTGATATGTAATAAAATCTATAGCAAACGAAAGAAGAGAATAATATAAAAAAATATATTATTTAATTATTGCAAAGGAGAAAGGTTTCTATTAATAACAATAGTAATAAAAATCTTCAAAATATTTTTCCAATTACAGTAAATCCCCACAAAACTGATATCTCAGTTTGACTGAGGGGAGCAGTCTCAACACAACCATATAATACTATCATTTAATACAATTCTAGTCTTCTATATATATCTATGTGGCTTTCGCTCAGGGCAATTCACAGACCCCGAGAAGGTATTCCCTATAATCTTTCGCGAACTTACGTTTGTTATCTTGCCGATGTATACTGATAGGCATTTCTTGTAGAAGGGATACGTCGCCCAAATAATCTACCACCGAATTAGTCACCATTGTGAAGGACTCCAACTTTCAACTCTATTGTGTGTTTGTGTGAATTTTATCTTCGATATTTTAACTTCGAATCGATCTTATGTATAACGAATGCAATACCATATAAGGTAGGTAAGGTATTCATTTCCCTTTTCCTCTATACCTTCACGCTCGTGTACACAAAAACCCTGCCTTTTCCTTTTACACACAATTTTACAGAATGAAAGGGATAGCCCGTGTTAAATCCTGTACATTTGTACAAAAGCACCATTCAAAACCATTGGGCCACTTGTACCAAATTCCAGGATCGGGCCTTCCTACAAAACAGTCTTGAAACTTTTCAAATTCATTGAACCGTTGTGAGACGTGACTGACAAACTGTTAGACTGTCGCGTTTCCATTAGCCTAGTAAGAATTTTCTCATCATTAGCCCACGTCAACATTCACTGATCGACAATAACTGCTGGATATTGATAATGAATATTTAGGCCAAGCTGGACAGACGTACTCTTCATTGCAATACATATTTCGCCAGTGTAGCACAATATCTCTAAACATACCCACTCCTTTCTGTAGTGGGAATTAATTTCTTGTTTCATGGCCAGTTACGAAGTTTGGTTACCAAATGGAACGAAAGGTGTTGGAACATTTCAATTTTCCTTTTCGAGTACTGTGCTTATACTTATAATTATTGGACTAAACTATTTTATAAAGACCTGAATTTGTTACATTAGATTAGTTCTTATTCATCATGTCAGCCTTTAGACGTCCACTGCTGGACATAGGCCTTCCCCAATGAAATTAGTTCTTATTGATTAGTTTTAATTATAAATCGAAACGATTTATTTTTAGGCTTGATTTTTATGTAATGGCGGCTCCACATTAGTGCCGTGAATTCACGCGCGAATTGACGCCATAAATTCATGGCACAAGTCGTGCCCTCCACATTCATGGGATGCTCACAATCCTTCGTGAAACCTGCCGCGAAATGGACGTAGAAGCTGCTGCTGCAATAACTTTGACAGTACATTTTCATAATGGTAATGTTCTAAAAAAGACCATTTCAGTTTCGTTATTCCAAACGTTCACGCGCGACTTTATTATATCGCGCGCGCAGCGACTGCACAAGTCCGTACCCCTTTGTAGTCCAGAGTAAACTAGCACGGGGCCGTGAATGTGGATGTTTATGCGTGAACGCCGCGCGAAGAGGGCGCGAACCCTTTGTCGCGGGACAAAATACCGACTCTGATCGGGGAACAGGCGTGAACACGCGTGAACCCCGTGAAAACCGTCCACATTCTCGTTCACGCCTGTTTACGGAGCTTCACGGCACTAATGTGGAGCCGCCATAATATAGAGGACAGTACAGGCTAGTAACTTTGTTAAGGCGCAATCCGAACAGCGCCAGCCTAATAGCGCTTACCGCCAGCCGTGCGCGGGGAGGTGAACATCGCTTCTTTAAGTAGTAATCATCATCATCATCAGCCTGAAAGAGTCCACTGCTGGACATAGGCCTCTCCCAAGGTGCGCCACTGAACCCGATCCTCGGTTCTTCTCATCCAGTCACTGCCAGCCGCCTTACGCAGATCGTCGCTCCATCTTGCCCAGTCGCGGTCTCCACTCGAGAACTCGTTTACCCCAGCGGTAATCGGTTCTCCGACAGATGTGACCAGCCCATTGCCACTTCAGCGTACTAACTTTTTGAGCTATGTCGAAGACTTTAGTTCTCTGGCGGATCACCTAATTTCGGATCCTGTCTCTAAGTAGTAATATTTAGTATTGCCTGAACTATGACCCCATACACCAACTCTATGCATGGAGGTTACAAATCCGCCTAACTTAACTGTGCAATGACCTTGTGACGTCACATATTGAGTACAATAAGCGGAAAAAGTAAAAGCTTCCCAGTCACGTACCTTGTGGGAGACAACAGCTGGCAGGCGCCACAAAAACTGGCGATTAACTGTAATTGCGGCGTTGGTGGTCCGCTTTACGAGTGCGCTACGCACTTCAAGTCTGCTTGCAAAATAAGTAAAACATCTCTTATCTATATGTTGTTTATACATCGTTATTTTTCTCTTGTTTTGGTAGCATTATACAGTTAGCAGAATACATGGAATAAAATATGATACTGTGTCATAAATTATTCCACTAATATTTTATATGCGAAAGTTTGGATATGTGGATGTTTGTTACCCAATCACGCTTCAACCACTGGACGGATCTAGATGAAACTCGGCACACATATAGGGGTAGGTCCTGGAATAGGACATAGGATAATTTTTATCCCAAAAAAACATCTCAATTCCAAGGGAAATACCTACATAATAATTAGTGATGTTAAGTTGCCCACGCGGACGAAGTCGCGGGCAACAGCTAGTAACTAATAAAGCCTGATATTAAATTGGCGAGTCAGATTAGATTTAGAACCTAAAATAAAGGGCTATGCATATTAATCTACTGTGACATATGTCAAATGTGACATGTGTGCTAGTACCTACAGAAATTACACCACCTTATTCCTATCCCTAGTAATAACCCTCTAGGAATAGTAGATCGGCGCTACAAAATCTAGCATCATCATTATCCTGTCAACGTCTATTGTAGAACACAGATACTCGTAGGCCTTTTATAAAACGCGCCAATAACCCTGTACTTTCTTCGTCCCCTGTCTTTAATCAATGTGACAGGAAAATAAAAACTAGCTATTATATATGATTGCTGGCATACTTTATGATAACTTCCTAGCACTTCTAGTACTGTCTGCAAAACAAGTAGATACAATACAGTACAATACAATATACTTTATTGCACAAGTAAATATGATTTTTTGATGCTAATTGTACAATTTAGGTTGGGCGGTCTTATCCAGACAACCATTTTGGATAGGAATAAAATAATATGGAAGAAAAGGAGAGAAGAGGTTGTGTTGTTTACAAACTTAAATGATAAATAATTATATAACTATAGCATATAGACAAGGGGGCGTCTATTAATTACGTGGACAATTTTGGCGATTATTCGACCTCGTGAGATGTCATGCGATTAGGCTCGACCCCGCGATTCTCACATGAGATTTTTAAAAATGCGTATTTTTAGTATCTATGCTACTTGCGTTCGCATAACCGCGATAAATATTACTGAGTAGGATTTAGCTATATTTTAGTGGAGAAACATGTTTTACTTAATTTAACTAAGTTTTATCGCAATATTTTACACAGTCTATTGCGGAAAAAAATCACGTCACATTTACCAAAAAAACCCTTTTCCCCACTTGAGATTGACTTCGTCCGCGTGGACAACTTGAGATCACAGATTATTATGTATTTCTTGTAGGAATGATATAAAAACTATCCTATGTCCTATTTCAGAACCTAACATATATGTGTGCCAAGTTCATCCCGATCTGTCTAGTGGTTGAAGCGTGATTAAGTAACAAACATCCAAACTTTCGTATTTATAGTATTATATTATGAACCCTTTTGCAACATGTATGCTACCTTCTAACAGAGTTTCGTCTCTGTTTTGTCCCTATGTGTCTCCAGAGATCCCTACGGTGATTTCGTGCCGAGCTCTATCGATAACGGAAGACAAATGGATTTACAATACCTCGCCTAGGTACTTTGTCTTCTCCTAAGTCCAAGATAGTTACTTTGCTGTCATCGGGTTTCATGCATAGGAAATTGGAGTTATCAGAATATCGTCTACTAAGTTACGTCTAGTAAATTGTTTACTCAACAATATAGGCAGACATAAATGAAATGCATATTCCAGCATGATTTTTTAAAGCAACTGTATATATGTATATTGGTAAGAGTTATATTATTGTGAAAAAAAAGACGAAGTAATTGAAAGCCAAATTATATGTTTTATGGACAATATTAGCCTTACCGAATCATGCGGAGCTCTGATGAGGTGGACAAGTATTTCCCTAGCTAACCGTGGTACCACATTGTGTCTCAACACGGAGGCGGCGATGTTGTTCGCAACACATCACGCCAAGTGGTATCACGGAGCGAAAAGTGGACGAAGGAAAGTCGCGTTGCGACGTTCGATAGCGCGAAGTGGCGATGCATCGTCTCTGCCTACCAGGCCGTGAGTATTATGTATGTATACTGGTGGACATTAAAAAAACCAGCTGTTTAAAAATACTAGAGAAGAAGCGTTCTTCTTACCTGGGAGAAGCGTTCTTCGCGTCAGATTCGTGTTTTTTTTTTTCATGATTGGTGTAAACTAAAATTACGTACTTTAAATTAAGTCAAGCTATCAATAAGGTACTCACGTAGTCGTTATAGGTTCATGAAAAAAAACTTATCTTACCACGGATCTCACCAAATGGGCCACGAACCTGACGTTGTGTTTGAAAAAAATATAGTATTTCACGAGTTACTTACCGCGTATTCAACCAAGTAGTGCTTGATGTGATAAAAGTGTAGTGATAAAAGTCCATGGAGTGCTTGATGGCTCAGCATAGGTAGACTTAATGATTGTAATGAATAAGATAAATCAAAGGTAGGTAGGGCCCTGTGCCGTTGGGTTTGTTGCCACTTCTTCCTCTCGGTTATACAGGTGGAAGTGGAGTAGTTTTAGGCAGAATTTGACGTCAAAAAGAGAATAATGTATTCCAATTTTGAAACTAAATATTTTGATTTTGATTTTTGTAGGTGAACATATCTCGTCGCGCGATTTAACATTTACCCGCCGCGTGACATTTAATTAAACAACTACAGACACTAGAGTTTTGATTATATTAGAACAATGGATACATGATTTGATAGAGGTACTCTTTGCAAAGTATAAATTAACTCATTATTTTAAATGTAAAAAATATAACAAAAATATAGCGCGTGTGACATGTAAAAAACTTGTAAAATCACCCCACTTTTCAGTTTCAAATGGATGTTTATGCAATTTATTCCATAAAATATTGGTTTCAATTGATAGGCCTCAATACTGCATTAGTTAAGTAAACTTTTAAGTATTAATTTAGTTAAATGTATTGTATATTATAATTTATATTACGTGACCCTTTATGTGACCCTCAAAATCAAGTGTCCCAGGACTGACCCCCATACAAAGATAAACATAGTACCTACCTACTATATGTATTGCATCTATAATGCTTACTCCAGAGGTAGGTAAGGCGCCGCCGTGACCGAATTTCACCTTCATATTTCAGGCAGCCGCAAACTGATATGCAAATGATACCCCTTTCCTACCCCTATACGTCTCATACCTACTCCCTGCAAGATAGTTTACCCCCAGGTTTAACCTGCTGTCAAAAAGCACAAACTTTCACCATTTGACATCACAGAGGGGATGCTTTTTATATCATAAGATTAATCGCTCCCACAACTCTGAAAAGGCAAAGCCAGGCGAGTAACCGAAAAGGTTGACAAATTACTAGCATCGTGGTTCTGTAGGCATGAATGAATAATTGGTGAGTTGTGATAATAGATATAAGTAACTACTGTTAAGAAGATGATGCAAAGAGTTGATGCATGCTGTGACCAGTGGGAGGGTGATTCTTACCTAATTCTGCCCTCAAATAGCAATGTTATGTTCAGGTTTGAAGAGTAGGAGATCCAAAGTAGTTACAGGAACATGAGACACTATGACATAATCCTCAAGGTAGCAACTGACTGAAGACTGTTGCACTCACGCAACAGAGGTCAAAATGCTGCAGAGGTTAATGGGCGACAGTGACCGTTTACCATCAGACAGGCAGTTTGTCTGCCACAGACCATTAAAAGAAGGAAGCGCTCGGCAGAAGCTTCAACATGAAATAAGATGCATAAATATACTGTATTGTTATAGTAACCTTTGCTTTTGAGTTTATAAAACGAAGAGATCGTCAAGTTGTTCGTTCGTTGTTTTGAGGGGTCCGTCAAATCAAAACGCATTATAGGGAAAGTTCTGAACTGATTGAGTGCAATTTAAAGCATAATGTAAAATTGATCGGCAAAGTTGGGATTTTATGGAAAGTTCATTCATTCTTAAAAAAATATACTCTTTTATACAACGTATCTATCGCCAGCCAAGGACTTTATTATTGTATCTTTTTTTATTTTTTTACGTGCAATAAAGAGTAATTGAATTAAATTGACTCTTTTTCAGTTACTATAATTATTCAGTTATTGTCGGTGACCTATAATAGTTCTAGTAATTTTTGCATTATCCGTTTTGACGGAACATTAAAAATGAGTAAAGTTCACTCACACAATGTAAACAACATGCGATTTTATAATAAACTCTGAATTTTAGTATGCAATAACCGCGGTAGCACGATAAAAAGTTAGGTTATAAAGTTTCTTTTAACTAACTATAAACATACATACCTACATAATGCCACATTCCGCGATCTTGCCTGACATACCTAGCCTCACTCACATGTATCAATCTTTTCATGCATATCCTCTTATTCATCTCACTGCGAACCCCAGCCTTTTTGAGGACGTAACTAATTTGATCCTTGAACGTCCTCCTAAGAAGACCTCTAGCTGTAATTCCTTAAACATTCGCGCTGTAATTCCCTTTTGTCACTCTTCTTTCACTCCTAAGCTCTAAATGTCCAAAACAACGCAACATACCCTTCTCTACCTTCGCTACTATATCTTCTTTCATACAACACTTCTTTTATATCACTGTATTCCTTCTCTGTCACATAACTTGACTTAGACATCCACTGCTGGACATATGGCTTCCCGCACCCAGTCCTTCGCCCTCCACATCCACCCGCTTTCCAGGTCTTCTCAGACCTTCTTCAGGTCATCGGTCGTCTTCTTCAAGTTTAATATGATCTACATTGCTTGTTGGCAAACCTTGGGCTTGGACTTCTGAATATCTGTCAGTGACCATGTGTGGGCTCCGACAAATGTGTACGAGTTTTCGCTAGATGAAAGGTTACTCTTTATGGACCAATAGCTTTTCCTTGCGTTTTCTACGAATCTTTCAATTTCTATGTCCTGCTTGCAAACGTAATATTCTTTATTAAGGTTACGAGATGGCGGCAATTTGCGAAAAAAAAGTTTTCAATTTTCTGTAAATCATTTGGCTGCAATTTTCTACAAGTTTATTTAATGCATTTATGTGCACCAACTTTCTGAATACTAAAATATTGCTCTCTAAAAGTTGATTGGAAAGCAGCCAAGTAAATTCAGGAAAAATTAAAAACTAGTCTTTCGCCACCTAACTCAAAGTGCATTAAAAAAACTTTTATGATCTTTTTGAATAATAAAGATTTTATTTACCAGGCTAGGTTTTGCACACCATACAGTGTAAACATTTATACCACAATAGCGTTATATGTGGTAGTCTCATGTTTTTACAACTTGTTTTGCGGACGGTACTCAAGTTTTGAGTTAATGAGCTCTTTGGCGCATCACACAACTGTGATGCTTCTTATGAAAACGTCCTCTGCAACATCACCAATTTTAAGCTTTACTACCATACGATTAAAGTATATAATACTTTGTATTTTGTAGGAGTAATACCAGGCACACTCTAACACAGTAATTGTTGTGAATGACTTGCTCTGTGGTGTAGTAAAGTGTAGCTTAGAACATGAAATGTGGGTTACATTTGCGCTAAGTTTTCAGATTATTATGTGTCAAAGACTGTGTGCTCAGACTTTCTGCGGACAGCAGGACGAGGACATTTTTACTCGACTACAGCGTAATCTTAACAAGCAGCTATACGTACAAGATTGGCTAGGTAATGAAATCAAACTCGAAAATTCAAGTACGAAAATTCAAGTTATATATACACTACCGGCCAAAAATATGGATACGGGTCGTTTTCATACTTTCGAGGTCATTTTGAGCCCTTGGAGATCCGCCGGGGATCGATTTCGGGGATATCTGATGCTGACTGTCCGGAGTATGAATGGAGTAGGGCCAGAGTGCCATATATACCTCTTTGATCAAATGGACAGTTAATACAAAAATTAACCATTAATCTAATAAAAACGTCTAAATGCAAATAAACCCTAAACCTAGGATTCTTTAACCCTGGTGTGAACTGCTTACCTGATCAAAGATGTATGTTTGGCACTCTAGACCTTATCTACTCCATCCATACTTCGGACAACCATCATCAGATAACACCCAAAACGTTCCCCAGAGAAGACCCAAGGCCTCAAAATGTTTCCATATTTTTTAGTCGTGTTTGTCCTATCTGTGTGAAGCATATAGAGTCCGGTAAAGAAGCAGTCCGCGCATCTTCCTATATTTGGTGGAGTGGTAAGACAAAGAATATAAAAAACGGGATTTCGGGGTCTTCTATAGAAAAAAAGAAATTAACAAAATTCTACCCCTAAGCTAAGAAGAAAAATTCAACGGGAACAACGACGCAGGCTGGTTGAAAATAATAAAAAAAACACATTACATCTAAAAGCACCTAAATCAATCTTGACTCCCTTCAAACTCAAAGCAGACTATGAAACTCTTATCATTGATACATTCCACAAATAAACCAATAAACTGAACAAATAAAATTCATAAAACATAACATTCACGACCCAGTTCTCCCATAAATTGTCATGTATACTATTGGAATAGAGTGAAACTGTTCGTGTGTGACAACAAAAATGTTTGTCTAACAAAGAACCGCGAATAAACGTTTTACTTACGGACTATGAATATTTTACTGTTGGAATTTTGCATAACGAATCGATCGCTGGCAGGCACAGGAAAAATTTCCCTAAATATATTTCCCCGCTGTTCTTTGGAAGGTTTTTATGTAGTTCAAGTCACAAGAAGCAGCCTTCAAATTTACTCATCGTGCTTCGCTATTATTCTCACGCGTGGACGCCCCGCCGCCAGGAGGATCGATGACCTGAAGAAGGTGGCTGGAAGCGGCTGGATGCGTAGGGCGGAGGACCGTGTTTGGTGGCGTTCATTGGGGAAGTCCTATGTCTAGCAGTAGACGTCTAAGGACTGAGATGATGATGATGAACTCGCTATTATTGTAATGAGTAATAACCGTTATAGAAACCTTATACTTATTACTTTAAAGTCGTCCCAAGAAGCTTTACACTAAGTAACTACATAAAACAAGGGGAAAGTTCATTTGGAAATGGGACTTCCAGTTTTAGACGAAAACAAGGCCTCGAATATACCGTGTGGTTCACGGCTTAGAATAGGTACACGCCCCTATCTTTCCGTGGGTAACGTCAAGGCGACTAGCCCGAAATACGTCAACTGCTGAACATAAGCCTCCCCAATAGAATGCCACTTTCTTTCATAACTTAAACCGAGGTACAGCGAGTCGACTTTTTTCCAAGTATGCTGCCGTTCTGTCGTAGGGGGAACTAAAGCTGCTTTGAAAGTTCCCACAAAGGGGATTTAATAAAAGGGTTAAATTCTGTGCACACGTTCTCCAGACCCAGTTCTTACTCCACTACTTTCTTTTTCCTAGACGTGTGGAATACAACGTCCCATCCCATTAGTTTATCAGAGAGAAGTAGAGGTAGGGGTTATGTTAGGATCTTGAGAAAATATTTTCAGTCTTTTGTATTCGATAAGTATACGTCATTGCATGTTTCAAAAATAACTATAGACTGTTAGGTTTAGGCTGGAGCAGCAGACAGGTGTTGAATCTTATAATTTAGTGAAGCTGGTTTATCCCTAATTAGATATATAACCAGTTTCTTAACTCATATATTCTGATTATGGCTATTTATGAGTCATACTAATATTATAAATGCTAGTTTGGATGTTTTGGAAGTTTGTTACTCAATCACGCTTCAACTGCACTGGACGGATCGGGATGAGACTTGGCACACTTATAGGTCAGGTCCTGGAATAGGACATAGGACAGTTTTTATACCGAAAACATATAATTCCTACAGGAAACCAAAAATGGTATCTATTTTGAAATTCAAGATGTGTAAATATCGAAACTTACGTGGACGAAGTCGTGGGCAAAATCTAGTGAGTCATAAATTATGACGCTTAGTAGCATTAGTAACCGTGGTACCTGTGACCAGTTACTATTCTATAGCACATAATAAGTTATAGTACAGAAGGTCGACCAGGATCTTAGATTCCCAGGTCAGCGAGCTAAGTGTCAATAGTAAATATTTATACACTGTAAATGTTTGGAATAAAAATATATCCTTAACGAATAATTAATGTGTTTTATATGTTCATAATAACTGTTCCAGTTAAGCAAGAATTATGGATAACGCGAACGACGAAAAATGTAACAAGGCGTTGACCCCACATGGCAATGGCAAGGAGAAAATGAAAAACAATATATTTGTCACTCGTACAGACAGATTAATACGTTTCAACGCATACTAACAGAAACGCAAATTCCACTCACGCAATTTACCCGAATTAATATACGCAAATAGCCCGATGCGCATTTGACCATGACTCTATTTCGCTAATTCCAGATGCGCAAATGAGCATGACCCATTTCGCAAATTACCATCAGATAAGCAAATTGCTTAATTTTAAAGATAAAAACTGTATGTTTATTAGACAGAAGTATTACAAGTTGTGCGAGGGTCCATCCAAGTGATTGGTCCCGTTCCTGCTCGATGTGAATATGTATGCGTTACATTATAAAAAAAAATTGCGTCTTATTTGGTTTTTTTTTACTTCTGAAAATTGTCAGTGTGACATATTGTTTAATTAATTAAATTGTTAATTTTTCAGAATCTTAATATATTTGTAAATAATGAATGGTGATAACAAAAATGAGACTTATTAGTTGCGTGACAGTACAATAAATTTTCTTTATGTTGTTCTTTGTATATTTGTGTGTACAATAAACTATTAAATAAATAAATAATTAGATTTTATGGGTCAGACTACTACAATACAATTGGCCGATTGTATTGGTAGATTGCAACACTCTAGCAGTAACTATTATTAGTGGGTGGGGTTATACAACACCATTATTGGTATAAAGTTTACACTTGCAGTTGAAATATATACGAGTACATTTTAACCAACAAATTCCACTAACGTTGTTATTGTAACCAAAGTAAAGTTTTCACGAAACAAACACGAAACCGGACACTGAAATGTGTCAACGCCATGGAATTGATATTGTTCCTGGTGATTTATGGTCCACGGACACAAAGCTAACTGAAAGGGTATGAAGTCTAGCCGAGTGGATGAAATGCTCACTCATGCATGGGTCAGCAAATTTTTGTTAAGTATTTATTTTTTCAATAAATTAAAGCAACTTTTGAATCATATTTTAGCAGAATAGCTAGTCAATTCATACATTTTGCTCATGTTGATTTTTAGAGTACTCGTATGTAGTAAGTGCGAATGTTAGTTTATTTCTCAACCACATCATAACGGCTAAACGAATTTTGATGAAACTTGGTACAGTGACAGCTTATATCCTGAATATATATAGCATACTTTTTGATAACATACCTAACTGATATAATTCCGCGCGGACGAAGTCTCGTTTTATTTATATTTCTATACTATTTCTCGTTTGTTCTGTTCTATTATACTGTTAGTTCGATTAGCCTAAGAATCAGGAATAAAAATATATCATACATTTAAATTGATCTAACAATACGAAAAATCAATTTCGTTCTGTTAGATTGGTCTCAAACATTTTACAAATTGTTTATTTTTTTCTTTTAAATTTACAAGTGTCTAAAAATTTACCTCAGGAAACATAATGTGATTTCATATCTATTTCTCCCTCGCTTCTATTTTTCCAAGTAACTTTCTTGTTAAAACATTCCTATTTTTTTCTACCGAAATATTTATTTGGCTTCCATTTGTTTCAATTTTTCGTCTAAATTTACCGTCTCCTTGAAACGTCGAGGGCTTCCCGGGAAAAACGTAAAAGGCACTCGGGAGGAAAATGGTAATGCCACAGTGGCGTCGGGAATTAATTAGTGAAAATTTTAATTTTGTCGTTCATTTTGTAATTTGGTATTTTAATAGACATCTTATTTAGGCTTTTCTGTAATGAATTACTTAAAAGGGTATACCACCAAATACATTACTGTAAAAAGAGGCCAATATATCATTAGATAATTGTTGAACTGACGAAAACATTGGAATATCAAAACTCTATGCTACGTGCAAAGAACTTCTTCATATAGGATTTTTTTACCACCATATGCTTTTGTATTGTCAGTGTTTAACCGTACTTCGGCAAACGTGCCAGACGCAGTACTGTAGCACTTCAAACCTAATAATATGAACTTAGCAGATTTACAGACAGTCTCTTCCTTTTCTCAGCTTAATAGCCAAGGTTTCAAATAATCTAATTTTCTCGTCATGACATGGCAAACGGACTATATTAACAGCCCTTCTGATACAATGATGGTCAAAAAAGGTCAGAAGTAGTGGTTACGGGTGGCAGCACACTTCTGGACTTAAAGGCTATGTTAAATTGCCTTGTGGGCTAATTCTTCAAACCGGAACACAATAAGTTACTTCTGAACGGCAGACGTAACTGAGAGGATGGTGACTGTCCAGACGAAAGCACCAGAATCCTCCCACCGCCTGTAAAAGGACGTAGTCCTAACTAGGTTACCTAGAGTTTAGGTTCAAAGTTTAACTTTTAAAATAGCAGTTCATATTCATAATACTAACCCAGAATCATCTATAACGGAATAATAAAACTAGCCATAATTGAACTACCATAATAACTTTGCCTGTCTGGAAGTTTATTGCGGTTACGTATACTACACTAATATATAAGCATATAGGTACGTGATTATACGCCGCTTGGCGAAATTTAGGGAAACTAGACCGAGTAAGTTACGAAGCCTTCCGCGTGCATGTTCCAACTTTTAGTATCGTTCGGCGGCTTAACTCACATGTTATATTCATATTATGGTGATACTAGCTTTTACCTGTGACTTCGTCCGGGGAATAGAAACGCCTTTTTTTCGTTTAGGGACGGAGACGGGTGTGGGGCGGCGCAATTGAACATTATTATTTGTTTGTTCATTTTCTTTATTATTGCAAATAATAACGATATAAAAAAATTAAAGAACTCTATAAAGCTAACATATACTTATAACCATAAGTTTCAACTAATGAAGTGATATAATTTAAGTTATCTTAATTAACTACCAGTCGATTCCTAAAATTTTAAGAGGCATAATAGCCTGCAACTGTGATAACAAATTATTTATTTGCAATTAGGATTAGTTTACACTAAGTCTTTATAATATTTATATTTATTTATTTAGTACTAATAAAGATATTTTGGATGCGGAGGGCGGCGGACAGGGTGTGGTGGCGTTCATTGGGGAAGGCCTATGTCCAGCAGTGGACGTCTAAGGGCTGATAAAATAAAAGAAATTTTAAAAACAACTTAATATTTACCTAAGTACGTATTTTTAATATGTATAAATTACTTATCTATCGCTCAATAGCAGAATACGTAGTGTAGAGAGCGTCATCTTTTGACCATTTTTAATTTCCGTTAATAATCATCTAGTTTCCGAGATAAAAAGTATCCCAAGTGATATTCCGGAATATAATATATCACTGTACCATATATTTTTTAAATCTGTTCAGTAGCAGACTGACAAACAAACTGCCACACGTTTGCATATTTATTAGTTTAAAAGTTCTCTTTTTTTGTTCATTTTCAGTTTGATAAACTTACGTGCAAAATGAGTTGTTTGGAAATTGGAATAGACATTCGAATAGACTCAGGAATTTTCCCGGCGTCATAATCGAGTCTTGTCCAGGCAATCTATCAGTTATTGTATATCTTGAATGTTGCATTTTAAAATATATAATAAAAGTTTGAGTTGATGACCAAAAGCAATATATATTCAATAGTATTGTTTGTTACCTATGTCACTACGGATGTTAAATTACAATTTATTGCTTTTTATTATATTTACTCAAATTTTTATGTCGTTTGTTTGTTACAGTATAACTCTTACTCTTTCAACGCTTATGTTATTTTTGGTGATAAATGATGATTTGTATTTTTTTAATATAAAACAATAGAAATGCATTATTCTTTATCTAGTCTTCTAACGAAATTAAAATCGAGCTTTATCTGTAGAAGACGAGTTCGCCGTTCGAGTTTCGTAGCCGTACCTAAAATAACTGTACCTCGAATTCAAAGAGTATTAATATTACCTATGCAGATACAAGATTAGGTCAGTCTGCCAAGTGTAATCAATATGATATCATCTCGTGTTATCTGCTACTTAACAATCGAAGTTGTTTTCGGAGAATGATGCTCTATTTATTATTTCTATTGAGAAAATCTAAACACAATCTCTACGACTATTCCATAGCTACCTAAATATTGACATAATATTCTAATCCGATTCATTTACTAAGACTAGTGCTCTAGTAATCTTCAGTTGACTGAAAATCTTTGCTCAGACACCATCTAAAATTAAAGAAGAATTACACAAAATGTGGAAAAATATGAAAATTTGTTTGAGTCTAATAATTGTCATAGAAATATTTGGATGTTCGTTCGCAGTAGAAAATAGTACAGACAGCTATGATGAAATACTTACTTCAACTGAAACTGAAAGTTCTACGGAAAATAAAGTTGACATAACTATTGATGACGATCTAGTATCCAAATTGAATAACAAATTTGCCGAATTCCCTTTTTTGATGATGAATAGTCCAATGGCTAAAGATATTACTAGTACAGAGACTGAAATGACTGAAAAAGTAACTACAAGGAAGTGGAAACCCGTTGAGCCACCAAACAACAAAACAACGTGGAGTTTAAACGAAACCAATCTCAATGAAACTGAACACAAAGCTATTGAAAAATCTACAGAAGTACCGGCTTCAAAGTATTTTCATTGCAATCGCGGTACTCAGGAGTTTGTTTTAGACAAAATGGTGGACGTGTGGCAGACGATATATTATCAGTTGCCTGACAGAGTGCATTGTTTTAAGATTTACGTAAAAAAGCTTTTAGAAGAGGTATGTTTTTTAACTCATTCCACTTACACTAAGAGAACATTAACCATGAGGTTGGTTTCGTTTTTGAATTTTGTTTTTTACACTCGGTGCCAAAAACCCTTCAAAAATGCATAAAAATATGAAATACGTACAAGGATACGGGCGTATTCCTTATAAATCATGTTTTCTTATATAAGTAGTTATTTGGTCCAAAATAAAAAAAAATGATTTGGTATATCGACAAATAGTTGTAAAGTTTTTGTTTACTAATTTGAGTAGCGATTTTATGCAAATTTAACATCAATTAAAATTTGTAATAGATCATTTAAATTTAATTAGAGTATTGCATAATAATATTTGTAGCCTAGTTCTAGTTTTGTATTTATGGGTAAAAATGAGTCTTTAAATCATTCTTAACGACCAGGTAGTAGAACGTGAGACAGGTTATTGTTTCATGGGGCATTTTGGTGAAAGAAAACATAAAAAAAAGAAAAGAAATTGTTAAACGCAACTGGGCGTCGCAGACTTTATATTTTGTTACTAACAAAGTATAAAACTTCTTTCTAAAATAAATTACAGGACAAGGAATACAATGAAAACACATACGGCAACTTTAGCGGGAAAGTGGACTGGAACAAGTGCAACCTGGAAATAAAATCTGCTTCCAAACTATACAGGAAACATTTCCTGCAAGGCTACATGTCTGTCTGTCCAGTATATAAAGGAAAAGGTGATAAACACAAAGTAGACAGTCATAGACCAATCACCATCGTCCCAACCATTTCCAAATTAATAGAATCTATAATATCTACCAACATAATGCAACATCTCGAGGAAAATGACTTACTAACTGATAGACAGTACGCGTACAGGAAAAATAAATCCACAACCCTGGCAGCACAACAGATTGTAGACGCAATACTAACCGGAATAGATGATAAATACAAAATAGCAGGCATATTCTGTGATCTATCAAAAGCCTTCGATGTAATTGATCATAAGTTATTACTCGAAAAACTACATTATTATGGTGTTAAGAACAGCGCGCATAAAATGCTTAAGTCGTTCCTGTCGGACAGAAAGCAAACCGTGGAAGTGTCTGTAGACGGGGGTCGTAAAGTCAGGTCTGAAGCGGGCAAGATCACAGTTGGTATTCCACAAGGTTCATCCCTCGGAAATACTATGTTTTTAACTTTTATAAACGACCTACCTTCTCACATAACCGATGGCCTGATAATCTTGTTTGCAGATGATACCACGGTTGTAGTGTGTGCACGTTCGTATGAACAACTTAACACCAAAATCAATTATACCTGTGACAAATTAAAAGAATGGTTCTCAACAAATGGTCTCTTATTAAACATGTCTAAATCAAATGTCATGTTATTTGCAGGAAAAACTGTGCCGAGACCCAGTTGTATCAATAGTCCCGTTCCGTTGACTGAACAATGCAAATTTCTAGGATTCGTGATAGACCCCAACTTGCATTGGAAACTACACCTAGAATCTTTGTGTGATAAATTGAGTAGTGCAGCCTATGCGCTAAGAAAGATTCGTCCACTAGTTTCTTACAGTGTACTAAGACAGACATACTTTGCACATTTTCATTCACTTATGTCGTACGGCATTATTCTTTGGGGAAACTCTACAGAGTCGAACCGAGTTTTTATTCTTCAAAAAAGAGCACTACGTATAATGTGTGGAGTAAATCCAAAACAAACGTGCAGGGGACTTTTCAAAAATCAAAACATAATGTCTATGTACTCGTTATATTTATTCGAAGTTATAATGTATGTTAGGCGAAATATGACCAGTTTCGGTCGACGTATAGGCGGAGGGCACGAACTTCGTAACGAAGGTCGATTAAAGACAGTAACGCGCCGCACTGCACTTGCCACCAAAAACCCCCGCGTCATCGGCCCCACGTACTACGAACACCTGCCCGCAGATCTACGTAACGAGACCAATGACGAAACGTTTAGTCGACGACTGAAAAACCTTTTGTTGGAAAATGAATATTATTCCATAAATGAATTTTCTAAAAAATGAAATTGGTGGGCCCTCTGACGTTTAATTTAATTTGTGATAACTTAATATCAAGTGTATTTTTAAATTTTTATTTTAATATTATATACTGACATAGATAGTATGTTATATACTATGACATTATTTGAATTGTTGACATTGTAACTTATACACTATTTTATTTTATGACGATCCCTTTTACCATATTAGAATGACATGTAAAATTGAATTTTTAAGATGTAAAAGTGAAATAAATAAATCTAATCTAATCTAATCTACAACCAAGATGAAGGTGTCATGAACAATATTATCATTGATGAATGCCGTTCTCAAGGTGAGAACCTGATAATTGTAACTTTTTGGTACATTGCAAATTAACATTCGTTTAAATTTGGAGTTGTTAGAACTTAAACAGATCAAAGCAAATGTTACTGACAATATAATAAACGTCAGGATTAAAAACTTTAAATGTTGCATTTGTTGCATTGCAGACAAACCTTAAAAAAGACTTTTTTAAATTCAATTCAAATTAAACCGCCGATTTTTTTGGTGGGCAACACTTAGTTTAAAGATAAAGTATACATAGTAGTATGCATATCAACACAATCTCAACAACCTAAACTACGTCACGCACTAGGAAAAGTAGGAAGTAGTATGGGTCTAAATACAACACAAACAAAACACCTTAACCCGAAACAAACACCTACTTGTGTTAAGGATTTAGATCGACCGGCTTTGCAAAGTTTTAGTATACCAGCAAATACATAATACATGGGCAATGCTTCGCTTCTTCCTTAACAATGTATGACAGATTTTATTGAAATGAGGCTGCTGTTGGAACTGAAAGTAAATGATAAGGTTTTTCACGAAACTAGCTTTTTTATACAGTAAACGTTTTCGGCAGTTAATTATGTTTGCCATTGCACTTACCTATTTTTTTTAAATTGTTGTTGGGTTTGCGCTTGACACCTGATGGGAGTGATGATGAAGTCTAAGGTGGAGCGCGTTTAGCCAGAAGATGCCTATTCACGCTTCCTTTCAAAAGATCGAAACTGTGCTTGTCCGGAAATACCCAAGCTGGTAGGGAGCTGTATTTTGCCGAGCTTAAGTTACTCATTAACTTAATGCACACAAAATTTAAATCAGATCATTATGCTTGTGACTGTATGAGGGAAATAAATATTATTAAATAATATTTTCATTATAGGAAAATGTGACCAATCCAACGGCTTAAAAGAAGAAGCTGCAGACCAATGGTTTGTTATGAAGAACCTATTAATCATGAGAGACTGTGACACTGGTGGTATTCTAGTCTTCTCCCGTGTCCCCTTCCAACCAACCCATGAAGATATAGTGGATGCCATGAAAGCCTTCGGAGAGGAGGTCAAAAACGGGAGAATGGCTTGTGAAGGCAATGAAATTAACAGCAGGCCGTTTGATGAAAATGAAAGGGTGGAAACGGTTACTGATTTTTAAACGATTATTTATTCGTCTTATAAATGTACATGAAAACTGTTTGAAAATACACTCATCGTGAACGAAGGATTGATTAAGAAGAGTCAAACGATTCCAAACTTAATGATTACTGTCAGTATACCATAGTATTGTAATCGTCACCAAAATTTCATAATTGTGCTGTTTCAAATCGGTACGATAATTAGAAGTGGGTGAAAAGTTACTTGTAGATTGTTTTTACTATGTTAGGAAGTTACAGGTCAAGCTAATAGACAAATGTTTGAAATGGACTGGAAAAGAACGTGCTTGTCATATTTTTGTTAATATTGTTCAATAGCTCTTTGCCCGCGATTCTGTGGGAATGTTATAATCCCAAGATTAAAATATCAAATGTCAATTAAGCCCAATCATCACCCCTTCGGTCCTTTTTCAAGTTAGTTTGAAGAGCAAACCGTGAACGATTATGGAGCAAAATCATCATCAGCCCAATAACGTCCACTGCTGAACATAAGCCTCCCCAATACAGTTCCACTTTTAGTGGGCTATGCATTCAACAATGGATAGTTGCCATAATAACCTCGTAATGTACGAGTATTGATTATCACAGTAATGATATTAATATACACAGGAGAACGCTGCTGTTCGTGGTGCAACCTCAAACAAACTCCCAATAATTTGAAAGACGTGTAGCATATTAGATAGATAAACTCTTTATGGCACACAAATTAAGGAAAACAATAAAATAGGTACAGATTTTTGGAAAGTGTACAAAGGCGGCCTTATCGCTTAAAGCGATCTCTTCCAGCATATTAATACTTCAATTTAATTCAATTACTCTTTATTGCACATTATAAAAACGATGCAATAATAAGGTAACTTACATACGTACATCTAAAATGGGTAGATGGATAAGAATAACAGAAAAAAATCCTGCTTCCTTCTTAAATATACTTCTTGATTTATCTCATCTGTCTTGCATGCACATAATACTGACATATAGACGTTTTTTTAATACCACGGTCGAACAATAAACAGGGATTTCCGAAGCGAGAGTGAACCGTGCCATTCATCCCGCCCAAGCGGCCGTCGGTACACTAGCTTTTCATTATGACTGCTACATATGAAACTTATGGTTATGACTCAAAACACGGCCATTCGTAGGCAAATAGGTTTCAATATGACTTTTTATATAAAACTGTCAAGTTAGAGCATTTTAGAAGTAGCTTTGTATTACAAAATATTGAAGTCTTATCAAAGTTTATTAGAATTAAAAAATCTTTCAAAGTATATTTTCCATAGAAATGAATGAGATAGAATGATGAAGTAAGCTCGACACGTGTGCCAATAATTTGCAATATATTGCCAAAAACTGTCAAAACGCTTACTCGTTTCGCGCCGAGTCAAGGTCGGGTAAACACCGGCAAAAAATCTGCAAATCGTTTTCAAACTGCATAACTGAATCTCCTCACTAGAAGCAAGACTACAAAAAAAGGTGCGCGCTGCGTCCGAAAATCGACATGCGCGAGACTGTGAAAAACAAGTTGTACCCTTCTACCTATCCATCATCAGGTTATTTTTGTCTCCACTGCAGGAGCACAAACCTCTCTCATCTGCCGGAGACAGACGGAGGATTTGGCCTCCACTCCCCGCGCTGGCCAGACGGGTTGGGGAGGCCTGATTGATGTTTTATAATGTATTCCCTTAGTCGCCTTGTACGACATCCACGGGAAGAGTTGGAGTGGTCCTATTCTACTCTACCGAAACCACACGGCAGCTTCTACCTATATCCGTTTCTATAATATTTTCCAACCTCATACAAACAAGATGATATTATTTGAAACGTTATTAATTACAATAAATATCATTATTTCTCAAGGATATTGACAAAATGAGAATGAATGAATGAATGACTTAACATGTGACTTAAAAATACAATAGTAAAAAGATTATTTCAAAATGACATGAACTAACATTTTCCTTAGTGTTGTTGGATAGTGACACTTACCATACACACATACATACATAATGCTCACGTCCCGGTCCCAGAGGGGTAGGCAGAGACGATGCATCGCCGCTTTGCGCGATCCAACGTCGCAAACCGACTTTGCTTCGTCCACTTTTCGCTCGATGGCGTGATGTGTGGCTACCAACAACTTACCATCAGGTGGATTTCTTTTCTATTCTATACCTAGCTAGCTATCTAATGATAATTCATATTTTCTGTTGCTGTTGCACTCGCAAACTGTCCAAATTTAAAGAAATATTCTTCTTCTAAAATAATATTTTCCACTAGAATGAACTTAAACACGGAAAGAAAATAAGATAGTACGCCAGTTGCGGGCTCGGGTAACTGGAAACTTGTCTGAGAATATTATCCTTCAGTAAATAATTTATCTCACTTCTATTTTGGTGAATATTATTTCTCGGAATGGTGTGAAGAGAAAGAACTATAATTATAATATAACAAAAGCCTAAAGCACCTACATAATCGTATGTGGTTAGACTACACTACCTTTCCTATAGAGGTCCTTATAAGATTAATTAAGATCCTATTAAGATTTGACCTCTTGTCGGCCCTTAGACTTTTTCCTCAAACGTTAGAAGCGGTGGGTTCGATTTTCGCAGATAACTTTGTACAAGTGCACCTACAAACTAAAGAAATGGTACCTAGTAAGAAGCAGTTAGAAGAGGAAGGTTTGGCTGTGGTTACGGGCACTATGGAAAGCTACATCCAACTTTCTGTTACTGTCTAAAGGTGACAGATTCAGTACCCTATTTATACATCAGTATAAGAACGAACGACGACGACAAACGAAGAAGGTTAGACGACCACTTACCAACCATCACATGGACCATCCTCGCATAAATTTGAAGACAAAACAGAGCGCCTTTGTTTTCCCTGATAAGATCCCTTTGCCACCGTCAGTAGCTCAATTAGACCGGCTGAATAGGCCTATTCGTGCTCGATAGCCGTATCGCGGATTACCCCCATTCGTGTTGATTAAACCAGGGCCTTTGTGTCCACTATTAATCCTAATTCTCACCATTTATAGGTTAGTGAGTACCTTTCGCAATAATGAGAAATGAAAATTGTACTACACGACTTACATATGTGTTTCTTCAAGGGTAGCCCCGACCTTCTTCAAGGGTGTCACGACATCCTTCAACATTGCCACGACTTCCACCATCATGATTTCCTTCGATAGAACCACGATTTTTATTAAGAGTATCTATCACAAGCACTTTAGGACGATCTCCTTTGAGGAACCACGACGTTCTTCTAAAGTTTCATCACCTTTATTGAAGGTAACACAAGCTCTTTCAGGAGTACCATGACAGCTTCCAGACTACCTCGACCTAATTCCATTATATCTCGCCCGCAGGTCGTCCTTTTCCCATCCATAATTGGTACAGACGTACTTCTTTCACTAATAAGGGCTTCTATTATTGACAGAACCACAAAAAATGAAAGCAAGTAAACAAAGCCCTCTGACAATTGTATATTGTCAGAATCAGCGTGGCTCAACTTAACTGTACTCGTTATCGCTCTCTGTATTTGACAGATTTGATAGGACAACCCTCATTAGTATTCAAACTCTTTGTTCGAAATCAGAGGATACCTGTAGCAACCAAAGGCGATTGATACTGCTGCTTTTATTTGTATAAATGTCAATAATATCTGATATAATTGATTATGATTTGAATAATAACAACACAAATCAAAACAAATAACGATTTGTATGCGGCGTACCAATATTAAGTACCTACCGACTCCAAATGTTATCTTCGTATACTTGAGATGCCGGCTGGCTGACAGATTCAGTTGAGTTTATTGTCACGTTTCCAATATAATGTTCGGCGATGTTGTTCGCCACATATCACACCAAGTGGTATCACGAGGAGAAAAGCGGACGAAGGAAATTCGCTTTGCACCGGTTGTCAGGATCGCGCAAAGTGGCGATACGTCGTCTGTGCCTACCTCTGGGACCAAGTCGTGAGCATTATGTATGTATGTATGTATGTTCCAATATAATTTTCTCTTTGGATTGTTTCATTATTTGAAATGTTTTTCTCTAAATATCCATTCAATCAATAGGTTTATTGCTAGTCTGAATAATAAGCCATCTAAATGAACATGGTCTGCATGTGTCTATTTCGATTTTTAGCACCAGCTCAAGTAGTTCCAAATAGTCACCAGCAAGTCAGAGAAAACTGGTAGTAAATAGCAAACAATAGAAACCACTACAGGAAGATAACTTCGCCTAAAACGGAATACAAACTTAAGTGGAGCAACCATCACTAACGCATCACAACATTGTACTCAATTTCCTATGTTGGTTGTAGGTATTCAACTGACTGTAATCTACCGGGTGCGGCAAGTGGACTGTCCTTTCTCATCCTAATGCATGTCTCTCCTTAATAATTCGCACCCACTAGTGAATTTGTCTCAGCTTGAAATTTGTCTTCGTTCTTATAACTAAAGAACATAATAGCCAACATGCGTTCGAAGACAAGACCACTTGCACCCGGATTGATCGGATCAGTAATTCTATTCTCTAAAATACAAACTCATGTGCGAATCTCACTCAAATGACTTAACTCACTTCGTAACCTAATCCACTTGACCATGGTTTGGTATTCTATGAATATTCCAGAGCTCTATAGTGCTCTGGAAGTGAGTTCTTTGTTCACTTCACTTCGATAGTGCTCTGGAATGTTTACAAAATGATTTCAGTTTGTATTTTAGAGAATAGCACTTCAGGTGCAAACCTGGCTGACTGCGGTAGGTACCTCTTATCTTATAATTTTAACACTGATGTATAAAAAAAGTGGTTTTCGTTCTGAAATATATCTCGAAACACAAGTAGGTTATTACTTGGGTTGTCATTTTCACAAGTATTATATTAGTAGAATGGATTAGAGATTTTTTTGGATTAAATTAACATTATCATCATCAGACGAAGCACGTCCACTGCTGAACATAATCCTCCCCAATAGAATGCGACTTTTGGTGGCTTGTGAATTGGGGTACATTATTAAACTAATTTACTACATGGCGTCGTTTGTTTATACAAACCTACATTTAATAAGACCTATATTATTATATTACATCTGTATACATTTACACCTACATTTGAACAAAAACATTTCTGACAACGCCGTTTCATTTTACCCGTAAGAGCTTTTATAAATTTTTTATCAGCATAGCTCGGGTATCTTACGCAACGTTATTTTGAAAATGTTTTTAATTCATCTCCCTTTGAATTTCTATATTGCTCTTCGGAAAGTATTTCAGAGGGCTCGTTTGTGAAAATTTAATGTTAATACGTACAGGTATTAAAGGAATACGTCGATCAAAATGGTGGGAGATTTCAGGTGTTCAAGTAATCACTCGCTCGCACACAACCAACTTTGGCTATGGAACAGGAGGATTTATTGTCTGTTTTGAAACAATGCTCAAATATCTTCCCCGTTGAAAAAGCATCCTTGTTGGTTTTGTATGGTCTTGTTTTTATTTTTTTATGTACAATATGGCTGATTAGACTTTCTCTCAGCTCTCTCCTCAATAGGAAACATGTAGATCTAGATCGTACAATTCACGACGGCACGCCCCGCTACTTTCGGAAGGGGTGAGCGTGGGACACGGGCAGCGAATCCGAACGTCAGTATCGTAGTGTGCAGCTCTCTCCCAATAGGAAACATGTAGATCTAAGAATTAGTATAGTTCGTACAATTCACGATGGCACACTCAGATTCCTTTCACGAGGGGTGAGCGCGGGACGCGGAGAATTAATCCGAACATATCCGAATGTCAGCCTATCCGTACCTTAGTGTGCGTATGCACACATTGATGATATAAGTACGTAACGATAGAACTAATTAACGTCTTACCCAATTAACGCCACCACACCCCGTCCTCTGCCCTCCGCATCAAGCCGCTTTCGGCCATCTTCTTCAGCTCGTCGGTCCACCTGGCGACGGTACGTCCCACCCTGCACGTGCCGATCCGGAGTTTCCACTCCAGAACTCGTCTACCCCAACGGCCGTCAGTTCTGCGACAGATGTGACTCGCCCACTGCCACTTCGGATTACTAATTATTTCGGCTATGTCGGTCACCTTCGTAATATAACTATATTATATATACTAGAGACATGTTTAGAGTCCAAGGCTCTAGATCGTAAGTTCATGACGGCACGCCCCATTCGTTCTCTAAATCGCTTACATTTCATTCACTGAGAAAAAAATAAGTAGCCCTCCTACTTACATAAGGATAAAAATATACCACTATTACGTAAGTAGCCGCCCCCATTAAAAATGGTGTCGCCTACAACTGATTCAGTAGCCGGCTACATTACTAAGTAACCACACTATTTTATAATGTAGCCGGCTACTGATTTATAATGGGGGCGGCTGATTCAGTAGCCGGCCACATTATTAAGTAGTTTGTGTTATCCTTATGTAAGTAGGAGGCCTACTTATTTTTTTCTCAGTGAATGAAATGTAAGCGATTTAGAGAACGAATGGGGCGTGCCGTCATGAACTTACGATCTAGAGCCTTGGACTCTAAACATGTCTCTAATAATACAAATATATTACGATTTCAAAGAAACTCCAAGCATAACACTCACGTATTTCGTTGTTAACAGCAATTAGAGTTGAACAAACATAATTATTAGATCAGTAAGTAGATAATCCAGGATCGACCAGCCGTTATAGCGGTCAGTTCACCGTTAATGTTGGCTCGTCGATTAGCACGCAAAAGCAAATTTGCATGGCTTGGTAATTAGTGAATTAGTTGATACACGAACTGCACAAAGGAACATGATGTTCAAATAATCACAAGTTACGCATATTAGGGTAAACAAATGCAAATAATAGGATTAAGCACAAGAATATCATGAAAACACGATTTGTGTTTTTGACAAATATTTAAACGCACATCAAATATATACTGAATAACTAGCTGTTGCCCGCGACTTCGTCCGCGTGGACAACTTAACATTACACATTATTATGTTTAGTAATACGAATAAGATTTATTTTAGGGTTATGCATTATGCATTGAAAATATTCATATACATAAAATAGCCTACCGACGGCAGTTCCGCCCGTTGGACTACAGAATTAATGTTTTTTTTTTGAAGTTGACATTCTTCATGTTTATCATTAATTAAAATATTATCATATAATTATTTATATTTTTTATGTTTTAATATTGTGCAAGAAGTTGGGTGTTTTATTTTATTAAGAAAATAATAATTTCGCAGGTGATATTCCCTTTCCCCTTTCCCCTTTATGTCGGAATGAAATTGGAATTGTCTTTCCTTCCTCATGCCTTTCCCACCACGTTGAAAATCTCTTCCCACACCCTTCCCGCTCCCTAACCCTACCCTTCCACCGCCATTTTCCTTAGCCCTTAGCCCTTAGCCCTTAGCCCTTAGCCCTTAGCCCTTAGCCCTTAGCCCTTAGCCCTTAGCCCTTAGCCCTTAGCCCTTAGCCCTTAGCCCTTAGCCCTTAGCCCTTAGCCCTTAGCCCTTAGCCCTTAGCCCTTAGCCCTTAGCCCTTAGCCCTTCCCCCTAGCCTCGCCCTAATCTTTCTTCTTCTCTTCTCTAACTCCTTCCAATAGTAATCCCTCGTCCAAACTTGCCCCTCCCCTTCCCTCTCTTCTTTCCTATCCGACTTCCTTCCCCTCCTATATACCTCCCTTATTGACACCTATTTCGCATATCCAATTAACTGTACAACAAAATGTCTGTCAAACTGTTCCGCTTCCGGCCACCTTCTTCAGCTCGCTCAGGTACTGGAAACTGACAGATAAAACAAAAACTTGAGACCATGGAATTGGCGACGTGAAGACTTGAGGCAGTTTTCCGAATACTGCAAAGCCTAACTGGATTCTTCTGTCAGCTTCCCTATCGAAATTAATTCTACCCAACTGTATTGTCTGCCCTAGGTAGATGTACTCCTGAAAGACTTCGATATGACCGATCTAATACAGGCCCACTAATTATCGAACAACGAACTTTTTGTATCAAGCTTATGGAAATACCCCGAAATAGAACAGTTAAAAGAAATAAATAAAAATATAAATGAGCTTTAAAACATTTCTCTCACTCTCTGTCAAGTTTTTGCTTTGTGGAAGGTGAGGAATGTCCAGCAGTGGATGGTGAGGGCTAATATGATAATGATGATAGGCATGTCCACAGCCAGTGTTTAACATAGGACTTCCCTCATGCAGGAGCAATGCCCATAATTGTCACGTCTGGGCAAAACTTTCCCTCTATCAAAGGAATTTTAAATACGTAACCCAAATGTAGCACACACAGAATAGGTACACAATATTCATGCAAATTTATGCGTCGAATAATCTGGGGATCAAAATTTTTAGGCGAGCAATGTCCTTAATCACAAATGTAAAGTATCCACATCAAAGCACGGTGATTCTGTACCGCAATAAATTGTAATGACGTCACGCTCGGAGGAGAAATGCCGACCCTCGAAGCCTTGCCTGTAATGTATGGAACTGTCGGGTTAGCCATGCAAAATGAATTGTATCTAACTCCGCCAGGGCCGGGCCATTTACATCTTTTCGCATTTTTTTAGCTAACCTCATAGGTACAGGATGTTATGACAAAGAGACCGGATTTGGGAAGGAGATCCAGTCTAATTAATAACAGACACATGAGGCATGCTAATATAGTCGCCCTTAGGATGGCAACGCAATTGTGGCCTCTGGGCTACAGGCTTATAGGAGACAGTAACCGCTTACTATCAGGCTGTCGGTTTGTTTGATGTCTCTATTATTGTACTATTTCGATAACTATTCGAATTTCGATATTTCGAGCATCTCACTGTCGGTATATAGTCGTACATTTATAAAATATAATACATGCAATACAATTTGAATTTAATTTTTAAATTATAAATGAATTACTAGAATATAAGAATACTATAATACTTTGTAAATAACTATCACTACAGAAGGCTTGATAAATAAAAAAATATATACAGCACGAAATAAGTGTATGAGTTCAACTGTGGACATAATGATGATATACAACATCGTACCCAAATAGAATAGGTACCTAATTAATGCAAATATATTGGAAAGGCAGCTATGTCAAAATAATAAACGATCGAAAACGAGAAAATCCCTACAAGCTCACTCCATCTCAATGACAACTACTGTTCCAGACTTTGCCCGGGCAATTCATTATTTGAAAACTTTTCCCATCTGAGCAACCAGCGAGCTGCTTGAAGACGTTTCATATCGTTTCATGCAACGACAATCTTCAGTTATTATTAAAATAAATTTGATTTCACAGATTAGACGTAAGTACCATGTTTATGTGATACTTACGTCTAACCCTCCCACCCTCCCCCCCCCCCCCAAAGTTGATGAAAAATAATATATATTTATTATTATTATTATTATTTATATTATAGACGAGCAGCAAATATGCTGATGTGTCTATTTCACAGTGTTGGATTTTAACTTTTAAACAGTATTAGTTTTAAGCCAGTTGTCAAGACGATTTTTAAAGGAGTTATATATCGAATTAAATATTTCACCAATGCTGAATATGTGCTAGGATCAAAAACTTATTGTATGAAGCTTATTACTTACTTACTTATTTATTAAACTTACTTATAGAAACGATAAACTGGTGTTGTCTCATCACTACTCATCATTCATCATCAATGTTTGAAGATGGCGATAATGACGGCACGGCATTTAAAATGTTAGATAGTGACCCATTTATTGGTTGATATAAAGTGAAGTAAGTGTATATGTAGGTACACAAACTACATATATCAAAAAATGCATTTATAAGTT
Organism: Esperia sulphurella; assembly: GCA_947086405.1. Lineage (NCBI taxonomy): Eukaryota > Metazoa > Arthropoda > Insecta > Lepidoptera > Oecophoridae > Esperia > Esperia sulphurella. Next base: position 3,518,391 of record OX352261.1, read on the forward strand.
CCAAAATTCAGCTCAAATCGTCCAGTAGTTTGACTCAAATGTGTATTTAAATAAGCGTCTACCTCCTTACACTTTCTTGTTCTAGTTTCATGAAAACTTAATTAGTTTCGAATCTCGTACCGCTGATTTTTTCATTCTCCCATGGCAGTATTTCCAAACTTTCAGACAAGTTTCGATTTGTCAACCCCTTAATTGGGAGCCTTAAGTTAGGAAACTTCGGCATAAATTCCACAAGGGCAATCCTAGGGGACTCGAATCTCAATCCTTTGTTATTACCTGAATATTAATTTAGGGGAAATAGCCATAATATAACATTCAGATAATGGTTTGATAAGCGAGACAATTTAGGTTAGGAACTCTTCTAAAGAAAGTTAAATTCGAATTCATCCTCGGGTCTCCTTGCGTTCCAAACATATTTTCATTCGGATATTTGCAACTTACCTAGTTGGTATATTTATTTTCTAAAATAATTAAGGTATACTTGGAACTTCTGTGTCTAAGACTGATAAATAATAAAATACTAATTATTATGCAAATAGTGTGTTTGTACAATATGAAGGAAACGTAAATAACTTGATTAAGCTGATCTTCTTAAAACAGAATACTTTAGCTTACTATCTACTTTAGTAACGGATGACTGACTGTGACTTTGAAGATAACTAGAATTGACGATGATCAATATAGACCGAGTGTGCAAACCCTGACTCATCTAGGTCATCTAAGAAAACAATTTAAGTAAAACATCTGCCTTCGAATCTATTTTAACTGAATATTTACTAACCCCATAGTTATACAAAGAAAGGAAATTCTTCAATGATGTAAGATTCTAAATTAATACGTAGAGATGTTGTACAAAATCTCGAAACTCTCTTACATTGCCAAAAATGTTTATTTTTTCTTTATAAATCGAATTTTATTTTTGATTATCATTATGAAAACAAGCGTTCAAAAAAGCGGACATCTATGCAGATAGCTTTGGCGACTATTGAACTTTGGGATCTGACATTTTGTTTTCACGCTCATGACTCGGAAATGTCAGATCGTCTAGAAAATTCTCTTTAGCCAACAAACAAATACCATAACGTGGCTATTTGAAGTGATAATAGTTACAATAAATGGGGCCATTCATAATTCATAAAAGATTACCAAGTTTCAAATTCAGTGATGCGCCATAGGTGGCTGTCAGCTCTAGGAATTTATCTCAATCTTTCAGCAAGAAATAATTGTTCCTCTGCGCTGGCGATGCTTGTGCACTCTTGGTTGTTATACACAACCCAGACTTCCTCTTCCTTTCAGTGCGTCTTCGACTCTCGACCGTATACCCATCATCTGGTATCTATCATGCCAGAGCACGTGACCGAATAATTATTTTTTACAGTCTGCATCAACTCCCAGGTTTTGTGTCCTGTGTGCATTTGGTACAGAGATGATAATCCTATCCTACTATCCTATCCTACTTAATATTATAAATGCGTAAGTTTGGATGTTAGGATGTTTGGATATTTCGATGTTTGTTACTCAATCACGCTCCAACCACTTGACGGGTCGGGATGAAACTAGGCACACATATAGTTAGGTACTGGAATTGGATATAGGATAGTTTTTATCCCCAAAAAACATCTCATTCCCACGGTTGTCCACGCGGACGAAGTCGCGGGCAACAGCTAATTTACCATAAACTCCTTTTTTACGATACAGACTGAGCTCCTTTTAATTAGAAGCAGTAGAAACCTAACGTCAAATCAATCCAAGAAAATTTCCCAGCTAGTTTCTCGGGTGTCAGATACCTATTTGAATCGGCAAAGGAGTTCTCAGCACAGCATCTTGTTCGATTTCACAATAGATTTCCGTCTTCGGAGACCGGAGTAAACTAAAAAAAAATTGATCGTTTCCCGTTGCGGATATGTCATTGGATACCTAATATTTCATTTGAGGTAAATCGCACTGAAGGGATTATTTGGTGTGAAAACGTATGTACTTTCTGAATGTATTGGTATTTGTCACTCGGTCGAACCTACTCTGGTTCTGTTACTACTCTCTCTCTCTGGTACTCGTATGAAGTATAACAACGCTAAGTCGAGCGCCTTATACACATCAAGTGCCTTCGCAAATGTAAAACCATTACACCTGTAATATTGTACTATTTCGATAATTATTGGATTTTCCACATTGAAGTAAAAGAATTTTCATATTGAAGTATTGTGTGTAAAATTACTTCTTATGGGGGAAAAAACACTTGTTCAGGTACTTTTTTATGAGAATTTTTAATTACATACTTTTAAGCATCAGACCGGCTAGTAGCTATATAAGTTAGTTTAGGATATCTTTATTAGTTAAGAAATAATCGATTGGTGACACTTTTCTGTCCCTATAACATGAATATTGATGACGACTTCATACATTTTCAGCTACAACACAGCTTAATTCTACCGTATACCTTCCCATCCCACTAATATTATAAATGCGAAAATTTGGATGTTTGTTACTCAATCACGCTTCAACCACTGGACAGATCGGGATGAAACTTGGCACACATATAGGTTGCTGGAATAGGATATAATAAGATAATTTTTATCTCGAAATATCACAACCTACGCGGACGAAGTCGCGGGCAAAAGCTAGTAACTAATAAATAAACTTCTGATGAATTTTACGTGCTACATTAAACATATTGGCAAAAAGTGGAGCACGGGGGTGGGAGGGGGCGTCAGGTGGGAGAGAGGAAGGTTTGGGAGGAAAGGAGAAAGAGAGGGAGAGAGGTATTCACTTACACATCTGCTGATTTTTTTTGTTATTGTTTTTATACGCTTTGTTTTGAGCATGTCCACTGGCAGGGTATAGTTATATAACGGCATCGGTACTTACATATGTCAGTGGTCGCGGACACAGCTTACTAGCATAATATACAGGGTGACGCGGATACCCGGTATAGATCGTACAATTCACGACGGCACGCCCCGCTACTTTTCGGAAGCGGTGAGCGTGGGACACAGGCAGCGAATCCGAACGTCAGTATCGTAGTGTATGTATGCACACATTAATGACTAGTGCGTAACGATAGAACTAACTAGTATACACTGAAATTTAAGCAAGTTAGAGAAAGAGTGGGGCGTGTCGTCGTGAACTGAACGACCTATATATGTACTAATATGTGATGTGCGTCGATAATATCGTTAGACGGAACTACTCAATGTTTTGTGTTTTTAATTATTTTTCATTGTATTACGTATCCACTTTAAATTATATGCCACACTTGTATACACAGAGAGACATCCAGTGTTGTAGTTAGTCGCATTACAAGTTCCTTGCGATATGACTCCGACCAGTTTGCTGTTTGATACCAGAGGACCGCCTGAGTCACCGTGCCCCGGACCCATTATATCTCTTAAACATAACACGTTATTTTCACTCCACTCAGGACACTCTATTAAATTCCCGGTTGCTTCTCTCGGTTGTTCCACGCCAGGCTCAGATTCTCCATAACCAGCCAAGGTAACTTCGTCACCAACTTCAGGTGGGTATTCAGCCAGTGCAATTGGTTTCACATGTTTTTTGAAAGAAAAGGGTCGATTGGATTTTAATAACGCCAAGTCGAACTGTATATGTTTTTTTGAGGCATTGAATTTTGGGTGTAAAAGGATATTAGATGAGTTCACTTTACCCACGAGTACCTTTGTTCCGTTTCCATGGTGTACTATTTTTAGATCGTTGAAAGTTTGAAAACAATGCGCAGACGTCAGTATCCAATGTCTGTCTATAATCGAACCGCTGCAAGGAAATCTACCAAATTCGGCCAGTAGCTTAACTAAATATCCATGCATTCCATATCGTAGACGTTCTCCATTGTAAACACGACGTAAATTCCAATAACTTTGTGCTGAAACTAAACAGAATACCGCCGCTGATACAATACAATATACTCGTAAATACAACATTGCAGTGTTTTCTACCGAACTAACATAAGTTTTTAACAAGATAGGACCTACCACTAATACATTTTACGTATAATATGCTTCTATATTGATTTCCCAATTTCTACAGTTACGGTTTATTTAATTTAATATAAACTAATAAATAAACTCATGTACAAATTCGGTTACGGTTTAACCATAAACCGATTTTGCGTGTAATTTAATGGAGTCACATCGCAAGGAACTTGTAATGCGACTAACTACAACACTGGATGTCTCTCTGTGTATGAAAGTGTGGCATATAATTTACAGTGTATACGTAATAAAATAGAATACAACGATAATCGATGCACATGACACATTAGTATTTATGTATAGTGGGTCCGGGGCATGGTGATTCAGCAGGTCCTCTGCTATCAAAACCGCAAACTGGTTGAAAACGTATCGAATGCAATTTGCGATGCGAAAAATAACAAGACTAGATATTTCTCCATCTTTACAAGTGTTTCAGCTAATTTAGCTGATTTACAGTAGATACGTAATACTGCCGTTTTTAAGCAGTGGCATGGTCCAAAAAATTTTAAAAAACAAACACAAAAAAGATAGCTGCAACCGCAGATGTGAAAGTGAATATCTCACTCCTCCCATCTCTCTCTCTCTCTCCCTCTCTCTCTCTTCCTTCCTCACCTGCCTTTCGTCCTCTCGCCCCTGTGCTCTCCCTTTTTTCAATATTTTTAATGGACAGTTTATGTATACACACCCGAGAACCGTATTTGTACTTTGTAGCTGCAAATTTCTGAAGTAGTCATCAATAATGTATAATGTTATTGAATAATTAATACTATAGATAGTATATGGAAAGGTTGTCTGGAAGAAATTACTAGAAGTAATAAGATCGCCTTAGTCGTAAATTGAGCATATGAAAATTGTAACTGCATGTGTTTATTTTATTTGTATAAGAAAATATGGTATTGTAGAGACATTTTCTTTAGGACAATGACATATACTCGTACATAACAATTATGCTTTTGTATATTTTTTTAACTTTGTGTTGTAGTTTGTGTGTACAATAAAGTATTAAATAAATAAATAAATATACGAGTAGAACTCGATTTAAAGATCAAATACGTTTGCCGCAATGGTAATGCCGTGCCAATATAGTGCCACTGGCGAGGAGTTTCATTAAGAACAATCTCATTGGTGCGCTGAGCCATACCAGACTTTGCCCGTCACAATTTGAGATTATACTCTACTATTATTGCAAGTGGATTGCAGCTGGCTTATTGTTATTTAAATAGAGGTCTTCTATCTAAAAATATATGATTAGGTGTCTGTTTTATTTATGCCAACATCAAAACTATTAATTGTAATATTTAACACCTTAGGCCTCATCATCACTTACCATCAGGTGAGAAAACCCAAACAAACCCATCAACAATAAAAAAATAAAAATAAAGTCATACATACCTTTAAAACTAGATGGAATTATTTAGTCATACATGTAAACCCAAGTACTTGTAATCTGAATCCCGGCGAGCACCATACTACAGATTACTAAATAATTTCTACGTAAAAGGTACTGCACTGCCTAAGAAAACTCAATGTTCTCGCTGTAATTGCGTACTATAAACGTTGACTAATTTAACGCCTTCACTACAAGTGAACACGCCCCTCTCCCCTGAACCCCTCTCCTCCTAACCCTTCTCCTCCTCTTACCCCTTCTCCTTCCCCCTTACCTTCCCCTCTTACACCCTCCACGTTCTCTCTCCCTTTCCCTTTCCACTACCCATCCCCCTTACTTTTCCCCCTTCATCTTCTCTCTTCCCATTTCCTTTTTTCCAACTTCATTTACAATATGGCACTCGTATATGGCACTCGTATTACCAATGATTGCAATCTATCAGCACTACGGTAATGGAAAGATTGACTTCGTCAAGAATGATTAAGGTATTCAGAGTGAAGGTGCATAAAAACGCGTTAAGTAGTGGCCATCGGGTGGCTGATGACGTTAATGATAATTAAAAATCTGTTAAGCAATTATGTGAAAATTTTAAACAAAAAAATATTAATCTTATCTCTCAAGCTCTACGTTACCCTGTAAGTCAGAGCCCTCAAAGGGTTTAATTAAATTTAAACCAAACTTTGTCGTTAATAGCCTTAAAAGGGCCACGAGGACAGTGGCATAATGTTGCGGGAATTGATCGCTTTAAATACTTCGCGCGAGGGTTCCGTCTCAATGAAATATTAGGATACAAAACCCCATTTTGTTCAAACCATAGCCTATATTATACCCTAAGTCCACTACTAGCATAGCATACCTCTTCCATAAACCTATATTCTACACCAGGCACGAAAATAATAGTTAATAACAAACCATTTGACAAGAAACTGCACTAGGATGGGCAGCAGCGTTCTCCTGAGTATATTAAGATTAATACTGCGATCACCAATCCGTCTGCCAAGCGTGGTGATTATGGCAATCCCCCAATGGACAGCCCACCAAAAGTGGCATTCTATTGGGGAGGCTTATGTTTAACAGTGGACGTATATAGGCTGATGATAATGACAAGAACAATATTTCCAAGATCGATTACAAAACTAATTAATTCTAAGAACGTCTTTATTTCACCAATTATCCATTTACAACAACTATACACTTATCAATAATCAGTATTCGTAATGCTATTTGTTGGTAAATGTTATTTTCGTTCCTGAAATGGAATATAGGAGGTCCACTAGAACAGCTGCGGATAAAAACTGAAAAAACTAAAAAGCAATTTGGTACTATCTACGGAATTTGCGACATATTCGGATAAGCTTTGGCATATCGTATCGTAGTTAGATATAATAAACGCTTATTAGAATAAGTTAAAAGATCCGTTAAATACACTAATGATGTTTTAGTTCGGCGTACATTATCAAAACATTAAACCGTATTATAGTGAGACCGTAGTAGAATTTCACTTATCACTTTATTTATTTTCTCGTGTTAAGTTAAATATACCGTGACCGTAGAACCGTGCAAATCAATCTTGAAGCATTCATACGGATAATTTGCTTGAGAGTTGAGACTGGTTTTGTAAATAATATATGTGAGTTTGATATAAAACCTGAAATTATGTTGTGTTTATATTGTTTTGTTTCAGCGACAGTGTTCTACATAGCTACGGCGCAAAATGATTGGAACCCACTTCGCATTTTCAATGGACGAACTGTACGTAATGCAAGACATGAATATTTGGTCATGTTCACAGTTTATGGAGATCATGTAACATATTGCAGTGGCTCGATTTTTGACGAACGTTGGATCCTGACGTCAGCACATTGCTTTGGTTCTATTTGCAAAGATCTTGAATTAAAACACCATATAGATGGAAGAGTCAAAACCATCGCTATAGGGAAGTTATCAAATATTTTCCTACATCCATATTATAGTGAAAAGGAGCCAGCAGAGTTTGATTTGGCATTAATAAAGACGACGCAACCTATAACTTTCAATAGATACGTGAAACCAATACAATTGGCCAGATATCGTCCGGATATTGGTCAGGAAGTGGTACTTGTTGGTTACGGAGAGTCTGAGCCTGGTTTAGACAAACCAAGAGAAGCAACCACACTTTTAAGAAAGTGTCCTGATAAGAGAGATCGTTTTGTGTTATGTTCAAGAGATATGGTGGGCGCTGGATTCGGCGATTCAGGTGGCCCTCTAATATCAAACCGCCAACTAGTTGGTGTAACATCAGAAGGAACCTGTAATGATGTAAATAACAATAATATATGTCTCACAATCTTCACAAGTGTGGCAGATAACTTACATTGGATATGTAGTACTATGGCAAAACATAAATATAGTTAACCTTAAAACTGAAAGATTCATTGATTCAATAGTTATATAGGCACAACAAATCTCTGATATATGCCGTGTGGTGCCAAGAATGTCGTCAAGGTGACTAAGGGATTGCACCAGAGACGGGTAGCAGCGTTCTACTGTGTATATTATTGCGATCACCAATCCGCCTGCCGAGCGTAGTATCGTGGCAAATCCCCCAATGGACAACCCACGTTGTGTGGTATAAAAGTGGCATTCTATGGGGGAGGCTTATGGTGGGGCAGTGGAGTATTTAGGCTGATGGTGAAATATCTGATGAATTAGCTATATGCCTCTTGGCTTACAACTCCTAAGCTCTTATCAAAATCAAAGTCGAATTGATGCATCTTATTCTGAATTTTAGCATGCAGTTTATTGCAGGTGCCTTTGATACATAACGAAGTACTCGTAAACGTACTATCGATAAATGTTGTCCTTTTACCTATTTTATTGTAAAACGGTCATCATTTTTAACCGACTTCCAAAAAGAAGGAGGAGGTTCTCAATTCAACGGTATGTTGATGGTTCGTTTTTTGTTTGGTAGATTAAACTTCAGAGGTGGTCCCATATAAATTTTATCGAAATTCATTCAGCGCTTTTTGAAAAATCGACAAAGACACAAATATAGTTTTTAATTTTGCTTTGAAGTAATTAAAATATTATTTTCTACTTTTTTAGTTTAAGTTTGTACATGTAGATATACTCTTGAAGTCGGTTTTTGTTTTCTTTTTGTAAAAAAATATTTTATCTTATTCGCAATCACATTAATTTGACCTCATTTTAAATATAATATATAATCTTTTATAATTATGCCATGCCATGTTCAGGATTGGCATGTTTTAAACAAAGTGTTTTAAACATGTTTTTATTATTTAAAACATGTTTACTATTGTCTAAAACTGTTTAAATGGTTTAAAACATATTTTATATAAAAAAAACTGTTTTTTATCCAACTCTGGTCATGTGCAAGACCTACCGTTCGCAAATTACACGTGCATGCACGTTTCCTCACTTTAAAATGTGTGGTAAGTATAGAATCTAGAATATGATAAAGGCCTATGGTAAGTATACTTAAGACCTTACTAGGCAACCGTGTTATTTTATATCATTATAGCTCTTTTAGTAAAATAATACATTGATGATATAAAAATTGATTAGTTTTTAATTAACTCGGACCACACGTTCCTATATATTCCATTCCAAATGCAATTTCATATGAAAACAAACGCTATTTGCGTCTCAGAAACCAAATGCATGTGCATGAAAAGGACATTATACAGCACAAACAAGTTCGTATTACCACTTTAACTTTTCAGTTCACATCGAAGATCTGTTTTGTATTCGAGACGCTATTAAAGCGTTTTTCATTTCCTACGCCAGTTGTGTCGAACAGATGTTACCTACTAACTCACTGGAAAAGGCCGAATCCTCTAGAGCACAGACTCTGAAACTATTGTTCTTAATGAAGAGTTTTCTGTAAAGACCTCTAACTCCTACGAAAACTATTATGGGAACGAAAAAGATAGACGAATTCCTGTATTCGCCGCTGCACTGGTCGCTTTCTCAATTTTAAAATAAGCTCTCAAATAGCTTTTATGAAAAGAAACTGATTTCAACAAAGAACTCGCGCTGCCATTATACGAGTATGCCAGAACTGGAGAGAGCGCAATTTTATTGATGAAGCGCCACAGTGGTGGTGGAGCCAACAAATTCTACAATCATTGCTCAATGCTCCAGTGCATTTCAGTTCTATATATTGCAGCACGTGATATATCTACGCAAGTTTGTTTCTTATCGTCTAGAAGCCAAGTCTAAGATAGGAGTCACTTTGAAAAACATAATGATAAAATATACACTTCTATTCTTAATACGTTCGTGGTTAGAACGTCAATAGACGTCATACCAGTGGCTGGGTGAATCTTGAAATTCGGCGTATTCAGTTGATTCCCTTGGCGCAATTTATTTTAATAGATTTTTCACAAGTAATAATGAAACATGAAATTTAACTTAATTATAAATACATTTAACGAATGGGCATCACTTTTGGTCGACTGGTTCCGAAAATATAGCAATTTACATTTTTGTGGCCAGGGGAATCAGGAAAAGGCGACAAGGGAATCAAAATTTTAATAAGATATATAAAAATCAAAGTTTTATTATTAAATTATAGTAGTTATTTACCTCTATATAAACTAATCAGTCTTTTGGTTGCATAAATTGGCACTTTTATCCTTAACTACTAACAATGAATAGAAAAATATACTAAAACAACTAGAAATAGAACTATTCCTTTTTAAAAATGAACTAAAAAATTATCCTTTTACAAAATACTTAGGAAAGAAAATTATAAATTGAAATTATAAAAAAATCAACGACCAATATTTTTGGTAACAAATTTCGTAATAATTTGTCCATTTCAAACTAAAATAAACTACTAAAAACAAAACTTATTCTTTTTAAAATCAACTACTGAAAACGACCAAAATATTAATTTTGGTAACATAACTCGCAATACTTAATTTGGCAATTTAAAAAATGTTATAATCTGAGCTTAAATCAACATCTTCACGATGGAGGGCTGTTAATACAGCTTTCGTCACGGAGGTAGACATTAAGTTTTCATTTATTGAAGAAACTTCAGCCCAGAAGCTGTCATCAGACGGTACATGAAACTCCGGTTTGTTGTTCTGGACTGAAATTTCATCAATCCCATGGACTAGGTTAGGGATGGAACGTCCATAAGACGTACTGCACTCAGCTATAGCTATAGTAATATTTTTGGCTTCATTTTTTCGCACAGTCGGAGGTGTTTTGCTTCTCACCCCGATATTATATTTGGTTCTTTTCACTACCCGTTCTGTTACTTACTAGGTTTTTGATGGATCAGTGTTGCTCGAGGCTGTATTTCCAATGTTATAGAAACCAATATGTTGTCCATGTGGACGTTGCACTGATTCTTCAGAGTATTTCCCCAAATCACAACTAAGACGCCTAATGGCTATGATTTCAAGATTATTGCAGTTCCATATCGCTTGGTAAACTGCCATGGTACCACGAAATTCCTTTAGATCTTGGAGGATCAATAATTCCTTTTCCAAAATGCCGGATTCTCCAACTTCCTCTAACCGGGCATCTGATTTAAAGGTGGCGTATTTTATTCCAATATTTGGGATATCATATCCTTGAGCAACAGTTTGATCGGCTGTGCTTTTTAATACTCCTCCCACACCATCTGGAGCTCCCTTTCCACGACATTTTTCGCAGTAATTCCAAATTTATTGCTTAAATTAATTTTATTCATTGCTTGAATGATTTTTGTTCGATAGGATAGATTAAAAATAAATATATTTTGAGAAATAATACGAATCAACACAAAACCTTTCTTCTATTCAAGGCAAATTAGGAAAACGTTGATTACCCTGGCACAAATACCAGGGGAATCAACGCCAATGAAATCAAAAAAGTAGGCTTTTTTATCGATTGTGCTAAAAGCAATAAGTTTTTAATAATAACAATGAAATAAATAAAAAATGATCATTTAAGCTGTTCTATTACCACCATACAAGAATTTGTAAGAAATCAAATAACATTTATAAATGTGATCAGGGTAATCAACGACCTACTGAAACAAAACCAGGGGAATCAAATGTTTACCTTCGTAATTTCGTCCTGAAGCAACGAGTGGCGCGGCCCTCCTCTACAATGTTCGAAGCGCTACTAGCGCTCACGCGACGACGCGGACGCATCCTCATAGAACATTAAACTAGGGATGTACGGGTAGTTTAGTGACGCGCCAGTGGAATCACTGTTTAATCCCGGACAAACTTTGTATTCTAATTTTAAATAAAACTATGGTAAATACACATACTGCATATTTATTTTATAAATCAATAACTAATCTGGTGGCGGTTAGATCACTTTAATTATTGAATTTCCGTTTACAAGTTTGTGTTTTATTGGTAGTTTGTTCAAAAAATGTGAAGCGGACGCGCCAGGGGTATCAAGTTTTAGGCCTTTGGGATTTATTTTCGACTATTTATACTTAAATTAGACACAGTAACTATCGTGCCTTAGTTAGATCATACATTAAAGTAGTTTAAAAAAAATATTCTGGATTCTAATTTTAATACTACGGGTACTTTTTTCCTCCGGACAGCGCAAAATGAGCCCCTCAAGATTCACCCGGCTGCTGCCGCGACAGTACGTCTACTAGACGTCGTATTTCGTATTGATTTGTATTGAATGTGTTAATAGAGCTCTTTTTAGTTGAACGCTCAAAATAACAACATGAACTTAGAATCAATCACCCAAAATGTTATTTATAAGTATAATCATATTATATAAAATACATTGAGTTATATGACGTAAATATACCACGTAATTTACGTATTAATACTGCTAAGTCTAAGTCTGAACATACATCAAGAGGTTACAAGTAAGTATATTTATTTTCATTAATAATTTATTGCACACACAAAGAAAAACAAAATAAAAAACAATAAAAGAAAGGAAAAAAAATAACATGTACAAATGGTAATCATTTATATTTTTGTTTGAAAGAATTTGCAAGCTGAAGTGGCAGTGGGCGGGTCACATCTGTCGCAGAACCGACGACGGCTATTGGGGCAGACGAGTTCTGTATAGTGGAGACCACGGATCGAAACGCGTAGGGTTGGACGCCCCGCAGCCAGGTGAATCGGATGTAATGGCTTTCATTGGGGTAGGCCTGTGTCCAGCAGTGGACGTCTAAGGACGTCTAACCTATACCTGTCACTGTTTCTCGAACAAACAAATATGCCAGCAGATTTTCACATTTGTTATATGGATTTATTTATGTTCAATTAAATCAACAAACGTTCCAAACCAAGGAAATACTTTTCATTTTAAAAATGTATGTTACGTGTAACGTTATGTATACACGTAGCGACACGACGCGACAGCCTCAGAGTCGCAGGTGTCGTGATAAATGAATATAAATAGTCGACGATTTCTCCGCTTTCACCCCACTACACCACGCGTGGATTAACCTTCTAGCTGGTTGGGTACTTCGCAAGATTCACACTGGATCCTATTCTGAAGACACACTGTAAATTCCATACTCATTGTCTTTCAAAGATGAGCTGTTGTATATAAATGTGAGTTTCAGAACAGTTTCCAATATTTGATTTGTTAGGGGAACTTACAGCTACATTTACAATATATAATTTCAAGTAACAATTAAAAAACCACAGCTACCATAAAGTTGATAGTTTTTCGAAACTCGTAGAGCATACACAAAACAAGATAATTTATTTTACAACAAGCCAGCATATATGTCAGTATAGTCCTTAGCCGCCAAAGGTTTTCTTCAGGGTCATTTTAGAAAATCAACTTCTACATTAAAGTTTGCGCATTTACGGTAATCACAGGCACTCTGAAATGATTTTAAATATTCTTTCATTGTTGATTTCTTCTAGATGGACACGGGGCGCAAAAGCATAGTTTCAAAACAGCTCACTTCAAATGATTTAGCAGCTGTTTAACAAAACAGTAAAGATAACAATAATACACAGCAATTGAGTTTTTAATGAAATTCTATGGAAGTTGACAGAAGAATCCAGTTGGGCTGGGCAGCATTTAGAAAATTGCGTCAAGTCTTCACGTCGCCTATTCTACAATGTTTAAAAACAAAAGTCTTTTAATCAGTGCGTCCTGCCAGTTATGAGCTATACGACGCAACGAAGGAACTACGTACATCTAGGTAACAACAGTTTGATGTTGCTAGTCTGCAGTATTTCGTGAAACAGAGTAAGTAACAAAAACTTATTTGTTCCAAAGTCTATCGATAAATCATCCCCACAAAAAGAACTATTTATTACCCCTGACTCGTCTATTCTCCCTAAAGAGTATTAAATAAGAAAAGTTCCGTAGCATAAAGATACCTATACAAAAAATATTAAACCCTCATTTTTCCCACTTCTAATAAAGGGAAAAATTTCTAACACAATTTGATTGATTGAGATAAATTGATGTATGGCTTCATGGTTAAGTATTAAATTATTAAACTTTGAGACTAGAAAGTTAGGGTGTATGTTGAAATATGAAGAGACAGTGGGCGCGATTCTAGAGGTACACACTTAAATTTAAAATGCATTAAAATGCATTAAAATGAGTTAATTTTAGTTTAACGTGACTTGGCATTCTCAAGGCGCCAATTTTAACTTGACGTTTTTAAATTTAGGCGTTTTTTTTTTTAATATTATTTTAGATACAACTTTTGTTAATCTGCATTCTGGAGTCACCAAAACCTATGTAAATTTATAAACGTCAAACTAAAATAACTTAAATTTAACCGTCACCTAAAGAGGTCACACTTAACCTCAAAACTACAGGGATATTTCGACTTTTTACTCTAAATATCGCAGATTTTTTTTTCGGTTCGAGAAGGACTCGAACTTTTCATGTAGAAAATTGTGGGAATCTAAAGCTAGGTAGTTAAATCTAGCACTTTTCAATGAAACCAGTGTCACCGAAGAAATTTGTTGGAGTACCATGATATAAATTCCTAAAAAACTCAATTGATTAGCACTACGTGCAAATAAAACGTCACGGGAGAGACGAAATTCGGCGAAAAGGGTAAACGTCATCGCTAACGTGAACTGGCTAAAAGTATATACCTATTGAGTTCAACATAGATGTGAAATTAATTGTGTGTGCACCGTATCATTTACGGCCCCTATCTGAGAGATTTATCTTTAATATTCCAAACCTTAGACGGAAATTTTAACAAACGTGTTGTCAGGTACTCAACCTGGGAATTAGTCTGCTACGCACGGCCAAGACCTGAAGGCCAGTTAAATGCATAGAAATCACAACCTACCTGTGTACCGTTTGTATAAGTAGGTACATGCATTTCATTCCTAACAAGGTTTTTGCAAGTGAGTTTCTTCATTAAAAAAAACAATAACAACAGCAACCTATAATAGTATGCATAACTAATGACTGCAAAACATGGTATGGGCACTCACAATCAAACTCGAGTCCTGCCGCAGGACCATGGATAGAAGCATGATGGCAAGAAACTTAGATTGTATAAAAGCTTTCGAAATTCGACAAACACTAAAATCATGGACACAAAAGAACTAATCAACAGTCATGGCGTTGGACAGGACATATGCTCACTAAGAACCAAAATCACGCAAGTCAATCTAAGGAGCAGTAGCACGCCATGCAGGATATGGCAGAATGAATTCAGTGATACAGCAGAAGGCAGCGGCCTGGAATAGGCTGAAATCAATGAGGTTAGATAGATACTTCCTTTGCGAAGAGGTACACTGAAATCGAAGAATGACTGAGTTATAAATGAATACCATTTTTAAAACAATTATTAATTTTATTATAAACATGCACTCAGAAATTAATATTTTATTTATTTTGTGTTTTTATTTTCCACTGCTGGAGAAGCCTCTCCCAAAGTAATTGCAGGTTAATGCCCTAATTAATATGTTGGGTAGAAGGTTGGTTAGTGATCAGTTCACATTAGGTACCTACCTATGTAGAAGTTTATAGAGCAAAAATAGAGGATCACATGGTGTCGCTGAGCTATGAAGGTTAAACTGCTTGGCATTCTAAGAATCTAGTTTTTCCACAATACTTTATCCGGTAGTAGCTTTGTTCAACATCCACAGGAAGGCAGCCTTTCTATCCCTACATATTATGAAACGCAACGACTCTCTGTTTGTCTGCTTCTAACTCTAGAAAGCTGTTCAATTTATGTGATATTTTTAAAATTCATAGACATTTTCTCTGGACTGGTTTTAATTGGTAGGTACATATTTTGTTACATTAGGTAAGATCAAAGATGAAGCATTTTAATGCTTCATCTTTGGGTAAGATAATAAGAAATAAGGTGTAAAATAATCCTGTAGTCCACGCGAGCAGTGACATCTAGTATGTATGGAAATTCTTTTTGGTACTAAAATTAACAACAACACCATAATATACAGCAGACTTTACATACTTACCATTCAACTCTAAACACTAAAGAAACCTTTTTTAAGTTCATACCAAGCTTCAACAAAATCAGTTTAGAAGTTATGATTAGCAACAAACATCCAGTCCTCACAAAAATTAAATCATCAGCCTATCAACCACTGCTGGACATAGGTCTTATTCTTACATGGTCTGTGCACCTACTGGACACAGATCTGTGACTGATAAATAGTTATCAATAACAGGCGCTGTAGCTCGTCATCGGTCAGCAGCATCTAGTTCGAATGATTCAAGGAAGTAAAACTTTCTATTCAATATTATGTAATGGAAGCTTGCTACGAATTGTCATGAACACAGATCTTGAATACATTTTGTCTGAACCACTGGCTGAGAGTTCAATCGAGACCTGGATTATATGGTTAGATAAGTGGATTTTTAGTTACTTTTTCCACCAGACTTTTACACAGGCACATGGCCTCATAATACCGTTATCATAAAGTGTATGATCAAAATAATTAAAACAAATCAAGCACTAAGGTTTACTTTATTTAGAAATAGAAACGCTTTATTTTTCATGAACCTGAAGGCACAAAATGATATATTGTCTTTAAAAAAGCAAGATTTATGTCCCAGGAGTTTAGTCCATCACATATAGTCATCAATCATCAGTCCCAGGAGTAGTCCATCACATATAGTCATCAATCATCATTCTCTCTGGATTGTTTTCTCTAACAAGAAAAGATATGACCTGAAAATGCACAAATTCAATGAATTCTAATTAGTTATAATTAATGTCTACTAATTTAATTAGTATAAGTTATGATTTTGATTATAAGAAGTTATCGAAATGCCTTTACACATAAAATGTGGTACCCTTATACATGTGTCTAATACATTATAAAACATCAATCAGGCCTCCCCAACCCGTCTGGCCAGCGCGGGGAGTGTAGGCCAAATCCTCCGTCTGTCTCTGGCAGATGAGAGAGGGTTGTGCTCCTGCAGTGGAGACAAAAGTAACCTGATGATGATGATACTAATTATTTTAGGGATAGTAATCAAAATATGAAATTAACCACTAGCATTTTATTTATTTTGAAATAGACAAGTCAGTTTTTCTTGTAGTTGATGGCAGTACATTCACACTATAAATTCTGAGTCTTGTTATCCTCTACTTTCAGTTATGTATTATGTACTACTTATACTTATAGTTATCATGCTCTCAGGAAACTATCCCAATAAAGAAAATTTGATAATTATCTGAAAGTAAACAAAGTAAAATGTATTATTCTTGCTATGGATGAACAAATTTCATAATACGAAAAGGTTATTTGCAACTGAATAACATATTTATGTGTGTATAAATCTAATCTGTGTGCCTGCCTGCCTTATTTCAAGTGTACCTACCCATGTAACAACCTCAGATTAAAGTAACAAGACATGAATAGCTTTCTACAAAGTTTCCTAAATACGGCTCAACTGACATTGGTTGAATGCTCACCTCATGTTTCATTGTGCGCCTTTTTTGTGGTTTTGGAGTGGTAGAACGTATATTTAATGGTCAAAATGTACAAATGTCTCTCATATCGATGATTGTAATACAGAAAGCCGGCGATATAGTTTCACTTCTTATTTCTCCAGACCTTATTATTTCTCCAGTTAAGCACTATTGAGGTGACGTGCTGCGAAAGTATTATAAAATTGATAAAAACCACAATTAACAACAAACTTTATGTTTTGATAGGTACGTAGGTAGGTCGATATGTCAATCAGAACATACAATAATGGCGCGCCGGTCGGGCAACTATGCGCATGCGTTAGCTAGTGTTGCCACGAGAGAAAAGTGTCATGTTTGAATTTATAAAATTAATCCAAAATATTTTACTAGTATTACGCAAATATCTTTTAAAATAATATTGATGATGTCTTGAATGTAATTCAATCAAAACAGCATAAGAATCGTTGACAAATTAAGCATAGGACTCGAAATGTTCTATAAAATCATTCATTTCGTTCGTTCCATTGTTCATTCCTTTTTTATAATATAGCAACAACTTTTTTAGCGACAAGTTAAATTTAAATAGGTTTTAAACTTAGTTAAGTGCGTCCTTCAGAATGCCAAATTTTTTAACAGCCACTTAAAATTAGACAATTTTAATTTTAGAAAAATTAAATGTGTGCCCTTCAGAATCGCGCCCAGTATAGCAATAACTTTTCATCCTCATCCTATATTCGACAGACAATTCGTTTTTAAATTCTAGCTAGCACATCATCATCATATCAACCCTCAGACATCCATTGCTAGACATAAACATCATTCCTCATTGCATATCATATCCTTCAAAGAAACCCCGAGCATAGCCCACTCCATAACCCATGGAGACATGACTTTCGTCTTGTCCACGTTCATCATAAGACCTACTCGCCTGGACGAACTAGCACATAGCTAATAACAAATATTATAAAACTAAAACTGACTTTATATACCTACATTATTGTTGTTTGTAACATTCTAAAAAAAACATTACCAAACCGCTCCCCAAACAACTGTGTCTTGGACTGATTACATAGGTAATACTTAAATAAATATTTGTACCCAATAAGCTCAAAAACAAATCCACTTTTTAATATTTGCGAGATACTCTGTATATGAGACAGGGTTTGTGAAAATATTGGAGTTAGCAGCAATTTAAAAAGCAATTTGTTGAAAGCCACGCGCCATCGGTTCGAAGCTCGAAAACGAGCCGCGAAAAATGATACAGAACATGCTACATGTATATACTACGTACGTAGGTTAGCTTCCCACTGAGGTCACCAGCTCTCCGAGCCTACCTATTTTTAAAAAGAGACTGTGCGCCTGGCTTGTCAAGCAGGCATTTTATTGCTATGAAGAGTTCTTTCAGAACGCATTAACTTAATTTATTTAGTTTTAAGAATTTTATTTGACTTTTTTATATTTATGTTAGTTATTGATGTTTTTACATTTAATCGTGTTTAATTTGCCTTTATAATTTGATTTTATTTAACTTGTGTATAATTTTTATTTGACCTGTAACGGAAGTTATCAATAAAGTATGTCTATGTCTAGCGACATTACATGTTGCTCTATAGAAAGTCTGCTTAGTTCAGACAGTAGCACAACTGTCTGTTGCAGGTTTAGTTTCAGATATATATTTACCTTGTATATATTTCCCTGGTATATTCACCTGTATATTTGGCCAGTTAAAAGGCGTATATTTCATTCCAGATTAATAGTCCTATGAAAACAAACGCATTTGCGTCTCGAAAACAAAATACACAATAGATGGTGTTCCTAAGTGGACTGCAAAGTTTACATGGTAATACAAACCTGTTTTTGCTGCTGGTGACCCTTTCATGTATATGTTACCGAGACGTAAATAGCGTTGGTTTTCATAGGACTATGAATCTGGAATGAAATATAGGTATTACGAGTTTGCGGCGCTTGCGGTGGAGACAATGGGTCCATGGTCGTCCGACACAAAAATAATAATTATAGATATTTCGAAGCGACTGGTCCTCGCCTCCGTAGACCCCAGGGCTGGCGCGTACCTCGCACAAAGGTTAAGCCTAGCGATCCAGCGAGGTAACGCCGCCAGTGTCCTGGGAACCATGCCGCACACATCAGGCGAGCTGGACGACGTGTTCATACTGTAAAGCGTTTTTATATTAGTTTATAATACTAGTTTGTAATAGTGTTAGAATATAATTATCTGTATAGTACAATATTTTACTATAAGGTCTAGAGTAAAGAAATAAAATATACGGTTTGAAAGTATAATTGAGGTAATCTCAAGATTCTTAAATGTTGGAATACTGATTTGTTCAAGGGGCATACTGTACGATGCAATAGTTAGACACCAAACGCTTTTCAGAATACGTCAAATTAAAGAGAATAAAAACACAACTTAGAGAGTATAAAATTGCTTTTTAATAAAACCATTGTAATAATGTAATTCCGAAATGATTAAGAAAATACTGGAATTTATCCCAGAAAATTGATTAAAATTTTATGTGAAATGAAGGACTACTACTATACTACTATTTTATTTGCGTTCACTGGACTACTAATGATTTCATACCTTAGCAATTCGCATAATGAATTTGATGTTACAGATGGTGACCCAAAGAAGAAGATCTTCTCTGTCGTTCCCTCACTGCTGAGGATCGCGACCGTATACAATGCGCCTCCACGCATAGCGGTCCTTGGCCAGCCGCACTGCTTCATATAAGGATCCGCCAGCCACTCTCCTCACCACAAGAAGAAGATACAAGGACCTATATAAAAGTTATATAAGTATAACTTTAAGGTTTGTAGACTCCGGGTTCCCACGAGGCACCAGGGCCTGTTCCTCCTTTCCGACTTTTGGCCCGAGAGATCAGTGTTTCACGTTTCAACGTTATATGGAGGCAAAGGCGTTATAATCCCTTAAATAGTGAGTTTCGTTAGTAAGGGATATTATAGTTAGTAAGGGAGGTTGCGGGTTCGAATCCCGCTAGGGGCAAATGTTCGTATGATGAATATGAATGTTTGTACCCAAGTCTTGGATGTTTATATATTTATTTAAGTATGTTTATCCGTTATTTAGTAACCATAACACAGGCTCCCCCTAATTTGGGACTGGATAATTGGTGTGAATGTCTGACATATTATATTATATTATATTATATTATATTATATTATATTATATTATATTATATTATATTATATTATATTATATTATATTATATTATATTATATTATATTATATATTTTTAAGCTAAGATTCTCTATACCTTCCAGATATTGACTGATCATTAACGCACAAAGTGGGCAATTGTTAACCTAGAGGTTTCTCAAAAGACGTAGGCAACCACTAAGAAAACGAAATAGGCAGCATCCAGTTTCTTATAATAAAAGATGAATTTCAACGATGAAATCTTATTTGGTAATATGGCTATGTGTATGGTGTACCTACATTTGGGTACTGGCTATTCGCAGCTTGCGTAGAATAAATGACATTCTCACGGGTTCGCGGCACGTGTTCATGGAATGGAAAATGAAGGCAGCGAAATTGAGTCAGGCGAAACTCCTTCCATGTTTGTACATAGTTTATATCGCGGGATAAAAAATAGTGGTACAGACCGCAAGCAACCGTCATTTGCGGGTAAAATGGGAAATAGCATACTCACTGTACCCGATTTTTCATATTTTCTCCTCGATTAGAAAGACCAACGAAGCCGAATATGCAATTCGCAGTGTCTCATTTGCAAGGGGTTCGGTTTTCATATTGTTCAATTTGCACGGACGTTCAATATGCAACAATACTCTCGATTCAAGATGCTCAATTTGTTGATGTTCAATTCACAGAATGAAATCTTTCCTCCAGTGAAAAAATCTGACTTAGAAAATGCTTCTTTTCGGGAAACTAATACATTGACTTAGTAGCTTGGTCATTGGACTCGAGCACCAGAGGTCGTGGATTCGATTCCGATTATGTAATTATTATTAATTATTTATAATGATGAAAAAAAATCACGCCTAATTATGACACAATATGTTGACCAACTAGCTATATTATCATTGTACTAATACCATATTCCGACATAGCCGAAAGGATTAGCAAGCTAAAGTGGCAGTGGGCGGGCCACATATGCCGCAGAACCGACGGCCGTTGGGGCAGACGAGTTCTGGAGTGGAGACCGCGGATCGGGTGGGACGCCCCGCCGCCAGGTGGACCGACGACCTGAAGAAGGTGGCCGGTAGCGGCTGGATGCGGAGGGCAGAGGACCGGGTGTGGTGGCGTTCATTGGGGAAGGCCTATATCCAGCAGTGGACTTCTAGGGGCTGATGTGATGAATACCATATTCCAGCAAATTAATTAATTTCATTTTCATTTCATTTTATTTCCACTGGAGACGGACAACTTTGTACAGTTTGTGCAAGTTGGTCCCGGTCTGGATATTTTATTTATATTTGTTTCCTTGTAGCACAGGAGAAGATTCTAGTTTAGGATTAGACAATTGTATGTACCAATACGTATACATGTAATATTTCTTTATTTAATTATCAATTTGCAAGAAATAATAATGTTTTTTCGACTTATTTAGCAACCTAACGTGTACTACTATCTAACGTGTATACCATCATGAACCGTAAAGCAAGATCGAATAATATATTATTTATAGAAATTGCTGTAAACCTTTAGATTTATGCTACTGTATTATTCATGAATATGTTCCATCGATATTCGTGTAAACAAATTATTTACATAACGAGGTCGCTGATACCGTGCTCGCCCGAAGCACATATACTTAAATATTATTATGTAAAGAAGCGACACTTGCCCCAGCAAAATAGAACACGGCTGGCAGTACGTCTCCCGCCGGTACAAAGTTACTACGTCAGCGCGCTATCGACTGCAGCCGAGAGATCGACGCAATAAGTTAGAAGAAGCTTACGTTGTTGAAGTATAACGTTGTCCCTCTCGCAATCGACTATATTCGAGCGCAGGGTGCAGTAGCCTTATAGTAATTTACGCACACACACAAACGTCTACGACCGGTGCACCTGCAGGTAATTAAATCTGTACCAGGGGTGTGCTAACAATATGCCAGTATATGTTCATAGGTTTCGAAGAGCCATATCATACTCAGCGACTTCTGCTTCGTAACGAGTATGTATCTTCATTAGGCATGTTTTATGAACATCGCATACGCTTCTGAATTTATTCTTCAGTGTAAGCAGGTTTTTTCAGCAATGCATACTTCGCTATTTGGCCTCATGCAGATATAAATAACACAGTGGCACATCCCCGGCACAACATACATAAAAAAAAGATTAAGTCAACTACTATTACAGGAGTACTAACCTATCAGTACACATTTATGTGTGCGCGTCAACTATCGAGAGAGGGACAACGTTATACGTCAACACATAAGTGACTCTCTTTCTACGTCAGCTTCTTTACGTAGTATTATTTAGTACTAGCTATTGCTGTTGCCCGCGACTTCGTCCACATGGACAACTTAACATCACAAATTATTATGTATTTCCCATAGGAATGAGATGTTTTTTCGAGATAAAAACTATCCTTTGTCCTATTCCAGGACCTAACCTATGTGTGTGCCAAGTTTTATCACGATCCGTCCAGTGGTTGAAGCGTGATTGAGTAACAAACATTCAAATGTCCAAACATTAACTTTCTCATTTATAATATTAGTGGGAAGTGGGATGGGATTCTCTGAGAGTGGTATCAACCGATAATCTAGGGTACATTAATTATTAAAACCCCACGCCTTATAAAAGTACTAAAATGTGTAAATTAGACTAAACAAATCCTAGAAAATAGCAAAACTAATTCTTGTAAGAATGCTTTCGAGAATTCCTAGCGAAATGAAATTCTGAAGTACCCTCATTTTACATTCTGCAAACTCGAGTATCAATATTACCTACCTGATATTTTACCATTCCGGTACATTATAATTTCCGGTATTCATTACTCAAAATGTAAGAGTGGGCTGTTAATTAAGTCAGCTCAGCCTCTTCGGAAATTACTTTCATTAGAGTTTCTCAAATGTTATCGTTTACTCTGCAAACTGAGACCTTTATTCTTATTAATGTAAAGTTCCTTTCTAATTTCTAATAAGTAGACGTTGGGGACGTTATTCTGCATTATTTATGAAACAGAAAACGAGTAGACGGGCCACCTAATTTTAATATGTCTTCTCGTCGGACGTAGACCGTTCATAGAGATATTGTACACTGTGGAATAGTTGGCATTCTTTGCTATAGAATTGTTAATTGCTTTGTGAGGATTATTCTTCTCTGACTCACTTCACTGAGTGACACGAAGGGTTGTCTCAAAGTAATTCAATTTATTACGTTTCTATTTTTTTAATGTCTAGGTATATATAAGAATCCAATTCCAAACTAGGATTATCTCCTGTACTATGGAAACAGGACAATGGAAAAAAGACAATGGATAGGACAATTCACAAATGTAATATTCAAACCAGGACCATCTTGTACAAAGTGGTACGTCCCTAGTGTGAATCAAAACCGACCTCAGGCACTCGAGGCACTCAGAGACTCGACGAATCTAACGTTAAAACGTCTAACGGTGAACGAGGCAGTCAATATAATATTCGTACGTATTCTGAAAAAAAACTTTTTATTACGTCATTTTTAACGTTTTACGTCATCGTATCCACTGCTGGACTGCTATAGCCTTTTTTCCATTCTTCTTTTTTTTCTGCGTAGTCTGTCCATCTTAATTCTGCAGCATCAATTCTACATTTTGCAGCAAATTAATTGAAATGGAAGTGTATGTACATAAAACTTCTAATTAAATTTAAAAGATTATCCGTGTTTTTTATAACACATGTTACTACCTATTACCTAAAGCGAAAAGAGCAGCCATTCACATTTTTTAGACCAACTATTCCCTCCTATTCTCTCGGCTATTCGCCGATTTTAATGAAACGTAAACACACCGTTCTGAGAAATGGTAGACATTTTCTCAAACCATTCTGAGGAGAGTGCTATAATACCGTGAATAGGAGTTGCGCTGAGATTTGAGGTATTATGGTGGTACTATATATTCGTAAATTCATGCTTTCATCGCCTTTGTTATATCAATTTACGAAGATATAAGTACATTACTATATATCCTTGCTCGCAGTTACCAGATTCATAAAACACCAAATTCTTTCTATTTATCGTACCAACCAGTCTTAAAATAGAAATTAGTAAATAAATAATTAACTAACTCTAATTAATTCCGTACTAAATCTTTGAACTATTATATTTCATTTTTGATAATTATAGTTTTTTTTTTAAACGAGAAACCAATGAGTTTTCTTGGTAACACACTGAAAGGGCCCAAGGGAATTTAACAGCTTAGTTACGGCTGTGCTGCTGGGCTGGAGTGTCTATTTGTCAAGACTTGGAAGTATTGTTAAAAAGACACACGTGACACTGAATTTAGTCAACTCCTAGTGTTTTCTGGATGGTATAATACACGTGTTAAATCGAGATCAAGGCTTGCAAGTTGCAACTGACAATGACGATTTCATAAGAGAAATTCAGATGGAGCTTATTACGGCCGACATAACTGTTGGTTATGCATTAGAAAAATTAAGATAAGCACTAAATACCTAAAACCTATTAATAATTTTCACTTACAAAATAAATAATAAAAAAAGTGCGTATATTTTTGTTTTATTTTCCCATATGGGGAATAGGGATGGGACCACGGCAAAAAGGCACATTTATTGGTGTTCAATAACTCAGTGGGAGTTTTGAAAGTGGACTGTATAAGTATTTTATTTTTATGTCGTAAATCGTGCTGGTCAGTCTGTCTGTCCGATATGATGTTAAACCCCAAGCCTGCCGAGCATCTAAAACCCACAAACCAGGAATTCACGTACCTGCCTCTTCGTGGAGTACGCCGTGGACACCGCTGATAGTCTGGCACTACAGCAGCTTCACTTCCCCGTCACTTTCCCTGGTGCACCAGGATCACCAACAACACTTCTGAGTTCTGTTCTTAATTAAAGTCAATGATAATACAGCCGAACTGATGTTTACCGCCGAACCGACCGAAAGCTGCCTCGAGCCCGCGCTATCCTGCGGCCATCATGCTTTCCGCGCGCATGCGTATTGCGCGCCGCCGAGAACCAATCGGCGCAGAGCGCGTGTCCAATGACAGCTCGCTGCCATTGTTGCCACAAATTGGCGGGCCGTTTGAATTACTGTTTTATAAAGTCCGAGATGCTCGGACATATTCCCCCCCGAACCAAGGGCTACCTTGGTTGACCTAATCACCAAGGGGTAAAGGGCAAATTTTAGAAACGGGCCTTACAAGTGTCCCCTTTTGGGTTCTAACTTCGACAACCCTAACTACGGAGTCTTTTCCGGGAAGTAACTTTATTATCCTACCCCGTTTCCATTCTAAAGGAGATGCATTGTCCTCTTTTATAAGTACTAAATCGTCAATACTTGGGGGTTGAGTCTGAACGGTCCATTTATGTCTTTGTTGTAACGTATGTAGGTATTCGTTACGCCATCGTGTCCAGAAATGTTGCGAAAGCCGTTGCAGTAGTTGAAATCGCGATAAACGGTTGATATTAACTTGTTCAAAATTGTATTCTGGCAGTGCAACTAATGGTTCACCGATAAGGAAATGACCCGGTGTAAGAACATCTAAATCATTTGGATCTGAACTCAATGCAGTTAGAGGCCGTGAATTCATAACTGCTTCTACTTTAGCAAAAAATGTGGTCAACTGTTCAAATGTGAGCTTTTGCTCGCCTAATACACGACGCATGTGTGTTTTAGCCGATTTTACTGCGGCTTCGAAAAGTCCTCCCATATTAGGACTGCTTGGAGGATTGAATAACCACAGAACGTGTGATTTTGTAAGTTGACGACCGATTTCCGAACTATTGTCACGTAAATAAACGTAAAGATCTTTTAAATACTTGTCTGTGCCGGTATAATTTGTTCCACAATCTGACCTCACGAGAGAAGGTAAGCCTCTCCTGGAAACAAATCTAGAAAATGCAGCAACGAACGCTTCCACCGACAACTCCGAGACTATCTCGAGATGTACAGCTTTACTCACTAAACAGACGAAAATGCAAAGGTAACATTTTAGAATACGTGCGTTTCGTAACGAGCTGCTTTTAATAAGGAAAGGTCCCGCAAAATCCGTACCTACTCCCTGAAAAGGACGTGCACATCGAACACGATCTGGAGGTAAGTCCGACATGTAAGGCTGATCTGAACGTGGATGTGCTCGATAACATTTAATGCACTTAAAAGTCGTATTCCGTGTCAATCTACGTACCGAAATAATCCAATAGTTTCGTGATAAAATGGCTGCCAGCGCATTGGCGCCTACATGACAATAGGTTTGATGGTAATATTTCACTAATAGTTCCACAAACCTAGACCTTCCGGGCAGCAAGAAAGGGTGTTTGGCATTATATGGCAACTCAGAGTGTTTAATCCGACCGCCTACTCTGATCAAGTCGTCATTGTCCAAGAACAAGCTCAACTTCTTTAAGGAACTTTTAATATGTAACTTTGATTTTAACGCAGTTATTTCTTCGTTAAACGCTTTTTCCTGTTCTAAACGAATTAACTGTATAAGTGCCTTCTTACGTTCTAAAATAGAAAGATCGCCTGTAACGCGTGATTGAGGGTTTTTGGCATTGTGAATAAATCGCAGAATAAAGCCTGTAACGTTAATTAGCTTGTCGAACGAGCTATATCGTTCAGTTAAATCAAAACTGGGTTCCGCCACAGTTACGTTAGAAACAAATTTAGATTTGATACCTGGAAGTAAGTTGTCAGGAAATTCTGGACTTTCAGCAGGTAATTTTTCCTGTGTTTCACAAAGCCATTCTGGTTTCCACCAAAGAGGATGGTTAACTAATTCAGCAGCTGACGTACCGCGAGAAGCTGCATCAGCGCAATTTTGTTCACTGGGAACATGTCGCCAGGTAATATTTAATTTAGAATTTACTATTTTGGAGACGCGATTGCCTTGAAACACCTCAAGTTTGTGCGGGGGTGTACGTAACCAAGCCAAAACAATCGTACTGTCACACCAACCGAAGATTCCGTCTATTTCAATTGACATTTCTTTTACAATCGTGTCACGTACGTGATTTAAAAGAGTGACCAATAACGCCGCCCCGTTTAGCTCTAACTGAGGAATGGTAAGTCTACTTTTGAGAGGAGCAACTCGTGACTTGGCCATCAAAAGCTGAACCGAAACATCACCGTTTTCATTACAAGAGCGTAAATAAACTGCTGCTCCAAACCCAGCAGACGATCCGTCAGAAAAACCATGTAATGAAGAGGTATGATCTCCTATCGACTTTACACGCCGTGGTATCGAAATCCGAGTTAAATTTGGTAAGTCCGAAAGAAATTCCTGCCACTTTTTAGCGAGATCGACAGGAGCTGGAGCGTCCCACTCGACCGTTTTGTCACTGTTACTAAGTAGAGACTGTAATAACAATTTTGCGCGAAATACCACTGGGCAAATCCAACCAAGAGGATCAAACAATTTGGCTAAGGATGACAATATTATTCGCCGAGTTACCTTTTGTTCCAGAGGTACGTTAATATCATAATTAAATGTGTCGGTTTGGGGTATCCACCGAATACCGAGTACTTTTATGCAACCGAATTTATCCTCATGATTGAAGTTAGGACCGACCTCACAATGTTCATGGGGCAGATCTGCTATAAGTCTAGTGTCGTTGGCTGACCAT
Organism: Esperia sulphurella; assembly: GCA_947086405.1. Taxonomy (NCBI): domain Eukaryota; kingdom Metazoa; phylum Arthropoda; class Insecta; order Lepidoptera; family Oecophoridae; genus Esperia; species Esperia sulphurella. The sequence continues at coordinate 3,546,426 of OX352261.1, forward strand.
TTGCGCAGCTCATAACCTGCCGTGTTCATCATAGCGATGAGTTCGTTTCTAACCGCCATTGCTTCTTCTAGCGTGTCCCCTCCGCCACTCAAATCATCAACATAAGCCGTGTGCCGTACAATATTGGCTGCTTTTGGATACCGATCACCTTCATCACTAGCCAACTGTTTAAGGCATCGAATAGAAACAAAAGGACTCGATTTGAGGCCGTAAGTATTTGTAGTAAGTTCGTAAACTTTGATAGGATCCGAAGTTTTTTCCCTCCACAGTATTAATTGATATTTACGATCGTCGGGATGTATCCACGTCTGACGAAACATCATCTTTATATCAGTCGTAAATACGAACTGGGGAAACCGAAAATGTAAGATAATTTTTGTAATATCAGTTTGCAATTTTTCACCGGAAAAAAGACAATCATTTAAAGCAACGCCATTAGACGTTTTTCCGCTGCCGTCAAATACAACACGGATCTTACTGGTATCACCCGATTTCTTAAATACGCCGTGATGCGGCAAAACATAATGTTCTTCACCTGATGCGATATTAAAATCCGATTTCTGCATGTGTCCGAGATCAATATATTCGTTTATAAAATTGACATATTTTTCCCGAAGTTCTGGTTGGGTCTGGAACCGTTTTTCCAGCGCCTTAAATCTCCTAACCGCCGAATACATCGAGCTACCTAGTTGAGGACGTGATGGTAGCAATGGTAACCGAACCATGTATTTTCCATCTGAACAACGCGTAGTCGTTTCTACAAACAATTGTTCGGCCTCTATGTCCGAAGGATCTTTAATAACATCTGAAGGAGGCTCTTCCGACGCCCAGAAGCGCTCGACAGCTTCTAAAAGCGTATTTCCCGAGAATGGAACGAAATTACTCTGCAACTGTGTAGTCACACCCGAATGTGAGTCCGAAACCGAAACTAAATCTAACCGATTTTTATTTAAAATATCCGAATTGAAAACCGAAAGTGTATCCGAATGCAGATCCGCTGCAATTTTGTTCAAATTAGAACCCGCCGAAATAACCGAAACCGAAGGCAAAACCGAGTGTGAAACCGAAACCGAAGGCAAAACCGAATGTGAAACCGAAACCGAAGGTAAAACCGAGTGTGAAACCGAAACCGAAGGCAAAACCGAATGTGAAACCGAAACCGAGGGTAAAACCGAAACCGAACTAATATTCGAAGCCAAATCCGATGGCAAACCCGAAACCGAAGTTTTATTTGAAGTCAAAACGGAGTTATTTCCGTTAACCGGACCGAAAACCGAAAAATCAAAAATTGTGTCCAAGGCATAAGGCCCTCCTTGCCGAAGAGTTACCTTATCACTTTGCACAATTTCACCTAAAATGTCACAACCGAAAATAATATCCACTTTTGTTAAGTGACAAAATCCGTCATCCGAAAACCGTAATTTATCCGAAATCCCGAGCCGATTTGCAACATAAGTGGTCGGTGTTTTAAGAACAACCGCCGAAGTTGTTAACAGTGAATCCAAATTATTTGACCGAAAATTAATAACAACCATATTGTCGCTCAGTTTTGTATTGCATCCGCCGATGCCCGATATAGGTATGGAACAGTAGTGTCGCTTTAATCCAAGCGAATTCGCAAAGTCGCTTCTTATAACCGTAACCTGTGAACCGAAATCTAATAAAGCCCTGCAAGGGATAAATTCACCTACTGACGATTCTACGTAAACAATGACTGTAGGTAATAAAACATTCTCTAAAAGCTTTGGAACGGAACCCGAAGCGACATTACTGTTCATTAATTGCTATTCCGAAAAAGTTTGATTTTTATCGCCCGCGTAAACAGACGGGGACGACATTGTCGGGCGCTGTTGGTGGCGCAAACCATCGCTACGCGCGGGGTGCGCGGGGTGCGCGTGGTGCGCGGGGTGCGCGGGCGGCTGCGACGCGGCGCTCGACGGCGGGAAACAACGCGCGCGCGACTCTTCCCCAGCAACGCCACTATACGAGTTGCTATAGTCGTTACGCTCAAATGATGGGCACCGATCATTTGGTGCGTTCACACTATCGTTGTGGTGATAGTAATCGGATTGTGACTGACTGTCCATAATACCTACGGACACGTGACGCCTAAAATTTCCGTCAGTCCCGTAATTATTTACCTTGCCGTAATTATTTATAGGTGCGGCATCCCGAGCCACTGTCACAGTACAAATCAATTTATTGTGACCTTTGTTGCCACAAAGCGCGCAAGCCACATTTTTATCACATGAAACTGCCGCATGATTACCGAAACACCGAAAACACAAACTGTTAGACTTCACCCACTGGCGTCGATCATCCCGTGTCAGATTATTGAATTTAAAACACTCGTTTATAATATGAGTGCTCCCCGAACAAAAGATGCACCCGCGACTAGCGTGCGTCTTATTACGCGACTGTAGCTGCGGTACAGTTTGCCCACTGCGAGGTGGCAAAAAATTACGATCAGTACGAACATTACGATCTACCTTTATGTTACGATCGTTTCTATTAAAGTGTAACGTGTCCGAATAAGTAGCCGTGTCAATTAAATGACATTCATTTTGTAAGAAGTCAATAAAATCATTAAATTTTGGAAGTTCCGTTTTAATACCGCCGTGTAATTGCTCAAAACGCGTTTTCGTTTCGTTGGGTAGTTTTGACAGACTGATGTATAAGAGCATGTAGCTCCATGCATCAACTGGAATACCTAAATTCTTTAGAGAGCGCGTGCTTTCAAGTATTGGGTTTAAAATGTCAATACGTAAGTTACGTGTGTTCGATAACACCGGTAAGTTCAAAACACGTGAAATATGGCGGTCGACCAACATGCGTTTGTTTTCATAACGTGATTTTAAAATCTCTAATGCGGTATCAAGTGACTCATCTGTCATGGGTAAATGCTGGATAAGTGTAAGCGGTTCCTTATGAAGATGTGAAAATAAATAATGGTACTTTTCTGTTTTCGACAAATCTTTCCTCAAGAGTACCAAGGAATTGTATAAGCTTATGAAGCTGTACCATTCAAACGTATCACCATAAAAACGCGGTAAATTCAAAACTGGTAGCCTAGAGTGCGAGGCACTTTCCGTCGTTTCATATCCACCGTCCCGACTAGGGAATTTAGTTGAAACAGCATCCAACTCATTGTAACAAATATCGGCCTGCTTATATTGCTCTCCGTATTGTGCAATATCTTTTTCATCCGAAATCGCGTTTAATATACTTTCATACGCTATATTTAACTTTTCGTAATGATCTTCCAATTTTCTCAAACGCGCAGTTAAAACTCCTGAACTATAATCCTTAGACCGAATCATTTCTACAGTATCTGTGAACCACTCGTATTCTATTTTGAATTTTACTGCATGAATTTTCGCCATTTTGTAGTTTCTAGACTGCAATGAATGAACGAATGTAAAGACTGCGTGCTTACTATATAAAAATCGAAATTTTACGAGTATGTAATGATATTTTGTTGTTCAAACACCGGAATTATGCTAAATTTAGTGTTCTGCATATGATAGTTAGATTGTAGTATAAAAAATACAAAAAACACCGAATTTAAACCGAGCCGAGAGTAAGGTCATTGACCTAAGCGAGAACATGTACGTTCTTGCAAAAAATTACAAAAATTACCGAATAACCGAGAAAATACCGAATGACACGTTAATAATAAGTAAGTATAATATCCGAAAATACACCAAAATACCGAAATAATACAATTAAAACCGAATCCGAGGTCGAATGGACCAAGTTATGTTCAATAACTCAGTGGGAGTTTTGAAAGTGGACTGTATAAGTATTTTATTTTTATGTCGTAAATCGTGCTGGTCAGTCTGTCTGTCCGATATGATGTTAAACCCCAAGCCTGCCGAGCATCTAAAACCCACAAACCAGGAATTCACGTACCTGCCTCTTCGTGGAGTACGCCGTGGACACCGCTGATAGTCTGGCACTACAGCAGCTTCACTTCCCCGTCACTTTCCCTGGTGCACCAGGATCACCAACAACACTTCTGAGTTCTGTTCTTAATTAAAGTCAATGATAATACAGCCGAACTGATGTTTACCGCCGAACCGACCGAAAGCTGCCTCGAGCCCGCGCTATCCTGCGGCCATCATGCTTTCCGCGCGCATGCGTATTGCGCGCCGCCGAGAACCAATCGGCGCAGAGCGCGTGTCCAATGACAGCTCGCTGCCATTGTTGCCACAAATTGGCGGGCCGTTTGAATTACTGTTTTATAAAGTCCGAGATGCTCGGACAATTGGCGTATCTCTAGTAGAGTGGGTCAACGGGGAAAGAAAATGTTAGAGAAATTACCCGCGGACTCGGATTGAATAGGATAAATTAAAACTCTAGTGCAGTGGGTCTACAGGGAAAAAAAATACCTGTGGACCCATCAGTGGGGCATAGCGGTGGGACCACGGTTGATACGTCAAAGGAACAACACCTTTGACAAAGGTTTTTTACAAAAATTTACAAAGAGGTTCCTCTCACAAAGACATGATTTTTATCAATCCAACTATTTTTTTGCATTTTTGTTATTTATTTATTTCAGTATGTATGTAGGTACGAGTAAATAGGTAGGCAATTAATTCGTATTATTTAAATATTGCATAAACTATACTTAGTAGTAGAACTTTTATTTCACTGCACAACCTACCTGTCTCTGCTATTCTTATCCTGTACCCAAAGGTTGTCTGGAAGAAATGTAGCGATAACACTGCCTAGATATACTAATAAAAGTTAATACTAAATATTACTCCGTAAAAAGCTACCCTCACCTCCCCGCTAGTTTTACGCCGCCCGCAAAATAAAGCACGGCGTGTAGTACGCAGTTGATTAGAAAGAGAAGCACATATGTTAACGTGTAATGTTGTCCCTCTTTCGATAATTTACGAAGGTATCTGTGTAATTTTTTTGCGCATTAAAGAGTAATTGAATAGCTTTTTCTATATTCCATCCTTAAGAGTTCCACTTCACTTCCATCCCATGCGAACGAAGTCACGGGCAACTGTGTTATCAGTGATAAGTAAAATTAGTACATATAGAGTTCGAAACCTTGATTCAGTTCCTGAATAATCTCAAAGGTCTAAAGCTGTTACAGTATTAGAAATACAAAACACGTTAACACGTCTAGCTAATTGTATTTCTTCCATCCCAACTCTTAGCGACATTGGCTCCAGCCCAAAATCATTAGTCTGTTCCTCCACATAAACACCTTCAATGAATAAAGTCGTGAATAATAAAGCAAGCAATGCCAAGTGCTTTCCCGTGGAACTAACTCGGCGTGAAACCAGGCGAGTAAATTGAATCAGATTCATTTTGTTCCGAGACTGAAAGCTAGTTGCCTAGCTAGTTGAATTGTATTAGTGCAATCACCCTATAGTAATATATACGTTTGTTTTCTTGTAGTAAACTCTTTTGAATAAATTTTGTGTTATCTTAGACATAGATATTGACATACTTTATTAACTTCCATCATCATCAGGTTATTTTTGTCTCCACTGCAGGAGCACAACCCTCTTTCATCTGCCGGAGACAGACGGAGGATTTGGCTAACACTCCCCGCGCTGGCCAGACGGGTTAGGGAGGCCTAATTGACGTTTTATAATGTATTCCCTTAGTCGCCTTGTACGACTTCATTAACTTCCGTTACAGGTCAAATAAAATGTTAAACAAAAATAAATAAAAAATAAAAATGTCATAAATTTACAAAAATTTAATAGATAGATAGATAGATAGATAGATAGATAGATAGACATTTATTCACTGACACAACACAAGTTCACAAACAAGTAGAAAACATATATTTCGTGGACAAAACATAACATATCGCTTCGCGGGCACCCAACGAGATACAATAGAACTTCTACTGTTTACACGTCTACGTTGGGAGCCCGCGAGAGCGCAGCCTGGAGGCGCGTGTGTGCCCGTGTGTCGTGCTAGTGGAAAGGCCCTGACTAAATACAATTATTAAATCAATGAATTCTGAAATAACTCTTCATAGCAATAAAATGACTGCTTGACAAGCGAGGCGTACAGTCTCTAATTATTCATTAGGGCAGGTGCTTAAAATATGATGAGCATTTTGATACCCACACATCAATAACAATAAGTGATACGCTAATTAAAACGTCCTAAGTAGAATAATAGTTACTATGGCGGCTAATCTCAGACAGCTGTCCATTCGGCATTATGGCCATCTTAGTACCATATTATTATTATTATAACCTCTTTATTCCTTAATATAACAATATAAATAATTACAATATAATCATCTTAATAAATTTCATTTTAAACAGTAGGTATATATTATTATATGTCAATTTACAATTTATTAAATATATACAATGTCGATTTCATTATTCAATTAAAATACGTAATAATGTCATCTCAATAAAAAAAAATTGCTACATAACTATAATGTCCTCTTCATTAAATAATTCAACTAAAAAAAGATATTAAATTTCATGCAATAGTAATATTAAATAGATACAATGTCAATTCATAGATATATTTAAAATATTTAGATAGTCTCTTTGTACAGAACGTAATTTTTTTTAATTGAGAGAATTAAATCATAACCATACCATACCACCATTACCACCCCACTAATAATTAATATTTTTAATGGCGTCCCACTTATTGTAATTGGTTGCTGTTAGTGAGTGGGTACTAAAAAGCACATAACGCCGAAAATACCTACAGCTAACTGAGGTTAGCCGCCATAGTAACTATTACATTTTGATTTGGATACCTTTTTTTTATTGTTGATGGGTTTGCGCTTGACCTCAATCTCACCTGATGGTAAGTGATGATGGGTGGAGCGCGCTTACCCAGAAGATGCCTATTCACTCTTCCTTTAAAAATATCAAAATTGTACTTGTCCGGAAATACCCAAGCTGGCAGAGAGTTATATTCCTTAGCATTTATTCTTATTGGTTGATATTAGTGGGTGGTACAAAAACGGCTTTACTTTAATTTCATCTTTATGCACAACACTGAAAACCCTTTTACTGCGATTTACAGTACACATCCATCATTCTATTCATGCAGATAAAAATTCAGACCGTAACCTTACTCGCTAACTTTAATTAATAATTTCAATGTCTCATTCTGTGGAAAGATACTGTTACGAACAGCTCGCCTTCAGTAAGCTAAGTTTAGGTACTTAGATATAGTTTTAAGTATGTAAGTAATTATGTAAATAAGTACTTTACGAGAACCTCACGTTTAATATGTAATTCCATGTAAGGAGGAATTTTCCGTATTAATCTAGAAAAGCTAAGTGTTTATTAATAGTAATTAAAATTTCCTGAACTATGGATGTTAAGGATGTTAGACAATGGGTCCATGGTCGTCCGACACAAAAAAAAATATTATTGATATTTCGAAGCGACTGGTCCTCGCTTCCGGAGACCCCGCACTGGCGCGTACCTCGCACAAAGGCTAAGCCTAGCGATCCAGCCAGGTAACGCCGCCAGTGTCCTGGGAACCATGCCGCACACAGGCGAGCTGGACGACGTGTTCTTACTGTGACGCGTTTTTATATTAGTTTATAATACTAGTTTGTAATACTGTTAGAATATAATTATCTGTATAGACTGTAAGTTTCCTGAAAATAAAGATTTTATTGTTAAGTAGGTGCTTACATAATATTCTCGAAAATATAAGTAATGGTAGAACAGACACACTGTTATAAAAGTTATGTTATCTCATTATAGTAACGACTAAAATAATGGAACTAAATTCGTGTAACTATTTAGTTTGCCCGAAGTTATTCCAACTTGTTGTGGTGCTATCAGCGAAGTTGGCGTTAAATTCGCGATGCGAACTACGCTTAACTAAAATGAGAGCATAAATTTACTTTAGGCGGCATACACGCTGTTCGATGTCACATACGGTAATGCATTTTAAAAACGACTACAACTGAACTTGTTTTAAAATGCTTGAGATTGAAATCGCTTTGTTTTTAATCCGCATCAATTACCTAATTAGATTTATGAAACATACATACAATATAATGTAATATAAAACAAATAAATCCTACATAATTTAAAAAGTTATAAATAGTAATAAATTAAAAATTTTATATTTTCATAAGTTCTATTTATAGGTAAGGGTATTTTCAAATGTAATATCATAACATGTTCAAGAGTACGTCTGTCTAGTACAGACAATACAGTTGGGTAGAAAGCTGACAGAAGAATTAAGTTCGGCTGGTCAGCATTTGGAGGACAGGGTCAAGTCTTCACGTCGTTCCACAATGCTTAAAGACAAAAGTCTTTAATTAGTGCGTCCTGCCTGTCATGCATGACCTACGGCGCAGAAACGTGGACACTGACGGTGGATCTGAGCCACAAGTGTAAAGACCCTCCACGACTTATAGAGAGCCATTCTATAGGCTTCCTTGAACTATCTCCTCACTGCGGATCATAAATTACTAAGGTTACCAACATAGCCGTGAAGTGGCAGTGGGCGAGCCTCATCTGTAGCAGAACTGACAGCCGTTGGGGTAGAAGAGACCTGAAATGGAGACCGCGGATCGGTACGCGCAGTGTGAAATGCTCCACCGCCAAATGAACCGAAGACCAAAATAAGTGAGGCGAAGTGACTGGATGTAGAGGGCAGGGTATGGTGGCGTTTATTGGAGAAATCCTTGGTCTAGAAGTGGATATCGAAGTTCCGAAGTACTCTTGAGCTCGTGAAAGATACATATTATACTACGACTTCTTTTGTTTGACATTTAGACCGTAAAAATCGTCACTTACCATCAGGTGTGATTGAGGTCAAGCTCAAGTTTAATAAAAAAGGTCAAGTTTAATAAAAAAAACTCTAAACGTATAAGATTTCTTTCACATAATTTAGTCCCTGATTCCCTGATATCCCTGGTTTTATTAACCAGAAAGTGTTCAATTTCTGGAGTTGAAGCCCTGATAGTCGATCCGAGTTTAATTGACTTCTGCCGCGAATAAACCTCGAACTTTGACTGCGCGGTCACTTTACATTCGAGGCAGTTTCTAACTTTAAGTAGGTAAGTAACTGTTGTTTACAATTTATCACTCGATAACAAATTATATTACTACCTAATCTACCCTTGAACAGATATATTTTAAAGTTGAATTGCAACCTGTGACGCCCTGTGGGTGACGATGGTCCCAGGATTCTAGTACATTATCCGTCGAATCTAAAACGGATAGGATTTTTTTGCATAAACCTGCTTCTATAATGCCATCATCATCAGCACGCAAGAGTCCACTGCTGGACACAGGCCTCTCCCAAGGCTTCTCTTCCAGTCACTGCCAGCCGCCTTATAAGGTGCTGATCGTCGCTCTATCTAGCCAGTGGGCGTCCCGCACTACACCTACCAAGTCGCGATGTCCACTTGAGAACTCGTTTATCCCAACAGTAATCGGTTCTCCAACAGCCAAACCACTGCCATTTCAACATAGTAACTTCCCAAGCTATGTCGAAGACTTTATTCTCTGGCGATCACTTTTTATATCACACTTCTTAAATACTAAATGCTTTCTATCATTTAAGAGAGCTTTATTTTTCTGATTTCTTTATAAACATTCCCGCAAAATTACGCCCAGCAGTCCATTAAAAATGATATTCCAATAAAAATTTCAGCGAAGGCGACTTAACGTCCATAATTAGCACGTTAAAACCGCGTATAACGGTGACTGTTAAAATTCACACAAAACCGGTACCCGGTGAATACACGGGTTTCCTTCCCTCCCCAGACAGCTTTAATTAACCAAATATAAAGAAACTTGCTTCTGAAATGACTTGTACAAATTATTCACGGCAAATTTCCAGTCGCGCTCCGCAGCGGTAAAATTTACATAAATCACTAAGTTGTACTAGTGGAACTCGAATAGTACTCGTCCGGATCGAAAAACTTGTAAACCACATTATGTCACACATCTGCTAACAAATTATGGATGAGAAACTAGTTGCAGACATGGCGCTGCGTTTCATATGATGGCAAACGAGACTGTATCTTATGGATCCTACTGCAAGTCGACTTATGTTTTTATGATTAGTTTTGCTTACGATTAAATCAAATATGTAGCTATAAATATATTTTAAACTAACCTGCTAATACTTTCAATTGAAATTATTTTTCCTAATTCTAATTCCATTCCATTACGTACTGAAATGAATAATTTATTCCATACCCTTATGATTAATTCACTACAAAAGCGTAGAAATAGGCGGTTTTTATTATAATTACTCTTGTGTTTAACCTTATAAGCGATTATAGGATAATTTTTACCGGCCCCTATACGCTCGAGTATTCTATAAAAGTAAGGTATAAGAGTAAAGATACTAAGGAACGTTTACTCTTGTTATTGAACTTGTAAGCGCTTATAAGTCGCTTATAATGTAACTATATGACCATTATAATATAAGTATCAGATGAGAGAGGGTTGTGCTCCTGCAGTGGAGACAAAAATAACCTGATGATGAATATAAGTAAGTGAGTCCGATAACAGCAAATTACTTGAGATCGTTTACATTTTGTTACTTGGTTTTTAAAAGAGCTTATATGACAACCCTGATTATTATGATGATCCTGGAGCTGAGTGAACTCCGGGCACTATTAGCCTTACCGAATCATGCGGGGCTCTGATGAGGTGGACAATTATTTCCCTAGCTAATCGTGGTACCTCAACAAGGCGGCGATGATGCAACACATCACGTCAAGGGGTATCACGGGGAGAAAAGCGGGCGAAGGAAAGCCGCTTTGCGACAGTAGATTGCGCAAAGTGCCAATACAACGTCTCTGCCAACCCCTGTGTGAATAAGGCGTGAGCATTATGAATGAATGATTATATGATAATTAGGTACGACCATATAAGGTTGTTTTTCATTTATGGCCATTATAAGGAACACATGCCCCGTATGATTATGTCGTAAAATAGCAGACTGACAAAATAAAATAATATCACTCTGGCAGATATTAACAATACTTACCTCTTGAATTTTGTTTTTGTTTTGAAATTATCTTCAACAACACACACTCGAAATTGCGTTCCACAGGTGTTAATCTTAATAATCACAAGCAACTAGTTCACACAATCATTTTATAAAGTTACTATAACTTCAGGCGATATTCAGCTAGTGTACTCTAAGTGGGACGTAAGTTAAAACAGCCTTATAAAGAGGGCCCTTTACTAGGCTTATCGTTATAACAGTAAAAAAAATTGTGGTTTTGGTAAGATTAAAATTTACATTTTTTTGAGGCAATCTACCTAAATTTCTTCTGTAAATATTTTAAACACTAATAGGTTTAGGTAAAAGTTTATCATTACCGAACTATATAGTTAGTAAACAAAAGTACTATATTTCATTCCAGATTCATAGTCCTATGAAAACCAACGCTATTTACGTCTCGGTAACATATACATGAAAGGGTCACCAGCAGCAAAAACAGGTTTGTATTACCATGTAAACTTTGCAGTCCACTTAGGAACACCATCTATTGTGTATTTTGTTTTCGAGACGCAAATGCGTTTGTTTTCATAGGACTATTAATCTGGAATGAAATATAGTCCAGTACGTACCCTTTTGGTAGACATGGGGGTAACGTATCGTTGACAAGCCACTAATTACATTTAACTTGTCTGTCTTTGCTTCGTATTTTAAGTAACACAAACAGAATTCATTTCATCGCCTTGTACGACATCCACGGGAAGAATTGGAGTGGTCTTATTCTACTTTACCGAAAACCACACGGCATGAGTTAACTATGACAAGTACCAAATCACAACATAATGAAATAGTAACATAATTTATAAAATATCGAACGTTTCTATAAGAATGCATTTTCAATTATTTAAATTGGAGGTGCGATTTGATACGTTACTACGGGTATAAGATTAATAGTCACATCGAACTCACTAATCGAATCTCGAATTTACATCGAAGAACATAAGGAGTGTGTTATAGGAAAATAATTATATCCTTACATGAAAATTGTGAAATGAGATTTAAACAAGGATAGGACAATTCACAAATACAACATCAAAACCATCGGCACCAACTTGTACAAAGTTGTCTGTCCCAGTGGGAATCGATCCCACGTCCTGTGGCGGTAAAAACCAAAAAGAGATGTACTGAGCTAAGGAAGTGGTTGAAAACGGATTCGATCGTCGTAATAGATATTTTACAATTTAAAGAATATTCAACCAAGATTCCTACATACATACATACATACATAATGCTCACGCCTTGGTCCCATAGGGTAGGCAGAGATGATGTATCGCCACTTTGGCAATCTTATGTCGCAAAGAGGCTTTCCTTTGTCCGCTTTGCACCCCGTGATACCCCTTGACGTGATGTATTGCGAACAACATCGCCGCCTTGTTGAGGTACCACGATTAGCTAGGGAAATAATTGCTCAAATAATTAACCAAGGCTCCTAATTGACAGAAATATAGATTCCAATACATAACATCGGTTAAAGAACAAAACTAAATCCCTTTTCTCATTCAAATGCAAAAGCGATTTAATAATGAAATTCACTAATCGGCCAGTGTTTTCCAAATCACACTAGCATAAAGTCATAACTCATCATAACAGTCAAAATAGACAAATCTAAAGCAATACAAATTACATTCAAGTATCAATCGAGAATTCGTGGAACCATTTCAGATTGCTTGTGGTTTCCGGTAGAGTAGAATAGGACCACTCCAACTCTTCCTGAGGGTGTCGTATAAGGCGACTAACATTATAAAACATCAATCAGGCCTCACCAACCCATTTTGCCAGCGCGGGGAGTGTAGGCCAAATCCTCCATCTGTCTCCGGCATGAGAGAGGGTTGTGCTCCTGCAGTGGAGACAAAAATAACCTGATGATGATTTCAGATTTGTGATGAAATACTAAGATTTCATTTCTATTTCCACAAAACTTCATGCATTCTTATAAAGCCATATGACTTTATTTTCCTCAACAAAATGGAGTTAGTCGCTCGCTTGTTAGCTAGACCGGAATCTAGTTCATACCTATTACTGCAAGCGAGCTCTATAATTGCTTTATAATCGTATTGCCCGGAAAGCATTACAGCTAATCTGAGGATACATGCACTTGTCGTTTAATAAATATATTGTACGTTGATGTAGTAGCCAATAAGTTCATAATATATAAATCATCATCAGCCTCTCCAATAGAATGCCTTTTTTGGTGGGCTTTCTATTAGGAGATTAGCCATAATCACCACGCTTGGCAGACGGATTGGTGGTCGCAGTAATGATCTTAATATACACAGGAGAATGCTGCTGCCCATCCCTGGTGCAATCCCTTAGTCGCCTTGACTACACCCACGGGAAGATTTGAGGTGGCCCTGTTCTAAGCTGGGAACCACACGTCTGATACATAAATAACATACTTAATACACAAAAAGTGTCTATTCTTCAATCCCACAGAAAGTGTTGGACACAAGCATGTCCAACAGCATGTCACTTTTGGTTGGCTGTCCATTGGAGGACTTGCCATAATCACCACGTTCAACCACCAAAATTGTACACTACCACTCTTGGACATAGGTATGCCTTCCCCAATAAACGCTACCACACCCGGTCCTCCACCCTCGGTATCCAGCCGCTTCCGGTCACCTTCTTCAGATTGTCGGACATAGTAGACAGTACACTTTATTTCTCACTTCAGCTCCTGAAACGGACCCTTCAAGAATACAACCTTAAATTTGTAATGTAAGTGAGCTAGTTACTTAAAATTGTAATGTAAGAAATACTTGGATATAAATGGATCAAGGTTTTATTCCAAATTAGCGAATACAAACTTCCTTTTCCTTTATCTCATTATGCCAATTCGTTTTCTCTCCAATAAATTACTTTCAATTCATTTGCTATCTTATTTATTCTTCTTCTCCCTCTGGAACATTTACAGGCGGTAAATCATTTTACTCAAGTAATATCATTATACTAATTTTTCTCAAACACCTTTGCACACTGCTTGCTATCATAAAGACTCGGGGTTACTGATCATTACCAATATAGGCATTCAACTAACCATGAACGATAATGAGCGGTGATGCACCATTGATGTGAGACCTAGGTATTCGGCCCTGATACAAAAGAAGGCCTCTAAGTGTAAAAAGGGTTATTAGAGAAAGTACTAAACTGGATTTCTTATTAGAATTCATCAATCATAGAATTCTGGAAAACCATAGAAAAAAATTTTTGGCCAACATTTTGCTGTTTTCTCAAAATTCGCTTTAATTTTACATTAGCCGCCTTCCCATGTTTCAAAGTTGTGTCAAGTTCCGTCTACAGTGGCGTTTACATTATTTACCAAATAATATTCTTAAATAGGGAGGGACATAGTGAGGAAGAAATGCTGGATGATAGGGATCAAACATCAGCCGAAATCGGCATTATTCCTAAAATAGTTCCACGCGGAAAAGTCACAGTCGGTCGCTAGTTTACTATTAAATAGGATTCGGCTATGAGCTTAGTCAAAAGTTCCTAGATTCAGCCCGCCTCGGCTAAATTGGATCGTCCGTTCACCGTGCAATTGGCTTGAGGCTAGCGGCTTTAAGAGGGCAGTGTAGGCAAAACCAGACGCCGTTTTTGCTGTTTCACGTCAAAGGTGACCACAGATCATAGTTAGACAAAGGTCTAAAACTTGAAGGGTTTTTGTTACTTAAACACGTTTTCCAAGGCGACTAACTCCAGATCCCACACGGCACTTTACCTTTCTAAGCAATAAAGTGATCCATTATCTAAATAGGGGAAGATAAATAGTAATTGGCCTCTGCATAGTTACTGGACACTTAACATTTATACTAGAAAAATAAGAATTCTACTAACGATAGACATATTTTAAAGGTAAGTACTGGTGACGCAAATTTGAAGTTACTAAAAAATACACGCTGTTGTGACTATATAGCGTAGATTTTCATTTTCTTTTAAATTTCAATTGACCTGCCGAATTCAACTAATTTCGTTTTTTTTGTTTAGTCATATTTTTTAAGTTTCGTGTTCGTATTAATTGATGCTACTAATTAGAGCAATTAAAGTGATTGTTGTGTAAGGTAAGGAGTACTAAATTACTTATTTTGGTCTAAAACACTATTTATACATGTTCATATCTAAAACTCAGAGGTGGATAACTACTGTAACATAAACTTATAAATTTTAGAGTAATTGGCCATGTATGCCAAATACTGTATTTTAATCTGAACTTAAATTATGGTCATTTCTTGTTCATTTTTGTTTGCTTTTAATGCCTGCTATCTACACTTAATACACACCTTAATACTTTTATAAAGCTACTGATGATTCATTGAATTTTTTATTAGATTAGCACGGTGGCCAATTGCATTTAATTATGTTTCTCGCGGCCAGTAACTGTGAAAAAGTGGCCAATAACTATAATTTTTATATTTATTTATCTTAAAAATTAATTATAAATTGTACCTTTATTATTTCAGACAATAAATACATTTTTTAAGAATAAATGTTTTCACGTACCTCATCATCATCATCAGGTTATTTTTGTCTTCACTGCAGGAGCACAACCCTCTCTCATCTGCCGGAGACAGACGGAGGATTTGGCCTACACTCCCCGCGCTGGCCAGACGGGTTGGGGAGGCCTGACTGATGTTTTATAATGTATTCCCTTAGTCGCCTTGTACTACATCCACGGGAAGAGTTGGAGCGAGTACCTACGTAATTAATTTATATAAAAAAAATGAAATTGAGTGTGCGTAAGTGGCCAATAGCTATACCATTTCCCCTATGCTTACCAATGATTTGGTTACCGCCTTACCTAACCAACTATTCGTGACAAATTCGTTTAAATCGCACCTGTATACATATAACGTTACACTTTTGTAATCATTTTATAAGCTTTAGTGCTAGAGTAACTAGTAATTGTAAAAATCTAAACAACATAAAGTACACATAATTGCAGGATTAAAAGTGGTTGTCTTATGTTGACTTTATTTGTTTACAATATAAGCTACAGCTGTCAAATATCTACTTTATCCATGCCTGAATGTCTACATCATATATTTATTATAAAGTACCTATTTAGTACTTTATAATAACTATATGATACATACATAGTCTGCAATGCCACCAGTCTCCTGGTTACTCTGCCAGCAGGGGACGAACTAGGGTCAGTTTTTTATTTGTAGTTTTAGGTTATATTTTATATTTTTATTTATTTATAAATAGTAATGTTAAGTTTATTTTATGGTGTTTTACAAATAAAGCGTTTTAGCGTTTTAGTGTATCATTATCATTTAGTGTATCACATATTTACTTAGATATTTTTATCGTTTGGAAATTTACATTAAGTATCGAAATTTTTAATTCAATATTTTAGGTTTATTTTTACATAATTTTACATCGTAGATTCCAAAACACATTTGCCCAAACACTTAAGTTCTTATAATCAAACTGAAGTGACCCGTATTATGTCAACAAGGGTTCACCTCGGCCTTAAGAACCCGCTGAGAGCGGGCTTGTGCCGTCTGAATGGACTTATTGAATAATGTATGTCGTGTATCATCGACTTGCGGGTGGTTCTCAGAATATTTTAAAGGAACGCTAAGTGTAGGTAACCAAGCACCAAGCAAGCGACTGGTCAGGCGTAGTGTGGTACACCCCCTGGCTAGATGGAGCGACGATCTGCGTAAGGTGGCTGGCAGTGACTGGATGAGAAGAACCGAGGATCGGGTTCAGTGGCGCTCCTTGAGTGAGGCCTATGTCCAACAGTGGACTCTTTCAGGCTGATGATGAACCCAGTGTTTACAAGTTAATCGGGCAATTTGAATCAACTTTCTTAAAATTAATATTTCCCTTTAAAACCACTATGTAACTGAGTTTTGTAACCAGTTACAAAGCGAGAAATGTTTGTTACAGTTGGAAACCAAGTTACGTATTGGGATATTTATGACTTATTCCATAATACGTACTGTTTCTCCTGTTCCCAAGCGAAATGAAATTGTGAAATAAGAGGAAAAGATTCATCCGGTGGGAATCGAATCTGTTTCTGGCTTTCATGCAACATAGGAGTAACATATTTTATATTAAGCTTATCCACTGCCCCTTTAGTTTAGCCGTTAGGGTCTCTGTTGGTTAATAATTAAAGCACTTGATGTTGTTGTACCCTTTGCCTCAAATAATAAGACAAAATTAAAATTCTTTTTTTTTTCGAACAAAGGATACAAGTAAAATACAGTAAAATAAAGCAAAACATGAAAGAAGGTTTAAAAGGATTCGCTTCCGAGATACTCTCGTATCGAAGAAAAATGTCCCCTATCCCTCAACAATGGGAAGGAAGCCAGATAAGTAAATAAGTATATACGGTGATATGTACAGCCATTACATTGAGAAGGAAAGAATAAATAGGCTTTTACGAAGTAAACAACATACGTACAGCTAATATTAATAAGTAATATACTGTTGTAAAAAATAATTTTTTTCGAAAAAGGTTACAAGTAAAATACAGTAAAATAAAGCAAAACATGAAAGAAGGTTTAAAAGGATTCGCTTCCGAGATACTCTCGTATCGAAGAAAAATGTCCCCTATCCCTCAACAATGGGAAGGAAGCCAGATAAGTAAATAAAAATATACGGTGATATGTACAGCCATTACATTGAGAAGGAAAGAATAAATAGGCTTTTACGAAGTAAACAACATACGTACAGCTAATATTAATAAGTAATATACTGTTGTAAAAAATAATTTTTTTCGAAAAAGGTTACAAGTAAAATACAGTAAAATAAAGCAAAACATGAAAGAAGGTTTAAAAGGATTCGCTTCCGAGATACTCTCGTATCGAAGAAAAATGTCCCCTATCCCTCAACAATGGGAAGGAAGCCAGATAAGTAAATAAAAATATACGGTGATATGTACAGCCATTACATTGAGAAGGAAAGAATAAATAGGCTTTTACGAAGTAAACAACATGCGTGTACCTAATATTAATAAATAATATACTGTTGTAAAAAACAATGCGTACAAATAGTTATTTGTACACAGTACAAACGCTTAAAGCATTAACTATAAGTATTTTACATAATACATACATAATGCTTACGCCTTGGTCCCAGAGGGGAAGGCAAAGACAATATATCGCCACTTTGTGCGATCCTGGCACACTAGCCTCACTCACGTTCTTCAACCATTTCATGCACATCCTTTTTTTTATTCATCTCACTGCGTTTCCAACCTTTTTGAGGACGTCACCAATTTTATCCTTCAAGGTTCTCCTAGGACGAGCTAGCTAAATAAAAGGACACTTATTGTGACATAACTACAATAGTTAGACGTACTCGTATGCCGTCGCGATACTTTTTGTAGATAATGATGTGTTCTGCAAAGTCGTAATGCATTATTTTGTTCTATCATCAATAGTTTTCGCAGAGCACGCGTAGTAAGCAATTTTAGGTAATTTTTTTACACCTTGGGTTTAATTATTCGAGTTTTAGTAAGCATCCCTAGTTTTTTTAAAATATAATATAGCCTATGTTACCTGGGGATAGTGTAGCTTCCTAACAGTGAAAGAATTTTTCAAATCGGTCCAATAGTTTCGGAGCCTATTCAATGCAACCAAACAAACAAACAATCAAATATTTCCTCTTTATAATATTATATATAATATAGTAAATAATAATAATATATAGTTTAGATATACTAATGGTTTAAAATTACCCTTCTTTTCTTGACAATTCCTTATATTTTATTAGATCAAAGTAAATGTATGTAATTACATTTGTGTGTGTTTGTGTATGTGTTACACATTATTAGTTTATTAAGAAGTTATAAATAGATAAATTCTTTATTGCTCACAAATTAAGAATATGAAGTTAGATACAGATTTATGGAAAGTGTATAATGGCTGTCTTATCACTTAAAGCGATATTTATGTAAAATATACATACATAAAATAAAGCTATTGATTAAGTACAGCTTAAATTACATAATCTACAAAATGCAACTGAAATTGAATAGAAAATAATAATTCACTGCACAATAAAACCTCTGAAATATAGAAACAACATTGGTCTTCGAGCGTTAAAATTGATTAGAACAAGTTAAAAAGAACAATCAAACCAAGATTTCCATATTTCATTTTAAGCCAGCGGAATTTAAAAATAGCAGTGGTACAGAAACACATCCATTTCCGTTCACGACACCTGGAAATCCTGCCGAAGCTCCAATTTCATCTGAACATTTTTACATTGAGAGCGGTGCGGTTCGGATTCAAATTTAAATGAAATTCATGGAGTTGAACAATACGGGAAACCCTCGAAGGGCTTAGTGAGCGGAATGTTTTATTTTCTATTCTGTTTTAATTGTTGATTGAATAAAACATTGTTTTTCAAAACAAGGCTCTGAAACAAGCGAAATAAAAAAAGAAATCACAAAACATGACAATATATAAGCCGACATTTATAAAGGTAGTGAAATGTATGTTGCGTTGGTTTGGAAATTTAGAGCGTATGAGTGAAAGAAGAGTGACAAAAGAAATTTACAAATGTGGAAGGAACTACAGCTAGAGGTCGTCCTAGGAGGACGTTCAGGAATAAAAATAGTAACGTGCTCAAAAAGGCTGTGGTTCGCAGCGAAAAGAACAAAAGAAGGTGCATGAAATGGTTGATGAATGTGAGTGAGGTTAGTGAGGTGTGTCAGGATCGCACAAAGTGGCGATCCATCGTCTCTGCCTACACCTCTGAGACCAAGACGTGAGCATTATGTATTTATGTACCTTTATAAATCTTTTTGTACTCAATTGCCTCTGCTAATAAAAAGACAAACGTTTCCTAAACACATGTTAGGTGAAGATTAATTCGACTCTTCGTTGTGAGAAAAAACACGGTGACTGAGGGATAGCATCAGGGACGGGAAGCAGCGTTCTCCTGTGTATATTAAGATCGTTACTGCGATCAACAATTCGCCTGCCAGGCGTGGTGATTATGGCAAATTCCCCAATGAACAGCTCACGATTGGATATTTCGGCTGATGATGCATTACGGATGTGATTATTGGACTCAGATAATTGGTTACGATGTCGAATGTGATGTGGAATCGGAAAACTACATAATTTATCAATTCTCTCTCCGAACCCAAAAAAAATTAAAAAATTTCATAGATTTCAGCTTTTTTGTTGGTGGTCATAATTCTTTCGACAATTGGCACCAATTCAAGTTGGCTGGCACACAATCAGACGGTAAATCAGCACTCGGAGTGCCGAATCAGTTTGTGCGGACGTTCGTCAATTGATTGAGCAAAGATTTGCGGTCTTCGTTCTCTAGATTGTTGAACAAATGCATGGTCAGGTCGTTAGCTTGTTGAGATGGTTGGGATATTATTTTTGTTGGTTTCGGGAATTTCATGTCTTGAATATTTGTGAATAATTAGTCGAGACTATTAAAGTTAAAAGTAAAGCTTATTGCAATTCGTTAGACCATGTACGAATGCAAATTTGTCTCTGTAGGTAATGTATAAAAAAGTATAAAAGTCATCTGTCGTGTTTTTATATCGACGGCTGTCGATAGATGGCATCTTTAGTACAGCAACCAAACATAGATGTCATTGCGTGTGATGAACATGCCGACCGCCTTGGAAGTCAAAGTCAAAATCTTTTATTGCATATGAGTACACTTGGTACATTTATACACGTAATTTTTTTATCGACTACCGCTTCCTAGGTGTTAGCACTGTGAAGAAGAAACGGCGCAACAAACTTCACGCAACACATCTTTTAAAAATCAAGTTTGCATACAATTAATAAAGATTTTGCGAAGCTGAATTAACATTAGTACCAGGCATCTTTGTTATTCAAATAATCGTTTATTTTATAATAGGCTTTCTTACAAAGTTGTTTTTTAATGTGAATCTTAAACTTTCTGTCCGTCATATTTAAGATTTCCTCTGGTAGTTTGTTGTAGAAGCGTATACATTGCCCTGTGAACGATTTACTGACCTTACTTAGTCTTAACCCTGGTAAAACAAGTTTATTTTTATTTCTTGTATTATAACATTTTTTTCTGCCATATAAAGAAGAAGCTCCAGCAGCTTCCAATGTACTCCCGCAGTCACGTCAGGTCGCTGGCCCACTGGACCAATTTTCTTCTTCTTCGGCTGTTCCCTCTGAATGTAGTGGCAGCGGAAAAAACTTGGAAAAGGCTCGTTTTACAGTGCCAGTCGCTTTGTGGATATTAGCGACTCGGGAAAGTCCGTCCTTGCCAGGAAATATTTGAACCACCCTTCCAAGACGCCATTTTAGTGGTGGTAAGTTGTCATCTTTGATAAGGACCATAGTGTTGATGTTTACGTCTTCCTCGGTCGTCTTCCACTTGGTCCTGGTTTGCAGCTCGGAAAATTCCTTCGACCATCTCTGCCAGAAATGCTGCCTCATTTGTTCGACCCGGTCATATCTCTGCAGCCGATGTGGTGGAGTATCGCCGAGGTTATCGAGGCAGGTGCTGTGAGCGGTCGTCCATTGAGAAAATGGGCTGGAGTAAGTGGATCAAGGTCATTAGGATCTGCGGACAAAGGTGATATAAGACGAGAATTAAGGACGGCCTCGATTTGTGCCAATACTGTACCGAATTCCTCGTAGGTTAAATGTGCATTACCTACTACGCGTCCAAGGTGATGTTTACAAGATTTTACTCCTGCCTCCCATAATCCCCCAAAATGGCTAGCGTAAGGAGATACAAAAGAGAAACGAATACTCTCATTGGCGGCGTTATCAGTAATATTTTATAAATTATTTTGTTATAACAAAGAAAACTGTTTTGCAGCACAAACGAAATTTGTTAGGTTGTCAGAAATAATTTCTACAAGTTTTCCGCGTCTACATATAAATCTCTTTAAAGCGAGAAGATAGCCCTTCGACGTGAGACTAGTGACTGGCTCCAGGTGTATCGCTCGAGTTGCAAAACATATAAATAAACATATGTAACATTTTTCTAATTTTGCTCCTCTGTCCTTGCGTTTTAAAATACTAATACAACCTGCATAGTCGACCCCGCAACGTAATAAAGGAAATCCAGAACTCGTCTGGCTAAGTTTCTGCCTCCCAAAGGCTAATATTCGTCTCGAATAGTTGATAATAATAATTGTGGCCCTGTGTGAAGTAAATGTTTGTGTTCATGTTGGAACAAAAGCAGGGTAAAATAATGCTTCGAACATAGCAACACTGGATGCTTTATATTGTATGTAAATTCTAGTGAGTAGTCTAGCCTTCCTCCTACACGAATCATTTTATCGTTACTGAAAAATATGTTTCAACCTGAAATATTACGTGATAATTTCAGTGGCAAATTATTCTCCACACAACTTTACTCGTTAGGAAATGACTGCATTTGTGAAATTTTAATTAAATAATAAGTGAATCATTTAACTCCTCGATTGAAAGCGGGCCTACTTTGCGATCTAGCAGCCTCATTCTATTTAGCAATGGAAATTCAAGTGTGCAAAGGCGGCACTATAGTTCTCAAGCAAGAAGGCTACACTAAGAAAGTGCTAGAACGATTTGGAATGACTGATTGTAATCCAATCACCACGCCTATTGATAAAGAAGGGAACAATGATGAGAATTCAGAAGAAGAAGCTGATGAATTCCCATATCGAGAAGCCGTTGGTGCGCTGGCATATCTTATGGTTGCCACGCGTTTAGATATTGCATATGCGGTTGGTGTTGCATCTCGTAAATTAGAGAACCCGACTAAAGCAGATGGCTTAGAGTGAAACGGATAATGCGATACTTAAAAGGCACACAATCCCTTGGTTACAATTATTTAGCTGGAACTATTAAAGGATTCAGCTATGCTGATCATGGAGGTGATACGTCTACAGGGCACTCCACTACAGAAGTTGTTTGTCGCTATGCTGGAGAAAGTATTTCCTGGCTGAGCCAGAGACAGCCATAACAACCACAGAGGCAGAACTAGTCTCAGCAAGCGAGGGTGCTCGAGAGCTAGTGTGACTTACCAGACTTATGAAGGAGATAACCACACTGAACTGCATTCCCTCATTAAGCGTAGACAATGAAGCAGTTCGAGAATTGGTGCAAGAGGTTGTTACAGACAAAGAGACTGTAATCAGTAAACAGTAAACTTTATTGCATTCCACGGTGTTAACAGATGATAAAAAAACAGAATTCTCATGGACCCATTTGGGCACAGCAAGTAGGAGAGAGGAGGACCAACAATATTGTCGACGCTATCAAGTCCTGTTATTACGGAAGATCCCCCAATGGACAGCCCACCAAACGTGGCATTCTATTACAGAGGTTTATATTTTTCAGCAGTTAAACTAGCTCATAATCCAGAATTTCACAAACGGACAAAACACATCCGTATAAGACATTTCTTTGTTCGAGAATTGGTGCAAGAGAATGCAATCAATGTAAAGAAAGTCACCTCTGCAGATCAGGTTGCCGACATAATAACGAAATGTCTACCCCGACCAAGCTTCGTTATTCAACGAGAAGCACTCGGACTACTTAGTCATCTCAATAAGAGGCAGTATTGAAACTCTATTGAAGTGACTGGCTGAATAGAACTGTCACAGACTGTTGCTATAGTGATTCTGTAATTTTTTCTTGTGTCTGTCATGTGGTATCAGTAAAAGGGTGTTTACATATTTTAACTAAACGATATCTTTGTTTCATTCAATTTACGCAATTTACTCTATCATATACGTTGTTCTATTATAACCTCTTGTGACGCCTCTGACGATTTTAACCGCTTAGGATACTCGTAGATAGATAAGTTGATAAACTCTTTATTGCACACAAATTAAGGATAACAATAAAATAGGTACAGATTTTTGGAAAGTGTACAGAGGCGGCCTTATCGCTTAAAGCGATCTCTTCCAGGCAACCTTTCAGAAGGAAAATAAGAAAGACATAGCGACAGAGTATTGCAGGGGAAAGAAGAGAAATTTATAATAAAGGAGTAAAGTTTCAAAGCGACCTCTCTTAGTTGGTTAACATTTTTTAATCCAGCAATTTGTGCTGTCAATAACTCAGTGATT
The DNA here is from genome assembly GCA_947086405.1 of Esperia sulphurella. NCBI lineage: Eukaryota > Metazoa > Arthropoda > Insecta > Lepidoptera > Oecophoridae > Esperia > Esperia sulphurella. Next base: position 3,570,463 of record OX352261.1, read on the forward strand.
ATGTTAAGTATTCTTATTTTATACATATAGATAAAGCTTGTAGGTTTACCTCCGGTTTACTTCGGTAACTAAAAACGTTAACAATGTAACCTCAAGGCGATATAAGACAGTAGCAAACACGTACTGGCGAAGTTAAAAGTTTCGCCGACTCTTGCAGGAGTTCCAGAAGTTCATTGTAATGAAAACGTTTTGAAACTTCTGAAATAAAATTGTTCCACGTGACAGCTTCTGTTCAACTTTTTCCAGCCTGCACAGAAAAGACTAGGTGCATATTATACTTACTTACTTTCATCAGGGTTTGGTTGTAGGTAGATTTTTTTTGCTTTCGATGCATATAATCAGATACACTCACTTTTTATTATACTAGCTGTTGCCCGCGACTTCGTCCACGTGGACAACTTAACATCACAAATTATTATGTATTTCCCGTAGGAATGGGATCTTTTTTCGGAATAAAAACTATTCTATGTCCTATTCCAGGACCTAACCTATATGTGTGCCAAGTTTCATCACGATCCGTCCAGTGGTTTAAGCGTGATTGAGTAACAAACATACAAACATACAAACATCCAAATATCCAAACATATCCTAACTTTCGCATTATTATAGGATATTTCCCAGACCTCAATATTCGTAGCATCTGGCCAAACGGACCAGGTCATGCTTTCGTAGTCCTAAAACAAGTATTACCATAAAGATTTAGTCAGTTTCACAAGTATAGTGATTTAGCGGCAATTGTATATCGTTTTTTGTTGTTGTTTTGTTTTAAGACATTGGCAATAATGCCATCAGTCTAATCACGATATCTTTTTATTTTCTGTTAACTATCAGTATCAGAGTGCCTCAGACCAACGTTGGTCCTAATATAGTCACAGACTTCCCTTACTAATGTTAATAGAAGCTTTAGTAAGGTTGGAGGTTAGGAAGTTCCCTGCTTTAAGAAGATTAGCTTAGTCACGTTTATTTATGATTCCTTCATAGTGTACACCCGTACAGACATAATATACTATCACTATTAAACACCAAAGACGAAGTATACATTATTTTAGCAAAAACAAATACAAAACCAACTGCTCTCCAGAAAACGCGGGAATTATATAGCTGCCGATGTAATTCGATTTTTTAAAATAATATACGGCTCTGAATGCAAGTATTTTGAGCCCTTAGTCATAATTATTAGAAAAAACATTCTAACTACTGCATATGAGAATACATACCTATTACCTCGTACGTCGTCGTTCCGGAGTAGAAATTCTCGTACGTCTGGCAACACTGCGTAAATACTGCGATAATGGAAAGGGATATTAGGAATAGGTACTTTTATTATTTATGAAAATAGGGACAAAGTCAGTAACGTGACGCGTCGCACACGCCAAATTAAAGGCGCCATTGTTCCGGCACGTGACCTGAAGGGTTTCCTTGTTTATGCCCAACCGATACTTCGCCCTTACCTTAGTCATTTTATATACAAATATTCCCACTAGTGTCTTTGGGATGACATTTTCTATGACATAAAAGGTTATACCGTTTTCCCTTATTTTCTAATATTTATTATAACGATGTACAGTTCTGTTTTTAAATGCATTGGTCCTTACATATGAAATTGGCGTTTTATATGGAAAAAGTAAAACGAAAAAAAATATATATATGAAATTATATATTTAATCAGTAGAAGTATGTACCATTATTATCTATGTACTTTCGCCATTTTATAGGTAGAAGTAGTTCATTGATTCCATTGCTGAAAAATTTGAACAATTGTGGGAGCGATAATCAATTAAATCTTTGAAGGCGATTTGGACTGCCCCATCGGAATTGCATTTTTTACATAATTAAAAGTAATTAAACATCTTTGCTATGAAAAAATAAGAACAAAAGTGGGGAAAGTGTACTTAGTACTAAGTGTAATTCTAAATAATTAAAGTAAAGGGCAGTGGCGATGCCGTCGCGATAGAGGACAGTTTTGATGTAGGATTGTTTTGATGGAGGACTCGTGATATCGTTTTTATATGCCATCTGCACCACTGCCGCTAGTATGCAGTGGGTGGCCTAATTGTTTGTGTCTGTTAAATAATGTTTTCATGAGTTATTTTCGCGACTGGGCAAGCGTAGTGTGGCTAGATGGAGCGACGATCTGCGAAAGCGGCGGGCAGTAACTGGATGAGTGGATAGGGTTCAGTGGTGCACCATGGGAGAAGCCTATGTCCAACAGTAGACTCTTTCAGGCTGATGATGATTAATATGCTGTGTTTGTTTAATTGAAATCAATGTAAGAGTATTGATAGCTTCAAGCGATTGCTTTTTGTAAGGATGGTATTTTAAATAAAATACATCCCGATCAAAAAATCAACTCAAAATCAAAATATTTATTTTCAAAATTGGAATACATTATTCTCTTTTTGACGTCAAATTCTGCCTAAAACTACTCCACTTCCACCTGTATAACCGAGGGGAAGAAGTGGCAACAAACCCAACGGTAAATAAAGTATACATTATACATATTGTTTGATATAAAAAAATATAGGTAGGTAAAACTACACAGACAGGTAAACGTAATGTACTTTACTCAGCAATTTCAACATATCGAGGTCAAGTTGCAAAACAGGTATTGCGCCAGTGGGCATCTTCGCTCTTTCACCTTTCTAAGTCACGTTTCATCTCATAAGGTTGTAATATTCGAACTAAGAGCTATAAGCATCGGTGGTTCAGTGGTAGAATGCTCGCCTGCCACGCGGGCGGCCCGGGTTCGATTCCCGGCCGATGCAGCACCTTTTTTGATTTTTTTTTTAAATTAAAATTGTATCCGTACTTTTCATGTAATGAAAAGGGAGGCTTAGGTTTAGCAGTTTAGCTTATGTTTCGGCTGATGATTATTAAAAGTTCAATTGTGTTTTTTTTTATTTGTATGTGACTCCGTAGCTAATCAACGAGTGTTGAGCGGCCCCCTCATATGCCCGTCGAGTCTTATGTTTAGCAGTTTAATAAAAATATATGCAACACAAAATATATTACACATAAATAAAATAGTAACATACTTACATCGCGTAACTAAGTTATTTATTTATATTTTCTGTTAACAAGGTAATAAAGGCTATTCATCATCAGGTTACTTTTGTCTCCACTGCAGGAGCACAACCCTCTCTCATCTGCCGGAGACAGACAGAGGATTTGGCCTACACTCCCCGCGCTGGCCAGACGGGTTGGGGAGGCCTGACTGATGTTTTATAATGTATTCCCTCAGTCGCCTTGTACGACATCCACGGGAAGAGTTGGAGTGGTCCTATTCTACTCTACCGGAAACCACACGGCAAAAGGCTATTCATTCTACAATTACTAGGTACCTACATTAGATATAGGTACCACGTGGCGTAGAATGAATGTAGGTAGGTAGTCGCCTCCATCGACCACGTACGGATAAATTACGGTCCGCTATTTTATGTTAGACGACCCCAAGAAGTCCCAAGGGCACGGACGGATCACTTCTGCGTCAGCCTATCTGTCTTACTGCTGCCCAACCACCTGTTTCATGCCATTTGTTACAAGCATTTTGTAGATTGTAGCTTAGAATAATAAGTATTTAAAGTTACAATGGTTATGGAGAGGGCTATGCTCGGGGTTTCATGAAGGATATGATTCGTAATGAAGAAATGCGAGGAAGAACGAAGGGGAGCTGGCAGTGAGCGGGTCACATCTGTGGCAGAACCGACGGCCGTTGGGGCAGATGAGTTCTGATGAAACACGCGCAGGGTGAGACGCCCCGCCGATATCAGGTGCAGCGACGACCTGAAGAAGGTGGCTGGATGTGGAGGGCGGAGGACCGGGTGTGGTGGCGTTCATTGGGTAAGGCCTATATCCAGCAGTGGATGTCTAAGGGCTGATATCCTGATACCATCAGGTTATAATCATAGGTCAGACTTTTCATGGCACAAATGTGACATTCATAGTGCTTGAAGCAATTTTAATTTTTCTGTCGAAATCGAAAAATACGCTTGTTACTCGTACATAACCAAGTTACATTACTAGTAATGTGTTAAGAAAAATAATTCCTGTTACAACATCTTAGCGTGGATTGTCACTGGGGTACGGTTTTAATTTTTTTTTAACCAGAGCTAACTAATTAGTGCTGGGGGGGGGGGGGGTAAATATGATGCTGAATAATACGGTAAGTACTTAAATGTATATAAATTAAAGGGAAGACCTAGTCTCTTGCATTACTAACAAAATGGGGATGGGTGTTGTCTGAAATAAAGTTATTTTATTCATCTATTAATTTGTCGAAATCAACATCTGTTGTACATATGGACAATATGCAATATGCATTTCTTGAAAGAAAACAAGGCAAAACTGTAAATTTCACTATTTAAGAAAGTTATATATTTCGACAGAAACATTAAATATTTTTGCCATGAAAAGTCTGACTTAAAAGTCGACTGTTTTTTTTTACTACAACTGATGGCGTTTAACTATTAATAAAATTATACCCAATTATTATTTTTAACAAAAAAAAACATCTGCATCGGCCGGGAATCGAACCCGGGCCGCCCGCGTGGCAGGCGAGCATTCTACCACTGAACCACCGATGCTTGTTAATTTATTTCATAAAATAATATATCTAGCAAAAACGTGAATCTTCGATTTACCTTTCACCTCATAGCTTAAATGGTATAACGTACCTAACAGAATGGATATAAGATTCAAAATGTATTGGAGTTACTTATTTGATTAAGTATTTCATCAAGACTTTATTCATTTAGTAACAATACAATTACTCATATCATATTGAAAAACCAAACTAAAATAACACAGTTTGCTCAAAGAAATCACAATAGAATCAATTTGCTTCAGAAATATTTACCTATTTTTACCCCTGGAAAAATACTCGGTAAAGTCGACTAATAGTAGGCAACCATAATCTATGCTTATAATAAAACTGTAACTGGTCTACGTCTGTACATGAGAGATATTTAAAAAAAAATGTATGAGGGGTCTTTATAGGGCCAATAGAAGCTAAAACATTTTTTTTTTTAATTTTTGTCTGTTTGTCTGTATGTATTTTGTTACCGCATCACACAAAAACTACTGAATGAAATTTGATGCAGTTTTCACAGTTATCTTGCTGGTGGTCTAACTTAAAATCTGGTGCGTGTTTCATCTTGATACGCCACTTAGAACCTGACATATTAATAAAGTAAATTTTTCTAGAAACCATTATATCGGATGATAATAAAACGACTGTTAATATTTCTTCCAGTAACTCATGATACTGATCACAAATATCTCTTTTTACGAAAATTTTGATAAAAAAAATGCAATATTTCTCGAACGTACGAGTATGTTCATCATCTGGGCGCGGCGAACGGCGCGGCGCATATGGGATTGAGTGAAATTTAGTTTTTGGGGATAGGGATCGGGTTGAGGTTGGGGTTGGGATTGGGATATTGAGAGTGTCGAGTCTGAGTGGGAGTGGAAGCAGAAGTGGGAAGAGAACGGGAGCGGAAGTGGGAACGGGGGCGGATTCTGTAGTTCACGCGAGCGGAGCCGAGGGCACAGCTAGTAGTGTATAATAACAATTTAGCCGTAGATTAGTCTACTCTGTTTCGCACTCTCTTTCTTCCAAAAGTTTTCTCTGTTTGTGACAGCTCAATCTACATAAAAGTATCTAATATGTACCAAGAAATCGAATAATATAGTAATATCAGTGGCTGAAAGCAGCTGGAAAGAAAAGAAAGAAAAGAAAGAAAGAAAGAAAAACATTTATTCACTACCACAATTACTACAGCTGGCAGTGACGCTTATGTATGACGACCGATAAGTATCTCAAACTCGACTTCTTGCCACAAGTGAGGTCAATGTACTTTAATGCACTTTTATGTGGCACGTACTTTTTGTCTACAGGGCGCCCCACATATAGTCAAGAACTCCGCTCGTTTTTCAACCTATCCCAACGAGAACCTCCATAGTCGATCTTAAATGTTCCATCCGTTCGACGGATGTCGCGAATCACATATATGAGAAATGCTAAAGAGCTCAACGACAAAAAACAACTGTCTATAATTTAAACAACTTTGTTATACAAAAACCGCGAGGGTTCGAAATAGTCTAAGAAGTCTGGACTATATCGTAGTTCGGAATCAGACAACTGTTGGTAGTACAATGTTCCTATCTGTAGATCAAAGTTGTTTAAATTATAGACTGTTGTTTTTGTTGTTGTTGAGCTTTTAAGCATTTCTCACATTTATGAGATTCGTGACATTCAAAGATGGTTAGCCAGGTGGAAGTCCGAATTGGATAGCTTCCTTCAAATCGGCTATGGAGGCTCTGGATCGGTATAGATTTAAAAACAATGGGAGCTCTTACGAAAGCTTGAACCAGGTGCGTCCCAAAAATATGGGAGGTTTGTATCCTAATTCCCAAGCTAGAGAGGCGGGTTGGTGTTCACAGTACATGGAGTCTAATACACAAACGACGTACTCATCGTATAGCAGCAAATCCTAATGGTATTAAGCAAAGATGCTGCCTTAAATCCATTATAGAGATTACATTTCCTTAATTCCGCCCCGCTCCGTTGGCGGCTTGATGTCGTGTTTTGTCACTGTATAGTATCAGATCACTTCTGCCGGATCCGATCTTTAAATTTAAAATACATCTTTAATTATTTACCTAGAGTATTTTCGGTTGAAATTATATATAAAATCATTTATAATCAAGTAACTTGGTCCATAGCCTAGAAAAAAGGGTTGGAAAAAATCTTTTTCAAAAAATCAAATTATTCATGTACTTATTTTAAAAAAAACGTAGGTTACCGCATATATATATATTTTACTTTATGGTATAATTTGATTGTTTATACCCTATAGTGAGACAACTATTTGGGGTGGTAGCCTCGTCAGCTTCAATTGAAAGAAATATTTCTACATTTGCCATTGTTCACACTAAATACGAAAGAAATGGGTAAGAGAAAAATCTGGAAAATCAGTTAATTTGTTTAAATATTACAATAATGATATTGATTTAGCAGATGTATATTTAGAGAGTTAGGTACATGTATTCTAAGACCCTTAATTTTAAAGTTTAATTCTATCTAAGACGTAAATTAAGATACTTGATCATTGACTTTTATTAAAAAAACATTTGATTTAAATCATGATAATCCCGCTAGAAATGCATAGGTACATTATATAACCTTAAGTAACAAACTACATCACAATATTTTAGCAATTACCTAAACTAAACTAAACGCGAAGTAGCTTCGTAATCCCTCGGGCCTGAACTTGGTCTTTATAGAATAGGCTCTTTAATCTAGAAGTTAAATCATCATCATCATCATCAGGTTATTCTTGTCTCCACTGCAGGAGCACAACCATCTCTCATCTGCCGGAGACAGACGGAAGATTTGGCCTATACTCCCCGCGCTGGCCAGAAGGGTTGAGGAGGCCTGATTGATGTTTTATAATGTATTATCTCCCTTAGTCGCCTTGTACGACATCCACGGAAAGAGTTGGAGTGGTCCTATTCTACTCTACCTGAAACCACACGCCAAAGAAGTTAAATAAAGAAATAAAATTAAACACATAAACTACGCAGCTCTTGCTCTCAAACTAAGACATTATCACGACCAGTTTCCTCCCAATTAGTGTAAGCGTTCAAAACCAGCTAAGCTGAGTCTGATGCTAAGGCTCAAGATATCCCAACATTTATTCTATTAGCTGATTAGTTATAACGTTAGGTTTAGTGTGTTGTGTTATAGACGTAGTGTGTTAAAGCATACCGATCTTAGAGCGTTCAAAATTTCATGGGGAGAACGTATCCTGAAAGGATTTCCGTGTTTGCTTTCAAGGACTAATATAGAAATTAACCATTATAATGGGCACAGAGTTGCCCCTATTCCAATTAATAAATAGAAAATGGCCTAAAATGACACAAAATTAAGAGGTATAGAAGAAGTCGGATGCTAAAGAATTGAGACTTTTGCCCAGCTGTGAGACACAATAAGCTCTAACAAAACTGCTAATTGGACATTGTTTTATTGCGTAAACAGCTGAGTGTGTAAAAACACGCGCCATATTGTAAAATGATGACACCAGATAGTGAATGCATACTCGTATACGATTGTACATCTATGGACTTTCTCAATAAGCATCGGTGGTTCAGTGGTAGAATGCTCGCCTGCCACGCGGGCGGCCCGGGTTCGATTCCCGGCCGATGCATCCCCTTTTTACATATTTTTTATTGTTATTTTCATTTCGTATCATACATAATGTTCACGCCTTGGTCCCAGAGGGGTGGGCAGAGACGATGTATCACCCATTTGCGCACTTCGCCCGCTTTTCGCCCCGTGATACCCCCTTGACGTGAAGTGTTGCGAACAACATCACCGCCTTGTTGAGGTACCACGATTAGCTGGAGTTAACTGGCTGTATTTGCTAGCCTAATTGACGTTCAAGATTTAAATCCAGTCCTTTTCAACCCCGAAATTTCCTAAACTAAAGTGCGAAATAACATCATACCGCGCTTTTTCATGGTGAAGAGAAAGATCCCCGTGATAACCTTCACGCTGGCGAAGAATAAACAATGTTAGAAGGCATAAAGCCACCCATACACTAGCGCGATGGCAATAGCAGTGGCGGCCAATTTTGATTTAGGTAATTGTATGGAGGACTCTACACTGAAGCGGACCAAAATTATAACCGGAAGCGCCGCGCCTTTGGTATAATTTTGTACGGAGCCTATTATAGGCCGCGCCAGAGATAGATAACCACACGGGTTAAAACCAACGGGTGGGTACAAATCCAATTATCACCTATTTCATTCCAACCGCTGGGTGGTTTATGCGGGTGAAAATAAATTGGTTTAAGATTATATTATAAAACGTATGTAATATAATCTAAAGGAAATGGTTTTCACCAGAGCAAACCGTGTAATAGAATGGGTGATAACAGGTTTTAATCCACCTTTGGTTTTAACTCGGATTGTTACTTACCTCTGGAGCGCGCCTTAGCCGCAGACCGCCACAGTGGGTTAAATAAGAAATGTTAAAGTTGATTAGCTCTATCTATTGGCATAAATAAAACAGTAAAAAAAGAAAGTTGAATCGTAAGTCCGCATTTAACATTTGTTGTTGTTTGTGATGTTTTCGTAAACTTTGGGTAGAAAAAAATATTTAAATTTTTTTTGTATGGAACGGATCAAGAAGAAGTATATTTCTCCTAAGTCGTTTTTTCGTTCTATCCATTGGCATAAACGAAACAATGAAAAATAGATGAATCGCAAATACGCCGATTAGCAGTTTTGACCCACTGCGTGCCACCGCGCCAGTGTGAAGGTGGCTTTTGAGGGTAGGTCTTTTCCCAATAGTGGAAGCTATACATGCTGTGGATTTCATTTGAGTGTTTTGTCCACTATTGGTTATTAGCAGTTTTAGTGACTTCAAAATGAATTTATTAATTAATGTGCACTGAAATTGTAATGTCGGATTATAAGTTAATGTTAAGAAATCATTAAAATTAGCACACAGCCGCAGAACACTATATTACACCTGCCCTCTTGGAGGAGTGGCCAATAATTGCCATGCCGCAATAATTATCATATCTAGTCGTCGCGTATACCACAGTGTCTGAAGACAAAAGTCTTCAATTCGTGCGTTCTACCCGTAATATGACCTACGGCGCCGAAACGTGGACACTGACAGTGGCACTAGTCCGAAAACTCAAGATCGCTCAGCGGGCTATGGAAAGAGCTATGCTCGGAGTTTCTCTAAGGGACAGGATCCGAAATGAGGTGATCCGCCAGAGAACTAAAGCCTTCGACATAGCTCAAAAAGTTAGTACGTTGAACAGGCAGTGGGCTGGTCACATTTCTCGAAGAACCTATTCATCATCATCATCATCAGCCCGAAAGAGTCCACTGCTGGACATAGGCCTCTCCCAAGGTGCGCCACTGAACCCGATCCTCGGTTCTTCTCATCCAGTCACTGCCAGCCGCCTTACGCAGATCGTCGCTCCATCTAGCCAGGGGGCGTCCCACACTACGCTTGCCCAGTCGCGGTCTCCACTCGAGAACTCGTTTACCCCAGCGGTAATCGGTTCTCCGACAGATGTGACCAGCCCACTGCCACTTCAGCGTACTAAATTTTTGAGCTATGTCGAAGACTTTAGTTCTCTGGCGAAGAACCGATTACGCTGGGGTAAACGAGTTCTCGAGTGGAGACTGCGACAGGGCAGAGGCGTAGTGTGGGACGCCCCCTGGCTAGATAGATCTACGATCTGCGTAAGGCGGCTAGCAGTGACTGGATGAGAAGAACCGAAGAACGGGTTCAGTGGCGCACTTTGGGAGAGGCCTATGTCCAACAGTGGACTCTTTCAGGCTGATGATGATATGCTGCACAGACGTGTTGTCTATTTCAACACTAGGCTTCGTAGTGGTGGTACTGCTGCCAAGAATACTTCTAATTGGACATTGTTCTACTTCGTAAACAGCTGAGTTTATAATATCACGTGTTACATTGCAAAATGATGACACTGGAAAGTGAACGTCATTACTATATGTACGTATATCTATCAACTCTTTCTATAAGCATCGGTGGTTCAGTGGTAGAATGCTCGCCTGCCACGCGGGCGGCCCGGGTTCGATTCCCGGCCGATGCAGATGTTTTTTTGTTAAAAATAATAATTATGTATAATTATATTAATAGTTAAACGCCATCAGTTATCATTGTATTTTTTATTATTATTTATTTAGGATATTTGTATAACTGAGTATTATTATATATATGTCGGAGATAACAATTAAGTTAACGTTAGAAGTATCGGTACGTTGACCGAGGGGGGGATCTCAGCTGATCCCAACATGGAGTTTGTACCAATGTTCATGCCCACACGTCATTATATATATATATATTTATATATATTGTGTACAAAGTGCGAACGTCTCAAATGTTCTACTTTTACTAGAGTTTAACAAATTACAGACTTAACAATAAGTCTACACACCAATCGTCTGTACTATTTTTTGATGAACTAGGCACTCTAGAAGACAGTAATAAAAACAAGCAAACATTACAGACATTTCATACATGATAAACATTTTACTTGCTCCAGCAGTACCTAGTCGCAGATTTCTGTCAAAACTAAACAACAAACTTCTGTCTATTCATTCCAGATGCTCTGGACGTAACTGTTCTTTGTCTCTTGTTTAAAGGTTAGATGAAACTTGACAAAAACAGTTGCTTTGGAGTACTTGGTAAATGACGTCTTTGTTACCAGTTGACTTACCTATAATTTAATAATACTCAGTTATTCGAATATTACAAATATACTAAATAAATAATAACAAAAAGACAATGATAATAAAAAGCTGTTGCATCGGCCGGGAATCGAACCCGGGCCGCCCGCGTGGCAGGCGAGCATTCTACCACTGAACCACCGATGCTTATATAAAGCGTTGATAGATATACGTACATATAGTAATGACGTTCACTTTCTAGTGTCATCATTTTGCCATATGGAATTAAAGGAAGGGAATAAGGGAGGGAAGGAATTGACCATTAGATACAAGGTACCTACTCCCCTTTCATTAACACATTCACTCTTTTCATTTAGTTTTATTAAAAGTGGCAGGGGAGGGTCGAGGGTAGGGCGGGGTCTAAAAGTGCTCGGTCCATAGTCGGGTGACATTTCCCTAATAATAATAATTACACACGGATGAAGTTGCCGGGTGTTGCTAGGGCTAGTACGAGTATTAAAGGTAAGTAAACACTAAGTAACGCTAAGTAGTAACACTAAGTATTATTTATTATGTGGTTTCCGGTAGAGTAGAATAAGACCACTCCAACTCTTCCCGTGGATGTCGTACAAGGCGACTAAGGGAATACATTATAAAACGTCGGTCAGACCTCCCCAACCCGTTTGGCCAGCGCGGGGAGTGTAGGCCAAATCCTCCGTCTGTCTCCGGAAGATGAGAGAGGGTTGTGCTCCTGCAGTGGAGACAAAAATAACCTGATGATGAAACACTAAGTGTCAGAAAAATAAACTTACCGACAGACAGACCGACCGATAAAAGGTATCCGACCGCTGAATGAACATTTCTAAAAAACCACGCCCTCTCTCTCTGAATATTTTAAAAACATGTCTAAATACCACCTTTCTAAGAGGAAAACACCTTTTCCCCATTCACTTAACCCTGCTTCATCACTTTCATCAGTGTTAATTCTGTTAACTCCGCCCGTCCGAAACGACCTCCGAAAATAAATTCTCATTCGTTCGGACAACAGACGGACGTAATCCAGTAGGCTTGGTTCATAACACTAGACATGGCGATTCTTTGCAGCAACCGATTATTATTGCACTATATAAAACGAGAAGTAATTAAATGTTTTTTAATTTGGTTACTAAGAAAAATCTGTTTATCAATCATTGAAAACAGCATATAAAGTTTTTGTTTGCAATAAATAAAAATCAGGCTGCAACCCTTTTTCCGCAAACATTCTTAAAATTGTCAACAATTTAACCAACATGCAGTCAGATTGTAATATTAAGTATCGTGTTCCGCGAAAGTAAACATGATGTTACAAAATATATATATATATTACAGACTAGCTGTGCCCGCGGCACCGCTCGCGTGGACTACACGATCCGCTCCCATTCCCACTTCCGCTCCCTATCCCACTTCCACTCAGACTTCAAATCCAGGTCCAGGTCCAGGTCCAGGTCCAGGTCCAGGTCCAGGTCCAGGTCCAGGTCCAGGTCCAGGTCCAGGTCCAGGTCCAGGTCCAGGTCCAGGTCCAGGTCCAGGTCCAGGTCCAGGTCCAGGTCCAGGTCCAGGTCCAGGTCCAGGTCCAGGTCCAGGTCCAGGTCCAGGTCCAGGTCCAGGTCCAGGTCCAGGTCCAGGTCCAGGTCCAGGTCCAGGTCCAGGTCCAGGTCCAGGTCCAGGTCCAGGTCCAGGTCCAGGTCCAGGTCCAGGTCCAGGTCCAGGTCCAGGTCCAGGTCCAGGTCCAGGTCCAGGTCCAGGTCCAGGTCCAGGTCCAGGTCCAGGTCCAGGTCCAGGTCCAGGTCCAGGTCCAGGTCCAGGTCCAGGTCCAGGTCCAGGTCCAGGTCCAGGTCCAGGTCCAGGTCCAGGTCCAGGTCCAGGTCCAGGTCCAGGTCCAGGTCCAGGTCCAGGTCCAGGTCCAGGTCCAGGTCCAGGTCCAGGTCCAGGTCCAGGTCCAGGTCCAGGTCCAGGTCCAGGTCCAGGCCAGGTCCAGGTCCAGGTCCAGGTCCAGGTCCAGGTCCAGGTCCAGGTCCAGGTACAGGTCCAAATCCAGGTCCAGGTCCAGGTCCAGGTCCAGGTCCAGGTCCAGGTCCAGGTCCAGGTCCAAATCCAGGTCCAGGTCCAGGTCCAGGTCCAGGTTCAGGTCCAGGTCCAGGTCCAGGTCCAGGTCCAGGTCCAGGTCCAGGTCCAGGTTCCTCAACTCTCCCCTCAACCCTCCCCTCAACCCTCCCCTCAACCCTCCCCTCAACCCTCCCCTCAACCCTCCCCTCTACACTCCTCTCAACCCTCCCCTCAACTCTCCCCTCAACCCTCCCCTCAAACTTCTTTCCATCGTCTCTCCAAATGTAGTCCTCGTAATTAATCCATCGCAGTCCAAATTTCGACCAACATTACTTTGTTGCATTCCTATACCACAAATTCATCGTAATCGGGTGTCTCAGTCAAAAATTATGCGAATTTTCAAACACTCAAATTACACTGGTACGGGCTTCCGCTCCCGCTCCAGTCCAGCTTCGATTATGCTCCCGCTCCCGCTCCCCTCCCGCTTCCGCTTCCGCTCTCAATCCCACCCCCCACGCCCACGCCCACTCCCACACCCACTCCCACTCCCACTCCCACTCCCACTCCCACTCGCAGCTCCAAATGTAATCCAATCTCATCGCCATCTGAATGGTAGGTACGGAAATACTACTTTAAGCAATATATTGCATAATAACCTTACCTAACTAATGTATTTGAAAACTAAAAATGTCTATAACTTTTGATTGAGTTAGCCGATTGCGATGAAATAAAGACTAAATGTTAAGTTAAGTTAAGCACCATGTTTTTGTGAAAAGTCCATCAAAATCCGTTCAGTAGTTTTTAAGTGATGCGTGCACAAACTCACAGACAAACAGACAAAAATTTCAAAAATGATCGAAATGTGTTCTGTTGCTTATTCTTAGACCCCCCAATTCTTTTTTTTGGAAATATCTTCAATGTACAGACACGCGAAGTTAACGATTTTATTTATAAGATATCGAAATCCTGAGAATGAAGTTGATTCTTTTTTATTACACACTTTTAAAAATACCAGACCACTCAGACAGTTACGCATAAAAACTTTTTATCTGTGAGGGAATGGCCCGTTGTTATTGTTACTATATCTATTATATAAATAAAAGGAAAGTGTTTGTATGTATGTCCAGCCTTTTCTCCATAACCTGCCACCCACACACCCAGGGAGTTTGGTTACGGTGGGTGGATGTGGATGGTCAAAATGTGTGATGGGATACTTCTATCCTTTTCTAACAAATTGTACGGCTCATATAAACTCGAGATTGTGCTGAGCCTTCAGCGTTAAGTGCGTTTGTGATTGACAATATTGAGAACTTTTCGAGAATATTCCAGATTTTCCAAAATGTTCCAGAACATTAAAGATAAAGCTCCAAAATGTTCTAGAATATTCTAGAAAAGTGCTCAATATTGTCACTCACAAACGGACTTACGCCATTCAGCACAATCTCGAGTTTATATGAGCCGTATAATGTGTTAGAAAAGGATAGAAGTATCCCATCACACATTTTACCACATTGTAACTTGTCACTTATAGAATTTACAGTATTTTTTTTATTTAAAATTGCAATAAGTTCATTAAACATATTTCACCTTACCAATAAATATGGATATATATGATGTTCTTTCAAAGGTGATCTTTCAATTATCTGCCCAATGTTACGTTAATTAAAACCCACTGCTAATGCAATGTAAGTCGCCGAATCCCCAAATCAGCAAGCTTCAACGGCGTCGAGCTCTATCGACCGCCCGAACATCGGCCAACTGATAACACAGATATCATAAATGCAGATTTACTAGACGAGACCACATTTTTTGCAAACGATATATAGAGTCAACGGGATTCTTACTACAGTATAATTTCAGATTACTCGGAGGTTTCAATCATAGATTTCAACTGTCAAAAAGTAGGTATAATGGGGGGGGGGAGGTTAAATGACCGTCGGAGGAGGAATGTCACAGGAATGTGACAGTTGTCAAAATCCCGTAGTTAGTATATTAAATAATACAATACTCCTCGCTGTTTATCATTTAATTATGACACAAGTTACACTCAAGTTTATTACACAATTCACTTTATCGTCTGGCATAACCTCCGCTAAAGTAGATGTTCACAGTTCGCAGTCGATTCCAAGACTGCCGGTTTATTGGTTGATGCAGCCACGTTCTAGCCGCCGCTTGCGCGACTTGGTAGGAAAGTGGCGGGGCTGCATCGGCCAATCACAAAACAGTTGGTGACAACCAATCACCGATTGACTACAAAATCAAAATATTCTTTAATAACAGTTAAACCATGCAATACTTATAACGAAATACACACTTGCGATTTAATAATTATAGAATATTTATTAGGACATACTTAATTATTTAACAGCTCGGCCATCCATATTATAAGTACGTCCTCGGACTTTTCAGTTTAGGTATATTGATTTAACAAAAATTAACAAAACTCTTTCTTCGATACATCATTAATTTGTTAAACTTGTCTACGAAATGAAATTAAATATTACAAATTTAAGAAAACTATTTCATCGAACATTATCACAACTGCCTATGGTAAAGATACTTAAACAGTTTTATTCGCACTGATTTACATAATTAAATATATATATCTATTTTTCATATACACTACAATATTACACAAATAATAAGTAACATCTATGCAAGTTTAATATCTCCCATAATTGTTACTTATCATCCAAATCATTTTGATTATTTAAGTTGGTTTCATTTTCTCTTTCACTGTCTGTTTCGTCGGAACTACTGTCAAAATTGGTAGTTAAATTTAACCAAGGTCGTATTTTGTCGCCTGCCACTACGGCTTCGTAGCGACGATTGTTTTTGCGTGTAACTGGTGTGTCTTCAATGATAAATCTGTCGTTAGGAAGTAGTTTAAGGATGCGATAGGGACCTTGAAATTTCGCCTCTAGTTTCTTTGATTTTCCGTCATTACTACTGGAATTTCTTTCAACGCGTACTAATTCTCCTTCCTTGTAAGTTTTACTTACTTTCCTTTTTTCGTCATATCTCTTCTTATCTTTTTCTTGTTGCTCTCTAATAATCTGTCCAGTTTTGCGCCTCAGATCTTCAATTTCTTCAGACGGAATAACATTGACAGTGTCATTTATGACATCGTTCATAATTCCCTCTGTTGTGTTAGTCAATCTACATCCAAAGAGGAGCTCTGATGGACTTTTCTTGGTTGTACTATTCACTGATGTGTTCAAGCCTATCTGAACGTCGGGTACGTGATCGTCCCAGGTTCGTTCATCCTTACCATGAGTTTTGGCGGACAGAGAATCAAGAATAGTACGATTGTACCTTTCTACCTGCCCGTTTGCTCTCGGCGTCGCGACGGCGTTCATGATGTGTTTGATACCAGCAGAATTGACGAAATTTTTGAAAGCGTTACTCGTAAAGCACGAACCTCGATCTGTTATTAAACGCGTAGGTGTACCAAAATAACTTATATGCTCCTTTAAAACGCGAATAGTAGTAGTCGTTTTAGTGTTACGCACAGGATTAATATTTATAAATTTGGTAAATCCGTCTATTATTACTAATAGATAAGAGTTACCTCGTTTACTGCGTACGAAAGGCCCTAGGTGGTCAGCGTGTATCGTATGAAATGGGATTTCTATTTTAGGAATTGGATGTAGCTCTCCCGATTTAGGACCACCTTGCGCTTTATGATGAGCGCATTCAAGGCAGGCCCTCACATATTTCTTGATAAAGCGTCTCATCTTGGGAAACCAGTACGCATCCCTAATTCGTGCCAAGGTTTTTTCAAATCCAAAATGACCCACATCGTCGTGATTCATTTTTAGAATCTGCCACCTAGCTCCCTTAGGCACAACCCAACGGAGATCATCTCCGACTTTTCGGTAAACCCTGCCATTTTTCAAGCTATAATTTTTTAGTATGTCTATAACCTTTTCCGACTCGGGATTATCCAAGACCTGTTTTATACCTTTTATTTCGTCGTCGGACATCTGAACAGTACTTAGCCAATTACTGTCTTCTTCTGTAGTAAGCACGTCTAACACGTGGGTGTCGTTAGCAGATGGAGATTCAATTGGATGTCTACTGAGCGCATCAACGTGCGTCATCCTGTGGCCAGGCCTATATTCGATACTGCAATCAAACTCTTGCATCTGCACCCACCAACGTGCTATTCGTGGTATTAGATCGCGTTTCGTTAAGGTCGTCCTTAGTGCGTTGCAGTCGGTGTATATTTTAAAGGGTATGCCGATAAGATATACCCGGAATCTATTAAGAGATGCTATCACCGCTAAGGTCTCTAATTCGAAAGAGTGGAATTTTTGTTCGTCTATGGAAGTTTTGCGACTGTAATATGATACGGGGCGGAGGTTGCCGTCGTTTTTCCTTTGCATAAGGATGCCGGCAACTCCAATCTTACTGGCGTCGGTGTGTAACTCTGTCTCTGCCTGAGGATCGTATAAAGTTAACACCGGGCGCTCAGTTAGTGCTCTTTTTAGACTCTTGAAGGAATCATCTTGTTTCTCAGTCCATTTCCATAATGCTTCCTTTTTTAGTAGATCCGTCAATGGCCGTGCAAGTACAGCAAAATCTTTCACGAATCTTCTGAAAAAGCTGGCAAGGCCAATAAAACGACGAATATCATGTTGTGTTTTGGGAGTTGGGAAGTTACTAACGGCTTCGGTTTTACGACATCCAGGACGTAGTCCATCGATGCAGACTTCAAAACCAAGAAAGTCAATGGTATCGTAAAAGAAGTGGCATTTAGTCAGTTTTAAAGTAAGACCGCCTTCGCGCAACAGTTTCAGTACTTCCCTTAAGCGTGCAATACCCTCATCAAAATTGCGCGAGGGAATAAGGATATCATCCATGTAGATGATGGCAAATTTTACTTTGGCATCAGCTAGGATTCTATGAACTGTGCGCTGGAATACAGAAGGTGCATTAACGAGCCCAAAAGGCATACGAAGGTATTCGAACTGTCCGTCAGGGGTCACGAAGGCTGTTTTATGTATTGACTCCTCGGCGATTGGTATCTGGTAATAGCCGGATGCAAGATCTAAGGTACAGAAGAGTGTATGACCAGACAGCAAGTCAAGTTGATCTTCGACGCGGGGAAGAGGGTAATGCTCTTTTATTGTCCGTTGATTTAGAGCTCGGTAGTCTACGCACAGACGCTTTTCGCCAGTTTTCTTTTTCACCAGTACGATTGGACTAGCATATGGCGAGGTAGATTCGCGAACTATTTTAGCATCAATCATTTCTTGCACCATGTCATGAACCAAGGCTCTTTCGGCGTGTGCCATTCGATAGGGACGGTATACGACGGGTTCAGAATCCTTTAGCTTAATGGTCATTTCACCAGCATTCGTAAATCCCAAATCTTTTAAACTAGAGGAGAAGCAGTCTCGATATTCTGTCAACAACTCTTCTAGTTCTTGTTTCTGATGATCTCCGATTGTTTTACCGCAATTAACGACATCATCATGATCATTACCGAGTTGCAAGTCGCGTACATTCTTAACGTAGTCAACACGACGCGCTCTAGTGACCAAAAAGTTTTTGATAAATGTTACTGGACCCGATGACAAATTCTGGATCAGTAAATTACCACAGCCGTTCTTAATTTCATACTCCCCCGGTAGTAAGTAGAACTCGTTGCCCGACTTACCTCTCACAGAACCATTCACATAAATTTGGCCAGAGTAAGGAACGTTTGATTTGACAGGGAGTGCTTTTATTTCGTCACGGTCAATTCGGACGTCTTCACTTGTGGTCATAAATATTTTGTCAGTATCGGTCGATTTTTCGAATATCAATTCAGATGATGTTTTAGTTATAAGAATGCTTGGGTTTTCCGTAAAATCGTGACCAAGCAATACAGGGTATTTCATTGCATCATTATTAACAACGTATAACCCAATCGGCAACGATATACCTTGTACATTAACGACAGCTCGTACACGAGCTATCGCTTGTAAAAGGTTACTACCCACACCTTTTAGTAATGGCAAGTTATCCTTTTCAAAAGCAATCCCCAGGGTAAGCGCATCAGAATGTCGAATTAAAGAACATTCGCTACCAAGGTCCACAAAGCAAGTTATGTCGATATTATTTACTTTAATATTCATCATATATTTGTCTTTAACGTCATCACATGGGGTAGCTTTAGATGAACCTACATAACTCTCAGTCAGTATGTCATTTGGGCCATTAATATTAATTTTCAAAATATTTCTTTCGTCTTGTCCGTTGTCCTTTCTATTGCCCTGATCTTTAGTTGGGCGCAAATATGGGCATGACGCTACTTCGTGACCAAGTCTGCGACAGTTATTACATTTCAAAATGGGTTTTGTGCAACGAAAACTGGGGTGGCCGTCTTCCCCACAATTAAAGCATTTTATTGGGCCCTTGTGAGCAGGCGGGAATTTATTGGAACCGGTTATAAAATTTTGAGGTTTTTTTGTCATGTCGGTTTTGTCGTGTCTGTTTCTATTTAGAGTTGATGCACTGTCCCTTGGAGTTGCTATCTTTACAGTTTTTAGATATTTCAACAAATGTTCAGGAGAATCGAATTGACCGGACTGAGCTCCCAGTTTGATGCTACGATCTTCGATACCGTGTATTATACAGTCTACCGCCTTTTTACCAGTTATCTGACACCTGTT
Organism: Esperia sulphurella; assembly: GCA_947086405.1. NCBI lineage: Eukaryota > Metazoa > Arthropoda > Insecta > Lepidoptera > Oecophoridae > Esperia > Esperia sulphurella. Next base: position 3,590,430 of record OX352261.1, read on the forward strand.
AAGAAGATTTAATTTAGAGTAGAAAAACTGCTCCAATGGTTCGGCGTACCGAACTTTAATAGACAACATTTCCACTAGAAGATCTGCAAAGTTTTCCTTATACGGAAAAGATTCTATGAGTTTAGTTTTCCACTCATTCCAACTATACCTAACACTCGGGAGGCTTTGATACCACGTTTTAGCCAGTCCTGTCAGTTTGGGTAAAGCGTAGTGTATAACTTCCCTTTCATCCCATTCATAAATATCTGCGCATTCTTCTACTTTCGTCAGCCAGTTCAAAATAGTTTGAGTCTTAGACATTGGATCAAATTCTGGGATAACGTTGTTTACAGAGGCAAGTTTATGGTTACTCATTTTACTTATATCCTTAAAGGCCTTAATGAATTGTACAAACATATTTTGGTTATGATGGTCGTCGTAAAGTCCGGAGCGGTGTGCGTGCCTGCGACTAGTACTGCTAGACCGTGCAGGTGAACGTCGTAACGGGCTCCTTGAACGTACTTGTTCGTGGCGTTTCACATCGGTCCGGGCATTACGAGACCGAAAATCGTTATTGTAACTACGTTTAATCCTTTCATTGTGTCGTTCATCTTCTTCATTGCTAGCTTCACTGAATCGACGAGATCGTCGGGCCCTCGGAGGTGTGTCAAAATCATTGCGCGAGGGTCCAGACGGGTTTCTAGTTCCAATATTATGCCGAGATCCCAAAGTTCTGTCAAGATCATTGCATGGGGATCTCTGCATTTTTCTCATCGCATGTGTAGGTTGTCGCTCAATTTCATTGCTACCGTTAGACAAAAGTCGCTTACCCAAAATGATGCTTCTTCTTCTTGGCCTCGACTCCCGCGTACGGCTGCCGATGTCAACGTCATCCCTTGATAGTACTACATGTACATCGTCTACATGCTGTTCCTCCTCACTTAGCTCTTCATTTGTTCCTCGTTCATTTATCCTTATCGGTGTCTGAAACTCAAAAAAAAAGTATTAATACACTCATTGCTGATATACTAGTACCTTATGCTATTTTCATCTTACGATATACTTAACACTATATACTTAACACTATACACTTTGCACTATATATTTCGCCCTATATATTTCGCCCTATATACTTCGCCCTATATACTTCGCCCTATATACTTCGCCCTATATACTTCGCCCTATATACTTCGCCCTATATACTTCGCCCTATATACTTCGCCCTATATACTTCGCCCTATATACTTCGCCCTATATACTTCGCCCTATATACTTCGCCATTTATACTTCGCCATATATACTTCGCCCTATATACTTCGCCCTATATACTTCGCCCTATATACTTCGCCCTATATACTTCGCCCTATATACTTCGTCCTATATACTTTGCATTATATACTTTGCATTATGTACTTCGCGTTATATACTTCGTACTATCTACTTCGCACTATGTACTTCGCACTATATGCTTTAGAAAGTCGATTTGCTACGTTTGTCAGAATCGCGTCGTCGCACATACATCGTCTCTGCCTACCCCTCTGGGACCAAGGCGTGAGCATTATGTATGTATGTATGTAATGCTTAAAATTACACTTGCATTCTCGTTATAATTATTATTTTAGTATCGCATGTGATAAATAAGGGTAACTGACATGTAAGCCTATGAATAGTATCATTCGATAACTTACTGGATACGAGTGCATTATTACCAATGCTACACAGTACTAAAAATAGTCTATATAGTAATAGTACGGTATGCGACTAAGAATATACTTGAGATATTAATTGAGAATCTAGTAATCAGTCTACTGCTAGGTCTGTCGATCACCAGGCATTTGATAATAGTTACTGTTTTATACGTATCAAGTAATTTCAAAGAGTTTATTTGGACCGATTAAAATGTTAATAAGAATAGTCTTAATTATATATAATTACCCACATTAAGAAAAAAAAGAACCTAGTCATCAAACAGCATTTAATAAGCCTGGTCTATCCATATTCTGTCCAGATTAAAAAAAATAACGTAGACTCGTTTCGAGACGTGTCACATACGCAGACATCGTACGGTCGTACGATGAGTGCGTATGGGCGCAATAATAAAAGTAACGATAACTTAAAACTAAGATAGTTGTGAATGCGGTAGCCAAGTGGTACTTACGTTTTGTGGGTGTGGTGGATCCATCCCGCTTCTGATATATTAAATAATACAATACTCCTCGCTGTTTATCATTTAATTATGACACAAGTTACACTCAAGTTTATTACACAATTCACTTTATCGTCTGGCATAACCTCCGCTAAAGTAGATGTTCACAGTTCGCAGTCGATTCCAAGACTGCCGGTTTATTGGTTGATGCAGCCACGTTCTAGCCGCCGCTTGCGCGACTTGGTAGGAAAGTGGCGGGGCTGCATCGGCCAATCACAAAACAGTTGGTGACAACCAATCACCGATTGACTACAAAATCAAAATATTCTTTAATAACAGTTAAACCATGCAATACTTATAACGAAATACACACTTGCGATTTAATAATTATAGAATATTTATTAGGACATACTTAATTATTTAACAAGTAGTTTTCCGTTAACTTCTACCTCATCATCATCATCATCAGCCCGAAAGTGTCCACTGCTGGACACAGGCCACTCCCAAGGCGCGCCACTGAACCCGATCCTCGGGTCTTCTCATCCAGTCACTGCCAGCCGCCTTACGCAGATCCGTCATCATTTCATACCAAGTGTATTTTGATATTTAATTTTAATATTTTATACTGACATAGACAGTATGTTATATACATTGACATTGTTATATATGTATATTACTTTATTTTATCAATCCCTTTTACCATATTAGATGTAAAAGTGAAATAAATAAATCTAATCTAATCTATAGACATAGACATCCGCGGTCTCCATTCGAGAACTCGTTAAGACATAGACATAGACATACTTTATTGATAACTTCCGTTACAGGTCAAATAAAAATTATAAACAAGTTAAATGAAATCAAATTATAAAGCAAATTAAACACAATTAAACATAAAAACATCAATAACTAACATAAATATAAAAATGTCAAATAAAATTCTTAAAACTAAATAAACCAAGTTAATGCGTTCTGTAAGAACTCTTCAAAGCAATAAATGCCTGCTCGACAAGCCAGGCGCACAGTCTCTTTTTAAAAATAGGTAGGCTCGGAGAGCTGGTGACCTCAGTGGGAAGTCGGTTGTACACCGCGGGACCCATTACTCGTATCGTTTTCGCGTACTTCGCTAGGGTGTGGGTGATGGGGCGAAGCCTTTTCGCGTGCCGGGTGGAGTATGCGTGACAGCCTGTGTTAACCCCAGCGAGCCACTTCAGCGTACTAACATTTTAAGCTATGTCGAAGACTTTAGTTCACTGCTTACTCCTACCTCGCCGCACCTCATTCCCCGAATCTTTAATAATGACAGTGAAGAACTCGAATTTAAGTAAATGTATATAGTTCAGAAATGAAAAAGAAAAGGAAGTAAGAAATACAAACTGACAATAGACTCTATTCTGAAGGAATAAAGTTAAAATTTAACAACACTATAATTGTTTCTATCCCTATCACACAGTACTTAGAAGACGATGATAAAACAAATTTTAGTGCTGTCATGTGTTAAATCTGTACAGTTTAACATTTCATTTTACAGGCCACTTCCAGTATAATTAACTGGATATCGGGAGCACCGGTAACACGTCGCAATAGGTTTTCATAAGGCCCTTAGTACACAGCCGCTGCGATATGTGAGGAATTGACACGCACTTCCAGTCGTTAGCTAGCATAGACAATGTGCTTCAGGCACGTTTATCGCAGATCACAGCGGTGGTGTATTAAAGACGTGATTAGGCCGAATGTAAGGAATAGAGACAATATGTGAAGAATAAAGAGGTTATGTGAAGAGTGAGACAATATGTAAGGAATAGAAACAATATGTGAGGAATAGTAACGACATGTGAAGAATAGAGACGATATGTGACCAACCCTAGCATCTTATCCAATGACGATAAAGTTTCATTTAGAATGAAATTGTTCATTTAATCATAGCGCCCTGAGTGCGATCTGCAGTAAACATGTGGGAAGCCCATTGCTTATGTTTTGTCTCGCTCTCGCTTCCCGCGACTTTCCTAAAATTGCATCTCTGTTTCTCACATATATCATGTTTACCATAGATCGCCGAGGTGGTGTACTAAGGCCCTGCCTGAAGCGGATATTTGATGTTCCGTCGCCGTACCGGTTTTCCGGCTAATTAACATTTGCTGTAATTAAAGCAGAAGCTAATAAGGATAATATTTAAGTTCGCTGCAATGGAATATTATTATCTTATTAGTTAATGCATAGAAGTAGAAAGGCAAGTAATTAGAAAAGTTTCTCTTCTCTTATGATTTTATCTACTTTAGGTATATGCATATCGTCAGTGGAAAGGTAAAAACGCTAAAGCGACACATTGGTCGAAAATGAGTTATATATATACCATTCGACTGTATTTTTTTTCTGCGTCGATCTGTCTATGTAGGTATATGTTTACCGTTTTTTACCAGAGTAACATTTTTTATATGTTCAGGCGATTTTCGCTTATGCGACATATATCTCGTAAAATAAAAGTATTTGTTTTACATAATTAAGCAGTTATTATACAATCGTATTTTTTTCAAGTTACATAAAAGTACTCCTCGTAGAAAACGAGATATTATTTTTTTTCAAAAATAAAAAAAATAAAAAAATTCTTTAAACCTCTCTCCTGTAAACTTGTCAAACTGGCGCTCTAGCGTTTTTACCTATCCACTGACGATATAAAAATGGTCTAACATTTATTTAGTTTCTTGATTTTAAATACCATTGTGTTGTGGCTTAGAATAGGGCTACTCTAAATCTTCCCGTGGGTATCGTCAAGACGACTATGTGGCTGCACCAGGGACGAGAAGCAACGTATTCCTGTGTATATTAAGATCATTACTGCGACCACCAATCCTCCTGCTAAGCGTGGTGATTATACCAAATTCCCCAATATACAGTCCACCAAAACTGGCATTCTATTGGGGAGGTTTATGTTATGTATGAATATTGCCGTGTGGTTTCCGGTAGAGTAGAATAGGACCACTCCAACTCTTCCCGTGGATGTCGTACAAGGCTACTAAGGGAATACATTATAAAACATCAATCAGGCCTCCCCAACCCGTCTGGCCAGCGCTGGGAGTGTAGGCCAAATCCTCCGTCTGTCTCCGGCAGATGAGAGAGGGTTGTGCTCCTGCAGTGGAGACAAAAATAACCTGATGATGATGTTATGTATAATGAAATACCTTAGTGTAATATGGGGAAATATCAGACATGGAAAAGTTAAACTTTGTATAAAAAAATAGGAAATCCAAATTAACATTAATTCATTACACTTTGTCCATTTATCAGTCTAACAAAATATATCGGTGGTTGAATCTTTTTGTAATCGTTCCTACGCTCCACCAAACTGTGGAACATCATATTAGTTAGAGATAAAGTGAAATTTATAATTCCACAAAACAGAACAGCCCAGAGCGATTGCCATTGAGATTATTAGACTATGATTAAAGGGAAACAAACAGGGGTGTCCTTAATTCTGTAGGAAGCCTTATTAATGGCGATGTAAATTTATCATTTGGTCCGTTTGTAATCTAACGGGGTCGACTAGTTCAGTTTAACAGGATATTGATGAATATTAGAGAAAGATAATTAATAGGGGATTTAGAATACGCCCTTGCGGTACATATTTAATAACAACATGGATTTTCTAATGACAATATCTATTCCTTTAACATTTTCTCAGTGACCCAAAGTGGGGAGTGGCAACACGCACGAGAATTTAATTTGTTACAATAATATTCAATGTACAGACTCGCGAAGTTTACATTTTTATTTATTAGATCATATAATATAATAGGCCCGATTCTGAAGGCACACTTTAAAATTTAAAAACACTATTATTATTACTATCGTTCTTAAACAATTAGTAAAATAAAATCTGTGGAAACTGTTTCTGCCAATCGACTTTTATTTGTCATTTTTTAATATAATAAAATTATATTGTTTAAAGAATACGTTTTCTGAAATTAAAATAATAATAATAAAAGAAAACTGAGGTGTTCATGGTCGTCCGAAACAAAAAAAAAATTATATCTGATATTTCGACGCGACCGGTCCTCGCCTCCGGAGACCCCAGGGCTGGCGCCTATCTCGCACAAAGGCAACCATGCCGTACACAGGTGAGCTGGACGACGTGTTCTTACTGTGACGTACATATTTAGTAGACCTGTTATATTATATATATAAACCTTTGTGTATACATATATAGTAAAGTTTAATACCCTTGTAACAAAGAAAACATATAAAGACGAAACTTATTTTAAAGCTGTACAAATTTTAAATGTGTGCCTTCGGAATCGGCCCTAATATATACATACTTACTTATAATTAGTTATTAATTATAACATAAAATAAATAACTTTTCGGCTACTAGTGTTTTTCTGTATGCCCCATCCAATTAGAAAAGAAAACTTAAACTTAAAACGCTTGTACGGAAAAGTTGCCTTAATTAACTTACCAGATTTCTCCCAGACACTAAGTAATATTTAGCATTCCTAATTCCTAATCTCCACGCTTTAAGCCGTGTTGGTGACAACAGTATAAGCACAGTGGATTAGTATAGATTATGATGACACAGTATTATGTGTGGTACAATGCGTACAGCACAGATATACGGTGGTGGCACTAACGTATGCTTCGAACATAATCCTGCGGCGAGCTACGTTCCGGAATCTGCGGAGAGGACAGTGCCAGCGTGCGATTAATCATACAAACCACAACATGGACGCGCCAGCTGCTGCTGTTATCCTGATAATTGAGTTGCATTGTATCCGTGTTGCTAGGTTTAGGTATACGTTACCGGCCCAACCCGATTTTAGGACCAACTAGTTTTGTCTAGGTCAAACTAGTTATTTATATCCTATACTTTTTCTAAGGCCCTTGCTCGTTATTAACGGCATTAAGAAAGTCCTATGCTGTTCCTATAGATCCGCTTCGTGTTTGGCCACGATGAAACCTTATATTCCTTAACATCTCTCATATTCGGTAAGTAGGTCCTTATTACCCCCAAATGGGGCTTGTAGGTGACCAATTAGCGCTATAAGGTAATAATGTAGCTTGAAAAGCCCTAGGGCGGTAAGTAATTAAAAAAAAACTCTTCACTCTTTCAAAAAGTTCGCGTACATCTAACCATCATACTGGCAATAGACATCATGCATTCAGCCCAATGACAAAAGAGGTCGCTTCGCTATTCAGCCTTGTCTTCGTATGAGTATAATAGTCATCAATTTTAAATATCGAACGACGAAGCTCAATTTCGTTCTTGAAAAAAATAATTTAAAAAAAAAGATGTTTTTTTTTATTATACTTTATATTTATATTTTACTTTAAATAACTAATAAAATGTTTTATTCTTGTAATGCCGGTTTTTTTTCTACTTACCTCACAATCGAGATGTAAAGCAGAGTAGTTAGCTCGGGTGTAAGCATCAATTGCACCCTCGAACTATAGGCGCACGAGCGCATCGGGCTACAATTGATGCCTTACAGCCCTTGGCTACTAATCTACCATTAATACCTGCTGCAAACCTAAATACAGCAACAGGATTTAGGTTTGCAGCTGGTACGAGTATTTGCCTATATATTTAATAAGTATTATTATTTTTGACATTAGGTTTTTATTTATTTAGATCATGCATGACTTTATTAAAATTAAGTGTTATTTCTATATTTCAAGTTATTAAGAATGTAAAACTAAAATTTGCACGCCATGAATGGCAGAATATGAGAAACTGTTTTCATTGTATACCATATCATTTTTACCATATTCTAGCAAATAAATATTTCATTTCATTTCATTTCATTGTACTTGTATTTTCTGCAACTTCCGTAGTAGATAATTGATAATTGTGTAAAATAATATTGATAAATGTATTTATTTGAGGGCACAATAATAAACAAACTAACACAAGGCGCAAAAAAAACAACATTTCGAAAAAGCCAGTAGTAATGTGACCTATCTTACTGGAAACAACATCCTGAATAGTGATCAGTGATCGGCGGGTTAATTTTTTACTGAATAGACCACCTTGTCACCTGACATTTTAATATCAGTGTCATTCAGATGTCTATATTATTTTATAATTTATAATTTTGACGTCACTAATTAAAAGAAGAATTAAAGATGACTAAATGAGCGATATGGAATGTCCTATACGATACGGAATCTTATTTTAAAAAATCTAGTAAAAACCCCTGAATATCCATATTAACAGAAACATTTCATCGCAAGTCCATAAAGTTTTTTTTTATCTATTTTTTGTTGAGGCTTGTGACTCGCTAAAGTATTGAATTGCCAGCCTCGTAAGGAAACACTAATTTGTCATATTATTCAGACCTCAGTCTGAGAGATAACGTAACGAACGCATATAATTGTTTTGCCTTGTCAGATAAGGGGCTGGTCAATATTATATTATTATCGCCATTGTGACCTACGTTATTTCCCAGAAAGTGCCTTCTGTAGGCTGCGTTCTGTTCACACTCCAGTAATATATGTAACAAATCTTCAATTTTGTTACATATGTTACATAGCGGTGATTCAAAATTTAGGAAAACCCCCTGAATATCCATATTAAAAGAAACATTTCATCGCAAGTACATAAAGTTTTTAAGCAAGTTTTAAGTGTTATATATAGATTTTGTGAAAATATCTATAATAAAGTAAATGACACCACCTTATTCCAATCCCTGCTGATAATGACGCAGTGCTTCCCTGACAGCTATAAACAAGGCCGCCTCGTTACCACATACGACCACATCGTTAGCTTTGTGGCTAGACTCAAAGCTTTGAACCTAAACTGTACGCATCCTAGTTAAGAGTACATACTTTTACCGGCGGTGCCGGTGGGAGGATTCTAGTGCATTCGTCTGCACGGTCACCTAGAACTTACATTAAAAAAAACTTACTGTCGAATTGAGATCCTCCTCCTTTCTTAAACTCGGTCAAAAATGGGATTTAAAGTCAAAGTCAAAATCAATACACTGGATTTTGACTAGTAAATGTTAGCATTGATGATTTATACATTATAAAACATCAATCAGGCCTCCCCAACCCGTCTGGCTAGCGCGGAGAGTGTAGGCCAAATCCTCTGTCTGTCTCCAGCAGAGGAGAGAGGGTTGTGCTCCTGCAGTGGAGACAAAAATAACCTGATGATGATGATGATGAAATGTTAGCATGGTGTTAGCGCTGTAAAGAAGAAACGGCGCAGCAAACTTCAAGCAACACATCAAAGTCGTCCGAAGCTGAAGCAACATTAGTATACTATGCAACTTTGTCAATAATAAATGCATGCATCATTAGCCTAGCTAATTCATTAGACGCTGGAGACGAGCGCCAGAGGTCGTTGATTCTATTCCCACAAGGGACACACCTTTATACAAGTAGGACCCAGTCGATCAGCACAGTACGTACATATAATCATCATCATCATGTCAGCCCTTAGACGTCCACTGCTGGACATAGGCCTTCCCCAATGAACGCCACCACACCCGGTCCTCTGTCCTCCGCATCCAGCCGCTTGTCACAGAATAAATAATAGAAAGCGCACTCGAAAACTTGTTGAATTACTCAAAAACTTACAAAATTCAATGCAAGCCAAATTAAATCCTACGCGCATGGAACAAAATCAATGTTACGCTGAACCGTTACATCACACACGCAGTTCGCCTAGGGCTGGTACCTACGTGTTCAAATTGTGGAGCAGCGCGGGACTTTACTCAAATGCGTCTCATCGCTCTCGCGATCCTGACCGATTGGCCCCGGCAAGCGGGGCCCTACCGTATAGGTATATTTTTGTACCTAAAGTGCGGAGTGGGACAAGCCTGAGCATGTGAAGGTTGATACAAGGATTGATGTGGCGAGGCGCAGGGACGACTAAGATGTCCTAATTTGACCCCAAAAACTTTCATTTACTTGCAAAAGTCCTTAAATTTGTATGCTAATGAAATAGCGTGCCTACGTAAGTAATTAGTCTGGGTCTGGGACAGCCTTAAACGCCTCGAAAGGAGGTTTTGTAATGTGAAATTAGGTACTGGAGAAATTTTCGATGAGAAAGCATTCTGGAATGATAATGACGCGAAAAGTGAGAACGAGTTCAATTTTCTAGTATCTTATCTTATCTTCTTAGGGGGCCAGGAAGACCTGGCGACACTTCGACCATTCAGGATCTTTTGTGCCAAACCCCTGACCACCAACGGTGCCCCAAGCCGATCTGGTGGACTTCACATACGCCTCAGAATTTCTTCTTCGGCATATGCAGGTTTCCTTACGATATTTTCCTTCACTGAAAAGCCTGTGGTATTATAAATAAACCGTACTTAAGTTTCGTAAAACTCATTGGTACGGGCGGGGGTTTGAACCCACGACCTCATGAACGTGAGGCGAGTGCTTGCCAACCGGCTACCACGGCTCTTTTTTTTCTAGTAAGCTGAAGGTGTCGTACTGCGCAGCAGTCGTACAGTTCATGACGGCATGCCCCACTATTTCTCTAAATCGCCTACGTACTTGCAAGCATTGATGTGATTAGTTCGTAACGATAGAATTAACACAGTAACAATATACCGCATACAATAAAATGTAAATGAGTCGTGCGATCATGAACTGCATGATTTCCTGCCAGAATACCAGCGGTACCACAGAACATTAAAAGAGGTCCTCTTTAATGTTCTGTTAGTGGTACACTACTGTGCTGTACTGTGGTGGTGCTTGCCGTGTGGTTCCCGGCTTAGAATAGGGCCTATCTTTCCCGTGGGTGTCGTCAAGGCGACTAAGGGATTGCACCAGGGACGGGCAGCAGCGTTCTCCTGTGTGTGTTTGTTGAGATCATTACTGCGATCACCAATCCGCCTGCCAAGCGTGGTGATTATGGTAAATCCCCCAATGGACAACTTACCAAAAGTAGTATTCTATTGGAGAGGCGTATGTCCAGCAGTGGTCGTATTTAGGCTGATGATGAAAAAACAGTTCAAAATTGTCTATCTGGCGTTAAAAGGCTTCGGAGAATGAGGTACGGTGGGGTAGAAGGAACGCAAAACCTACATATCGCACTTCATAGAAATTCTATCAAGATAGAATGGTAACGTAAACGCGACACGCGTGCCCGTAATGTGCAATATATTGCACCAACTATCAAACGCTTACTCGTTTCGCGCCGAGTCAAGGTCGGGTAAACATCGACAAACAATCTGCAAAAGTGCCATATTGCTGCTTAACTGTATCGGTTCACTAGAAACGTGACCGCGAGGCATAAATGATACGCGGGAGGGGCGCGCTGTGTCCGAAAATCGGCACGCGCGAAACTAAAGTAACCAAGTTGCTGTAACCGCTCTATCTTGATAGGATTTCTGTGTCGCACATCTATTAGATAACCGCCACGTTCCTCCGCCGGTCCATAACTCGGTCCCCCACTGTGTGTATATCTGTTCAAAATATTTTTATCTTATTATTTCATAACGCATCTCTGAGCGTCGTCGTCGGTAGCGCATTAGGAAGACGCCATATCGTGAAGTCTGATTGTTGAAGTTTGATTTGAAAATATATATATAGAAACTACGTTAGTGAAATATATAGTGTATAATAATTTCCTTCTCTTAGATCGTTAGTTTCTTACGTACTACATGATATTGTATAATTATGCTTAATACTTACCCAGTACTGAAAATCAGCACTAACTTAAGAGGTACTACTATTTAATAAATAAAAACGTAAACTTCGCGTGGTTGTACATTAAATATACGTATTTGCAAATAAAGGTATAATTGTAAATAGTAAGCCGCCATCTAGCGACAACATATGGAACTACAATAAAATGAAGTCTAGCGCCATCTACCGCCATATTGTTGTATGAAACCTGTGCATTAGTTTGTCCAAGTGCCAAAAGTTTCGTAGTATCGTACTAGATGGCACAATGTGTCTTTGCTTTGTTATTTTATCGAGTAAATTCAAGTTACAAAGCCTCAAACATCGTCACAACGTGGCCTGTTTTTCGGTTTTCTACACGTATTTTGGGGAGTGTGCCCAGGAATTGCATGATTTGATTCCCCCATCTCCGTTCCGTCACCGCACTACCAGGCGTGGAGAGGAACTTCATCCTTATGTAGTAGACATACCACGTTCTCTCGCACGAAGCGTTTTGCTTCCTCATAATAATGCGAATTGCTAAGGAATGGAAATGGAACTCCCTACCAGCTTCGATATTTCCGGACAAGTACAATCTGGATCTTTTTAAAGGAAGAGTGAATCTTCTGGGTAAGCGCGCTCCACCTTAGGCCTCATCACCACTTCACAACACCATCACCTGTGACTGAGATCAAGCGTAAACCCATCAAGAATAAAAAAACGAAATAACATATTTAATTTTATGGTTTATTTCATTATGTATAGATTTTTATTTTATTTAATTTTATTGTAAGTAATTTTAGTATTTTTGTACTAAATTTAAATTTTATTGTTATTATTTTTATATGGATTTATTAATCTGAAATAAATGAATAGTATTATTATGAATAGTATTATTTCTTGTCTATTTTTCTTGCTATGTGACGGTACGCTACGAGTTGTTTAGGTCGTAGTTTCAAATTTTTAATATTTCCAACAGAACCATTTACTTTTATCTACTACGTGTAAAATAATATCGATAGAGAAAAGCTAAAATCGCTAAAGCGTCCTCCCCTCGGTCGAAAATCAACTTGACCCATCCCATCTCATAAAATAAGACAGATTGATTCTGTTTTAATCATGGAAGAAATAAAAAATGCCGCCCTTTATGGGCGAAAGCGCTCACCCGCCCACCACAAAGTTTTTGGTTTTAAAAACGAAATATTCCAAGATTTTGGTAATAATGTTCCAAGAAAATTAATATTCATCACACTCCAAAAAAATGAATTACCTACCTATATAACATTTTTTTGTCAAACATAAGCTTTAAACTTTATTTCTGTTATGTTCCCAAAATAACGCCTTAGCGGTTTTAACTTTCCAATAACGAAGGTACGTAAAGAAAACTACTTCCTCTTCATTTGATGTGATGATGATGGATGACGTTTCGCCTGTTTCGCCATCGTGTTTCGCCTCGTTTTGCAGTCAAGTTGATCAGAAAACCTTGATTAAGGCTATTTTTTTTATTTTAACTTGTCCTTGAAAAGACAAGTGTTTTTGTAGGGTTTCATAACAATTTCTACCACACATCAGCTGAAATGCTCAACATTCAAAACCACCTTGAACTGCATGGCGGTGGTGCAGTATTATTTTTATTGTTTTGTGGCAACATTTTGGCTAAAACAGTGTTTGGCATCGGCTACATGTACGGCGGTATTACGGCATTTCCTTCATTACCAGCAAATGTCAAACAAATGACTCTCTTGATGCAAATAATATTGTTGTTTTTACGTCGTTATTTATTTAATTTCACAAAATGCATCGAGATTGAGTTATCCGCGATTCGGTTGAGATATTTACGTCGTCGGGACAAATTTCTTGGGCTGTACTCTTCAGAACTTCTTCGGATAATCTTCTCAGTGTAGAATGTCACATAGTTTTTTTTGTGTTTTATGCGTAAATTCATTATAAAATACAGTTTGATTCAGTGTGTGTTAATATTCGTGTGTGGTGTTTTATTTATTTGTGCTCTAAGATTTAAAAGTGTGGTGTTATAGTGAAATTTATTTAGTGTTTAGAGGTTAGTTTTGTTCCCGCTTTTATCCCGTCTTCAAGCCCCTCTACCCTCGTTCAAGTCGGCGGTTTGGTGAGTTGTAGCGAGTAAGTTATCTACTGAAGGGTTTCCAAAAGAATTTGTGGTGTATTAACGTAGCATTACAGCTTATTTTTTGTATAGAAATCTTTGTTGTTGTTGATGAAAACCAGGTGTTTACATGCTAAAGCATGGTAATATTGGCATTTCTATGTGATAATAGCTATTGAAGAGTATTTAAAATATTTTTAAACGAATAGTATCAGTTAAAACACATAATCATGGTGTAAAAATGATAATTTTTTTATCCTAAAGCCCACAACAATCTACAAATCAGTAACATATATGGTCTTATTATTGAGAAGGTAATATAAATTGTTATTTATTCATGGCATCATTGTACACATAAACAAATCCATAAGACAGGAATAGAATGTCTCTACTCTGGCTTACGTTGAAAGCTTACTTAAATGTATTATTTCTATTTGGTGACATCACCATTGATTCCTAATTCACATGCTATTTATAGGGTCAGGCCTTTGCTCTATAGTATATATTATCATCATCATTCTTGGTCTTATAATATAGGCCATAATGTCAATTCAGTGGACAATTAATAAAGGGAATATATACAGTATAGTAATATGTATTTGACAGAATACTATTGTATTTATACTAGATACATGAATGGCCTAAAATAGCATAAAGTCAAGAGGAATGGAAGAATTAGGTGAAGTCTCTTGCCCAGCGGTGGGACACCACGGGATCTTCAACTAGATAAGTTAACAATTAATAAAAAAAAAATACCCGATAGTAAGTTACAATGAGATATCAACATAATTGCAGTATTGTATGTTTGCGTAAAAACTTTTTATGGTACACAAATGACTAGCATTGAGCTTAGATTAAGACTACCTCCGTGGCAGAATGAGTAGCTCTCGGACTGCCACACCGGAGGTTGCGGGTTCGAATCCCTCTAGCGGCAAATGTTCGTATGATGAATATGAATGTTTGTAGCCAAGTCTTGGGTGTTTATATATTTAAGTATGTGTATCCATTATCTAGTAACCATAGTACAGGCTCTGCCTTGTTTGGGACTGGATAATGCGTGTGAATGTCTGACAATTATTATTATTATTATTAAGTCAAAGTATGCTGTCATGAGTTTTGGTTGACTCAAGGTATGCGGGTATTTGAGTCTTAGTTGACTCAGGGTAAGCGGTCATCTGAGTTTTGATTAACTCAAAGTAAACAGTCATCTGAGTATTGATTGAATCAAAGTAAGCGGTCTTCTGAGTCAGATAAGTTGTCACTGTTAAACTAGGATATAGAGGTCTAGAAGGACGCTAACAGAACTCATAGTCTAAGTTAGGAATTAAGCAAGGTCAGTGTTCAAGCAGTGAAGTCTGGGTATTGGGTTTTGGTTAGAACTGTAAACTTTAACATGGTGTTTTAGGTATGTTGTGTAAAGGCTAATAACAATGTTCCATGCAGTGTAAATTATAAATGTAACCAAACTTGGAAACACTTATATTTTAGTATTTATTTTTATTAATAATAGATATCCATTGGCTAGCATCTCTACAACAACAACAAGGGCAATAATGTCCATGCAGTGGTGGTTTAATTTTTCTTCTGGTACACAACATAATGGATAGTACTGTAATCTTCATCAACATTGGAAATAGTTAACTCCGTTTGGTGTGATAGTAAGGCTTATTCTCAAAATCCATGCAGTGGAACAGTTTTTAAAACTTTTATATTTAAGTCTTTATCTAGGTTTTCAGCTGCAGAGTCTAGGTTGATTTGGTAACATCCCTCATATACATATGTTAACAAAGAGTTATGTCCATGCAGTGGTGATTCTATTTTTCATGCTCTGCACCTGTTTTTTGTGTTTTCTAATGACAATAGCTGTTGTCTACTGTAATCATCATCAAAATTGGAAGTGGTCATTATCTGTGCAATGTGATGGTAACTTACATGCAGTGAGAGTAAGTTTTTAAACTTCCTTTATTTACCAAGAGTGTGCCATTTATTGTTACTATATTATTCAGCAATATCTGTAGGAATGTCCATGCAGTGGTCCTAAATTACAGAACATTATTTATGTAGTATGTTCTAACTATTGTAATCATTATAGAAATCCAAAAAGCTCAAAGTCCATGCAGTGTGATAAGTCTTATTTTAGTTTTTCAATGTCTACAGTATTTCTATAGTAGAATAAGAAGAGATAACCATGCAAATCAGAGGTGATTAGGTGCTATAAAATAAATATGTCCAGCAGTAGATAATGTGGCTGATGATTCAAGATATAGATAGAAATAAAAAAAGGATATTTCAGAACCTAGGTACATATAATACTAGTTGTAAGATTATGGGGAAGTGGATGAGACTGAGATGGAAAGTAAGATAATGCTAAATATAAGAAAAAGAAGATAAGTAATCCAAAATAAGGAAGTAATTCTTTCATTCTAAGTAGAATTTAGAATAAAAGACTGGAGGAAAACAAGTAAATAGGTGAGGGAACAAGTCTACTAACTTTAACAGGCGTAAATATAAGGTCTAAATGCAGTATCATCACTTCTGCTATCAGACGGATAACATGTCAGAGATCTTATTCTACAGGAAGACATAAAACAAAAAAATCTAGATTTTAAGTCTATAGTCTAATTTCTGAGGGTAATCATAAGTATAATTAACAACAGCAGTCGATGTTTAAAAATAATTGAAATCGCATTTCCAAAATTAGTCACTCCAGCCAGCAGTGGAAAGTTAAAGTTTTACATACTGATTATATTTTACGTAGACTTAGAGTAGGCAGGTATTTAATTATTTCAACTTGAACAGAGTCGAGTATTCCAAGTTAAACACAAAAACAATTGATGACAGAATATAATATTACCTTCTTCATCCAGATCTACAAAATAATTATTTTGTTTAGTTTCAAAGTTATTATCACATTGAGATGCAAAATATCTGGCTTTCTGATCTTTTGGAATTCCTTCCCATTTGTTTATATTTTAGGTTTCAAAAACCATGGTGCCATTACGTGAACTTTTTGTTTATTTTGAACAAAAAGATAAAATGTATTATTTTTTCAAAGAAAAGTTTTAGGTAACTAATTTTATAATTTAAATGTTACTATTTTTTTATGTTAACTACAATGATTGTAATTTTTTTTATAAACCAATAAAGTATCACCCCAATTATTGAAATAAAGAGATGCGGAATGTGTTGTGTATTTATTTTCCCATCTGATCCTTAATTCCTACCCAAGATTTACTTCCTTTAAGGAACATGTTTTTTTACAGTCAATTTTAAATTCTTAAAAAGACATGTTCGGAAATGTAGTGAAATATAGCAAATAAATTTAATTTTTAAGGTTTGTAGTTTTATTTCCCTAAATGAAGGTGGTATTAATGACTTGGTTTTTCTCAGCAGTGCCAGCACAATTCATACCTGGGAGGACAGGGGCTGGATTATTAATTCTAAATGGCTTCACGTTTTATATGAAGAATCACCAGGCTCACGGCAAGAAGCAATGGTACTGTTCATCGAGGGATGTCCACGGCTGTCGTGCTGACGTCATCACTTACAAAGGCTTAGATGGGAGAGATTATATTTCCATTTTCCGTGGTCGGCACATACACGACCCTCCCCGTTTGCGTCAGTGCCATGACGGTAGATTTATAAGAGAAAAAGATATTAGACTATCTTTAAAGTATGAAAAGGGGTTATAAGTATTTTTATAGTGTATTAATTATTCTAAGCATAATTATTATTTTAAAGAACTATGTTTTACGAATCATGAATTAGTACTTATATTATAGTTACTATACTAATGTGTCTAAATGCATGTTTCTGCTGTAGGGACCTGCTAGTGTGTAGACATTTTTTGACAAATTTAGAAATACAGTATTCTGATAACTTGTTTATTTCACTTACTTCCCTTAATTATATGGAATATCTTTGTCTTTTATTACACTTTTCTAATATTACTTAAGAACTAGCTCTGTAAAGTGCAGGTAATAATGTCATGGTATATTTCAGGTATCTACTACCTTCCGTCCCATCGCACTGGCAGCATGGTGTTGATATTCAAAGACAACAAATATTGGATCAATAATCGTTACCAGAATACCATAAATTGGACCTGCAGAGACCGGAAGAGACTCGGGTGCAGCAGCTGTATCCAGACGACCGTAGAAGGAAGATATATCAAGCATAAGGGCTTCCATAATCATGCAGATAACTATACTAAATATAATTTTAATGACTGATGCCAAATTCAAATTGGGTTGCCTGTTATAACTTCAGTTGAAAGTTGTAAAGAGTAATCCTATTCAAGTGTAATATTCTTGAACTAAATTATATTTACTATGATTATGAATACTAAGAGAGCGCCACAACACATTGAAACCAGAAATATCAATTAGTATAAGGGACAAAAAAAAACTTTTTTTTATTGTTTTAACAGTATTATACAATAGATGTAACGGGCTGGGACTTATTTTTAACCGTAAAAGCCTGTGGTAAGAAGCCCCAAAATGAAAAAGAAAGACAAAATGTCAAAAATAAGTTATACAGAGGGAAACAGACAAAGACTTTCTTCTCTAACTAATAAGGATATTGGAAAAATGCAAACTGACATAATATTTGGTGACATTCTAGTGGTCTGATGCTAAATTTAAAAAAATCGCATTAAAACGTACCAGAACAAAAGTGTTTTGCTATTTTAATCGATAGCCCAATTTATCATCTACATAAAAGGTTATATGTACTTCAGAGTCGAAATTCCTGTAGTTATCGAATAGTACAACAATAAAGACGTAAACGACAAACTAGCTTGTTTTTCATATCAATTTATGTTACTGGCAGTGCTTTTTTTTATTGTTTTAATTTTTTTCCAGTTTAATACTAGTTCCGAAGAATAATGCAAAACTACTACGTGTTAATAATTGACTTATTTTTATGTAGAAAAATAAATGTAGGGCTTTCGATTAGCTTTAAAAAAACCTTTAAGGGGAAAAAATACTTTTGTTCTGGTACCTACTTTTTATGAGATTTTTTTTACTTACTATATTTTTAGCTTCAGATAACCTAGTAACTATGTCAGTTTGAATTTTTTGGATAACTTTATTATTAGCTAAGGAATAATAATCGACTGGTGACAATTTGTCTGTTCAATTATTTGTATATATTGTTAAATTCCGAATTACCCACCATATTTGTATTAAAATCCTTTAAGATCTAGAAAATCTAAGGAACTTTTCATAGATTGTCATTTAAACAGGATGAAAAACAAGAAAGTAATTCGACATAAATAAATATAAAATCCTTTTTTTTGGCTTCCCTGAAAAGCCGACATTTCTCCCTTACGCTCTGTTTGAAATTTCCGGTATCGATATACTTGTCTAATCCCTAAGATTCCGTGTAACGGGAATTACAAGTATTTAGTTACATCCTGTGTAACTTTGTAAAAGTTGGTCTCGTTCTGGATGTTATACAATACAATACAATACACTTTATTGCACAAACAAATACAGTTACACGTTATAGAAGTTACAAATAGTACAATTTAGGCGGTCGTATCGCTTTAAGCGATTTCTTCCAGACAACATTTATGTTGTGTTTGTGAAGTGTCATGTCCTTGTTTAATTTTCATATTACAGAAGAAAATCTTTTGGATTTAGACAAGTGTATGTTATGTATTTAATGATATGAAATAATAAAGTAACCCAGAGCAGGACCAACTTGTACAGTTACGGTCAGCGTTAAAACAAGCTATACATGATACCCAGTGCCTTGTCACTCTAATGTACCTAATTAACTGATTCGGTCATGACATAAGTGACTGTGTCACGACATCAATGTGACAAGATACGTAAATGTTTGGCAGTTTAGGACTGTGAGCGTACAAAGATGTCTGTTGGGTTGGGAATCGAACAGCCGACCTTCTGACGTTCAAAGTACGAACCACGAGACCAATAAACCGGTCAATGCCTATGATTGCAGATATGGTGAAACTGCAGTTTATAGGCTACGTGAAAAAAAAACATATTAGCGACGAATTTAACTCGAATCTTTTTTTTAAGTCTTTTGAAAATGTGCTCAAATGCCGCCGCCATGCAAAATTAATTAAAATGCATTTATTATGAATTGTGATTTCGTTAAGCAATACTCGAGTATAAAATGATATTTAAAAATATATTAACTTATTTTTTATAAATTAAAATCATGCTACCTACTTTTTTAAATTGTTCCTGTTGCTACTCCAATTAGCCATTATTGTGAAATATAAGCATAAGAAATTGTAAAATCTTCATGAATTATTTTTTTTTTCATTTGTAAAGTGTAAGCTTATATTACATACCTACATTTAAATTAAAATGTGAATGGAGTAATGACTAAATACGAGTTTATTAATTTTATTTTGAAAAAATCAATAGTAGGATTGTTTAGTTTTAAATACGATTTTATAAACATTTCCATTTTAAGAGCTGTGAAAAAACTTTTTTTTAAATAAGTATATTAACAATTTGTTAATTTTATCTTATTTAGTTTTAAAGTGACGCGAGGAAATCTTTTCTATCTACTTACAATTTGTATTTCTAAAAGTTTGACGCTAATCAGCTTATAAATAAGATTTACCTAACATTTTCACCCTTCACATTACCTCACAACCATGAAAATATGCAACTTATAATTAAACTGAATAATATTTTTTGCAATTGTTATTCATTAACCAATTGATTGATTAATCTTTAACCGTCTCAATCAGATGGCAATTTACCTATCTCTGGTATACAGCTATTGTGAGGTACATAGTTTTTTTGTCATAATTACTTTATAGTAACTATCACTGTTAACACTCCATTTATAAATGACTTAATATAATGTTTAAATAAATAGTAGTTTAGATATAATACTACTAAATAGATCGATAAGAAGATAAAGGAGTGTAAAAAATATATTGAAGAATGAAACCTTACGATCTCGTCTTTAAGGGTATAAGAAATGTAGCGACTTACCATTAAGTAATATCCACTTAGTGGCTAGATGAATGTACTTACTTAGCTTAATAATTATTATACTCATAGATATAATGAGTATGTATATACAGGATATATAGCAAATACGTATAAGAGGCGCTACCTGTACGTGTGTAGCGTCAAACATTCTGTCAGACCTCGTCTGTCATATCGTGTGTATGATAGATCGAACTATTTTGTTTAGCTACCATAGTCTGTCAGACCGATATCACGTTTATCGTCTGCGGCACTAAATGTGAACAACTTTTGTTCGGAGCTTAGTGAATGACTAAAGTCATAGACAAAAGTTGTTCAGTAATCGTTACTGACTATTATTATTAATTAACATCCCTATATAAATTCTGCATTTATTTACATTCCAGAATGTTACATAAACTGTAGCAAACTTTATTTTTTAGGTAATCAATACCTTTTAATTTAATTTTTTTTGTTGATGTTTAGAAAATTTTGTCTTGTTAAAACAATTCGGGTAACGAGTTGAATAGTTACCTAAAAACTTATTATATTTTATTAGTCGAGGTACTTATATGTTATATTTTGTAAGCTACCTGTTTTTTATTATAATTGTATGACAGATAATATCCTAGTCAACATAACTCTAATAAATTTTCTGTTACGAAACGTGCCAAATTTTACAAATTAACAAAATACTGTACTTATACTTGACTAAATTTTTATATCTAGTATAGGAGTTAGAAAAAATGTTTTATATATCTTTACATACTTGATTGCGTAAATAATTACTTCAATATAAAATGTACTTACTGATACACTCGCTACTTTTATTTAATATGATGTTATACATTTAATTGAACCAAGCATTTTACACACATTAGTTCATCTATAACCCTAA
Source organism: Esperia sulphurella (assembly GCA_947086405.1). Lineage (NCBI taxonomy): Eukaryota > Metazoa > Arthropoda > Insecta > Lepidoptera > Oecophoridae > Esperia > Esperia sulphurella. The sequence goes on from OX352261.1 coordinate 3,612,143, forward strand.
TTATTAATATTAACGGCTGAAAATTAAATTTCTATGCTGGCATAACCAACCTCGATGGCCCACGCTGCTGTCACATCGAAAAACACACTAAGTCAAAGTTGACCTAGCGAAAAAGACGTAAGTGCGAAATTCCTTACAATTACTGCATTTATGGGCTAGGACTATTTCACCTGCTGCGTTATTTAGTGGTTTGTAAAGCAGCATTGCTCATCGTGGCTAAATACATAAATCCTCTGGTATCAGTAGTTTTTTATACCAGTAGAATACCAGTTTAGATCAGTAGGTTATTTTCTACAACCGAACTATTTTGTCCTAAGTAGTTCGATAGGGATATCGGGGCTATGTATCAAAACTGTATCTTTCATTAGAGCGGAAAGAGTAAGATACTGAAATATCAGAATGATATGAAATCGTACTGTAGTTAAAAGGGAAATTAACTTAAATTGTTACCTTTTGGTCGCAGCATCTAAGATAATTTATCATACTTAGCACGAGTCGACGGAAAAGTTAGGAAGATAATACGTTTTGCGCCATAGACATATGTCTTTAAAAAATCCAAGTAAACCCGCGTGCCAGAGGGCGATAAGATGTTTCAAGTGTTGCGTTAGTTGCAAATATAGAGCAGAATTTGTTTAAAATGTTTCCGAATGAATCACACAAGAGTTTGATTGTAAATAACGTGGACACTGGAGCTGTTATTAATAAAGTTATTTTATGATAACTAGTGTTGTTTTATTAGACAGATGTAAAGTTCGTGGGTTTCGGACATTCGAAGTGATGAACTACTGACGAAACAGAAAAGGTATCGAGCAAATGTGTGTAGTAACGAGGACGTAGTCACCACCTGACCTAGTAACGTGTCAAGATAATGTCCGTGGAACTAAAAAAAACATTTAGTAATTTCTATCGGGTCATGTGACATACGGTGGTAAGCTTTGGCGTTTAACTGTCATAGACGTCAAAGGCTCATAATATACGCCACATGATAAGTTAGAGAGTACAAAATGTTTATAGTTCGCCGGATATTAGCAGAAATGCTTACGGAGTACGCCTGTTGAATGTTGCTTCAGCTTCACACAGTCTTTATATAATTGTACACAAACTTGATTTCAAAAGATGTGTTCCGTGAAGTTTGTTGCGCTGTTTCTTCTTCACAGCGCAAACACTTAGGAAACGGTAGTCGTGTATAAATGTACCAATGGAAAAAAAGACGGAAACGTTAAGACCACTCCTGTTGCACTGCGAGCAATGAACAATTTGATTAAAGGCAGTAAAAAGATGGCCATATTTGGCGCTCCTTCTTTTTGCCTTCCCCGTAATAAAATAATATAGCGTGAACATATCGTCACATCCATGTCAAAATTGCGAATCTGAGAAAGTCGAGAACAGAAGAGCAAAAATTTGAGAACTATGGGCTGGTTCATATATAATAGACAAGAACAGGTCAATTTTCAAATAAAACAGACAGGTGACCATAATTAATTTAAAATATAGTACTAGAACTGCAGCAAGAGCAGAGAAATCGAATGTAGACTTCAGAGATCGTAGCGTCCTTCAAACGCTACGATCTTTGAAGCCTACGATCGATCGGTTTAATTCAACAATTATCCGATCGATGGCGCAAGCGCCCGTGTGGCTACATAAAACCATATCTGTGCGTATGTAGGTAAATTGGGCTTCCGGCGATACATTTTAGCTCAAGTGTCCGAGGCGTGGTAGAAAGAAACACCCGGATACTACTAGCTTCTTGTAGAACTGAGATCAATATTCATGTTAGGTTTCTGAAAACAGAATTTGTATTGTATAGTCTCACGGCATATCCGTGCTTTGATAACTATTGGAGCATGTACAAAGTCATCATTCATGTCAGCCCGTAGACGTCCACATAGGCTTTCTCCAATGAACACTTCCACACCTGTTCCTCCGACCTCCGCTTCCGGCCACCTTGAGGTCATCTGGCGGCGAGGCATACGCACGCTGATCCGCGGTCTCGTGATGTGGCCCACCCAGGTGACCTTCGTTCTTCGTCGGATCTCATCATTACGAATCATATCCCTCAAGGAAAATCACTACATACATATACGTACCCTAGTTATTATGGTATGTACGAATATGTGTCAGACAGATCAACGCTAACAGAATTACATGTAATAATTATGGTGATTGATTATCTGTATGTCAACCCTAACAATACATATACATCCACGTTAGGTACGTATACTGTAATGCCCGAAACACAGAAGGCGAATGCGTGGCGGAGGCGTGGCGATAGCGGTACACTTCATACAAAATCTTGCTTCTCACTGCGGTACTCTGTGTGACGGGTCTTTACTAAATTGAGCAATTAATAAAAAGTGGAGCACGCCTCCGCCACGTATTCGCTTTCTGTGTTTCGGGCTAAATCTATGAAGGATGTTACATGATCACAAAGAGTGGCAACAGCATCAGGGAGATCAAAGATTTATCAAGTGGGATGTAAAGGGGAGTCACAAGTGGGTGTAAAAAGTAAAAAAAAAATTATATATATAAAAGAACAAGAAAAGAAGACGATTACTTACTTAGAAGATAGTAAAAAAAAATATCGGCGCATCGGTGATGATTCGTTTATTTGATGATATGAACTAATTTATCAGCCTATAAAACTACACTTAATAAGTGATCTTCAGTGACATAAAGATGCATTCAAATGAACTGAAAATTTACACTTACCGACTCCAGAACTTCGTTAAGTTGTGGAAGGTGTCTGTATAACCCTAAACTTTTCCAAAGCTCTGAATTTTTATACTCTAAAGTCTAAATGGTAATAATTACTAACAAACATCGTGGAAAGTTGACTCCGTTACAGTGCACCATAGCACACCATGGGAAGTGACGAGGAATCCGTGAGTATTCCTCGAATTACAAAACCATTTTGTGCTTTCCATAGAGTCCACGAGACATGATAAGCGTTTGGCATCTAAGTACGATAGTTAAACGCCAAAAGCTTATCAGAAATGTGTTATACATGACACATTAGAAAGTCCAAAATGACTGTAGTTCGACGGATATTCTGCGTAATGCTTACATAGTCCCAATGATCGTCGACTAACTTCTTGCCATGTCCTGCAGGGCATCCTACGCTGCCTCTACCGGTGTCCATGAATCCAGAACTTTTCCCATCGTATAAATAATTTGAAAGCTTGCTATTTTCTTTTTACTTTTAATAGAAATTTAACCTGTCTTCATCTTATTTTGTGTGAGAAGTACATTTTTTTGACAAATTTCGAAAATCTTCATATATTTTTTTTCCACTGTATACTGAATGCTCCTGGAAACTGTTATTACGGGTAATAAACATGTATTTAATACATTTCCATACTTTACATTAGAGTCCACAAAACTGCTTAGTTAGTCTGTGGGTAATAGTCTCATAAAGTTAGTACTTAGCAGATAATACAAAGAAATCGTTTTAGGTATCTATGTATATGGCTTGCGCTCAGGATAAGTGTTTCGTCAGGTGTTTTGCTACCTCATCTAGGAACTACCTAATCATAATAGTTACGTTAAGAATAAATAGGAATTGCACGATTTGACTTCCTCATCACCGGACTTCCAGGCGTAGTGTGGGACTTCATCCTTATGTAATAGACAATACCACAATCTCACACGAATCGTTTTGCTTCCTCTTTCATAATGCGAACTGCTAAAAAATGGAACTCCCTACCAGCTTCGGTATTTCCGGACAAGTACGATTCGGATCATTTTAAAGGAAGAGTGAATAGGCATCTTCTGTGTGAGCGCGCTCCACCTTAGGCCTCATCGATGATTTACCATCAGGTGAGTTTGAGGTCAAGCACAAACCCATCAGCAATAAAGACAATTTTTTGTTCTTATTTTTTTACATTTCTTTCAGCTTATTTCATTCGCACAAGTAAGTCTACCAATAAGATGAAACTAGTTATGTTCAATAACTACACATACTGCAAGCACAAATTACTGAAGACAGGAATACGTTTTCAGTGTTCAAGTACCTCTTATAGGCAGTGTAACGCGTATCTGATTATCACTGAAGATGGAACGGTGCTGAAAAAAGTCGAAACACATACACATGAGCCCCCACGATATCATTGTAGTGAGAGTGGACTCTATTTCAAGGTTTAAAATAATTAAGGAAGGATTTTTAGAAGATGAAAACAATGAGAGAAAAAGTGATGTAACTCACACATTTTTGTAGATAGTTTAAATAAATAAAAGTTTTTTTAACTCATCACATAGGTAAGATAAACTTAAAATAGAGACATCGGGAAAATTTTACATATTTACACTTTGTGGGAGCTGGTGTCCGTACAAAGCTCGAAGTATGTTGTAATGACAGTTGTATTAACTGTACTGTTTCATAGTAGAAATTTTCTAATATAATTAATTTTATTGCTGTTAGGTACTTAATCAACTCCGTAATGAACAGGACTTAAGTGTTATTTATGTTTAGGGGATCGGAATTAGGTAGTGGAAAAGAAGTTATATATGTATGTCACATTAAAGCATGAACTTAGAACGGTTCAGCGATGTTATAGGTGTTATATTGTCTTTGTTTAGCATTTTTTAATTATAATTTTTTTTTATTGTTTTAAGACTAATTGTTTCAAGTATTTTTATACTGTGCCGTTACCGTCCAGAATCATCACATTATTTTTATTTAAAGTACTATGAAGACTTACCTGTTTTGTATGCGAATAAATAACATTTTAATATAAAAATGCAACTGTATCCTTTAATTATAATAATACAACTGACCTGAAATTTTATGGATCCCGAACGGGGTCGAAACATATCTGACATAACTACAAACTATAAACTCATCATCTTCATCAATCTACAAGAGTCCACTGCTGTTGTCCTGTGTTTATCCTGGCAGGGTCGCCAATTGATATGGGGAGCGTAGGTTGTGGCGATGGGATGAAATGAGATTCACTTCTGTGGCGCCTTTGCCTACAAACTACAGCTGCTGTTTACAGCTGGACATAGGCTACTCAAAAGGTGCACCACTGAACCCGATCGTCCTCGGTTCTTCTCATCCAGTCACTGCCAGCCGCCATACGCGAAACGTCGCTCGATCTAGCCAAGGACCCCCTTCACGTTCTCCACTCGAAAACTCGTTTACCCCAACGTGATGAACATTATCGTCATATTATGTTTTTATTTATTTGGGCGTCCCACACTACGCAAAAGTTAGTACGCTAAAGTGGCAGTGGACTGGTCACATCTGTCGGAGAACCGATTACCGCTGGGGTAAACGAGTTCTCGAGTGGAGACCGCGACTGGATAAGCGTAGTGTGCGACGCCCCCTGGCTAGATGGAGCGACGATCTGCGTAAGGCGGCTGGCAGTGACTGGATGAGAAGAACCGAGGATCGGGTATTTTATTTTAAATGAAAGGCAGCTTATAGCCGGTGCTTCCATATCATTAGTCGATTAATTTCTTTTAAGAAATTGTCTAGTCTGTTCTTAAACATGTTTATTGATGTGGCAGTTACAACAGATTCAGGCAAATTGTTCCATCTGGATACAACCCTGTTGCTTAAAAAAAACTTTGAGGGTTCAGGTGAGCATTTGATCTTTGTAATTTTGTATTGTGACCTGTTTTATATCTATTTCAGTTTACTTCCTCAATACAAGCACTAACCAGTCGCTGATTATGTTCAACAACTATACGTACTCCAAAAATAATGTATTAAAGTCGGGACTACGTTATAAGTGTTCAAGTTACATGTCTAAGAAATGTCACGCATATTTGATTATCTCTGAAGATGGAACAGTGTTGAAGAGAGTAGAGTCACATACTCACGAGCCTCCAGGGTACCATCGTGGTTCAAATGGAGTTTATTTCAAGGTTCGGTAATTGATATATGAAGTAACAAGTGATGAAATAGAAACTGAAAAGCGAGATTATAGTTCAGATCGCTCCGTCTCTTAATAACTATTAATAAATATCTCTTTAAGCTTTCTTACTGATATACAAGCGATTGAAAAGAAATTATACACGGAACTGTATGTTACAATCAATTTGCATCATCTCAGAACGCTTGTTCATTAATGTTATTGGTATTATATTATTGCTTAAGCATTTATTTATTTTAGTTAAAACATGGCTCTGATATTTTTTATTGTTTAAAGATTAATTGTTACAATAAAAATCATACTGAGGTTATCCAGTTTGTTTTTATTTAAAATACTATTAAGACCAATCTGTTTTGTACCTTTAATTGATTAGTAATTAATAAATAACATATTAATGTACAAAATGCGACCAATAGTCTATATTTATAATATCATCATCATAACCCTAACCCTTAGACGTCCACTGCTGGACATAGACCTTCCCTAATGAACGCCGCAACTCGGCCCGCCCCCCGCATCCAGCCGCTTCCGGCCACCTTCAGGCCGTCGGTCCACCTGGCGGCGGGACCTCCCACCCTGCGCGTACCGATCCGCGATATTTATAACTAACCAATTGTTATACTTGAGCTGACTTGTTTGTTCCTAATCTAACTATCTCTCAATTCTTAATTCAAGGACCAATTGCTTAATTTTTCCCACATCCGTGACCGCTGAATCAGGCCTCCCACTCCTGGGATCATCTTGAATAGGCTCATACGGCCATGTTGAAAATACTTTGACTAAAAATGGTGAATTTAACAGAACACGAATTCCCAAACGCCTAGTTTTCAGGAGTCGTATAAAAAACCTTTTCTTTTTCCCTTTGACTGTAACTATTTTACATTATATATCATTCGATAGATAATTGAAAACTGGGTTAGGGAAGCTAAAAATACGATATGTGTAAAATTTTATATTTAATTTATATTTGCTAACTTATTTACTATGACATTATTTGAATTGTTGACATTGTAACTTATACACTATTTTATTTTATGACGATACCTTTTACCATATTAGAATGACATGTAAAATTGAATTTTTAAGATGTAAAAGTGAAATAAATAAATCTAATCTAATCTAATCTATTCTTGAAAAAATGCTTTAGTCATGTAATTTTTTTTTCTAGTACAAATAAAATTATGTCTTGGACTCGACGTACAGAGGTAAAGTTCCCAAAACGCTAGCATTTACAGCGCAGCCATACAGCGCATTGTGAATCTAGCTCAAGACACTGTATGCTGCGCGTCGTTGTAGTAGTAGAGTTACCATAAAAATAGTCACTAGTCGGCCATTTTGGTATGGAACCATAAAATATATTATTCTGTTTCAGTTGCCTTCATCCGTACTCTCGGAAACAAAACGTTGGCAATGTTCAATTACTACACGTACTGCAGACATAATACGAGAAAGACAGGTGTACGTTGGCAGTGCTCGAGCCATACAACCTATAAATGCAACGCTTATTTGCTTCTAACTGAAGCAGGAACGGTGGTAAAAAAAAACGAAGCACACACTCATGACCCTCCGAAATATGTACGTAGCGATCAGGGATTTTATATAAAAGTTTAATGAGTTTCATTTGTGTTTACAGAGATGGGTAAGGTAGTTACTAACTACCCGGGTTAAAACCCGGTGTTCGATTCCACTGTTTGTGCGGGACGAAAACCAATTCTTTTAGATTATATTATAAAAAATTATACAATATAATCTAAAGGAATTGGGTTTCACCCGCATAAAGCACCCAGTGGGTTGAATAAAATGGGTGATAACGGGTTTTTTAACCCACCCGTGGGTTTTAACCCGGGTGGTTTCCCATCTCTATTTCTTCTCTATGAATTTTATGAATTATATGTATTTTAAAATTAGCATAACGTATACCTAATTTAAATAAATAATAATCTTCACAGATTAAAAGGATTTGTTCAGTTGCGAAAATATGTTTTCTCCAAATGCTTTACAAAACCAATTTTGTCGAGTCGGATGTGTTTTCGTTCAAGAAATATTTATTTATTCCAAGAGTATGTTCTTAGAACAATAAAATATTTTACTTATTTGTATACTTGATGTTGATCGATTTACTTACAATCAAAGTAAACTATTTTAAACTAAATAAAAAAGTGTTAAAACCCCAACAATTAAAATGTACTTGTATCAGAAGATAGATGGCCTATACCAAGTATTATTTGTTTTAATAAGAAAACAATTACATTATCAATTTAAGAGTTTCCAGTCCAGTATAATATATAGACGCAAAAAGTGGAAACGCTGTTACCCACACCGATGTAAATCCCCTACTATAACCTACTTTAATATTTGTACTACTTAATGTTTATTAATATACAAATAAAATGTTTGTCTGACAAGATCTTTATCTTTTATTTTTTCCAGTAGAAGTCACGTTGTATTATCGCACACTGCTTCCACTAGGGGCCGGTAGAACAAAAAGTTGCTGTGTCTCTCCGTAGCGGCCATATCGCGACAAAACTTGTTTCGTTATAAACTATCCCGTCTTGCAACCAATTAAATTAAATTGTAAAACAACTGAACTTTTAACATATTCTTATTATAGATAACTGATAACTACACCTCATACCATGAAGCAAAATAATTTTTGGTAGCTCATAGTTTCACCTTAAAGTGTATTCCTTCATTATTATTAAATTAGATAACAGATGCACATTTTAAAATCGTGTTATATAATTTAATAACCAATTAGTGTCAATCCTGAAGGAAAATACTTTGAGGTGAAACTATGAGCTACGAAAAATTATTTTGCTTCGTGGTATGAGGTATGGTAACAGAAAAATACGAGAGTTTCTCAAAATGTGTAAAAATTCATTTCTCCACATTTTAATTGAAATCATTGCTGCAGTGAAGAACAATGAAACAGGTTTTTGTCAATGGCCATTTTGTCATTGGGGGGGGGGGGGGGGGGGGCACTATAATTTGTTTTTTTTTGACCCCCAGTGGTGGCGAAAGCAGAGGGGGGTAACGGGATACAAAGAATTTCTAAAAGTTAAAAATAAAGTTTAGTTATTCTTGTTATCCAAAAAGTAATAATTTAGATCACTCCAAATACTCGTTGACTCAGTGACTTGATCTTTCGACTCAAGCCCCAGCGATCGTAGGTTCGATTGCCACTTTAAGCAGACATCTTTGTTCCTGGTGTGGGTGTTACATTTGTGAATTGTACATGAGAAAATGCTTGTTGGCGGTTACACAAGTATATTTAATTTACTATAGCATCAGCACTTAGCGGTACAGTAAATCATGAATAATAATGACTTGTATATGACCGTTTATTGAATATTATTTTTTCTAGCTTTCTTCATCTGCACTACCAATAATAAATCACTGGCAGTGTTCAATAACTACACATACTCCAAACATTTTGTACAGAAGACAGGGAGACGTCGTTTCCGGTGCAGCAATCAAGGGAACTGCAAAGCATTTTTATGGCTCGATGAACACGGAGCCTTATTAAGAATAAATGAAACACATACTCACGAACCTCCGCAGTATCGCTGTAGTTCGGAAGGAAGATATTTTAAAGTTAGGTAAAACTATCCAATGAAAAAACTACAATTAAGTTTTATACTAAAGTTGCTTCTTCAACTTGCATTGCAATTTTTTTTTTATATGTAATACAGTACCGTTACGGGTAACCTAATTTGGCACTATAATATATAATACTAAAATATATAATACTGTAGTAATATATTTCATACTAAATCAATCGTCATATGAAAACAGGCATGTGCGTCTCAAAATCAAAATAAATAATATATGGTGTTCCTAACTTGACCGCAAAGTTTACATGGTAATACAAACCTGTTTTTGCTGCTGGTGAACCTTTCATGTCCATGTTACCGGGACGCAAATAGCGTTGGTTTTCGTATGACTATTGGTTTGGAATGAAATATAAGTACGTTTAAAACTTTGGCGCTTTGTACAAGATAATATTGTAACCTGTATGTATGATAAAAATAGTAATGTGGAAGTAGTTGCATCTTATTATGGAAACTAGCTGTTGTCGTGTTGATTAAGTATTTCTCCCCGCGGGAACAGACTTCCCCACAGTAAACTATAGCATGTGATCATCTCCATAACACATGCTATAATATTTGTTCATGGAGATCGGTTGGAGAAATCGTAATAAATAACCATATTCACGATCTGATTTATATTGTTAAAGATGCATGGTATTGTAATTGCCTGAAATAGGAGATTTCAACTTTGCAATAAGCCATTTTAATGACGATCAGTCTCTGTAGTTACCCTATTTAAATGAAAATGAAGTAAATAACTTTTTAAATTGGTAAATAACTTACATTTATTGACTAATTAATAACTGTTGTTTAAATTACATGTAGGTATTTTATATTTCTATTCTAAGAAATATAATTATGTCTAATTAAACATACATATGTAACAGGAAACAGTTCTTTTAGTTATTAAGTTTGCTTAGTTTACTATTCATATATACCTTGTACACTTACTACTGTGGAATCGTTTACAATGTGTTTCTCTTTAGAAACTAGAATAACCCGTCTTTTTGTTTTCGTACTCGCTTTTGAACATGTGTAATTAATTTTAAGCTTTTTAGTAATTTAAATAAATAAAAAATGAACTAAATCATCCTGAGAGTTAAAATCTTAACTTAACCCGTTTTCGAAAGAATATTCGAATATTATATTATATCTGATAACAAAATGGCATTAAACCAGATTTGCGAGGTTTTCAAAGTTATGCTACAAGTGTCATTGCCCTGTTTTCAACCTTGTTTGTTCTTTTAGTCAGTAGTTTACGTGTGTTTGGATGAAAACCTGTATTTAATACAAATAAATTCATTTAAATTTAAAATTGTTGAAGACTACATTTCGCCTACGGTGCTACCCTCACCTTTTCAAGGCAAAAATAGTCTTGTCAGAACAATGTGTTTTTCGGACAACGGTCTAAATAATTGTCATCAAAAGTAAATTCCATAGTCTTTGAGTCTGGTCTAAACGCCCTGAAAACGTACCGCCGAACTGGCAAAATGGTGCGCCCTTAGCGAGATGGACCAATTTGGGCCATCTTGTCACGACCGGTCTCAGGTACAATGAGGACATAGAGCGGGATCTGAAGGCGTTGTCGGTGAGAGCGAACATGATGGCCTGCAGGTTAGCACGTCGTTCCATTCAAGTTAAAAACACGCTGTAGAGCGTGCTCTCTACACGTGCAGCCTGTGGGAAAACTACACGCAGAAGATATATAGCGCCTTCCGCGTCCAGTACAATAACGCACTGAGGGCGCTGCTGGGGCTTCCGCGCCACTAGCACATCAGAAATGTTTGGGCATGCATCCATTCGCGTCCCACCAGCGCCAACAGCATCCTTGAAATAATTGCCGGCAGACTGGACTACCCTTATATCCGACGCTGGTGCGAGCTGCACGCATATCGCAAACAGTACTTTTTAAGATGTAATTAAGATACTAACACTAGGATAAGTCTTATACTAATAATTTGTTACTAAATAAACGATTTATAGAACACAGCATTTCAGCAATTAAGGAAACAATAGTCCCGGAGATGACCTGGAGCAAAAGTTACATCTTCATTATATTAAATAGGTAATATCAAAAGAACACCATGTTACAATATAAATAGGTACTGCATTATACAGTTTGGCGGAGTTAAAATTAAAATGTTTTTTTTTTTTAATTAAACAGTTCCTTACCAGATTCCACGAACAGAATCAATTTCAGTCACTATTATGTCTTGTCTATTATTTGGTATTATTTTTTTCAGCTTACGTCATTCGCACTGGCATAAATAAGACACTGGTAATGTTTAACAATTACACATACTCCAAACATTTTATACAACAGTCGGGGATATGTCGGTACCGGTGTACCAGTCACGATTGGAAAAAATGCAAAGCATTTTTATACCTCGATGAAAAAGGCGCCGTGATAAGAATCAACCACGCACACACTCATGAACCTCCTCAGTATCGCTGTAGTTCGCAAGGCTATTATTTTAAAATGTAAATATAATTATTAATTTATTAATTAATAACTAAATACTGTAAGAATACAAATAAATAACACAACTATTTCAACATAATTTTCAGCCCTTTTATTGACGGAAGTATCAAAGCCCCATTTTGTTCTTTTAATTCTGTACCTCCCGTAAAAAGGATCTAATTTAGAAAATTTTACTCTTCAGGAGACCAAATATATATATTTTTTAACAATTTTTTTGTTTTTCTTTTTTCTTGAAAACGGTTCTATGATTTATATGGAATTTGAAATTAATATGAAGGAATATTTGTGAAAACCTGAGTGTTTTTTGTGAAAACCTGAGTAAATATTGTGTATTCCTATTGTCTCCCACTTTTTCGCCACCACTGGTAGTTAACAGGAAATAAATGGCCAACGGACAACATTAATTTCTGTTGTCTAACACTGGGGGATAGTGATTAAAAAATTATTACTTTTACCTCACTAAAAGGGGGGGGAGGACAACGGCAGTACACCTTATTTGTATCGAGGCAAACATTCTCTATTATATATACACCGAGAGACCGAGTTAAAGGGCTTCGGGAGATGATGGGAACGTAAAAAAATTCGTATCGTATCTTGAATTTGAATGATATGTTTATTTTATTTTATGATATGATATTCTTTATTGCACAAATTTTAAAAGTAAATACAGTTACAAATTTTGTGTACAAAGGCGAGCTTATCTCTAAAAGAGATCTCTTCCAGCCAACCTTACAGGGTGTGAGACAAGGCACTAAGAGCGAGGGGGCAAAAAGTTTATTCATTTTAATAGCTTGTCTATCGAACGAGTAATATTTTTATTACAGGTTTTTTTATATTGTTATTACAGATTGTTTCATCACGACCAGTAACAAAAAATGCCTGTTTATGTTTAATAAATATACATACAGAAGACATAGCAATCAGAGAAACGGAGTGCGGTGGACATGTTCAACTCACAACTCCAGGGGATGCACCGCTTACGTGATTCTATCTAAAAACGGTTCGGTTGTGAGATGTAAAGAATCACATGCACATAAACCTCCAGTTTATCGCCGTACTATAAATGGAATGTATATAAAAATATGATATATTATTGTATTTTGTACTTTTATTATCTGACGTTTGCTCTACATACTTTTCGATTTCTTACAAATAGATAGAGATAGAGAGATCTGTAACATGCTTTTCGTTTGCCGTTGTAAACGAGTTCTCGCGTGTAGACCGCGACTGGACAGGCGTAGTGTAGGACGCCCCCTGGCTAGATGGATCGACGATCAGCGTAAGGCGGCTAGCAGTAACTGGATGAGAAGAATCGAAGATTGGGTACAGTGGCCTTGGGAGTGCAACAGTGGACTCTCTCAAGCTGATATGATGAACGCGCTTTTCTCAAACTATCTTAAACTCCCTAAAATTATGGCTGCTATCGATCGCCATAAGCTTACGTGTACAGTTACGTACACTTATTTGCCGTGTGGTGTCCGGTAGAGTAGAATAGGACCACTCCAACTCTTCCCGTGGGTGTCGTACAAAGCGACTAAGGGAATACATAATAAAACATCAATCACGCCTCCCAAACCCGTCTGGCCAGCGCGGGGAGTGTAGGCCAAATCCTCCGTCTGTCTCCGGCAGATGAGAGAGGGTTGTGCTGCTGCAGTGGAGATAAAAATAACCTGATGATGATGCTGGTCAGTGGCACCAGGCTAATCTAAATGACACTGTGCGAAATGACAAACATACAATTTAGAAATATTACTTGTATCTTTTTCTGTTACGAGTATAAACGATTTTTTACGATTTGATGAAATTATTACTTTTACAATAGACTTATAATTAGTTATATTACCCATTTCAATTTACTAGAGCTGCAATTTGACCGGACATTTTGACCTTATTGCAAATAACTTTACTAAGTTCTACAAAAAAATGGGTCCCAAATTTACGTTGGCGACTCTATCGATAACATAAGATACGCACTTTATTTCCAACGCTTTAACTAATTTCTCAAAATCCAAGTGTAATAATCCTTTTGCCAGGTGGTAGGACTAATGAAGGGTTCGTGCTTGTATTACCCTCTTACCTATCTCTACCTACTTAAAGAAAACAAAGTTTATTTCTTTTGAATACATATTACAGGCATACTAATACATACATACACATGTCATATCATAGAATAGGATTTTCTCCTGTGTTACAGAAATTAAACAAGGATAGGACAATTCACAAATATAACATCCAGACTTTGACCAAATTGTCCTCAGTGGGAATCGAACCCACGACCTCTGGCGCTTGAGGCCAATTACGAATTCACTAGGCCAACGAGGTGGTCAAAGTTTTATTTAATCGTCATATTACTTGTAAAAATATTATACCAAACTCTAACGAGCATTAGGCATCACTCATTATCGTCCGACTGTCAACGGCCACAGCATTTTAATCAAAGTTTTTTGGTACCAGTCGTGATGAAACGGGCTGTAATAAAATTTTAAATATGATTTATTTATTTAATAGTTTATTGTACACACAAATATACAAAGAAGAACACAAAGAATAAAAAATTATACAAAAGGATAAGCTTATTTCTAAAGAAATTTCTTCCAGCTAACCTGCGGTGAAGACAAGGGATTATGGAGAGGCAGTAGTCGCGTGTACCTACTATATATTAAATAATCATAGAACATATAATACAATAAGCATAAACTAATAAACTATAAATATCAATACAGATACATAAATATATATGTATAAGTATATAAATATATATTTGTATATATAATAAAAATATACCATATATTATTGACAGAGAGTAAGGTAGTGCTCTTTAACTCGTGATCTGAACAGAGAAATCGTCTGAGAGACGCGTATGGAGGGGGCGTCATGATTGTATGTTGAACGCAAGAATAATTTTGAATAAATCGTTCAACTCAATATGCAGGTTCTCGAAAATGAAAGAGTGAGAAATGGCCTTTAGAGGCATATCTCACTCTTATGTTAAGATTATTACTGCGATCACCAATCCGCCTGCCAAGCGTAGTGATTATGGAAAAGACCCCAATGGACAACTTACTAAAAGTGTTATTCTATTGGAGAGGCCTATGTCCAGCAGTGGATGTATTTAGGCTGATGATGATGATAATAATTTCGAACACTGGTGTAGCACTACGAGGATGACAGATGATTTAATATATTTCCATCAAACATTACTTTATTCATTTCATTCAAACTTATAACCGAAAATCCCAAATAACATTGATGTGTGGCGTGCCCACACACATTCATATATACATAAACGTAGTTTACTTATAAATCTATAAAATATATATGTAAATAAACATACATAATACTACACAGTAACATATTATAAATCATACTTATAATACATATACACGATATCACAGACAAACATACATTTACATAATATGCACACAAACATAAAATATACTCGCCTGTTCTTCGAAGTCGTCGACTCGTCGTGCCGTCGTGTTGTAAGGTGCAAGAGTCTTCTTGCCTCCTGGAGAACAAAGGAAGCAAACATGGCGCCCGCGCAGCGACGGACCGCTCGCTACTTTCTTCTTTCTTTGACGACCTCCGTGGCAGAACGGGTAGCTCTCGGACTGCCTCGCCGGAGGTTGCGGGTTCGAATCCCGCTAGGGGCAAATGTTCGTATGATGAATATGAATGTTTGTACCCAAGTCTTTGTTGTTTATATATTTATTTAAGTATGTGTATCCGTTATCCAGTAACATAGCACAGGCTCTGCCTAGTTTGGGACTGGATAATTGGTGTGAATGTCTGAAATATTTATTTATTTATTATTATTATTTTATTTCTTCTAATGTTATCTTTCGCCCTTGAACTGTAATGCTGTGTTTCCATATCTCTTGTCCTACGTTATTTTCTACAAAAAACATTATTGTAATTGAAGGTGTTTAGTGGATTCCTTATTTACATCCTCAACAACCTCACTGGAGACCCGACGTGATTTGAACACGCAACCTTCTGGAAAAAAAAACACTAATTAGTACTAAGTATCAAACTTCAACTAATTGTTTTTTTATATATAATTTTTTTTATTTCAGCTTGTTTCATCAAGACCGATAAAAATAAATCTCTGTTTATGTTTAATAAATATACATACAACAGACACAGCAAACAGAAAAAAGGAGAGCGGTGGATATGTTCGACTCACAACTCCAGGGGATGCTCCGCTTACGTGATTCTATCTAAAAACGGTTTGGTTGTGAGATGTAAAGAATCACATACACATGAAACTCCACGCTTTCACCGTACCTCAGATGACCTGTATTTGAAAATATGAATTATTATTGTATGTTGTTTATGAGTTATTTTTGGTTTTGTCAGTGATTCATCATCAGGTTATTTTTGTCTCCACTGCAGGAGCACAACCCTCTCTCATCTGCCGGAGACAGACGGAGGATTTGACCTACACTACCCGCGCTGGTTGAGGAGGCCTGATTGATGTTTTATTTTCAGTGATTAATTTTTATATATTAAGGAGATATCTGCGTCTCAAAGTCTGAAACTTTATTATTGGATGTTCAGATAAGACAACACTTATATTAATAAAAAAGATATACCTTCTATTTTTTTTTTCAATTCCTTGTGGGTTTACGCTTGATCTCAATCACACCTGATGGTAAATGACGATGAGGCCTAAGGTGGAGATGTGCTTACCCAGAAGATGCCTGTTCACTCTTCCTTTAAAAAATACTACTAGTTACTACTGTAGTATACCTACTTGTTCGTGTTATTTTTCCTTCACGATATCTTGAGTTATTATTTGGCTGCAGTCAAAAAGGTTACCCTTATAGAGAAGGTTTTTCGTCCGTCTGTAGGTATGTACGCCGGATAAATCGAAAACTACTAAACCGGTTGGTCTGCTTGTAACATTATATGCTCGAGAATGATGAGAACACTCGAGATAAATTGTATTTTTGTAGATATTAAGGGCAATCTAAAAAAATGTATTTTTTGGAACTCCTCGCACATTGTATTGTTAGCAAACTCGCGATTTCATTTTGCAGCACCCTACGTCTCACAAAATGCTCTATTTCGCTCATAGGTAGTTCTTGTATCCTGTGGTTTAAACGTATATATTATCGTTGGTCCTTCTTATAGCACCGCGCCTTGGTGGAATTGACGCTAAAACACAAGGGACACATCGCTTTCTTGCTTCTGTTTGGAGATGATATGCTGCTTATACGTAAATTTGATAGACGACATACAAACGTAAACCTTAGGTATCATCAGATCTCACTCGAATAGTTCCCTGGGACAGAACCAAGGCATTAAAATCACTGAACATTGTATTACTTAATTTTTTTTCAGATTTCTATTTCATCCAAACTTCTAGCAGTAAATCGCTGCTTATGTTAAACAAGTTTACGTACTGCAGACAAATGAATCTGAAGATTGGAGTACGTTGGAATTGTTCTACTCATAGTTCCAAAGGATGCACTGCTTATTTGGTTCTGTCTAAAGATGGTTTGCTTGTGAAATGTAAGGAATCACATACACATGAGCCACCACGTTATCACTGTAACTCAAAAGGAATATATTTCAAGTTGTGAATACCTTTTGATATGAAATTTGGAGTATATAACTGTTCGACTTCATGTTCTAGAAGATGTGTCGCTTAATCTGTTCTGTTTGGGTATGGTTTGCTTGTGAAACGTAAGGAATCACATACACATGAGCCACCATTTATCACTTTAACTCAGATGGAATATATTTCAAGTTTTCATTACCTCTCGATATGAAGTTGAGAGTATAAAACTGTTCGATTCTTTGTTCCAGAATATGTGTAGCTTACTCGGTTCTGTCTAGGTATGGTTTGCTTGTGAAACGTTAGGAACATGCAGATGAGCCACCATTTATTATTGTAATTCAGATGGAAATTTAAAGTTGTGAATACCTCTTGATATGAAGTTTAGAGTATAGAACTGTTCGACTTCCTGTTCTAGAAGATGTGTCGCTTATTCGGTTCGGTCTTGGTATGGTTTGCTTGTGAAACGTAAGGAATCACATACACATGAGCCACCACGTTATCACTGTAACTCAGATAGCATACAAGTATTTCAAGTGCTGAATACGGCTTGATATGAAGTTTGGAGTATGGAACTGTGGTTCCGGAAGAGTAGAATAGGACCACTCCAACTCTCCCCGTGGATGTCGTACAAGGCGACAGAGGGAATACATTATAAAACATCAATCAGGCCTCCCCAACGCGTCTGGCCAGCGCGGGGAGTGTAGGCCAAATCCTCCGTCTGTCTCCGGCAGATGAGAGAGGGTGGTGCTCCTGCAGTGGACACAAAAATAACCTGATGATGAGTATGGAACTGTCTGACTCAATGTTCCAGAAGATATGTTGCTTACTGGGTTCTGTCTGGATATGGTTTTCTCGTGAATGCAAGCAATCGCATACTCACAGGACCATTGTACTGGATATTTTTGAAATTCATTATTTGGTATTATTTTTGTTTGGGTATAGCTGTATTATACAGTGGTGGATCAACTACATAAACTTTGAGGCATTTAGGTTATATTATAACTTTTATTATTATTACAGGTATATTTTAAAATGTCCTTCTTTCTTACAGCAATTACGTCCTCGCCTTAAGTTTTTGTGTTTACGTTGAATAACGTTGATTTTTATTTATTTTAGACAGTTCTATCGTTTTTCTCAGGAACAATATAATTAAATGTTGATTGTAACAACCTGAAGATGTAACATACAACCTAGACATATTACGTTACGTTAATTTTGAATGACCTTGTTTACTGACATTTTATAATAATTATAGAAATTAAAATAATTTTTGTGTTTCAATAAGCAACTTCACCACAACGCCGGCGCGTAATTTTATAATTTTAAAACATATGTATGTGATCAATGTTGATATAAAATAACATTATTTCGTCATTTTCCATCCGTACTTCAGCCAATAAATCTCTGCTGATGATTAATTAATAAGTGGTAGTTGGCACTGTTTTACCAACAGCTCCAGAGGATGATGTAGCGCCCTGGTTCTGTCTGAAGAAATTTGTGGAAAACAGAAGATCAGCACTTGCGCGCATCTTTCTTTAAGATACTACGTAGAAGGAATTGATTCTTATGACTGAAAAAACACGATGAAACCAAAATTTCCGTCAGCATTTTGGGTACCTTGTCTCATTGCGGCGCTAAGATTACATATACAGATATAAACACGCTTTATAAGTAGGTAGGCAGTAAGAACGGAGCACCAAGTAAAATTAAATATACAGTAAAATGTACATATCGCACATGAAATCATAAATCGTCTTAACTCAAAAAGGATGTTTTGAGAAAACACGATTTATACATGTATAGTATTATTTACGATTATTACGATTTATACATTATACATTTATAAGTCGTGTTTTCTCTAAACATGCTTTTTTAAGTTATGACAGTTTATGATTTCATGTGCGAATTATGTTTTCTAATTATTAATGTACTTGTTCAAATAACAATTGTTATCGTATTTCCAGTTACACTCATCTTCACCAGCACCAACAAGTTATTGGCCATGTACAAAACATATACGTACTCGAAGCAAATGGTTCTAAAGACGGGGATACGCTATAAATGTTCCAGTGTGCGTGCTAAGAAGTGCAATGCGTATATGATACTTGACGAATACGGCATGGTTGTGAAAGTGAACGATTTGCATAATCACGAACCCCCAAAATATTATAATATCAATGGAATTTATTTTAAAATGTAAAATAGTATTCGAGACTAAAGTATATTTGATGGCTTCGCCTGCCATCATTATTGGCTGACATTTAGACATATGAGTACCACCTACCTATATATTCATAGTCTAATGTAAAAATAACTATAAATTATAATTGTTTGAATACAATCATAATATTACGTATATTCATGTAGTTACCCTTTTTATTTGTTATCTATAAATCGTACTTTTGGTGGAAGACAATCGTATATTTCATACTAAACATAATATGTTAGTAATAGCATATGTTTAGTATGACAGATAGGACTCATCATCATCAGCCTGAACGAGTCCACTGTTGGACATAGGCCACTCCCAGGGTGCGCCACTGAACCCGATCCTCGGCTCTTCTCATCCAGTCATTGCCACATAAAACAAAAAGTAGAGAAATAAAAAGAATCCAACTGTCTTTCACCAATGATTATATACCCCTCAATGTTGTTTATAATTGGTTTTGTATAGACTTTTGTAAACGAATACATAAACAAAACCTTATTTTTCAGTCCAGTTCATTCGTACCACAAAGAGTTTGTTGGCAATGTACGGCAACTATACTTACAGCAAATGTAAGGTTATGAAATTTGGGGTTAGGTGGCAGTGCTCGAGTTGCCTCTCCAAAAAATGCAAAGCTCACCTTATGCTTGATGAAGAAGGATCCTTTTTAATTGACATCGGAACTCACACACACTCACCTCCGGAATACTATTGCAATCGAGATGGAATATATTCACTAGTCAAACGAGGCCCTCTTCGATGATACTTAGCTGCTGATTTGTTTGTTATTAACTACTAAGATGGTGTCAAACATTTATGTTATGATATCCTAAGTGCCATTTTAACTGCTGGTAACAAAATGCTGGTGGTATATTTGACGTATTCTTATTTTACATTAACACTAGAAATTAGCCCTCAAGGACGGTTTATTTTAAATTTATTTCAAGTCTATTTTTGACTTAGTGTTCAGTACTCGTTAAGTGAATAATGCCAAGAGTTAGTGGATATGTGCATCTGATCACAGTGGGCTAACGAGGCTAACCAGGGCCGTAACACTGAGTTATGAAGGCCATTCGCAGCCAATCTTGTCGTGATTACTGCGATCACCAATCCGCCTGCTAAGCGTGGTGATTATGGCAAATCACCCAATGGACAGCGCACCTAACTGGCATTATTATGTTCAGCAGTGGACGTATTTCGGCTGATGATGATTTTAAGCCGAGCAATTGGGTTATTCTCGCTGGGTGGTTTAAAATGTAAGGACCGATACGTGCGCATGAGTAATCACCCGCGCCTTACAACATCGTCTGCACCAAACATCGGATACGCAATAGACCGAACTATCCGTAATCGGTTGCGCGAAGACCACTAATTCTCCAGAACACGAGTTCTTTGATCTTCGATGAACAAAGGAAACCGTGCAAACTGATTAAATTTTGCCCGTCTAACATGTGCGCTTGATGCAGTATTTATAAATATATTATATGTATGTCGTATATATTTTTAGTAGGTATTATACTTCTCAAAAAGATGTTAATTTAGTTCAATAAACTGAAATAATATATTGTTGATAGTGTATGACCGAAACAGAATTTGCAGCCGAAACCGAAACGAAAACCGAATCTTCGTCTTCGGTCTCAGTTTCGGCCGAAACCGAAATTAAGTTTCGGTTTCGATGTCTGACATGTTAAAATTCTGTTTTATGCTGAAATCTAGTGTGTTTTACATGTTATCTAGTTAATTCATGTTAAATGAAATAATAATAAAAAAATAACAATTGAAGTAAGATAAAATAGATTTTTATTGTTACAATAGGTACAATACACTTTATTGCACAAACAAATACAATTACAATTACAAGTTTTAAAAGTTAAAATAGTACAATTTAGGTCTTATCACTTTGAGCAATTTCTTTCAGAAAATCGGGTGTAAAATATTACGCCACAGAAAAAGGTAGGTTGCGCTGATTAGGAAATTTAAATGATAAATGGGTACTAATATAACATTAACTTTATGTTAAATTACCTTTAACTTGAACAAATATAATAAACAACATGTTATTCTTGTAAGTAAACTCTACACGAACTCATCCGAACAAAACGCGACAATTCACTAACACTGAGTTTCGGCTCGGACGAAGATTAGGCTGATATTTGGCCGAAACCGAGACTATGGCCGAACCTCGATTTTTTTTGGCCGATACCGAATCTTCGGTCGGACACTAAATGATCATGCGTTAAAGAGTGTGACTAGTTGAATTTTTAATATAAAATATGTCTTAAGGAACATAAATACTTAGTCATAATTACAAATCAATGCAATTGATATATATATAGTATGTATATATCCGTAGCTATACAGAGTGGAATTTTGTAATGCCATCTGAAGGGAAGTACTCTTAATACTATAGATAGAAAATTTTACTCGAAGAAAATATTCCTTTATTTTTTAAAAGAAAGAAAACTGCATTCATAGATTTTCGAAAATTCGCTTGCCATACCCAGGAATCGAACCGACTAAAATCTGTTAAAATTACATCCTGTACTTTTATTGCATCGATCGTTAGTGTCAATTATATATAAGGATAAAATCTCTCTAACAAACTTAATAAATGAAATGAAAGGAAAACCATGAAATCTTAAATTATTTTTAAATTATTATTGTATAGATTTTTGTAACTGAATACATAACAAAACCTTATTTTTCAGTCCAGTTCATTCGTACCACAAAGAGTTTGTTGGCAATGTACGGCAACTATACTTACTGCAAACGTAAGGTTATGAAGTCTGGGGTTAGATGGCAGTGCTCGAGTTGCCTCTCCAAAAAATGCAAAGCTTACCTTATGCTTGATGAAGATGGATCCTTTTTAATTGACAACGGAACTCACACGCACTCACCTCCGGAATACTATCGTAATCGAGATGGAATATATTTACTATTCAAAACGAAATAAGGGCCACTTCGATGATACTTAGGTACTGATTTGTTTGTTATTAACTACTAAGATGGTGTCAAACATTTATGTTATGATATCCTAAGTGCCATTTGAACAGCTGGTAACAAAATGCTGGTGATTAAATTATTTCATGCAAGTTTATTTTTGACTAACTTAGTGTTCAGTACACGTCAAGTTAATAATGCCGAGACTTAGTGCATATATGGACCTGACCACAGTGGGCTAACGAGGCTAACCACGGTCGTAACACCGATTTATGAAGGCCATTCGCAGCTAATCTTGCCGTGATTACTGCGATCACCAATCCGCTTGCTAAGCGTGGTGATTATGGCAAATCACCCAATTGAGAGCTCACCTAATAGTAGATTAGTAGCCAAGGGCTGTAAGGCATCAATTGCAGCCCGAGATGTTTCGCTCGCTGCGCTCGCTGCGCTCGTGCGCCTATAGTTCGAGGGTGCAATTGATGCTTACACCCGAGCTAACTACTCTGCTTTACATCTCGATTGTGAGGTAAGTAGAAAAAAAAACCGGCATTACAAGAATACATTTTTTACTATATAGCTACATTATTACCCTAGAGCGCTAATTGGTCACCTACAAGCCCCATTTGGGGTTAATAAGGACCTACTTACCGAATATGAGAGATGTAAAATGGCATTATTATGTTCAGCAGTGGACTTATTTCGGCTGATGATGATTCTCAGCCTAGCGTTTGGGTTATTCTCGCTGGGTGGTTTAAAATGTAAGGACCGATACGTGCGCATGAGTGCACATTGTGAACGCACCGTAATCACCCGCGCCTTACAACATCGTCTGCACCAAACATCGGATTCGCAATAGACCAAAGTATCCGTAATCGGTTGCACGAAGACCAACATTCGTCAGAACACAAGTTCTTTGATCTTCGATGAAGAACATTTAACATGTGCGCTTAATAAAGGATTTGTAATATATGTATATCCAATTTTATCGCATATTTTGGTATATACTTCTCAAAAAGATGTAAATTTAGTACAATAAAGTGAAATAATATATTGTTGATACCTTACACACACTCGACTAGTTGAATTTTTAATATAAAATATGTCTTAAGGAACCTAAATGCCTAGTCATAATTACAAATCACCGTAGATATATATATTATCAACAAATTCTGGCTAAATGATTGGAAGGGAGTTCTTTACACGGAGTACAAAGTGAATTTTAAAGTGATAATAGCCCCGCCCCATTCGGGTTTGAAGACGGGAAGGTTTTTCAGACGTCTGCATCTATGAAAGTAACCATTTTGGGGGACCTAATGTTATGATCTGGGGTTATGGAGTTAGCCTACAGGGTGAAATGAGCTCGCAATTTTCACTTACGGAATTGTGACCACTCAAAATTTACTTGTCTAAATTACAATTTATTTCATAATTTTCCAGTTACACGCATCTTCACCAACACCAACAAGTTATTGGCCATGTACAAAACGTATACGTACTCGAAGCATATGGTTCTAAGAACGGGTATTCGTTTTAAATGTTCCAGTGTACGTACTAAGAAGTGCAATGCATATATGATACTTGACGAAAACGACATGCTAGTAAAAGCAAACGATTTGCATACTCACGAACCTCCAAAATATTATAATATCAATGGAATTTATTTTAAAATGTAAAATAGTACTGAAGTGTTTTATCTGCTTAGTTTCTCGGCCTAGCCTGCCTTCATTACTGGTTTACTTAGAGTGTACGTCGTATGGGGTTATCAGGGGTTACACCCGGCGACACGTCGACCCTATGGATCATTGTGTCAGCCCCTCATGTCCCTAAATTAGCATCTGAGGTATAGGAGCTTCAGGGTAGGCTATACCCCGTACACTCATTCGCCTTGCAGCTGGTGCATAACATTCGCACAGAACGTTTAGTGCTTCATGGTTTCGCTGTCCTCCCCAGAGGCTCTACAGCGGACAGCACCCTTATATTCATAGTCTAGTATATAAAAATAATTGTATCAGTACAAATAAGTATTGTTTATTTGTCTCGTCCACATACAATCGTTATTCTAGGTATATTCATGTAGTTAACCTTTTTTATTGTCATCTGTAAATTATAGCCCCTATGGACTTTTGTAAATGAATAATATCTTATTTTTCAGTCAATTTCGTTTGTATCTCAAAGGGTTGATTGGCAATGTACAGCAACTAAATAAGAATTATTTTATTTATCTAGTCTCTGTACAATTATAATATTATGTATATTCATTTACTCTTATTTATTTGTCATATATAAATTATATGGATACGCAATACACCGCTTTCTTTTGGCTTTTTTTAAAATGTATTAATAAACAAAACCTTATTTTTCAGTCACATTCATTCGTAGCAAAAAGGGTTTGTTAGCAATGTACGGAAACTATACCTACAGCAGAGGTAAGGTTTCGAAGTCTGGGGTTAGATGGCAGTGCTCGAGATGCCTCTCCAGAAAATGCAAAGCTTACCTTATGCTTGATGAAAAAGGAACCGTATTATCTGAAATCGGAACTCACACACACGCGCCCCAGCAATTATATCGTAATGAAGATGGAACATATTTACTACTCAAATCAAAGTAAGGGCCACGTGTTTGTTTATACTTCGATGATAGGTACTTACAAGGAAATGAATCGAATTGTGTTGAAACTCGGCAGAAGAAATCTTTCAAATGAAGTTGATAAGTTTGGTCAATACTGCAGACTATGGAGGATGATTTCTTCCAATAAATACATATTGAAAGGAATCAAATCGGTGGGATACACCTCGATACCTTTCCTTGATAGGTTAGTATTTATAATTACTTAAATTAACTACTTAGATGAAGTCAAACATGTTATGATACCCTATGTGCCATTTGAATGGCTTGTAACAAAATGCTAACGATATTTTTAACGTATTTTAATATTACTTTTTTTTCTATAGTTACTATAGAAAAAAGCCAGCACAATGCTTCAAGGGCACATTGACTTCCCTTATTCAGCTTAGGCCTTTTACCCGTCAACATCTAACATGTGAGATAAATGCAGGATTTATTATATATACCCAATATTTCATTCTGTAAAATACTAGCAAAATCCGAAAAATCTACACACGTCATGGGCTCTGGGGTATACAACCGGTTACCAGACCACGTCACGAACACCGGAAGCCTAAGGGTATTTAAGACGCAGATAAAGCGCTGGCTTATCGAGCACGCGTTTTATAGTTTGGACGAGTTCTACAAACTGAATAAATTCGTGTAATACGAATATATTTTTATTTATTTTTAATTTTTAAGATCTATTGACATTAAATATTCTATTTTTGTTCTAATATAATTTTTGTTGTAATTTAATTTACATGATGACATCTGACATATTATAATATTTTAATTTTTAATTGACATGTAATGAAAATTATCAATAAAGTATTTGTATTTATAAACTGATTTAATATGTTAAAATTAAATAACTTAGAATTCTATAAGTTCAATTTTTAGTATAAGTCTTGAAAAATCCAAATACATAGTCATAATTACAAATTCATGCTAAAATATATGTAATTATTACTTATGATGATTATTAACTACAAAATAAGTCTTTATAAACACAATTATATAATCTTTCTTATTGGATAATTTTGTGTAGATTTTAGTCAGTCCAGTCCTTTATAAATAATTAGTAAAATAAAAAGTAAATAATAAACAGCTACATAAGCTTTGACGTACATCATATAGAATAGAAGAAAGTAGTTTATTGCCACACAATTGGATAGTAGGTAACAATACATAAACATGAAAAACTATATATAATACTATATATTTAATTCTATACCTCATACCTTGTAGCAAAATATTTTTTCGTAGCTCATAGTTTCACCTCAAAGTGTTTTCCTTCAGGATTGACTCTAATTGGTTATTAAATGAGATAACAGATGATTTTAATATGTGTATCTGTTATGTAATTTAATAACCAATTAGTGTCAATATGAAGGAATAACTGTTTTTCTAAAGTAATCCTATTTCTTAATAACTAGCTACCCGAAATTTATTTCACTTAACATAGCTGATCAACCTATTAATGTTAGTATTAAAGTTCAATAAATGAAAAATATGAAATGTTTAAAAACGTGTAGTGAATATGTAAAAGATACTACAATATGTAGGTAATATTAGTTTAAAAAATTATGAAGTAATATATAAATATTATATAAATTATATAGTTGAACACATAGATAGTAACTTGCTACGCGGTAGATTAATGTATATTATAGGTTTAAACTCTAAAATATAAATATAAAATGATAAGCGTGATATATATCAGTTGGTATAATATACACGAACCCTGGCCAAATGATTGAAAGGAAGGTTTTTCGCCACATTCAATTCTGTAGACGGGAAAATGAACGTTTTTCAGAACTCTGCATCCACGAAAGTAATCGTTTTGGGGGTCCTAATATTGTCTATCATCTGGGGTGGAGTTAGCCCAGAGCTTGAGCTTGCAATTTTAAATTACGAAACTATACTGATACACTATAAATAAATATAACTATACATTTTAACAATTAATCTTCTTTAAAAAATTTAAAGTTAGCTGCTCTTCGACAGTTCTGCGTTTACCTTAGCTTTAATTGAAAGTATCTAGACACAGATAATGTGTCAATAAGAACTTACCTCTTATTGATTGATTGAATATTTATGAAAAATAATAATAAGCTACCTACTATTTAAAGTATCCGATGAAAAATATTTGGTGGCCCTTATTTTGTTTACGAGAATGTAGATAAAATGGTAGTTTCCAACCACCTTTCCTTTCTGGCTTTAACATTTCCATGGTATTTTTTGTGTAAATCAGAAGCAAAAACTCTTGGTATTTTGTAAGATATTTATTATGAACAAAATCTTAATAAAATGATTTTTTCCTTAGTAGTGTATTTTAGTTAGTGTGTTATAATCCCCAAAACTCATTTATCCGTCGTCTTCAAGGTACGACTTTAATACCGTAAAAATAGACCATGGTAACGAACTATAAATACCCATATATATTAAATTTATGGTATAACCATATACTATAGTTTTTAATGGTTAAAATTTATGTTAAAATAGTTCTTGTAGAGATGATTTTATACAAATCTCACATCCATCTGCATTTAAATTTCAGTATAATTTGTCCTCTATTATAGTTCAAAAATTGCTTTATTGTTAATTGCAAAAGCACATAGAGCAGCCGTATTTAACATAATATTTGGAAATGACAAAATGTATATAAAATAAGTCGCGAATAAATTGAACACCTTGATCTTCTCCACAAAATCGCTAAAAATAATTCACTTTAAATAATCTTTATTTTACGTTAAAAATATACAGACACAATAATAAAGTATCTTACACTTGTACATCTAGGCGGTCTTATTCAGTGTTACTAAACTTGTTCTCACATCTTTCTAGCCACATTTATCGTCATCAGCAGTGGCAAGTCATTGGCCATGTACAAAAACTATACGTACTGGAAGCACAGTGATCTAAAAACGGGGACACGTTTTCAATGTTCCAGTCAGTCGACTAAGAAATGCACAGCTTCTTTGATTCTCGCCAGCAACGGCTTGGTTTTGAAAGAAAACTATGTCCACACTCATGAGCCTCCACGTTACCATTGCATTAACGGGGTTTATTATAAATTCTAAACAATACCAGTGTCTTATTTTAATATTTTACTTTTGTCGTTAATAAAAAAATATATATCTGTTTTTTGTTGTTTCTCGATGTAACTAAACTACTGTTTTTCATATTTTTCTAGCTAAATTTATCTTCACCAGCGCAAGCAAGTTATTGGTCATGTACAAAACATATACGTACTCAAAACATAACGTTCTAAAGACGGGCACACGCTATAAATGTTCCAGTATAATGACTAAGAAGTGTAATGCGTTTTTGATCCTTGACGAAGACGGCCATGTTTTGAAAGTAAATGATTCGCATACTCACGAACCTCCAAAATATGTAATAAATAATGGAATATATTTTAAAATTTAAAATTAATATCTGGCTTATTTATTGCTATAAATGGGTTTATTATAGTGTAAATAATAGCACTGTACATATTGTCATTAATACTTTACCCCTGTCCTTGCAGAAAGAGCACTAAAATCTACTTCTCTGTTCCTCCTAATCCTAACTCCTCGCCATTCAGCAGGGAAACGCTCCTGTAATTTAAAAATTATAAATATAGCATTTATTAGTAATATTCTTGGTAATGTACTGAAGATAAAATAATTAAATGTTTTCATTGTGTGTTTGGAAAATCTGCTGTTTTTCTCAAAAATGGTTATATGGTTTTGTCAAAACGGACCGTTGGTTTTGTCCTTCTGTAGATTGAGTAGATCGATTGAGCTAAAATTTGTAACATAAGTGGTGGTCCTAATGAAGTGTAGTGGAAGAGATCATGTCCTATCAGTTAGACCCCATATATGCCTGTCAGATTTTTGATAACTTAAAAAATCGTTCTTTTTACATAGTGTATCAGTAAAAAAATATTTGAATAATAAAGTATTATGATTTTGTTAATTGTTGTATTTAATATGGATATGCCAGTCTAATAGTAGTATTTTCATAAAATCTATTAGCAAATGCAATTTCTTTTGATACAGATTTTATTTATTACGTATACAGACCAGATTACAGTCATAATAAATAATATAAGTACTGTCTTATTCTTGGGTAGAAATTCGGTCGTTTGCAAATTTGGTCGGTGACTCTTTCTTTAGTGACTGTTTTTGTTGCTAAACTAACGACCGACGTCGCTTCCCATCAAGAACTTAGTTCTGCATCCAGTCGCGCCCGGTATTTTAAGTATTTTAAGAATGACCGAGATATCGACACAAAAATCATAAACGCTCTAACCCACATTGATGTAATTTTTTTGTTATTGCAAATTCGGAATCAGAAAACAAATATACGTCGATGGTCGGGAGCCATTCTTATTTTCTGGTAGCCGTAGAAACACGGGAACCAACCATTCGACGTAAATTTTTTTGTGATTCCGAATATACAATAGCAAAAAATTTACATATGGGTTACTACAGCGTTTATGCTTTTTGCGTCGATATATTCTGTAATATTTATCCTGAAACACATCTTGCATGATAATGATAACGTGTAATTGTATGATTGTCAGTGTTGTTATACTTTACTTGTTTTTATATATTTCCAGCTACATTCATCCGCACCAGTCTCGGTAAGACATTGGTCATGTATAAGTCCTACACATACTCGAAGCATTGTCTTACCAAGAATGGAATGCGTTACCAGTGTTCCGGTAAAATTACTAAGAGATGCAAAGCTTCTTTGACTATCGGCGAAGACGGCCTGGTTTTAAAACCAAACATAGTTCACACTCACGAACCTCCGCAATTTTATTGCAATAAAGGGGTGTATTTTAAATTATAAATAATTGTACTGTATTGTCCTTGTCTTATTTTGCCATTGTCGTTGCTGGAACAGCCATTATAAAGATCTTTTAGATAAAAATTAAAACTTAGCGTGCCTGTACGTTAATATATAGGTTTTTATTGAGAGATGAAAATAAAGTCATAGAATACACAAGGATCATTTTAGAATTGTATGTTTATCTGTTCGTTTGTGCACGCATCACGTAAAAATTACTGAACCAATTCTGATGAAGCTTTCATAAAAACATATGGCTTAATTCGGAGTAACATTTAGTCCTTATTTCATCGCAATCGACTTTTTCAAACAAAAGTTATGCAATTTTTAATTTTCTTCAACTCACATTATGCTCGAAAGAATTCAGATTGCGGTTAGTCAGGACTACATTTGGAGCGTGGCTAAGAGGTAAAGTGTGGAGGGGACCATGGAAGTGTATGGGAAAGGGAAGGGAGAAGGATAGGGGTAAAAGGAGGGGGAACAGTTCTGTAGTCCACGCGAGCGGAGCCGCTGGCACAGCTAGTCCTTAATGTAAAAGCGCCAGAACACTGTCAGCAAGCTGTGGAGTTTTGGTATTAAAACTTATATACGTGAGATTTATTTATTTTTTATTCTGATTGACTAAAATTTGAATGAATGAATTGTTTTAGTCTGCTATATGAGCTAATAACTTGAAGGTGAGAATAGTAACAGATTATATTTAAGTCTCCCATTCACCTTATCCATAGTAGGTCATAATTATCTTCGACGCACTAATCAATAATGAAATATTTATTTCGGGTCTTTGTATAATTTACAGTGTTGCTATACTTGTTTTTATCTATTTCTAGCAATATTCATCCGGACTAGTCTCGGCAAGACATTGGCTATGTATAAATCATATACATACTCGAAGCACAGTGTTTCCAAGACGGGGTTACGTTTTCAGTGTTCCGGTCTAATGACAAAGAAATGCAAAGCTACGCTGATCCTCAATGAAGATGGTCTGGTTATAAAAGTGAACAATAAACACACGCATGCGCCTCCTCGATATTTTTGCAGTAAAGGGGTTTATATTAAAATATAAATAATTGCACAGTATTCTCATTATATTATTATTATTATTGTCTTTGCTGAAACAGCCATCATACCCTAATATTATTTATCCTTAATATTCATCATTCGCCTGAAAGAGTCCAATGTTGGACATAAGCCTCTCCCAAGGTGCGCCACTGAACCCGATCTTCGGTTCTTCTCATCCAGTCACTGCCAGTAATACCCTTAATATTATATATATAAAAAAATTGGCACCAGAAACACTGTCAGCGTGCTTGAGATTTTGTTATTGTCTATCAATCTATAGGATCATTTATTCAGACAACAGTCCATAAAAATGTTAGTTACAATTAAACTAAGACTATGTTGGTAAATATTGCACTACTTACTTATCCATTGATAAACCGGCTCGTAGCCCGAACTGTACATCACAGCTACTGAGGCGCCGCTCAAGCAAACCATCAAGCACTTTAGTGACATTAGATTTGTCCGCTACGTCACCCGTTAATAAAACTTACGTAAAATTAAAAAAAATACGTATAACTCTGAATTTCTTGTTAGACTCGTGAATTGTATTAGTCGGCTCGTATTACGCAGAATGTGAAAACTGTTACAGATTTTAACCAAGTCTCCCGTATCCATATTTAACAGGTCATAATTATCTTCGACGCACAAATCAATATTGAATTATTTATTTTGTGTGTTTTGTATAATTTACAGTGTTGCTATAATTGTTTTCGTCTCTTTCTAGCTATATTCATCCGGACTAGTCTCGGCAAGACATTGGCTATGTATAAATCATATACATACTCGAAGCACAGTGTTTCCAAGACGGGGTTACGTTATCATTGTTCTGGTCTACATAGAAAGAAATGTAAAGCTACGGTGATACTCAATGAAGATGGTCTGGTTATAAAAGTGAACAATACGCACACGCATGCGCCTCCTCGATATTTTTGCAATAAAGGGGTTTATTTTAAACTGTAGGAAAATATTTACGTATTGTAAGTGGATTTATATCAAGGAAAATATAAACAAAGTCCTGCACGCGAATTAATCTTTCATTTTAACCGCCGTTTCAACCGCCATCATTATTATCCATCAGGTCATAGTTTCAGTTGTACATAGGGTTCCCCCGGATTTGTCCTAGTTTACGGGGCGTCCGGGGAGCTTCCGGGCGGGGTTTCATTTGTAATCCGGGTTTCAAAGTTTTCAAGTCAGCGCTCACCACGAAGATTCTGTTTTGTTTCTTTGAAATACATATTTAGTCTACACTTGTATGAAAATAGATAAACAGTTGATTAACTATTATTAATTTTACTAACTTACAAAAAAAACCTGTCCGGGTTGTAAGCTCCAAAATCCAAGGTTTTCATGTTTCTTGTTTTGGTTGGCAGATTTTAGAGATTATCAGGTTATTTTTGTCTCCACTGTAGGAGTACAACCCTCTCTCATTTGCCGGAGACAGACGGAGGATTTGGCCTACACTCCCCGCGCTGGCCAGACGGGTTGGCGAGGCATGATTGATGTTTTATATAGTATTATAAGAATATATTTAATTAAATATATTTTATTTTTCTTCAACTTTTGGGGATTATCGTAATGACAGCGATTGAAACGCTCGAATATTCGCCCTAAAATTTTATTAAAACATCGACAACTCCGACTTGTCATTCGACATAGGCCTTTTGCAAATGTTTCCACAAATTGCGGTCTTTTGCCTTTTGTGTCCACAGCCCACCACAGGTATTTTCTAAGCCATATGCCCATCTAAGGTATGGTCTTCCTCGTTTTCTTTTACCATCTCTCGGGTACCACTCCAGAATGTCCTGTGTCCATTTGCATAATCAATACATAATTATATTAAATAACTTTATGGTTCCCGGCTTAGAATACGGCCACTGATGCTCCCGTGGGTATCGTCAAGGCGACTTAGGGATTGCACCAGGAACGGGCAGCAGCGTTCTCCTGTGTATATGAAAAGCATTACTGCAATCACCAATCCCCCTGCCAAGCGTGGTGATTTTGACAGATCCCCAATGAACATCCCACCAAAAGTGTCACTAATGGGGAGGCTTTTGTCCAGCAGTGGACGTCTTTCGACTGACTATGAACACATAATTGCTACTTTCTCGATGTTACTGTACTTGTTTTCATCTCTTTCTAGCTAAATTCATACGCACCAATCGCGGCAAGACATTGGTTATGTACGAGTCATATACGTACTCGAAGCATAGTGTTAAGAAGACTGGGGTACGTTTTCAGTGTTCCGGCCTAACGTCTAACAGATGCAATGCTGCATTGATTATCAGCGAGGACGGCCTGATTTTAAAACATAACAACGTTCACAATCATAAGCCTCCGCGATTTTATTGCAATAATGGAATTTATTATAAAATCTAATTGTGTTTAAATCCTGGTCGTGGGCATGTCTCATAAAACCAGAACTCTTGTATCTATTTTATTTACAGTAGTTCATCTCCTACCCTTTTATCAGTGGTATCTTTCATACTAAATATATATATGAAAAATACTACTTTCTTCTACTAAGGATAAAATCTGTAGTCCCTTTATAGTATCATTACGCCCATATTGAACTTGGTTCAACCTAAAACGTCATTATAAAAATGGGCCAAAATTATTACTATCCAAAGCAAAAGTCCAAATTAAATTAGGTCCATAATTATTTTATATCTGATATGAATGTTGTCCAATGTGAATTTAGTTCAAATTGCACTGGGTTCGAAATTGTATACGTCCGATTTGAATGTTATTTGTACCAGAACCAAAATGTACCAGTACATTCTGGGTGTACGTTTTCCGATTGGACGTATTTTCTATTTGACGTTTTTAAACTGAACATTTAGACGTAAATATTTGCTATTGTACGTACTTCAAATTTATTTCCTATTAATTATTAATTAATTTTTTTCTTTTTGACGTATTTTTCAATATTGACGGTTTTCAATTTGGACGTAATGCTAATGGCTATAAAGGCAATAATAAATTCTTTAATAACTTTTATTATAAATGTGAAAATGTGTATTTGTTTTTTGTTCGTCTTTGACGCCTCTACAGCTATACAGTTAGGCTACCCAGAACAACAGTTCTCGCGGAACACTTAAAGCAAGTAGAATATAATTGAGTGGTGTGCTCTCTCCTACTTCCAATAATAGGAGTAGGTGGTAAATTGTTACACAAGTATTGCCAATGCATCTGCGACACAACCACTCGCCGCGGCTACACAGCGCAGAGTGCGGGGAGCGGGTGGTTCGATATATTTATTCAATTCATCACACGTAGCATACCAAAAAGAAAAGTGTATCAAAATTAAATTGTTTGTTTAAGGTCTATTTAGATAAAAACTAAAAGAAAACTATGTTTATATAAACCTTACTTTTATCCTTATAGTGAAGCTGTGATGTCCGTCTGTCTGCCTGTACATATCTCGTCCAAATTTGAAACATACACGTACAACATAACATGTTGCCCGGAAATGTTGGGAAAATCAGTAAAAAAATTTTTTTTAGAAGATATCAAAGAAAACCAAAACCAGTTCTTGTATCAATTGTGTACGACATATACATTGCTGACTTTATGCCGTAAAACTGCTATATAACAATAATATAAAATTATAAATTTATTGTAAATCTAAATCTTGATTAGATGTCGTAATGGCCGATGTTGAAATTGAAACTGATTGAAAGCTAGCCCTTTGAAAGCCAAAAGCCGCCAGGTCATTTCAATTTAGTTCATTATTTT
This sequence comes from Esperia sulphurella, assembly GCA_947086405.1. Lineage (NCBI taxonomy): Eukaryota > Metazoa > Arthropoda > Insecta > Lepidoptera > Oecophoridae > Esperia > Esperia sulphurella. Next base: position 3,647,049 of record OX352261.1, read on the forward strand.
ACCACTGCAGCGCTAGCTGAGCAGTCTGTAACAAAAAATATAGACTAAAATCGCACATATTTGTTATATTTTATATATAACAAAATTAACAAAAAAGTTAGCAAAGTGTATTGTACTTTATATAGGTATATCAAAAAAGTTAGCAAATAGTACGTCGTACATAAGCGTAATATTGTATAATTTTTAAACGAATTTAAAATTTTGTTTTCAGTTTCGTTCATTTCAACAAGTACTGGAAGAGAATTGGTAATGTTCAACGACTTCACGTACTGCAAACATTACATGTTGAAATCAGGACATATGAGGTGGCAATGCTCACATAACGGGGGGAAACTAAGATGCAACGCCTACGTCATTGTTACAGTATATAATGGTACTGTCGTGAAATATAATGAGAAACATACACACCCACCTTCCAAATACTATCGCACAGATTCGGGGATTTACGTACGATATTGATATTACTACATCTTATAATGCTGTGGCGATGCTTAAGTACTGTCGGGAGACGAAGATGCAATGCTGGAGGTTGCGGGTTCGAATCACGCTAGGGGCAAATGTTCCTATGATGAATATGAATGTTTGTACCCAAGTCTTGGATGTTTATATATTTATTTAAGTATGTGTATCCGTTATCTAGTAACCATACCAAAGGCTCTGCCTAGTTTGGAACTGGATAATTGGTGTGAATGTCTGAGATATTTATATTTAATGCTTATCTGATTACTGTTCGGTACAATCTAGAAACATAATGAGAAACATAGAAACATATCACTTACCTGTCAAACATTATCGCAAGAGTGCGGGTGATGTTGAAACTACAACGTTAACAGAAAGCCTTCGATCACTTCTAATTGTTGAAATTTATTCAGATATTATGCAATAAAACTTTTGTTATGTACCACATTTATTTTTTCCTTGAACTGGTTTCACTTAAACTTCAGTTTCATCAAGCACGGCCAACAAAAACAAAAAAATATTTTTGTACTTCAGTTTTGTATGTACGTTCCTATAAATAATGGAGGGAATTTATAATGTTCAACAATTGGGTGAGGGCGCTGCTCAACAGGCTCACAGCCGGGAGCTGAAGATGCAATTGGATGGTGATGAAACGGAATGAGCAACATACACACCCTGTCAAATATTAACCTACAAGAACAATAAAGGGAACTACGTACGATGTTGTACGTTACTGTTAGCTTATGTGCGTATGTGGTTTGGATGTTGAAATAAAGCTTCCTATCTCGTATCATTTTATTCTCGAGCTCTCTAAATAATATAAGTCGAGCGATAAACGATGTACTTACGATTTGACGACCTCCGTGGCGGAACGGGGTAGCTCTCGGACTGCCACGCTGGAGTTTGCGGGTTCGAATCCCGCTAGGGGCAAATGTTCGTATGATGAATATGAATGTTTGTACCCCAGTCTTGGATGTTTATATATTTATTTAAGTATGTGTATCCGACGGTATCGTTAAATATATATATATAAAATATATATTTAACGATACCGTCCGTTCCGTTTTGTTATTATTTTTCTCATTACCTTCCAATTTTTTTTATTCCTGATCGGTTTACGCTTGACCTCAATCACACCTGATAGTAAGTGACGATGAGGCCTAAGGTGGAGCGAGTTTACCCAGAAGATGCCTCTTCACTATTTCCAGTAGAGTCGACGAATTTATGCATTAATTTCTAGCAAACCTTAAACAAAAACTTTGAATGTGATATTAAAAAAGCTTAAATATACTTTATAATATACTTATAAGGCATTAATAAAAAAATTACAGATGTAACGACTACCATGCGAAAAGCGAAAAAGAAGTTAACTCATGATGAGAAGCTAGCTAAAAACAGAATACGCAAGAGAATTAAATATGCGGAAATTAGAAACAATCCTGATCTCTATGCATTTCAAAAAGAAAAAGAAAGAAGTAGATATCTGCTTAGGAAAGAGCAGCACAAGATACGTAATATTGCAAGTATGACATCAAGGGCACAACGAGAACAACGAAAGAGGTGGCGAAAGAATTCTAACAAATATCAAAGAAAAGTAAAGGAACAAAAGAAAATCTAGAAGTTATTGATAGAAAATTCACCGCCTATAAGCGATGACGACAATGTAGGAGTCCAAGATCCATTGGCTGTAGAAAATTATTATAGGAATGATCGAAGAGATGCAGTAGTTCGACGCCAGCATGTTCAGATTAGTAATATAGTGAGAAAAATGCATTACAGACACGCGAAAGAAATTAATAGATTGAAAGCAGAAATCAAACAATTACAGAAAGAGAAAACTTCGTTACTAAAGATACTCTTTATTTTCCTTCGTAAATTTGCTTCAATTCAAACTTTTGTAAAGAAAGTTTGAATTAGAAGTCAGGATAAAAGAAAGGATAATGAAATAGTAAACAACAGTAAGAAGCGATAAAGTTAAATAGAAGTTAATTTTCAGCTAATGCATGCAGAAACAGTAATCAAGATAGGCAAAAACTGACGTTATAGCTTGATAAGTAGAATTTATGTTAATACTTATGTGAATATGTTCAATCAATCAGAAGTTAATATTTAATTGGTTTCTACTTAGAAATGAATATTGTCGTTATTTTTGACCTTATTTTTGATAGTTTTTAATATACTAGGGGCGTTCAAAATATTCTCGGTATTCGAATGAAGACAAACAAGTACGAAAAGTTTGATATTTTTGTTTTTTAATATACTCCCCCCCTATGTTAATACACTTAAAAGATCGATCAATTATTTTTTTTAATCCCTCATAATAATATTTTTTATCCTTGGTGTAAAAATGCTCGTCCACTGCCGCCTTCAACGCTTCATCGTCAGAAAATCGATTTCCACGCAGATCTTTTTTGAGATTGGGGAACAAAAAGAAGTCGCTGGGGGCTAAGTCCGGACTATACGGTGGATGAGTTATAGTTCCAAACCCACATTCAGCAATAGCTGCCTTGGCAATATGAGCAGTATGGACAGGGGCGTTGTCATGCAGAAGCAGAACACCTTTGGTTAACTTTCCTCGCCTCTTTTCTTTGATTGCATCCCTTAATTGACGTAGAATGTTTGCGTAGTACTGTCCTGTGATATTTACACCTTTTTCTTTATAATCGATTAACAATACTCCTTCACAATCCCAAAATATTGTTGCCATAACCTTGCCAGCGGAAGGGACGACCTTGAACTTCTTGGGATGAGCTGAACCCTTAAGGTGCCACTGCATGGACTCCTGTTTACTCTCTGGGTCATAATGATGAACCCAGGTTTCATCTCCAGTAACTATCTTTTGCAGCACCTCATCAGGATTTTCGCCACACAGGTCAATAAAATCGGAACAACAAGCTGCACGCATATCTTTTTGAAGCCGAGTCGGTATTCGCGGAACCCATCTTGCACTCACTTTTGACATATTAAGATGGTCATGGATAATATCATGTACGGTACCAATAGAAAGATTGGTTACTTGAGCTATTGATTTTATCTTCACTCGACCATCTTCCAATATATAATTCCATCTTCAAATATTTAATATCTGTTGGCTAGCCAGAATAATGACTACATCTTATAAATATGAAATGTACCTTAGTTGTATGCAAATGCTATAATCTTTAAAAGTAGATAACCTATTGTTGCGAACTCGTCTTCTACAGATAAACCTCAATTTTGGTTTTGTTAGAAGACTTAGAAATTTAAGATTATGTTATTGTTTTTTCTTAATCAATAAAAAAAAAAAAAAAAAAAAAAGGTTTTCCACCTGATCAATATTTTCTTGTGAAGTAGCTACTACAGGCCGGCCAGGTCTAGGGTCATCTTTAATACTCTCCCTGCCACGTTTGAATTCGCTTGACCACTTTGGAATGGTAGATAAAGAAGGAGCAGACTCACGGTAAACACAATCCATTTCCTCTTTTATGGTTTTTTGATTTTTACCCTGTTTTGTCAAGAATTTTATGACGGAACGATGTTCTAATTTCGTTAACATTGTTAATTCACTCATAGTGTTCATGTTTGTTCAGAAATTGCAGAAAAACAAAAGAACATCTCGGTTTGAATTATACTTTTTTGTTAGTCAACGAATGAACCTTAGCAGCCAGTAACAAAACAAATTTAAAAAGAGGTTGTAAGATATCAATACCGAGAATATTTTGAACGCCCCTCGTAATGCTGGGTTCAAGAAGTAATCTGCATTACATATTTTATATTGAAGTGATTTGTTTTTAATAATAATTGTGTTGCATGTAAGATTTATATTACTCCGTATTAGAATTATTCTTATATATTTGTAGAAATCATGAAGATCATTTGAATTTGTTGATTTTGCCCTTTGTATATATAAAAAAAAAACTGAAATATACATAATTTTCCCATCATTAACGAGCAATTCGACATATTAAGTTCCAAATTTATGATCAATCGGTCTAGTCGTTTCTGAGTTATCCTTCGGATAGGCAGACTTACAGATTCGCTATAAAGGCATATTTAAAGTACAACTAAAGATCAAAATGATTAATTTATTTACTTCTTGCTTTCAGCTACGGCCATTTTAACAGCTAACAATAAGACTTTGCTTATGTTCAACAAGTTTACCTACTGCAGGCATTACATGTTGAATACTGGTATGCGTTGGCAATGCTCAGTTAATAGCAAAACTAACCGATGTCTTGCTTACCTGATCGTTACTGAAGATGGGACGGTCAGGAAACGTCAAGAGAACCACACTCACCCACCTGCTAACTTCTGTATTACAAGGGCGGGAACTTACGTAAAAGTTACATAAATGAAATGTATTTAATGAAATAAATGAATTGATTTAATCCCTATTTGAATTCCACCATACAAGGCTTAGGCAACGGAACAAAGGCGGTAGAATTCTGCAAAGGCCAACACGTCTGCCCTTCTCCGCTATTATAACAATTTCTCCCGCACCATTTAATTAAACGGTGCACGTTACTATAGCAGGCAGAATATGATGATTATTCAAATCAACGCAATAACTACATACATACATAATGCTCACGCCTTGGTCCCAGAGAGGTGGGCAGAGGCGATGGATCGCCACTTTGCGCGATCCTGACACACCTCACTCACATTCAACCTTTTCATACACCTCCTTTTATTCTTCTCACTGCGGGCCTTTTTGTGGACGTTACTAATTTGATCCTTGAACGTCCAATAACTAGGTAGTTGAATTAACGGATCGATTGATTTGGTAGAAAATTTGGATCAACAACTTTGTGTAACTTGTAGAAATTGGCATTTGATGCAAATACTCAATTCAGGCATTACATTATGTTTGATGTACTACTTGTGTTGCGTGAAGTTTGTTGCGCCGTTTCTTCTTCACAGCGCTAACACCTAGGAAGCGGTAGTCGATAAAAAAATTACGTGTATAAATGTACCATGTGTACTCATATGCAATAAATGATTTTGACTTTGACTTTGACTTACTACTGGTCCGACGTCTGTCCACGGCGTTTAACATAAAATTGCATTATTTTTCAGCTACTTTTATTGCGTCAGAGTTTGGAAGATCACTAGTAGTGTTCAACGACTATACTTACTGCAAACAATGTGAGCTGAGAACGGGTGTACGGTGGCAGTGTTCAGTCGCCAACTCGGCCAAGAGATGCAAGGCTTATCTGGTCCTGTCTCAACACAATACGGTTATTAAAAGTAATGAGAATCATACACACGCACCAAGTCGCCTTATTTTAACAACCAAGGGCACGTACATAAGAGTTAGGACAAGGGAGACCCGCGTTGACAAATGAGAACACGTCGTTTAACACGTTCCCTGAGGCTACAATTCTATTTAGGTACAAATCTGGTGAGCGGTTGTCCTCTGTGCTTCTCAGACGCCGCGCAGTTTGGTATAGTTAAAGGTCATTTTGCGAAAATCATAGATTTTTATATTATTATAGACCTAAATGTATTGACATAACCTGCACTGTATAAACCCTTCATCGCTTGTACTAGATTCAGTAATTTCTGAGATATAAAGGTATTTTAAATCGATGGGCGATAAATTGCCCGCACCCGGTCAAGCAACTAGTGATGAGAAATATTTAGGAATAAAAGCGAAGAAGAATAGTCATAGCTTAGTTTTGTGTATGATATAATATTAAGATTATATAAACCTATTACTGTTACTTAGCGTGTCGGTTGTAAGAAGACACAACTTTTACGAATATAAAAGATTTTGCCCGACACTGAAGTATCAGATAGGCGAAGTCCCGTGACGTGTTCAAGAGGCAATTAAGGAGCGCCTTTTGAACTTTTGATCATATTGGCCTTTGCTCTACATTTTTGCTTCTTAGGTATTTTATTTTATAATTATATTGTTGTATATTCTTATTTATTTATATTTCCAAAATGTATGTATTGTATGTATATGTAATGTATAAAAACTTAATGTTTATTAGTTATTTGATATTTTATTTTATCTATTATAGTCATATAAGTACCATTTAAATTTATCATTAAAATGTCCTAGTCAGCGCAACCTACCTTTTTCTCTGGCATAATATTTTATACCCAAAGGTAGAAAAAAATCACTTAAAGCGATAAGAGCGCCTAAATTGTACTATTTTCAACTTTAAAACCGTGTGTATGTATTTGTTTGTGCAATAAAGTGTATTGTATTGTAATTCTCCAACACTGTACTCTTTTAAAAGTGAAACAAAGTATGAAATTCTTAAAAAATTGTTTTAATCGTAGTAAGCAACTGCCCGCGAATTTTTCCGCGTAGCCTAAGTACTAAGGAGATTAAGGCAGATAATAGTAACGATCTCATTGAGATGCACTAACTTTCTAGATGCTATAAATTACACTATGAAAATTCTTGCATATAAATTCATTAGCTAAATGTTAAATCTTGTCACAAACGATTGGATACTTTGGGGAGTCTAGAAAGAGGGTAAAAAGGTTTTATATCAAAAATTATGGCAAAATAAATTCAGGAAAGCTTAAAGACTGTTCGACTGCTGGCGCCATCTCGTGTTACTCAAACCGTATGAGACCATCTTAAATAGTAGATTGTATCATAAGGGAGCAAAATAATATGTTTACGGCGAGGGCGCTTTTTTGAATCCCGAGCGTAGCGAGCGATTCTTTAGTAGAATCCTGAACGTAGCGAGGTATTCAAAGTACGTCGCCCGAGTCAAAAATATATTTTGCGCCCGAGTGATACACTCTACTTTTCATCACCCTATATGAGAAAATAAATTTCTAACAATCCGTGAAAATTGACGAAAACGCGGGCTGTAGATCGCGCGTTTTTTTTTATTCAACCGGCAGCGTGAATACGGGCCGTCGTACCAGCCAGTCTTTATTCAAACAATATTTGCGTTCGATTTCTTTGGCGCTGAACACTAAGATTTAACAAACGAATAAAAGAACACTTATAAAGAGGATTAAAAACTCATTACTGCCCGCTAAACGTTTCTTATAGAAAACACCACATTTGGGTGCACTTAACGGCGAACCAAGTCGTCCTTTTCAAATAGATGAGATGAAAAGTAACTTTTTCAAATGTCAACTTACTAAGCCAGTGGTGTCAACAGAGAGGCAACTTTTTAATTTTAAGTTATACCTGCGCGACCTCACAACTAATTTTAATTAGACAATAGAGAAAAATCCTTTTAATTTTTTTATGTTAATAACATGATTTCTGGAATACTGAGATGGACCGACTAATTGAAGAAGGTAGCCGAAAGCGCCTGGTTGCCGAGGGCGGAGGACAGTGGTGACGTTAATTGAAGAAGACCTATTATTATTTATTTACTTCAGATATATATCCATAGTGATAGAATAGAATAGATGTTTTAACATGTCTAAATAAGTTGGTTCGGCTTCAGCCGAAACTGAGACCCGAGGCTGAAAGTTTTGGTTTCGGCTGCTTATCCTGTTTCGGCCGGACAGTAGAACTTAATGAATAACAGCTATATTGCTGTTGCTACATGTACCTGCTATTTATTTTACAGTTCACTACCTCCGTACACTCCGTAACAACGTATGCGTTGTTTACAACAACACTAAGTTCCTGAAACACAAGGTTTTGAAGTCAGGTATACGATGGGTGTGCTGCAAGCAAAAGTCAGCTGCATGTAAAGCGTATTTAGTGATCGACTCGGATCGGCAACTATTGAAAGCGAATGATAATCATACACACGAATGTCATACTGTTCAGTATTATATCGATTCAAAGGAGGTTTCTTGGCGATATTAAATACTAGCTGTTGCCCGCGACTTGGTTCTCGTGGACAACTTAACATCACAAATTATTATGTATTTCCCGTATGAATGAGATCTTTTTTGGTATGAAAACTATCCTATGTCCTGTTCCAGGACCTAACCTATATGTGTGCCAAGTTTCATCCAAAGTCAAAGTCAAGTTGTAGTGTGATTGAGTAACAAACATCCAAACTTTCACATTTATAATATTAGTGGTATTGACACACACCAGCAGACGAGGTTCTGGAGCGAATACCGCAGATCGGCAGGCGCAGAAGAAGGTGGCCGGAAGCGGCTGGATGCGAAGGACCGGGTGTGGTGGCGTTCATTGGCGAAGGCCTATGTCCAGCGTGGACGGCTAAGGGCTGACATGATACACCATTAACACTGCCGTGTGGTTCCCGACTTAGAATAGGGCCACCCCCAGTCTTCCCGTGTGTCGTCAAGGCGACTAAAGGATTGCACCAGTGACGGGCAGCAGCGTTCACCTGTATATATTCAGATCATTACTGCGATCACCAATCCCTCTGCCAAGCGTGGTGATTATGGCTAATCCCCTAATGGACCGCCCACCAAAAGTGCGAGTGCAACTCGCGCCGCCGAGTGTTCCGTATATAAATTGTATTTTTTTTTTATAAATATTATATACTATCTGTTGCCCGCGACTTCGTCCTCGTGGATAACTTAATATCAATGAAATATTATGTATTTCCCGTAGGATTGGGATGTTTTTCGGGATAAAAACTATTCTATGTCCTATTCCAGGACCTAACCTATATGTGTGCCTAGTTTCGTCACGTTCCGTCCAGTGGTTGAAGCGTGATTGAGTAACAAACATCCAAGTATCCAAACTTTCGCATTTATAATATTAGTAGGATTATAATAGGATTTTCCCCTGTGTTACAGGAATTAAACAAGGATAGAACAATTCATAAATATGGCATCCAGACAGCGGACAACTTGTACAAATTGCACAAAGTTATCTGTTCCCGGTGGGAATCGAACCCACGACCGACTAAATGTTACTCTGAGTTAAGCCCTATGTTTCTGTGATATGTTCATCAGAATCGGTTCAGTAGTTTTACGTGATGCGTGCACAAAGTAACAGACAAACAGACAAAAATTTTCTTTCGTGTTCTGTTCTGTTCCTTCATCCCCAAATACTTATTGTTTTTGCAAATATTGTCAATGTACAGATATGCGGAATTTACGTTTTTATTTATTAGACATGGCTGCGTTAGCGTTATTTTTTTTACTATAATGGTAAATGTACTGATACAATAAAAGCTGTTTAATTTTTTTTAAAGGTTTCATGCGTATGTTATTTAATAGTGTAGGCTTGAAACAAATAATATTTAAATTGTAAAATAAATTATATATAAATAAAGTAAAGGCAAGTAAGGTTTGAAAAGGTATATATTATGTTTTATTTCAAATTTAACACGATATTGGGCCCGATTCTGAAGGCACACATTTAAAATTTGACAGTGCTAAAATTGGTTTCGTCTTTATCTTCATAATACTGTGTGACAAGGATAGCAACAGTTTTAGTGCTGTCAAATTTTAACGTTGTGCCTTCAGAATCGAGCCCATTTTACACATAATTTAATTTTAGACATGAATTTGACTATGGTGTAAGCTCTAATAGTTCCTACATATGTAATCTACTGCATTATGAAACTAAAAGCAAAAAACAAATTAAATTTAACAAAAACAAACAAAAAATTAGAAAAGAAAGTGTAAAAACCATGAAAACACTCAAATTTTCATTGTTAATCATCATCTACTTGTAAATTTGTTTTTATTTTTCTTTAGTTTTTCATTAGTCGAAGTGAAAAGTGGAGTGTTTAACTCCAGATTAAAACGCCATATCACACTCGAATTATAGCCGCCCTCGTTTGATGTGGCTCGTTTTAGTCTCTAGTTGAACAATGTAATGTATTTAAAAATCGAAGTTTACTTTTGTTGTGTATTTGATATTTATTTTCAGTTTTATGAAAGACTCTATTGAATAAAATCAATTTCACTGACATGAAAATAAAACAAAATCAGCAAAGTGGACTTAGTCATAGCGTGCTGGCTTCGTCAATTAATTTTTAAAATCGTGTCTTAAAAATACATATTTTTTCCCAAAAATTACGTAATTTGTCCATCATTTCCAGGCAATTTTACATGTATATTTCGCTAAGTCGGTTCCATAGTTTTAGGATTTTCCTCGGGACAGAAAATCTAACGGAGAAAGTTTCGCTATGAAGGTACTTATTCGTTTTGATGGAACCTATTAAATAACCAGTAAAAAGTAGACTTTAAAATACAGACTAATAAATAAATATATATTTTACAGCTACATACATCTTCACTCGAAGCGGCAAAGTCTTGATATTATTCAACAGCTACACATACAGCCAGCACCAGCTCGCGAAGGTGGGAATACGGTGGAAATGTACGAAACGCTCCTCCAGAAAATGCAATGCTTACCTGGTGGTTTCTGAAGCTGGGTCAATTTTGAAGAGAAAAGAGACGCACACGCACGATCCGACTCCAACACCACATTGTCGCCTTAAAGACGACAGTCCTGTCCCATGAAGAAAAAGATTTTCCTTAGTGATGAAATAATCAAGTTGAATTTCGTAAGATGATTATTAATTTGTATTGTGATGAACAATACAATTTCTTGTGCTAATATTAAATATACATTTCTAATATTATTTTTCTTTAATACGGATTTTCGCGTCCAGTCACGGCCGATAAGAGTTGCTCGTTGAACCTCCGCTTTACTTTTCGTCGAAGTTGATTTTTGGTCATAGTTTCGGTTTTTAGTTAAGAAATATGTACTGTCACTTTTTATGTAAGGCCTCTCGTAGTTTACTTTAATACGCGCTCCACCTTAGGCCTCATCGTCTCTTACTATCAGGTGTGATTGAGGTCAAATCCATCAGGAATAAACAAAAATATATATAAACCTTGTAAGTATAGGTTTATGCTAGAAATTTTACAACACATAAATACTCTTTATTGCACATAAAAGCACACAAATAGAAATATACAATGTTACAGTACCTACGCTGTATAAACTAGGCGGCCTTATCGCTATAAGCAATTTCCTCTAGACAACCTTGTAAACCTTTAATATAGTAATTTTGTTGTGTAATAATCAATAAAAAAAAACATAAGCGAATTATCGGTAATCGATGACTCCGTTTTTTTAAGAGTATTCGAAATAAAATGAAACTAGTTTTAAAATAAATTTTAAAACTAGTGCAGTAATAAACTGTTGTCCTTCGGATAGCTGTAATGTTATTGAGTAAATGCTTGGCATTACATGTTTAAGTTTTAAAAAAATGGTAAGAAGGAGAAAGCTTACGTCAGAAGAAAGAGCTGCGATAAATGCGGCATCGGGAAAACTGAAAAACAGCTTTGTATCAGCTGGAAAAAGAAAAATAACGCTATTTGAGGCGCAAAGAACATAAAAAGCTTATCTCCAGAAAATAAATGACACTGTTACAACAAAGAATACAAAGAAAGCACTGGAGGGTAGAGAGGGAAACAATAAGACTAATCAGGGAAAAGAAAACCTTTATCAGAAAAAACACAGGAATAGATGTTTTTTTTAATCATTAAAATCTCATACCATTTAAAAGTATACGAAGCTAAATATGTATCTTTGGATTACTCAACTATACATGTTGAAAAATGGCAACATGACGAAAAGTCACCTCAAAAGAAACAACTATTCGAGTACAAGGATGCGAAAACCGATCCAGTATCTCAACAGGAGACAAAAGCTATTTTAGATGCACAGAACAGAAAAAGCTTATCTCCATAAAAGATTTAGACACCACAACAAAAAGAGGACAATGAAAACTAAAGAAGGTTAATAAAACAACAATAGTTGCTGAGAAAGAAATAAAATATCGATCAGAGCACTGATATGAAACCTTGATATGAAACCTTTTCGGTAAATGAAAAGATGCTCTTATTTGTTTCTACAATAATAAAGAGATAGAAAATAAAGTTGAATAAATGAAAAACAGAATACAGATTACTTAATTAATAGTTGTTACCCTAACTTTACTTCAGTTATAAAATATAAATATGCGAAAAGAGATTAAAGTCATGGTTCTCGTCATCTCTAAATTATTTTTTCTAAATATACGTCTTAACATAATACTAGATGAACAGAAAATGTGGATCGCCTCTAGATTTTTATTATAGTGGCTGCAAATCCTATGAAGAGGGCTCGTTTTCCGGCATTAGTAGTAGTAGTAGTAGATGTCGTCGAAGAGAAGAAAGAGGTAGACCAAATAATATATTCAACGCCCTGAGGCAAAAAGTTGATCTGGAAGAGAAGCTCAGGACAATTATAGTTATTTTTACTTGCCTATGTGCGTCTTGAAGACATTATTTTAAATATATTTGGATAGCAGGTGAGTGTAAGATGGTGTTTACCGGTTTTCTGTAATGTAATACGCGTAGAAACTTTTTCCGGATACTCTCTATTCGACTTATATAAATCGCTTTATAAAGATTCCACACTGTAAGTAAAGAAGCTCCAGTATTACCGTCTGCGTATCGCTAAGCTACAGACCTGCCACAGCGATTTGATTCTACTAAATTATTGTTTTGATTTTCAGTTATATTCTTCGACAGCGGCAAAAGCAAAACACGGGTGATGTACAAAAACTACACGTACTTCAAACATTACACCCTGAAGCAAGGCGCACGTTGGCAATGCACACAACATTATTCCCAGAGTTGCAATGCTTATCTGGTGCTGAGCGAATCCGGGAATATTTTGAAACATAACGAGACCCACTCGCACCATCCTGCGAAATTTGTGCGCACTAAGGCCGGGCATTTTCTTCGTATTTAATTGTCTGGTTTCTGTGTATATGGAAAATAACCGTTACGGGCTGCGAGAGATTTAAATTTAAATATTTATTGCAGATTCCATAGATCCGAGACAAAACATATTTTTCAGCGTATCAGCGTAATAATATAATGCAGTATAAATGGTATGATATTTTTATGAAATACCCCAAAGATGAATATATTTTTATAGTATACATTTGTATAATTCTAAATTGGGATTTTCTCCTGTATTCGAATTAGATAATGCTGTTAGATGATTTTTATAGATTTTCTTTATTTTTGATAATTTTATTTATAATCATATTTACGTGTTACTTTCGTTTTAAAAAATAAATATCTTAAACAGAATATGCATTGTACCGAATATGAATACCCCTTTCTTGTGTTATGTATGTCTCCTACCATTTTTCTAGTCTTTTTTATTCAGCTCAGCAATATTCCAATGGCTCCCAAATTAATTTTCTTTTCCTACCTAATCTTTCGTTCTATAGTCATACCACTCACTATACTTATTTATTTTATATTAAGAGCTTACTAAGATTATATCATTAGTAGAGAGACAGTTGATTTTGACATACTCGACTAAGGATAATAATATAAGTTAGTTACCTATATCTTACATTTTAAACTTTTAAGTACTCTTATAAATCAAAGTCTGAAATTTCCAGTGCTCATGGTGAAAGGTCGGAATGGAAAAGATCTTCTGATGCTCAACGGATACACCTATTACCAGCACAAGCTGCTTCGTGATGGTTTCCGCTGGAGCTGCACGCAGATGGGTTCCAGGTCTTGCAGGGGCTTCCTGCACGTGACGAAGGATATGCTAGTGGTGAGGGCTCAAACGGAGCACACTCATCCGCCATCGACTTACTTTTTGGAGAGCACCAAACGGGAAGAAGTAAGTTTACTTTGTCGTCATCTTCTTGCGGTTTCTCTCCACTACAGAAGGTGGACGACACCTATTAAAAATTCTTATTTTAAGTTGGGCAGTAAGCGAAAGCATTTGTCCAGCAGTGGACGTTGATGGACTGTTGGTGACCCCGTAATGATTTTTACCTTGCAGTAGATACATTAAAGTGGGAAGTGAACATCAGTCATCAACATTTTGCACTTACCTATCAATATAATAAATTTATACCAACATTCTATCGCAATTTATTTTGATAATGAATGATTTTTTTTTGTTGACAGGCAAAGAAAAAATTATCGGAAAAGGATGTGCCGAGACCTGGCTTATGCTTAAAAATAGCCAACATTCAAGGGCGTGCTGGCTTTTAGAGATTTTACTTAAATGTAATATGTATCATGCCTTAATCATGTAGCTTTTAAACGAACAAACTAAATAGTATGTAATACATACAACGCAGTTCACTTGAAATTCAACTTGATTAGTCTAATGTGGTGTATCAGTCCTTTTTAAAAGAATTATTATAATAAGTTACAATGGAGTTACAAATTATATGTAGATTTAGGATGTAATAAACATCACTTAATGAGATTAGATGTAAACTAATTCAAGTTATATTTAATAACATTTTTTTTTTCAATTACTTATTTTATAATTATGAAAGGTAAAATAAGCGTGTAATATTTGTTTATAAATCAATTTTAAACATTGATTTACTGCAAACTATAGGGATGTAAACACAACAACAAGTGTTCTAGATGCTAAACGAAATGCAATTGTAGTTAAAAAAAAAGATTTAATAATATTAAAATAATAAAAACTTGCACGCTTGTTATCCTTTTGTCATATATTTTTTTGATATTTTATATTAATTTTGAATAAAGCAAATACTTATAGATTAATCACTTATTACATGTAACATTATTAATACAGTCCTTGTCTTTTTTTAGCGTTAATTTGATCAGAAAACTTTTTTTAATTTTGTGTCATATGCTTAAGATGTTTTCAAAAGCGACATTCATTAGGTTTTTCTTACTGATAGTGGTTCTATACTTGCAGTGGAGTTCTATCTCCGTCCCAACGGCCGAGTCAACCTTCGGCTTAACAACTTTACCTTCTACAAGCACATGAAGGCCAGGACCAACGCCCACCGTTGGAGTTGCACCGCTTACGGCTCCAAGTGGAAGTGCAAGGCCTACCTCATTATTACAGACAAACTTGAAGTCGTCAAAGCTAATATCACTCACAGCCACCCTCCTAGTATGAAGAATATTAAAACTGAGGAGGCAAAAGCAAAATCTGCGGCAAGAAATTTTAAAAAATTATCGAAAAATAGCGCTAGCAATGTTGGTGGGATGAGCCTCAGAACCATAGTAGATAATAATCAGTTCTTGTCACCTTATTACGAACATTATATGTCTCATTATAACGGTTTCAATAATACTTATTAGATTTCTTATGTTTAATACGTTTTACCGATATACTCTTTCCTTATTTTATTTTACTACTTTATAATTTGTGTGTTTATTGCTTTGCGATATTTTGTTTTCATGTTCCTTTGAAACATTATATGGAAATTAAATTTTAAAAGGTATTATGTAACCTTTATTTGATGTTTTAAAATCAGGAGAATGCATTTAGAAATCGATGCGTTTAGTCACTTGTATCATTGATTACAATATTCTTTTAAGCTTAATGTTGAGTGATATTTTTCAAATTTGATATAAGTTTATTCGATATTTTTATGCTTTTTTTTTGTTAATTTAGGAATAGTTAAGCCGTTCTTTAGTGTTTGAATGTAGGTATCTCATTTATTGGATCTCAATGAACAGTATTCAAAGACTGCCTTTTAATCGTCTGTATTTACTTATTTTAATATGTTTCTTAAGGTAAGTTATGTATGTTATGGTAAAAAGTTACTTGTTTAAACCCAAATTTCAATGTAATACAATTTGTTTGTATTTCATTTAATTGAAGCATAATAAATTTTTGAGTGGAATATTTTTCTTTTTTTTTCGGACGCGCAATACACTACTGTAAATTAAAATAAAATATGTAGGGTTTAAGTTTTTTATTCTATGTATAAACGAGTATTTCTGTTACTTTATGATGGCGATGTAATAAAATAAATACGCTCATGTAAATATGATACATGAGCGTTTTTATTTTATTTACGTAAACAGATAAAATTCTCAATAATAGAAATGGTCCAAAAACAGCTTCTGTTCCTCTGAGTTAAATGTGGACACGTTATTACCTATCCTTGATCGGAGTCCAGAGCGTGGTTACCATCGCCCTACTCTTATCGACTGCGACTCTTTGCCGATGGCGGGAGCGCTACGCCTGGGTTGTAATATATGCGAACCCCACCGGTGCGTGTGTGGGGATAGAAGTCAACGGACATCACGCCTTGAGTTCTCGCGGCATCACGCTCTAAAATCAGACGCTATATCGGGTGTGCTTGAGGCTCCGGGTCTCAGTCGCACCAACGGCAAAACGCCCGACGGATTCACTTTGGTGCCATGACGGAAAGGGAGTGCTTGCTATGGGATGATTCATGCATTAGCACTTTCTCGACCAGCCACCTCAATTGCACGACGAAATCAGCAGGTCTCAAATAAAGATGCAAACGCGGCCTTGGAGGAAAATTATTTGTTTCTTCCATTTGCCGTGGACACAAATGTAATTGCGCTCGGGGAGATTAGCCGTCGACTAAGGGACAAGGGCTTGGACTCCTGCTCCGGTTCGTTTCTGGTGCAGAGGTTGTTCGCAGTGATACTTTTGAATTTAACCTTTTGACCACCACAGTCATCCAGTCGTGCCAGCCAATGAAAAGGCTGACACGCCAACGTCATCAATACATACCAACATTCCAACCGAAATAATCTTTCTACTATGGTATTTAGACCTATTTATCTACTAGACGGTTTGTTCCGTGTCGTACAAAGCATTAGTCATTACTTTCGTAGTGTGACGGTCAAAAGGTTAAAATTAAATTGGTAGATTATTACACTTAAATCTAACATTAAATTAAATGGTACTTCTTCCATAGTTGAGTTCTACTCTCGCCCCAGCGGACGCATCAACCTACGTTTGAACAAATACAATTTCTACAAGCACCAAAAGGCAAAGGGCGGCGCGTATCGCTGGAGCTGCACCCGTTGTGGCCTGAAGTTTGGGAGGTGCAAAGCGTTTATGATCATGACCGATGATCTTAGAGTCATTAATTCTGACCTTAGTCACAACCATCCCCCACCTACGCCGCCGAGTATAAAGGAATCAAAATCACCTGTTAAAAATGAAAACACGCAGAAGAAAGAAAACCCCGATGATCAAGACGACGACGTACAGATAATTGAGGTTCCAATCCTGGAACAACTGGCTTTGGATATCAAAAATGAAATTGAAAAACATTTGGGTTGACCATTCAAGAAGGATTAGTACTTAATTAATAACATTACTCCATTAGGATTTTTTGTATATATTTTTTGCAATTTACAATTGTAGAAGGTAGACAAATTATTTTATCAAAAGAAAAGGTGTGAAGGAAAACTGAACTGATTGAAACTCATCAGTTCATTTAACCAAAAGAGAGAAAAAATACATAATCATCGATACCGATAGATAAAAAGCGAAAAAGAAAAACCGTAATGCAAAGGAAAGATAATGTATAAGTAATTAATTAATTAGTTGTCTAACCTTGTTAAGGCTAAAATAAGATTAGTAGTATTTTTTTTATCTACGATTATACATTTATATTGGGCCCTAATTTAAATCCACAAAGTTAAAATTTTAAAGTTCTAAAATTGTTTCTAATAAAATGTGAGAAACTATCACACAGTGTTAAGAAGATATAAATGTTAGTGCTGCCTGCCTACCCCTCTGGACCAAGGCGTGAGCATTATGTATGTATGAAATGTTAGTGCTGTCAATATTTTCATACTCGTGCCCATTACCCCATTTTTGTTATTGTTAATTTTTGAACCTATTTGCCACAGAAATCCTATCAAGATAGAGTGGTTATAGCCACTTGTTAACTTCAGTCTTCACAGTCTTCAGATAGTTTTTGCAATATATTGCAAATGGTTGGTCGTTTCGCACCTACTTGAGCTTAGAGCTTAGGGCCCTTGATGTCTCCCATTTCATGTCATCCAGTCTAGTCATTGTATGTACAGAGTACTTCATAATAAATAAATCGATTAAAAGTTTAAGTGGTAACACATGGTTATTATACACAAAATATACTTATAAATAAACGAAATATTTAAAGTGTTATTGACGTATACCGTTGTCCCTCTCTCGATTGCGCTCGGTGCAACAGCTAGCCCTACTGTTATTTACGCTCACACACAATCGTCTACGAACAGGCTGGTGCGCCTGTAATAGAAGTAGGTAGTTAAGTCTGTTCGCTTGTATGGAGTCTCGGGGTATAGCCTTAGGGAAAGTACCCAAACTACTTGACCCGTTTTTTACCCCTCTCCCCCCCTCGGTGACCACCCGTAGTATATGCCAAGCCCCCCCCCCCCCTTAGTTTTTTAAATATGGTTTTAAACCCATTTTTGCATAATTCGCGCCATATTTGAAAATAGCTCGAAAAAGCGCGACATTTCCCTAGGGGATATTGACTACGTGACGAAAACCTAACCCTGTGATCAAGCGTGTTATTTTGAAGATCCCCCTCCCCCCCTAAACGGGTCACGTAGATTGGGTACGTTCCCTTAACATGTTCGCATGCCGGGCGCCAACTATCTTGTCGCATTCCACCCCGAATCCATATAAGCTAGTTAGGAGATAGTTATTTTGTTTATATCTAGATTAAATTCCTTCTCATGTAATGTAATTTTTGTATGAATGTACTAAGAATCAAAACTTTTGTCACGAGGATAAATCATGTACTTAGATTCAAAACTTTTGTCACGAGGATAAATCATGTACTAAGAATCAAAGCTTTTGTCACGAGGATAAATCGTGTACTAAGAATCAAAACTTTTGTCACGAGGATAAATCATGTACTAAGAATCAAAGCTTTTGTCACGAGGATAAATCATGTACTAAGAATCAAAGCTTTTGTCACGAGGATAAATCATGTACTAAGAATCAAAGCTTTTGTCACGAGGATAAATCATGTACTAAGAATCAAAACTTTTGTCACGAGTATAAATCATGTACTAAGAATCAAAGCTTTTGTCACGAGGATAAATCATGTACTAAGAATCAAAACTTTTGTCACGAGTATAAATCATGTACTAAGAATCAAAACTTTTGTCACGAGGATAAATCATGTACTAAGAATCAAAGCTTTTGTCACGAGGATAAATCATGTACTAAGAATCAAAACTTTTGTCACGAGGATAAATCATGTACTAAGAATCAAAACTTTTGTCACGAGGATAAATCAAATCATTGATAAATACTCGTATGTAATGTAAGGAATGTCATTAAAATACTTAATACAAGTTATATATGGTTTTTTTTCTGTTATAGAGTAAGGTCTATTATCGTTAAATGATAATTTGCTTCGCCGAAAGGCAAATTAACTTTTACTGCTCTTAAACAACATTAACTAAATAATTGGTAAAAAATCAATAGGGAGAATCTTGAATTGAAAAAAAAATATTAATAAAAGGCGGCACTTTACACATGATTTTTTTTCTAACTTTACTAGTATCCATTACGAGTAGATACCTACCGTTTATTTCATGTGTTTTTCACGTCGCCATACAACACTCAATATTTAATTTAATAACCATAAAAACTTAATATTTATAACTTATTTGCTATTTTATTTTATTTTATTTATAATATTTTCTTCTCAAAGGTTGTGTGGAAGAAATCGCTTAAAGCGATAAGACCGCCTAAATTGTACTATTTGTAACTTTTATAACGTGTAACTGTATTTGTTTGTGCAATAAAGTGTATTGTATTGTAACACACAAGAATAAATGAATGAATATACTTTATCAAAATCAATTATTTATTTCTTTCGACACATGTAGTAACAAATAAAATAACCCACACTTGTAAACTTTAAACAAACCATTTAAAGCATCACACTCAAGGAGCGTACAGGGCCCTGCGCAGTCAGTACAACAATGCCTCAGGGGGCTGATGGGGCTGCGACGTCACTGCAGTGCGTCAGGGATGCTGGCAGAAGCTGGAGTTGATAGCTTCTCTA
Organism: Esperia sulphurella; assembly: GCA_947086405.1. NCBI lineage: Eukaryota > Metazoa > Arthropoda > Insecta > Lepidoptera > Oecophoridae > Esperia > Esperia sulphurella. The sequence goes on from OX352261.1 coordinate 3,667,247, forward strand.
GCATTGTTAGAAAGCGCATCGCTTCCCTGTTCCAACGGGTGAGGGGCAGCTCCAACAGTCTTCTGCAGACTGTGGCGGCGAGACTGGACGTGAACAGAAACCAAAATTTCAATTTTGTTGTTCTAATATTAAGTTACTAACATAGTTATAAGGTATCATTGTTACTAACTCTGTGGGCCACGCCCAAAATAAATGATTTTTATTTTGTTTTATTTTTTATTTATTTAAAGATTTCATGTGGACAGTGCCACATTTTAATATTAAAATAAATACGTCACCTGGAATATTATTTTGAAAGGTACACCCTTGAAGTATTTACCAACAATTAATATAAAGTATTGAAATACTTAAGAAAGTTACTAATATATGTAATGGTAAATGTGTTCGTAAAGTTCGTATAGATATTTTATATATTTTAGAAAAGTACGAGTATGATGCTGCGTACGGTTCATAAATTGATCACATAACACTTACAAAAACAATTGTAAATGCTAAAGTAGCCCTAGAAAATGTTTGGGGAATAGTTAAAAGATAAATATTGTGCAAATAAATGTGTCCATGAATATGGTATATAAAAAGATTGGCAAAGGAGAGAATGTGTGCCATAACTGTTGTAATGATACTTGTATACAGGAAAGAGGGGAAAACATTTCAATGACAAGATTTTTTAATTGGACGCAGTACCGGAGCATTTAATTATACATGTTTCCTCTGAAGAAACTGAGGGCGAAAATTAGTCTGCGACTTCGGAAGAAACTGATGATGATGCAGAAATGTGTATGCTGCTATATTTATTAAATTAATGTATAACAATAATATATCTTAAACACACATGCAACAGATTCGCACTTTCTATGTTGTACCCTTTATTTGTGATTGTTTCGACTCGACCGTTGCCACTAATTATGCAATGTATACAGATAGATGGCTTAGAACATAATATGACTGTTAAATTTTAGATTGTAAGTCGTCGCGGTACACAGACAATCCAAGTCTGTTTTTGTTGCACTGGAAAGATGTAAATTCTATTTTTATTGGTTAATAAATAATAAAAAAAAAGTCTATCTAAATTCTAAACATGCAACAACAGTCACTTTCTTCAGTATTTTACGTATATCGTCTGCTAAAGGTGTAAACCTACCAACTATTTTGACTACTTATTATGATACAAGCGCTGTTTTGTAAATGTTAGGGTGTATAATTGCATAGCAGTCAAAATTGAGTTGGCAGGTTTACCTTTTACTTACTATGCTTATACATTACAGAGACAGATAACTTGTCCAACGAATTAATAGAGCTGACTAACGGACAAGTACGCTTAATAGTAAATGGCTATCCATATTACAAGAAGCACATTCTGAGAAAAGAAACGGGCTTTCGCTGGAGTTGTAACAAAATGAACTGCAAAGCTTACGTTCATGTCACTAATGATTATCGGATCGTAAAAGGAAACTATAATCAAGACCACGCTCCAACAAAGTATTGTAAGACAAAGTCTGGCGTTTAAGTTAAAATCTGAACTCCTTAATACAGCGACCGTGGATCTTGAAAGCCTCTCTTTCTTCCCTGAGATCCGTTTAGATCCTTTTCATCTGAATCTTTCTCCATAGTAACGCAAGTATTTCATGTGTATCATATCTCACCAGTATTCAATAAAACTGTTATAATAAATGATTTAGGCGACGCGTCGTTGTCTTTATTTAAATTTACAGATCCCTTGAAAACTACGTGACGAAGACCTAAACCTTTTCAGGCGGTGTTATTTATAGTTTTAAGCATTTTGTGGTTGATTTTTAATTAAGAAGTGGTTTATTTTACGTAAATAACAAATATTGCGCTATGATTATTGTAATCCATTGTAACTGTTGTTCTGATACGTCTGCTTATAATTAAAACTTAAAAAATCTTTACGTGTAGTGACCGGTTACATGGGTATTTCTTGATTCCTCAGTAGAGTCAGTATCTATTTACCCAGTATCTATTACCTCAGTATCTATTTACAACAACAAAAACCTAGCATCAATATTTTAATTCCTCTTTTCCCATTATTTTATTTTATTTCCTAATCCCATTTTATCTTGATTGTTTGTTTATATATTCCCTTGTTTTCTCAGAAGAATTTTTCAGCTTTTTTTCTTAATCTTTTTTTTTAAATGGAATATTTGTTCAAAGTTGTTACACAAACTACTTTAAGAGCTACTTTATCATTGTATCGCTGTATTTTTATAGTACAATAAAGAATAATTCATATGAATTTTTAAAAAAAATGTGCGCCTTTTTCGCAGTTTTTATCTTTTATTTTTATAACCACTCGGCAACTCATTTTGTAGAGGTTAATTTATTTTACGAATTTCCATTATTGCTGCAACCATTATCCCTACAGGTATTTGGTTACAATCTGTATATTAAAATTAAAAAAATCTTCAAAAAGAGACCTTGCATCCAATCTTTATTATTAAAAAAACAATACGTACTTTTAACCAAAAAACATGTTGTATTTAGAGATCGTCGTAAACGGCAACAGAGGTGTCCTGTACAAAAACTTCATTTACTATAAGCACATGAAAGTTAAGAACGGATACAGATATAGATGCCGCAAACATCACTTTGGCTGCCGAGCTACTATCCACGTCACAGAGGACATGACCGTGATAAAAGACGCGAAGAATATTCATAGTCACGAACCGCTATTGAATGAGCGATAGACAAGAAATCATTTGTTAACTGGTGGAAAAACAGAACTTGTGTATGTATGTCCTGTACAAAAAATTCATTTACTGACTACAAGCACATGAATTTTAAAAACGGGCACAGATGTAGATGACGCAAACATCATATATGCGATCGCGATCCGCTATGCACATTGTGTGAGCGATAGATTTATAATAATACCACAGGTTTTTCGATGAAAGAAAATATCGTAAGGAAACCTGTATATGCTAAAGTAGAAATTCTAAGGCGTATGTGAAGGCTACCAAATAGGGTTTAAGCATCGTTGGTGGACAGGGGTTTGACACAAAAGATCCTAAAGGGTCGAAGTGTCGCCAGGTCTTCTTGGCCCTCTAAGATAAGAGCGATAGAGTAGAAATCCTTTGTTATGTGTACAAAAGCAACACTGTGAAAGATTTAATTGAATAGTAGCTGATACCCGCTTATTCCGCGTAAAAATTAAACTCCTTAAGGGAGGAATTTTAGAAAATCTTTCCTAGTGGTAAAATGGTTTCCTAGTGGTGTGGTGTAATATGACCCTTTATTTGTTGTAGTATGTGTGTAGTATTCCGTTTTATGCAATTTGAAAAATCTGCATTACACAAGAGAAATAAGCTAATAGTTGTTTTTGTTCAGTCACATTATTTTGGCGACGTCTGATCTAACACTTAGTTCCCAGTAGCCCTTTAGTAGTCGGCTAGCTAGTTCAATAGTTTACATGATTTTATACTTTACAAACGTACTTTTCGTATTTATCTACCTGTTTTTCAGAGATAGTTACGGCATCCTGTACGAAAAGTGTATATTCCTTAAACACAGTGTCAAGAATGGGCATAGATACAGGTGACGTCTACATCCCTTTGGCTGCCGAGCCTCTATCCACGTCACAGAGGACAAGTCCGTGATTAAAGCCACGAAAAATAAACAAACCACTATCCGGTGAAGCGGTTGTAGCGATTAACGAAGTAATCTAATAAACGTAAACTTCGCGTGTCTGTACATTCAAGATACTAGCAAAAAAAATTTGGGGGTCTAAGGATAAATAATAGAACACATTTCAATCATTTTTGGAATTTTTGTCTTTTCTTCAGAGCAAATATCTTCAAGGTACCACTGTTATCCAGGGTCTCATAATTGTCTACGTCGTCAGAGCCCCTGTCCTACCATTTAACAAAAGTTATGTTTTGTTCAGAGATCGTCGTAAACGGCTGCAAAGGTATCCTGTATGAAAACTGTATTTTCTCCAAGCATATGAAAGTGAAGAACGGGTACAGATACAGATGCCGTAGTCATTACAAAGGCTGCCGAGCTACTATCCACATCACAGACGACATGGCCGTGATAAAAGTCAAGAACAACAATCATAACCACGAACCGCTGTCCGTTTAAACAATTAACAAGGAGGCAAATGATTACATTGATAAAAATTCATAATATTGCATTTGCAACCCACAAATGATTTGTTCTGCAATCAACAATAGAATAGAATAATCGCTAATTGCCACAGAACTTATGTTAAGTGCTCTTTCACTGATTGATGCGTAATTGCACCAAGATAGAACTTTTTGTTGCAGATGCGTCGATGCTTTTGTTGAGTGATTTCTGTGTCGATAAATATTACAAATTATACATACACTTGTCTAATCCCAAACTAGATTTTTTTGTGTGCAATGGAAATGAACAAGGATAGGACAATTAACAAATATAACATCCAGACCGGGACCAAATTGTACAAAGTTGTCCGTCCCCAGTGGGAATCGAACCCACGACCTCTGGCGCTTGAGTCCCACGACCAATCCACTAGCCCAACGATGCGTCCGTACCTACTTACATATCGATAATATTGTTTTTATAGCTGTCTTTATGTAACAAATCTAGTTTTTTTTTACAATTTGTAATGGAATCCCACTAATATTATAAATGCGAAAGTTTTTGTTACTCAATCACGCTTCAACCATTGGACGGATCAAAATTTGACGCACATATAGGTTTGGTGCGGAGGGCGGAGGACCGGGTGTGGTGGTGTTCATTGGGGAAGGCCTATGTCCAGCAGTGGACGTCTAAGGGCTGATATGATGATGATAGGTTTGGTCCTGGAATAGGACACAGGATAGTTTTTATCCCGAAAAAACATCTCATTCCTAAGGGAAAAACAATTAATCGTTAAAAGCAGTATGTAAATATCGAAAGTTACGCGGACGAAGAATTAGAATTTGTGTATGTGAACCAATTTTATGACTTATTAGCAGAAACTGGTGAATGTAGAATTAATGAATGTTGGTGTCATACGGTTTTTGTAACTAAAATGTGCATTGTATTAGTATATTTATTTATTAACAATTTATTGCACACACAAAAGAAATAACATACAAATAATAAAAGTAAGGAAAAAAATAACATGTACAAATGGTAATGTTTATCTCTAAAGTAAAAAAAAGTCTCTCTAAAAGTTGTAGTCGAAACAGAAAGACATATATTAAAAATAGAAAAATATTGTTTCGATATATATTCACTCAATAAAATCACTAGCAATTAATTAATGTCACATCTGCCCTTAAAAGTTCTATAGTTGCTTATATACAGCATAACCCCTAGCAATCGGTAGATAGATACTTAAGATACATTGTTGTGTAATGTGAGGTACATTTTATGTTAAGTGTACAAAGGCGGCCTTATCGCTTAAAGCGATCTCTTCCAGCAGCCTTTGCCAAGGATCATGAGAAAAGCATAACGACAGAGTATTGCTGGTAAAAGAAAATTGTAATATTAGAACACAATAAAGACACTACGTAAGTTAACATATTAAATAAATAGAAATATATAGAAATAAATATTTTAATATATACTAAATTAATTTATTTCATAACAATTGTTAACAATAATAATATTGTTTACAAATATATATAAATAGATATGTATGTACATATGAAATGTCTAAATAATTTATAATAAATTATATATACCATACGTGATGATGATATACAGAAATATAATATTAAATTAGACGACTATTATATTACTCGTAGATGAGAGATAATTATAATTCCTTAACCAGGTTTAATTACAGGACATATTTTTCTTAGTCACTACTATGTAGTAAGGGAATGTACCCAAACTACGTGACCCGTTTAGGGGGGAGGGGGTCTTCATAATGCCACGCTTGATCACATCGTGGTTGGTTGGTGGGTTAGGTTTTCGTCACGTAGTCAATACATCTGTTTTATAAATTTTAACTTAATTTTAGTTATTTTAATCTCTGTTCATATGTTTGAAACCATCTTGCACCCTGGTTTCTCCGTCTGTTGGATGAGATCTAATGGAGGCTGTTCAGGTTCTTAGTAATCTTCTACCTAGGTCTACACCAAAATAACTATGTATGTATAGGTATTATAATGTTGATATATTCTTATATTATAATGACCACAGATTTGTTTTTTATAATAAGTGCCAATATGATCATGACTTTAGGTCTAGTAAATGTCATAGTGTAGTATTTATGGAAATATATGTAATTAATATAGTATTATATATAATCTGAGTTTGTTGGTTTCCAGACTATACCACAATTACACAAAATAAACCAAAAAATGTCAGCAAAGTGTATGTTGTACACAATGTGCGGGTTCGTGCGTTGTACACAATTTTTTATTTATTTTAGTTTTCCTAAATATTACACAAAATGATATAGTGCTATATATAATCGGAGTTTGTTGGTTTCCAGACTATACCACAATTACACAAAATAAACCAAAAAATGTCAGCAAAGTGTACGTTGTACACAATGTGCGGGTTCGTGCGTTGTACACATTTTTTTTATTTATTTAAGTTTTCCTAAATATTACACAAAATATTATACAATCAGCTTAATCAGTCCAGTAGTATTCGAGTTATCCACAAGAAAGCTTCTCTAAGGGTATCCGTTTTGACGGATTCCTAAAGAGACGTGGTATTTGGACCGGCTTGTTTTTAGTTCAGTTATCCTGCCCTTAGATACGAGTAATTAGATTTTCCTTGTTTTACACCAAAAAAATTAGAAATCTTACAGATTGTTTGTGCAGGCAAATAAATTACATCAAACGGATTATCTATAAAACTGGAATGTTTCAGTTAACATATTCATGACATCACGAGGAAAGGAGCGCCTCGTGTTTCACAACTTCACGTATTACAAGCAGAGCAGGACTCGCCATGGATTCCGGTGGGGATGCACCAAGAACCGATGGCATAAATGCAAGGCATATCTACATTTAGCTGACGACATGACCATTGTTAGGAGTAACATGGAGCATACGCATGGACCGTTTGGGACACCGGTCTTAAAGTAGATTGCAGTCTTAATAATAAAAAAAATGTTAATATACACTGAGAAAACAATAAGTAGAATTATGTAGTGTGGTTACTTAGTAATGTGGCCAGCTACTGAATCAGTTGTAAGCGACACCATTTATAATGGGGGCGGCTACTTACGTAATAGTGGTATATTTTTATCCTTATGTAAGTAGGGGGGCTACTTATTTTTTTCTCAGTGTAGAAGTACGTCTGGGTGCTAGTTTCATACAAAACTTTGTGCACATTGGGGAATAAGTGCAAGACGTGTTTTCATTCAGCTAACAACTTGTTACTCATAACCATCGTTATGAGTAACAAGTGCAGCATACGCATGGACCGTTTGGGACACCGGTCTTAAAGTGATTGCAGTCATTATTATAAAAGAAAATATTAATAAAGAAATACGTGTGGGTGCTAGTTCGAAACAAAAGTTACTGTGCAGTGGGGAATAACTGGAAGACGTATTTTCATTCAGGTGACGACATGACCATCGCTAGGAGTAACATGGAGCACATACGTGGACTGTTTGGGATACCGATCTTAAAGTAGATTGTAGTATTTATTATTATACAAATTAGAGCGAAATAAAGAAATACGTCTGCATGCTAGTTTCGAGATTCGAAAATTTTACCTCAGTGCAAGGCGTCATTTGACTGACGAAATAAGCATCGTTAGGAGTAGTAACATGGAGCATACCCAGCACACCGGTATTGAAGCGATAGGGTATTGAAGCGATAGGAGTAAAATATATTCATTGAAAAATTCTTAGTGCACATGTCTGATGTATTAATAAATTATTTGCACAAATAAGCCAAGACTGGTGTCTTACGTTGTTAAAACATAACATAATTCAAATCATATATCATTTTATATTTGATATTTAACTTGTTTAAAGCGCGAAAATGAGCTCTGATTTTATGTATATACAGTACAAAATACCAAACGGAAGGTACATTCCAAGAATCATATTATAGCTAGGTATATTAAACAGGTTTATGCAGAATAATAATGTAATCAAGAAATTATACGTAATGGAGCTTATTTATTACTAAATATCTTATATAGGTCTCAATCATTTAACTCAATTTTGAACATTAATGAACACTACCGGGTAATATTTAAAATCAAGTAGTCATAGCTATATAATATAAAATATATAATTGTATTGAATATTAAAATGCTTGTATAAAGGAAATATATATTCTTATATATATATTGCAAGTGTAAATATGTTTGTTGTAATCGTAATAATGTTACACGATGACTGTTGTAAACTTAAAAAGGCCTGTCACATAATTCTAGTCTTTATTAAGTAGATATAATCTAAGAAAGTATTTTTTTGCTCATTACCAAAGCACTTTGCCTAAGAAATTAAGAAATTTAATTTGCACAAATTGCAGTTAAGTAGATAAAATTACTGGTTCAATTTACACACGATCTCAGTCTTGTTTAAGTTAGTCCTAATTTACATCCGATTAAAGAAGGGTAATGTTTTTTTTATTTTATTTAATGATTACTTCTATATACTCTAAATATGTAACGATGATCTCATTTTGAAAATATACTTAATTTTGAATATTATATATTTTTTTTTATATCGTCGACTACATGTGTACACTCTTTTTTATTATATGTACATCATAATTTATACTATTTAACTTTTTTTTTTATTTCCAGTTCGTTTTGTCAAGGATGGCAAGAATGGCAAACCTCTGGTTCTTCTCGGAGGGCATACCTTCGTCAAATATAAGAGACTTAGAAACAATTACATTAGATACAACTGCACTAACACCGCCAGTATGAAATGTAAAGCGTTTATCAACGTTAATAAAAATATTGTAATACGAAAATCCCATACAATACACAACCACGAACCGCCTCAGTATACGGTGACTGACGACGGGTATTATGTTAGAAAACGGTTCATTGAGGTTATAAAGGGGATTTAAAATGTATCTGATTTTTAATTACACATTATTTCTTTAAGCATAAATGGATGTTTTAATTCGGAATCTCATAAACACGTATATCCTGACATGCCACTATCATTGATTGCAATTCTGAATAGATATCCAAAAAGTCGTTAATTAGTCGAATTTAGTCGCATAGAATTAGATTTAGTCGGTCCCCCGCCGTTTAAAAGTTACAGGTGTGTTACACCTAATATCTCCGGAACCACAGTATATAGCGAGCTACTGATTTAATCGATTTTTCACGTGAATTAGTCGAACCTAGTAAAAAATCAGACTTGTTCCTCCGTTTAAAAGTTACAGGGTGTTAAAAGTGGCCATACCAGAATAAGCCTTAGAGAGCTACTGATTTCGTCGATTGTTCACCTGAATTGTTCGCCAGGATAAGGCATACCAATAAATTCCAATTTTGATATAATCATAATTATAAAGTTACACTAGGGGGCTGATGGACTCTTATTCTTAGATGAAGGTGAACTTGCACCTACTTCCCACTCCCCAAGCTATCACCCCAGGCCCTTGAAATAAAGAAGAACTCATGAATAACTTATGAGCTACGTTAGATTCCGTAACAATGAGGGCGTTTACTAAATACGAGTATAGTTGACTTCTTTTATTTGCTTTACCAGGGGTTTCCTGGGGGGACTACACCATAAGCATTTCGTATAATATCCGTCGAAATAAAATTGATTCCTCTTTATCGGGTCTCATGATGACAAATTCTGATAAGCGTTTCGCTTATCCAAATATGTTAAATGACCCGTTAGAGAATCCAAAATGTGTTTTTAATTCGACGGACATTATCCTAAATACTTACGGATATCTACTACAATATGAAGGTGATTTTTTTAACAGACCGTGCCATAATATCAATATGCAAAAGTATTGCTAATATCAAAATGTTGTTCTGTCTATTACACCACATCGATTTTTAAACATTTCAGATCCTCAATTCATTAAGACGTCGAGCGGGAAAACTTTACTTATGGTGAATGGGTACACCTTCTTCAAAAGCATGACTAACAGGTCCTCAGGGGGCATCAGATGGCGATGTTCGTCCATGAAGAAGAAATGCCATGCGTTCGTTATCATCACTGAGGACGACCGCACCATACTGAGGATGGGTTTAAATCATTGTGATCATTACAAACCAAATTACACATTCATAGGCAACGGCACGTATATGAAAGTGTAGCTGATGTAAATTTATTAGGAATGTTCATCTGTATTAAATAGTTTTTATTTATTTAACCTGTAAAAATGTATATTTCGAAACAAACTGGCTTTTTTTTCATGTTACAGTAAAACGGAACTGCATTGGACTTCAGATTAATAATTACAAAAACAGCACAGCATTCTCGGTAAAAAAATCGTTTGCAAAGAGTTAAATTAAATGTCAATCACCAATTAAAATGTTATTTGTCTTGTCTCATAAGTATAACATATACATATTTAGTAGATATACTATGACAAGTTCATTATAACAATAAAAATATCGATCATTCCAGTTGTCCCCCATTTTTTGAAAAGTTGTGCTACTGTCCCCCAGCGGGGGACAACGACACAACTTTTAAATCAAGATATATAGTTTATAGATAAGACTGTATATGTTTTTTATGCTGTAACAGTGAAATAAATAAATCTTAATCTAATATATAATATAACACACAGATCACGACCAATTGATTCCACAAAGTCGTCTTTTCCCGTGGAAATCAAACAGCAGACCACTGTTGTCCAAGGTACACGAATCTAACGAAGCAGATATATATATATAGTGTGTCAAGTACTTACTTCTTCTGAAAATTTTACCGATGAAAAGCTGCTGACAGTCTGTATGATTCATAATGTGATACAGAAAATTTTATATTTCCAGAGGTAAAATTTATAATCCTCGACACCGGAAAGAAATTACTGATGATCAACAAATACACTTTCAACAAGGCTATGGGACCAAGGATTTTTGGATGTGGTTTCCGATGGAGGTGCTCCAGTAAAAACAAGGGGTGCAAAGCCTACGCGGTACTGACAGACGACGAAAAGCATATTATGAAACTTTGTTTATATCATAATCACGAATCACCTAACTACGTTCCTTCAAAGAGTGGCGTGTATTCTAGAGCAGTACAGTATTGATAGAATAGTTAGATAGGTCTTAAGTCGCGTCTCCTGCACTTGTTTTCTCAAAATATTTGACAAAAACATTTAACCACTCACATCTATCTATCCTCGAAGAGTGAGAGAGAGAGAGGAGAAGAAGAATGGTTTGTTCAATTTTATTAAAACCACCGCGCATGTCGGACGTGTTCCAAAGTTTCCAATCGCGCGGAAAATTTATTAAAATTGATTCAAAATCGGTTTCAAGACACGGAAAAATTCCCAATCCGGTCTTAGTAAAAGATTTGATGTATTAAAAACTCATGATGACGTCTACACAAAATGCAGGAGACAGCTTGTATATATGAAAGGCAATGTTTTTGTGTAATGTTTTCGGGGAAACACGCGCAGGAGACATGACTTTATTGTAGAGCGGAATTTATAGAAGTGTAATATTCGGTAGTTTTAAAGTAATTTAATTAATATACTTTTTCAAGTAAAATTTCATTTTTATGATTACGGTTTATGAAACTAGACATAAAGTAAAATCGTATTACGCAACTCGTTAAGTTACACATTTGTATGGTTCATTAATGTCGTGTTTGTAATACAATCAAGTGATTCTTTTTCATAAAATATTAAGTTATTTTTTAGTACTTACCAGTAAATCCATTGAAATAAATATTATGGTAGGAATATACATATAACACTGGACCTCAAAAAAAAAGAGAAAAAAAGTTTTTTTTTGTTTGTTCGTTAAGTTTAGGTTAAGTTTTTGCATTGCAAAAAATATGTCATCCAGTGGATTAGATACTCGTATATGGACACTACAACACCTCCAGAAATACAAGTTAATTACTCATTCGAATTGAAACAATTTTTAATGTCCCTGATAAAAATATTTCCCTATCATTTAATAAGTTTGTTAAGTTTGTCCTTGTATAAGATATATAATTCAGTAGATTTTTTGTAAGTACATTTTTTAATTTGTTTCCTCGTATTAGTAATGAAAAACACTATGTACGCGTCGACGGTAAGTGCAATTCTTGAACTAGTATCTCTTAGAAGTGTCAAACTCGTCCATGAATTGCTCACTAATCGTCGTCCCCTCAACAACAGTGTATTATGTAGTTATATTATAAATTTAATAAAAGTTATGGATTATTTTTATTTTGTGTCTTTTCTATACCAACTACTGCTATAAATTACTCCAATACACTACATAATTTTACAGGCCTATTGGTGAATTTTAATAAAATAGGTTACCTACATGAAGCGATAGTAGATTATAGATGACGACACTGACGATAATGTCTGTCCCAAAGCAATTTAATTTGATTTGTGAACACTGTTAAAAATATTCGATTGTGATATATGCAAATATGTAATGTCCTTATCTAACGTGTTGTAATTAAGTTTACGTATTGACTTTCTCGATCTCTGCAGCCACAAGAATTTATTTTGTTGAAGTATAATTTAATATTAACCCAAAATGCCCTTTCCTTACAGTGTTTCCTGCTGCAGCTAAAAAAAAGAACGTGGTTGGAGGTATTTTCCAGTCGGCGTCAGGTAAAAAGGTCTTGATACTCAAGGACTACGTTTATGATGAACACAAGACAGCTACGGAGAACATCGTGAGATGGACTTGCGCTCAGCATAAACTCTACAGGTGTCCAGCATTCATACTGATGAAGGACTTCAATCAAATGATGGAACATATGACGAATCACAATCATAAAGCTATAGCGTCGCATTTAGAAAAGGCTTTAAAGGGTTTCTAAGCTTAAATATAAACAACTAAATATAACTAAACTAGCTTAAATAAAGAAACAAAACACTAAGGTACCTAAAGGGATTTAATGAGTACGGAAACTCAAAATCAACTCGGCTCGAAGGGCCAAAGTTTTTTTTATTGTGATGATGAGGCCTAAGGTCTAAGATCGCGTAATTCCTTCTCTCCATCCCTCCTATTTGGCCACGTTTAACAAACATCCACACTTTATCATTTGTAATTATTATATTATAAAAAATTCGGATAGAGATGGATATTTTTAACGGATTTACGTTACACACCACTGTCAAACTTTACTATCTCGTCATATTCATTCAAAGGGTATTTTACGTGTATATAGTTTATTTTTATTTTTTATTATAGTTCTGGTTAGATGTATATACAAGTATGTAAGTGTAAATACAAGTATGTTAAAATATTTTAATACTTATTATTACGTTGTAAGAAGTCAAATCCCAACAACTGAAACCACGTTTAGGGTTCGTTAAGCTAAACAACCCGCATACCATATTTAGAGATACAGCCGTTTTCGTATTCGGTAGATACTGTTTACACGTAGTTTTATATATTCTTTTTTTCTTCTATTGTGTTATTTTCGTGAGATTTGTAATACATTTTTGCAGACTAACGCCAGCTGTCCATTGACGTTTTTCTGAATAGGTAAACTAATTTGAAGCTTTATTTAAACGGACTCTCCTTCCCTTTTTGTAAAAGTGTAGAGCTATAATTTATATGTGAACGTATTGCTTAAACGTGTCATAATAATGTTGCTAGTTATTATACTTCTTATTCTACTACAGCTTCTTTATTATCGTTGTACTGAAATATTTTTTTAATAAATGTTCTTTTTTAAACTTCATGAGCTGTTTAGTATTTATAACTGTATTAACTTATTTTGAAATTTATAGAAAACTTCTGTCTAATGTACCCAGTATACGGGTACTGCTGTATTTATTTAGCAACTCTAATGAGAATTAGAGTGAAAATAGGAGCTGATAAGAAAAGCTTGCTTACGTAGGTAATGTTTCACGTCGTAAACATCCTCAGAAGTGTAAGCAACAGTCAAATCGCCACTGCCTGTGCAACTTGAACCAAGAGAGTGTTTACTCCTAATAGGAGCCGGTTCTCCAACGGTTCTCCAACAACTCCTTCAGCAGGTTCATCCAACGGCACCGCGGCGCTTTCTCTATCATCATCATCCCGATATTTCCAATTCGGGCTATCTCACCCAGTCTCTCTGCTTTCCCTTATTCAGGTACCTTTTGATGACGTCGAACCACAGGCAAGGAGGCGTTCTTTGCTGCCTCCACCGATCTTCGCTCCAGAACTCATCTACCCCAACAGCCATCGCTCCTGCGATAAATGTCGCCTCCTTCAACGAACTCTTTCAGGGATATGTGTGACCTCGGTTCTTTGTCTAGCTGTCTCTTTTAAATTATTTCAGGTACTATAGTAGAGTTACTCAACGGTAGAAAGTTGTTGAAACACAACGGCTACACTTACAGTTTCCACTGCTGGCTGAAAACTGGCAACAAGCGGTACAAATGCTCGTCAAGAATCAAGTACCAGTGCAAAGCATACGCCGTTGTCGACGAAACTTTAAAAATTGTCGGCGGGAGCCTTAGGCATGTCCACAGCATTCCTAACTATGTCGTCGACAAATGTGGACGGTACAAATTTCAGATAAAAAGAACTGCACTCAATTCTGATGGGTTTATACAGTGTCCTATAAAGTGACATCTCTTTATTTTTAATGCTTCGTTTATTTTAAAAATGCGCTTCAATATTGCGATTATGAAGTTACTGTTCGATATAGTGAACAGCGTCATAGATAACCTGGAATAGTGTGCGTCTTCATACATGTATGCACGCATCCACGCGCACACACATCTCCCCCTTGAGTTGACAACAATTATTAATTCAATTAGATTTTCTTCATTTTTTCTAGTTATATACTTAGTTCCATCTTCTATATGTGTTAGTAGGTTTTGATTTTCATCTATTTTAAAAATAAATCGTAAATATGTTAAAATGATGAACTGTTTAGTGGTTTAATATATGATGTATTTATAAACGTCTAAATTAAATTCTTTCTCTGACCTCTACAAACACTCGGCTCAACTGTGCAAATGTCGCAAGTTCCGGGAAATACGTCCACTGTTGCACACAAGCCACCCCGATAGAATGCAACTTTTGGTGTCCTGTCCATTGGGGGATTTGCCGTGATCACCACGCTTGGCAAGCGGATTGATGGTCAAATATTAATAATAAAAACAAACTATGTTATCTAAATAAATAGAATAGGTTTTTAAATCCAAACGCATGAACGAACCATGATAGGTTCGAATATATTTTTGTACACAAGAGGCATTTAAAATTGTTTTCATTTACCTGTATTCTGAACAAAGAAATAAATTTATTTATATATATGTACTGTTTCCAAAGAACATTGTTTTATTTCAACGAACCTACCTAAACGTAATCATCAACGCCTATATATACGGCCCACTGCTGGGGTACATACCCCATAAGAATTTCGGCTAGTATCTATCGAATTACAAAGTCATTTTGTACTCTACCGGGTCATGCGTTATATTCTTATATGCGGATTTGTAGTTCGCCGGATATTATTCTAAATTCTTACGTAGTAGGCCCTCTAGGGGCAAAATTAGGATACATATTTGGCAATCCTATGCGAAACCCTTTAACTATTTATTACTACCTTGTGGACCCAAATAAATATTAAACAAGAAAATCACCATTTTCGTAGTGATATCACCATAATCAAACGATAGCTGTTCGATGTTTCAGTTCTCCTTGTATCATACATTGATATAGAAAGAGTGTATTTACTTTAGTGAACAGCACTTACTCTGATCAGTGACTTGAAGTAGACCTTGAACTCTTAAAGATGCCATCGCTCTCGTTCCTCTGTATTCTCAAGTTGTGCCGAAAGTTTGTTGCGCCGTTTGTTCTTCACAGCGCTAACACCTAGGAAGCGGTAGTTGGTTATAAAATTACGTGTATGAATGTACCAAGTGTACTCATGTGCAATAAAGGATTTTGAGTTGGAGTCACAACGCATTTGATTACATGAAGCTCGTACAGGCGTTTACTGCGTATCTTTTACTTATAAATCATTTTTTTAATGTGGCCATTTTAATTTACTACTAATGTAGTACAACGGGCTGACTTTTTAATTCTGTCTAATTGTTACTTTGTCACCATTACTTTCTTTTATTTTAGTTACGTATATCGCTCTAACACCGGCCGAGAAACAAAAAAGATATTATACAAGATTAAAACAGAATCAAGAAAAATATGAAGAAATGAAAAGGAAGCATAGAGAGCGGTATCATAAGACGAAAACATTAGTCAAAGACATGAATCCCGAACAAAAACGACGTGCAAGAAAAAAATGGAGACGGCAAAATACAAAGCGAAGAAAATAAAATAAATTTAATCATCATATAAATTCCCGTCTACTAATTCTTGATTGCACCACCTGACGACCTAATAAAACCTAATAAAAATCTACAATCATCATCTTTAGCTAAAATACGTCCACTGCTGAACATAAGCCTCGCCAAAAGAATGCCACTTCTGCCATAATCACCACGCTTAGCAGGCGGATTGATGTTCGCACTTATACACACTGGAGAAGTATACTGCCCCTCCCTGATGCAATCCATTCGTCGCCTTGATACCCACGGGTAGATTGGGGGTGGCCCTATTCTAAGCAGGGAACCACACGACAATAACTACGATGATTATTGAATACTACACCAATTTGCTTTGCCAGCTACGGATTGAGAAAAAGGCAAAACGATCGGCATACTTCATAAAGGAATTTTGATTTTGTACGATATTGTTCCGGTCCACAGGGCTGATCAATGTCTGTCTAAAGCTTATAATCCAGATTTGGCCCCTGCGACTGTTTTCTGTTCAGAAATCTGAAAACAGGTTAACCTGTTTTTAGATTTCTGAAAACGAAGACATGAATGCTGATGTACATGACTATTTTGACGCTCAAAGTAACGAATATTATTTTAACAATCTGATGTCACTTATTGACAAAATGTAATAAGTGCATTACAGCACTGGTTTTTTCTTTCCTAATCAGTTAGATTACTTTACTTTGCTTACATTATTTTATTACGATTATACTCAAGTAATTCACATGTAGTTATCAGCTACCCCTCGTATGTAGCTGGAATGTGTATATTTTTAAATTAACTGTTAATTAAATATTATATTTATCATGGAAACAGACTCAAATTTTTTATTACATAGAACCGCATTTATTTCTTTGTTTTAGTTACATTTGTCGCTCTAACAGCGGCCGAGAAACAGGCAAGGTATAGAGCAAGGCTAAAACACAATCGAGAGAACCATGAAGAATGTAAAAGAAAGAAAAGGGAGTGTTATCAGTAAAACAAAACTTTAGTTAAAGATATGACGCACGAAGAAATGCAACATGCAGGGGAAAAATGGAGAGCCAATCAAAGGGCATATCGAGTAAGAAAATATTTGTCTAATGAATCTCCATATGTGTGAAGTCAGTGTAAAGAAAATAGAGAGCTACACACTGAATGGAATATTTTTACTGCTTGCCCACTAACTGATATACGTGGTTACAATAAAAGTTCTTAAAAATTTAAATGGTTGCAAATCACTTTTACGTTCTTATTGTATCCCCTTAATGTTTAGCACTTAGGCTTAAAAATCTGAAAAGCTAATAAACGTAAATAAATAAATAAAGAAATGACGAAAAGAAAATATTAAATATGACGAACAGAAAGTTTAAGAATCACATTTGAAAACGGTTTTGTAAGAAATCCTATTGTAAAATATTATTATTTGAATGACAAAGATGTCTGATATTAATGTAGCTTCAGCTTCGTACAAACTTTTTAATATTGTATTCAAACTTGATTTTAAAAGATATATTGTTGAAAGTTTGTTGTATCGTTTCTTCGTCACAGCGCTAACACCTATGAAGCTGTGGTCAGTTGTTTTTTTATAAATGTACCAAGTGTACTCATTTGTAATAAAAGATTTTGAACTTGTAACTGTTTGTATGATCAACCATACTGCCTTTTTCTGTTATCAGAGCGTCGTCTATTAGCAGAGTAAACCGCATACAGTTATGTTGGCATTTCGACCTATTGATGTTGTTGTATGTACTCTATTAGACAAACCCCTTCCAGTCCAAATGACTCCCTTTACCTAAAACGCTTTTGAAAATATAACCTACGCAAATTATTAATGAATCTCTAATTGCAAAATTTCTCTTATTAGTATTACCTACCTAATGTAATACGTTGTTATATTGTTATGTCACAATAAAGTTAGACATTGGCAGATGTACCTTGATGTTGCAATTAGCGGTTCAAATGATTTCTTTTGCACACAAGCCAGATAAGCGATTAAGTCATTTGTTATGTTTCAGCTCTACCAATCACTATGGCCAATGGTGTAAGGTACCTTCTCCATCAGGGCTACATCTTTTCCTTTTCGCAGAAGTTACTTAAAAGTTCCAAGTACTGTTGCAACGAGTTCCCGAAATGCCATGCGCATCTATATATAGGAGCCGAAAACTACAGAATACTCGGTAGATTTGACCACCACAACCATAAACCACCCGACTTGTGCATCCGCCCCGATGGTACATACGCGAAACTTATAAAATGTAAGCCTGGCGAAGCAATTAACAGTAAAGGCAAACTAATTAAGTTAGTGAAGCAACCAATTAATTTTGTGAAATTAGCGCCCCGTCCCCAGTTATAAGCTGCGGCCGCAAATACAACTTTATTTCCAACATTTGATTAATATTGATATCTTGAGCTTAAGGAGCTTGAGAGTGTTTAACTTTAATACTAAGTGCCAGAGTCATTCTTTAGAAGACCAGTGTTAAAATCATGAGACATGTCCGTATAGAGGACAGAGATTGTTAAGGAGAGTATCGAGAGAGGAGAAGTAGTGTACACTAAAAGTGGGATTGTAGAAGAGAACGAGCAGAATTTTAGTGTGACGCAATGAAATTTCGATGAACAAGTGTTCGGTGCTTGAAACCAGAAAGTGAATAGTAAGATGGAAGTTAAGGTCTAAGGAATGAATTGGATATACACGTACGGAATCTACCTGAGAGCTGCTAAAGTTTGCCAGAAGATCTGGGTAATACGTATGAATACTATGAGTGTTAATGTGAACGACATTAAAATTACTGCGGTAGCTGGAAGAAACAAAGGATATTTCTTGCAGAGTCATGTCTGTAGAGTCACTACTGTCGCAACTAAAATTCATCGGTCAAGGAAGAGAATGAGAAAAAAACTATTATTTAAGTCATTAACTCATTAGTCATAAAAATATATACGATGTAATATAAAAAATAACTAAAAAAATATTTAAAACCTAAATATATATAGTGGTTTGTAAGTCGCCACTCAAGATTATAATAAAATTAGTACAAATTTCCATTTTTCACAATAAGGTGATAACGGAAGTAGAGATAACTAATAATGGTTTATTATGTTATTTTTTGTAAATATTAAATATGGTTGGCGGAACGTAGCTTGAATACTTATTTGTATGAACGCCAGTACAAAACAGGATCCAAGTTACGTGCTACTAACTATATCTAAGCATGTGCTCGTTGTTTTCATTAGCATTTAACAAGTTACAAGAAAATTGTATACATGGATCTCTATTAAATTGATTTGTTATTTGCATAACAGGACCGACCGAATATCTACTATATCACATATGTAATATCATCAAATAGAAATCTATACCAATTTGCTGACAGGGCGTGTAATTCACTAGCTATAAGATCATGTAAAATTCGGACTGTTAACTGCAAACTTATTTTAATTACAATTAGAGTTTAAATTACATTACCACAAAATACAATTATTTTTTGTTTATTTTGTATTTAGTTTATCTTTTTTATGCTGACTTTAAAAAAGAAATAAACAAAAAATAATTGTATTTTGTGATAATGTAATTTAAACTCTATTAATTCGCCGTCCCCACCGAATAAAGTCGTAAGCGCGTTTACTATTGATTTCGTGTCATTCCATTTTCAGATTAAACAGGCCGTAATACACCATTGTAATTTTTTCCACGTTTTTCTTGTTCGGTTTTATCAAGATATTTGCATAAATATTTTATTCGGGTCATAGTCTTTGCGAATTTTATGACCCGAAAAAAGTAATACATAATATTGCCAAATTAATACAAAAAGCCGCTGCCGATAAACGCGATTATTGTTATTCGGGTGAATTTTTTTTCAATTGAGAAACGGTATATAAATTTTTTCTTTATGGGTAATGGTAGTAATTGTGGAGCGCAAAAACGTGTGTAACTATTATGGACAAACTTGCTAAAATAGACCAAACAATGTAGTAACAGCTAATTACTAAAAAAAAATTCAGAGAAAAAAGCAGTACAAGATAATAGTGATCATTTTATAAAATCAATTTACTCGAATATAGTCATAATGAGCTGTTTCAACTTACATTTAAAATTTTCCGAGACCAACCTTTTGTCGAATTGCTTAGCAGTTGATAACTGTTCCCAAAATATTAATATAACATGAAATTTTGTAAAAATTCAGCTTGCATTAGATATACCAACGGATTTTCTATTATTAATACTTCCTTAGATATCAACAAAATCTGTTTTTTATTTTTCCTGTAAAATCAATACTTTGGATTTACGATTTTATTCGGTGGGAACAGCGAATTATATGACATATTCCCTGACATGATGCAGCCTCGCAATATACGCAGAAATAAAACTAAAGCGATATACATTATAATGTTATAGTCAAAGCCTAAAGTGCAGTTAAACCTAGGAGTCAAATGCCGAAATCGAATCGGTTGGTTATGTCCATCTTTTAAAACAAAAACCTCCAGAAAAAAACCCCAAAAAATGTAAATAAGTCATTGTTTAACTAGTTTTATTTTAGGTTCTAAATGTTTTACCGACTCTTACTTAACCCACCGATTAGATTTCGGATTTTGACAAACACTCCTAGGTTTGACTAGAATTCAGGATTTTATTATAATTTATATATTCCTAATCATCTTGGCTCACGATCATTAGTGAATGCCACAAAACAAAATCAGAGAAACTGTAAACAAATTGAATTAGTGAAAGAACGCAAGTAAATAGTAGATGTAAATTGTACCCACATTAATTATATATATGATACGCTAAGAGCTATTGTTAACTACTTTTTTACCATACAACATTTTAAGATAGCTCCTAATTTCTAGTACAAGCTGACTTAGTGTAGCTACGGCAGCTTACATAAAACAAATTTAGATAACATGTCGTCTTTGATTCTAAAATACCTCCTATGGGGTAATTTTTTTTGTGATTTTTAAAACCATTTCATAGCATTTATGGATTTTTTATTCCTAATGGGTTTACGGTCCACCTCGATCACACCTGATGGTAAGTTACGATAAGACCTAAGATGGAGCGCGCTTACCCAGAAGATGCGTATTCTCTCTTCTTTTAAAAAGATCAAAGTTGTACTTGTCCGGTAATACCGAAGCTAGCAGAGAGTTCCAATCCTTAGCAGTTCGCATTATGAAAGAGGAAGCAAAACGCTTCGTGCGTGAAAGTGGACATATACTACATAAGGATGAAGTCTCTCTCCAGGCCTGGTAGTCGGGTGACGTAACGGAGATAGGGGAATCAAATCGTGCAATTCCTGGGCATACTCCCCAAAATTTAACCTGTAGCAAACCGTACGACAGGCCACACTGCGACGACGTTTGAGGCTCTGTAATGGTATTTATCAGAGCATCGTCGCCAATGAGCCTTCAAGCACGACGGTGAACCGCGTCCAGGGTAGCAGGCTGAAAAAATATAAAATTGTGTTAAAAAATCAACCAAAAAAAGTTAGTATGTATTTTAAAAACAAGGATATATGGAATACAAGTAAGAATTCTAAAACATAAAAATACAGTACATCTGTAAGGTAATAAATAGATTTATGGTTTCGAACATGAAAAGTCGAGTCTTATAGGTATGTAAACTCATATATAGTTTACCAAATACTGTACAAAATATATCGTGATTTACTTCATTTATTAGTGAATTCCGTCTTCTACAGATAATTTTTTTTTAGGTTTCTCTAGAATACACTGTCTCAATGTATTTTGAATTTTTAAGTTTTAGAATCAAACCTATGTCGCATTAATGTGTTTTGATTATTAAAAAAATTATATATCTAACTCGCAATATTTTCTTAAAATTAGCCCTAAACTAAAACTCAAACAATGTTTTGATGTATAGTCACAAGTAATGATTGTTGACCACTAGCCATCTATCGTAATTTTGTCGTGTTATACACTCGCGGAAAGGGAAGGTTTAGCAGTTTAAAGAAATTTTAAATTTTACATACAATACTTTGAATAATATTCATATTATGAAACTTCAATTATGGAGTGCCACACGTGTATTTTATGATCAATCGTATTGACTCGTGATTGTATAATACGGTCAATTTAAAGTGACGGTCAACCTGCTAATTATTTCCTTTCTGTGAGTGTACGAATCGGGCAAAATCGGTTGAAAACGTATAATTACGTATTCGGAGCCGATAAAGCAGTTGCAAACACGGCCAAATTACGAGTAGCAAGTAGCTAGTGGCTGAACAATCATTACTTGCTACTGTACAACTAAGAATACTTGGATATATCAGGCAATATCCTGCTGATTTTTATTACTTTTAGTTTCTCTGAGCGTGGCATAAGTGTTACTGACTTTATTTTCCATGTCCAGGTAAAAACCTGATCCGAAAGAATGACGTGGTGATCTTGGAGAGTGGCAGGGGACAGTCGCTCATCTACGACGGGTACCAGTATCACCGCAAGAACGAGTACCCCAGTGGTGCCAGCTACTGGCGCTGCATAGAACGGAAAAAGACCAAATGCAAAGCCTCCCTAACTGTCAATAAAGTAAGATTATTAAATATTTATTCAGCGACTAAATCCTATGACTCATAAATTGGGTCTTTAATCTTGATTGCGAGTATATACTTACTTACCGGACAGTACATATGTACTGTGTTAAGTCCGGGACATGGTATGTTTCCATGTTATGGTTTATTCAAGTATGTACCGCGTTAGGTACGTTACAGACATCTCAGCATGCGAACATCGTTTTTTTTTGTTACATTCATAAAACCTAATCATTTGGGTGAATATTCGAGCGTTTCAACCGCCGTCATTACCGTAAACTTCAAAAGTTTACGAAAAAGACTATAATATGGAATTAAATATTTCGCACTGCAGAATTAAAAACAGAACATAAATTTATTGTACAACACAAACGAAGACCCGGTATTCTCTCTTCAGCTGTTGAAGGTGACAGTAACGGCGGGGGTTAAAAAGCTCGAATATTCACTGATTCACGCTCTGTACGCATCCGTGCCAGAATCTGCTCTGTTGAAAGCGGCACCGGTCACATCGCTCAACGATTCAAATCAAAAGCCGCTCATCGCTAGCGAGAACATGACTGCACACTAAATATAATAAAGGCTAAAATAGCTTGCCGTTGCTGTCCATGCCGTGTGCAGCCATAGTATTTGAAACAGAGCGGACAGTCCGGTACTAGAATGGAGACTGCGGATCGACAGAAGTATGGTGGAACGCCCCGCCGCCACATGGATCGACAGCCTGAGGAAGGTGGCCGGAAGCCGGACCGGGTGTGATGACGTTCATTGGGGAAGGCCTATATGTCCAGCAGTAGACGTCTGAGTGCTGACATGATGAGAATGGACAGTCCGCTGCGGATGAGCACAGAGCCTTACCAGTAACTCACGTTTTCATTGACTATTAGACAAATATTAAGTAAACAATTTGTGTCTGTTATCGGTATAGCAATTGCTTTTCGTTTCAATAGGAAATTTAATGTTCTCATTAAAAAAAATGTTACAGGATGGAATAGCAGTACTAAGGAAAAACCACTTACCGACATGCCCAAGAGACATCAAGAAAATGATTGTCCTCGAATGCTAGCGAAAGCGACAATCATGTATTTAGTCTAAATCCAAATTCTATTGGTAAAAACCATGAAGGGGTTAAACGCAAAACTGGATCTCGTGATCGAGTTTCTACGGATCCGTCAAAACGGATACCTTTATGGCGAAGCTTTTTTGTCCGTATGGCTGTCCGTCTGATAACTCGAAAACCACTTGACCAATTGAACTGAATTTATGAACATAAACCGGCAATGATGGGAAAATTATAGAAAAAATCCAGAAAATTACATCTTTTCCGAGATATTTCAGGAAAACTAAAAAGAATTGACGGATCTCGCACTTTGAATATGAGTACCTATATTTCATTCCAGATTAATAGTCCTATGAAAACCAACGCTATTTACGTCTCGGTAACAAATACATGAAAGGGTCACCAGCAGCAAAAATAGGTTTGTATTACCAAGTAAACTTTGCGGTCCACTTAGGAACACCATCTATTGTGTATTTTGTTTTCGAGACGCAAATGCGTTTGTTTTCATAGGACTATTAATCTGGAATGAAATATACCACGTACACTTAGCTACTTATTGTGTTACGCGGCGTAACTTTCCCCTTTGTAATTTTGGCCAACTATTTACATAACTGAAATAAAATGATATGATGCCGCCAGGTGGACCGACGACCTGAAAAAGGTGGCCGGTAGCGGCTGGATGCGGAGGGCGGAGGACCGGGTGTGGTGGCGTTCATTGGGGAAGGCCTATGTCCAGCAGTGGAATTGCCTATGCCGAAATTTCTAGGGGCTGACATAGTGATGATGATGAGATCGCGTCCGATTTGTATCGACCTCTTCAGAAGGGATAGTTCCTTTTTAGGGTTCCGTAGCCAAATGGCAAAAACGGAACCCTTATGGATTCGTCATGTCTGTCTGTCTGTCTGTCTGTCTGTCCGTCCGTATGTCACAGCCACTTTATTCCGAAACTATAAGAACTATATTGTTGAAACTTGGTAAGTAGATGTATTCTGTGAACCGCATTAAGATTTTCATACAAAAATAGAAAAAAAATCAAAAATTTTGGGGGTCCCCATACTTAGAACTAAAACTCAAAAATTTTTTTTTCATCAAACCCATACGTGTGGGGTATCTATGGATAGGTCTTCAAAAATGATATTAAGGTTTCTAATATCATTTTTTTCTAAACTGAATAGTTTGCGCGAGAGAATCTTCCAAAGTTGTAAAATGTGTGTCCCCCCCCCTGTAACTTCTAAAATAAAGGAATGATAAAACTAAAAAAAATATATGATGTACATTGCCATGCAAACTTCCACTTAAAATTGGTTTGAACAAGATCTAGTAAGTAGTTTTTTTTTAATACGTCATAAATCGTAAACCACAATAATATTATTAAAACATCGATCAAAGTTACAACGAACTACTATAACTTTTATATTATGTTACTTGCTGGTACGGAACCCTTCATGGGCGAGTCCGACTCGCACTTGGCCGCTTTTTTGTAGGACAGAATTACCCGTGGTCCCCTTAATGGGTGGATGCAAGAGAACCACGGATAAGAATGGGAAAATAACACTAGGCGAGACGGCAGCACGGTTGGATTGCTATAGGGTCGTCATAATATCTGACATAAACATTTATAGGAAGCCTTGTTTTTTAAACATGTCAGTGTGGGTGCAAAGTTACTGTTTAACAATGACATCTTTTTTATTTTATAGAATAAAGTTTTTTTTAAAATTAGTATATATATAGCAAATTGTATATTTTTATTTGTTAAGATAATAAATATGGGGGAAAATGTGGTAATACTAATTAAAAAATAATAATGTATGTACCTTATTGCGGGTACAAAATCAACAATGTTATAATTATAATATAGTTAGATCTTGACTCCATAGTATGGTTATTCGTTGAAGAAGGTATATTGCGTTCGACTCTACTTAAGACTTATATCTACTAGATTTTTTCACCCAAATACAATAGATTTTTTCACCCAATGCAATCCCAATGTAAAAAAACGAAGACAAACAGGATATTGACATTGACATCTTACATGTCGAAACCTATATCTCACTATCGATAGTGCATATCGATAGTGAGGTACTTCTACACCGATTTACCAAATTCATAAATCGATATTTCGGTTAAGTACCAATATTTTCATTTTCATACCTTATACCAATATTTTCGTACCTCTTTTAAGAACGTGTCTATCACTTTAAATCAACATAAATACCGTGATTCCAGTCAGTAAATGAAAAACATGATGGGTGGATTATCGTAACTGAAAGGCAGTATCAAATATTTTTGACAAATGTCGATTATAAATATAAATCGATTTTAATTCTGATTTTACTACGCTAGTTGAAAAAATGCCGGTCGGCCGGCGGAAATGAGTCAACGTTATTATTTTATGTTGTTAATTGACCTATTTATTATTCCATAGGCAAAAAAAAAGTAGTTGAAGGAATTCATAATTTAGGCCAATATTTTTGTTACATGAATGGTGAAGACGCATCGTTAGCCCGGTTTTGGGCAGTATCGTTTATAATACATTTTCTTTGTATCTTTTTTTACTATAAGGCTTGTTGTAATTTTTTGCACATTAAATAAATGATTTTTAAACTATCTTTTTTCCTTATTATAAAATCAAGCCTTATGATGGCATATATAGTCCACCACGCTAGCTCAATGCGGATTGATGGACTGCATATGCGCCTTAGAATTTATACTTTAACGTATGCAGGTTTTTTCACAATGTTTTCCTTCGCCAAAAAGCCTTTGGTACGTTAAAAAGCCCTTGTTCCAATTGTTGTTTGGCGATGTGTTCGCAACACATCACGTTAAGGGGTATCGGGCGAAAAGCGGACGAAGGAAAGTCACTTTGCGACATTAGATTGCGCAAAGTGGCGATATTTCAACTCTGCCTACCCCTCTAGGACCAAGGCGTGAGCATTATGTATGTTCCAATATCTCATTGGTACTGGCCCGGATCTGAAACTTCGAACTCATGACCGTGAGACGAGTGCACTGCCAACTGGACTACCACTGACTTTTTATGATATTAGTTTATATTATTTATTGGTTTCATTATAATTTATTATTTTACAAATTATTCTTTATTTTATTACTTTGACGAAATTTTGCATGATTTGTAAATGTTTATGTTTTAATTTTTTAAGCTCATCTAATAACAATGGCTAGCGGGAAGGTCTGCGCCTTTTACGAAGGCTACACGTTTTTCTGCCGTTACAAAATGAAAACTGGTGTTATAAAATGGGTTTGCACCAACTTCCCTCGGTGCAAGGCGTATCTTTGCGTCAGTGACAATACTGATCTCTTCATTGTCCAATGTAAGCTCGATCATTGCCACGACGTGAAACCTTTACATCTTTGTTCAGATGGAAAATATGTCAAATATGGTAAATAAATTAATATAAACGGATGTATCTGTTTCTTTTTTCAAACAAACCTTACTGTATATGGTATCTGCCGTTGTTTACCAGAAAGAACGAGGACTGGAAAAGATGGGCAGAAGCGGCTGGATGGACAAGGGTCTATGGCCGGGTGTAGTAGCTTGTGGCCCTCATTGGGGAAGACCATCGATTTATAAGCCTAATAGGCCATCAATACTCATAATTCTGCCAAACGTGCTGATGTGTGTAGGCGGAGGGAACTACTTTCTGATTGGCCTAGTGATATGAAGTTCGTGTCTTGTCAAGACTGGTTGACTGATCTGATATGTAGCCTAAAATATTTGCCTTGCATAATGCGTCTATGCCACAAGATGATAGCCTTCCACATCGAATAATAAGCCCGTAGACTATGGGCTTACTAGTCGATGACATGAACAGACACGGACGTCGGCTGCTGTGACTGAGGTGGGCATCTATCAAATTGAATGTAATATCAAATTATTATAACTAAATATCTCTTGTTTGGCTGAAATTCTTCTTTCTTTGTTCTGGTTTTCTTAGCTCTAAACTCGACGTCATGGTTCCTTAGAACAATTTACTCTAAATCTTATAGTTTCCGTGCCGTCTGATTCTAGTGCAGGGTCTGTCTGGATAGTTACTACTCTTTTACCCTCGTGCTCCTTCTTCAGACTATTACAAAAACATATGTTTTTTTTTTTCAGGCGAGCTGATAACCATGTATAATGGAAAGACTGTCTTCTTAGTCGATGGTTACACTTTTTATAAACGCAACAAGTGCAGGTGGAATTGCACTGGCTATCCAAAGTGCAAGTCTTTTATTTCTGTCAATAGCAGTTACATCATTCTTCAGAGTGACCTGTGCCACAACCATCGTAAAAAAAAGATTTGCCAAATGTCCGACGGAAGGTATCTACGATATTAAAGCAAATCATTATCAGCCTTTCGACGTCAACTGCTGGACAAAGGCCTAGCAGGAGCTTCTTCTATAATGGTCACGCCTGAGCGTGATCAAAAATTTGAAGGATTTTTTCGATCCGTATATCATCATCATCAGCTTATTTTTGTCTCCACTGCAGGAGCACAACCCGCTCTCATCTGCCGGAGACAGACGGAGGATTTGGCCTACACTCCCCGCGCTGGTCAGACGGGTTGGCGAGGCCTGATTGATGTAATGTAATGTTATATAATGTATTAGAAAATCGCCTTGTACGACATCCACGGGAAGAGTTGGAGTGGTCCTATTCTACTCTACCGGAAACCACACGGCATGTTTCGTATATATCCTTATACTTTTAACAAGTACGTTATCACGGATCTTGTAGCAGGTCAAGAATTTTCGGCACATATTTTAGAAACATTACTTACAAACAATCTGGCGTATCTGCAAGTATCAGAGAACAAGTAAAATCAGTCAGCACCAAAATTTGAAGCAAATAGTGTCACATCACATAAACAGCACCAACGTTATACCATACAACATGATATGATTCTACATGTTTTCTGATATAGAAAAAACAGCGAAGATACAAGGTGAGACGATAAGTGGTGCAATGGTTTATATGTGAAGTATGGGTTCACAACAAAACGCTGGCTATGGCGCCGGATGCTACAACTGAGATCATAATTGCAAATAATAGTACACAGAGTATGTTAGGTTTAAGCGTATCAAAAAGATAACTATTTAAATAAACGTTACGGCCAAACCACACAACTTTCTCATTCATTATCCGACGTAACAAATATTGCCCAACGATAATCACAGCCCAGTGCAAATGTTATGGTAATAAAAAAAAATGTTGCTTCACTAGCTGTTGTCCGCGATTTCGTCTGCGTGGACAACTTAACATGACAAATTATTATGTATTTCTCTTAGGAATGAGATATTTTTTTCGGGATAAAACTATCCTATATCCCATTCCAGGACCTAACCTACATGTGTGCCCAATATCATCCCGATCCATCCAGTGGTTGAAACGTGATTGAGTAGCAAACATCCAAAGTTTCGCATTTATAATATAGTGGGATGAGATTATTAATATCGCTCACTCGTGGATTTTAGATAGATGACATACAAATGAAAATGTGCTAAAAATTTTTTATCAGCATGGCCTGGCTCCCGAGCTCTCACCAATGCCGAAAAACAGAAAACGTATAGAGAGAGATTGAAACAAAACCCTCAGAGGTATGAAGAGTCGAGACTTAAGAATATGCAACGTAAAAAACAAAGTAGAAAGAAAATCTTAGATATGACGAAAAAGGAGAAAGAGAAACAACGGGCAACATGGCGCATCGGCAGTGCCAATTTTCGAGCAAGAAACAAGGCATCAAAACGATGATAGGTAATCAGATCGAACAAACAGCCTAATAAATCCCACTGTTGCGCACAAAGGTGTATATTAAGACGTGTCTTTTGATTTTGGTTAACTTTTACTATGTAGATACCATATACTCGTATGTATAGCAACTAAAAGGTAGATATACCTCATGCCGTGGCAGGTGGTTCTACTTTATACAGATGACTTTATACTGGGCAGTCTTAGTGTCTTATTAAATAAGGTTGAATTTTATGATAATAATTTATTTATTGTTAAACAGATAACTTTCTGTTCTATATTATTTATCAGGTTTACAACTTCATTCATTGTTAACATGGCAAACCGTTGAACAGATAGACATGTACACTTACAGACTGTAACTAGCTAAGTACGTTTCTTTTATTCGTATTAGTACAAGGCTTAAATTATTGTTTTTAAAAAGGTTTTTCTGTACTTTATTATGCTTTTTAGTTAGTACCTACGACTTAGTCTATGCAAAACCTAAACGAGAAATCTAAACTATATGGGGTTGTAATGAATAACAGATTAAAAGTTTGTTCAAGGTAATCCGCCATCTTGGGTATACTACATTGTGTTGTCACCAGAACAAAAGGATGTGTGCGAACTTTCAGCTCAATCGGTTGCAGAGAACTAGTTTAATATTATTTTGCAAGATTTAACCCAAACATACTAACAGGTGAAAATAAATAAAAGCTTGTAATAATAACAGTGTCCAGTAATTGATTGTCTGGTAGATTTACTCCACGATACTGGGCAGTCCCAGCGTGTTATTAATGTAACGTTGCATTTTATGAGAATAAACTTTTAATTCTTTTTGAATTGATAAGTTTCTATTCCTACTTTACTGCTTCATTATTGATATGGCTCACCGTTGATTAATGTAATAGATAGGCATGAGTGCGAATAAATAATTACAAAAAAATATATTTCAGCTTGGCCTTGCAGCCGACGCCAAGCTCTCACCAATGCCGAAAAACAGAGGAGGTATAGAGAGAAATTGAAACAAAACCCTCAAAAGCATGAAGAGGTGAGACTTAAGAATCTGCGACGTATAAAACAACGTACAAAGAAAGTCGCAGAAATGACTGCCAAGGAGAAAGAGAAACAACGAGCAAGTTGGCGCATCGCCAGTGCAAAACGAAAGAAAAGGCATGAAAACGCTATGTATTCCAAACTACAGCCTACTATGTACTTCAGTTGGGCAGGTGACTAACCTCTCAACGAGGGCGTAGAAGAATATCAATCACTCAAATGCAGAAATAAAGAATTATTCAATCGTTAAGTGAGTCAGGCTTAAACAAATGCGCAAACAAGTACTATTGCGCTTTATATTGTGATTAATTCTGTACATAGGGCTAATCTGTATTTAGGATAATATTCGTCGAACTACACAGAGTGTTAAAGGATCTTGTGGTTCAACTGATATTACGTGAAATGGTCACGGATTGGGTACCTAGTGGTTACGTTTTGCGATGAGATGACCAAAACATTGGATTCTACTTCACTCAAGGTCGCCTTGCCTTGCGATTCTGCGGTACAATATTAATCGTTATTCATTGTTCCTTAAAGTCGATTTTAGTTTTTCTTCATTGAGTTACTATCGACTAGCTGTGCCCGCGGCTCCGCTCGCGTGGACTAAACAATTGTAGCTTCAAATGTAAATAAAATAGAAGAGAATTTATTCATCAACAGCATTAAGTATGTACAGCAATTAAGTATTTATAATAACTATTCTACAGTGAGATGAATTGGTCGATGCCTCAACGAAGCGCTGCTTTTCAGGCATCGCCATTATAATTTCAATTCCAAACTTTCGCATTTATAATATTAGTGGGATAGGATTCGTTAACTTGGATCAGCGACCTGAAGTAGATATTGATTTTCGCCACAAAATGATTTTTCTGTGCACTCCAGAAATGTAAAACATGACGCAACTAATCAAAACTATGTTTAGTTTCATTTCACATTTGATTTAGTTTTTATATTTATTAATCTGTTCACGGTCACGACTATTATCAATTTGACCGTAACTTAAGTATAGAAAGAAGTAAGTGAAGCTGAACTATTAAAAGTAGTGACTGTACGTAATTTGTAATGTTTATTAGAGAGATTATCTTATAATAAGTAAATATATAATATAATACAAGAGCGGAAAGTTGAATATTTCAATCGAGGCCACGGTAGTGTAAGCTCGAGCCGTATGCGAGGTGATATAATAGATGAAGCCGAGATTGAATAATTTACTTAGCACGCATTTCATACAACTATTTTCAAAACATTTGTTAGTAAAATTAAAAGATAATGGCGATTCAAAACGAAGTACCTATTGAAGTTTTCAATAATGGCGACCTTATTTTTAACATTTCACATGTCGCGCGCAGGATTCATAAGAAAATTAAAAAAAGGAATGATAACATTCCACCTGCCAGCCAACAGTAAAAATTCCAATACAGCAAAGATATATCTTTGAATCAGGAGATAAAAACTCCTTAGTTTGTTGTTTTAAGGAAAATTAAACGAATAACAATCTTCTTGGTATCAATTGCTGGCAGTTTATTAAATTAAAATGTACAACTACAATCTAAAAGGCACGTGTATATAATGAATAACATTATGACAGATACAGCATAAGTAACAGAGTGTCTTTGAATCAAGAGATAAAAACTCCTTAGTTTGTAATTATAAGGAAAATTAAACGAATAACAATCTTCTTGGTATCAATTGCTGGCAGTTTATTAAATTAAAATGTTAAACTACAATCTAAACAGCACATGTATATAATGAATAACATTATGACAGATACAGCATAAGTAACAGAGTGTCTTTGAATCAAGAGATAAAAACTCCTTAGTTTGTTATTTTAAGGAAAATTAAACGAATAACAATCTTCTTGGTATCAATTGCTGGCAGTTTATTAAATTAAAATGTTAAACTACAATCTAAACAGCACATGTATATAATGAATAACATTATGACAGATACAGCATATGTAACAGAGCTTTTACGAGCAAGTGTATTGAAAATTATGTTTAATATGTAATTGCATTAAAGATCAAATTACACACACTATGTTATTATTATTTTGTACGTATTTAAGTGGCAGACAGTTATTTTCATTGATGTTTAATTATTAGTTATACTTAACATGACTTACTTTATATTACAGTTATTTTGCTGTCAGGTTATGAATAGTGTTGGTAAATAAATACATACCTTATTTTGTAAAGTCTAAGATTTACCGATGTTTATTATAGATTTTTGACAACATGACAGCAAACTCACATGGTTTTGTGTAAAACGAATAAGCGAGTTTCATTTGCGAGCTCGCTTTTATTATTATACTATATGACTGTTTGCCACCCAGCTCCGTAAAACAAAATTTTTAAAATTATCATCCCCCATCATACTAACAAATTCTGTAAATAAAAATTAGGTATTATTATTTCCCAATTTATTCCATCATTATCAGCCGAAATACGTCCACTGCTGAACAATAAAATGAAATGCCACTTTTGGTGGGCTGTCCATTGGGGGATTTGCCATAATCACCACGCTCGGCAGGCGGATTGGTGATCGCAGTAATGATCTTAATATACATAGGTGAACGCTTCTGCCCTCCCTGGTGGCCCTATTCTAAGCTGTTACTCTTACTTACTCAATAGTTAATCCCTTTTAAATTTTAGGGCAATTTGTGCAAATGAAAAACGGGAAGATACGCATGTGGTGCAACAATTACACATTCTTCAAGTATTATACAAGCATTAGCTTCGACAAATGGATGTGCACGTCTTACCCCAAATGCAAGGCACATGTGTGCCTCAGAGGCAAAGAAATAGTCAAACTTTGCACTGAACACAACCACAAGTCTGTTTTCTTAAAACAGTGTCAAGATGGTACATACATCAAAATATAATTCTAAGTGAAGAAATAAGAGTGACAAGATAGATTAACAACGCGAATATGGAAGGAACTACAGCTAGACCTTTTCCTAGGAGGCTGTTCAAGAATCAAAAAGGTGACGTACTCCATGTGCATGAAAAGATTTATGGATGTGAGGGAGGCCAGTGAGGTGTGTCAGGATCACGCAAAGTGGCTCGATCGTCTCTGCTTATCGCTCTGGGACCAAGGTGTGAGCATTATGTTTAATTCTAAGTATAAAAATAAGTGCATTGTTCGTAAAACTTTACGACCTTTTATTGTGTTTATCCTCTCTATGTAATTTTAATAGTAATAATAAATATTACATATATGCATACACTTGTCTTATTCCAAACTAGGATTTCTCCTGTGCTATGGAAATAAAAATAAATAAATAAATAAATATCTCAGACATTCACACCAATTATCCAGTTCCAAACTAGGCAGAGCCTGTGGTATGGTTCAAAAGGCATATTTAACTTTATTTTTCTACTAGTTTTCTATAATTGTATATAAAACTAGTCCTTACATTTTTTGTTGTTTTTCCATATTTTGTAATTACACTTAAGTATTTTTAATGTGAATGTGAACAGGTGACTGGCGGGTCGGTGCAGCCAAGATTGTACCTGAGAGAGTAACTTTATTTAAGTATTATTTATTAGTGAAATATATATCTATTATATTAAGTATATTATATTATTAAGTATTTATATCATTTATTTTAAGTATATTATTTAAACACTCAATGTCTGTAAACAATGACCATTCTAATGAAAGTGATCACTTCTATTCCTGTTCGTCTGATGAGGAGTCTAATGCAAGCTTCCATAGCATGTCGATTCCTCTCTCCGATGCTATTGCCGAATGCTTTTCTGAATTTCCGAAAAATTTTAACGTCGTCCATATCAATGCACAGAGCATTCCATGTCATTATCCCGATATGCTAGCGGCTTTTGATGTTAAGAACTTGCATGCCATCTTTATATCAGAATCCTTTTTGAAACCATCTCTTGCCTCCACCTTGTACCCCATTCCGGGCTTTCATCTCATCAGAAATGATCGTATCGGTGCCAGCTGCGGGGGTGTAGCCATGTACCTTCGTGGTAACATTCCTTTTAAAGTTATTAGCAAATCCCCCTCAGAATATACTGGCACGGCTGAGCATCTGTTCGTCGAAGTCATTTTATCACACGTTAAAGTTCTTCTAGGAGTTTATTATCCCCCTGATAAAAATGTCAATTACTTCTCCGCTTTTGAGAATCTCCTGGAAAATCTCACACCACTTTATTCTCATTCGTTGATCCTTGGAGACTTTAACACCTGTTTATTAAAAGACGACCATCGCTCACGCAAACTTAGATCAATAGTGAAAAGCGCCGATCTTCATATTCTACCATCCAATTCTACCCATCATTTACCTAATTGTAAGGCCTCTCTGCTAGACCTTGCAATAATTTCCTCTTTGGAGCACGTTGCTACTCACGGTCAATTATCCGCTGATGCATTCTCTTATCACGACTTAATTTATGTCTCATACAGAATTCGTCCTCCTAAGGCTAAGCCGAAAATACTCATGCAACGTAACTTTAAAGATTTGGATTTGGATGAGCTAAGATTAGATGCAGCTAAACTAGATTGGAGTGCTGTTGTGAATGCACGATGTATTGAACAAAAAGTCAATATTTTCAATTCTCTTCTTACTCAGCTCTACGACAAACATGCTCCTGTGCGTGCAATTCGAGTAAAATATCTTCCAGCCCCTTGGCTTACCCCTGAAGTTCGAGAACTAATGTTAAAACGAGATGCTGCGAAAGCTAAGTATAAGCGCTCCTCGACTAACGCTAACCACGAGACCTTCCGACGCGCAAGAAATCGATGCAGTGTGGCCTGCAGAGATGCACAGCGAAGACATATTCATGCTTCGGTTGAAAATGGCGATCCAGCTAAGGTATGGAGGTTCCTGAGGTCGGTTGGAATTGGTAAAGCCAGACAGGATCCTTCTTCTAATATCGATATCAACTCCTTGAATCAACATTTTACTTCTGGCTGTGCCAATTTCAGTGCTACAGCGAAGTTAAATACCTTGTCCTTCCTCAGGACCTTACCAAGACCGCAGCATGATGGTTTCTCGTTCAGTGCGGTCATTGAAGCCGATGTTAGCAGGCACATTGGGACTATTTCCTCCAGTGCTGTAGGCTCTGACGATATCAGTCGCAAAATGCTGATCCCCATTTTGGAGATTATCCTTCCAATCATCACCCATATTTTAAATTTCTCCTTGTCATCGTATTCCTTCCCTAGCTTATGGAAGCGAGCCATTGTGATCCCCCTACCAAAAAACAGCAATCCTTCTTCGTTTTCGCATTTTAGACCTATTTCTATTCTTCCTTTCCTATCAAAAGTATTAGAGCGTTTAGTGCACCATCAACTGTCTTCCTTTCTCTCGAGAAATAATCTCTTAAACACACTTCAGTCTGGTTTTCGACCGGGACATAGTACCGTCACCACTCTTATTAAAGTGTCTGATGATATCCGATTTGGTATGGAGAAACAGCAAGTAACTCTCCTAACATTACTGGATTTCAGCAATGCTTTCAATACGGTTGATTTTGATATTCTCTTAGCTTTGCTGGAATCCTTTAACGTCTGTCCTAAAACAATAGGTTGGTTTGAGAGTTACTTGTGTGGTCGCCGACAACGCATTCGGGCGGAGGATAATTTCTCTGGCTGGTGTGATATTACGGCCGGTGTTCCACAGGGCGGTGTCTTATCCCCACTTCTTTTCTCTCTCTTTATTAATTCTATAACTCAATCTCTCACTTCATCCTATCACCTTTATGCTGATGACCTGCAATTATATACCAGGGAGTCCGTTGAAAACCTACATAGTGCTGTAAATAAAATGAATGCTGACTTAGCTCAAATTTCATTATGGTCAGCTTCGTATGGTCTCAACGTGAATCCTGAGAAATCGCAGGCCATCATCATAGGAGGCTCCCGTCAATTGATTAAAATTAACATGTCCGCACTTCCTTTATTATCCCTTAATGGCACCCCAATTCCTTATTGCCAAACTGTTAAAAATTTAGGCATCATCTTCGATCGTACACTCTCTTGGTCTTCTCAGATAGGCGAGGTCAGCAGGAAGATGTTTGCTGCAATGCACTCCCTGAAACGCCTTCATAATTTCCTTCCTATGAGTACTAAAGTTGCGCTCGCACAGTCTCTCTTATTGCCCATCCTGGACTACGGGGACGTCTGCTATCTCGATCCCACAGAAGAGCTATTGAATAAGCTCGAACGGTTACAGAATATGTGTATTCGCTTCGTTTTCGGGTTACGTAAATTTGACCATGTTTCTGAGTTTCGAGCCAAATTAAAGTGGCTACCTATTCGTCTCAGGCGCAATACGCATATTCTCTCCACCTTGTACAATGTGCTCCACAACCCCCACACCCCGCAATATCTCAAAGAGAGGTTTATGCTGCGTGCGGCTGTCCACGGTCGTCATCCTCGCTCCTGTACTCAGATGCTTTTGCAATGTCCCTCGCACAGGACACAATTTTACAGTGGCTCTTATACGGTCCAGGCCGTACGGTTGTGGAACGCTTTGCCGGCTCCCATCAGACAAGCAAAATCACTTCCCATATTTAAACAGCTTCTGCGTGTTCACTATAATTCACAATGCGGCTACTGAACAGATTACGTAATAGAGTGTTTCGTATTTATTTTTCTATTTTGTATGTATTTATTTAAGTATGTATTAACTAGTTATTTATATGTATTAAATTAAGTATGTATTTCGTATTACTAGTTATCGGTTTGTAGGCATATATTTATTTAAGTATTCATGCAAGTTTATGTTATATAAATTGTATACTCTTTGCATCCAGTATTTCCACTCCTCAAAAAATTCGCCACCTCCCAAAGGTTGCCTGTAAGAAATCGCTGAAAGCGATAAGGCCGCCGTTGTACACTAAATTCATCCTTCTATGTAAGATTTGTTTTTATTAAAAATGTATATGTTTTGGTGCACAATAAAGAATATTTGAATTGAATTGAATTGAATTGTATGGTTACTAGATAACGGATAGACATACTTAAATAAATATATAAACATCCAAGACTTGGGTATAAACATTCATATTCATCATACGAACATTTGCCCCTAGCGGGATTCGAACCCGTAACCTCCAGTGTGGCAGTCCGAGCGTTACCCGTTCCGCCACGGAGGTCGTCAATAAACAAGATTTGGACAATTCGCATATATAATATCAACGAGAAATAGCATAAAAATTATTTTTAAGTAGAAAATTTATTATTTTATTTGTTTATTTATTTAATTATACTTTATGTACACAAATAAAAGTCACACAATTCATTTAAACATATGATGTACAAAGGCGCACTTAACTTCGATATCTATAAAAGTAGATAAACGTGAAATCCCTATGACATTTCATTTTTGCCATGAAAAATTTTACCTCTGATAATAATAACATCATATATTTTTAAATTTAACGTATTATCATCATAATCCTGATGGGTTTACGCTTGACCTCAATCTCACCTGATGGTAAATGACGATGCGCGCGCTCCTCCTTAGGCCTCATCGCGATGAGTCCTAAGGTGGAACGCGCTTTCTCAGAAGATGCCTGTTCACTGTTTTCATTCCATTATTCACTCTTCCTTTATAAACACTTTAAAAACTTTGAACTGAACTATATAACCTTAAACATTATTTATGTAAAATAAAAGTTTTTTTTTATTACTTATACTATTAAATATAATTCCCGGCGTATAGATCTACGTACAAATTCTTCTTGTTCATTATAGTTCCATACACCACATTTATTTAGATAACAGCAATAAATATATAATATGGAAAAATATAAATTGTTAAATGTATGTTTTTATTTGTAATTTAAACTAATTATGATTATGTTATGGATTTAAACGAAAAATACTGTAAATTGTAATCAATTATTAATAAATTAGGACTATGTCTATTACTAGTTCTTAGACACTGCTATATACACGACTAGTGTTATATAACACGGTTTTTATTTTTGTCTCCTCCATCAAACAATCAACAGGCAAGTCATCGTAGTCGGAAGATATCCCTGAATATATACATATGTTCTCAAGTTACGACATTTGTGTATACTTAAAAGTAAGTAAAAAAAAACAATATTTAATGTCAATAAAAACTTATATTTTATTTTAGTGGTTTTCGTCGAAATGAATAACGGTAGAACGCGGGCATGGCATGAAAGTTACACTTACTTCAAGAATTATAAGACTCTTAACTTCGACAAATGGAATTGCACGAGTTACCCTAAATGCAGGGCATCACTCTGTCTCAAAAACCAACGTATAGTCAAAGCTGACACAGAACACAACCACAAGTCTGTTCTCTTAAAAAAGTGTGAAGATGGTAAATACATTAAATTATAATTCAAAGTTTTCAAATATATAAGTGCATAATGTGCTTTGAACTTTTCGATCCATAAAATCATTTAAAAGCATAAACCTACATATAATTTTAGTTAGCCCTAATTCTTATTTGTTATATGAAAGTTAGTTAAAATTCTAAAACAATGAAATATATTTATCGCATTTAATTAAAATTGATTTAGTTTTATTACTATTGTATGTACAACTTTCCGCCTTAGAAGAGCGGAATCCTCTGACACAGCTAATAATTTACCTAAAATATGTTCCTTATATTTAAAAACTGTATTAACTGTAACTTGTAGCAATAAATTATTAAACAAATAAATAAAAAAAAAAACAATTTTATTTATAGTGTAATTGATAAAAGTCACCTCTTCTCGCGTTTGCTCGCGACCGATGGATTATTCCCAAACGGCACACCGATAATTTAAGTCTTTTTTTTTTAATTTGTCCCAAATACACCACCATGGTACACCACCACGCGCAGGGTGGGACGCCCCGTTGCCAGATGGACCGACTACTTGAAGAAGGTGGCCGGAAGTGGCTGGATGCGGAGGGCGGAGGACCTAGTGTCGTGGCGTTTATTGGGTAAGACCTATGTCCAGCAGTGGACGTCTTGGCTGACATAATATGATGACCCCACAATGATATCTTCGATTAGGCCAGTTGGGGCATTTGGAATATATTGTACTAGTGAGTAAAGAAATTGAAAATTGTGCGTTAATTTGAATTTTATAACGCGCCTTAGGATAAACTAGTTTTAAATAGTATACTTAAGATAAATTAAAACTTTTATTCGTTTGTCTTGTAGTGCACTTTGTTGTAATGGATAACGGTAGAACCCGGGTTTGGTACAAACATTACACCTACTTCAAGCGGTACACAACTCATCACTTCGACAAATGGCATTGTACGGTATACCCCAAATGCAAGGCATATTTGTGCCTCAGAGACAAACTGATAGTGAAAGGGTTCCCTGAACATAACCACAAGAAGGTCGTCCTGAGACAGTGTGGTGATGGGAAGTATATTAAACTATTATAATAAATATCATAACACTGATAATCACGGATCGGAATTAGATAGTGATTATGTTGTATTTTAATTATACATATATTGACAATGCCTCTTTACAGCAGCTGATAATGCACATCTATTGATATTATTTTACTTTGTGTGTTTAACAATGCCACTTTACCGCAGCTTAATTTTATAATGTAAAAACTGGTCGCTCTTTGCCATGTATTTCCAAAAGACGCTTTAGCGCCAGCCATGTGTGAAATGGATATAAAAAAATTAAACAAATGTCGACTTAGCTTAGAGTTATTAATGTCCCAAAAGGTGGTAATAAATGAGTATGAGCAGGCCTATCTCACTCCGGATTTTGTTTACAAAATACGCGGTGCAGGGTCGACCGGACAAAATCAGTCGGTTGCCGCCCGCTCGATGTGACGGACACGCGAGAGGCGATACGAGTAGCCATTTACCTACCGCGAATGGATAAGAAACGAAATTGTTACAGGCGATATTGTATCGCCTTCGGTTGTTTAAAAATTAATTCCATGTCGCCTTTACGATACCCACGGGAAAGATAGGGGTGGCTCTATTCTAAGCCGGGAACCACATGGCATCACCAATTATTATTTACGAATTATAAGTGCTAAGATGTTCCAAATTCAAAAAGGGCGCGGCAAAGATAATTGCTGCGCACTTATAAAGAGGATTAAAAACTCATTACTGCCCGCCAACGACCTCTATGTACCATTTCGATGCTGCCCGCTAAACGTTTCAGAAAACACCACCTTTGGGTGCACTTAAAGGCGAACCAAGTCGTCCTTTTCAAATAGATGGGATGGAAAATATTAAACGTAAATCACGCATTAAGAGGCCTGTAGCAAACTTGAGTAGCTCAGGTTTAGGTAAATTCGTGTCCGTCGTGCGCTTGTGTGGGTAAAATCGCTTGCGCCACACTAGCGTACTCAAGAACGATTTTGATCCTTGCATGCATTTTATTAGTCGATTTTCTTTTGTTGAACTTTGTCACTTTGTCAAATAATTTAAGTTTTACTTGAATAGTAATAAAAAAATGAATTCTTAAAGAAAATTAGACGAAATTAGTAAAAAAAATTAAAAAACTTAGCACAAAATACTTTGTTTAAATTGTTAATGTACGAGTTGCATGCAAATTTGCCTTATACAAGATGTACAATAAAATAGATTACTAATTAAGATTTAAATAGCTAAGATTTATTCATGCTCAATGTTCATCCCCTAAATATAAATATTAATTTTGTATTCTTAAACAAAATACTTAACCAAAGTATTTCAAAGAACAAATTCGCCCCTTATTATAAAACAAAATCTCTATTATCATATTTTGCCATACCGAAAAGGTCAATCATGTTAGCGCTAAAATAAATATTGTAATACCTATTGTAACTCTTGATTGTGCAAATAAACTAATTATGAATTATGAAGCGTCGATGAGATGTTTATTTCAGATGACAGCTGTCAAAATTGAAACGGCCGTATCTCGGAAACTACTGACCCCAGACTAGAGGTCTGATACAGGTTTTGAAAACATTTTTGGTAGTTGTAATGGCAATGGGTTTATGTAAAGTTCCTCATATAAATTTTTACTGGATAAAAATATTGTATAAAAACGAATTTATAAGTTCAGCAATAGCAAGAGACAGATTTTTCCTACTATTAAAATGGTGGCATGTCAGTGACGTCTCGGATGATGATAAAACTGACAAATTACACAAGATCAGATATATGTTTTCGATGATCACTGAAAATTTTCAGCCTGAATTTTCAAACCCCGGAAATCATGTAATAATTGATGAAACAATGATACCCTGGAGAGGGCGATTAGGTTTCCGTCAATATATCAAAAAAAAATCTCACCGGTATGGCGTTAACCTTTACAAGCTTTGCACTCCCAAAAGTTATACCTATCAGTTGGTTTACAAGTAAAAAAAATCAGAAAAAAGAAGTCGATCACAGTCAAAAAGTAGTGTTACTATTGATGAGCAATCTAACAGAAGAGGGCAGAATCGTGATAGTAAATAATTACTATACTTCGTTGAATCTAGCAGAAAAACTTTTGTCACAAAAAAACTTTTCTATGTGGAACTTTAAACATAAGGAGAAAATATTTGCCAAAGAAAGTTATACCTTCAAATATAAAGAAGGGTCAGATTATTGGAAAAATTAACAAAAAGAAACTAACAGTATTGAAATGGCTAGATAAAAGAAACGAATGCATTAAAAAACCAGGATGTTACCTAATGTACAATCAAGGAATGGATCTTCATATTATACAATATTTAAGAAAAGAATTAAGTAAGTGGTGGAGGAAGTAACAATGGCGTAATATTTAGTGCAGCCCTATTAATGCCTGGATTGTGTTTCAGTTAACGATTCTAGAAATAAATTGCCAAAGACACTATTTGTGGAGCAACTTATTGAGTTTTTACAAAGAAAGACTTGGATGTGGATACAGGTAATTTTCAAACATCCTAACTACTCGTTATATCGTAAATGCGAATGCTGAAGATGAATGTGAGTCTAATCATTATAAAGTTTTTGTAACTTATTGTTTGATCTTGCGCAAAGACCAAAGGCATAGTACAATTAACTCACAACTTAAATCATTGAGTGACTAAGGTACTATCTGGCGTCAATGAGGGCATAGGAACTGTATGATGTCACTGAGGCGGATACTATGTGACGTTCCTGTAGAACCATATTTCTAAAGTTACAACATAAACACGCTTCTATCTCCTAGTAGGTTGAACAGAAAGAGCTCAGCGTATACGCTTGAAAAATACACACACAAACACAACATATTTATTCATCTTTAATAATACATTTTATCTTTTCAGAACCCACAACAAACAAAACACATCATCTCGAAAAGAGTTCAAAGAAGAGAAGATGTGTAGGCTGTTATCAAAAACTTCGTATCTACTTGCCAAGTC
The DNA here is from genome assembly GCA_947086405.1 of Esperia sulphurella. Taxonomy (NCBI): domain Eukaryota; kingdom Metazoa; phylum Arthropoda; class Insecta; order Lepidoptera; family Oecophoridae; genus Esperia; species Esperia sulphurella. The sequence goes on from OX352261.1 coordinate 3,710,290, forward strand.
GTCAGGCTGACAAAAAAGTTAAAAAAATTCTCACAGAATGCATTGACTGCAAAAAATATTATTGTTTGACTTGTTTTAATGAAAAACACCCATAAGTTCCACAAAATACCGAACAAAATTTATTTAAACTTATTTGGAAAGGTTGAACTGGACTAGCGGGAAAGATGAAAGTCTTAACCTCTCAATGTTATAAAGTCTAGACAATAATAGACAATGAGATATTTAAAAAAAAACCCTCTTATAAGGCAAAACCGCGTTTTTAAAGTGGGTACTACTTACGTTTTTTTTAAATAAATACAATTAAAATAAAACTTATCAAAATATTTTATTTCCCATCACCAACCTATGTGAAAAACTGCCCTTTTTCAGTGCAGTACGGGATGCATAAGATCCCACATTTTATTTTACCTACATATTCTAAACTAACTAACCTAATCACGGGCGGCGGCAGATTTAGGTTAATCAATTCATTTTTAATATGATCAAGACTAAAATTCATATTTTTTATACTTCACGCCAAAAATCGGATAATAAATATTTCAACAAGGGAACGTTGCCAGTTGCACAACACCCCAGCGTGACTCCTGTTTAGTTTCTTTTAAATAATTATTTATTACACGAACGTCAAATAAACATAATAAATACTTTCAATGTTTAATATTTTTAGTGCAGTACGTTCACATGAGTAACGGAAAAACTCGTGTGTGGTATAAGCAGTTTACTTTCTACAAGCAGTACGCTACTCATAACTTCGACCGGTGGATCTGCACGTCTTACCCCAGGTGCAAGGAATACCTGTGCCTCCGTGGGCAACAAGTGCTCAAAAGTTCTACTACACATACTCACAAGCCTGTTCACTTAAAACGGTGTGTAGATGGAAGATACATTAAGGTATAGCAATAAGGACCGCCTCGTTCTAGTCGCTTAGTCATTGGACTCCAGCGCCAGAGGTCGTGCGCTCAATTCTCGTAGTACAAAAGAAAATCCTTGTTAAAGATTAGATAAGTGTTTGTATATAAATGACATTGACGTTGAAATGACGTTGGATCGCGCAAAGCGGCGATGCATCGTCTCTGCCTACCCCTCTGGGATTAGGTCGTGAGCATTATGTAAATGACATTTTTGTGTATATAATTAAATAATTATATTGTAAATTTTTCAAGCATTGTTAACACATTTTGGGACACGCATTTTTGTATACTGTTTGTAATTATTATTTATGACTTAGTAAAATAATAAGTATATGTAGATGTTGTATAAGTTAAATGGAATAAATAACTAATTAATAATTATTTTGTCATGAAATCTTTTTTCTTTAAAATATTGACTTCCAAGCATCTCACAAAAACGATTAAATCAATTTACTACCACTTCTTCGATCATAGCTTAGTCTACTGCGTCTTTGTAATCGTGGAGTGGTTTGTATAAACATGATTTTAATCACAAAAGGTTTCCTCTCGAAGTGGTTCAATATCCGGTACTAAGTATACTGTACAGATGTTTTGTTACATATAATATCTTAATATATATATTGTATATCTGTGTTAGTTATCTGTTGTTAATAAAATTATAACAACGGAACTTTCTACGTTGTTCTAGGTGAACTTATTACTATGGCGAATAGAAAGCAGCGTCTGCTGTACAAGGATCAATTATATTACAATAAAAATAACACAAAGTCAGCAGCAAAGTGGTACTGTGTCCGATACCCGATGTGCAAAGCCTTTGTTCAAGTTGATCATCATTCATTTGTTACTTACGGCTCTAATAACCATTCACACATGAAAAGATTGCTTGTTAGACTTGAAAACGGGACATATCTTAAAATGCCGTAGTATTATTTGACCGTCTCGATGGGTTAGTTGTTTAGAATTTCAGCTATAAGTCGTGAGTTCGATTCCTACTGGGGATAGACAATTTTGTATATTTTGTAAAAGTTGACCCGGTCTGGATGTTGTTCCATTTATAACATGTCCTAACCTTGTTTAATTCTCATGGTACAGTCACATTATAAGAAGTAGTAAGTACAGTACTAATCCTAGTTTAGGGTTAGACGAGTGTATGTAAATTTAATTTAAAAATAATTTAACTAATATATTAGTTAAATTTTTACTTTATTTTTTGTGTTTTGTTTTTTTCCGGTAGCTCCTAAAATACATATCTTTCTTCTTTACAAAGCTTCTGGCGGTGTGGCTAGTTTAACAGCTATATTTTTTAAATAAACATTTGTATTGATTCTGGCCGTCTTTCGTATATCCAATGGACTTAGTACCTCATGTTAAGAAAGTTTTCCCTTTATCTTTATTAGGTGTCTTAAAGGTGGCGTGAATCACTGTTACGTCACTCTCTATGTTGGTTATTATAACATAAATGTCATTCCAGACCAAATACACACCTTGGTTGGTTGAAGTATGGTTAGTTATGTCATATTTACTCATATTTACAGCATTAGAATAGATCTTCAATACATAACATACAGTTTGTTCCACTAGTACCACCGAACTGTACCACTGCACCGGTGGTACAGGGGCCACTTCTACACGAAGTCGTCCTCCCTGCAAAGGTGGCTATACAAATTTTGTTACGTCACTCTATATTGACCATAACATAAACGTCTTTTTGTAACCAAATGAACATTTAAGTTATTTCAGTTAATGTTAGTTATGTTATGTTGTATGTTTACTTACAACTCTGGAAATAATAACAACTGTGGTAGGCCATCAATACATAAAGTACAAGGGCCACTTCTACACGAAGTCGTCCTCCCGGCAAAGTTGTCTATCCATTAACACGAACTATTGTTACGTCAGTCTTTCTATTGGCCATAACATAAACGTCTCTTTGGAACCAAATGAACATTTAAGCTATTTCAATTATAGTTAGTTATGTTATATATTTACTTACAGCTCTGGAAATAATAACAACTGTGCTAGGCCATCATTACATAAAGTACAAAGGCCACTTCTACACGAAGTCGTCCTCCCGGCAAAGGTGGCGGTGTATTAACACGAACCACTGTTACGTCACTCTCTATATTGGCTTTAATATGAACATCATTCGGGAACCAAAGGAACACCTGCATCCGCCGAGGGTATTCCGGAAGTTACAAGATGGGAGATACCAACGTATATGGAAACGTGATCCTAAAAACAATAATTGATTAGAAATTTATATGATGTTAAGTTTTTTTTTGTTAGTGTTAATCAATATTTGTTTTGTATATATTTATTTAATTTCGTATGCGAGTTTTATTAAATCATTGGTATATATTTTCTATTTTTTTGTCACTTTGCAAAACAAATAACTAAAAAGGATTGCTTTATCAAGTATTTAAGTATCAAAAATCATAAGATACACACTTTTAAATGCCTAATGGCTGATGTGCCCACAAAATGTTGATTATCTTGGTGATTGATTATATTTTGTCATGTTCTGTGCACCTGTCAAAATATGTATACATGTGATTCCTAATTTTGCGTATATTATATTCTCTAGTACTTACATTTTTTTAACTTTCCTAATATTGTGATGGAGCGAAAATTCGAGTTTGAGTTTTTGATGAAAAACTTTGTATGTATTATTCGGACGCGCCGCAGCCAGGTGGATCGACGACCTGTAGAAGGTGGCCGGTAGCGGCTGGATGCGAAGGGCGGAAGACCGGGTATGGTAGCGATCATTGGCGAAGGCCTATATCCAGCAGTGGACGTCTAGGGGCTGACATGATATATGTATGTATATATGTATGTAAACGCTTTATTGTACCAAAATTAACAACAACAGTAACAAATAGGAATAAAATTGTGTAAATGGCGGACTTATTCAACTTAGGGATCTCTTCCAGTCAACCTTAGAGTAACTGAAAGTATTATTTTGTATTTGTATATTTCTCGAAAAACACGAAAATAATATACGCCAATTGCGTATTTTATATTTGTAAGTATTTCGTAAATGTCGCGAGGGATTGTTTTATCTTTGAAATTATGAGTGAAAAACCTAATTCGCGCAAAAACTGTGCCTACGACTTTCTTGAAAATTCTCAAGTGGTCAAGACTTACCCTGCCCAGACTTAAAATTAAAGAGGTGATATTAAAAAGTACAACTTAAAATTAAAGTGGATGTAGAAATTATTAGTAATTTGAACTCATCAAACTGCGTTACAATAAGCAGAAAAATTAGTACTCACTTGTTATTTTCAGGTGAACTCATCAAACTGCGTAACAATAAACACGGCAAAGCCCACCTGCTGTAAGGAGAATATTTATACTTCAATCACTATCCTGTTCGTAATGCAATCCGCTGGAGCTGCACTAGGTTCCCGAGATGCAAAGCTCATTTGCAAACAACCAAAGATATGGTAATCAGGAAAATGATTCATGAACATAACCATGAACCTAACACACTCCATAGAATGTCTGATGGAAGTTACATCAAGCTTTGAAAACGATTTTGCCATTACTTCCGACTGTACATCATTTACGAGTAATAAAGATATTACTAGAATTATCAGTTTGACAACTAACATTATTTTTCTTTTTAAGATTGTTAGTGTAGTGTTGGGACTGACGCTTATTTAATTTAACAAATTATCTACATCTACCGTGCTACATTTGCCGCGTGGTTTCCGGTAGAGTAGAATAGGACCACTCCAACTCTTCCCGTGGATGTCGTACAAGGCGACTAAGGGAATACATTATAAAACATCAATCAGGCCTCCCCAACCCGTCTGGCCAGCGCGGGGAGTGTAGGCCAAATCCTCGCGTCTGTCTCCGGCAGATGAGAGAGGGTTGTGCTCCTGCAGTGGAGACAAAAATAACCTGATGATGATGATGATCTACATCTACACTATAATTATTATAAAGAGGAAAAATTTGTATGTTTGTAACGAATAAACTCAAAAACTACATGGACCGATTTCAAAAATTCCTTCACCATTAGAATGATACATTATCCCTGAGTAACGTAAGCTATATTTATTACTATAAAAAATTAGGGATCCCTACTAAAACTACAATAATGTAACCCAAGGTGTAAAAAAATTTGCCATAAATGTTTGATAAGTTATTTATTGTTTTTAGGTGACGATTTTAAACAAATAACACTGACGAACGGCAGGACATACTACATGTTCCGCGGTTACACTTACTACCTGCAGATAAGGAACAAGTCGAAACAAGAGCATCGTTGGAAGTGCACGGGGAGGTGTAAATCGTACATTGTGGTGTCTCAGCATGGGGCCCTGGTCAGATTCGGTCATGACACGCATGATCATCCACCACCTCGCTACTGTATTACTGCTTCTGGCAGATACGTCAAATTTTAACTCCCTTTTTTTATTCCTGATGGGTTTACGTTTGACCTCAATCTCACCTGATGGTAATCGACGATGAGTCCTAAGGTGAAGCGCGCTCACCCAAAATGCCTATTCACTCTTGCTTTAAAAAGATCCAAATTGTACTAGTCCGGTAATACCGAAGCTAGCAGTGAGTTCCATTCCTTAGCAAGAGGAAGCAAAACGCTTCATGCGAGAACGTGGTATGTCTACTACATAAGGATGAAGTCCCTCTCCACACCTGGTAGTCCGGTGATGGAACGGAGAAGGGGGAATCGAATCATTTAATTCCTGGGCACACTCCCCAAAATTGAACCTGTAGAAAATCGAATCTGTTGCTTACTTTTATCTACATGCTTGATTATGGTGGTTATAAATTAATATTTTATAACTCGTAAATTCGACCGCCTCGTTGGCCTCGTTAGACTTGCACGTTAGAGGTCGTGGCTTTGATTCTCACCAGGGACAGACAACTTTGCACAAGTTGGTCCCAGTCTCGATGTTATATACGTCAATTGTCTTGATTCCCATCGTAGAAGAAAATCCTAGTTTGTGGATGTACAATAAGTTTAAATATGTATACATATGTAATTATATTCAATATTTATTTCTTAAAAATTAAAAATAATTAGCATTATTAATGATTTAATCGTTTAATTCACATCAGCCTTTCGACACACCATCTCAATGCTGAGGAAGTGATGCCTGTACATTATTTAGTTTTTTCATGCGCATAGAAGCTTATTGTTGTCATCGATATTTTAAAGATGCAATAAGAGCGTCGGTGGGCAGTGCAGAATACGAAGTTTACGGAGCTGTTCGCTTTCATGGAGTGCCGGGGGGTAGAAGTGTCGCCGGGTATATCTGACTATAAAGCCTCCTTAGAGCCGATATTTTTGCAATTGTAACATAGGATAGATTTAATCCGTTTGTTAATTTTCAGCTGACATTATAACACAAATAACGTTATTAAACGGCAAGAAATTCTATATGTATCGTAGTCACACGTACACGCTCCATAATAAGTCGAGAATGACACAACGTTTGAGGTGCTCTAGAGGCTGTAAGGCGAACCTGCTGGTGTCACATTCTGGGGACCTGTTGAAAGCGAATCACGAACACAACCATGCACCGTTCCGGTTCCATGTCACCCCCGAGGGAAAATATGTGAAGGTTTAATTGAAACGTTTATGGTCCGAAAATATTACAACATAGTAATATAAACAAGTGTTTTGTCTGTGACGAGCTTTATACTAACTATATTTTACAAAAATATCGAAAAGTCTCAAACTTTCGAAAAGAAAAATTGAAATTGTTTCATTTATTTAACAAAATAAGAGTAACTATTATTGATTTTACATTAAACATTTGAAATATAGAATGACGTCAATTTAAAAAAAACACATGGCAGATCTTTCATACACCCACAATAAAAATATTGTGGTTTTGTCCTCAAATAAAGGAGAAATATTTAAACGCACAACAAATAAATACTGAATTTATACCAAATAATATACTGATGGTCACGAAAGTACGCATTTGGCGTGCAAATCGGTATTATTTGATGTGGACTAGGTTAGGTTAGATATTCATTGAAATATTTACGTATTATAAAACATCAATCAGGCCTCCCCAACCCATCTGGCCAGCGCGGGGAGTGTAGGCCAAATCCTCCGTTTGTCTCCGGCAGATGAGAGAGGGTTGTGCTCCTGCAGTGGAGACAAAAATAACCTGATGATGAATGACGATGATTTAAGTATATGCCAAAATTTATTTTTGTTGGCGGGCCGGCCGCGGTTTTTTTTTTTTTATCGATAACCGCTTCCTAGGTGTTAGTGCTGTAAAGAAGAAATAAGTAATAATATATTGTGTGATGTTGAACCAACATTAGGCGTCTTTGTCATTCAAATAATCGTCTATTTTATAACAGGATATCATACAAAGTTGTTTTTTGATGTAATTCTTAAACTTCTGTCTGTCATATTTAATATTTCTTCTGGTAGTTAGGTGTAGTAGTGTATACATTGCCCCATGAACGATTTACTGGCCTTCTAGTCTAAAACGTGGTAAAACAAGTTTATTCGTATTTCTTGTTTCAAAAATATTATTGTCACAGTGCCTTAATAAGATAAATATATTTTTGTGGACATAGACTATCTACTGTTGAATTGTTAATTTCTTTGAACTTTTGTCTGAATTATATTAAATTATAATGTTTAATACTTTTGAAAGTTTATATCTGTTGTGCAAGTTTTGTAGATAGAATGATTTTTAGTTTACTATAATAATAGTTTTGCTTGTCTTTAACCCTTCCTTCGTTTTAAATTAATATTTTTCATGTTTATACTAGAACGGTAGTCACAGGTTAGGTAGAAATTTGTTTTGTCTTGCACTTTCCACAGCTGACACGATAAAAATGCAATAAGCTTCCTTAGAGCTCGAAGTTTTGCATCCGTATAGATTAACTTTGATTTTAATATTTCAGCTGATAATGTAACACAAATAACATTAGTAAGCGGCAAGAAATGCTATATGTACTGTGGTCACACGTACAGCCCCCAGAATCCGTCGAAAGCATCGTTACGTTTGAGGTGTACTAGACGGTGCAACGCGCGCCTATTGGTATCACCTTCGGGCGCCGTATTGAAAAAGGGAGGAGAACACAACCATCCGCCGTCTAAGTATCATATCACTTCCGATGGAAGATATTTGAAAATTTAAATATTAAAACCATTAATGGGCTAGACTAGGTTAGGTTAGGTTATGTGACACTCGAGTATATTTTGTCGAGGTTATTTAAATAAAACTTTAACATTATGAGATACGAGTATTACCGGCCTCGAACGTCAGTCACTACACACTGAAGTACACACGCCGTGTGGTTTCCGGTGGAGTAGAATAGAACCACTCCAACTCTTCCCGTGGACGTCGTACAGGGCGACTAAGGGAATACATTATAAAACATCAACCAGGCCTCCCTAACCCGTCTGGCCCGCGCGGGAAGTGTAGGCCAAATCCTCCGTCTGTCTCCGGCAGGTGAGATGTCTAGTTAATGAGTTCTATAACAGTGGAATAATTTTCTTTATTTATATGTACAGGTGGCCCAAATTAACGTTGACAAGTGATTTTTCAAATGATTTTATTAACTTTAAACTTAAATTAAATTAAGTTATAGAAATACAACTTATTTTTTACAAGAATCCCTAGTTGTGCTAACTGGGTAAGAACCACAGATTCAAGGATGTTTCGTCGGTAATTTTCTTGGTTAATTTTGATACCATTTTCTTCAAAAACGAGGGGAGTTTTGCCAGTGGCGCAAATTTGCTTTGCGTGGCTTAGCTCTGTAGTTCGCGGTGTGAACCGAAGTATGAAAAGATGTGAAACCAAACTCGCCCGCCCGCCAGTTTAGAGTCCCCGCAGACTGCAAACTTTATATCGGCCGATAATTTAGTCGGATTGAGCTGCTAGTGCAAACACTGTCTGCGGGGACTCTAAGAGTCCCCGCAGACTGCAAACTTTATATCGGCCGATAATTTAGTCAGGCTCTTAAACAGTATAAAGATGTATGCAAGTGCGCACACTATGACGATTTGTTGGCCCAGTGTGCGCACTAGCAACTCAATCCGACTAAATTATCGGCTGATATAAAGTTTGCAGTCTGCGGGGACTCTTAGCCCCCGCCCGCTTGCGATCTCTTTTGATAACTTTTTTTTAGTTCGGCGGTATAGTATTGTTTTATTATTATTTAAGTACTTACTACATATTCGTAAGTTTTTATAAAAGCGAACTAAATAAATTTCAGTGCAGTATTTTTTTTTACATTTGTAGTGAAATCAAATCAACGTACAGAATAGTGTTACGGAACTGTTTTCTTGTTTTCGTTTTGTATATAGGTAATTTAATTTTCACAGGTGACAAAATAACACAAATTACTTTAGTAAATGGTAAGGAATTCTACATGTATCGTGGTTACACGTACTCAAACATGCGACGTACTCAGGGGAGAGGGTCACGTTTGAGGTGTACTAAAGGGTGCAAGGCTTACCTGGTGACGTCACAAAATGGCGCCCTGTTGAAAGCAGAGCCACAACACAACCATCCACCGACTCGGTACTATATCACTCCCGACGGAAAATATATGAAAGCATAAATGCTTTTGTAATCAACTTAGGAACTTTATGTTTTTCAAATTACTCGCTTATAAGTTTTGCCTCATATTAAGATTATTTATTAGATATTCTATTTTAGATAATAGATATTTCGCTTTCAATATTGGGCCTATTTGATTTCCCGTATCTTATACAATTTAGAACAAATTTAAGAAACCATTGTGTGTTGAGGGGCCATTCTACATAAAGAAGACCTCCACCTCTGCAAAGTTTTTAATGGTGCCAAAATCGCGTTAATAATGCCAGTGATGTAAGTTTGCACATCGTACCTGGTTGTGTCACACGACGGCGTCGTGTTGAGAACCGGTCGTGATCACACCCATCCACCGCCCATTTACCACATCACTCGATGTGGACGACATCTCAAAGCTGGAAAATGAAACCTAACGTAGTTAGCTTATTGAGCCGTCTGGTAGGGCCACCCGCAATCTACCCGTGGGTGTCGTCGAGTCGACTGGACGACACCCACGGGAAGATTTGGGGTGGCCCTACCTACCTACCTACCTACCTAGGGCTGAATAGTGTGGTGGTCAGAAAAAAGGTTGCCATCAACGATCTCTATGTACTACCAGATGGAGTGTTCCAAACAATCGCTCTGTTCCACGCAAGTAGCAACAACTCTTTCACATTCACTTTGAAACTTGTGCAGTTACTACTCAGAACATTTAATTATTTACTAAATATTGACATTATTTAACCGTAGCGTCAACCTCTGTACTAGATTTTAAATCGTCATGTTGCCGTCCCATTGTCGTATCTAAGATACAGATGTCCTAACAACGTCAGATATTATGATTCATATTATTATTTACTGTTAAAAACCTAGTCGAACCGAGCGCGATCAAGAGAGGGGCAACGTTATCACTTATGTCAATAACATAAGTGCTTCTTTTCTAATTTAAAGCGCCGATATCGATACCGGCAGGCGGCGGGAACCCAGCAGTGCTTACTGTCAGCCGTGCTCTATTAGCGGGCGACGTTAAACTGCCGGGGGGAGGTGAGTGTCGCTTCTTTACGTAGTCATTGGGCCCGATTCTGAAGGCACACATTTAAAATTTGACAGCGCTAAAATTGGTTTCCTCTTTATCTTCATAATACTGTGTGACAAGGACAGCAACAGTTTTAGTGCTGTCAAATTTTAACGTTGTGCCTTCAGAATCGAGCCCATTGTTAGTATTTCTCTGACTATACTGTGCCCAGCTATTATGTTAATAAAGAGGTAAATTTGAAACTGTGAATTGAATCTTTAAATGTTTTCACTTTTTTCGAACTTCATTATACGTACTTATTTGAGTTATAATTTTTTTTTAATAAGTAATCTAAGGTTGCAGTGTACAACTGCGAGCCGCTTAATATTTTTTTTATTCTTACAGATGACACATTAACAGTAATAACTTTGACCAGTGGTAAAATACATTTATTATATCGTAATTATCCATTCTTCTTGGACAAGAAGTCCAGAAAACGCTGCCGCTGGCGATGCACAAGGTGCTCCTGCAATGCTTATCTGATTGTTACCGATGGAATTCTAAGGCAAGCAGTCCGTGACCACAATCATGAACCTACGAGATATTATGCTACGAAAGAGGGGAAATACGTGAAACTGTGAATTTAAATAATATATTTGTACATACATAATATTGACTGTTTTCAAAATTAATTTATTATATTTTATGCACACAAATAAGTACCAATTATATTATTTTAATTGTGTATCTACTTTTAATCATAAAACGATACTTTTTGCATTTATTATCTAATGTTGCAATTGGGAGTCGGCAGGGGGTGGTCTAATCTTTTGTCACTCTATAGGTTGCTAATTTTTGAACCTATCCACTTCTCAGTTGTTTTGTTACAAATGACCAGTTAAGAGAAATAATCTTGTGCAGTGATAAAAAACAATCTATCGTGGTTATTTATTCTATTGGGCACGAAACAAACGTTAGAGTTGCATCAGGAGTTGTAGTGTACGATTGCAAGGTTTATTTGGTTGATACTGGTGGTGTTCTGACACAAGCAGTTCATGACCACAATCATGAACTATCCATATATTACGTGACTAAACAGGGGAAATGCGTGAAACTGTGAAATTAAATTCTAAATACTTTTATTTTTCAAACTCTAATTACATATTTACATTTAATTAAAAAACAGTACTTTTTAACAAGCAGTCTAAGGTTTCCAGTCTTCAAAGGCGATCGCTGTCTTTTCTTTTTCCGCCCATAGGTTGGTGATATTTAGACTTACCTAATTTTTGAAATGTTTGTTACAGACGATATATTAATAGAAATGACTATGAGCAATGGTAAAACACACTTAATGTATCGTGGTTATACATTTTTTTTGCACACGAAGTCCAACAAACGTTGGAGGTGCACCAGAAACTACTGCAAGGCGTATCTGATCGTTACCGACGGAGTTCTGATACAAGCAGTCCATGATCACCATCATGATCCTTCCACATATTACGTGACTAAAGAGGGGAAATACGTGAAACTGTGAATTCAATATATATTCAATATTTATTTATTCTCTTAATATATATTTTTGTATGTATAGGTACGTAATGTAAATATACTTTTTTTTTTATTATATTACAGTATATTTTTTTAAATAAGCGTCCTAATGTGTAAGTGTTAAAAACGATTCGCCATTTACCATCAAGACCGCTTCATAAGTTGGTGATTTTTTGACCTTTCTATATTTATTCGTTTTGGTTACAGATGACCACTTGACGGAAATAATTTTGAACAATGGTAAAAGGCATTTAATGCATCGTGGTTATTCTTTCTATATGGATATTAGGTCTAATGGACGCTGGAGGTGCACCAGAAACTTTTGCAAGGCGTATCTGATCGTTACTGATGGAGTACTAACACTAGCAGTCCGTGACCACAATCATGAACCGTCCAAATATTTTGTTACTAAAGAGGGGAAATACGTGAAACTGTGAATTTAAATAATATATATCTACATAATATTGACTTTTCAAACTGAATTGTGTCTACTTTTAATTATAAAATTATACTTTTTTCATTTACAATCTGATGTTGCAAATAGAAGTTGGCAGGTGGGTTGTCAATTATTTTTTTTACTCTAGGTTGGTAATTTTTTTACCTATCCACTTCTCAATTGTTTTGTTACAAATGATTAATCTCAAAATATTTTTTCTTTAAATAATAACATTAAATTAGCAATTTTAGGTAGCAAGTGTTTAAAGGCGAATTGCCATTGCCACTCCTTAGAAATGTATTTTGAATGTTTCCAATAATAATATTTTTGGAATCATTAACCAAAATACGTCAACATCTGAACGTAGGCCTCCTCAGTAGAATACTACTTTTGTGGGATGTCCATTGGAGGATTTGCCATGATCACCACGCTTGGCTGGAGGATTGGTGATCGCAGTAATGAAATTAATATACACAGGAGAACGCCGCTGCCTGTCCCTGGTGTAATAATCCCTTAGTCGCCTTTGTGGCCCTATTCTAAGCCGGGAACCACACAGCACAACTTAACATACGTTTTACATATATATTTAAATAATATAATTGTTTGTATATTATTTTGTATGTTACAGATGACAAATTAACAGAAATAACTCTTTGCAATGGTAAAAAACAATTATTGTATCGTGGTTATTCATTCTACTTGCGCACGAAGTCCCACAAACGTTGGAATTGCACCAGGAAATACTGCAACGCGTATCTGACCGTCACCGAGGGAGTTCTGACACAATCAGTCCATGACCACAATCATGAACCTTCAAAATATTATGTGACTAAAGAGGGGAAATACGTGAAACTGTAATTTAACCTCTGAATATTTTAACTTTTCTCAAACTTAACTGCGTTTTTGTTAATAAGCAATATTTGGATTCAACCTGAGTTTAACGTGTTCAAAGACGAATAGCCACCTTCCATACTCTTTTTCCGCTCCATACTAATAGATTTTGAATTATTCAAATAACTTTTAAAACTGTACATTTATTCAAACTCAAATATTATTATTTATAAACACTGTGTGGTGAACAAGATATAGAGCTCTGTGTTTTTGGGCATATGAACGCATTTAATATGTTAGTAAACTTAATCAAAGCAGGCAAACGGAAAACTGGTGTATTATAGGTACATAATTATGAAATTAATTAAGTTGTTAAAACTTATTTGAATTATGAATTATGTTGAGTAAGGTGGAACTTTTTGTCCTACCTACATTTTTAGTTTTAGATACAGTTAACAAAAATAACCAATGTTATTATAGAGTCACGAAAGGACGTACCTAATATTTAATTTTAAGTTATACATATATTTTTTAAATCTTACAAGAATAAATTCAGTCATAGAGTAATTGACGTAGTCACTGTTTATCGAAATATACTTTCGGTGTAAGAAAAAGAACAATAAATAACCTCAGCGTATTTTTAAGATATTTTCTTAACTTCTTTATAGGTGGTATATAGGGGTCAATTTACCTTTATGTAGATTTGGATATCACGTACTTTGACCAGCCCTAGCACCTTATACAATGATGATAAAGTTAAAATTAGAATGAACTTGATCATTTATCATAGCGCACAGACTGTACCATCTGGGTATTCCATCTGTTGATTGCTAATAAGTTTGGACTGGGGGAGATTTTTGCTCAGCACTGGGACACAACGGGCTTTTTTATAATATTAATTTTAAGTTTCTGGTACACAGTAAGACAATATATTATTTTAATTTTCAGAAAAAGATTACGAGTTAAAAATGATAACGATGATGAACGGTAAAAAATTCTACTTGCACAAAGGATACACGTTCTTTCCTCATAGAATGGTGAACAAGCACGGCTGGTGTACGAAGACCAACTGCCCGGCGTACTTGGCCATCTGTGGCGGGGAGCTGCTGCAGGCTGTCAACGAACACAATCACGAGCCTGCTAAGTATCACATCACTAAGGCGGGGAAATATATAAAACTGTAATTTCGTCTTCGTCATCACGTCAGTATATTTACATCCAGTGTAAGATATTGTTAGTTGGTTAGTCCCCAATTAGTGATATAGTCGTGTGCGTCACTCCAGCTCGAATTTCAGTAATCTGACCCTGGCAGGATTTACTACTTATAACTTACTATTTTGTACTCGATTTTCAGATTTTGTACTTATATTTAACGTGGTGTGATCAGAATTTAGGCACGTGCCTTAGTTCAAAAGGTTCGAGCTGGAATGACACTTTTAAAGGGCCGAAATTAAAATCGAGTATATCTCTTAAAGTATATAAGTACAAATCGGAAAATCGAGTACAAAATAGTACGTTATGAGTACTAAATCCTGCCAGGGTCAGATTACTGAAATTCGACTTCGTCCGAGCTGGAGTGACGCACACGATATAGCCTTACATTAAACCAAAAGGAGGAAGATATCTCACTATTTACTAGCCTCTCTTCTCTGTCGTTCCCTCACTGCTGAGGATCGCGACCGTATAAAATGCGCCTCCACGCATAGCGGTCATTGGCCAGCCGCACTGCTTCATATAAGGATCCGCCAGCCACCCTCCTCACCGGGTCTGACCACCTCGTCGGAGCTCGTCCTCTGGCACGCCTGCCCTCCACTTGTCCCAGGATGATGAGCCTCTCCAGGTCGTGCTTGGGAGATCGCACAATGTGACCGAAGAAGCTTAGAGTCCTTTCATTGCAGATAGTGGAGAGCCGTTTTGTTATGTTGAGCTCTTTAAGAATGGAGTCATTTGTTCTCATGGCTGTCCATGGTATACCATTATACAATATTACTGGTTTTTATTGTGAAATATGTATTAAAATGCCGTCTAGTGCGTTTAATCTGTGTTTTAATCACTTAAGACAAAACAAGACATAAGATTACTCGCAGCATTAATTTATCAAAAATTTATTAAAAATAGATGTTTTTACTACGCCATGTTTGAGTGAGCGACGAAACGCTACCGTACTCGCACGACTTTAGTAGGTCCTTTTAATAGAATAGAAAGATAATTTATTAAACTAACCAGGGTTATATCTTCCTCTTTTGTTTTTTTTGTTTGGTTTGGATATAAAAACAAAGTATAAAAAAATCATAGAAGAGTTTTGAATGTAATATTTAAGTTAGTTTTAATGCTTAGCATATAATTTTTGATGTAGCTTTAATTTTTTTATTATTATTGTCTAAATTTATTAAAATAAATAAATTTGAATTATAGCTCCTGTTATTACTGAAAATAGTGATAAATAGTTGGACAATGCGTCATTGCCCACTGATACAGCTGTTTTCAGGAGTAAGTATACAATAGCTCCAAACGGGTCCAGTGATCGGATACGAATACCAAATTCGAATTTCGCTAATATTAATGTAAGTTATAACTTTGCAGGAGAGTTCAAGCAAATAATATTAACAAATGGCAAGAAGTTCTTTATGTACAGAAATTACACGTACTGTTTCGGGTTCCACACTCGGATAGGACAGAGATGGCGCTGTACTATGACGTCAGAATGCAAGGCCTTTATTATGGTGACGTACGATGGTAAATTCATGCATTCAGTGGGTAGCCATTGTCACCTCCCTATTAAATATTTTGTGACAAAAGATGGGTTTTATGTTAAAATTAAGTAAAAGGATTATCATCATGGTGACATTGTTGAGAGTTGCACACGCCTTTAGGAATATCACTCAGATGTAAGTGATATGCCCATCACCTCAGAGTCAGCGTGGTGGACTATTATGGGCCAACAGTGAGACGTATACATACTCTATTGATTAAAGAAATTGATAATGATTTTCGTCTTGATTAAAATGAATACAAAAAAGAGTACAGTCACAACGTCAATAAGCTTCATATTCTGTAATATTCTGTAATGTTTACACTTAAAACGATTTCCTGAAATCACTTATTTTCACAACTCTCTATGTTAGATATATACTCCATTCCTAGTTGTATTAGAGAAGGTGAAAAACGAATCACAAAATTCATAGTTCAAATTCGATTTTATCGAAGAAATTTATGTTTTCTACTTGTTTATCAAGTGTGATATTAAAAGTAAAGTAGATAGACATTTATTCACTGACCCAAACCAAATTAACAAACAAGTAGAAAACATAAATTTCTTCGACACAATATAATAAGGTTTCGCGGGCATCCAATGAGACACAATAGAACTTCTATTGTTTTCACTGTTTACTGTTAAGTAACAGTTATTGTAGTTGGGAAAGTTAAAGTTTTACCAATTTATTATATTGTTACTGTACATTGTAAGTTATAATAATATTTTGGGGTCTTTGTAGCATTTACAATTCGTTACTAAGTCAACATTAAGTTATCCCTTCTTGGACCTTTAAGTCCGTTAACTCCTTTTTTCTTTAATAAAAAAATGTTTTCTTAACAATTTTATACCTGTTTTTTTTTCGTTTTCGTTTGAATCACACCATTAGATTTAATTAAAATAATTAAATTTTAAGTAAATTGTTTCATACGTCTCGGTTCTGCAGTCCAACTAAACTTAAAAAAACTGGTTTTCTAAAGAAAATCTTTTAGCGATAAGATCGTGTAAAGTTTACACGATCTTATCGCTAAAAGATTTTTTTTACACTGTAAACTGTTCGCGAGGTCACCAACATTTGTCACCCGCTAAATTATTTTAAACAATTATAAACCATAAACTGTGCTCTTATTATTTTAAGTTGTAAAAGTCGTTTTGTTAAGAGTACTAACTTGCAATGGTTGACTTTATTTTCTTAATGTACTATATTCAGTTGAACCATAACGAGTCTTTCGGCTACAGTGGCTGCAATGTGATTCCGTACACGATGCAGACATAAGAATTATAAATAAATACGTCGTTTTATTTTTCTCCTAACGCGGGCGAGCCCTGTGAGACCCACATACTACTATGACTCTACCACTGGTTGTGAAACTTAGAAACGATATAGTCTTGTTGCGAACAAAGAAGTAAAATTCTTCTGTCGAAACCAGTAGCGGATCAAGAATAATACCTATTTCCTCTATCGCAGCTGGTTACAAAACTCAGTTGCGACGGCGGCCGGAAGGACCATGGCATGACTCTATGTTGTTTTGATATTTAATGCACATTTTTATATGGTAGTTACTGCATGTGATGTACTAATTGTTGTACTTTATATTTTGTAAACCAATAAAAGTAAAAAAAAAACCAATCGCATTCGTACTACAAAGGAAATAATCATATTTTATTTTTTAATTTTTAGATTTTATAATAAAAGAAGAAATCCCCGAAGGCAAGAAAATAAAAGTCATTGAAATGATAACAATTGCAAAAGGTAAAGACTCCACCGAAGAGGATGAAATCCCCGAACCGAATATGATGTACAAATTGATGAACATCTCCAAAGAGAAACCCATCGGCAAAAAGAAAGCTTTCGGCAAAAGGAGAGCCCTCGTCAAAAGGAAAGGCATCGGCAAAAGGAAGGTCAAAAAGAAGGTCGTCGCCGAAAGTAAGAAAATCATCGAAGTGATCGACATCATCGAAGAGAAAGACACCGCCGAAGTAAAAGAGATAAAAGGAAAGGGAAAAGGCATCGGTAAAGGAAAAGGCATTTCCAAAGGGAAAGGCGCTTCCAAGGGGAAAGGCGTTTACAAAGGGAAAACCATCGCCAAAGGGAAAAACATCGTCGAAGAGGACTTTCCCGAACCAGAAGTAATTGTCGAAAATAAACCCGGAGGTCGAAAAATCGTCAAAATAAAAGAGATCGTTGCCGTGAAAAACGTTATCGGATATAATGGACGAATACACAAGTTGGTGAACGGTTACACATACTTCAATCCGCGTAAGTCACGCATCGGTATCAAGTACCGATGTGCCCAGGGTTGTCGTGCTCACGTTTATCTCACGGAACTCGGAAATTTCATCAGATCCGTCCACAAACACGAACACGATCCGCCAAACCTCACAAATTTTCGTACATATATCAGCTAAAATGATTGATGCTGTATAAACCTTACACCATAATTTCATGTTGCCAAAAGCAAGTCCGCCATAACAGGCGGTAGGGTAGTTACAGGCACACAGGCCATATGTGTATAATAATGAATAACATATATGTCTTGTCTAATCCCTAACTAGGATTCCTTTTACTTATGTAAATTAGACAAGGTAGAGACCATTCATAAATAAAACACTTGTCTAAGCTCCATTTTTGATTAATTGCAGGCTGAAAATACTTGTACTGGCGTATTTGTATTAGTATATCTCAGTGTGTTATAGATGTATCTGTGTTGTGTAGTAGGTATCTGTGATGTATTTGCTTGTAGTTATTTAATAAACTACCACATAAATAACATGTAAATGTGGGGATCTCATTTATTTTTCTGTCTTTTTTTGAAGTACAGTAGGTATATGTTATTTGTAAAAAAATCATAAGAATTTCTTTATTTTACGGAAGAGACCAAAGAAAAAGATTGCCTTATCAAAGAGCATAATAAAGGTGGGATAATATGAACAAAGTGGAATGGAATTATTAATAATAAAATTAAAAATAAATAAAAATTACTACTAATTTGCATAAAAAATATTTTGGACAAAGTTCAAAAATGCTATTTGTATTTATCTAAATATAGGTAGGTATATCTGTTTTAGGTGTAGGTATAATCTGTGTTGTGTGTGTGTCTGTGTATTTGAATCTATGTCATAGTCATAATCATTTATATATGCGTGTATATTTTATTATTAATTATAGCACCATAACTGTGTGGATCTCATATATTTTTAATGAAGTACGGTACATTGTATTTGTACGAAGTACCTTTTTAGTTTTTTTGGGAAAATGATTGGATTATTATTATAATTAGTTAAGAGAAATACCAAAGAAAAAGCTAGTCATATACTAACATTACAGAGCTTAATATTGGTGCCATACTTTAAATGAAGTGGAATGAAATTTCCGAAAGTTACGTATTCATTACGTATACTAAATAAAAAAAATCGGGCTTAGTCCGTATTCTTTGTATAAAATTATTTATTTTATGTATAATGAAAGTGAGTACTACGAATGTAGGAATTTTAATATTTGTGAAACGTTAAATTATCTAATTATTGCAACTATTTACTAGTATTTCCATGGAGAACTATTCTCCTGCCCTAGCATACTCGTAGGAGTAACTGTAAATTATATGTGGTAAACAGTATGTAACAACTTACATGTTGTAGTGACCATTTAGAAAGTCAATCAGTATTGAATACTTACTAACTTTTGTTCTATATCTACAACACCAGAAAATGTAATAAAAAAAAGAAGCAAAACATAATTTTGCGAATTTCAGAATAAAAATTGTTCAACATTCGATACGGAATGCAAACCTATTCTTACTTATAGTTATAAATGTTGCTGTTGTAAAGTAGTTGAACATAATATGTTGTAGTGCGCAGAATATTCAAGTTGTAACTTCACGTTCAATAAACAATAAAAGAGTAGATATTTCTTTGTATCTATATAAAAAAGAATACCCTCGCTTACTGGCTGATCTATGAACGCACACCTCAAATCGCTGGGTTTAGAAAATTAAAACTTTGTAATGAGGTTCCTCAAATGACGTCGACAAACTATTAGAAAGGATGCCACTTGAACTCTTCCCTTAAGGCACACCCCGAGCGTTATATACAACAGAACAGATTTAATTACCTACTACAGACACACCAGCCTTATTGTAGGGCTACTGCATCCAGCGCGCGAACATAGTCGATCGAGAGGGCAACGTTATTAGTAAAAATCATAAGTGCTTCTCTTTCCACAGGCTTTTCGGTGAAGCAAAACATCGTGAGGAAACCCTGCATTTGCCAAAGAAGGATTTCTAAGGCGTGTGTGAAGTCCACCAAATCGGCTTGGGGCACCGTCGGTGGCTCTTTCTAATTCATAGCGTCGGTCTCTCGGCGCCGGTCATACCGGTGGCACCTTTGTACTGGGAAGTTCAGTGTGCTTTCTGCCAGCTGTGCTCTATTTTGCGGGCGACGTTAAACTGGCGGGGGGAAAATTTGCTAAATTTATTTGGCCTCAATTTTGTATGACTATTCTATATAGGGGCTACTCCTTAAGCATTTGAATTAACATCCGTTGTACTAAAAAAACATGTTGTACTCTCAAACGGGACATGTGATATATTCTGATAAGCTTTTGGCGTTTAACTATGATAGACGCCAAACACTTCTCAGACTCATCTCATCATGAGCTGAAATACATCCATTGCTGAACATAAGCCTCCCCAATAGAATGCCCCTTCTAGTGGGCTGTCCATTTGAAGATTTGCCATAGTCACCATGCTTGGCAGGCGGATTGGTCATAGCAGTAATGTTCTTAATATACACAGGAGAACGCTGCTGCCCGTCCCTGGCGCAGTCCCTTAGTCGCCTTGACAACACCCACGGAAAGATTAAGGGCCCTATTCTAAGCCGAGAACCACACAGCACAACTTATCAGAATATGTATCACTAATCGTTAGAAAGTAGAAAATGACATTGTAGTTCGACGAATATTATCAAAAATGCTTATAGAGTCGGCCCTCTAAGGACGAAACGGTATAGGTATATAAAAATATTGGCGTGTAAGACCTATATAGTTAGTACTATTAAAATGTTAGTTACTATCCTGTATATCTTTTTAGTTACCTTCGCTCAATCGCAGAGGGGAGGTCGTCTCCTCATATTCAAAGGTTACTCATATAGCCTTCAGAAGTTCAAGAACAACGTATGCCAATGGAGATGTACCATGGTGCAGCCTGGCACAGCCAAGAGATGTACTGCGAAGCTGTTCACCGGGGTTGCGTATCAGGTCCTCGACCATGTCGGGGACCATTGTCATAGGAAGCCTATGTTTGTGAGACGAAACGATGTTTTGGTCAGAGTTTACTGACACAGGATTACATCCTAGATTTTTTTCTGACACGATAACAACTTTCTAAATCCTAATAAGATAAAGTCGATACTTTAAACTATCGATAACTCATTAATGACTATATTTTTTACATTGATAAAAAGAATTTTTTTTCGTATATAAATGCAGGAAATCCGTAACAAATTGTTATGTACTTATTTAATTTATGCAGTCAAGAATATTGTATTGTCAGAAACTAAGCCTCATACATTTTGTCGCAGCTCCATGGACCTGCAATGGGATAAATTATGCTTAGACGCGTTCTACCATGCCGCGGGCACATCTGCTCGCGTCATTGGAGAAATTCCGTTTGACTGTAAACTGACTATATTCGGCCACCAATCCGCACTGGACTCGAGTGCTGGACTATGACCTGTACGCCCTCGTTATGAGAGTGGACTTCTGCCTAACAGTTCGACGTATGTTGATGTAAGTGTGTGCAAATGTCGGCTTCTAGTTTCTCCGATATTTACGATTTTGTAAAGTAAGGTGAAAAAAATACTGTGGATTTGAATTGACAACTTTTCTCGTTTCCGAATCTAGCTCCTCATTTAGTAACGCACATCTGAAGGCCCACACCGTAAGTAGTTCAAATAATATCCGTCGACCTATAATATCATTTCGTCCTCTATAAAGGGTCAAATGACACAATCTGATAAGCGTCTCGTATCTGACTATAATCATTTTGGGAGCCACATCATCATCATCATCATATCAGCCCTAAGACGTCCACTGTTGGACATAGGCCTTCCGCAATGAACGCCACCACACCCGGCCCTCCGCATCCAGCCGCTTCCGGTCACCTTCTTCAGGTCGTCGGTCCATCTGGCGGCGGGGCGTCCCACCCTGCGCGTGCCGATCCGCGGTCTCGACTCCAGAACTCGTCTGCCGTCGGTTCTGCGACTGATGTGGCCCGCCCACTGCCACTTCAGTGGGAGCCACGGCTACATATAATTTCGTAATGTTTTTGTTCAATAAAGATTTGTTTTTCCTTACACGCCAAACGCTTAACAGAATTTGTCACATGACCTGTTATAGAGTACAAAAAGGCTATTTAGAAGATATTAGCCGAAATTCTTACGCGTAGCCCCCCCTGGTCTTATATGTTTAGACTAGCACTGTTTGAGGAATTATTAAAAAATCTCATATTTACAAAATAGGTTGAAATATCTTGTCTCTTTAAATTCTATTCCTATAGCAACCATACAGGCAGAATTAAGTAACGTATTATTAAATTTCAGCTTGTTCAATTTATATTATGTTTCGGGCGAAAGAATGACGTAAATAGTTTATAGAAAATGTAGAAGAAATTAACCGATTTTATCACTTCCTTTTTCTATAAGTGTTTTATAATTTCGTTGTAATTTGTTGATTTTTTTAAATAATTAAATTAAGAGACTGCACCCTAGTGCCTTAAGTAATTGTTAAATCTAGAAAATATATGGTGGTGTTAATTTGTTTTAAAAGTCTAGGTTTTGTAATATCTCACAGCAATAATTGTAATATAAAAAAAAGCAGCGAATCTTAAGAATGTTCCTTTCGAAATTATTCTACACCCGATGCTGATATAGTCAATATTTATAATATTTTTATTGAAATTATTATTATTGTTATACAGTGTTTTTCTTATGAAACGTAATCTGGTCAAAATATATTATTATTATAATATGTAAGTTATTCATTTTTCCATCAATCCTTTTAAAATAGTAGTTTTATTCGAATTTGTTTTGCATAATTTTTGTTTTTTAAATATGGCAATTTGGAACTAACACAAAACTCTCTTCAACAGGCACGTTCTTATGGACTAAAAGAGGGGGCAAGCATCCACTTCTACTGCTCTCTGGGTACACATACAGCTACCAGAAACAAAACGCCGATGGCCGGGTGTCCTGGTACTGCTCAAGGAGACTGAAGGGCTGTAGGGCGTCTGCCACCAGCTTTGGCACCAGGGCTATGGCTTTCAAGCCTCATGATCATTTGCCACGGAAGCTGCCTCCGACGGAGATGAACCCTCCAAAGTCAGATTGTCCTTATAATAGTTATTAACTTATTATGTCTGAGTAATCGCCTAGGGCGGTGTTCGCGCCTTTCATCCACTGGTATAGAGTCCTCCATATAATCTCATATAACACAACTGGCCGCCACCGCTCCAGTCTGAGGGCATCTTTAATAGTCGCTGCCCGCGGAGCAATAGCGTAAGAGGGAGTGCTTAGGGCACTCTGTTTCATAAATTCGTCTTATGAACCGAGGATCTCGTTCAGTAGCGCCTTGGGAGAGGCCTAAGTCCAGCAGTGGACTCTTACAGGTTGATGATGATGACAGAAAATTAGGTGACTCAGCGCTCTTTGCAAAAATATAACGATTAAAAACGAGATAAGTAGCAGTGCTGAGCAAGCACACATCTCTTCGAAAGGTTTTAATGGCCCGCGGACAGCGGTTTTTAAGAGTACCTTCGCGAAATTACGCGAATATCTACTACATTTTAACGAGTGTACGAAAACGGTTTTTAGCAGTTAGCCAACTTTCGTTTTTACACTTACAACATTCGCTCGGTTTACATAATCACAGTTCATATTTTCGCAGCGTTATTCATGCGATAACTTAATTTAGTATCATCAGGCCAGAAATAGCTTGGCCGCAGGTCCGCGTCGGAATCACCTATGTCATTTTGACGGATAACAGTATTTTAGACTAATGTTAGTCTGTTCCTGTTTATTATAATAGGTACATTAAATCGCTTATTTTTTAAGTTATTTTTAGTCGTCAAAATGTGACGAATAACTAAAATGCATTTGTAGTGTAGTGATTTATATTATGTAATTGCTGTGACCGCGACTACGTACGCGCAGACCACTGTAATATGTGGCTGCCTCTCTCCGCCCCACTCTTCTCCCTTCCTTCCCCGGAACCCCCGCCTAAACCCCCTGTATGCGAGTTTTCTAAAACTGTATGTTCACATAACTTTGGCCGATTACCATGAAATAAATACTAAATGTTACTTCAAGTAAGTATTTTTTTTTCTGAAAACTGCATCAGTATTGTTTTAATAGTTTTTACGTGATGCGTGCACAAATAAACAGACAAACAAATATTTTTCATCATCTCCTAAATGATTTTTCCAAATATTTTCAATGTACAGAGTTTTTTTTTATAAGATTAAGTTACATTTAACTGTTTTTAAACTAACACGCGTGGAACATTAACACAATAACAAAATATATGAATTGCCACGTAATTAGTATGATTTATGGATAGAATTAATTCACACATACAAAATGAAGATCGCGGTGTGGAACTTTGCACACTACAATTAAATTTCAGTTGAAACTTGATCTCTGTTGTTGTTTCAAAAGTGTGCTTTATTGTTAATTGCAAGAGCACTATTTTCAAACAACAGTAAAGCACAATATTTAAGCAAAATTGTATTTAACTATGTCATTGTTCTTTGTGATGTGCGATATAAGCTGAAGTTGACTGCAAAATGTACAGCGTAGATGCAATTCCGAACTAGATAATCAGTCTTGGTACAATGTGATAAACTAAACTTGCAGTCTCAATTAGTATTAAATTAGAAAATTCAATCTGTCTATAGATTTTTGAAATATTTTATCATATTTTGTTGCTAAGAACAATAATTATTATTAAGAATCATTACTCAAAATGGTTTATCGTCACATTTTATTAACATATTCAGCTTCAAAATAGATATTTATTAATCGTAATATATAATAGTGTAGACTTATATTTCAACTTGGAAATATACATTAACTTTAAGATAAATAATAGTATATGTGAAAATACTAATATACTTATGACTTATGTACTCTCTATCTTATCGTACAGTCGGCCAATTTAATGTCTGACCCATAAACCCTATTGCACTCTCACATCACCAACAACTGTCAGTTTTGTTATATTAATTATTTAGCAATATATTAAGATCCGGGCAAATTTACAAATTTATTTATTAACAAATTTCACAATCTGTCACGTTGTAAATTTTTAGAAGAAAAATAAAATAGAAACATGCCACAAAAATTATATGCAACGCCGCATACGCATCGTCCAAAACGGGACAAACACTTGTGTGGTCAGAAATTTAATTTGCCGATGGTTCGTCTATTTTAAAATATAAATGTCAAGAATCTCTATAAGTCAATGTTAGTTGTTCAATTTTCGAAAAAAAGTTGTGTCGTAGGTTGTCGCTTTATTTAATTTTGTATGATATATATTTTCATACATATTTTTTAATATAGTCCATATATTATTTTCTTGCCTTGCTGTATAGTTCCTTACTTGTTTTGTATTATTTTTAAGATTATATTTAATAGATAATGTGATTAATTATTTATACTTAATAATAAAAATCAGTATAACCTTAGTTTTGTCTATTTTTATTTCCAATTCATCATAAAAATTAACAATATTAAGTTATAAACATGAACAAGCAGATATGTGCAGTCTGTGCGCTATGGTAACTGACCAAGTTTATTCTAATTTTATCTTTATTAGCATTGGATAAGGTGCTAGGGATGGTAACCTAATTCGAAATATGACTGTAATTTGCCAATTTTTTACTTTTGTCGTCGTCGTTTTAATCAGCTTACATTGACCGTGGTCACGAGTTGACCCTACACCTTTATATTCTGTCTAAATATATATGTATCATAATCAGCCTGGAAACGTCTACTGTGAGATATAGACATAGATTTTCTCTTATGCGTTCTTGGCCTTCCATCGGTGGCGCTGCTGCCCGCCGTCAGTTAATTGACCTAGCTAATTTACTTTATACCACCATATTGACTTTACTTGATATTATTTTTAAAAATGTATTTTTTACAGGTGTCCTAATACCTTCTGGGAAAGGGAAACACCCTCTACTTATGTACAAGAACTTCACTTATACCTATAAAGTTCTATCAGGTCAGGGGGTCTTGTGGCATTGCTCGAGGAGAACCAGGACCGGATGCAAAGCTTTCATCAAGACTCTGCCACACCAGCTCGATATCATCATAGCAGTGTCTGATCAAAATGGTCACCAGCCGAGGTTCGAACCAAAGTGCAATACTATATCTTATAAATAAAACGCACCTACACTGTTTTGGTGATCGAGGAGGTTCAAGAAGACTCCAGATTATAATGATCATAGCAGACCTTGATCAACATTGTCAATGATCAAGGTTTCAACCAATGCGAAATTCTTGTAAAAAAAACCTATTTTATTTTCTTGCTCGGAGAAAAGAAGAATCGGGAGGATATATAATTATAGCAGTGTCCGATCACCTTCGGAACCGAAGTAAATTAGTTATAAATAAAAGGTTCCTGCTTGTAGCTCGAAGAATAATTAAGTCGTTAATACTTCCAAAAAGTTTTAATTAAGAAAGTTAAACTTAGATGCAGAAAAAATTAAATATATATATATTTGTTCTATTAATCGTTGCCGAACCAAAATAGAGACGAATCAGGGTGATACTATGATCATGTTTGATCAACATTGTCACCAAACGACTGTTAAAACAACGTGCATCATTACAAAAAGTGAAGAAGAGTTTAGAACTTATCTTACAATAGTGGACCAGGTAGGTATACACGTATATTTCATTCCAGATTAATAGTCCTATGAAAACAAACGCATTTGCGTCTCGAAAACAAAATACACAATAGATGGTGTTCCTAAGTGGACCGCAAAGTTTACTTGGTAATACAAACCTATTTTTGCTGCTGGTGACCCTTTCATGTATATGTTACCGAGACGTAAATAGCGTTGGTTTTCATAGGACTATTAATCTGGAATGAAATATAGTATCTTTTGTGCCAGCCTCTCTGTCTATACAATGCTTACTTCCCCCTTTAGTCTGCTGCAGAAAGACTATTATGCAGCTAAAGAATAGTACAAATATATTACTAATAAAATTATTAGTAATATATTTGTTTTATTAAGAATGCAGGTTTAGTTTTTACATTATAAAATTTAGCATTTTTATTTACAATAACTACTATTAACTGTTAAGCAAATAGTGAGTGCTTAAGTTACTCACTACCTATTATAAGATAAATTAGTTTTTATATTATTCTGTAACGATAGATTTTATTTTTCTTAATAAAAATAGGGAATGGTAGAGTTTTAATTGAACTGATGTGTTAAACGTTATATAACTCTATTTACATATAATACAATTAACATGACATCATTTCTGTAAATGAATAAAATTGAATTACAGAAAAAAAAGACTTTTTATTGTGGCATTAGCATATGTACGGAGCTGTGAGAACCAATAGGACAGCGCGGCTGCTAAATGTATGTTTTCAGTAAATATATGTTGTATTTATATATATATTTTTTTCAGCTATCAGATACTTAAACATAGGAAAGAAATATCCGGTGATGATTCTAGAACGTTACGCATACAAACGTGTAAAGACCAATAAATCCGGCAAGGTGTTCTGGAGGTGCGTGATGGTGCATAAAGGGTGCAATGCTTCGTGCGTGATGGGGGACGACGAGGCTGAAGTGAGGGGCCAACACATACACCTTCCGCCAAAGATGAGGACCAAGAAGGGTCGTTGGAAGGAAACCATCCAGGATGAATAACTTATTACATAATAGTAAAAAAGTTTACATAGAGAACCCTGTAGCATGGTGATGTTGGGTATCACGTGACACAGACAAGCGTGTCGCTTACAAACCCTTTTTAAAAGCCTATGAATACTGAAGCACTAACTTGTTATAATCAAAATCATGCAAACTAAGTTAACCGACTTCAAAATATTAATTAAAGGTTCGGATGGCCACACCGTACAACTTTGTCACTACTTGTTTCAAATTTTACCGGAATAAATGAGTTATATTATAATGTATAACATAAGCACAAAATTACATATATCAAGTGCAATATAAAAGCAAAACTCAATGATTGTTTTTTAGATATGTTCAGTCTAGGAGAAAAGCGAGAAAAGCTCTAAATTTCTGCGAAATACTTACAAATACAAAGTTTCATTCAAATGGCTCCACTGGTTTAGGCGCTAGACTGCAATAGACACACGTACATATTTTTTTAGTATCGAAATTATAGATTTTAGAATACAATTAGATTATTTTCTTATTTCTCTAATTTTTTTTTATAATTCTTTAGGTTCTTATCTAAACACCATAGATGTGAACTAGAAAATGAATTCTGAACAAGATTCCTTAGTTCAGAATTCATCAGATCAGCTTGCCGTGTGGTTTCCGGTAGAGTAGAATAGTACCACTCCAACTCTTCCCGGGATGTCGTACAAGGCGATTAAGGGAATAGATTATAAAACGTCAATCAGGCCTCCCCAACCCGTCTGGCCAGCGCGGGGAGTGTAGGCCAAATCCTCCGTCTGTCTCCGGCAGATGAGAGAGGGTTGTGCTCCTGCAGTGGAGACAAAAATAACCTGATGATGATGATGAAGGAATGTTAGCTTGAAACCAGCTTTTATTATGTAGTGGAGAAATTAAGTCGCCTTTAGTTATTTAGTTTATGTATAATGTCAAAAAGATGTACATATATGATGTGTTGTATACAACAATATACAGTTGTATGACACAAATTTGTGTAAATAAAATAGCTAGTGACACAAGTTGGCATTTATTTATTTTACGTATTGAAATATAATTAAAACCTTTTCTAAATCAAAATATTTTTTTATTGTCTAAAACTAAGTCAAAACTGTTAAACAGCTGTTTTTATGTTTCTTGATTTCATGCTGCGTCAACAAATTCAGCCGTAGTTATCAATAGGTACATATTTAAAATTGAATACACAATTATAAAATCAAGACAACTCCAAAATAATTGTCTTCTGTTCCAGAAACATTAAGAAGATTAAGACAACTAAGGAGGCGAAGGAAGAGGCATCAGGATCCAGCGCTTCGGGAGAAGAAGAAACATGTATCCGAGATGGATAACCAAGAATTAAACAACGCGCGACAAATATGGAGAGAAAGAAAGAGAAGATACAGGGAGAGGAAAAAGTTTGAAAATGAAAACAAACATATATCAATCGCGGTTCATGAATTTGCAAAATTTGGATTCCACCCGGCGTCCGATAGTGATGCTAGTATTTAACACTGTTGGAATTCTAAATGAAATTGTTCAATTGTTTTTATAGACTTGTTATTATAAGAGATATTTATTATCTTATACCTATTGATATTAATATAATTTTTAATAAGTTATTACAAAACTGTGTTTTTTTAGACTTCTTCCACACAAATGATGATATTCAGAAAGGGAGGGTTTACTTTTTTACCTAAATTGAATTAACAAGTAACAGATTTATATTTCCAGTTTTAATACCTAGTGTGTGATCATTTTACAGTTGAATTTATACCATCACGAATAGGCAGGAACCCACTACTAATGTACAACAGTTACACGTACAAGTGTGCACGCAAGTCGACGGTACGAGACAGGACTCTGTGGTACTGCTCCAGCCTTACTGCAAAAAGATGCAAAGCCTCCATCACAAGTTTTGATGATAAGACATTTAAAATGGGTTCTACGAGACACAACCACGACCCTCCGCAATACTGCAAGACCAACGATGGAACTTGGATAAAGATTGTTTAACAATAATTAACAAATTATATATTACTTTTTTATTATACGAGATTCGTTTCCTCTTTAAGCAATACTGCCAATTCCCAGGATACCTGCTTCAGCCTTCTGGGGACAGTTTAAGATGATTTTACTCTACTGTTAACACTGTATGAGCGATGATTTAACCTTGTTTATTAAAACAGTATAGAAAAGTGTGTACCTTTGAATTTAAAATAGAACTTTGAATATATATTTTTTTCATTTTAAACAGTTTTGTTTTTACAAAATCGGAAGCAGCTATTTCATATCTTTCTTCTGAATGTAGTTGGTTTATTTCAAGAGACGCGGAGAGAGACATTGTACAACGGCTTCACCTACGCTAAGTATCGCTCCTTGGTTGCTGGTGGAGTTACCTAGAGGTCAACAATGCCAACAACGGATGCAAAGCCAAAATTATTAGTAAAAATGAGAATCCATTACAAAGAGTTCAGACGTTACTTGAAGAATGGATAATCGATCTTACTTAATATGAAGGTTGGAGGGCGTTTTTGTATGGAACCTGGTGCAACCCACTCATAGCAATTAGTACCAATAAGTGATACGCCAATGAAAAGATCTTATTAAGTGAAACAAAGTTGCTATGGCTGCTAATCTTAGATTATAGTTTCGGCATTATGGACCTTTTAGTACTCAGTACCCCATTATAGCAACCAATTAAACCTTTGGATTTCAGGCTGTTTTACATACCTACGGTGACTTTGCTATAGCGAATACAGTTCATTATTGAATTAGGTTTGCTGCACCCCTGATTCACTTGCAGACTTTAAATCAAGGACTACCGAACAGTATTTTTGAATAAAGATTTTTGACATTTGACTCTGTTTATTTTTTTATTGCAGTATTTTATAGAACATCTGCCAGAGGGACACGCCAGTTGGTAGTCGACGGATACGTGTTCATCTGCCGCACTTACTGCTTTAAAAGTATCAAGAAAATTTGGAAGTGTGCCACACACTCAGATTGCACTGCCAAAGTGCATACGATACAAGACGAAATAGTCATTTTAAACAATGACCACAACCATCCACCAAATATACTCGAATTCAGACTGCCACTAGTATAGCACTATTAAATCTAGTCTAATTTATTTTAGTGATTTTATTCAATTGTTATATATAGTTTTTTAAATAAAATGGAAAGTCTACAGATCCTAGTATGTTTCAGATTCTTGCGCCCGTTATAATATAATATAGTCATTTATTACCTTCAAAGAATCTTTCACACTGTAACGTTTTCACGATAATGAATATTGCATCTTCATCCATTTTAGTGGGTTCATCTAATTTTAATGGCATTTGGGACATCCACTGAATACCTTCTAAAGTATACAAGATATCTTCTTGAAATTTAAGTATATTAAAATTTATTTCATTACGCATAAAATAATTAATGGTTGGTTTTATGTATCAAAAAAAGGAAACAAACAAAGAGTTGATCACTCTGACCAAAAACTGATAAAAGGTTAAAACATGTATTAAATGCTTCTTATGACCTTTGCGTGCTCTGAGTACAGTTTGTACACGATTTGGCATGCACCTCTATTATTGCTCGTCAGTGTATATTAATATCTGTGGATTTCATCTTCCAAAGAAGTCCACATTAAGAACTTAACATAAATTTAGAAATAAGTATGTAGTTGTTAACGCCAACCGCTCTAATTCCTACACATCATCATCATCAGGTTATTTCTGTCTCCACTGCAGGAGCACAACCCTCTCTCATCTGCCGGAGACAGACGGAGGATTTGGCCTACACTCCCCGCGCTGGCCAGACAGGTTAGGGAGGTCAGATTGATGTTATATAATGTATTCCCTTAGTCGCCTTGTACGACATCCACGGGAAGAGTTATTATGTTAGTTATTCCTACACATACCCATCCCTTTCCTTAATGCGCCTACTTTTATATACTGACGATTAAGTATGTCTCTGCACGCACGCAATCCATTACCCGCTACCCTATGGGACCGCAAGCATATTCGCATCACCGCTGCGCCCCGCGTTTCTCTCCCGCTACCATCATTCTAAAACATTTGTGAAGTGAAAGAATAGAATTAAGATGTTGTCCAGCCAGGCTGCTAAGGACTGCTGTGAAGGTGCTCGACGTTCTTCCTGATATTGGACTTGCAGGGAATCGGAGACGTGAAAGCAGATCCTCAGAACTGTAAGTACCGCTTTTTCTTCCAAATCCACTTCCCACTGTTTTAACATTTTTACCTTTTGCATCCCGCGTTTTAAGTAGTAAAAGACTATATGTTGGATTCATTATAAGAAAGTCCAATGGATATTTCGAGATTAAATCCTAACAAACCGCACGCCTGCCGCTTTTCCCCAAAACACACAACAATGTATGATATTTTAAAATTACAGATCCGTACTTTACAACGTCTCAGCGCGGTAAAAGCGTGCTCAACATTGGTCCGTTCCGATTCTATCAAAAGCTGTCATCGGTTAACAGTCAGAGATGCAAATGGTTCTGTTCCAACAACTACTCATCGCCAGCTTGCAAGGCAACTGTTGTGACATATAATGACGTCATCATCGCGCAGATGGGTGTACATAATCATGAATAAATGATTTTTGAACCAATCTCTTATTTAATTCTAGGGAACCAGTTGTTTACTTTTTAAACTTAGGTTTCTTGGGTTTTTCTTTCTCAATAAATTAGCTACTTCTATTGATTATTTCTTCGGTATTGACTGATTCACTATTAGGAATATAGAACTATAAAGTCATAAGCCTTGTCAAGTAAGTAGTGTTCAGTCGAACACTCGTGCTGATCATATGGCACCAGTAAATTTGCGCTGCACTCTAATGGTATTGTACCGATTTGAAAGAAAACTGTTTATTTTCTCAGATTCTAGCGTTATATATTATACTAAATCCAGACGAGGCGGAACACTTCTTCACGTTGGAAATTACACATACAACAAACGCCATACGGATTCTAGTGGTTCTACGACCGCGTGGAAATGTACGAGGCTCTATCACTCGATGCCATGTCCTGCCAGGGTCAAAATATTCAAAGATTTACAGCGTGATCAAGATGAAGTATGTCTTTTAGGTCAACATAATCATTGAGTTTTAAATAAATTTTATGTTTGTTTGGATATTGTTTTTTTGTTTTAATATAGAACTATTTAGAATTTTGTAGGTGTAGATCCTAACTGATAAAGCTTAGGTAAAACACGTTGTTCAACTAAAAAGTACAAACTAAGTAATGACATAATGGGCCCGATTCTGAAGTCACACATTTAAAATTTGACAGCGCTAAAATTGGTTTCGTCTTTATCCTCATAATACTGTGTGACAAGGATAGCAACAGTTTTAGTGCTGTTTTAACATTGTGTCTTCAGAATCGTGCCCATTAACTAGCTTAGCTGTCAATTAAATCGTGGGTAAACGATCTCGACTAATTTATTTAACCGCCTAATAGTATACAATATATTTTCATACTAGATTATTTCTCTACCTGTTGCTAATTCCAACCAGGTCAGATCTTCACGACATATAAAGGGGGGCAAGTTTTGCTCCTTGGGGGACACCGGTTTCACCGCGAGTACGGACGCGAAGGACGAAGCTACTGGCGGTGTACGAAGAGACTAGCATACTCCTGCAAATGTAACGTGCGCATTATCAACGGAAAAGTATATATTTTAGGAGAGCATAGTCATCACTAGATTTAATAAATATATATCCAGATTTAAATGTTTGTGAACTGTTTGGGACCAGAAAATGTTGATTTTAGTATGAATAACATCAACCGCTAATAAACACGTCCTACTGCTGGACACAAGCCTACACTCTCAACAAAGGTACTAAGGCGTAGGTGGCCCAGCAAGGGTTGGTGGACTGGTTAGGAGAGGAGGAGGAGGTGGGGATACTATAATATACAAAAAGAAAAAAATGTTTACTTGTTTTAAAAAGTATTGTATTACCTATAAGTTTCTTTCTTCATTTTATTATTGATTTTGGTACTGTTATCCACTGGTCAGTCAGTTACAGATCTATTTTAATTGGGAAATGTCATGGACTTTTCGTATAATGAAATTGCAAATATTTAATTTTAATAAATAATTTTTTTGAAATTAACTTTCTGTTCTTTATTATCACGTTTTTAATCTATTATATACCTTTTAGAATAGAAGTTTAAGTTAGTAATTTTGATTTAGTCAGTCGTAATAGTTTAAGTTGTTGACTATTGATTTATTTTGTACTTACTTTAGAAATTGTTTCAGTTGAAGTCAACGGATCGATGAACTTAATAATTACAGAAGTGACATCCACAGCTCCAGTTTTCCAAGATAACGGTTCTGATGATGATGTCATTGAGGTTGTAAGGGATGAAGCGCCTATAGAGATTCTATCAGATGACGAAGAATTGGAACTTGCAAGGACTAAACAAACTCAGCAGCCGTCTGTGATACAAAACTTCCATTTTACATCGCTCTTGCTTCCACACAATGAAGAGAAAGATGAACCGAAGGGACCGCTTGAAGATCCTCTTGAGAATTCTCAGAACAGTAGCGATATACTAAATTCTACGAATACTGCAGTCCCATCTGTTCGTTTCCCTGTCATCGCCCTACCTCCTCCCACTATAGATAACACCACTGAGTTTACTGAGAATACTCCAAAAGTGACTGAAAATAGTGATGATAGTTCAGTATTGAATGTAACTGATGTAACCGTAACAACTAATAATTCATTACAATTGGAACAAAATGCAGAGGAACCCAAAGTAGTGAATATGGATGTTGAAGAAATGGTAGCAAAACTTCATGAAGAACATGTCATTTCAGATAAAGCACAAGTTGCTTCACCAGCAGCAGCATCTGCTAACAGTACTAATGATAAGCCGCTTGACAATATTGTTGAAGAACAAATACTTCCCTAATACTATGTTTAAAAATATGAATATTAAGGTCAGTCTATGATCATTGACATAAACATGCTTTGGGAAATTACTAACTTAGCTATTTCCTCTAACGATGTAACCTTTATAAAGGCACCAAAAATCTACCATATTAACACTCTCCATAGTAAATGGCCATACATTCAGGTAGCAACCGGTAAGTATGCATTGTAGATTTAATGGGTGATAATAAAATGTCTGTTAATATTTTTTCCAGTAATTCAGTATTACATTTAGAAATCATTAGTTTAAATTTTTTTATAATTATGAATAAAACAATCCACGCGGACGAAGTCGCAGACAACAGCTAGTTGTCCATAAAGTCTCATGTTTTTAGGAAAACTTAGAAGCTTTTTCTTTTTATTACTTATTTGAAAAAAAGAAGGAAATCATATTCTTTTTTTATTACAGACCATGTTCTCAAAATATCCACATACTTTTTCTTATCATACCACATATTCTGCTCTGCTACGCAAGAAGACCGCGAAGTATTTCGGCAAACTTTTAAAAATTGAAAAAAGAGTTTAATTGGTTTTCTAGTATTCTATGAAAACTACTAGTTTCTTCGCCAATTGGAGAATTAGAATTCAACATTTATAGAATCCTAGAAACCCATTTTACTCCTTTTTTTACCAAAAGGTTGCCAAAACACTTAGCTGCCTTCTTGGGTAGTATTGTACTGTGGAAAACTTATGATTTATTTGATTATGCAACTGTTTATTATGGAAAACTCTTTTTCAATTCTCAAAAGTTGAGTTACACGAATAATAAAATATTAGGTTAAGTAAAATAATTTTCATTCTTTTAAATAAGTACGTACTTACGTACGTAATTTATCATAACTTACGGCATTAAATGTTAAGCCATTATTTATTTTTGGTTTGTAGCGCCTATTTAATTGTGTTTATTCTTGCATCGAGTGCTATATTTATAATTACTAGCCTACAATTACTTAATTAAATAATTAAATACCCTTCTAGAAAACTTTTTCTTTCTTCGTATCTTTCAGTAAATTTATTCGTTTGAGACCACACAGATAAAAAAGATATGATATTTTAAGAGAAGAAAAAATAAGGAGAATGTGTTTTTGTTCAAGAAATTTTTGTTTATTCCAAGAGTGTATGTTCTTAAAGCAATTTTTCACAAAGTGAACCATTTTAAATGAAATAAAAAAGTTTTCGTATAAACAAAGTGGGACTTGTCCTCACACAAAACAATTACATTATTTCAAGTTTCTTTATTCAGTAACAAATATTTTGTTCCAATATATATGAAACCCCATATTCTTACTAGAATCACAGAATAAGTAATAGTACAAGTATAGAGGCGCACTCCCTAAGAAAACTTGTTCAATTTCTCATAAACCTATCTACAAAATTCAATGCAAGCCAAATTGAATCCTACGCGTATGGAAGAAAGTCAATATTACGCACACCGCTAAATCACGCAATATTGACAGTCGTACGCGATTCGCCTATGGCCGCGCCGCGTAGGTATATTTTTATACTTAAAGTGCGGAGTGAGAGAGGCCTGGTGGAATGCAATTGACTTTTATACAATGTCTTATTTGAAGAAATCTTTTCTTTATCTGTATAAAGTTATAATTATTCTTTACAGACTTGTCAGGAACGATCTATTTTTCCAAAAGCCAACGCGGAGCAGTAATCCTCAACCACAAAGGGTTCAAGTTTCATCAAGATTATAGTCACGGCGGTCGAGTGTCCTGGAGGTGTGTCAGAAAATGCAAAGGGTGTAAAGCTTCGGCTGTCACGATAGGCTCTATGTTGGTAAAAGTTTCTGAGACAGACTGTCATACACATGAAGAAGAAGCAGCAGCGTATTAGAAATAAGTGAATGGTCATTATAAATTTAATAACTTTGAGGTGAGTGACATTACAACACGAATAGTGGATTTTATAATATTAAAAGTGATTATCCCATCCCACTAATATTATAAATGCGAAAGTTTGGACATTTGGATGTTTGTTACTCAATCACTCTTCAACCACTGGACGGATCGGTATGAAACTTGGCACACATATAGGTTAGGTCCTGGAATAGGACATAAGATAGCTTTATCCCGAAAAAACATCTCATTCCTACGGGAAATACATAATAATTTGTGATGTTAAGTTGTCCACGCGGACGAAGCTGCAGGCAACAGCTTGTATTCTATACCAGAAACGAAAATAATAGTTACTAATATTTCCAGAATCGATTACAAAACTATTTAATTCTATGAACGTCTTTACTTCACCATTATACCTAATCCAGTCCTTTGATAATTTACGCACACACACAAACGTATACGGGTAGACTTGTGCCCTTGGGTAGTAGTAGTAGGTAATTGAAACTTTTCGCTTTTATGGAGTGTTGGGGTGTGCTCATAACGACGACGTACTCGTCATATAGTGCACCGCGCTGTACAGTTCGGGTTGATGGACTTCACATACGAGTCAGAGGTTCTTGTTACTGAAGTTTAGAAAAAGTCATTGA
This sequence comes from Esperia sulphurella, assembly GCA_947086405.1. NCBI lineage: Eukaryota > Metazoa > Arthropoda > Insecta > Lepidoptera > Oecophoridae > Esperia > Esperia sulphurella. The sequence continues at coordinate 3,747,713 of OX352261.1, forward strand.
TGAAGGTACGGGTTAAACCCTCGTTCTCATGAACGTGACGCGGGCGAGTAAATCACGAATATAATTTTGGAGAATGATTTTATTATCACCCCACGGGGTGATGCAATGAGACTCACACGCCTTGAGAAAGCCGGAAGGAATCGGACTCAACATATATACGACGTATTACCGGGAGCCCGAAGCATACTTCACATGTACAACTGTACGTCTAATCTTTTCACTTTTTCTATTTTTTTTTAATTCAGGTCCTCGAATAGCAGCATTCGTCGAGTATAACGGGCGAACCGTCCTCATGGTTGGCAATAACCGTTTCATGAAGCAGTACGTCGGTAGCCGGGGCCAGGTCAGATGGAGATGCTCCAGGAACTTTGACAAATGTCTGGCTAGAGCACTCACCCACGGTAACCAGATAATCAGTCTGAACGACGTGCACAACCATGGACCGATGGGCAACAGAAACACACTTGCTGGAACACAGCAGGCTACTTGCAATATGTCCGCATGTCAGGAGTGATACAATAATTTTAATTTGAGTTTAGTTTATTTTACTTGTAACGTTTTAAAATACGTAAAAATCTCTAAAATTTTTCTCAAGTTAGGATTACATTTTACGAAGACGCTCGATTCGGAACGCGCAAGTTCTAAATTTTAGACATTTCATTTACTCTGCGAGTTCTTTGATAATAGCCTTGATTCAAGTATTTGTTTTCTCATTTGAATATTAACGGGAATTATACTCTCGTGAATTGTTTTAGTCGGCGTAATAATAAAATATTTATTTTCTCACTTACAGCTTTTTTTTATACAATTCATATGACCTGATATTTCAAATGATATTCCTACACCCTATATTTGCAACAGCACACATTAAACAGAACCAGGTTTAATTTCTGAACAATGAAATTTTGACTTTGAAACGTAATAATGAATATTGGGTCACGAAATTCACACTAAAAAGCAAACTTTGCGCTAAAAACTTCGTTTCTTTTAGGAAATCACGTAGCAGCGTTCATGGACCTGAACGGTCGAAGCGTTCTCATGATCGGCGATCACCGCTTCATGAAGCATTACGTCAGCAGGCGCGGCAGGATCCGGTGGCGATGCTGCAAGTCGTTCAACAAGTGCCGCGCCATCGCCATCACTCACGACAACCAGATCATGAAACTCAATGATCTGCACAACCATGCCGCGCCGGGCTTCACGGTACAACACAGTAGGGGCAGCGCTCCTACGGGAGCGCGACATTTGACGTGTGATGAGACCGCATGTCGGGAATGAAGAAGCACTTTGTTAAAAGACGCTGCTGGTAAGTAGCGATACTGCAAATCTTAAACAAGTGCCTCGCCGTAGCCTACCGACGGCAATGAGATCATCATGTTCAGTGATGTTAGAGTTTTACTACAATTATCAGTGCAATTATCGAATACTTGGTTCTCAACATTCAGTATACTGTTAATATTTTACATGAGTATTTATCTATTACGTCGAAATAGGTCGAAAGCGAAATGGTGAAAATTTTTCTTGAAAATGTGCTAGTCAATGTAAAGTTATGATAAAACTCACTAGTACAAACAATGCTATGAGAATCAGTCACATTTTTTGTTAAGTATGCAGATATTTCGCAAAAAAAAAAGTAATACTATGAAAAAGATATATTTAAATCGGATCAAAATGACGAAGATACAGCAATTTGCAATAGTAATATTGCAATAGTTCCAAAAAAGGAAGTGACCGGAAGTTCCGTCATCCATCGCGTTGCGGGAAGAAGTGGGCGCAGCACACTAGCGCGGTCTGCCGTAAACAAAACACGCGCGACTCAGAGCGGCGAATGAAATCTGAGCGAGCGAAAATAGAACATTGTAACAAGTGACGTCGACATAAAAAGCGCGCGCGTTTTGAAAAGTTGCGTTAAATATACTTTTATAACTTCGTCATTTCTTGGTGGATTTTAATAATTTAAAAAAAACTGTACTATAGCGCATACGCCATACTAAAATCAAAAATCTTTTTATGTGGTTGAAATAGAGAATAATGTTGATCATTAGTCACTTGTACTACAAGCAACGGGTATCAACTAGTGATATTTTTAAGATGTATATTGTGTAAAATATCCGTGTAATAAATAATATATCGACTGGAGCAAAGTTTAAAGTCATCTAGAAATTGTATACGTTTTGCTTATTGTATTATTGTGCTTAAAATTATCTATTCTTTGCAGTGTGTAAAGAAAAATTTGAATTTACGAAAAGGTGTTAGGAATAGGAATATTCAATTTTTTTTTATCTCATGGCAAGGAATAGATAATTCTAACCATAATAATGCAATAAGAAAGAAAAATACAATTTGTAGCTTACTTTACTACCGTCAATGATTTATACGTTTTAAATTAGGTTTTAGTTGAATAATGTTTTAATTTAATTTTTTTTTATGATTAGAAGTTTGTATATTTGTATAGAGGTAGTGTAATAAGCTTGTATTTATATACCAATACTCGTACTAATGTCTTGTTGAGTTTATTATAAATCAAAGTTTTCCAATTGTAGATATATAAGGTAACATCTAGGTAGTAAATTGGATACGCGTGTTACATATTCATTAGTTTTGTACTTATTTGATTAAGCCTTAGATAAAATCATGTATTTGTGGAAATATATCATAAAATAATGCGAAAATATATCTGCCGTTATTATTTTCATGAAAATAAATTGTTACGACCGTAGGCAATTTAATCATAATCATATTTATTGGTAAATTTACAAGTCACAAGGTACAATAAAATTAATCAATTAAATTGTACATGTCACGTGATTAAGTCCTGATAATAATTTCATAAAAATCTATACACAAATCCATGTGAAATAGTATATGTATTTATCGTTCAGGAACTCGTCAACTGAGTAGTAAGACTTTAATTAGTTTATATTTAAACTAGCGGTGCCCGCCGCGCCGCTCGTGTGGACTACATTTTTTTTAATAACATTTTAATTTACTTAGTGTACATAACTTTTGATTGATTAAGCCGACTCGAAATAAATAGTAAATGTTCTCCAAATGAAATCCTGTTTTTTCTTCTTCTGAAAACTACTTCAGAATTGATTTAGTCGTTTTTACGTGATGCGTGCTCAAACAGGCAAAAGCTCCAAAAATTATCTAAATGTATTCTATTACCTATCTTTTATCCCCCAAATATATATATTTTCAAGATACAGTAACGCGCAGTTGTGTAGAAACTGCATTTTTTACGTGTCGAGGTAAATGATTATATATGGTCGATCGGAATACAGATACCGTTCTGATTTTTTAGTCTGTGGCAGGTAGGTTTTAGTTTATGACCGATCCTGGTTGGATAAAGCAAAGAGTAGTAAATATGAGATATTCGACAGTAAAGGCTGGAGCAGACCAAATACGGGTGTGCTATGTAAGCGGTGCAGCAAACGCCCTATTACGAAATTGTATGCGAGACGGCACTCTAATTCCAATGCAGTGCTGTACCTACATTCGATGTGCTTCAGCCATCATATGAGATTCTGTAAGAATCATTCTACTTAAAATATACTGTCGTGTCCCTAAGCACGCCTCCGTCACTCGAACGAACCTATCGCGCTAAGTACCTACACTTTCGCGCCGGCGTGGTTCTCGCCCTGCCAGTACGGAGTAATAACAATGCTAGGTCAAGCGCCTTAGACAGATTTTTGCGCGCTACGCGACACATCAAACTCGAGCACATTGCGGGCTATACGGAGTAATAATAACACTAAGTCAAGGGCCTTTGACACATTTTTGCATGTATTATCTGACAGCGACTGAGTGATTAAAATGGTTTTATATTACATAGTAACTATTAAGTAATCTGTGCCCTAAATCCCTGACACTTACATACACACTGAATATGTAGGTACTTTGTGGGGTGGGCAGGCAACGGGGCGCCAAGTGCCGCGTTCCATCTCCGCGTGGGACACGAGTACTCTTCACCTCTCCGTCCGAGAGTTTCCACTTATCTGATCCTTGTTTCCTGCGTATATTTGCTTATACGTTATACGACGGTCATTCGAGGTAGTATTTTTGTCACATATTTTAAAACTAAACTAAAAGAGCTGAACTAAAAAAAAACTCACTCGAACTGAGGAGAAACTTGGGCCTGGTAGGGTTCGTCTTACACGTAATCAGAAACAAGATTGATTGTGTGGATCTTGTCAGAAGGGTACTAAACCTGTACGTGCCCGAGTGGTACCTACGAGCGCGGAGTCACCCGCTGTTCATAACGCGACACTCGCGCACCAACCTCTACCGGCACTCGCCCGTCGCGCGCGCACTGCAGCTGTTCTGCTCCCTGCTCGCCGAGGCGCCGCACTGTGACGTGTTCGTGGACGGCATAGGACGGCTGATGACGGAATGTAAGGGAATGCTAGAGAGGAATGCCTGTTTCGTCTATAGCATAAAAGTTATTGTAACGCAATGGAATAATAATCTGTAATGTTGCAATATTTTAATTAAATAAATGTCTAAAAGAGCACTGTCTGTCTCACTCAGTATAATATGGTATCTATATTTCATTCCAGATTAATAGTCCTATGAAAACAAACGCATTTGCGTCTCGAAAACAAAATACACAATAGATGGTGTTCCTAAGTGGACCGCAAAGTTTACTTGGTAATACAAACCTATTTTTGCTGCTGGTGACCCTTTCATGTGTATGTTACCGAGACGTAAATAGCGTTGGTTTTCATAGGACTATTAATCTGGAATGAAACATATGTATTTATATATGTTTATTATAGTTATTTAGTTATTATGTAGTCTATTATGCACTTATTTTGCCTTCCCCCATTGCTCCTCACCTACCTCATACCCTGTAAGGTGGGCTGGAAGAGATCTCTTTTAGAGATAAACTCGACTTTGTACATAAAATTTATAACTGTATTTAATTTGCAATTGTGCAGTAAATAATATATTTACTGTAAGTATACTTATACGGAATCTACTACTACTTCTGCGTTCCTCAGTCATCATATTAGGTTACTTTACACTGCTAATCGAGATTCTTTGTAAGGACAGTTTTAGTTTTTCCCCATAGTAATTTTATACATATATCTATCAATACAATATAGATATCTATCGATAATAAGTAGACAGACACTATAGGTACAGGATGTATAATGTAGCAAACTCTTAGCGGGTGTGTAAAGCGGTTTGTAATATAGTTTGACAGCCTCGCAGAATAGTCGGTAGTGCATCTAATTGCGACGCAGGGGTCGCGGTTCGCATCCCGCCCAGGGTAAATATTTGTATGATGATCATTTGTGTTTGCCTTGTGTCTATAGGTAATGATCTACGAGTATATCAGCTGTCCGATGCCCATAGTACAGGCTCTGCCTAGTTTGGGATCAGGTGGCCTGTTGATGACGGAAGTACTACCAATTTGTAGCTGATGTGCTGGTTGGCGTGAAAGTAAATAAAGAAAAACTAGAATGTGAACAAAAATAACGAGGGCTTATGTCAGTAAAAAGTGTCGTGCGGATTGCGGAGGTAGCTAGCGGCGGACTGGCGATGCCGGCCCGCGCGCTTGGTGTTGTGCGCCCCGCGGCCGCGGGAAGGCGGCAGCGGCCCGCGCGCATATTTTGTATTTTTATTTACCATACACCCTCGCTATACATTATTTATTTTATAAATATATTTTTTATTATATATTAGGTTAACAGGTGTAGTGCTTCCGTCATCAACATGGCCGTATGTGAGATGTCTCCACATATATTTGACGGAGTGGGCGGTCTGTATGAGATGCGACCGTCATCAGTCGCGTCTCTTGGTAAGGGTTCCATGGGGCTGGGTACTCGGGAAAGTCTTAGATACACTTTACAAGATTATCGTGATATTGCTCACAATAAAATATCAACAAAGTAGTGAACTGACAGGTTCGATACGCAGGGGAGCGGTTTTCACGAGGGCTCAGGGAATACTGCTTCCCGCTCGCCGGCGTACTGACTCTGTCCACATGACAGACTTCATATACGTCACGGCGTACTAATAACTAAATAGTTAATTATTACAATAGCTTAGGTTACTCAATCGCTTACTACGACATATTTATTAATGCAGTGACCGGTTACAGGCGTTATTTAATATCGGATCGTAAACAACTTCTAGTGGACAACTTGAAAATTCGGAAAAAACAACGACGTCCATACAAAATGGTGTCTTTAATCCTATTTGGTAACCAAATTTCTTAACTGGCTACGAAATGGGAAATTAACTCCATTCCGTATTCGGTTACTTACGTTTTATTACGAAGAGCGTTTTTTTTCAGTAGATTTTTCCCCACATTAAGTGGTTCAGTATCCGATAAGGAGTGCTCCTTTAACAGGTCATATTTTGTTACACCTGTATTAGTTACATAATTGAAAAATATCGAAATATACTGTCGATATCGCCGATGACCAAAAGGCTTCTCTCAAGGATGTAAACTTAGTAATGACGTGATCATATTTTAACAGCACTAAGTTCTTTTTGCAGCGGAAATAATTCCCAGCCGTCGTTACCCGAAGCTCCAATACGAAGGATTCCTATATCGTCCTCACAACGCGTATCGCCAGACCAGGTTACAGCTGTGGTACTGTAGGTTCCGCAACACCAGGAATTGCAAAGCCGTGGTGAAGACACTGGACGGGAGCGTCATGTGCGAGATGGGAAAATACCCTCATACGTGTTATAATAGTTTCAAGCTTTAATATGCAGTGGATGGCGGTCAGAAAATGTTTATCAGATTTGACAATGTGTGTATGTGTATGTCGCCGACAAATGGTTAAATCAGCCACTCAATTAGATGGCTAGGCTTAAATGTCGACCTTCAATTGAATGGCGAGGCCGTTCGTTAAATTATTAAGATATATCAACGTGTTCCCTGATTGAAAGCTAGTCCTTTGGAACGTCTGAACGAAAAGCTAATTTAAATTTAGTTTTTTATATCCTAACCTAACGGTGTCATGGTCACTCTAATCAATTTCATTTAACCAAGATGCTGCGACGTTCAGCTGTCTTGTTAAACGTTCCTTTCTACAATTTGGCTAAGCATCCTTTAGCCACTTAATTGAATGCCGGCATTAATGATCTAGTGGCTGATGTAACCATTTGGCGATACGTATACGAATATGTAAAGTCACTGCCAGACGTCTTACGCAGAGGCTAGTTCCATCCAGTGCAATCTAGATTCTAGCCAGAGGGCATCTCACACTGCCCCTATGCCAAATTGTTCAGCAACGTCTAACGCCATAAAACACAATCACATCGATGAGTCAGTTCAATAAAAATATTGGTTTGAGTAAGTAATGCAATCGTTTTTTATCTCCTTACCCGGTCTCTTTCTAGTTCAATACGACACAATCTTAAATTTAAATTACCATACCCTAGTTTGACGGCTTCGTTGATATAGTGGCTTCGTCATTGGACTCGAGCGTCAGAGGTCGTGGGTTCGATCCCACTGGGGACTATATACAATTTGTACAACTTGGTCCCGGTCTGTGTATCATATTTGTGAATTGTCCCATCCTTATTTAATTCACATAGCACAGGAGAAAATTCTAGTTAGGGATTAGACAAGTGTATGTATATAATACATATGTAATATTTTATTATTTATTTATACCATACATACATACTAAAACTATAATAAAACTACATTAATTTTATGAGAGACAAAAAACGTTAAAGTTAATTATCTTAGGACAGTATTTTTCAAGTTTATTCCCCTCACAGAAATCTTATCAAGATAGAACAAGTAGATAGATAGTTACTTCATATCCGCGCGTGTCGATTTTCGGGCACAGCCCGCCCCTCCCGCGCATTCTTTTTGTGTCGCGGTCACGTTTCTAGTGAGGAGATACTCGTACAATTATGCAGTTGGAACCCGCGGAATATGCCATTTTTGCAGATTTTTGGGCGATGTTTACCCGATCTTGACTCAGCGCGAAACGAGTAAGCGTTTAAGAGTTTTTGCAATATATTGCAAATCGTTGGCACGTGTGTCGCGCCTACTTCACCATTCTATCTTGACAGGGTTTCTGTGGTGCCCCTATTGAACTGAGCCATCGACATGCTTGAACAACCTTATGTCCTAGTCATAAATTATTAAGTTTTGTTAGACTATGAAAAGAGTTTTCTAGTCTTGTCGGTACATCTTGGACCTACCAATATTTATTTTATTGTTATCGCAACGCGAGATGTCAATGTATGTAGCTGGACGTGTGATCGACTGTACAGTGACATTCCGAATTAAGTGACCAGCACCTTATCCAATGATGATAAAATTCAAATTAGAATGAACTTGGTCATTTATCGTAGCGAACTGACTATATCTACGTCTCAGCGTGATCATATATTCTTTATTAAAAATTAATTTTGTCAAAACAAAACATACCAATTATATTGTTATGATTAAAGCAGTAACTAAATACCTATGCATGAATATTTATTTAGTTAAACAACAGAGTGGACTGCCCGGCCCGCTGCTAGTGGAGCAAGTGGGGCTGATCGTGCCCAACGTGCGCACGCGCCGGCCTCGCCTGTTCCATACGCCCGCGGTGCACACCAACTACGCACAAAGTTCAGTGTTGCTCAGGTGCATGCGTCAGTATAATGAGCATTTTCTGGACCTGGATGTGTTTTACTTACTTACTTTACTTAGGTTTTCAAATATATAAATGGTACGAATAAAGGACATTTTAATAGGCTGCATATATTTCATAATGTTAAATGAATTATTGCCATATGGCAACAAACTTATTATATTAAATAACATTTAACATGCATTCTGTAATTTAAATACATAGATATTTTAAATAATCGTTGAATATAGAAATATCGCGAAGCAAATATATGTAAGAAATAGAATTATTGTATTTATGGTTATTATTATTTAACACCAAAAATGTTTTAAAAACTACTGGTTTTTAAAGTTATGTGATTTCGTAAAATGTTTAGAAGATAGCGAAGATGTAGCGAAGAGGATTTTTAGGCCATTAAAAAAAACTTCTAATAAATGTTACAATTATATTGTACTTAGGTAATAAATATAAAAAATCCTTAACCTTATAAACCCTACCCCTTACAATCTAAAATTAACATGTATCTCAGATATGTACGTTGGTCCTATTATTTTTATATTTATATTGTATTAAAGCTTTTTAAGATTATTTTATGCTTTAAAATATTATTTTTTAGAATAACAATAACTTTACAATTAACAAAATACAATATAAATGAGACTGTCTTACACATCATATACTAATCATTAAGGCACTTTCAAATGAGGCAGCACTTACGTATATATAAACAACTAACAATATCGAGTGGGTGAATATCCCCCAAAGTTGATGAAAAATAATATATTTAATTAAACATATTACCAACTCAGAATCTGTGCAATATCAGAAACTTATTGTATAAGAAAAACGATGAACTGGTGCTGTCGCTTGAGCTTTTGAAGATGACGGTAATGACGACAGTTGAAACGTTCCAATATTTATGATTTTGTTCACAAATAGTTACTGACTGCCATAAAACTAGGAATAACTATTTGTAAAATTGACAAACTTCATTTATACATAGAAAATATAGAATAAAGCAGCTTTGCGACATTAGCGCAAAGTGGCGATACGTCTCTGCCTACCCCTCTGGGACCAAGGCGTGAGCATTATGTATGTAAAATATAGAATCAAAACATAAAAATTTGATTTTTAGCCCTTTTATAGAAAGTACTTTGCGCCAATGAAATTAGCACTTCAACCCTATTTATTTCAAGATATGTATTCCTGTTGTCCACCATTAAAACCGTGTTACCCTTTAAGCTTAGCCGTAGTCGGGTTAAAAGCCAATGTTATGAATGATTATGATCCAAAAACCACCTGACGATGACCGAGTCGTGGGTGGTAAGGCTGGCCTTACAACCGAGCTGGATACGTTTACTGCAGGTCCACCGGACCTTGTTCCTGTAGCATTCGTGCTTGATGAACTTGTGGTCGCCGACGTGGACCACCAGATGCCCGCGGTTCGACAGACCGAAGCGGACTGTAAATTGAAGAAAAATTTTAGTTAGGTATTTGAGGGGGAATTGGTTATTTTTTAACTAAAGTTAGCTAATGAATACAGATACACATAGGTGCATTAATATAGACTAGACACAGTCAAGCACTGCTGAAATATACATATTATACATATGACAAGTTCCGATTCCGCAAGGGGTAAAAAAAAAATATACGAAGTAAAATACATATAGAACAAATAGAAAATAGAACATCGTGCTTGGACTCGAGTATTGTCGTTATTATTGTCTTCTGTTTTTTGGGGGAATAAATAAAACCTCCATGAAAATACTGAACAATCTATTTTTTACAAATCTCTCATATGTATTGTCAAGATCGTAAGTCTGCTGCTAGTAGTGAATTGTAGCGCATCGGGCATGTTTGCGGAGACGCGCATCGACTGCTTCTTCGCAACCATGCGCAAGCAGTGCGCAGAGTTCGAGGCAGCGCCAACAGCGTCCTTCAGATGATCGTCGGCAGGCTGGACACATTCAAAACTGCTGTGACCCGCACGCATGTCCCAAGCAGCGCCTCTTAGATAATTAGGATAAGTCTTATACTAATAAATGTATATCATGTGAATGTGTGTCATGTGAATTCCTAACTAAATTCGTTGGCGTTGTTGCAGTTGGGCAGATCGGCAGTGGCATCGATTGCTTCGCGTCCTACTGCCTTAGCAAGCAGGGCAAGATGGGGATCAACGTCGCTGGCTACCGGTTTCGCTTCAACGGATGCGCGAGGAACGGCAAGATACGGTGGCGTTGCTCACGAGGACCTTGGTGTAAAGCTGCCCTTCACACTTACAAGGGAAGGATCGTATATATTCAGAGCAAGCACAATTGTGGGCCCAAACCCCCAGCAGTATAAGCTGAGAGCAAAATGTGTTTCAATGTCCTAGGTATCATTGTTTTAGAACCAATCGACTAATGGCAGGAAACAGCTGTTGACTACGACGCCATGTTAACTCATTCGTGGACACTGCCCATTTGACGCGAGTTCTATATGCGACACTAGAATACGCAATACGAAGTCCCTAGACGTACTTTCACGGCAGGAACCACCGCTATGACGTCTATTGACTTACTGTCCACGAACGTGTTAATAAATAAACCATGTCAGGTAAAATACGTTATAACTACCCACCAGTTACTGTTCACTTTGTAATATACATATGTATACATATTATTACGAAGAGGTCAGTAAACAGGGGGTGGGGGGTTAGGAATTAGTAAGTATTATGCCTACATGTTTTTTTTTTTCTTGAATCTTCTTTAGTCTTACTAGATCTGTTCGGAATTTTAAAAATACTAATCGCTGGCGTTGATTGTCATCGGCTTATTGCCTAGTTATAGCCGAATTAAAGTTTTTGATAACTCGTATTATTGCATTACGAGAAAGGATATTAGTTAAATTTTGACTGGTGATTTGCTCAGGCGACATTTTTAGCCTAATATATGTACGTATTATATAGTACAATGCAATATTTTTCTCCTTACATAGTTTATGAATTTATATTAATACGGCGAACCAACAGGGTTATGATTTTAGTAGATGTATATTTTTATGGTCCTTCTTTTTTTATGTCTTCCATGTCAACCCGCGCTGCGCTCAAATAAGTGTCATTTATGATCGCGCTATTTTAAAGTAACTTATTTCAAATACAAAATATGTGACCTCTTTAATATAAGCTACCTCTCAAACAATACTATGGTAGAGTACAAACTAATATTATCCACTCAATGAAGCATATTTTACCCAAACTACGGCAAAGCCAAAGGGAGGGCTAAGTTAAGAATCATAATCATTGTATTAACGTCAAGTAAATACACCATGTATTTACTCAATTTTAGGTAACATTTATTTTGTAATATAAAATAAGTAAATGTTAAAAATAAAACTGTATGTAACTGTTTCAGTGATATCAGAAATTATATTTAGTTACGTAAAGTCTAAATTATAATTGAAAACTAAAGTACAAATCGTTACAAAATTATAGGTTAAATTTTAAGGGTGTATTGCAAAGTACCTATTTTATATCCTAGAATATTTTATAATAACATTTATATATAAAAAAGAAAACAGAACTTAAATAGTACTTAACAGGGACAATGAATCACAAAATAAAATATAGTTACCGTCCTTTTATAAGGTTAAGTTTACTTTTAAAGAAAAAAATAACTACAGGTAATAAAAAAGTGTGTATAATAGATTTATACATACCGGCTGAAGATGTACATATTATTACCATATGATAACAAATAATGATAATGCATTATTCTTAAGCCTTTTTTATTGTGATAACTGCAATTTTAAATTTATTCGTATTATTATGTTGCTATATAATCAGTACAGATCGTACAATTCACGATCCCCCTGCCTCCCCCTGCAACTTTTCGTATGGGGTGTGCGGGGGACGCGGAGAGTTAATCGTCAGTATGTTAGTGTACGTATGCACACATTGATGATTACTATGTAACGATAGAACTAACACAGTAACAATATAACGCGTGCAAGGAATGTAAGCGATTTAGAGGAGTGGGGCGTGCCGTCGTGAACTGTACGATCTATACATATGTATTAGTCATATTTTCTCTAGTTTATCTCAAAATATATTTTCCTAGACTGCACATCCAGCCCGCAGCGGATTGTTTGAATTATAGCTTTATGTGTCGACAGTATATCCACAAGTTCATAGTCACGATATGTATATAAAATTGTCAAACACGAAAGTATTGTCCAGACGCTGACTTCACATAACTCCGTCGTGGATGGTTGTGTTCGTTGCATAATTTAGTGATTTTCCCAGTATCATCTAAGGTGAGCCTGGCTTTACAACCTGGAACTTTAATGGAGCACACCCAGCTGTTCTTGCCGGTAGTCGAAAATGTGTAACCACCTACTAATAAAAGTTTTTTCCCTTTCTGTGACGTTGCGATTTGGTAATCGAATTCTGTAAAAATTAAGATATGAATTTGTCAGACAGGTTTCTAACTTAGGAAAACTTTTTTTTTTTCTAATTTTTATGTAAAAGTGCACTGACAAGCGTCAGAAACTTCTTGACTAAAATTATATATTCAGCCGGTACTGATGTAGATATTTACTGTAATATTCGATAAACTCACTCTATAAGTATCCCATATGTCTTTCCTGGATTATCCTTGCGTAAGGTGGCCTTCAAGCAATTAACTTTAATTAACATAAATAATTTGTAACTTTCCTAGTCTCTTGAAGTGAATTCATTATTCTATTCAGCAGCTTCTAACTCTATAGGCCTACGACACGGTCAAGCAGCTTGCAAACACGGTTTTTTTTTTAAAGTTTATTTGCTAAACTGACTTACTTGCTATAAAGAGAGCTCAAAATCAGACGATATATTTTCATAGAAGTTAGATTTTTGTACCAAAGGAATTCAACTGTGCGCCATACTTAAAAGCGAAGCATTGCGTTCTCATCGTAATATGTGGTCGATCAACTTATATGAAATATGATTCAGAGTGTACAAGCGTGTCCTAATTATAGTAAGTTATAAGAAAATTAAAATGTTACAATCACGCCTCAATCACAAGCTAGCTTAGCTCCACCCAAAATCGTGTGGTTAAGCCTCTTCGTGGATCCGTTTTCAGGTTCCTTTTCCTTATAAGAGTGAGTATTATTGAGAATTATTACTTGACTTTCGTTATCTTGGATGCTTTGCCCGTATAAAACGGATGGATGCGTCAGACTACACTTACCGCATTTTGTCTATACAAAACATTTCCCTAAAGTTTGTGCATTTCCCTAAAGACCAAAGTGCGGAACAACCTTGAAGTATATACTCTGACCTTTATTAGAAACATCCAAGATAACGAAGTTAACATTGCAGGATCGAAAAACAGGGTCAGGTTTAAATAGTATGTAATGATTTTGTTTTAAATATGTACTTATATTTCATTCCAGATTCATAGTCCTATGAAAACCAACGCTATTTACGTCTCGGTAACATATACATGAAAGGGTCACCAGCAGCAAAAACAGGTTTGTATTACCATGTAAACTTTGCAGTCCACTTAGGAACACCATCTATTGTGTATTTTGTTTTCGAGACGCAAATGCGTTTGTTTTCATAGGACTATTAATCTGGAATGAAATATAGTTGTTCAGAGGTTTATTAGTAAAGTGGCCAAATATGTAACCTAATAATAAAATAGTTTTAAAATAACTACCTATATCCACATCCACCAGGAGCCACAACTGAGCTGCATTGTGAATCCACCTTAACTGTTTTAAGTTTTTTTTTTATTACGACGCATGCCGTTGTCGATCGATTGAAGTTCAAATCGTGACAAAATGATTGCCCTCGTTGCAGTTACACTTACGCTACATTGCATTGTGAATCTTGTTTTTTGTAAAGAGTGAGACCACCTATAACTACCTACCTCTGAATTATATCAATACTTGAATAATTGTGGTTGTGTATAAAGTAATAAGTCTAATAAGTAAACTATATCGTGGTAGTGATATTGCCAAATCATTGTTAGAAATAAGAGGTATATCTTTTGATGTGTAATTTGATGTTTGTATAAAAAATATATACCTACGTACCTAGTCACAAAATGTTTTGACTTTAAAATAATATGTTGTCCTGTTCATTTTTTTTCTATAAAATTCAAAATTTTAATAATTAGGGTTAATGATTCAACAATATTTTTTTTCTTACCTATATTTATTGATAAATTCATTGTTATATTACAACTCGTGAATAGAAGAATAGAAAACCAAATTCTTTTATTGTGCTATATACCTTAGTTATATTATATTAATTATTACACGAGAAACATTTTTAACCATAAGATAAAATTGAAATTAAGTTCTAAATATTATTAAACAATCGGTTGAATACAATTTCTTTAACGAATCCTTTCCTTCTTTTTATATTACGCAATCCGAACATACGGATTTACATACATGATAGTGAAAAATATTAGCGTGTTTTAGACTCCATCTGCAAATCTTTCATCAAAATAGGAACTGCGGTGTCAAACTTGAGGGATCTACATCTGGATTCTTCTGTATGCAATTAAATAGACTTCTAAGATTTCGTTAAAGAAATAAACCCGACACGAGTACAACTAAGGATCTGCGCAAACCAGCAGTAGCAGTTCAGACTTCGGTTAATCATTTTATCTAATAAATTAAAATGTAGACCTCGCGAGCCTGTAGTTTTTTTTTATTGGGGGGTTAAGGATAAGTAATAGAATACATTAAGATAATTTTTCGGAATTATTCTTGTGCAGGCATCACTTAAAACTACTGAACCTTGGGCTTAATTCGGAGTAAAATGTTACTCCGAATTAAGCCCCATGTTTCAGTAGTTATTTCATCGCAATCGGCTTCAATTAAAAGTTAAGAGAATTTATAGTTTTCTATAACACCCATACATTACATTAGTATACAACAACAAAAAGTATAATGCTCGGAGGAATTCAGAATGTGATGAGTTAGGACTACATTTGGAGCAAGGGGTAAAAGAGAGCAGAGGGGGCCGTGGAAGTATATGGTGAGGTGACGTCCACGGCACAGCTAGTAAACAATATAACTTCTAACTGGACTGAACCAGCTTAAAGATGGCTTTGGAGTTTGGCGCTTCTTTTTTTTAGCCGTTTTCTACCTCGATCTAGTCCGCCATACATTTAACTGGATCTTTTCAGCTTTCTAACGCATTTGTGATCTGCCTGGTGGGTGTTCTGCGCCTGGACTTCAACTAGACATTAGCACCGTGACCCATGATTTCGTGTAACGTGGCCAGCCCACTCCCACTTCAGTTCTGCTACTCGTGTGTAAAGTACTTTTGGGTGCTCTTTAATATCTATAGATAAAAGTATCGATAATATGTAAGTACCCATAGACATTAATAAGACTTGCTTTTGCTAACTGTTTAAGAATATTTAATGGTGACTCATTTGTGAAATATAAGTTGGAGACAGCAGAGGATATTAAGTCTCAATCATGCATTTTCACTGGCCTGCGCAGATCAATAAACTTAATACTAAACTTAAATAACCAAATTTACACAATAATTCTAACTATAAGTTATTTATCTACTACTTAAAATTATCAAAAACACCAAAAATGATTCCTCTCTATAGTTATCTTGAAAAAAAAAACACTAAAATTATTTATATTTAAAAAACTGCCTCATTTTGTGAGAGTTTAATATAATAAGAAATACTTATCATATGTGTTTTCCTCTCGGAAAACTGTAGATTAAACGGGATGTTGCCGTTAACGACAGAGCAATTGATTAACACCAACCGCGTCTAAAGTAATTCTCCGTTATTCCTAAACTTGCAGGACAATTCTATAGTTGAAGCCAACTTTTTTAATTTGATCCTAGACATACACACTCTGTTTTCATTCTTAGTAATTCCAAGGCTTTCGCTGCTCGAAATAAAATAAACTTTTATGTACAGTATGTACAGTGCGAGTGGTATCACCATCAGAATAGACAGTAAAATAAGAAAAGTAGGACTTCTTCAGAGGATGCATGAATCGTATGGAGCGTGCTTGTGAGTGCGCATAGATTCTCAGATAATCTCACGATGCAGCAGAAAGGACGTCGTAATTGTGTGTGGGGGGAAAGGAAGCTGTATCTCGTGCTTTTATATTGCAGCACAAAAAAGGCAAAAACATAACATGTACAAATTGTAAAGCTATATTCTCTTTAAAACATTTCTGCCAGCCTTAATTCTGTTTCCTATGAAATCATCCTACTTTTGATATTTTACTATGCCTGTACGCAGTTGGCTCAGCACTATAATGGAAAACTAGCTTCTGATCAAATGGTTTAAAATAAACTCTAGTATTATGCCACTCATAAAAAAAAGTTGGATTAACAACCATAGACTCCTGCCAACTCCCGCTTAACCTACAATTAATAGTCAATTATTTTCATCCTCTTCGCACTCCTCAGAGCCGGTTATGATCTGGTCTCCGGAGACCACTCCGTGCTCTAGCTTCAAGTGGTTCAGGATGCAGGACACACTCTTGTCAGCATCGTTGAACTTCATGCACTGGTACTGGCAAATTTTACATGAGTAGTACTCGGGTTCAGTGTTGTCAAACACCTTCCATATCCATGTGTAGTCGTCTGAAATAGAAGAGAAAGTGGGCATTATTTTAAAATTACACGTTGAAAATATATGAGAAGGCTACAGTTGAAATTTTTTTTACTAATTTTCATAGAATTGTAGAAAATCAGAACTTTTTTGATTTGCCATATTCTCAGTAACAACATGATATCAGCCCTGAGATGTCTACTGCTGGACATAGACCTTCCCCAACGAACGCCACCACACCCGGTCCCTTAAGGTACAAAAATACCTAGTGGAGATTTTGAGACAGACTTCTAAAAATATATCCCCAAATGCCCCACTGGTGGGGCACTTGGGAAATAACTCTTCACGTTTTACCCTTATCATCCTTTCCTAGTTTCATCATCAGCCGCAATACGTCCACTGCTGAATATAAGCGTCCCGGGAATTTGCCGTGATCCTAATATATATAGGAGAACGCTGCTGCCCGTCCCTTGTGTCCATCTCTCGTATCACGGCAGTATATTGGTTGAAGACGTGGGGGTTGTGGGAAAAATAAAGAAAAGACCACTATTGGGCTAATCCTCGATCTCCCACAGAGCAGTGGTAGCGTAGTTGGTTGTGCACTCGCCTCACGTTCATGAGGTCGTGGGTTCACATCCCGCCCGTAGATTTATCCTTTAGTCACATCGTACGACAATGACAAAAAAAGCGTTTATTCACAATATGTTGGAGCGTCGATGGCGCAGTGGGTAAACGCGGTCTACCATGTCGAGTGGTCCAAGTCCAGGTTCGGTCTCCGGTCATGCCATGTACCAATAGATTTTTCAAACCTACATCTCAGATATGTATATGGGGCGATTTCGCACCATGTCCGTAAGAGTTACCCCAGCACACATGGCCCCATGGTGGTGATAACATATTAGGAAGCGTATTTCTGGGGCTCACGACTCGTAAAATAAAATGTTACAGGTTTTGAAGCTTAAGTAAGCTTTAGTTTACAGCTTGGTTCGATAGGTGGCGCTAGTTTCTTTAGAATAAAGAGTGATATTTTAATATGAGGAAATTTATGTACAGATGATGTACATCTACACTAATATAATGAAGAGAAGTTTGTGAGTTTGATTGAGGTAATCTCAGGAACTACTGAACTGAGTATAAAACAATATATTTTCACGGTCTGACGGACAGACAGCCTACCTGACGGTAAATGGTCACTGTCGCCTATAAACCTGCAGCCTAAAGGCCACAAGTCCTTTGCCACCCTGAGGACGATTATGTCAGAATGCCTCGGGTGTCTGTAATACACTGGCTCTCCGACCCTTCTAACCGGAACTCTACAATGCTAGTATTGCTGGTAGGCGGTAAATATGGTGACCATCCTGGTTGATCCCGCATTAGAATCATCTTACTGGTTAACTGTCAAAAGCGGATTTCCTCTCGATGGACGTACGACTTCTTTTTATCATGGGTAACAGGATTCAACAGGGTTTAATTGAGGAATCTCACCTGCGGTCTTATTGTGTATCATCTTGAGATGCCGGTTCATGTTACCAGTGGCGTTGCCGCCGTGACATATGTTGCGACTGCAGAGCCGGCACTGCGCCATCGTCGGCGTCTTCCGGTTGAAGTACAGCCATATCCAGCTGCGGCGGTGGCCCGGCGTCGCTGGGCTGTCGGCTGAAGATTGAAGCAGTTTTAATACAACTTGTGACTATTGACGACGTAAAGATGAGGGCGACTTAAGAGACGACACTTGAGACTGATAAGAATAATGTCTGAATTTTGCCACCCACAAACTCAAATTAGTACTGCGAAAGTATTACTGATTTAATTTGGACCAAAGACTCATTTAATAAAGTCAGTAAATCATCTCTGAAGATGTATTGTTATATAAGGAAATCCGAAAAAAGCTAAGGTCACCAGACCAGGTCGCAGAACCGTCGGCCGTTGGGGCAAACTAGTTCGGGAGTGGAGGTGAGCCGCACATCCCGTACGGGTGAGCCACACCGTGGGACGCCACCCCGTTATATATATACAGATGGCCTAAAATGGAGGAGGGTGGAGGGCCATTGAAGACCTATGTCCAGCAGTAGACGTTAATAGGGTTCATATGATGATTATTATGTAGAGCATCTGTCTATCATGTGTTTGATGTCCAGCTATACATATTCATATAAAGAATGGTGTTTATTTCATTAGTGGTTATTTAAATTAACCAAGGAACTGTCAATGTACAAATATTCTCTGCGTCTCTAACATAGAAACTATATGGGTATAACAACTTACCTATATCATCAATTTCTTTATCACTTGCACAAATTTCCTCTGTCTTGATTGCAAAGGGTGTTTCGACTTCCGTGAAATCTATCTGCTCTGACGAAAAATTGTTCTTCTTCTCAGTCTCCTCGGCGAAGACCATCGGGTGGCGGGATCTGATGTGTCGATTCATGTTGTTGGTGTTGCATCCCTTGATCGATAGCACGACATTGCACAAGTTGCATCGGAATATGATGTTGCTCATTCTGAGGAAGTACTTCCATACCCAACTTCTCTTGCGGTTATCTGTAAGACCTGGCAATTAATAATAATGTTTAGGTTGTTTAGATAATGTCTCGCACTAACTAATGAAAGAGAAAATATGTGGTACAAATTACAAGTTACTGCAGGAAGTTATCGATGCCCCTTCAGTAAACACTTTTAAACACAGACTAGACAAGTTCTTCAAAAACTAGTGTTACAAGTGACAATTCAGTCTTAAATACACCAGTTTAGATATATACCAGCAAATAAAATATGGAAAAGTGACTACATTGAGAAGACTACATGTTCTCTGAAGCTCAAAGCCGAAAGGACTAGCAAGCTGAGGTGGCAGTGGCCGGGTCACATCTGTGGCAGAACCGACAGCCGTTGGTGTTAACAAGTTCTCGAGTGGAGACCGCGACTGGGCAAGCATAGTGTGGGACACCCCCTGGCCAGATGGAGCGACGATCTGCGTATGACGGCTGAAAGCATCTGGATGAGAACCGAGAACAGGTTAAATGGTGTACCTTAGGAGAGGCCTATGTCCAGCAGTGGACTCTTTCAGGCTGATGATGATGAAAGAGGTATCTTAAATAAATGGCAGTCATGACAGTAAATTTCTTCACAAACTATGTCTCCTTATTTTAATACTTACCAACATCAGTAGACCCTTTCTTCCTGACTCTTTTAGCTTTCTTCACAACAGGTAGAGTAGCATTTTCATTACTTTTATCTGAAACGGGCTCAACTATTTCCTCCGTTGTAGCTTCGCATACCTCTCCCAGTAAAACAGGCTGAGTTTTTGGATCTCCATCTTCTTTCATGACATTCAAATGAAGGAACTCTATGCGGAATCCCACAGTAGCTTCAGGGTTCTCTTTGTGCAGGTCATAAACTTCTTTATGGTTGGTTTTGATATGCTCCAGCAGTTCGAATGATTTTTCAGATATGTTTATGTGGAGTTCGCAAATGTTGCAACAGTATTCTGTCTCAGTTTTCTTTATGAAGTATATGGACACCCATTCAGGGATTGCCTCATCTGTAAATTAGGTTGTTAATTAGTAAAAAA
The DNA here is from genome assembly GCA_947086405.1 of Esperia sulphurella. Classification (NCBI taxonomy): domain Eukaryota; kingdom Metazoa; phylum Arthropoda; class Insecta; order Lepidoptera; family Oecophoridae; genus Esperia; species Esperia sulphurella. The sequence continues at coordinate 3,768,448 of OX352261.1, forward strand.
GAAATATACAGCATCTAATCTACCTACAAAGTTTTAAATAACATACTGAGTATTATACTTACTACAAACAAATAATGTAACTAAGGCTTAACTAACGGCTTAACTTACTTATTTACATAAACCCAAATAAAACATTACATTCAGCAGCTTCAAACTTAATATGTAATTATATCAAATGATTGCTAATCTAAGCAGCTTATTCTATATAGGACAGAAATAAAACCATTTTTTTTAAAACCTTTATTTATATTTATTTAGGGGTGGGTCAATCAAACACAAGCTTTGCTCAACACATATTTATTCCTCAAATTTCTAAACTAAATACAGAATATTACTCGACTTATTTGTAAATAACCTAACCCAGTGATATTAATTAATAAAGAAAAATTTTGATATGTGACAATATTTAGCACTATTAGACTATATTCAGGGGATAAGCAAGTGCCAAGCTGTGTCTTATTAAAGTTATTGCACTGTGTAGATGTTTCATCGAATATCAATTTATCAATGACACTTGAAAAACATAACCAAAAATAATGTTTTCTATCAAATGTGTTTCGATGAAATGTAATATAGATTATGAGCAATAGATGAATTACATGTCAATTTAGTAGACAGTTTATGAAGTGTTATTGAGAATTGATATTTGATCAAACATCTTTTGAAATGGCATATTGAAGCCATGAACAGCACATACAGACTATGAATTTAGCCCTTAGTCTTAGTATCAAACACAAATAGTATTAAATTATGTGGGATAGAATAATAGTGCCTTTTAATGCCTTATGACTTTTATCTATAGTCAATCAGTGAACATAGGTTTCTTATGATTATGAAAGTCTCGTACAACCTCTACTCCAGTAGTCTGCATGTTAATTGTCGATATACAACCTGTTTTCTGACGATATGAGCAACACCACTGCTCAGAACCACACTGCAGCCTATTCTTGAAAGTATATGTGTACCCTTTGTACAAAATCTGATGTCCTTTTTTCGTTGGTACGCACTGTACGAAATCCTCACCTGGAAGTTTGAGAGACAATAAATAGCTATTACAAGCAATAACAATAACTGTAATAAGTCTTACCAGTGGTTTTACGATTAAACAACACAATTCAATCTGTTTACATTTATTGTGAGTAAACACAACCTATAAGACTAGAAAGTTATTACAACAATATCAAAATTTCACTGCAATGTATGCTCACATTAAATTACAACATTTTGTAGCAACTAGTACATTTGCAATAAGAAAATTAAGTCGAAAATGTGGCAAATTCACAAAAATAAATACTGATGACGCAACTAGCTCGTCAGTCAACAGTGACATTCCATTCCATTCTTCCTCCATTCAATCTTTATGGTTAGGCAAAGATACAAAGCCAAACAGCTTTGTGATCGTCGGTATAAAAAAAATATTGGCATTTCATTTCTCCTTGAGATACATAATTTATAATACTTCGGAACTGAATACGGAAACTACTATTTTCAATTGTGAATATATGACAATACTTAACATTCTTGTCGTTCGATGGAACTCATATAGTATTATTAAGTATTCTATGCCCATGTGTTACGAAACGCGACGCTGGTTGGCTGTTCCCGCGTTTTTTAGAGAACAATTGTGTATTTGTTTTTCCAAAATAATGTATACTTCGAATTTTGGTGTTTAATAGTGATAGTATATTATACAACAAATGTTTGTGATTGTGTACACTATGAAAGACATGTAAATAAACGTGTCTAAGCAGATCTTTTTAAAATAGTGAACTTCCTAACCTCAAACTTTACTAAAGCTTGCCATCAACTTTAGTAAGGTAAAATCTTGAATGAAGTGAAAAACTATATACGACTGGCTCAAAATGACTTTGCGTCCAGAGCCGTAAAACATATAATAATAATTAATAAACGCGACGCTATTTCGGTCCGCGACGATAGTATCCGCTAATACACAATAGATGGCGCTAGTAGTATACAAAGCTACAGGTTACAACATTCATTGAAATCGAAATGCAACCCTAACGATTAATATTGGTTTTGGAATATAAATTTAAAAATAAATGATGAAAGAATTTTCCTTTAAGTAAACAAACTAAAAGTCTATCTTTCTGTTTCGGCGTTCTGATTTTTAGTATAAAACATATATGGCGCTACAGCTCAATAGATGGGGCTAATAGAGTTCCTAATATTTCATTTGTGTATGGAAAGTCCAACGCCAACAAACGAGTCGACAAGCAACGATATATAATAGGAAAAACGTGCTATAGGAAATAGATACAGAGTTAAACACTATACAGAGTTCACAATAGACCAGCTGGATTAAGTGGTAAATTATTGTACACAACAAAAATTAGCCACATTTTACACGTGCAACCTGTGGCTGTACTCGCAAATCGATCGACACCCTACGTGTCCGGTACAACAATACGCTAAGGATGTTGTTGGGTGGGACTGCCCCGCTTTTGCAGCCCATCAGGTATGTTTATTATATGTCAGGTAGGTATGTTTGCTGAGGCACGCACTGTCAGTTTTCCGTCCATAGTGCGAAAACGGATAGTCTCCGACGCGTCGCGTGCGGGACAGTCCCAACAGCCTCCTTAACTAGAGCGGGCGGACTACCCAATCGTGCGTTTCCAGAGCCGTAATATTTAATGTAAAATAAAAATAAAATTATGATTTTATTTTAGATGATGAGTTCGGAAACACAGCAAGCAACTAATTTAAAAAAATTACATACAACAAATTTCCTTCAATCTATCAGCATGACCCAAATATTGACTTGGACAGACAGAAAGTGGACAGAGTATGGCACCGCACATTAGGGGAGGGTTATTGTGTCCAACAGTGGCCGTCGACGAGATGATGAAGAATACCATCGTATGTTAAATACAGTAATTAGCTGCTACTGAAAATTTTTGCTAGTCAAAAGTTCTTGTCGTGTGATTCCCGGCTTAGAACGGGAGCCACCCCCAATCTTCCCGTGGGTGTCGTCAAGTTGACTAAAGGATTGCACTAGGGACGGGCAGCAACGTTCTCCTCTGTATATTAGAATCATTACTACGAGCACCAACCGCCTGCCAGGCGTGGTGATTATGGCAAATCCCCCAATGGACAGCCCATTAAAAGTGGCATTATATTAGGGAGGCTTATATGTTCTACATTTTGTTGAGTATCCATTACGACTTTTACGCTGAGTTTATTTCATCCAGTACGAAGCATGGTTTGGATAAAAATAACGCATCATATTGAATTTATTTTTTGCCGCCAAAACAAACATGGGATGTTTAGTTTACAATGTACCTACTACTTCTCCATATTCATATACATACCTACTTGTCTATCTATATATCATTTAACTTTAGCCGTGACCTACTATAATTTAGATTGCGAATGATTTGAAGTAAACAGTGTGGTGGTCTGTGAGTACTAATATCCACGTGTCAGCATTCAGTGATATATTTTGATTCTAGATCCATCATGAATATACGAGTAGTAACTAACGCCTTATTTCCATTACCTTTGCTTTGAAGCCCAATAACTACTTATTTAAGTACTGCTCAACTACTTAACAGTAATAAAAATAAGTTTAAACCGTAATTGTCTATGATTATTTATAGACGTGCATTACTTCATACGCAGAGCTGAGATCTTATTTGGTATGTTTATTTCGAACAACTAATCTGCGAAAGGTCGGACAGCAAGTGTCAAGTTACAAGCGATGTAGTTTAATATTACGCGAAGCTTGAACTTTTGTTATTGCTGGAATCCACAAGTATTGACTAATTTGTAAGACAGTCGATTGGAATGTTAGTGTATTTTTTCTCACATATTAGTTGCTGTAGTTTTAACTAAGTAATATTAATAACTAGCTTTTGCCCGCGACTTCGTCCGCGTAGGTTTCGATATTTAAACATCTTCACTGCTTTTAACGATTAATTTGGTTTCCCGTAGGAATTAGATGTTTTTTTCGGGATAAAAACTATCCTATTTCCTATTCCAGGACCTAACCTATATGTGTGCCAAGTTTCATCCATCCTGTGGTTGAAGCGTGATTGAAGTAACAAACATCCAAATATCTAAACATCCAAACTTTCGCAATTATAATATTAGTGACAACCATTACTGGTTTCCGGTAACAAAAAAGAATGCTACTGCTAGTTACTGTCTAATCAATTAACTTCAGTCAAGACTGAAGCGTCTATACTGAGTGTATGACACTTACAGGATTATAGGTCACGCTCGTATCAAGCTGGACATACATACACACACTTCCCTTTTGACAATAATTTTTTATTTGCGAATTCTTTTATATACATATATAATAGGTTAGGTAGACAATCTTGGTAACCTATTATAATGATATTCAATGATTAATACTTCGGCATTTATAGTCAGCGCCTCTGGCTTATACCAACTCTGTTGATAGGTTGGACTTTGTCCTACACTGGTTTACTAAGTCTTATCTATGACGCACGCGTAGTAATAGTGTAGGTATCATAAATGCGATAATGTTAATAATAAGCATCATTGTTATGTTAGTGGGAATGGGCAGAGTGCCTTTTGCTGTACGCAGCAGACTGCATACAGACAAGCTCCGTCTATTTGTTATTCTAAATGATCTTTGTCCGCAATAACTTGATCTCTCGAGAACATGCACGCTCTTTAGAGATTATCTCAGGCAGTCCTGACTGTACTTGTTGTTCGCCTGACTGTCTGCCTATGATGGTGAAATGAAAACCAGATCGAAATTCATTAAATTGTTTGCGAGAGTTGTCTGAACATATAGAAGGGCCGAGCAACTTATAACGACTTAATAGGTGATGTAATTGATGATATAGTCTTCTGTAGTGCTATTCTCAAAAATACAAACTTACGTACGAGTTTCACTCAAGTGACTTTACTCACTTCGAAACCTAATCCATTGGCATTCTGTAAACATTCTAGAGCACTGTCGACGTGAAGTGAGTTTGTATTCTAGAGTATAGCACTATTGTTCTTTGTCTTTGCCTTTGCTTATAGTAAGTTTGGGTTGACGCTTGATTAAATCAAACTCGTTTCATGACAGTCGATATTGAAGACCACCAAGTTGCAAGCTGGTGACATCTTTGTCTCCTGGCGTCGTGGATCACGCACGACGTGGTCGTCACTGCGCCTCATGAAACTTGTTGAAACTTGCTCTGATGTGATTCATTAAGTTTAGTAAGGAGATAACGTTCAAAATAAAACTGTGATATTTCACGTCTAAGGCACTGCGTATTTAAATCAAATCCTAATGTACAAATTAGATTTTCTATGGCACAAGGCGCCAACCATGATTTATCAATAATACGTAGGTACGAGTGGTACGAATGATAACCTTACTACGCGTAAACATGAGATTTACTCATACTTACCACCTGCCTTTAATACAAAAGATAAATAGACAAATCTGTATTTGTAATTATTATGTTAACAGCATTTAAGATGGTATTTCACATAATTGAAACCGTAGTTGTTCAGTACTGGCACTTTTATATATCCTTTTGTATCAAAAGGAAATATAAAAGTGTATTCTTTTGTTTTATTTTATATATATAGCTGCTCAACATCTGGTCCTTCGAGCCGAATCAAAAGGGGGCGATTGAATACTGGCAGTTTTATATTTCTTATTGATACTATTCTTTTGTTTTTTTATATGTCAGTTGGTTAGAAAATATAGATACCTGGTTATCTATCCCAGTAGTTTTATTCAGCCCATCCATAGCTCTTCAACAGTGTTTATAAGTCTATATATATTGTTTTGAGCGTTAAAGCTAGTTTATTTCAAATTGGACTTTATCACCATTAAGCTATTAGGTATGGTTTTGTAGTAAACGTAACTCTATCTAGCGTAGTTTACTACGTAATTAGTTAAAACAAACGTATCATTGTATAAACAGACGCAGTATTAGTTAGCGGTCGTAACTGACCTTTGTACCACAAGGTCGGTTTTAGAGTGGCTTGAGGTACAGTCACGCTCACTGTCAGGTGTATCAGCGAACCTTACTCAGCAAAAAAATCTAAATTGAATAGAATTGGGCCTTAAATGTTGGGCGGGACCGTACGAAGCTACTATAATGTTGCTGGAAAGTATTTGCTCTACAAACTGCCGAGAACACGCTGGCGCAAAGAGTATGGGCAAGAATATCTTAAATACAATTTCATCATCATCAGCCGAAATACGTCTGTTGCTAAATATAAAAACTCTCCAATAGAATGTCACTTTTGGTGGGCTGTCCATTGGGGGATTAACCATAATCACCACGCTCGGCAGGTGGATTGGTGATCACAGTAATGGTCTTATTATACACAGGGGAACGCTGCTGCCCGTCCCTTATCGCCTTGACAACACCAACAGGAAGATTGGGGGTGGCCGTATTCTACGCCGGGAATCACACGGCACCCAAGAGATTTACCTACCTATTATTCCTAGTTTAGCATCCAGTCCATACCCTCTGTTAGACATACGCCTTCCCTAATGCGCGCCAGAATTGTATGGGAAGTCCGATGAGATACAGAGTCGTAGATACATACATAATGCTCACGCCAGAGACGATGTATCGCCACTTAGCGCAATCTGGCGTAATCCAATGTCGCAAAGCGACTTTCCTTCGCCCGATTTTCGCTTCGTGATACCCCTTGACGTGATGTGTTGCGAACAACATCGCCGCCTCGGTGTTGAGGTACCACGATTAGCTAGGGAAATAATTGTCCACCTCATCCGAGACCCGCACGACTCGGTAAGGTTAATAGTGCCCGGAGTTCGCCCAGCTTCGGGATGTCGGCACGCTTACGACCAGGCTAGCCCCTGGACACGCATCCATCGGCACGGCAGACCTTGGATTGGCGGACGGGACAGAGTCGTCAAGAAGGAAAAGGAATATTCTAACAAACTCCGAAGTAGAAAACTAGATCATAGACACGACCGAATATCTTGCGGCGAATTCGCGTAGCAATGTAAATAAACAGCCTTAATGTTGTAAAAAAGTATTTTGTATTTTCAATTACATCATCAGGTTATTTTTGTCTCCACTGCAGGTGCACAACCCTCTCTCATCTGCCGGTGACAGACGGAGGATTTGGCGTACACTCCCCGCGCTGGCCAGACGGGTTAGGGAGGCCTGATTGACGTTTTATAATGTATTCCCTTAGTCGCCTTGTATGACATCCACGGGAAGAGTTGGAGTGGTCCTATTCTACTCTATCGGAAACCACACGGCAAGTTAGTTACGGGAATTAATTACGGGTTTAGTTTAGTTTTCAATTAGTTACGGGAATATTATTTAAAATTTCCAATTATTTTACGCAATGACATTTCATACCAAGGACATCGCATCGGCGCGCTGTTAACGGAAGGCAAAAGTGTGCTTAATGGCGATGTAAGCACACTTTTTTCTTAGCCGCGTATTGATCGCAAAGCTGTAAGGATGCCGAAATGTGTCATTACATACATACATACCCTGAGGGATAGGCAGAGACGATGGATCGCCACTTTGCGCGGTCCTGACACACCTCACTAGTCTCATTCACATTTATCAACGTGTGTCATTAAAAGTTCCAAAAAAGTATTATTTTGGGGTTTACAACGACCCAAAAAAAATGTACGATCTCCCACCAGTTAGTTAAGTTTATTTATGAACAGAGCAGTCGAAGCATAATATGGTATGAAGCATAATACGACTATGCTCGCGCGGTAGGTGCAGCAGCGGCCCTACAATAATTTAACGGAATAATCACACGTGTACGGACATGCTGGTACATTTAATTCCAAATCAACTGTGATATGAAAACAAACGCATTTGCGTCTAGAAAAATAAATAAATAATAGATGGTGTTCCGAAGAGGAACGCAAAGTTTACTTGGTACTCCAAACTTGTTTTTCCTGCTGATGACCCTTTCATGTACATGTTACTATACACAAATAGCGATGATTTTCGTTTGACAATTGGATTGAAATTAATTATAATTAAATCTGTTTACTTTAATGGAATGCGTAACTCTCAGCTCTCCCCTAGATGAGTGTTCACATGCAGGCGAGAGCTGGGGGTCACTCCTATAGGCGTGGTACAATATAGGCCCACGTGCTATCTCCACTAATTCCTCCACTGACGCCCCACCAATAACTTGGTTTAACTACGTAAATTATAACTACTTACATCACTGATAAATGAGCCACATCGATCAAGCAATACATAGATAAGGTCTCAGATACTGACATCGGGATTCAACAGTTGATATGTATTCTCATAAAATGTCTAAGGCGTAAATTTAGTATGCATTGTACATTCCCAAATTGCCAATTGCAATTCTGATCACTATGTTATACTGGCAATACTTTACGCCTTGGGTAAATTTACATTTGCTCAGAGCCGAGTCGAAGCTAAGAGACGCCACAGAATACCAGCTTTTCAAAGATAATTTGAACTTATTTATTATAAAAGACTTTAAAAAAATCTGGCTAATTATTATAAATCTAATCACATTATGCTACAATTGTTCGCAACCATTGTTAGATTAGTTTGAATTCTGTGGCGTCTCTTAGCTTCGACTTGACTCTGAGCAAATGTGATTTGACCTGTACGTGTACTAATAAGTAATTACTTGGGTCAATTCACATTTGCACAGAGAAGAATAAGTATTCTGTGGCGTCTCTTAGATTCGACTTAACTCTAAGCAAATGTGAATTGACCCAAGTAATTACTTAATTAATACATGTACAGTAGGTGCACTCCGAAAGCTTGTTCAATATCTCATAAACGTACCTACAAATGTCAATCCAAGCTAAATTGTATTCTACGCGCAGGGCAAAAAGTCAATGTTACACTGAACCGCTAAATCATGCACCCATTGACTTAATAGTCATACGTGATTCGTATTCAATTATAACACAGGTCCGGAACAACCGTTTCAAAGTGTCTGCATCGAAATCGAATCGAAGTCGCGAACTTTGGTGCCCAAATCGAACGTCCAAGCCACTAATCCAAACGATGCGACTAATCATTAATTTAAGCTATAATCTAATGTAATAGACATCTGACGATGTATTATATCATCTCATATCAAAGTTCAAGTTGTTTTATCCAAGTCGTAACTGTATAATCTTTGATGATTATCAAAAGATACCCGAGACAAGGACATAGACTTTGAACAGAAAACAAATAATAGTTTTTATAAAATATTTTAATGTAAGTCAGCTTATGATAAATTTAGAAATTCAAATTAAGACGTGATCAAATAAGTAACAGGATAGGCTCAACGATCTACTTGTCTTATTATCTGAATTTTTAATCAAAAATAAAATAACTTAGGTATATGCGTTATAGATCGTACGATTCACGACGGCACGCGCCTTTTATTTCGCGAGGGGTGGGCGCGGGACACGGGGAATTAAACCGAACCTATCCGAAAGTCAGTAACTTAGTGTGCGTATGCATACATTGAATAGAACGAACACAGTAACAATATAAAGCTTACAAAGACATGTAAGCGATTGCCAGAAGGAGTGGGGCGTGCCGTCCTGAACGATATGATCTACACCACAGTCTGTTTCGCACGAGTATGCGCACGATACGGTTTTACACTTTTTACCTACGGGCATAGAATGTACGAAATATACTTAAAGAAATACCTACTGAAAGAGTTCCAGGTTCACTTGTTTACGATTAATAAAGAAACAAAAAATATTTTATTTTAGTAACTACTTTTTAATTACCATTTTGTACATCTAATACATGTTACGTAGGTCCCATTATCTCGTCACGGTCGCTTTTTATCGCGAATGTAGGACGTAATTATTAATACTTTAAGGTTTTATATGTAGTGACAGTTAGGAAAATAATGTTCATCTTGTCTATTCGAAAAACGATGATTAGTTCTTCAATAAGTACGAGCAAAGTTTTCTCCAAGAGACTTTCATAGAGGGCAGTAATGAGTTTTGAAGTTCTACAACCAAAGAGATTGAACGTATTGTATGAAAAAAGTTACTGGCCGGTCGTAAGCTGGACAGCACGCCGCCGGAAGGTTATTCCCGCGTTATTTGGAGAATGTTATATATTTGTTAATTTCCAAAATAATGTATACTTCGGGCTTTGGTGTTTAGTAGTGATAGTATATATACCACGCATGTCTGTGTGTGTGTGTAGAAGGAAACATAAATAAACGTGACTAAGCTGATGTTCTTAACCTTACTAAAGCTTACTATCAACGTTAGTAAGGGAAGTCTGCGACTGTATCAAGACCAGCGTTGGTCTGAGGTACTCTGATGCTGATAGTAAACAGAAAAGAAAGGATATCGTGATTAGACTGATGGCTTGTAGCCAATGTCTTAAAACAAAAAAAAACACGCCGCCGGCCGGCTGTATTAAAAAAAAACAATGTAAAGCGCGCGAACCACCTCCTTGTCCCCTACTTTTTTTCAAAGATTATTCACAGTGCAAGCAATTATTTATTACTATTACTGGTGCTGTCCGATACTTGCAAAACAGATGGTATAGGTAATTAATTAACTGGACGCTTCCTTGGCACACGGCCGACCAACGGGTTTACAGTGCAACCCCTTACACTTATTTACTATGGTTTTCCTAGGAATCCCGTACCACGTTGCAGCTTTGTGCGACGACAGGGCCTTATTATTGACCATTTCCACAGCCATCTGCAGCATTTCACTTGAGTAGTTTTTGTATCCTCGCGCACCAGGTTTCCTCCTGCTTCGTCTCTTCGGCTCGCGCGTCTTTTGCAGAAAATTAAGGAATTCTGGAACGAATAAATTATGCGAAGATGAGGAAATAACTAACAATTATTTTTACTCTACTTACGTTAAGGATGGTGATACATATTTAATTAGTCATAAGAACCATAAAAACCGAGACTATTTGCAAAGGGTCACTAGCTATAAAAACAGGTGTGAATTACCATGCAAACTTTGCGGTTCACTTCGAAATATCATGTATTATTTATTTTGTTTTCAAGACGCAAATGCATTTGTTATCATAGGACTATTGATTTACAATGAAATATACATATATCAGAAAATAATAAGGTCAGGCGTCAAGAGAAACCCTATTTCAAATTACAAAAATAAGGTATATTTCATCTGCTTATATCCTACATAATCATAAACACATAAATAGTAACATATATTTATGGTCGTCTCTTTAGCACCTATAAAATTCGACGGATCTGTATGATTTTTTTTATGCATATAGTCTTGAGGGGAATAATAAAGTTTACTGGGTAACAGTTAGTGTCTTTCAATCGAATCATGCGTATGATGCCCTTTGGTTACAAAGAGTTTTCCGCCGAGCGTCATCAGCCTAGCATTACATATATTTTGCTTCTGACGGGAGCATTGCCAAAAGGTCTTTGGTCCACGTATGGCATGCATGTGGTATGTAAAATTTCCAAGCTCGATCATTGGCTTTCCTCGTATCGTCTTTTTAAACTTAATTTCCATACCTGGAAGGAGATTTTAAACATTTATGTCTGACGGACTCAGGTTCTTTAAAGTATATAGATAGACGACCTCCGTGGCGGAACGCGTAGCTCTCTGACTGCCACGCCAGAGGTTGCGGGTTCGAATCCCGCTAGTGGAAAATGTTCGTATGATGAATATGAATGTTTGTACCCAAGTCTTGGATGTTTATATATTTATTTAAGTATGTCTATCCGTTATCTAGTAACCATACCACAGGCTCGGCCTAGTTTGGGACTGGATAATTGGTGTGAATGTCTGAGATATTTATAAATTTGTTTTGTCAGCAGAATCCTGAAGATGTTTTCAGAGAGACTGGACTCCATCCTGCTAGGCAGGTTCACTGATTTACACGTTAGTAGTTCAAAGCGGTGAGCCTGTCAGGTGGGGGACTCAGTCCTTATTTTTATTTTTATTCTCAATTATAATTGTTGTACTAACATAGTTTCTAAGTAGGATTTACTAACAAAATATGGACTTTGTGTCTGAATTAAATGAATTTTATTTTTATTTTTTTATTTACAAGACAAGTAAGTACTTATTCCCATTATGTCACCCTGAGTCTGTTTTACTTTAGTACGGTACTGTCACCTGTTACTTTAGATCAAGTGTAAGCAGTAATGCAGTCGTTTAATAATGCTATTCATCACCGTGAGTGCTGGATAGGTGCTAACAACATACAAATCAAAGTATATCATGTAGTGGACATTTCGCAAGAGGTGACCGCGGGACGAACTTTAGTATATGTATATGCACACACTGATGGTTAGTGCGTAACGATAGATCTAACCAACGATCTATTTAACCGTAGCGTCAATATTTAGTAATAATTAAATGTTCTGCGTAGTAACTGCACAAGTTTCATTGTGAATGTGAAAGACTTGTGGCTACTTACGTGGAACAGAGCGATTGTTTGGAACGCTCCATCTAGTAGTACATAGAGATCGTTGGATCTAACACAGTAACAATATAACGCATACAATTAAATGTAAGCACTAAAACCAATTTAGCGTATATTTAGTCATTTCCAATATGTCATACTAAACAGTATATCTAGTTGGACTTTTTTGTCCAATCTGTCCGATCGTTGAACTAATAGAACCACTAGTTTCACTAACCCGTGTCCAATGGGATCTGTTATTCCACTGGCCACCGAGTGACAGATATAAATACTTTATCCAAATCATGACGTACGTCGAATAAATGATATCAATAGCATTATAGCCCAAAATGACAGTGGGCAGGCTACATCTACATAGAACCAATACCTATTCATTGGGGAAAACGAGTTTAGCAGCGTGATGATGACAAGGGCATGAACTTGTTTTGGGGAAAACCAGGTTTACCTTATTGCGTTGATGACTGATGACATTTGAGATCCAGACGATAAATAAGTAATAATATTTGTAGTGACCAAGATCAAGATAAACGAAATTATTCCAGTATCTCATTTATCTTATACACAAATCCAGCAACCATGTTGAATTAATACAGAAGTACGTGACAAGAGGAATTTATAATATCAAATATTGCTTTAAGTAAAGGCGCGTCTTCTAAGCTTTGTTTTTAAAAACATTACACAAAAACGTGGAGACAATGGGCGTGGCCGTAGATATTTGTCTATGCTTACACAATGTTTTTGTTTTCCGTGGCGGATGGAAAACATTCGCCGCGCGTGTGAAGAGGGGAAGGTTTTTTTAAATTTTTGACAGCCACTGCGTGTGTCAGGTGTGTGCCGCCATGCGGGGTAATCAAAATCAAAATCAAAATATTTATTTTCAAAATTGGAACACATAATTCTCTTTTTGACGTCAAATTCTGCCTAAATCTACTCCACTTCCACCTGTGTAACCGAATTATATAATTAAAACAAATTCTTCTAAAACGGTTTCAGAAACACAGAAAAATTTTTAAAATCCAAATCGGTCTTCTATTTTCAATTCAAAATAAATATTAATTCGAAGTTATCAGTAGTCTAACTCGAAATATACATTTTCTCCGTGATATGACGTATACAATCGCTAAAAACCCTTCCTCGTCAGAGCTCGCATTGAGGTCTGCACAAAATGTTTTGTTTCTAACCAAAACAAAACATTTAGGAGGAGACAGCTTGTGTATGAAAACAAATGTTTTTTTTTGTGTAATGTTTCGAGAAAACACGCGCAGGGACGCGGTTTAAAATATCACAATATTACAATGTGCTTATAGCGGATGTTTATTCTAATGATCCCCACCGGTGGGATAACTTTTTTTTGGATTAAATGTAGTGGATTGGGAAAGATTCGATTTGCCACATGCGGGACAAACGTGAAGGGGGACAATACGATAGATGACGCTAAATTCTTTATTAGTTATCTCACGTACAATCTACCAGGTGTTACATGAGATTAGGCTATAATTAGATCTACCACTGCCAATATAGGAGATAACAGTAGTCACACTTCATCAATTCAAAAACGCGAACGCACACGTAACTAGAATACTTCGCAGTAAAGCATCGAAATACTACCAGAGAAATTTCCTACTTACATCATGATGCAAATTCTATGGTATGACTGGACCGTCTGCGGACATTGCAAAAAAATTATTTAAATTTAATTTGTCGAATTTAAAAATGTCTCTTTTCAGCTTCATTATTGGCTACCCTTTCACACTGCGGCGTTGCGCGTTTATTCTCTTAGTAAAAGTACTTTTTTGTTACTGTACATTTTAAAAACTTATACAGATCAGTCACACACAACTAGGGCATGCAATATTCGCCCGATTTTCAGTATTCGAGTATTACGAATACTGAGACCGCACTATTCGAGTTATTCGAAGTATTCCAGTTTTTCTCCATCTTCTTATATCCATGTTTTCACACAAATAATAGACAAAACTAAAGAGTACTCAATTATGATTCATTGACTTCATAAAGGCATTCGACTCACAGGAACATACCTGGAAGATACTACTAGAATAAGGAATAAGCAACGATCTCTATGTACTTACTGAGCGAACCAAACAAACAATCGCTCTGTTGCATGCATCTGCGGCTCCGGGAGCCTCGTTCACATTAACTTTGACATTTGTACAGTTACTACGCAGAACATTTCATTATTACTAAATATTTACGCTACGGGTAAAGAGCGTCAATAAAAAACAAAAACAGAAATAGGAAAGACCGACGAAACGATGGGAGGACGTATCTAAGGAAATATGTGAATCCATAGAAAGGCATTAATGGACAATGCTGTGGGCGGCCTACGCCTCAGAGGCGACTTCCATAAATTAACAGTTATTTATTAATTTCTTGAAAAATATCGTTGAATATAGGCTCTTTTTTATTTTTTATACTATAGTTATTATATTGAAATACACAATACCCACAACAATCATTTAAATTTCATACCTAGGTCAAGCAAGGAATAATAACCAAAAATAAACACAGGCAATCAACTTCCTATATTGCTATCCCATCATTACGAGTACTTAAGCATTTTAATATTAGAATAACAAATTAAATTTTAAAAATATTACGTTTCATGTACAATGAAGATTGTGATCACAGAAAAAACGTATTTTGTCATGAATTCACACGTTATTAAATAGTATTAGTAATGTAATCAAACTATTCGAATAACTCGAATACTAATACTGGTAGTATGCGAACAGTAAATAAGGGCGAATACTCGAATATCGAATCGCATGCCCACAACACAACTTGTATTTTGTATGTTGGGGTTCTTAGAGAATGGGAATTAATTGGGAGTGTCTTCCAATCCTTGCGAGTGAAACGCCTATCTTCATGCTTATACTGTATGTACTTCAATCATCGTTTTATAGTTTAGTACCCTTATCTTCAAGATTGGGATATGACGTATGGTTCATTACATGACAATTACATGACGTGTCATGCGTGAGTTCCTACCTACGTGGTCATGATAGGTGCTAAATTCTATTTTCTCAATCTTATTAATAATATCATAGGCTTATCGCTCGAATTGTTTAAATTTATTTTTATCAATAAGTAGGTACATACTCGTATTGCTCATACTTCTTACTTCATACTTATTACCTGAAACGTTTCAGCAGGGTGTGATATGATAAGCGATACAATGAAACATTACCCGCCCCAACATGGAATTGCACTATTGTAACTGAATTGATTATGCCAAGCGACTAAATAAAAAAAACATTTTATTAGTTTATCATTCTAGTTTATTCAGTTTATGCAAAATAAGGTATGAGGGAAATAACGCCTACCTAACTTTAAGGCGACAACCAAGTAAATCTACTGGAATTTTCCAGCAGCTTCGTACTTGGCGAATGTGTCAGGAAGCCGATAAATAGCTCTGTCCTTATGGTGTCCTTCGCGATCATTCTCACAATTGCTTCTATCGGCATTATCTATCAACGAAAGAATCTCATCTCTAAGTGCGTTTGCTTAGTTACGTTATCGCCATGTTCTGATGCTTTTAAATGTACTACCTCTACTCTTCTGGCTTCTTTTTTATTACGGCTTTGGTGCATTGTTAAATGTCAGTAGACTCCCATATCTCATCTATAGCATAAAATTGCCTTTCTGGCTTATAATGAATTCCGAGTTCATCGCATAGGTTTTAGGGTTCAGTCAAATCGGATAACTCGAAAACTTACTGGACCGATCGAGCTATTTGGTCCGTATAAAATATAAAATTCCCACAAAATATTGGTTACATGACAATTAAAAAAGTGTTGTTTTGAACTTCTTTGAAATGCTGAGATACGAGGGTTTTGTTCAAGTTGTGGATTCTAGCGTCTTTCAAAGACAAAATTGCGTTTAGTCAACGTAGGATGTCTGTTTAGAAAATTTTTAAGCCAGTCTCTTCCAGCGAGGCCTGTTTCTTTATTAAAATTATTATAAATATTATGTTTCTCACAAAAAATAAACGCTTGTTCGCGAATCATCATGCTTGTTATTGGAGTTCCTGAATCTGCAAGTCTTATAATCTTTTTAATAAATTCATCCTCTTGTACTGAGTTGAATACTGCTTTTCTCCCTAATTGTTGTTTAGGCAAACCATTCTTTAAATAATTTCGTAATGTTCTTATCGGAATATTATAAGCGGATGATGCTTTGTAAACTAACAGTTTACCTGTCTGAACAGCATATACGGCATCGGCTAAGTCATCTTCAGACCACAAACTACGCTTTTTCTTTATAGTAGAATCTGTAAAACATGAACATTGTTAGAAACGGGGCAAAAGGTTAATATCACAGAAATCCTATCCATACAGAATGGTAAAGTAGGAACGGCACGCGTGACCAACAATTTGCAATATATTGCATAAACTATCAAACGGTTACTCGTTTCGCACTGAGTCAAGGTCGACAAAAATGACATATTACGCGGTTTCTAACTGCATATCTCCTCACTAGAAACGTGACCGAGAGGCATAAAAGGTGCGCAACGGAGACGCGCTGTGTCTGAAAATCGGCACGGGCGGAACTGAAGTAAACAAATGGCTATAACCGTTTTATCTTGATAGGATTTCTGTGGTTAACAATATCTATGGCGTGGGTTATATAATACGAGTATAATGCCTATATTTAAGTCATTTATACATAGCGGGACTAAACCAACGAGGAGGTCGTCAATGTTGCAAGCAAGTATATAGCAAAATGTAACGAATTATCGTCTTACCACTTTTTGTCGTTATATAACATACTGCGAAAATGACCACTGATGAATCGAAGCGCGAGGATTGTAGGTGGCGCTCGATACTTCTGTATCCCGGTTGTACATCACTGCTTTCGCCAGCAATAGTCGTTTAATGGTAAAATAGTGTCCTCCAGTGGCTGCCGTCGGTACAAAAATTTGTTTACGTTTTTAATTATTAGATAACGACTGAAATAGTTTCAACTAGTGACATTCTGCGAATCATTCGTAAACCACTGATAAATTTTAGGTATACGTAGAACCCTTCACGCATGAACTCCAAAATTGTTATCAATTGCAATTGATCTTGCTGATTATTAATAAATCGATCGACCCGTCTGGCCGCTACAATGACTTGTTTCATTTATCTGTATACAATCATCGACAAAGCACTGGAGCATACATCGAGACCAGACAGAGACGTTAGTTGGAGTCGCGGGAGAACTGTCATAAACGTAGCGAAACAAATGACCTATTACCGCACAAGTAAAACCGTTTGGTCTAGAAACTTGACATTTTGAGGTTCTTCAAACACGAGGCCACATGGAGACGCTATTGCAGCTCGTTATAATCTTTTCTTTCTAGTCTCCTTCCTTTTCGTACTGTTAGTTTTACTTATTACGCCAAATTCATGTTGACAAGTTTTTTTTGTTTTAGAAAATGCACCATTACTTTGGTTTCTGAATAAGAAAATTTATTATATGTTCTTCACCGCCCTATTATACCCAAGTCCACCTCTATAAATTTTCGTAGTAGAGCTGGTTCGCTTTACCTCTGTAAATCTAACAAAAAGTGGACCTTCATCATAAAAGCAGAGTAAATATTTACCCGTTTTCTAGGTGTTCTGTCTGATATCCCTTCTTTAAGACTGTTGCAACGCCGATATCGACCACAGAACAACTGCGTCGCAGCCACAACATAACTACATCGGTACTACCAATGCGATCATAGAAAAGTAAACTTTTCTGTGGATGCGGTCTATACATAACCACTTTCCGACCACTTTTTTGTGGTTATATAGGTATACTTATATCGTGCGTCTTACTTAACACGCCCTAAACAATTTTTTTTTAAATTTTATAGTTTATTCCCATCTGTGGGCATTGAGACTTGGTCTGAAATTCTTTCCCAAGTTCTTCGATGCCGCCCGGTGGAACATTTAGGAATATTTTAAAGCTCACAGTACACATTTTTCTTATTTATACGTCATAAGCAACCACAGACCATTAATACATACTTATTAATTTGAGTTCGTGTCTCAGGTGCAAATAATTTGTACTGTTCAAAGTTCAATCCAGTCAGTTAGAGCTGTATAGAGCAGACGGTTTTCCTACAACATTATACTAACAGGTTTTGATGATCTCAAATACGTTCTAGGTCAAAGTAAAAATCTTTTAGTACACGAGTTAGTATTTAAAAAATCTAAAAATACCTAGCATGAAAGGTAATTTATGGACTCATCATGTCTTCTAGGTGCTCCAGTGGCGCTTAAACTCTTTTAGTACGTGCAGATTAAAACAGTTTGGTTAGGTGACAAGTTGATGCCTTTAAATAGGTATTTCTAAGGGAATTAACGAAGAATGAAGGTGACCGACATAGCCAAAAGGTTAGCAAGGTGAAGTGGTAGTGGACTGCCACATATGTCGCAGAACCGACGGCCGTTGGGGCAGACGTGTTCTGGAGTGGAGACCGCAGATCGGCACCCGCAGGGTGGGACGCCCCGCCGCCAGATGGACCGACGCGACGACTTGAAAAAGGTGGCCGGAAGCGGCTGGATGTGGAGAACCGGGTGTGATGGCTTTCATTAGGGAATGCCTATGTCCAGCAGTGGACGTCTAAGGGCTGATATGATGATAAAAGGAATTAATGCTATTTTGAGCTACGTATTTTATAGAATATTTTCTCTATTCTTACTCATTCGCTTTTTTTAAATTAAGATTTGCTGCTTGAGAATTCTTTATAGGCCCTATTTAAGTCTTGTTCAAAAGTATTATGATAAATAAAACTGTCTCGGCTGCAGACCTATACGAATAATCTCCTTGAGTTCTCGTCTATCTCAGGCCTTTTGTACATAAAAACTACAAGAGAAACATATCCTCAAACGCTATGTGTAGTTAAAATGTATCTAAAAAGCTTAACGATAAAATTAATCACGTCATATTTGTAACTGAACCTATTTGGAATTAATTTCAAAATTGGTAACACCACAAAAAGCTTTTTAATTTCTTATAAACGCACCTACACTGCAATCCAAATTGAATCCTACGCGCATGGAAGAAAGTCAATGTTACGCTGAATCGCTAATCACGCACCATTGACAGTCGTATGCGATTAACCGGGGCCGCGCCGCGTAGTTATCTTTTTATACCTAAAGTGCGGAGTGAGTGAGACAGGCCTGTAACCTAAGAATATTATTTCTAGGGAGAGCAAAACAAAGGCAAAGAATAAAAAAAAATGATTACAATAAAAAACATTGTACAGTCACTAACAAATATAAATTTTATATTTGGTTTAGATTGATTACAATTTACAACACTTGCAAGGCTCAGGAATAATTTACATAGGAACCTATAATTTAAACTTGAACACTGAATCTTGTTAATTGGTATGAATATTTTCTTTTTACATGTTTTTGTATGATAATACAAAATTTCTATTGATCTAATTTTGTAACCTCACACAGGAACTTTAAAGCTTACGTTAAAATTGCAATACAATATTTAATATTCATCATAATAGTATACCATTTTTTTATTGTTTAAGGCACAGAACCCTAGAAATGCATTTATGAAATGTTAATATTGTACTGAAGGGTTCTACACTAAGCTAAGTATTCATACAAAGTAAGTCATACATACAATGTACATTAAATTTGAATACTGGCCCTTAAAAGCTACGAACATATCATATATTACTTATTTTAACTCTTTAAAAACTAAAACACTGTGTAACAGTGCAAGCATAAAAAACATTTATATTTGGTACATGTCACACTTGACATTGCACAGAATAAAAAAAATATATAGAGTATTTAGTGCTTAAATTGGATAAGCATTACAAAAATTCACAATAACATTCCAATTAAGCATTGAAAATACAATCTCAATTATAACAGAGGCAGTTTGTTCTCCTATCAACAATACTTGACAATAACAACACTTAGTGTTGCAACTACTAAATAAAATATGTAAACTTTTAGAAAGTTTTAAAAATTATCTAAGTATAATTAAGGATGTTTTTGAAATTAAAACAGTGTCCAAAAAACCTACTTCAAAATATGTTAAAATGGAATTACTTTTTAAATTTATGTACAAATAGGGGGATTGAAACACTGAGTGTTGCTTTTGAGAACTTTGGCAGTGAAGCAGGGTAGAATCTTTTTTTATCGGTTAAAAAATCTAAGGATTTTTATCAGGAAGTGGAGGAAGGTTATAGGACTTGCCATCGGGTGTCATCCAGCATGTTGGTGGGTCGTGGTTGTGTCGTCCGATACTCTCTGTGACTTTCCCAGCATTGTTTATCCGTAACTTTGCTGGGCAGCATCGACTGAAGAAATACCAGCAATACCATAACTGACTCCCATATGCTTTTTTGTACATAAATCTGAATGTGTGGTTTTGGTATATGAATAGTTTGGAGTTTCCTCTCGTGTTTATGAATATACCTGAAAGAAATCACTTGTTATGAATCAGGAAAACCAGAAAACTCTTATTACAAACATGCTTTTAAATCTATAAGGAAGGAAAATAAAATACATTTTGAATTAAAAATTTTTACTCAACAAAAAACGTTTCTGGGAAATAAACAGGGCTAAAAAAACTAAACTTTTAATTTTAAAACCATTTATTTAGTCGATTTACTAGGTAAAGTTTATTCATAAAATCAATGACAATAAATTGCGTTAAATTTTATGAACAACTATTTACGGGCGGCCTTTTTGCATATAAATCAATCACTAAAAGACGAGGAAGTATTAATTGACTATAGTAGAGTAATAACAGAACATATCCAATGCACTAAATTTTCGTGATCTTGCAAAACACTTTGTAAGTAAACTTATTGGAAACTGATTAGTTCAAGTCGCACTGTTCCATTTCTAACGCCGCTGATAGCATTAAAGCGATTAGCATTACAATTACTCTTTCATGTGATTTGCTAATACATTTACATAATTCACAAAATTCAAAGCTTTATCTTTTTGAAACGAACAATCCAGTTTTGGATTTCGTTTCATTCAACAAACACGATGTCTGCTGTCATGTCAGATCACACAAGCACAGTGACATTTCATATTTGACAATCACCATTTTTGGATACACGAACACGGTTGGATAAACTTTTAACGAAGTTTTATCGCGTATCCGAATTTACCGACGAGAAAAAGCGTGGTGAAACCCTAGGGTGAAACGGAACGTTGTTCCGTGGCGCGCCGCTCGCGCCCCCGGCCGGCGACGCTATGAAATGACTGTGTGAGTAAGATATTATTTTGACGTTTGCTGGTAGCGTCATCAATCATGTCAAGCGTTTTTTGTTTTTTAGTGTAGGTACAAGTTTAGGACAGGAAAATAGTGTTCAAATATGTCAAGTAATGCTAAACAAAAATATTTTTATAGTGTAGTCGTTAAAGAAAAATTGATATAAGTGAAGTAAGGTTATGTGAGCGCGCGTAACTTCAGTGTTTACTAGGCCGAATATTCATTGTGTCCTGTTACTAGAATAATAATATGTTGATACAACTATTTTATATTGTAGTATTTATTTTAAATGAAATTTGCATTTTTAAAAACATTGTATCTTTTACTTGAGCATTAAAAAAATTTAAACATACTTTTTTAACTTATTTATTTCCAGTACAGTTAGACTTCCTTCCTGGCTACTTATAAGATTTTATAGCTCATGTTACAACTACAACCATTTATTAAAACTATTCTACTTTTTCAGTTGCCAACTTCATACCGACAAGAAAGGGTAGCTTACTCCTAGTGCATGATGGATATGCATTCAGACTTAAAAACAAGTTGGCATATGGGAAGAAACAGTGGTACTGCACATCACGGACTAAGACTGGGTGTCATGTGGATGTTACCACAGTGATACATCGTCTTGGATCAGTCGTCAAGAGGGTGCGCAACAAACACAACCATCCTCCTCCAGGTTTCTATCGTCGTGTTGATGGTTCTTTTAAAGTTGTTTAATAGGACCGTTCAAGTAAGACCAATGCTCAAATGCATGCATTGGTGTTGCAGTGGGGAAGATAGGGCCTATTATTTTGAGAGGTCCGAGTTTGATCCCTAGTAATGCCATATACCAATGAGTTTTTGAAACTCAAATGTTTTTACGGTGCTAAAATGGTGAAGGAAATCTTGTGTAATTTTTCATAACACAATCATGTAAATGGTGTGTAATTGCAGGGCCTATGTGGCACCACATCTATAGGGTTACCTACATGTGCTAAAAAATACTCCATATGGTCGAAATGTTGCAGGTTCACCAGGCCCTGTAGTATATGACCACCCAACAGTAATGCAATGGCAATATTTTGACCGCAGCAAAGTAAAGTCCGCTACATATTGTAAACAATTTTCTTATTGCATTATTGTGCTTAGAATTACCTATTTATTATTTGTCATGAGATGAGACAAATGTTTTGAATATGCCTATTGAAATTTTTTGAATCTATTTTTTTACTCATGACAGAATAATTATAATCACAATGTTGCAATGAAAAAATTTATAGTTACAGTTGCCACTTACCATCAGGTAGAGATTTGCCTCTTTACATTGTTAAAAAAATACATTACTTCGATAAGTATGTATTTTGTGTATTTTGAGCATATACGGGCGTTATTTAAAAATTAAGATGGAAAAATGTTACTTGGTAACAGGATATGATCATCGACATGACTTCTAATTGAAATTTAGAACCTGTGACTACGACCACATGGTTCCTGGGAATCCTACGTAGGAATAGAAGGCACCGTACTTACGCTAGATACATATGGAACAATGGAACAATTCGACGCAAGCAGCGTCGTACATTGACGTATGCATAAGAACATGCTACAAACATGCATGTCCAGGGAAAGATTTGTGATACTGCTTTTTTTCTCCTGGGTTTTTAAACTTGTGACACTGCTGCTGTTTTTGAATATTACAAAGAATTCAGGGTAAGCCAACTTTATGAACTATGTTCAACTATTTAATGAAAATGTTAAATAAGTGTTTAACTGCCTCAGGTATAAAAAAAACACATTCATTGTAATTATAAATATATTTCGTCATAAAAGACTTGTAGAACATACTCTACTATACATATAATTTTAAAAGACTGATATTTGATGTTCTGCCTCATTAAAATGTACCCTAGAATTATTTTTTTACAATAAAGTTTATTGTATTGTAATTTAGTTACTGCATACATATTTATTTTTAATTAGCATTCTCAAATTATATACATTGTAAGACTGATAATGACTGATTTAAAACTGGTTTATAAACTAGTACTTAATTATTTTCTTTATTTAAAAAACCCTGTGTACTTTATACTTTAACAAGTGTACAATTTATTTTGTAAGTTAAGGACTGTGGGACTCAAGTACAAGTTATTGCATTAAATTATATTTTTTAAATATTTGCCTGAATTTGTTAGTTTTTAAGCCAAATATTTTAATTATCTACCTCAGAAATACTCAATAAATACCTCTATAAACGTGTTCTTTTTTTATTACCTTTTAGAATAACTAGTTTTGCTACTATGGTGTAGGAAGGGTATATATTTTGTACAGTACTTACATGAAGATTTTTTTGGTAAATTGTATTATACCAAATAATCTAATAATAATACCTATTGCTCAGTACCTAATTGTAATTTTATAGTGTCTAACCTTTTTTAACAGTTTTAATAATATATTAAAACAACACTTGCATTTTCATTTATAAGCTCCCTCTAAATGTGACATCAATGGGTACAGTGGTGAGCAGAAAATGTTTACCAGTTTTGGAAACTGATGGTTTGGCAACGTTAAATGACAAAGTTCAAAGAGTAACACGTGATTAAACGATACGATGATGAATTTAAATGTATTGATTTACGATGTGCTGCATCTAGAAAGCAACCTAAGATAGTAACCATTTTCTGATCTCGATCGTACCTGGGACGGGTGGATAACAATGCATTTCAAAGGAAATAAGGCTAATTCACTTTATCTTCCCTGACATCGATAAAAAATATATACTTTTTGCGCGATACCTATAAAACCAACAGAAGTTTTAAATACAGTTTATCCACAGCTTATTCATATCATAACTAAAAGATCTCGGTTTTCGTACGATATTTTCAATATACAGACATAAAGGTCAGGTGCTGCTTAGCTCGGATAAATTTCTTATGAAATAAGCTCGTCCTCTTGTATAATTTTCTATTCTTTGTGTTGTTTTTTGTATGTTAGTGTGTACAATAAAGTTTTAAATAAAATAATAAAGGTCCGGCTAAACTAACGCGTCTAGGATTGCCAGATGGTCGGGATTGGTCTGGATTCTCCCGACATTTTAAGTGATCTCCAGACTCCCGACAAATCTCAAAATCTCCAGACAAACAGCTTCTCCGAAAGTTCTCTAGGAAACTATCATTTGAAATTGCCGCGCGCTTTCACGTTCACTCTATTTTCGACGTTACGTCGACGTTACGTCGACGTTACTTACGTTTTTATTCTTTATATTTATTTCTCCCGACAACAACCCCAAAATCCCGACATTTTCAAAATTTCTCCAGATATTTTGGACTTCCGATCTGGCAAACCTAAACGCGTCCGCATTTAAATTAAACGCAGGTTGATCGCCACGATCAAAACCTACGTTTAATTTACTTAAACCCTACCAACTAGCTCTGAAGTTGAACGCATACGGACACTTTACAGTCTTATGTAACTACCATCTTCCGTGACATGAAATCCTGGCATACCATGACTGTGGGTCTCTTCCGCATGTATGACATCGTAATTATGTTCATCTTCGGTACAGATGAAGGCCTTACAGTTCTTTGACCTAGAAGAGGAGCAGATCCATCTGTGGCCGTTCCTTCCCGAGGATTTCGAGTTGTAAGCGAAGTTTCGATAGAGAAGCAATGGACGACCGCGTCTCGAAGTCAGCAGACGCGCTGTTGGAATGCAAATGTAAATTATGTTTGTTGATAAAAATATTACAAACATAATTATTATTATTATTAGCGTCAGCACTGCAATTAATCAGTAACCACATATTTATGCAAAGTATAAGACTAGTTTTTATTTTTTGGAAACTCGAAAAATTAACAATTACGGATATTATAAAACTTATAATAGTTTAAAAAAACCCATTAAAGAATGAAATGAAATTAAGTGAATAAAATGTACTGCACACTCAGAAGATAAGTAAGCACCTCTTACACCGAAAATACAATAGTTTTCCCAAAAAATAAAGTTTAATAATATTGTAGTAACTAAATAATAACAAAATTATTCTTCTGTGTTAAATATTATTTACATTGCAGAGGTATTATGCCGAATTTTCTCTATTTTTTTTTAGTTTATCATCTTTGGCTTTTTGTCTCCAGTATCTTTGACGTTCTCTGTTACGTTTTCTTACAATTCGTTGCATTTCTATTGACATTTCACTAACTGGTATAATTACTTTCCTTTCTTTCTTTCTGATGTATTTTAGACGCTCTTTTTCTTTTAACTCTTCGTTCAATTTAGGGTCACTTTTTATTTTTGCCAACCTCAAACGTTCAGCGATCCTTTTTTTTTCTAAACGTTCTTCTCTGGTCTGCTTTCTCCTAATTATTCTGAAATAACCTGTAAAAAATTATTTATAACTTAAAGATAAACTATAGTCTATAACAAATAACGGGTTTGAACCAAGGAAAGTAGTTCATCTATCTAATAAATAAAATCGTAAACTTCGCGTGTCTGTACATTGAAAATATTTGCAATAAAAAATTTTGGGCGTCTCAGGATAAGCAACAGAACACATTTCGGTCATTTTTGAAATTTTTGTCTGTTTGTCTGTGAGTTAATGTACGCATCACTTAAAAACTACTGAACGGATTTTGATGGACTTTTTACAGATACATGGAGCTTAACCTAACTTAACATTTAGTTTTTATTTCAAAGGTTATGGACATTTTTAGTTTTTAAATACATTAGTAGGTAAGGTTAGTGTGCAATATATTGCAAATATGTAATAATATTTCCGTACTATTCAGATTGCGATGAGTTGAACTACATTTGGAGCTGGTAGTGGAAATGGGAGTGGACGTGGGCGTGGGAAAAGGGGAGTGGGATAGGTATTGAGAATCTGAGAGGAAGTGGGATAGGGAGCGAAAGTGGGAATGGGAGCGGGACCTGTAGTCCACGCGAGCGGAGCCGCGGGCACAGCTAGTCCAAAATAAATTTGTAATTGTGTGCGGGGCATACTTACAATAAGGATCAGTCAGGTTTTTTTTGTTAAGTATGCAGATATTTAGCGCTAAAAAAACCAATAAAAACTAATCGAATCAAAAATGATAAAGATACATCAATTTCAGTGCAACAGTGCCAGAAACGGAAGTGATGTCATCCGTCGCGTCGCGGGAAGAAGTGTGCGCTAGAAGTTAAAATAGCTGTGGATCGACAAATCCAACAAAAATACAAATCACACGCGCATGCAGCGAACGGCGGCAACCCTGTAGTGCATACTTCAACTTCGCGGGCGACGCGACGTAAGACTGGTGAGGGAGATGAGAGTCGGCTTTTTTATGTAGTAATTGTATTTTTTTGGTACAGGTATCAGAAGCCCCAACTCACCAAACAGTAAGAATATAATTTATTATGATGTACCTTCGAGCCCTGGTAGCCTAGTTGTTTGTGCACTCGCCTCACGTATTATTTACGTGGGTTCAAACCCAGAGTTTTTCGAAACTTACGTACAGTTTTTTCAGTAAACAAAAACATCGTGAGGAAACCTATATATGTCTAAGTTTTTTTTAAAGCGTTATATGTTGTGTACCAAATCGGCTTTGGGCACCACAGAATTCCTATAAATCTAGAATGGTGAAGGAACGAGACACGTGACAGCGAGGTATCAAAAGTGCGCGGGAGGGGCGCGCTGTGTCCGAAAATCGGCACGCTCGGAGCTGAAGTAAACAAATGGCTATAACTACTCTATATTGATAGGGTTTCTGTGTTGGGCACCGTTGGTGGACAAGGGTTTGGCATAAAGGTCCTGAAGGGTCGAAGTGTCGCATAAATAATAAACCAATATACAACATGTAACGTTCTATCTCTTCATATAAAAGCTTGGCTCGCCGACACAAACACCACGTCTTACGCTCCTCGCGGTTGGGCGGGAACTGTCTCGACTGTGGCATATGCGCTCGAGACAAGTACTACACACTACATCCCTTTCTTGTTTTAATTTAAATAAGATGCTTGTATAGGTATTATACCATATGTTACTTTTGTTTTTTCTTTTCTTTGGCTTTCTTCTTCCAATAATAAGATCTTTGATATTCTCTGTTACGTTTTCTTACAATTCGTTGCATTTCTATTGACATTTCACTAACTGGTATAATTACTTTCCTTTCCTTTTTACTGATGTAGTTTAGACGCTCTTTTTCTTTTAACTCTTCAGTCAGTTTAGGGTCACTTTTTATTTTTGCCTTCCTCAAACGTTCAGCGATCCTTTTTTTTTCTAAACGTTCTTCTCTGGTCTGCTTTCTCCTAATTATTCTGAAATAACCTGTAAAAGAATTATTTATAACTTAAAGATAAACTATAGTCTATAACAAATAACGGGTGTCACCAAGGAAAGTAGTTCATCCAAAATAAATTATTGTGTGCGGGGCGCATGCTTACAATGAGGATCAGTCACGTTTTTAGTTAAGAATGCAGATATTTAGCGCTAAAAAAAGCAATAAAAACTAATCGGATCAAAAATGATGAAGATACATCAATTTCAGTGCAACAGCGCCGAAAACGGAAGTGACGTCATCCGTCGCGTCGGGGGAAGAAGTGTGCACAACACACTAGCGCAGTCTGCCGTAAACAAAACACGCGCGAAAACACAGAGTGGGAATGAACTCTAAGCGAGAGGGCGAGAACATTGTAACAAGTGAAGTAGATATAAAAAGCGCGCGCGTTTTGAAAAGTTGCGTTAAATAAGCTTTAATAACTTCGTCATTTCTTGATGGATTTTAATAACAAAAATAAAATCTACTGCAATATACGCCATACTAATTTAAAAAAAAATCTTCTTATGTGGTTGATCCTCATTGCCGGTTAAATTATAATCACTATTCAAAAACAATGCTTTTATTGTTTTATTTTATTTTTATGTTCAAAAATTTAAGAAACAGGTCGTTGGACGGTGATGGTAGTAAATCAGAAAGGTTGACATCTCGACATTGAGCTAGGAAGACATCTTGAAACTAGGAAGAACTGGTTTCCTGTGATATACTCGTATGTGCGCTGAATACTTAGTACAAGTACGCCCTTGACACTTCATATAAGCCAACTGATTTAATAACTTACTACTACAGAAGCACTAGCCTGTCCGTACACGTTTGTATGTGTAAGTAAAATATTGTAGGACAGTCAACAGCGAGAGTGAGAGTATAGACGATCGATAGGGCCGACGTTATACGTTAGCAACATAAGTGCTTCTCTCTCTAACTCATGGCGTCAGACGCTCGGTGCTGGTACGGAAAACAAAAAAATCTCCGATCCTTATTGGTTTTATTGTGTTCTATTACAATAATGAACAATGTTTTATCATTAATGATCATCAATATCCATGTCACTTACACCTAAAATTAAAATATCTGTGGATCGACAAATGCAACAAAAATACAAATCACACGCGCATGCAGCGAACGGCGGCAACCCTGTAGTGCATACTCCCAGCCATACTTCAACTTTGCGGGCGACGCGACGTAAGACTGGCGAGGGAGATGAGAGTCGCTTCTTTATGTAGTAATTGTATTTTTTTGGTACAGGTATCAGAAGCCCCAACTCACCAAACAGTAAGAATATAATTTATTATGATGTACCTTCGAGCCCTGGTAGCCTAGTTGTTTGTGCACTTGCCTCACGTAAATAAGCTCGTGGGTTCAAACCTACAGGTTTTCGAAACTTACGTACAGTTTATACCACAGGCTTTTCGGTAAAGGAAAACATCGTCAAAGTTTTTTTTAAAAGCGTTATATGATGTGTACCAAATCGGCTTTGGACACCACAGAATTCCTATAAATCTAAAATGGTGAAGTAGGCGCGACATGCGTGCCAACAATTTGCAATATAGGTATTGCAAAAACTATCAAACGCTTAGTCGTTTCGCGCAGGGTTACGGTCGACAGAAATCTGCAAAAATGCCATATTGAGCGGTTTTTGCATAGCATAACTGCATCTCCTCACTAGACACGTGACAGCAAGGTATCAAAAGTGCGCGGGAGGAGCACGCTGTGTTCGAAAATCGGCACGCTCGGAGCTGAAGTAAACAAATGGCTATAACAGCTCTATATTGATAGGGTTTCTGTGTTGGGCACCGTTGGTGGACAAGGATTTGGCATAAAGGTCCTGAAGGGTCGAAGTGTCGCATAAATAATAAACCAATATATGTATAGGTATTATACCATATGTTACTTTTGTTTTTTCTTTTCTTTGGCTTTCTTCTTC
The DNA here is from genome assembly GCA_947086405.1 of Esperia sulphurella. NCBI lineage: Eukaryota > Metazoa > Arthropoda > Insecta > Lepidoptera > Oecophoridae > Esperia > Esperia sulphurella. Next base: position 3,798,306 of record OX352261.1, read on the forward strand.
CAATAATAAGATCTTTGATATTCTCTGTTACGTTTTCTTACAATTCGTTGCATTTCTATTGACATTTCACTAACTGGTATAATTACTTTCCTTTCCTTTTTTCTGATGTATCTTAGATGCTCTTTTTCTTTTAACTCTTCAGTCAGTTTAGGGTCACTTTTTATTTTAGCCAATCTCAAACGTTCAGCGATCCTTCTTTTTTCTAAACGTTCTTCTCTGGTCTGCTTTCTTCTAATTATTCTGAAGTAACCTGTAAAAGAATTATTTATAACTTAAAGATAAACTATAGTCTATAACAAATAACGGGTGTCACCAAGGAAAGTAGTTCATCCAAAATAAATTTATAATTGTGTGCGGGGCGCATACTGACAATGAGGATCAGTCACGTTTTTTGTTAAGTATGCAGATATTTAGCGCTAAAAAAAGCAATAAAAACTAATCGGATCAAAAATGATGAAGATACATCAATTTCAGTGCAACAGCGCCGAAAACGGAAGTGACGTCATCCGTCGCGTCGGGGGAAGAAGTGTGCACAACACACTAGCGCAGTCTACCGTAAACAAAACACGCGCGACACAGAGTGGGAATGAACTCTAAGCGAGAGGGCGAGAACATTGTAACAAGTGAAGTAGATATAAAAAGCGCGCGCGTTTTGAAAAGTTGCGTTAAATAAGCTTTAATAACTTCGTCATTTCTTGATGGATTTTAATAACAAAAATAAAATCTACTGCAATATACGCCATACTAATTTTTAAAAAAAATTTCTTATTTGGTTGATCCTCATTGCCGGTTAAATTATAATCACTATTCAAAAACAATGCTTTTATTGTTTTATTTTATTTTTATGTTCAAAAATTTAAGAAACAGGTCGTTGGACGGTGATGGTAGTAAATCAGAAAGGTTGACATCTCGACATTGAGCTAGGAAGACATCTTGAAACTAGGAAGAACTGGTTTCCTGTGATATACTCGTATGTGCGCTGAATACTTAGTACAAGTACGCCCTCGACACTTCATATAAGCCAACTGATTTAATAACTTACTACTACAGAAGCACTAGCCTGTCCGTACACGTTTGTATGTGTAAGTAAAATATTGTAGGACTGTCAACAGCGAGAGTGAGAGTATAGACGATCGATAGGGCCGACGTTATACGTTAACAACATAAGAGCTTCTCTCTCTAACTCATGGCGTCAGAGGCTCGGCGCTGGTACGGAAAACAAAAAAATCTCCGATCCTTATTGGTTTTATTGTGTTCTATTACAATAATGAACAATGTTTTATCATTAATGATCATCAATATCCATGTCACAACTAAAATTAAAATATTTGTGGATCGACAAATCCAACAAAAGTACAAATCTCACGCGCATGCAGCGAACGGCGGCAACCCTGTAGTGCATACTCCCAGCCATACTTCAACTTTGCGGGCGACGCGACGTAAGACTGGCGAGGATATGAGAGTCGCTTCTTTATGTAGTAATTGTATTTTTTTGGTACAGGTATCAGAAGCCCCAACTCACCAAACAGTAAGAATATAATTTATTATGATGTACCTTCGAGCCCTGGTAGCCTAGTTGTTTGTGCACTCGCCTCACGTAAATAAGGTCGTGGGTTCAAACCCAGAGTTTTTCGAAACTTACGTACAGTTTTTTCAGTAAACAAAAACATCGTGAGGAAACCTATATATGTCTAAGTTTTTTTTAAAGCGTTATATGTTGTGTACCAAATCGGCTTTGGGCACCACAGAATTCCTATAAATCTAGAATGGTGAAGAAGGCGCGACATGCCGGCCAACAATTTGCAATATAGGTATTGCAAAAACTATCAAACGCTTAGTCGTTTCGCGCAGGGTCACGGTCAACAGAAATGTGCAAAAATGCCATATTAAGCGGTTTCTGCATAACATAACTGCATCTCCTCACTAGACACGTGACAACGAGATATGAAAAGTGCACGGGAGGGGCGCGATATGTCCGAAAATCGGCACGCTCGGAGCTGAAGTAAACAAATGGCTATAACAGCTCTATATTGATAGGGTTTCTGTGTTGGGCACCGATGGTGGACAAGGGTTTGGCATAAAGGTCCTGAAGGGTCGAAGTGTCGCATAAATAATAAACCAATATATGTATAGGTATTATACCATATGTTACTTTTGTTTTTTCTTTTCTTTGGCTTTCTTCTTCCAATAATAAGATCTTTGATATTCTCTGTTACGTTTTCTTATCCTTTCTGTTATCCTTTCTTTCTTTCTGATGTATTTTAGACGCTCTTTTTCTTTTAACTCTTCAGTCAGTTTAGGGTCACTTTTTATTTTAGCCATCCTCAAACGTTGAGCGATCCTTCTTTTTTCTAAACGTTCTTCTCTGGTCTGCTTTATCTTAACTATTGTGAAATAATCTGTAAAAGAATTATTTATAACTTAAAAATAGAGAAACTATAAGAAATAAGGGGTGTCAGCAAAGTAGTTTATTCAAAACTCAAATGTTTTTTCTATGTGTTATTTTATTATTGTTTTGATCAATTAATCAACTTAAAATGGTGTGCGTCATATTTAAAGACACCTGGCGTTAGAAAATAGTTTTCATTACAATTGTCGGTTAAATCATAATGAAATCATAGTGAATGTGTGACATATTTATTATTTTATTATTATTATTATTTACTTATTATATTGCCTCCCCAACCCGACTGGCCAGCGCGGGGAGTGTAGGCCAAGTCCTCCGTCTGTTTCCGACAGATGAGAAAGGGTTGTGCTTCACAGTGGAGACAAAAATAACCTTTTGATGATGATATTCTTATGCTCAATAATTGAAGAAACAGGTCGTTAGACGATGATGGTGGTTAATCAGAAAGGTTGACATCTCGACATTGAGCTAGGAAGACATCTCTAAACTAGTAAGAACTGGTTTCGTGTGATAGATACATGTATGCTTAATACTTAGTACAGACATACCCTCGACACTATATTTCATTCCAGATTAATAGTCCTATGAAAACCAACGCTATTTACGTCTCGGTAACATATACATGAAAGGGTCACCAGCAGCAAAAATAGGTTTGTATTACCAAGTAAACTTTGCGGTCCACTTAGGAACACCATCTATTGTGTATTTTGTTTTCGAGACGCAAATGCGTTTGTTTTCATAGGACTATTAATCTGGAATGAAATATACATACGCTGTCGTCCCTAAGCAGACGAACCACATCTCGGACCGTCTATTTCATCCGATACTATACTACAGAAAAGCAATGTAAGTGGGTAAATGAGTAGACACCAAATAAACGATTTAATTTAATATATTTATTTTTATAAAAATACAGTACATTGAGAGCCATTAAAATAACGTTGGATATCCCAATATTATATGTAATAACAATTTTTTTATGACCTCCGTGGCGGAACGGGTAGCTCTCGGACTGCCACGCCGGAGGTTGCGGGTTCGAATCCCGCTAGTGGAAAATGTTCGTATGATGAATATGAATGTTTGTACCCAAGTCTTGGATGTTTATATATTTATTTAAGTATATTTCATTCCAGATTAAGAGTCCTATGAAAACCAACGCTATTTACGTCTCGGTAACATATACATGAAAGGGTCACCAGCAGCAAAAATAGGTTTGTATTACCAAGTAAACTTTGCGGTCCACTTAGGAACACCATCTATTGTGTATTTTGTTTTCGAGACGCAAATGCGTTTGTTTTCATAGGACTATTAATCTGGAATGAAATATATGTCTATCCGTTATCTAGTAACCATAGCACAGGCTCTGCCTAGTTTGGGACTGGATAATTGGTGTGAATGTCTGAGATATTTATATTATACTATATTTATCTAATCTGATCTCAAGAAAGAGATTACAATCTAAAAATGAATGGGTCTGTGTCCAAAAATCCCCAACAGTAACTTATAATTTTAACTATCGTATTTATTTATAATTAGACAAAAGATCCCGTTCTACTTTTCTTCTGTAGTTTTTACGTCAAAAGATTCGCATCAAATAGTTCATACCAAATAATTTACACAATTACGCCTAAAACACATGTTTTACATAATACTGATCAGTAGGAACCCTAATCGGAATCCTCACATTATCTTCTATATGCCCGTGGTTATGTCCCCCTACAACTGCTTTATCTTCAATAGGCCCGTGGTTATGTCTCCCTACAACTGCTACGATAGTATTTTCCAAGGTAGTAAGTAGGTAAGCTCTGCAGTTCTTTATTTTGGAGCAGTACCACCGCAAGCCGTTCCTAAGCGGATAGGGATATTTTGAATACGTATAGTTCATGTACACCAACATGGGGCGTCCTCGCTTCGATAGGATAGGACGAACAGCTGGAGCTGAAATTCATTTGCAAACATTAAAATGAGAAATATGAATGTTAATTATAATTACTATACTCGTACTATCTATAATATCTTATAATTTTAGTAACAGAGTAGCCAACATTATCCATCTGTTTTTTTATTGTTTATGGGTTTGCACTTGACCTCAATCTCACCTGATGGTAAGTGAATTCAATCAATCAAATATTATTTATTGTGCACCAAAACTTATTAAAAATTATAATTATTTAACGCAGAAGGATGAAACTAGTGTACAATGGTGGTTTTATCGCTTTCAGCTATTTTTTAAGACCACCTTTGGATTCCAATCATCACCAGGTGTCGTCAAGGCGACGACTAAGGGATTGCACTAGCGACGGGCAGTATCGTTCTCTTGTGTATATTAAGATCATTACTGCGATCACCAATCCGCCTGAGAAGCGTAATGATTATGGCAAATCCCCCAATAGTCGCATTCTATTGGGAAGGCTTATGTTCAGCAGTGGACGTATTTCGGCTGATGATGATAAACCTTTATTCCCTAAAATAACTACATAATATGTCGGTAAAGTTCAGAATGTGATTGGATAAAATAATGGACAGGAAAATATATATATCAAGTATATTAAAAAACAAAACATATTAAAGTGAACTAGTATTAACTAAATAAACTAAAATCTAACATATACTTCATTCTAGTTTAACTTCAAAACATCTAACCAGATTGATTTTGATTATATACTGATATGCTATTCTAATAATATAAAAATTTCGGAGACGCCTTAAATAGCAAGGCCCATTCACCAAGCCTATTTCAAATAAACCTGCACGAATAGGAAAGGTTAGATTGTAGCAGTGTTCAGTTAATAGAACAAACTGCTACCATACACATAATTTGAAACATAAATGTTGTTTGTGTCGAAAGTGTTAGATTTGAGCACGCCAAACGGATTTTGAAGTATGGAAAAAATGCTGGTACTACCTTTTCCAGAAATCTGTCATTTAAAGCGGTAAACATATTTTTGTATGCGAACAATGGATCTTAAAATTCATCGAACAGTTCGTATTTCTGGAATACTCATAATTCATATGATAATCTTACGTCTTTAATACTAATATGCGATATATCGTAAAGGAACACTATTCTACAATTTAAATCCATTAATAAAACAAATCCTAATAACTTTCATCTAATCAGTTTCTAAAATAACAGGTTCTCTCAAAGCTTTAAGGACATGTGTTGGCTTCAAGTAGTACTTTGGAGGGTCATGACAGTGTTCTTCAGAAGCCGAGGTAATGTAGTTGTCAGCGTCAGTATAAAGGCACGCGTGGCAATTCTTTAGAGTGGAGCACACCCAACGAGAACGTTCTCCTTTCTCGTACTGCTTGCGGTACGTATACTGGCGGAAAAGCAGCATCTCCTTTCCTTTACGCGATGTGATGACCACTGCTGTGTCTGATAACAAAAACGGTTGTGTATTATTAGTACGCTATAATTAGTAACGATGAATCCAAATCATAGGAAGGCAGTCTGAGGTAGAATGATATCATGATTACAAGAAGGTAAGATGGAATAATGGGATCAACGACTACTATTAAAGATGCACAAGAAAACAGATGATACATATGTCATGTTGTAGATAAATATCAACTTACCATTTGGATGAGCGTCGACCCTTTCTATGATAGGCGGAGGATGGCAGTGCTCCTGGTTGGCCATAATAATCTCATCATTATCGTTCAAATAAACAAACGCCAAACAATTCTTGTTGGTAGAACAGTTCCATCTGAATCCGTTTCTGGATTTATAGGCTTTCCTGTATCTGTGGTCGTTGAACTGTAAGATCGTCTTCCCTCTTCGTGACTGCACAAATAGAGCAACGTCGTCTGTTGGTTTTAATCCCTCCTCTTCATCATAACCTTCTTCAACCTCGAAAGTTAACTGTTCCTCGGTAAGGCCATGTTCTTCAATCATTTTCATTAGTTCATCACTGATGATATCTTTAGTAAATTTATTAGAATCCATTTCTGTAAACAAGAATTTCATAAAATTACTCTAACCAATTTTTTATTGTCTTTATCAATCGGTAGATTTAATGCTGACTTATTCTCACCACCTGTCATACATACGTTATTTGATAGATCATTAAACTTTTATTATTTGGCAATAATTAACATTAAACATCGGCAGGAGATTTGTATTAGATAGGCATAGCTTGTACAATATCCACAATAGCAAATGCAAAAAAAGAGCCGGAGCGTTAAATCCTCAGTTAAATATATTTAAGAATGTAAGTATCAAATAAGGTACATATACATCATTAGATTAGAAGTACAAATTTCATGCCGAACCCACCATACTATTAACAATAAACTTACAGCGATAAAAGGGTATAGATAATAAAATATAACAATATAATAAAATAAAACATTTATGATTTATGTACTAAATTTTAATAAAACATTTTAGACAGCCGAAATATAGCCGCATTAATTGGAAAATAAAATTCTAAAATGGCACGAGCCGTGCTGTAATTTATCTACAATTAATAATTACAATCCACATATTTTTTAATTCATCAATACTAATATTATAAATGCGCAATAGATATGTTCGTTTATTGCTTTGCTGTTTCTCAATCACGCCAATATGGCTGAACGGATTTTGATAAAACTTGGTACAGTAACAGCTTACATCCTGGATTCACATATAGGATATTAGTTAACGTCAACAAAGTCGGGGGTACAAGCTGACTGATTTAAGTAAGACTAAACACACGACTAGTAGGCTAAGATACAAAATACCTAATAATCATAGGTCGTACTTTAGTGTCAAAAATATGACGTTCATAGTGCATGAATATATTTCTATCCTAATCGAAAAATAGTATGTATTGTCACTGGGATGCAAATTACCTTTTTTTCTAACGAAAAAAACTTCTAACTAGTTTTGCGGGCATGATGATAATGAACTAAAACTATTTCTTTAGAAATAAGTTTATCCTTTTGTATAATTTTCTTTTCTTTGTGTTGTTCTTTGTATATTTGTGTGTACAATAAACTATTAAATAAATAAAACTTTTTTTAAATTGTAAAACTAATATTTTGTTTTTATCAGTGTCATCTCACTCCCCCAGTTCAAACGAATAAGTACTAACTGCATTAATTCTATTAAGTCTCTTGCATTATAGAATAAATATAAACTGTTAGATCCAAATAAAAATACACTCTGTGGAGACAAGAAGGTCGAATTCGCTAAGTTATTTTATTTCAATGAAACGAATGTAACCTATTACATGCAATAATTGACCGAAAATAACGCAAAACTACAGTTTTAGCCTACTTATTGATATCGATAAAACATTAAAATGGCTTCAAACACTATGAACGTCATCTTTCTGCCAAGAAAAGTCTGACCTATGCTACTAAAACAATTACAATATATTTATATCTAATAACATTGAAAGACAATAAGACACACACACACACACACACACACACTACACAATTAACACAATAAAGTGACTAATCAATTCACTACATCTTGAAAAACACGACACAACATCGGTTTGTGAGTATGCGTGTTGGAAACTAACATAAGTTCCAACTTTTCGTTTACATGCACGTAAACATTACACCTTCTCTGACTCGGTTCGTTACAAGACCATTTTGTTCCACCTTTCACGGATCTTACTCTTTTAAAGGTGTACCCGTTAACTATAAGTAAGGTCTTACCAGTTGACAATGTGACTACTGTAACTAAAAAAAAATAGACACCTTAGGCAAAATTCAGCGTTAAGATATAATGCATATCTAAAAACATTAATAATTACTATTAACTATAACAAAATAAATAGTCTTTTACGGGTAATTTAAAAAGTTTTTATTAATTTTAGGAAGTAGGTATTCCTTTTCAGTTATTTGCCACATCTGTTACACAAATTATCATCCATCATTCTTGTACCAACAACACGGCGAACAAAATAGTGTCACAAATAGTTAGCATTAATTGACCACATCTTGACAAATACGACACAACATCGGTTTGTGAGTGGAATGTATGGATGAAACACAATGGCTGCAATAGAGGACTGATTTATTTAAAACCAACAAACTTAATGGTGTAGGTATTATTATCTAACCACATAAATCACAGTGAGTATGCGTGTTGGACACTAACATAAGTTCCAACATTTCGTTGACATGCACGTAAATATTACCCCTTCCTTCTCTGCATTGGCTCGTTACAAGACCATCCTTATTACCATGCTTTTACTTTTTCTCTTTTAAAAAGGATACTCAATAACTATAAGAAAGGCACTACCAGTTGACAGTAATTTACTACTGTAACTACTGAAATTGAATGCTGTAATTGATAAAGAACAAAATTTGTAGCATATAAGCATATTTTTAACTAAACATTAGTCAAAGGCAGTTAGTGTAGCTAAAAAGCATGTTCTATGCTATAATAAGCAACTTTAATAATTAGTTACATAAGTAAATGCAGTAATACAATAAAACATCATTAAAAGTATGGAAGTTGAATTCATTGCATGTAATTATAGATTCTGACCAGTCAAACCAATTTACATCGGTCAGTAATATTTTCAGTGGTGATATTATAGTTGACGTTGTTCACTACTGTCGTCCTTTAAAATATATAAATACTAATATAACATACTAGATCGTATATAAGAGAATACACCATACTTAGAGTATTAACGTAAAAAAACTATATTGTATATGTACATATCAGTGACTCTTTTTATAATATAGAGTATAGACTCTTTCTTGAATTACCTTTTTTCAATAACTTGTATACTTTTCAAGTCAAGCATTACTATTTACGATAAAATAAGTAGTGTTTGTGTGTGATATGTATGAACAAAACACTAGATAAGGGAAACTTTTTGTTATGGAATATGTTTATTGATTATAATTTATGAAATTTGATGGTAATTTACTGTATCTCATGGCAATGATGAAAATATAATGAGTTTGCAATTATTTATTAATTTTAAGGGATTTTTAGGATAAATTTTACTTGTGTATTAAAGTAAATAGTATTGTACACCTATTAGGGAAACTATAGACAACAGGCAATTTAATTCTAATAGCTTAATCTTACCTATAGGTATATATGATTTAAAGAAACGAATTAAAGAAATGAAACTGTGATGATAAATTTTATGTAAAAAACACGAATGAAAGAAGTACCACATACTGCTTGTTATTATTTTATTTATAGACTATAGTGCTGCTAAACCATCTTGAACCTTAAAACAATTCTTCTCGCTTCACGTTATTATACTCAGCGACCTCCTACTGAAAGCATAACTTTGATCAACTCCTAATAGAAAAATAAATCAAAATTGATCCTGGTCACGGCGGCACTTATTGCCTATAATTTGAAATATTTTCCTTTGCTACTGATATAATATCGGGAAGCGTTGTGATTATGTTCTCTGATGTAAACTTTAATGTTTTGAAGTTTATCAAATATTACTTTAGCTTTGCATTTAAGGGATGTTTTTTTTGAACATGTCCAATAATCTTTAGTAATCTGGTTAAAAGTATGATCTTCTATCAATAATATTGAACGCTTCCCGTGACTTGATGGAATGAACTTGTATTGGATTCCTGTAAAAATATAAATACATAGGATTATTTCCGCAATTTTACCTCAACAAAATATTATTTACATAATAACAAGTAAATATACTAATTCAGTCTTATTAACTACATCAATATATTTTAACTTGTATGTATGTATATAAACGCTTTATTGTACCAAAAATAACAACAACAACAATAATAAAATAGAAATTAAACTGTGTACAAAGGCGGACTTATCCCACTTAGGGATCTCTTCCAGTCAACCTTAAACTTGTAACTACGTAACTAATGTTGTGTTTATACTTAAAGATTAATTATGAAACGACAAAATGTGTAATATCCTGTACTTTGACTTTGACTTTGAATGTCTTGATCATGTTATTTCCCATTATTTCTTGAGAGTTACCGCCCGAATGAACGGTCAAATTAGTAAATCTAAACAGTTCCATATAATTATTAATTAAATATACGTTAACGTGATCGCTAATAATCTCAGATGTTGAAGCAACCTTAAATAAAGAGTTTCTTTAATAGAAACAAGGGCAACAGGCAATATTTTATACATATATTTCAAATGTTTATTAGATATTTTAATGATACATAAATATTTTACAGTACATCTGGTTTACAACAAAGGCACAGATATAAAACGAAGAACTACGTCGTCATGAACTTAATTTTTAATTTACGCTATAATCCGTAGTTCATATTATCAACCACTTTTACTTAACCAATATATGATACTTAATATTTCTAATATGTTTATACTGGACCAATTTCTTTTTTATACTTTACAATACTGTCCAGTTTTAGTGATGACATACCGGGAAGGGCCGTGATTGTGTTCTCTGTTGTAAGATACGATATCCTGATGATAATTGAATGTTACTTTAGCTTTGCATTTAAGCGACGTTCTTTTCGAACAAGTCCAGTAACGGCCATCTTTGTTGAGTTGGTTGAATATATGATTTTCGATCAACAACAGTGACCGCTTTCCGTGACTTGAAGGGATGAATTTGTATGCAATCGCTGGAACAAATGTTTATTTAATTTCAATATAGATCTAGTCTTTAGAGAAAGCTTAATTTGTTACTCAGGATCTTTATAGAAAAAATATATTCCAGTAGCACATTCAGATAAATTGTATTTCATATTGGATGTACAAAAAGAACTAATGACCACTATATAACCTCCTACAATAGTACATTATAATACGAGTGTGAGAAGTTAATTATTCCAATCGAAAATCGCTATAGTTTATAAGACTTTTATGCCTGAGCCGTAGGCGAGGCAATATAATAGATATAGCAGAGATTTGAATAATTAACTTAGCACGTGTCTCATACGATTATTTTCAATACATTTGTGAGTTAAAATACATGAGATTAAAAACTAGAAATACCTATTGGAGTTTGGCGACCTCCGTGGCTGAGATTGCGGGTTCGAATCCCGCTAGGGGCAAAATATTCGTATGATGAATATGAATGTTTGTATCAAAGTCTTGGATGTTTATATATTTATTTAAGTATGTGTATCCGTTATCTAGTAACCATAACACAGGCTCTGCCTGGTTTGGGACTGAATAATTGGTGTGAATGTTGGAATTTTTTTGTCAGGATTGATAGGAAAAATAAAGGGTATTGTAACATCGCACCAAACAGGCAAAAGTGCCAATAAACCAAAACAAATCTGATTCGTATATTTGAATCAGCAGATAAAATGTTATTGGTTGACTATTTTAATGAAAATGAAACGAACAACAATCGTCTTGTTTTCAAGTTGCTAGCAGCTTATTATATTAAAACTAAACTACAATCTAAAAAGCACGTGTGTATAATGATTAATGAATAACATTATGATATAGAGAATGATTATGTGTACCAGCCTTTACGAGCATTGTATTGAAAAATTTATTTTATAAAACATTACACAATAACGCAAAACACATACCTCAGTGTTTGTAACACTACAACTAATTAAAGAAATTACTCTCGTTTGCACGTACTTATGTCAGTGCGGTACGTCAAGTACGCGAAAAATAATGTTATTATGGACTTCTTTATTTAGAAGATTAATAAAAATACAAATACGGTTCAAAAAGTATTACATAGCAAAACGTCATAAGAACCCCTCGACTCTACCATGTTGATGTTAAATGGCCACTCTCACTTGCAACTTTATGTATAAAAAACTTTCAGACGCTTACTGTAATTTTATCCTGAAGGCTCCAAACAATACAGAAAATGACAGAGTGATAAAAATTCAAAAAGTGACATAAATTGCTTTGCATACTATAAATAATGTATATCAATTAAGTTAAAATCAAGTACGATATTTTTATATAACTCGACATTGCCCTTACAAAGTATAACATTTAATTTTGGGCCATGCAAATGAAAACTAACAAGCTTTAACTACAAAAACAACATACTCGTACACTGTTATTATTCAGCTAATACATTCTATTCTCCGTCTCACAGCTTGATTATATGCTTGATTATATAGTTGATTATATGATATAATTTCGGTACTTATATATGTACATGAAATTTTAGATATTTGGTTTTTTTTTTCAATCTTTAAATAGCTTTGTCATAAGAATGACTATGTCGCTCACAATGTTTAATGGGTCCGTAGCATTTTGAAAATCAATATGGAAGTATTATATATTTTGACATTCGAAATTATACCAAAGACCCGATTTAATGTCTCCCCGTTTATTTGTTTATGTCTTCCTTAATTTCCTTACTCATGCCATAATTAAGGCTGGCAATCAAATCATGAGTGTGATCTTGATCAACTCTGTAGATACGTGTAAATATGTCATTTTCATAAGCTATAGAACATATTTTGACTCCTGCAGCGCACTGAGGCCCGATTCTGCTGACCTTGTTACATCTATATGTCTTTATTGTTCCTTTGCCAACTTCACGCACATTTTCAATTGACCAGGTATTTTCCGCAGCGACTACTTTCTCAGCCTCTCGAACGTCGGTAAATTGGCGTTCAAAAATCCATGTCTTGCCTTTTCCTCTATACGAACGTTCATCTTTTTCTAGTTCACAATCTAATTCAGACGTGCAGTCTTTATTTCCACCAATATTACCACTGAAGCATGATACAGTACTGTCCACATAGTATCCATCGCAGAATGTACCTGAAACTATTTGATAAATTTAATACCAAATAAATGACTTAGTTTTATCTAGTTGGTAAATTATACTTGTCGTAAAGTTCGCAGGTTTACAGGGTAGGCATAATAAAATCAAAACACGTATTTTAAAAAGTAAAGTTATAAACACTGTTTCAAACACGTGTATTAAAACAACTTGTTTTAATCATGCCAACCCTGCATGTTTACCAGTCATATATCGGTTTTAACTGTGTTTATGCACAAGTAACGTAAAGCAGCATGCAGTACTATACATATAATTTATAGTAACGAGATCATCTTATACGGGTGGAAAATCAAACGTAAAATATTTTGATAATATTCCTTCTAATTAAAACAATATTTATTATAAACGCTTTAAATACCGTTCTTCATTTCATCCTACGTAGTCTTTTTAACTACTTTCGACGTAGAACAACTAAATAATTGTTTATTTGTTGTAATGTAGGTAGTTTAATACCTTCAATATTAGACAATTGTTTCAATATACCTTGTGGTTTATAGTAAGGATAAAGTTTGTTTATTTCTTGTTTAACTTCGTTACTTAAGCCAAAATTCGTGATGCCAATTAAGTCATGGTTATGATCGTTATCAACTCGATACAGAACTACTTTTTGCTCATCGTCATTAAAGTTAAGTCTGATTGCCGCAGCACACTGAGGACCAACTTTTTTTACTTTATTACACCTATATGTTTTTATAGTTCCTTTCCTACCCTCCTTTGTATGCACAACGGACCAGGTTCTTTCCGCAGCGATAGCAACCTCTGCTGCTTGAAGGTTATGAAATTGTGTTTTCAAAATCCAATTTTTTACTTTTCTTTTGGACGACCGTCCCTTCTTTTCGGATTCGCAATCTGATTCAGAAATAAGATCTTTCATTTCTACAATATTAAATCTTCTTTCGCTAGGTTCGCCTGAAAATAAATAAGAGATGTTTTTGTATAGAAATGTGCAAAAAACCTCGTGCAATAATGTTTAATTTTCTCTCTTAACCTTTGAACCCACTCATCAATTCATACCTTTTAAGCGTTCATTCTTGGGGGTTATATTATGATGCAGTGAGTAGGCATTCCGAGGATTGCCAGTTTTAAATTTTTTAAACAGTGATGTAGTTCAGTAATCAGTATTATTATTTGTTACATTCCGTTGTAAAGATTACACCACTATTTTTACTGGTAACATTATTAGTGTCAAATATAGCACTTTGACAGATGTCAACGTCAAATAACTGCATTGTATTATTTTTAATATGATCCGCAAAAGTTGACGAATAATTGACATGTTTAGAACATTCGTTCAGAATTGTATTTCGAAACAACCGATATCTGTGCGTCATGCCTTATAACAGGCATGACGCACCAGTGCAGAAACTTGGACAGTAGGCCTGATCCACAGTTTGAAGTCGCTCAGCGAGCTTTGAGTGGGGCTATGCTTGGAGTTTCTTTGATGGATATAATCCGCAATGAGATCCGGCAAAAAAGGTCACCGACATAGTCTAGATTACCAGAGAGCTGAAATATAGCAATAGTCGTACCGCTCGAACCGTACCACAACTGTCGCAGAGCAGACGGCCGTAGGGGCACAAGAGTTCTGGAGTGGAGACAGTGGACCGGTACGCGCAGCGATGGACGCCTCGACGCCAGATGGACTGACGACCTATAAAAGGTGGCCGAAAGCGGCTCCTGTGTGTGTATATTAAGATCATTAGTGCGATCACCAATCCATCTTCCAAGCGTGGTGATTATGGAAAATCCCCCAATGGACATCTAACCAAAAGTGGTATTCTATTGGGGAGGCCTATGTGCAGTAGTGGACGTATTTAAACTGATGATGATGATGATGAAATCGGCTGAATGCCGAGGGCGGACCAGGATCAGCGGCATTCATTGGGGAAGGCCTATGTCTACAATAGACGTCGAAGTGAAAGATAGTTACCGTTGTGTGCTAAAGCTGCGGTGCCTTTATCTGAATCAATAAAGTATAATCTGAAAAAAAAATACTATGACTCTATAACATTTGGAAACAATACTGAAAAAACAATTAATGACCATACTTTTCTAGGCATGATCTCTTTTTCTAATTCACACGCTAAATCTATATTTATTGCTGCATCAACTCTTGTTCGACATTGTGAAAGACCATAATTAAGTCTTTGTGGAACCGATTACAAATATAAAATATAATAGGTACTAACGCAATCAATAAAATTTGAAAATGTGATTTAAGGGATAAAACGAACAAATACGCAAATAAGGAATTACGTTTATACACGGTCATAAATGGCACACAAAAAATTCACAGGAAATAAGAAAGAGAACGAAATGAACAGAAATATAAATTAACTAAGTATGAATTGGGTAATTTTCACTGAAGTTAACACTAAACTGGCTGCTGTCAAAGAAATTTTGTGACTGCATGGTTTACACCTTTGGGTACTAAGTGATTAAGCCTAAGGCGACTTGTAATTATAAGTCTCCATGAAACCAAACATTTTGGAGGAAGGTTTAAAACTAGTAACGAGTGTTGCTGAAACTAACAATGCGCTAGCTTCAAAGCGGCATATAGTCTTGTCTAATACAGAGGTCAATTGTGACACACCGACCGAAATACACCGATCATACTAAAGCTTATAAGTTGCATGTGTAATTAAATTACAGTATTGTATTTCGAAAATACATTAATGTATTATTAGATGCCTGTATTAGGTACCAGGTCAGATTAACGTGTAGTAGTAAATTATGTTCAATAGTCTAAAAACCTGCACTAACTTGTTTTACAATATATTGACTAGACACGTAACTGTAACATTGAATGCATTACAAGTGAAAGATTTCCGTAAAAGATCGTACTTAGATAGGTTGATAAATTAACTCTTTATTGCACACAAAAAGAATAACAATAAATAAAGGCACAGATTTTTGGAAATGGTACTTCTGTATTTTCTGTTGTTCTTATTATATTTATTATTGAAATTTACATGAGCTAATATTGTAAATAAATTATTCACTTATTTCAGTGCCAACAACTAAATACTTAGTTAATTTTGTGCGAATTACGTAAATTAATTCAGATGGCATTATGTGAGATACAACAGTTATATAGGATCTCTATTTCTTTTTACTCTTTCCACGTATAATAGTTAAATAGTTATTAATTTGTCGCAATGTGGGTACTTTTATACATTTCATTTTAGATAAGTGCATTAGAATATCTCTGGGTTTATAATAAAAACTTAGTTTATAGATTTCTTTCTTGATTTCCTCATTTAAACCATGATTTGAGACGCCAATCGTATCGTGATCGTGGTCTTTGTCTACTCGGTACAAAATAACTTCACCTATGTCATTGTTGGAATTCAGTTTGATTCTGGCAGCACATTGTGGTCCACGGCTTTTGACTTTATTACACCTGTACATTTGGCTCTTTCCGTTGTCACCTATGTTTGTATTCTTTAAGGCCCAGGTATTTTCTGCAGCGACAGCTTCCTGCGCCTCTTGAATGTTTCGGAAAATTCTGTCGACAATCCATGTTAAAGTTCTTTTCTTATCCACCGGTTCTTCATCTTGAGACTCTAATTCTTGTTCAGATGTGGGATCACTTTTGATAGTTTTAATTGGTACACAAATGTATTCAGGGGTAAAGCAGGATGTAGCTAAAAATAAAATATAAAATTAAATTCACAAAATTATAAATTGCTCGTTTGATGAGTAATGTAGGTTTAAGAAAGTCGGAATAAGTGTTACTAATTTTTTTAACAAAGTTTGCTTGTAACCTAAGCAGTGTTAAAGCGGGTTAGCTTTGCACATTACCAGGTTAAATTACTACCAAAAACTAATAATCCTTTTTTGTATTGAATTGACTTACCCTACTTCTTATCTCTACCAAAATATCAGGAAGAACATAAAGTACATTAATACACTGTTGAGGCTTGATTACGATATTAGTAACTTAAATAAAATTTTTATTATTATATATATGTAATACTATGATTTCTTAAATATTGTAACATCATTGTTGTTTACATTATATGAATAAGTGAAAAATTTATTTATTACTCCGTATGGCACTGAATCGTTTGGTTGACAGTTTAAATACAGATAAATGTAAAAAAAAACGAATAGTTACTGGTACTGTAGCTTAGTAACGTACGAAGACTAAGATGGCGGAAGTTTCTAAAATAGATATTTTTTGATGTAGTATATTTATTACATGTGTTGCAAGTAGTATACATACAGTCAAAAAATTATTTTATTTATTGAAAAATTAATGTAATATATACATTATTTCTTTTATTCTAGCATATTCATACAAAAATACATTTCAGTTCACTTAACAGAAATTAATTCATCCTGTCATCATTAGGGTTGAACTCCACTATAGCGCGCAAAATGCGTATTTGGTTTTGTAACGGATAGCGCTCGCATCGAGTAGCAATGACGAGGCGGGCGTCTGGCCGCAGGCTACCGCGCGTGATCGCATCGACCTTTCGTAGATCGCATCGATTTTGAAGACCTAGAGAGCAGCGTCCTGCCGCGCGATGTTATGCCTGTCAATTTACACTCTAATATTTATGCCATGGCTCCTGACAATTGTGGGAGGATTATGAGTATGAGCTCCATAATAGAACGTTATGTTCTGATATTTGTCTATGCGTACTCTAGCTTTGCAATTATTAGTTTTTCTCTTAGAGCACGTGAAATAAAAACGAGAATGTCTGTTAAAAGTAAAGTTTTCTAACAACATCAACTGATGTTTTCCTCGACCAGAAGGAATGTATTCAAATTGTAGGTCTGCAACTGAAAAGAAAAATATGTTAGTAAAATGCCTCCATATACATTTCTTAGAAAAAGACCCCTGTAGTCGAACGACATTCAGTATTCATCTTAATTTCTGCAAAATATGTCACACTAAGGAACCTTACTCTTGAAAATTGAGTTGAAATGTATTCAGCGCAACTTATTTTATAAAGCTCATTGACTTTGATGTTGGACACGAGAGGTTATATATACGATTTCCATTTGGCACAAACAACTTTATACAGTCTAACTCTAGTGTGGGCGTTTACTTTGTGAACTGTCATGTCTCCATACATGCAGGGAATCCAAGCGTGGGATTAGATAAGTGTATGTTATGTACTATTATCGTTATAACAAAAAACAACCTGAACATTATTGAGCGAAAAGGTGTGAGGTGAACCTTGAAAACTGTTAATTTAACCCTTTTCATAATAAGCTAGTCTCATAAGTACGCCATGGAAATTAACAACTTTTCCCCCACGAATTCCTTCATCTCATCGTGTCTCAATCATCTGGTACAAAGAACACAAATAAATATACAATTAAATTCTAACCGCTCGGCCACGACTTTTGGCTTAGCGGGACGCGGCGCGGTGAGCGGCGCGGTTTCGGCAGGCGGAGGGTTGGCCGCTGATTGCGGCGCCTCGTGGCGTGCTGCTAACATTTTTGTACATTTTGTTCTCGCCGCTCGCCGCCCCGATCCTAGCTGCCGCTGGCAGCGGCAAGGTCGTGCCCGAGCGGTAAGGCGTATGTGAAGTGCACCAATTCCCACTGAGCCAGCAGGGTGGACTATGTAGGTCCTTTTTGAGAGGGTAGGGCTCCAACAATGGGGACATATTACCAAATATAAAAATACCTGAAGTGATTACATACTATTAGCACACTCCCGACATCCATAATAGCGATCAGATTTAATAACCTACTACATCCACAGGCGCATCAGCCTGTCCGCTGCGTAAATTACTGTAGGGCTGCTCCACCCAGCGCGTTATATGTCAAAAACTTAAGTGTTTCTCTTTCTAACTTACAGCGTAGATAGCGCGCTTGCATAGTAACTTGGAGGGCGTCGTCGTGGCGCGAGCCGAACGTTAGTTAGCCTTGCTCTATTTTACGGGCGACGTTAAACTGGCGGGTATAAAAATTATCTGCTACTGAATTCACACCTTAAAATAAAGTATCCGTTACGCTTAAAATACAAGAAACACTTCAAAGTGACGCGCAAATAAATTGATTTTTTATTTTTTTATAGGAAACATTGTAACATCAATTTTCTTCAATTTAACTAGTGTTATTATGACTATTGTGACGTAAAATGCAGTTGCATAGTGACACTCTAAGACAAACTACGACAACAATGTTTCAATTTATAATAATACTACCTAAATATATTTGTGTAGGGTCATGATTGTGTTCATGTACCATTGTACATGACGATATTAACAATGTTGTCAAAACGTACTATTTCTTTACAACATTTAGTTTGCCGTTTGGAACACGCCCAATAGAGATTGTCTTTCAAGGATTGATAAAATGTGTAGTTCTCGATCCCGAGAAGATTATTTTTACCTCTATTCGATGGGATGAATTGGAATTTGGAATTGTAACATCTGGAATCAATAACAACAGTAAAAAAAATTATGTCTCTATCTTGGATATTTATTAAATACGCATCAAGTGGATCACTAGGTACAGGTAAAGTTTGCTCCATACCTAACTCTCTCCACACTACCGAAGCGAGCAATAGCTAGTCTAAAAATAAAATTCCAAAGTTTTGCATAGGCCCATTTATTACATATATAAGTACCAGAGATTATTACGACATTTAAAATCCTTAACATTTATAAATAAGAGTTTATCTTAGGTTATTCTATTTAAAATATTTACTCCGTATTCAACCTACCATCTAAAATATTAGATATTTCATTCTGAAATTACATTTAATCTTAAAAATATCTCGTTATTGCTGCCATTTTGTGCTTCATATTAATAAATTTAATATTAATAAATAACCCTCAATACCAACCAATACTGTCTAATTCTTATATTTGTTGATACTTATTTTTTTTATATAAATATAGTGAAACAAATATAAATCAAAAACACTAAAAGCTTATTAGAATAAAGTCATGTAGAAAATGCATTGTAAAACTTTTAGAAAGACATCCACGAAAAAAAACTTTGCAAGTAGAAAAATGTCTTGTGAATATGTATACAAAAGCAATGAGTGATAATGAATATACAGAACAAATACAAGTTAGTTTTTTACTGCCAATATATGTTAATCCTAAATATATAAAAAGGTTCAGAATAACCATATTATGTTATGACGATGAAAGACAAACTGTTGTTTTAAAATTTTGTTGATCGGATTTTTGGATGGCTATGGTTATATTAATTTATAATATATATTCATAGCTAATATATTTCTGTCCACGTTACTACTAACTATACTTAAACATTTATATACTTAATACTACTACGTCTAGCATCATTCCTAATATTTAAAACCAACTTTTACCTTTTAAGTATGTACTAACAACGAAGTAAACATTCAGTGCAAGTTATTATACAATTCGTGATTCAAGTGTCGAGAGCTATTTCCGTGTAGAACTGAAGCATCTTACACCAAGTTTGTCCTTGTAATTTACTAGCCAAAATCAAATACATATAACATAAATAAATGTGTGATTATGTGAATGATAATGTATGACAAACAAGAGTTATCGAACGTCTGTGAATAGTGATCTACCCACAGAGAATATTGCTATTCCCGGAAATTTTATCACTAGCACGAAATACTTGCAACACTAGCGATATTGCCAACACTACTGGCGATATTGCCATAATTACTGGCCAGCACTAGCGAATGCTAGCTCTGCTGGCGATATTGACAATACAACTGGCAATATTGTCGACACTATTAGCGATATAGCCAGCACTAGCCATACTGGAGACTTTAGCAATGCTACTGTTAATATAAACGACACTATTACTGGTGATATAGCTAGCACTATTAGCGTTATTGCTAGTAACTGTAGCATTATGCCGGGGCACTAGTGACGATATTGCTGGCACCGCTGCCGACAATAACCCCAGGAACAGTAGATTACTACCTAAACAATAATTCATTCACTTTTTTCTTCACTATCTTTCGCGCCTGCACTCTCTTTAGAATCACCAGCTACAGCTCTATCCCACCCAGCGACCACCTGCTGCTTATTTTGTGGTGGAATAGTATTTCTCTTACCAAAAACACCGTGGTGTATCCCGTTGAAGCACGACAAGCAAAAATAACCTTTACATTGCATACAGTAAGTATTCACTTTGGTGGTTTTGTTTTTAGCTGTTTTGCTTCCGTATATTCCGACGTTGAAATCATAGCAGCCCTTGCAGCGTCTCCTGTTGGTGTTTTTTGGTCCCTCCATTTTGACTAGCACATGCCTACGCCAGTGTATGTCTGTGAACATGCATATCGGATAAGTAAAATAGCTGGATTTTGCCATGCAACACACTTCATAAAATACTTATTTTTACTACGTATTACTATCGCATTTGCAATATATGTTCATATATGTTTATGAGTTGAAATTGTAATATTTATTTGATATTTACATATACTTTTTTTGCTATAAACAAGAACAACATATGTTTCACTTCTTTCGTTACTGAAGCGACCAAATACTTGGACTTCCGATTAAGTATAAATCTTGATTCAGATTATTTAAAATGTTTTAAATATTAGTGAAATAAAAGGAACTTCGCCAATAAATAAATACGCAAACTTTCAATACTTTTTGTGTCTTTAATAAACTGCAAACGTGACGAGATACACAGCGTAGTAACTAACAAGATAACTCTTTGATATATTGTGCAGTAATACTGATATGACCAGAGAAATAATTACTTAATTTTCAATACTTATTGTCGAAAGTCGAGGACGACAATGATCTTTTTGGTATGACCCTCATTACGTGCGATTTTGAATCCTAAAGGAGTCCTGTCTAAACCTATTATCCCTGTATTTTATTTTTCTGGTCGAACTTATACCTATGATTGTTTATATTCAATAATTGTAAAAATATTGCCATAATCAAACATCACTCGTGCCCACGATAAACTTTAGATAATATTAAATTTATTCATAAATTAACAATAAATTTCAAACATAACCTGTCCATGGTTGTACCCTCGTATCGTAGTTGGGTATATATCTTGCAGACAGTCAAACATACATATATATGGGCCACAAGCTGGGTTATACAAAACCATTGCAATTTCGCCACTACTATGGCTGCGCAAGTTGCCGATGCCGCTGTGCATAGTTAAGTCAGTATGGCCCACTGTACGTGCCTAGAGCAAAGCATTAAATAGAAAAACTAGAAGGTAAAAAATCTAAGACAAAATGCAGGAATGTTACAATTTGTACATAAATTAAATTAGAAAAATAATACTGAATTTAAGATCTTTGAAGTATTCAAGCAGTCGACGAGATTCTACTCTACATTACAAAGTTCAAAGTCTTTCAATCTATTGGTAAACATCGATAATTGACTTAATGGGCCTGATTCTGAAGGCACAACATTAAAATTTTACAGCACTAAAATTGTTGCTGTCTCTGTCACACAGTATTATGAAGATAAATACTAATTTTAGTGCTGTCAAATTTTTAATGTGTACTTCAGAATCGGGCCCATTTAGATTTTATAGCCTTAAAATGGAAAGCCTTACATTAACACTGGAGTAAAAGTAAGCAGGCTGTTACTATTGCTTAGATTAACATGAATGATATGAGTGTTAACACTATTTTTACTAAGTCATTATTCTTACAAGTTACTAAGCTTCTCTACAAGCAATTTTTTTGTAACTGAAAAACATCTGTTATATTTTTTTGTTTTTATTGTCGTTTTTATTATATGTCATTTTTATTACTGACCATTTTTATATCTTTGTTATATACTTTTCTTAAGATTACGAACACGATCAGCGAAGCTTCAAGATAAATAGTTCTTATTGTTTAATTATTTGTTATTTATTGAGTTTCCTTGACACCGTTGTTATATACATACAGGTCCTACATCATATTAATTTATATAACAATTAGTTACAGACGTGACCATAAACCATATAAGCAAGACAGAGCTTAAGGTATTGGCTCGCGGGTTGAGTAAAACTTAGACGGCGCGGTAGAAGACAAAAAAAAGATTTGATTTTTTTTTAAATGTTGATTTTTTTCTGAAATTATTTTGCTGCAATATTCGATAATAATGCTTTTTGCCGATTTAGACTACCATTTCAAGTATCCATTCATTGGTGACAAGATATCACGTATACTTAATTCATTTATGTGCACTCACTTCCACAATTTTAGCAATTTTACTTTGTAAGAAGGAATGTCACTTTGCGACGTTTGTCAGGATCACGCAAAGTGACGATACTTCGTCTCTGCCTGTCGCTCTGGGACCAAGGCGTGAGCATTATGTATGTAAGTAAGTGGTCTAAAAGGACAGCGAAATAATGTTTAATCGAAAATTGAGGTTAAATAAATTCAGGAAAAATTAATAACTATTTTATCTACTACGAGCCCATCTAGTATTACATTAAGACGATAAATAATTTTTTGTTCAATTATTTGTTTAAATGGGATACAGACCGCTTAAATTTTACATGACTAGGACCCATAAAATAAAACAACGAATTAAACCCTAATATAGTATCCATCTTCAGTTTTGGAATACTTTGGGGCATCATGCGAATGTTCCTTATATACCCCAAGAACACGCATACCCTGAGTCACGTGTATATAGCATTTGCAGTTGTTTGCTCCACGGCCGGTGCATCTGTAGCACCTATCACCACTCTTCATGGGATACTCGTGGGTGAACGTATATCCTTTATACATGAGCATCGATCTTCCATTAGCTAATGGTATCATCACAGCTGAAAGAACAAAGACTTTTTTATACGACAACAATAAAAAATTGGAAATATTGATCTCATGCAGAATTAAAAAATCTAGGCATTTATTACGTGTAATGAAATTATTAAGTGCTTATTTACTGTTTAAACCAAAAATAAAAGCTTAACAGTGCACCAGCTATAGAATATTCTCATTTACAAAAAATTACTGGTGCAAACATTTTACTTTGATACTTTTCATGTGGTCAACAGAATAGGGCACAAAAAACCTGGGCATTTTAAAATGAAAATGTAAAGAGAACAAAAAACTTTAAATATCAAAGTTGGAAAATTCTCAAGCCAGTTGGATTTCTGACTTAAGTCCAGCTCTAACAGTACGCTAATGCTATCGCATATATTCAACTACTGCTCAAGTAAATTCATTAAATAATTTCTTAAAAGTACGAAGACATTTATTAAAGCCCTACATTTTTTAATTTGCACGATTTTGGAAAATGAAAAAATAACCACTTTGAGACACTTTTATTGGATTTTTTATATCCCTCTTTTATAACTTAAGACTACTCAATACTTATAGACTATTCGAATACTGTAATGACATAGTAACACTTTTTTTTTTCAAAAACTCAAGATATTTTATTACTATTATTACCCTGTACAATAAAATTTTACATAGATACCGTGTCATGCAAATTTACCAAAGAAACAAATTTCGTCTTGTAAACAAAATATTATATTCAAGAGCAATAGGAGACTAACCGCTAAAACAATTTGGTATTAACCACCTTAAAATTTCAGTCGACTTAGCTAGCTGTATGTATCATCTAATGTTTATTACTTTAAACGCAAATAAACTTTGTTGTCAATGTTTAAAATAAGTTAAACGGAGATATTTACAATTCTACAATTATTTTGTGCTTAAACCTAAGTTTTTGTACACTTTAATTGAGCAGGCGGACCAGAAAAAGTTTTTTTTTTATTAATCTTTGCTCCACGTTTCGACCAGGTTACAATATCCGAACTGACTAGTAGTTAGTTCATAAACCCCTGTACTAAATATAATATCGTGAGCAAAGAGCGAAAGTATAAAACGTACTAAGAAAAGAATACTTAATAATGTAATCAGTTTCTAGTTCTCTTAAATCTAAAATTTTCTTATTTCGTAATCAGTTACTTATTATATATAAACTATAGTATTACCAGTAACTTACTACTAAACAAAAATAATTATTATAATAATTTACTAAATTAACTTTTTAGAATAACAAATTGAGCTGACGAGATCTTTACGACTTTTAAAATTTAGTATTTAGAAAACTTCATAAATGATATGACACCGCAATTATTATAATTACATCTGATGATATAGATCTATTTAAAACACCAAATAGGAATCATTATAACCTCATAGTATAGTATTAAAAATAAGTAACGTAGTAGGTATACAAGATTTTTCTGAGGTTATGTAAATGTTGATTACAATCGATTCGAAAATCTTACGAATGTAGAGAATCTGAAAATGTTACATTGTAATTCGATTTTAACACCAAATACTTCTAAGGTAAAGTTTCAATTTCAACATATAGTCCACAAGATGTTTTCTGATAGACCGGTAATTAAAGTTGTGTTCTGTTCTAACAGATCGGAGATTTGGGAATATGGTTAAATATGGTCAACAGTTTTGGAATCAGGTTTAAAATGTTGTAAACATAAATGATGTAAGTAGATAGGATGGCGATTCCAAAATGTTTATTTTTAGATTTGATTATTTGGCACCGTCAAAGGCATTTGACAATGTAACCTTGTATTTATGGTCGTTATAACACGTAACATCGACGATAAATATAAGGTTACTTTGTAATGAACTGTACAATCTTTATGGTAAAGTTTCAATTTCAACATACAGTCCACTAGGTGTTTTCTCATAGACTGGAGGGCTATGTGCATGTTGATGAGATATGCTGACTAATTCGTAGTCATCGTTAACATGCAAGCACACGTTGCAGTCCCACCTTGTTCTCCCCGAGCAGTACCAGCGCTCACCTCCCGTCATGGGCGAAGGAGTCGTGAAGGAGTAACCATTTAACATAAGTAAAGTGGCACCATCTATAGCTGTTACTACTTCAACTGTAAATATAACGGAAGCTGATATTATCAGATAAAACGTTACAAAATATAATGTTATAAAAACAATTAAAAACGATAAATATGAAACACATTTTATGAACCATACTTAATATTTATTTTCATAAGAAGTTATTATAATTTGCTGAATTATGAAACTGATTAATAATCAACCACAACAAAATTATGTTAATACAAAATACAATTCCTTAATTAACGAACTCCACAAAAACTCCTCTTTATAGAAATAAGAGGGAGTCGAACAGTAACAAATTTATGCAATAAGTACAAGAAAAGAAAATGATATTTCACACGTTTTCATGTCGTCATGTCACACAAAAATGTGTAGAAATTCCTATAAATCAAGTATGAATGAAATTAATGACTACACAATCGGTAACGAATGGTAACTGATACACAATGATCGAGAATATGCACTTAATGTAGATATAATGATCTGATAATGTATTTTAAGGTTGTTTGCAAAAAAAAAATATATTTAATGTGTATATATATGTATGTACAAGTAGAGTCTAATTGTTCACAGAATAATAATATTTTGACACCTGCATTAGATTACATAATGCTCTACACGCAAAAAAGAATAAAACTAAAAGTTAAATAACCAAATTACTATAATAGCTATACCTTATTTATAATATCTCAACGACATAACATACCAACGATAGTTGTGATCCTAAAATAAGGCAGAATCTTATCTAATTTTAACAATTAAAATGTGTCTGTACTAAATCTAATTTTACGTTATATTTATTCTAATAAACTAGAATAAATTTTACAATAAAACACTCTTATCATGCGCCAATGCAAATCATTAAAATCTTCTCAACAATAATAGTGTACTGATAAATTAAATCTGTTATTGAGTTGTAAAATATACATGTTTTGGTTTAGTATCAACTTCGGGACGTTTATGAACATGCTCTCCTTTACTAACTACGATTTCTAAATTATCATCTGTGGTCACAGAAGCTTTACAGTCATCCGATTTCCTGGCTGTACATTTCCAAACGACTCCTTTCTTCGATTTAGTACTTCTTGTGAAGGTGTAACTTTTGTAAAGGAGTACATACGTTTTCTTCGCCCCTTTAATTAGTACTGGTCCTGAAACGAGATTAGTTTATTGTTGAATTTTAATATTAAAAAACTTTTTAACAGTATAAGATAGACAATACAAGTAGGTGTCGTTTAGTAATACCGAGATTATTTGGTCGCTAGTTGAGGCTGGCATCTGGAGTAACTGATGTTGTGCCCCCTTACACCCTTAATCAAGAGGCCACAAACATACCGCTCAAGTCAAAAGTAGGCATTTCAATAAAAAGTTGCCGTCTCAATGCCGCTGGTTCCCGACCCTAGTCGTGCGAAAGTGACAGCACAATTATCTACCTAAAATTTCCCACGTAATTTTATTTTAGCTTTCGGGAGGCAACGTTTACCCTCCCCTACACATTACCGAATTTCAAAAAGTCCACAAGGGGGGATCCACGCTCACCTGAATGTACACTGTCGGTACGCAACACATACGTAATAATAAATCATTTATAATCTCTCGTACATATCGACACATTTCTATACACCCCGCATACAAGTATATGGCAACTCCCTCCAGTATTGCCTTGATCGGAATAAATATCAATGATTTTCCTTATTTATTTATTTTTATTAAAAATCATTAATATCTATGAAGGTTTAGAGGTAGAGAAAGGTTGGGGCTTTGCGTATGGAAGTTCGGACGAGCAGAGCAGTCTTAACCGTTGCCTCGTAGCAGCACTGCCCAGTTTCCCGGTATGGAAAATATGGCTAATTCCCGCATAAGGAAAGGTCTATGCCGAGCAGTGGACTTAATAGGCTAATGATAGAGTTAGATTTCATCTGAAGTGAAAAAACGGCTCCTTTGCGACCAGTCGGGATAACACTGCCTGACATGCGATGACAAAGTAGACGTATTTTTCCAAGTGACCTGAGAAATTAGAAATTAAGCAGACAACTACATATTAATGTGCGTGAATATTACGTCTATATTTTCATAATATACAGAGCTTTGGACATTTCCTAAGGAAGATTTTGTTCAGAATTCATTGTCTAGTTTAAATAATAGTTTGTCAATGAAATGCGTACATATATTTATGTAGTTATGTATAAGAATTGTATTGTAACTAAGGAAGTGATACTTATAAATTTCAAGACTTGTAAGACATATCACATGTCTTACAAGTTTAAATGTTATTTAAAGTACCTACATTATAAAATGCAGTACTGCAGAAATGCAGACTATATGACGACGACGTAAGATTTAATCTATAAAAGTTGATCTCTGACTAAATTAGCATGCGAAAACATATTGAAAAATGTACTGCACAAATTAAAAAGTTATACTGGAACATATATATATATATATGAACACTTTTTAATACCCTGGTCAAACTGTTTACTAATTTTTAAAGAGTTTCTATTTCATTTTGTAAAATGATCTAGCAGGAAAATGACCATAGACAGGGAAGTGATTAATAATAAAAATAATGCTCTGTATTATATTTTTTTATTTATTATCACAACCACATTGTCTCTTTGACAAAGCATAATTAAATCGTTTTCTATATTTTAAAACAATTATAACCGACATAATTTAGAAAGGTTCTTCAGTGTATCTGAGAGATACCTTTTCTGCTTGTGTTCTTTATTCTTCGATTTTATTATGTTAATTTTTTTCTGAACACATCCTACTGTGACAGTTTTCTTCTAAAACCGTCACTATCTCCTTTACTTTTTAATCTATCATTTCGGTTTTCTTTTTCTTCTTTCTTTTAACATTGAGAAGTTTTGTAGTAGTGATTTCGCTTCTTTTGTAGCTTACAATTGTTCTCTTTTGATAAAATGTTGTACTTTCTTCTTTGTTATATTATCAATTACTTTATTCGCAAATATCGCTTTCTATATGAGTTTTCATTGATTATGCGTTCTCAACCAATTGAGAATTTGTAACTTCTACGAATAGTAATCGTTTACCTGTTTTTCCCCTAGATTTTATTCTAAGTATTCCTTTGACTTTCGACTCAAGACCTTTGACTTTCGACTTAAGACGTTTGGCTTGTGATCAGCCTTCTTTTTAAGAGAGTTAATTTAGTTCGGTATATATTTAGCTTTTGATTTAACTTAGAAATTGATATATCTTTTTATTTTAACATTTTTGATTTGTCCTCTGTTGAGCAGTGCTTTGTGGCGAGCTACAATGAATCTTCTATCTAGGAACCAAGGATAGGTGATTCAGAGTATTCCTGAAAGGCAGGTGTACTTTCGGGTGTTAGTAGGACTCTTTCGGGACTTTCTGCGTCCGAATCAGGTGGAGTGGTGGCTTGTTTTATAATTTTTGCCAATTGTACTTTCTTCTTGCGATACTTAGCACTATTTTCTTTCCATTGTCGTCTTTTGCGTCTTTTCTCTTTCTCTGGTAAATCCGAGACAGCTTTAATTTTACCTTCTTGTTTTTTTTCTGTATAGTATTTTTTCTTTTTCTCTTTTAGTTCTTGAAGTTTATTTTGATTTTCTTTAATACGCTGGTATCTCTGCCTTTCAAGCATTCTTTTTGTTTCAAGAATTTCTTCTCGCCTTTTTTTACGTTTGCACCCCACATTAATGTTGTCTATAACAAACAAATAATCATTAGGTACTCATCAATCTTACAAGTTACAACCTCACAAACAACGCTGCTCAGTTTCATTGATTCAGCTGGGAAACATTTGGAAAACAAAATCATTTTCCTGGAAGCCAGTTATTAAATATTCCTGTCACTTCGCTCATTTTGCTGTCACTCGTGACAGCCTAATGACGGCAGGAAAATTATGATTTGGCCACAAATAATTCAGTAAATTATATAAAAAAACGCAAAACAGAGATATTATTTAACTTACCTTTTATATACACTGAACAAAATAAGAACAAAATTTGCATCCGACCCAGACGCGAACAGCACCTCTTGACACAGTTTATGGGCGACTGACAACATTGCGGCACGAATCTGGCCAGCCAGAGCAAAGAACGACCGCTGCTCAGACAAATGCCCGCGTCTCAACAATACGCGATCTCGGTTTTTTAAATTTAAAATGTTGAAAGAAATGTGTGACTTATATTTGTGTACAATAAAGTATAAATAAATGAATAAATAAAACAGAACCTCCGTTATACAACAAAGAAGTTCCATTAACAATGCCATTAAATTCTAAATAGAGCTCTAATAACTTGAATAAAACTCATTAAATTGATAGAAAGATTTGTTTTTGAACGCATTTCTTTAACGTGCAAACGCAAGAGTATTACATGGCAGGAAAACGATTTCCAAATGATTTTTTGAGAAAATCGTGTATAAATCACTTTATTAGCTCTTTGAGAGTTACACTGATAATAACACAAACAATATTTATGAAATTATTATAATTCTAAGTTAAGCTGTTTGTTTTGTCAAAATCATACAATACGGCAATTTGCCACTTTATTTACCAAAAACACGTCATTACTGTGTGTGTATCATCATCATCAGGTTATTTTTGTCTCCACTGCAGGAGCACAACCCTCTCTCATCTGCCGGAAACAGACGGAGGATTTGGCCTACACTCCCCGCGCTGGCCAGACGGGTTGAGGAGCCCTGGTCGCCTTGTACGACATCCACGGGAAGAGGTGGAGTGGTCCTATTCTACTCTACCGGGCGGGTGTGTATACGATATATATTATGGATATAACAGTAATGATTGCATTCACTGTCTTTGATTCACTGTAGGTATTTTGAAACTTTCGCGGCTGTACACATATTTGAACATGCTATGGACTTTAAATGCAAGGAATTCGCATCTAATTCCTATGTTTTTTAAAATAATACTGATAAGTATAATAAATGTTATGACGTACAAGTGAAAAATAAAACAATGTGATATAATAAATACTATCGAAACAGCCTCAAAATTAATAAAATAATGTTTTTTTAAAGTAATCATTCTTGATTTCCATCTCTATGAATTCGATACAGAAGTGTAAACGAACTTAGTTCCGTGCGTATGCGACCCTATCACATTAACAACCTTATTTTCTAAGTCTGTGACTATATTCACTTTACAACGTCTGGAGTTCCTTGAAGAGCAGTACCATTTGCTGAGCTTATCTCTTTTGGAGACATAACTCCGGTTGTATGTGTAGTTTCGAAACATTAGCATGGCTTCGCCTCGCGATGACCTGACAATGTAAGCTGTAATGAAAATAAATAATGATCTCTATTCACAAGAATTAATTAATTATGATCTGTATTTTGTTAGTAAATTACCTCGTGATATGATTTATAAAGATTTATTATGGTAGTGACATTAAAACATTCTTCTTAAAATCTATTAATTAATGATAGAGAAAATGCACACATACATTATTCATTGAATATTTATGTATAATGGATAGTAAATGGTTACTCACTAGCTCACTACATACCTATTCATTATTCATATATGTAAATAACCACAATCACTATTTTATTTACGTACTACTTATATTTTTATACATAACACTAAAGATTGAGTATCTGTACATACATAATAATATATATCTTATTATAAATATTAATACTAATATTGAATTAGAAAGGAGAATGACCAAAATTGTATGGGAGTTTGCCCTTGAACTTTTAACCTTGCGTCTGGATCAAATTGTCGTCACAATACAGGCAAAATACTCAGGAACATTATAAAAAGAAAATCGTTTAAATATTTAGTGGGAAAATTCAATAATCTTACTTGGAATAAAATCTTCGTTGGCGTGCAGTTTTCACAAAACCGTGGGTATATAGCCACCATTAACCGCTCCAGATATTGATGTCATAGTGTTGTTATTAGTCGACGACGGTATATTGCATTCGACACTACATTAGGCTCGTTAAAATAGATTTTGTCACCCAAATACACAATGTAAACAAACGGACCAAAACAAGTGTTGAAATCATATCGGATATGACGTCACAGTACGAAACCATAGTGCATATCAATAGTGAGGTTCAACTACATCGATTTAACAAATTGAATAATCGATATTTCGGTTACGTAACAATACTTTCATAAATATCTTTTAAGAACGTGTGTATCACTTTAAATCAGTACAAATAGTGTATTTCCAGTCAGTAAATGAAAAATATGATGGGTGTATTATCGCGCTAGTAACTGAAAGGTAGTATCAAATATTGTTGACAAATATCGATTATAAATATATATCGATTTTAATTCTGCTTTCACTACTCTAGTTGAAAAGATGCCGGTCGGCCGGCGGAAATCAATCAACGTTTATATTATATGTTATTTTTAAACTCCCTATTCCATTGGCTTTAAAAAAACTTTGAAGGAATTCATAATTCAGACCAATATTTTTGGTACATGAATGGTGAAGACGCATCTTAGGCCCACTTTTGGTCATTCTCCTTTATGACCTGCGACGAGCAGGATCTCCGCAATGCAACGGATAAGGCCGTCGGTACAGCTGCGTTCTGGTCGCGCATGATCTAATGGACCATTCGACACGAGAAGAAGAAGAAGACATTTATTAGATATGTAATGTACTAAAAATAGTAGGCGGTTGTCCAAAGTGCACAGAAAAGGGGAATCAACTTGCCGTGATATAGTATATATTATGTATATGTATGGTATGTTATATATTTGTATATTTTGCATGTAATTATGTATATAGTTGTAATTATAATATTTAATGTTATATATATTATTATGTATGTACCTTACTTAGTAACTTATATTAGTATATATCAATAGCTATACCTACTCATTTATTCTATGCATAGTACAATATTTTATTATAATATTTCAATATCCATGCACATTTTATTTTTATTCTTTTTAACCTACCGCTTATTTTAGCTTTTCCCACAGTGAAGGTTGGCTGGAAGAGATCTCTTATATAGATAAGTTCACCTTTGTACACTTTTATGTTATGCCCTTTTTTTGTAAAATTTATGTGCAATAAAGAATATATAATAATCAAGTAAACTTAGTGTACTTAATTCACCTAGGTGAATTGTTTCAGGTGAATTAGGTCTATCGCACGGAAATAGTACATGAAAAACGGGTTGCGAATGATATATCCTCCTTCTATCATAAGTTCACTTGGTTGGTCAGATATACACCAATATAGAAATAGCATGAGTTAGAGGTCTAAATTTGACATTTTTATAATTTACTGTTTCATGTTTTTACAGTCATTTATATATTTAAATATAACATTATAATAACTAATCAAACTAAATCTATCGAGTTCATGTAACTAAATTCCATTACAAATCAATTGGAACACAAACGTATAAGCGAATTGTAATATTTTTTACTTTTATAACTTATAACTGTATTTGTTTGTGCAATAAAGTGTATTGTATTGGTGTAACACGATAGATGGTGTTTCGAAGTGGACCGCAAAGTTCACATGGTAATACAAACCTGTTTTTGTAGATAACTCCCGCACACGTACACGTTTCCAAGACGCAAATAACGTTCGTTTCCTTATGCCAATCGATTTATAATGGAATATACTATGTAATTTACATGAGTTACATTGCTCTAAAACGGATATTGACTTATTTTAATTACTCTATATTATCTTAACTTTATAAATTTTTTTATATGTTATTGTGTGTTTATTATTATTTTTATAGTTTAGGCGGGGGATGAGTGTGAAATCCCTGCTCAAAAGAATATCTTTTTTCGGAATTTGTGACGACAAACGCCTGGCAGCCAAATTTTTTCCGAGTCGAGCATGTCCACCTCATACCAGTTCCAACAGAGTTCCTCTGGACATATGTGAAGCCTTTACATACAAGCTTCGGGTGTCCTCGCCTAGTTTTAATGTAATGCACTGCAAAA
Source organism: Esperia sulphurella (assembly GCA_947086405.1). Taxonomy (NCBI): domain Eukaryota; kingdom Metazoa; phylum Arthropoda; class Insecta; order Lepidoptera; family Oecophoridae; genus Esperia; species Esperia sulphurella. The sequence continues at coordinate 3,832,172 of OX352261.1, forward strand.
GGAATGTCAGGTCAGTTGGAGACTTACAGTTGCTTACCATTCTAATTATGACATGCAATGCATTCCGTTTTAAATCTAATAAATAAAAACGTAAACTTCGCGTGTCTGTACATAGAAAATATTTACAAAAAATATATTATGATGGATGATAGACAATAGAACACATGAAGATTATTTTTGATATTTTTGTCTGTTAGTTTGTGCACGCATCACGTAAATACTAGTATACCGATCATGATGGACTTTTCACAGAAACATAGGGCTTAACTTGGAGTGATATTTAGTCTTTATTTCATCGTTATTTCATCTACTACAATTTCGTTTACATTATTTCATCCCAATAACTCAATCAAAAGTTATGGTTTTTTTTTTTATTTCAAATACATTAGTCGGTACCAAAGAAAGAAGTATAATTATAATGTTCGGGGCAATTCAGATTGCGATGAGTTGGGACTACATTTGAACCTGTAGTGGGAGTGGGCGTGAGCGTGGGCGTGGGAATGAGTGTCAGGGTCGGGTTCGGGGTCGGGGTCGGGGTTGGAGACGGATCTGGGTCGGATTGAGAGCGAGATTAAAAATAATTGTGTAGCCCATGCGAGCGGAGCCGCGGGCACATCTAGTTGGTAATATAATGATAAACTGAACTTTTTACCAACATTTAACATGCACAGGTCAGATGAATTTCATTGATGATGAGAATGAAACGTCATCGAAATATGTATACAACTTTGGAGATTCGCAATAAAAAACAACTCCTACGCAGTCCATTATACGTCATACGTACGGCGCATCATGAGGCCTTGTGGCTCAGTGATTCGGGATGTATGAGAAGTAATTTTTTTTGAGAAACTCGAAAATTCTGATTCTTCTTAGATACACTACTTATTTGAGTTTTCCGTGAGAAAAATACAGTATGCTTACTCTATTTAAATAATGAAATAAAATGATTTATTAGTTTTCAATAAGTTTTCGATTAAAAAAACGTTTTCATTCCTTACATATTTACTTTCTATAAGAAAATAATAATTACGATTTTCGGAGGAACCAGTAAAGGCAAAAACTGTATATTTTAATTGTTTATTAGTAAGTTTTGCTACTATAGATAGGTCATTCTTTTATTCATTCCTACAACACACACATATGAAAACTAACACACGAGGCAAGTTTACCAACTACATTTTAAAAATAATCTAGGAATGTGTCGCAGCAACAAAATAGCGGTGACTCAGCATATTCTTTCAGGATCAGGTGGCCTACTCCATAAGCATTTACGAGTATAATATCCGTCGAACTATTTGTTCATCATTTGGTACTTGTTAGCCATTTGGTACTGTGACGTATAAGTAATATGTAAACGTATTGGCGTGGGCGCCGGGCGCCCGGCTCGGCGGTGCCGATGACACTCACTCGCTGTCAGCCGAGCCGTGAGGACGTGCGACTACGGCTATAGTGAAGTCCAAGTTGTCGTCTTATTTGATCACCTACCTTACCTACGGGACCATTTACATATTCTGAAAAGCGGTTGGCATTTAACTATGATAGAAGCTAAATCAGAATTTGTCACATTTCCCGTCAGAAAGTACAACATGGCTTTTTTGTTGACGGATATTATCAGACATGCTTACGGAGTAGGCCAGCTGGTTAAACGATTTCACAGATACGGTTAATTAAATTATGCTATTATTAAATTAGATTAACTACAACAACTATTCTAACTAAATGGCCTGTAATTTTTGTGTTTGGACATATTTAACAAATACAATATATACATAAGTAGGTAGGTACATTATTTACTTAAGGTACTAGATGTTCAAGTAGAATTATAATAACAATATAGCTATACTGGCCTGATACGAAAGAAAGCCGCAAAGTGTTTTAGTGAACTTTAAGAAAACTGCGTTACTAGTTTCTTCAATTGGTAAGATTGTAATTCACCAATTGCAGAAACTGTAGTAATTTTCATAGCATTCTAGAAAACTAGTTTAGCAACTTTTTTAAGCGAAAGCCGCAAGCGTATTTAGTGAACTTTAAGAAAATTGCAAATATTTCGTATCATGTAAGGGTAGCATATATAATTTTTCCTTTTTTATTTATTTTCATTCTCATTGTCGTCTTCCAATCTTTCTACAGTCATTTCAATTTCATCTTCTGACAATATATGCATTTGGCTTAAACGTTTGTCATTAACCCTGACATAATCTCCCATTTCATTCATATAAAAGACTGGTGGGGGATGAGTGTGTTCATCACTAACAACTACCAGTTCATTTTTATTTGTCAGAAATATTTGAGCGTTGCATCTTTTGGAACAGCGCGAGGAACAGGCCCAACTTGTTTTGCTCTTGCTTCTGCAATTCAGTGCGTACGTGTAATGCTCGTACACTAGGAGTTTGTAGCCCTTCTTCGAAGTTATATAGTGTATCTCTGTAAAACCATAAGCAATCATTTTAAGTATACATGTATTTTTCTAAAGAAGGCTGGCAAATACCAAATTTTATCATTTTGACTAGCCTTTACTATGATCTGAGGATCACCCCCGATATACAGCGGGGAATGTATCTAGTCTTTCGGGCACACTCAACGATGGAAAACTTAGGACAGATTTGTTATTTTAATTATTCCCATGTAGTTTATTTACTTATAATGATTTCACTGAATGATCCTACTAATATTATAAACGCGAAAGTTTGTAAGTATGGATGGATGTTTGTTACTCTTTCACGTAAAAACTACTGAATTTATTTTAATGAAACTTTACAATAATATAGCTTATACATCAGAATAATACATAGGCTACAATTTATAAAGATATTATGTGAAGTGTCTAAATATCAAGTAAGTAGGAAAAAATCTACCATCTGCGAGCTATTCTGGCGTGCGCCATAAAATTATAATTTTAATGTAATAATGTTAGTTCTTTTCTACGCCACGCTAATATAAGCTACTCGAAATACTAATCCTGCGCAGACGAAGTCGCGGGCACCAGCTAGTAAGATTATAAAATGAAACTAGGTAGTTGAACACAGTGTAATATCACTTTTATTTATGAAAATACTATTAGAGTTTAAAGTTCATTTGTATAGTAATCGGAAACTTAACTAAACTTAAACATTACTTTCCCATGTCTTTTAAAATTTACAACAAAAGTATTTATGCTTCACATTATATTTCCTTAGGCAACTTTAGTGATACTAGCAAACTTTAAGAAAATGAAATTACTCCAGGTTCTTCAATGGCTGAGACTGTTCTTCACCAATTCAAGAAACTGTAGTAATTTTCATAGCATAAAACCAGTTTAGCACCTGTTTAAGAGAATGCCGCTGAGTGTTTAATGATTTGAGAACATTGTGATAAGGTGCCAAACTGGATTTCTGCAATGCTATGAAATTACTACCGTTTCTTCAATTGGTCAAGTACGGTATCACCCATTGAAATAAGAAACTGTAGTTATGTCATTTTCTTAAGTTTGCTTGTAACATTTAGCGGCTTTATCTCGTTTTAGGCCAGTAATAACACCGTTTTCATTCATTTACGTGTCTGTGGGGCGAAGGTACCGCTTCCTGCCCGCAGCGGCACGTAGGTAAAATTATCTACACACAGGAGGTAGTAAAAAATGCCGCTATCTATATTCTACAACAAGAACGAAAATAATAGTTACTAACGAACCGTTTGACACGAGCTTTAGGGTTATCAATATCTCCAATCCAAGATCGATGACAAAACTATTTAATTCTACGAACGTCCTTACTTCACTAATAATCCACATTACACCAAGTTATACACTGATTATTGTAGTGTTGTAATTCTATTCGTTGGTAAATATTATTTTAATTTCTGAAACGGAGGTGTGCAATATATTATTACATTCTCACTGTCATCTTCCAATATTTCTACAGACATTTGATCTTCTGACAATATATTCATCTGGCTTAAACGTTTCTTGTTAACCCTAACATGCTCTCCCAGTTCATTAATATAAAAAACTGGTGGAGGATGAGTGTGTTTATTACTAACGACCCCCAGCTCATTTTTATTTGTGAGAAATATTTGAGCGCTGCATTTTTTGGAAGAGCGCGAAGAACAATACCAATTGGTTTTATTCTTGGTTCTGTTATGAATCGCGTACGTGTAATGCTCGTACACTAGTAGTTTGCATCCCTTCTTCAAAGTTATATAGTGTATCTCTGTAAAAAGCATAAGTAACCATTTTAAGTATCTTCTTCTTCTCTGTCGTTCCCTCACTGCTGAGGATCGCGACCGTATAATATGCGCCTCCACACATAGCGGTCATTGGCCAGCCGCACTGCTTCATATAAGGATCTGCCAGCCACCCTCCTCACCGGGTCTGACCACCTCGTCGGAGCTCGTCCTCTGGCACGCCTGCCCTTCACTTGTCCCAGGATGATAAGCTTCTCCAGGTCGTGCTTGGGAGATCGCACAATGTGACCGAAGAAGCTTAGATTTTAAGTGTACGAGTACATGTATCTTAATAAAGATCTCTAAGCGTTTGGTTCAAAGGCTGGCCTTTACTTTGCTCTGAGGATCAGGATACACAGCGGGGATTATCTATAGTCCTTTGGACACACTCCCAACAATGGAAACCTAGGACAGATTTTTTTATTTGAATTATTGCCCTGTAGTTTATTTACTTACATAATAGTTTTATAGAATAATACGATTTTAAAATGAAACCAAGTAGTTAAACACAGTGTAAAATTGCTTTAATTTATGAAAATACTATTAAATTTATAGGTTCATTTGTATAGTATTCGAATACTTAGCTAAACTTTAACATTACTTTCACAAATATTTTAAACTTTAACAGTAAACAAAAGTGCTTATTATTCTACATATTCTATTTCCTTAGGCAAATATACTCTTGGAGGTGGATGGTTGTGCCTAGAATTGAGTTTTGTAACAATGAAAGGGTTGTTCGATTCGTCAGTGTGCACGTTGGCTTTGCAACCTTTTTTGTGATGACTGGAACATGTCCAGTACGTTCCGTTCTTCTTGTTGTTGCGCCAGGAGTATGTGTAGCCACGGAAGAGTAGCATTCCTTTACCATTTTTATATGTGGAAGGTATGATGAGTGCCTCTGGAAACAAGCATAGTGTATTTAATACAAAAGCAAAAATATTTTTTGCAACCCTTTTTTTTATTCCCCTTTTTTCAATTTTGACTCCTGGGCTAGATGCGGGTTAGTAAGTTTTATTACTGAGTTAGATTTCAAGTCGGTAAAGTTTGTAGTTGCTGAGAAAAAATAATGGCAAGTGTGTTTGAGCTGAAAAACCTAACTGTATTCTATTTGGATAGAGAAAGATTGCTCAAAATAGAGGTAACACGGGATTTACCTTTCTAGTATCACATACAATATGATAAATTCAATTTTTTCCCCTTTAAATAAGAATAACACAATAATTTATAATGTTATTAACTGAACGCTGATAAAATAAACGGTGCGGCCATACTGCACAACACAAGTCAAACAGCATCAAACAAATGCCATTTACACACACGCAGACTGTGTCTTAGAAAGACTTACAGATTTGCAGACACTTGTTATAAAGAATAAACAAGTAAAAGAAAATTGTAACTCAAGACTATGAAACACATTTTTACAGTCTGTAAAATACTCCCGGTCCATGAGAAGGTAACGTTACCCGTGGCAATGGAGCATTTCAACGATGATCAATACAAGACTCCTGTAGCCCACTCCCGCTTCACAAGAAGTGCAAATAACGAGTTGTTCTATGTACCTAGTATCTGTAACTACTACAGGGAACAAATTATTTTTATGAGTTTACTTGACCTCAATTTAACTAAGTGATGATGAGGCCTAAGTTGGAGCGCGCTTAATTAAAAGATATTAGCCCATTTACTCTCGGATTTTTGTTTGTTTGTTACTCAATCACGCTTCAACCACTGGACGGATCGAAACTTGGCACATGTTAGGTCCTGAAATGGGACATAGGATAGTTTTTATCCCGAAAAAGTCTAATTCCTACGGGAAACCAAAATGCTATCTATTTTGAAATTCAAGGTGTGTTAATATCGAAACCTACGCGGACGAAGTCGCGGGCAAAGCTAGTAAATAATAACTTAATAAACCTTGATAATATCTGTATCATTTATTCGAAAATAACCATGTTACTAAAAAACACTTATTGAAGAGTAACCACTACCATAAGTACATACAGTCTGCATACATGCCTTCTTAAGAACTATTAACATTAGTGCAATAAAATTTCGAAACAACTAATAAAATGAAAAACTAAAAGTTGTCAAAATACAATACAACAAAATATTAATAAACAACAATACAATTATTAGTTCCCATGCATTAAAAAAAATAGTTTAACAACAAAACTACAGCGTACTTGTACAATGTATCACAGACGTGATAGGTATGGTCATGGGTTGCCATCACACTAGACAAGCTAATTGTTAAGTTTTGTTTCATGTCTGAAGTAGGTTGAGACAACAAAACATATTTAAGTTAACCATACGGAATGATGAATAAAATACAATTAGGTATATACGTATACGGAAAAACAAAATACTGCTTTATTTGTATATTGTCGGTTTTCTGACTAATAGACGTAACTAATATTTTCTAAATCTTATTGGGCATTTCTACCGTTTCGGAGCTATACAATTTCGACAGTGGCCCGCTGAAATTATACTGTTAGAATAAAATAAATAAGTGCACTTCTAAAAATACAACTTTATTTAGGCCGAAAGGTCGAAAATGTTTACCACGAAACCAAAGTGTATCTGTATAATTTCAATTTTTTGTGAATGCGTCAGAACAGCGATGATATGACTCAAATATTCAATTCTTACAAGCAAGCTAAAGATTTTACTAATATTATTTATCAGGTTATTAATAAAATATAACAAAATCGACACTTACACTTCTTACGCGAAAACTTCCTATGCGAAATAATATAAACAATAAATAAGTACGGAGTAGTTAAGTGAATATTAAATAAATGTTAATTAAAGTTTAATCTGTAGTTATTTTGGTATATCGAAGACTGTCTAATAGAATACATCAATACCATTATATATCACTGAATATGGTATATTAAGTTTTGGAGCGGGATGGTTGTGATCAGGGTTCATTTTTGTGACAACGAAAGGTTCTTCCAAATCGTCAAGGCGCATGAAGGCTTTGCATCCATTTTTGCGGTGACTGGAACATGCCCAATATGATCCGTACTTCGTAGGTTTGCTCCAATAAAATGAAAAGCCACGGAAAAGTAACATTTTCTTACCATCCTTAAGTCCGGAAGGTATGATAAGTGGCCCTGTAAATAATCAACCACTTATAGTAACAAAATAAGATTAAATGTAGTTTTACCCTTGCCAACTCAAGACTCACGGAAAATATATTACACAGGTATTTCAATCACACCAAAAATAACTAATTTAATTTGCCTTACTTAATATCAACTTATTTAACGGCTTAATATTTAAATTTAAAGAAATAGTTAAAAAATTACGTAAGAATATAAATAAAATTTACTCAATCACGCTTCAACCACTGGACGGATCGGGTTGAAACTTGGCACATGTATAGGTTAGGTCCTGGAATGGGACATAGGATAGTTTTTATCCCGAAAAACATCTAATTCCTACGGTAAACCAAAATGCTATCTATTTTGAAATTCAAGATGTGTTAATATCGAAACCTACGTGGAAGAAGTCGCGGGCAAAGCTAGTAAATAATAACTTAATAAACCTTGATAATATCTGTATCATTTATTCGAAAATAACCATATTACATAAAAAAACACTTATTGAAGAGTAAACACTACCATAAATACATACAGTCTGCATACATGCCTTCTTAAGAACTATTTATTAACATTAGTGCAATAAAATTTTGAAATAACTAATAAAATGAAAAACTAAAAGTTGTCAAAATACAATACAACAAAATATTAATAAACAACAATACAATTATTAGTTCCCATGCAATAAAAAAAAAAGTTTAACAACAAAACTACAGCGTACTTGTACAATGTATCACAGACGTGATAGGTATGGTCATGGGTTGCCATCACACTAGACAAGCTAATTGTTAAGTTTTGTTTCATGTCTGGAGAAGGTTGAGAAAACAAAACATATTTAAGTTAACCCTACGGAATGATGAATAAAATACAATTAGGTATATACGGATACGGAAAAACAAAATAGTGCTTTATTTGTATATTGTCGGTTTTCTGACCAATAGACGTAACTAATATTTTCTAAATCTTATTGGGCATTTCTACCGTTTCGGAGCTATACAATTTCGACAGTGGCCCGCTGAAATTATACTGTTAGAATAAAATAAATAAGTGCACTTCTAAAAATACAACTTTATTTAGGCCGAAAGGTCGAAAATGTTTACCACGAAACCAAAGTGTATCTGTATAATTTAAATTTTTTTGTGAATGCGTCAGAACAGCGATGATATGATTTAAAAAATATAAAAATAATGAAAAGCTAAAGATTTTACTAATATTATTTATCAGGTTATTAATAAAATATAACAAAGTCGACACTTAGACTTCTTACGCGAAAACTTCCTATGCGAAATAATATAAACAACAAATAAGTACGAAGTAGTTAAGTGAATATTAAATAAAAGTTAATTAAAGTTTAATCTGTAGTTATTTTGGTATATCGAAGACTGTCTAATAGAATACATCTATACCATTATATATCACTGAATATGGTATATTAAGTTTTGGAGCGGGATGGTTGTGATCTGGGTTAATTTTTGTGACAACGAAAGGTTCTTCCGATTCGTCAAGGCGCATGAAGGCTTTGCATCCATTTTTGCGGTGACTGGAACATGCCCAATATGATCCGTACTTCTTAGGTTTGCTCCAATAAAATGAAAAGCCACGGAATAGTAACATTTTCTTACCATCCTTTAGTCCGGAAGGTATGATAAGTGGCCCTGTAAATAATCAACCACTTATAGTAACAAAATAAGATTAAATGTAGTTTAACCCTTATACCCTTGCCAACTCAAGACTCACGGAAAATATATTACACAGGTATTTCAATCACACCAAAAATAACTAATTTAATTTGCCTTACTTAATATCAATTTATTAAACGGCTTAATATTTAAATTTAAAGAAAAGGATAAAAAATTACGTAAGAATATAAATAAAATATTATATAAAGTAACAATAATAATGATTAACAATAATAAAAATAATTGTTTCATTACTACGCATTAGCACGCTATAAAAAATACGACAAATTATATAACACTTTTACATCTCTCATATTCGGTAAGTAGGTCCTTATTACCCCCAAATGGGGCTTGTAGGTGACCAATTAGCGCTTTAGGGTAATAATGTAGCTAGAAAAGCCCTAGGGCGGTAAGTAATTAAAAAAAAAATCTTCACTTTTTCAAAAAGTTCGCGTACATCTAACCATCATACTGGCAATAGACATCATGCATTCAGCCCAATGACAAAAGAGGTCGCTTCGCTATTTAGCCTTGTCTTCGTATGAGTATAATAGTCATCAATTTTAAATATCGAACGGCGAAGCTCAATTTTGTTCTTGAAAAAAAAAGATGAAAAAAGGCGGGAATAGAAATCTTTTACTTTAAATAACTAATAAAATGTATTATTCTTGTTATGCCGGTTTTTTTTTCTACTTACCTCACAATCGAGATGTAAAGCAGAGTAGTTAGCTCGGGTGTAAGCATCAATTGCACCCTCGAACTATAGGCGCCCTCGCTGTGCTCGTGCGCCTAAATATCTCGGGCTGCAATTGATGCCTTAGAGCCCTTGGCTACTAATCTACTATTAACATAGAAGTTAAAAATCAATGGTAAAGACCTTAATAAAAAAAAAAAGGCTGTATCGTGGAGACCATTGATGGAGTACTTAGTACTACGATGGAGACCATTGATAAATAAGAATAACCCAAAAATACGTAATAAATAACTTAATATTAATAATAACGTTACAGTAACGTAAAAGTGAAAAGCGAATAAAATAATAAAGAAGAAAGAATAAGGAATGCTTAACTAAAAAAAATATAAACAAAGAAGTATTTTGGTGGGTGGTTCCCAGTGTCATTCATGTAGGTCTCATATTTTTAAATCGATGTATATTACTGGTTTTAATGTATAATTTGTGATAAGTAGTAATTTATACAATTAGTGCCTGATGTATAAAATAACCTAAATAAAAACGAGTCAATAGGGCCATAATCTTCCATTGAGAGTCGTGAAGGCCACTAAGGGATTGCACCAGGGACGGGCAGTAGCCTTCTGTGTATATTAAGATTATCACTGCGATCAACAATCCTTCTGCCAAGCGTGGTGATTATGAAAAATCTCCAAATGGACAGCCCACCAAAAGTGGCATTCTATCGGGGAGGCTTGTACATTCTGCATATTATTTCTAAATCAACCCGAAAGTAGAGGCATTTAACACAGCCAAAGTTAAATGTATATCAGGAGGTGGATGGTTGTGATTAGGACTTATTTTTGTAACAATAAAGGGATCCTCCTCTTCATCAATGCGCACGAAAGCTTTGCAGCCCTTTTTACGATGACTGGAACAAGTCCAGAAGGAGGTGCTATTTTTATCTTTGCGCCAAGTGTATGTGAAGCCATTGAAATACAAAGTTCTGTTACCGTCCTTATTTTTCAAAGGTAGAATAAGTGGCCCTGTAAATAACGAAAACCACCAACATTAAAATGATATGTCCTTTAATGGGTATATTTATGTACTCGTATATAGTAATTTCCTAACCTGACTTCATACGACATAACACTTTTCCAATAACAATTATCGACCGACCGCTTCGTTGGCCTAGTGTTTGGTCATTGGACTCGGGCGTTAGAGGTCGTAGGTTCAATTACCACTAGGGACACACAACTTTGTACAATTTGTACAAGTTGATCCCAGTATGGATATTTTTGAATATTACAATATTACAGTTTTATTTTCTAATTCTAGTTGTCCAATTCTTACACAGAAGAAGAATAACCTAGTTTAGGATTAGACAAGTGTATGTATTATATGTAATAATAATATTTATTTAAAAATATATATATATAGTACGGTAATTTAGCCTTAATTCAGGATATTTTGATGATAAAACTCATACAAATCATAAAAGACGAAACAATAAAAATTAAACAAAATAATTTACAGTTTAAAATATTTTTTATTAATAAAAATGTCAGTAGATATTATCTGATAGAGCTTTAAAAGATAACTTGTGGGAGTATACGAGCCTGGGACACGTAGCTACGCCGGCGGCGCGTGCGCATCCAGTGCCCCAGTAGCGAACAGGTAGGAAGTCCAATATTGTGCTCAGAATACTTTTATTAGGGCAAACTGGTTGGAGTTTACTCTCTACCACATTTTAAAACTGTACTTATATTAACGTCAAGGTTAAAGATGATGATACCATTTGTTGTTGAGCTGTATGATTGTGGTAAACTCTGATTTCGACTTTAGTCAAAATTGTTACTATTCATCACACATGAGCATCGCCATTAAAGTGCATAGCACATTCCTAGCTACATATGCCCTCTGAAATCTTTAGGCCACGGTCAGTAAAACAACTGGGAGTTAATCCACAAACGCTGCATATTAGTTTTGCTAAAACTAAAATTAAAACAAAATATTTTTTTCTAAAATAACACTCTCGGGAAAGAACAAATAACATTTTATTTCTACTGTTTTAATTAGGACTCTAATGAGAGTTGGTGATAGATTTCACACAATAGGAAACGTTAGATTAGTTCCATAGAGAACAAAATATCTATTCATGCAATATAACTTTTACTGATAAATTATAATTACTATAATTTATGTCTAGTAGTAACAAGATGCTTACCCTTACTATATATTTTGTTTGTAATTAGAAACTTGGTCTAAGAATAAGTAATAGTGTGTGAAATTCCGTTTATTTCAAATGGTTTATGTGTTTATTTTTCAAATAATACTTGTGTGAATATTCCGCAATGAAACAATATAAAAGTTAAACCATTTATTTGTTGAGAAAAATGTAGGGAATAACTAGAAAGATACTGTGTTACTTTTTAGAAAGAAAAGAGATAAAAAATCAGAGGCAGACATTTACAGAGAGGTACAAAAAAAAATCATTGCAAATTTTTATTATTATTATAAGTCTAAATGAGAAAAATATTCCTAGGTACTTACCTGTTTCTGAGTAAATGATTTTCCCCTAATTCGTTGTTGTTTTCTCATAGTACTTACTAAATTTTAGGATGAAATGCACACATTACTTAAAAGAAAAAGAAAGCATAAATTAGGATAATTGAAGTGTGTTTGTTTTGTGAGGATATACATAAATTATGTACTTGTTTAATTTATTATATACCACCAGGTAACGAATACCATAGATGTGAATGGTTTGGTTATACCTTGGAGTAGTTCAATTGACATGGCTCACTTGTACAATTGACTAATTTAATTTCTGACCCATCCAAGTGTTTTATCCCATTTTTGCATAATTTGAATGTATGTGTTGCATAATAAAAATGTTATGATGTCTTGTCTGTATTTTTCCTAAAAAATTGGGCCATACATAGTCTTTCTCCCTTTATTTCAATAAATAAACAAAAAATCAAAATTAAATATCTTAATAACTTAACAGTTTATAATTGTCTTTAAATAAATACAGAAATAAAAACATATATTTTTAAATAAGTAAACATTTTAAAATATATGAAATAATAAAAGTTTTACTATTAATAAATCAAAACCTATCACTATGTTTAACTTGTTATTTAAAATCTCTTAAATTAAATCTGTGCCTCCAGTGAAAAAAAGGTCCAGTGAAGAAGGATCTTAGAAAATGCTACTTTTCAGGAGACCATATCAATTATTTTTAATAACGTTCTATTTTTTCTTTCATGAAAATGGTTCAATGTTTCTTCATATTCATGTAAAATTCTATAAAAAAAACATCAGAACACTATTAAAAATAAAAATCATTCTTTCGTCTCCTGAAAAGTAGCATTTTTCTAAGTTAGATCCTTTTACATTGGAGACACAGAAAATGTATAAAATAATTTTTCAAACACTTACCAGATACTCTGCTTTCCTGATGACATTTAAGAACTTACCTGAAAACATACATAGATTTATTACTATGACCAAATTATTAATAACATGTTGGAATTTATGCCTATGTAATAGATTTTAATTTCTTTTGCAGGGATAATGTATGAAAATTGTCATGGATAAAACAATTACATACTGATAATTTAAAAAATATTTTGCAAGTATAGAACTTATACTGCAGGTAATTTGTATAAATGGCAGTAAACATCATAAAAGGTAGTGACCATCCATCACCATCACATCAAGGCAGCTTATAGGTGGTGCTTCCATATCAGTAATCGACTTGGTTACATTTTCTTTTAAGAGATTGTCTAAGTCTGTTCTTTAAAATGTTTATTGCTGGGGCAGATACAACAGATTGTGGCAAATTGTACAATCTGGATACAACCCTATTGCTTTTAGAAAACATATTTGAGGGTTCAGGTGACCATTGGACCTTTGTAATATTATATTATGTCCTCTGAGTACTTCAATTGTCCAAAAAGGGTTTGAGTTAAATATATTCTTTATATGATGAGTTGTATTGATTGTTGAAGGTCTCAATTAGTACTCCTCTTTCTCCTTTTTGCTCTGTAGATTGTTATTTTATGTACTGAATTAGTCCGAGGCATTGACACAGTCAAAATACTTATAATTTAGGAGATATGGTTGCTTGTAAACCAAGCAGCTGCATAGTCTTTCAGCGAAATCATTTAATAACATAATATGCACATTTCTAATAATTACAATTTCAAATTTAGTTAGCGGAAGATACTAGGTAATTTAATTGGACACTCAATCTCTTTCACAGACCATCATGTATAGATTCTTCCTTTAGTCTTTCTCACACGACATCCATGGGAGACTAGGAGTAGTCATAATTAATCCTGGGTACCACAAGGACAAGAACACTACACAATAATAAATACAGAAATTCAATATAATTTGAACTTTATCACCATTAGATAAGGTGCTAGGGCTGGTCACTTAATTTGGAATGTGACAGTACTCTACTTTGCAGCAGCTTCACATTTTCAGGACATACTTATTTTCCTGAAGTAATATATTTACCCTATGAAACTTCTTAATTGTTGAACTATGTGCATACATAGTATTTATATGAATAGGTACATAATTTGGGCCAGATTCTGAAAATTACACTCACTATATTTGGAGTAAGACATTACAAAATAAGAGAATAAAACTAATATTAAAATGCTGTAAAATTTTAGAATCGGAGCAATGTCAAAATAATACAGTTTCAAACTTTGTCGTTTACCTGTTTTATACTTCTTTAGGATTTCATGATCATTCTCCAAAACAACACAATTTTCTAACATCACAAAAATGCATTTTGCATTGCTTTACCTCACTTTTACATCACTTGCAAATGCATTTATACAACTTATATAGGTTTTGATGTAGTTATTATCACATAAAGGCTTCAAATACATAAAAATGGAATTAACCATAACAAATAACTGCGATGTTGCTAAATAAAATAATGATAATTGCACGTCATAAGCACTTATTTTGACAGAATTTATTCTAACACAAACTGTTAATATACTTTATATATTATATGAAAGTATAACTATAAAACCATATATCAAAGTTAAACGAAAACTACGAAATAATAAACACCAAATTTTTTAGGTTATTCGCTTCGCTGTCATTTTGTATTGTGTTTTCAAATGTTTTACAATAGAAAGGCAAAGGTAGAAAGAACTACGACCATACAGCCTAGATTGCTGTCATCATAATATTTTACTTCCTGTCCGCTAATGGTAAGTTTTGCATACTTCGGTCATTCTCGAAACAAGGTGTTGTTCGTATAATTTCCGTCACGCTTTTTATTTTTCATTAAATTCTTTATACCAGCAAGTAAACCCGAAAAACACATTAATTATTACAAATGTGTACATTTTTCACTGCAATTAACTATTTAGTTTTGAATTTATGGAGTGATATATTTTTAGGCGTGACGGAAATTAGATTCGCGGTGACGAAAGTTGCTCAATTATTTAATTTAATAATATATATAATTAATTCGCGCCAGAGATTGTGGGTTCGATTCCCACTGGGACAGAGAACTTTGTACAAAAACCGACTGAGCTGTTTGTATGATCAAGGTACCGAAGAGGTATTTTATTTTTGTTTTTTCACAGCTAGTAGTTTTTTTTTACATTTACATCTAAATTAAAAAAATTTTTTTTATTGGAGGATACTTTATAAATAAATACATGACACTAGACAATAATACACAGAAGTTTTAAATTATTTACTAAAGTAATAATATATAAGGAAGAACCAATGACTCCAAAACTAGGCGGAAACCTGTATATTTTTGGGGCCAGCCAGCCAGCAAATAACTATTGTAAATTGATTATTTTTATGTATGTCTCATATTATAATAAATAATAAAATAATAGCTTAACTTTTTACTAGCGTCAATTATTTATGATATTTGGTGTTTCATTTAATATTGCTTTAAGTCCTTTGTCACACATTTTAACTTATCAAATAATTGGTTTCCGAGAGAGATATTTTTGCAGATTTGTCATATGTTGTTATATTTTAATGCTAGTAACTATACGAAAATATTTAAGCTAATTATCTCAGACTAAAAAATAAGCTAATTATAGTTTAGATAACGAAATATATGACAGAAAATAAACGTTTCGTACTACAAATGTTACTTTTCATTTAATCATGAGTCATGCTGCATGCATGGGTTCATTAATTAAAATAATGTGTGCAATGATGTTAAGTAAGTTAATTTGCATAAGTATGATATGCATAATATTTTCAATTTTAGAAAAAAAGAATATTTTTCCTTGACAAAGTTCACCACATTGTTTTTGCTTTAACCTTACCTGCTGTAAAATAACCCACTTGATGTGGCGGAAAAAATTTAACCTCCAAAATAAAGTGAATAATTGAGAAAATTTGTATTTTGTACTACGAGTACTATGCTGGTCCGCAGTGCGTGCCATACATTTTCTCCTCGCACATAAGCAGCCTTATGATGACGCTTTTAAAAGATCCGCCCCTTAGAGGCCAAACGGGCTCAAAATACTTTGAAATGCCGATGGATTGTTTTTTTTAACATGTTTTTGTTGCATTCCTTTCCAAGAGCGAATGCGCTCTGAGCCTGGTCTGTGCTACAAAAACGCAGCTCAGTCCGTTTGATGGTAAACATTTTGACATTTACCGATCACAAAATTCGCCTTGATTTTGTGCGCAATTCCCTCGGTATTTTTGTTAAAATAATGCATAATATAGTTGCATTTCGCGTAAACAGTTGACAGAAATTCACATTAATTTCGTGAAAGTGAATCTGACCTCAAAGTGATTATAACCTCAAAGTGCTCAGTGATTTACACTTTGTTTTTGCAGTTTTCTAAGTGTTGCTGTTTCTTCCTTTACATTATTTATTATTTTGTGAATTGTGGAAGTGATTGTGAGTGCAGTGTGATCAAAAATCATGGCCTAGGCATGACCGGCGGAAAGGCGGGAAGGGTAAGTACAAATAACATTTCTTTGTTTTTTCTTTATTTAATTTGAAAGGGTTGTTATTTATGTTATATATTTATAGACACGGCTATATTGTACCACATGCGATTACAGGCTTATTTCTTTTGTTCTGCCAGCTATTGGCAAATTAAACAACAGTATTATGTTGTTTTGATGTCTTAAAGAGCCTGTAATTAGTCTCCAACTGAACAAGCGTGGAATAATGGGTAAAATATTATATCTGAAAACGAAAACAAAACAGACCAAAGTTCATTTGTTGTTATGATTAAAATAATAAATTTATTATCGCCAACATATCAAAAACTAATTAAATTTATACTCAACTACGCCCATTTATAATTAGCTAAAAAGTTAAGAACTTAGGGAATATGTTTGCAGATATTTCAGTCTTTGTCAGATGATAACCAGCATGAATTTTTGTAAAAAGTAATATTTGTACATATATGTATATTTATTTTCAAATAAAGGTAATTTGCAATGGAAATTATTGACTTTTTTTTAATAATTAAACTTTTATCTTAATTTAATATGTGAAGGATATTTTTTCGAAATAAATACTTGTCTAGATCTAGATTATCTTGCAGAATTGTCTATAGTAATTGTGTATGTTAATATCTACTTATATAGTATTAGGAAAAATATACATGTTTGTTGTAAAAATTATTTTCCCAGTAAACTTTGCCTAAGGACAATGTTAATAATAAATTATTACATTCACATCATAACATGCATTATATTATCATGAGGCCCTATTAATGAAAAATATTAATACTTAAGGTAATTTTTCTCTTTCAATTGTAGAAGTGATTATTAATTTTGCAGATTGTGAAGAATACCAATTTATACCAACACAACGTGGGAAATATCTACTCATTATCAATGGATATACTTACTCACAAATGAATTCAACTAATAACTACTACTGTTCTAAAAAGCAGTCGGGAAACTGTCGGGCTCGGGTAAAGATAGGCGAAAGTGGTAAAATAATAAATGCTGATTATAATCATACCCATCCACCACCCAATTATGTGCAGACATCATCTGGACAGTACTATAAAGTGAGTTGATAAAGCTGTGATATAAATTAGTGACCTGGAATAAATTAATTGTCTCTATACTTTAAAGTATAAAAAGTAAGTATAAAGGGCAGCAATTTCTCATGTAGTAACCAAACATTTTTTGGGCATGCCTGAAAACTTTCTAAGACTCATTTAAATTTTTATTCAAATACATTTTTGATTACTTGCTGTTAAATCATTTACAATAAACTGAAACTAATGACAAACATGGTTTTTATTTCCACTAGGTATACGGAAACATTTTTATTTCAAATATTTTAATCATAACAATTACAAAGTTGGTGCATTTAATTCATCACTAGAATCCTGATTATTTCCTTGATTAATTGAGAGGGAATTTATATTACTCATGTAGTACTGAAACAAACACATATTAAAGGGAACTCTACAATTTTAGAGTATAGGTGGCAGAATAGAAATTGCAGGTGGTGGTTACCTTTCACAGAAACCATCATAATTTTTTTTACCAAGTATGGGAAATATGTGTAAGTTTAAAGTCATGTTTTTGGAAGGTGGTAGATACCATAGCTTTTCATGTAACAAATAGAATTTTCTAGATAGAAAGTTTTGCTTATACTTATTTAGGTATATAGGAATCATTAAAAATAAAATATTAAAAATATCAACAATCATTTATTTTTTTCAGAGTTTAATGCTACTGATTATAAGTTAATTAATGCCGGAAGGGGAAAGAAACTTTTACTCATGTGGAAGAATTACACATATTCTCAAAGAAATTATAGTCGTTTATACCATTGTTCAAAAAAAGATGCAGGGTGCAAAGCTCGTGTTAAAATGGGTAAAGATGGGAAGATAGAGAATGCAACCGGTTACCATTCACACGAACCCCCATCATATATGGTTACAATGTGTGGGGAATATATCAAAGTTTAACATATTTGTATCTATATTTAGCCACACAAGAAAATTTAATATGTTACAACTTATAAGTTAATATATTTTTACTAATTTTGAAGCTGTAGCATTTTAATATATTATAAACAAATTATCCATGCAGCTCAACCTAAACATACTAATAAGTCAGTGCTTTCTGTACTGGTCAAAGATAATTACATAGGAAGTAGGAAACTGTGTTTTTAGACATTTTATTTTTGGCAAGTTAGTTATAGCATATTTTTATAATAATATATTATTTTAACAAAACTAAAATAATATTAACATGTTGAAAGACAGTCGTTACGCTGTATAGGGTCCTGTTGCTATGGCCAATCACATGGGCCCCAATGGACTGTCCTTCAGCATGTTAATAGGTTTTATAATATGATATACTGAGCTTACATGATAGAATGTGTGTAAGGAAAGATTTTATATATTTTTTTGTGTATCAATTACGCTTTTTACTATTATCTTGCTTAATCTTTTTGTTTACAAAGTGCATGAAAATTGGAAATCTATATCAAATCTTGTCTTGTATTACTGGATGTTGTTCTAGACTAGATGTTGTTCTATGGATATTTAACATTTCGGTTTTATGCCTTGCGTTAAATCTAGACTAGAGTTGCATGTCAGGAATGTCAGATTATGTGGTTTTCTAAAAATAATTTTGTGTATTCACTCACATTATGCATTGTAAGCAATTTGTAAACTGACATTTGAGAAAAAATATAGAAAAGAATAGTATGTATTACAAATCGTTCGGCGGGACCTGCGTAAACTTTATGCAAGTAACTGGTATGTGCTTGTGCCAAATTTATGTCTGACAAATTTAAAGTTTGGCAATATCAGACAATACTAGGAATAGTGAGACAAGTCTAATTGTAGAGCTAAGTGAGTGTCACATTAGTCACTATAGGAAATGTAACATATTTAAAGCTATAATCTCATTTTTAATAAATATATATATTTTTATTATTAATATAAGAACAGATTAGACACTTTCTTGAAAGAAAATAACAAAGTCGATTACTGATATGGAAGTACCAGCTAGAAGCTGCCTTTCCATTTAAAATAAAATAAAACAATTTCAAATTACTTTGATTTACCAGTGGGCCCCAATTTAGGTAGAACCTGTTAAGCGATGGCTTGAGGACCTACATTTTTATTGTATTATATATAGTATTTGATTACAGGTTTCGATTATACATTCATTCCGACAGCGAGAGGAAGGAAACTGCTCCTGTACAATGAGTATACTTATTCTCGAAGCGGTAACACGCAAAATTATTACTGTGTAAAGAAAAACGCAAAGTGTAGAGCACGCATTAAATTGGACGAAGTTGGACAGAATATAGTGAAAGCTAAACGTGATCATAATCACAGTCCCCCCATATATAGCTTATTGACGGAATCTGCGACATTTGTCAAATATTAAAAGTTTTTTTTATTGTCGATATGATTAATGAACTTCTATTACATTTGGATTCCAATGTCTGTTTTTAATTTACTACATTTCGAATCCAATGTCTGTTTAGGGCTCCATCGAGTTGACTATGATTCCTTCAATGTAATGGTTAAAGAAGAAGTTGGTAGGAATTTACCATCAAATAAGTTTGAATACAAACATTGTGTGATTTATATGGTGGTTAGGATAGTTTAAATTGTACAGTAAAATGACGACTGCCTATCTACATAGAGAATCCGTTTAGGCTAGCTTCAGCTTAAACTTAATTTTTTTATATTGAGGCTTCAGCTGCTAATACGTCATCGAAAAATCCAATATTATAGCTTTACTTACACGTCCTTTTAGCTCGAAGAATTCATTATTTTTCAGATAGGTGATGCCTCAATATTTATCTATTATTGCGCTATGAATTTAAAACATTTCTGAAGTGCTAAAAACGCTTCCTCTTTCTCTAAAATGACAAAGATATGTGTTCTTTATATCTAAAAATTCCCTACAAGCCTATACCAGTCTTGCTCCAAAGTATAAGAAGACCCTGGTAAATCGCAGTTCTAATTTCTTCGGTGCAGAGTTCTGATTTCCTTGGCGCGAATTTTTTTTTTCAGATTTTCGCAAAACAGCCTACTTGCTATGAAAAGAGCATTCATTATGTAAATTTTAGGCAGATGTATGTTTTTTAGACCTTTTTATGGCAAGTAAATCTGTTATGCGCCAAAGAAATTAGCGCGTCCTTGCGATTCACCCACCCATCTCGTCTCTGCCATCGGTAGTCGACTAGGCACACGGAAATCCGTACTCGTTGTTCTTTGCATTAGGTGCATTAAAATAATCGCGCTGTGTATTAAAGTAATTAAAAATAAATAGTCGATTTTCGAAAGCGTGTTTACATTAGGATTTTTACTAGACTTAGTAGTATTTTTTTATTGCTATTTTAATATGAGCTTTTTATAATGAAATGTAAAACAACTTTATTTATTTATACGTTACGTAACGTATGTATACACGTAAATCCTTGAGCGCTGCCAGTGGCTCTCTAATCTACGTTCATCGCAAACTTTCAGGAAAGGTCTGCAGAGGACCGTCTGCGCCGAACTGTTGGCCGTGTGTTAATGATTTTAATTATATAGTTACAGCGTGGTGTGACACGATAAGCATTCTCTGGTACATTTAAATTAAAAATCGGCATATTTTTTCCATTTATCATGATGACAAAATGTTTTTATCATGATAACATGTGAACTAATAAACTTTAACTCTATGTATGTTTTTATTTCAAAAATTTAATTGCCTTCTTTACAAAAATGCATGCATTCTATATATACAGAGATGTATAGCACCAGAGTCGAATGATTAATATAATTTTGCAGAACCCCCACCACTTCCACCATTACCGACGCCCCCCCACAACTACCACCCGGGAGGCCTATATGGATATCAGTTCATTTCAACTGGAAAAGGAAAAAACTTACTGATGCTTGATGGATACACATATTCTCAAAGCAGGATGTCCAGGAACTATTACTGTTCGAAGAAAAATTTGAAATGCAGAGCTCGTATTAAGTTGGGACCGAATGGGGAGATTTTGCAGGCCAATCGTATACA
Organism: Esperia sulphurella; assembly: GCA_947086405.1. Lineage (NCBI taxonomy): Eukaryota > Metazoa > Arthropoda > Insecta > Lepidoptera > Oecophoridae > Esperia > Esperia sulphurella. Next base: position 3,853,858 of record OX352261.1, read on the forward strand.
TATACATGAACCACCGAAATATGCTGTATTGCACGTGAAAATGCATGATTAAAATATACTCGTAAATTGCATTTATTACCTCATTTTAAGATTATCATGTATATAATGTCCCCACATATATATATTGCATTTGTCTTAAATGTATAAGCGTATGATTCTTTTTTTCGTCAATAGTGACAGTTTAATGTAAATAAAAGTTAGGTATACCTACTTATACAATTTTTACATTTTATTTTTAAATCAATTTAGAGTAAGTCGGGAATAATATAACAAACTTATTATCTTAACCTTAATTACTTTACCTACATATTAGTATTATGTATAATACCTTCTACCAATTTAAATAAATTATATTTGTTTTTATTACTTTTCATCGTTTTAAATTTAAAAAGACATATCGCAGACGTTTTTATTTTTTATATATTTGGCGTTGTTGGTTGCATTTTGTACGCTTTTTTTGAACCAATTGTGACTTAAATGTAAGTTTTCAAAATTTGCATTTTAAACCTACCTTAATGTAGCTAATTTTAAGATTATTATGTATATTAGCAAGTAATCGGCATATGAAGTGATTTTACAGTGTTTTAGTGATCACTTATTCTCCAAAGTCTTAAAATTCAAATTATAAATATACGTTGGTACGATAGTATGAAGATGTCAAAATAAAACTAATATTAAACTCTTTGGTTTCCGACGCGAAAACTACTGGTGAATATTTATAGACATAAATTAGGTTTATATATTATTTTATTATAGGTTAGCAGAAGTTTCTTTGTTTAAGAAATCTATGAATCGGTAGAATAGTTACTATTTTTCACTGTTTTATTACTAGTACAATTAATAAATATCGATGGGTCGGTTTAATATGGAAATAACTCGAAAAACACTTCTGAGATAATTTAAACTTTTAAGTTTTTGACTCATAAGAATGAGTGTAGTTTTCTTATGGTTTTAGTATATATTGTATGGTAATTTATATTTAAGATCATCTTATGGAACTGGCAAAGGCCGACTAAGGCGAAGCGATAGAATTACTTACTCAAAACAATATATTTTGAGTAGTTCCCTTATGAACTGACCCATCTATATGTAGGCTAGGGTATAACTAAAAGTGTTTTGATACCACCTGAGCAATGATTATTATAACATCTTTCCGTTCTTTGCTACACATTAAAACCACCATATCGCTTATGCATTAAGTAAACCATATTTTAAAAGCTACCATACATGCAGAATACAGAATGAACATGGACTAAAGTTTTCTTATTATCATCTTCAAGACGAGCGTAAAAATTGGTAATATCCCTGGTGTCACACATGTCACCGGGCAGAGATTGAAACAAAAATTTCTTGGTTATGGCATGCATGTTAGAACGTAGATAAGCATTAATCTTGAATATTTCATTAAATTTCATTCCGTTTTTTATAATAAGCATTAGTATTGTACTACTTAACCTCATCAATAAACTGTTTCACAATTAATGTGTATGTTTTATTTTTGTCATGTGGCTTTTTTTGTAAGCTCTATCGATCCGACGCTGTATCGAAATGAAACTCTATCTTCAGAAAATTCTATTAGTATCCATCTAGTTATTTTTGCGTAATGTGTTCAAAGTGACACATTATGCAACAATAGCTGAACGGATACCTTTATGAAGTTATTCATATTCTGATTCTATATTTATGTGCAATAGATTTGATCCTTTTATTGTCTATTTTGTCTGAAGGTGTTCGTAAAACAAGTTACTTATGGAATTTCTTCGAAGAAGTAGATCGAGATACAGCGCATTGCAAACTGTGCGACAAAACAATGAGTAAAAATATGGCCAGACATTTGCGATTGAAACATCCAAAGGTTTTTAAGCAAACGCAGGATTTACGGAGATGCCGCCCTCGGAAAGGTAAATAAAATGATTAAATCTATTATCAAAATTATTTTCTCATCATCAGGTTATTTTTGTCTCCAGTGCAGGAGCACAACCCTCTCTCATCTGCCGTAGGCAGATGGAGGATTTGGCCTACACTCCCCGCGCTGGCCAGACGGGTTGGGGAGGCCTCATTGATGTTTTATAATGTATTCCCTTAGTCGCTTAGTCGCTGTACGACATCCACGGGGAGAGTTGGAGTGGTCCTATTCTACTCTACCGGAAACCACACTGCAGAAAATTATTTTAACTTTATGTTATTGTTAATGTTATTTGGTTTTTTTAATCTACAGGTGTCTCAAGTCTACCTATAAATTGGATAAAGAAGTACTGCAACAAAGTAGGCGAAAATAAATATAAGTGCGATATCTGTGGCGCAGTACTAAGGATGCCCAAAGGAATCTATAATAACATGAAACGTCACATCAAAACAAGACACCCTTTCGTTTATTACGAAGAAGTGAAACAGGTTGATACTGGAAGAAAAAAGAACTTCAAAGATCAGTATAAATCTGATGAGGATTCAGAAGATTACTTGGACCAATATATAGCCGATGCCAAGGAATCGCTAAAAGCACGAAGGTCAACCCTCGAAGAGCAAAATGAAATTGAAGGTGAAGGAATTGAAGTCAGTCATGAAGAAGTTATCGAATCGGAATGTGAAATAGATAACACAAAAAAATATAAAAGTAAAATAGGATTATTATCTGAGTCTGATCCCGAATATGAAGAGAAAATAAAATATCTATGCTTTGATATTGTAATGGGGAAAAGTAAGTATGCTATCTAAGGTAAAGTTTATATCATAACACCCACCTATCTAACATTATTTTTCTATTGTATTCTTCTTCTTGACTAAATTTCGTGATTAGATGATGAAGACACGTAGAAGAGAAGAAACATAGAAAGAATTTTCGTGGAATATTTTAATTTCTACAGAGTACTGTGTAAAAAGCCACTGTTGCTCTGTCCATTCGCGTTATGTTTACTTAATCTTTGTTTTATTTTTAGGAAGGCCAAAGAACTGCATGTATAATTTTTTTGACGTTATAGAAGAAAATCATATCTACGCTTGTTTGGCTTGCAACAAGAAAGTGGCAATTTTCCCACAGAGCATTTCAAACTTAAAACGTCACATCAGATTGAAACATAAGAAACAATATCAGATCATGCTCAAGTACATGGAAACTGACAGTAAGTAAAGTAAATGTAGTCTTTTTAGTTAAACGGGACCAGTTGGTCTATAACCAACCTGTTAAATCAGGATTTACAATGCATTATTAATTAATAATAATAAATTAATTGTATTTACATGCAATTATCACATAGATAATGATTGATGACTAAATAAAACACGGAAAGGGTTCTAGGACCCCACTGTTTAGTCTTTTCATGTTATCCTATAGTATAACATAAACAATAACAGTTAGAAACATAACAATCCATTATTGCTATTAGTATAATACGTTGTCGTGACTTGAGCTTACATTACAATAGTTTACCACTGACGCTTTTTACCAAAGGACAACTTAGAGACATGGTCCTTCGAGCCGCATTGTACCGCAACCTAACTTAAGTTATATGTATAATTAACCTTGTGGGTACGGTATCTTGAAGCACATAAACACTGATAATGGGAAATCCTAATTTTAACCCTCTTGTTCTTGCAGAAAAGATACCGACAAGTTTCGATAAGTTTTATTTTGATACGGACACTAAGGGGCAGTACAAATGCAAGGGGTGCGGCGTTATCCTAACATGTCACGACGACGATCAACAAATTCTATTCAACCATTTCAAGGAAAATCATTTGAGATTCGGTGTGTCTCGTGACGATGAACGGTCAGACGATGAAGATGAATATAGTCTCGTCCTAGTTAAGAAAAAAGATATCGAGTCGGATTGTGAACAAAGTTAATAATGTTTTGAGGTGTTTGATCATTTATTCTTATGTTTGTAGCAAGTAACAACAATTTAATGTTTGGATTTGAAACGCCGTTGTTTATTCAAGTCCTACAGTATATAATATTTACTACGATTGTATTAAATACTTCCTTTTAAATAAAAATGCTATAATATATGAAAAACAATTTTACTTAATTGTATATAATAAGAAAATTAAAATTATATCGATGTATTACACTATAAAGAGAATATTAAAAACAAATTTGATTTTATTGACTAAGGCGATTCCTTTTTGCAACTATTGTTGCAAATTATTTTATTATTGTTGTTAATATTATTGCTAGTGCTTGGTTTTAGACTAACACGTTCTTCATACATAATTTTTAGTTTTCCCATCTGTCTCCCGGATAACTCGAAAACTACAGGACCGATCGAGTTGAAACTTGGAATATACATGTAATTAAAATGTTGAACCAGCAATAAAGATAAGATTATGATTATGTCAGAAAATATATTATTTTCCGAGATAATCTAGTAAAACTAAAAAAAAATTGCGGAACCCCTTACGGAATACACTTTTCCTATATTTTTTTTAATTTTGCTGAATTCGAAATGATCTGCTAATAACTACAAGTATTTTAAATAAAATTACGGATTAACACTTTTCTTAATTTTTTACATAGATTTTGGAATTTAGCTAATACTTTTCAATAATTATATACTCTGGTTTTATTGTACAGGATTCGGCTACAAGTTTATAACAACTGAACGCGGACAGCTCTTAATGATGAACGGTTATACCTTCCGTGTTAACAATCATGCCATAAATACATATTATTGCTCCAGAAAGGCTTGCAAAAGCAAAGTTAAGTTAGACATAAATGGGAAAATTGAAACGGCCGTAGAGCAGCATAATCATTTACCACCTGACTTTGTTGTTACAAAGTTGGGAGTATATTTAAAACGTTAAATGTTATAGTGTAGTGTTTAATAACTGTATTATATTAAATTATATGAGATATATTAATAATTATTTAAAAAATAACATTTAAAGTTTTGTGCATTATTCGTGACATTAGACGCGATGTACGTACAATGCCATCTATCGATGTTACTAGAAACCTACGCGACGAGTGCTCTGTTCAAATACATGTTGTTAGTTCAAGTACTGTTCTCATGTACTTTTTACTTTTTTTATTTTAAGCTTTAAGTTATCCCTATATTACGATTACGATTAAATATACATAATTTCTAATTGTTATTTATAATTGAGAATTTTAATGAACTATAAAAGCCTCGTTTATTATACATTAAACTTGTTTCGTTGTCTAATGGGAACTTACTGCACATCTGTTTTTAAGTAAACCTGTAAAAAAATCTTAGTTTCTAAAACTTTTTTTTTATATATATTTGCATTTTCAAAGACGATCTTATTAAGCATATTTTGAAATTGTTTACAGTTTTATTTAAAAGTACAGTGCAATGCAATTACTCCTTATTGCACAATAATAATACACAATTTTAAAATTTATTTATAATTAGTTGTGCAATAGGGGAGGACTATGAAACAAGTTTTGATGATCACCCGATGACCACCACTAGAGGGACTTTGCAACTTGTTCATTTCCATTGTCCACGAGTGGTATAGGAATAATTTGGTGTCATTTGGCTACCACTGGAAGACATTGCAACTTTTTTCCTATTGTCCACCAGTGAAACAACGTGTAAACAAGTGAAGGAACAACGGGTATACACGTGAAGGGTGTTGTTACACTAAATTGTTCGTAAAACAAAGATAAGATTTAATATAAGCACATTGAAACTAATGATTAAGTAGTGTTGGAATCTTTATTTAAAATAATACCTGATTAATTTAACAAAATCAAAGTTACCAGCCCTTTGAGTTTGTTAAATTAATTAGGTACGAGTATATGCCAACAAAAATTTTGGTCAGTTTTGTTTTTATCAAAATCGAGTCATCATATACTAATTATTATGCTCCCTGAATAAAAAAAAAATTGTGTTTTAAGATTTGATGACTCTATTTTGATAAAAACAAACTTGACCAACATTTTAGTTGGCGTTGGAGGTATATCTAAATAAAAAAGTATGAATATTGTAATTTAAGTAATGCTATTTTTTCAAATAAATATAATTTAATTTTTTTTCTTGAATTGCTATTTTTGTAATGATATTCTTTAGGAATCATATGAGATTGAATCAGCATCCAAAACGTTGTATCTATCAAAGGACTATAAGACTTAGACTATCTATTGATATTTTTTACTATTTTATTTTGTGTTGTTTGACAATGCAGTGGCAAAGTGTTACCACAGCTTAATTTTATAATGTAGAAACTGGTCAGTCTTTTCCATGTATTTTCAAAAGACGCTTTAATGCCAGCCATGTATAAGATAACCATAAAACAAAATGTAAACAAAACAATGACGCCGACTTAGCCTAGAGTTCTCAGTATCCCAAAAGGTTTTAATTAAATGAGTATGAGTATTGCTTAATAGTTACTTAACTACTTAGGAAACAGGTACCGTCGTAAAAACTTTTCTAATCAATTGCTGATCTAAATGTAATTACTAATTAAAAAATTGTATGCTGTGGTTGTGTAGATTAAGTCTGTTTTCACAGAATTTCTTATTGTTAAATTTAATTTCAGGTAACAATGGTAAGATATCCTGGGTACCATCGTCCCGCGGCAAAAAGAAATTGCTAATGTTTAATGGCTTCACGTTTTCTCAATCGAATAAAACGGACAATTATTATTGCTCTAAGAAAGATCGCGGGTGCAGATCTAAAGTAAAATTGGATAAGAATGGACGAGTCAAACAGTCAAAAAGTGAACATAATCACCCTCCACCCAAATATGCGGTCACGAATAATGGTCACTACATAAAAGTTTAAAGAAATATAGTAAGTAAAAATCCCTGTGCTGAATTCTTATTTGTGAGGAAGACCTGGGTGGCACAGTAAGAGAGCCGGTACTCTCTGTGTGTATGAACAGCTTGTTTTAATCTAAAATATATGTTCGATTAAGGCGTTTTGAGTCCAAAGTGCAAACGACTAAACAAGCGTTCACTTAAATTGTCACTTATAAATAAATTAGGTGTAAACTTTAGTTTATATATGATTTGTTGAAATAAGGGACAAATATAATAAAAAGGAAGTATAGAAATCTTAACAGACATATTCTAGCCTAAAGACATTGATTTTCCACAGATACTCAATAGCTGTCATCACCCATGATCGATTACAATTTTGTCAAAATATTACACTGTGTAACAAATATAAATTTAAAAATATTCATGTAATTGTCTATGTTATTTTCAAAGTACTCTGTATTTCCATGGTTCCTAAAATAGCGTACCAACTCTAGTTTAAAGAAGTTTAAGTTCTAAGTTTATTAAGAGTAATTAATTACGCTGTAAACTGCCGATTGCTTACTCTTGTAATTACAGGTACAAAAGGTAAAGGGTCCGAACGAAGATTCGGTTTCTGCCAAAAAATATATCATCGGCCGTAGTTTCGATTTCGGTCAAAAATCAGCCGAAATTTAGTGTTCGGGTGTGTCGTGTAGAGTTTACTTATAAGGGTAACATATTGTATATGTTTAAGTATGTTAAAGTTAACATAAATAAATACCTACATATTTTATCTTACATACTTTAATTGTTTTTTTTATTTCACTTAACACGAATCAACTAATAACATGTAAAACATACAATACATTTGAGCATACAATAGTTTTATGATGTGTAAATAAGTTTTGATTTCGGCTGGAAATCCTGTTTCGGTCGGACACTAACAAGGTATTACAACGTCATTCTTAGGGTGGTAATGCATTTGTGGCATTTGGACTGTTGCATGACGGCTGCACGCCAATTGACAACTTGGCCATTAACCAGATATTATTACTTGGCCATTAACCAGATTGAGCATTAACCTGATTTAACCAGATGGGCTTCTCTACCTATTCGCATTCCATAAAAAGACGTAGAAGATTATTTTTAATGTGCATTGTTTTAATTCTACGTGTAATTTTTTTCATCTAGGTGGTTATGAGTTTATAACTTCACAAAGGGGAAAGCAACTCCTGTTAATTGGTGGCTATACGTTCTATAAGGATGGGATTCGTGTGGGAAACTACAGGTGCTCGACAAAGCAAGCCGGATGTAAAGCTAAACTGAAATTAAGCAGCACTGGCGCAATTGCACGCCTATCCAATAAACACACTCATCCGCCGAGAAATATTTTAAAATCCGCCAGTGGAAAGTACGTTTGTATTTAGGAATTGTTATTGTTAATGATTGATTTAGATATCGGAATTCTTGAAGAAACTTCACATAGGGATTGAATGATATAGTTTATTGAGTGTTGAAAATATCGATGAAACTTGTTAATTAAATCGTTATTTGCATGACTTAAGACGAGAATTTAATGCCCGTGGTGACCAGTTCCCGGGTGCAGTTTGAATAGAATAGATCCATCCCCAATCTTCCCATGGGTGTCGTCAAAGCGACTATGAGATTGCATTAGGGACGGCCAGCAGAGAACTGTGTATATTAAGATCATTATGCGATTTATCATTACTGCCAAGCGTGGTGATTATGGCATATCCCCCAATGGACAGCTCACCAAATGTGGCATTCAATAAAAAACATTATCGTTTAGGAACCGAGAAAGCTCATAAGTTGGTTTAATATGTTCAAGAATTTGAACCAATCCAAAAGAACTTCAACATACAATATGAACTGGGTTTGTGATCCCAATGCCGAAGAATTATTTAACGTTGAGTTACGTTAACGTTTATCATAACTTGAAGGAAACGTGAACAGGAATGCAGTTTTCACTTCTAATTAATTACAACATATACTCGTATTAGAATGGGTGAGTCTTGTATATATCTTGTAAATAGAAGTGAAAACTGCATTCTTCTTTTGGGTAGTTTTCGAGTTATAATTATAAGCGAACATACAATACATGTGTTATTAATTTATATTATTTATAGTCAAGTCGTAAATATATTAATTCGCACAATACTACTATTTTATTTGCAAACTATCCCTTCAAGTGAGCCATTGTTTTAAAAGTGTATTGTATTTATTTTACTCTCAATTTTTTTTAGTTGGTTACGAAGTAATAACTTCAAGGAAAGGAAATCAACTTCTATTAGTTGCTGGTTTCACGTTCTCTCATACTGAAAATCGTAACTACAGGTGCTCTACAAGAAGTATGGGATGTAAAGCTAGACTGAAATTAGGTAGCAGTGCAGAAATTGTACGCATATGCAATGATCACACTCACCCGCCAAGAAACATTGTAAAAACCGCCAGTGGGGAGTATGTTTGTATTTGAGATTGTTAATGATTGACGATTGATACAATAAACGGTACTAAGTCTTTAAAGGTAATAGTTTTTTTATAATACTTCTTACTACTGTAGAATACATTACATATGTGTCAATTAACCATAAAGAAAAATTCACACGCGGGCAAGAATTGAACCTGCGGCCTGCTCCATAAGCATTTCGGCTAATATCCGTTGATATAATTTAATCAGATTAAATTATATCATCATCAGCCCAAATACATCCACTGCCCAACATAGGCCTCCCCACCAGACTTCCACTTTTGGTTGGATGTCCATTGAGGGATTGGCCATAATGACCTCGCTTGGTACATAGCTACTTCAAGTCTTTATTTATCTCCGATTGGTAGATATTTCAAACTCGTAAGTATTTTATTATACTAGCTTTTTTCTAAACCGTCCTTCAAATTATTGTAACTTGAACGTTTTACCATAAAACCATTCTTGAGAAATTCTCTAAGTAAGAGCGAAGCGCTGTCTAGTGGTTCTCGACTTATAAGAAGTTACATTTGTAAAAAAATCGACTCTGATTATGATAATATTGTGAATTATTTCTTCGCAGATGGGAGTTACCAGGTAATAAGATCTCGAAAAGGGAAACAACTCTTGTTGCTTGGTGGGTACACGTTCTGTAAGACTTCCGGTAACCGTAGCAGTTGGGCTTGCTCCAACCGTATTCCGTACTGTAAAGCCAGACTAAACTTGAGTGATCAGGGTACAATCTTCCGTTTGTACAACGAACACAGCCATCCACCGAGAAAGTTCATAAAAACACGATGTGGACAGTATATTCCTGTATGAAAGTTTTATTAAACACTCGACAAAACCACTTGTTGAAGTTTTTAATATTGCTTTTTTACTCTCGTGCTATAATTTTCTTATTATAGAAATTGCGAGACGGCTTGTCCCGCTACTTCTAGCGAGAGGGTGAGCGTGGGACGCGGGCAGCTAATCGGAACCTCAGTATCTTAGTGTGCGTTTGCACACATTGATGTTTAGTGCATAACGATAAAACTATTACAGAAAAAATATAACGCTTATATTGCAATGTAAGCGATTTAGAAAAAGAGTGGGGCGTGCCGTCCTGAACTGCACTATCTATGCGACACTTATAGGAGGTTGTTGCCTAATGGATTATTACACGGGTTGAATGAAATTTCAATTGACCATTGAAATTTAAAATGTTACACATATTTCAAACTTCATCTCAAACAGTACAGTAGTTTTAGAGTTATCCGGCGAACAAACAGACGGAAAAAGCTTCGCTGTAAGGGATACCCTTAGACGGTTTAGACGGAACCCTAAATATAATTTGTCTAACTGTGTGAATGTATAGAGATTATACCTAACTCGTAGAGTTTTGGGAAGGCATGAGATATGAGACTAACTTGAAATGTATAATATTCTCATTACTAAGTCAATTTTCATGTATAAATTTTAGTTAAAATATTACAACCCTAATGCCTACTAATATTTATTTTACTAAATGTTATAATTTAATTAATTTTATGACGTCACAGTTATCGTTAAAGTTGTTGGTGTGTTGTTTTTATTTTCTTCAAATTAACTAGCTAAAATTAAATGTTTCCCAAATGGCTTATTTGATCAGCGTAATAATTTTCGTCTTACATAACCTACATTCACTTGCTCTATGTTTTAGGAAATTACGTTTTCCGCAGCATACTCAATAGGTACTGCAGAACCAAAAAAATTACATGATTAATTATGAGTATGAGTACTTTGTATCAAAATACCATACGTTTAGCAATTTTCTTGTTCCTACTCTACAAAATAAAATAAAAACAAATCTAAAGTAAATCGCGCGTTTCATTAAATTTTTGTTCCTTTCGAAGATTTGTTGAAAGTTTTTACTATTTATTGATACTAAGTGTATTTTAAATTCTTTTTCAGCGGAGTTTGTAACAGGTATAAGAGGAAATCGACTTATTAAATTAAACGGCTACTATTACTGCGTGATCGCTACCAATAGCAAAACTTCCAAAACACGATGGAAGTGCTCCACCCATCAGCCGCACGGATGTCATGCCACCCTCTGGACCATCAAGGACTACCTCCTTAAAGTCAAGGATGTGCATAATCATGCGAGGCCGAAGTTGAAACGGGACAATTCTAAATACAAAAAGATGAAATGAATGTAAATGTTTAGCGATTAAAAACTAAATAACGCCTTTAAGATTTTTTTATTGTTAGTTTAGAAATCATACTGTTTTCAATGTTTATTTATTTATCACCAACTCTATTGTGCAAATAAATATACGTGGGGCAATAAATACAGAAACATACATAAGGCACAAAACCTGGTATGTTGCAAAAGGGATCCATAGGGATGATATCGTATGATGATAGTATTAAGAATATGTGACTAAAAATGAATAAGATAAATAATTAGGATTATGGGCCTCCCTTCTGCAATTGACATTGTTAAGATATTATCCACCTGGTGATATGTACTTGATAAATAAATAAATATATAATTAGAATTTAGTCACAAAGTTAGATTTACTGTGCTGAAAGACTAACTAAATACTAAAACATCGTTTTCCTATGTATAAAAATTGATATACATGAGAATTTAATGCGACGACTATTAAGCATTATCTTATGCTAAAATACTCGCATGTGAATAAATAACCAATAAAAATGTATTTACAAAATTTAAATTAAATCGCGCGTTTAATTTCATTATTGTTCCTTTCGAAGATTTGTTGTAAGTTTTTACCCGGTTACTATTTATAGTTATTAAGTGTATTTAAAATTATTTTTCAGCGGAATTTGTGACAGGTATTAGAGGAAATCGACTTATAAAGTTAAACGGGTACTATTACTGCGTGATCGCTACCAATAGCAGAACTTCCAAGACACGATGGAAGTGCTCCACCCATCAGCCGCACGGATGCCATGCCACCATCTGGACCATCAAGGACTACCTCCTAAAAGTCAATGATGTGCATAATCATGCGAAGCCGAAGTTGAAGAGGGAGAAATTGAAATCCAAATATAAGAAATAAATGTAAATATTTAACAATTAAAAACTAAATAACACATTTAAGAACATTTTATTGTTGTCTAGAAATCACACTGTTTATTTATTCATTTAATACCAACTCTATTCTGTACATAAATATACTCGTAAACAAAGTATTAGTGTAACAAATACAGAAAGAGATATAAACAGAAGGCAACCATTGGACGGATGCAATCAAAATTAATTCACAAAGTCAAGTAATAATACGTACAAATTTCGCATTATTCTTCGTTTTGAATTTAAAAAAAATTTTATGAAATAAAAATAAACTACTAGTGCGATAAATTTATTAAAAAAATAGACAGTTCGTTTTCTAAGAACTAGTTGCATTAGGCCACCTAGTAGCTATGTCAGTTTAAACATTCGGATATCTTTACTAATTACGGAATAATCAGTTGGTTACACTTTTCTATTACACCGTGTATATTATAGCTACATCTGTGATGCCAAAATACTCACATAATGTGAGTAAATGACCAACGAAAATGAATTTACAAACTAAATCTAAAGTAAATCGGCGTTTCATTTAATATATGTTCCCTTCGAAGATTTGTTGAAAGTTTTCACCAGGAAACAGGTTTATTGATATTAAGTGTATGTAATTCTTTTTCAGCGAAATTTGTAACAGGTAAACGAGGAAATATACTTATAAAATTAAACGGGTACTATTACTGCGTGATCGCTACCAGTAGCAAAAGTTCCAAGACACGGTGGAAGTGCTCCACCCATCAGCCGCACGGATGTCATGCCACCATCTGGACTATCAAGGACTACCTCCTAAAAGTCAATGATGTGCATAATCATGCAAAGCCGAAGTGGAAGCGGCAGAATTTGGAATAAGTAGAACAAGAAGAAACAAATGTAAACATTTAGCAATTAAAAACTAAATAAAATACGTAACATTTAGTTTTTTATTTTATTTATTAACTGTTTAGAAGTCACGCTGTTTACAAAGTTTATTTATGTAATGCTATTTAACTGTATTGTGCAAATAAAATATACATGGGTCAAGTAATACAGAAACAGATATAAACAGAAGGCGAATATTAGACGTCTGCAATCAGAATTCAGTCACAAAGTCATAATTGCAGTGCTGAAAGACGAAAAGCATTATTATTCTAAACTAAATACTAAAACGTCGGCTTCATAAGTATAATTTTTTTATACTATGACATCTTAATGCGATGAGTATGAAGCTTTATGCCAAAATACTCACATGTGAAGAAAAATCCCACGAAAATATATTTACAAAAAAATAAGAAATTTCATGTTAGAAAAAATATGCTACTTCTCCATCGATGAATGATAAAGACAAGTAAGACATCTCGATCTTTTCCATAAGTAAATATGCAGACTGACAATATTAATTTTAGTGGTGGCGAAGCTAGTGGTGGCAAATGGGAATTGCATGTGGCAGTGGTTGTTGCCCAAAAATTAAATATCAATTTAAATAATATTTTTCTGTTTAGAAATACCTTACGAAGTAGTCACATCACGGAAAGGGAAGAATTTGATTTTAGTCGGAGGTTACACATACTCTAAAAGGAGCCCTTTCAGTTGGTCGTGTTCGTCATGTGAAGGGTGCATTGCCAAACTCAAGCTCAATTCTGATGGCAATATTGTATTATTGAAGAACGTTCATACACATCCTCCCAGAAGATTCTTCAAAGCGGCAGATGGGACTTTAATCAACGTATAACTTGTTTTATTGTTTTCAATTTTTACTTTGATATGAAATAAACGGTCACACCGCATACCCGCACTATACGATTTAATTAATTACTCTGGGAAAAAATTGTTTTATTAACACCTAAATGAATAAATGCGCTTTGGGAGAGGCCTATATTCAGCAGTGGGCTCTTGCAGGTTGATGATAATGATTAAAACCTTAACAAAGATTACGTTTCCAAAATTCTAAAACTTGTTTAGTTTAGATTTCACACTAATTATTTCAGTGCCATTTTTAAATTGAAAGTCAAAAACAAATGACTACACGCATCACCACACCTCTATAGTTCTGAGATACATTTGATTAATTTGTATGGACATGTCTGCAAAAGGTTCAGGTAGAAGATTATCCTACAAGTTTAGTAAAATGTTCCAGTAGCGTAATAAAAATAATCACAGTTTCACTGCAACTTAAGGATTGTGACTGCAACGTCTGAGCGCAGCATTTACCTTTTTAAATCGTTTATATATGTAAGTTATATTGGAAACTTTAATAAACGACGTGCAATTTCAATAGTAAGGTACCAAGTAAATAAATTAAAATATAACTTCAAAAAACACATCTAAATAGATATATATTTTCTCAGTGATTGAGAACTCTTTTCTCTGTATTAAATTCACAAGAATAATAATAATAATATGTCAGACATTCACACCAATTATCCAGTCCCAAATTTGGCGGAGCCTGTGTTATGGTTACTAGATAACGGATAAACCTACTAACTACATAGTCGTAACTACATGCAAAAGTATAGTTTTATTTGATCACCTCATTGGTCTAGTGGCTTGGTCATTGGACTCGAGAGCCAGAGGTCGTGGGTGCGATTCCCACTGAGGACAGACAGCTTTATACAATTTGTACAAGTTCCCGCCTGGGTCTGGATGTTATATTTGTTAATGGTTCAATCCTTGTTTAATCCCTATAGAGAAAATCCTAGTTTGGGATTAGACAAGTGTATGTCTATGTATAATGTAGGTATGTATGTATGTAAACGCTTTATTGTACCAAAAATAGCAACAACAACAATAATAAAATAGGAATTAAACTGTGTACAAAGGCGGACTTATCCCACTTAGGGATCTCTTCCAGTCAACCTTATATACATAACCTTATGTATATACTTATATATGTAATATTTATTTATTAAAAAAATTTAGTATAGTGAAAACCAAGTTGAGCTAAAGCAAGATTACGTCATCGTTAAAAATCATGGCGTTATCTAACTTTAGTATTTTTTAAAAATAAGGTAGAACAATTTTTTACAATTTATAGAATTCAACTAATAAAATGTTTCAATTTTAAATACAGGAGTAAAACACATACCTTATGAAGTAGGATTATCAAAGAGAGGGAAAAAGATGATTTTCATTGAAGGACACGCGTACTCGCAAAGGAGTGCAAACTGCTGGCTCTGCACTAACACGCCGTCGTGTACAGCTAAACTACGGCTGAACAAAGAAGGGAGAATCATTGACATGTTCACTAAACATTACCACGCTCCCAAACATTATGTTAAAAACAAAGATGGAAGATACATTGCTAAACGTCAGAAGTAGGTAGTCATTTAAATTGGGAAAATATTCGAGCGATTCAACCGCCGTCATAACCGTAACGCACAAAAGTTAATAGAAAAGAATATATTTAATTAAATATTCCACCAATGCAGAATCTGTGCTAGGACCAGAAACTTATAGTATAATAAAAAAACCAGCCAAGTGCGAATCGGACTCGCGCACCGATCAATCGCGCATACAAATTTCTATGAAAGCACCGAACATTGCTCTAACGACAAGATAAACTAGATTGAGGGACACACTTAACTTTGTCGTTGTAGAACTGTTGTCTCCATACATCGACATAGGTTGCGCTCAGTTTGCTAACTGCAAATAAGTTTATAATCTCACAAAAAATTTTTTTTGTGATGTAACTACAAATTGACGGATTTCGGAATTTTTTCTTTACTTGTGCAAATTTCACGATTCTAGGTCAACGGGAAGTAGTACCCTTTATATTTTGATTCCCTTGCGAGTGTCAAAATATGCGGCATAAACGGCCGTATCTTTTGATTGCGTTGACTTAGAAGTATGATTTTTTTTCACAGCTTTCTTTTCGCAGACCTGAATATTTGATATTAATTTCAACTTGTCACCTCCACGCGTTTCTGAGAAAAGGGTTTTGACAGACAGACGGACAACGAAGTGATCCTATAAGGATGACTTTTTTTTCTTTTGAAGTTAGGAACGAAGTATAAACGATGAACTGATGTTGTCTCTTCAACTTTTGAAGATCACGGGAATGACGTGGTTGAAACGCTCGAACCTTATGGATTGCCTTGTTAGGAATGTTCCCCTGTCTCGCTTCACTGGAAAACCTCAGTGCTGTTTTTGAGGTTTTTCTTTTTGAAGGGCAAGAGAGCCAGTGTAATTTAATTACATACATAGTTACAAGGCATTCCGCTTGTGTTCTTATGTCAATGCACTTGTGGCCTTTGGAGCAATTATAACCTACAGTAATTCAAGGGTTACAAATGTTTAAGGGTAACTTAAAAAGTTATCCATAAAGTAGAATTTCATTAAATATATTTTCTGATATTAGTGATTTTAGAGTATGTATGCCTATATCTAATTACCAATATAGGTATGTGTAAAATACCTACAATTTACGTAAAAATGGTTCATATTAACAAAATAAAAAATATATAATTGAAATATTTTGCCATATGACATTTCTCATTAATTGTAATTCTTTAAGAACTTGATTAAAATAATTATTAAGAATATTAATTACATTTTTTGTATTACTACTTGCATTAATATATTTGTAATTTTCGTCTATTGTCACTTAAAGGAAGCTTCATATTTACTTCTACTATAACTATTAGCGGACTTTGTTAATCATAAATACCTATAGGTCAATCAAAGTAATCAATTACACTAATATTAAAAATGCGAATGTGTGGATTTTTAATTGTTTGTTACTCACACCATAACGGCTGAACTAATTTTGATGAAACTTGGTACAGTGTCAGCTTATATCCTGGATATATCCTTATAGCTTATATAAGTATATAGGATTTGAGTTCGCGTGTATAAACCTTTTTTTATATAATTTGATACAGTACCTAACGTAACGTGTACATAAAAAGCTGTTGCATTTCATTATTATCTGTTGTGAGTCAGAACCAAGGAACTTTGACACGTAATTTTTTTCGACAGCTCATACCATGAAGCAAAATAATTTTTCGTAGTTCATAGTTTCACCTGAAAGTTTTTTTCCTTCAGGATTGACACTAATTGGTTATTAAATTAAATAATAGATGATTTTAATGTGCATCTGTTATCTTATTTAATAACCAATTAGTGTCAATCATGAAGGTAAAAACTTTACGATGAAACTTAGAGCTACGAAAAATTATTTTGCTACATGGTATTAGGTACTGTAAAAAAAGATGTTTTGTTCGTTCACATTCGTCAAAAATAAAATATACCACAATTCTTTCTGACGAAAGCAGAATCTGTCGAAAGTGTCTCACATCAAAATAATATGGTAGCTGAATGAGTAAGACTTTTTTGTGTCGTGGGTTAAAGTGTACTTTTTGAATGTATGCACATACAACTCAGTTACATATGTATAACATATTATGTTGTATTTCTGATTTTTAAATTAGAATAAATGACTTTTTTATGCGTCTGATGTGAAAAATATAAATTGGAAGTGATAAAAACTTACACGTATTATGTTTGTGGTTAATTCGCGAAGTATGTTCCTTTATTTTTATTTTTGCTGTGATTATTAATGTTTTTTTAATAATAAATACTTCATAAATATACGAAAACGTATTTTAATTATAGGCGGTAGTCTGTAAGAACATGTGTGACTGAATTGAATTTTAAGAAACTGATGTGATGAGTATACAGTGTTACCTTAAATTGAGGTCAAAACGCACCAAGTCGCATTATGTTTAATAATAATATAAAGAGTGTTATAGTTCTTTGTTCATAAATGTATTTAGTAACAAATAACTATAACATAAGTAAACTTTATCAAAGTCTCGAAGGGCAGTCGTTAATAAGCTGACGGGATATATTTATAGGCGCACTGGATCAATTGCAACTAGAGGGCAAATGCAACGATAGTTTATATACCTCATTATTTATCATAAAGTCTAATATTATTATAGATAGTACAATTCACGATGGCACGCCCCGATATTCTTCGCGAGGGGTGAGCCCGGGACGTGGGGAGTTAATCCGAACGTCAGTATTAGTGTACGTATGAACACATGATTGGTGCGTAACGATAGAACTATTTAACGTAATAACAATATAATGTATACAATGAAAGTGCCCTCGTGAACTGTACGATCTATGTATACATGACGTAAAGATTGATTTTCTCAATCCAGTCATAGATATAAATCTGCAGATATATTTGCCTCTTAGTTGCAATTGCCTAAATATGAATAAAAATACTCATAATTATTTTATGTTTATCCAGGTATTCACTATCAAATGGTAATGTCTCGAAGAGGAAAAAGTTTGATATGGATTAAAGGCTACACATACTCGCAGACAAGCCGAAACAGCTGGGTGTGTTCTTCAAAACATATCTGCCAAGCTAGGCTCAGATTAGATTCCAATGGACAAATAATCTTTATGACCAGCCATGCACATGATCCTCCTAATAGGATGCATTGAAGTATATAACAAACAATGATGAAGTTGCAATATCGTTTGTACAAGAAGAAAACCGTCATCTGTACACACTCTTATCTACGTTAGTTTTTATATCGAGAAATAAGTCTGTTGTTCCATTTTATGAATTTTGTAGCTTCAATTAACAAAATTAGAGCAATCACATAATTGACTTTGATAAATAAATAAATATAATTATCTCAGACATTCACACCAATTATCCAGTCACAAATTAGGCAGAGCCTGTGCTATGGTTACTAGATAACGGATGAACATACTTAAATAAATATATAAACATCCAAGACTTGGGTACAAATATTCATATTCATCATACGAACATTTGCCCCTAGCGGGATTCGAACCCGCCACCTCCGGCGTGGCAGGCCGAGAGCTACCCCGTTCCGCCACGGAAGTCGAAGAATTATATTAATATTTATGTTCGATCCATATTGTAACTCCCAAATATTAATAATAATGCCTTGACATTATTATTGCTCTAAGAAACATAAAGGTTGCAGAGCAAGGATATTTTTGAATGAGTATGAAACAAAAATGGTACTTTGTGATCAAAATCATGACCACGAGCCACCTATATATAAACAATTTTCTAATGGGATTTATGTTAAAATTCAGGGTTAAGATTGCTTCTTATAAATAATAAATAGCATGTCCAAATTTATTTATTAGATACACAAATAGAATGTAATTATTAACTACAAGACACATTTATATAATATATAAACATATATATATAAACAATTTTCTAATGGGATTTATGTAAAAATTCAGGGTTAAACGTTCAAATTGGAAGTTATAAAACATTACATTTATTAGTCTTTTGGTTAATTGACGAAGTATTTTGCCTTTTTTGCACTGATTGTTAATGTTTTAAAATATTTTTGCTAAATAATAAATATACGAAAACGTATTTTAATCATAGGCGGCAGTCACGTAAAAGTAAGTAAGTAAAAGTTTACGTGTTGACCGAATTGAATTTTGACTTCGACTTTAGATAGTAAGAAACTAATAATTTAATGAGTATACTGTGTTACCTTAAATTAAGGTCAAAGTTATTGAATGGGATATATAGACATTGAAAAGGAGCGCAGAGCGTTGTCCGTCAGGGCTAATATGTTGGCCCGCAGGTTTGCTCGATGTACGGACTCTGTAAAAATGACGCTTTCAAAGCATACTCTACGTCATTATACTCGAGCAGCCTGTGGGTCAAATACACCCAAAAATCATAGAACGCTCTGTGTGTCCAATACAACAATGCCTTCAGAGCGTTGTTGTGGCTGCCTCTTTTCTGTAGTGCCTCGGTATTGTTCACAGCAGCACGCACCGATGGCTTTCACGCCTCCTTGCGAAATTTTTTTACTTCTTTACTACAGAGAGTTCAGGGCAGCCCTAACATCATCCTGAGGGTAATCGCAGATAGGTCCGACTGCCCTATTATGTGGCACCTTATTAATACTGTTAAATCTAATTTTATTATTTTATACTAACATAGTTCATAAGTTGCTACTAACACTATTGTGGATTTTGTTGTCCTGAAATAAAGAATTTTATTTATTCAATGCACACAACTCGCTTTTTGCTTAATGAAAATATAAAAAGTTATAGTTCATTTTTCAAAAAAGGAATAATGACAAAGCACTATAAACATAAGTAAACCTTATCAGTATTTAAGGACGGTCGTTAATAAGCTGACGGTTTTTTTTCTTAGGCTCACTGGATTAATTGCAACTAGAGGGCTAATGCAATTATAGTTTATGTATCTACGACTAGATGTTTACCTCACCTCATTATTTATCATAAAGTCTAATATTATTATAGATCGTACAATTCACGATGGCACGCCCCGCTACGTTTCACGAGGGGTGAGCGCGAGATGCGGTGCGTTAAGCCAAACCTATAAGAATGTCAGTATCTTAGTGTACGTATGAACACATTGATGATTGGTGCGTAACGATAGAACTATTTGTAACAATATAATGGACACAATGAAAGTGTCGTCGTGAACTGTACGATCTATGTATATATGACGTAAAGATTGATTTTCTCAATCCAGCTATAGATATAAATCTATAGATACATTCGCCTCCTAGTTGCAATTACTTAAGTATAATTAAATACCCATATACATTGTGTGTAATTTCGTTTATCCAGGTATTCACTATGAAATGGTAATGTCTCGAAGAGGAAGGCGTTTGATATTGGTTAATGGCTACACATTTTCGCAGAGAAGCCGAAATAGCTGGTCGTGTTCTTCAACAAATATATGCCAAGCAAGGCTCAGATTACATTCCAATGGACAAATAATCTTTATGACCAGACATGCACATGATCCTCCTAATAGAATACACCGAAGTATATAAGAAACAATGATGAAGTTGCAATATCGTTTATACAAAAAGAAAACCGACAGCTGCACACACTCGTATCTTCCTGTTCGTTTTTATATCGAGAAATAAGTTGCATTCGTTGTTCATTTTATGTTTTTTGTAGCTTTAATTATCAAAATTACAGCAATCACATAACTGACTTTGATAAATATTTCTGTCCGATCTCATCAAAATCAATCAAAATCAAAATATTTATTTTCAAAATTGGAACACATAATTCTCTTTTTGACGTCAAATTCTGCCTAAATCTACTCCACTTCCACCTGTATAACCGAGGGGAAGAAGTGGCAACAAACCCAACGGCACAGGGCCCTACCTTTGATTTATCTTATTCATTACAATCATTAAGTCTACCTATGCTGAGCCATCAAGCACTCCATGGACTTTTATCATTTAAGTAGTCATCTAACTTATAGTAGGCTTTCTTGCACAGATTAACTTTTATAGAAGATTTGAATTTTTGAATCATCATCATCATCAGGTTATTTTTGTCTCCACTGCAAGAGCACAACTATAAATGTGTATATAAATTATTGTAATTTTTTTATTCGGGTATTTCTTTTGACAATAAATAATCTTAAACCACTTTTGTTATAAAGTGATGAAAGATTTACAAGTTTTATTTTTGTTAAAGGCTACTAAATCCACCTACGCGCGGCAAAGTATAAATGGTTGGTTCTGTGCTAGGAGTTCAGAAATGAGACAATTTATCCTTCAACTTGTTATATTTAATATATTTGATGTAATTATAACGCTCGACACGTGTGTTCTCGATGATAGTCAATCAGAAGTGTCCTTCCTTCCCCGCATCTTGCCCCTCACATAGCACTGGGATGACTAGGGCGTAGCTGGTGACGTCATAGTGTAGCGCCACACAGGATTCTACCGGTATCTCCTGTATTCCTGCTTATACTCGGAATACCGAGCTTAGCTCCTATTGGACTGTAATGTACAATTAATATAAGCAGTACCTACACATACCCATAGTGCTCCTAATTATTTAAGGATTAGACGACCAGCTAACTCAAGATACCAACTACCCGAACGGAACTTACTGCTTCAGTGATTTAGCTGCAGTCTTCAGCTGATAGTTAAATGAAAGTCAATTAACAAATTATTAGTTAATTTCATCTTTATTTTCCAAAAAACAAGGAATTTCACAAAGTTTGACAGAGAAAAGTGCTAAGAAACAATTCCAAAAAGACACTGCGGCTTATTTGCGACAAAGAGAGAAAGCTAAGGCTCGGAAACGAAAGTATTTGGATAAGATGACTCTAGAGCAAAAAGAAATAAAACGAGCTAAATGCAGGGAATATTATTACAGAATGAAAGTTGATAAGAAAATAAAGAGTGTTGCCGATATGTCAGAGCGAGAAAAGCGGGAGCAAAGAAAAAAATGGAAGAAAGCCTCGGAAAGTACAGAGAGAAGGAAAAAATTTAAGCAAACAAAGAGAAATAGCAATGAAAGAAATAGGTAAAGCACGCATACCATCAATAAACAGAAAAAGAAAATGATTAAAATGAAACGTAAAATGTCCAATGTTGATTTATTTTGAACAGGTCTAAATTAATGAAGGTTTTGATACACATTCCCGCATTCATTATTTTTATAACCATTACCGGGACTTATTCGTCATTGAGAGAATATAGTGATCATTTTGTGAACGCTACGTAATAAACCACCACTTTTTCCCGATTCCTTGTTCGCGTTTCCGTTGTAGTTGCCGCTGTTAGCTTTGATATCAAGTTGACCTTATTCGGAGCTCCCTGGGCCATGTTTTCACTTTTTATACTTAAATAAATATTCTCTCGTGTTCTTTTTTTCCAGATTTCCAATTCATCAACTTGGGAAGAAAGAAAACTCTGCTAATGGTTGGTGGGTATACTTTTGCAAAAACTACGCCCAGGCATTATTATTGCTCTAAGAAACACAAAGGTTGCAGAGCAAGGATATTTTTGAACGAGTATGAAACTAAAATAGTACTTCGTGATCAAAATCATGATCACCTGCCACCTATATATAAACAATTTTCTAATGGGATTTATGTTAAAATTCAGGGTTAAGCATGCTTCTTATAAATAATAAATAGCATGTCCAAATTTATTTATTTATTAGATACACAAACAGAATGTAATTATTGACTACAAGACACATTTCAATTGTAACTTTATATACTAAATTATACTCAAATTATATGTATATACAAATTTCAAACCTTTCAGTTACATTTCCTTCTATTTTTCTTATTACTCCGGCTAAGGTCTTTGGAGTTGAAAATTTATATAATATTTGTTTAAGTTGCTTGGCGGCAATGATTAAAACACAGAAACATAATTTTTTTTTCAGAATTTAAGTTCATCAAGCTGAAAGGCAACAGGAGTGTAGTCATTGTCGGAGGGTACAGTTTTGCTAAATATTCGCCAAGGTATTATTATTGCTCCAAGAAACACAAAGGTTGCAAAGCAAACCTTATCTTGAACATGACTAATACTGAAATTGTATATTGTGATAATAGTCATGATCACGACCCACCTGTGTATAAACAATTTTCTAATGGTATTTATTTTAAAATTTGCGGTTAACCATGTTCTATTAAAGTGATTAAATTACAGATGTGAATTTATTATATTTGTCATTTATTTATTTTCCTACGGCAATCTTGGGTCAAGTCAACAGCAAAATTATTCCTAAAGTAATAAAGTTATCCGGAAAATTCAAACGGACATTGCTACTAGGTAGCCTGATGCTGAAAAGGATGTAAAAACAATAATTCTCATAAATAAAATATCAGAACAAAAGATATTTTTCCTCCATAATAAAAATATGTTTTTATTTATTTCAGAATTTAAGTTTATAAAGCTGGCAGGCAATAAGAATGTACTTATGATGGATGGATACAGTTTCGCAAAATACACCCGCAGGAATTATTATTGCTCCAAGAAATATAAAGGTTGCAAAGCAAGAATCATATTTAACGATGATTCTACTAAAATTGTATTTTGTTGTAAAAAACATGATCACGAGCCACCTGTGTACAAAGCATTATCTAATGGAATTTATGTAAAAATTCGGGGTTAACTTCCCCTCTTGCAAATAATAACATGGCTAAATTTAACTTATTTTATATTTAGCTTTTTATCGATTAGCGTTGTCGGGATTTAAAATATTTATTCAAATTGATGGTTACCATTAATAGTAAAAAATTAGCAAACTGTTCACAATGAGTGGGTCTAATTTTATTTCATTTTAATTAATAGTATAAGTTTTCAAATTCCCCGGCCAAATCGATCAAGTCACCGAGTTATACGGCGGACCAAAAAACGTCTCTATAGGGTTATCTATTTTGACGGAACATAGAAAACTCAAGCTTTTCGATAACTCCAATAAACACTAAACCAACTAAACTTTGGGTCAGTTTTGTTTTTATCAAAATCGAGTACTAATATACTAATTATTCTGCTCCCTGAAGTTATTTTTTAGAGTTTTGACGACTCTCTTTTGAAAATTGACCAACATTTTAGTTGGCGTAGAGTAGAGTATGGTTTTGTTCTTTCAGAATTAAAGTTCGTCTAGCAAGTACAGTTTTGCAAAATATACAATGCAATACACTTTATTGCACAAACACAGGTACAGGTTTTAAAAGTGAAAAATATTCACGGCGGCGGCGCCACAACTGCTCTATAGCGAGGCGTTACCCATGGTACCATTGCACTAGGGAATGCATAGATAGTACTTACTGTTATTTTTTTGTAGATTATGGAGTTCATGCACATGTGGAACAACGGCTTGAAGTGATTGCAAAGGGAAAGCAGAGGTCTTAGTGAATGAATGGAATGAGTTAATGAATATACTTTATTTTACACTAACCTTTGAAATACATTGAAAAAATATACAATAAAGGTACAAATGTCCCTTTCAGCGACTTCTTCCAGGCGGTTGCTACACTCTGTCCTCTGCCTTCCTTTTAGAATCACTACAAATCGTTGTTACACATGTGCCATGAACTCCACAAGCTCATTCTGTACTTTTTATTTTAAAGAATAGTAATACAGTATAAACTCATTCCCACTTCTAGCTACTACTCACATATTTTTCTCAGGTGACCTGTTTTAGAACCATGGAAAGTTGCAGTATTGTATATATTGAACATATTTTACAACGTAGCTTCATATTCCTTTCCAACTGTTTTGTAGGTAGACGTACTCCTGAACAACTTAGATATCGACATTGTTAACGATCACTAAAGGTGTTTTATTGTTAAAAGGAATATTTTAAACGCAGTGTCATCATCTATCACTCCTAATTCTATGTGTCTTTTTACAGACAATGGAAAGTTCATCATATTGTCAAACGGACGAAGGCTCTTCATGATAGACGGATTCACATTCGCCCAGAAGACCAAGAAGCACTGGTATTGCTCCAGGAAATTGTCCAGGAAATGTACGTCGAAGGTTTACCTGGACTGCCATGGTGATGACAATGCGTTCACTATAACTCATTACGACAACAAACATTGTCATCAACGGCCTGTTTACAAGTTATCTTCAAATGGATCTTATATAAAACTTACCCCATAGGTGTATAGATTTCGTTACATATGCTTGTATAATAATAAAAACGCCATAATAATGCACTAGTCTTATCCCAAACATGTCTTCTGGTTGAAGCCTGACTGGAGTGATGGCGTTGACGGCCTGCTTTCCAGGCGCGGCCCAGGCGCCATACAAAATTATATTGCAGGCCGCGCCTTGCCTGCCTGTAAGTGTGGAATCTTCCATGGAATCCCATATATATCAACAGGCCGTCACCGCTCTCTTGAAACAGAGTCATGATCAACTAGTTCAACTGCTGGATATATATATGTAGGCCATCGCATAATTAGGCCTCACAGCGGTGGAGTTGCTGTAGTCACCAGTCTGTAGCACTTATGTCCTTGTTGCAAGCCTCTGTGCACATTCAGCGGACAATTCGCAATGGATTATCGAATAAGGTGCACAAATGCACAAACTGTATAAAAAAAAGTATAGTAACTGACATGACTGACAAATGTACGAGTACCTTGTCCCAAAAATTATCAACATGTGTGGTATGAAATTTTTTTAAATATATATTGTCTAAACCCTTTAATAGTCTCCAAATTATGTATAGAATACTTATTTAAAACATCCTAAATATGATAATTAAAAATAATAAATAAATATCTCAGACATTCACACCAATTATCCAGTCCCAAACTAGGCAGAGCCTGGGTATGGTTACTAGATAACGGATACACATCGGGGACGCGGGTGCACGGAGCGGGGGCTCTGTGCACCCATTCCATCCTACGCGTCCCCGGGGAGGGCGGCAGCAACGGGGTGGCCTCGTTGCTGCTGCATGCACCGCGAGGATGCAGGGGGGGAGGGACTTTCTCCCCCCGAGACGCGCCGCCGAGTGCGAGCGGCGGGGCGCGCGGGGGAGGGACACTGGATTGCAATACGCATTGATCCCGGTGTCCCTGCTTCGTCTGTGCGTCGGAGACGGCCACCGCGGGGTTTTAGTCGGTGTAAACCCGACATAACCTGCACGGGGGGCCGAGGCGAGTAGGTATGCGTTAGGCGTTTCAACTGGACATTTCTGAAATGCACTGTATGTTTTATGATTGTATGTATAAATGGATAAATTGATAATAATTGGACAATTAAATGAAAAAAGATGGATAATTTGGATAAATGTAATATTTAGATAACTTACTTGTTGCGAATTCGTCTTCTACAAATAAACCTCATTTTTAGTTTTCGTTAGAAGACACTAGATATAGTACTATGTGTTATTATTGTTGCAATCAAATAAAAAAGACATTTTTAATGACAATTTACTAGTAAATATCTGCTTTTGATATGTGATTATGTCTAATGTATATAGATGTTGTATGTGTTTTTTAATGTGACAAATTGAAATAATAAATCGAATGAGCAAAAAAAGTCTTATTACTTAGATTGGACTTTGACTGGCAATTTAAACAAAACTTGTTCACGTAAATTAATTGACAGGGTTAGAATGTGAAGGAATCAATTACAGAATATATCCATCATCAATTAGGCCCTTCTAAATCTGACCCTTTCAATTACATTCGACTACATTGTATATCTCCTTTTGTATTTTGAACAAAATGCAATATTAAATAGGTCGCTTGCTGTACTAATTTACTTTAAAACCTAATAACTAACTCATTTACCATAATTACTGACCATATCATTTTTTTCTTCAGAAGAGTACTCGTTCATCCGATCCCTGACGTCGAAGCACGACCTGCTCCTCTTCCATGGTTACACTTTCTCGCAGCAGCACAGCAAGAGGCATTGGTACTGCTCCAGGAAGAAGACTGGATGCAAAGCGAAAGTGTGGATGACAGACGACGAAATTATAACCTACAGTTATAATGTGCATACGCATCCACCACCCAAACTTACATTTGAAACGGTGGAATATAAAATAGGAGAACAATAAAATCTATTATATATAGATTAAGTTTTTAAGTAATCTATAGATTTTGAACAGTTGGCATAGAAAATGGCCGACTTTAAAGTCTACTTATAGTATTTTATGGCCTCGATTACCAGCGGGTACTTACTTCTCTTGTATATGCCATTATAGATCAATTGTTGTACGAAAAAACGCTATAAAATTGATAATAAATACAAGCGATACAAGCGATAAACAAAATTGTATTACCATTTAAACTTTGCGGTCGACTTCAGAACACCATCTATTGTTTATATAGTTTTCGATATGTAAATGTGTTTTCGTATGTCAGTGGATTTAGAATTGAATTTAGATTTCACAGAAGGCTTAAAGTTTGCATTCACATCATCGGCCGGAATACGTCCACTGCTGAATATAAGCCTCCAAAATAGAATGCCACATTTGGTGGTCTGATTTGCCATAATCACCACGCTTGCCAAGCGGATTGGTGATCTCAGTAATGACCATAATATGCACAGGAGAACGTTGCTGCCCGTCCCTTAGTAGCTTTGACGACACCCACGGCTAGATTGCATTCACATTTGCTACAAACTGTAACGTTTTCGTCTCCGCGATTACATCGCGGGCTGTCACCTTGGCGGATTCTGTCAATTATATCTTGTTAAGTTGACTTTCTGTTTTCTGATTGACCAATCGTATCGCGTTGCGGTAACATCGCCAAACCCCCAAAGGTCATTGTATTGCGTTGTGAATGCAGAATGGACCAATGATTAGGGTTTCCGCGGCGCTCGAGCTAAATCTGTCTTTGGAATTGTATTGTGTTAAAGCAAATAATTTTTATGCAGGTTATGGCGTTATGCACTCTGACTATAGCGCGCTATGGTTATCTGTGCTTTACACGAAATTTTGTTGGAAATATTCTTTTTTTAACCTTTAACACGCATGCGATGTGCGCATAAGCATGTATGGAGATTTAGACCTGATAAAGTCCGCAACAAAAGACGTTTCACATTCAAAACTTAAACTCATTAAAAAAGAGCTAAATAATACAATAATATAAGATTGTTTTTGCGTTGCTAATATAAATAATAAGGAAAATATGAATTAAGCATTTTAATATTTAAAGTTAGCTGGTAATTAATAACAAATGCATGTTTTAGAATTAATAGTAGTTTGATAGTGTTACAAATAATTCATTTATTACTTATTAGTTTAGTAAATGTAGTTAAGTGTTCAAAAGCAAATCGATACCATTATAAAAATTGCACTCCTGAGCGCCACTGTAATAATTTCATTCCGCTCTGCAAGTAACAGTACAATTTTTTACGTTATAATTAAATTCTTAATGTAAAATTCACTTACAACAAGCACGTATGATGTTCGGATTGCGAGCGAGGACTCATTTGGAGAGTGGGAGGGATTAGGAAGGTAAGGAGGTGTTCACTTCGGTAATCTCGTTGGTATATTGGAATAATTTAACGAGAACACTCTTTGCCAAAAATGACTTTTATTGGCCGGCTCATTTATGAACTTATTTAAAAAAAAGAAACAATCTACTTAATAGCCTGTTTTTTTAAATAAATTTATAAATATGTCACCAAATTCCTAAAACTGAAACGTTTTGATTAAGCCCGTGAGAATCATAGCTGGTGTTTTCATTTCATTCGGCATTATTTCAATACAAAGACGAGCGGTCGTTGACCACTTCGTTCGCCTAGACTCCTAGAGGCTTCGTTATTGGGCTGGAGTGCCAGAGTTCGTGGATTAGATTTCCGGGGACAGACAACTTTGTACAAGTTAGTCCCGGTCTGGATGTTATATTTGTGAACTGTCCAATCCTTGTTTAATTCTCATAGCACAGGAGAAAATCCTAGTTTGGGATTAGACAAGTTTATGTATTTTTTATTTTATTTTTATTTTACTTCTTAAATTCCAGTATACATACCGATGACATGTGGTTGTAGCTCCGACTACCCAATTATTTTAATTGAATTGTTTTCTTTAACTTTGTTTTTAACATGTCCAAGTCTAGGAATACGTTTAACGGCGTTAATACGTTTTTCAGTAGTCTGCTCCTACTAGATTAGTATTAGTAGAATGCGCAGCCAGTCTAAAATAAAATAAAAATAAGTAATGAACTTCCACCCTTCCATCTTTTACTACTCGGAACTGCATGCAATTATTTAAATTACCCTTTAATTTTTCTTTTTAAATAACTATAAATACCTCTATGTAACATATGGATTCGTTAAGAAGTAGATACGTCAATGATGAAACAAACCTATTTTTACATTTATTTTATGATACTAGGACAGGCTGAGAATACAATGACATCTGTGTATGAATTACAGTACCATGTATAGCTTCCCAACTATCACACTGGCCAGTTATGCAGCTATTGTATAGCTTATAGGTCCATAGTGGGGGTATAGCGGCGTCAGCTGCAGTAACACCGATATACCCCACTATGGGCATATTCTTATGGCCGCATATTTCGCCAGTATGCTAGTTGGGTTATTCAAGGGGTATGCAAAAATTATAATTAAATCATGACCATCATAGATCTAGCATAAGTTAGCCTAGCTTAGCTATCGTCTACACTTTAATTTTTAGATATTTAGCTTTGTATTTTAGTTTTAGTTATGTGTGAAATAAAGGTATTATGTAAAATATAGTTTCATTGATAAAGCCTTTGTTTTATGTCTGTGTTGATCTGATTATAGAACACTAATCAAGGTAATTACAATCAACAAAGCATATTTGAAACAAGAATTTATATTTAATAGCGCATTAAAATACTAAAGTGATTAAAAATATATAGTTTCTGTAAAAGTGAGTGTATTTCATTCATTTGTATATACATACTTTGTAAACAGCTGAGTAAATTGGCAAATGGAAAGGTACCATCAGGAACCTATCAGCTATTTGGTGACACTTTCAAATACAGCCCATATTGGCCCTATTCTGAAGGCAAGCACAAACTTAAAATTTAACAGAACTAAAAAAAATCTATCTCCGTCTACACCAAAACTCATCAAGGACTTGAGCTATAAATGTAAAGATGTATATTATGCGGCAAAACATATTTCAATACATTTAGCTATAAACATATGTGTTTAATTAACAATATGTAAGAATATACATTATCGCTGTGGGGTTCTTAAGGGTCTTATGGCAAGATGTATTGAAGTATGTCTTGCTATAATATACGAGTACATGTTTATATTATAGCTCAAGTATGTGACGGCCCTTAGCTAATGATTAATTCTAGGACCGAACTATGCATAATCCTTCAACTTGTAATTTCAGAACCAGCCTTTATGACTACGGAGTTGAACCACACACTGCTTAAACTTGGAAATTACACATACGCCCAAGTAAACAGTACGCGGTACTGGCATTGCTCCTCTCACAAAGTCTACGGCTGTAAGGCTGGTGTTAAGATGGACTATGACGGTCTTACGATAGTCGCTACTGATCTAGAACATAGTCATAAACCCCCGTGTTATAAGATGACTAAGTCTGGGCACTGTCTCCTTGTGACGAAAAAAGGGAAAAAATCTGGTTAAATGTGACGTTTGATTTAGCAAGGATTTATCTGAAAGCATGTAATAGATGGTTGAAAAAACACATAGTTTTTTTTTATTTTCGCCATTATAACCACGATTACATGTTGAGTAACACTATGGCGCCTGTACGAGTACATGGCATAATTTTTGAATGCTGAAAAATGTACTTTGAAAGTTGGTGCACATAAATGAACTACACGTTTAATCTTGTCACGAATGATTGGAGACTTTGAGCGGCAGTCTGGAAGATCGGAAAAAATGATATTAATAAAAATATGGCCAAATAAAAAATAAAAAAAATTAAAAGTGTTTTCTACTACTAACGCCATCTAGTGCCTGTTCAACGCGTGAGGGACCACCTTAAGATAACGATATAGTAGAATACTAAGTGTTGCACACTAATTATTGCCAAGGTTAATTAAAGTCTCGTGATTTTTTCGAATTGAGCGACCAGAGCGACGGGATTTCTTACCGCATCATATTTTGGAACATGACTGGTACAGACTTTTAGAGGTTTTTGGAAATAATGAAAACGTATCTTAACGTACTTTAAAGTTAGGCCTAGTTTCAAAGAAAACTCAGGACATAACTCACCTGAATTTGTTTTTTAAATTCATAGCGCAGACATTGTGAAACCTAGAATAGCCCTTGATTAAGTGGAGGGAGGGGGGAGGGGAAGGGGGGCACGAAAGGTAATGTGTGTTCCACTTTGGGTCACAAGGTGCATTTTAAAGCATTCTACTTTTATGTTTTCTTATTTTGTTGAGGCTGTGTTGAATAAACTGATTATACATATTTACATTTATTTTCTTGAATTTTATATGCACTTTTTATTTGTGTGACTTGTGTAAATTGTACAGTCTTAAGGAAAGCGATTAACCACCCTTGACACGTACCTGCGGACTAAGAAGAGTACTACCGAGTTTTTATTTATTATTATTTATAACAGATGGTGTCAAAACAACAAATTTCTAAAAAGAAAATTAATTAAGCTTTTTGTTTTTCCCTCTTGTAACATGAATTCACGAAGATTGTACGTGTGCCCCGCATCCAATAAACGTATTTCCTTCTTTCATTCTATACCTCCATAAGTCTGACAAGAAAATACGGCGTGAGAAGGGCATACCTAGGTAGAGAAGGTTGCATGCGGTAAACTTATATTAAAAACTGTTGTAATTTTTAAGTGAATAAAAAAATAAAATTTAATATTATATACATTTGTTCTGCAGATTGGAATAAAATAGACTTCATACCGACGAGGCGAGGTAAAGTATTGCTTGTCCACCAAGGGCAGACGTACTTTAGCATGCACAGCCGGAAACGGTGGTATTGCTCCAAGAAGCAATCCAACAATTGCTCCGCTCGCTTGTTGACCACTAAAGAAGGAAAGTTTGAGATGATCATAGACTCGCATAACCATCAACCACCGCAAATGTACAAATCTGGTGACGGTACGATATACAAACTACATACTAGTGTTTATAAATATGACAGCATGTAATGAAAATGTCAGTTTGTGAGCATGCTCATAGAGCGTTGATCAAATTAATACTTGATAATATAACTGGTAAAAGCAAATTGTGGTCTGTGCTCAGCTATTGAACACACAGGAAAAGCGCCTAGGGGACAATATGAATTAGTAACGTTTAGTCACAGTTTCGATTCGCCTTACTAAAAAAAAGTCAAAAAAGGGTACCGATTAGTCACATCTCATTAATCACTTACATCTGTAAGATTTTGCAAAACCGACTACTTTAAAAACATATATTCGGGCAAATTGAGAATCTCTTCTTTTTTGTGTTTATTCGGTTGAAAAACAATGAATTTACAAGTGTGACGAAATGTTTACTATTTAAAAATTTTAAAGGTATGGTTTACAACACACCTAAACTTAAATTGGACTTTAAAAAATAGTTTAAGACGAAACTGTGACTAAACGTTACTAACCTTATGTCAGAAGTAAAAAGGTACTTACAATTTTATTCTAGATTGTTAATTCCAGCATATTCTGTCATAATTAACGTGCATTTCATTGAAAACGAGTACTTAGAAATTGTTAAAGAAAATGTTTTAAATATAAATTATGAAATATACCGTTTTATCGTATTATACCAATAATCAATAAGTTACAATAATTCTTATAATCAATGTATAATTACAAATAATATCAATATTAACATATAGCTCGAATACTCATTTACAATGACCCATTAGAAATTTTTACTATTGAATTACAAATTGTAAACATATATTTTTAAACAGGTTTATACATTTAAAAAAAAATATCCCATAGTCGCTTGTAGATTCGAATTATTTCGAGTTCATCCGTTTGGAACATGAAGTCTATAAAAAAAAATATTTTGAGTGCTTCGGGATAAAGATCTCAACATTAGTTATGAATAAATAAGAGTTTTTTTAAAAAACTACACATTCCATAGTATAGGCAGAATATATGTGGGATGGATCTATGTTTGCTTCTAAAGGTGGTCGCTCACGGGTTGTGTATCACGAGCGTCTTAAACAAAAAATGTTTTTAATTTTTAGTGGATTTATTTGACCACCATTTTTGAGAGAAAATTCGCCGGCTTTATATGTACTCGTAGACTACCACTCAAGTATCAATTTGTGACATTTATTACATCGATGGGTCAGTTCAATAGAAGAATAACTAAACAAAAATATGTTTTGTGTAAGTAATACCATCGCTTGCCCTTAGCCGAGCTTTACCAGTTCAATAAGACACAATCTAAAATATCTATTACGATACCACACATACATACTTAAACCATAAGAAAACTACACTCATTTTTGAAACAGTCAAACACTTCAACTTTCTTCTTTAGTCTCCATTCAAGTACCTATTTTAGCAACAGAATAAGTTTTGTGCAAGTAGCGACCAACCATCCTACATTTAAACCCAGTGGTTTTAGTAGTAGTTGGCTTAGGAAAAAATACATATGTAATATAATATAAATAAAAATTTAAAAGTTAATAGAACAGTGTTTTTCGAGTTATTCAACTGACCCATCGATATGTGCACCAACTTTTGCTCTCAGAAAGACCAACTTAATTACTTTATATAAATAATCCTTCTGCTCCGAATACCTCCGTTCCCGTTTCCACGAGTTACCCCCACCCAACGTCCTAGACGTGCCTGCATCACCAAGACCCTCACCTATCCCAAATCCAACACCAAATTCTTTTTCAATTCCTTCACTGTCCGAGCCGCGCAGATGTGGAATATACTTCCGACGGTCATTCGAGATAGTATGTCGGTGACATCCTTTAAAACTAAACTAAAGGAGCACTATCTGTCTCACTCAGTATAATATGGTATGTATGTATTTATGTATGTTTATTATAGTTATTATTTATTATATGTATATATATAGTTCATGTATTTAGTTATTATGTAGTCTATTATGCACTTATTTTGCTCCCCTCGCTCTTACTGCCTTGTCTCACATCCTGTAGGGTTGGCTGGAAGAGATCTCTTTTAGAGATAAGCTCACCTTTGTACACACCATTTATTACTGTATTTAGTTTTAAGTTGTGCAATAAAGAATATATATGATATACTTAATCCGTGAGAGACAACCTGAATGGGAACTTGTAGCTGTCAAGGAAACCCGCTCCGGATGGCATAATTCTTATATAAATAATAGTGCAATCACACCGAATTACTGTTTTTGGCTTAGTAGAGCCTACCTATAGTTGTTCGTGGGCTCTCCTCACGTTACCGAGGTCGAGGGTTCAAAACCGACCTGTACCAATGAGTTGTTGGTGCTTATGTACGGTTTATTATGATTCCACTGGCTTTTCGGTGAAGGAAAACATCGTGAAAAGCCTGCATACGACGAAGAAGAAATTCTAAGGCGCCATGTGAAGTCCATCAACCAGCGTTGTGGACTATAGTTCGAAGTACGTCTTCGTTGAGAGGGTAGGTTGATTTTTTTTTACCTTACTCTCACGAGCAAAATCGAGTTTTCATATAAGCTACTAAGACGGGTAGTTTTATATAAATGTTGTAGTTTTTCTGCTATTCTTATCCTCTACCAAAAAGTTGTCTGGAAGAAACCGCCTAAATGTACATGTGTAAGCTACTTTATTATTGTATCTTTGTTTTTATCGTGCAATGAAGAGTAATTGAAGTGAATTGAATTGAAATATCAATATATACATTTACCTATATCATTATTTTTATTTGCCAACAATTCTGGTCTTGGCAACAGTAGTGGAAAGTTCTACACTAGTACACACCTGTATCTATCTATACTAATAATAAAGAGGTAAAGTATGTATGGATGTATGTGTGTTTGAAGTATTCTCTGAAACTAATTAACCGATTTAATAAAAAATCGGTAGGTAATATCCGTTCGGACATAGGGTAATTTTATTACGTAAATACTTGAATAGTTGCAGGCAAAGCCGCGGGGCCGATGCTAGTCTCTTTGTATAATTCGAAAAAGAGATTAAAGTTGAGAATTATGCTCAAGAATGCTGATTTATTTATAAATGAACATAGACTATTTTTAATCTAGGGGAAGAATTGGGATCTCAACGAAAAGTCGACTAACTCGTCTGCGGACTTGTTTTCCATAGTATGTAGTTGAAAATGGTATTGTCATTTCATAATACATATATCATTTTAATTTGTCAACATGTAGATAGTTCTTGATTCAACTCTAGTGGTAACTATTAATAAAACTGAAGGGATTGTTTTTGTTTCATTTAAACTGTCATTGTTATGCATATTTTATTTTTGTTTTAAAGTTTCCAGTTTTACGGCTTAAAAATTGTAGGTTTCCAGTGCAGGATAAGCCAATCGACGCCAGCTCATATAAGGCGAACACTTTGTCAACACATCAGACTTATAGTGGTTTAGGGCACTAGCCGTCAGGGCTGTATGTATTGCTTGAAAGATAATTAAAAGAATAATTGTGAAGTATTGTGCTGTAGGTGGTTGTTTGATTAACAGTAATGACAAAAAGAGACGACTTCATTCTTTTCTTCCAGAAGAATCGAGGTAAGTAACACATTTTGCCTATTTATTCAAACAATTTGTAGGATTGAATTTTGGTATTATAAGTAATACAAATATAATTTTATACGTTTTGGTTCATTTTATTCTGTTTGATAATGTAAATAAAATGTGATTTGGGATAGACATTGATACAATTTTAATCAATTGTATATTTATTTGTTTGTTGTACGACATTTACACATTTGCGTTAAGTCGCGAGACGCTCGCATCGATGTGGGTCTTTTTGAATTAGGTAACTTGTCACGCGAAATTAAATATGTTTTGTGACAAAACATATTAAATCTTAAAGAATTTAAGTAGTATTAGTCACGCCTTCAATTAAACCCCACGTTCATCATATCCATGAATTATTCAGGAACCTGCAGATCATCAGGAACTTATTACATTCTAGCGCCCAACGTGGGGTTTAATTGTAGCGTGTAAGAAGATACCTGAATTCTAAAAAAAATTAGGTAAAGTTGGAAAAACACCTAGTTGCAAATTTTATATTTTGTACACTTTAGACTTTAGCGTGTGGTCCACCGTACATACATTCGCATAATTGCCAAGTGTTCATGCTAGTAAAAAAATCGTTTATGTAAATTTTAATTTATGGCAGTCATGCATACAAAAATAAATGTTTTGACTCCCTCTGTTGAAGATATCATGATTATTGACCACGTCGTTGGCTTAGTGGCTTGCTTATTGATTCAAGTACCAGAATACGTGAGTTCGATTCCTTTCATGTATAGACATCTTTAGAGTTCGTCTTAGTCTGGGTACTATATTAGTGAATTGGTCCTTATCTAATTTCAATGGTACAGGAGAATGAGATGTTCTGATCTGAAGTGAATAAAATCAAGTTTGGGTTTAGACAAATGTAATGTACAATACATAAAATATATATTTAATTAAATTAAAAATAACGGAACCGACGTCACGTTTGAATTTTCACCTTTTTGATGTAATCGAAATTCAATGAGCGATTGTCTACCGACTTGCGCGGATGTGTAATTGCAGCATAATAAAAAGAAAAAAATGACATGTGTCATACAGTGGCGTGTGACATGAGCTTACAACGTAACATTGTAGGAACGTTTCCGCAGTTCCTTTTGTTTGGGTATAAAATCTTTTTTTGTTTTTCAGATGTATATACAAAAAAAAATTGTTTCTCAGATGTATATACTGGATTCAAGTGATTGGACGATCCGACTTAAACAATAAAAGTTTAAAGAATGACAGCGTTTGCGATCTTCATTTCTGTGCTTCGGATCGTCTTGCAAAGAAATTAAAAAGAAACGCAGTATCTACCAACTTTGATGTTGCCACAGTCAGAAAACTCCTGTGATAACACAAAATTTACCTACTCAAACAAATGTGGAAATTTCGAAAATATCCTTTGATAAGTATACCCCTTCTCTCCAGTTCCCGAACTAAGCTATTAAACAGTGAAAACGCCGTCAAATTCTGTTCAGCAGTTTCCAAGATTAGCCCGTACATACTCGTACATACATAGACACGATTTTTTTAATTATATTTTTGGACTCCACTGGTCTGAGGTCTGATTTTTTTTAACTTTAATGTACAGAAACGCCTTTTTACTGTTTTAATATATGTATAGATTTAAAAAAATTATAATGTGCACAATGATGAGTGTCGTATTTTTTCCCTGTATGTCGAAAAATATTTGATTTTAGCACATGCGCCATATTTAGTGATATATTTAAATCATAATGAAAGAAAGAAAAAATTACACGCGAGTAGGAATTATTCCATAACAATAGTCCACGACGCTGGCCCAATGCGGGTTTGTGGACTTCACATACGCCTTAGAATTATTACTTCTTTGGCTGGTTTCTTAAGGTACTTTCCTTCACTAAAAACGTTCTTAGTTCGTTCTTTGGCCTGTGCCCGAATTCGAACCCTCGACCTCATAAACGTGAGGCGAGCGCAGTACCAACTAGTCTATCAAGAATTCGTACAGTTTTGTATGGTTGCATAGAGATTTTGCACGTAAATATTGAAAGTTGGAAAAAGATTGTATACCTACGACTTAAATCTCAATTAATCAACCACCTATATAAACTATTTTTATTTTTATGCACACTTTACGCCGCCATCATAAAGTTACTAGTGCCCACGGCCGGTCCGCGCGGTCTGGCACCCCTAACGATTGCCTTAGGCATGTGTGCGTGCGCTGCCGTGTGCGGACACGATTATTGTATTTGTGTAAGAATAGGTAGTCGATTTCCCGCCATCGCATACATTTTGGCACAAGTGTCCGCCCTGTGCTTATAGGTATGTTTTCTAATAGACGCCATTTTTAGTTCCGACCAATCATGGCCGTTTTTGCTTATGTAATATGTATTTTCAAACTTTATTAAAAGTAGGTACATTTCTTTATCAAATTTGGTACTAAACGCATTATACTTATCCTTTCGGTTACTCTAAGGTTGACTGGAACAGAAGTTGGATAAATCCGCCTTTGTACACAGTTTAATTCCTATTTTATTATTTTTGGTACAATAAAGCGTTTACATACATACATACATGAATGGCGCGTCCTTACCAGGCCAATCAGCGTGCGTTTCCTATCCTACCAGCGTGCACATCTCAGCAATTTTACATAATTCTTTGTTTGTAGAGTTTGGAGCATTATGAGTCTAGTGGGCTTGGTCGATGGCTGCTGTTTGGCGGCAAATATTGGTAAAAGGATAGTATGGTCGGTACAGAAAGTGGTTCGTGCAAAATATGCGCAAATTGTGTTCGCTCTAAGAGCATAGACCTGACGGAGAGGAGCGCTCCCCTGTGTGTATATGTTAAGATCATTACTGTGATCACCAATCCGCCTGCCAAGCGTGGTGATTATGGCAAATCCCCCAATGAACTACTTACCAAACGTGGTATTCTATCGGGGAGGCCTATGTCCAGCAGTGGACGTATTTAGGCTGATGATGAAAGTTCAAAATTGCATATAGGAGTAAACGTATCCAGCGGATTGTGGAGTATGCTTGCGCTTCCGCTTACGAATTTTATTCGAACACTTTTAATGACCATTATTAATAGTCAACGTATGTCCAGTAGTGGACTTCAAAGTCTATCCCAGTCAAATTTAAATCTTTTATTTTGTTTATCCAGACTCCATAGAATACATCCCGACCACGCGTGGCACTGGGCTTCTGGTTGTCCACAAGGGCTATACGTACGCAAGGATGCACAGCAGGACGAGGTGGTATTGTTCTAAGAAGAAGACTGGGTGCAAGGGTCGTCTCGTCACGACCGTAGAAGGGAATTTTCTTGGTACTGTCAATTCCCATATTCATCCACCACCAGATCTCCACCGCCTACCTGATGGACGACTTGTGTTTTTGAAAAGCAATTAATTACAAAAATGAAATACACTATATAATATATAGAATAATATAATTTACTAGCTGTTCCCGCGGCTCCGCTCTCGTGGACTAATGTATTTGAAAAATAAAATAATACCATAACTTTTGGTTGAGTAAGCCGATTGCAATGAAATAAAGAATAAATGTTACTCCGAGTTAAGCCCTATATTTCTGTGAAAAGTCCATCAAAATCGGTTCAGTAGTTTTTACGTGATGCGTGCATAAACTAACACTTAAAGTAAAGAGGTTTCATACTCGTATATGTATGTAAATTTAAATAAATAACATTCGACTGATGCCGACTGTATTCCGCCCAAACACGATTCTGCCTAAACCAGCTTCTGCCGTACCGCGAATCTGTCGAACAATGCGGAACTCGTACATATTTGTAAATTGTTATCTTGTCAATTTCACATAACACCAGGGAATTCTATAGTTTGTGAATTAGATTACATTAAAATGATCTTTTTGGCCACACCGTAATGAAAATAGCGCACTTCAAAAGAATGAAAAAAAATAATTGAGGATTTTATATTGGAATTGACAGGTACTCCTTTTTCCTAAATATAATCAATAAAAATAGATTTACGTTAATTTGTGTGAAAACGCTTTAAACGGATCTCCGGTAAAATTTTAAAAATGTCGCATAAAACAAACAGCCTTTCA
Organism: Esperia sulphurella; assembly: GCA_947086405.1. Lineage (NCBI taxonomy): Eukaryota > Metazoa > Arthropoda > Insecta > Lepidoptera > Oecophoridae > Esperia > Esperia sulphurella. The sequence goes on from OX352261.1 coordinate 3,894,057, forward strand.
TCCGTTGACAATTCTACATTCATTAAGATCATGTATTATGGTAAACATATATCTCCGTAGATTTCCGAATATTTAAATTTCAAATCGTTAAAATAAATCAAATATTCTTTACTTCTTGTAGTTTTTGTTTGTTTGTGGTTCCTAAACTTTGTATAGGAAAAATTGCCCGTATAATGCCTTGTTGTGCCACAATTGTTTTAGTTAAAAAGTTAAGTTTAAAACAAAGCATTTGTGTTGACGTCAAAACGAGTACTGAGTTTTTAACGAGGAATACGTGCTACGGTTTTAGCGATTGTAGAAGTCATTTAATAATAATAATAAAATCATTTATTCATCTCTTAAAAAATATACATAAAATAACTCCGCCAAACTGTATAATACAGTTTGTTGGTAGAAATAGCTCTCTTACACATCTATGACAGAGAATACTAAATATCACTACGCAATGGTGAATAGCAAAGCAAAGTTACAAAGTTTTTAATTTTGATAATAGCACAAAAAGATTGTGGTTACTTTAATGAGTTTACTAGATATTTCTTATATGAGAACATCTTGTTGAACGCGTTTGACTTTTATGAATACTGGTTTTTTTTTTCACTCAAATAACGCATTATCTCATTTTAATGAATTTGTTTCCATGCAGATAATGACACCATCGAGATTATTCCAACCAACCGCGGAAAAGGCGTCCTGCTGGTCCACAGAAATTACGTCTATGTCAGTATGACCAGCAAAACCAGGTGGTATTGCTCCAAGAAGAGTACCGGATGCAAGGCTCGCCTCATTGTCAATGAAAATAGAGAGTACATTGGCATGATCGACTTCCACTGCCATCCACCATCCATATATCGGTCAGCTAGTGGGCAAATGATTCGTGTGTAAAGAACAATAAAATATTTTTCATCATCATTGTCATGTCAGCCCTTAGACGTCCACTGTTGGACATAGACCTTTCCAAATGAACGCCGCCATACCCGGACCCCGCCCTCCGCATCCGGCCACTCCCGACCGCCTTCCTCAGGTCTTCGAACCATCTGGAACCTGCGCAGGCCGATCAGCGGTCCCCACTCCAGAACTCGTCTGCCCCGTCCGTCAGCTCTGCGACAGATGTGACCCGCCCAGTGCCATTTCAGCTGCTAATTTAAATAAATAAAATAATTTTATTTTGGACCAACTGTGTTACTCTCAATATTGTATCAACGTTTCTGAGCTAGAGACCTGTGACAGACATAGGTACATAGATTTGTCTCAGTAAAAAAGGTATGTTGGATAATTCGGTTACGGAACCCTCAACGGGTCACGTTGGCCTATCTACAATTAGGAGCCGAGTTAAAGGGCTTGAGGCGATTCAGTAATTTATTACATCCCATTCAGTCAGTATGGCGACTCCCCCATGTTGCTTTAAAAACACAGGTATCTTAGGCGGTCCTTCGGAGCTTTTCCATCTACACTTAGATAGTCTTCATAAATCATCCAAATCGTTTAAAATTAAATTAATAGCTTAATACTTCTGTACGTACTTACCTACCCCCACTATGAAGGCGTGGGAGAGCCAGAATAGTCTGTCAAGCAGGCCCAATCCCATTCGACTTGGAATTTTTATACTGCCTAAAAGAAACTGTGGTATTATTATCCGTACTTATGTATTGATTTATAAAGGATTTATTTGAAAGAATAATTGAAATAAATATTATAATATTAGAAATAAAAATAATTAATTAAGATAAGAAAAAAGCTATAGTAATTATTTATATTAAAATGAATTTAAACCATTCGGAAGTCAAATATACTAAATATATTATATAAATAATTAATTACCTTATCAGTAAATAGAAATATAAAAAAAGTCAAACTACATCAACAAAATGTCAATATCAAGCTATATATGTCGAATAACTTATTGGTATGGACCCGATGTCAAACCCAAGACCTCAAGAACGATAGGCGGTTCTTATAACTAAATAATCATCTGCCATCACATCATAAACATAAAATTTTATAATATTTCCATCGCTAGTCAATACTTACATTGACTTTGTTTATTATAGTCTAAATTCAATAAAAAACTTAATACTTAAATGATTTTGTTTTAATATTGTTCTTCTTAAAACGGCCTGATTTTACCAATGTCAAGTGTATATGACTTTGTTGGTTGTACTGCTGTGATATCACCTTTGATCTGCTCACGTGGATTCCCGTAGAGAAGCCCTACAGCTGCAGAAATGCAAAGGACATTGCAATTCCATGAAGTTATTTGAATTAGCGATAAAGTAGTTGTATTCACAAACATTAATGAGTACTGTGGTGATCATTATACACTAAATATTGCTACAACTGAATAAATCCAAAAGCCAAATAATAGGTTATTTGGCTTTTGGATTTATTCAACAATATTTAGTGTATAATGATGATGCATTGCTTCCGTAATGGCGCCCACCACGGGAATCCTTGTTTTAATATTTACTTCAAACAACACAAAAAATTTGAACGTTTTGAACACCTACCATTATCTTTCTTAATTTTCTTCATATTTTTGAAAATAATAGAATATAAAACCCAGATTCAGTAACCTCAGCATTGGCATTGGTGAGATATCCTAACTTCTCCATAATCAGATATATTACTAGCTGGTCACAATGGAAATCTACGCTGTATGACAGAAAATAAAATTCCCACATAAATGAGTAGTATCCAGTTTGCTTCTTCCTTAGTTCTTTATTAACCATAGACACATTTAACGAAGGTAAATGCAGCGGTTTCTCTTTTTCGGTTGTATAGGTATAAAGTATAAAAAGTGTGGTGAACTTTCATTGTGACTTTTTTCTTTATTCACAGGCAGAGACGTTATAGAATACTTCCCTAGCAAACGTGGTAAATTGATAATCGTCTATGAAGGAAACACGTACTATTCTATGAACAGCAACACTCGGTGGTACTGCTCGAAGAAAACAAAGGGTTGCACAGCTAAGGTCCGTACTACTACTGATGGAAAGTTGCTCGAAGCCTCGGGTTCTCACAATCATCCACCACCAGAACTGTATAGGACTCGTGATGGCTCGATGTGTCGTTTAAGATAAGATATTTGGAACATTATACAGAAGTCTTCTTTATCTGAACCTAGCTTATCTCGTGTGGTTCATAAAAGGGAAAGAGATGCTGTATTACCTGCTGCTATTTCGTCCAAACGATAGAGAAGGATATAATGGTACTGAGCTTGAATACAGCAAAATTTCCTCCGCATAAAATGGCGCAAGAGTACGAGGAGGACTAACTTCAAGGACAAATTGCTGCCATGAAAGAGGAATAAAAATGAAGCAAGCCAACTGTTTTCTTTTTCCGCCTTCAGAAGCAGATATGAAAAGTATCATGCAGTCAGGAGCAAGAAGAACATAATGAGGCAATCCAAATGTTTCTTGTTTCCGCCTTCAGCAACAGTGTATTTCGGGCGATTCAGTGGAGCTACGGAGTGTGTACAATCCATAGCAACTTACATCATGAAATTTGCTTCCTAATAGGCAATTTGTCAGTTTGAGAAACCCGAGCAAGTTAGCGCCTGTCCCTCACTCCCTGGCGAAGTCGTCGAGGTTGCTACGTACCATGGGCCCGTCCGTCTACAACCAGATTCCCGAGGACATAATGGAAGCGCCTACTACTCAATCATTTACTTACATAAATATACATTAATAGTGTTTCATATTGTTTTATGATATATAATAATTTTTGATAATAATTATTACGATGTTATGTTATTATAGATTTAAAAAAATTATGACCTTGCAGATTACCAATACTAATGTCTATGTCTGTAAACCACATATCGCCGTTTATAATGTATAAGAGATAGTAGATGTAAATAGTAGGGTAAATGTAGTATGTACTCACATTCAAATTTAATAATAGAAATATATATTTTTGCTTTTTAAAACGCTTTTGATTTGCAGTATTTTTTAAAAGTTTACCATAAAGCGTAGTTTGTGGAATATTGAAAACTAATTCCCACAATATTTTATTTCCAAATGATAGAAGCGAGCAGTGACTAGTATCCTCAGTAACTGAGGTGTCAGAATATTTGGGTATTTTCTTTTAAGTGGGTTCGTGATCTCGCTCTTTTCTTTACAGGCTTTGAGGTCAGGTATTGGTGGTGTTTTGTACTAAGAGTATATACTAATATCTTTACTCAGAGGAGCCGCAACCTTATGTATACCTATTGTACTTTTTGGGAGATTACAGCATTACAAGATGTTAATTATTGCAGTGAAATACTATGATGTTGAGCTGATGAAAACGACGCGAAGTAAAATTAGATGCTTGACACACGACAAACCAACGGTTGCCCACGACCATTTTCCTATACGGTCCGGGAAGAAAAAGGGCCGTTGCTGGATGTGCGCTCGGCGGAAAGTTGAGACGAGAACAATTTGGAAGTGTATGGAGTGCGATATCAATTTGTGTGTTGACCTTTGCTTCAGAGCGTACCATAAACTATAAAAGGCGAGAAAAAGACAGACAGAACCCATGACAGAAACCGAGACAGTGACGGGCAGATACCGAGACGGAGATGGACAGATGCCATTACAGAGACGGAGACAAAGAACGAGATAAGCAAGGCAAGACTGACTAGTACGTTATCTGTTTTTTTCTGTTATTTTTGGTAGGTGGCATAATTAAATTATTCCTATCAATAATTTAAATTATGTAATCAATATAAGAAAACAAATAAAAAATACATATGTATATATCTAGAATGATGTTATATTATGCTGAAAATGATGTACAATATTATTAAACATTACTGTTTTGATCATTTTCATGTAAAAAACAATACATTAAAATGTTTTTGGTTTGTATGTATTTGGAATACTCATAAATAAATTAAAAAAAAAACACTCCACCTAGTGTAGGGGCAGATACTGACAGACTCAAACGAATATGTTATAAATTGATTTATTATCGCCCGCTTTACTTTCAGCAATCTAAACTTGATGTACTTAGTATTTTTAAAGTTGGTGTTAAAAAAATAATGATAAATTATTGTTGTATGAGTATAATGTAAATTTTAAGTGTGCCTTTGTAATCGGACTCTATATGATATTGTGATGTATATAGGTAGTAATAATACACTATTCAGTTTGTGGTACTAAATAAATCAGTACTCTGGTGCCGCCTTTGTGTTACATTACATACATTCCAACTGGCGACGAGGATAGGAAATGTTTGATCTCCGCGAATATGACCAGATTTGTATTACCATATTGTCTTTCCCCGTGGTATAACCAGTTAGATATTGCAGCAGCCACAGAACTAATTGGACCACCACCGGTAATTTTACTTCCCCGTGGTTCAACAAGTTGGACATTGCAGTTGTACCAAGGGTCGGCCCCGCTTTTATTTAGTACCTTAAATATAAATTGAGTAATTTACATTTCACATCCTGTTTAAAAGTATTTTAAAATTTTGGAATAAGTAGCTGTAATAGTTTCCCAGTTACCATGCTTTTTGGTGGAAAGGTACCGACCGTCACCGGATACGTATGACGGGGGCATCAACCACGCGAGCCGGTTGTGGGTAACGATTATTATAATAGCCCTTGATTTTAATCTACTTGGAATTTAAACAGGCTTATAGATTTTTTTTAAATACTTCCTCAGTGGTTGCCTACGTCATTTAAGAAACCTTTGTACACAATTTCAAGTTTCTAGAACAGTTTGAGATGTGTGTTGCAGATCAGAGCTTAGGAGTCAATTCAATTACTGTTCATTGGACGTAAAAAGTACAAATTTGCCAAAAAAAAATTTGGGGTCTAAGGATGAGTAACAGAACATATTTCGATCATTTTTGGAATTTTTGTCTGATTATCTGTTTGTTTGTGCGCGCATCACTTAAAAACCACTGAACCGATCTTGATGGACTTTTCACAGAAACATTGTGCTTAATTCGGTGTAACATATAGGCTTTATTTATTTCATTGCAATCGGTGCAGTCAATCAAAAGTTATGCGTGTTAGTTTTCGAAAACTGATAGTACACTGCATTAGTATACAACAGCGACGGAATTCGTGAGCGGTAGCGGGAGCGGGTATCGTACCAATGTAATGTATGTGAGTTTTTGAAAACTATAAATTCGCATAACTTTTGATTGAGTTAGCCGATTACGATGAATTTGTTGCATACGTATGCAACAAAGTAAGCGCTCCGGAATTTGATTGCGATAGATTACTTAAGAGGACTACATTGAGTGAGGTTGAGGAAAGGGTTGAGGGGAGGGTTGAGCGAAGGGTTGAGGGGGGTAGATGCGGGAGTCTGAGTGGAAGCTGGATCTGGAGTTGGATCTGGACCTGGACCTGGACCTGACACTGGACCTGGACCTGGACCTGGACATGGACATGGACATGGACATGGACATGGACATGGACATGGACATGGACATGGACATGGAATTGGACATGGACATGGAACTGGTCCGGGAGCGGGAGTGGGATTGAGAGTGAGATTGAGAGTCTGAGTGGAAGTGGAATAGGGAGCGGAAGTGGGAATGGGAGCAGATCCTGTAGTCCGCAGAACCTGAGCCGCGGGCACAGCTAGTATACAATGAAAGTCCAATAGGAATCCTGAAATAAATAGTCGTTACTAATTTGTTGGTAGTTTATGTAGTTAGTAAGTATACATAAAAGGCTTTATTTGTAACACGCTTTTTTAATGACCTTGTCGGTTCCATCCTTGAAAATTGTTAATGAAAATGTGAAACGAAATAAAATTTCAAATATTTCGTTTGCAAATTAAAATGTGTGTTCTTTACTTTTGTACGTGTCAGCTATATCTTACATTTAAGTACAGTTACCCCATCTGTAGCAAGAAGTCGAATTTTCGAAACTTATCATTTCCGTCAAAACTATAGCCAAACTTGTCTGTCTGTCTGTCTGTATGTCCGGCGGATAGCTCGAAAACTACTAGATCGATTTAACTGATATTGGGAACATACATGTAGAATTTCCCGGCAGTTATGAGAAAATAATGTAAAATTTTGGAATACTTTATTTTTTGAGATAAGTATTTGAGGAAAACTAATAAAAAACAAAAAATGCCGGAACTTTCACATTATGTACGACATACACTTTGCTGCCTTTTTCTTAAATGTACTCAACCCAAAAACAGTCATTGCAGTAATTTTAACTCTCTTAACAGGCTATAAAATGAGCGATGACATCATAGAATACATACCTAGCAATCGCGGTAAAATGTTACTCGTGTACAAAGGTCACACCCACTATTCAATGACAAGCCGAAGCCGGTGGTACTGCTCCAAGAGACCGAAAGGATGTAAAGCTCTGGTCGTTACAGGCCAGGACGAAAAATTTGTGCAAGCCGTGGGAACTCATAATCATCCCGCACCGAAACTGTTCAGGAGTTCTGATGGCACACTTAGTCGTGTGAAATTTATGTAGTAGTCATTTATACTTGTAATTATATTGATTTTAATTCTTATTTGTTAAAACTTTATTGCACGCAAATGTATAAAATGCGAACCTAATAACAATTCTCTGACAAGCTGATCTTTGGGTCATGCAGGTAATAACTGGTAGATGCACATTGAAAAAACTGAAAGATACTCTTTTTAAACAATAGGATGCATAATGGGCCCGATTCTGAAGGCAAGCATTTAAAATTTGACAGCGCTAAAATTGGTTTCGTCTTTATCTTCATAATACTGTGTGACAAGGATAGCAACAGTTTTAGTGATTCCAAATTTTAAAGTTGTGCCTTCAGAATCGAGCCCAATATACGTTTATATACATTATAATGATAAGATATTAAAAACTTGCACGAGTATACTGCATTCATTCCGCTCCGCTCATCTTTGGTAAACTCCCGGGACTTCTAATTATGTCTTTGCGTCATACAATTTTTTTTTGTCTTCCCTGCCAATATCAACCAAAGCAGATTAATGATGGTTTACCAAGGACACACTTACATCCACATGACCAGTAAAACCCACTGGTACTGCTCGCAGAAAGCCAAGCTGCTTACCACCAGCAGTAGTAATTTTATGAAAGGCCTGGGACGGCACTATTATCTGCCACCGCATATCTACTCAGTATCCATGGAACAGTCTGTTGTGCGAAATATTATTGGAATAGGTATTATAAGAATAAGCCTGGCTGCTTTTACAGACCAACTTACAGGATTAAAGCCATCCTTCGACAGCATACGAAACATACGTACTTGGTGTTTCGAAAATAATACATGGATGGTGGACAGATATGTGTATATGGTAATACAAACCTGCTTTTGCTGTTAATGTCCCTTTGTAATGAGATGTAAATGGCGTTTGTTTCCGTATTACATTTGCTTTTGAATTGAATATGCAGCGACATCTTTTATATCCACCAAACTGTCAGTTCCGATTATCGCTTTCATTATTTAACGATTATTAGGTAGGTACCTCTGTGAAAAATTTCAAGTTTCTAGACCCAGCGATGCGATCTGTGCATTGGCAGATCAGTAAGCGTAACATTTTATATATATTTTGTTGTTAAGTTCTTTTTTTGGTAAAATGTGAAATCTTATAATTGGCGTCCAATTATTTTAAGCAAATTATTTAATTTATATTTAATGCTGTAAGATTTCTTATATATAAAATAAAATAAATAAAATAAATATTTTTTTATCTAAGTTTTGATAAAGTAGAAGCTAGAGCGTAGGGTTTTTGAAATAAATAATCATAATTAATTCGTTACTTATATTGTTAAGTTAGTATTTCATAAGTTAGTAATACATAAAAGTCTTAATTGAAAAAACACGTTTTTTTAATGACCTTGTCCTGTCGGTTACCTCATTGAAAATCCTTAATGAAAATGTTAAAACGAAATAAAATTTCGAATGTTTCGTTTGTATATTTAATTTGCGATATGTATCTATTACCATCAAAGCAGATAGTCTTATAGCCAACGTCTTTCGTCCGCCTGGCTGTCCGCGGATAATTCGAAAACTACTGCATGGATTAAGCTGAAATTTGAAACATACGAGTACATGTAGATTTCGCCGGCAATTATAGAAAATTGTGGAAAAGCTTGTGGTTTATTGTCCCAGATATTCCAGGAAAAGAAAAAATAATAATTAATTAACCTTAATGTATCTGCCTACCCCTTTGGGATTAAGGCGTAAGCATTATGTGTGTATGTAATTAATTGATGGAACTGGCACGTACACTTTGCTGCCTTTTTAGGGTTCCGTAGCCAAATGGCAAAAACGGAACCCTTATGGATTCGTCATGTCTGTCTGTCTGTCTGTCTGTCTGTCTGTCTGTCTGTCTGTCCGTCCGTATGTCACAGCCACTTTATTCCGAAACTATAAGAACTATACTGTTGAAACTTGGTAAGTAGATGTATTCTGTGAACCGCATTAAGATTTTCATACAAAAATAGAAAAAAAAACAAAAATTTTGGGGGTTCCCCATACTTAGAACTGAAACTCAAAAAATTTTTTTTCATCAAACCCATACGTGTGGGGTATCTATGGATAGGTCTTCAAAAATGATATTAAGGTTTCTAATATCATTTTTTTCTAAACTGAATAGTTTGCGCGTGAGACACTTCCAAAGTTGTAAAATGTGTGTCCCCCCCCCTGTAACTTCTAAAATAAGAGAATGATAAAACTAAAAAAAAAATATGATGTACATTGCTATGCAAACTTCCACTTAAAATTGGTTTGAACGAGATCTAGTTATTAGTTTTTTTTTAATACGTCATAAATCGTAAACCACAATACTATTATTAAAACATTGAACAAAGTTACAACGAACTACTATAACTTTTATATTATGTTACTTGCTGCTACGGAACCCTTCATGGGCGAGTCCGACTCGCACTTGGCCGCTTTTTTAATGTAATCAACCCAAAAACAGTCATTGTAGTAATTTTAACTCTCTTCACAGGCTATAAAGCGAGCGATGACGTCATAGAATACATCCCTACCAATAGTGGTAAAATGTTACTCGTGTACAAAGGTCACACCCACTTTTCAATGACAAGTAAATATCGGAGGTACTGCTCGAAGAGACTGAAAGGATGTAAAGCTCAGGTCATTATCGGTTATGACGGTAAATTTGTGGAAGCCGTGGGAACTCATAATCATCCCCCACCAGAACTGTGCAGGAATCCCGATGGTACACTTAGTCGGGTAAGTTCTTATTATTTTTATTTTTCGACGACCTCCGTGGCGGAACGGGTAGCTCTCGGACTGCCACGCCGGAGGTTGCGGGTTCGAATCCCGCTAGGGGCAAATGTTCGTATGATGAATATGAATGTTTGTACCCAAGTCTTGGATGTTTATATATTTATTTAAGTATGTGTATCCGTTATCTAGTAACCATACCACAGGCTCTGCCTAGTTTGGGAATGGATAATTGGTGTGAATGTCTGACATATTTATTTATTTTATTTTATTTATTTAGTCAATGAGTAATGAGTAAGGTGATTTATATTCGTAATTCATGCATTATTATCGTATTTTGATCTTTTCTTTTAATTTCAGATTTTTTTTATTCTTATATTACTGTTTTTTTTTAATAAATATTACATATATACACTTGTCTAATCCCAAACTAGGAGGTTCTCCTGAGCTATGGGAATTAAACAAGGATAAAACAGTTCACAAATATAACATCCAGACCGGGACCAACTTGTACAAAGTTGTCTATCACCAGAGGGAATCGAACCCACGACCTCTGGCGCTCGAGTCCAATTACCAACGAGGCGGTCACTGTGATATTATAATGCTCATAATTCATAATGCTCATGCCTTGGTCCCAGAGGGGTAGGTAGAGACGCTCAGTGCTTACTCTGTTATACAGTGTTACACCCTGTCTTTATACTTTTAAGTTATATAAATATTATGTTATAGTAAATTATTAGATGATGGGTTTTAAATAAACATTTTACTTGTTCTTTATTTAAAACTTCTTTGCACGAAATTCCTACCTGTCATGACCTACAGCGCAGAAACGTGGACACTGACGTTGGGCCTGATCCACAAATTTCAAGTCGCTCAGAGAGCTATGGAGATATGGTCGGTGTTTCTTTGAAGGATATGATTCATAATGAGGAGATACGATGAAGAACGAGGTGACCGACATACCCGAAAGGATTAGCAAGCTGAAGTGGCTGGCCACAACTGTCGCAGTACCGACGGTTCTGGAGTAGAGACCGCGGATTGGAACACGCAGGGTGGGACGCCCTGCCGCCAGGTGGACCGACAACCTGAAGTAGGTAGGAAGCGATTGATTGCGGAGGACCGGGTGTGGTAGCGTTCATTGGGGAAGGCCTGTGTCCAGCAGTGGACGTCTAGGGGCTGATATAAAACGCAGTTGTATAAAACGAGAACCTGGATGCCTACTTCGTAAGCATTTCGGATGATATCCGTGGAACTATTAAGCCATTTTGTACTTTATAACGGGAAATGTGACATATTTAGACAAACGTTTGGCGTACTTATAGCTTATAGTAGTTGGACGCCAATCCCTTAACACAATAAATGTCACAACCCATAAAAGTGCAAAATAAAGATTAATACTTTCTGGTTAGATAGATACTTTACTTGTTCTAAGAAAAAATAATGTTATGACATCTACATTAAATAAATGTTTTTTCTTTCTTTCTTTTACGTTATACATTATACTATGTACACAATCCTTCTATTCTACTAATATAATAAATGCGAAAGTTTAGATATTTGGATGTTTGTTATTCAACCACTGGACGGATCGGGATGAAACTTGGCACACATAGGTAAGGCCCTGGAATAGGATATAGGATAGTTTTTATCCCGAAAAAACACCTTATTCCTACGGGAAATATTTAATAATTTGTAATGTTAAGTTGTCTACGCGGACGAAGTCGCGGGCAACAGCTAGTAAAGAATAAACGGCATTTGTAGGTCAACGGATATTATGGGATATTCTTAGGGAGTATGCCTGGGTAAAGCATGCAGGTAATAAGTGTTACGACTTACATTGCAATTACTTAACATGATGCAAACTGTACGTTAATAATCATCATCATCAGCCCGAAAGAGTCCACTGTTGGACATAGGCCTCTCCCAAGGTGCGCCACTGAACCCGATCCTCGGTTCTTCTCATCCAGTCACTGCCAGCCGCCTTACGCAGATCTCGCTGCATCTAGACAGGGGGCGTCCCTGTTGGCTGTAAGCTGTAAATTACCTTTGCTTATACTGTTACTATTAAGAATGTGTGTGTCTATACTCTGTGGTAAAAAGAACTTCTGCTGTGTCATATAGTTTCCTTTTAATAAAAACCATTTATATTAATGAAACACGTTTAATTCGCTACCACAATAACTAAAATATAAAAACATCCAACAACAGTCCCACACTACGCTTGCCCAGTCGCGGTCTCCACTCGAGAACTCGTTTACCCCAGCGGTAATCGGTTCTCCGACAGATGTGACCAGCCCACTGCCACTTCAGCGTACTAACTTTTTGAGCTATGTCGAAGACTTTAGTTCTCTGGCGGATCACCCCATTTCGGATCCTGTCTCTTAGAGAAACTCCGAGCATAGCCCATAGCCCGCTAGAAAGAGCCATGCTTAATAATAATAAGGATGAAATATAATATAGAAATTACTGTATAATTTTTTTAGTTTGAGCATTAAATGGTCTGTATATCATACCAAGCCTTCTGCTCATCATTTAAACTCTCATCTAATCATTTAAACTGAGACTGAAGAAGTGGATTTTCGAGCAAACTTTCTACAGCTTTGACGATTTCATGGAAAATTGTAATTGTAATTAATAGTGTTTAATGTTTGTTATTTGTTTAATGCTGTTTTATGATACATAATAATTTTGTTTTTGATAATAATTATTACGATGTTATGTTATAGATTTAAAACTGTATAAAAAAATCACACCAATTATCCAGTCCCAAACTAGGCAGAGCCTGTGGTATGGTTACTAGATAACTGATAGACATACTTAAATAAATATAAACATCCAAGACTTGGGTACAAACATTCATATTCATCATACGAACGTTTCCCCTAGCGAAATTCGAACCCGCAACCTCCGGCGTGGCAGTCCGAGAGCTACCCGTTCGGCCACGGAGAGCGTCAATTAAATTACTTTATTAAATTAAATTAAATTAATGAACTGTAATTGCCAAAATAATAAATGTTAATACATTGGGCCCGATTCTGAAGACAAAGTTAAAATTTGACCGCAGTAAAATTATTGCTATTCCTATCACACAGTATTGTGAAGATAAAGGCGAAACTAATTGTAGTGCTGTCAAATTTTAAATGTGTGCCTTCAGAATCGGGTCTACTATAATGGTATATATTCAATCTACAAATATATATGTTTATAAATACTTTACCTGTTACAACTACAGCAAATAAATAAATCTTTTATGTTAGACAATGACTACAATTTAAATCTTCTTTTATTTCGTATTTTACCCAATATACTCTTCTACCATATCGTTTTTGATTGAACCACCCTCTTTAGGTCGTCGCTTACCGTTTCGCTGTCTCCACTCCAAACCTCGTTTTCCCCAGCTGGTTACCAGCTGCGATACATGTGGCCCACTGTCACTACAGCTTGTTAATTCATTTAGTTGTGTCGGTGATTTTAGTTCCTGCGGATCTCTGCATTGTGGATCATATCCTCCACAGTAACTCCGAGTATACCCAAGCCTTAGTCTATCGAACCTACTGCGACAAGTACCTACACTTTCGTACCGCCTCGGCGTGGTTCTCGCCCCGCCCGTACGGAGTAATAACCACGGTAAGTCGCTTGACTTAGACACATTTTTGATAACCCCACAAAACATAATATCAAATCCTATCTTACAAAATTACCATATATCGAATAAAAAATTTTCTTCGGACGTTGCGGGTTCGAATCCCGCAAGGGGCAAATGTTCGTATGATGAATAAGAATGTTTGTACCCAAGTCTTGGATGTTTATATATTTATTTAAGTATGTCTATCCGTTATCTAGTAACCATACCAAAGGCTCTGCCTAGTTTGGGACTGGATAATTGGTGTGAATGTCTGAGATATTTATTTATTATTATTTATTTATTATTGTTCTAGTGGCTTGGTTATTGGACTCAGGCGCCAGAGATCGTGGGTTCGATTCCCACTGGTATAGACAACTTTGTACAAATTAGTCCCGATCTGGATGTTATATTTGTGAATTGTCCAATCATTGTTTAATTTCAGTAACACATAAGAAAATCCTAATTTGAGATTAGGCATGTGTGTGTATATATTTTCTTACATTTTTAATGCCAAGTTGTACTTACATTATTTGTATTCCTGTCCTTATATTTGCCATCTTTACCGTCCGCAGAACGCACACGACTTGACTGCGACCAACTCAGGACCAACTTGTACAGTGGCCCAAGCCACTATGCCAACGAAGCAATCATTTCTTTATACACGGTGTACAGTTAAGAAACGTCCAACATCAAATTGTGTGTTGACGGGGTCAAGCCCTATCAGAATGTGAAACTTCATGTTCAGTGAAACCCATTTTTGATTAATCATTGGGTTTTTTATTTTATTTTTAGTCTATTTCTTTGGTGCCACAGCTATAAACGTAGGTACTTCATGGTTCTGTTTTTGTTTTTACTAAATAATTTGCTATGAAATGCAATCCAAAAAAATCTATATGTTTTTTTTAAGGTTTACTGCATTTTTTTAGATATGGAGTTGAAGTTTTTTCCTACCAATCGTGGTAAAGGACGACTGCTTGTTCATAAAGGATATACCTTCTCCGGAGCGCGAAGAAACACCAAGTGGTACTGCTCTAAGAGAGCTAAAGGTGATTGTAGTGCGGTGGTGCTCACCACTGAAGGTGGATTGTCATTAAAAGGAACCGCTGGACATCACAATCATCTACCACCGATTCTCCCTACTTACTCAGCCGGCAAGATTTTTTATAACTAGTGGACGCGCTTGTTTTGTTGTTCAAGAACAACAGAATGGTATCCCAGAGGAGACAATAAGACACAAGGAAGACCAAAGAATAGGTGGATAGACGACATAGTCAATGAGTAAGGAGTAACGTGGACAAGAAAAACAAAGAACAGTAAGGAGTGGGAGGAACTGGGGAGGCATTTTCTCGGAAAAGGGCAGATAGAAATACAATTACATAAATAAAATAATAATTATACTTATTAATAGAAAATAATTTAAATTAGTAATTAATCATTTTAATTAAAAATTTATTTCTTAAAAGACTAATCGACTAAGTCGACTAATGATATGGAAGCACCAGCAATAAGCTGCCTTTCCATTTAAAATAAAATAAATAAATGAATGTAAATATATATTAATGTAACATGTTATAGATGCTATCAAATAAAGGCTAATTTTTTATTAGAGAGGACGCGTGCAATTCTGATCTTATAAAGAATACTTTCAATTGTAAGGGGTTTGTTGACTCTGACAATGTAATTGACCTCTTTAACGTAAAAGTCAACGTCTTTACTACCAGACCGCTGGTCACTGATAGTCGGACAATCGCAGGTCTGATCTGGACCAGAATGCCCTTAGACCTGTTAGATTGTAGCGGAGATAAAAGAAAGGCAGGGACCCTTTCTTCAGTAACCACCTTTCATTTCCCTAGTCACCAACCAACACAATTTACCTATTTAACTCAGTCAGCAAGGATTACCTAAACAGTAGAAGCTTAGGATTTAAAGGTTCAAGAATTAAATTGCCATGTTTATCACCAATCCCCGTAGAGAAGTAGAGAGAACACAAGGATTACTAGTAAAACCTTATAGGAACAGGACTTCAGTATTATTAGTTGGCTCCTTTGAACTATGGTTTTTCAAAAGGTGGCAAGTTCGTATTCTGTTGCGAGTGGTTTTACACGTCTGTCATTACATCAATGATAAAACTTTATGGGTTTTGGGTAATTTTCAGAGCGTTTCAACCGCTCTCATTTTGGTGCCAATCAAAAGTAGAAGAAACACAATAAGTCTGTGGTTTTTATATCATTATTATTTCAAGATATGCCTGGCACAGATTTATCGTTGGGTCATATATAAAATATATAGTTTTCTTCACTTTTGATGGATACGCTCTGAAATGACCTTTGATTTCAATAAATTATTTTGTTAAAAATTAGTTTGCATTTCAGATACGAGTATCTTACGTGGCTCGTATAGTTTAGTTCATGTTACTAGTTTGTGTAAAAATATGTATGATCTCATCTGAAAGCTTTAATTTATCGTGTGTAGAATGTAGTAATTTATTTATTTATTATTAGACATACTTATCTCTACCATAATGCTCATGAAATTAATTTTTATCGAAAATTATAGCCAAATTTTTGTAATTACATTGGTAGTTGTAAGAATTGCTATGGAAATTGAAATAATTTAAACAAATCCATAAAAAATAACTATTGTTCCGACTGCTGGCGCCACCTAGTGTTATTCAACCCGTAAGCAATTACCTTAAGTAATATTATCATTATAGTATGGTACTACAAGCAAAACAATAAATGTGTATATTGCGTAAATAAATATATCAAAAAATCTTTACGTAATTTTATATTTTTCATTCCTTCAAAGCCTTTAGAATAACTTTCTGCTATATGTTTAAATGTCAAATGGCAAACGGCAGTGGGATGCCCCGCCGCCAGTAGGACCGACGACCGAAAGAAAGTGGCCGGAAGGCTGGATGCGGAGGGCGGAGGATCGAGTGTGGTGGCGTTCATTGTGCAAGGCCTATGCCCAACAGTGGGCGTCTAAGGGCTAATATGATGATGATATGTTTAAATACATCAGTTGGTACTGTTTTGGCCATGTGGTTCCCGGCTTTGAATAGGGCCACCCCCAATCTTCCCGTAGATGTAGTCAAGCGACTAAGGGATCGCACCAAGGATGGGTAGTAGCGGTCTCCTGTGTACATTAAGATCATTACTGCGATCACCAATCCGCCTGCCAAGCGTGGTGATTATCCCAAATCCCCCAATAGACTGCCCACCAGAAGTGGGATTCTGTTAGGGAAGATTATGTTCAGCGGTGGACGTATTTCGGCTGATGATGATAGTGTGTATTTTTCACGGAAAATGGTCAAGGTATATATTTTCCTAACTACTTTTCGAAGCGAGAAAGGAGTTTCATCTATCTATTTCTTACGGTGGCAACGAACTTATCAACTATCTAATCGAATCAAATTAAATCGAACTATCAACTATCTAGTCGAATAGGCTGCTACGGCGACGTTTCCGTCGAGATTAATAACCGTTTTATTTCGTCGATCAAAAAAGTGGTTCCCGAACGAACCACTTTTTTGATCGACGAAATAAAACGGTTATGTCTGATTTTTATGACGTAGTTAAGATATTTTCAAGACCATGTTTTTACTTGCGATCACGAATTTGTAATGAACCATATTATAATTATAAATATCATGGAAATAATTATGACGTTATACGAGTTACAGTAAACGATATTAAGTATTCTGGTTATGACTCAGAATCCAAGTACATGCACGACATACAGACAAACACATTGCCCTTTGATTTATTTTTTACTAGTCGAGCTAGTTTCAGTTTAATGAAAGTATTATTTTACTCCACTAATATGCAGCTTTCATAAAAAATAAATCCAGAAAGAATTTTTTCCTTATGAATAATAGATGGAGCGTTCCAAACAATCGCTCTGTTCTACGCAAGTAGCCACAACTCTTTCACATTCACTTTGAAACTTGTGCAGTTACTACTCAGAACATTTAATTATTTACTAAATATTGACAATATTTAGTAATAATTAAATGTTTTGCGTAGTAACTGCACAAGTTTCATTGTGAATGTGAAAGAGTTGTGGCTACTTCCGTGGAACAGAGCGATTGTTTGGAACGCTCCATCTAGTAATATGGAGATCGTTGTTATATTCCCTTAAATTTCCCATTATTGTCGGCCGATTTTACATATGTACGTTCCAAATTTCCATTAATATTCGAGATATCCGCCAAACAGATAGTCTAAGAAGCTTCGCTATAAGGTAACTGTTTAGATACATCCCTAAAAATGGAAGGTACGCAACTATTATTTCGTCATCATCATCATCAGGTTATTTTGTCTCCACTGCAGGAGCACAACCCTCTCTCATCTGCCGGAGACAGACGGAGGATTTGGCCTACACTCCCCGCGCTGGCCAGACAACTATTATTTCTTCTGTGCTTATACTCGTAAAGGTAATTTATCTTAAGCGTGTTTAGCCGTCTCTATATAACCTTCATAAAGCTAAACCTAACCTTCGTTATTTTTCTAGATTTGGATACCGTGGAATACTTTCCGAGCAACCGTGGTAAAGGTCGACTGCTCTTGTACAAAGGATTTACCTTCGCCAGTATGCACAGCAAGACCAGATGGTACTGCTCAAAAAAAGGTAAAGGGTGCAAGGCTCGGGTGGTGACCACCGAAAAGGGACAGTTCGTCGATGCCATGGGCAATCATTGTCACCCCCCACCGAATCTATATAGGGATTCCGACGGCAATCTTTTCACCGTTACATAATAATAACAAACAGCCTTATTATTTCCATTTTTCTTAAATTACTAATGTTGTTAGTATTATTAATTTTGCTTATTCACTGTACTCTATTATCACCGTTAGTAAATAATAAATCCTCATACATTGGACAAATACAAACAATAACAAATGAAATATAGATAATTACATTAATTACATCACATAACATACTACTTAATATAAAATAAATATTACAGCTGTTTTCTTTTGTGGTCCTGGTGATAGCTAGTAATTTGCGATGAGGGATCCATTGCAAACAACACAACACCGAGAATTGCATTGCCAGAGCTACGTATTCTAGTCCAAAATGAAGCAATATGAGCTCTGCCATAGCAAAAAAAGTCGGGCACCCGTCGGTCAGTAAACATGCCTGAGGCGCTGCAGTGTCGCGGTAGTCTCATAAAGATGCGAATTGCATCATTATATTGCACCCTTATGACGTTAGTCCAGAATTGACAAGTGTAGAATCACTGACAGTAGGCTATAAATAGTCCTCACTACACTTGCAAAGCCTGCGGAAAAACATGTTATATCTGCCCGACAAGGCCTGCCTCTCTATTAATGAAACGTTAATTAAATTTCTTATAAGTATTTTTTCAACTTATCATGCATGCGCTATAAGCACTAGGCTTTATGATATACAAACACCATGACCGGTATTGGTCATGGATTATAATTCATGTCATAATCGAGTCCCGTCGAATAAACTAATAAGGCATTCGCTTCGATACAAGTACTGTTCACATGACAAATCATGATACAACTACGGTGACTGATAATCATGATTCATGACCGATTCCTGACAACTTATAGACGATTATTTTCCTGTTTCTTTTTTCATATTGCGCGATCGCTCATGCCCACTGATGAGCTAAGTATATAAAGCAAAAGTAAAAAAATCCGGTCTAGACCTAGAACTAGAGCACAACATTATGTAGGTAAATACTACAGCTTCTTTTCGCAAATATTATTGTCTGTCTAACAACAATAACTAAATGTAGATAATAGATAGATACCACTTATTTATTGTTTCTAGGTTCTAACGTATTATTAAGAATACGATAGGTACGATTTTGAAGGCACACATTTAAAATTTGACAGCACTAACTTTAGTTCGTATTATCTTCATAATACTGTGTGACCAGGATAGCAAAAAAATTTGTGCTGTCAAATTTTAATTTAGTGATTTCAAAATCGGGCGCATAAGTTATCATTTAAATCTTATTTTCTTTAATTATGTTAATAAACTGTACTATTATAATGTCTAAAATTTAAAACTGTATTTGTTTATGCAATAAAGTGTATTGTAATAATATATTTTAACGTATTGCATATTTTCTTTGTGTTAAAAAAAATTGTGTGTATTTTATATTTTTAAGTAAAATATATAAATAACTGTAGCATTAGTTAGCTTAAGAGTTGTTATTATTATGATACACTATCGAATATTAATATTTAATAAATATTCCTTTTTCAACGTACATACTTGTTCTTATTTGAAATAATAGTATTCACAGCATTTTATGATTATATTTATAAAAGGCTAAACCCTGTATGTAAGCTTGAATGTAATTTTGATACAAAAAATATATATGTAGAAAGATTATATGTAGAGTACAAACCACCAAGCAAACGATATGTAAAAAAATTAAACTAAGTCTTAGAAAAAACGCACATCCGCATGTTTTCTTCGATTTTGCAAGCACAGCCGATTGCAAAAGCTAGCATTCAAAGCCAACACCAAAACCACTTCCATACTTATATTTTGATTTACAGATGACATACCAGACTTTCTACGTTACTATAGGCAGTATAGATCTGTGAATCCTGAGAGGTTCGTAGTAAGTCCCAGCTCATTTGAGGAACAACCCGAAGAAGTTGAGAATCCAGTAGACAGAGTCAGTGATATATTGAACTCTCTTATACCTACAAAAAAGACTTAGGATCGCATATCCGTAACACTTTTTCGCAGTAAGTCTTCTTAGTCTGTTAAAACTAAAATATTGTGTCAGGCATGTCTAATGTACTGTGATATATAAAACAAACTTGCCTGGACGCTTCTGTCTGCATGTTCGGGCTAATTTCGCGAGCTATAGTGAAATGAATATCATTTGTTTTTCAATATTGAGGTTTTGATATAACTCATATGTAAATCCGGGGCAGACAGCTAGTATAGTAATAAAGATATAATGCTTAATCGAAGTATACGAGTATGCTAATTGTATTTGGCCAAATAAAGGTAAACATTTAGTGCTGAGTATTTGATATTTTATTATTAAAATTGTTACCTTCAAAAACCTTCACCTACAATAAACTTACATCAAAGTTATTTGTATAGATACACATAAGAAAAAATAATGGGATCGAGAGCCTTTTTCATACATTCAAGGTCATTTTGAGGCCATGGATCTCTGTCAGGGATTGATTTATCTGACATCTGATGCTATATCTGAAGAAAGACGATTTGAATAGACTCGTTAGAAATAGTTTTCTTCGAGATAACGACAACGACGACTGCCATCAAACGTTACCATGTGAAGTCATAATTATCTAACAAATAAAAACGTAAGCTTCGCGTGTCTGTACATTGAAGATATTTGGTAGATATTAAAAAAATTGGGGTCCAAGGATTAGTAATAAAATTCATTAAGATCATTTTTGAAATTTTTGCCTGTTTGTTTATCTGTTTGTCTTTAGTTTGTGCACGCATCACGTAAAAACGACTTAACCGATAGTAATAGAGCTTTTAGAAAAAAATAGGGCTTATTTCGAAGTAATATTTAGTCTTTATTCATAGCAATCGGCTTACTCTATCTAAGTTTATACGACTTTGTAGTTTAAAAAAATCTTTCAAAGAAATATTATTGTTCGGCGGAATTCAGATAGCGATGAGTTAGGACTACGGTGGCGGTGCCAGGGGTAGTTGGAGTGGGGAAGGGGGGTATTTCAGAAGCGGAGCGGGAAATAATTCTGTAGTCCACGCGGGCGGAGCCGCTGGCACAGCTAGTTACGCACTAAAGTTTAATAATTTGTATGTAACGTTTATTAATTACTACACGCAACCTTGCCTATACCAGTCCTTTCAGTTACTCTAAGGTTGACTGGAAAAGATCCCTAAGTGAGATAAGTCCGCCTTTGTACACAACTTTATTCTTTTATTTTTTATTTTTGTTGTTAATTGTGGTACAATAAAGCGTTTACATACATACCTCGTCCACGCGGAGAAATGCCTGTGAGGTTTGCGTAATAAAAAGTATTCCATATGTTATTCCAGGATATAAGCTGTCGCTGTACCAAGTTTCATCAAAACCCATTCAGCGTAATCGCAAAAAGAACACCTGAACTATAACACTATCATCTAAATAAACTGCATACCCCATTGCAACCTTCATCAAAAGTAAGCCAAATTTAAAAAAATATATTTACAGGGATTAACTACGAAGTAATGAACCTTCTGAATGGAACATCACTAGTTAAGTACGACGGTCACACTTTCTCGTACCAGGGACCAAAGGACAGTAGACTATATCTGTACTGTTCAAGGAAACTGTCTACTAAGTGCAGTGCTCGCATGAAGCTAAACAAAGAGGGCTCGATTGTGTCAGCTTCCACTCAACACAATCATGCGCCGCCAGTTTACAAAAAAACCACCCTTGGTTATTACATCAAATTAGCATAGATTGTAATAAAATTTAGCAGTGGAGGGAAAGTACCCTTTTTAAGGATATATTGGCTTGGCTAGAAGACATTTAAGCCATAAATAAGTACCTTTAATAATTATTAATAACAACCACAGATATGGATAGGAGTAAATTAATAATAATAATAAATAAATATAAATATGTCAGACATTCACACCAATTATCCAGTCCCAAACTAGGCAGAGCCCGTGTATATAACATATTTATTTATATATTTGTAACATAGACATACTTAAATAAATATATAAACATCCAAGACTTGGGTACAAACTTTCATATTCATTATACGAAAATTTGCTCCTAGCGGGATTTGAACCCGCAACCTCCGGCGTGGCAGTCCGAGAGCTACCCGTTCCGCCACGGAGGTCGTCAATGATACAATTATAAATACAATGAGTAGGAGGAGTAGATGATACAATTGCGTCAAAATGCTTGAAAATTAAGCGTGTAATTTTTTTACCTACTAGGACGTCACGAGAGCAATTTAGTGATGGTGAGCACAGCAGGGTGGGACGCCCCGCCGCCAGGTGGACCGACGACCTAAAGAAGGTGGCCGGTAGCGGCTGGATGCGGAGGGCGGAGGACCGGGTGTGGTGGCGTTCGTTGGGGAAGGCCTATGTCCAGCAGTGGACTTCTAGGGGCTGACATGATGTTGATGATGAGCACAGCATACTGCGCTAAATCGAGCTGTCGCTATGACACAATGAGGCACTTTTGTTTTTTCTGGCTGGATACAACGGGCTGAATACAGCGTAGCACCAAAACGGGCACGCGAAGTAGGTGCATTTGCGTCATCTACTCGTACTTCTGTTCATATCTGTTATGACGTTTTACCTAATGGAAACATGTGATTCTTTTAAAAATTTAGGAAAACTGCATTCAAAACATTTTCAAAAGGTGCTTGTCTCAGCCGGGAATTTAAGTTGCTTTTCTTGCAAATTGCTTTATAGACATGAAAATGGAATCTATTTATTATATTTAACTAGTAATGCTTGTCATAAAAAAATACTGAATGCAAAAAGTTTTAATGAAAATACAGATATTTGAGAAAGATTTGCTTAAATCTATGAATACAGTTTTATTTAAATAAATTCTCGTTTTAGTAAAAATTTACTACCTTTAATGAGTGTACTTTTCTCGATGTTTCGATTAATAAATAAATTTATGTTAGATTGCATGGTCTTCCTTTTATTTCTAAACTAGCTATTGCCCGCGACTGCGTCGACGTGGACAACTTAACATTACAAATTATTAAATATTTCCCGTAGGAATACGATGTTTTTTCGGGATAAAAACTAACCTATATCCTATTTCAAGACCTAACCTATATGTGTGCCAAGTTTCATCCCGATCCGTCTAGTGGTTGAAGAGTGATTGAGTAAGAAACATCGAAATATCTAAACTTTCGCATTTATAATATTAGTAGGATTAGTAGGATAGGATACAATGTTTCTTATAGACATTTGATCCTCATCATTGACTATCATTGTGGTTCCCGGCTTAGAATATGGCCACCCCCAACCTTCCCGTGCGTGTCGTCAAGCCGACTATGGGATTGCACCAGTGACAGGTAGCAGAGTTTCCAAGTGTATCTGAAGATCATTACTGCGATCACCAATCCGCCTGCCAAGCTTGGGTTATGGCAAATTCCCCAATGTACAGCCCACCATAAATTGCTATTAGAGAGGCTTATGTTCAGCATTGGATGTATTTAGGCTGATGATGATGATGATTTACTGTCTGTCTGCCGGTTGCTACTTCATTCCGTAAAAAAAATTGTATATTACTGCAGAAGCCAGGACATTAACAATTGTAGGACCAGTATGTTAGGCCGAGCCGCATGATGAGGCCTTTAATACGAGTCGTGCAATTGTCATTCCCGACGAGATATAGTGCTGTCGTAAATAAAATTGTGGAAATAATAAAATAGCTCTTTTGCGAATAAAATAAACCTTTTCTGAAAATGAGTTAATCACGAGGAAACGCCGCTTTTTGCTCTCTTTTCCAGTTTATAAAAGTCTCATTATATTTTCAAGTATTTTTCAAAAGGTTATAATAACTTGTATTTGAAAAAAAACAGGTTATATACTATGTAAAATAAAATTTTAGCTATGACGCGCTTACCCAGAAGATGCCTATTCACTCTTCCTTTAAAAAGATCCAAATTGTACTTGTCTGGAAACACCGAAGCTGGTAGGGTGTTCCATTTCTTAGCAGTTCGCATTACCAGCAGCAGTGTATACATAGTGTCAATTTATGGATTGTTTGAATATAAGAGTTAAACATTTTTACATATATTCATTACCTTTTACAGATACAATTCACTACCTACCAACATGTGGGAACAAATATTTCATAATGTATCAAAACTATACATTTTCAAAACGACCGAATCAGTGGCTGTACTGTTCAAGGCAACTGAGAGGGAAATGTCAAGCTAAATTAAAAATAAATAAATCAGGACATGTTATTTATTGTAAACTGGACCATAATCACTTGCCACCAACATTAAAGTTAACCAGTAGTGGATTGTATGTGAAGTAATAACCTACTGAGTATTCCTATTAGTCACCCAAAGGTCAATTTATTTTTAGTACGTTTATTTGAGTTATATGTCGCTAGTTGTATGGCGTCCAGCGCTAACCGCTTAGCGGATACAATACTAACGCTTTTAGTTTATTCGGTTTCGGCAGTATTTAGTGTATAATGATTAATCACCACAGTACTCATTAATGTTTGTGAAGAAAACTAATTTATCGACAATTTAAATAACTTCGTGCAATTGCAATGTCCTTTACACTTCTTCAATTATAGGACTTCTCTACGGGAATCTACGTGGGCAGATCAAAAGTTACGATCATATGATTTGATCTAAGCGACACTGACTCCTACAGTTTACCTAGTTTGGGAGTCAGGGCTTCATAAATAATGTATTACTTTAATCTGAATAAAGTTATGTTTATGCTCTAGTGGCAAAACCCACAACTTTACGCCGTTACTTCGTGGTATCCATGTTTGTATTTGTACAATACACTTAACATTGGCAAAATCCTAAGAAATGACATTTTAGGAAGAAGAATAACAAGATCCAGGGTGGCAGATGGGAATACTCCTATTAATAAAGTATATCATTTTTAATTGAAGCAGTTTTATCGTTTGTATGTATTGAAAGAAATATTTACATAGACACATTCAATTTTTTATGATGTTCATGAGATTATAGTTATTTATATGTTTGTTTCTGTGCTGACGAATAAGAAAATAAGAAAAATAGTTAACTCGTAAAAACATTGTTTATTTGAAAATAAATTGATACTTACTGCTTATTTTACTGTAGTTTTCATTTATGGTGAAGGTGTACTGTACACCCCATGACCATCCATCACTACGAGGCGGAGCGGAGACGCGTAGCAACCGCTTCGTCGTTTGGCATCCTCTACGAGTGCGCCTACGCTTGCGCCTACGCATGCGCCTACGCGTGCGTAATTTAGCGTTGTTTTATATTACATATAAAGACGAAGAATAATAATTATTTTTAATACCGACATTAGGCCTGATTCTAAAGGCACACAATAAAAATTTAACAGTACTAAAATTAGTTTCGTCTTCATCTTCATAACCGGGATAGATACAATTTTAGTGCTGTCAAATTTTAACTTTGTGCCTTCAGAATTAGGCCCATTCTCTTAGTTAAGTTATTAAACTTAATAATAAATACAATTTACAATAGTATACATACACTTGTCTTTTCCCAAACCTTACCTGTTTATGGGAATTACTTTGACAATACCATTTGCAGATGACAGACTACAATTTATACATATCGTCATGTTACCTTCGCATTCTCGTATCGTTCTTAATGTTGATTTTATATTTATTATTGTTAAGCTATTTCGTAACAACGCCATATATTATAAGGTGTCATATTATTCTTCATTGTTAAAAATTCCCTTTACCCTCCTCTATAAATATATATAATACTAGCTGTTGCCCGCGACTTCGTCCGGGTGGACAACTTAACATCACAAATTATTATGTATTTCCCGTAGGAATAGGGTGTTTTTCCGGGATTAAAACTATCGTATGTTCTATTCCAGGACCTATATGTGTGCCAAGTTTCATAACGATCCTTCCAGTGGTTGAAGCATGATAGAGTAACAAACATCCAAATATCCAAACTTTCGCACTTATAATTTAGTAGGATAGGATTTCCTGCATTGTCCATAAAACGTTATCGTCTCATGTAAAGTAGTTATATTAGATTTCAGATACCAGAATGCAAGGGTAACATGACGGATATTGTACCAAGTTGTCTGCCCCAAGTACTAGTATTACTGAAATTTAGTTAAAATTTACATCATTTGCAAAATAAAGAAATGAATGTACTCTTCGCACCATTGCACCGACGAATAACAAAAGCAGCAAAGCATGTTAGAAACTGAAATATAAAAAAATGCAGTCGTAAAATTCTGGTTCTGTAAGTATAAATATATTTTTCAGATTATATTCAAATACTGCCAACAACAAAAGGCGGAAGTATGATCATGTACAAAGACTATACGTTTTCAAGACAGAATCAAACGATTCAGTGGCTTAACTGTACAAGATATAGGCGAGGGTTCTGCCGTGCTAAATTGAAAACTGACGAGTCCGGTTACGTTATTAACTTTGTTGGTCCCCATAATCACTTGGCTCCGCAATTCAGTATAAATTCTGAAGGATTGTACACTAAATTATAATTGACTAATTACAAATCGGTCTACCACGTTGGTTTTGTAGGGGGTACAAATATTATTGCACACACAAACATACACAGAAACAACACAAAGAAAAGAAAATCATACAAAATGTTGAGCTTATTCTTATTTTTCATCAGGAACCAGTCAGATTTCCGAGATACAAAGTAGCCTATATATTATTCCGAAATATAATAACCTGTCATTTTACCAAATTCCATCAAAATCTGTTCAGTCGAGCAACAAATAAACAACTTTACACACTTTCGCATTTATAATATTCGTTTGATTAATAAACAAAAGCAGGATAGAATGTGATACCATACCTATAACCTGTAAGAATATCTTATTTTATTATCTTATTAATTACACATAAGTGATTTGAGTGTTGGAAATGAAATACTAGGAAACTTTTAAAATACTATATCGATAGCAAAAGAATAACAATTGCAGAGTGACGCTGACAATCCAACATGGAAAAGAGATGTTACCGCCTTCCTTTTTACAATTTTTCCCTTTTTTATGTTTATGTATTAAACAGGTAGTATGAATTTGCATAATAAATATATTTTACAGATAATATTGGAATACTATTATTATACTATTACATTATTTTTAATTGATTTTAATTTAATTTAATTGTGTTTTTGTTTTATTTTAAAATATATCTATCGCCGTGTGGTTTCCGGTAGAGTAGAATAGGACCACTCCAACTCTTCCCGTGGATGTCGTACAAGGCGACTAAGGGAATACATTATAAAACATCACTAAAGGCCTCCCCAACCCGTCTGGCCAGCGCGGGGAGTGTAGGCCAAATCATCCGTCTGTCTCCGGCAGATGAGAGAGGGTTGTGCTCCTGCAGTGGAGACAAAAATAACCTGATGATGATATCTATGGCTATGTCTACCACAAGGTAGAAGTATAATAATGTACCAAAATTATACGTTTTCAAGACGGAATCGGATAACTGCTTAGCTGTATAATGTAAGAGAGGAAACTGGTTATCTAAATTGAGAGTTGATAAGTTCGATGGTCTCGTTATTTGTTCTTTTTTGGACACAAGATTTTATATATAAAAATATAAATTAAAAATATTTTCTTATTATTTTCATAGTTTCATTGTTTCTATTCACTTACGGCAGATAATACTAAATATTACTACGTGAAGAAGCGGCTACTCCCCGGCCAGTTTAACGTCGCCCGCTCAAAATAGAGCACGGCTGGCAGTAGGCACACTGCTGCCCGCCAGTACAAAGTTATTACGCCAGCGCGCTATCGAACAGCACCATAAGATTTAAGTTTAAGCGACGCTATAAGTTTGAAAGAGAAGCACTTATGTTGTTGAAGTATAACGTCCCTTTCGCTATCGACTATGATCGCGCGCTGAGTGGAATAGCCCTACAATAATGGCTGGTGCGCCTGTTTTAGTCGTAGGTAATTAAATATGTTAGCTTGTGCCAGGACATACTTAAGACATAGCCGCGTTAGCGACCGCTACGTGCTCTAGCATTCTTTAGGAATGCGCGTGAGCTGATCCAGAATTTTGTTTATTTATATAATAAGCAAAAATCAGAAAACATGTTATACCATATTGTTATACATACTTCTTAACGGACAAGCGTGTAGAAATGAGACATGGTGTTGCAGTAACAGCCAGAGTTGGATAAAAAACAGTTTTTTTTATACAAAACATGTTTTAAATAGTTTTAAACAATAAAAAACATGTCTTAAATAATAAAAAAACATGTTTAAAACTAATGTTTTAAACACTTGGATTAATAAAAAAATTGCCAAACCTGGTAACAGCCTAAAAATACCTATTTGACTTACCAGTATTTATTTCTACTAAGCTAATTAAAATCGGCATACATTTTTCAGGTCAAATTCAAGTGCTGCCAACAATAGGAGGCAAGAATATAATAATGTACCAATACTACACGTTTTCAAAACGGAATCGGAATACTCACTGGCTACACTGCACAAGAATTCAGAGAGGGAACTGCCACGCTAAAATAAGGTTGGATAAGTTCGGACGCGTTATCTATTCTGATTTGGACCATAATCACTCACCGCCAGAGTTCAAGTTGTCTAATGAAGGATTGTACGTGAAAAAGTAACTATAAAAAAAAAATATACAGTCAAATTGAGAACCTCCTCCTTTTTTGAAGTCGGTTGAAAATGGAACCCGTTCCCGCACACTATTCGTCTACTTAATTGTTTATATTATATTATCAATTTTTAAGTAAAACTGTATATTTTTTTATGATTTGTTCAAATTTACTTTGTAACTTTATCCTATTGATAGTTAATTTAATCAATTATATCAATTTAAGCTTCTATTATATTTACCAGTGGGAATGTTCGTTTACTGGACGTTCTCATATATTTTATTTTTATTTTTGATTTAGCCTTGGTTTTTGTCTGTTGGTTCTTCAATAAACTAAATAAATTATAAAATTGTTTCCATGCTTGGTACCCTCCACGCGCCTGAGCAGGTGTTTGAATCCGATCTAACCGGGATCTTACTCTCCTACTACACTCACGAGGAAAAATAACGTCACGGTTTTTTCATACATTTGGGGTTATTTTGAGCCCTTGAATCTCCGCCTCAATTTGGCTGAGGTCTGATGCTAGCTCTCCGGAGTACAGACGCAGAAGGTCCAAAGTGCCAAACATGCCTCTTTGGCCTTTTTTTATATTGCTGATGGGTTTGCGCTTGACCTCAATCTCACTTGGTGGTGAATGACGACGATGCCTAAGGTGGAGTGCGCTTACCTAGAAGATGCCTGTTCACTCTTCCTTTAAAAAGGATCCAACTTGTACTTGTCCGGAAATAGCTGGTATGGCTGGTAGGGAGTTTCATTCCTTAGCAGTTCGCATTATGAAAGAGGAATTATGGTCAAATTGAATGTTAACGTCACAATTATCCATGAATCTAATGTCAAAAAGCGGCCAAGTGCGAGTCGGACTCGCCCATGAAGGGTTCCGTAGCAGCACATACACTATATAAAAGTTATTGTTACGATTTATGACGTATTAAAAAAAACTACATACTAGATCTCGTTCAAACCAATTTTCGGTGAAAGTTTGCATGGCAATGTACATACATCTACTTACCAAGTCTCAATAGTATAGTTCTTATAGTTTCTTAATAAAGTGGCTGTGACATACGGACGGACAGACAGACAGACATGACGAATCCATAAGGGTTCCGTTTTTTGCCATTTGGCTACGGAACCCTAAAAATGGCATTAAAATGTATGCAAACTCAAACACGATTCAGTAGTGTCTGGTAAGAAGAAAATGGTATGTTTGGCGCTCTGGACCTAATCCATCCATACTCTGGTCAGCCAGCATTAGATCGATCCTCTACGGAGATCCAGAGTCTCAAAATTACCCTAAATGCATATAAAAAAAGTTATGTCTGTTCCTTTGAACGAAGGAAAATCCCGATTACAGCGACTCCAATCAATTATGCTTAAAAACTATTCTTTATTTAAAAAGAAGTAATCTGCGCAGCATGAACGTTTAGCCTTCTCTGATGATTGGAATGAATCATGCGCATCCCTAGGTAGAACATATGCATCGACGCGAGCGCATCACGATTTTACTTCACTTATATTCAATAAAAGTCAACCAGTACAAGATTGGTCATGTGCGATATCAATGCTAATCAACGATAGCTTATGCATGTTATCATCATCATCATGTCAGACCCTAGAAGTCCACTGCTGGACATAGGCCAATGAACGCCACCACACCCGGTCCTCCGCCCTCCGCATCCAGCCGCTACCGGTTACCTTCTTCAGGTCGTCGGTCCACCTGGCGGCGGGGTGTCCCACCCTGCGCTGCATGTGATTTTTTTAAATTTATATATATTATAAAATAGGTTATGCATGTGTTGTTACGTGTATAGCGACACCGTACAAGGTGTGCATGTGTGTGTACATCCCCCCACGAAAAAATACAGTGTTCTGGGGGAGTCGGCTGTGTTGCTCAAAGTTTTTAACCGACATCTCGATTGACAAGTTCTTTTTTCGCAGATTGTATCGAGATTTTGCCAACAGTACGAGGAAAAACGATCAGATATAAGAACTACACGTTTTCTTATTCATCTAAACGGAAACTATGTTGCTCGAGAAGAATAAGGGGGCGCTGTCCAGCTGCATTGAATGTTGACGCTCACGGCAATGTTATACATGTCCTGGACAACCACAATCATCCGCCACCGATGCTTTGTATGACTTCAGGAGGAATATATTATAAGTTATAAGTGTTCACTTTGTTTGTTCATATTCAACTGTAGCGCAATTCCAAATAATATTTCGATTATTTCACATGTACCTTCATCATGCAAAACATTTCACTTGTACTGAAATAACATTTAGAGTCCACGCAGACTGCAAACTTTATATCGGCCGATAATTTAGTCGGGCTCTTAAACAGTATAAAGATGTATGCAAGTGCGCACACTATGACGATTTGTTGGCCCAGTGTGCGCACTAGCAGCTCAATCCGACTAAATTATCGGCCGATATAAAGTTTGCAGTCTGCGTGGACTCTTAAAATAACAACTTCAATATCCGACTGATACCTACTGAATATCCGCCCCTCTTGAGTTAATTTAGGAGGCGAAACACGATTGCCAGTAACGAAGGGGGACGCCGCTAGCGAGGCCATCCAATGATACAAAATACACAATTATCCAATTGAATAATTGTACTACTAATTTATCTAGTACTAGTCATTGTAATTAATTTAACTAGTAATTATTTGTATGGGTATGCCCTTACTGGTATAAACTATACTCCTACCTTTATTTAACTGCAGAACCTACCTTCTCTGCTATTCTTATCTTCTATCCATAGGTTGTCTAGAAGAAATCGTTTTTAGCTATAAAACCGCCTAGATGTAATCTGTTTCATTTATTGTATATTTTTGTCCTGAAATAAATAGTAATTGGATTGAATATAATGATGAATAAACTAATAAAACACATGATGTGGTTTCCCTAAACAAATAAAAAGTATTAGGTGTTTATTACAACTTTTGATGTTAACTTAACTCATACAGTAATATAAATATTGACATTCCACGTCACTTATTTAATCAACTGCAATTCCCGGATAAAAATTCGTTGCATTTGTGAAGTAGGAAAATACGTGAAGGAATTTGTATTTAAGTCGAGTCACAGGATTTGCGTTAGGTTAGAGGATCACTTATTACAACAATTAATAAGATCGCCCCGAAAAGAAATATTTTCGTCGCAAGTACCTAAATGACACTACCTAATTCTGCTCCCTGGTAATAATAGGTTGTTAACTACATGAGGAGGCAGGCAGGCAACTTCCCACATTTGATACCAACACTGTTCTGCCTTAGGGCGGAAAATTTAATTTCCCCCCGCTATATAAAATCACACTTTTTTTTCTTTATTTAACAAAATTATAACATATATTTTACAGTACAGTACACAGAAATGGAAACCCATTTGTATGTGAACAGAGCGCTCACATGATCCATACATTAGTCTACATCCATCGACAACAAATGCTTGTGCAGTTCCTGTTTTAGCAGAAACAAAAACTTGCCGAGCAGGAAAACTGAAAATTGATGGCGAAGAAGTTGACTGAAAGATATTGTGTACCTGGGAAGCTTGTTCACAAGGGATGGGAAGTGTGAAGAAAATATAGAAAGGAGAGTAAAGAAGGCAAATGCAGTAAATGGATTTATCAATAGCCTTGTGTGCAGTCAGATCATGACTGAAAAGGCAAGGATGGCTGTGCATAGTGCTGTTGGTCAATACGCTGATGTTGGATATGGCAGAAGAATCATGAAAGCAAGATAAATGCGGTTGATATGCGTTCTTTAAGAAAAATATGTGGAGTGAAGTTATGTAATAGAATGAGGAAAAGAGTGATACGTGAGAAGTGTGGTTTGAAAGACGATGTAGTAATGAAGGTAGAGAAGGGTATATTGCATTGGTTTGGATATATGGAGCGTATGAATGAAAGAAAAGTGACAAAAGAAATTTACAATTCGAATGCGGAAGGAACTACAGCTAAAAGTCGTCCTAGGAGAATGTTCAAGGATCAGTTTAGTAACGTCCTCAAAAAGGAGGTGCATGAAAAGGTTAATGAATGTGAGTGAAGTTAGTGAGGTGTGTCAGGATCGTGCAAAGTGGCGATCCATCGTATCTGCCTACGCCTCTGGGACCAAGGCGTGAGTATTATGTATGTAAAACTGAAAATATATTTAAATTATGTTTGAGTCTTAATGAAATGTAGTTTGGCTGATGTGAAAGTAATGGAATAAATATAAATTATGTGAGACTTCTGGCGGAAAATACCTATCTCTACTTGATTAAATAGACGTAGTGGTCAATTTCAGGACGAGCTAGCTGTGATGCTCTAAGTTTTTAACCGACTTCTCGATTGATAAGTTCTTTTTTAGCAGATTGGATCGAGATTTTGCCAACAACACGAGGGAAAATTATCAGATATAAGGACTACACGTTTTCTTATATATCTAAACGGAAACTGCGTTGTTCGAGAAAAAATAGGGGGCGCTGTCCAGCTGCATTGAGTGTTGACGCTGACGGCAAAGTCATACGTTTCCTGAACAACCACAATCATCCGCCACCGATGCTTTGTAGGACTTCAGGAGGAATATATTATAAGTTATAAGTGTTCATTTTGTTTTTTCAATATCAACTGTAGCGCAATAATCAATATCATTCAATTAATTCAATATCAACCTTCATCATTCAAAACACTTCACTTGTACTGAAATATCATTTAAAATAACAACTTCAATGTCCGACTGTTACCACCTGAATATCCTCTTACAGTGAAACAACAGTGTACTTTGACCTTCATAACGCATCACGTACCTTCTAAAGTAACGGTCCTGGCAGAATATCAGCGTCGCGCCGCTGGGCTGCGACATTATGCTGAGTCAGGGCCCTTTCCGCAGCACAGCACGGGTTACACTGTTACTGTTACTCTGTTATGATTGTTTGCTGTACTTCTGTATCATTAAGTGACCTATTTGTAACATTGTATTTGTGCTGTGTCTAAGAATAAATGAATTATCTATCTATCTCTTGGTTAACTTAGGAGGCGCAACACGATTACCAGTACCGGAGGGGGGAGGGGTGGGGGACCACTAGTGAAATATCGTTCCTGAGACTTTTGACAGAAAATACCTACTAAAATTAAAACTTTTACCTTAACTTGATTAAATAGACGTAGTGGGCAATAACCTAAATTGTATTTATTAGATTTTGTAAGTTTAAAAAAATCCATCACCTATAAATACTGCCAGATAACGACTGTTGCAAGAAACAACGCAAAGGCTACACTACAATTCTTTCCTTCAAACAGGAATAAGTTCATCAAATTGATATTTTACTGTTTTACGGAAGAAATCTTATAAATAAATTTGGGAGTTTAAGGATAAGTAATAAAACACAAGATAATTTTTGGAAGTTTTGTATGTTTATCTGTTTGTTTGTGCACGCATCACGTGAAAACTACTGAACCAATTCTGATAGAGTTTTCAGATAAATCTAGAATTTATTTGGAGTAACATTTAATCTTTATTTCAACGCAATCGGTTTACTCATTCAAAAGTTATGTGAATTTATAGTTTTTAAAAATTACTGTAGTAGGTATACAATACAAAAATGAAGTATAATAATGCTCGGTGCAATTCAGATTGCGATGAGTAAGGACTACATTTGGAGAGTAAGTAATATGACTGAAGTGTTATATGTTTACAGAGACTATGGAGATCCTGCCAACGGTTGATGGAAAAGTATTAATGAGATACAAGAATTATACTTTCTCGAAGCACACCAAAACAATGTTTTACTGTTCTAAAAGAACAAGGGGCAATTGTCGGGCACATGTAAAAATCAATGAACACGGAGAAGTTATAAAGGCGGACACTAACCATAATCATCCACCCCCGAAATGTGTCTATACTCAAAGAGGATATTATGTTATTCAGAATAAACAGAATTGATTATTCTAAATTCTTTTATTTTTCAAAGAACACATAGGTTCATTATATTCTATTAGTACAATATTATAAACTAATTAGTAAACTAATATAAAAAAGCGACACAGTAAGAACACGTCTGCTCGCCTGTGTACGGCATGGTAGGCTTTGTGCGAGCCCTGAGGTCTCGGAGGCGAGGACCAGTCGTGTTAAAATATCACGTATTTCTTGAATATATAATTTTAAAAAAAATACATTGAGTTCGCTTCAAATCTTAGGTCATTAGCGATCACGTGAACTTTTAATTATATGAAACTGTATAGATTTTTTTTTGTCACAGTTATGTAACCTCGGGTTTAAGCATTCGTTTAGATTCCAGAGGTTCCCAGACTTTTTTTCTCTTAGACCACTTTCAAAATTTAGATGGTTCCCCTGCAGCTACATTTCTACCATATTCCCAAAGCTCGACAAAAAATGTGAATATTAGACACCAACGTAGAACTCCGTCAAGTCTCCACCACTTTGGGAACTACTGGTTTAGACTATTAGCTAAGCCACCGTGAGTTCCTTTCTGCATCATATCCTATAAACTTTATTAGCAAATGCTTTACTACATATTAAAACAAGTCTGCATTTATTTCTCTCGGATTTGGTGATAATGTGAATATGGGTCAAGTT
The DNA here is from genome assembly GCA_947086405.1 of Esperia sulphurella. Classification (NCBI taxonomy): domain Eukaryota; kingdom Metazoa; phylum Arthropoda; class Insecta; order Lepidoptera; family Oecophoridae; genus Esperia; species Esperia sulphurella. Next base: position 3,929,745 of record OX352261.1, read on the forward strand.
AGTATGTCCAAAACGTAGCCTAGTGATAAATAACTGCCTGGTCTTTGTTACAAAAAATGAAGGCAGCGACTTTTCAAAAATATGTAAATATTTTAGTTACAGTGTGACAGAATCTATGATTATAGTGTGTATTTGTTGTTGTGGTTATAATGATTTTTATTTGTCATGAATCCCCACTAATGGTTCTTTGCTGGATTATTTAAAATTTACACAATGTGCAATAGTGGACAGTGTCATTGTCATTTTATTTTAAGATGTGTTCAAAAATCAGGTACAAATTCTATACTTTACCACTAATATTAGAAATGCTTAAGTTTGGATGTTTGTTACTCAATCACGCTTCAACCACTGGACGGATCGGGATGAAACTTGGCACGCATATAAGTTAGGTCTTAGAATAGGACATAGGATAGTTTTTATCCTGCAAAATATCTCATTCCTACGGGAAATATATAATAATTTGTGATGTTAAGTTGTCCACGCGGATGAAGTCGCTGGCAACAGCTAGTGTTAAATAATTCTAATAAAAAAAAACAATTTAAATTCATCATTCAAGTTGTCATGAATTATGTACGTTAACTTTATACTTTTTTTTCACAGATGTTCCCGAACTCTTACCTGCATTAGGCGGAAAATATTTTATACGATACAAAAACTACACATTTTCCTACCATAACAATAAACGTAATTTACGTTGCTCAAAGAAAGTCAGAGGCAAATGTCCAGCAATTGTAAAACTTAACAAGGACGGTGCAGTGATATTTGCTGACACGAATCACAATCATCCGCCACCGAACTTACATAGAACCGAGTCGGGATTGTATATTAAGTGTTGATTGTCTTGAATGATATAGATTACACATACATACATAATGCTCACACCTTGGTCCCACTCAGGACAGTCACTTTGCGCAATCCAATGTCGCAATGTGACTTACCTTCGCCTGCTTTTCGCTCCGTGATACCCCTTTACGTGACGTGTTGCGAACAACATCAAAAAAAAGCGGCCAAGTGCGAGTCGGACTCGCCCATGAAGGGTTCCGTAGCAGCAAGTAACATAATATAAAAGTTATTGTAGTTCGTTGTAACTCTGATCGATGTTTTAATAATAGTATTGTGGTTTACGATTTATGACGTATTAAAAAAAAACTACTTACTAGATCGTTCAAACCAATTTTCGGTGGAAGTTTGCATAGCAATGTACATCATATTTTTTTAAGACCTATCCATAGATGTACACGTATGGGTTTGTTAAAAAAAAAAAATTTTGAGTTTCAGTTCTAAGTATGGGGAAGCCCCAAAATTTATTGTTTTTTTTCTTCTATTTTTGTGTGAAAATGTTAATGCGGTTCACAGAATACATCTACTTACCAAGTTTCAACAGTATAGTTCTTATAGTTTCGGAATAAAGTGGCTGTGACATTCGGACAGACAGACAGACATGACGTATGTTGTTGTTAGGGTTCCGTAGCCAAATGGCAAAAAACGGAACCCTAACAACAACATACAGATTAGAATATTCTAATTTTTTGTATGATCGGCTAACGTGAAAACTACTGGATAGAATTAGACAGAGTTTCCACTATTTGATAGCTTAGGGTGCTGGGAACAATCTGTAATGTAGATTAATGCAATACAATGTCTGGATGTTAGGCCAAGTTAATGAGTTAATTAAGTACAAAAGTAATTGTTTCATAAAATATGTAAATATATGGTAATATCCTCATTAAAAAGTATATGTAATTGAGTTCAAGCGTAAACTTATAAAAATGATGTTAAGAAACTAATTTTGTACTAAATTTTCTACTTATTTTTTATTATTCTACCTCGCACTTACATACTATATTTATTTGAAAAATATTGTACAAAATTATACAGTTAACTGCAGTGTTAACAGTTAACTGTATAATTTTGTACAATAAATTTTAAATAAATATTTAATGTTTCAGAACAATATGAAGAAATAACTGGTATACGATTGATCTTGTATAAACATTTATGTTATGTGTGTTACACTATCTAAAAATAGTATTTAAAAAATCTTCCGATACTAAGAGAAATAATCATCGCAATTCATAGTTAAACTGAAGTTAACCGATTGTAGTACAGTCACATTCCGCGTTAATTGACCATAATAATGATGATAAAGTTAAAATTATAATGTAATTGGTCATATATCATAGCGAACGACTGTACTATGAAGAGCGGAAGGGAATGACGTATTCACATACACATCTGCGATTGTAGCTCTGAAGCGTAACCTTAAGCTTCGAAACACTCATTGGTATTGGCGGGGTTTAAGCCCAATGACAATGACTTCAAGACCTCATGAAGGTCAGGCGAGTGCACAACCAACTAGACTACAACGGCAACCACTGCCGTTTGAGTTTAGAAGCACTTGGCTAAGATAAGGGTTGAGAACCTTCATCTTAGCCAAGTGCTTCTAACTCAAACGGCAGATAGTTGAAGATACCTCTACTGTCCTTTCTGAATCCGAGAACCATGACTTGCGAGGAATACAATACAATTAAACAAAGTCAAAATGAATGTCATGGTAATTATTCATACCTCAAGTCCAAGTGCCTTAAACATGTCTTAGTAGTTGTTTAAGTAGACTATTCAACCTAACGTCGTATTGAGATGAAATGCCATATTTTTATAATTAACATAGTTAATAAGGTTTATTTCAATTTAGTTACATTAAAATAAAGTTACCAATATACATTATGTACGTTTTTTTTGTTATTGAACAAATTCTTTTAAGTGATTTATTTCCTCATTGTCCTGCCGATACGTACATTCAGATAGTTCACGGGGTTAATGGAAGATCCATAATCATGTACGAGAATCGTACATTTACTTTTTTCTGTAAAAGAAAAAAGAATACAAATGAGTTGCGTTGTTCGAGGAGAATTACAATGAAATGTAAAGCTCGCTAGAAATCGACGCTCTAGGCAAAGTTATCTTTGCTGACACTAAACACAGTCACCCACCTTCACAGTATCACGTCACTGCTGAAGGAGCATATATTTTTTAATGGTTTTCGTAACATTTCGGACAAACCTTCCTCCGTGATCTATATAATGTTTTTATATGGACTCCAAAGATGTGCATTTTATGATAATAATAATAAATATGTCAGACATTCACACTAATTATCCAGTACCAAACTAGGCAGAGCCTGTGGTATGGTTACTAGATAACGGATAGACATACTTAAATAAATATATAAACATCCAAGACTTGGGTACAAACATTAATATTCATCATACGAACATTTGCCCCTAGCGGGATTCGAACCCGCAACCTCTGGATAAAGAAAATCTTACTTACTAAGCAAGTTACTGTACTTATATAGCTTTTGCCCGCGACTTCTTCCGCATAGTTTTCAATATTTACACATCTTCACTGCTTTTAACGATTAATTTAGTTACGATAAAACCAGCCCTATGCTCTATTCCAGGACCTAACCTATATGTGTGCCAAGTTTCATCCAGATCCGTCCATGGTAGAATCGTGATTGAGTTACACACATCCAAACTTTCGCATTTATATTACATACATTATTAGTGGGATGGGATTGTTATAGATCGTGTCCCCTTCAATTATATCGTTTCAAATTTAAAATTGCTTAACCTAGAGCTTAACATGTTTAGATAATGCCTCACACGTGTTTAGTAAACTTTGTTAATACTTTGTTAATTTGGATCTTTTTAAAGGAAGAGTGAATAGGCATTTTCTGGGTAAATGCGCTCCGCCTTAGGCCCCGTCTTCACTTACCATCATATGAGATTGAGGTCAAGTGCAAACCCATCAGCAATAAAGAATAAATAAACTTTTAACTTATTTTATCTATTTCTTATATAAAAGCTTGTTATACTCGTATATAATGTCGCGAATATTCTCAGTATTCCCTTAGTGACATTAGTTTTACGATCTCTGTGTTACAGATACATTCCTTCAATTTCTACCTACACTTAAAGGACGTACTTTAATAACGTATCAAAACTACATGTTTTCTTTTGAGGATAAAACCAAGAGAAATTACTTGCGTTGCTCGAGGAGGATACAAATGAGGTGTGGAGCTCGCTTGAAATTAGACTCTCTCGGCAGGGTGACATTTGCTGATACGAATCACAGTCATCCACCGCCACAGTTTCACAGAACTGATAATGGGTTGTATATAAAACTTAACTGAATAAACTACATTAATACGCGAAACACACAGAACGCGAATGCGTGGCGGAGACGTGGCGGTAGCGGTACACTCCGTACACAATCCCGCTTCCCGCCCGCCGCGGTACCCTGTGTATGTCTCATAATAAATCGAACAATACAAAAACCAAAGCACGCCTCCGCCACGCATTCGCTTTCTGTGTATTTCGCGCTTCAAATAAGAAACCGGTTGTTGCAAAACGAGTAAATATTTCGCTTGAAAAAAGTAACTAAGTTAACGTACTTATTTTAATGTAATTTAATACAATTGTATCACTGTAAATAAATATATTACGATATGCATATATTTTTCCTGACATTTTTACTATTTGTATTCAATATATGTAATATGTAGTAATTAATGTATTTTTTTTGTACTATAAGTTACTGGCCCCAGATTAATTACTTTTAAAAAATGAGATCAATTTAAAAAGTTACTAATATTATTTTCTTTACTTTATTGTTGACATCACTAATATTTAGATTTAAACATTTTATACGTAATATAATTAGAAATGACGAACTATTTTACATTATATTTACTTATTTTAGGCAAATATAGAATATTTTTTTTCAAAAGTAATTACTCTGGGGCCGCTAACTTTATTGGACATAAAAAATACATATTTTAAAGATTTAAGTAGTGCTTCGTAATCAGCCTGTTGACGTCACTGCTGAACATGGGCCTTACCTATGCCCTTTCCCTCCCCGTTACCTTCCCGATGCCTCGTTTATCTGAGGAGCGTGTCCCACGCTGTGCTTTCCGGTGTGTAGTCTCTACTCCAGAACTTAATCTCCTCCAACGGCCAACGGTTCTGAGACACAACGACAATTACCCGCTCACTGCCACTTCTGCTTATGTCTACATCTCAGTCCTTTAAACTAACCCCCTGAAAAGGACTTGTCAGGGTTAAGGTGAACATTTATGCGACGACTTCCATGTACGTTGCCTGCTTATAAGTGGAAAGAAGTTTGTTAAAAGGCTTAGCTGGGCTTCGAAGGGGGAGGGAATAGCTCTTATTATGGCCAGAGAGCACAATAGATGTCTATAGACGTAGGCAATGGTCAATAAGGGCCCAAAAACTGACCATGTAATTTATAATTTTAATTCAAGTTACATATTTTTGTATTGCAGGCGACACCTACGAAGAAATACCACTAGACAACGGCAAGAGTGTGATAATGTATAAGAACTACACGTTTTCATATCACCAGCGAGGCAAGTCTATTCTGCAATGTTCGCAGAAGACTAGCGCTAAATGCGAGGCCAAACTAAGGATAAACAGAATGGGCCAAATTACCTTCGCCGATACAACGCATAATCACTTTCCACCGAAATATTACAAGGCTGTTAGCGGTTACTTTGTCAGAGTCGGTTAAGTAAATATTTAAGTAGGTTAATAATTTATTTGCGAATTAAACTTAAGAGGTACTTAAATAATTAAAAGATATATTTTTATAAAAGGGTAATTTAGTCCGATTCTACCCAAATGTTGCAATTTACAGTGGAGGGTCGAGGTAAAGGACCTTCGGAGGAACGTGACCGTTGTCAAACTCATGCACAGCACTGGAATTGGAAGTTTGACGTAACCTTGCCTCACCGCACCTCACACCCCGAAGCCCTTTAAATTTGTCGCCCGCTGTAGATAAATCTCATACAACAGAGAATACTCACCTACAATACTCTTCCGCTATGCCTTCGTTATTTTCCTTGGCAAAGATTGCCTGGAAGAAATCATCATCATTATGTTACCCCTGGACATGCACTACTGGACGCCTGGATGCTTTCCCCAATGAACGCCACCATACTTGATCTTCCGCCCTCCGCATCCAGCCACTTCCGGCCACCTTCTTCAGGTCGTCGGTATAGATTTGTACATACACTATCTATAAATTTGTACTTGTTATTTTCTAATTTGTGTGAAATAAAGAATGTATCTACTATCTAACAGAGGTCTAATAATATACTAACAAAGCGTCATCGTTAGTGTGTATTGGACCTCTGTTCTGCCCTGATAGCTAAGAAAACCGTAAGCCCAGGAATTACACGATTTGATTCCCCCATTCCCCGTCCATCTCCGGACTACCAGGCGTGGTGAGGAACTTCATCCTTATGTAGTAGACATACCACGCTCTCGCACGAAGCGTTTTGCTTCCTCCTTCAGAATGCGAACTGCTAAGGAATGGAACTCCCTGCCAGCTTGGGTATTTCCGGACAAGTACAATTTGGATCTTTGTAAAGTAAACGTAAATAGGCATCTTCTGGGTAAGCGCGCTACACCTATGGCCTCATCATTACTTACTAGGTGGGTAGGTTCATCTTCAGGTTATTTTTGTCTCCACTGCAGGAGCACAACCCTCTCTCATCTGCCGGAGACAGACGGAGGATTTGGCCTACTTGTAAGTAGGTTATTAGGTGAGATTGAGGTCAATCGCAAACCCATCAACAATAAAAAAAAAGTATTTAGGCAACCTTTTGGAAATGGTCAAAAAGGGGGGGTCAAATTAGTTTTCTAGAATTCTACGATTGATGAATTGTAATTCTTCAATTAGCGAGGAAACGTAGAAAACTAGTTTAACCCCTTTTTTGACAATTTCCAAAAGGTTGCCTAAATACTTTAGGGTCTTCTTAACTAGCAGGGCAGTGTTCGACAACAACACGTAGACACACACTTGTCCAATTTGTTTTTTTTTTTATTAAATACTGCTTATGTATCATGAAAAACAAAAAATATTTTAAATATAACAAAAACTTTACCCCAACTAATACTTGTTAACATATAATATCATATGTAATATTCTTTTTTTCCAGGGTCATATGAGACAATAGAAATATGTGGAAAGCAGTTGATTTTGTACAAACAATACACTTTCTCTAGAAGTGGTCCTTTAAAAATGGTCCGATACTGCTCAAAGAGAAGGTCATTGTCGCAATGCGGGGCCAAACTAAAGTTTAACAATAGTGGATCAATAGAGTTTGCTGACATCAACCACACACATCCACCTCCGAAACTCTATAAATCTCCTAACGGGAAATACTTTAAAGTATAATATGTTAAAGATACACGCATCAGACGGGGAATGTAAATAAGACAACATACAATAATATAAGTAAACCATATCTAACACATCTGCCTAGCGCGGCCGTTATGTGCAAAACTCCCCCATGAGCGTGACCGGGTGTGGTGGCGTTCATTGGGGAAGGTCTGTCCAGCAGTGGACGTCTAAGGGTAATACGTCCACGATAATAACATTGAATCACTTAAATAAGTATCTACAAATCAAATACAGTTAGCTGATCTTAACTAAAATCACATCTTAGAACCATAAAGGAAGAGAGATGCCTATCAGAAAATTATTTGTCATGTGATTTTATTTACCATTTTCAGTTTCATAAATTAATGAGACCAAGCGTAAACGACCGCGTCGTTGGCCGGGTGGCTTGGTCATGGATTCGATTCCCACCGGGGACTTTGTTCAACTTGGTCCCACTCTGGATATTATATTTGTGAATTGTCCTATCCTTCTTTAATTTCCATAGCACAGGAGAAAATCCTAGTTTGGGATTAGACAAGTGGTATGTATATGTACATATATTATATGAAATATTGATTTTAAACTTACAAAAATGTTTGTTAAGAAACTAATCTCTTTTAGAGATAAACTCGCCTTGTACCCAAATTTTATTACTGTATCTATTTTAATATGGGCAATAGAGAATATATAACTACTTTGTAAAAAAAATATAACTTGGTATTTTTATTTTTCTGCCTTGAACAATGTATCTAAGACTAACTGATAGATAATTCCATTTGCATTAAGTTCGCCCTTTGTATAATTGTGTACAGTAAAGTTGAAATATATAAATATGTACTATTTCAGAAAGGTATGAAGAAATCGAGATAAATTCTAAACGATTGATCTTATATAAACATCATACGTTCTCAAAAAATGGTCATTTGAAAATGTACCGATACTGCTCCAAGAAACAGTCATCGCAGTGCCGAGCTAGGCTGAAGTTGACCGAGTATGGGACTATTCAGTTTGCTGATAGCAACCACAACCATCCACCTCCACAACTCTTCCGATATCCTGATGGGCAATACTTTAAAGTAGGATAGAATTAACAACATGTTCAAAGTTTAGTCGGGCCGACACGATACAAAAAAACTGCAACATGTGTGTATTACGAATAAGTATGTATTTTCAAGTAAAATATAAAAGTTAGGTAAAACACGAAATAAAAGTACGCTTAGATTACCACAATATCATATTTATGAAGTTTGATAAATAAGAGAATACCATTTGTCATTTTACGTATTTACACAAATAATTACAAAAATATAAACATGAATAATTGATTCATGTGGTTTGATTTACCGGTGCAGTTTACATTCAAAAGTAGTGACGTGAGATTGTAGTTGAGTGTAAACTGATAAAAAATGTCATTAGGAAACTAATTTTGCTTTAAAATACTTTATTTTTCAGAAACATATGAAGAAATCGTGATTAACGGTAAACGATTAATCTTGTATAAACAACACACATTCTCTAAAGGTGGTCATTCAGCATTATATCGCTATTGTTCAAAGAAAAGTGGATTAATGTGTTCAGCTAAGCTTAAAATTGGTGAAAATGGGACAGTAGAGTTGGTTGATTCCAACCACAATCATCCACCGCCAAGAATCATTAAAACTCGTGATGGGAGTTATTATAGATTTAATAAGTAAACTACTACAAATAGTTCTGCATCCCGCGTTACCTAAGTTTACTAGAATGTTCGTTAAAACTCAGTATTATCTGAAGTAAAAAATACAATTTAAATAATATCATCGATTAGCGTAGACGTGGGCATGAGCGTCAGCGTGAACGTGATCGTAGACGTGGTAGTTGGAGTCGGATTGAAAGTGATAAAAAATAATGGTATAGTCCACGCGAGGGGAGCAGCGGGCACAGCTAGTTAATAATATATTACATTACTTGTCATTTTACGTAAAGTACAGTAGAGATTCCAACGTGTGTGTATTATGTATTTACAAGCAAAATAAAAAGTTAAATGTCCAAAAAAGGTACGCTGATCTTAACCACAATCACATATGAAGTCGGCTAAATAAAACCATTTGTCATTTTTCTTAGTTATTACACAAACAATTACAAAAAATAAATAATTGATCCATGTGTTTTCATTTACCGAGACAGTTTTAATTACAAAATATAAAATTAGTGACGTGAGTTTTGAAGTCAAGCGTAAACTAATAACAGTTCGCTAGGAAACTAATTTGGAATTTATTTTATTTTATTTTTCAGAAACATATGAAGAAATCGAGATTAATGGTAGACAACTGATCTTGTATAAACAACATACATTCTCTAAAAGTGGTCATTCAGCATTATATCGCTATTGTTCAAAGAAAACTGGATTGATGTGTTCAGCTAAGCTTAAAATTGGTGAAAATGGGACAATAGAGTTGGCTGATACCAACCACAATCATGCACCGCCAAAAATCTTTAAAACTCGTGATGGGAGTTATTATAGATTTAATAAGTAAACTACTATAAATAGTTATGCATCCCGCGTTGCCTAGGTTTACTCGACTAATCGTTAAAACCCAGTACTATCTGATGTAAAAAAATACAATTTTATTTAATATCGTCGATATACTGGAAGAATTTAACAAGTACTTACCTACGTCTTTGTTTTGCAATAATGCCGATTGAAATGGAAAATGACAGAGTTTTCATATTGACTTAGTCAAAACGTGTATTTAATTTTCTGGGGTTTATTGGAATATTTTTTTTAAATCAGGCTACCTGAAGCGGTTGATCAATCCTTATATAGGATTTTGCAGTGTTAACTGTATATGACGAAACATAGAAACCGTTTTAACCGGAGAAAAGCTGTAGGCTGTGCCACTAGATCACCGAGGGAGTATCTTCTAGATCAAATAATATTATCACCATAACCTTTGATGCCCTACAGCTACAGAATTGCAAAGAACATTGTAATTGCACGAAGTTATTGGAATTATGGATATATTAGTTATATTCACAAATATTCATGAAGGAAAACCCTTTGAGGTGAAACTACGAGCTACTAAAAAATATTTTGCTTCATGGTATGAGGTATATATGTATGTAACTGGATTCCCGTGGTGGCAGCCATTATCGGAAGCAGTGCTAGGTTATTTGTCTAGGGTTTATTCAGTTTAAGCGATATTTACCGTGGAATGATCAAGGTTATTTAGCTGTTGGGTTCATTGCGGGTAAAACTTTTAGGTAAAAGTCAAATAACCTAGCACCGCTTCCAATAATGGCTGCCACCACGGGAATCCAGTTACATACATATATATATATACCTCATACCATGAAGCAAAATAATTTTTCGTAGCTCGTAGTTTCATCTCAAAGGGTTTTCCTTCATGATTGACACTAATTGGTTATTAAATTAGATAACAGATGATTTTAAAATATGCATCTAATTTAATAACCAATTAGTGTCAATCATGAAGGAAAACACTTTGAGGTGAAACTATGAGCTACGAAAAATTATTTTCTATGGTTTGACATTCCTAGCACACCGCACCACATTCTCCGAAGTATTTTAAGTCGATCCATCACTGTAAATACGTATATATTTATATAGTTATAGCCTATAACTATTACCTTGAGACCTATCCGTATAATTTTGTTTAAAGTTACTCTAAGGTTACCATTATGTAAATAACAACAACAATATTAATACAATGTCATTATATATATGCTTTTTGGTAAATAAACATTTCCGTATTTTTATTTTATTATAGCCTATGTCACAGATTGCACTTGCCAACACACTAGCATACACTAGGGAGCGTATATCACGGCGACATGTTTCTACCTAGTTAACATGATATTATCTTCTGTCGATGGGGAGGTGGGAGGGGGCAACATGCATACTTGTACAATGAAATTCTGGTTTAACTTTATATATTTACCAGAATACTACGACCTAACCTACAGCGCCTGATCTATAAATAATTCAAGATAATAATTAAAGATGATAGAAATTGGAAGTTCTCACCTGTTACCCTAGATCAATTGATGAATAAATACGTAAGTGAAGTTATATAGACATTATATAGAGCGGTTCCACAAGCGTTGAAACATCCGCCTATAGTAGGACTCTGTTATTCCCTGAGATTACTCCGAACCGTTCCAAATGCCTGAACCGCGGGAGGCATTGAAGTCATCTCGCCCCTGGTGGGGAGCGGGGTAGGAAACTGTGGATTTCATCGCAGCTCAATGCGGGCCGGCCTTCTGTGGTTAACAATTAAAATTCTACACTTACGGTCTAATATCTATAGAGGAGCAAATCAATTCAATACTGCGTTGTGAAATTACTGTGGCGCCGTCTATTGGTAAACAGAGGACGATTAAGCTTAATGTTTTGTGATCGTTATTAATGTTGTATGTATGGTACAGTGTTAATTATTGAATTAAATTAGCAAAATGCGTAAAACAATAAAAAATTAAACACATCCTGATTTTTGTACTTAACATATATACAGGATAGATGAGTATAGTGATGAGTTAAAAAGCAATGGATTTTACCATGGAATCATTTGTTTTTCAGATAGGCTTCAGGTAATAAACTTGAGACGAAAGATCGTATTTTTATATAGAGAAAATACGTTCTCTAAACAAGGATACTGCTCAAAGAGGAGTGGACTGGGTTGTAGAGCAAAGATCAAACTCGGAGAAAATGGGACAGTCGAGTTTTGTGAACACTACCACAATCATCCACCACCGATACTCAAACAAAAGCCTGACGGAACATACTGTATTGCAACGTATATCGTAGCGTCGGATAGAATAAATAAATAAAAACTCCTTGGTTTTACCAGTAAGTAGGAGTACCTTAAACGTATAGGATTTTGGGCAGGCGTAGTGTGGGACACCCCGGTTAGATGAAACGACGATTGCCTAAGGGATGAACCTTACTGGGATAGCGCCGCGCCGTACTTTGCTTATACAAAACCCGTCTTATGTATAGGATAGCTGCCGCCTTCACAGAAATAAGTGAACATAGTTTTAATTATGGTTCTACTTGCTTTCCGCGCGTGCCATAGTTTCGGATAAGCCACGCCTTCACGCTGACGTCATTTACTAAACTTCGATTGTTAAAGTTATCAGTAGCCAACACGTGAAATTAATCATCCATTCATTATATTAGATATATTAAGCTGTAAGCTAAGATATAATTAGGGCTTAATATATTTGATTGATTAGTTTCTTGGCGCACCGGCGCGTCAAAACGCGTCCGCGTAATGGCCCTTTCGTATGCAGCCGCGGCGGCGCGCAGTTGCATCGACCTAGGGTTGAACATCACTATTGCGTACCGCGACACACTTTGCCTTTGTATAGGATAACGCCCGCATTCACCTAGGCCGGCCACGCGCGTACTCACGCGGACGCTTACGCATCGACCTTTGTCTTGACGTGATAAAAATAGTGATGTAGTTTAAAAAGTTTCAAAAATACATACAAATAATACTTCTCAATACTTAATAATTTAGTAGTCTAATGTTTCGTTTTTTTATGGTTTATAAACAGGGATCGGATTTAGGTCATTTATGTACTTGCGATCAAAATATGGCACGATAGTTTAATATTGATTACGGAATTTTATTGTTGTAATAAAAATCCTGGGACTCTTAAATCAGTAGTAATTATAATTAAGTGATATTTCAAGCTACATAATAAATATGTTAAATAATTTTGTTTGTTTTATTTTATTCCGAGTTACCTTGAAGGTATGAAAAGGTTGTGTTGGTTTGGCAGGCACTGAAAATGGCCGCCATTTTGACGTGATACGTTTATAACTTTTAGGTAACTCCGGACCACAATAGGTAGAGAAAAGTAAAGCGAAAGTTTTTACCTTTTTCTTTATCCATATTGACCACCTATCCTTTTTGGTAGGCATTTTATTTTATGTAATATTTTCTTTTCTATAATAAATACATTATTATTCTAACTTTTTACAGAAACATATGAGATGATAAATCTTCAAGGAAGGAACGTGCTTCTATATAAAGACAACACATTTTCAAGACAAGGCCCGTCTTTTCGTTATCAGTATTGCTCAAAGAAAATGGCACTTCGTTGTACAGCAAAGTTAAAATTAAGTAAAGACGGAAGCAGAATTGAGACAGTAGATAACCACCATAACCATCCGCCACCGAGGATATTGAAAAATTCGGCCGGACATTATTTTAGACTTTAAAGTTATAAAAACTACCGATTTCTATTTTGTTATTAGTTTAGTCTTTAATTTAGTTTAAGGAATGCTAAATGTAGTTTCCTGTAAGACCTTCTTGAAATATGAAGGTAAAATCTAAGTTGAAAATTCATATTAGAAATTTTGTGTGTGCTTCTATAATAATTTATATTTGTATTTGATTTATATTAAATTCAGTATTAGTTTCATCGTTTAACATTAAAATGCTTTAATATTGATAATATGTTTTTTAAATGAGTTTACCAAGTTCATCGTATTTTCAACAGCAACTGGGTTATCTGTAAGCTTCTTTCGACACATCCTCTGTCTCTATCTCTCTACTTATTATGCTTATTTTTATATTTGACGAAACTTGAAATCTATAAGTAAATAGGTAAACACTTTAACAAATTTACTAATACGAAGCTAACAGAATTCACAAGTTACAAGCTTCGTTTGCTATTTATAAATTTGTTGCAGAGCAATATGAAATCATACAAATAAATGGCAAACAATTATATTTGTACAAAAATTACACATTTTCGGTTTTACACTTCACATTCTATTGTCTTGGAAGATACCACCACAACATATTTTATAAGCCTTCAAACTGCAGGACTTAGCTGCCTCTGTAAGGTCAACCGACAGGTACGACCCCCGGATTGCGACATAATACGTTTGCCGTTTTAGGCGGTCGGACTAATGTACATGTGACATATTAACACGTTCGTGGCCGGTACGTCAATAGACGTCACATCGGTGGCTCCTACCGCGACAGTAGGTACGTCTATCGATCGTATTGACTCGTCGTCTAGTACCGCATCATGAACTCATGTCACGGCTTACGGTCACGGCGGTGTCCACGAATATGTTAAGGCTTCATTACGATTGGTTTTATCCACATATAAATTTAAATCGCTATCAATTAACGTTCTAATATCTGTCTCTTTACAGAAAATTATGCTATCATAACCATAAACGGCAAACAATTAATGTTGTACCAAAACCACACGTTTGCGAGACGTGGTGGTGGATCATCTTATTACTGTTCGAGGAAAGACAGGCTGCGTTGCGGGGCTAAGTTGAAACTCGACGATACTGGCCAGATAGTACTTTGTTACAATAATCACAACCATCCGCCTCCAAAATTATATAGAACTCCAAATGGAATATACTTTAAGATTAATTGTAATTAAAATTAAGGAATGCAAGTATTATTTTTTTATTTACTTTTAAGAAGACTTACAAACTAGTAACACATGCTGATTGCTGATCTTCACATATAAATAGTAATAAACATTACACTTTGATGTGGGACTACGTCCTTGTTTTAAGTATTATACACTTTAAATAATTAACATATAATTACAACCATTTCATTTTTTTTTGCAGATCATTATCAATTCATAATGCTAAACGGTAAAACTGTAATTTTGTACAAAAATTATACTTACTCGAAGCAAGGTCAATCTGTGACTAACCAATATTGCTCAAGAAGGAGATACAATTGTAAGGCCAGGCTGAAATTCAGCAAAGGCATGGAAATTATTCATGCTGTTGAAGACCACAATCATCCACCACCAGAGTTATATAAAAGTTCAGAAGGAATTTATCATAGATTGTAAAGATAAGATAATTATAATTAATTTATTGTGTTTTGCATTATAATTAATAATGTAGTAAAAATGAAATAATATATATTTTATAATTATTTACATTACCCTGATTAAAGGATTTCCTCATATAATAAAACTGAAGAAAATATTACAACTCTCAAAAGCTTACGAGTGCTAGAATGCGAAGTGTTAGAAGTTCTAAATTCTGTATCGTGAGAAACCAATAAAGGCTACTACATGCTTCCAACAAATGGAGGGTAGTTAATTGGTACAGAAAAAAGGAAACATTTATTAAAAAAAACACATTAATATTTAAATTCTATTTGATATTGGCCTATAATGTAGATTCGTCTCTTTACAGAAAATTATGTATTTATAAACTTAAGAGGCAAACAATTAATGTCGTAGCAAAATCAAACATTTGCGAGACGTAGTAGAACTAGGTCATATTTGCTGTTCTATGAGTATTAATAAGCTGCGTTGCGGAGTTAATATTCTACAAGGGTGGCCAGATAGTTGACAAAATCACAACCATCGACCCTCAAGTTTATATAAATCTTTCTATGAAATGTATATATAGTTCAATAATATGTAATTATTGATTTTCTTTCAATTGCCGGAACAGAAATGTAAATAATTCAGGGTATTTATTTATTCTTAAATTAACAGCATTTTTACAAGATACTTTTAATACAATATACATTTAACATTGCCAGTAAACAAACTCAACAATAGATACGGTTAAGTTTAAACTACCTAAATAAGTTCAATAAATCAGAGCGAGACGTTAAAAAAAAAAAAGTTGTTAACACGTTCGTAGATAGCCCACAGCGGCACTAGACGAGGAAACAATACGAAATACGACGTCCATAGATATACTGCCACAAGAGGAGCCACAGGTATGATGTCTATTGACGTACTGTCTACGAACATGTTAACTAAACCTAACCTTTTTATTTATCTTTGGTAATTAAGTATACATTACTCCGGAGAGAGAACTTTGAGCGATATTCAGCAATATATAATAAATACTAATCTAAATTTGTTTACAGGTTCTTATCAATGCATTATGTTGAATGGTAAAAGTGTGATTTTGTATAAAAATTATACTTTCTCGAAACAAGGTCAATCGGCTACTAACCAATATTGTTCGAAAAAGAGTAAACAGTGCAAGGCTAGGTTGAAATTCACAAAAAATATGGAAATTGTTTATGCTGTTGAAGAACACAATCATCCACCACCAGAGTTGTATATGAGTGCTGACGGAATATACCATAGAATGTAAATAATGAATGAATTTAAGGGATGTAATTAAATTATGTTCATTATATTTTTATTTGGATAAAATACTACGTCTTTATTTACATATTATAGGATAACTTTTTGATGTCCGATTCGAAGTTTAATAAATAGATACACTATGTTACATACTACTTGGAAGAGCAAAGAATGTGACATTTATTTTTATCTTAGGTAAAAATATATAAAAAAAATGCTTTAATAAATTTCTACTGATGATAACTTAATTTACTATAAATCCATACAGGGATTGTCATCAATTTAATATCAATGTCAATAAATGATGATACCTCCCAAATCTCCCCTCGATGCCAGCAATTTCCCCGCTGCGCCATCTAGTGTGATACTGTGTAGAAACTGATGAGGTGAGTGATGGATGAATGACCCGACAAGTTTAAAGTCGCTCAGTGAGCTTTGAAGAGGAGTGGCATTAAAATATGATATGATCCCCAAATACAATATATTATAGAAATATGGAGTTTATTGCAAATATACAAAACTTTATGAGAACAGTCAAAAATTCCAATAATGATCTTAATGTAATATATCTATTACTTATCCTTAGACCTAATTTTTTTTAAATATATTCAACAAACGCTAAGTTTACTTTTCTTTTTCTTAGATTATAAATACAGTTCCTAAACAGTAAAATATAGTTTATACATCACATTTTTATCACCAGACATCAAGTTCGAGTTTATATACACAAGGAAAAGCACCTCTTGCCCTCTACTAATGCTTCAGAACCACACATTCGCTCGGACGACCAATGATAGTCGGTACTGGAGCTGCAGCAAGAAGACGTCGTCGAAATGTCCCGCCAAGCTACGGTTTAACAACGACATAAAGAAAATTATTTTATGTACCAACAACCATAATCATCCTCCACCTACGTTATACAGAAATAAAGATGGTACTTTTTCAAATGTTTAGACCGACAGGATCAATTTACAATTGTTTCTTCGAGTATTAGAATGTACTTCATATTCTTATAGGGTTGTTCCCGGGTTTTTTGGAGAACAGTTTGTTGTGTATTTGTTTTTTTTACAAAATAATGTATACTTCGGGCTTTGCTGTTTAGTAGTGATAGTATATTATACAACAAATGTCTGTGCGTGTGTACACTATGAAGGAAACATAAATAAGCGTGACTAAGCTGATCTTCTTAAATCAGAGAACTTCCTAACCTCAAACCTTACTAAAGCTTACTATCAACTTTAGTAAGGGAAGTCTGTGACTATATCAGGACCAACGTTGGTCTGAGGCACTCTGATACTGATAGTAAACAGAAAATAAAAGGATATCGTGATTAGACCTGATACCATTGTTGCCAAAGTTTTAAAACAAAACTAAAAAAAACTTATATACATAGTGATATTTAGGGATCGGAATTAGGTAGTGACATTTATGTACTTGCGCCGCAATGTTTGCAAATATAGATAGATATTACGCGTTTTAGCCGAGATTTGTTTAAAAGTTTGTTCAATATTTATTTGTCCATTCATTTATGTTAAAACTCACTTTTGCCCGCGACTTCGTCCGCGTAGGTTTCGATATTTACACATCTTCACTGCTTTTAACGATTAATTTGATTTCCTTTAGGATTGACATGTTTTTTCGTCATTAAAACTATCCTGTGTCCTATTCCAGGACCTAACCTATATGTGTGCCAAGTTTCATCCCGATCATTCCAGTGGTTGAAGCGTGATTGAGTAACAAACATCCAATTCGCATTTATAATATTAGTGGGATGGAATCATACAGTAGAATAAACACATCTCTCATTTAATAATATATTATTGTTCTTCTAATAAAATAAAAATAATATGAAATTATGTTTAATTGGATATTTTATACTGTTTAATTATTACTACTGAAAGTCTATAAGTACTTATAAATATCTATTTAATATGTTTGTCATCAATGTTTGTAGTTTATGTATATATATTTAGTTTATGTGTACACGTATGTATGTCTACCACTCTATTACCTCACTCTTTCCAGACAAGGTTTGGCTGGAAGAAATCTCTTTTTAGAGATAAGCACACCTGTGTATACATCCTCTCTTTCTGTCTATTTATTTTTATATTTTCTGTGTACCCCGAATTACCCCGATTATACACTAAATAAACAGTTTTTATGAAAAATGTCTAATTAATTTAACCATTAAAATATTGTGAATAGAGTTGGAAATGTATTAATATTAAACAGAACAATGGTTAATATATCAAATTATTATCACCAGACTTACATTTCGAGTTCATATCAACAAGTAAAGGCAAGAAACCGCTACTAATGCTTCTGAACTACACGTTTGCTCAGACGACCAGCGACACTCGGTACTGGAACTGCAGCAAGAAGAGCTCATCCAAATGTCCTGCCAAGCTGCGGTTCGACGATTTAGGGAAACTTGTCTTCTCCCAACTTAACCACAATCATGAACCACCGCAGTACTTTAAAACTGCTGGTGGCAAGTACGTTAGACTATAATACATTTATGTACATAAATAAAATTGATTCTTGTAGCCTTAGATGAAATCAGAAAGAAAAAGATATGGTACCTACTCTCTTACATTGCATATAAGAAAACTAGGGTCGGTGCACACCCAGACTTCCACAGCTGAAATCAAAGTGGTTTTCGTACAATCACCAATATTATACGTACAGTATTTCCCACTAGCAATAACAATAAGCGAATGTAAAATACCTTCAATCAAATCGTCGTAGTTAAGTGCGCGACTAAGCAAACGAGGTACAATTGGACTTAGTTTTGTACGACCATGCACAGTAAGTAACGTATCTTCTCTATTTGGTTTTATCTAAGCACGTAGCTCACAACATTAGACCGCCTCGTGGGCTTAGTGGTTTGTACGTTGGACTCGAGCTTCAGAGGTCGTGGATAAGATTCCCGCTGGGGACAGACAACTATGTACAATTTGTACAAGTTAATCCTGGTCAGGGTTTTATATATACTTCTAAGTTCTACTAACTATAGACCAGCGGTTCTCAATAAAAAAAAAACGCGTATCACTTACGGATGTAAGGTATCTGACCCATACGACCTATTAACTAAATCGTAGATTCCCTAACATAACTTTTTTGCCATATTCACAAAACGTACAAAAGGTTGTGGGACATCAAAGTTTGTCTTTTCGGTCAGGTTCGACCGTATTTATATATTAGCTCGGGGTCAACTTTAATTTCTTACAAGAAATATTTTTAACATGACTTTTCTCGTGTCGACTTGCGTTGCGTTCCACATCGAAAAGCCCTGCGGACCACCAGCAGCAATTTGAGAACACCTGAATTTTATTTTTTAATAACGTATTTAATTAATTATCTGAACCACAGCATAGTAAACTGAACAGTAGTGGTATTACTATGCAGTGTAATATACTATACAATATAGACATAATTTATTAATAATCACTTGATAACAAGTCATAAAAAAATATATAAGAAAATATTATGCCAAAAAACGATACGTTGCTGTGCTGTTAAGAAACTTAAATGATTAATAGGAATTTGTATAAATATAGCATATAGGCAATACATATTAGATTATATACTTAGTTATAATGTACTGTCCTAACTAAAATTATAAATTAGTTTACTAGTGTTAGTAGGACTATGTAATTCGTGTTACTAATGAAATTATAAATTACCTAAAAGAAAATATATTTTTATTCAAGTTCAATTAAATGTAACTACAGCTGTAGGGTATAGTCGTGGTAGCTTAGTAAATATTAGTAGCATAAAAAAACTCAGGTTCATGAGGTCTACGGTTCAAATTCAGGGCCGGACCAATGACATTCTCGGAACTTACGTACGGTTTATTATCACTCCACAAGCTTTTCGGTGGAGGAAAACATTGTGAGGAAACTTGCATGTACGCGAAAAAAGGAACTTGTACATACGCCAACTAAAAGTTAGGTCAATTTCTGATTTTATCAAAAACGAGTCATCAAATCTCAAAACTTAAAAAAAAATCAAAACTTCATTTTTCTTAAAATTCATTGAACATTGTAATTAGTATATGATGACTCGATTTTGAAAAAAAAAAATTGACCAAAATTCTAGTTGGCGTTATCTTTCCCCCGAGATGAGCCGCCAAGTGCGAGCGGCGGGGCGCGTGGGGAAGGGACGGCCACCACGGGATTTAGTCTGTGTAATTCCGACATAACCTACTCGTCCCCCCTAGGTGAGAACGTATGCAATAGGCACTTCCCCGCGACAAAAAAAGTGTATGTACCTTGGAGGTATCGTAATGTGCATGTGAATTCCACCAACACACACTGTGCCAGCGTGGTGGACGACCGTTTATCCTCGTTGAGAAAATGTGGTCAACTAAGTGACATTTTGTCTTGGTTGCTGTATGTTAGCTTAAGTAATCATTTTTATGATCGTTTGAAACAAGATCGGGATCAAGTTAACAAGTTAGTGCAAGGGGACTAAAGTTAGATTAGATTAGATTAGATTTTTATTATTTCAGTCTACATATTAAATATAACTATATACATTTCATGTACAGTGCTATACAATATATAAAGTGATCGTCGTATTTTAACAAATTATCAATATAAAAAATAATAAAATTAACACATTAAAAATAAAATGTCATAATGTAACAATTTGTTTACATATAGATGTCTAAATAAAATTTCAATATATTATTATGAGTAATAACAAATAATAGTCAGAATGAAAATACAGTTTTTCAAAAATTAGATAGGTATCTGCTGTAAAGGGGAGTTAGATCAAGGGAACAAGATCTTAGTGCGATTGCATGGAGTTAAGATGCCTGTTTACGGTCAACAAGATATTGTTAAAATCAACAATTGCTTTTTTTTTTTCAGTACAAGCCTGGCTGAGATGGGACACATTAATAGGCTATTGATTTGATTTTTTTGATTAAATGTATTGTACTCCTTCCAGATATGAAATTCGAATGCATTTACACATCGGAACACAAGAAACCACAACTGTTGCTTCGTAACTATACATTCATTCAGACCACCAGCGATAGGAGGTACTGGAATTGTACGAAGAAATACTCGCTGCAGTGCCCAGCCAGGTTGCGTTTTGATGGTCACGGGAAACTGGTGTTCTATGGTCTTAACCATAATCATCAACCACCGAAGTTATTTAAGACTTCTGATGGAAAATACGTGAAAGTGTAATTCATGTATGTATGTATGTATGTATGTATGTATGTATGTATGTCCGTACGTAGACATAAAAATAATAGACAAATTACTCACAGGTTGTGTGAATCTGAATAGATTAGCTTTATAACTATTGCATCACACGTATTGTATTTGTAAATAGATATAATTAAACTGTTCTAATTAATATATATCATAATTATTTTTTTCAATTATAAAACTAAACTTAAATTATTGAAAATGAAAATTAATGGCACCGGTGAAAGCGTGAAAATATTTAATTCAAAGCGTAAAGAAAGTTGTAAGTAATTGAAGTAAATCAATAGGTTATAATAAAATAATATTGGATATTTTTAATTGTAATAACAACAGCAACACATCACAATTTTCAACTTAACACATTTATAATTTATGAAATATAAATAAAGAAAGGGATACAATATAATTTACACAATAAACAGTAATTCTGTACTGAAGAAATTTGACGTAAAAGAAAACCTTTTGAGGCAGATCTATTTTGTTGCAGAAGTCATACAATTAAATTGATATAACCATTAAATAAATTATGTAATAAAATAAATATTACATAATATATATACACTTGTCTAATCCTAAATTAGGATTTTCTCCTGTGCTATATTAAACAAAAGATTGGACAATTCACAAATATAACATCGAGAACGGGATCAACTTGTACAAATTGTACAAAGCTGTCTGTCCTCAGTGGGAATCGCACTCACGACCTCTGATGCTCGAGTCCAATGACCAAGCCACTATGCTATCGAGGAGGTCAATTTCAAAAATACTTGTAACTTTAAGCACAGTCCCGGACACTAGATTGAAACCTGAAACCTGGAAAGCAGAAAGTTATAATAATAATAATAAATATTTTCGATACAATAAATCCCATCCATTAACATCATCATCATATCAGCCTATCGCCGTCAACTGCTGGACACATGCCTCAAGCTAAATAAACGTCACAAACAGACCAGTACAAAAGTATTTGTCATTTAAAAAATAAAGAAGAAATAGCGAATTCCTCCAAAAAATTAAAACCTTAATCGAAAGTGTTATTTTCGTCATTTAACAATTTATAGTATATATATTTCATTCCAGATTAATAGTCCTATGAAAACCAACGCTATTTACGTCTCGGTAACATATACATGAAAGGGTCACCAGCAGCAAAAACAGGTTTGTATTACCATGTAAACTTTGCAGTCCACTTAGGAACACCATCTATTGTGTATTTTGTTTTCGAGACGCAAATGCGTTTGTTTTCATAGGACTATTAATCTGGAATGAAATATATATACATAATTATTATTATTATATATAAAGAAAGTTTGGATATTTGGATGTTTGTTACTCAATCACGCTTCAACCACTGGACGGATCGTGATGAAAGTCGGCACATGTATAGGTTAGGTCCTGGAATAGGACATAGGATAGTTTTCATCCCGAAAAAACATCGCATTCCTACGGGAAAACATAATAATTTGTGATTTTAAGTTGCCCACGCGGACGAAGTCGCGGGCAACAGCTAGTAGTATATATAAATAAAAGTTTTTGCATGTTTTTGTTTTATTAAATAGTTATTCATTCTTACATGGTGGGGGGGCGAGGCAAAGCACCGTTGGCGGGATCTGACAGGTACATATAACAGCACTGCAATCGGAAGTTTAGCATTAGATGTTCTATGGTTTGACATTACCTCCTACCCCACCGCACCTCATTCCCCTAGGCCCTTTGCCTCGGCCCCCCACTAGATAGAAATTTCTCACTGATAACAAGTTGCTTATGATTTTACAGACTCGTCATACGACCTAATCGATACGCCTCGTGGAAAGATCATCTGGTACAAAGGCTTTACATATTCCAGAATTAATAGGGGAACGTACTTCTGGAATTGTTCAAGTAAACGTGCAAACAAGTGCAAAGCCAGGATTAAGCTGGACAACTGGAATAATTTATCCTTCTGTTTTACCGAACATAATCATCCACCGCCTAATTATTGCAGAACTATGGAGGGTGACTTAGTAAAATTTAATAACAAACTGTAAATGTACTATGGGAAGGTGCAGACGGTGCTTAAAAAACACTCGTTGTCTCGCTCGCTCGCTGCGCAATGTACTCTGCGCAATATGGTTTATCCTCACGGCGCAATTGGCGTAATGGAAATTATCGCTAAGATTATTATTATATCGGTATCCATTATAAATTGTAAGTTCTACTATGGATGGAACTCTCAGTATTACTAACAGCTTATTAGGACGCTGATCTTGCCTCTGAATTATATTATACTGTGTATACCCATTACCATGCTGGTTAATTGTTAGAATCTAGTAATACATCACCCAAGAAAATTCAGTTAGTACATGACTTTGTATCAGTTTGCTGTTCTTACGTTCGGATGTCTAGTCGTTATTTAAGAGGTACATATTGATAAATTGTTTAGAAGGAGGATCACACATAAAACTATTTATATTATTATAATTAGAATAGCGTATGTACTATACATTGCAGAGGAATTTATTTTATAAAATATTAAGAACATCAAGAAATGACGAAGTTATTAAAGTTTATTTAACGCAACTTTTCAAAACTCGCTCGCTTTTTATGTCGACGCCATTTGCTACAATGTTCTCGCCCTCTCGTTCGGAGTTCATTGACCGCTCTGTGTCTGTTTCTTTGTTTACGGCTGACTGCACTAGTATGCTGCGCACACTTCTTCCCACGACCACGACGCGTAAGGTGATTTAACTTCCGGTCACTTCCGTTTTTGGAACTATTGCACTGAAATTGCTATATTTCGTCATTTGTCATCCGATTTAAATAATTTTTTCATAGTATTTTTTGGCGCTAAATATCTGCATACTTAAAAAAAATGTGACTGATCCTCATTCCTATTAAATCGTGGGATAGGTACATTTCTCTCAGCGTGCTTGCAAGATAAAGCATCAAACCAATGCGTCAGCCAGGCGTGCGAATACGAACGAATGAACTCTGCAAAATGAGTTGGTGTGCATTCGCATGCGTCTACTCACACCAATGCGTCTATTAGTGTAACGCAATGGAGTACTCTGTAATGTTGCAATATTTTAAATAAATAATTATCTCACAAGGGACGGGCAGCAGCTCCTGTGTATATAAGATCATTACTGCGATCACTAATCCGCGTACCAAGCATGGTGATTATTGCAAATCCCCCTATGGACATACCACCAAAAGTGGCCATTCTATTGGGGAGGCTTGTGTTCAGTTTAGGCTGATAATGATGATGGAGTGACATTTGAAAGGATCAGTCTCTTGTTATGCTTATTTTGTTTTTATGTAATGCATCTCCTGCGCGTGTTTTTTTTCGTAACATTACACAATAACATTGTTTTCATACACAATCTGTCTCCTCATTAATTTTGTGTAGATGTCAAAATAAGTTTAGACGAGAAGGACGTACTTACCGTATTGGTGATTGTAGATATCACACCAGGAGAAAACAAGGATTTCGAGTTAGACAGTACTTACAATCTCAAAATTTAAATAGAAGACCGACTTGGATTGGCAAATTTTCTTGTCTCTGATAATGATTTTGAAGACCCGACACGCACTAAACCAAAATCGTGTAAGAACAGACACATGTGTATAATCACCCCCCAAAATGTCAATGTTTTTGTGTAATGTTTTGAAAAAACAAGCACAGGAGACGCGCCTTAACCAAAGAATCAGGATTTTTGTATTGTTATATTGGATCAATTATTGTACAATATTTTACCTACTGGTCCTATTTTTTTAAATTATGTTGTTATTTTACCGAATATACATATAAGACTATTAGATCAGAATAAATTTGTATTATATACCTACTTAATCCATTGTAAATGTTACAATATATATTTTAATACTGTGACAGGCTACAGAAAGGCTTTTATTTAAAATTTTAATTATAATAAAAATAAATAACTAGTAGGTCACAACAAGCTGTAGATACTGTGACAACATTACAAGACTTTAAGTGGTGTCTATTTTAAAATGTTATACCATAGTTAAAAATTAGACTCGCGCTTTGTACACGTACCGTCAGAAATAATGATTGTTAAGCCCATAGCTACTATTCCTAGTACGGCCGTGTTTGCAGTTTCTTTATCGGCGCCACTACGATTTATACGGCTTTAACCAATTTTGCCCGATTTTACAACACGACTAAATTACGAGCTGGCAAGTGACGCGCAAACCATTTATTACTTTTTTTTTTATTCAACAAAATTTTACAATATATTTTACTTGCGACCGTTTATCATATTTATACAAGTCTTAAACGCGAATATCATTTTTAATTGTCCCCATTTTTAAAGGTCACCGTGTTCCACCTCTTTCGAGCACACTCGCTTGACTAGAATGTTTGTAACCTAGGTTTGTCCCTAAGGTGGGATGAAAATAAAATTGGTCAACGACTTCAGATAGGAATTTATTGATTGGAATAATGAAGAGCACTAAATAAGATAACAGGGTCAGTGGGTAGTAATATTAAAACTTTACAGCTCGCATCTCGCAATTAGTGCAAGCCTATGAATAAGCTCGCTACTCTAAGACATACAGATATTATACACAGTTATTTAACAAGAAAGGGCGCCACACGCTTATAATTATTCAGTCCCGCAAGCGTGAACGGGGTATAATACAGTTGGAAGCTACTTAGTCTAACTTAAAATATACACAGGTATTTTATATACTACCAGAGGGGTAGGCAGAGACGATTTCCAGAAGAGATTATCGGCTTGCAATCTAATACATTGTAGGATTGCAACCTAAAGCGAAACCAAGTATCGGTCACCTAGTGGTGTAAGCACGAGAGGGTAACTTTTATAAGAAATTGGATTTGTCTACACCTTATTTCGGGCGCGTCGGCACAGCGGTGTCCTGAAGGATGAGATGCTGTCTCTCCCCGGATGACCCAGCTACAACTTGAAGTCTCAGTCCGCGCCGTATTCTTTTATTGCTTCGACTCGAAGGACGAGTAGATGGCAATGTAGTTAGTGGAATAAAAGAAAAAAACAGCTGTGGGACAAAGTAAGACCGTTAAGGCATAGCCACACAGAATCAGGAGAGATGGTCTTGTCGGAAAATGCTATTAAAGAACACTTACCCAGCCTTCTGTAGTCGAGTACACACAGAATTTATTGCACCACGATCACTATCGTCTTAGCAGTAGGGATCGATCGGCCTTCACTACGAATTATAAGCACTCGTAATGAATAGATTTAAAAGAAAAAATTGATTCAAGAGAAATAAGAGAGAGCAATCCGTCTGGTTGCGTGGTTGATTCCAAAAGACCCTTCTCTACATCCGTCACATGTACCTCCATACAAGTGTGTACCGGATGTAGTGAAGATTTTCTAGTATCTTCTGGCGGGAGGTTCGATATTTGTTTAGATATATTATTCAATTAAAGATAGAAAATATTTCTAAGCAGAATCCTTGAAGGCGCCGAAGGAAGTGCCGATACCGTCGCGAACTACGGACAATTAATTGTATGCATTAATTACCCTTACAATTACATATTTACACATTTTTGCCGATGGCTACCCTGACACGATAAACTTTGAAAGCAGGTATGAAAGAATATTTTTGTAGTGGCTGCTGTCACTACGCCTGTAAAGCAAGATGGAGATACGGTATGCCGCATGTGTGTAAGAGAAGGAGAACTTAAAATAACGCTTGCTACTCGACATAGCGTGGTGTTAGTGTCGATCGGAATGATCTGAGAAGATAGCTGTCAGTGTTAGTGTCAAATGTATTGTTTACAAATCTTTAAAAACTTAACCTGCTATGAAAAAGTTTAAAGTGATTTCATATATTTTAATTGTGTGGTTAAAAGTGTAGTTTAGTGTTTGTGGCATACGAGCATGGATTTAAAAGGAAAGCTAGAGTTAAGGTTAGTGTACATACAATAACTAAAATGTAACATGCTAAAACGTACATGTTACATGTTTATTGGTATTTTATGTAGTTTTATGTTTCGTCGGTGCGCAGTGAGTTCGCGTGTAACGTGACATGCTAGCGTCTTCCATTAAATCTGTTAATTTGTCACGCCTAACGGGTTTATCTATCATCATTGAATAGAATAGACATGAGATCTGTTTTTTACTAACCGGTTAACTACACAAAACTGTGAACCGGTTAATGGTTTACGAGGCCTGCCTTAATGTGTCTGCTTTATATTTTTTACAGACATACCATATGGATTTCTTAAAACGCCTCGTGCCACCCTGCTCTTGTGTCAAGGTTTCACATATTCCAGAACAAACAGAAAAGGGTACGTATGGGGCTGTTCCAGCAGAATGTCCAGTCAATGCAAGGCCCGGATTAAATACAATGCAAATGGTATATCCTTATGGGATACAAACCATAATCATGCACCGCCAAAATATTTAAAGGATAAGAGTGGTGTCTATGTTAAAATAGGATAAGTAAGTATATATTAGTTTGTTACGCTTTGTTTACTTATGTGTACTTATATGTTACGACCAGTTTAATAAATTAAAAATTATTAATAATGATCGGCTATTATTATTACAAACCAACAACTAAGGTTGAAGTGGTAAAGGAGAATGCTCAAAACTGGGCCTAAGATGCGTCTTCACCATTCATGTACCAAAGATATTGGTTTGAATTATGAATCCTTTCAAAAAAAAATGTAAGCCAATGGAATAAAAAACGGTTAAACATCAGTGGACATTCCACATTTAGCATACACGCGGCATAAAGAACCGCGTATAGCGTACAGCACATATTTTACAGATAGTCAAGCAGATAGAATACGAAAAGGGATCTCTCTCCTTGTACTAAGAGGTGAACCGCCCGGGAGTACGTAATTGTCGACAACGCGCTTTTGCACGGAGTCATGAAGAAGAAGCTAGTATTATGGTACTTCAACCCAGACTTGTGAGCAGTACTCCATATGGGGCCTTACCTGTGCTTTATATAGTACTTTCTAGTCTTTGGCCCGGAGTGAGGTATCGCTTGGCTCTGTTGAACTCACCAAGTTTATTTAAGGTAAAATCATATAATTCTATTGCACCTTTGAGATAATAATCAAGCCAGTCACACACGTATTTACCTATAATATACATATATTTCTATTACGTGACCAAACTATACTGTAATATATATTATTGTATCGTCTCCGTACAATAATATATATTATATGAATTAATCAATATTACATATAAATACAGTTATCTAATCTCAGACTAGACTTAATAACTATTAGGTCACCACAAGCTGTAGATACTGCAGCAATATTACAAGACTTTGAGAGGTGTCTATGTTAAAATGTTATACTATAGTTAAATATTAGACTCGCGCTTTGTACACGTATGTACCGTCGCAAATAATTATTGTTAAGCCCCTTGCTACTATTCATAATCCGGCCATTTTGCAGTTTCGTTATCGGATCCACATACCAATTTATACTTTAACAGACTTTGCAACGTTTGTCAGGATCGCGCAATGTGGTGATACATCGTCTCTGCCTACACCTCTGGGACCAAGGCGTGAGCATTATGTGCGTTATGTATGTATGTAACGGATTTTGCCCGATTGTACAACACAACTAAATTACGAGTGGCTAGTTGCACAACAATTCATTACTTGCGACCGTACATAATTGTTATACAAATCTTAAACACGAATATCATTTGTAATTGTCCGACGTATCGACCAGACCAGGGTAAACTGGCCATGGTCACGAACTGAATTGTGGTCTAAAAATTTCACCGAGATGTAATCAAAGGTAAGGAAATGTTAAATGTTATATATTAATATAACAGAAATCTTAAATATATCCTTACCTTAATCCTTAATTCAGGGCTCGGTACCGGTTTAGAAATAATGATTAATAATGTTCATAAAACCGGTAAACGTCATTCATTGGTTAAGTGGTTAGTTTAAGAAACGGTTTTAACCTTTCCTATGGAATTCATTCCTGTTACTGTTCATTTGGTCTCCATCGAAGGTGGGTAAGAATATTAGGTCCTCATAAAAGTCGCAGTGTTCTACGAGTACCTCTTTCTAGCACACTCTCGCTTAACTATAATTTTTATTGATATTTTCATGTAGAATTACTTGTGTCATGTCTCATCGGCGCGCAGTTAGTTCGCGTGAGACGTGAGATGCCCGCGCGTGAGACGGGAGATGCCAGCGTCTACATTTAAACTGGTTAATTGGTTACACTTAATCGGCTAATCGACCACTATTGAACAGAATAGCCATTTAATCTGTTTTTTGTTAACCGATTAATTGGACAAACCCGTGAACTGGTTAAGCTGTTTACGAGCCCTTCCTTAAAGTGCCTATTTTATTTACAGACACACCATATGAATTTCTTAAAACGTCTCGTGCCACCCTGCTCTTGTTTCAAGGTTTCACATATTCCAGAATAAGCAGCAAGGCTTACATATGGAGCTGTTCTAGCAGAAGGTCCAGTAATTGCAAGGCCAGGGTTAAATACAATGCCAATTGTATATCCTTATGGGACACGAACCATAATCATCCACCGCCGAAATATTTTAAGGATATTAGTGGTGTATATGTTAAAGTAGCATAATATTAGTCTGTTACGCTTGTTTACTTATGTGTCCATATATATGTTACGACTAGTGTAATAAATTGAAAACTATTAATAATGACTTGCTAATATTAATAAAATATGTCATCACTTTAACTGAAATTAACAATGGGCCTCCGTGGCGGTCTTGTTCGCCACACACCACGCCAAGCGGTTACACGGGGCGAAAAGCAGACGAAGGAAAGTCGCTTTGCGAGCTTTGTCAGGATCGCGCAAAGTAGCAATACATCGTCTCTGCCTATCCCTCGGACCAAGGCGTGATTATTAAATAATTGTTAATAATAACCTGGAAAATGATAATTCCGTCGGTATTCATAACATTTACCATTTGATGCTGTTATTATTAATACATACCGTTATTTATTAATACTGACTGCATTACACTAACCGTAACATATACACGCTTATAGACACACAAACCGATACACCACACACACCCAAAAGCATACACGCACAAACACGCACACACAAAAAAAACATCAGGCGCACTATAACATCACGCTCAACAAGCGTATGGCTTAACCCTTTTTGACTAATTTTCAGGGAAATTTTGATACAATTATTAACTATTACACAAATAAAATTTACATATTGTCGTGGCGTATACAAGTCTTAAACGCGATTATATATTTTTTATTATTTGACGTATCGACCAGACCAGGTTAACCTGACCATGGTCACGAACTTAATCGTGGTATCAAGATGTACTCGTAATCTAAGGTAAGGAAAGCTAACCTTCTTACCCTAATGCAGGGCTCGGAATCGTTTTTGAGATACCTCAAAGCAGGAACCGATTTTGAGATAACTGGTAATAATTTTCATAAAATTGGTAAAATATTCATTGGTTAACTACCGGTAAAGCGGTTTACGAACCCATTCCTAATGTGTCTATTTTATATTTTTACAGACACACCATATGAATTTCTTAAAACGTCTCGTGCCACCCTGCTCTCGTGTCAAGGTTTCACATATTCCAGAGCAACTAGCAAGGGGTACATATGGAGCTGTTCCAGCAGAAAGTCCAGTCAATGCAAGGCCAGGGTTAAATACATTACAAATTGTATAACCTTATGCGACACCAACCATAATCATGCACCGCCGAAATATTTTAAGGAAAAGAGTGGAGTCTATGTTAAAATAGGATAATAAAGTATATATTAGTTTATTACGCTTTGTTTACTTATATGTACATATATATGTTACGACCAGTGTAATAAATTAAGAATTATTAATAATAAGGTTGAAGTGATAAATTTACACTAGCTGTGACTGCGTATTCGTACGTGCAGACCACTATCGCTGCCCTTCTTCCCTCTCTCCACTCCTCTCCCACCTCCCTCTCTCCCTACGCCCACTCTTCCTCCGTATCCTTCCTTCCCCTGAACCCCTGCCTAAACCTCTGTCATTTGCCCTCCCCTTCTCCCTCCACCTTCAAACAGACAAGGAAACCTTTGAATAATAATTAATAATAACATTTCTAAATGATAATTCCCTCGGTATCTATCACATTGACCATTTGATGCTGTTATTATTAATACATACCGGTAATTTTTAATACTAACCACATTTATTACACTGACCGTAACATATACACACTTTAGAGACACACATGAACGTGTGAGACACACAAATAGATGCGCACACAAACAAACGCGCACACACAATAAACGCATTAGGCGCACTATAACATCACGCTGAACAAGCCTCTTAACCCTGTTATTTTTTAAAATTGTCATCCCAAGTAGCAATCAAGAATAGTGATTAAATCACACATATCTATACTTTATCTAAAATTGGATTTTGCTAACTCAAAAAGGTTTTCGTTAAGCCATTTTATTCTTTAAGACTAAATAGTTTCACACTACCGCTACTTTAGCAAGTTTAGAATAAGTATTCTCAAAACTATTTTGTATTAAATATGCCTACAGTTAAATCTTTTTTTACTGTACTCAGATTATTTAAAGGCTCACTTAAAACAAAATTAACTAATTGGAGAATTTGTTAAGTCTCGCAAAGTAAAAATAAATTAAAATTAAATAAAAATACATTTAACGGGACGTTTTCATCAAAATAGATCCAAGTACCTAATTGAAAAATTAAAAAGGTTGGTGCATTTCGTCGGCAAGTTGCAAAATATAGAGAACTAGCTTTTTCCCGCGACTTCGTCCGCGTAGGTTTCGATATTTACACACTGCTTTTAACGATTAATTTCGTTTCCCGTAGGAATGATATGTTTTTCGGGATAAAAACCATCTCATATCCTATTGCAGGAGCTAACCTATATGTATGCCAAGTTTTATCCCGATATGTCCAGTAATTGAAGCGTGATTGAGTAACAAACATCCTAACATCCAAACTGTCGCATTTATAATATTTGTGGGATTTTCCAGCGAGAGCTGTCATAAAAAAACGTTTTTCTTATACCTACATACGGAATTTTTCCATATATTTTTTATTTAGTAGTAAGTATACATTTAGTTGCATAACATATTTATTTATCAAATAAAAAAATATTAATTATAAATTAAAAGTTTTTAGTTGCATAAACTCTTTTCCAGCACAAAATAAACAAGAACAATGAAATGATAAACTAAAGATTTCACTTAATACTAAAAAATATTAAGTAGTAATTCACCAATACGTTTTTTAGGATAAGTTGAGTATAATGTCTCTTAACTTGCACTACTTCAAATGTAACTTGTCTTTATTTTTGCTAAACTAGCCTCACAAATCAGTATTGTCTAAACTCTTACTTCGTTAGGAAAAATAAGATTTAACGGCACTTTAAGTGAAAAAAAAATAATACATTTTCCTACACCACATCATGAAAAACTAGAACACATTGATTTTATAGTAATTCTAACTTCATACTAACTCATTTGTTATAAAATGTAATATTCTTCACTATATGCCTCAAAATTTTTCATTTGCAATACAAATATCTAACATTTTATTGTTCTTTTTCCACTATTTTAAAGGCCCGTCTGTTTTATAGCACTTTCTTATCGATTTTACACGATAAACAATCAAGCGTTTTAAATTTCCTATGCATACAACGACATAATACAGCATTTTCTAGACATAAAAATTAGTTGTTTAATCGCCATTATCATAAATAAGCCTTCATTCTGTTTTTGTATATTAAGTATAAAAGTTCACCGTATTTTCTAAAAGACTATTACATAAAGTATAAATGGTTTTAAATTTTACTTCATTAAGTTATGTTAGAATCTGTGCAATTCAGTATTGATAGTTTTAACTAGGTATTGTAGATATTTTCAAGTCTATTTCTTGGTCTAAAGTCAACCTACAAGATATCTTGAAATCCATGTTTACAGGGCTCTGCACAGCCACTCTCTTAAGTAGGGTTGAAGTTTGTCTAAACAGTAGTCTTCACTCTGTCTTAAAATTGTCCTAAATGGTGTGCCCATTTTTACTTAACTGTATCTTGAGGGATATCTTCAGGGACGTAATAGTTTTAACCAAGACAAGAGATTGAATACGTCTACTTGCCTTCAAGATATCTACAATACCCTTTTAAGACATTTGTTAGCTACTTGGGATGTAATTGAATAATTTTCTGGGAAATCTGAAGCGATTATCACTATTAGCCAAATACAATATTTATATTGTTGTAGCGTGACATTTATTATATCACATAATAATTAATGAGTTGAATATATTTAAAACATACTAGGCATTATTTCTTGTAACCTACAGCTCAAATTACTACCTCGAGATTTCGTTTACAGATCACCAATATGAGATTATAAATACATCGCGTGGAAAGTTACTCATGCACCAAAAGTTCACGTATTCCAGATTAAATAAGGCTACTGACTTCTGGCATTGTTCCAGCCGGCATTACAGAAAATGCAAGGCCAAGGTAAAGTTGTATGCCGACAAAATATTATATTTAAGTTGCCCCGATCATAATCATCCACCGCCAAAATATTATAAGACTAAGTCCGGTGATTATGTTAAATTGTCAAGTTAATTATGTTCTTTATTTTTTTTTATTTATAAATCGTATAATTATGTTCTGTTCAGTTACAATATTGATATTTAAACTAGATTGCATATGCATACATACTAATGTATTTGAAAACTAAAAAAATCCCTTAACTTTTGAATGAGTAAGCCGATTGCGATAAAATAAAAAGAAAGAAATGGGTTTACAAACGGTATGGAATAACATAGAAACCTGGAACCTGAAACCTGAAACTATACTACAGTATATACTATCATACTTAATAGCAATTGATTGTTGTATTGTTGGTGTGTGTACCTTTCATCAAAATTGATCTACTCGTTTATAATTTATCAGTGTATAAGTTTTTCTCCATAATCATTATATGACTACTTGATTTTTCACAAACTAGAGGTCATATCAGGTGAGCTTGTCTTTAAAATAAGATTTCTTTTAGCTAAACCTAGCGTGTTTGGATATAGAATAATAAATAGAATAAATACATGCATGAATAAAACTGAACAATTTGGTATTTTTTATTAGAGAAATAGACCTTTAATCCTTTGCAGCTAAGTACTAAATAACCCTATTATTTATTTATTTATTTGTAATACAATTACAGGCGTCTGCCTGCTTTTTTCGTTACTGATTAACTTAATTTATATCTTTGTATGAATTTAAGTATTCATATAGAGTATGAATAAATCTTTTGTCTATTTTTTTTATATTACTAGTGGAACAAACGGGTAGACGGCATCATCAGCATTTACGACTTTGAACGACGCTTTTTACTTTCCTCTTGTAGACCCACATATCGTAGGCCTGCCTAAAAAAAACAGAATAAATAAAAATAAATAAAGTCACGGATTTTAGCAAAATATATTTTAAAAAAAATTATATGTTTTTACAGATCTACCATATGAGATATTTGATACACGACGTGGAAAACTTTTGATGTACAAAGGCTTCACGTATTCCAGAGTGAATATGTCAACTCACATTTGGAGATGTTCTAGCAAGGCGTCCAGCAATTGCAAAGCCACGGTTAAACTAATTTACAGCGGTACTGCAAGTGAATTTTCAGTATCTGACGTCAGACATAATCACCCACCGCCTAAATATTTCAAGACTAGAGAAGGAAAATATTTAAAAGTGTAGTTATAAAGTTTTTTTTTCTGACATTTCTAAGCAGTGTTTTGTATGTAAGTAGGAGTATATTGCGCATATTAGGTTAAATGCACTAAAAATTAATACCTAATAATATTAGTAACAAGTTATTACTATACAGTTGTTCCTCTCTAGCTTCATATTTTGGTACAAATAAATGTTGTTTGTGAAATACAACGTGGTATGTGTGATACAGGGGAAACGACTAAAGGGTAATAATGAATAAAATTTATTCGTAGAAATGATCTTAGTTTTAAAAAAAATCGGT
The DNA here is from genome assembly GCA_947086405.1 of Esperia sulphurella. Taxonomy (NCBI): domain Eukaryota; kingdom Metazoa; phylum Arthropoda; class Insecta; order Lepidoptera; family Oecophoridae; genus Esperia; species Esperia sulphurella. The sequence continues at coordinate 3,965,330 of OX352261.1, forward strand.
TTTATATGACTTCAACATACTATCTACTACTACTAATCTTTTTCATATTGCTTAGTGCTTGGTAGATTTGTAATTATTTTTACACTATATTATTGTTGCGGAAAATTTGATAAGCAACAGAAATAGACTTTCAGCACTCACCGGTGAACGCCACTGCGGCTCTTCGGGGGCCCCCTGTGATGCCCTAACTATTATTTTGTCGCAAGCAGAAATGTTGCTTGATGACCGATACGCATATTGATTGTAGACTGTTTTGAGTTTATTACAAATTCTTTAAACTTTAAAATATCTAATAAATAAAATCGTAAACATCGCGTGTCTGTACATTGACGATATTTGCAAAAAAAAAATTGAGGGGTCTAAGGATAAGTAATAGTTTCGTAGTCATTTCGATCATTTTTGGAGTTTTTGTCTGTTTATCTGTTTCTCTGTTTGTCCATTTGTCTGTTTGTGAGTTTGTGCACGCATCACTTAAAAACTACTGAACGAATTTTGATAGACTTTTCACAAAAATATGGGGCTTAACTTAACTTAACATTTAGTCTTTATTTCATCGCAATCGGCTAACTCAATCAAAAGTTATAGACATTTTTAGTTTTCAAATACATTAGTAAGGTTAGTATGCAATATATTGCACATAATAGTATTTCCGTACTATTCAGAATGCGATGAGTTTGGATTACATTTGGAGCTGCGAGTGGGAATTAGAGTGGGAGTGGGTGTGGGAGTGGGAGTGGGAGTGGGAGTGAGAGTGGGAGTGGTAGTGGGTGTGGGAGCGGGAGCGGTAGTGGTAATGGGAGCGGATTCTGTAGTTCACGCGAGCGGAGCCGCGGGCACAGCTAGTATATACATATAAAAGCAAATGAAATGAAACTATTGGACTCTTCTCATATGGTGCATTATATTGCTATATAGTGCACGCTAGTTCTAAAGGATATTATAAAAATAGGGACTCACGTGGGCAATGAGGTGTTGTTAATAAATGTAATATATTAATGTAGTATATATTTTAAGCATACAAAATATGCACTAGGTTCCAACATCGAAACGATTAGGCCATATCTATATGTACTAGCAATTGTCAAATTATCCCCCGGACTGCGCAGCATGCTATTTGAAAATTACTATAACATCTTAAGTATATATTGTACAGTTCACGAAGGCACGCCCACTCCTTCTCTAACTCACTTACATTTCATTGTATGCGTTATATTGTTACTGTGTTACTTGTATCGTTACGCACTAATTATCAATGTGTGACGTAGACTAACATACTGACGTTCGGATATGTTCAGTTTAACTCCCCGCGACCCCCACTCACCCCTCTCAGAAAGTATGGGGTGTTCCATCGTGAAACGTTTTAATGTTATGGACCGTAATTAAATATGCAGGCTTGATTCGATCATAAGGAGTAATAGCTTGATCTTTATTGATAAGGGAAAGTGATGATTTAAGTGGTTTTTATTGTTGCGTTTTGTTTAATTACATCGTTTTTAAGTACTACCCAATATGGACAGTGTGGTCAGTAATATTATATATTATATGAAAGTTATAAATAAAAACCAAAACTTAATTTTTTAAAGTTTTTTATTCATTTGCTTTTAAAAAAAACGTTATAGAAAAGAAACATAATTATTAAATTAGATATAGCCCTGGCTCCCATAATGGGATGTCCCATGTGTCACATCCACAAGTCAGATCCATCCCAGTTTCAAGTAGAATTATTCTAATGTAATTAAAGTGTATTGATTCCATTTTGTGTGTAAAGAATAAAGAAAAAAACATACACATAAGCACCCTTCTGTGAATGTTTTTGTGTATTTGTGTGTGGGGGTGTGTATGTTTTTTTTCTTTATTTAGCAAAAATTACAATATATAATTTACAGTACAGTTCACAGAATCGGAAGCCCATTTGTATGTGAACAGAGCGCTCACGTGATCAGTACATTAGTCTACACCCATCTGCTGCATGCTTGTGCAGTTCTTGCTTTAGTAATTTACCTAATGCATTGTCTTTTAAATCGGATGGCAGAGAATTCCAAATTTTAGCTATAACATAACCGCTGGTACGCTCACCGTAGTAGTTGACACATCTTGGAACATTTATTCTCATGTTTGCCTTAGAATATTGTCTTTTAGTTACGTTAATATCACTTCTGAGTGTTTTTGTGGAACTATGTAAGTATGCTTATTTTTAATTTTATTAGGTCGGAATGCTAAGTATAAAATAATTTTCTTCTTCATTATACAAATCATTTAATTAAAGTAGTAGTTTTACTTATTTTAAAAGAATTTCATCAAGTCACGAATTTTTTTTGAGTCTGATACATATCGTTCTTTATTTACAGATCTACCATATAAATTTATTATCACATATCGTGGAAAACTACTGTTGTACAAAGGCTACACATATTCCAAAAAAAACATAAATATTAAAGAAGAGGTTATATGGAGATGTTCTAACAGGATGACTAAATGCAACGCCAAGGTTAAACTAGTTAATGAAAATAATTTAGTTATATGTAACACCGACCATAATCATTCACTGCCAATATATCACAAAACGAAGGACGGTAAATATGTTAAATTATAATTAAATAAATAAATATCTCGGACATTCACACCAATTATCCAGTCCCAAACTCGGCAGAGCCTGTGGTATGGTTACTAGATAACGGATAAATATATAAACTTCCAAGACTTGGGTACAAACGTTAATATTCATCATACGAACATTTGCCCCAAGCGTTTGTAATTGTTTAGTGTATGTTTCCTGAGGTTTTCATCATACTCTATTTAATAGTTTGAAAGGTAACAATGTGTCATCGATATGGCAAGGGAATGAATTAGAAAACGGCTTAACCTTCTCGTTCCGCGACTGTACCTCTCCTGTATGTATAACGTTAGTCTACCGGTCTAGGTAAGCATTTCGGAAAATATCCATCGAACTACAATGGCATTTTGTACTACGTAATTGGTCATTATATTTATTCTGATAAGTTTTTGGGCGTTTAACTACCATAATAAAACCCCAAATTGTTATCATGTCAACACGACCCGTTAGAGAGTACAACATTGATGGATATTATCCGAAACGCTTACGAAGTCCCATATTACAAGAATAGGTGATACCTATAAGTAAGATAAGTGCGCCAAGTCAGTGGTAACTATGGGACTACATATAACTTTATTTAATTGTACACTTAACTGATGGGTACCTTCCAGCCGGGTACGACTATGGGCGGGTTACCTGACTAATTAGTTTTTGTTTTTGTTTTCGATCATTGTTATTTATGTATAGTATAAGATAAAATTGACATAAATTGTAATGTTAAGGATGACTGTAGTTTTAATAATCTGTAATTTTAATTGTAAACTAAAATACAGTTTAACCAAAGAATATTAAATATTATTACGTAAATAAGGGGCTCTCACCACCCCCACCAGTACGGCAGCACCCCCGGCAGTACGCTCTACTGGGCTGTCGCTGTCTGCCGGCGCTGAATGGTCGATTTTTTACATGTTTTTTTTTGTTTCAATTATGACCGTAATATCTTTAGAGTTCTGTCTTATTTAATTATATTGTTGCCAACTGTTTGTTCTTACAGATATACCATATGAATATATTAATACATCTCGCGGTAATCTAATCATGTGCAATGGCTACACATATTCAAAGTATTCCAAAAATAACAAGGGCTATCTTCTTTGGAGATGTTCCAACAGGCTATCTAGTAACTGCCGTGCCACAATCAAACTAGATAGTGCAAACAGTTTACAAATAAATAATCCCAACCATAATCATCCACCACCAAATTATTACAAGGCTGATGACGGTTATTACATAAAAATGCTTTGATTTTATCTCTCCACAAAGGTCACAGTAGTCATAATTTAGTCATTGTTTAATGTACACTCGCGGAAAGGGAATGATTAGCACGTCAGCCGTCACCTTAAACGACCTTATTATAACAATCATGACATAATACTATTGAGGACGAAAAACACAAATGGCATATATGAGGATTTAAGCTTCATATTTAAATTATTAATAATTATTAGACCAGTAGGTCTGGATGTTACATTTGTGAATTGTCCTATCCTTGTTTAATTCCCATAGCACAGGAGAGCATCTTACTTTGGGATTTGACAAGTGTATGTATATTGTAATGTTTATTTGTTTACTAACTATGGCCCGCGACTTCATCCGCGTGGACAACTTAACATTACAATTTATTAAAAATTTCCCGTAGGAATAAGATGTTTTTTCGGGATAAAATCTATCCTATGTCCTATTCCAGGACTTAACCTATATGTGTGCCAAGTTTCATCCCGATCAGTTCAGTGGTTGAAGCGGGATTGAGTAACAAACATCCAAATATCCAATCTTTCGCATTTATAATATTAGTAGGATAGTATGGGTATATGATGATAGTTAATAAATTATTAAAAAATAAATAATTGTTATTTCAATTAAAATCGCTAATTATAGTGTCAGATGCCTCTAAAAGCATGCTTAACTGCAAATGTTTAGAGTCATCTATACTAATATTATAAAGAGGTAAAGTTTGTGAGTTTTTGATGTTGTAAGGGGTAATCTCTAGATCTACTGAACCGATTTTGAAAATTCTTTTACCAATAGAAAGCCACGTTATTTGTGAGTGTAATAGGCTATATATTAACCCGAAAAATGAAAAGACTTTTTCGTGATAGTCGGATTTGCAAAGCAAGTCGGAGAAAAAACGGTCGAACGAAAATGTTTCTGACGAACGCTGCCTTAACGATGAGAGATATATGATTGAGTTCTAAATAAAAGTTATAGAGCTTGATAATACCTATAAAAAAGTCAGCGACAGCATATATCTATCTTTTATTTTATTATATATCTATCTTATATAGAGTCACAAAAAGTAGTTAATTATATTAAAAAAATTATTTAAATTGTTATGTAATGTTTATTGGTCATATTATCAACAATTATGAATTCTTATCAAAGTAAATTTATCGTCTCAAGTGTCTAAAACAAAATACTTTTCCCTTTTACTGCATGTAATTTGGACAAATGGTTAAAGAGATAATACGACATAGGTATGGAACCGCGACCGTGTCGTGAGTGATATTTCTATTAGACTGCAACACGTCAATCTACAGCATCGTAGACCACATCCACACATTGTGGCAGGTTATACAAAAGACCGAAGAGTATAACCAGCCCTTGTGTCTTGCATTTGTGGACTACGAGAAAGCCTTCGACTCCATCGAAACATGGTCTGTTCTGGAATCCCTGCAGCGATGCAAAGTCGATTGGCGATATATCGAGGTGTTGAAATGCCTGTATCACGCTGCCAAAATGAACGTTCAACTTCAGAATCAGCAGACAAAGCCAATCCAGTTGCAGAGGGGGGTTAGACAGGAGGATGTTATATCTCCGAAACTGTTTACCAGCGCACTGGAGGATCTCTTTAAAACACTCACTGAACTGGAGAGGACGGGGCATAAGTATAAACGGCGAGCACATCTCACACCTTCGATTTGGAGACGACCTAGTTGTGATGGCAGAGTCGCTGCAGGATCTCGAGGAAATGCTGACCAGCTTTAACTGATTTTCCAGACGAGTAGGTTTTAGGATAAACGTAGACAAGACGAAAGTCATATCCAACTCACATGTCGACCTAAGCCCGGTGATCGTCGATAATGTCAATATCGAAGTTGTTTAGGAATACGTCTACCTAGGACAGACAATAAAGTTGAGTAGAAACAATTTTGACAGGGAAGCTGACAGAAGAATCCAGTTGGGCTGGGCAGCATTTGGAAAATTGCGTTAAGTCTTCACTTCGCCGTCGAAAAGTCTTTAATGAGTGCGTCCAGCCTGTCATGACCTACGGTGCAGAAAGGTGGACACTGACGGTGGGCCTGATCCACAAGTTTCAAGTCGCTCAGCGAGCTATAGAGAGGGCTATGCTCGGGGTTTCTTTGAAGGATATGATTCGTAATGAACGAAGAACGAAGGTGACAGACATAACCCAAAGGATTAGCAAGCTGAAGTGGCGGTAGGCGGGTCACAACTATCACAGAACTGACGGCCGTTGGGGCAGACGAGTTCTGGAGTGGAGACCACGCGGATTGGCACGCGCAGGGTGGGACCCCCGCCGCCAGATGGACCGACGACCTAAAGAGAGTGGCCGGAAGCGGAGGGCGAGGACCGGGTGTGGTGGCGTTCATTGGGGAAGGCCTATGTCCAGCAATGGACGTCTAAAGGCTGACATGATGATGATGATGACGTCAATCTAATTATTTAGAAATAAATTGCTCTATCACCAAGGAAATTTTATTTAGATAAAATTAGTTTTTTTACAGTATGTTTTTTGGTTGCATAGTTTAAGGGATAATGTAAATTATCTAATACGCGAGAAAAATGTTTATCGCCCAACGAAGTGGGCACGGGTCAGCTAGTCTTAATATATATTATGTTGTACCATTGTTTTTAAGTGTATTTTACTAATAAATAATATTTTTTTACAGACGCGCCATATGAAATTATTAATACATCTCGTGGAAAACTGTTGATGTACCAAGGCTACACATTTTCCAAACATTCTAGAAACAATAAAGGCGAACTCTTGTGCAGATGTTCCAACAAGCAGTCGAGTCAGTGCAAAGCGACAGTTAAGCTGGATAATGCAAATAATCTATATTTAAGTATCATCAGCCATAATCATGCACCGCCTAATTATTACAAAACGGAAGACGGTAAATATGTAAAAGTTTTGCAGATTGGGTCAACGGTGCTTAGTTGAACTACATTCATAGTTAGGTATATGTAGTTAGAATAGTTACGAATAAAATTTTGTATTAGTTTTTTAGGGATCTGTTAAAATTGATATGTTTCGTCTGGCGGCTGAAAATTTTGAAAACTACTGGACCGATTGAGCTGAAATTTCGATAGGTATGTAGAACTTAGTTTCGTACCAGAGCTGCTGAAAAGACAACGAAGAACACAAAACAAAATGACACAGTAACGAGACAAAGTAATTAATGTAAATAAATAATGACATGCAAAAATAATAACAATTGACATATGATAATGACAAATAATACTAATTTATATACAATTTTATTAATTTAATTTGCAGTGTAATGAATTCAGAATAAAGGCTATTTTTATTTTATTTTATTTATGTATGAACTAGTGAAAGTATGTCATTGTTAGCTATAAAAAGTATGTTCGTTGAATGTCTGTGTCTCCTTAAGGCCTACTCCGTGAATATTTCGGATAATTGAACCATTAAACTAAAAACACTGTAACGTATCATGTGATCTATTTTAATAAACATTTCACTATGATAGAAGCCAAACGCTTATTCGAATACATCACATAACCCGTTAGCAAATATAAAATGGTATCTAAGTTCGAAGGATATTTATTCAAAAAGTTCACTTGCTTAGTAGGACCTCTGGTAAGTAGTTTTCTTGTCCGAATACTATTTATTACTTTAGCTACTACTTACTTAAAGTCTGCCCAGTGTACTAGAGGTTACTCTTTAGCGAATATGTGTAAATTTTTAGTGTATGTTCTTTAAAAATAAAATGAGTTTTATTTTATTTTTATCTAAAAATGTCTGCACTAAATACCTCAATTATCTCCACTTAATACATAATTCTGTTATTTTCCAATTATTTCAGTATTGTATATTGTAATTTATTATAATTATGAATTTTCCACGAGTATTAATCGGAAAACTTCTAATGTACAAATGTCCTTTATGCTTATTTAGATCTTATATTATGAACTTTTATCTGTTTTTTGTGATGTTGGTAAATAAATTAAGTATTAAGGTTTATTTTTGGTACCCATTAGTTGTAATATTTTTGACAAATTATGATAATTACTAATAATATATATGTGTAAAATTCTGAGTATGACGTATAAGAACTTTTTAAATTTAATTCTTTAATCCATAGTGTGTTAGTCAGTCTTTATATATGTTAGTAAACTAATAAAAATAAAAAAAATTAAACTTAAAAAAAAACTTTTATTTTAACAAATGGTCTGCACCATTAACTCAACTATCTCTTCTTAATACATACTTATATTCTTTACAAATAGCTTAAATTTTGTGTATTAAAGCTAATATTATTTACAGGCTTATTATATATGAATGTATTGATATAACTCGTAGAAAACTACTGATGCACAATGACTACACATTTTCCAAAAATTCTAAAAACACTAGAGGCGAGCTCTTGTGGAACCGAGCTCTTGTTGTTTGCCATTAATTTCAGTATTGTATTTTGTTATAACTAATATTATTTACAGGTCTGTTATATGAATTTATTAATACAACTCGTGGAAAACTGCTGATGTACCAAGGCTACACATTTTCCAGAAGTTCTAAAAACACAAGAGGCGAACTCTTATGGAGATGTTCTAACAAGGTGTCTAGCCACTGTAATGCCACAGTTAGACTAGATCATGCAAATAATCTACATGTGAGTAACCCCAACCATAATCACCCCACGCCAATATATTACAAGACCAAAGACGGTGATTATGTAAAAGTTTCGTCGATTAAGTGAATGGCTGAACTACGTCAGATAAATAGTTGTACTCCAATGAAATGCTTATACAAGTTTGGCTGTTAGTTAGATGACGTCACGCCTCCTTTACCCGCTTTGTTTGTTTTGAGACGTTTCAACTTCCGTGAACCACAGATGCAAAATCTAAATCTATCATTGTAAATAAAATTGTAACTGTAATTTTAAACAAATAAAAATATGTGTATCATTCTTAACTCAAAAGCTACGCTTTTCATTAATAGTTGACATAATTTATTTTAGACAAGCTGCTGCCTGCGACTTATTCGGCTGTCTTCGTATATAACCATGTTACATTACCATGTTACATTATCAGTAATAATAATCGTTTTTTACATTGAATTGACTTATCCTACTTGGAGATCTCTTCCAGAATATTAATGTAAGCAAGACAATAAAATTAAAGTGTTTCATTAATAGTGGATGGATATTATCCGAAATGCTTACGAAGTCCCATATTACAAGAATAGGTGATACCTATAAGTAAGATAAGTGCGTCAAGTCAGTGGTAACTATGGGACTACATATAACTTTATTTAATTGTACACTTCTGATGGGTACTTTCCAGCCGGGAACGACTATGGGCGGGTTATCTGACTAATTAGTTTTTTGTTTTTGTTTTCGATTATTGTTATTTATGTATAGTATAAGATAAAATTGACATAAATTGTAATGTTAAGGATGACTGTAGTTAAATACGCTCGCAGTACGCTCTACTGGGCTATCGCTGTCTGCCGGCGCTGAATGGTCGATTTTTTACATGTTTTTTTTTTTGTTTCAATTATGACCGTAATATCTTTAGAGTTCTGTCTTATTTAATTATATTGTTACCAACTGTTTGTTTTTACAGATATACCATATGAATATATTAATACATCTCGCGGTAATCTAATCATGTGCAATGGCTACACATATTCAAAGTATTCCAAAAATAACAAGGGCTATCTTCTTTGGAGATGTTCCAACAGGCTATCTAGTAACTGCCGTGCCACAATCAAACTAGATAGTGCAAACAGTTTACAAATAAATAATCCCAACCATAATCATCCACCACCAAATTATTACAAGGCTAAAGACGGTTATTACATAAAAATGCTTTGATTATACCTGGTGACTTAAATCACAGGGTTCTCATGGTTCTGCCATCAGTCTCCTCAAATAGTGTACTTCTAGTAGGTACAGTCGCGGAAAAGGAATGTATAGCAGTTTTTTTTTATTATTAATGGGTTTGCGCTTGACCTCATTCTCACCTAATGGTAAGTGTGATGAGGCCTAAGGTGGAGCGCGCTTACCCAGAAGATGCCTAGAAGTTAGAATTAGAAGTAGGAATTTCAAGTGTAGTAAAAAAGCGAATGAGAAACAAAATGCTGCCGCTATCAATTGTGAACCTTCGTTATGAAATCATAAAACATCATTGTACAATTTATCTCTGGTATACAGTTTTAATTTTTAACTGCTTATCATCTTATTAGAAAACAAATAGATTTGACAAGTTTTCAAATAACTATATTTCTTGATGTCCTGCTAAAAGTATCTTAAATAATAATTTAAATATGAAGCCTAAATCATCATATATTCCATTCGTGTCTTTCGTCCTCAATAGTATTATGTCGTGATTGTTATAATACGGTCAGTTTAAGGTGACGGCTGACGTGCTAATCATTCCCTTTCCGCGAGTGTACATTAAACAATGACTAAATTATGACTACTGTGACCTTTGTGAAGAGATAAATCAATATTATTATTAAAATAAAGTTTCGCTCTAAATGATTGGGATATTTATTCATAACCTATTGCAATTGTTGATTTTGCTTCGTGTCTGTGTATTTACGCGTGTGTCTGACAGTGATAGTGATTTTTTTAATAGTTAATTTATTATAAACCCTTAATTGTGCTATGACCGCCTCGTTGGCCTAGTGGATTAGTCATTGGAATCGAGCACCAGAGGACGTGGGTTTGATTCCCACCGTGGACAGACAAATTCGTACAAGTTAAGTTGGTCTGGATGTTACATTTGTGAATTGTCCTATCCTTGTTTAATTCCCATAGCACAGGAGATCATCCTACTTTGGGATTTGACAAGTGTATGTATATTGTAATGTTTATTTGTTTACTAGCTATGGCCCGCGACTTCATCCGCGTGGACAACTTAACTTTACAAATTATTAAAAATTTCCCGTAGGAATAAGATATTTTTTTGGGATAAAATCTATCCTATGTCCTATTCCAGGACCTAACCTATATATGTACCAAGTTTCATCCCGATCCGTTCAGTGGTTGAAGCGCGATTGAGTAAGAAACATCCAAATATCCAAACTTTCGCATTTATAATATTAGTAGGATAGGATGGGTATTTGATGATAGTTAATAAATTATTAAAAAATAAATAATTGTTATTTCAATTAAAATCTCTAATTATTGTGTCAGATGCCTCTAAATGCTGCTCAACTGCAAATGTTTAGAGTCATCTATACTAATATTATAAAGAGGTAAAGTTTGTGAGTTTGTGACGTTGTAAGGGGTAATCTCTAGATCTACTGAACCGATTTTGAAAATTCTTTTACCAATAGTAAGCCATGTGATTTGTTAGTGTCATAGGCTATATATTAATCCGAAATGTTTAGAGTCATCTTAATATATATTCTGTTATACCATTGACTTTAAGTGTATTTTACTAATAAATAATATTTTTTACAGACGCGCCATATGAAATTATTAATACATCTCGTGGAAAACTGTTAATGTACCAAGGTTACACATTTTCCAAACATTCTAGAAACAATAAAGGCGAAATCTTGTGCAGATGTTCCAACAAGCGGTCGAGTCAGTGCAAAGCCACAGTTAAGCTGGATAATGCAAATAATCTATATTTAAGTATCATCAACCATAATCATGCACCGCCTAATTATTACAAAACGGAAGACGGTAAATATGTAAAAGTTTTGCAGATTGGGTCAACGGTGCTTAGTTGAACTACATTCATAGTTAGGTATATGTAGTTAGAATAGTTACAAATGAAATTTTGTATTCGTTTTTTAGGGATCTGTTAAAATTGATATGGTTCGTCTGGCGGCTGAAAATTTTGAAAACTACTGGACCGATTGAGCTGAAATTTCGATAGGTATGTAGAACTTAGTTTCGTAACATAGCTGCTGAAAAGACAACGAAGAACACAAAACAAAATGACACAGTAACGAGACAAAGTAATTAATGTAAATAAATAATGACATGCAAAAATAATAACAATTGACTTATGATAATGACAAATAATACTAATTTATATACAATTTTATTAATTTAATTTGCAGTGTAATGAATTCAGAATAAAGGTTATTTTTATTTTATTTTATTTATGTAGAACTAGTGAAAGTATGTCATTGTTAGCTATAAAAAAGTATGTTTGTTGAATGTATGTGTCTCCTTAAGGCCTACTCCGTGAATATTTTGGATAATTGAACCATTGAACTAAAAACACTGTAACGTATCATGTGATCTATTTTGATAAACATTTCACGATGTTAGAAGCCAAACGCTTATTCGAATACATCACATAACCCGTTAGCAAATATAAAATGGTATCTAAGTTCGAAGGATATTTATTCAAAAAATTCACTTGCTTAGTAGGACCTCTGGTAAGTAGTTTTCTTGACCGAATACTATTTATTACTTTAGCTACTACTTACTTAAAGTCTGCCCAGTGTACTAGAGGTTACTCTTTAGCGAATATGTATAAAAAATTTAGTGTATGTTCTGTGAAAATAAAATTATCTTATTTTATTTTTATCTAAAAATGTCTGCACTAAATACCTCAATTATCTCCATTTAATATATAATTCTGTTCTTTACCAATAATTTCAGTATTGTATTTTGTTATAAATAGCTAATATTATTTACAGGCTTATTTATTATAATTATGAATTTATTAATACTCGTGAAAAACTGCTAATGTACAAATGTCCTTTATGTTTATTTAGATCTTATATTATGAACTTTTATGTGTTTTTGTGATGTTGGTAAATAGATTAGAAATTACGGTTTATTTTTGATACCCATTAGTTGTATATTTTTGAAAATTTATGATAATTACTAATAATTTATAGTATGTCAAATTCTGAGTATGACGTCTAAGAACTATTTTAAATTTAATTATTTAATCCCTAGTGTGTTAGTCTTTAGATATGTTAGTAAACTAATGAAAATTAAAAAAAACTTTTATTTTAACAAATGGTCTGCACCATTAACTCAACTATCTCTTCTTAATATATACTTCTATTCTTTACCAATAACTTAACTTTTGTGTATTAAAGCTAATATTATTTACAGGCCTATTATATGAATTTATTGACACAACTCGTGGAAAACTACTAATGCACAATGACTACACATTTTCCAAAAATTCTAAAAACACTAGAGGCGAGCTCTTGTGGAGATGTTCTAACAAGCTGTCTAGCCACTGCAATGCCACAGTTAGACTAGATCATGCAAATAATCTACATGTGAGTAACCCCAACCATAATCATCCACCGCCAAAATATTACAAGACAAAAGATGGTGGTTATGTAAGAGTTTTGTAGATTAAGTGAATGGTTTTTGGTTGAACTACGTCAGATAAATAGTTGTACTCCAATGAAATGCTTATACAAGTTTGGCTGTTAGTTAGATGACGTCACGCCTCCTTCACCCGCTTGGTTCGTTTCGAGACGTTTCAACTTCCGTAAACCACAGATGCAACATCTAAATCTATCATTGTAAATAAAATGTTTTCTGTAATTTCAAACAAATAAAATTGTGTATCGTTCTTCACTCAAAAGCTACGCTTTTCATTAATAGTTGACATAATTTATTTTAGACAAGCTCCTGCCTGCGACTTATTCGGCTGTCTTCGTATATAACCATGTTACATTACCGTGTTACATTATCAGTACTAATAATCCCTTTTTACATTGAATTGACTTATCCTATTTTTAGATCTCTTCCAGAATATTAATTTAAGCAAGACAATAATATTAAAGTTTTTCATTAATAGTAAATGGACATTATTATACTGCTGAGGCTTGATAATGATATTAATAAGTCATTAAATATTTATTACTATTTGTAATACTTACTGATTTTTATTTCTGCTATTTGTAATATAAAAAATTATTATTAGTATTTACTAGTAATGTAATTTGGTAATGTACGAAAACTAAAGGCTTCGGTGGTGTGGACAAAATGTAGTCTGATTTTAATAAGAAGAGGACTTTGAATATAGTGGTTTTGTAAAATAACACAGAAACAAACAAGCTTGTGTCAAGTCTTCTCTCTTTTTTTTCTCAATTTAAAAGTCTTCTTGCGAATTGTAAGGCCCCCGCAAATGGAGAAAATGTCATTTTAATCTGACAGCTTGTCAAATTATTGTCGTTTTATGAATGTCAAATTCAAATTGAGCTGTATTCAGCAATTCAGCAAATATAGTACCTAAGTTTGTGTAAAATTCTAAGTGTGTGTAAGAGTATGTCTAAGAAAAATAAATGACAGGTATTTATTTAAAAATGTTGTCTGCGCTAAATGCCTCAACTATCTCCTCTTAATATATGATTCTGTTCTTTGTCATTAATTTCAGTATTGTATTTTATTAAAGGTAATAATATTATTTACAGGCCTATTATATGAATTTATTAATACAACTCGTGGAAAACTACTAATGTACCAAGGCTACACATTTTCCAAAAGTTCTAAAAACACAAAAGGCGAGCTCTTATGGAAATGTTCTAACAAGATGTCTAGCCACTGCAATGCCACAGTTAGACTAGATCATGCAAATAATTTATATGTGAGTAACCCCAACCATAATCATCCAACGCCAGTATATTACAAGACCAAAGAGGGTGATTATGTAAAAGTTTCGTCGATTAAGTGAATGGCGCTTGCGGTAGAACTACGTCATATAATTACTTGTACCCCAATGAAATCCTTATACAAGTTTGGCTGTTAGTGAGATGACGACGTCACGCCTTCTCACGCGTTTGGATTGTTTCGAGACGTTTCAACTTCAGTGAATCATAGATGCAACATCTAAATCTATCATTGTACCTAAAATATTGAGTGTAATTTTACACAAATAAAAATATTTATATCATTCTTAACTCAAAAGCTAAGCTTTTCATTAATAGTTGACATATTTTTTTAGACAAGCTGTTATCTGCGACTTATTTCGACTTAGTCTTCGTACACCGTGATACATTACCAGTACTAATAATCCTTCTTTTTACATTGAATTTAGTTATCCTACTTGGGGATATCTTCCAGAATATTAATATAAACAAGATAATAAAAATAAAGTGTTTCAATAATAGTAAATGTAAAAAGACATAAATATACTGCGAGACTTGATATTAGTAAGTCTATTAAATTTTTATTACTATTTGTTATACTTACTGATTTTTATTACTGATATTTGTGATAGAAAAAATGTTTATTAGTATTTACTATAAAGTAATTTGGTAATGTACGAAAACTAAGGAAGCCCTTGGTGGTGTGGACAAAATGCAGTCTGATTTTTATAAGAGGGCTTGGAATGTAGTGGTCTCGTAAAATTACACAGAAACCAAAGATTAATCTAGTGTCAAGTCTTCTATCTGTTTTGTTTTGCAAGTCCTTTTCCGAATTGTAGTTGCGAATCTGCGGGGGCAGATGGGGGACGTAACATTTGAATTTGACAGATTTTGAATATCAAATAGAGTATAGATTTTGAATATCAAATTTAAATTCAGTTCCTCCAAAAATCGTGAAAATTACACCCATACGTAAAATACGTCAAATATCATTGCGGTCAACTTTTATGGCTGAACAAATGTCAAATTCCAATATTACTTAAAATGTCAATAAAGAAAATATATTTCTCCCAGAATACCCCTCATCATCATAAAATATAATTGAATGCATAATATCTGTCTGTCTGTTCATGTCCACCGCTGGACATAGTATTTTCTCTTTTCAATCTAAAGCTGCAAACGGACAGAGTGCTCCAGTATATAATACCCAGGTATTATTCACAGGGGCCTGATTTTTTTTAATGTACAGAAACAACTTATACTGTTTTAATGTATGTGTTACTATGTTTTGTAGATTAGATTAGTAACCCTCTGTCTAATCCATATAAATAGGGAATCTTAAACAAAGTTTATGTATTGATTCATCATAACTTTTAGTTTATACTTCTCTATTTCAGTTTAACTAGACTACTAGAAACTAAAACGTAAAGTATTACTATTGACGTCTGTGCCTGTGTGATTTTTACAGATATCCCATATGCATTTCTTAATACATCTCGCGGAAAGCTGCTCATGTACGAGGAATTTACATATTCGAGAGTTCATAAAGACAGAAGCATCTGGCGGTGTTCTAGCAGGCTGTCCAACCGCTGCAAAGCCAAAGTTAGAGTAGATAGCGCGAATAATTTGTGTTTAGTTGACACCAATCATTGTCACCTACCGCCGAAGAATTACAAGGTTATAGATCATGATTATATAATAGTTCGAGCGGAGTCTCCCACAGAACCTCCAAATATTAGTTCTGTGGAAATAAGTTCTGTGGAATATCTGTAATTTAACCCGGAACTTGGAGTCCCCATTAGGTGCGAGTGGGTAGGGTACTTTCGAAATATGAGTCAGATTCCTGTAACCGACCTAACTTTGCATGTAGCTCGTTTCTGTGACCTTCTCGTACTTCAAACTAGACAATGAACTCTGAACAAAATCTTTCTTGGGAATGTCTGAAGTTCTGCATGTGTAAATATAAATAAGTAATCATATTTACGCACATTAATAATGTATTTGTCTGTTTAATCTTATTACGTATTCTTAGGTTCGTTGGAAGATTACTTTAGTATTTTGAAGGCGTCCTACGCCCAGTTTCGACTGATCGCAAATGAGCTTACCCCTATAATATTGCGAGCACATTTGCGTTGCCGTTTTTCACGGCTGATTAGAAATTTAGCTATAGAACATCATGGTTTCTGTGAGTTCATCTAGTGAGACTGAAAGGGTGGTAATAGCCCAGTGGCAAGCCTGGAAATAAAGGCGTCCCATGCGATTCAGTGTCTATGGAAAGATTTGTTCTCTCAAGTAACGCATGTCTATTGTTCTTCAACCACGTAATGCCTAATGCTACGTAATCCCGATACTTTTTAAATCATCTTACAAAGATGAAAAGGCCAAAGAGAGAGAAAGAAAGACCTAGTAAAGGTTTCTGGGTCTGATTAATGTCATAGGACAATTATTTTATTAAATAATTAATATCTAGATAGAGTCCAAAAAGTCAATTTTGTACGATGAATTTATAACTATTGCAGAGGCTTTGTCTTATAACAAAGTTATGTGCTGACGGACTCGAGGAGGGGACTCGAGGAGGGCGCTCCAGCATGTGGCTCAGTGCAACTCGACCGTTCGAGGCACACCGATAACCTACACTATTTTATAACCTTGTACTTTGATTTATAACTATTCGCACTTCCAATCATTTTTTTAAACGAAATATTTTAACCAACATTAATAGGCGAAAAACAGCATTTTTATTTCAAAAAACTAAAAACGCACTGTTTTACCTATTATTGTAACTACGTGTTAAAATTATTGTTTGTAGTGTATATAGTTCAGTTAATGTTTAACTGTTATTTAATTTAATTATAATTCAAAATTTATTGTGTAAATGTTATGTTTTTAAATAAAACTTACTATTTAGCTATCAAAGCAGAACAATAACTTAAGTTTTAATAATTTATTAAATTCTTACCAAATTTTAAACTTTACACTTATGAAATTTACAAGTTTTTACAAAATTTACATTTTTACGCGTCTTTATATAGGTTCCTTAATATAATAATCTATACCATTTTATATATAAGTAAATATATAAAAAAAATACAAGAGCAAATTATAGTATTTACACGCCATGTAACTTTGCTTAAATTTCATTCCAAACCAATAATCATATGAATACAAACGCATCTGCGTCTCTAAAACAAAATAAATAATAGATTGTGTTTCTAAGTGGACCGCAAAGTTTTCATGGTAATACAAACCAGTTTTTGCTGCTGATGACCATTTCATGTATATGTTAGAAAAACGCAAATAGCGTTGGTTTTCGTACGACTATGTCGTAACAAACACCTGCACAGTATCGCCACACCACACCTCGCCTCGCATACTGTCACACACATACGCATATCCACTCCTCTGCACACGCACACAACTTACATTGCGACGACGGATGATTGTAAATTGTAATAATTTTAATGCTGTACTGTTTTTATCTATACCTTTTATTCTGTACCTGCCTACTGTACCCTATATAGTATCTATGGTTTATATATTAGAAATCTGTCATTGCCTAATGTTAAATATATGTATTATTGTAAAGTAGCCCATAGGTTTCAGAATGAATAAAGAAAATAAAAATTGCTCATTAAATAGGTCAAAAGTTGTCGCCATGACGAGATTACATAGTGGACACATGAAGTCATGCCTTACATTTTATTTCTCACATAATGAGAAAGGTTCCTTCACCAAACTGCAAGGGCTGTGGAGTGGTGGAGGATGAAAAACCCCTTAATAATGCAATGTGTTCGCAATGAGTCTCATAGGAGATGGGTATTAGAGTTACAAGATATTCATAGATGAAAGGTGGGTGTAATAGTGCGTTGGCCTTTCCGTTTTCGGAACAAGCTGTTAGTTTTTTGTGTTAATTAGTTAAGTGTTGAATAACTGTTAGAGGCTAAGCCGAATTTTTGTATAGGAGAGACATAGCGCATTGCGACAAAGCTCTTTAAACAAAGATAAAATGTAGGTACTTATACATTCCATTAGTTCCATAATGTGCGCCTGTTATTTATATTAAGCAGAGCGTTAGACTAACCCCCGAAAGCAGACTCTGTGCTGTATCTATACTTTTTATGTGACATGAATTACAATTCAATATCAGTAAAATAGTGTGTGTTGCGATGAGATTAATGTTCGTATATGTGTCTAATAAAATGAAAATAAATATATAACATTCTGTTATAAATCTCAATCCACCGCTGACGGTTTTTTGTTTTTATTTAATTAATCTTGGCTTAATAACATAATAGCTTTTGAAGCAACCTGTGACAGGATAGCTAAATTTAAAACAACCACTTCTTGGCGCGTCTAAAACATCGCTAATTTTGGATTCACTAGTATGAACCAGATACGACGTGCCCGTCTACAGTTGGGCTGTTTCAAAATGAACTAATGCCTACCACAGTGAAGCGAGAAGAAGCGCAGGAAAATTTTTGATCGTGAGTTACGCTTTGTACAGACGCTAGGATGAACATACTTTGAAATTATATAATAACACAACCTGTACAACTTTTTTTTTTCTATTTTAGCAATGCCTTCCGAGTACCCACGTATATCTAGATAGTATCTACGATATTTTATGAAACAGCCAAACTGTAGACGGGTATGTCGTATCTGGTTCATACTAGTGAATCCAAAATTAGCGATGTTTAAGACGCGCCAAGAAGTGGTTGTTTTAAATTTAGCTATCCTGTCACAGGTTGCTTCAAAAGCTATTATGTCACAGTACCATTCCACACGACCCTCTTTTGTCCTAAAACATCATTTGAAGTTTATCAAACGATTCCTCCGGTTTTAGGCGAAAAAAAAACCGTAAAAAATCATCGCACGAGAGTATTCCTGGCGCATATCCATTTTATACATTATCCATATAGAATATCCGTATTTTTAGTTAGTCGTATTTTAGAACTTAGTCGGACAGAAAACTTTTTCGCAAAATTTTTTGAGTGGCCTGGTATACCTAATTTATTAATTTACCCATCCCTGGTTCTATCAACAAATGGTCAAGTTTCTGTTGCGTTTTAGAATTTCGTCTAAATTCTCCGACAGTAACGTATTTGTATTTAGTAGCATAGCCACTTAGGCTTGTTGACCATCCAGCAGACGACCCGCAGCGGAATTCAACATATTCACAGCGGCAGCGGACATGCCGCTCCACATCTCGATCCACAGCAACCTCGCCGCGCAACTCGCTCAAAATAATAAAGGCTAAAATAGCTTGTCAGTCGCTGTTGTATGTTTATCGATAGCCGGTCGGTTTCAAATCCCATCCGCTGGTAATGGCAGAGCTTCAAATGAGCTGCTGTGAGACTTCTTAAAAATGTATGTTAAACTTTGACTTACGTTTTTTTTGTTTTCCAGCTCTACCATATGAGTTCCTTAATACACCTCGTGGAACTCTGCTCCAGTACCAAGGCTTCACATATTCCAAGATGAATAAAAACAGAAACTATTGGCATTGCTCCAGTCGGGTGTCTAGTCAATGTACGGCTAAACTTAGACTAGATAACGAGAATGATTTATATTTATTTAACATTAAGCATAATCATTCGCCTCCGCTGTATCAATTGACAAGAGATGGTGTATATGTTAAAGTCTCTTAACAACGTATGTACATAACATGAGAATATATGACGGATCAATTTTAAAACAAAATCTAAGGAAAATGATCAATTCAAATGAACAAATACTGTTGCGATACACACGCTTACCGTTCTCTCCTCCCTCACCGAACCTCATTCCCCGAAGCCAGTACTGTACGTACTGTGTCATTTTGTCAGTACAATGTAGTTAAAGCCAATTAAATTTTGATTTGCTGTAAAGAAAAATGTGTTGCAGCGATATCTATAAATAAATCGGATTTGAATACAAAGTGCTTTCATTTGTTTTGTTTTAACATAATGATAATGTTAAAGACCTTTTTGTGTCGCGCCTGTCTTTCTCTATAAACTGTTATTATTTTTTAGGCCGAAAGTCCAAGTATAATAGAAGATTTAAAAAAAGTAAAGAAGAAAAAAGAGCCGCAAAAGCAATGGCTGAAAGGTTTCGTTATGCGCGTATAAAGAGCGATCCGGAGTTATATAAAAAACAACAGGAGAAATTCAGAAGACAATACTTGGATAAAAGGGCGAGACATATAAGACGTATTATAAGCGAAATGAGTCCACGTGAGCGAGAAGAGCAGCGAAGAAGATGGAGAGAAGACTCGCAAAGAAGTAGATTGAAAAAACAGCTTAGAGAAGCAACGGAATATTTGATCGATATTGATACATCAAAGTGTGAAAGACTAGACATTGATCCTCTTCAAGTTAAAACTCGTGGTCGTAAAAGAAAATAGATATTTTTGTAAAGTCCACATTTATAGATCTTAAGTTTTAATAATTAACATCTCCCACGACAACTCTACCAGTCAAACGTCATTTTAATACCAATATTCGAGCAATTTGTACCATTTATGATTTGGATTTTATGCTTATGTTGAAGAAATTAGTGCCACTTAATCATTCGTCTGTACATTGTCATAAACGTGATTATTGTTGGAAACAAAATAAAAACTGCAAAGGGAAATCATTGGATAAAATCTCTGTCTAAAAGATTGGCAAAAAGTGCATCTTCTACATTTTTTGGGGAACTTAGTAGGTTAATTAAAAGTACTCTCTTTTAGGAAACCAGTGCACAATTTTACAAAAAGCCAGAGATTTTGCTTACTTTGCATTTTTCTTAATTTTATTCGTATGAACACTTATAGATAAAAATAAGGTACCACGATTTGTTTTTATGTCAGTTGTATCTTGTATCAAATAACGAAAATTCAATCGCAATTTCGATTTTAATTATCATAATTGGTTCAGCTATAACTAAATATTACATTAAATACAATTAAGGAAAGTTACTGTAAGCAAAGTACAATAAAGATAGAAAAGTATAAATTGGTGTTACTACTTTTCCTTGCTATTAGATTTCCAGCTTAAAAATTAGCATTCTTCTGTTAGTATCCGGGTGACTTAGGCTCATATTAATATAGTACCCGCATACAAAATGTTAAGCACATATATTATTGTATTGGCAGGCGAATGTGAGTAACAAACTTCCAGACTTTTATCTTTATTACCATAATTGCGACTTTTCAATGGCAAGTTTTAAAACTTCTTGAAGCTGAGGCAGTTCGATGGACTTTTAATACAACTATTAAAACACAACTCAATGTAGAGAGAGATTGCGAGCTTATTTGGAACCGACGAGTTAGTCGGTCGGACGTCACAGGTATCGCTAAAAAGTTGCATTTGACAAAAACTTGGGATGGCTGGATGACTGATGATTTTGGTCGCACAGACCAAAAACTATTTTAGATGTCTGAGCCAAGACAGTAATAGTAGTTTGACCCAGTTCCGCTACTTTTGTTTCTAGAGATAGGAAAATGTATACCAACAAATTTCTTTTACTTATTACAGATCCACAGTACGCCTTCGTACAATCATCACGTGGTGGCCTTCTAGTCATGTTTCAAGGGTACACGTACTGCAAAGGAAAGAAATGCGAAGGCATATGGTACTGTTCCAGCAGAACCTCTACCAAATGCGGCGCGAGCATACGCCTGGATGCGGCGAAGAAACTTACCGTTTGCAAGCTTGGCCATAATCACCGGTCAAAGAGCAGCCGATTACTTGAATATTTATACAGCGATCAACCACTGCTGGACATAGGTCTTCCTTAATGTGCCCAACCAAATCCTTGGTCTTCCACCTGCCTTATTCAGGTAGTAGGTACCTACTTTCTGCCTTTTTCAAGTCATTGGTTCGTCTGAAAACGGAACCACCTTTCGCTTTCCGATACGCTGTCATATGCACTCCTGACCTCGGCTGTCCCGGTTCTGCGACAAGACGTGATTTGTACTTACATTGCCATTTCATTACTAATGAGTGATGGATGACTTCAGTGCTTCGTGAAATCTCATAATTAAGAACTTCAAAGAAATCCGCTTAATATTCATATACCTTATAAATACGAATAGTATTCCAGAACTAGTTAAGATTATGTACTTATGAATTGTTAATTATTATGGCTGTAACCTCTTGTATATAACTAGTAAATAAGTATATATAACATAATTAATATATTGCATTCACGACTATAAACTATTTTTATTATTCTGAACTTTTCGTCGGAAACAACCATCGACTAATAAGCCTAATGACTCCAACTGCTTCTAATTCTACAAAAAATATTCTGCCAAAGTGCTGAGGTGCGCGGGCGAAGGGAAATTGCACGCTGATTTGTCCCTTTCGGTGGCGCCATGTCATGATTGGTTGAAACTAAAATAACGTTGTGTCCGATTGGTACGTGGCGTCTTGTCTCCGGGCCAAAGACTAGTGCTGTACAAAGTATATGTAGAAAAAGGCCCCATATGGAGTACTGCTCACATCTCTGGGTCTACTACTACTTCTACAATACAAGGAAATAGCGCACTTTTAGAGTTGTCGACGATTCCATACTCGTGGGCAGTTTAGAACCTCTTAGTAGAAGGAGAGACACCCCCTTTGCGTCTTCTATAACCTGTATAATAGTGCGGGTTCCGAGGAACAGTTAGTTTTGGTGCCCCCTGCAATTTTCGCTATGTCACCGCACCGGTATAATAGTGTTCATACGAAGCACTGTGCGCTTTAAGCGGTCCTTCATGCTGCGTACGTGCAAAATGTGACGTTTCCCCTGAAGTTACACATTATTTTGGAGTTCTCCAACAGTAGCGTAGTTCTTCAAGGATAACAATGTACTGGTAATTGCCCTTGTTTGCAGAAGTCAATAGGCGGTGGTGATCATTTACCATTAGGTGGACATTCTGCCCGTTTGCCTCCCCTAGTAATAAAAAAAAACATCTCCCGTTTTTTATACAAATGTACTTATTACAGACGTGCAGTACCATTTCGTACAATCATCCCGGGGCGGTCTCATAGTCATCTTTGAAGGCTACAAGTACTGCAAAGCAAGTAAAGGCAAGTTATGGGAAGGCATATGGTACTGTTCGAGCAGAACGTCTACCAAATGCTGCGCGAGCATACACTTGGATGCGGCGAAGAAACTGACTGTTTGGAAAATTCGCCATAATCACCTGTCAAAGATAAACCAACATTTGCCGTTACAAGGGTATTTGACAGCCCTTCCCTACATTGTGCCACCAAAATAGCCCTGAAGTGAAAATCCTAGCAGGAAACGCAAAATAGGACATCCGAGACTAACGTGGCGTTGTTCAGTTTAACAAGAGGCAGCCTACCACCCTGAATATCAGCTGGCAACAGATACCACTTCAGAAGTCCGACCTGATCAGAAGACCGACCTGAAGACTTACTTGTAAGCAGAAACACATTTATAACATGCACCGCGACGCAACCCGATGCGTGTGCTTAGTCAAATCAAAACTTATGAAATCCTATGACCAGAAACACATTATCAACGTGTGACGCTAATTGAGAGCATTGCATTGCATTGTCTTATAACGGAAAGTAAGAAGAATTCGTATTTCTGGTATAGTACAGACTATTCGTCTGCCCCAACGTTTATAGGTTTTGCGACATTGCGACCTGGCCATGTCAACTAATTCTTATCGATGACTTAGTTCTATTGTGAAACACCAAATTACAGATACGAGATATCGCTCTTAAAGCTTAGATTACGTTTAAGGTATATAACTATCCCCTTTTTTGATAGAACGTTATATAATATTAAATAGATAAAATGTCAATTTGACAGACGTCAAATAATTTTAGCTTAATTTCAATGAAGCCTTTTTTGAAAAATAAAAAGGTCTCATCATGATATATTTTTTTTTTAATATCTCTGGACATTGTTTACATTAATTTGTTGTTTGTTATATTAGAAAATATATTTAATTTGTGTTTTTGACAAAGTATGTACAGTCAGTAGGTACTATTTATCGTAGGGCTATGATAAATAATTGACTAATTCATTATCTATTTTAATTTTATCATCATTGGATAAGATGCTAGGCTGGTCACTTAATTCAGAATGTGACTATACAAATTGTAACGTACCTACCTATGATATTCTGTTTTTGATGAGTAAATATTGTTAGTTTAAACAGTCTGTAATTATTACTTTATAGTTTTTTACACTAAGCAAATTGTTACTTAAATACGTAAAAAATAACTTTTGTATATTGTGTAGAACAATATAAATTGAAATAAAGAAATCTTATCTAATCTCAATCTCGATAACAGTGTTCCACAACTAGAACTAGCTACGCACAAATGTTACGCGCGCGCCCCTAGCGGCAAAGTTTAGCCACTGAGAGCTTAGAGAGGTTGTTTAAAAATTTACAAGTGTGGCGCTTATTCCACTTACTGAAAAAGTTTCGGTTTTCGGCCACTCGGCGCTGGGGGTAAATCTTTGCGTGGCTAACAGTGTCAGTTATAGTTAATGATTTGTAGATAATTTTTTTAACTTATAATATTATCATGTACCTACATATATTTCTAAGACGTTGGTATAGGATATGATATCCAGGGTTCGGAATGCGACGGTAGAACTGTTTATATTAATATAGATATTCCGGATTTTTTCCGAGATGTGAGCTTGGGGTGTACATAGGGGCGCTGATGTAAAAAAAAAACTTTACTTAACTTTTTTAACTTTGAATTGTTGAACTAGCAATCTAGACTTAAAAAGGATTTAGACATGTAAATTAAGTAGGTATAAATACTAATTTCAGGGTTCCGGGATTATCATCACAACCATTAACAACAATTAACAACATCACGTGAAAAGGAATATCCGTACTAATCTTCCACGCCTTATTTTCGTCGCAAATACACTACCTAATTCCGATCCCAGGATATAAGTAAAGAAATAAAGCACATCCAGTTCATGATGGACTTATGAAAATAATTTCTTACAGATATACAGTATGAATTTATCAAATCTGACCGCGGTCGCCGCCTTCTTGTGATTCAGGGCCATACCTTTTATAAGGTGAGCAACAGATTTGTGTGGTATTGTACTGCCAAATTATCTAAACAATGCAGAGCAACCGTTAAAACTGATCCATCTGACGCCATAACTTTATATGACCTTAAACATAATCACTTACCGCCAAATTATTTTAGGACTCAAGAGGGGACTTACATGAAATGTTAATAAACACTATAAATACAATTATAGAGGGTAGAAAAAACGACCGCTAGCTGGAGGAAAGTACTTTAACACGTTTATGGACATAGCCCACGTTACGCGAGTTCGTGATGTGGCACTTGATGACGAAATAATATGAAATACGACGTACATACGTCCATACAGTAGGAGGAGTACATGACTCCTATTGAAGCGATGTCCACAAACGTGTTCAGTACTGAGGATTGCAATTGTCTTAAACGAGCCTTTATTTTATATAATTTTTTTTATTAAATATTGATTTAATAGATTAAAAAAAATTACTTGCCTGAATCGACATCGTACCGACACAATTGAAATGTAACGTTTAATTTAAAAATCTTGTTAATGGTACACGAAAAAGACCCTCTTCTATTTGTAGATAGCAAATGCTTATAAAATGATGAAAGAGAAATTTTGAATAGGAAACTATCATTAATATATCCTTTTATAGTTATTATAAGTCAAATATAAGAGCAAATAAAAAAAATTAATTTTTACAACAGAGAATTAAAAAAACCTAAAAAAAAAAAACATATCTTTTATACAAAATTATTTTAATTTGGTGGTCTAACTCTAGGGGACTTAAGTAATTTTTTTAATTCTATTTTGGCGCTTTAACAATTATGCCTTTTCAGCAACGGTACGAGTAAATATGTAGTCGAACAACTTTGTCAGGATTTGGTTGTAAAATTATGTAAGAAATAAAAACAATGAAGATTGAGTCAAATGTGTAATCTTCAATATTTGACGTACTTTTTCCCACTTGTATTTGTTGAAGGTTAGGACTTGACACTAGGCTGTGTGTTCTTAGTTACCTTGCTCTTTTAATAAATAAAAAAGGTAAGTGAAAGTGACTTTGACATTTATATTGTGTTGTTACACAGCTGATGGCAGTGTGTTTTGATCATCTATATCATATAATATTGCCTAAAAACATTAATAATATTTATTATTAATGTCGATAATGTTGTGTTTAGTTCATGTGACAAGTTTTGCCAGCATTAGATTTGTTTGTCCATGGAACATAACCTATAAACATTGAACACTTTCCCATTGGTTTTTAAGATTGTTATAGTAAATAACTAAGTTTCTTTAGTAAATTGTGAAAATACACTTGTTTATGTTTAGATTGCGAATTCCCTTTTGTGACGATGTAAGTAAATAAGTTAAATTTAAGTGTAGATAAAGTTTGTTTTCCTCAAGCAACTGGTAAGTAAAATGGTTTTTAATACAATTTCTGTACAGTTCCTTATTCGAAAATAAATGTGTTGAAAATCTCGACTTTATTGAGTTTCTTTTGACGTTCTTTTGGAAATATTTAAGAAAGATGAGTGAAAGTTTGATGACCTAGTTCTATTTGGTTCATCCATGTATGATATCCCTGCACAAATAAATAAATGGTCAGGAAAGTCGAACGCAGTCTACCGGTGTAAAGAAAATTATAAGTTCCAAATTTCTGCTCAACTGTTCCTGTAGTTCTCAAGTTATTCACCAGATTGACAGACAGATAGACAAAAAGCTACTCTTTAAAAGTATCCATATTGACAGATTCCTAAAAAGCCATCATAGTGTAATTATGCATAATGGGTGGCTTTCTTTGATATTAATCAATATCTGCAAATATGTACCCAGTAAATATTGATTTGCCTGAAATATTTATAATTGCTAGGCAACTTTGCATGTTTCAAACTTCAATTTAATCAGTCTAGTAGTTTTTATTTAATTTATTTCACAGACAGTGACAGAAAACTTCTGAACCCTATAAATAGAACATTTGTAGTCAAAGAGATTAATTATAAAGTTTGCAATCACACACACTCAAACCTGTATATGTAAGCCATGACACTTTTAAATGGTTGTAGAAATGATTTAAGCTGCAATTTTCCAGCCTTCCTGTAATCGCTGGTCAGTACAATGAAAGAGCAATAAATTTAAAACTTTTTATTATAAAAAAATCTGTTGGCGCATATCAAATTGTAGGAAATAAGATATTCATCACTATATTTCATTCCAGATTAATAGTCCTATGAAAACAAACGCATTTGCGTCTCGAAAACAAAATACACAATAGATGGTGTTCCTAAGTGGACCGCAAAGTTTACTTGGTAATACAAACCTATTTTTGCTGCTGGTGACCCTTTCATGTATATGTTACCGAGACGTAAATAGCGTTGGTTTTCATAGGACTATTAATCTGGAATGAAATATACACTTCGTTTGGACACCACTTATAGGACACCTGTATTCATAGGAGTGCTTTAGAGTGTGTCATAGTTATAAATAAATAACCTATTCTATTCTATTCTTTAGTATTAAGCAATATTATAAATCTGAAAGTTTGTTTGGAAAGCTTCCATGGCTGGACACTCAACTGATCTCCATGAAATTCAGCATAGACATAGCCTGTTTCCTGAAGCTCAAATAGGCTAACTTTTATCATAAGAAAAACTGATCAGTTTCAGGATGAAGTTGTGGTTGTGTTGTGGACTGTTGTAAAGAGTTATTAAATTCAGGTAGTGTCATCATCATCAGGTTATTTTTGTCTCCACTGCAGGAGCACAACCCTTTCTCATCTGCCAGAGACAGACTGAGGATTTGGCCCACACTCTCCGCGCTGGCCAAACGGGTTGGGGAGACCTGATTGATGTTGTAATGACATAAAATAAAAACAATTACACAAAGGTAACAATGCTAACCTACTCTCTGAAATTTGTAATTATATGATCTCTACTAGGTTTCTTATTATCTAGGTAAGTTGACTAAGTGCAGAACATTTTGTCATTATTTTGGCAAAAGGGCAAATGTCCCATTGCATCCATGGCCAAATTCGCCACGAATATACCATTTGGCATATTCGATTTTGTAACTGAAAACTTATTTTTTAATTCATTTTTATTTTTAATACATATGATTTGTTCTTATCAGAATCAAGTTGCTGTTTCTTAAACTTCCTAAAATATATTCCTTTCAATAATGCCAATTTAGTTAAATAGTTACTTAGTGTATTGTTTCAGCCTAATTCGTGACAAGTCATCAATTTCAGCGAATTTGTGGAATTCAGCTTAGTTGTGGAATATATATATATATATATTTTTCTATTTATCTTTTTACTTTTGACCTATTATTTCATTATATAATTATACATAGGATTTTAACTGATACTTATAAAAATAAAATGTTAACTTATAAAATCTGTACTAATATTTACAGATGTGAAATATTTTGCTAATTCATTTGTTGCACCAATGAAAATGGATTTCAAAGAAAAGCTTGGAAGACTTATGGGACGTAAGAGAAGTAACAGCGTATATCTCTTAGACCGGGAAAGGTATCAGGAGTTTATAAAAGAGGTAAAGGAAATTAAAAACAAGAAATGTAAAGACTTCGATGACTATAGAATGCTAGCAAATTATGATATATTAAATATAAGTGGCAGGGAAAAGTTGATAAAGCCGAAGGATATAACAAATCCTTGTATTAAATTTTATGTTTCTACAGATGATCTTTTCGGTGTTTTACATACTATGCATTTACTCTTTAATCATGCTGATAAGGATATTATGGATAATGAAATAAAAACTAAATATTGTAATGTCTCCAAAGAAGTGATTAAAATTTATTTAACATGCTGTACTATTTGTAAAAACAAAATGTAGTGTAATTCTATAATTTTTTTATAAAAAAGAAACTTTATTGTTTACCTTTTAACTACATTTTGCCTAATTTATAAGTGATTGTGTTATTTATTAAATTTATAATTGTAAAAGAATTTTACATTTACAGTCAACAATCATTTGGCAAGTTAATGCAGAGTGTGCTATTAGTTATTTAACGTGTTTAAATAATTAAAAAAAATATTAATTGCTTTTATTTGTTAACCAATCAATTTAACCACTAGTTTCATAATCCAATTTTTAACATAAATTAATGGACTTTATTCTTTAATGGTTGTGGAAGGCATTTTATGTACGCATAACAAGAAGACGGTTAAGACGGTGGGATAAGTCCGCCTTTGTACACAGTTTAATTGCAGTACTCATCACGCCACCGCCCATAGACACTTGCAACACCTGGGAAGCCCCTAGTTCTGTGAAGCGTACATTTCGTAGGACTGCTGTAGGAAAACAACGTATCGTACCCAGGAAAAACGACCGCGTACGGGTATCTCCTCACTTATCAACGTGAAATTGGCTTAAGCCGGTTAAAACGAAGCAGAAATAACTTTATTTCAACGGAATAAAGTAGTAACCCGCCGACCGAGCCGAAGTGTCACCAACGTCGTTAAAACTCTATCAGATAAGCTTCTTCTGACCTGCTTAAGCCGTTTCCGCTTTGATAAGTATGGCTGACTCTAAACCGCATAGTGCTGGGACAACTCTCTATGAAAGCGAAAGACTTATTACACAAAATAATTATGTTTCAGTGAAGTTCATGATCTCGCGAGCAGGTGAGAGTCTGTTGAAACTCGGTGATTTTACGTTCACAAGGGAGCAGAGCGTTGGTGACAAATGCTACTGGTCCTGCTACACCCACCACAACCATGGATGTCCAGCAAAAGTGTACACTGAACAAGATAAATTGATATTCGCTAAGAATCTGCATAATCATCCGCCAACTGAATTTTTTGTTTGACATATCTAATAATGGTCAGGTTTGTTACAGGTAAAACAAACTTGGTCCATGTTCTGACATTATACTCATGGTAGGTAATTTTTCTGGCGTAGACTTTAGTTATAAAATATGACCCGCTCTCTATTATAGAGTTTAGTTAGATTTGAATATATGCTGAGCGTTGGATTTTA
The DNA here is from genome assembly GCA_947086405.1 of Esperia sulphurella. Taxonomy (NCBI): domain Eukaryota; kingdom Metazoa; phylum Arthropoda; class Insecta; order Lepidoptera; family Oecophoridae; genus Esperia; species Esperia sulphurella. The sequence goes on from OX352261.1 coordinate 3,995,751, forward strand.
AGACTCTGTATAAGGACTTTACATATGAACAAATATTCTATTTTTGCTAAAATTACTCATTTTATTACAATACATTGCCACTAGATTGGATTCTGAAGCCAGATTTAAAATTAACAGCTAGACTCCCCGTCAAACAATATTAGGAAGATAGAGACGAAGCTGTTAAATATTTATCTTCAGAATTAGGTTAAATTAAAATGAACAACTTTGGAAAATTTTTCTAAGTCAAATTGTGTCAAACGCGATTAATTGTGAAATATAAACTGTTAAAATTATATAACTTTAATTAATTTGATTATTTGTATTATTGTATTCAGTTTAGTATTGTTATTGTAGATACGTAAACATCCAAGGGAAAAAAACTGTATTAGTGACGGATCCAAGTTATTTTGAAACCCAAATAACGATCGTTTTGGGTATCTTTTATATGGCTACTTAAAGTATGGATGGAGATTTACATCAAAGTTGTCCTTTTATCAAAAAAATATACCTAATGACATTTAAATGTATGGAAATCCAAACAGAATTTTACAGTCTGTGGTGTAAACATCTTGTAGAACAGCTGGTTGCGAATTAATAATGGTTTCAAATTACCTTGGATGTGTGAAAAAGGTCACTGAATATTTTTGCACTTTGTTTATTTTGTGTAGGTGCTAATTTTGTGATAGATACTTAAAACGTTGTGATCTCTTATTTTTAAAGTTCTTGCCTAAACGTTTATTTTTCGGTAGTTTCTAAGTACAAAATAGTGGCATATCCATTTGTTTTCAGTATTATATGCACTTGTGTTCCATTATGCTCTCTATATTTTAATATGAACTACATGAATTTATTAAGATGACAAGAGTTTCTTTATACTTAAGTTTCCTACGTACCTTTTGTTGTTTATTTACCCTTCAGCCGTCTACGAAACCTGAGTTTCGTAACTGGTTTCGATAGAGGTATTATTTATACTTGTACGTAACTGGTTACGATGAAGTAATTTTTACTTTCATCGTGAGTACTACGTATGTTTTCAAAATAAGTAGTAAATTTGCATGTTTTAATAGGTGCCTTATGTTCCCAGTAAGTATGACCTGGATTTGAGATTTATTATTTCTTTTAGAGATTGAATAGATATTGAAATATATTTTTTAATTACAGGTAATCATGCTTTCTTCACACAGTCTCTCAGGGGAAAACCGTTGATTGTGTACAACAAATATACATACTGCAAGCACTCTACTCGCAACGGTATAGTCAGATGGACGTGTTCTACGCATTCGTACAAGTGCTGCAAGGCGGTGGTAAAGACGTCCGATTCTCAAATCATAGCAGTTAAAGGGTCTCACAATCATGACGCTTCAGAATTGTTGATCAACCGCAGCAAACAGCCAGTATTCAATTTAGATGGAATATTAGACAAATCATTTCATGGCCACTTTATTATGTAAGTTTAGATATTAATAGTAATGTTTTTTTTTTATGTTTACATCATGATTATATCAGTTTGGGAGAATCTAGTTAGCTTAAATGGCTGTATACTGCTTATTGTCCAGCCGTCATAGCCTCAAAAGCATGTAGTGAAGATGGAATTTACAATATTAAAAATAAAAAAAGAGCGAAAAACGGGCGTAGGCGTGTAGGTCGTTTTGCGACATTGGATCGCGCAAAGTGGCGATACCTCGTCTCTGCCTACCGCTTCAGAACCATGGCGTGAGTTATGTATGTATGGATGTATGTAAAAATGATATCAAAAGTACAGTCGGCTAATTTAATTTTCGACTTATAAAATCATGCTATCCCTTATTTCACTCTCACACAACCAACAAGTGTCGTTTTTATCATAATTATTTACCAATATATTTAGGAAGGTTCTGGAAAACTATCAAATTAATTAAATAACAAATATCACAATCCATCACATTGACACTTAATTTTCAGAAAAAAAGACGCCATGCAAATGTCTAATGCAAACGCATACATACATATTGTTCAAAAACGGGTAATAACAACGGGTAGAAATTAAATTTGTCGATCGTGCATAAGCGAAATCGCTTATTGATGAAAAGTTCCATGTTATCTTCCACTTGTAAATACATAGATTTAGATACTTTTGAGTATTTTGTGTTATATTAGATATTCTTAAATTAATCAAATATGCTTTGAAAACATGTTTTGAAGTGTGCGTAGTCAAAGGTAGTTGTAGGTAGTGCTTAATTTTGTTTTTGGTTGTGATATTCTTGCTAACTATAATAGAAGACTGGATAATTACAGCATATCTGCTTGTGAAGCATTTAATAGGTATTTAAGTTACATTTTAATCAATTTTACTGTTTTGTTTGCTACCATTAGTACAAATGGTTTTTAACAAATTAGTTATAAGAGTAATAGATGTAAAATTTTGTATGCGTAACTTCGCACTACCCAACCGATTATAAACATCTTACTTTTGGAATAGGTACCTACTGATTTGACACTAGAAGCGCTGTTCCACATGGTAAACCTACTTCGGTACCATTATCATAAAACCATATTTTTTATTTTAGCTTGATCTTATGATATTTTGTCCTTAATACACCGTATACTTATCATTAATTAGAAAATAAGATTGTATATAGACTTATACCTCATACCATGAAGCAAAATAATTTTTCTTAGCTCATAGTTTCACCTCAAAGTTTTTACAATCATGATTGACACTAATTGGTGATTAAATTAGATAACAGATGCACATTAAAATCATCTGTTATCTAATTTAATAACCAATTAGTGTCCATTCTGAAGGAATAACTTTCGAGGTGAAACTATGAGATACAAAAAAATATTTTGCTTCATGGTATGACGTATAGGTTGAATTAAGGATGGTGTGTTAACAACGTACTTAAACAAACTACATGAATTCCGTCTCATGACGAGTCGATTTGTATATATATTATTTTGAAAGATCTCAAAAAAAATACTAGCATGTAATGAAGAATATCTATATTACTTTTGTACACTTAGGCACTATACGAAGTTTACATTTAAAGTATTTAATTTAAAAACATAGTTTATATTACAAGATAATAATGTTTACACAAATGTTAATTTTTAAATAGCTTCAAATTACATACAGGTAAGATTTTGAAGAACTTTTCTTCATGCGATGATTTTTGCTTGTACCATATTAAAATAAAATTGTTTACCTACTGCGCTCTTAGAGCAACGTTTTCTTCTGATACGAAATATCGCACGTGCACACTTATCGCTACTAAACACATGTAATAATCGAACAACGCAATATCTCGTACACATCGACACTGTAAAACTGCATTCATAGATTTATCAAGATTTATTACTTAAATTTATGAATTCTTGCAAAATTGCAAGATTTTTTAAAATATTGCTACGTTTCTTTTTAGGCCAGGGAGAGGGACCCAAAGGGAAAGCAGTATAAACAGCTTAAAGAAATAAGACAAAAGTTAGGTTTAGAGTGAGTTTATTGATAGGCTGTCTAGACCTGTCGTATCTGCCAAGTTAGTAAAAAAAAACAGCCTGTATAAAGGAATTCTTTATAAACACACTATAAATAAAAGGGGGTATTGGGGGGGACGTGTATAGTCTTTAGAACGTATCTATAGAAACACCAGGCAGGACTAGAGCACAGTCCTGATAGGCGGCGGGCAGATATGACTTTTGCACACTCAGTTTTTGTAGCACAGTTGGCTCGCTTAGTTTTCGGTAGGTAGAGCGGTGCAGGAGTATAAGCAGTACGGTAAATATCTAAGTGGACCCGGAATTCTCCGCAAAGTCCCGATCCTTTTCCTCTTCCTCCTTATAGTCAGGTCCTTTTAATCCTTATATCTTGAGCGTTCCTTTTAGGGTCCTAGATAGAATCCCCAGTAGAAATTAGGAAAAATCCTTTCCCTTGCTCTTAGTCTTGTCAATTCCGGATTTTTCCAAGCCTCTCTCCCAATCCGAATTCAAATCCAGAATCACCTGGCTCTAGTCACCAGCTTCAAATAACGTGAAAGTCCAGCCAGTATCAATTTAATACAGCCAAAAGTCCTGAACACCACAGCTACAGAGCCGTACAATTAGTTAAAAGAATTACATTTGAAGTGTCATTGTCACAAAAGTCATAACAAATAGAATATAAACAATATGCAAAGATATAAAATACAGTTTTAAATGGTTATTTCAAAGTATATTAGCTAAATCAGGTGAATATAATCCACGATTAGTATTAATTTTAGTGAGAAACAATATAATGCTGTTTTTTTTTATTTGTGAAGCCTGGTAGATGAAACAATGTGAAATAAATTTTAATTCGATGAAATATATAAATCGTTTCATTGTATTTTTTTACTTAGTTTATTTTGTCCCACTATTGGGCAATGGTCTGCTAAAACTGGTTCTAATGGACCGGCTCTTGTAAGTACCAAGCCTGCCTAGTATAAGAGCCGAAATGCACTCACGAAATATTTTACATACACAACGGAATATTCCCATCTGTTACCGTTACCTAAGTGGCCACGAGATGTCAGGAATATCAGTTCCCATATCGTCGGATTTAGGTGTATTCGACAGTGTTAACTACCTAACTCTTAAAGTAGTTTTGAACTGTAAATACAAATCGCAAGGTACAAAATCGTCATTTATAAATGCATTAAAATTATTTTGTATAAATCTGGGGTTAGGTGGTTAACACTTTTAACCGCCATGATGCCACTTTGAATTTTTTATATTCCCGGTACTTTTAGATCAGCCTCGTCGATATAGGATGCGTTATAGTGGGGTAGTAATTAGGTAAGTTACACATCGCTGTGAGCACTCAAATCAAACTACTGTCCTAAAAGGACCTGTCACGTTAGGGCGCTATTTATACAGCCACCTGAGTGGCGGAGACAGGGTGCGGAAGTGGCTCAGGCGCGGCGTCAGTTGCATTAATAGATTTCAAGCAAAATATATGCAAACGACGCGTCGCAATCCACGCAGAGGCCACGTGACACGCTACTTCATCGCCTGCGCCGCGTCACAAGAGCACGCTGATTTTTTATACGAGGTGCTACAAAAATGCAATCACGCTAGGGTAGGTAAAAAGGCTGATGGAAAACAGATCGATACCTCCAATGAACACTCCACCAACTCAAATTTGGGTCAATTTTGTTTTTAACAAAATCGAGTCGTCAAATCTCAAAACTAATAAAATATTTTTTTTTGTAGTTTTGAGATATTACTTCTCTAAAGTTCAGAATATCAGTGACAATATACTGGAAAAACAGGACGTTGTCGAGACATACAAATACTAAATTCAAATATATATAAGTATATAAAAAAAGTAAAAAAACACAGTAGAAAAGAAACATTGAATTAAAAAGAATACACCGGCCTCATAGCATCTCGTTATCCACCCTTTTGAGACGTTGGTAGAACCAGGCATTTTATACACTTTTTTGGATAGGTAATTCAAACAGACGCGACGCGCGGCGAAGTATTTTGTTAATCTTAGAAAACCAAAAACAAAGAGAACATCATTTAAAAATGGAACTGATCAAAGACATAACGCATTCCGTATAATAACTAATAACGATATTTATTGTATGATAAAAAAACTTAATATCCGTTGTCTTGACCAATATCGTTGAATGATAAAAAACTAATTTAAACATAATATGTAATATTTAACATATATAATATTTTACATTTTGTGTATATCCTCGCAGTCTAAGTAAAAAGTAGAGTGTTTAAGTCTAGAGTAAAACGCCATATTACATTCGAACTATTGGTATCCATCATATTATGACCATGCCGGTTATGGTTCTTTTTAGTCACTATTTGAACAATCTACTATTAGTTTAATAAATGACGTACCTACAATATTTTGCAGATAAAAAATGCCCGATCTGCAATGACTTCTCAAACGGCATACACTACGGAGTCTACACGTGTGAGTCCTGCAAACAGTTCTTCAAGAGATCCATCAGCTTTGCCAAGTCTCTCACCTACACCTGCGTGTACTCCAAAACCTGTACATTGAACCCCGGGACTAGGTCTCGTTGCAAGTTTTGTAGGTTTCAAAGGTGCCTCAAAGCTGGTATGAGAACGGACTTTGTAAGAAAGACCAAAAGACGCGGTGGGAGGGGTCTCCATTATTATATTAATAAAAAACTTAGCACGTTAATGTAACTAAAAAAATCGTTGAGATAAGTCATAGAACAACTTGACAGGCTTATTTAATAAGCCACTAAGGACTTCCTATGTCCACCTCCTACCTCCATCGTCATACATCGTCGTACCTCGATGGTACCATATTATTGCATTGTTACCAGAATTGCATAAGTGTGCCTAGTTTCAAATCGATACGACTATTAAAATTGAGTGAACAGCGAGTTGTAAGATTTGCTCAGTGCTGAAGTATAAGGTCAAGTTATTAAAATCGTGTCAAAAATAATATATGTGATAATAAAAAATACATTTAGTTACGCCACAACAACACATCGTCTGTCATTACTATTTCAATCTACTGCTGGACAAACATGTCTAATTCAAAACCAGGATTTCTTTATAAGGACAGGTCAATACGAAAATATTACACCGGGACCCACTTGTGAGACCTGCACAAAATTGCCTGTCTCAGTGGGAAGGGAACCCACGACCTTCGGTGCTAGAGTCTAACGCCTAATCCACTAAGATCGTTAGCTTATATATTATACGAGTACACTATTAAGTAAAGATATATTTAGTTTAAGAAAATATTCACTGCCACTATGATGTTACTTATGAGACCAACTGTATAGAACTGGGAACTAGTCCGTGATTTGCATAATTTAGATAGTGCCTTTGATATTAAGACTAGATTTTTAAAAGATTTTCCTATGTATTCAAATGTTAGACTACGTCAACACAAGGTAAGTGCGTTAGGCCAAGTTCTAAAAAAGGGCCGCAAGTACGCTATGGATTATTACACGATCCGGTTCAAGATACTTTTAAAGTGCTACTGCAGTGCCTCTGTCACGTTTGCCTAGGCGCGGTTGAACATTCGATGCTTTAATGCATGGTGGAAAAACTATAGTTCCTATATAGCAGACTTCTTTAAATTTGGCACAAAGTTATGAGATTTCAATACTTTTGTCAGCCCTTAGTAATTTTTATTCAACGAGATCTTGGCGCCTTTTTACAGTAATGTTTTGAGGGGATTAAGTATTAGTAATATGTGTGACTGAAACACAGCTCCTGTAGTCTAAAGTACCTTAATTTGCTTTGTAAGAAAATAATATATCAAAATCTTCCATAATTACAATTAGGTACATGAAATGACCCTATTTATATATTTAAATTTGAATTACATTAAGACGCATATGCAAATTTATACATTTCTAAAACATAATTTTAATCACGAAATTAAGCATTTATTTAGAATACGTATAATCTTAACTATATTTTAATTATAACAGTTGTTTAACATACTATTTACCATATTTATAACCTAAGATTTAAGTAGTAATCATTGTGTAAGAAAGTAGCTAGGATGGAGAGGCTTACATAAGCTTCTATTTTTATTATATTGATGATGGAAAGCTAATAACGCGCCCTTCTATCAAAAATCGACACCAATCTCGCAAAATATACCTGGCGGATTCTTCCTTTTAATAGACGATTAGCATATTCTAACGGTTTCTTTTTGAGTTCCATGACAATACTCCTCATAATTTTATTTGTCAAAAATAATCTTTACGTCTAAAAGTAATTTACTGAAATTGCGGCTTTTTACTTTTCCACAATCTAATTGTAGTTTATAATATATAACACTAGCTGTCCGCCCTGGCTTCGCCCCTGGGGTAGTACTGTAAATCATAACCTTCCTCGAGAAACGGAAAACCAATGGTGCAAATTGGATCGAAATGCATTCATGAGTTTGCGAGATTAGCCCGAACATACAGACAGAAGCGGCCGGGCAACTATGTTTTTTTATACTACTCATAGGAGTACTTTTTTTTATACTACTCAATATAGATTGATAGAATAAAATTATAATATATAAACATATTGTATTGTTGACATTTAAATAAAATTATGTGTATACAGTGAATTACAATAGATTTTTTATGCCCTAAAAAGTAAAAACCTTATGTACCACATTGGTACTGTCACCAGTCCTAGATTTGCCAATAGTCCGCAACAGAGTTCAGGGGGCAGATTTCAGAGGGGTAAGGGTTGATTAAGATAGGTAGAAGGGATGGGGGCGGCAAAAAGGCAAATGGCATATACTTAAGAAAAGTATGAATTCGGCACTGACTTGTAACATTGGGCTAACCTGGTATCGAGATAAAATCGTATTTGGGATCTTTTATCTTGGCTATACAATCAGATCGGCTTACATGCAATATACGCCACATAAAAAAATATCCCAAAAGTAAAATAACTCGATAGATATTAAACGTGGCTTAAACAACAATACCATCCACATCAATTATTGAAGGGTAGAGGGCCGGTTGTGGTGACGTTCATTGTGGAAGGTCATGTCTAGCAGTTAACGTCTAATTAAGGGCTGATATGATAATGATGGCAATTATTCCCCATAAGTTTGCTGTACGTAAAAAACAGAACGAGTCATCGAGATAAGTATATGAGCAAGCAAGTTACCTTGAAAAGGCACTCTAATACCTACATGAAAGAGCTGTTACTAGGACAGGAAGATCCAAGATAAAGCCAAATATAATATTTTATTAAAAATATGTTTTTTGGGGAACACCACGAAAAATCGAGGAAGTAGCGAGCTTTGCTCAAATTAGTGTCAGGTAGTCGCTTATGGGTGGAGTAAAACTGGAACGTTGATAAGCACGTAAGTTCAATGCACTAATCACTCGTACCTGTGTTTGCGTTCAACGTAGTTGATCTCTTCCGTCTTCCTTGTGCAGCGCCAGTTAACCATGAACAAGCGTTTGGTACGTAAATTATGCACGAAATCGCTATCGAACAAGAACGAACTGGCGCCATTACCGACGTTTCGTGTTCGGACGCTGACGATGACACCGTAGAACTCGCACAAGGACCAGAGCAAGTACAACTAAGCAACTTGCGCTCGCACATTTTACTAAGCAAAGGTGTTCACATTATGAAAGGAGAATGACCAAAATTGTATGGGAGTTTGCCCTTGAACTTTTAACCTTGCGTCTGGATCAAATTGTCGTCACAATACAGGCAAAATACTCAGGATCATTATAAAAAGAAAATCGTTTAAATATTTAGTGGGAAAATTCAATAATCTTACTTGGAATAAAATCTTCGTTGGCATGCAGTTTTCACAAAACCGTGGGTATATAGCCACGATTAACCGCTCCAGATATTGATGTCATAGTGTTGTTATTAGTCGATGACGGTATATTGCATTCGACACTACATTAGGCTCGTTAAAATAGATTTTGTCACCCAAATACACAATGTAAACAAACGGACCAAAACAAGTGTTGACATCATATCGGATATGACGTCACAGTACGAAACCATAGTGCATATCAATAGTGAGGTTCTACTACATCGATTTAACAAATTGAATAATCGATATTTCGGTTACGTAACAATACTTTCATAAATATCTTTTAAGAACGTGTGTATCACTTTAAAACAGTACAAATAGTGTATTTCCAGTCAGTAAATGAAAAATATGATGGGTGTATTATCGCGCTAGTAACTGAAAGGTAGTATCAAATATTGTTGACAAATATCGATTATAACTATATATCGATTTTAATTCTGCTTTCACTACTCTAGTTGAAAAGATGCCGGTCGGCCGGCGGAAATCAATCAACGTTTATATTATATGTTATTTTTAAACTCCCTATTCCATTGGCTTTAAAAAAAATTTGGAGGAATTCATAATTCAGACCAATATTTTTGGTACATGAATGGTGAAGACGCATCTTAGGCCCACTTTTGGTCATTCTCCTTTGAAGTACTTGCGCAAACTACAGGCATTGTCTACAAGGTACTGAATGTATTTCGTAGTACCTATAATAAATGGGTGTGTTGACATTGAAAGTTGTCACATGTTACCCATTCTGACGAAATAATATGCGACATTACCCAGTGTCTAATTATTAAGCTATTCAGTATCGGCCCTATCCCCAATCACTTTCAGTAGTGTGTTGGTACTGCCCTGCCCTTTACACATTAGGCCTATGGGCCTTATGTATTAATTAAGCACTGATCCAAAACGTAGACTTCAAGTCTGAATTAAATATATTCATTCGTTACAGGTTTCAAATGTCCAAACGAGCTATGTCCTATTTGCGGAGACACGATCTCCGGTCTTCACTACGGGGTCCGTACTTGCGAATCCTGCAAACTTTTTTTCAAAAGAACAGTGCAGATGGAAAAACATTCAACTTATTTCTGCCACGGTCGGGGCAATAACTTCTGTATGTTAAATTTAAATTCTAGAGTCCGATGTAAATTTTGTAGGTTTGAAAAATGTCTTCACGTAGGTATGCTGCCAAATATGGTAAGAAAAAAGCAATAAGAACTTAGGAATACAAAAGGTCCACACTACAAGTCCAATTTGGAGAGAGCTAAGATCGTAGATAGTACTAGATAATATTGTACCAAATTAATTAAGTTTGTTTTATGTCAGAAATCTACGAGATTTTTTTAAAATTATTGTTCCAGTCCTCTCGACTGAACTGTTCGGTGGAAATTTTTAGAAAAAAAAGGTCTAAAACTTCAAAAATAATAAAGGTCACACGCTTCACCTACTGGTACGCAGTATCCGTTCAAGAACTCGTCTGCGGCTATGTAGGATACCTTGATGATTTTTTATCTTCTCGTTGCGATCATATCTTTGAAGGAAACTCAAAGATTGTCCTATCCATACCTCGCTGTGCGATCATAAAACTGTGGATTAGGCCCATGTCAGTCTCCACATTTCTGCTGAGTCATGATGCATTGATTAAATACTTAAGTCTGTAAACACTGTTGGCAACGTGAAGACTTGACTGGATTCTTAAGTCAGCTTTCTATTGAAGTTGTTTGTACTCAACTGAATGGTCTGTCCCAGGTGGACATTAACCCTGGACAATTTCGATATCGACATTGTCGACGATCACCGGTCTTGGGTCGACGTTAGCATTGGACATGACTTTCATATTCATATCATTTATTGTCACTTTCATCATCCTAAGACGCGTCTGTAAAAATCGTTAAAGCTGTTCAGCATTTTCTCGACATCTCAACCATCACCATTGTGTCATCTGCGAATCGAATGTAAGATATGGAGCCCCGTCTTCTCCTGATCATGGGTTTTAAATACATCTTCCAGTGCGCTGGTAAACTGTTTCGAGGATATGACATCTCCTTAATCTCCCTTCTTAACTGGATCAATTTCGTCTACTCCAATAGTTTCAAAGGCTTTTTCGTAGTCAACAAAAAGACACAGGCTGATAATACTCCTCGATCTTCTAAATTTTTTTTGCTAGTGGCGCCTCTCGCCACTCGCAGTGGCAATCTCATAATTTTAGTTTTCATTTCATAGTTTGATTATCTTAATAAGCAACTTACTTATATAAACGTTATTTTATAGATGTTATTAACAGACTTTTTAATTATTTTTTGTTGTGTATAGATTTTATTTACATAATAGAAATTTGTCTTATCTATTGATTTATATACACACGGGATTTACTTTTATTAAGTAGCTCTAAAAAACATATTTTTAATACCTATATGATTAATGAATAAATATTGCTCTATTTTAATTTTGTTTCACTGTGCGTCCCACTTTTTGTAATTAATCTGTTCACATACAATCAATATAATAATTAGGTAGTAATTAAATACGTATTTTTAACTTTGTAATTAAAATTTTACTTATGGTTTTGGTTGCAGATATCCTGGGGGTAGTCCCGCGTTACAGCTGGACACGACAAGGCAATGCCATCATAATTCTAGGCGAATACCGGTTCAAGAAACGTTCTAAGCACACAAACCTGAAACACTAAATCCACTGGGTCTGCAATAAATGCGACAAGGGGTGTAAAGCGAAACTGACTACGTTAAACGATGCTATTATCAGAATAAATAATGTGCACCATCATGACGCTTATAGGAAAATAAAATGATATTTGTTTTCTTTTATTAATTTAATATTTGTCAGAAACTGTATTACCGGTTAAAATGAATACCGCTAAATATGACAACTGCATTACTGTTTTCAATTTAAATTCCTATATTCTAGCGTTATACGATGTTATTACCGGTATTTTTCTGCTATATTTTAATATGCTAATCATATTAAATCTTATAATAATTAATTCCGGTAACATCATTGTGAGAATGAGTTGATGACAATTTTATTATAGGTATTTTTTTAATAACGAAAGAGATTTTGAATACGGGTAAAGTAAAATATATAAAAGATAAATTTATATAGCCACTGGTTACCCGTTTTCATAATGACAGATAACAGAATTTATTATCAAGTAATAACTGGTTATTTTAATACCGGTTACAGTCCCTGATATTTATTTACAAAGTCCAGTAATATTATCCTGTATACAGACTGTTTTTACCACATATATATGAGTATACCACTGTAAAACAGCTGTTAAAAGTAACTGCAATATGCACGATCATGTGTTTTAAATATATATTTATTAACAAATATCAGATAAAATTGACCTTATTAAATGTATAAATGTATATATTTACCTATATTGTACAACATTGTTCATTTTGATGACTTATTAATAAAAAATATTGTTCGATAAAAAAAGTATCATTATTATACAAAACGTTTAATACTGAATAACTAAAACATTTTTTAAATCTATCGCGGAATATTTGTGCAAAAATATAATGTATTGTATTTTTATAACACGGGGTCGCCGGCTCGACTGGGAGAGGAAACGCCATAAGGTTTTCTTCTGATGCGAAGCCATCATCTTTCGCGATGGGATCAGGTTACACTGGCCGTGGTCCGGCTGCCTGCGCATTTCGGATAATATCCGTCGAACTACAAATCAATTTTTACTCTCAATTGGTCATGTGTAATATTCTGATTAGCGTTTGGGATCCAATTATCGCACTTAGACGCCAAACTTATCAGAATATTGCAATGACCCGTTACAAAGTGCATAAAGGCTTCGTAGTTCGACTGATATTATCTATATTATATACAATATTATGAGAGTAATCCGAAATTATCGAAACATTGGTCAAAGGTCAACCGAAATATTCACGTGTATAAGACCAGTTTATATAAATATACATATAAGTATATAAGGAATATTTACACTTGAATCTAACCAAGTTAACTTTCGCGTCCAATCCGGAAATCGAAAACTGCTTAACCGATTGAACTAAAATTGCAATATATAGATATATGTATAGGTTGCGTAACAAAGATGGGAAATTTCAGAAAAGGAAAACTAAAAAATAATTTTAATTGACGGAACGGTGTACGACGTATACTTTGCTCACTTTTTTTAGGCATGCTCGCCTATTGATGATTCCATCTTCTGCTATTAATAATTATTTTATATAATTCCATAAGCACTCTATTATTGCACAAAAGTAGTATAATTATAAACTGTATCTGAAATAGAATATTTATTAATTTCATTATTATGTGTAAAAACCATAAACCTACAAGGTACTTGTAGATAAATTCTTAGATTACTTATAATATGCATTATTTATTTTGAATAACCTGTTGTGTTCCACTTCTGACTTTTTGCCGTATGACTGCCTTTTTAGTAAATACTCGTAATAATAAAAGTAGTGCACCGTCACATTCCGACTTAAGTGACCAGCACCTTATTCAATGATGATAAAGTTACAATTAGAATAACTTGGTCATTTACGTAGCGCACTTACTCTATACTTAAATACAAAATTACGTGTAAAATAACATTCCAATTTTTGTTATTATTAATTATAAAACCAAAGTTAAATTTACTGTTGTATTTTATAAATATTACATGTTATAATTTTTTCAACGTAAGTATCGACAAATGCAAGGGTAGGAAAATCAAATAGCGATATTCGATTTATTTATAATACTAAGTATTCTGATACTCGCTTACTCAGTATCCGACTGAGTAAGCGGTCACTACATATGTTTTGTTACACTCTGTATTAAATTAGATTTTATTTATTCACATAGTGCCTTTTATATAAACCTGGTTAATGTTATTACATTGTAAATTTACAGTACTTACTGAATAAAAGTTGTTAACTTTCTTAAATTATGTTGTTTGATTCAAAACTACGTACTTACGAGTCCTCGTATCAACATGCTTTACATGTTACGTGAAATTTCGGCCCCAAAAAAACTTAGCCCATGTTCCGAGTCGACAGTTCGAAAAAAAATATTTGCTTCGTGTCGTAAAACTGGCGGGGGAGTAGAGTGTTGCTTCTTTACTTTAGTAATAGTATTCTTTGCCCTAGTTGAGAAGACAGACTTGTGTCCCAACAGTGGGGGCATATCAATAAGCTGTTGATTTGTTTACTATCACAGGTATAGATCGTACAATTCACGATGGCACGCCCCGATATGTTTCGCGAGGGACGCGGGGAGTTAATCCGAACCTATTAGAACGCAGTATATTAGTGTACGCTGATGATGTGTGAGTAACGATCAAATAACACAGTGACAAAATAAGGCATATACGATTTAGAGGAGGGGGGGGGGGAGTGTCGTCGTGAATTAGACGATCTATATGCCTTATTTATCGTACTTACCTTCTAAGGGTCCCCATGCCACCTATTGTCCAGCAGAGGTCTTCCAACAGTCTGATCATAAAATAATAATACCTACTAAGATTACTATCTCAAATAACGGAATTAAAAGAGGTTAATTCGCATTCGTTATCATATATTTTGAAATCGTAGTTTCTGTATGTGCAATCCTTTTCCTGCCTTGATTACACTCTGTCTGTCGTTCCATAACGCATGCTCGGCCCATATACTCGTATGTGCTGGTTTATAAATTGTCATAATAATATGTAAACAATAAAGAAATTTTTTTAAGAAGTTTATATTTAAATGTATTTATTTATTGTTTTATTTATTTATTAAGTACATTTCACTACGTATACAATATCTTAACCTAGATGTCAGTTGCAGAAGGGTAGCCCATAAACTTATTTTTTAGCATATTAATTTTTAATCAAATATTTTTAATGCTTGATCATACGACGTCAGTGATATGGCACCCTTCTGCAACAGACCAGGTTTTGCCTGTCTTTATACATATTTATGTATGTCCGATGTTTCGGCGAAGTTATAACGGTTAAACAAACAAGCCTACAACATTACAATGTAACCAAGGAGATATAAAGAAATTACAATAAAATTCGCATTTGATCATACATACATGTCAACTTAATAAAGTAGAAATATATTTATGGTTATAAAATTATATAATCCCAGACGTTTAGTGTAAATACACTTTCAAATACATAGAAAGGAAAATACGCCATGTGGTTCAAAAAAATTCAAAATATATTTATTATTTATTGTTTTAACAGTATTTTACAATAGATAAAGGTTCTCTGCTTAGAATAAGGCGACCCTCAGTCTTCCAGTGGGTGTCGTCAAGGCGACTAAGGGATTGCACCAGGGACCGGCAGCAGCGTCCTTCTGTGTATATGAAGATCATTACTGCGATCACCAATCCGCCTGCCAAGCGCGGTGATTATGGTAAATCCCCAAATTGACAGCCCACCAAAAATGTCAAACTATTGTTCAGCAGTGGACGTATTACGGCTGATGATGCTGATAGTAATAATTAAATATGGTTCTCAGGACGTTATTTGCACTTTGTTTCATCGAAATCAGTTTACTAGAAGCATTTTATATGAAGTGTTTGTACAAAATAAACATATATATATATTAAAAGTTATTTATTAAATTTCAAATATTTAACAACATACTGTTCGATACTTAACATAAATTAAAATATTGTCTTTGTGAAGAATAATTATAATATCTAATTTAAAAATAATGAAAAATATAAAAATTTATCTTGAAAATAAACTTAAATAATAAACTTACGGTTGTCAGTAGAAGGAAAAAAAGAAACCCAATGGGCCTGATTCTGAAGGCTCACATTTAAAATTTGACAACGCCAAAACTGGTTTCGTCTTTATCTTCATAATATTGACAAGAATAGCAACAGTTTTAGTGCTGTCAAATTTTAACATTCTGCCTTCAGAATCGAGCCCATTAACATACTAAATTATTAATTAAATATAGTATGATGTTGTTGTCTTTAAATTTTAACGTTGATTTTTCGCATATCATATTAACGATAAAATAAATATGAATAATAATAATTACCATATAATTCTAATTCTATACTAGGTGGAACAGAAAAATGTAACCAGCCGTTTTTTTTTAATTAATAAAGAATTCCGAAAAAAATCAAACTGACATAGCTGATGCTAATCTAACTAAAAATAAAATAAAAAGTAGTTATCGAATAATTTAAAAAAAATTTAAGGGATTAATAATTCAGACAAATATTTTTAGTGCATGAATGGTGAAAACGTATCTTTAGCCCGGTTTTAGACATTGTCCTTTAAGCCCTAGCGATGTCCGAGTTCTGGAGTGGACTGCGGGATGCCCCGCCGCCAGGTGGACCGACGACCTGAAGAAGGTGGCCGGTAGCGACTGGATGCGGAGGGCGGAAGACTGAGCGCGGTGGCGTTCATTGGGGAAGGCCTATGTCCAGCAGTGGACTTCTAGGGGCTGACATGATGATGTCTGCGATGTTTTCCTTAACAGATTATCTTCTTATAATAATCCTTATTTACTCATGGTTGTGTATCCTTACAGTGAATATTTTATCCTCAATCATGCCTACCATGGATTTACAACCTTTGCTGTGCTTTATGCATCTCCACCAAGTCTTGTCTCTGAACCTTCGACGAAACCCGTATCTGTGACCGGCCAAAAGTAACATCTCTGTGCCTCTCTTTGTCAGTATTATCAAGGGAGTTGGATCTGTAAAGTTATTACTTGGTTAGTTACGTTTTTGATGGTTGATCATGTTTTATGGGAATAAAGTTCAATAAATACTATGAAAAAAAATATTTAAATCGGATCAAGAATGACGAAGATCAACAGCAATTTCTGTGCAATAGTTCCAAAAACGAAAGTGAGCGGAAGTGACGTCATATGGCGCGTCGCGGGAAGAAGTGTGTGCAGCACACAAGCGCAGTCTGCTGTAAACAAAACACGCTCGACACCGCTCTGGTGAATGAAATCCGAGAGAGAGGGCGAGAACATCACGCGCGGGTTGTAACAAGTTACGTCGACATACAAAGCGCGCGCGAAAAAAAAAAGTGAAAATTTGCTTTAAATAGACTTTGATAACTTGGTCGTCATTTCTTGATGGATTTTAATAAGTTTAATAATAAAAAGCTATGCTATGGAATACCACGTGTGCCTGTTAATCAATGGGTCTCTTCGATCACCCTTTCGACGACTACTGCTAATATGGAATAAGCCTTATTGCTAGTTACAAAAGGACCACTGAAACTAAACTAATTTTCCTTTTTCTATGTGACCTACTACGGATGACTCTTTTTATTGTAGTGTTAGTTCTAAAACATTTTTAGGTTAATTAATTGCTGCATTGGGTTCAGGAAGTCGGCTTGTCTGATCAAAGAAGTGCTCTCCGACCACTTGACTCCCCTCGTTTGGATCACTTTCTGAACCGTCTTCGTATGCAGAAATTGACTCAAAATGACCTCGAGTCTATGAATAAAGCCTACGATCCGTTATTTTTGCTCATATTTAGGTGACCGTATTCACCAGGGAGTACAAGACAGTACAGCAGAAACTGTCTTATTATCAGCTTTGCACCTGTTTAGATAGGGACACATATAGGATTGTTTCACTTTCTTCTTCAAGTTTCTTGTTTCAAGGTCTGATTTTTTTCTAGGGTCGATCGGTAAGTATGACTGATCTGTAGTGCTATTTTCTAAAATACAAACTCACGTGCGAGTCTCACTCAAGTGACTTCACTCACTTCGAAACCTAATCTATTGGTAATTCTGTAAACATTACAGTGCGTTATCGAAGTGAATTCTTTGGTTCACTTCACTTTAATTGCACGCTTAGGTCGTACTTAGGTTGTACGCTTCCTTTTTATGGTGTAGGTATAAGGTAGTGTCTCGTGGTCCATTGACGTTTTTATATAATCTGCAACTTACCTCTTTGTCCAGCTTAACTTGAGTAGATAGGGTGTCAAATAATACATTAATTATATATAGTGGATTTATTAAATCATTATTTTCAAAACATCAACAGTTCATATACATTAAGCATTTGACAAATAACATAAAAGTGTTGGCGGCTTTTTATGGACAAAAACTAAAATTGTATGAATACTCAAAAAATGATTTCTTTAAGTGTGTTAAGTTGTCAACATTTTTTTTTAATTAAAGCTAATTTCGTCCAGTCTGTCCGAGATACTTTTGTCAACAATTGTCCAGTTTTGGTTCTGTGGACTAACTTGTAGGTACTGGAATGCCGCCAACATATTACGGGTCAATTTCTTACAATTTCTTACACGTATCAATTACAATGATAATTATCAGTCATTTAAAACAAACTGCTTCAAAACGTAACCTTTCAGGCGATTGGTTGACTCTTGTCTAAGTAGTGACCCCAAAATGCAGCTTTTTGTCGCTATGTTGACGGTCTCGGCCAATCATATCTCGCGTTGCAGTAAAATTACTACGATAACGCGCCGCCGGCATTGTGAACTCAGCTTTTAAGCTATAGCTACAGCTCGCTTTAGTGACAGCATTTTATTAACGCAATTTCACGCAGGCAGCCATCTTGTCGGATTTGATCTTGAATCAACCAATTACAGCACGCACATATTCTGACACTTAGTTTAAGTGCAAGCCGACATTCCAAATTACAACGGTTCAAATATTAATGACAAAGAATAACATAGGCGATGATTATAAACAATTAGGTACGTTCTGCACTGTCTTATAAAGCAATAAACAATTCTTTCAATAGTTCATACCATCAAAACTATCAAGTTTGAAGAAGGCCGGTCGGATATAATTTGCAAATGTCATCAATTTGGCGGATGAGTGTGCTTATTGTGTCGGTCGACAACTCTGGAACCTATAGTGACGATAATCGCATGGCAGTCTTTAACGCGGCTGTCTGAACACAGCCACTTCACCCTCGATGAGCAGACAGAATGACGCGTGTAGAAATACCCTCGCAGCTTCATGATCTTCGCTCCGATCTTGGACGTGAAGAACGCCGGACTGCCATCGTCTGTGACGTCTGAGAAAGAAAGTCAGTGTTAGAAAATGGAGAAGTGGTACTGAATAACGTAGATCGATTGAAAACTATTGCCTGGGAACATAGAATCCATGAAAATAAAACATCGTATTAAAAATTAACACTTATAACATTATCTTACACACATGTAACAGTGCTGGAGAAGTTATTTTGCGTATCAGGCAAAATCATTTTTATTCATAAAGATAAAGAAACAAAGATATCACATTCGATTTTCGTCATCGTCAATAACCAAATTACTTCTCGAGAACTGTACATTGTACGACTGTGTAAATTTTTATATTAATAAAAGGTTGGATTAAACTATTAATTAAAAAAAATAAACCACAGTGCCATTACCAATAAATGTTATTTCAAATACAAAAAAATTCAAGTACAAAATTATCCTGCTTAAGTTTAGTTTCAGTTCACAGTCACGCTTTGGTAGTAGAAATAAGTAGGAGGCTGGCGACTATCCATTCAGATCTTGCACTGGAATCCTCTTATCGAATAAAACTCAGTCTAGTTTCTAGTACTAGAAACATTCAATTAAATTTTATAGGCGGCGGCTGCGGATGAGTATGACGATTATCATACTTAATTATTAAATTTCTGTGTATCTCTGTATATACGAACGCCTTACAAAAGTGCTTGCGATGCGTTGAGCACCACCATCTTCTTTTATCATTCTTAATTCGCTGATGGACGAACTTGTAGCCCCCAAAGTTAATCATACGAACCCCCCGTGAATTAACCATGAAGATCGGTTTGTAATACTGATAACAGACTGAAAAGAAAGAAGTGCTTGTTGAAGAAAAGTGTTAGAGCGATGAACTGGGAGCCTACTCCGTAAGAATTTCAGATAATATCTAACGTATCATTTTGTTTATTCTGATAATTGTTTGGGGTTTAACTACGATAGTTGGACGTCAAAAGTTTATTCAAATATATTATAGGGCCCGTTAGACAGTACAGAATGACTTTGTAGTTCGACTTATATTAGCCAAAATGCTTCGGAGTAGGCCATCAGGTCATCGTTTCGTTCTGACATTTGGAAATATACAAATCACACAAAACCATACTTTTGATCAATCAAAACTCTTCCAAACCATGAAGACATCGGTCTCTGCAATGAAATCTTATACTTCTAAGGCCATACGTGCGCTACGTTAAGCGAGCGACCAGAGCGTGGGTTTGTTTCTGTAAAAATCAAGAGCGCTGCTGCGTGACGCCATTCCCACATGTCGTGGCAGTACAGTCGCCTTCCCAACTCTATGCACGATTAATGATAAATTATTGAAGAGCAGTGTCGCCATGTATTATGTGGTATATGGCAAATTAGTTATATAGAGACAGAAGCCCGTCAAGCAGCTTGGATACAGATTTGTGGAGAATAAATTATTCAAAACTTCGGTCAACTTTACATACTCGTAGTTAGAAATTAGATTAGCCACATATCAGATGTGACGAACGGACTAATAGGTTAACGCCTTTGTTGTCCAATAAAAGCAATCTGAAATAAACTAAAACGACAACGTGGAATAAAGAAAGAGATGTCCGTCAAATCCACGACGTCGTTATGCCAGATAATAGAGATAAGTTGTTACGTGGAAAGAAGGATAGCGAACTTACATGTAATTTGGAACCCAGTCTTAGGGATGACGTTCATGGGGGAAATCTAGTAATACTTGTAGAACAAAATAACAGTAACAAAAAAGCAAATTGAAAGTGGCTTGAAGAAGTTGGAGGAAAAAAGATAATATAAGTACAAAGTTATGATAAATATAACCTGCACTTTTTCCTAAATATTATGATCTTATTGTAATTATCATAATCTTTAGTCAATTAAACAAGTCGTTAGAAAGTTAGAATTAAGAGAATACACAAATCGCAGTCAAACTAAAAACCCCAAGATGTCGTTTAAAATGAATTGAATTCAAATAGAATACTGCGTGAATGTGTGTGTAAGCGCGACTCGCTACGGGAGGCAGTGACATTGACATGACAGCTTATGTCATTGCAATCATAACCACGTTCCTTTAAGACTGCAAATATAGCAACTCAAACAAATATGAAACCTTAATTGTTGTTTTTTTAGATGACTTTGTTGTTGTATAATTAGATGACGTTTATAATTTCTATACTTCTTCGTTTTTGTTGTTGTATACATTCAATTGCCCAAAAATATGATCTTACTATTTTAACCAAAAGTTCAATCATGTATTGGAACGTAATTTCAAATGTGTATCCGAACGTACTCAAAATCTGACTGCGTTTTAGTATTGCTGAGGGTGATAATTTATGAAAATTAAAACATTAAATGGTAGCTGATTCCAGACTTCTTTTCACTCCGTGATTTTTTATTAACATTCTTATAAAATAGAATTTATAATAATAACAACGCCAATCATCAACAGGCTTTCTTTATTTTTGGGTCCAATCTCGCCATTGTTCTTTGTAATTTTGTAAAGTTCATCGAAGTTTTGAATAATTACTTCCAGATTTTTACCCAAGCTGCTTGATGGGCATCTCTTTCTTTATTTTGCCATAACACAAGGCTGTACTTCAATAATTACGCGATGTTCAATATGAATCTTGTACTAACACGGCGCGTCACGCGCGGCACGCGCGCCATGCAGCGGTGCTACTAATTTTTGGTGAAACAGACACGCGCGTGGGCGGGATCCCTTAACACAGCATCTTAGACGATTGATGCTTATTTATGGCGGTTGTCGAACTTGGTTTATCATACGAACCCCCCGTGAAAAAACCACGACGATCGGCTTGTAGCATTGGTGACAGGCTGAAAAGGAAAGCAAGGATTGGACAACGTTGTGACGTTTGTTAATAAAAAAAATTCAGCAAAATGCGGGTCAAGTTTTTTTGGTAACCTTTTATATCTCGGAAAATAATATTTTCCCTGAAATTTTCATAACTTTTCAATCATTGCTGGACATTTCTACATATATGTTCCGAGTTTCAGTTCTATCGGTTCAGTAATTTTCGAGTTATGCGAGGAACACTAACGGTAAAAAGATTCTCTATAAGGGTATCCGTTTTGACGGATCCGTAAAAAATATTGTCTATAATTGGGAGAGGCCAGGTCCAGTAGTGGATTAATTATACTTATAAGGCTGTTGATTGATTATACTTAATCATCGATGAGTATAATAAAACTTTCGGAAATCCAGGAGTCGTGAAGAAATCTTCGATGCAAAATCTGAAAAGAACACAAACACATACCTTAGTCATGTTACACTGAGTTATAATTATAAATAACTGTGAAAAACCATGGTGCCACATTGAAAAACCAAAGGAAATATAATACCTACGTTATAATAAAATATAATGATACATTACGATTTTAGATTGTCTTATAAAATATCACCATTAGCAAGGTCGGTCGCCTAACTTTAGGCTCACAATGCAACGTTGACAGCTAGCTATTCATAGCGGATTCTAACACGTGTTGAGTATCAATTGTACAACTGTATCAAATAGGATAATATCACCGGCCGCGGCAAAAAAAAATTGGTGCATTCACAATGCAAATCATGACGCCGTTATTGTGGCTATGTTATCAAACGCAAGATATGATTGATCAATCAGATAACTGGAATTCTTCAACACGAGATATCCAACAGCCCGCGCCGGAAACGTGGCAGTATGAGCATTGTGCAATATGATTGGTCAATCACATCAACCTGTAGGAAGCAAAGCGATATGTGATTAGCTGCCACCAAGATGGCTGTCTGCAATGACAACGTCAACAACGTGATAATATATTGCATTGTGACTCAACAATCGTATGCTTCAGATCAAAATACGCCAGAAGGTGGATGGTTATGAACAACGTTTGATCGAACAATTTGATGATCCTCATAAATGGTAAGTAATGAAGCTCTGCAGCCCTGAAGGTGGCAACTGCATCTCCATCGGTTCCTGATTCCAACGGTCCGGTGCCTCAGGAACTTGTAGCCAGACATGATGATCATACGAGCACCTCTTGCTGATATCATGAATACAGGTCCTGAAGAGAAAAAATACGTTAAGTATGTTGTTGGTAGGTTAGGTATGTACTATGAAGAGAGGAGTGATCCAAAGCGATAACCTATGAGACTTAACAATCTGGCGCCATCTTTTTTGTTGGATGTTGATGTGCTGTGTTCAATAGAGAACAACTCAATTATTTTTTGTTTTGAGTAAGTAGTTTCGGTTCGCCTAAGCCGACCTTCACCGTTTAAAAAGACACAATCTTAAATTCTAATTCAAAAAACTTTATTGAATGTGAGTTACAGGTATTATTGTACATTTGTATAATGGGTTCTATGATATATATATACATATATATTATATTTATTTTCTTTATAATAAATAAAATCGGAGTCCGCCAGCAGCGTATATATCGTCAAGGCATCGCGCAACGGGACCGGTGCGGTGCGCGGGGGCAACATTTTAAAATATAATATTTATACCTACCCTCTCGCCACTGTACCGCCATTAACCATTCATTGCGCGCGAAGTATGTACGCTGCTTTCGGACCCTTCATCAGTTTTAAAATAGT
The DNA here is from genome assembly GCA_947086405.1 of Esperia sulphurella. Classification (NCBI taxonomy): domain Eukaryota; kingdom Metazoa; phylum Arthropoda; class Insecta; order Lepidoptera; family Oecophoridae; genus Esperia; species Esperia sulphurella. The sequence continues at coordinate 4,019,591 of OX352261.1, forward strand.
TTCGTTATTTTCCACATAAATCTCCTACAATTGCTCTAAAGCATGTAATAATTTTTTTAGAGAACATTAGAAACCGTTAATAAATCTTATCCATTTAAGCAATACAATTTATTGACTAAAATTAAATATCTATTTGCCATAACATCCTCATCATCAGCCTGAAAGAGTCCACTGTTGGACATAGGCCTCTCCCAAGGTGCGCCCCTGAACTCGATCTTCAGTTCTTCTCATCCAGTCACTGTCAGCCGCCTTACGCAGGTCGTCGCTCCATTTTGCCAGGGGGCGTCTCGCAATACGCTTGCCCAGTCGCGGTCTCGACTCGAGAATACCATACCATACATACACACAAAACCATAATAAAATTTTAATCACAATTTAATCGTATCTTTGTGTGGTTTAACGGCTCTAGCAGCAGTTCCTTGTATTTGGTGTCCACGGACGTCACGTCCGTTACCAGAGTCCGTCCCTAGGACCTCGGCACCAGGTAAATCCATCGTGCCTCCTGCCATCCATCGTCTCTGAGCATGACAAAGCTTCAAATGTGGGAGGGAGATAAGTGAGTTCGACGGATGAGTTCATCATAAAATTATACAAAAGGCAGTCCTGGAGTCATACACTTGGCACAAATAATTAGCGATGCGGTTACGAATGCCTCAAGAGTTGGTTTCCTAAATAAACTTTCCCTTTCTGGGGGAATTTCGAATAAACCATCTTAGTTGTTGTCTCATCATTGAACAAGGAAAGCATAATTTTAAGTTTCTAGACGATGCAGTTTGACCTAAGCGACCATATAAGTGAATCAGTCAATCTGGGTATCCTTTTGTTAAGCCACAACAAGATGTCTCGTTTCTATCAAACATGTTTATTGCAATCTTATAATTATACTTTTAAGTAAACTCACTGAGTAGTTGACGAGCTCAATTTATCATAGACGGACATATATAAGTAAACTCACTTAGTATATGATAAGCTCAATTATCATAGACCGACATTTATAAGTAAACTCACTTAGTATATGACGAGCTTAATGACCATATACGGACATTTATTTGTAAACTTATTGAGTATATGACGAGCTCATTTATAAGTAAATTCACTGAGTATACGACGAGCTCAATTATCATAGACCGACATTTATAAGTAAAGCTCAATTATCATAGACGGACATTTATAAGTATACTCACTGAGTATATGACTAGCTCAATTATCATAGACCGACATTTAAATTAACTAACCAGTAGCATTGTCTATCTTCTGCGCAAAATATACGTACCATAAAGCAACACGGAGGGGAGACGTTATACTCCAAACGTACGTACTGCGGTAACGTGTTATTCGAGTAGTGAGTCTCGTAGTGACAGTGTACATGCACACCCCTGGCACTCCATACGAGCGAAAAGATGCAGTTACCTACTACTATAACAGGCGCGTCCGTGCACGATTGACTGTGTGCATAAATTATTGTAGAGCTGCTACATCCATCGCGCGAACATAGTCGATCGAGAGAAGGACAACGTTATACGTCAACAACATATGTGCTTCTCTTTCTAACTTATAGCGTCAATCTCTCGGACGCCGGTCGACATTTCGCTGGCGTAGTAACTTTGTACCGGCGGGCGGCAGCCCTGTAGTGCTTACTGACAGCCGTGCTCTATATTGTCGGCGATGTTAAACTGGCGAGTGTCGCTTATTTATGTAGTAATTTAGTATTCTTTGGTACAAGCGTGTGTTGACACCTCGCGACAAATGACAGGATTTTTCGCATCGGAAGAAAACGTTATGGCGTCTCCCCTCCGATTCGTACCGGCGACCATGTTGCTTTAAGGTGCATTGTAATATAACTAAACATTTGGCAACAGTATAGTTCGTGCTTTACTGGTGCTCGAGCGTCTACTATCGTGATATAATATTGTTTATATAATTCAGATATTACATCCATACATATTCCATTATTACATCCATGTTAGTATAAGCTTTAATATTATATTAGTAAACTTAGATAACTAGAGATAGGTTTCAACAGGCTCACCTGTGTCTGACGATGGGACTGTCGAACCTCTCTTCTATTATTTTCAGGTTCCGGTAGCGCCGCCCCGCAAACGCGCATCAGGAAGCTTGCTTTCTTACACATATAGCATATTTGGTTTACTATGAGCAAAAATCTTCGTTTAAAGTTTCACATGGGCAAATGATTATGATTATTGCTACATTGATATATTTCGAACACCTCGCCATACGTGAAGACCCTGGCTTTGCATCCCAAGTGGTGGTGGGTGCCGCACGACCATCGCATCTTTCCGCGCGAGTCTGCGCGCTGCTTATAAAACTTGTAGCCAGACCAATTGATAATCCGCGCACCACGACGTGACGTTACAAACGCCGGTCCTGGAATAAATAAACCCACTTTTATGTTTCTGTTCTAGGCTTCCAGTAGAAATGGCGTGGCGCGAAGCGAATGTGTGAACAGTGCGCTCGGCATTCGCTCGCCACTCGCGTCGATGGTGGGTGCCATGATAAATTCTATGCCTTCAGTAAAAATGGATCAAACTTCGATAATGCTACTTTCCATGAGACCAAATAAACTTTTTTTTTCAAGACAAAAAGTCAGTACATTATTAAAAATTATCCTATTTTACTGGATGCACAGATCGAAAATGTTAAATATCTGTAAATTGATTAGTTTACAGAGCATATCGACGCAAAAAAGCTTAAGCGCTGTAAACATCGAAGTAACATTTTTGTCATAGCAAATTCGGAATCAGTTTTTTTACGTCGAATGGCATGTCGGGTGCCTCTACGGCTAATGGAAAACACACGGATCCCAGACTATTCGACGTAGTGTTGTTTTCTGATTCTGAATTTGCAATAACAAAAAAGTTACTTCGATGTGGGTTACAGCGCTTATGCTTTTTTGCGTCGATATATAATAAAACACAATAACTTAACTAAACCATATTTGTGTTTATTAAATCTACACTTACTTTATTAATTATCCATTTTTAACCTATTTTTTCTATACTATGACGTATAATTCTTTATTTTATTTTTTTAACTTCAAATAGTAATCATATATTTATTTTATTTGTGAAAATATTTCATAAATTTTTATTTGTGAAAGTATTGTATATTTCGATATGAAACTATAAATTGTATTAAATGAGGCTTAAAGGGCCTAGGCAAAATATCTGATGGCGAAAATAAAGTGAGGGATCCACTTAAAGTGCTTCGGTGAGTGAGGTTGAAAGTAACGTCAAACTTACGTATCGCACTCGCACGGCACTATTATAACTGTCACATTCCTCCGACAGTAATTTAACCCCATTGTTGGTAATGAATGGAAATTTGTCGAAATGTTACATAAGTGTCCACGACAGAAATCCTATCAAAATAGAACGGTTATAGCCATTTGTTTACTTCAGTTACGCGCGTGCCGATTTTCGGACACAGCGCGCCCCTCCCGCGAACTTCTTATTTCTCGTGGTCACGTTTCTAGTGAGGAGATACAGTGATGCAGTTAGAAACCGCGCATTATGGCATTTTAGATTTTTTTATCGATGTTTACCCGACCTTGACTCAGCGCGAAATGAGTAAGCGTTTGATAGTTTTTGCAACATACAGTACATCGTTGGATCGCGTGTTCCACCTACTTCACCATTCTATATTGATAGAGTTTCTGTGGTATCCACCGTTCATTATAATAGTAACAAATCCTCCTTCAAATATCTTAAGGATAGGGAATTTTTATTGACTGATTGAAAGTCAACGTTTGTCGTTTTGTATACTTAGGACTAGCTAGGACTAGCTGGAGAGTGGCCGAAAGCGGTTGATGGGGGAGCCCTTTGTCCAGCAGTGGGCGTTTAGGGCTGATATAAATGAATCATTTGGAGGGACTTATATCTCTGGTGGTGTATGATTATGAATATTACTATACTTAATAATTTCATCGCATCTGCCGTAGGTAAAGATGACGGCTTTGCAGCCACGGTGGTGGTCGGTGGCGCACCACCAACGTGCCTTTCCCCCATTTACACGATGTTTATAGAATTTGTAGCCAGACCATAGGATTACACGGGCGCCCCTGACTGTCGTACTGAACATTGGTCCTGAAAGAAAAAACTGAGTGAGCGGTACTGGTGTTTTTATTTGTAAATATCTGTTTACCGAAGGAAACTTTTCACAAAGAGCGATAGAGCGGCAGACCTTTAACCAATGATTTTTTGTAGAAATACATTTATTCCATCTTAGTCAAGAAAAAATTTATTCATGCAATTTTAAATATCATAATGAATTTAAATACCAATGACGTTCTAGAAGTAACTAGATGTCTAATCTGCAATGAAAAAAGTGCAACGAAAATGAGTTCGCAATACTAGAGGTGAGCTTATTTTCAATCAGTCGGGAGACCACTGCCTGCGACGCCTTCAAAATGCCAAAGTAACTAATCTTCCAAATTAGAAATTAAACAGACATACATATACATTATTCTTCTCCAACAGGCCACCTTAATTAAAGTAGTAGTAGTAGAACAGGCCTATCTCTTTTTGGGCTGTTACTGCAACACGAGTTATGGATCAGTATGGTGCATGACAGGTGTATCTAATTTCTTTTTCTGTTATTTTATCGAGGATTTATATATCGAGGATTCTATTCATGTCCATGCCAGCCTCATAGGGAAACACATAATATTCAGCGTTACCTAGACGCCAGACAGCGCTTAGCGAAATAATAAATTTCTCTCGCTTCATTGGAACTTGGATCATTTAGCTTCATGGTTATGTTAGCATTATGTCCAAAACCGCTGTCTATCTAATTATTGCTTTGTAAATAAATAAAATAAAATAAATTTTCTTTTAGATGTACACCTACCTGCAGAACTTTAGATATTTACCAAGGAAGATTTTGTTCAGAATTCAATGTCTAATCTAAATAATAGGTCAATGGCTTATATCAAATCTTACGTAAGATGTTTTATTTGACCACCTGTTGGCCTAGTGGATTGGTCATTGGACTCTAGCGCCAGAGGTCGTGGGTTCTTTGTAAAAATTGTAGAATTTGGTCTAGGTCTGAATGTTATATTGTGAATGGTGCAATTCATAAACACAGGAGAAAATTCTAGTTCAGGAATAGACAAGTGTATGCATGTAATATTTATTTATTTATTTTTATACAGTACTTATAACAACAATACAGTTTTACAAAGGCGGTAAATGATTATGAACATTGCTAGACTTGATTATTTCATCGTTGTATGTGCATATGACGGCCTTACACCCCTTGTTATAGTGCGTGCCACACCACCACCGCGTCTTGTCGTTTCTAATCCGATGTTTATAGAACTTATAGCCAGCCCAGACTATAATTCGCGCGCCACGGCTTGTGATCGTGAACACTGGCACTGGAAAGTAAAACAGTTGTATTTTTATTCAGATCACAGTACGGTAAGTCGCTACAGTACTCGTATAACTTTCATCATCAGCCAATAAGTGCACTGATGAACATAATCCCCAGCAAAATGACACTTTTGATGGGCTGTACATTGGGGGATTTGCCATAATTCACTACGCTTGGCAGGCGGATTGGTGATCGTAGTAATGATCTTAATATACACAGGAGAACGCGCCTTTGGCACCTTGACGACACAGTACGTATCTATCTCTTTAGGTAATCACACTTTTTAAAGTCTGTTTTTCTCCTTTAATATAAATTAAATAAAACAAAGTGATTTTATTTAGGACACTGTCCCATTGGTTTGCATTTTATTCATCACACATTAATTCAATTCAATTTAATATAAATTCAATACAATACAATTTAAATCAATCCAGTTCTAAATTAACGAACTGAATTTTACAATAGGATGTACTCGTACATATTACTTATGTACTATTATATTTTCCGTAGTTTTTACTCAATTCTAAACAATCATAGTTCTAACTCGAACCAATTAGATGGGAAACCCAATCTTGAAGCAATTTAACACGATTTAGGTCTGACGGAAATCTAGGGTTAACTGACTAGGGAAACTAGAGCGCCCGGACTTGGGGCTTTGATGTCTATGCATCTAGGGACCGGTGGTGTCATCTATGGTTGAACTCTGAGTGGAAATCTGAATGGTCCATGTAACTTTTTTTTAAGTATTTTAATCTAATGAGTTTTTTTTACAAAACATAAAGTAGTTACTTTTATACTTGTCAAATTATTTAGAATGTTTCCAGTTTCGGACATAAGCTTCCCAATAGAATGCGACTTGGGGGGGCTGTCCATTGGGAGATTTACCATAATCACCATGCTTTGCAGGCGGACTGTTGGTCGCAGTATTGATATTAATATACATAGAAGAACGCTGTTGCCCGTCCCTGATGCAATCCCTTAGACGCCTTAACGACACCCACGGGAAGATTGGGGGTGGGCCTATTCTAAGCCGGGAACTTATTATTCTATGCAATCAAACTTCTGTGTATACTCGTACATTGCTCTTATACCAAGTTTTTATTTATGTGGGATTAGAAAGTGGGAGTATGAGTGGAATACAACGTAAGCTGTGTGAAAGAGTGAGAGGGGAGACGAAGGTTTTTTAATTTTTAAATAAAGTAGTGTTGCAAGGTTATTTTTGGTTTTGGTTCCCACATTTACCTATATTATTATTAAAATATTAATTTTGAATATTAAAGCTAACTAGTATAGCTGGTATTCGCTTGTAACTCCACTTTAACTGCGGCTCCGCTTATTTCAGATTACAGATTCAGAGTTCAATCCTGGATGACACTCATTTCATATTAAATTCTCTTCTTTCTATCTCTTCATATTAATTTTCACTTTTACAAAGGCGAGTGATTATGTTGATATAAATATTTGACTATTTCGTCTTTGATTGTGTAGATTACAGACTTGCATCCTCCGTTTGCGTTGGTGCCGCACCGCCAACGCGTTTTACCGCCCTTCTCTCTGTGCTTATAGAATTTGTAACCATGAATGAAAAGAATACGGCCTCCTCTTGTTGTAGTTATGAAGAAAGCACCTGAAAAATTAATTTAAATAAACATTATAGGATTACAGAAAAACATAGCGTTAATTTCAATAATGTTGAATCGTTAGTTTGACTACGATGCGATGTATGTTAGGAGACAAAACATAAAAGCCATATGCTTGAAAAAAAACACTTGAGGCAGCAGCTGACTTAAGCTAAGGACATTCGCACGTTCAAATCCTCAAACATTTATGTGCAGTTTAGCTAAAAAATACATATCACAGCAAAAACCTCCTCAACGACCTCTCCTTGTCTTAAAGAAGCCTTCGGGGACAAAAAGGCTGATGAGTATCTCAACCATTCATAAGATTGATCGTACAAAAGAACACAGAAATCCTATCAAGATAGAATGGTGAAGGAGGCGCGACACGCGTGCCAACGATATGCAATATATTGCAAAAACAATCAAACGTCGCCAAAAAAATTGCAAGTGTATCTCCTCACTAGAAACGTGACCGCGACGCATAAACGGTGAGCAGGAGGGGCGCGCTGTGTCCGAAAATCGGCACGCACATAACTGAAGTAAACAAATGGCTATAACCGTTCTATCTCGATAGGGTTTCTGTGCAAAAGACAGAACGTGTGACCATCTCGATGGCTTTTTTTACTTCTACGTAGTTTATTTAGATAACAATAAATAATCTTGTTATTTAATACTTTTACACACTTTTCAGTCGGACCCCATAACACTGATTTTTCAGTTTGACTGAGAACTGAGTTTGAGTTGTTCAGCATTTAGAAATTCCTCTTTGGGAATAATTAAATAAAAAAAAAAATAATAAAAAATAAAAATCGTGGTCACATACATACTCTTTGTTTAATACAAAGAAATACATAATTAACTGCTTACATTACATTATTGCTGCGACACATAGGTACCTGGATTATTTTTAAATTGTAATTTATTAATTTCTGTTCTGTTTATTTCTCATGTATGTGTGTGTCGTAGCTATGAATAAATGACCTATTCTATTCTATTCTAACTACTCCTAGGGCTTGCAAGCACTTCTATTATTTACATCAAGCTTATCCAAAAACAAATTACCTATCTACATATGTTATACAATAGGTATATCCACTAAATCGTAATAATATCATCAACCAAGGAATTTACTTGTAATTAGCTTACGTCGTCGTCGCGATTTTACCACGCGGTTATTAACTAATTAAACTTTATTTCAGAAAATAAGTTTCCATGCAATTTGTTAGTAAAACTTTTACTATGTTAGTGAAATTACAAATAAAAATCTAAAATGCACATGTATAGCAGGATCAGTGGGGACTCAGCGACTTCACGGCGCCTGGCTACCTGGCTACTTGCAGGCGTATCCAGTGTCGCAGTATCGGTGAATCCTATTTATCCGCTATTGTTTCAGGATGCTGTAGGGCTGCACGCGGCCCAGTATTTTTACTGTAACTTTTATTATGGTGCATTTACAGAATCGGGCGATAGACGAGGCGAGGCGCGTGTGTAAACATCTAACTACGATAATAATTAGACGACAAACGCTTATCCGAATTTGACAAAAATCCTTAGGGAGTACATAAAGACTTTGTAGTTTGACGGATATTATCCGAAATGCATATATAGTAGTGTTTATTGTTATTGTTAAATAATAATGGTTTCTGGTCCTATATAGTACAGATTCTGCATTGGTGAAACATTTAAATAAATGTATTCTTTATCGTTAAACTGAAGGGTACGGTAATGACGGCGGTTGAAACGCTTGAATATTAATGCGGCAGCGGTTTTTTGGCATAAGTCAATTGCACGACAGACAAAGCGACGCAATATGCTATTGAACCTAACTAAAAATTGCGAATGTTTAAGTAGTTCGGGTTGACATTTGCAACACATTCGTCGAAAGCCTCCCCTCAGACCTGGCTTTGCGAAAGGTGCATGTGTAAATGAGGTATGTATTTATAAAGACTGGAGCACACAGAAAGCGAAAGCGAAGGCGGAGGCGAGCTCCGGTTTTTTGTATTGTTCGATTTAGCATAAGGAACTTCACACAGATTTTGTATGGAGTGTACCGCTACCGCCACACCCCCGCCGGGTGAATATACAAGCGTTTCAACCGCCGTCATTATCCTCACCATCAAAAGTTGATGAAAAATAATATAATTTCACCTGTGCAGAATCTGTGCATGGACCAGAATCTTATTTTATAATAAAAACGATGAACTGTTGCCTCTATTACTTTTGAAGTGGTGGATAATAACGGCGGTTGAAACGCTCGAATATTCACCCCGCCACACATTCGCCTTCTGTATGTTTCTAGCTTAATTATTACAGTTTCCTACATAGTGATTCGTGACTGAAGTCTACATAAATGTTACATTTTTAGTTTATATATTGGTGGGTGATTATGTTCTCTGTGCCATTTGACAATTTTCTCTCCATCGCCGACGGTAAAAATTACAGCTTTACAGCCTTTACTATGGTGTGTCCCACAAAACCACCGCGTAAGGTGACTGCTGCTACGATGTCTGTAGAACTTGTAACCAGAATAGAATATTATGCGGGCTCCTCGAGGTGTGACCGCAAACACAGGCTCTGGAATAAAAATGGAACATTAGGTTCTGTTTATTACAAATACTTATTAATTGTTAATAACTAACTGTATCTTTCATAATTGAAAATATTATAGTAGCCCAACGATCTCTATGTACTACTAGATGTAGTGTTCCAAACAATCGCTCTGTTCCACGCAAGTAGCCACAACTCTATGACATTCACAATGAAACCTGTGCAGTTACTACGCAGAACATTTAATTATTACTAAATATTGACGCTACGGTTAAATAATGTCAATATTTAGTAATAATTAAATGTTCTGCGTAGTAACTGCACAAGTTTCATTGTATCAGTATTGGCAGCCATACTTGCGTGGAACAGAATGATTGTTTGGAACGCTCCATCTGGTAGTACATAGAGATCGTTGTAGTAGCCTGATATAGAACATAGAGTATTGAACAACGTTTTGTATGGCAACTTTTGGTAAACCACTAATATACATACCTATTTTTTGGCCAATATCCAAAAGTTACCATACAAATAGTTCTTCAGCACCTATTTGATAGCCGGTGTAGTTTTCTTCACTTTGTCGACGCTGTTGCGGCCTGCGTGCATCGTAGCACCTTCAGGTAACTCGTCGTAGCAGGATCTTATCTTATCTTCTTAGGGGGCCAGACCTGGCGACACTTCGACCCTTCAGGATCTTTTGTGCCAAACACCTGACCACCAACGGTGCCCCAAGCCTATTTGGTGGACTTCACATACGCCTCAGAATTTCTACTTCAGCATATGCAGGTTTCCTTACGATGTTTTCCTTCACCGAAAAGCCTGTGGTATTATAAATAAACCGTACTTAAGTTTCGTAAAACTCATTGGCATGGGCGGGGTTTGAACCCACGACCTCATGAACGTGAGGCGAGTGCACAACCAACAGGCTACCACGGCTCCGTCGTAGCAGGATACTTGCGGGGCAAGGCAAGGGGAGGAGAGGGGGTAGGCGGAACTGAGAATTGAAACAAGATTATTCGGTTAAGGTTTCAGTGAGCCGCACCCCCCTCTAAGGTACTGTTTTCTCTATCTAATACTGCCACTCGCTGAAACTTCTGAACTTGGCGGCCTGGAATTTTCTTTTTCTCGTTTTCTCCTATTTTTTTCATTAATACTTAGCTTGACGTTGAACAGTGCTCAATTGCTATTGTATATTAGAAAGGACCGCGGCTAACCGCTTCTTATTCAAATAATTTTCAAAACTTTAGAAAATTTACTTAAAACTGAGATCTATTTCTTTAATCTTACTACTTAATATTAAAACATATAATACGAAATGTGTACAGCGAGAAACAGGGTCAAATAATTTCAGACTTATTCTCTTTATAACCTCTTACTATTATAACTGTATCTTTGAATAATTTATTTATTAACTAGCTGTTGCCCGCGACTTAGTCCGCGTGGACAACTTAACATCACAAATTATTATGTATTTCCCGTAGGAATGAGATGTTTTTTTCGATAAAAAGTATCCTATGTCCTATTCTAGGACCTAAGCTATACGCGTGCCGAATTTTATTCCGATTGTGTGAAGTGGTTGAAGCGTGATTGAGTAACAAACATCCAAATATCCAAACTTTTGCATTATGATATTAGTAGGATAGTAGGATATTATACCCTTACAACGGTGAATGATTATGATTGTTGGTACATTTAATAATATCGTCATCAACGGTAAAGATGACAGCGCGGCATCCCCTGTGTTGGTTGGTACAAAACCATCTGGTCTTGCGCCCGCTTGTCCTATGCACGGAGAATCTGTGTCCGTCAGGCATGGAAATAATTCGACCACCATGTTTGGAACGAGTGAAGATCGGATCTGAAAAAAAAATTAATACTGTAACTAATTAAGAGATCAGCAAGCTGAAGTGGCACTGGGCGGGCCACATCTGTCGCAGAACCGACGGCCGTTGGTGCAGACGAGTTCTGGAGTGGAGACCGCGGATCGGCACGCGCAGGGTGGGACGACCCGCTGGATGGACCGACGGCCTGAAGAAGGTGGCCGGAATCGGCTGGATGCGGAGGACGGAAGATCGGGTGCGGTGGCGTTCATTGGAGAAGGCCTAACAGTGGACGTATAAGGGCTAATATGATGATGATGAATCAATCCTTATTAACCAGCTAAAATATGAAAGTCTTCATAGAAACTTGCTCCATAGAATTTCAACCTCTTAGGAAATAATCTGTAATGACGTAATAAATCCTACCCATACTCTTCGTTTCATCATCAGCCTATATACGTCCACTGCTTAACATAAGTTCCCCAATAGAATGCGTCTTTTGGTGGGCTTTCCATTGAGGGATTTGCTACAATCACCACGCTTGGCAGACGGATTGGTGATCGCAGTAATAATCTTAATATACACGAGAACGCTGCTACCCGTCCCTGGTGCAATCCTTTAATCGCCTTGACGACACCCACGGGAAGATTTGGGGTGGCCCTATTCTAAGCCGGGAATTACACGGCGTATTCAAGAGAAACTTTCGTAACAACCCAAGGGCATTTAATTAGGGCATGCAAAACACGTATATTGATCATATCAATCTCATCTAATAAATAAAAATGCAAAATGCGCTGTTCATGAAAAATATTGGGGAAAAAAATATTTGGAGGATGAAGTCCTAATGTTACACATTCGGAAAGAAATATATACTGGAAAAAATCCCTTTAAGTGATACGCACACTTTCTATTCGTTTTTACTTGTATTTTGTATGCAGTGCATATTATTTTTTTAATGGCGGATGATTATGATATATATTTATGTATCTGTATTGGTATTTATAGTTTATTAGTTTATGCTTATTGTGTTATATGTTCTATGATTATTTAATATATAGTAGGTACACGCGACTACTGCCTCTCCATAATCCCTTGTCTTCACCGCAGGTTAGCTGGAAGAAATTTCTTTAGAAATAAGCTTATCCTTTTGTATAATTTTCTTTTCTTTGTGTTGTTCTTTGTATATTTGTGTGCACAATAAACTATTAAATAAAATAAATGATTATTGTTGCTTTTAACAATTACATCATCCACAGTAAAGATGACAGCTCGACACCCTTTGCCATGGCGTGTGGCACAGAACCACCGGGTCTTGCGACCATATTCCCTTTGGACCGAGAACCTGTACCCGTCAGGCGTGGAAATAACACGACCACCGTGTTTCGAACGTTTGAAGATCGGATCTGGAAAAAAAAGCCTAAAACTACTCCACTTCCACCTGTATAACCGAGGGGAAGAAGTGGCAACAAACCCAACTTACAAAAAAGGTATAACATAAAAGTGTACAAAGGTGGACTTGTCTCTATAAGAGATCTCTTCCAGCCAACCTCCACTGTGAGAAAAACTAAAACAAGCGGTAGATAAAAAAAAATGTGCATGGATAGTGAAATTTTATAATAAAATATTGTATGTGCTATACATGGAATAAATAAGTAGGTACAGCTATGGATATATACTTATATAAGTTACTAAGTATATACGTAATAATATATATAACATTAAATATTATACAATAAATATTATTTGCCGTGTGGTTTCCGGTAGAGTAGAATTAGGACCACTCCAACTCTTCCCGTGGATAAGGCGACTAAGGGAATAACATTATGAAACATCAATCAGGCCTTCCCAACCCGTCTGGCCAGAACGGGGAGTGTAGGCCAAATCCTCCGTCTGTCTCTGGCAGATGAGAGACGGTTGTGCTCCTGCAGTGGAGACAAAAATAACCTGATGATGATGAAATATTATAATTACAACTATACATATTATATACGTAAATACATGTAAAAATATACAAATATATATAACATACCATACATATACATAATATATACTATATCACGACAAGTTAGGAAGTGATCTTGGCATCTAAGTTTGAACGATGTTATTGTAGGATTGTCACGAATGTGTGCAGGAAGAACTTGTTTACCAGCTAAAATATGTAACAAATAATTATTCTTATTCTCTACGTCTAATGTCAGTGAGAGAAGCCAAGATACTATTACAGATACTAATTTCCATACTCCAGGCAGTCATCATCATAAACTGTTGCCTCTCTGTTTCGTTACGGATACACTCCGTCAGCGTATTATCATTATACATTTTCAACTACATCGCGTTCATTGCAGTTTAGAGATATATTTTTCTTCATTAAGTAGCCAAAACTGTTTAATGCAATGTGTCCAGAACGAAGCCTGAGGGCGGTCACAATGTCACCTCTGCTCATTTTTGCGCGATCAAACCAAGGAAGTCTGCACAGGCTATGTTAAAAGTCCCTGTATCACATTCTCTTCCTGACCTCTCATCATATTACTCGTTTTAACTTTTAGCACAGCGTTATTTGAGACATATAGGATTTCTGAAAAGTGATTCAATACCCTCATCGGCTGCTTCTTTTGCTAACGTATTCACTCGCTCATTCCCTACCAGTCCGATATGAGCACCCACTGCAGAACAACATTCTTGTTTTTTGAGACAATTTTAATATGGAGACCAAAAGGCATATATTTAGATAACATCTAACTTAACCTAACCCACATCAGATAATACTGATTTGTACGCAAATACGCATTCTGATGTGCCGTCAGTATATTTGGTGTAAATTCAGTACTTATTTGGTGTGCGTTCGGTCATTCCCAAGACAAGGTGTTCTTCGTATAATTTCTGTCACGCTTTTTATTTTTTAATAAATTCTTTATACCACCAAGTAAACCTGAAAAACACATTAATTATTACAAATTTGTACATTTGGCACTGCAATTAACTATTTAGTTTTGAATTTATGGAGTTATATATTTTTAGACGTGACGGTAATTAGATACGCAGTGACGAAAATTAGAAAATTGCTCAATATATTTTAAATCTATTTTATTATACGACTTACATAAAAATAATCAATTTACAATTATTATTGAGATGTAAATATAAAAAATTAATGGTGAAATAACAAAAATAAATAATATAATAATAAAATACCTCCTCGGTACCTTCATCATACAAACAGCTCAGTCGGTAATGATAATCAACAACTAGTTCTTTACGAATAAATCAATATAAAAAGGTTTTAAAAATCCGTACTTGTATTAAAAATATATATAGAGCCTGCCGAGTCAGCCTTTTTTAAACGTGGCACTGTTGTTTCTAAAGATAATATGACTTTGACTCTTACGTATACTTTGTTCACCAGTATTCTTTAAATGAAAACTGACAGACTTCAAAAGTTCTTTGCTTGCGGTCTTTTACAAATGTTTGCTTTGGTGAAATCCAATGAATATAGTATATTTCCTGAGAATTATCAAACTCTTTAAAACCGTGTCCTGTTACCACATTGCACGCATCTTCTTGTTAAACATTCTACATTTGTAGGATTACAGCATATTGTACATAATATTTTGTGTGCAGTACTTTCAATTATAAGACCAAACCCATTAAGAGCAGTCACCATCAGATCCATGTGGGTGGATGAGTGGGTCTTACACATGCAAGTTTCCCGAGCCGTTACATCAGGAACTAAAATCCAGAATAGTCGTATGTTGCAAAAAGTTGAGTAGCTAATTTTGTAAGAAACGGAATGAACTTGTTATGTAAATTTTAAAATGTCTCTGATAAAAACCGTTTTTGTTTTTTAAATTTATTTTTGGTTATATATTCTTTTTTTCCAGGGTAGAGACGGCTATTTTCGTCTTGATCTAAAAACTCTTCAACGTCATGTTTAACATTATTGATCGTGTCCTTTGTAATACCCTTAATATTAATCAGTTTCTGGTTCACATTTTCGTTGTCTTTATTTTTATCTTTCTGGTTTCCCCTTTTACCAATCTATATATTTTTTGTACACCTCTCATTCAATGTCTTTAATTGTTTATTACTTTTATATCTAAGTCGCCATATAGCTAACTTGTTAGGAGACTTTACAGCTTAAAATTGTGCTTTCGGAACAAGATGTAGAAATTGAGCTTTCTGAGCTATTCTTCGGAAGGGTATGCTGTGAGGTTGGTGAAGAATATATTGACGATAAATAATCACTTATATCTTCTCTTGAACCACCCAGTGAATCTTGTAGTAGTCTTGATGTCTTTGGTCTAGACAATGCCAGTGCCAACTTCTGTCATGTCTGACTTCAATTTGAAAAGGTGGTTTGTATTTGAAAGGGGTCTTTTTACAATCAGCTGGACTGTGTCTATTATACACTTGATTTCTATTTTGCGGATCGATCGAAGACCGTATCTTGGTTTACTAGGCGGTGGAGTCGGCAGCTTCATTTGGGTTTAAATTAACGTATACTTCCGGTTCTATTTCATTGAAACAGATTTCTTGTAGTTTCTAAAACTTAGCTTCCTTCTGCTTCCTTCTGTCGCTTATAATAAGCCCTAAAGTTATCTCTATTGCGCTTTCTTATTTGTTTTTGACGTGCAGGAGTTTCTTGAATAATTGGCAATATTTTACCTTCACTCTTTCGCTTGTAATATCTTTGCCGATCTTTTTCTTTGTATGCTGCGTATAGTCTAGGATCATTCTTGATTGTTTCTCTTCTTCGTTGCTGTTTAAGCTTTTGTTGCTCCAAAATCTCCTCATGACTTCGTTTTGGTCTACCCATACTATCTATGAAAGCAGAAAAATATGAATAAAGTATTTTATTGTATAAAAATGTACTTTTAGAACTATTATAACTTAAATATTGCAGAAAAATATAATAGTAACAAACAATAATTATTACTTAGGTATTTTATGATTTCCATCACATTTTAGCGTGATGGAATTGGGTGACGGAAATTAGGGACACGAGGTTATTTTTTAATAAAAAAAATAGTAGGTACTCAATATGAATAATGGCTTTTAAGTATGAATTGAACGACGCTTTTTTGCATGATAATCAAATAACTGACAAATTTTTTAGACACTAATGAGTAAAATAAATGAACGAACGGATTTTAGAGGAATCATAAACTATGGGAACAGAAGCTAGGTACTTACGTTACTGAGTGCGACAGCAGAACACGTGTCCAGGACTGCTTCGGTTAACTGCCGCGACACTACTGACGTATGCCGAAGATGCGATAGGGATGGGTATAATTTACTTAGCTAGTGAGGTATTCACCACTTTTCAATCGATGACCGAAATTATGTATAATAAAAGGACACACATATTTTTCGTTATATCTAAATAAATACACTTGTTAAAGTGATGATATTCTATGAATTTCAAGATGTATTAATTTACTTTCAAAATATATAGATAGAAATGAAATCATAGCTTGTTTTGCAACTATTAAAGGTTTGATTTTGGGTTCTGGACAGCGAATGGAAATTAGGAGAACGACTTTGATAAAATATTCTGCATTATTTTTTTACCGAATTAAATGTATATAATTCCATTCATTATCAGACAATTGCTCGAACTAATCTCCCCAAAAAAATGGACTCCAAAATATTACAGACTAAGAAGATATTTGTAAGGACGCACATCAGGTCCGGTGAGAATAACCGTTAAATATTTCTCATTCCAAAATAAAGTATGCTACCACTGTTCCTTTAAAAGCCGAGGTACAACGAGTTACGTGTTGAAATGCACTTTTGGAGTGCGAAAATATGGCGAATTTATCATAATCTACTGAGCGGGATCGAGAGCGGGAGCGAGAGTTGGAGCGGGAGCCGCGGGCACAGCTACATACATACATAATGCCTTGGTCCCAGAGGGGTAGGCGGAGAGGATATAACGCCACTTTGCGCGATCTAATTTCGCAAAGTGGCTATCAGTAGGTGATTATTGGGCATTCTGGCTCACTTTCAATCAACCAAAATCGATTGGGCATTCTAGCTCACTTTCAAATGACGAAAACAGATTGGGCATTCTGGCTCACTTTTCACTCGCTTCACTCGTTCGCTCGCTGCGCTCGCACAGTGAGCCAGAAAGCCCAATCTGTTTTCGTCATTTGAAAGTGAGCTAGAATGCCCAATCGATTTTGATTGTTTGAAAGTGAGCTAGAATGCCCAATCGGTTTTCGCTGTTTGAAAGTGAGCCAGAATGCCCAATCGGTTTTAGACGTTTGAAAGTGAGCTAGAATGCCCAATCGGTTTTCGCTGTTTGAAAGTGAGCCAGAATGCCCAATCGGTTTCCGACGTTTGTTTGTATTAAAATAATCGCATGACTTAGAACATCTTGACAAAAGCGACTCACGTCCAATAACGATTGCAAACATCGTCGATTAAAACCTGTTGTATGTTTCGAACGGAACGCGTTTGAGTGCGCGTTGGGTTACGTACCGACGATTACCAAGCTATGTTCGCCGTCCGACGCGCGGTTGGAGTCGAGGCGCGAGTCGCCCCTGTGTAGCGCTCTGAACGCGATTATGTTTGTGTATGCGACGTATAACGAGCTAATCGAAATTAGGTTATGTAATATAAAATTAATAAAATAATAAACTCACATGTACGAGAATCTATGTTGCGTGCACTTTGTTCTGATCACACTTTACTCACATTTATATATACATTACGAAATCTGATTTAAGGCTAACAGAGAGATATTTTAGGTTTTAACATTTTTAAGCTTCCAGCACCTAGAAACATTATTCCATCATGAGACAATTACTATTTGTAGGTACCATCCTGTCACCGCTTGTTCAAGGAATTGTTCAAGCCCGATTGGTCGTGCAGTTCGTTATAAAGAATTTCCTAAACTAACAGCACCAAGAACCTTATTCCTTCACAAGACAATTATAATCAATTATCTTGTCGCCGTTTGCTCAAGGAATTGTTCAAGCCCGATTGGTCGTACCGTTAGCAAGGACTTCCTAAAGTCACAGCACCAAGAACCTCATTCCTTCACAAGACAATACATACATTTAACTATCTCATTAGCATCTGCTTAAGGAATTTGTTCCCAGCCCGTTTGGTCGTACCGTTAGCCCAAAGTTAAAGCCAAACATCTCAAGTAATTATTTTTACCTTGAACCAGCTTTCTGTATCTGAGTTACAATTTCCATAAATAACACAACAATAAACGTGGCTCCTCACCGCGTTGCAATTTACAATAATAATTACAAAATAAAAGAGTCAATGCAAACATGCTACCAATTAATTAATAAAGGGTTCTGTATATCGAAATCATTTCTCAATGTCACATTACTCGAATGTTTTATGTATTTTTACTTAGTTAGGCCCTAGACTTGATGAGTATGGCGAAAAACACATATATGGTAAAATAATTGAGTTTTGCGGACTACAATACTTTGCGCTCTATAAGCTCTCTTCTATTCATCCTGGTTGATTACATTTAATATTTCAAGTTTATCACATACATGTACGTAACTCCGCAAATACCAAAGAACACAAAATTTATGTCTCCGTTCAAAAGTTCATTATAAATGAACTAACATTCTTACATTGATTCATAAATGTGAAACAAAACAATGTCGACTTAGCCTAGAGTTCTCAATGTCCCAAAAGGTTGAAATAAATCAGTATGAGTATTGAAGAATTGTATAAGGGTTTTACAAATTATGTAGCGATCCCTAATACTTACATATTACGTTACGAGCATTATGTTATGTTCTTGTGTTACTTGAGTACCGAGCGCGCACAGAGCGCTTATCAAAGCAAAAGAATGTCGACGTACAGTCAAAGAAAAAACAGGAGAATACGTAATGGTATTAGTTATAATATTTCAATAGCAGGTAGGCACTATAATTTAATCGATTTTGTTTAATTGACTTTTTAAAATAGTTTCGAAAACACCCAATTCGCTGATTTATGATTTCCGGTATCATCATGATGTTTTATGTTTTTTTATTAAAGTGTTTGTTATAATACATGGTCCTAATCGCGATTATTACTAAGTATGCAATATGTTAATAAATAACTTATTCATTACAATGATTCCCACGACTGTACTTGAAATGCTGAAACTTCATTTTACATTGCGCATGGTTACGACGTATTAGAGGTATGTACACATTGATTAAATTTAGTGTGACATTAAGTTCCAACAATTTAAATATTATATAATGTTATCTAATACTCCATTTTATATTTACAAAATTTCAGTAACGCGACCAATGATAGACGTACAAAGTTTATAATGTGCAATAATGATTGTACAGAGATCAATAGAATGGGTAAGTGCTAAAAACATAATGGATAAGCACCTATAAGAATAATTTAGGTGCTTAATTACCTATAACAGTCTGTTATCTTACGATAGAATTACATATTTATAAAATAGAATCATAATTCATAATAACTTTACAAAGTTAAAGAATCTAGTTAAACTAATTGTTGTGTACCTACTTTAAGTTGAGTACTCGCCCTAACATAGCCAAGTATTAAATGACGACCGTCACCTTTTGATATTGCCGCGAATCGTAGTTCACATACACCGCAATGTGTCACTTATTTACCTATGTTCCATACACAGTTTTATGCTGATCTGATTAAAATGTCAGGGGTATTAAACAATTCACAGAACTTTCATCAAAAATTAATCAATTAAACAAGCATAAACATTTATTACATGTGTGCAGTCACGTAAAAATGTTAGTACTTTTCCTAGTAGAAGTAGCATGTTCATGTACATAAATATGTAATAAAATTACTTGCAATGATACTCAGTCAATGTTGATTTTATTACAGAAGATGTATGTATGCATATTATTGGAAGCAGATACATTTTACGTTATTAAATGTATCAGATTTTATATCAAAAACGCACCACCTAATAAGCTTATTTTATTTCTTTACCCGAAGGTTTCTCGGAAGTGATCGCATTATAGCAATAATACCGCTTCCGTTTTACTTAGACACAAATAAATGTAATTTGGTTTCTTTACCTTCCTGTGCAATAATCACTATTGCATTTTAATTGTTTGTCCGAAGGTTTTTAGTCCCTGATAATTTTATTATCATTAAAGCGCTTTGAATATTGTTCAAATTTTTTATTGTCTTTTCTGATTCGGTACGTGGTTGTCGTTAGTTCGTTTCCGCGCATCGTCAGTGTCCAGTGCCCCCGCTACCCCTCCCCGCCGTCTTCAGTTCTACCAGCGTGCGCATCTTCGTGAAAACAATAATGTTCGTAAGTTTGGATTATTATTCATTTTTAAATAAATAAAGTTTTTCAACATTATATACCTATCTAGTCGCAAACTATCATTTCCCTGTACTAAACAAGAATTTCACAAATATTTTACTCATCAGTTAAGTTTTAATGATGTTTTATTCGAAATAACAGTAAGGGTTTATTTTATTTGCAGGTCTGAATCCGAGTATTACAGTAAGAGGAGCGTGGAAGAAGCCAGTAAAAGAAAATCGTGCGCGTTTGATTCGGATGACGACGGTGACGTAAGGTTAGTTGTAGTACTTACCAAATATTTTATTTTTTATTCAATCAGAGACGCTATATGTAACAAATAATGGAGTCGTCCACTTCGGTCTCGTACTTACAGTGATTGTATATTGAAATCATAATTATAAAACCTACCCTATTCATTCACTATAAAATAGTTAAGAACTTTATCCAAAATCACAGACACACGCGGAGAGAGACTTTGTTTTACGCTATTATTATTAGATTAACGTTGTATTATTATTATTATTTCAGGTCTGTGCCATCGACTGCCGCGCCCGCCAAGCCGAAGACTAAAAAGCTGAGAACGAAGCAGGTTCCATCGTCATCGGCTGTGAGCAAAAAAGGAAGCCGCGAGTGGTCCCTGCTGTCTGACGACAGTGAGGACGAAGAGGAAGCTCGGCGCGCGGCCTCCAAGCGGCCGCCGCTCACGTCTGCTCTGACGCGGCGCGTAGCCGACGGCGTGCTGCGTCGCACCGCCCTGCTGGCCGGCGACCAGTTCGTGGAGCTGAGAGTGTACGACACGCGAGACATCCTGCGCGTCGACCCGAAGGACAGGTGGGAAAAAGCTGCAATAACTCTTAAGTATCAAGTTGGTTCGGGAGCTGATGAGCTAATTTTTTTGAAGAAATTCATTAATGCGGCAAAAACTAGGTTCAAGGAAGACGGGCAGTTCTTTTCTAATAAGAAAAAATAATTTAATTTGTATATTTTTTATTAAAATAACTTTGTGGTTTTTATATTAAATATATTAAAAACTTTCAACTGCATACAATTTAATTAATTAACCTAGGTAGGTACTAATACAAACCAGAAATCGGTCACATATTTTATATTCTCTATTTCTTTTTAAATTTTCAATTACATAAACAAGTTAGGCCTTTTAGCCTCTAGACCATCGAAGTAAAGTGTTAAAATTAATGTTTTCATCCTAGAACAAAAATATCTCAACCATGGCAGGCAGAAACATTTTCTGTACTGTTTGTGATCTAACCATCAAAAGTAAAGCCTTTTCGGGTCACCTCCGAAGTCGTTTACATAAAGATAATAACTCGATCGAAATAAGTCCAAATGTTGAAAAACTTTGTTCAGCATTTAGAAACCGAATTGCTAGTTTTAGGGTACGGGAACGCGGACGGCAGTCGGGGCCGAGACGTGGGGGTAGCGAGGGTAGTGAGGCGGACTGCGACAGCGATTGTGGGAGCGAGAGCGAGCGTTCGGCTGCCCCCGCGCCCGGCGAGTTCTTGAGGCGCGTGCGCCGCCCCGTGCGGCAGTTGATCGCTGCGAAGATAGCTCAGCACAATAATATAAAAGCAAACTTTGAACTTTTTGCAGAGTTCTCGCTGCCGAAAAATGATATGGTTGAAATTAAATCTTTCGCAACGGAAAATATTTGTATACATAAACATTATGAGTTTAATGATATGTTTGCGAAGGTCATTGAAATAATATCTAATAAAGTTGATGGATTTCAAGAGAGAGACAGTGGGTGGTCCTTTTTAAGGACTTTGTACCTGGAGGTAAATATTAACAAATATTCACCTCTACGAGCTTCTAGCTATATTGAGTTACCAAAATATTTAAAAATGAAGAAAGCATGCATTAACATAAAAAACAATGATAATTTTTGTTTTGTATGGTGTATAATGGCATCCCTATTCCCAGCTAAAACTAATGCGGACCGAATCAGCTCGTACCCAAACTTTGAAAAAGTACTAAATTTGAACAATATGTCGTTTCCAGTAAATTTTCAAGATATAAAAATATTTGAAAAGAATAATCGTAACATCAGCGTTAATATCTATGGTCTAAATAAAAGATTCAATATAATCGGACCATTATACAAAACTCAGATGCGGAAGAAACATCATGTCAATCTATTATTTTTGGAGAATGGCCCTCGCACACATTATTGCTTAATTAAAGACTTATCTCGATTGATAAGACCTCAATTAACGAAACATCATGGTAAAATATATTTTTGCGATGAATGTATGTTATTTTTCAACAGCGAAAACAAATTAGCCCATCACGTTTGCGGTGGTGTGGCTACTATTTTACCTGAGAAGGGTTCTTTCATACAATTTAGGAACTATGATAGGATGCAAGACATGCCTTTTGTTATTTACGCTGACTTCGAGTCTTTTCTAGAGACTTGTAAATCAGATCTTGAAACGAGTAGTTCAAGATTGACAAAAAGTTTACAAAGGCATGTGCCTGCCGCGTTTGGATATTATATTGTATGTTCGTATAATCCTTCGCTTAATAAGTTTGTGTGTTATCGTGGAAAAGATTGCGTTACAAAATTTCTTGAATATATTCAGAACGATGTCTCTAATATATTTAAAACACTTAACGATCCCGTTGCGATGAGTTTTACAGAAGAAGACTCAAAAAACTTTACAAATTCGCGAGATTGTTGCATTTGTTCAAAGTTATTGTTTGATGATAGAGTTAAAGACCACTGCCATCTCACCGGTAAATATCGCGGAGCTGCGCATTCTTACTGCAATATTCGGTTCAAATTACCGAAGTTTGTTCCGGTATTTTTTCATAATTTGTCAGGATACGACTCTCATTTATTCATATGTCAATTAGGAGAAATGCTAGGTCAGTTAAAAGTCATAGCTAAAACTAAAGAAAACTACATTTCGTTCACAAAATTTTTTCCAATCGGGAAGGATCAATACGCTGCCGTTCGCTTTGTGGACTCTTTCAAATTTCTTGGCACTAGTTTAGAAAAATTAGTAGAAAATCTGCATAAAGAAGATTTCATTCATTTATCGCGATTCTTCGTTAACCAACCCCATTTTGATTTATTAAGAAGAAAAGGTGTATATCCGTATGACTATATGAAGAACTGGGAGTCATATGACCAAGAGTGTTTACCGCAGCGAGAGGAGTTTTTTAATATTTTAACCAATCAATCAATTTCTGATACGGATTATGATCATGCACTTCAAATTTGGAGAGCATTTAATATAAAATCTTTAGGAGAGTACACAGACTTATATCTTAAATCTGACGTTATTTTGCTTGCAGATGTGTTCGAAAATTTTAGACGCACATGCAGAATTAATTATAAATTAGACCCTGCTTTCTACATAACTGCCCCAAGCTTAAGCTTTGACGCAATGTTACTTAAGACTAGAGTCCAGTTAGAACTTATCGACGATTTAGAAATTATTAGAATTATTCAAAACGGTATTCGCGGTGGGGTATGCTTGTGTTCTACTAGATACGCGGCATCAAATAATAAATATTCTCTTAACTACGATCCAAGTAAAACAGATAATTATTTAATCTATATGGACTGTAATAATCTATATGGTTACGCAATGTGTGCATATTTGCCACACTCAGATTTTAAATTACTAAATAATGTAGAAAAAACCAGTCTTAATATATGTCAAATTGCAGATGACAGTGATTATGGTTATATCTTAGAAGTTGACCTTGAATACCCCGATGAACTCCATAACTTACATAATGATCTTCCATTTTGCCCACAAAAATATATACCTCCAGGTTCTAAAACACCGAAATTGGTTCCAAATTTATTCGATAAATATCACTACGTTATACATTACGTACATTTAAAAACATGTTTAAAACATGGACTTAAATTAAAAGCAATACATCGGGTTATACAATTCCGACAAAGTCCCTTTTTAAAACAGTATATAGATTTGAACACATCATTAAGGCAAAATGCAAAATCTACATTTGAGCAAGACTTTTTTAAGTTACTGAATAACAGCATATTTGGGAAAACGTTAGAGAATTCCGAAAATAGGTTGGATGTCAAATTAGTTAATCAATGGTGTGACGAAAGAAATAAGACCAAGAAATATTACACTGCTGACCAATTAATTGCGAAACCAAATTTTCATAGCTTAACTGTATTTACTGAAAACTTTGTGGCAGTTCAGATGAAACCAGAAAAGGTAATTCTAGATAAACCTATATACATAGGATTTACTGTATTAGAATTATCCAAGAGTCATATGTACAACTTTCATTATACGGTTATGAAACCTTTTTATGGTCCAAAAATCAAACTGTGCTACATGGATACTGACAGTTATTTGTATTCAATAGAAACAGAGAATTTTTATAAAGATTTAAAGAGAAATTTTATACAATATTTCGATACAAGTAACTATCCTGAAAATAACAAGTATAAAATAAAATGTATAAATAAGAAAATACCTGGTTTGTTCAAAGACGAATTAGGAGGGCAGCATATTTTGGAATTTGTAGGACTGCGTTCTAAACTATATTGCATAAAGACAGAACAGAGAGAAATTAAAAAAGCAAAGGGAGTTAAGAAGTACGTCGCAAATGACTTACATTTTAAAGATTATAATAAAGTGTTGAAGGAAAATGAAGTAATACGTAAAAAAAACGTTCTTTTCAAGTCCCTTAAGCATCAAGTTTTTACTCAAGAAATAAATAAAATCGCTCTGTCTTCTAATGATGATAAACGTAGAATATTAGAAGATAATATTACTACATACGCTTGGGGTCACTGTTCATTCTTTTAATTGGGTGCCTCAGAAACTGTTCACTTTTTCTGATTACTCTAGTAATGGCTGAAAGTTATCTATACAACGTTATAATTTCAAAACATACATATTTACATTCAAATGGTGTTAAGATAACCACCGGTTTATGGGCTTTAGACAATTTTGCACCACAAGTTCACATAGTTTGTGAAAATAGTGATATATTTTTTACATTAGAAGAATGGGGGCATATATATGAAGAATTTGAGTTATTTGGTAAATATGTGACCAACCATGACCGCTTTTATCAACTTTTTTTATACCAGCTAATGTTTTGTGATAAACGTTGTTCTATAAATATGTTGTACCTAGTGTGTGAAGCAATTAATATTTTTGCGCATTGTATACACGTAAGATTAAGAAATTTGACTGAAAACGATTATATTGAAGCTACAATGTTTGTTAGAAATATCGATAAAATTTTAAAAAATAGATTTCTTTCATCACTAGATGATATCTTATTAGTTTTAAACTGTAACAAATGTGTTAATTCTATAATTGAACAAGAAATATCTGTTCTGGGTTGCGATTATTTCATAAGATACTTATATAAATAGGAGTATAACCTGTATTATATTAGGTTAACCAAAATGTATGAGTTACCTACTTTTTTTAAATAAATTGTATTAATTATAATTTTTGTTGTTGTTATTATTTTAAATTGCATCTTCATTGTTTATATCTTAATTATGTTTCCCTTGTTTTGAGATACCGAGATAGATACAATTACGCACTTATAGGTAGATACATTTTATTTCGGCTTCTTTCAGAGGAAGCGTTACCTACATAATTTACCTATATATTACATACAATTAATATTGTTATTTATGTAGCTGAGACTGCTGATTCAGTACATTATTTTTCAAGTTTGATCATGTCTGTTGTCTTTAGCTTTGCGCCTGCGGTGTAACTCGAGCCGCGTCGCGCACACGATGTTTTTCATACAAGACTCAACTAGAAATATTGACTATAACCATCATTCGCTACCAGTCCTTCGTCGCGTCTTCTCAATTCTCTTGCTTTTAATTAATCAATTCAAGTATCCTATTTCATATCATAATGTTACGAAATCAGCAGCTACAAAACGCTAAAACCAGTTACATCGCGGTACATGACAGAGGAATACCGAAATATGTAGTTAAAATTGAAGTGTATAGTGCAGATGAAACTGAAACTGAAATCGTTATGAGGTCACAAGCCAGGACGCAATATGTGGTATATGAAGAAGGTGATAGCGTCCTATATAAAATAAGACGAATTCTGTACCAGATAAGCGCGCAACTTGGAGAACGAGCCGAAAAGTGCAAGGTACTTATTTTTTTTGTTATTTAATAGTGTTGGTTATGGATTGATTCTATACGGTTATGGTTCTAAACTAATTTTATTCTTATTAACTTTCAGAATCCATAATGTGGAACACAATTACGAATACGACTGCTGTCAGAAGTCAAGGCTACCTAACTACCTATTTTATGTTTAAGATTGTATAGCTTAAGATTAGATATTTGAATAAAAATAACACCTACTTTGTAATCTATTTACATGTAATAATTTACTTGCTTGTTTCAATTATTTAATAAATTACTTGTTTGTACCACGTTATACTGTAAATAAATAATTAAGGGCTGAATTCTACATCTTAGACTTACTTTGACATAATAAAGAGCGTCATATCTGTCTATTTTAGATAGGTTATTAATCCTTATATCTATTTGTCAATATTTTCTTTGTATAAAATACAATGCTTAATTAAAATGGTGTCTACATAGTTTTTTTGTCGATAATAAAATAAAAGAGAAGTTATTATTATTATTTTATTTACATGTATCCAAAACACAATACAAAGCTGGCAATATACTATGAAACAATAATAATTGATAAATAATTGATCTTAGCGATTAATTAAATTAAGTACCTATATTATTTTCATAACACCACTTTTTTATGGTAATTGCGTTTTTTAATGCGCAATATTTTTTATGAGATAAACAGTTATAAGTATTATTTATACAAAATGTGTTATATAAAATTACGAAACTGGGACAACCTTTTACGCCAACATCAATAACATTACAGTCACTACATAATTCTCTCATCCATTTTACTTTTTCCTGACCCTTTACGATTATGATCTTATTTTTTAACAATGGTAAAATAATAGATCTTTTAAATTCGCGATAGTCAATAAAGCCTTCTCTCCAAAGTATACCCCTGTTTCTTTCTAGCCACACGACCTGTTTTTTCTCCTCTGTTGTTAAATACGAAAAAGCGTAAGGAGGTTTGACTAAAAAGGTCTGAGAATATTCTTTTGTCACCAGGGCTAGTTCTTTAATAATAAACACATTATTGTAATCTTTGAAACCTTGTATATCCACGAATATGAAATTGTTACTCATGATATTTTCTTTACTGTACTAGTCAATGGTTTATATTCAACAATGGACTCATTAATAATTAGACAGAAAGCGGTGGTGTTGTTCGGAATGTCTGAAACACACTCAATTTCCACTTTAACATCTATGGGTCCCCCAGGTTTAACGCTATCTACTTGTCGACTACAATCAATTAGCCACAATGGCGCTTTATTTTTAAAATTTTCAAAGTTTAATAAAGGGTCTGGTCGACGTCCGTAATACGACTGCTGAAATTTTGCGTGATGTTCGTATAATAAAGAGTAATTGTTGTTGGCAAAATCAACGTTTAGGTTTTCATACGGGAAGTAAGTTGAATTCAGAAACACTTTAACGTTACGTAAATGACAGTGGTCAAATTGAGACATATCTTTAGTTACTTGATTCTTACGATCAGTTTGTAAACCCAATATTACATATCGTGGTTTTTCCAACTGAGAAGACGTTTTAATTGACCAAGTATGCTTAGACGTCTGAGGAAGTAAAGGATACTCATATAGATCCCAGTTTCTAAACATTATAGTCAATGAACGATCTTTTTCTAAATGACGAAGTAGATTAATTCTTTCACGATCAGAAACTTTCACTTGGGGTACCCGCCAAACCAACTTAGAAATTTCAACATCATGAACATATTCATTCTCGCCTAATTTTATACAATTCAAATTAGAGTTGTTACGCAATAAAATAAGCTCATGTTTACAATTCATTATTATTTTATTAAAGTCTTCTGCAAACCCCAGAACTTTATTAAGAGGTATAGATACTGAGAAATTACCTCCGTGGTTTGTAGTACCATCAAGGTTCCAACCCCAACATTCTGAAATTTTCGATTCTGCCGCACCCATCGATAACAAACCTTTCATAGTTGTAGTAATACCAACATTTTTAATTTTATCTATTTCTATACCATTAAGTTCATAACGTATGTCTTGAAATAGAAACAATATTGGATTATTTGTGAAGTGAATTTGGTTAACTTTTGTTTTTGATTGTCGGTTGTAAACTTGCACATTTCCTTCTATGTAAATGGTACTGGCCGATGGCAATACGTACAAATCCTGTTGATTTATAGGTATTCGTATCTCATCATTATTTTTAAAACTGTTTACGTATGGTTTGTATGAATAGTACTCATAACTTTCAATTGAATTGTCATAAACTGGACCATCTGTTATATTTAGGATACTCATTTTAGCCCTATGAGTTTAAGGAAGTCCTTATTTTCTTTAGTTAACTTCTTTTTTGAATATGGTTTTTTTCTAAATTGTTTTGAAGGTGCTATTGCTTTAGGAGTACAATTCACACTGCTGCTTTTTACTACAGATGCAGAGTATTTATTATTAAAGTCAATCATTTTCTTCTTAAATGTAAATATAACTGAATTTCCTCGTTCCTTAAGTTAACTAAATTACCATTTACGTCTAATATTTTAATATTAATAGAACTTATGCTACTCTGGTTTACTGGAAAATAAATTATGTTTTTAGGTACTTCTATAATTCTATAACCAGGTGGAACATTAGGCGCGAATTCATGAATAATATGACTAGGTTTTCCGTTTACAAAAGATCCGCTAATGATGTCACATTCAACCCGGAGAACGGTTGTCGACAGAATGTTGACGGGAAAGCGAGATTCGTGTAATATATTCGCGGGAAGGGTTTCTGGTCCAAAACCTAATAATTGTCCTACGGAATCTTCTTTTTGAAAATGTATGACTTTCGAACAAAAGATAGTAGTTTTCAAAGTATTGTTATTACACCTTAATTCAAATGAACCATCCTTGATATTATCTTTTAAATAGTCTCTAATATCCTGAAGTTCGTAGGAGCCCTCTGGTATTTCTATCACCTCATTGTCACCATAGTATAGTTTATTATTTCTATCATCTACATTCGGTATAGAATTAAATGTAGAAAAATACAAAAGACCACATTCATAATCATTATCTAATTGTAAATTTGGCGAATAGTTTGTTGCTAAACTCGCCTTAGTATCCGATATAGACAGCGTGAAAGTCATTTTGGTAATGACAATAAGTACAAGAGATAAGTTCTTTTAAATGTTTATCCAAAAGTTTTTCAAATATTTTATACATAAATGTCCACAATTAACAGAATTAAAACTTTGATATATATTGTAATTGTAGTAAATATCATATTTATCCAAGTATCCGATTAACTCTAATGGCGGCTTTAAATCTCCAAAACTGTCAAAATACTCACAATAATTATTTAGTTTTACATAGGCTACCCAATGAGTACCTTCGTTTTTAGAGCTGTCTAAATTAATAACACCACATTCAATACGTTTAGGTTTTTTTGGTAACTGATTTCTCATATAAACACCTCTAAAATATGGAATACCATGTGCATGTTCTATAATATCCAAATTAGTAAGCGCGCGTCTAGGTAGCCTTTTCTTTAGTTTTTTGCCGATCGTAAAAATAAACCATTGCCTTTTTTATACGGTTTGATGTACAAACCTTTACCCAAAGCAATGGATTCCATTACTTTGTTATGGCGTTCAGATTCTTGTAAATTTTTCTGTGCTGATTTATAATCATTTACTGTCTTCGCGATACCTGCTGCTCCTCCAGCTAATGTGCCCAAAGCTGACAACCCCGCAAATATAGGAATTAGAGGCAAAATTCCTCCTGTTTTAGGAATTGGTATGACGCGCGGTAATCGAAATCCATTATTTTTAGAGAATAGCTTCTTTGCAGCCAGATAGGCAAATTTAATTGCAGACTTATTATTTTTTGGTTTGTATTTTTTCAACTGACTATATATTTTAGAGACAACCTTTTTGAAGCCTTTGATACCTGCACCTGCTTTTAGTTTTGTTTTCATTACTTTACTTACTATCCAGGAAGATAATTTTTCACCTCTTCCTGCATCTTTTGACCTAAGTCTTCGATTTGCCATGTTCAATAGTTCTAAATCTGCTTTATGGCGATCTTCTAAATTAGTATAGTTGGAATATGCTATATCGTGTTGCATACAAGCGTTATCTAATTTATTAATTCCTCTATCGTTCCGTGATAATCTTTCTCGTAGTCGTGTACCGGGACCGCAGTAATTATACCCTGGTAAATGTAACTCAAAAGGTAAATTGTTTATTACACTATTAATAAGTCCTCCTCCATGCATTACAGGTATACTAATAAAAATATAATACGTATCAACTAATTATATAGATTTATACGATGGATGTTTTGTTAATCCAACTATTTTCACTTTCATTAAGGCCCAACCATTTTACAAATAGCTTATTACCTTTCTTTTTTAAAACTTTCTCAACTAAGTAAATATCAGGGTATTTTGTTTTTTGAAGTTCCTGTTCGTAAAAAGTACCTAAAATGATCTGTTTTCGTTGATCAACAATCTCATAAGTCGGTGGATTAGTCGAATTTACTTTTGACACGATAAATATTTCTGTTGACCAATTAGGGGTATATCCTTTTTGAAAAGTTCCTTTGTATTTGCTAATTCGCACATAATCTCCAACTTTGAATTTATTCCTTTTTACTGTAATATATTTTCTTGATTCCTTTATATTATTTAATATTAAAGATTCATTGTATTGATTCACGTCTTTTGGTTTATGTTTAGTAATTCGATGTACACAATTATTGTAAGAGTCAAGTATGTTACTCAACTGTTTACCAATCCATTTATAATTGCCAATGAAACTAAAATATTTATATAACTTGTTTTTCAAAGTTCTAATCAACCTTTCAACAATTGAAGCCTTTTTAGTGGAATATGTTGAATAATGGTTTATTTTGTATAACATCGTTAAGTTTCGAAAATCCTCATTATAAAATTCTTTACCTAAATCGGTTTGTAAATTTAATGGAATACGCCCATTCTTTTCAAGTACTTTTTTAAACGTGTTTGTTATTTCAGATTTAGTTTTCGTTTTAACAGGCAGTGCCCAAGCAAATTTTGAAAAGCAATCGATTATGACTAAGATGTACTTATAACCATTGTTGTCTTTTCCATAATTCTGCATATCAATTAAATCAGCTTGCCATAAATCATCGATACCTTTTAATACTACAGGACGTCTGTTAAAATTTTTTCGTGCTGCTTTGTGAATTTCGTCTACTACTTGTTGCTTACTCATTTTTGGTGACTTTTAATTTGCTGTTGGCAATGGCTTGATCTACTTCTCCTTTCATATAAAATTTTACTCTCATGAGATTAATTATATCCGTTTTTATTTTATGTAGTTCGTCTAATACATCATGTTTTGTGTAATAGTCATTCAGCAAATTATCGACATACTGCTTATTTACAGCATCATCGGAGGCTGATGGAGCCTTAACTCCTTTTAACCTTACTAAATGTAAATCAAATTCTCCGTTTTCTGACTTTAAGAGCTTGTGTGAATCCAATGATTCCGGTAAACGCAAACGTTTATGAACGTGGTGACCAAATTTATCTATATTCATTTCCTAGCGACTATCTCAACCAGCGGATAAATAAAGACTGTGAAAAACTTTCTAAATATCAGCATATATTTAATTAATGATATCACTTTCCCGCAACTCTTCGATAATAGATAGTATTTCATTGTCTAATCCTGTGTTTCCAGCATCTCGCGAAGCTATTAATAGTTTCAATCGATTAACTAATTCATTAGGATCATCCCAGTAAACATAATCTACATTCTGATTCAGCTTTTTTGTGAGTGGCAAACCAGATCCATGAGATATGCTTTCAGTGCTCACACAGTTTTTGGCCAACTTCATAAATAGAGGTCTAATTATTTGTGTATATTTTCGACCTTTATTACTTTTTATAGGCTTCATGGGATTATACTCACGGCGATGAGCATTTGTAGTCAATAATATAGTCTTATAATTTTGTTTATCATCTTCAGTTATTAATTCTAATTGCGGTGTTTTCTTAAACAATAATTCCATTAGCCCTGGAGTTTTTGCGAAAGTCTTACAACCAATAGAAATATTATGTTCAGTAACAAAAACACGTAACGTTCCCATCATGAGTTTTTCTCTCTCGTTTCTGACCCCAAAAGGAATGTTTTCTGAAGACATTCTTATGGGAGTAGTGTTGTCAGTCGATTTGAATGATAGACCGCTAGTATCAGGTTCCATATCACTATTGTCTTCATCTTTATCAGGTTCCAAATAGACGTAGTCGCTTTTTTCTTCATCTTCGTCATTAAAATAAACCTCGGATTTACGATTTTTCATAAAAACTGTATTGTTGAAGTCTTTACTGGATTGGTCGCTTTCGACATCATCACTAACATCGTAACTAGCCCGATGTTCCTTGCGTTTACTAAGAGGAGTGTAGCTGAGTCTTTGTTTCTTTATTTTTCTATGTGGTATTTCCATTTTTGTGTTTATAATTTGTTTCAGTGGCTCTGTTAATGGTTTAAAAACCGATTCCATTGCGAATTCGTTATTACTTTTAATGTCTCGCATCATCTTTAGTTTTCTTTTAACTGATTCAGCTGATTTTATTACTTGTTTTTTCAATGCTTGTTCATTATCCATGTTTATACCTTACCAGGCGAAGCCTTAAGTTGTAATGATGGTATAATAATAAATATAGTATTTTTAAATCATCAATGCAATTCTACAAATGTGTCAAATTTCATCCTGTAACATCCTTTACTCTTTTCACAGTCTTTGTTTATAACTAAGTAGCTATAGGGTACACTCCAAATCTTGGCACACATTTCTCGAAACGCTAACCAATTCATGTCTGTATTAACATGCTCTTCATAAACATGTCTCAAGTTCATATCGTCTTGTTTAAAAAGAATAATGAGATTAGCATTGTCCCGTATCAACTGCTTCGGGATTTTGCTATAGGTCTGGTTTAAGTAAAAACAATCTATATTCTTGTGTCTACCCATTGCAAAGTAATCTCTTATATGATTTTGGTTTTCACAAGCTACATCATCAAATATAATAATCGAATTAGAAGTTGCCTCATGAGGACTCAAAACCTCATCATTACCATGAAATTTTGTAAAAGTTACCTCTGGCACCTTTCTAAAAACTTTTTCTAAAAATACGTACTTAGGTTGAAAAAGTGTTTTAGAGTAAAGGTATACATTTCTATAATGTAGTCCATCTTTATGTAATAGTAGACCAATAATTAAATTCGTTTTACCGCAGTTGGAAGGTCCAGATATAATACAACGAATAGTATTCGGTAAAAGTTTGCCGTGACGTGAAATCTCTTTTGAATAACCCAAACAAATTTTTTCTAGTTGCAATGAATGCGGTTGTTTTACAAATTTCATTTTGTAATTAATAATAATTCAATGTTTGACATGCATGAGCCAAGGATCCCTGCAGAATGTAGACATATTTATTACATTAAGAGTTTTATACGTATCACGCTTAACCTTTTTCGTACAAAACGCTCGACGTCACCCGTTAGTCCGTTAAGCGGAGCGTATGATTCCAATCGCAATCGACGTCTTGCGATAATTTGATCTTGCGTTCTAATACAACCAACCGTCGAATGATTGGGAATTCCGGCACGCACGAAACAACGAAAACCGATTGAGCATTCTAGCTCACTTTCAAACGTCTAAAACCGATTGGGCATTCTGGCTCACTTTCAAACAGCGAAAACCGATTGGGCATTCTAGCTCACTTTCAAACAACCAAAATCGATTGGGCATTCTAGCTCACTTTAAACAGCGAAAACCGATTGGGCATTCTAGCTCACTGTGCGAGCGCAGCGAGCGAACGAGTGGAGCGAGTGAAAGTGAGCCAGAATGCCCAATAATCACCTACTGCTATCCTTCGCCCGCACAGCTAGTAGGACATAAAAGACCACATACTGTAATTCAGGTAGTATTATTAAGTATTCTATGCTTCAGATGTTCATTAGAAGAAAATAATACAATTTTATCTAATTATCAGTGTTTGTCCAATAATTATAAATTTATTAGGACCTTATAAGTTATTCCACCAACCATGATTTTAACAAGGTTTGCTTTATTTGTTTATTTGTTTATTTAGGAAACCAACAGCTTATTTCTATTTTACATCTTACTTAATCAATTTTAACTTAATAAAAAGCTAATGAAAGGTCTCCCTAGCTTATTTTAACATAATGCTGAGAACAATAAAGGTAGGTAATGTAAATCTCAAACAATATCAATTACAAAATTTTACAGATGCTTAACTAGGCACTTAAATAGATAAAGGAGATGTGAGAATGGTACTCGTGTGTGTGTTCGTGTGTGTGTGTGTGTATGTGTGTGTATGTGAGTGAGTTGCATACATGTGTGCGAGGGGGGGGGGGGTGTTAGTCTATGCTCAGTTTCTCATTTATAGTAAGAATTACTTTTTTCTTATAGTTCTGTTTAGTGTGGTGAAAAATATCTATTTCTGAGAAGTTATTATTGTAGGAGCGACAGATGCGGTTGAGCGTAGAGTGTTGTGCATAATTGGTTCGACAGGGAGGTAGTGCAAACAATTTGGTATGTCTAGTGCGACGGATGGGAGCAGAAATTTTGATTTGTGCTAACAAATGGGGGCTATCCAGACGACAATGAAGAATTGCGTGTAATAAAGTTTGATCCAATACATTTCTGCGATCAAATAGCGACAGAATTTTATATTGGGCACATCTTTCTTCATAACAACTGCAGCGATGCCCAAATTTAAAGTTTAAATATCTGAGGAACTTCCTTTGCAAACGCTCTATCCTCGTTATATGAACGTTATATTGAGGAGACCAGATGCTACTTCCGTACTCGAGGGTACTTCTTACGTAAGCGAAATAAAGGGTTTTAATGCAACTAATGTTTTTGAAAGGTTTACAGGTTCGCATCACAAAACCTAAATTTTTATATGCTTTGTTGGTAATAAAATCGATATGTTCAATAAAGTTAAGTTTACTATCCATAATAATACCAAGATCTCTAACAGACGATACTTTATTTATTATATTCCCATTCATACTGTACGCATATGTAATGACTTTATTTTTACGTGTGAAAGATATTGATTGACATTTCTTAATATTAACTGTAATCCGGTTAGCCTTATAGTATGTAGACAAGTTATTTAGGTCATTTTGCAGTTTATGACAATCATTAATATTATTAATTTTAAGATAGACTTTCTTGTCATCCGCATACATTATAAAGGAAGAGTTATGAAAACATGTATATATATCGTAAAGATAAGCGTTATAGAGAAGGGGACCCAAATGAGAGCCCTGGGGTACACCTGAAGTTATTTGAACGAAATCAGATCTAAAGCCTCCCACCACCACGGCCTGACATCGATTCCGTAAGTAGGATTCTATCCAGCGCAAAAGATCACCATGTATACCAAGCTTTACTAATTTGCGCAACAAGATGACGTGATCTACACGATCGAAAGCTTTTTCAAAATCAGTGTAGATCACGTCAACTTGGCCGCCAGAGTCCATGTTTTTTAAAGTGTAGTCAATAAATTGTGTTAAATTGCTGACAGTAGATCTTCCTTTCAGAAATCCATGCTGGGCTTCAGGTATACCATGAATTATTGTAGGATAGATGGCATTGTAAATGAACTTTTCAAAGATCTTTGCTAAAACATTGAGAATCGATATCGGTCTATAGTTTTCAGCTTTGACGTGCGAGCCCTTCTTGAATACTGGTACAATGTGAGCCTGTTTCCAGATCAAAGGAAAACAACCTTCCGTAAGCGAACGATTAAATAGCACAAAGACTGGTAATGTTAATGCGTCTGCGCAATTATAGATGTAAATTGGAGGTATTTTATCACTTCCAGGTCCTTTCCTGATATTGATTCCTTTAAGGGCTTTGAAAATTTGTTCTTTTGTTATATGTAGTTTATTTATATTCATGGTATTGCTACTAGCACAGTGAGGTAGTTCATTATTGGGGTATGTCGAAGCAGGAAGTGAGAACACATTGTGAAAAAAACTATTAAAGGCAGCAGCAATATTGAACCCGACTACATGAACCTCGTTATTGTACGAAATCTTAGCAACATAGTTGGAGGTGTGACCACGCTTGGACTTCACGTAACTCCAGAAGTATTTTGGATTTTTGAGTATGTTTTTTTGTGTCAATGTCAAATATTTATTGTAACATGACGTCTGAAGATCAGATACTCTTTTTCGCAACAATGAAAAAGTGTCGTAGTCAGCCATGTTACCATATTTTTTCCAGCATTTGTGTGCCTTAAACTTCTCTCCAATTGCCTTTTTCAAAGAATTACTATACCAGGATGGCCACTTAGTGGAGGTATTGTTATGTCTAGTTACTAAGGGTATATGCTGAATAAAAGATTGATATACTGTTTCATAAAAGAAATCAACAGCTTTATCAATGCTGTCATCATACAATTGGGTCCAATCTACTTCATACAAAAACCTATTAATGGCTTTATAATCAGCTTTGTAGAAATTATATTTAAGGTTAGTGGCTTGTCGAAGCGGAGGAACTATAATATCTAAGTCAAAATTTATAGACGGATGAAATTTATCTTCTTTAAGCAAAGGTTGATCGCAGTGAGTTACTTCAGTGTCAATATTAGTCAGGATCAAATCGAGTGTGTTACCGCTACAGTTTTTTAAATAGGAGTATTGGGCTAAACCACATAACAAGAGTTCATTAATAAAATAGGTACTGGCTTTTTGGAGCTCAGCAGAGCCTGATTTTAGGTATTTTGGAATCAGATTATTCCACTGTATATTGAAAATGTTAAAATCACCTGCCACTACAAAGTAATGAGCATGTATATCGTCAGTACGTTTATGTTTGGTAGATCTACCGGGCACATATGCAGCTATGATGTGAAGGTTCGGTTTGTATATATCTGCCCGGAGGCGGGCGGGGTGGGCGGACGACTCGTATCGGCGCCGCTCCGCGAGAACGTGTTTAGGTATGGTTACCCATACAGTCTCGATGGGCGCGCGCGGATGCCATGAGTCACGAACTATCGCGTTTAGATCGCGGCGAATCATAATTATGACACCACCATCAGTTGACTTACCCGTGAAAGAAACATCTCTGTCTTCTCGAAATATTATATAACGATCATCACATAATTCTGCATTCAAAATACCATCACAGAGCCAGGTCTCTGTTATTATAATAATATCATAATTGTTTCTTAATATTTGCAAATAAAGGTCCCCAGTTTTAGTACGTAGACCTCTTGTATTCTGATAGTAAATTTTAATAAGTGAGGAATCGAATGTGACATATACTTTCAATAATCAACTTGTTTATCCATCGCACTGAATGTGATACAAATAAGTAATGAATTTGATGCACATACCTTTTTAACTTTAGTCTAGGTTTGGCTGCAATAGTGATATTAAATGAGAATAAATGGTATTGGAGTGTGTGGGAAAGTGATGAGTAGCATGTGTGAGTGACTGGAATGTGTGTGAGTCTGAGTACCATAATCAAAAAATTAGGATGATTTAACAAATACCTCGTATGGCATAGGTTGGTAGACTTAATTAAATTAACCAATATAAATATTAAGAACGTCACAATCGGATAATTTTTCTTGTTAAATCCTCTTCCGACTCGATAAGGATATGTGGAGATGTGTCGTTTCGGCGCATTAGAATTTTGCAGTTTTTTATCCACGTATATTTATAGCCAGCTTCAACCTGTTTATCCCGACACATTTTATGAAGTCGTTTGTTGTACGGTGTAAGGTGCTCGTTCAGAAAAATTTTGATGGGGCCACCAGAAAATCCAATATCAGCCGATGTAATGCCACTTCCTCTTTGTTTACGAATTCTTCGAGCAGCAGATATAAGGTTGTCCTTAGTAACACGCTTTTTCATTTTTATAATAATATTACGCGGACGGCCTTTTAGGGCGCTCATTGACTGCACCCTCGTGATGCTCTCGATGTCCTCAGCTGACAGAGATGAGCCCATAACTTCCGCAATACGAAGGACAACCTGAGGCAGATCTTCATTGTTACTTTCGGGTACTCCTACCAGCTCCACGTTCATCTGCCTAGCCCATTGTTGCTGTTTGTTATTTTCCAGGGTTAGTTGAAGCGTGGTCCGTTGTAGTTCGGTGATCTGCATTTCGTAATTTTTCACTTTTGCTACACAAATTTCTAGTTCAGAAACACGTTTATTAGTATCCTGGAGTTGAAGGTCGGTATGCTCCAGCGATGACCGTAGCTCCTGGAAGTTCGAGGCAAGGTTTTGAATTTCTTCCTTCACGGCAGCGTTGACGCTTTCTTTTATTTTGTTTATTTTTTCATCCTGCTCCGACGAAGTGCATTTACGGATTCAAGTATTTCATTTTTAAATGAGGTTAGAGCGTCCATTATTGAGGAATCCATGTTGTCAAATTTGCGTTTGCGCGGTTTCACGGTGTCAGCAGCTTCTTTTTCTGTAGACTTAAGGTTCGGATTAGATTGGCAACGCTGGGGCGCAGGCGGCGATCTTATCGTAGACATACCAGGTACAAGTCACGTGTCACGTAGCTTCACTCCGCGGACGCACAAATCACTCAAGTGCGAAAAGGATGAATTATGTATGTTGACTCTTTCCCCCGAAGTGCGCGGGGGGTGCACGACAATTATTCGCACAAAAATAAAATGTCACTTAGGTAGAAATATTACACTTATTGTTCAAACAGATAAGGTTTAATTTGCTATATTCGAGATTTACAAATCACAGAGAGAACCAGCAACACGTCTGCTCTCAGCAAGCGACTGAGCGAATTTCTGTGAGCGAGTTGCTGTCTACCCGTTTGCTATTTTAGACTTAATAGAAATAAGAAATATAATAAAAAAAATATATATTAACTTATTTTTGTAATTTTCCCACTGGGTGATTATGATTATTATCACATTTAACAATTTCATCCTCAAACGTAACGATGACAGCGTGACATCCCTTATGGTGGTGCGTGGCACAAAACCACCGGGTTTTGAACCCGCGTTTCCTGTGTACGGAGAACCTGTGCCCGTCAGACATAGAAATAATTGGACCACCACGATGCGACGTTGTAAACATCGGTTCTGAAAGAAACAGTTAACAATTTGATAATCGTTGATCTCATTTTAATTATAACCAGGAATCGGAATTAGTATCATTTCTGTATTTGCGATGAAAATATGCCACAGTACATTAATATGGATATTCCTTTTCACAGGATTATATTATTTGTTGTAACTTGTGATCGTCTAAATTAACGCCACATCTGTAAACTCGGCTTAAAACAAGTTCTTTCACCTTTTTACCTAAATCCGGGAATGTTAGATTATTAAATAAGCGACGTGGAATGTCAATATGTATATCTGTATGAGTTTAGTGCATAAATGAACGACTAATATGATATCCCGGGATCCCGAAACAATTTTTTAAATAAATCTCTAAAAAAATCCCAGAATATGAAATGTTTATGTAAAAACATTTCATCCCAAGTACATACTCGTAAATGACAAAAACAATGACACCACGTAATTCCGATCCCGGATTGATATTTCATCATAATATCAGCCCTTAGATGTATACAGCTGAACATACTCTGAGAAAAAAAAGGTAGCCCTCCTACTTACGTAAGGAAAAAAATATACCACTATTACATAAGTAGCCGCCCCCATTATAAATGGTGTGCCGGCCACATTATTAAGTAGTTTGGTTACTTAGTAATGTGGCTGGCTACTGAATCAGTTGTAGGTGACACCATTTATAATGGGGGCGGCTACTTATGTAATAGTGGTATATTTTTATCCTTACGTAAGTAGGAGGGCTACCTTTTTTTTTCTCAGTGTAGGCCTTCCCTAATAAACGTCTCCACACCCGGTCCTCTGAATCTCTTGCGGAAAGTTTTAGTTTAGCATATTAAATTACTTTTAGCAAAACGAGAAATCACTTTTGCACGTTACTTAGTTAATTCAGGCGACGACGCTGCGATAAAAACCCTACTAGAACACATAAATAACGTTTTTATTAGTATACTAGCTGTTGCCCGCGACTTCGTCCGCGTGGACAACTTAACATCACAAATTATTATATATTTCCCATAGGAATGGGATGTTCTTTCGGGATAAAAGCTATCCTATATCCTATTCCAGAATGTAACCTATATGTGTGCCAAGCTTCATCCCGATCCGTCCAGTGGTTGAAGCGTGATTGGGAAACAAACGTCCAAACATCCAAATATCCAAACTTTCGCATTTATAATATTAGTAGGAAGTAGGATTAGTACGATTTCATGCTGTTATTTATGAGTTTAAGACTCAGGAAACTAATTTAAGAAAAAAAACTGGATATTTTACTGTAATGGCTTGTATTTAATGTATGAATAAATATTTGTAACATGGTCTTCGATACGTAAGTATACAATTATACATTATCTCATGATAAAGGTAGGTTATAATCTAATTAGTAAACCTAATACTATTATAGGTATATAACGGATTTATTTAAGTGTAAAGGGATGATTTATTATCGTATAAGCGGTACCTATCACCGGAACTGTTTAGTTAATTTTATAAAGTACTTTTACATACATAACTTTCTGTGTATGTATTTTAATTAAGCATATTGTTTTTCTTTCTAACTTCTCCTTTAATGAGAAATTGTTTTAATTGAATAATAATAAGTTGAATTATCTACATTATTAGCGAACGCCTCGTCTATTGCATACTAATTATATATTTATAATTACAATCTTCTAAAACTCACAATTCCGTTTAAAGTCAATTGCTGTATTTATGAGTGGTTTAACGAATAGCCAGCTATTCGTTGAGGGTAGTGGATGATTATAGTCATTGCTACATGTGACAATTGACTTGTTTACAGTATAGATAGATTGCGTCGCAACAAAATTGGTCTATTACAGACAGACCCATTTTACAACAGTAACTTAATGTATGTAGTTCTGAGTAGTTAAGATGAAGTCGTTCAGTCATCCGTAGAGAGTAGTGGATGATTATGGTCATTGCTACATTTGACAATTGTCTTGTCTACAGTCTAGATGGATGGCGGCGCGAGAATGTGGATCTATCTGTAGCGCAAAAGTCTAATTTAATGTATGTAATTCTGAGTAGTTAAGATGAAGTCGTTCAGTCATCCGTAGAGAGTAGTGGATGATTATGGTCATTGCTACATTTGACAATTGTCTTGTCTACAGTCTAGATGGATGGCGGCGCGAGAATGTGGATCTATTTATAGCGCAAAAGTCTAATTTAATTTCTGTAGTTCTGAGTAGTTAAGATGAAGTCGTTCAGTCATCCGTAGAGAGTAGTGGATGATTATGGTCATTGCTACATTTGGCAATTGTCTTGTCTACAGTCTAGATGGATGGCGGCGCGAGAATGTGGATCTATTTATAGCGCAAAAGTCTAATTTAATTTCTGTAGTTCTGAGTAGTTAAGATGAAGGCGTTCAGTCATCCGTAGAAGTTGGTGGATGATAATGGTCTTTGCTTCTTTTGGCAATTGTCTTGTCTATAGTGTTGATGGATGGCGGCGCAAAAATCTTAACTTAATTTTAAAAGAAAGTCGTCCAGTCATCCATAGAGGGCGGTGGATGATTATGGTCGTTGCTGCATTTGACAATTGTCTTGTCTACGGTGTAGATGGCGGCGCGACAGTGCGGGTCCGTGGCACATTGCCATCTAGTCTTCGGTCCATTACGACGGTGTCTGCAGAATCTGTACCCGGATCCAGACATTACGATGACACTGCAACCACGAGCTGACGTTGTGAACACGGGCACTGAAACACAAAAATTGGTTAAAACCTGATTCCGGGAAGAAATATATCGTCGGCTACACGTGTTAACCTCCCAACTCTATTTTAGTTGCTATTGTGTTACTAACGCTATTTTGTAAACGTTAGGGTATATAATTTCATAGCAGCCAAAATGGAGTTAGGAGGTTAACACGTGTAGCCGGCGATAGTGATAGATTTAATATTACAAATTAACAAACTATATTTAGATATCTTACAGAACATAAAAGCGTTTGAGACTGAGTATTATTTCTAGTAATCAATACTAGTAAATATAAAACAAAGGCCCTTGCCATTTCTGTCTGTATCTCGTAAACAACTAAATTGATTTCGATAAGGTTTTCACCATTGGTTAGACCATTTCCCCATATGCGAAGCCGGGGCGGCCAACTATATATTATTTAAAGTGCTAATGAGTTAAACCATAAGGGACTTATTTTCAGTCTATTATTGTTAATAAAAAAAAATTGGGAAATAGTAACACACTAGATTCAAATGAGGTAAGATATGTATTCGTTGTTCAGCCTTAATAGTTTAGTCCCACAACTTTTAACAAGGACACTGCTACAATATATTTTAAACATACAGGTGGTTTCAAATGCGCAGCAGAGTCAATAAGTTTTGCCTTCCTTTCGAAATACAGTCCTCGATAATTGAAGCGAATTGGTTCAATATGTTCCCTTAATAGAATAGAGTAGCAAAAATAATTAATTCGGTAACCAGGGCTCAATTATTGCTCATTACATTTTAAATTAAATATTAACATTATTTTTCATATACGTTTATTCGGTACGTGAATAATTCCACTCGATATGGCGCAGCAATGATTGACGTACTCGTACGAGCTGTTCAGCCTGTTAGGAATCATACAGCGACCAGCGGGTTCAATACAAAAACGCGTTCGGGTGCTGATGGGCTGTCGCGGTACTGCAGTGCCTCTGGTATGTTCGCGCTGGCACAGATTGAAGTTTTGATGCCCATCATGCGAAAACGCTGCACCTCTATGCTGGCTCGGGTGTGCCAGCCCCAACAGGATCCTAAACTGTGGATGACCGGTCGGTGGGACTCTCTGATGCTGGGG
The DNA here is from genome assembly GCA_947086405.1 of Esperia sulphurella. Taxonomy (NCBI): domain Eukaryota; kingdom Metazoa; phylum Arthropoda; class Insecta; order Lepidoptera; family Oecophoridae; genus Esperia; species Esperia sulphurella. The sequence continues at coordinate 4,063,330 of OX352261.1, forward strand.
CAGTGGATAAGACTACATGCAGTGCCTCGCCCCGTATCTGGCATCCTATTATTAAGCTATTGTAAACTACTAACATTAGCGAGTAGATAATTGTTACTAACACATATGGCCTATTTATGCCTGAAATAAAAGTTATTCTATTCTATATTCCGAATGCTATTGGTGCACTAGGCATGTGTGATTCTTTAATTAAAACAAATAATCGATTGGTGGCGGCGGTGGATGATTGTGATCATTATTGAACCGGACGATCTGGCCCCCATTGATAGTGTGAACGACAGCCCGGCAACCCTTCTTATGATTGTTTGCACACCACCATCGTATCTTGCCCTTTCTCTTAGTGTGTTTCGTGTATCTGTATCCTGACCACATGATCATGTTGATACCTTTAGCTGATGTTCTGAATTGGAGTCCTAAAATGACATAATAATTATTTTTAATTACCTATCTTTACAATGCACAATGGTATCTACCATTCTATACCCTGAATAACTTACGACTCTATACAAAAAATAACCTAACATGAAATACGATAAATGACTTATCATTCTATACATAACTAACTACCATTTTTGATCAGCTTTTCTTTTCGAAATGTCCGAATGTCTTGTTAAAAATAATTGCAACCATTTTTTCCCAATTCTCTTTGATCTTCGGTTGAAAGTATTTGTGATATCGTTTTGTTCACAAAATAAATGCGCTTGTCGGCGTATTTCTTTCGCAGTCAGTGGAACGCCTGTCGAGGCAAGACTTTTGATCCTGGTCGCTAAATCTTTTTCCTGATCTTTTGTAAAAAGTGTGTCTCTTCCCAACTTTTTTTGAACTTTGCCCGTTTTCAAATGATTAGTTAAGGTCCTCCTGGGTATATCATACTTCATAGCCGCTGCATGTTGTGAAAGCAAGCCGTTTTGAACGGCAGCCATAGCACATGCCAATTGATCCAATGTCCAAAGTGCACGACGTTTCTTAGCCGGCTCCATATTCAAGTCTAAAAAAAAGTAGTCATTCTTACTACACCTTACGTATTAGCCGTGTAGTTCACGGTCGACAAGGCGACTAAGGGAATACATTATAAAACATCAATCAGGCCTCCCCAACCCGTCTGGCCAGCGCGGGGAGTGTAGGCCAAATCCTCCGTCTGTCTCCGGCAGATGAGAGAGGGTTGTGCTCCTGCAGTGGAGACAAAAATAACCTGATGATGATGAAGGCATTAAGACATTGCTTCTTTATTTTATCATAATTAGTTCAAACGCTATAATTATACGATCTGATTCGGAAAGCAGAGACAAACATTTAAAATTGGGAAATTATTAAATAAGTTATTTATTTATCTGTCCTATTTAAAATAAAATCTAAACAGTGTATCTGAAAGAAAGACACTTGTAGCACAGAGAACATTTTTATTGCATGTTTTGAAGGCAGATAAAAGGTTTAAACAAATTATAACATTAGGTTGACTAGGATGTAAGATCACATCTCACATTAAGGTTCTTGGGGGGCGGATGATTGTGTACATTGCCGCGTTTCACTATGTCTCTGTTAACAGTGAAAATGTAAGCCCTGCAACCCAGTTTCGAATGAGTGGCGCAATACCAACGAGTCTTATGTTCCGATTCCCATTGTCGTAAGTACCGGTATCCAGCCAGGCAGACTGTGCGGGCTCCACGTACTGAGGTCGTGAATATTGGATCTGAAAACCAAATAAATGTTAAGTTGAACTGCAATGATGGGAAAGTTATGGGAGTCTATGTCTTTCGTTCTAATCGATGTGTTCAATCAAATCAAAAAATCAGTTACCTACACTGAATAAAACCTCTCGTCCCATTTGGTAACTAAATTTCATAACTCGCTACGAAATGGGAAATTAATTACTATTAAATGAAATGCGTAGTTCCATTTGGTAACCAAATTTCATAATGCTGGTCGACTAATTTTGACTTATTGGATGTATGTTGGCTAATCATTTTATGATTATTTGAAACAAAGCCATGATCAAGTTAATAAGTTGAGTAAGTGCAAGGGGACAAGAGTTAGTCCAGGGGAACAAGACCTTGGTGCGCTCGTATGGAGTTAAGATTATTGTTATCGGTTAACAAGATCTTGTTCAAATCAACAATGGGGTTTTCAGCGCAGTAGCTCAGGTACTTTTAAATTGCGTGACTCTGTATAATGTGGTGCCACAGAAGTTGACTGTTGGGATAGTTAGGGTAGTTGGCTACGCGCCTTAAACATTTGTAGTTCTATACACACTGTATAAAGTTTATCATAAAAAAGGAATTGATAGTACAATATTTTCTTTTTATCATAATTAAGGAGGCATTTAAGTCTTATTTTAAATTAATATACATAATTCACTTGTCTAATCCCAAATTAGGAGTAGTTTTCGAATGCAGATAAAGGACAGGACTTGTATGGTCCCCAAAGGGGAATCGAACACACGGCCTGACTCCCGTAACCAACGCCCAATCCACAAACCTTACATTTACATGGTTGTCCAAAAAATTACATCTAATCGAATTAATATTCTTGTCTTTATTTTGATAGATAAGTAGAAACCTTCAATATCAGAGGCTGACAGTGCGTAGCCGGCCTTTACGTAGGACTTTTTTAATGTTCCTATTGACATTCCCATATTGTAGCGCTGTGGGAAAGCCTCAGGAGAGTGGTCATTTCACAATTATTTATATTTCAATAATTTATTAACTGTCTTCAGCATAACAAATAAGTTTAATTACAAATAAATCAAAAAATATATTTATTTCATAATCTTTCTCAGATACACACGCGCACATAGTTTAAGAAACAAAATCACAGTAATAAAATCTTCTGTAATATATCAGTCCCGGAACAGGAAACAGACACTCAACAATCCAGACATGTTTATATAACCAATAGTCTTGTGATATTTTTTACGGTGGATGATTATGACTGGAGTTAAGTCTGTAATCAGACCCGGAAACCTCTTCTAACGAAACAGATACTCATCAATTAGACACTTTATAATAACCACCTTGTTTAGTCTTGTAATATTTCGGCGGTGGATGATTGTGGTAGGGGTTATTTATATGTAAATTACTCGCATTATCTTGTTTTACCGTGGCGGTGCACTGATTGGATACCTTATTTGAACACCTCCATAACATCTCGCCCTTACTATTTCCGGATTGTTTGGAATATGTGTAGCCTTGGTACATGATCAGTTTTCCTCTAGACGTATTAATAAATTCATATTCTGTAAAAAAAAGGTAAATCTACATGTGTAAATCACTGTTTGACAAGATAATCAAGTACAAGAGATCTCTAAAAGTCTCATTTAGTACAGATAATATTAGTAATTTGAATACAAAATATATTTGAGTTATTTACAAACGACAATCATATATTTGTCACAAAAAACAGAATTAATTTTTACAAACTAAAGAATAGATTTATACATAATTAAAAGCAGATTATGATCCCACAATTTTCTTTATAAACAGTATTCACTTGCCCTCAGCACAAAAATTAAAAATAAAATACCATAACAATAAATTATTCTTGTTTTATACAGTATCAGAAACGTACACACATATTATGAAGCTAAAGGAACGGCTAGGAGAAGAAGCAATGGCTAGGAATAGGTAAGTACTAATTAACGTCTCAAGATGGAAATGAATATGAAATCAGATTCGGAAACCTATGCTTAGGAAATGGACACACAGTTAATACGATTTTATCATAACATCCACAGATAAACCTTAGAGGTTTATGTATTAGGGACTATTTAAACTGTTATATTCAATGCATAGTAACATTTTGATCGCTTTAAAAAATAAATAATTAAAACTAAGGAGCATTCATCGGAAAACTCTATACGGTATTTAACTTAAATATCACGACAATGACGTTTAATACACATACGATGTTTCTGGCCTACCAGCATTAAAGTCGACTTACGACATTTACGTAGGACTAGGAGTGGTTTCATTCGTGCACATACGAAGTAAACTGTATACAATACGAATCAAACAGGCGGAGCAAATAAACCGTATACAACACGGAAAAATAGGAAATCATATACAACACGGAGAAACAAACCGTATATCACAGGGAACGTACTGTTTTAATAAAACTTGAACCTTTCGTCAGTTTGTGGAGCCGCGTGGTTGTGAAAGGCATTGCATTTAACGACTTGTCGATTGATGCTGTAAATGAAAGCCTTGCAGCCTAGACTGGAGTGGAAGTTACATCGCCACCGTCGCTTGCCGCACATGGTGCGGTGTCGGTAGTATTTGTAGCCGTGTAGTAAAATTACTTCAGCATCCCGCTGTGTTTTGGCAAAAACGGCATCTTTTAATAGGTCTACTGTAATACAAATTTTAATAAACTACAGATATTGTAAGGATCGTAAGATGATATGAAAAACATCAATTCGTCTCCACGGTTTTGGGAAAGGCTTTTGATTCCCAAGAACCGTGTGATTTCATGGAACAAAATCACATGTTTTCTCACTGATTTTATACGTCAAGCAAGGCTTTTATAACGGTATACAAAGTCGCTGGTCGATCATTAGTGTATATGTAAAGATTTTTTATGTGGCACTAATGATAATTTACGTAAAAACATGACAATTAAAATAACTTAACCTAAAAAAATAAAAGAAAACTAAATTAGAAGATATTAAATGCAAATTAACTAAATTAATATCTTGTCAATTTTTGTATATTAGCAACAAACTAGGATTTTCTGTGGTATAGCAATTAGAAAAAGACAGGACAATAAGACCCAGACCAGAATCAACTTGTACAAATGTTACCAAATATGTTGGTACAAAAGCGTGGTCCAATTATTTCTAAAAGGTGATAAGTCCCATACGATTTTAAAGTAACTTGGTCTTTGCTCAAAATTCAAAAAAATTCAAAATCTTTGGTCAAAATTTAAAAATGAAGTCAACCTTACGTTAAAATACTGTACTCATGGTAACACAAAGAAATCTTATAACATCACACATTTAAACAAAATAAAGGTATGCTTGAAGAAATTAGCAAGAGGTACATTAATAATATTCTTTACTTAAATATATTTGTGATGGTAACAATGGTATAATGAACTTCGTTCAAATAAGAGACAAGTTAGAAGAAACTTATATAAAAAAAAGATGATGACATCACATCTCAAGATCAAATATATTTGTTGTATGTTTATTTTCCAGTGACGAATAAAATCATAATGTACTAGATTGAAAATCTAAAAGAAATCATAGCTACCAACTTTAAAGACGTAAACGGCGTGCTGGCAAAGTTTAAAGTCGATATTTGTTGGTTGTGTGAGAATTCAATAGGGACTTCACAATAGTTAAACATTTTATGCGTCAAACAGGCCGTGTGAACCTTCGCCAGTCAGTGTTTATGTGTATTTTTATACCTTACGATTTTATTCTCAACTGTACAGAGGGTGGCTCTACAGCCTTTACGGGCCTCTTCGCACGTCCAACGGATCTTCAATCCGGTTTGGTTTTGACGGTAGAACTTAAATCCGCATACAGACACGATTCGAGTACCTCGTCTGCTGGTCATAAATTTTAGACCTGAAATAGTAGACAAGTTGAAATAAGCACTGCCATTCATTTTAATCATGAAAGTCTTCTTTATCTTTCCATTAAGTCTGCGACGAATAAGTAGGATTTATATAACGTAAAATTTACAATAACGTTATTTATTATGCATGGGTCTTACACGAAACGTCGGGCACATGAAAATAAAAATATTCGCGTGTATATTTCATTCCAAATCAAGAAACCAAACGTATTTGCGCTTAGAAAACAAAATAAATTATAATGGGTGTTTCGAAGTGGATTGAAAAGTTTACATTATAATACAAACTTGTTTTTGCTGCTGGTGACCCTTTCATGTATATGTTACTGAGATGCAAATAGCGTATGACGATTGGTTTGGAATGAAATATAAGACACGTGTGTATGTATGTATGTGTATATTGTAAAATGTACTATTACAAAAACTTTATTGATCTAAATAAAGAAATGAAATTAATTAGTATAGAAAAAAAAACTTTCGAAAACCACAACGATGTTTATTATTTTATAACATTTTTATTCAAAACAATGATTTTTTTTTTTTTCAATTAATCAAATTTGCTGTTCTTGCAAATGGGATGATGGAGTCGCGTTTTACGACTGGCTTCAAACAGGGAAAATACATTTCCCATTTCGTAGCCAGTTACAAAAGGTTACTAAATGCTACGATTTTAAACCGACTTCATTTTCTCAATATTAGTTAAAATAACGGTGGTGGATGATTGTGTTCATTTTTCCACTTGATGAATTCATCATTGATAGTGTAGATGACAGCTCTGCACTTACTGCGCCGACCAGTGCACCACCATCTGGTTTTTATACCGTCGTCCCTTTGCCTAAGAAACCTATATCCATTAAGAAATATATTTCTAGCACCTCGGTACGTTGTAAATAGAGGACCTGAAAGAGAGATGCAATATTAGGACGCTCAAGCTGCAGACACATTATCGGACGCGTCCGTCAGCCGCGACTTACGGACGCAACTTGTATCTGGCTAGTACATTACACACTACACTGTGCACACTGTCGGACTTAAGTCGCGGACGCGACCTTGAGCGCTCGGACGTCCGAGTAGAATCTGGCTGACCAGATACCGAACAAACGTGCACACTACAGCCGCGGCTGACGGACGAGTCCGATAATGTGTTTGCGGCTTTAGTGTTGCCGATCGAAAGTAGACTAACTATCCATAGCTGACCAATAGTAAGAATATCATTTTCGTAAGTGACAACGGGGCCTAAGGTGGAGCGCGTTTACCCAGAAGATGCTTATTCACTCTTCCTTTAAAAAGATCCAAATTGTACTTGTCCGGAAATACCGAAAATGGCGGGGAGTAAAAAATAAAAAACATTACCTTCACACACATCGTACTTGACAAAACAGGGGACCGACGCGTATTTCTCATGAGGGGTATAGGATATAAGGGGGTTGGGATAGTACATGTAATTTTCAATTAATTAATCTAATACATGATATCCTAACCGATTATGGCTAGATTTTGAGTTATCAAAATATTTATTTTGTATGGAAACTCTGAAATTTTTCAATACAAAGTATTAAATTAAAATTCATTTCACATTTACATAATCCCACTAATATTATAAACGTGGACACTTGGACACTGACAGTGGGACTAGTTCGAAAACTCAAGGTCGCTCAGCGGGCTATGGAAAGAGCTATGCTCGGAGTTTCTCTAAGGGACAGGATCCGAAACGAGGTGATCCGCCAGAGAACTAAACACATCTGGTTGGTCACATCTGTCGGAGAACCGATTACCGCTGGGGTAAACGAGTTCTCGAGTGGAGACCGCGACTAGGCAAACGTAGTGTGGGACGCCCCCTGGCTAGATGGAGCGACGATCTGCGTAAGGCGGCTGGCAGTAACTGGATGAGAAGAACCGAGGATCGGGTTCAGTGGCGCACCTTGGGAGAGGCCTATGTCCAACAGTGGACTCTTTCGGGCTGATGATGATGATGATGACTAATATTATAAATGCGAAAGTTTGGTAATTTGGATGTTTGTTACTCAATCACGTTTCAACCACTGGACGGACCGGGATGAAACTTTGTACACATATAGGTTAGGTCCTGAAATAGGACATAGGTGGATAACTATTATCTAATAGTGATGTGTGATACGTACGTTGGACGTTCTCTCCTACCTCACCGTACCTCACTCCCCATAGCCCTTTAATTCAGTCCTCCACTGTAGTGAACGGTTACAAAGGCAATAAGTACATTTACTGAACAACTTTCAGTGGAATACTTTTGCAAAATAAAAAATGGACTAGGTAATTTATATATTAATTCCAAAAATCGTAAAATCAAACTCGTATAGTGTAACTTGTATAATTGGAGGTTGTATTATTCACATCAGAAAAACAATTAACGATGGATTATATACGTGATAACATTCAGCATTACACATATACAAAAAAGGACAATAATTATAAAATTTTGTTTCTTAAAGATAGCTTTAACAAATAGAATAATTAGGAATTCAGTTCATAACGCAGTTACAGTATCAGCAAAAAGTTCTACTATACCTTTTCGTTTCCATCCTGTATATTAAATATTAACCAAGCCTTAGAGCATGGAAATATTAGAGCTGTCCTGTGTGACGTGTGGTGTCTGGCTTTATTTTATATGTTCATATACACGGTCATTCCTTGTATACCAAAAAGCTGATACGTCCTAATAAGTTTATATACCCAAGAAGAATCTATAGACGAAGAAATATAAATAACATTTCAACTTTTTTGAATAAAAGTATTTAGAATCTCATTTCCTATGTTAAATCTGGAATACATTTTCCTACGTAATACAGCAGCATCAGCATCAGGACCAAGCAAGCCATCCACAACTTTAGGCTGACAGTTAAGGCGGATCGCTCTATGCGAGGACCACATAGGTGCCCAACGAACCCCAACCAATAGCACCAAAAGACCTGCACGTTGTAACGTGCAGCGGCTATACCACTGCAAGCGGCAACAGCCGCGTATCGGTTTACCCGGCCCTCATAGCCGAGGATGACATCATCATCATCATCACAAGAAATAAAAATAAACTTGTTTTACCAGGTTTAAGACTAAGTAAGGTCAGTAAATCGTTCACGGGGCAATGTATACGCTTCTACAACAAACTACCAGAGGAAATCTTAAATATGACGGACAGAAAGTTTAAGATTCACATTAAAAAACAACTTTGTAAGAAAGCCTATTCTAAAGTAAACGATTATTTGAATGACAAAGATGCCTGGTACTAATGTTAATCCAGCTTCGCAAAATCTTTATTAATTGTATGCAAACTTGATTTTTAAAAGATGTGTTGCGTGAAGTTTGTTGCGCCGTTTCTTCTTCACAGCGCTAACACCTAGGAAGCGGTAGTCGATAAAAAAATGACGTGTATAAATGTACCAAGTGTACTCATATGCAATAAATCATTTTGACTTTGACTTTGACTTTGATCACATTACAACTTTTTCTGAATAAAAGTATTTAGAATCCCATTTCCTACGTTAAATTTGGAAGATATTTTTCTATGTCAATGTTTAAAATAAGTAGGGCGTCACAGTTGATAGCTTCACTCGTAAGTGGGTGCATTATGATTTCTCAGTTTTAAGTATAATTTGGGAAAAAATTTAACCACATATTTTTTAGCACAATCGATTCTCCTGGCGATTCTGACCAAACTACTTTCAGGTTTTGGGTATACAAGGAATAGCCTTGTACATCATAGCTGCTTTGCTGAAATGCAAAATGGATTGATTCCACTATTGGTGGTTATGATTATTCTTATATTTAACAATATCACTGTCAACCGTATACAGGTTAGCTCGGCAGCCATAGGTGTAGTCCGCACACCGCCATCTTGTTTTCTTCCCTATATTTATGTGTCGGGTGAATTTACAACCATCTGGTAACGTGATGATCGGAGCAACACGGGCGGATTTTGAGAAATTGGCGCCTAAAAATGAAAAAATATTTTGTAAACTTTAGAAATACATAGGCAGTCTTTCTCTAACTATTTTTTAACTTTACTTAGTAACTTCAAAGAAATCTGTTGACATGTCCGGATTGTAAGCTCCGAAATCCGGGGTTTTCATGCTTCTGCTGCAACCAGGAGGTTGGCAGATTTTAGAGATGGCAACCCTAGATATGCATGACCGAAACCAGTCGGGAAGACATCAACAAATAACGTTTTAGTCTGTATGCTTTCCCACTGCTAGGCAAAGACCACCTCGTGATTACACTTACAGCTTCTTGTGGTTTTTCTTGAAGGAAGGCATCCAGCTCGTCTTTTCACATAAGTCAATAATTAGATAGTATTTATTGTAATTAGTTGCTATTGGTAAAGGGTACTAAAAGGCCCATAACGCCGAAAATACAGCTAATTGAGTTTAGCCGCCTTAGTAACTATTTTGCTACTAAATAAGACCTTTTCATTTGCTTATCACTTATTGTTATTGGTGACTGGGACCAAAACGTCCTTTGTTAATTTTAGTTTTTGTAATTTTATTTTATAATAATTTTTTTGTATTTTGTATTTTATGGGACCTATGTTTCCCGAAATAAAGGCATTATTATTATTATTATTATTATTATAATTAATTTGTACATTTTCCAGAATATATATTGGTAACAAAATCGATACTTGTTGGTTGTGTGAGAAGCTGAGAACCCAATAGAGACAGCACAATAGTTAAAAAATGTATGCGTCTAAAATTAAACAGGCCGTGTGAACCTTCGCCTGTCAGTGTTTATGTGTATTTTTATACTTTACGATTTTATTCTCAACTGTATAGAGGGTGGCTCTACAGCCTTTACGGGCCTCTTTGCAAGTCCAACGGATCTTCAACCCGGTTTGGTTTTGACGGTAGAACTTAAATCCGGATACAGACACAATTCGATTACCTCGTCTGCTGGTCATAAATTTTAGACCTGAAATATTAGAAAAGTTGAAATAAGCACTGCCATTCATTTCAATCATGAAAGTCTTCTTTATCTTTCCATCAAGTCTGCGACGTATAAGTAGGAATTATATAACGTTAAATATACAATAACGTTATTTATTATACACGGGTCTTACGCGAAACGTCGGGCAAATGAAAATAAAAATATTCGCGTGTATATTACATTTCAAATCAATAGCCATATGAAAACAAACGTATTTGCGTTTAGAAAACAAAATAAATTATAGATGGTGTTCTGAAGTGGACCGCAAAGTTTACATAGTAATACAAACTTGTTGTTGCTGTTGGTGACCCTTTCATGTACATGTTACCGAGACGCAAATAGCGTTTGTTTTCGTAAGACAATTGGTTTGGAATGAAATATAAGACACGTGTGTATATAAGTGTATATTGTAAAATGTACTATTACAAAAACTTTATTGATCTAATTAAAGAAATAAAACACAACGATGTTTATTATTTTATAACGTTTTTATTCAAAACAATGATTATGAGACCTTTTTATTTCAATTAATCAAATGTCCAAATTTGCTGTTGTTGCAAATGGGATGAAGGAGTCGCATTTTGTAACTGCCTTCGAACAGGGAATACATTTCCCATTTCGTAGCCAGTTACAAAAGGTTGTCAAATGCTACGACTTTTTTCCCAGTATTAGTTAAAAAAACGGCGGCGGATGATTGTGTTCAGTTTTCCACTTGACGAATTCATCATCGATGGTGTAGATGACAGCTCTGCACTTATTGCGCCAACTAGCGCACCACCATCTGGTCCTTATACCGTCGTCCCTTTGCCTAAGAAACCTATATCCATCGAGGAATATATTTCTAGCACCTCGGTACGTTGTAAATAGAGGACCTGAAAGAGAGACGCAATATTAGGACGCTCAAGTTGCAGACACATTATCGGACGCGTCCGTCAGCCGCGACTTACGGACGCAACTTGTATGTGGGTAGTACATTACACACTACACTGTGCACACTGTCGGACTTAAGTCGCGGACACGACCTTGAGCGCTCGGACGTCCGAGTAGAATCTGGCTGACCAGATACCGAACAACCGTGCACTACAGCCGCGACTGACGGACGCGTCCGATAATGTGTTTGCGGCTTTAGTGTTGCCGATCGAAAGTAGACTATCCATAGCTGACCAATAGTAAGAATATCATTTTCGTAAGTGACAACGGGGCCTAAGGTGGAGCGCGTTTACCCAGAGTTATATTATAATTAGACTATATTGTTATATGCTTTTTTAAAAGGGTGAAAAAAAACGGTACGGCAAAAAACTTTCTCACAAATTTTAACAAATGACTTATAAGATGAATAAAATGATGATACTTATGATGTTGTATTTAATTGACCTGTAACAGAAGTTATGAATAAAAATATGTCTATGTCTAAGCAATATCCAGGAAAAAAAAGTTTTATTGTAAATAAGTCATATAAACAAAGATTAGGTTTCCAAAATACTAAATGTAGAAAATGTATAGTTTGAATATAACACTAATTTCAAATTAGTGTTATAATTACCTTTCAAAATTGGTTACTATTTTTTGTATTTTTGACAACAACCATTAAATTTAAATTCTTATTCTAAATATATTTTTAAAATTCTGATTAATATTATGAAAAAATATTCTTCTAATATGATAATTTAAGAGCTCAATCATTTTTAAAAAATTCCCTTTTTTTTACAATTTATTACATTTTTTTCCGGACCAATAAGTATAACTGTAAAGAAAATAACAGTTTTTAAGAAAACCAACTTTATATATTGCCGTGCGGTTTCCGGGTTTTTATGCGCTTACTGTTAATTATTCGAAGCTGAAAAAATTTATAAACTAATCTAAATCTATCAAGATATCTATGAAAAACAAAAAAAAAATACACACAAATATAAAATTAGTGGTTCAGGCGTTCCGGGGAAAAAACACGAATTGTTATATATAGAATTATGATTTATTTATTAGTTTTGTGTTTTTTAGACTTGTAAGTGTAGTCTATCGTTTTTGCATGATTACATTAACTGTAAGAATTATTATGCCTTCACTCCTATCGTAGAAAATATAAAATTCGCATAATTAAAAAAAATTAGACAAACGATTTTTGAAATGTCACTCGTCATTAATATTAATATATATTCTAGAATATAAGTTTGAGATAAGACAAATAAACGTGTCATGGTGTTATTTATTTTACTTGGTTACTACCGACCGCCCCAAACTTCGTGGACCTATGAGGCGGTGGATGGTTATGTTCATTACTGCACTTGACGATTTCGCCATCGATTGTGAAGATCACAGCCCTGCATCCGTTTCTGATGTGAGTGCCGCACCACCACCGTGTCTTAGTTTGCGTCTGTCTATGACGAAGAAACTTGTAGCCATCTTTCAGAATCACAGGGGCACCTCTGGATGACGTTGTAATAACCGGCCCTGGAGAGGTGATGAAACAGCCTTTTTATTCCCGATTCGTTAAGATTGATTAACCAATTAAATATTCGAGTAAAGTAAAGTAAAATAAAGCAATATATAACTACTCGTTGTTATGGATCCCTTGGTAAGGTTAGAGGATTAGAGGAACGGAGCATCCTCGTGCTATAGTTGCTAGGTCTCAAACAATCAGACCGGAAGATAAAAACGCTGTTTGAGAGCAAAGAAAGTACCACGGATGGTTATTCATATTTCTAATATATTGGAATAAACCATGTTATACTTTTGATTTTTTTTATTACACATATAACATACAATAAAACACACTTTATTGCAAATACATACATAATGCTCACGCCTTGGTCCCAGAGGGGTAGGCAGAGACGATATATCGTCTCTTTGCGAAATTCAGTGTCGTAACGCATTTTATTTTTTTATTGCACAAACAATATAATTTATTATCATCATCAGCCCGAAAGAGTCCACTGTTGGACATAGGCCTCTCCCAAGGTGCGCCACTGAACCCGATCTTCGGTTCTTCTCATCCAGTCACTGCCAGCCGCCTTACGCAGATCGTCGCTCCATCTAGCCAGGGGGCGTCCCACACTACGCTTGCCCAGTCGCGGTCTCCACTCGTGAACTCGTTTACCCCAGCGGTAATCGGTTCTCCGACAGATGTGACCAGCCCACTGCCACTTCAGCGTACTAACTTTTTTAGCTATGTCGAAGACTTTAGTTCTCTGGCGGATCACCTCACTTCGGATCCTGTCTCTTAGAGAAACTCCGAGCATAGCTCTTTCCATAGCCCGCTGAGCTACCTTGAGTTTTCGAACTAGTCCCACTGTCAGTGTCCACGTTTATATAATTTATGTAATTGTAATACATATTTTTAATTTTTAAAACTTGTAACTGTATTTTTTGGTCAATAATAATGTGTGTTTTATTATTAATACTACTTAGTACTACTTACATACAAATAGTAAAATTGCGATTAGACAGAATGTTATAGCGTTATTATTATCATTCTCTAAGCTTATAAAGTGGTGGGTGATTAATGATTATGTTCATGATTGCGTTTGACGATTGCGTCATCGACTGTGATGAGCACAGCTCTGCAGCCTTTTCTGGCATGAGTTCCACACCACCACCTGGTTTTCCTTTTCCACTTCCTGTGCTGTTGAAACTTGTAGCCACCTAGCAAAATCATTGGTGCACCTCTAGATGTCGTTGAGAAAACCGGCCCTGGAGGGAATGAATAATACTAATAAAAAAAGTCACAAATGCTTACACATATATATATATCTGGTAGGAAAAGTATTTGCAAAATAAAACAAACAATTAGGTTTACAATAAATATTGTTATGGATCCTTCAGTGGGTGAAGATATCCTGTAGATTTAAGAAACGAGTACACGAGTGTCTGTAATTGCCAAGGTTTCTTATAATTCAAAAACAAGAAAAAAATAGCAGCTATACAGGAAAACCCTGCACTACAGAGTATAACTAGACTATATTGTTATATGCTTTTGATTTCTATTCCATATCTATTACACATCCTAGAATAGTTCAATTCAATTACTCTTTATTGCACGTAAAAAAATAAAAAACATACAATAATAAAGTAACTTACATATGTACATCTAGGCGGTCTTATCGCTAAAAGCGATTTCTTCCAGACAACCTTTGGGTAGAGGATAAGAATAGGATAGTATGGACTCGATGTAGACTCCAAGGATGTATCGGTTGCGTAGGGTAGGAAAATAATTGTTCATGATCTACTCACAGTTTTATTGTAAATCTATACAACCACAGTTTATACACAGAAGAGGAAAACATACAAAAGGGGCACATACACTATACACAGCACAACAGTATAACACAGGTGAAATTATACGACATAAACAATAAATTACTTGATGGTAAACAAAGCAGCGTATCACAACTCGTCACCATGTATCTGCACTGAACATCGTGCGCAACGCGCAATGCGCGTTTCCACAGCACGTCGAGTTGGTACGTAACGGGTATCGTCCGTCATGGTAAGTGTATTACTGTAAGAATGTTATGAATGTACGTCTGTGTGAATGTATGACTGTATGTATGTATGTCTGTGTGAATATGCTTGTGGATGTAAGTGTATGTATGTGTAAATATTATGTAAGTATCCCACAATAGTTTGTGATTAGACAAGTATAATTGCTATAAATTTTAATGTAGGTATATTAACTTAATTCGCCTTCTAATCTAAGATGGTGGGTGATTATGTGAATTATTGCACCTGACGATTTCGTCATCGATAGTAAAGATCACAGCCCTGCAGCCTTTTCGAAAGTCAGTGCCGCACCACCACCGAGTTTTCATGTTCTTCTGACTGTGCTGATAGAATTTGTAGCCATCTAGCAATATCATTGGAGCACCTCTAGATGTCTTTGCGAAAACTGGCCCTAGAGAGGGAATGAATAATAATAACTAAGAAACACTATGAATAAGTCTTAATATAAAATAATGATTAAATTGATTATAAACTAAAACCAATTATATTGTTCACTATAACATATTTTGAAGCCTCGTGTTCAATGAACATAGGTTCCTTTGCTTTTCAAAAAAGAACACTGCGATATTGCGCGCTTTGTTTTTATATTAATAATACATTATCTCGAAGAAGATACATGTCTTTCTGTAATCTATCAAAGCGCTGAAAAAGTTTCAACGATTCCGCTTGACCAGTTTACCAGTGACAGCGTCAATGAAGAGTTGCATGGTAGCGCGAGAAAGATCCGAACTGCTAGTACTGCTAGTTAGAGTTCCGCACCTTTATAGCGAAACTTTTTTGTCCGTATGTCTGTCTGTCTGTCTGACCGGCAAATATCTTGAAAACTACTAGACCAAGTGGAGGTGAAAATTTGAATATAGATGTAGAATAAGAGTAAGGTAAAAATTATGGAAAATACAGGAGAAATACCCAAGATATTAAAAGAAAACTAAAAATACCATTTTAACTCACGGGACCCGCACGTTGTGTACAAACGACGTACACTTTGCTTAAATTTTATTTAATGACATATTATTACGTCATATTCAAAAATTAATGGTAAGTAATTAATGAAACAAGTGTACGTAATGTCATTAAAACTGAAATTGTAAAAAAAATTACGTTTATTTATGTTATTTATATTATCTCATACTAGTTCCAATTGCCGTTGTATTTATTGGTGATTGTGCTAATTTTCGATTTTGTCCTCAATGGTAAGAATCATAGCATTACAGCCTTTTCTGACGTGAGTCCCACACCACCATCCGATTTTTATGTTTCCTGCCTGTGCTGATGGAACTCCCTACCAGCTTGGGTATTTCCGGACGAGTACAATTTGGATCTTCTGAATAGGCAACTTCTGGGTAAGCGCGCTCCACCTTAGGCCTCATCATCACTTACCATCAGGTGAGATTGGGGTCAAGCGCAAACCCATCAACAATAAAAAAACTTTTAGCCATCTAGCAAAATCATTGGAGCACCTCTAGATGTCTCTGTAAAAACCGGCTCTGGAGAGGCAATAAATAATAATAAAAATACAAGAATAATAAACACAAAAAATGCAAGATACAAGTACCTACATGCATATCCATTAATACAGTTGAAAGAATAATTAAATTATGAGTAGAATCAAACAAATTTTATTTCTCACAGTAATATATTAAAAGCTAATATTGTAATATATATTTTTGAAGGTCTCCTCCAGATTTGAATAAAGGCATGTGGCTGTTTTTGCCACGTTTTTCTGCCCTCAAAATCGAAACACAGTAATGCTTTTTATGTGCAAAAATACCTGCCCAAGCAGATCCTACACAAATGGTGGATTATTTTAAAATCTAATTTATTATACTCTTTAACTTTAATGATTATGTTCATTGTTGTGCTTGACGATTTCGTCATCGATAGTGACGATCACAGCCCTGCAGCCTTTTCTGGCATGAGTTCCACACCACCACCGGGTTTTCATGTTATTCTGACTGTGTTGATGGAACTTGTAGCCATCTAGCAAAATCATTGGAGCGCCTCGGGATGTCGTTGCGAAAACTGGCCCTGGTATGAATAGTAAATGTAATAAATAAAAACGTACACTTCGCGTGCCTGTACATTGAAGACATTTACAAAAAAGGGGAGGGGAAGGGGGGAGGGGTAACGGATTCTGTAGTCCACGCAAGCGGAGCCGCGGGTACAACTAGTATCTTAATAAGAGGGATGAAGAAAGACAGAGATTTGAATATTACAATCATTTTTTATAGATTAAGTAATCAACATAAATAGAATTATTATAATATATTAAAATGTTATCAATAAATAAAGTTCACCCAATTCTCCAGATTTCATAATTTTTTCATCCATTTCATTCATTGAGATCAAACTTGATTTAACAATTAAAGAAAGAACAAATATAAGTAAAACATCTTTAAAGTCAATTTTAAAGTTAAACGAACCAACAATTATGTACAATGACTGAAATTATAATGTCAACAGTTTTGACTTGTGGATTCTATTTGTGTAATCAGAATCACTCAAACAAATACAAAAAATATTTCGCCTCTATAACGATAATGGCGAGGGCTAAAATTGATAAGTTTCTGTCGGAAATTGACCCTTGTGATTATAACAGGTAAGGTCACTTGGTGTAGCCATTTGTTGTAGATTCTGCCACGATACAATAACATTTCTTAGCTGT
Organism: Esperia sulphurella; assembly: GCA_947086405.1. Classification (NCBI taxonomy): domain Eukaryota; kingdom Metazoa; phylum Arthropoda; class Insecta; order Lepidoptera; family Oecophoridae; genus Esperia; species Esperia sulphurella. The sequence continues at coordinate 4,081,018 of OX352261.1, forward strand.
TTGGTCATTCGTTTATTTTACGAACAGGAGAATGTGGATTCTATTTGTGTAATCAGAATCACTCAAACAAAAACAAAAAATATTTCGCCTCTATAACGATAATGGCGAGGGCTAAAATTGATAAGTTTCTGTCGGAAATTGACCCTTGTGATTATAACGGGTAAGGTCACTTGGTGTAGCCATTTGTTGTAGATTCTGCCACGATACAATAACATTTCTTAGCTGTTTGGTCATTCGTTTATTTTACGAACAGGAGAATGGTTATGAATCTTTTTTATGAAGTGTACACGGTTTCCGAACAGAATTAAACTCGCAGTGCAACCCCTCTTGCCCTGGTGGGTAGAGCAACGCCAGCTGGTTGGTTTGTTTTTAGGCTTTGGCTTCTTGGTCTTCTTAACGTCTTCGTAGTATGTGTACCCTTCCAAGATGAGAAGACGATTACGTTTTTTGGACAGCATGAATTTTATATCTAAAATGTAAAATGTAGAGGTCAATAACGAATCACTTTTTATACCAAACCAGGATTTCCTTTACTAATGGATTTCGAGAAGGCTTGTGAAAAACAATGTTACACCCAGACTAAGACTAACTTGTACAAATGGAAAAAAATATCCGGAGTATTTTTCTATCTATACATGACACGATGTAAGAAATCTCTTATGTCGTTTCAGTAAAATATACAGTACCCGGACATTATATAAGCACTTCTTTGTCCTTTATCAAGTAGCGAGTACTGCTTTATCTATAATAAATTCGAAAGTAAGCCAATACCGACATACAAGTAGTTGGAGAACGTTTTGTCGATAGCTTTTAAATTCTCCAATTTAAGTTCTACACGGATAAATTGTAACGTAAGGTAGGCTCCGTGTAAAGAGACTACAATATCATCATTTCATAAAATAATAAAAATATTTAACAAACAAATTTATTTTTAGAAAAGCATATAATTGTTATAATACGTTAAAAAGCCAGTGTATATCGTACACAATTGTGTTCCGCCAAAAAAATATATAGTTTTCCTGAAAACATCTCAGAAAAGTTTTTTTCCTCTGTCCATTAATTTCATTATTGCCATGCAATTTTATATACATATATGTTCCAAATATAGCTCAATCGGTCTAGAAGTAACAGATGAACAGACAAATTATCCGTTTTGATGGAACCCTAACAAGGTTGAATTTGAGTGTGTTATTTTGTATTACATTACATGTCATAGATGGACATTATTATTTAGTGGTTGCAATATAATTTAACCTTTACCTGTTGTAGGGTAACGATTTCTTTAAGTCAATCCAAGTCAAGCCATGTCGCTTAAATCCAAAAACTCTTTCAGACTGTTGTATCAGAAAGCTTTTAAGTTGTCATAAAAATATGTTGAAGATAAGAAGAAGAAGTTAGCATTTGTGGATAATACGGTTTTCTTGGGGCTAACCCTTGATAAGAAGCTGCAATGGGGTCCACATATAGAATTGTTATCAGGTCGGCTAAGCTCCGCAGCATATGCCGTTAAAAAGATTAGAGAGTTGACAGATATAGCTACAGCAAGACTTGTATATTTTAGCTACTTTCACAGTCTTATGTCTTATGGCCTCTTGCTCTGGGGTCGTGCCGCTGATATCGATTCTATATTCATTTTACAAAAAAGAGTAATAAGATCTATTTATGGGCTTCGTAGTCGTGATTCTCTAAGAGAATTATTTAAGGAAATAAATATAATGACTGTGCCATGTCAATACATATTCGCTAACATTATGTTCGTTAGACAGAACCTTTCTTTACTCAGCTTAAATAGTGAGAGGCATAATTTAAATCTTAGAAATAATAATAAAATTCAAATCCATCATTCTAGATTGTCTAAGATCAATAATTCTTTTGTGGGGCTGTGCGTGCGTTACTACAATAAGGTTCCGAATGAAATTATTAACTTGCCTGAACAAAAATTCAAATCTTCTATAAAAGTTAATCTGTGCAAGAAAGCCTACTATAAGTTAGATGACTACTTAAATGATAAAAGTCCATGGAGTGCTTGATGGCTCAGCATAGGTAGACTTAATGATTGTAATGAATAAGATAAATCAAAGGTAGGGCCCTGTGCCGTTGGGTTTGTTGCCACTTCTTCCCCTCGGTTATACAGGTGGAAGTGGAGTAGATTTAGGCAGAATTTGACGTCAAAAAGAGAATTATGTGTTCCAATTTTGAAAATAAATATTTTGATTTTGATTTTGATTTTGATGTCATTGTTTGTTTTATACCCTGACAGCATTATATGTGGCGGTTTAATGGTATGACACAGTCCTACAGTTGGGTACTTGTAGATAATAATAACGACAGTCAAGAAGTTGGCCGTTGGAGAACTAATATTGCCAGTGGCCCTCTGTCATATTTCTTGGCTTAAACATGTTGCCTGTGGCCCATTCAGTATTAAATACTTATGAAGTTGAACTGTGGTGTCCGTCATGTTTCTTGGCTTAAAAATGTTGCCTGTGACCCACTCAGCATTAAGTATGAACTGTGGAATCTGTCATATTTCTTGGCTTAAACATGTTGCCTGTGGCCCATTCAGTATTAAATACTTATGAAGTTGAACTGTGGTGTCCGTCATGTTTCTTGGCTTAAAAATGTTGCCTGTGACCCACTCAGCATTAAGTATGAACTGTGGAATCTGTCATATTTCTTGGCTTAAACATGTTGCCTGTGGCCCATTCAGTATTAAATACTTACGAGTATGAAGTTGAACTGTGGTGTCCACCATGTTTCTTGGCTTAAATATTTATCAAGAGAATCCATTTAAATAAGCTTTATGATCGCAGGCTTCGTAAATGTCCAGTTTCTCTTTGGCGGATGATTATGTTCGTTTCTGACTGACAATAGGATGTCTTCACACGTGTGCACGGACGCCCTGCAATCCTTCTTATGGTGTGTCGAACATAGCCATCGAATTTTTAAGTTCTTATACTGTTCTTTGTGGTAGAACGAGTATCCAGCAACTAAGAGTAACTTGCTTTGCTTCCTGGTTTTCGAATACACGTACACTGCCTTACCTGTCAATGAAAAAAATGTTTGAATTTAGCATTACACCTGCGTATTTGTAAATTTTCACAGAAACTTTTTTTATCATGGTAAGTCAATGATGGTAAGAGACTGTTTACACATTTTATGCAATAATTTACGTTGCGCTTAGTTATGCAGATTTTGTAAGATCTAAAAGACGATCGTTCGTTTCGAGCGTTTCAATCGCCTTCATAAGCGTAACCTCCAAAAGTTGATGTAAAAGAATATATTTGATGAAATATTTCACAAATGCACAATCTGTACTAGGACCAGTAACTTACTGGGTAATTAAAACGATGAACAGGTATTGTCACTTCAACTTTTAAAGGCGAGGACAAGGACTCCGGTTGAAACGATCGAACATTCATCCAACAGTTACTCATAATTTTTATACTACTAGTGCGCAGCAATAAATAATAATAATGTGTACGGAAACCGAACAAATGAATGCATCTTGCCGCAAGTACTAAACGAATTACCAGAAAGTTTGGTGGACGACATGCTGGGGGGCAATGTGCGAAAAGTAAAAGTTGCTATGAAGGGGTACTATCTGGCGAGCAGCAATGCGACCTAGATAGTCTCAATTCAAGGTATTGTACAAGTAGCGACCACCATCCTACAAATAAACCCAATGGTTTCAGTAGGATGGCCTAAGAAAAAACATATGTAGTATAATATATTTTAAATAATAAAAAAAAACCTTGCTTACTCAAAGATTTGCCGGGATAGAAATGCGAAGCACCAGACGCATAATCCCCTAAAACCAACATTTTAGCAAAAAGCATATTGATCTTGTATATAAACTATCTCACTGCATAATCAGTCTGTTGACCGTCTAGATAAATATAACTCTTTATAACGTCTTTCGATATAACGTAAAACTTCCTATATATAGAAATTAGTTCAATTTAGTTGATTTAACTAAAAACCCATACATTGATACACTCTTTATGACGCGACAGCCATTCTCTATTACGAAGAAATGCCTTTATATTAAGACGTCAGTAAATATATTTTATCAGCATTACTGTTTATGTTACCAGTATACAAAAGGCTCCCACTTGCCGAAATTTCTAAGGAAAACACCCGACGTCGTAAACAGCCGCCTTGATTTAGTTATAGTAGAAGAATAGAACACGTGTGACATTACTCTCGGATTACAAAATCTTGAAAATACAAAACGAAAACCGGCATTTCAAAAAAACGTCAGGCAAAGATAACAAACTGTGTTATTTATCTAATTTAGAATAATTACATATTGAAACAAACAATAAAAAGTATTGTAATTAGTATTTGGTCTTTTCATTCCACCTAACGAACTCTTCCTATAACGAAAAAAAATGCTCGGTCTCTTGAGTTTCGTTATAAAGAGTATAGTTTATGAGTAGACATCCTTATCTTTTTTTTGGTAGCACAGTGTACAGTACAGAAAATCATGGAATATAAAAATATGGTACTGTGACCTAAATCATAAATATGAGATTATTCAAATCAATTAAATAACTTTATATTGCACAATAAAAATATACTACAGATACAATAATAAAACGTATGTTAGTAATTTTATCTGAGAGATGAGACGCAGTTGTAGCAATATGTATACCACTTTAAAATACAACTGTTGTTGAACTAACTGATGACGATGATGATCAGTAATAGAATACTTTTAGTGTTTGTTAAACTAGAACTATGTCGACATAAAACTTCTTTAATTTTATTTTATTAAATAAATTTAATTGTTAAACCTATAACCCTCAAGATGCTACTGATTTCAGCAATCGATAACCGATCTAAATTGCGTAAGTGTCTTACAATACATCGTATAATAATTTCAAAAATAAGAATATTAAAAAAATCTAAATTTAATTATTATTATTTTTTATTCATAAACTTCACATTTGCTGATACCTTCTAAATTTTTTGTATGGGTGACTATGTTGACCTCTATTTCCTATCACTTGATTATTGAAAGCAAAAACGACGGCTTTGCAATTTGCACTCGCACGCGAGGTACACATCCAGCGAACTTTTTCCTTTTTCTGTTTCTCTACATTTGCATAGTACGTATAGTTTTCATACTTTAGCATACGATTTCCTTTTTTGGATTTTACAAACTCCACTGAAAATCAAAATAATAAAAATTAGAAACCGTAGAGAAAAATAAACATAGATGATTAAAATAACGTCTAAGGTATTAAGTATCATGCATGATACATAATACCTTCGACGTTATTTTAATCATCTATGTTTATTTTGTTAAACATATATTTTGATAAACAAATATTTATACCGACTGTTGCCTGTTTAGTCAAGAAGGTCAAATATTTCTTAATTTTGTGTTGCTTATTAATATCTAAATAGCAAACGTGTTAATTAGGTATCTAAAGACTAAATGAGCTTTCGGGCACGACGCTCAACCGCGTCCAGAGCAGCCAGCTGATACTTGGCAGAGCCGTCCCGAAGGTGACTCATTACTCCATACACAACCGCACTTGTGCTTGGTAAAGGTTGATAAGCTGTGCCGGTAAACTTCAAGTACATCTCGTACTTGAAGTTTTTTCGCTCTAATTTTGGCTTTGGACTCGATCGTGCGTCCGAAGTTTAGGTCTGAAGTTAGTTCCACACCTAGTAGTCCTAGGTAATCCTTAGGTATGGAAACATCTTGGTGAGTCGGAGTCAAGTTGAAAGGACTCCGTTTTGCGGAGAACAATCGCCTGTGTATTGGTGGCATTGAACTTGACTATACATAGTTTATAGTATACTATGATTATATATAGTTTCTTCGATCTGGACATTTAGAGAATAGATATTAACTTACCGTAATGGTTCACAATATAACATTATTTACACTACATGAATTTCTAGCACAGAGAAATAAAAAAATTTATATTGCATAATTTATTATTATTTTACTTTTAAAACCACTACAATATTTTTAGACACCAAATATACATACATTTTAATTAAAAAAAATTACAGAACTATTAATAGATCAGCAGTTTTTTAGGCTTTGGATCGTGATTATGTTCATTATTTATTTTGATCACTCGGTCGTTTAAAGTGTGAATAATGGCTCTGCAAGTATTCTTGGAGCACAACCAGCGAATTTTGCCATTTTTACTAAATGCTGAGTAGTATCTATAGTCATTACACTTCAAAATACGTTTACCTGATGTTGCCTTCTCAAATTGCACTGAAAATACAAAACGACAAATAGATTAAGACAATGAATTGGCACAAAAAAGATTGTATCTTATACGTAAAAGGGCTGTTATAAACTCATGTTCCATACATTTTTAAAATTTGAATATTTTTACAATTAAAAGACAGGATATGAAATTGATTAATGTATAAGATTTTTTTAAATAGTGTTCTTACTAAACTATAGTAATTTCAAGTTTCTCCATAAAAAGGCTAAGATACGTTTATCTTTGAAAAAAAAACTATCGTTACGTAATAGGTAAGTAAGCAAAAATCGAAAATGTGGAAATAGTACAGATATCTGTACAAATTCCACAATTTCGTGTAGTGATCTCGTGTATCCAGTTTCACTAAAATCGGTCTTTCTAGTATAAAGACATAATTGAAAGTTTGTATGGGAGACAAGTTTGCAATAGCCTTCTTAAATTGTCAGATACCTTCACATGCTGGTGAAATATATATTTTTGACGGGTGTATGTGTTCGCCCCTTTTTTCAATCACTTCGTCATTGACAGTGAGAATTGCGGCATTGCAATCCTTATTAGTAGAACACCTCCAGCGAATTTTTTCATCTTTTATCACCCTTGCGGTGTACGTATAGTTTTCATACTCCATCAATCGCTTTCCTCTTTTGGATTTGGTAAATTCCACTGAAAATAAAAGAAATAAGCATAAGTAAAGAAACAAAACAAATTAAATTCTAAACAACTACACCTCATACCATGAAGCGAAATAATTTTTCGTAGCTCATAGTTTCACCTCAAAGTGTTTTACTTCATGAGTGACACTAATTGGTTATTAAATTAGATAACAGATGATTTCAAAATGTGCATCTGTTATCTAATTTAATGTATTGTATGAGGTATATAAAGTATGAATGATTGATTACATTGCATCCATTGCATGTATGAGTGGAACAAAAACCAACAGTATGTTGTTATCTTCTTTTGACAAACTATTAGAGCAATACAGTGAGCTGCTGGGAGACTTGATTTGTGTGGGAGTTACGTATTATTAATATATATATGTAAGACTTGACGCCCCTACTCATATATATACATATATATGAGTAGGGGCGTCAAATCTTACTACAGTTTACGGTACTTAAAGTATAATTAGTATTATACTTATATAGAGACGTCATAAATTGCACTGAAAATAAACAAGAAATATACAACATGATTTATTTATTATGTATCTTCCTTTATATCTTATAGGTAGAAATTACACTATTAATAAAATTAATCCACTTTAGGCCTTATCATCACTTACCATCAGGTGAGATTGAGGTCAAGCGCAAACCCATCAACAATAAAAAATATATATTTAATTTTTCTTTTATTAATATATTGGCATTAATTAAAACGACATAGTAAGGAGACAAATTAATTAATGTAAATAATGACAAATGATATATGATAATGACAAATTAAATTAATTTATACTAACGATGAATGAAATCAGAATAAAGGCTATTTTTATTTCTTATTTTATTTACATATTGCTATCAAACCGCGAGCACCTTCTGGAACACGTACATAAACATTTTACGATACATTTTTATACATAATTATTATACATAAACGATGCTTTGCTTAAGTTTTATTTACTGATACTGTCCCATGCTGAGGAAATGACAGTTGGGGGAGGGGGGTGTTTATGTTCCCCCCTTGTTTTTATCACTTTGTCATCCAACGTGACAACGGCGCCTTTGCAACCAAGATATGCATGTGTAGAGCACCTCCAGCGAAATACATCACCTCTCTTGAAACTAGTATAGTACGTATAGTTTTCATACTTTAGCAGTCGATTTCCTCTTTTGGACTTGATAAATTCCACTAAAATATTGAAATAAGTATTAGAATCCTACTAATCTGCGAATGTTTGGATATTTCGATGTTTGGATGTTTGTTACTCAATCACGTTTCAACCACTGGACGGATCGTGATGAAACTTGGCACACATATAGGTTAGATCCTGGAATAGGGCATAGGATAGTTTTTATCCCGAAAAAATATCCAATTCTTACGGTAAACACATAATAATTTGTAATGTTAAGTTCACGCGGACGAAGTCGCGGGCAACAGCTAGTAACATATAAAGTATCAATCATTAATGCACTTGGTACAAACTATGACAATGAAAATGGTAAGAGTAATCCTATGATTATACATAATCCTCACGCTTTGGTCCCAGAGGAGTAATCCTAAGAATAAGCATAGCGTGTGTATTGGATATGAACATAAAACAGATAATTATAACATTGTGAACAGTAGTTCCCGCGGGAAAACGAAACACACACTTATACAAACTTATACTTATACTTTTTAGACACCAAATATACAAACATTTAGATTAAAAAAATTGTAGAGAACTATTAATAGATCATCAGTTTTTTGGGCTTTGGATCGTGATTATGTTCATTATTTATTTTGATCACTCGGTCGTTTAAAGTGTGAATAATGGCTCTGCAAGTATTCTTGGTACACAACCAGCGAATTTTGCCATTTTTACTAAATGTTGAGTAGTAAATATAGTCATTATACTTAAGAATACGTTTTCCTGATTTTGACTTCTCAAATTGCACTGAAAATAAAAAAACGACAAACAGATTAAAATAATGTATTGACACAAAACTGGTATTGGTTTTATCATAAAAGGGCTAATGCAAACTCGTGTCCCATTTTTTAAATTTAAATACTCTAATGAATCTTTTTACACGTCAGGAGGACAAAAATTTGATCAATGTGTAAGTTTTTTTACTAAACTATAGAGATTTTAAGTTTTTCCATAATAATGCTAAGGTACGTTGTTAATCTTAAAAAAAACTATCGATACGTAACAGGTAAGTAAGCACGAATCGAATCAATCACAAGTTTCAGTAAAGTCAGCCTTTCTAGTATAAAGATATTTGAGCTGAAAGTTTGTATGGGAGACAAGTTTGTAATCATCATCATTCATCATCAGGTTATTTTTGTCTCCACTGCAGGAGCACAGCCCTCTCTCATCTGCTGGAAACAGACGGAGGATTTGGCCTACACTCCCCGCGCTGGCCAGACGGGTTGGGGAGGCCTGACTGATGTTTTATAATGTATTCCCTCAGTCGCCTTGTACGACATCCACGGGAAGAGTTGGAGTGGAGTTTGTAATAGAGTCTTCTTAAATTATCAGATACCTTCACATGCTGGTGAAATATATATTTTTGTTCGTAGTATGTGTTCGCCCCTTTTTTCAATCACTCTGTCATTGAGAGTGAGAACTGCGGCACTGCAACCCTTGCAAGTACAACACCTCCAGCGAATTTTTTCATCTCTCGTCACTCTTGGGATGTATATATAGTTTTCATACTTCAGCAATCGCTTTCCTCTTTTGGTTTTGATAAATTCCACTGAAAATAAAAGAAATAAGCATCATCACACAGATAAAGAACAGGAAACAAATTAAATTCTAAACGAACATAAAGTCATCCAGACAGATCATTCAGATTCCATTGCATCCATTGTATGTATGCGTGGAACAAAACCTCCAACATATTACTATCCAACATTATTGTTATCTTCTTTTGACAAGCAATTAGAGCACCCAGTGAGCTGCTGGAAGACTTAATTTGTGTGGGGGTTACTTATTATTAATGTTCCACTCTCCACTTTAGGCCTCATCATCACAATGATGAGGCCTAAAGTGGATTAATATTAATTAATTTTATTAAATAATAAAAATCAATATAAATCATGTTGTATATTTTTCGTTTATTTTCAGTGCAATTTATGACGTCTCTATATAAGTATACTTTTTATTTTATTTATTTTAACATATTGCTATCAAACCGCGAACCCCTTTTGGGACACGTACACAAACATTTCACGATACATTTTTATACATAATTATATATAAACAATGCTTTGCTTAAATTTTATTTACTGCTACTGTCCCATGCTGAAGGAACTAAAATTGGGGGATGGGGGTGTTTGTGTTCGCCCTTTGTTTTTATCACTTTGTCATCCAACGTGACAACGGCGCCTTTGCAACCAAGATATGCATGTGTAGAGCACCTCCAGCGAAATACATTACCTCTCTTGTAATTATTGTAGTACGTATAGTTTTTGTACTTTAGCATTCGATTTCCTCTTTTGGACTTGATAAATTCCACTAAAATATTGAAATAAGTATTAGAATCCTACTAATCTGCGAAAGTTTGGATATTTCGATGTTTGGATGTTTGTTACTCAATCACGTTTCAACCACTGGACGGATCGTAATGAAACTTGGCACACGTATAGGTTAGATCCTGGAATAGGGCATAGGATAGTTTTTATCCCGAAAAAATATCAAATTCTTACGGGAAACACATAATAATTTGTAATGTTAAGTTCACGCGGACGAAGTCGCGGGCAACAGCTAGTAACATATAAAGCAGTCGATTTCCTCTTTTGGACTTGATAAATTCCACTTAAAAATATATAGAAATAAGTATTAGAATAACATATAAAGTATCCATCAAAATCAAAATCAAAATATTTATTTTCAAAATTGGAATACATTATTCTCTTTTTGACGTCAAATTCTGCCTAAAACTACTCCACTTCCACCTGTATAACTGTTAAGAAGTGGCAACAAACCCAACGGCACAGGGCCCTACCTTTGATTTATCTTATTCATTACAATCATTAAGTCTACCTATGCTGAGCCATCAAGCTATGACAATGAAAATGGTAAAGTAATCCTATAATTGTACATAATCCTTACGCCTTGGTCCCAGACGAGTAATCCTAATTCTAACTAATGTCACAGAATAAGTACAGAAATCGCACTTCCTAAGCTTGTATAATTTCTCATAAACTTACCTACAAAATTCAATGGAAGCCAAATTGAATCCTACGCGTATGACCGTAAACCGCTAAATCCCTCACACGTTGACAGTTGTTCGCGATACGCCGCCTATTTTTCGCGTTTATTTTTATACCTAAAGTGCGGAGTGAGACAGGCCTGCTAATATTATAAATTCGAAAGTGAGTTTGTCTGTCTGTTTATTGGGACGTTTAACGGCTCCACTTTTCAAATATCTAGGAAGTTTTGCTTACACATAGCCTTTGTAATGGATATGAACATAAAACAGATAATTTTTATACTGGGAAAAGTAGTTCCCGCGGGAAACAGACTATGCGGGCGAAGACGCGGGCAACAGCTAGTGAATAAAATATTTAAACTCTAAGGGAATAATTCTTATTTCACTAAAAATAAAAGACTTCATAATTTATAGGTATTATTTATAATTAATTTGTTCATTTCTAGACTGTAATAAATAGCAGTGATTTGTGTTATTCATTATTATAATTACTTTAGTAAAATCGACATAGATACTTAGGGAATCAATTAATAACTTAATCACAATGGTCCGCATCTTAACATTCATTCTCATAGCACAGGATAAAATCCTAGTTTGTTTTAATGCAAGAATGGGCTCGATTCTGTAGGCACAACGTTAAAGTTTGACAGCACTAAAACTGTTGCTATCCTTGTCACACAGTATTATCAAGATAAAGACGAAACCAATTTTAGTGCTGTCAAATTTTTAATGTGTGCCTTCGGAATCGGGCCCATTATCTATCTATTTTTACATTATTTTTGGCACTTGAATTTATGTCATATATAACTGATTATTGAAAATATTTTATTATTATTTTTCATTACTCATACTCGGAAAGTAGGTCTGAAGTTGCGTGAGGAGCGGGTTGAAAGTAATACTTTTCAGCCCTAAGGAGAATCGTTTTCAACTGACAGCTGTCAAATTATAAAAAAAACTTGACTTTCTATACAGCCACTCAATTACCTGCAGCGCTATGTAAAATTGAAATAACTTATTAAGTATTAATTAAAGAATATATATTTTTAAATGACTTTATTATAATTTACTTTCAACTATTTCTTTAAAATAACATAGATTCGGGCAAAATATTTACCATTTGTTCAATGATGGTAATGAAAAATAATGGCTGAATAGCTGGCCGGCCACAGAAAAACAAACAAAATAGGCGGGAACGCGGTAATCTGATCTTTATGTGTTTTTTCGAGTTGTAGAGTTTTGTTTATACTTCCGTATAGCAGAGATTTGTCACAATGAGTTCATCTGATTCAGATATAAGTTGTTGATTTATGTGATATAAGATGTAAAATAAAATCACTCGTCTTTTTCATATTTTTACTTTCCTTGTATTCGTAATGAAAAGCACAGTGTTTACCTGGGGATAAAGACTTATTTAGTCCCTCAAACTAGTCGGGTTACTAATATTAACTAAATTAATTAATTAATTAATATTAATTTATTAGGGTTAAGTTATAAATAATAACCGTCTCGGGACTAAATAAGTTGTTTTCACCCCTACGGTAACAATGTACTATTACAGCCATAACAGCAAAGAACAGAAAATAATAAATTACATCCTAATAATTGTTAAGTAATATTTTAATTGTTAGTATAACGTTAAGTACGTCACGTATTATTAATGTATACAAATATATTATATGTAAGGCCGTCAATTCTTTCGGCAGCTTACTGTATGTAATTAGCATATTGGTATCAACCCGAGAGCACCCTTGTTAGGCACGTACACGTACATATCACGATTCACTCTTATACCATAACATACTTAATAATCTAGGATCAGATTTAGGTAGTGTCATTATGTACTTACGATGAAATATGGCACGATTAATATAAATAAATAAATAAATAATAAATATCGCAGACATTCACACCAATTATCCAGTATCAAACTAGGCAGAGCCTGTGGTATGGTTACTAGATAACGGATAGACATACTTAAATAAATATATAAACATCCAAGACTTGGGTACAAACATATTCATCATACGAACATTTGCCCCTTGCCGAACCCGCAACCTCCGGCGCGGCAGTCCGAGAGCTACCCGTTCCGCCACGGAGGTCGTCATATTCCCGTGGATAGAAATATGGACATTTCTATCCACGGGAATTGGTTAATGTTGTGACTAACGCCTAACCTGTGACTAGACTTGAATACAAGTTCCTATACCTTTTTACCTACGACGACGAATGAATTTTAATCCGGGAATTGCATATTATTAAATGAGCGATGTGGATATTCCATAGTTATATTACTGTACGAGTTTAGTGCATAAATTAATGAATACGATATCCCGAGATTCCGATACAAACATTTAAATATTACATATATATACACTTGTCTAATCCCAAACTAGGATTTTCTCTTGTGCTATGGAAATAAAACAAGGATAGGACAATTCACAAATATAACATCCAGACCGGGGCCAAATTGTACAAAGTTGTCTGTCTCCAGTGGGAATCGAACCCACGACCTCTGGCGCTCGAGTCCAATGACCAGGTCACTAGGCCAACGAGGCGGACAATAAATCTGGCATATTCATAATCATTTTGTTCCAAGGATGCCAAGGACAGTACTAATTCCGATCCCTAATAATACTACGCTTATACGGAACTCTACATCACCAGTGTCTGGCTTCGTGGGTGTGTGCGTTCTTCATTTTGATTACTTGGTCGGTCAACGTGTGAATGATTGCATTGCAGCCGGCAGCCGCATGCGTGGAACACCTCCAGCGGACCTTGTCATATTTCACGGACGCTGAGTAGTACGTATAGCCATTATACCAAAGCAAACGCTTTCCTCTTTTTGACCTAACGAATTGCACTAAAAACAAAATGAATTATAAGTAAAAAAAATGTCATTGATTTTGTATTTGTCGGGTTTATTGACCTTAGATATGTTCAGGAGGCCGCTTGGTAGATTCGGGGGAGGTGGTGATGTCATAAGACACAAACTACGGCTTTACAACTATAATTTCACTTCGATTACACAGTGGGTAGTTACAACATAGAGAAGCGGTCCGTGCGACGTGGCCTCTGAATCTATACTCCCCTTACGCTGCGGCGAGTCTGTCTTTTATACAAGCGTGCACCTGCGTTTAGTCGTAGTGGGGAAGCGGTGAGGCGGGCGATACGCAGCACTCAGGTGGTCACAATGACGATCCGTCGGTCGTTTAACATCATATTAGGGAAGCGATGGTACGATGTAAGCCATGTCACGAGTACGCCGCCGTCACATTGATTTTTTACTTACATCAGTACTTCATATAATGTTCAAACATGACATTTGTAGGTTTTTTTAATACAAAAATGTTTATTTTCAGAAACTTAGGGTTTACAGCGGATAGCTGGGGCCTTCTTTTAGACATATAATTGTCTGTGCCAGAGGGCCTCGCTCTTACATACTTATATCTTATATTTAAACAATGTGTGTGTTTGTGAGTGTGGTGTGTGTGTTTCTGAGTGTAATATGTGTGTGTGTGTGTGGGGTATGTGTGTGTGTGTGTCTATGTGTATGTTCCCCGTTTGTTTTTGTCACTCGGTCAATGCCGTCTGGTTTCCGGTAGAGTAGAATAGGACCACTCCAACTCTTCCCGTGGATGTCATACAGGGCGACTAAGGGAATACATTATAAAACATCAGTCAGGCCTCCCCTACCCATCTGGCCAGCATGGGGAGTGTAGGCCAAATCCTCCGTCTGTCTCCGGCAGATGAGAGAGGGTTGTGCTCCTGCAGTGGAGACAAAAATAACCTGATGATGATGATGACTCGGTCAATAAAAGTGATCAGAATTAGGTAGTGTCATTATGTATATTGCGACAAAATATGGCAAGATATTCCTTTCACGGGATTTTATCAACAGTTTTTATGAAAATCCCGGGACTTTTAGTTGTAATAATTAAAAAGTATGTAAAATCCAATTAAGAAATAATTTATATTTTTGGTATTTTATTCTATAAGCTAAGCTAAGCGGGAGGCGGAAGAAGAATTATAAATTATTAAATGAGCTATGAAGAATGTCCTTACTCAACTAGCTTAAAATTTGAATAAAGAGTAACTAAATTAGAAAAAATCCTTATAGTGTCTACTTGTTTTTGTTTTTCATAACCTAATTTTTCATTAACATATTTGACAACAAAAATCACAGCGATAATCAGAAGGCTATAGTAATTTATTAAATCGATGTCATTAACTCGATCAAAATAATAATAATAATTAATCGTAATTCAGTCCTGCTCTTTTTTGTCTACTGTACCTTTAGTATGAAATAAAAACAATCGTCTATATCTTTTAAACGGTAGAAGTACATATTCTGATTTTTGGATATGTGAAGCACAAATTCAGGTACAAATTTTGTACGTCTACAGAATTCTGATATCTTTTGTAGTTATAGAGATATAGCCGTGGCTCTGCTGTAGTGACGTCATTTTGGCAGAGCCACCAATATACCCCTATAACTTTTAAACGGCTGAAGTACAAGTTCTAATTTTCGAGTACAAAATAGTACATTTCCAGGAAAAAATTTCTGCATGGTCAGATTCAAATCAGAGACTGTGGCTCTGCCAAAATGACGTAAGCGGAGGTCCTGACACTTCACCGTCGATATCAGACTATCGACTGTCGCTTGATACGATCTCTTACAGACAAAACTATTTTGGTAAGCCAAATTAATAATTAAATAGCACCAAAATAGAGAACTATGATTATTTTATTAGATAAATAATTAATAATAAATAATTAAACTTTATTTCAGAAAATAATTTTCCATACAATTTGTTAGTAAACCTTATACTATGTTAGTTAATTACAAATAAAAATCTAGAATGCACAGGTATAGCAGGATACGTAGGGACTCGCCGACTCCACGGCGCCTGGCTACCTGGCTACGTGCAGGCGTATCCAGTGCCGCAGCATCGGAGAATCCCACCTATCTGCTATTGTGTTCAGGATGCTGTTGGGGCTGGCGCGCACCCGGTCCAATAGTGAGGCGCATCGTTTTCTCACTACGGCTTGCAAGCCATCGGTGTGCGCCTCTGCGAACATGCCAGACGCGCTGCAAAACCGTGGAAGCCTCAACAGCATCCTGAATCCATTGTTATATTGCACGCGCAGGGCATTGTATGCCTTCTGCGTATAGTTGGTCCAGAGGCTGCACGTGTAGAAGGACTGGCAGTATGCTTTGAAAAGAGTCACCTTAACCTGTTTAGTACATCGTGCAAATCTGCGGACCGACATATTGCATCGGACAGCCAACGCCCAGCCAGTAATTACAATTACAAGATAAATAAATAATTACAACAGTACAGTAGTTATTACTGATAAATTATTAATACTATGGTATCACCTTGTTGGATTAGTGCCTTGGTCATTCGAGCACTAGAGGCCATGGGTTCAACTTCCACAGGAGGTACACAACGGATTTGGCTATAATAATAAATGTATGTAAATTCTATATTTTAATATACTTTCAAGCCACGAGCCCCTTTTTAGATAGACTTTCTAATTATTGTTATTTGCATTAATTAAAATTTCTGATTTTACTTCCCTTTCCATCATCATATTATCAGCATAACTATGTAAATTATTAATTAAAATTAACTATCGAAATTTTATATATATTCAAACACATTGTGTAAACTTCAAACTTCTAGACTGATTTTATGTCTCCTGAGCATAATGTCAAGATCGTACAATGCCAAAGTCACAAAACGTGAAGATCACATAGCACATGAAACTATCATCATCATCATGTCAGCCTTTAGACGTCCACTGCAGGACATAGGCCTTCCCCAATGAACGCAACCACACCCGGTCCTCCGCCCTCCGCATCCAGCCCCTTCCGGCCACCTTCTTTAGGTCGTCGGTCCATCTGGCGGCGGGGCGTCCCACCCTGCGCGTGCCAATCTGTGGTCTCCACTCCAGAACTCGTCTGCCCCAACGGCCGTCGGTTCTGCGACAGATGTGGCCCGCCCACTGCTACTTCAGCTTGCTAATCCTTTCGGCTATGTCGGTCACATGAAACTAGACCGTCAAAACTCAAAAAATGCAGTGATTCCAAAAAAACGTACTCGAAACGTAAACGTACTTCTCTTTGTTTTTATTTTGTAAACAGATAATCATAGTCTTAATAAATAAATCAAAATTGCGTACTTTTTTTAGCCGTTTTGCTTATATAATTTTTTTTAATTATTATTTCGTGTTTTCTCAAAACATGCTTTTTTGAGTTATGGTTTATGGTTTCATGTGCGACATGATGTCAAGGCATGCTCCGGTCCGGAGGAGATTTTAACAGTGAGTATGATAGCCCATTATTTTGACCACTTTATCGTTTAAAGTGTGAATGATGGCATTGCAACGGCCACCCGGACGCGTGGAACACCTCCAGTGAATTTTTCCGTCTTTATTGTAAGTCGAGTTGTATGTAAAGCCATCATATTTCAGCAAACGCCTTCCCCTTTTAGACATAGTAAACTGCACTGAAAACAACATTATATTTAAATAACATAAATAAATTAAACTTTTGTATTGTAATAATTTGCATTTTACTGATACCTTCACATCCTGAAGAAATATAAAATGTTTGTGGATGTTTATGTGCCCCCCTTGTTTTGATAATTTGGTCGTTCATAGTGTAAATGGTGGCATTGCAACCTTCAACCGCATGCGTGGAACACCTCCAGACAAATTTTCCATTGTTCTCTGAACATCCAGAGTATGTATAGTTTTCATACTTCAGTATCCGATCTCCTCTTTTGGACGTAATAAATTCAACTGAAAATAAATGAAAGAGAATTAGAAACTCAAACATAGCAAATTTCAATAATTGCACTTTGCGCAATGCATAACAATGAATAATATTCGATATATGTACTTTATTTTACTATTAGTAAATATTTGTTGTTAAAATATTATCGCAAAACACAGAGTGCATTGATATTCCTAATTTAGATAGATTTCCCTCGTTACTCTATTATGAGTTTTATAAATCTACATCATTTTTAACTCAAAAAAGGTAAATAACAATAAATCATAATGAGTGGAACGGCCATCAGAATAGTAGTCATCGTACTTTAACAATCTCTCCTCGTTTGGAGAATATAATTTCCACTGTAAAAGCAACAAAAAAGCAAATAAAAACAACTTTTTGTATTCATACTATATATTCTTTTATAAAAAACCACAGAGCATCATTTTGTAAAACAAGGTTTTTTTCTGAATTTTTAAATTTGTCTATAGCATTTGTTTAATATCCGACACGGGTAACCAACGATCTATATGTAGTACTAGATGGAGCGTTCCAAACAAACACCACGGAACTGTGGCTTCGGGAGCTGCAACTCGGTTGCATTCCCAATGAAACTTGTGCAGTTACTACGCAAAACATTAGCTACGGGTAAATAGCATAAATATTTAGTAAATAATTGAATGTTCTGCGTAGTAACTGCACAAGTTTCATTGTGAATGCAACCGAGTTGCGGCTCCCAAAGCCGCAGTTTCGTGGTGTTTGTTTGGAACGCTCCATCTAGCAGTACATAGAGATCGTTGCGGGTTACTGTCCATTTTGAAATTACCACTATAAATTTAATGATTTATAAGTATATTTATAATGAACTATAAAATGAATAGTAATACTTAATATGTATAAGTAACATAATAATAATTTATTTATTTCTCACACATTATACAAACATTTCAAAATTACAATAATTTAAAATTAAATGAACTGTTAAGTGACTTTAAATGCATCCCGATTGAGTGATTATGCTGACCCTTTATATTTATAATTTCATCGTTGTAAGTGTAAATAACAGCCTTGCAACCACAGCCGTTAGTCGCATGAGTGGAACACCTCCAGGTATATTTGTATCCACTGTTGTAACCCAAACAGTAAGTATAGCCTTTATACTTTAGCAATCGATTTCCTTTTTTGGACGTAATAAATTCAACTGAAAATAAATAAAAGAGAATAAGGAAAAACAGAAGGCAAATTCCAACTATTGCATTTCGCATAATACATTATAATGAATAATATTCGTTATAATGTACTTTATTTTACTATTACTAAATATTTGTTGTTAAAATTTTATTAAAAGATACAGACCGCAGTTCTTACTTTTAGATAGATTTCAATCGTTACTCTGTTGTGTTATTATGAGTTATGAGTATCTAAATCATTTTTTACTCAAAAAAGGTCAATCATCTTACTTATGGCAATCATAAAGTACAATACCTAAATCATAATACAAAATCAATGTATATTACTTTATTTTACACTTGAGATACATTTTTATGTTGCATTCAAACACAGTTGGTTTTTTTCATCATCATGTTGACTTCTTGAGATTGTGCTTTAGGCTTCATTTATTAAAGGCTTGAGCAGACTAGAAGCATGCACGTGACATTAGAGAGCGCTTAACCTGACAGAGGTCCTAATCTTATATCTATCCTATCAAAAATATGCAAGAATGAAGAATAATAAAAACATTTTTAAATTGTATCTTTTATCATTATGTAGAAAGCGAAACTTTAAAGAAACACGAGAACAGAAATACATGACCCATACGGTGTCATGCTTTACCTGTGTTTCGGATTTACACCAAAGATGAGCTGTATGGTGCTCGTGACCAGTGTCCTCGTTGAGAGTGACACCATATGTATACCTTCTTACTTTCAATATTTTGTCATTCTTTCTACTACACACTACAATTTCTTTAAAACTTCAATATTCTCCTTAATGTCCACAAGAGACAACCTGACTGACACGGTCTTACATTATTTACATATTTATATTGAGTCCTTTCATGTGTGGTTATTCTGACCTCTAATATCTATAATTTCATCGTTGTAAGTATAAATAACAGCGATGCAAAAAGAGAGCGAATTTCATTACCCTTGTAGCAACCAGAGTAGTAAGTAAAGCCTCATACTTTAACAATCGCTTCCCACATTTGGAGGACACAAATTCCACTTATAACAAAAAGATATTTTTTTTTTTTACGCTGTTGTTGCATTTACAGTGGAATTTGTATCCTCCAAACGTGGAAGGCGATTGTTAAAGTACGAAGGCTTTACTTAACTATTTTCTGTTTTAGAATTTCTAAAAGTTATCCATAGAAGTTGTTTTGTATCCGATACCACTGTAACTGTCTACTTTGAAATTACCACTATAATATTAAAGGTAATACTTTTATATGTATCAGTTAAATGAACTTTTAACTGAGTTTAAATGCATTCCGATTCCGTGATTATGCTGACCCTTTATATTTATAATTTCATCGTTGTAAGTGTAAATAACAGCGTTGCAGCGGCAGCCGTTAGTCGCATGAGTGGAACACCTCCAGGAATGTTTGTATCCACTGTTGTAACTTGAATAGTAAGTATAGCCGTCGTACTTTAGCATTCGCTTTCCTTTTTTGGACGTAATAAATTCAACTGAAAATGAATGAAAAAGAATTAGGAAAAACAGACAGCATATATCAACTATTGCACTTCGCATAAGGCATAATAATTAATAATATTCGATATTGGGCTCGATTCTGAAGGCACATTGTTAAAATTTGACAGCACTAAAACTGATGCTATCCTTGTCACACAATATTATGAAGATAAAGACGAAACCAATTTAAGCGCTGTCAAATTTTAAATGTGTGCCTTCAGAATCGGGCCCAATATGTACTTTATTTTACTATTAGTAAATATTTGTTGTTAAAATATTATCATAAGATACAGACTGCAATTCTTACTTTTAGATAGATCAAATCAAATCATTTATTTGTGAAACATGGGTACAAGTAAGATATTTATATTAAATAAGCTCTCTATGTTCCGCCTCTGCTAGTGCGGGCATACAAATTTAAATACTTAGGCTAAAAATAGAATTTTACATGCAATCAAACAAAGAAATATTAGTAACAGTTAAATCACAATGTCATTGCTCCAATAAAACAATAAAAATAGCAAACATGTCGGACATAAATTCACATAGATTACAAGAAATAGGAAATTGAAATAAAAAGTTTACAATGTCATATGCTAGTGTCAGTCAAAAAATCATTTATTTTGTAGTATGTCTTGTCAATTAAGAGATTGAATAGTTTGTTTTTGAATGAGATGTTACTATCACATTCCCGTATTAATTTTGGGAGTTTATTATAGATTTTGGGAGCCATTGCAAATATGCTTTTGTGTAAGAACGCTGTTCTTGTGGGTAGAATATGTAGCTGATCACAACGACGACTCTCCACAGAATGAAACAAGTTCAGGTTATTTCTTACAAACATAGCCGTCTCATATATGTACAATGAAGGCATAGATTTCCCTCGTTACTCTGGTATGTTATGAGTTTATGAATATCTAGACCATTTTTTACCCAAAGAAAGGTCAATCATCTTACTTATGGCAATTATAAAGTACAATAAATCAATAAATATTATTTTACTTCACATTTGAGATACTTTTTATTTTTTATTCAGAGACTGTAGATTTTTGACATCATTTTAATATCTTGAGATCGCACTTTACGATTTACACGTGCCGTTGGCGGGCGTTTAACCAGATAGAGGTAACGCCGCCAGTGTCCTGGGAACCATGCCGTATACAGGCGAGCTGGACGACGACGTGTTCTGACTGTGACGCGTTTTTATATTAGTTTATATTACTGTACATAATATAATATAATGATCTAATTGTATTTTTAAATTGTATCTTTTATAATTATAGAGAAAGTGAAACTTTGGAAAAACACCTGAACAGAAATACATGTCCTATGTGGTGTCATGCTCTACCTGACTGACACGGTATTAAATTATTTACACATTTATATTATTATTATTAATATTTTATTTCAGACTCATGTCCATATGTTAGTAACATAAAAACCTTAAAAACTAAAACTAAAGCTACGTTAGTGAAACATACAATAAAAGTAACATATTTAAAAAAGGTATATACAAGTTTTTTTTTAATGGACAATTGATTTGGCACTGGAGAGGTGAAGGCTCACCTAGTGCCTAAGCATAGGACTGTCGTACCTATCGGCCAGGGTGCTCAGGATGCTGTTGGTGCTGTCTCGCACGCGACGCATCAGGGACGCGACTCGTTTGGGCACTATGGTGTCGAAGCGGTCCGTGCGGGCCTCGACGAATATACCTGATGCGCTGCAAAAACGAGGCAGCCCCAAGAGCATCCTGAGTCCGTTGTTATATTGGACACGCAGGGCGCTGTATGCCCTCTTAGTGTAGTTAGCCCACAGGTTGCACGTATAAAGTGATTGGCAATAAGCCTTAAATAATGTCAGTTTGACTGGCGTCATACAGCGTACAAACCTGCGGGCCAACATGTTACTTTGCACAGCCATCGCCCTGCGTTCCCTCTCGATGTCAGTATCATCCGACCCGCGGTCTTCTGTGACCCAGTGCCCCAGGTTCTTGAACTGCGTAACCCTATTCAGCAAAGCACCGCTTAGGGTTACTGGTGGTATGTCGGCGTAAGTTTTACTTCCCGCCTTGAACACAAGTAGTTCGCTTTTCTTAGCATTGTACCTGAGGCCGTGGGTCACAGCGTATGACTCACAAGTCCTCAGTAGCGTTCTGAGGGCGCTGATCGTCGGACTGAGCAATAACATATCGTCGGCGTAACTTACATTATTGACAAAAACACCGTCGATTGAACAGCCGACATTAGTACTACTGAGTTCGACGATCAGCCGGTTCATGTAGAGGCTGAAAAGGCTGAATATTCAGTCCTGATGTGTGGTTATTGTGACCCCTAATATCTATAATTTCATCGTTGTGACAACAGCGTTTTAGAAACGGAAATTGGCTGCATGAACGGAACACCGCCCGCGAATTGTGTTGCCTTTCTTGTAACCAGAATAGTAAGTATACTCGTAGCCTCATACTTTAATAATCACTTTCCACATTTTGAGGACACAAATTCCACTTCTAACAATAAAATATTGTTTTTATTTACTCTTTTGTTTCATTTACAGTGGAATTTGTGTCCTCCAAACGTAGAAAGCGATTGTTAATGTTAATTTAGTAAATATTTTTTTGTTTCAGAATTTTTAAAAGTTATCATTACATGTTGTTTAGTATCTAATACCCCTGTAACTGGCCATTTTGAAATTACCACTATAAAATAAAAAGTAATACTTAATATGTGAAAGTAACATAACAATAATTTATTTATTTCTCACACATTATACAAACATTTCAAAATTACAATAATTTAAATTTAAATGAACTGTTAAGTGACTTTAAATGCATCCCGATTCAGTGATTATGCAGACCCTTTATATTTATAATTTCATCTTTGTAAGTGTTAATAACAGCCTTGCAGCCGCTGCCGTTAGTCGAATGAGTGGAACACCTCCAGGTATGTTTGTATCCACTGTTGTAACTTGAAAAGTAACTATAGCCGTCGTACTTTAGCAATCGCTTTCCTCGCTTGGACTTCACAAATTCCACTGGAAATACAAGCACCGATTTGTTAGAACCTCTGTCTACGGTTATAACATTACATATATAATCCTGTCAGCCAGGGCAGGAGCAGTAAATGATACGAATAACACACAATTAAGTTCACATCTATATTTAATCTCCAAATATATACTTTTTGCCGTGTCACAACAACACCACTCAGAATAACTCTTTCGAATACTCAAGTAGAGCGCCTCAATATACCGTTTTTTTTTTAGAAATTATACATTTATATTGTACATTAAACATAAAAGGGGCAACTATAGTTTGGATAAATGCTAACGAATTATAAATATTTACTAGTACCTAGTTATATATTACGTTACACAAAAAAATGTAAACTACTGCAACCAAACTTATGCTTAAATATTTTTTTTATTGATTATTATTACAAAATACTTTCTAATAAGTATGTCATATTGTCCTCTTTAAATTATTGCGTACAGTAATCACATTCATATAAAAGAATATTTCGATAAAAAACTGTTTCTGTAGTTGCCTTTTTGACACCAAAAATTGATTCTGTGTACACAATTAATGTTTAATTTAGGTCACGTTCGGCAGATTTCAATTTCGTCAGAGAACCAAAAACTATTTTTTCCCATTCGACAAAACGTTTTACGAAGAAGTACTAGAAGATAATTCTACATTCGACAGTTTAAACATTTGTCAAAAATATGTTGGATGAAGTTTAAGAATCACATTAAAAATAACTTTGTAAGAAAGCCTATCATAAAATAAACGATTATTTGAATACAAAGATGCCTGGTACTAACGTTGCTTCAGCTTCGCACAATCTTTATATAATTGTAAACAAACTTGATTTTAGAAGATGAGTTGCGTAAAGTTTGTTGCGCCGTTTCTTCTTCACAGCGCTAACACCGAAGCGATGGTCGAAATAAATGGACTTGTATAAATGTACCAAGTGTTCTTATATGCAATCAATGATTTTGACTTCCTAATTAGACATTTTCGTAATTCGACATTCGTCGGTAATTTAACTCCTTGTTAATGTATTCCACTAAATATATAGATTACTTAAGTGTAAATATTCATACTCTTTAGATATAAGGAACAGCGATCCAGGCTTCAGATCAAACAGATCTCAGTATTTTGGGAAGTGATTATGCTGGCCCTTTATTTTTATTATTTCATCGTAGTACGTGTGAATCGTAGCCCGGCAGCCGTTGTTCATCACGTTCGCGTGAGTGGAACATCGCCAGTGAGTTTTGTTACTCTTGTTGTAATTTGAGTAGTATGTATAGCCGTCGTACTTTAACAATCGCTTTCCTCGTTTGGATGTCACAAATTCCACTGAAAACAAGAAATGCTTTTAGTATTATGATCAGAAAGAAGCATATATGAGTTTGCACTAATTAATTTATCCCTTGACCTTTTTTTGTTTTTCAACATGTGTTTTATTACGATATTATAGTTTTAGTTTTCTAAAGTCCGTTGAAATTTAAATTATTTGATAGTAATAAAGTTATATACCGTTTCAGTAGTGGTATTGTTTTGAGCAGTATATATTGGTTACTATTATTGTACTCCGTAGTAAGGTATACATAAGGTCATTCAGAAACAACTGCATGTACTTTAAAGGATTTATTAGGCAAAGCAACGCAAAGTAATGCAATACATAACATAATATGTACTAAAAATTGTTTACGTAGCAAAAATTACTTTCTGTACATTGTAATAACATAACTAAAATGTAAAAACTTTTAAACTGCTACGGACTTACATTCAAGAACCATATAAGTAAATAAAATAGATCAATACAAATAAAAATTTTAAAACTGTTAGTAGACAGAAAAACTAAAATCAAGTTTAAACATAATTATAACAAACTATATAAAATATGTAAAATCCTTCCGGTTAGCCTTAAGTACAAGTACTTAATAGCACTAAACAACCATAGCAGTCCAGAGCATAAAAAGGATGGTCGCTCAGGGAAGTTAGAGTCTTCCACGAAGGTGAACAATTAACTTTGATGGCAGATTGCTTGGGTGTCGTATCCCTATAATCTACAACGAAATTATAGGGATCGATACTATCATATACGCCGGCAAGATAACACACGTAAATTCGCAAAAGATTATAGGGAATACCTACTCAGCAACTGTGACTTGCCGTGAACTGAATCAATTAGAAACATAAGAAGCTCTTTGTTATATTATTTTTGGTATAATATTTTATTCAGACAATGTACATATGAATTGTTAGTAAAGCATAAAAAACCCTTGAAAACTAAAAAAATTAAAACTAAGTTAGTGAAACATATATCATATTTTACCTACAGTAAGTTTTAACGAGGGGGTTTAGTGAGAACTAGTTTTAACTAGTAAATACGCGTTCTAACTAAAAACGGGTTTTTACTATAACATACACAATAACGTTTAAAATTGTAAACTTTACTATCAATTGATAACATTACAAATGTTTGTGTGTGTGAGTGCTCCCCTCAGTCAAACTGAGAAATCAGTTTTGTGGGGTTTTTCTGTAATCTGCATTAATTTTTTAAATAGAAGATTTTATTATAATTATTATTTTGTACAACGTTCAAAAAAGCAAAACATTACAATAATTATTGATTTAATATATCAAATAGATATCGGTTTTAGAGCATTAGGCCTTTTGAAAAAATATATAAGTGGTAAAGAAAGCAAAGTTATAATTTTAGCTATTTTAAACAATATATATATTCTATATTGCACAAATTTTAAAACTAAATACTGCTAAAATTATTGTGTACAAAGGCGAGCTTATCTCTAAAAGAGATATCTTCCACAGGCACTAAGAAAGAATAGGGGCAAATAATATAATAATGGGCCTGATTCTGAAGGCACACATTTAAAATTTGACAGCTCTAAAATTGGTTTAGTCTTTATCTTTATAATACTGTGTGACAAGGATAGCAACAGTTTTAGTGCTGTCAAATTTTAACGTTGTGCCTTCAGAATCGAGCCCTATAAAATAATAACAACGCTTGAAAATAAGATCTAACTTATATGACAATTTAAGTAAACAATATTATTGTTTCTGCACGTGACTATGTTCGCCCTTTATATATATCACATTATCTTCAAAGGTGCGTATGACAGCTTTGCAACCATGGGTGGCGTGAGTGGAACACCTCCAGCTAGTTTTAAATTTGGTCTTATAGTCTACGTAATAAGTAAAACCCTCGTACTTGAGCAGTCGTCTTCCCCGTTTAGATGTCAGGAATTCAACTGGAAATACAAGTATTAATAGGTTAACCAAAATGAGAAAGATGTCTCTCTTGCATTGATTACATGAAAACTAGGGTATGACTGTGTGAATGACTCCGTGCACACAGCTGGTGAAGCACCACGAGGTTGCTTGCTGGGTTTTATGAATAAAATGTTGATAATTACACTTCAATAAGTTTCCAAAATAACTTATATAAACAACTTAACTAGGTATTTTCTATGCAAGCAATACGCGCTCGAATAACGTAGTCTCTCGCATTAAGTTGTAGTGAAACTGCAATTATATGCTACAGCTTCCCTGAAAAGTTCCTTTACCCCGGGGTTGAGAAAAAGAAGCGGCTTATTAGGCATTTATTTAAGTTCCAAATGTTTTTTTAAAAGAACTTACAATTTTCTCACTAAAATAAAACATGTTTGTTTGAATTTTCGAAATTATACTTAAGTATTCAAGATAATATTAGAATTTTACTTACAAGTCATAATAACGATGATGAATTCACAATTTCGTTTTATTTGTAACGGCAAGAGTGATTTGCTTGATTTGATAAATAGTTACTACATTATATACCTATATTTCGCATTACATTTCTCTCATTTATATTTCTCGCGCAACGCCTGTGAAGCTGGGTACAAGAAAAAAAGAAAGGAATGTCTAAAAGTTATACTTAATAAAACTTTGGATCATGAGTGTGTTTGCCTTGTATATCTATCAGATGGCCGTTGTGGCTATGAATGACGGCTTTGCAACCAACAAAGGCATGAGTGGAACACCTCCATCGAATTTTATGATCTTTGTCGCTGCCTATGTAGTACGTGTAGCCATCGTACTTTAGCAGTCGCCTTCCTCTTTGGGACGTCACGAACTCCGCTGTAAATACAAGCAATATACATAATAAATAACATGATTTATATAACGTTATTATGAGGTTTTATCTAAACTTACTGTTTTGTTGCCGTTAGAAAAATCATATTGACTGCGTTTTCTTAAAATACCACATTTGAAATCTCTTTTTACGCTTGACCTCGATCTCGCCTGACGGTAAGTGACGATACGGCCTAAGGTAGGGCGCCCTTACCCAGAAGATGCCTATTCACTCTTCCTTTAATAAAATCCAAATTGTACTTTCCCGGAAATACCGAAGCTGGCAGTGAGTTACATTCCTTGGCAGTTCGCATTATAAAAGAGGAAGCAAAACGCTTCGTGCGAATGCGTGGTATGTGTACTATGTAAGGATGAAGTCCCCATCATTACATTATAACGTTATCTCCAGTGTACAACTACGCCAACTGGTCAATTTTGTTTTTATTAAAATCGAGTCATCAAATCTCAAAAAAAAAAAAAAACTTTTTTCTTACAATTTAAGGAGCATATTAATTAGTATGATGACTCGATTTTGATAAAAACAAAATGAACAAATTTTTTTTTGGCTTAGTTGTAGTGGTATCGATAAAACGACAAAAAAAAGTTTCATTTTATCAGTTGCATGATTTTTAATCAGTCTTTTGGTACATGAGTGTGTTTGCCCTCTATATATAATACCTTATTTTCAATTATATGAATAACAGCTTTGCAGCCATTGAAGGCATGGGTTGAACACCTCCAGCGGATTTTGTTATCTTTGTCGCTATCAGCAAAGTATGTGTAGTCAAGGTACTTTAAAAATCGCTTCTTTTGTTTCGACGACAGGAATTTATCTGGAAAACATGTAATAAGAATACACAACAATTATTTCTCCATTGTATAGGACACCCTGTCACTCCATACAGATTTAAATACCTACTATTATTACAGGCGCACAACCTGTCCAACACGTTTGAGTAAACTATTGAGAGAGGGACAACGTTATACGTCAACACATAAGTGCTTCTCTTTCTAACCGGCTGCTTTATTTTGTGGGTGACGTTAGACTGTCGGGGGAGGTAAGCGTCGCTGCTTTACGTAATAATATTTCGTATTCTTTGGTACTGGTTTTTGGATATGAGGTCTTTAGGTCTTCAGTTCACGATGGCATGCCTCGTTAGTCTTCGCGGGACGTGGGAAGTTAACCCGAAACTATCCGCACGTCAGTATCTAAGTGTTTATATTGATGATTAGTGCGTAACGATGAATGAACACATTAACAATATAACGCATACAATAAAATGGAAGCGATTCAGAGGAGTGGGGAGTGCCATCGTGAACTGTACGAAATATAATTACGAAATATTTATTAAGATCGTGGCGCTCAAAATTGTATGTCATATGAATAAAGTTAAATAAAACTTAATTTTCAGGTGTCAGTAAATACTATTTAACTATCATTATCACATCATCTGTTTAGTCTGTCCACTGCTGGACATTATTTTATAATAATAAGTATTGAATGGAGAAAGCGCATTTTATACATATTACGACTACACAACAAAATACTAAATAGATAATGTTCCTAGTTATGAAAGGAAGATTTTTATGTCGCAAATATTTATGTTAAAGATAAGTGCAGTAATTAATTAATTAATAGCAAGTTTAAAGCTCTCCTTTCAATTTCGCCTACAAGGTAAGTAAACGGATATGAGATTTTCTAAAAAAATACCTATGTATTTTTTTTAAATCTATTTTTTTGTTGAGACTTGTGACTCGCTAAAGTCAATGCCAGCCTCGTAAGGAAACACTAATTTGTCATGTTATTCAGACCTCAGTCTGAGAGATAACGTAACGAACCTATATAATTGTCTTGCCTATGTATTTTGCAAAAAATTTCAGACATGTCATAATGATTTTGAAGTCGACATTGTTCAGTTTTCTTTCCAGTTGAAGTGATATTTTTTAACATCTAACTTATTCTCTAGTCCTAACATGATATGATTAACTATATTTTGCCTAAAAAGGATTCCATAATATTTACAGTTTATCGATAACATTGTATTATCGATGTAAAAATCACTGTATTTTTTATTCCTTCGCCTTTTATTCATTCCTATGTCTGATAAAACAGAATTACATACTAATAACGACAATAGGTACATTCAGTTTCTTCTCGTGGTTGGATAAAAACCTGCCTTTGATGTTAAATTGCATTGTAATATTTTAGTATGTAGAAAATATACAATAAAATAGATAAAGAGAGAAATAGTTTGCTCTCTATTGCTAATTATATTAACTATGGCCTTTTGATAAGTACGCAGGTTAATACAGTGGCAACATTGGTAAGTTAACTTTAATATATGAATCCCAATTTAAGGTACTGGGATGTCAGCCGGATTGACACTTTATTCCGTTAAAAATATTATTGTACAACATAGTTAACTGCTGCCTGCTTTTTCCGCGTGAAATTTTGCAATCTTACTGGTAGTTTTAAATTTTTTTTAAATAATCTTTGCCATTGGAGTAACTCCTATGCCAAATTTTAGGTTTTTATAACGAACGGGCTAACATCGTTGATACATCAGGGTTTTCTTTTATAAGTAGATAGAAGATTTATTATTATAGTTTAACTTAATTAAAACTGTTTTGGATAAATCAACTTTTTTAGAATATTGATATCTCTTCACTGTTTTACCTTTTTACTCTCAAAGTTTATGGTCCGTTTTATACTCTTAAAAGATTCAATTTTCTTTCCCTATAGTGGTGAATGAGTAGTTCTACTGAGAACTGTTTTAGTTGTTTTAGTAAGACAAGGACTAATTACGAGGGCATGACGTCATTACGCAACTTATTTTACAGATATATATCCTTGTCTCCCTTATATTTGGCGACAGTTTTACGGATAACTTTTAATTCCTTCCCCTTCTTGTCGTTTTTATCGTTTGTTTCCTTTCTTTTCTTTATATCTATTTCTCTTTTCTCATGATTGTGTTCGTTCGTGATTTTCACAATGTCGTTTCCAGCTGTGAAGATTCGCGCACGACAGCCTTTCGGGTAGTGAGTGGAACATAACCAGCGTCTCCTTTGACCAATAACATGAGTGTGGGACGCGTAGTAAGTGTATCCGTTGTAACGCAACAGCTGCTTTCCTTTATGCGATGTTAACATTTCCACTAAAAAATAAGAAATTTATACAATACCTATCTGAAATTATATTAAATAAAGTGAGAATATATCGTCGCTGGAAAGGAAACATTGCTGATGCGCCCAAAATAGGATTTAACAACAGTTTTTTTATTACCAAAACAATTTTTTTGTTTTATCAAAATCGCATATTTAGATAAAATATATGATTTTAAAGCATTATTTTTTATTCTCTACTGTAAAATTATATTTTGACGCTTAGCAATTTTGCCTTTTCAGCGAAGAAATAATAACATTTAAAGAATTCACATTAAAACTCTCGTTATCGTTTTCTTTTTAGATTTTTTTATTATTTTAGACAGCCTTGTGAGTAGTGTGCGGAGTAATGAAACCTTATTGTTAGCTCTAGAGTGATTTAAGGAGTAGAAGAACCCTTTGTATAGTAAGATCTTGTTGTCTTTTGAAGATAACACGAACTCTAGAAATCAAATATAAATATTAAAGCATATGTTCATGAAATACTACTTCTCGTCAATAAGTGCAACCAACAATTTTATAACTTTTTCTGGTATTTTCAGGGACTCAAACAAGCCTAAACCTAATTATTTTTTTTTATAAATAAATAAATATCACATAAATATACATGTATATAAATAAATTGAATTTAGTTTGTATTTTTTTTTCTTTCAAAGTATAAAATTAAAAGCAAAATTTATTGTAATGCTGATTTGGTCTAGATGTAAGATATAGGGTATTTGTGCCCGGTGAAAATACTACATTTAGTTAGGTAGAATCGGACTCTCCTTTTTAATATTTGTATGGGAGACGAGTTTCTACCCAAGCAAAGCAAATTATTGCACGCAGTCAGTATTTCTATACTGAGAAAGGTTTATAACGGCCGGACTATTTTCTATTAGAAATAACAAAGAAGTTCAAGCTTTGATTTATATAGGGTTTTTTTTCTACTTCAAGTGATCCCGTTTCTATGATGGTCCAGATGGTGGCATGAAATCTGTGCGGCTGATGGGTGGAGCACTTCCATCGTGTTTTGGAAGTTTAGCTATTGGTAACCGTCACAGAGTAATAGTAAGTACCTATTTAATTTATTAAGTCGATTACACCATTTACCAGTTACAAATTTCGCTGAAAAATGATTTAACATTCAAATCTAGTAATTAAATTTTTTTCAAAAAGAACAAAAGTTAGAACACAAATTAAAATCCTACTTTTTTTCTTAAAATTACAATTTAATTTGAAATATGGAACAATACATTCATGTAAAAAATCATAGTTATGTAAATTTACCGTTTTGCAGTATCTACTGCATGCCGGTTAATTTCCCGCGGGAAAATCTAGCTACCTAATTAAAGAAACCATTATATAATGCTCACATTCGATACGGTATTCAAAGGACAGTAAGCAAGAACTGTAAGATAAATCAGTGACGACATAAAATTAAATAAATTATATTATTTGGTAAATTACGATTTTAATACTTAAACTAAAACTTAAACTAAGAATTCGACTTTGGTTATGATAATACTATTTAATTAAAGTTTGTCTCAATGCCTTCCTCGTAGAATTACTACAAGTAAAGGTTAGGGAACATTCAATAAAGCCCTTGTTCCGTTTTCATAACTATTTTTCCTACCTATTGCAAATATTTGGTGACTAGTTACCAAATAACAAACGGTCATTCAACTGATAGATCATATTTAACGTCCATGCTAATAGGTAAATATCGGTTATCAGGTGGAAGTGGAGTAGTTTTAGGCAGAATTTGACTTCAAAAAGAGAATAATGTATTCCAATTTTGAAAAAATAAATATTTTGATTTTAATTTTGATTTTGACAGTTACGAAGGAATATTTGTGTAAACTGCATTTCTATATATTTTTTTAAGCTGTTACGAAATTATGATAAAACAAAGAATCTTCTTGCTATTCCGAATAAACAAAATATATATAAACAGGGACTTCTTAAGTTATGCACATACATACACATAATATTCCTCAAGCCGAACACAGTCACTAATCTAAACAAACACACACACTCACACACACAAATACACAAAATTGAATAATTCCTTTCTAAATATTACATAGACTTAACTAAATCTACTTGAAATACCGACCTATATCTACTTTCTGGGCAGGATCTGGCTTTCTGACACACGGGATTTCTATTTTGGGAGCCAGGACTAACTTTGATTTTCATCATTATTTTGATAAATAAAGATTTATTTTATTATTATTTTTTCTAAATATTAAAAAAATATTCTTTTTGGTAGTCAGTTGCAAAAAGTTACGAATGCAACAATTATTATATTATTAGTCGGTAACCAGTTCCTAAATGAGAAAAAATACTTCCTTTTTTTAAAAGGAAGGAATTCATAGGAGTAACGAAAACCGGTTACAAAAACGGAACAAGAGTTATATAGGTGATATATAAACATATTGCTGTGTTACGAAACACATAGGTACTCGTACATCTATATTATATAAAATTTTCGCTTTTAATATAGATGATAGATATTTTCTATCTATTATATTATAACCAGGGATCGGATTTAGGTAGTGTCATTTCTGTACTGGTAACAAAAATATGTCACGGTAGATTATATATATTAACCTTTTAGAAAGTAGCCACTTCTCCTTTACAACGAATTTTATTCCGGGCAATATCTATATTAACATAAACATTTAGAGCCGTGGTAGCCGGGTTGGTAGTGCACTCGCCTCACGTTCTTGAGGTCGTGGGTTCAAACCCCGCCCGTACATTGGTACAACGTTACAACCCATTGGGGTTTTTCAAAAACTTAAGTACGGTTTATTTATAATACCATAGGCTTTTCGGTGAAGGAAAACATCGTGAGGAAACCTGTATATGCCAAAGAAGAATTTCTAAGGCGAAGTCCACCAAATCGGCTTGGGACACCGTCGGTGGACAGGGGTTTGGCACAAAAGATCCTGAAGGATCGAAGTGTCGCCAGGTCTTCCTGGCGACACTTCGATCTAAGAAGATAAGATAAGAACATAAACATTTCGTCTCAAGTACATAAATGACACTACCTAATTCCGAACCCTGATTACAACTACCCGCTTTTATTTGTATAATAATTTATGCTAAATTTTTCACTTACAAAAAATATAGGTCATTTCTGAGATTTTATTATGGGGCTTAAAGAGATCGGCGAGGGGAGAATTAGGATGTTCTATAATAAGAATAGCTAAGGGTTGTACATTAAAAAGTACTTAAGAGGGGAGAGGATATATCTGAATTTGGGTCCTGTTTCAATGACTGCTGATTTTTGTAACGGTACGGAACCTTCTAAGCGACAATGACTCGCTTTATTTTCACTTAAATTACTCAAAAAAGTTATTTCTTTCAATATAAGAAGAATACACGCCAGAAGGGGGATGTTCATGATTGTAGTTCGACGCAACGATGATGTCATCCATGGTGTAGATTGTGGCTTTACAGCGATAACGGTTGTGTGTGGAACACCGCCATCGGATCTTGCCAGCAGCTGACGTCGCGTAGTACGTATAGCCATTGAATCTCAGTAGACGTTTTCCTCTTTTGGACAAAATGAATTCACCTAAAATATAAACAGGCATGTTTAAGAATAGTTAAGCGTATCAACGTACAGTCACACCCCCGACACTCCATACAATCACAGATTTAATCACCTATTATTACTGGAGCACCTGCCTGCTACACGTGCGTGTGTGTGTGCGTAAACTTTGTAGGGCTGCTGTACCGAGAGCGCGCGAGCATAGTCGATCGAGAGAGGGACAACGTTATACGTCGACAAGATAAGTGCTTCTCTTTCTAACTTACAGCGGCGATCTCTCGGTGCTGGTCTATAGTGCACTGGCGTAGTAACTTTATCTCGATCCGAACGGCGGCAGTCTAGTAGTGCGTACTGCCAGCCGTGCTCCATTTTGCGAGTGATGTTAAACTGGCAGGGAGGTGAGTGTCGCTTCTTTGGCGGCAGAAATAAGTAAGATGGTGCTGACTATCCCGGAAGACTATATATACTCTGCACTAGAATCCTTTTACCAGAAAAGTATCATTAAGTGGGACGAATAGAAACTCTCTGTAATAGTTATTTTATTGCACAATAAAAAATCCTTTTTTTTTATTGTTGATGGGTTTGCGCTTGACCTCAGTCTCCGTGACCACTCATGGCGCAATAAATGATTATCACTATGACTCTTGATGGTAAATGATGATGATACAATAATAAAGCAGCTATCGCAATTTATTTATTTATTTAAAGATGATTTAATCCCATCATACTTAAATTATGTGATGTATAAAATAGTTTGCTCCATTCAGTTTCAGATATAGGTAAACTCTGTAATTGCATTTGACTGTAACTTCAGTTGCCCGTAATTTAGCTTAACCTTTGGGGTAACAAGCCTAAGACGTAACGATAAGTTGGTCCTAGGATCATCAAAAACAACGCTATACCGCAACAGTTTGTTTAGACAGGCGCCTACAATATATAACAGACTGCCTTTCCAAATACGGCGTAAAGATTTTGAACAATTTAAAAAAAGATTGCAACTCTATTTAATTGATAAAGAATTTTACTGCATGGAGGAATATTATAGCGTTCTTAATACATAATTACAGACTTGTATGTGTGGGAATGATGAGAAAATTACCTAATATATTTATAATAAATTTTATCAATAATAAATTGTAATGATTAGATATGCCAAAGAATAATTTCGGAAAAAGAATTTTTAGCGGTTTCTTATGTACACTAGAAATAATAATTGTTGCATGCTTCAAGGCAGATCACAGAGCCCACATTATACAAATATACTACCACCTTTAACACCTGTGTATCGCAATAAAGTTTTTTGAATTTGAATAACATTTAGAGCCGTGGTAGCCGGGTTGGTTGTGCACTCGCCTCACGTTCTTGAGGTCGTGGGTTCAAACCCCGCCCGTACCAATGGTTTTTTAAAAACTTAAGTACGGTTTATTTATAATACCACAGGCTTTTCGATGAAGGAAAACATCGTGAGGAAACCTGCATATGCCAAAGAAAAATTTCTAAGGCGTGTGTGAAGTCCACCAAATCGGCTTGGGACACCGTCGGTGGACAGGGGTTTGGCACAAAAGATCCTGAAGGATCGAAGTGTCGCCAGGTCTTCCTGGCGACACTTCGATCTAAGAAGATAAGATAAGAACATAAACATTTCGTCTCAAGTACATAAATGACGCTACCTAATTCCGAACCCTGATTACAACTACCCGCTTTTATTTGTATAATAATTTATGCTAAATTTTTCAGTGACAAAAAATATAGGTCATTTCTGAGATTTTATTTTGGGGCTTAAAGAGATCGGCGAGGGGAGAATTAGGATGTTCTATAATAAGAATAGCTAAGGGTTGTACATTAAAAAGTACTTAAAAGGGGAGGGGATATATCTGAATTTGGGTCCTGTTTCACTGACTGCTGATACTTGTAACGATACGGAACCTTCTAAGCGACAATTACTCGCTTTATTTTCACTTAAATTACTCATAAAAGCTGTTTCTTTGAATATAAGAGGCATACATGCCAGAAGGGGGATGTTCATGATTGTAGTTCGACGCAACGATGACGTCATCCATGGTGTATAATGTGGCTTTACAACGGTTTCGTGTGGAACACCGCCATCGGATCTTGCCAGCAGCTGACGTCGCGTAGTACGTATAGCCATTGCATCTCATTAGACGTTTGCCTCTTTTGGACCAAATGAATTCACCTAAAATATAAACAGGCATGTTTAAGAATAGTTAAGCGTATCAACGTACAGTCACACCCCCGACACTCCATACAATCACAGATTTAATCACCTATTATTACTGGAGCACCTGCCTGCTACAAGTGCGTGTGTGTGTGCGTAAACTTTGTAGGGCTGCTGTACTGACAGCGCGCGAGCATAGTCGATCGAGAGAGGGACAACGTTATACGTCGACAAGATAAGTGCTTCTCTTTCTAACTTACAGCGGCGATCTCTCGGCGCCGGTCGATAGTGCGCTGGGGTAGTAACTTTATCTCGATCCAAACGGCGGCAGTCCAGTAGTAGTGGGTACTGCCAGCCGTGCTTCATTTTGCGGGTGATGTTAAACTGGCAGGGGAGGTGAGTATCGCTTTTTTGGCGGCAGAAATAAGTAAGATGGTGCTGACTATCCCGGAAGACTATATACTCTGCACTAGAATCCTTTTACCAGAAAAATATCATTAAGTGGGACGAATAGAAACCCTCTGTAATAGTTATTTTATTGCACGATAAAAAATACTTTTTTTTATTGTTGATGGGTTTGCGCTTGACCTCAGTCTTCGTGACCACACATGGCGCAATAAATGATTATGACTATGACTCTTGATGGTAAATGATGATGATACAATAATAAAGCAGCTATCGCAATTTATTTATTTATTTAAAGATGATTTAATCCCATCATACTCAGTGCCGTAACTAGGGCGGTGCCAGCGGTGCCCAGGTACAGGGCGCAGAACTTGGAGGGGCGCAAAAATGTACTGGGTGGGCATATTTCAAGGGCGCAGTTATAGAAGCTCGCACCGGGCGCATAAAAGGCTAGTTACGGCACTGATCATACTTAAATTATGTGATGTATAAAATAGTTTGCTCCATTCAGTTTCAGATATAGGTAAACTCTGTAATTGCATTTGACTGTAACTTCAGTTGCCCGTAATTTAGCTAACCTTTGGGGTTAAGAATAGCAGAGGGTAGGTTGTGCAGTTAAATAAAGGAATAGGTTCCCATGCGTGGGAAATGAACAAAACGATAAGTACATCTAAGATACACTACGCCAACTAAAATTTTGGTCAATTTTGTTTTTATCAGAATAGAGTTATCAAATCTCAAAACTAAAAAATAACCAAAACTTTATGTTTTTTCTTTAATTCAGGGAGCATATTAATTAGTATATGATGATTCGATTTTGATAAAAACAAAATTGACACAAATTTTAGTTGGCGTAGTTGTTACCTTCGAGGTATAAAAATGTACCCCGAGATTTCCATAGACTGCAAAGATGGAATCTGTAGGGGGAAAGTATCTTCTGAGAATTGACGAAAATTGTGCATTGTAGCACCGCTAATTTAATAGTCAATGTTCCTTGGTAAGTTGTTACGCTGTAAATTTTTACTTTCTGCGCCAAATCAAACAATTATGTAGTTAAGGTAGGTATAATACTTATAATTGTTATATTCTACTGAGTAGTTGTTAGATTTTAACTAGTCCTACAGATTTATCCTGCGTACTCATTTTTATTATACCTTAAACTTACTTAGATTATTAATTTAAAAAAAAACAATTCTTAATCTAATACAATACTTAATTTTTTCTTAAACTAATAGTATAACAATAAGACACATTCAAGGATCGCCAAAAATGTTTAAATAATGGGCAGGTATGTCAATTTTTTTCTTATTTCTTTTGCTTGCTGGCTTGGTGTTGGGTGGGTGAAGGTGTACAGTGTTCAAAAATATAATTGATTCCCCATTCGTTATTATGTAAGCCTTACAACCATCAGGTTGGTGAGTGGAACATCTCCATCGCAAATTCGGTCCCTTAGCGTTAATCGACGCGTAAGTATATCCTTTGTACTTCACCAGCTGCTTGCCTCGTTTCGAAATTGTGAATTCGGCTGAAACAAGAATTACAAGTTAGTAGGTACTACCGTCTCGTAATATAACAATACTATGTAATTTAAAAATACTGATACAAAAATTATGAATTCTCATTTTGTAGATGATCAGCACAAATACGTCCACGGCGAACATATACCTCCCCAACAGAATGCCACTTTTGGTGGGCTGTCCATTGGGGGATTTGACATAAACACTACGCTTTTATGCATCGTCTCTGCCTACCCCTCTGGGACCGAGGCGTGAGCAATTTGTATGTATGTACCACGCTTGGCAGGTGGTTTGGTGATCGCAGTAATGATCTGGAGAATGCTACTACTTGTCCCTGGTGCAATCCCTTAGTCGCCTTGACGACACCCACGGGACGATTATGGGTGGACCTAATCTAAACCGGGAATCTGACGTAAATGAATACAACCGATACTTTTGTCCATTTATTTTTACAGAGAAGATGACGGGGTTTGCAGGGGATCGACTCAGGCTCCAGCCATTTGTGCAAGATCTTCTGCGCGGCGGATCACTCCTTGTGGTCAAACCGCCGCCGCTTATGAACCGTTCAACTGTGATAAAACATAGGGAGCTCCACAAAAGGTTCTCATCTACAAATTGTGGTTTTTTTTGCATTATCGTCTTAGAATTATCAATTCTCTGTCATGATTAAAAAAAATTAACGTAAAAACAAAGATTTCTAAATTGGAATATTCAAATGTTTTGACTCATCTCATCACAAAGAAAAGATCATTTTAAGCACAATTATCCAATAAAAAAAATTATCCAATTTGTAGATGACTTTAATTACCTACTTTGCTGCCATTAAATTATTTTGTGTATGCATGAAACGAGGCGTAATAATAGTTTCATAATATTTGGCACGAGTATCGTAATGGATAATTATAAGTTTAGTTGCATACAACACGACCAAAAAATACATACGAAGTTGAATATCATGTACCTTACAGAAAAAGTTATCGTGAGAAGTGTTTTTAACGACCTATAAGCAAAGTTTATTCAGCCTAGTTGAAGGCAACTTGTGTACTAACTCATAGTGAAGCTATGCAGCGAGAGCGTTCGAAGGTATATGGCAAACATTCCTTTCTCCTCTCCAGCTCAAAAAAGGCGCTTTTACTCGCTACGCTCGTGATTCAATTCTAGACGACTTCGTTAGTTCGTGATTTAAAGTCAGCACACATAACAACAACAAAAAATAACTCTGATTGGTTATCTAAACGGTGTTATAATGAAATTGTCTAATCATAGAACCGAAAACGGTTTAACAATGAATCCTAGAGCATCGTTTCCATCGTTTCGCGGTAATGACATACAAAGTACGGCATTGTATATCCGTTTTTGATATTGTAATTAGCGTATTGTAGTGAAAGAGTATATAAATACTATTATTGTGTCCATTTGTTGTTATTTTGTCTTGACAGTCGATGGTTTGGTATTAAAAACATTAAAAAAGCTGATTGATCACACTAAATAATGTTTATTTTATTACCATTTACAATATTAGATCGAATTCAGATAAAATTATAAAATCTAAACCTTTTTAGGGTGCCTCAAATTATTTGTACATACTTTTAAAAAAATACAGTAATATACATAAAAATTATTATATAATTTCATTTTTTCTTGTATACTGCTTCGCCCAATGATTATGTCTTTCGTCTACAGTAATGGCGCGTCCTTGAAAGGTTACTATGAAAGCTCGACAGCCGTACGGTCTGTGTGTAGAACAACCCCATCGCACTCTGTCCTTGCCATCATAGTTTGTGCAGTATGTGTACCCGTTCAGCTTTACCATACGCTTGCCTTTTTGTGATAACACGTATTCCACTGTAAATAAGATATAGTGTTAGTCACGTCACGTGGCGGCACTGATTAAAATATTTTGTAATTCAACCCTGTTCAAGTACTTTTCATTCTAAATAAATTATTGAAATTGAATCATAGTAATTATTATGCACAGCTTTATCATACGAAACTTAAATTAAATATAAGTATATACCCAACAAATAAATAAAAATACGTTAATATATAATAATCTGAAATAAAATAAATCTTAACTAATAAAAACTCAAACAATATATTTTCATATTACGAATGCATATAATAGGGTGACGCATATAATAACAGGATTAACATTATTTTACGCTATTCCTTATTTTACAAGATTAACTGTGTCGAAAGCCTTCCTGAAGTCAACGTTCGCAGCGTCCACTTGCTCACCATCCGGAACCTGTGTTGTGTCAGAAAGCTGTGATTGTGAGTAGATGCACATTTACAAAAAGGGCTCGAGCACTTTTGCGAAAGTGCAAAGGGCTCAGACAGCCCACTGATGTCTGAGTCCACAGAACTGAAAATTACGCGCGTGATCTTCCTGATCCGTATAGAAACTGTTATCTAAATAAATATTACTATGTATTGCTTGCTTTATATTTTTGTTATGATTAATTGATTTATTTTTTTAAACAGTGTAGGACTATTTTGACTTACCTAATGAATGACTTATCCTAATTCTGTTTACATATTTTTATATTTTGATTATTTAAATGTTATTCAATGTTTCATAGAGTAATGTATTTTAATTAAGTCAGAAGGATATTGTTAAATTTTATTATAACTGGAATTAAGGAAAATGTTTTGTAACTCAATTGTAATACCTATAGGAGGCTAATAATAATAATAATGTATAATGGCAGCAAAACTCAGTTTCGATCGATGTACTACTTGTACGTTACGATTTATTAAAATTTCACAATGATATTAGAATCTTCGGTTTTGCAACTGATTCTGATACAATTTTGCACTTAAATAATACTCATTTCATTATGTAAAGAAAAAAAAGGAAGGATATCCTTAAGGTGTATAACTTGTAATATGCCTGTAGTTAGTGGAAGTTATTGTGGCAGTAAAGCTATCTGTATTGTTGTAATATCTTCTACAATTTCTCAGCCAACTGTCTTGACGCGGACATGGTTATGTTCATGGCTCTTGGCTATTATCAACCCAGTGCTGATGCTGGTCTGCACACGCGCTCGACATCTCGATTTTTTACCGTAGTACCGTACACAATGCCACGAAATATGATTGATTGATTGACTTGCGACTTTATAATGGTAACCGTCAAGATTTATCATTCGTCGTCCTTTTGGAGTTGTTGTGTATTCAGCTGAAACAAAGAAAAATGATACAGAATTTAAACATCGTTACTATATTGGGGAAGGCATATGTCCAACATTTGATATCGGTAAGCTAATAAGTAGCAGACGTTAAGTAACATATCATAAAGATAAAAATTATAGTTTACAAACATAAGGAAAGTGTTGAAGTAAAATAAATAGACTGAACTGGATGTTAAAGATTATGATGAACAACAAAACAATGCCTACTGTAGAAGCGATTGAAAGCAAAAGTGTGGTCAATGTAATTTTTTTTATGTAACACATAATTTCCCATGGGAAATTTTTCTTATGAGATATGTGTGCACAATTTCAAGGAGATCGGTTGAATAGTTGAGACGTAAAAGCGTAAAAAACAAAACACTCACCATCGGATTTATTACATTAGGATTGTAATTACTTTTATTAGGACAGTCCTTGGTGTCAGTCTTTGAGTGTGACATGAAACATCATCTATGGGGTAGGATATCCTAATCCTAATTAATATTATAAATGTAACAGTGAGTTGGTTTATTTGTTTGTTTGTTACGTTTTCACGGCTTACTTATCAACCAGTCATCATGAAATCTTGTGTAATATATGATATGAGAAAGGAGATAAATACATAGACATACTTACGTATAGTATTAGCATTAAATTCAGATTCGTGGCTGTGTTGGTTATGGTATATTTCTATCTTTCCTTGCTCATTGAAACGGACGTATGCTGGGCATTTATATGATAGCTTCTTAATGCAATTCCACTGTTGCTGGTCGTAAACCTTCCGTGTGAAAGTAAAGCCATGAAGATGCATCAGTAATCTGCCGGTACGTGTTTTGTAGAAACGATACCGCAAGCCTTTAAAACAAAACGAAAGATATCGTCAGTTTAATTATACAATCGAGGTGTTGGAGAGAAAATTTACCGTATGATGATATTCGTAGGTAGGTATAACCTTCGATAGCTCCTTCACACGAACTCAAATAAAACTCCAAAGTTCTAAGTACGACGATGTCCTTTATTCAAAGCCCATAACGTAAACATCTACATTAAAACTTCTACTCTCCCACTTATATTATTTTTAAACAAACACTGCATATTAGTATAAACAACAATTACTCATCGCCGACTTCATTTAGGTTCTATCCTCCCTAACCTCATCATCATCATCAGCCTGAAAGCCTTGGAAGAAGCCTATGTCCACTGACCCCAAGGTGCGCCACTGAGCCCGATCCTCGGCTCTTCTCGTCCAGTCGCTGCTATCCGCCTTACGCAGATCGTCGCTCCATCTAGCCAGAGGGCGTCCCACACTACGCTTGCCCAGACGCGGTATCCACTCGAGAACTTGTTTACTCCAGCTCTAATCGATTCTCCGATAGATGTGACCAGCCCACTGCCATTCAACGTACTAACTTTTTAACCTATGTCGAATAATTTAGTTCATTGGAGGATCACCTCAATCACAAATTGTATAAACTTAACTCCATCTTTTTAATATTTGTCAGTAGCTTTCATACAATTTATAGCATTATTACGTATAATTTTTAATTATGTATTGTTTTTTCAATTGGACATGCTGTAAAGTTTGCATGAAATCCGAATTTTATTACATGTAATAAGTAACTAAAGGACTACTTCCACTAAAGTATAAAGAAACATAATTTGTTATGATAATAATATTCTGTAATTTAATGGCAAGAGAAAAGAAAGAAAGGACAATGTAACAATATACTCGTATAAGAATAATAAGACAGCCAAAAACCGAGTATTGAGTAAAATTTAATTAAATTGATAGATAACACATACCTAAATGTATACATAACTTTTAGTAAAGTAATAATAATCCTATATACGTATAAACTATTTATTGCACACAGATTAAGGATAACGAGTAGGTACAGCAGTTTTATGGGTAGTGTACAAAGGCGGCCTTATCGCTTAAAGCAAACTCTTCCAGGCAACCTTTCCCAAGGAAAATAAAAAAAGCATAGCGACTGAGTATTTATTGCAGGTAAAGAAACAGAAATTAATATTTTTAGAATAATCACGTAAACAATGAATATGGAATAATGAGGTAACGGAACCATAAGAACGTTTCCAAATTTCCACCACTCGATACCACCGGTGAGGATTTCTGGGCTTTACACTTAGACTGGGGGATTACTGGTGGAGATATCTAGGTATATTTACGATTCAAAAAATAAAAATGACCAAGAGCTTAATAATACCCAACAATAGAAACGTCCAATCGGAAAAACGTCCAGGCATAAAAACATCCAACTAGAAAAATCACCAAATATAGAAAAACCCAACTAGAATGCTGTCCAGGAATAGAAATGCACAACCAGAAAAATGTCCAACTATAGAGATATCCAAAATCATAACAATACAAACTGCTTTTGTACTTACATACTGGCCACTTGTATAAGAGGCTATTTAAATGTACT
Source organism: Esperia sulphurella (assembly GCA_947086405.1). Taxonomy (NCBI): domain Eukaryota; kingdom Metazoa; phylum Arthropoda; class Insecta; order Lepidoptera; family Oecophoridae; genus Esperia; species Esperia sulphurella. The sequence goes on from OX352261.1 coordinate 4,125,144, forward strand.
CGACGATAATAATGACAAATGTCATTTCAATATTCAGCTTAACGACGAATGATTTTATTATAGTACTAGCTGTGCCATTTTTCTTTTGGACATTTTTAATATTGGTCATTTTTACTATTGGACATTTTTATTATTGGTAATTTTTATTAATAGACATTTTTATCATTGGACATTTTTACTTTTGGACATTGACTTTGGACATTTTTCTTTTTTGTCATTAGCCGTGCAAATCTTCTTAATTAAATCCTAAACACAAAATATTGTCACATATTTTTTTTTCTGGATGGTTTTACGCTTGACCCCAATCCCACCTGGTGGTAAGTGATGATGAGACATAAGGTGGAACGCGATTAGCGGAGATCGGAATTAGGTACTTGCGACGAAATGTTTATGTTGATATGGATATTCCGGAAAATTTTCCAAGATTTATTTAAAATTTTGTTCATCAGTTGTATGTCTTTAATATACGAGTATGTATAAACTCTCATTTAATAATCTATAATTTTTTTCCGCCTCCCGCTTACCAAAAAAGTAAAATACAAATATGAATTTGTCTTTTTATAATTGGATTTTATATACTTACTATTTAAAAATATTTTTTTTATTTATTACTACTAATTCAGATTCAAATTAAAAAGTTATAAAACTATATAACTTGATTTTAAAATTAAACAAAGTAAAAATTTTAAAAATATTTTTTTTAATAGTCCCTGGATTTACAATAAAATAGAAAATAAGTACATATGTTTTGTCACAAGTACATAAATGACACTACCAAATTGCAATTAGTTTTGTGATAATAAATCATTTTTTTTACCTTCCACAGTTTCTTAGCTACTTATTTATTGGGGGCATGATGATGTTCATTCCTCTTGCCTATTATCAGACCAGTACGGTTACTGGTCTCAACACGCGCCCGACATTTCGATCCCCGTAAACATTTCCAAATGGTATGCTTAATTGCTCGATATACGACGCTGTAACTGTAACCGTCAAGTTTTATTATATCCCGCCCATATTGAGTTTTTGTGTATTCCGCTGAAAGAAAGAAAGAGCTCATTAATACCGAGTTCAATCATAATCACATCAGATAATTGGGGAACAGCCTGTTCACCAGTCCATGTCAGATGGAAAGAAACAGGAAAAAAAGGACCGCGAAGATTTAGAAGACTGTATATCTTATAGGTGTTATGAACTCCTCGTTGGCCTTGTAGCGTGGTCATTGGACTCGAGTGTCAGAGGTCGTGGGTTCGATTCTCACTGGGGATAGAAAACTTTGTACAATTTGTACAAGCTGGTCTGGATGTTATATTTGTAAATTGTCCAATCCTTGTTTAATTCCCATAGTACAGGAGAAACACCTACATGGGATTGGACAAGTGTATGTACTCGTATATGTATATTATGTAATATTTATAAGCTGTTGACCGCGACTAATTGTTCCATGGAATGTTATTCCTTCAGATGTATAATTCCAAAAAAAAAACATTCGTAATGGTTTCTACGTAATTTGAAGATCCTCTATGTAAAATTACAAATGTTTGAAACAGCAGTTCTGCTTGTGAGAGACATCAGCCGTAGGTTTCCTTTTATACGTATGTAACTTGTAATATGTTTCTTTTTTTAGTATCGCTGAAAGATAGCTCTAGGCCTAACACTTCCACAGTATAAGTATTATAAACAGCGACCATGACATCGCTTGTGTGAAAGTAATGATACTTTCACATACTTTCACACAAATAAAATCAAGGGCTCTCCTGTTGAGCTGACCCATCGATATACTTACGTACAATACTAGCGTTTAATTCTGATTCGTGGTTGTGTTGGCTCTGATACGTCACCATCTGACCAAACTCATCGAAATGGATATGTGCGGTGCAAGTCAACGATAGCTTCTTAACGCAATTCCATTGTTTGTGGTCGTTTATATTCCGTGCGAAGGTAAAGCCTTCAAGCAACATCATTAATCTGCCAGTATGCGTTTTGTAGAAACGATAAAACATACCTTTAAAACAAACAAGAAAAGTCTTAGTTTAATTGTACCCTAAGAGGGCCAAGTTGACTTAAATAAATATACTATTGAAGTCTAAAAATCGTAGAATAAAAGTATTTCAATATTCAATACTGAATACCATTCTTATAGATCACTACACTACTACATCTCATTACACATATTAATAAATATCGTCACTAACTACTATGCTACTTGACTTTCGTTAAACTAAAAATGAGCATAATTGTTATAAGTTTTTGTGTTACTGAATAGCGAGAAAAAAGGAAGGTAAAAGATGAAAATATTATATATGTATAAATAAAAATGGCATAAATGAAAAATCGTACATTGAATTTTTTTTAATCCAATTCTTAAACTAGAATATTATATCTTTAAATGATTACGTATAATTTAATACAATTAGGTAAAGGAACTATAAGAAAAATCAGTTTAATTACAGGTCACTATAAAAAAATCCGTATGCGAATTCTACCAGTGTAAGGTTTCTGTGTTTCTCACTCAGACTGGAGAGATAAGGTTGGCGGGGAATCCTAAACTACTAGGAAATCAGAATTTGCCTACTTAGTAGACAATAAAGCGATAACCATATAATTAGTGCCTATGATTCATGACATTTTGATTTGAATTACGTTCCCACTTATTTGACTGTTTTATTTTATTTTGTGTAAAGCATATTGTATGCCATTAGGCAGATTATAGGTTTAGGACAATATTAACACATTAAGAACTGTATTATGAATAACCTATAATCAACAATAAATAAATATTTCATTTCTATCATTACATACATTTTATTTTGACTTATTTTCCTTATATCTATTCTATAGTATACCTAGGGTATATTGTAGGAATTTCGAGGTGACTAATAATAAGAAAGGTTGACTTTGTCTTATCAACATTAATCAAGTATCAATCTTGTTACAAGCACATAAGCTGCACTACCTATTCCAACCAAATCTGATAAGGAACAGTTTACACAATTTGTGGCCGAAGAAATATTGAATTTAAAATCTCGAAGAAGAACATCGCCAGCCTTCTGGGCACAACGATCCAGTGTGACCACCTCAACGTCCTTTTTTACTTATAAATGGGTTATTTTAGCTGTTCAGTTATGTACATTCATGTATTATATAATATTGTATTTTAATTTTTTAAATATTGTGAATAAATATACACTAAAAATCACACCTTGGCATCATAGGTCGGATTTTTATGGAAAAAATATGACGTTCACAGTGCTCGAAGCAATTTTAATGTTTAACTCTGTGACTTTGTGTACTACAATATAGAAATTAAATTTTTTGTGTTGTCTTCTTTCATATTGTCTATCATATCGTAGAAGGAAATTTAAATTGGCGTAAGGGACAAACCACAACTTTTCAGGAGACGCAAAAGAATTTGTTTTCTTTCTTGGTGACCATTTGTGCACCTATATTAATCATGTCACATGATACAGTGCCGTGTGGTTTCCGGTAGAGTAGAATAGGACCACTCCAACTCTTTCTGTGGATGTCGTACAAGGCGACTAAGGGAATACATTATAAAACATCAATCAGGCCTCCCCAGCCCGTCTGGCCAGCGCGGGGAGTGTAGGTCAAATCCTCCGTCTGTCTCCGGCAGATGAGAGAGGGTTGTGCTCTAGCAGTGGAGACAAAAATGACCTGATGATCATGATACAGTCATTAAATTAAATATATATATATTATACCATTCGAACGATAATTGAAAACCGAATTTGAGAAGCTAAAAACCGTATGTCCCTGTCGACGATATATACAGTCGATGATATCTAAAAATTAATAAATAAATAATAAATGAAAATTACTTTATTTCAGAGAACATAGTCAATTTTGTTAGTAATGCAAGAGACTCAGTTAAACAATTAAAGTTTAAGTACCGTATTATTAGCATCCTACTCCCCAGTAATGGCTGCTGTTTTTTTAAACGGTACCCCAGTGACAATACATGCTATTTTTCGACATCGATAAAATTGTTTTAATCATAGTGATTTATTGACACATTTTTTCCATGAAAAGGCCGACATATGGTTATAATTATTATAATAAAATTCCTGAGACTTACGCCTCTATCAAATACAGACGACGAAAACGACTACAATTAAAATGTATTATTCCACTACTGTTCATTTATATTTCGCTCCAGCGAGAGAAGGTAGGTAAAGAACACGGCTAGCAGTACGCACTACTGGTCTGCCGTCGGTCAGTTCGCGCCGCACCACCCGCCGGTACAAAGTAACTACGCCATCTCTCGATCGACTATACACGCACGCAGGGTGTAGCAGCCTTAACAGGCGCACACACAAACGAGTACGAACAGGCTGGTGCTACTGCAGTAGACGGCTAAATCTGTTGTGCCCAACGATCTCTATGTACTACTAGATGGAGCGTTCCAAACAATCGCTCTGTTCCACGCAAGTAGCCACAACTCTTTCACATTCACAATGAAACTTGTGCAGTTACTACGCAGAACATTTAATTATTACTAAATATTGACGCTACGGTTAAATAATGTCAATATTTAGTAAATAATTAAATGTTTTGAGTAGTAACTGCACAAGTTTCAAAGTGAATGTGAAAGAGTTGTGGCTACTTGCGTGGAACAGAGCGATTGTTTGGAACGGTCCATGTAGTAGTACATAGAAATCGTTGGTTGTGCCGGGGTTTGCTATATCCCTCAGTGGAAGTCGAAGGCCATTTATTCATGTGCGGGGTGGTTATGTTCATGTTTTTTGAGCTTGACTCTACCGTTTGTTGCAGTTACGACGGTAGCTCGGCATTTATACCGTTGGTAAGCGGAACACCTCCAGTAACTGCACCGGGATGTTTGGTTTGTCTCGTGGAATGTATAGCCATCCATTTTTATTACACTCTTTCCCTTCTTGGTCGTGGAGTATTCCGCTGAAACATACATTAATTTAAAACACGAAACATGTAAATCTCTTATCACGCCGATACGCTTTTGGCGTGGTAGCAATTATTATCCCATCCCACTAATATTATAAACTAGCTTTTGCCCGCGATTTCATCCGCGTTACAACTTAACATCACAAATTATTATGTATTTCCCGTAGGAATGAGATGATATTTCGGGATAAAAATTATCCTATGTCCTATTCCAGGACCTTGCCTATATGTGTGTCAAGTTTCATCCCAATCCGTCAAGTGGTTGAAGCGTGATTGACTAACAAACATCCAAACATCCAAATATCCAAACTTTCGCATTTATAATATTAATGGGATGGGATGCGAAAGTTTGGATGTTTGTTACTCAATCACGTTTCAACTACTGGACGGATCGGGATGAAACTTAGCACACATATAGGTCCTGGAATGGACATAGGATAGTTTTATCCCGAAAAACATCTCATTCCTATGGGAAACCAAATTAATCGTTAAAAGCAGTGAGGATGTGTAAATATCGAAACCTACGCGGACGAAGTCGCGGGCAAACGCTAGTTTATCATAGAAAACACGCTCTGTTTAATCAATTAGGGCGTGACTTCTATGATTACTTGCATGAATAAAGTACATAGATACTTACGAGTAATATCCGTGGCCTCGGTAGAATCAGACTGATGATTGTGAGTGCTTTGATAAAGCTTCAGGTTCCCGGCTTGGTCGAAGCGAACCCGTGCGCGGCACTTCAACGAATGCTTCTTAGTGCAGTTCCAGTATCTGGTGTCGCTGGTGGTCTGGGAGAAGGTATTACCATCGAGCACCATCAAGAATCTCTTGCGGTTCGGAGCTTGGATGAACTGAAAGCCTATGCCTGAAAAAACTAAACATGTCAATATTGGCCGTTTCGTTATAGTATGTGATAGAAGGATTTCTATCGATACCGATTATCAATTAGCGTAAGGGATGTAATATAAAAAAATAGTTGCATATATATAGGAAAAGTCCGGCGACCGTCGCGCCAGATTCTTATTTATCAGTCGCATCAGCCTGGAAATTCAAAGGGGTAACGCAGCGAGCATCCTCGGCACTATCAAAAACTCTACAGAGCTGGATGAGATCTTTTGTGAGTTGCTAAATTCAGAATAGATGTTATATTCGAGTTTATATCGTTAAAGAAATAGAAAATCTAAGAACTTTGTTCTAACTTTCATTTAAATAGCATCAAAACAAAAAAGATATTCAACTTAATAACTATAACAAAAGAGTTCTTGCTCTCTCTTCTGAAAAGTTCTCAATTGTCCTTTACGCTCATTGATATTTTTCTTTTATCCTATTTGGTAACCAAATTTCGTTACCGGCTACGTAACGGGAAATGTAATTTCCTGGTATCGATATATTCCTATAAAAAATTAACTGAGTAACAACGTATGAGCAAAACCTCGGACAGATCTGTTGCAGGTTCACATCCAGCTCGCCTGTGAAATTTTATGGTTCCGTATTTAATGTTAAGCTAAAATCAATGCAAATTTCTAAGCTACAAACCAAACAAGTTATTTAGAATATAAAATCACAATATTTATTATATTAATTTAGAATCAGATCTAACACTACGATGGTATTTTCATGTTAAAACACCGTTGCCCAAGAATTTGATGCTCAGTTGGTTAATGTGCCATTCTCAATCTCACGGTTTAACTAACTTTTATTAATCTTGTTAATTTACAGTAAAAAATGGGCCAAGTTCCCATTGAATAATTGTATAGATATCTCATAATTCTATACCAAGTTAAAATAAATTTTCTATAAAGGAACTATATTTTTTACATCATGTACATGTACTATAAGCGTTGAACGTGTTTAACCTGCCTCGACAAACGCGCCAGACTGTAGCGTTATAAACCCATTAACATGAACGTGGCAGTTACTTATTTTATATGCATATTAGGTAAACGTAAAAATAAACTCGGTTTTACACTGAAGCTAAGACAAATGGCCCGAACTCAGTACCTACACTTGCGCATTTAAGCATTTTACCTAAGCATTTACCTGGTCAAAATATCCCAAGGCAAAAAATCAAGGTAAAATATCCTCTTCGACACTGCCTCAAAGAAGGACTTTGCAATTATACCTATCTATCCAGTTTACTCAAGAGCAAGGCAAGCGTGCCTTTTTTCGCATTATTAATGAAAAAGTAGAAGATTTGCATTAATATAACTTTGATTCACAGATACCACTATAAATATGAATCTTCTTATAAATATTTTGATAAAATTTGCTATCCTAACTATTTCGTAGCGAATCTATAAAATTTGTACACAAGTAACTCGCAACGGATCGTGTAAATAGTGCACGCCGTGCTTGCGGCCGTTTTTTTTTTATTAGGAATTTGGCCTGTGCACTAGCCGTGCGCTTAGATGAAATTAACAAACAAATTCAATCAAACATTGCCTTAACAACATTTAAAAAAAGAAATAAACTTTAACCTTGGTTTAGGAAAAATTATCCTATATAAGAAATTAAGATACAGAAGACACACATACATTTGTTCTGTATAAAATTTTATTTCTAATAATATTATGCTTATTTATGAGTATGATCAGTTTTGAAAAATATTATTTTCTCATTAATGGTATGAACATTAGCTCGGCATCCAACGTGATGGTGCGTAGAGCACCTCCATCGTACTTTTGCGTTTTTTTTATTTTTACACTTAGTTGTAAACGAATACCCGTTGACAATGAGCTGAGGGTGGCCTCTTTGAGATTTCGTAAATAGGCAAGGCATTCCTGAAAATAGTATTAAAACATGATGAATAAATGACGAAAATAATACTGAACACCTACTAACATTTTAATATAACACATAACCTTAGTTCATCTTATCATTAAAACGTATAGAAAATAATTTATCAAATGTGGAGTTGATTTATCATCAAAACAATGGTTAATAATATGCTGAAGTTATAGTAGTAAAGAAAATCGATCAGATTAAATAATCTAATAAATCTATTTAGAAAAATACTACTATTAAAGGTTAGCAATGACCTACTTAAGTCCAGAATACTACTCTGCTGACTAAACGTTTACATCGACAGCACACAAGTAAATAAAGTTAGGTCTGCGCACTGAATTAGAATAATATACAAGGAAAAATTGAAAATAAACAGATAAAATTGAAAATAAACAGATAAAATTGAAAAGAAACAGATAAAATTGAAAACAAACAGATAAAATTGAAAATAAACAGATAAAATTGAAAATAAACAGTTTCACTGCACCTTCATGTCACGTCGACCTACCTCTGTGGCCAACCCACCCTTAGCCAACGGACTTCTGACGGGCACTTGAGGCTGGGTGACTGGCAGTGAGAAAAACCTGATTGTCTGCTCCTAACCAACTTCCGTCTGTGGTCTTACGGCTACAGATATCCCGCATTAATTTTACAGTTTATTTTATATAAGGTTAGGGCTGTAGGGAAGCTAGGTTGGTAGGCAACTTAGGGTCCAGTTATAGTTACTTACAGTTACTTCCTTTCAATTTATGCACAATAGCCTATCTAGTTGACAGTACCAAGACACCGAATTACAGATATACAACAACCTGAGTCAAGCTAGCTACTGTATATTTCATTCCAAACCAATAGTCATACGAAAACCAACGCTATTTGCTTCTCGGTAACCTGTAAAAGAAAGGGTCACCGGCAGCAAAAACAGGTTTGTATTACCATGTAAGCTTTGCGGTCCACTTAGGTACACCATCTATTATTTATTTTGTTTTCAAGATGCAAATGCGTTTGTTTTCATATGACTATTGATATGGAATGAAATATTACGGAACAACTAAGTTCTAATATTTGCCAATTATTACGCTCTAAACTACATCCGTAGTGACATTATAAATAAAATCATCATATCGGCCCTTAGACGTTGGATATAGGCATTCCCCAATGAACGCCACCACACCCGGTCCTCCGCCCTCCGCATCCAGCCGCTTCCGGCCACCTTCTTCATGTCGTCGATCCATCTGGCGGCGCGAGGTGCATTCCACCCTGCTCGTGCCGATCCGAGGTCTCTACCTCGAACTCAATAAAAGAAAATCAAGTCAAGGTAAATTCCTTTTATTAACAGTTTTTCTTTTATTAAGAGAAAATTGTACATAACGTGGTCGCTAATGACTTCAAAAGTGAAATAATAAATAAAGTGCTATTGCGTAATACCAAAAATCATGGCTAGATTTTTGGTATTACGTACATATTTATTAAGTTATACAATAAATACAATTGAATATATTTGTTTTAATGTTTAAATATCAAACTGAAAATCGACTAGAAACTTTTAAATGTAATATTTCTGGAAAAAATATGATTTTTTATAAAATATTGACTGAGGCTACAAGTAGCTTAACTGTAGACATTTTTGTTAAAACCTTTTCTCAAAACATTTAATTTGGTATTTAAGGAATATTTTTGTTTTAACTGATATTTGTAGAGATTATTGTGTATTAAACATTTAATTAAATAAACATATATTATAGTTTAAAACACAATAATCTGTACAGATATCAGTTAAAACAAAAATATTCCTTAAATACCTAATTAAATGTTTTGACAAAAGTACTTGTAGCCTAAGTCTCTTATATTTTATACAAAATCATATATTTATTCGAGACAGACGAAACATTTGTTAATGAGTGTGATCAATTTTAAAATATTTTATTAAGCCATCAATTGTATGAATAGTAGCTCGGCACCCAACGTGATGATGGGTGGAACACCTCCACCGCACTTTTGAAGTTCTCTCATTCGTATACTGAAGGGTGAACGGATTCCCGTTCACAATTAGCTGGGGATTGCCTCTCTGGGATTTTGTAAACTCACAGGTGATATCTGCAAAGAACACACCCCCGGCACTACATACAAGCGAACAGATTTTACTACCTACTACTACTATAGGAGCACGAGCCTGTACGGACATATTTGTGTGTGTGTGCGTAAATTATTGTACGGCGACTGCGCCCAGCGCGCGAACATAGTCGATCGAGAGAGGGACAACGTTATAACAGCATAAGTGTTTCTCTTTCTAACTTATAGCGTCGATCTCCGACGCGCGCTGGCGTAGTAACTTTGTACCGGCGTGGAAAATACAATTTAAAAATCTCAAAATAAAACAGAGATTAGCTTTTATTAAAATCTTAGTAGACAACAAATTTAATGTATACAAGAAATTGCCCGTTACAAATAACAAAACGGTAATTTTCGATTTAATCTTTGGATAACTACATATATTTTAATTCAAAGTAGAATATTATTATTTTTATGACCTCAAATAATTAATAAAATTATTGAGAAAATTACAAACAATAACTATTTTATAGAAACAATTTAATTGTTTTTATGAGTGTTATAATTTATTTACACACGTCTCAACATGGAGGCGGCGATGTGGTTCGCCACACGTCACGTCAAGTGGTATCTCGAGGCGAAAAGCGGGCGAAGGAAAGTCGCTTTGCCTGTGACCAGGGCAAAAGGAATTATGTATGTCTAATTTATAAATGGGTATGCTCCTGTTTGAAGAACATTATTCTGTCATCAATCGTATGAACATTTGCTCGGCATCCAAGGTGGTGGTGCGTGGAGCACCTCCAACGCTTTGAGTTTTTTTTATTGGTTTTTTGTAGTGTGAACGCATGCCCGTTGAGAATTAGCTGAGGATATCCTCTTTGAGATATTGAAAATTTGCCGATAACTTCTGAAAACAAAATATTAATGGATATATGTATGTAAACTCTTTATTGTATCAAATTTAAAAGAACACTAACTTCTGAAAATAAAATATTAATAATGTACTGGTCATAATTATTATAACAACCATTAGACATCCACTTTAGGACATAGGCTTTCCCCAATAAACGCCACCACACCCGGTCCTCCGCCAGGTAGACAGATTCAGGTACATAATGTGTTTGTAATTCTGTAGGTTGTAATTGGCTAGCATCATTAGTTTGTGAACACTATATACAATACTAGCTGTTGCCCTCGACTTCGTCCGCGTGGACTACTTAACATCGCAAGTTATTTCGTTTTTCGGGATAAAAACTACCCTATGTCAGGAGCTAACCTATATGTGTGCCAAGTTTCATCACGATCCGTCCAGTGGTTGAAGCGTGATTGAGTGACAAACATCCAAATATCCAAACTTTCGCATTTATAATATTAGTAGGATGTACAAACAAATTACCACTACATACTTTTGATAATGTAAGTTACTTTTTCCTATATGCAAACGATTTATTTTACTAAATATACAACAGCAATAACAAAAAGGAATAAAACATTATACAGAGGCTGACTTATCACGCTGTACAACCTACCCTAAACGTAGGTCACAGTGGCGATATTAATATAATATTGAGCAGCCCCTTATCTGATAAGGTAAAACAATTATATAGGTTCGTTACGTTATCTCTCAGACTGAGGTCTGAATAACTTGACAAATTAGTGTTTCCTTATGAGGCTGGCATTTACTTTAGCGAGTCACAAGCCTCAACAAAAAATAGATTTAAAAAAAACCTACCTTTTTTTGGTATTCTTATCCTCACACAAACTTTCCAGGGAATAAATCGCTTTTAACTATTAACACACTTAGATGTACAAATGTGAGATACTTTATTATTGTATCTATGTATTTTTTAACGTGCAATGAAGAATTAATTGGAATTGACTATAACTTAACTATAATTTTGAGACAAAATACCAATAATTAAAAAATACTTTATTTAGTTGTGAATTAACATGTTATTGATGATATACATAACATAGTATGTATATATCTCAGAACTCTCATTTAAGCATTAAGGGAGGATGAGTATGTTCATTTTTCACGCTTAATATGACATCATCGTAGGTGTGAAGAACTGCTTTGCATTTGTAATGATTTACCCTAGAACATCTCCATCGCACTTTACGGTTATTCCCTCTTTGGGTACCCGTGTAAGTGTAGCCTTCGTGCAAAATCATACGAGAGCCGTATCTTGAATGTCGTGTGGTAACAAATATCGCTGAAAAAAATATTAAAAAATATTATCGCAGGTAGGTGATGCTAAAATGAGATGCACCTATTTATACACTCCCACTCCCACACACATACCTACACTCACTACTCACACTAAACACTTGATAATTACTTACTATTGTATTTCACGGTCCGGAGGTGGAGCCTGGCGACCTGTATTTACAGGCTACTGTGTAACCTAGTTCAGGCACCAGACTTCACAAAAAGTTGTGAAGTAAATAAATGAATTTGTAATTGTAATTTGTAATACCTTACTGCTTAAACGTGACGATTGTGTTGTATTACTGAGCTGATAGTCTTATAACTAGAGATGGTTATGGGTGGCTCAAATATAAGTTAGCATATTTTGGGGTTGCCTTGCTTCTGCAGCGCAACAGGGATGTTCGCGGAAGCGAGAGTAGACTGCTTCTACGCAACCATGCGCAAGAGATGCGCGTCCCTGGTGCGCCGGGTGTGGAAGAATCCTGAATAATATCGCGAGTAGGCTGGACTGCGAGTACGTGAATCATTGCTGTGCCATATCAAATGGGTTGGCGCGAGAGTGACTCACGTACCGAACATAAATTAAGTGTTTTTATATTTTTACTAACATTACATTTTTATTAAGTCATACTAACAAAGTGAGCCCTGGTTGCCTTAATAAGTATTTTTTTCTTTTCTATTCTGTTCTATTAAGGTTAATAATAATAAAAAAAAAATTAAAGAAGTTTTATGCTGAAACATTTTATTACAAATACTAAAAGTATTCTGTTTACTGATCATCATCGTCATCAATTGGTACAACCACAGCTGATACCATTTTGAAGTAGCATTTGACAAATTTGTACGTCTCATCTCTTGAATAAAATGATTAATATAAGTAGGTAACTTTATTATTGTACGTATATCTGTGTATTTTTATTGTGCAATAAAAAGTAATTGCATTGAATTGAAAAATCTCACATTTGTATATGTATGATTTATGTCATTACAGCATCGTATTTTATTCCATATTTTTTTGCTAAATGTACACTGCTAACAAAACAAGTGAAAGATAACGATGCCTAGTTATTAAGTCACCTGTTAATTATTTAAAATAATGTATAAATTGTAATTTAAATTTTATTAAAGTCACTTTGAAATACCGATTATGACTCTTTTTCATTTCACATTTATTATATAAAATAAAAATATTACAGAATAGTCTATATTAATATAATAGTTGTAAATAAGCACGTTAATGATGACATCACAAATCCATGGACATATTCGACATGCTGATACGAAAATGATTCAGAGCCTAACTAAATTCGTCGCAGTGTGGCCTACAGATTACATTTTGGAGAGTGTGCCCAGGAATTATACAATTTGATTCCCCCATACCCCACATCAACGGACTACCAGGCGCGATAAGGGACTTCATCCTTATGTAGTAGACATACCACGCTCTCGCACGAAGCGTTCTGCTTCCTCTTTCATGATGCGAACTGCTAAGAAATGGAACTCCCTACTAGCTTGGGTATTTCCGGACAAGTACAATTTGGATATTTTTAAAAGATAGTGAATAGGCATCTTCTGGGTAAGCGCGCTCCACCTTAGGCCTCATCACCACTTACCATCAGGTGAGATTGAGGTGAAGCGCAAATCCATCATCAACAATAAAAAAATACCAAAGTAACCATTATCGAGGAACGGGAGGATGCGTGTGTACATTTTTTACATATACTATCTGGTCCTCGAGGGTGTAAAGGACCGCTTTGCATTTGTAAGTATTAAGCCTAGAACATCTCCATCGCACTTTAGTCTTGTTTTCTTTATGGGAAGCCGAGTAAGTGTAGCCTTGGTGCAAAATCATACGAGTACCGTATCGTGACGTAACAAATTTCACTGAAAAAAAAGGAAAAAAAAACATTGTTGCATGTAGGCGATGTTAAGCCCTAATGTGACGGAAAATCAGGTCTTTGTTCACTTCACGTCGATAGTGCTCTAGAATGTTTACAGAATTCCAATGGATTAGGTTTCAAAGTGAGTGAAGTCTCTCGAGTGAGACTCGCACGTGAGTTTTGTATTTTACAGAATAGCATCACAGCTGGCAGCTTTTGGAACGGAACGGTTTTAATTAATTCAATAATGGGCCCGATTCCGAAGGGACACATTTAAAATTTGACAGCGCTAAAATTAGTTTCGTCTTTATCTTCATAATACTGTGTGACAAGGATAGCAACAGTTTTAGTGCTGTCAAATTTTAACGTTGTGCCTTCAGAATCGGGCCCAATATTGTCTTATGACTATGATTTTAAACAAAATACGAATATTGACAGAATTGTCTATATTAATATAATACTAATTGTAAATTAACAAGTTAATTATGTTATCACAAATCTATTGCACTACTAATCCCAAAACGGTTTAAAACCTAACTTAATACCAAATCTCAAGGAAAGGGAGGATGCGTATGTACATTTTTCACGTATATTATCTCGTTATTGAGAGTGTAAATAACTGCTCTGCATTTGAAATGATTTACCCTAGAACATCTCCATCGCACTTTAGGGTTATTTCCTCTGTGGTTAGCCGAGTAAGTGTAGCCTTCGTGCAAAATCATACGAGAGCCGTATCTTGAATGTCGTGTGGTAACAAATGCCGCTGAAAAAATAAACAGCCAATCATAAGACAAATATTAAATTTAACAAAAAAATAAATATTATCAAATACTTATTAAACTAGGACTTGATAATGAAATACATCTGTATACATTAAAAAGATTCTTAGATACTACGACGATATATGTTATTTCGTTTTTCATGACCAAATGCCTTTGCAAAAACTATTAGGCCAATCATGAGACAACAATTAACTTTTATAAAAAAAAAAAAAAATTATTATACTACAATTCAATATTTAAAAAACTGACGATATGATTAGATGTACATGTGTAAGCTTTTTTTTTATTGTATTTATCTATTTTAGAGTGCAATGAAGAGTAAATGAATTGAATTGACGATAATATTTATTTTTCATTCCACAAACTTAAATAAACAAAAAATAGAATATGATCGACTGAAAAATTTACAAATAATTAAAGCATCAAATATAATATTCGTGTCACACAAACGGAGCTTATGAATACATATTTTTTTATGTTATTTATAGGCAATTCTAGTACTATGATCATTGACACAAAAACTAAAATGTTATAGAGTTAAAATCCTGAAATTATCGACGTTCGAGATATCGATATTATTGCACCGCTTCTTGTTAATAAAATGTGTTATTATATTTATTGATAAATAATAACAGATTTAACTGAAATACACATCTCAGTCAGTAGTATCGTAATATTAGAAAATTTCATGAACTGTCTACACCTAGGATCAAAAATAATCTACACATACAAGTATTTAACCGAAATAATATATTCACTATCTATTTAGGAAATTATAAATAAGGTAATTATTAAATATTTGGAACTTGTATCAATAACAGATTTTTGTTTTCTCATCCAATAGTTTTTTGTCAGATTGGTTGGTATAAAGGTATAAGGATAACTTCGTAGATTGTATGCAAAATAGTTTATTGTCCCTTAAAGATTTTCTAATTACGAAATGATCTAGAAATACAAGATACAATTAGTTTAGATACAACAGTTTTTTTTAAATTACTATGTAAGTATGACTTGCTTGACTTTTATATTGGGCTTGATTCTGAGGAAAAACATGTCGACGCAAAAGAAAACGCTATAACCCACATCTATTATAAGTTTTGTTAGTATAATTTTTGTTACTCTACGGCTAACAGAAAAGATACAGAACCCAGAGCATTCGACGTAGGTAGATTTTTTATACAGAATTTGTAATTACAAAAAATTTACATCGGTGTGGGTTACAGAGTTTCTGCTTTTTTGCGTCGAATATGTACTCTTGGGCAGCTTTAGCAATACGTTGCCACATTGACCTAGGTAAATATGTAATATTAATGAAGCTGACGAAAAATATGATACCTCCAAGGTACACTAAAATTTTAGACTTGATGACTCGATTTTGATAAAAGCAAAATTGACCAAAATTTTAGTTGGCGTAGTATATAACCAAAGTAGTATATATAGTCAAAGTATACATGTTTTTCTCTTGACTGTAGGTAAACAGCTACACCGTACAGTACACTACTGTACTTAAAATATGGAAGTTATCAGTATTATGTCACAGAACAGACATGCAGACAGACGGATAAATAAGCTTCGCCATGCGTTTTGACGATTTAAAAAAAAATTATGTATTCGTAATAATAACTTTTGCCAATTTGCAAAAATATCCCCAGGCTCTTCGAAATATAACTGATTAATTACGCTACAAATGAAGTGATGGTATTACTATTTAAATTATATTACACAACTTTCGATACAAGTTGTAGATACAATTGCTAAATAATTCATTTACTTAATAGATAGCACAATAGTATATTAAAAAACTGAATTAATACACGATAACACCTTACTTAATAGTGACAAAGTCTAAATTGGAATGAGCTTCGACCTGAAACGTCAGCTGAGAAAAATGCAAACATTTTTCATCTTATAAAATTGAAATGGGTTCAAAAGTGCTCAGCTACTTTCGTTGCGGACCGTACCATAGAAGTCTATGATATTGAAACTTTGCGGTCGATGATTCAACTTTATTATTAAATGATTTAGATATTAATATTAAACAAGGTATAAAATTTGGTTAGGATACAGTTATCTTTAGAATTACTTTATCTACTTAAGCTACAATCTACAGGATGGAAACAATAAGTGATCTCACTCGTTTTGTTCTGTAGTTTAAAAGTATAGTAAAACTTTATACTGCATCGAAAACTTCATAATTTGATTAAAATAATGATTTTTCTAAAAAAAATTATAAAAATCAATTGCCGTGCGTTAGTCTCACAAAAACTCGAAAATAGCTCGATCGATGTGAATTTTTTAAATAATTTAGACAAAATGCTCAAACCCAAAGGAACAGGTGAAACATCGAAATTTTTCAAATTGGTCACAGTTGGAGCGGGAGCGAGGAATAATTGTGTAATCAACGCGTGCGAAGCCGCGGGCACAGATAGTTAAAAATGCAACGCTTATTCTCAAAATTAACAAGAGCCTTTTAAGTAGCTGATAAAAATGTCAAAATGAATCAGGAATTTATGGGAGGAGGAAAAAATTATACTTCGAACATATCCCAGTTTCTTTTTCAGGAAGCAGAAGTCCCCGGAGGCGGGCGCTGGTGTCTAACACAGGCTCGCCTAGCATAGACACCAATACACTTATAGCCACTTGCTATATATATGGTTTAATATACGTGACGGCGGCGTACAAGTGACATGTCTTACATTGTACCATCGCTTCCCTACTATGATGTTAAACGACCGACGGATCGTCATTGTGAACACCTGCGCGCGGCGTAGCGCCCGCCTCACAGCTTCCCCACTGCGTCTAAACGCAGGTGCACGCTTGTATAAAAGACAGACTCGCCGCAGCGTACGGGGAGTATGGATTCAGACGGCACGGCGCACGGACCGTTTCTCTATTTATGTTGTAACTATCTACTGATTAATCAAAGTGAAATAAAAGTAGTAAAGCTGTAGTTTATGTCTTATGATATCACCATCTTCCCCGAATCTACCAAGCGGCCCCCTGAACATATCTTCAGCCCAACAAACCCGACATCAGAAGTGAGCCGTAATCCAGCCCACAAAACGGACTAAAGGTACAACTTGGATCTTCTTGGAGGAGTGAGTAAGTGAATCTTTTATATAAGCGCGCTGCACTTTGGGCGTCGTTGTCGCTTGCCATCAGAAACGCGTGGAGATAGTTGTATGGGGACACAAAATGGACGAAAAGTAACAAATAAAATTCAGGAAATATCAACTTGTGAAGGACAGCAGCTAGAGGAAATAGGATGGAAGTGGTCTCTGTATCTGCTGCCTAACCTCGCAGTAGGATGCTGTGTGTCATGGTGCTGTGGATGTAGTTGAGGGACACTATTCTCGCAGTGGCAGTATACTGGCAAGGTTTCGGGATCATCGCATTCTGGTGCCTTGGAGGGGTCACAGAGGACGCCTGTTGCGTCATGGAGGCCTTCTCAGGCGTCGAAAATGTGCTTGACGGAAATCTTCGGAGAATTTTGGTTATAAGGATTCAAATGTCTTAATAATTTCTAGAGAATCAACGTGTTTAAGGTGCAAATCTGTTTCACATATTGTAACATTATTAATGAAGAAGGTCACGTGTGGCAAAATGCCATACACACTTTTCTTGTCACATTTTCTAAACAACTATTTTTTTTTTTCCACTTTTCTTTTGGCAATTTTTTGCCATACATTTTTTTACCACTCTTTTTTTTTACTGTCACTGTCATACATATTTTTTTTAACTCCATTGTCAACTACGTAGCCATACAATTTACCTATGTGTGGCAAAAAGTGTGAGAAAAAAAATAAATGAAAAAAAATTGTGGTGTTAAAAGAAGTAGTACCAAATGTGTGAATAAAATGTGTCAAATACGAATGAAAAAATAATGTGCAAAAAAAATCTGGTGAAAAATGAGAATGACTTTGACTTGACTATGTAAAATACTGTACGAATCAGTTTTAACTACCGAAGGGACTTCTCCAAACCAGGCAACCCCGGCAGGGTTGATGTTCGGTAACAACCTAGACCAGCAAGAATTTATTTTTTGTTTATTTAGAAAACCAACAGCTTTTTATCAATAAGGATGTTGAAATATGTAATAGCTTAAATTAATGTTTAGTGAATAACTGTAATTATTGTCAGGATAGACGAGCGGCATTAAAATTTTGTTGTTGTTTACAGATAG
This sequence comes from Esperia sulphurella, assembly GCA_947086405.1. NCBI lineage: Eukaryota > Metazoa > Arthropoda > Insecta > Lepidoptera > Oecophoridae > Esperia > Esperia sulphurella. The sequence continues at coordinate 4,143,972 of OX352261.1, forward strand.
AGATCGCTTGTAAAACAACTCGCACGAGGACGTGCGCTCGTCAGCATGGCCGAGACGGCGGCCATCTCGGACAGTTTAACAAACTAAAAAGATGAATGGATGTAACTATTGTCAAGAAAGACGAGCGACATTTTAAAATTTTAATTTGTTTACAGATAGAGATACTTTGTAAAACAGCGGAAAGCAGCTCGCACGAGGACGTGCGCTCGTCAGCATGGCCGTGACGGCGGCGTACAAGTGACATGTCTTACATTGTACCATCGCTTCCCTACTATGATGTTAAACGACCGACGGATCGTCATTGTGAACACCTGCGCGCGGCGTAGCGCCCGCCTCACCGCTTCCCCACTGCGTCTAAACGCAGGTGCACGCTTGTATAAAAGACAGACTCGCCGCAGCGTACGGGGAGTATGGATTCAGACGGCACGGCGCACGGACCGTTTCTCTATTTATGTTGTAACTATCTACTGATTAATCAAAGTGAAATAAAAGTAGTAAAGCTGTAGTTTATGTCTTATGATATCACCATCTTCCCCGAATCTACCAAGCGGCCCCCTGAACATATCTTCAGCCCAACAAACCCGACATACGCAATTTACTTACTTTCAGTATTGTAAATGCTGCAGTTATATAGGTTCTTGTTGTATCACATAATATCATAAATGCGAAAGTTTGGATGTTTGTTACTCAATCACGCTTCAACCACTGGACGGATCGGTATGAAACTTGGCACACATATAGGTTAGGTCCTGGAATAGGACTTAGCATAGTTTTTATCCTGAAAAACATCTCATTCCTACGGCAAACCAAGTGAATTTTAACCCAGTGAATTTTCTCCCAACGTGGAGCCACTTTGTACGGAAATTTATCTATCTAGAAATAAGAGGGACGTTGATTACGAAAATGATATCTATTCTAATATTCAAGATGTGTAAATATCGAACCTACGCGGACAAATTCACGGGAAAAAGATAGTTGTATATATAAGGAAATAAACTATTTCATTTCAATCAACTACAGAGAAAATCTAGTGAGCTCATTTATTGTTTCCACTGTTTATAAACAGGTCAAACGTAATATAGGTAGTAAATGCCCATTTGACCGTTTGCTACAAGTGTAATAGGAACTTTCCCTATATCGTAAATGAAAATTTATATTTAAACTCTTTTCAAGAGCTTTTCATTTTTACGCAAAGTTTTAATTATTGATACTTTAGCTGCTGGTGGATGGTTGTGTTGATTCCTCATCTCTACTATCTCGTCATTTATGGTGTACACAGCACCAGTACAACCAATGCATATGCCTGTGGAGCATCTCCATCGCTTCCTTGGTCCGGCGCTGATCGCCATTGAATATGTGTACCCATTCAACTTTATCATCCGCCTTCCCTGTTTCGAAGTAACAAATTCCGCTGAAAAATAAACAAATGTTACAGTGTTACGAATAATTATTATTTCTTAAAAGTTAAAATTAACTTTAAAATATGTATTTCTAAACTTAGTGTATTTCTTATCTCTTAATATTCTCTCTTCTTCGGTGCACTCCAAGGTGTCATTTTTTAATTAATCAACGTTATATTATCATTAAACTGACTTATACCTCTATTTGTCGACATAGCAGCTCTGAACAGTACCATTCGCGAACATTTTAAGTTAATATCTTCTCCTCCTTTCCGGTTTTCTAAGAATTTCGACCATTTTTGGTAAATGATGCAACACTGTTTCATTGCGTACTTTGTCTCTCCAGGACATCCTTAATATTATCTGTAGTAATGTTTTGTAACATTCAATATTTCAATAATTATAATAATAACGCTTACAACAACTTATCTAATCATAAACAAATAAATTGGAATAAAGACAGAATGAACAAACTGAACACTAGAAGTTACTTCTTTAGAACTTGAGAAAACTCTTTCATAGGCGGATGGTTATGAATATCCTTAAACTTTAAGATTTCATCATCTACAGTATGAACATCAGCTCTGCAACCCACTCTCTGACCAGTGGAACACCTCCAGCGTTTCTTTGGCCCTGTGCCCTTGCACAATGAGTACTTGTATCCATTAATCCTTATCATAGGTCGACCCAGTTTAGAGGTCACATATTCCACTGAAAAAAAAGGTTAGAAAACTATATTACAAATATATTTTTATCAATTAAAGACGAATACAAAACTTATTTAGGCACATAAATTGAATTACACCTTCTTAAACAGAAATAAAAATAAATAAAACAAAATTTTAGACAGGATACTCTTGATTTATTTCCAACTAAAATTTTTCAGAATGAAATAATATATTGGCATAATTTACTTACAAACTATCTTTACATCTCAACTGAAAAATAATACTTATATACAGAAATGAAAATGTTTCATAATTTATATATATTAAACAAGATAAATCGTTTTTCAAGTATTTATCATGCATACATTTTGTGAAAACTATGTACACAACAATGTTGAATGTAAGGAAAAAAATTAAGGCCTCTTATAATTTACCTGCCGCATTGGATGAAGTAAAACTGTAATGCTCTAGCAATTAGGTCTTAAATACAATAACTACTACATAAATTATTTACATGTAGATACTAGTATAGATTGCTGTGTCAACTTTGGACACTAAACTACTTAGCATTGGAACATCTCTACAATTTTTTTGACTCAATTCGCGTCAATGAGCACGTATAACCTTATATCTTTATTGATTTACCTTGTTCTTTACATCACATATTCCATTAAAATAAATAAGTTGACTAAAGTATATAGCAATATAGGTATTTTGATAGATCTACTAAAAATTTACTATTAGTACTTCATCAATCATCGTAATAATAAGTCTATGAATGAATGACTGAATGAATACACTTTATTGCACACCAATCACAGAAATATACAGTAAATGTACAAGTGGCGTCCTTATCGCTTTTAGCGACTTCCTCCAGGCAACCTTATAGCTAGTGAGAATCTTGTTGTCAGTCTATAAATATATATCACTGGGGTATGGACTGCGAAACGCCATAGCGTTAGCTCATAAGCCATAGTCCACCAAGCTCAGCGATGGTAAGCGGACTTAACTGTCTTAATATAGATTTATTGTAATATTAATTACTAGCTGTTGCCCGCGACTTCGTTCGCGTGGACAACTAAACATTACATATCATTATGTATTACTAAATCCTTATGCATTGAAAATATTTATATGCATAAAATTAACGTGCCGACGGCGGTTCCGCCCGTTGGACTACAGAATTAATGTTTTTGTTTTTAAAGTTGACATTCTTCATGTTTATCATGAATTAAAATATTATCATGTAAATATTTATATTTTTTAAGTTTTAATATTGTGCAAGAAGTAATGATATTTATTTTATTATATAAAAAAATATCCCAAGCGATATTCCCTTTCCCCTCTCCCATTCCCTCTTTCCATACTCCCTTCGTTCTTTCCTTCCTCATTCCCTTCCCACCACGTTGTCTACGATGACGGATCTAATACAGGGCCACTAATTATCGAATAACGAACTTTTTGTATCGAGACTTGTATGGAAATAGCCTGAAATACAACAGCTAAAATAAATAAATCAAACTGTAAATGAGCTAAAAAACGTTTCTGTCCCTCTCTGTCAAGTTTTTGCGAAGACCAGTAATGTTGAACTACACTGTCATACAAATGATATGAAATGAGAGGTCAGCTTGTAGATCTATCTCCTGACATTTTATTGAGATATAATTTATACCAGATTGTACCCTGAACTCAAAGCTATTAAACAGTGAAAACGTCGTCAAATTCTGTTCAGTAGTTTCCAAGATTAGCCCGTATATACATACATACATACATTTATACATACACACGAAATTTTTTAATTCTATTTTTGGACTCTACTGTTAAGTAATTTCCGGGAAGTGATTTTTTTTAACTTCAATGTACAGATTCGCTTTTCTTTTGTTTTTTCTACTCTTTTATTATATGTATAGATGTATTTATATTAAAAAAATAGATAGTTTCGTGATATTTACTTGCTTCATCATCATATCTTAGACGTCCGCTCTTAGACGTCCACTGCTGGACATACGCCTTCCCCAATGAGCGCCACCATACCATGTCCTCCGCCCTCTGCATCCAGCTGCTTCCGGCCACCTTTTTCAAGTCGTCAGTCCATCTGGCGGCGGGGCGTCCCACTCTGCGGTCTCCACTCCAGAACTCGTCTGCCCCAACGGCCGTCGGTTCTGCGACAGATGTGATATTTGCTTGACTGAAATTTAATTTAGTGGCATCCCAGCGTTTTTTTAATGAGATAATTTCGTTGATATGGCTGTTAGACGTAAAGAAATCGTTACCTTACTGCTACACCTTATGGGTATTATACTGAAACCCATAAGGTGACCCGTAAATGACATGTTATTTATGGCAAAATAAACAAATACTATCACGAATTCTTAATTATGAAGCTAGAATATTTAGTAATAAATATTGTATTATATTAAAACAGTTATTTTGGGATCCTAGACGTTCCGTTATACATGAAATTAAAGACCGTGGTAAGTTCTCGTGGTGGTTTTCGCAGTTTTGCACAAAACTAATCAAGAAAAGCTGTTTTTTTGAACAGTTTTGAATGCGGTGGATGGTTATGTTGATTCCTATACTTTAGGATGCTGCTCTCAAAAGTATAAATAGCAGCTCTACAACCAATATGCTGACCGTTAGAACATCTCCAGTACTTTTTCGGTCCCAAATTTTTTTGGACCAATGAGTAGGTGTATCCGCTCAGCTTCAGCAAAGGTCTGCCTCTTTGAGAAATCACAAACTCCACTGAAATAAAATAATAGCGTATTTAGTTAAACAATGGGCTCGATTCTGAAGGCACAATGTTAAAATTTGACAGCACTAAAACTGTTGCTATCCTTGTCACACAGTATTATGAAGATAAAGACGAAACCAATTTTAGCGCTGTCAAATTTTAAATGTGTGCCTTCGGAATCGGGCCCAATATCTAACTGCAATATCTAGCATGCATCTAACTTAGGTATTCTTTAATTTTGCTAAGTTAAATAAATAGACAAATTATTCATATACGAGTATATATATAATTTGACCCGGAGGACCGGGTGTGGTAGCGTTTATTGGGGAAGGCCTATGTCCAACAGTGGACATCTAAGGGCTGATATGGATTATGGAGTATATATAAAGGTACATAATTTCGTCTATTCCCAAAGTGGGATTTTCTCCTGTGCTATGGGAATTAGACCAGGATAGAAACATTCACAAATATAACATCCAAACTGGGACCAATTGTGTAAAGTTTGGTGGTGGGACTCGAATCTAATGACCAAGCCACTAGGCGGTGGTAAAGTTATCTAGAATAATGTTTCTAGGTTAAATATTAAATACACAATGGGCTCGATTCTGAAGGCACAATGTTAAAATTTGACAGCACTAAAACTGTTGCTATCCTTGTCACACAGTTTTATGAAGATAAAGACGAAACCAATTTTAGCGCTGTCAAATTTTAAATGTGTGCCTTCAGAATTGGGCCCAATAACGACATGATTAATCGAAGTTTTTTTTAAAGTACCTTTGTCTTTTCAAATTGGAGTCTGGCCTATTTTAGATCCTAATTTATCATCGCCCCACTTAACTATAGAAGTTACGTGAACGTGTATTGTTAAGTAGGGCGATGATAAATAAAGATCTAAAATAGACGATCTAAAGTAAACGTTTAAATAGACTGAAATACAGAAATTAACATACCATACGAGGTAATTATAACATCTGGGTGAATATTCTAGCGTTTCAATCGCCATTATCTTCACCCCCAAAAGTTGATGAAAAAGAATATATTTAATTAAATATTGCACCAATGCAGAATCTATGTTAGGACCACTTATTGTATATTAAAAAAAACTATGAACTTTTGTTGACCCGCAAATTTTGGTAGTGAATGACGGCGGTGGAAACGCTCTAATATTTACCCTATAATATTTCAATTTCAGATTGTGCAAAAACAAAAGGTAAACTCGAGGCCGAGTCGGAGTTAAAAAAACATCTTTCTATAGGTAAATATTTATTGCTTACAAATATTGACTAAATACTGCTTTTGACAGCCGCCACACAAAATTATTTAGTTAGTATTTTAGATAGTCGAAACAGCGATCTTTGGTACGTTTAAATTAAATCTAACAATACTGGAATGTAGACTAGTTTTTCAATTAACTTTATACCCACACACACACCCACACCACAAACACACGCACACGTGCACAAAATGTATTTTGGTGGATTTATATAAATAAATCTTAACTTTTGCTTAAATAAATATTTTATTAGCTCTCGGCCTGCCACGTCGGAGGTTGCGGGTTCGAATCCCGCTAGGGGTAAATGTTAGTATGATGAATATGAATGTGTGTACCCAAGTCTTGGATGTTTATATATTTATTTAAGTATGTTTATCCGTTATCTAGTAACCATAGCACAGGCTCTGCCTAATTTGGGACTGGATAATTGGTGTGAATGTCTGAGATATTCATTTATTTATTATTATTTTATATCCTTACGAGTATTTACTATGTATGTATTATAATTAGGAAGATCGGGGCTTCTTTTATGCTTAAAAAGAAGTCCCAGTCCAAGATTTTTGATTTTGATTTTTTGATATACAACTTACAATGGAATGCAATGAATGACTAATTACATAAGAGTTTTTTTTTAATAATACTGATATATTTTTCCTTATAGCTTTAACTGCGGATGGTTATGATCATTCTTAAACATTATGACGGTGTCTTCAAAGGTGTAAACAGCAGCTTTGCAATTACGTCTTTGATTAGTGGAACATCTCCAGTACTTCTTTGGCCCCCGATTGGGAATCGCTGAGTAGGTGTATCCATTTAGTTTAAGCAAAGTCTTGCCTCTTTGGGAAACCACATACTCCACTGAAAAAAATAACAGATTTACATAACTTTGTAAATAAAACACATTTATATTTTTGCTAAGTACCTACTGTGCAGTAATTTTTCCATAACTAAACACACAATCGGAATATGATTAAAGTAAAGAATTTTGTGCAACTCGATACCTCCAATGAAATACTACGCCAACTAAAATTTGGGTAATTTTTTTTTATCAAAATCGAATCATCGAATCTTAAAACTCTAAAAAAAAAGTTTTTTTTTTTTTTATTTCTTAAAATTCAGGGAGCATAATAATTAGCACCTATATGATAAATCGATTATGATAAAAACACCTAAACTTTAGTTAGCGTAGTGTTCATTGGAGGTATCGAACTGTAACATAATGAGGGCCATTAAAATACGAGTGTTGAGAAAAAAATATATGGCTGTTATAAATTTTTTTTTTTTCAAATTTGTAGATAACTATAATTACTTTGCTGCCGTTGTTTTTTATGCAACTGTAACATAAGGGTCTTTATGAAACAAGGCGTAGCTAGCCGAGTATCGTAATATTTTCCACGAGCATCGTAATGGCTAATTATGTTTAGTTGCACATAAATCTACGACCGTAAAATAAATAAATAAAGCAAAAAAAATACATACAAGAATAAGCAAAGCAAATTAGTAAGCAAAATTTGTTCAGCCTGCTTATCCGTAACATGCGGACTATAATAGAGAGCGTTAATTTGAAGCTGTATGGCAAAGATACCTTGTCTAGCCCAAATCAAAGGAAGAAACATTAGTCGCTGATTGGTTATCTAAACGGGGTTATAATGAAATTGACCAATCATAGCTCCGAAAAATTGTTTAACAATGAATCATTACAACATCGTTTGGTGGTAACGACATACAATGCACGTCATTGTGTAGCAGTATTTGATATTGTAATTAGCGTATTATAGTGAAGTATAGTATAAAACTTATCATTAAAACCAACGATCTATAGTACTACTAGATGGAACGTCCCAAACAATCGATCTGTTCCACGTAACTGCGGCTCCAGGAGCCGCAACTCGTTCACATTCAGTTTGAAACTTATGCAGTTACTAAGCAGAACATTTAATTATTTACGAAATATTGACACTATTTACTCGTAATGAATGCAGTTACTACTGCAAAAGTTTCATTGTGAATGTAACCGAGTTGTGGCTTCCGGAGCCGCAGTTGCGTGGAACAGAGCGATTATTTGGAACGCTCCATCTAGTAGTACATAGAGATTGTTGAATAAAATCTATAATATCTTTCAATCCTCATTATCGTGTAAGAGCGTATATTTCCGTTGTCCCCACTTTTTCGCCACCTCTGTGTATCATAATTGGAATATCCCTTTGTACCGTTTATTCTCTTTCAATTTATTCCCGTTGTCCACCAGTGGGGGGCAATGAGAATTGCATTATCCACCATTGGTGGTAATCAGGACAAAACTTGTCTCGTTACTATCCCACACCTAATTAGTATTATAACTCCGAAATTGAATTTTTATGTTTGTTATGCTTTCATTGCTAGACTATTCAACCGATATTCATGTGATTTTGTATACACAGCTTGTGTCATGAAAACAAACAGGCAAATTTTTACCATATAACATAAAATAAGCTAACAAATATACATATACAATACATTTGTCTAATCCCAAACTAGGATTTACTCCTGATTAAACAAGGATAGGGCAATTAAAATATATCACATCCAGACCTGGACCAACTTGTACAAAGTTCTCACTCTGGCGCTCAAGTTCAATGCCCAACCCACTAGTGGCCTAGGCCTGGCCGAGGCGGTGAAACCATGGGAAAACTGTTCAACAAAAGCAATTCCATCTTTTCTAAATTAGCACTTCAGCGATTCTCTCGGGTACGGTGTTAATTTAGAGCCTATGAAATTGTATTTTGTGCTAATGAAATTTAAACTATGGATTTCTGACATAGCATGTTCTTTTCCTGTACCCTTAGGTCCCCCGAGCGGGGTTGAAGGTTTTTGCCAAACCTTCTATTCAAGTAGCCTGTGGGTCAACTTCACTCAAATAGCCTGCGGATCCAGTATATACATGGTGCTGTTGGGGCTTCTCGCTATTGCAATGCCTCCGGCATGTTTGCTGACGCCGGGGCGAACGATTTTTTCGAGATAATCATTAATGCGTCGAATGCGGGAGAGCACCAACGGTATGCTGAAGGTAGTTGCGGAGAAGTTTGTCAGTACAGCCATATTTGGGAGGTCCTTGGGGTTGCACACAAAAAGCGTGACCCGGTGATACTTTATTCATCATCTGGTTATTTTTGTATCCACTGCTGGAGCACAACCCTCTCTCATCTGCCAGAGACAGACGGAGGATTTGGCCTACACTCCCCGCGCTGGCCAGACGGGTTGGGGAGGCCTGATTGATGTTTTGTAATGTATTCCCTTAGTCGCCTTGTACGACATCCACGGGAAGAGTTGGAGTGGTCCTATTCTACTCTACCGGAAACCACACGGCAAATATTGTCGTGATACTCTATTGTTATTGTTTAATTTTTTTTGTGTGTTTACTAACACAGAATAAGTCATCATTAACAAAATATGGATTACTGTTATCTGACAATCATTTTTATTTATTTAAAAGCCGACTCAACTAACATGGCGGTGGATGGTTATGTTGATTCTTGAACATTATGACGTTGCCTTCTAAAGTATAAACAGCAGCTTTGCAACTGCGCCTTTGGTTGGTAGAACATCTCCAGTGTTTTTTGAGTCCCTGAGTGGGTTCCAATGAGTACGTGTATCCGTTTAGTTTAAGCAAAGTTCTGCCTCTTTGAGAAACTACAAACTCCACTGAAACAAAATGACAGCATTATATAAATAGTTCAGACCTTGTTAGTAAAACACATGGATATTTTATATTTTTTTCTAACTTCTGTCCAGTAACGTCACACAATTAGAATATGATTAAAATAAAAATCTTAGAAAACCTATCATCATCATCATCATCAGGTTATTTTTGTCTCCACTGCAGGAGCACAACCCTCTCTTATCTACCGGAGACAGACGGAGGATTTGGCCTACACTCCCCGCGCTGGCCAGACGGGTTGGGGAGGCCTGATTGATGTTTTATAATGTAACCCCTTAGTCGCCTTGTACGACATCCACGGGAAGAGTCTGAGTGGTCCTATTCTACTCTACCGGAAACCACACGGTTCAGAAAACCTATATTTTTTTCAATTGTAAGCTGGGCCGCCCCAGAACCTATGCTCATTATCATCCAAGAGCGTGAACTTCCGTTATCTTCCACTTTTTCGTCACCACTAGTGGTTGAAAGGCGTTTTTTTTTGCTATATTTAATTTATTCTCGTTGTCATTATTAAAAAATCGCTAAGTTATCTACATGTTTCCCTGGTTAAATACGCAGCCTGAATATGATTACAGGACAAATAAGACCTACCGTCCAAGAGTAATGCACGTTTTGAGAGCCTGGAATTGACAAATTAACATAGGCAGTTATAATTACGAGGGCAGCGGTCAGTGGTCATCACCGTCCTAGACACTTGCAGCACCGGGAGTGTTGAAATGCATCGCTGACTTTAATTCAAGAAGGTCCTATGAACCTATGTGAGATTTAAAACAGTAATAAAGACAATTCCATTCTCAACAACCTTATTTTATTGGATAAATATTACACACATATAGGATACACTTCCCTAATCCCAAACTATTATTTTCTCTTGTGCAATGGGAATTAAACAAGGATTAGTAAATTCACAACTATCATATCCAGACCGGTACCAACTTGTACAAATTGAATAATCAATTATAGAATAGAAGATAGTCATTTTGCGACCGTAGACAAACATTAATTTTAGTCTTCTCTTGTTTGAATTATATTAAAAAAAAACACTTGGAAATGGTGCTTAGTCCTCGAGGCGCTTTCGCAGTAGTATTTGGGAAACTTTAAAGAAAATTAACTTATTCAAAGTTTTTTAAACATTTTTAACATCGGTGGGTGGTTATGTTGATTCTTAAGCATTATTATGTTGCCTTCTATAGTATAAACAGCAGCTTTACAGCTACGGCTTGGACGAGCAGAACATCTCCAGTACTTTTTAAGCCCCCGAGTGGGTTCCAATGAGTACGTATATCCGTTTAATTGTAGCATAGGTTTTCCTCTTTGAGAAACTACAAACTCCACTGAAATAAAATAACACAATTACATTTAGTTTTGTGAATCGAATTCAACAGTAATGGTTCTCAGCTAAACATAACCAGGAACTTGTACACATCAAGGGAACATTATTTTGTTAAATCCTTTATCCAAAAGCAGCATTTTACTGTAAAATATACGTGATTAGGGAATCAAATCAGCGTATAAAAATTATAATATCAATAAATTATTCTCTACCATATTTATTAGCGAGTGATATTTTGAGTATTGACGTTCTGTCATATATACGTATAATCATTTATTGTTGAATTGGTAGGCCCGGCGAACTCAGGTCCACCAGACCCAAACATCAGAAAATACACAACAAATACAATGCACACGTAGTTTTTTTCTCATTATTTTATTGATTACTCTTTAGAGATAAAGAGTAACTGGTATCGGTTGGTGGTGAGTAGTAACTTTCGCAGTTGACCTACTTTTAGATTTTGTTAAGAAACTAAGTTAGAGATATTGTTTTTCTTGATACCTTCGATTGCGGTGGATGGTTGTGATGATTCTTCAACATTAAGACGGTGTCGTTAAAAGTATAAACGGCAGCTTTACATCCATAGGCTTGGCCATTGGAACACCTCCAGCGCTTCTTTGGCCCTACACTGGGAGTCACGGAGTACGTGTACCCTCCTTGTTTCAGCAAACTTTTACCCCTTTGAGATGTAACAAATTCCACTAAAAGAAATAACAATAAGATAATAGAATTTTGTTTCACCATTTTAATATATGTCATAGTTAAATGGCACCAGTCTCTCAGTAAGTACTAAACCATATTTTCTGATGTGTTTAGCTAAATTATTTGCATATGTTATAAGGCTACTTTTACTACAGAAAAACGTAAGTTGAGACATCGCATATTTCACTGAGAAAAAAACCAGGTGTCGAAAACAAGAAAAAAGTATTGCATTTTTGAAAAATAAATATGGACACTATTTTATATATATTTTTTGTTGTTTCATCATTCAAGATCATTTATTTTTATATTTTAACATAACAGACAAACTAGTTGAAAAGTTATCACATGTTTTAATATAACTCATTTATTATCTATGTATGTATAAAGTATCCCGAGGCAATTGCAACTAGGGGGTAAACGCAACTTCAAAGTTTATATCCCCACACAACACACACACACCCCTTCAAGCACAGACACATACATACACCTACTCATACACGAACATACACACAATCTTATAGTAAATATATAATGAAAATATGCAGATGTGACTGTTACTGAAAAGGAAGAGCGGAGCCACATGGCACAAGTATTTTGCAAAATACTCAACAGGTGGCATCCAACCTTTGTATCATGGTTTAAGGATGAATTGTGAACGAAAAATAAAAATAATAAATGGCGCATCTGGCCAGCGCGGGGGCTGTAGGCCAAATCCTCTGTCTGTCTCCGGCAGATGAGAGAGGGTTATGCTCCTGCAGTGGAGACAAAAATAACCTGATGATGACTGGATAGAGAAAATCATTATTTACGTCATGTACCTAACAAACAAAAAGAGGTGAAACAAACAATGACATGATACAAACTCTGTAGCAGCATTCGCCCCATACTATCAGCACTAGTATTCTAATATTCCAAACATGCTGATAATGTTGGAGATAAAGATCATAATGAGTTTATATCAAGGCAGGGTGGCGGATGGTTATGTTCACTCCTCACCACCACTACCTCTGCATTAATTGTATAAACGGTAGCTTTGCAACCTAAGTTTTTACCATTAGAGCACCTCCAGCGTTTCTTTAGCCCCCTACTGGGGGTATATGAATACCTGTAGCCATTAAGTGTAATCAAAGGCTTGCCTAGGGTTGACCTGACAAATTCAGCTGAAAAAAATTAACATGAATTAAAGAGCAGTTTTTTACTTGACAGACAATGCTTGTACAATAAATAAAAATACATGAATATTTGGTTTCACAAAATCATCTATTTAGCAAACTAATGTGCAACAATATAGAATATCTGCAATATAAATAGTTATTGAAATTGATTAAATAAGAATACAAGTAGTTACTCCAACATGTTAATCAATAATAAATTGCTAAACCTTTAAAACGACTAAATTATTTTTTTGAAACCCAATAGTAATTTGTTATTAGTACTAATTAAGAACTTCTTGTGGTTACTAATTATGCCATGTATAGACAACTTAGCACAAAGGATTTTTATTTTATTTGTACGTTCGTCGCGGTGCACAGACAAACCAAGTCTGGTTTTTGTTGCACCGGAAAGATGTAAATTGATGAATAAATAGATAAAAAAAAACGCTTTTCGTTTTCTATTATTTAATAAATATTATTTGTATATTATTACGTATATTCTCTTCTAAGTGTCATTATTTGGTACTAAACGCATAGTCCTTTCAGTTACTCTTATGGTTGACTGGAAGAAATCCCTAAATAGGATTAGTCCGCCGCTGAACCCAATTGTGTTTCTATTTGTTACTACTGTTGTTTATTTTGGTACAATAAAGCGTTTACATACATATTTAATGCTATAGAAAAAGTTAGCTAAGTGTATTATACAACGACGGGTTCCATTATTTTGTTTTAAGTCCTCTGCAACATCTCGGAAAAGATGGTTTGCCTGTAATGTTACAGATTTCAGCTCAAGCCATCGAGTGGTATTTCAGTTATCCGGTGGACAGACAGACAAAATCGCTTTATAAGTATCTATAACGGAACCCTAAGGGTCGTGTGCTTTAAATTGGTATAAAAAATAATTTATTATGTATATTGTATATGTTATGTTTAGTGAATAAATATTTTTTCTTTCTGTTTACACAACTGCGCAAGCGAAGGAGAGTAATGTATTTGCTATACGAGCGCTTTAATCTATCGTTACAATATAAAACCACAATTATTTTATTCATGTATAACTACTTACGTAGGATTTATATTTTTATGTTTATGGTTGTTATTTATCTTAACAATGAATTCATTACGGCTTCGGCTCTCGTTGCCTCCGCACGTGTTTCTTTACTCCTACTAAGTTACAAATATCGTTAATCATTAGTGATGGGAACTGTTCCCATTTCGATATCGATATCATACTGGTGTCGAATAATAAAAAAATATGGATAAATATCTATCCAGATCAAGTTCTACTGAATCACTCTCCACCAAAAGACCTGGTGATCCTGATCTCAACAATCCTAACCAATGGAAAATACCTAAGCGTATTGCTCGCAGGACCCAAACCGAAGGAAAAGGTACTCTAGGCCTATCAAATAGGTTCGAATACCTTACTGCAGATAAAGGCTCTTCAGATCCGCTACCGGCGAGGCATCAGATTGCGACGAGCACAAAGAAACCCAACAGTAAGGTACCACCAATTTTTCTAGATATTAACCCGAAATGGACTCACGACTACATTAAAACATTGGTTTCTCGATACACCAAAGGATTTCACTTACAATATAAGAACAATAACAAAATAGCGATATTTTGCTACTCAGCCGATGGTCATAAAACCGTTCAAGAAGGACTGCGATCCGAGAAAGTGGCGTTTCATACCTTTTCCCGCAAGGACGAGCGGATGTTTAAAGCGGTCGTATATGGCCTTCCTGCCTTTGCTGAAGAACAATTGGGCGGCGAACTCGAAACTCTAGGGTACAAAGGGGCTACAGTCCGAGTACTGAAATCTTCCAGTGGAAAAAATACTCCATGTCCTCCATTTCTTGTTCAACTACCTCCTGGTTCTGATATTGCAGCCTTTCGAAAAATTAAATATATTAGCAGTTGTGCTGTCGAAATAAGAAAATTTATTGCTAAAAATTCCTTTGGGACTCAATGTTATAGATGCCAGGCCTTTGGTCACTCCTCAAAGAACTGCAATCTTGCACCTCGATGTGTAAAATGTTTGGAATTACATCCAACCAGCGAGTGTCTTAAAAAAGATCGTAGCGAACCGGCGCAGTGCTGCAATTGTAATGAAGACCACCCGGCAAACTACCGAAAATGTAAGGAGCGTGTAAAATACATTAAACAACTAGAAGACAGGAGAGAAGAACAAAAGTTTATGCAAGCTTCAAAACGCCTACCGCGTAATGCTGTGACAGACGGACGCACTTGGTCCAATGTAGTTTCACCCCCTGATGCCCAACTACCACAAGAAAAACGACCGTCAAATACTTCATCAACGACAAATAATCCTGATGATACTACGAAGGAAATGCTTAAAATCTTAATGACAATTAAATCAATTAAGGGTCAATTTCTTGCATGCCATTCCATGATAGACAAAGTGGTACTGATCCTGTCACATTTAGGTCAATATGTTTGATTGTCATAAACTTCGTGTTATTTATTGGAATGCTGATGGCATTCGCACTAAGGTTAGTGAATTGCTTGAATTGCTTAATGAACTATCTATCGATGTTGTCGCCATTTCCGAAACTAAAGTTAGCGGCCACTATCCTTTATCAATACCGGGATACGTTTGCTATCGTCAGGACAAGAAACCCGATGGTGGCGGCCAAGGGGTAGCCCTCTTAGTTAAGTCTGACTTACCTCATATGCCTCTACGGATTCCGCCAACCCTGAACATTGAGTGTGTTGGTATAAATATGATATTATCTGGCAAACCTGTTGCTATTGTATCGGTATACCAGTCACCCAATCGTTAATACGTAGTGACCTAGACGTTATATTAACTATTGAACCCCGGGCCTTAATTATGGGGGATCTTAATTCTAAGCATTGGTACTGGAATTGCGACTCAGCCAATGCTCGGGGGCAGGTTTTATATGAGCATATGCTTAATAACGAATATAATGTATCTGCTCCAATACATCCTACCTTAGTCCATTACCAGGCTAACTTTTCTCCATCTACTCCTGATGTCTTAATATGTAACAATATTTATAATGTCTCTGAATTAGAAGTTCTTACTTGTCTGTCCTCCAATCACCTACCAGTATTTTTCACAGTGGAGAGTAACTTCACTAGAAAGCCCCACACTCAGTTTAGGTATGCTGAGGCTGACTGGCTAAAATACAAGTCTGTTTTGGACCAGAATATTTCTTTGTCTTCTAAAGTACACGAAACTACAGTTGACATAGACTCTTCTGTACTTAAAATAACTGAGACTATTATCAAAGCTCGCAACAGCTGCATCCCGTCTGGACCCGTTAATAATACCCCCTTTAAATTACCTAATCACATCAGAAACCTCATCAAGGATAAAAATCACCTCAAAAGAGTTGCCCGTAGTGAATCTGATACAATCATTAAAAAATTACTATTTAGCCAAGTTAATATATTACAAGCGAAAATTAAACATGTAATTAAAATATATAATGATAATCTTTGGAATACGAAACTTTCCAAAGTTGACAATCCTAGCTCCGATCTATGGCGTGTAGTTAAATCTTTGAGAATAAAACCTTCCGTGATTCCTCCACTTAAAGGTAAAAATGGAGGTCTAACTATTTCAATCCAAGAACAATGTGAAGTTTTAGCGGATGCGTTTCATGAGAATACTAAGCTAACTGGCGACTGGATAAGTAATGACGATACTGAAAATGTTGTCAGAGAGTCACTTACTGCTATTAATCAGTATGTTGGCAATGAACTTTCATGTCCTGTATCGCCTAAAGAAGTTAGAAAAACTATTAATAAACTAAAATGTCGCAAAGCGCCAGGAATGGATAACATAAGCAATATCTTACTTAAAAACTTATCACAAAAAAGCATTGTTCTACTTACAAAGATATTTAATGACTGTTTCAGACTTTCTTACTACCCTTCTCATTGGAAATTAGCCAAAGTTATTTCTATCAAAAAACCAGGAAAAGACGAAGCAGTACCAACTAACTATCGTCCCATTACTTTATTACCTTCACTGGGTAAAGTATTTGAAACTATTATATCTGCCAGATTGTTGAAAGTTATTGAAGATAAATTAATTCCGGAACAATTTGGATTTCGTAAAGATCACTCAACGGCTCAACAGCTGGCGAGGGTTTCCGAACACATTGCACACCAGTTAAACCTAAACAAGTCGACTGGCATGATTCTATTAGATGTAGAAAAAGCTTTTGATACAGTATGGCACGCTGGCCTTCTTCATAAACTCTTGTCGCTTAATGTTCCACTATATCTCACTGCATTGATACAATCATACCTTTCAAATCGCTTGTTCTCAGTCCACATAGGAGACGTCACCTCTCAACCTAGGCACATATCAGCGGGTGTGCCGCAGGGTTCTATCCTTGGTCCATATTTATTTTTGATCTATCTTAACGATATTCCTAAGCAGCCTCACACTCCTCTTGCTGGCTTTGCTGATGATACTGCAAGTTATACGTCATGTGATGATTTGGATATTATCATATCTCGCCTGCAGTGGTCTCTTGAATTATTGATTGCGTTCTTTACTCATTGGAAATTAAAACTAAAAATTAAAACAAAACTGAAGCGATTATGTTTACGCGTAAACGTTCTTCTCCTGTGAGGCAGTTGAGAATTGGTGACCATTTTATCCCATGGAGCAACACCGTGAAATATTTGGGAATAGTCTTGGACAGAAAACTAAACTGGTCAAGCAACACGGAAGCCCTTCGTCTCAAAGGTCTAAAGGCTATGAATGCATTAAGTCCAATCCTAAACCGTCGAACTAAACTTAGCCCGAAAACCAAACTCAATATTTATTCGGTCCTTGTCAGGCCATGTATAACGTACTCTGCACCAGTTTGGTCTAGTACCTGCAATAATAATTACAATAAATTACAAGTGTTACAAAACAGAGCTATTAAAATAGCTTACAACACCCCATTTCTCGCTAATCTTGCAAAATTACATTGTCAATCTCGTTTTCCCCTGTTAAAAGATTTTATTCTAAAACTTGCCCGCCGATTTTATCTGTTAAAAAATCCAAGACATAGGAACTTGTTAGTTTCCGGAATTGGCGCAACTCGTATGCATCAACTTACTTATGCGAAAAGATACCATCGATATCGATTGCCCCATCACTATTTCTTACAGTGCGAATGACGTAGGCATCCAACCGGTTGACCGCTCGGCGCTCGTACAATGTAGGAATTCATTCACAACAAGTGGCCACTAGATGTTTGTAATAAAATATACACCTACCTTCAATATTGGATTATTTAGGTTTTAACTTAATATTTATTTATTCCTTGTTACCTTTTGTAACAATCATCTTTCTGTGTAATAAATATGTGGACCCGCAAGTCACATATAAATATTATAGGTGCATTTTATAATTTTGCACTTATACTACGTTCATTATGCTCAGGGGGCCAATTCTACTATTTTCAACATTTATCGTTCGTTTAAACAACAGTTACGTTTAAGTTACAGTCAAACTCCTTTCTAAACTCAAATTGACATTCTACTCATTGTTTTACTTGAAACGATAACCGACGCAAGACGAAGCGCAGACTGAACGCACACGTTACTCAGCTATTAGGGACGAACCTAGTATTTTTGTAAGTATTCGTTACTCGATTCTCGATTGTGCGAATTTCCCATAGATACGACATTATTTTTCTCGAAAGCGCGGGAAATGTTCGCGTTTAAAGTACATGTTGTATTATTGTTATTGATTATAAATTTTCGCATGTTTCTTTTTGTTCATTGTATATCCATAAAATTGTAAGTTTATATTGTTTTAATTCTTATTGTATCATTTATTAGTTAAATTAAATTAAAATTAAAAATTGTCTATTGGTATCCTTATAAATAAAAACCTAAACAATAATACACAGAAATTTTAAATTATGTACTAAAGTAATGTAGTATTTGTCATACTTGAACATAATGCTGTTAACAAAAAAAATGCGTAGGTACGTATATAGCGGTATTTCATTATGTAGTTCTTAGTTTATTACAAGTTTATTGAAAATGTACTTAACGTTTTTTTATAATTAGTGTTATCTTTTCTAGAAATTACTTGCGACGATCTAGTGCCAGCCTATGTGAAAAATAAACATCTAATTGTTTATTAAACGCTGATTATTTCTATTACAGTTGAGAGTAGACCACATACTACTTGTACCTACTACCTTATTTTGTGTGAAAATAACTTTTTTCTGCATAAATTTAAGCGTAACGTCTGAACTGCGTGTGTTAAAAAGTACCTTCCTACCAACTTTTTAATAAACGCTATTTTGACAGCGTAGCGTTCCGTTTTTACCTGAGACAACTGTCAAAATGTACAAAAAACATTAGCAGAATACGAAGTCACGGAACGTTCGTTTCATCAACGTCTGGAGTTTGTTTAAACGTTAGCTACGGCTGAAACGCAGCTGAAGTACAAACGTTGTGCGCAGCGGAATATGAAAAGTGTTAAAACCTGCGTTTCAGCTGCAGTTCAGTTGCGTTTTATGCGAAAATGCGTTAGTAGAATTGGCCCCCAGGTACCTTATCTTTTTCAATTGTGTGTAAACTAATATATTACTTATATTTAAATGTTTTATAAAGGCGTTGTAGTCTGTAAAAAACCACTAACACTACGTAATGTTATTTAAGTTAAATGACGTGTATACTATTCATTGTTTAAATAAAGAACTTTTAAAATCAATCAATCAATCACTTACGTAGGATTTATATTTTTATGTTTATGGTTGTTATTTATCTTAACAATGACGTCATCATACGTATGGATGACCGCGCGGCATTGCTTCGTGCTGTGGGTGGAACACATCCACCTCCGTCGCTGACCATTTGTGATCTGGCAGTAAAATGTGAAGCCATCGACGCAGAGCAGATCCTTGCCTCTTTTTGACGTGAGGAATGTTACTAAAACAAGAAAAAACATAATAAAATGTAAGTTTGTTATCTAATTTAAATAAATAATAAAAAAAATATATAGGTACATCTTATCTTCTTAGGGGGCAAAGAAGACCTGGCGACACATGGACCCTTCTGGATCTTTTCCAGCTTCTTCAACAGCTTATACAGTTTTTCCAACGATGTTGTCTTTACCTAAAAGCCTTTGGTGACTAAATTAACCATACGGACTAATATGACAATTTAAAGAGCTGGCTTGCCTGTACAAATACTAGCCGTCTTCAGTAAAAACGCATACTCATGGCGATTAGAATTTACAATCATTTGCCCAGTTAGAAAGAGGAGCACTTACGTTGTTGACGTACGACGTTGTCCCTCTCTCGATTGCGCTGGGTGCAGCAGCCAGCTCTATTATTGTTTACGCGCACACACAAACGTGTACAGGTAATTAAATCTGTTCGCTTGTGTAGTGTCGTATAGATATTTTGGGTTTGTGAATAGAATAGAATAGAATAGAATAGAATAGAATAGAATAGAATAGAATAGAATAGAATAGAATAGAATAGAATAGAATAGAATAGAATAGAATAGAATAGAATAGAATAGAATAGAATAGAATAGAATAGAATAGAATAGAATAGAATAGAATAGAATAGAATAGAATAGAATAGAATAGAATAGAATAGAATAGAATAGAATAGAATAGAATAGAATAGAATAGAATAGAATAGAATAGAATAGAATAGAATAGAATAGAATAGAATAGAATAGAATAGAATAGAATAGAATAGAATAGAATAGAATAGAATAGAATAGAATAGAATAGAATAGAATAGAATAGAATAGAATAGAATAGAATAGAATAGAATAGAATAGAATAGAATAGAATAGAATAGAATAGAATAGAATAGAATAGAATAGAATAGAATAGAATAGAATAGAATAGAATAGAATAGAATAGAATAGAATAGAATAGAATAGAATAGAATAGAATAGAATAGAATAGAATAGAATAGAATAGAATAGAATAGAATAGAATAGAATAGAATAGAATAGAATAGAATAGAATAGAATAGAATAGAATAGAATAGAATAGAATAGGAATAGAATAGGAATAGAATAGGAATAGAATAGGAATAGAATAGGAATAGAATAGGAATAGAATAGGAATAGAATAGGAATAGAATAGGAATAGAATAGGAATAGGAATAGGAATAGGAATAGGAATAGGAATAGGAATAGGAATAGGAATAGGAATAGGAATAGGAATAGGAATAGGAATAGGAATAGGAATAGGAATAGGAATAGGAATAGGAATAGGAATAGGAATAGGAATAGGAATAGGAATAGGAATAGGAATAGGAATAGGAATAGGAATAGGAATAGGAATAGGAATAGGAATAGGAATAGGAATAGGAATAGGAATAGGAATAGGAATAGGAATAGGAATAGGAATAGGAATAGGAATAGGAATAGGAATAGGAATAGGAATAGGAATAGGAATAGGAATAGGAATAGGAATAGGAATAGGAATAGGAATAGGAATAGGAATAGGAATAGGAATAGGAATAGGAATAGGAATAGGAATAGGAATAGGAATAGGAATAGGAATAGGAATAGGAATAGGAATAGGAATAGGAATAGGAATAGGAATAGGAATAGGAATAGGAATAGGAATAGGAATAGGAATAGGAATAGGAATAGGAATAGGAATAGGAATAGGAATAGGAATAGGAATAGGAATAGGAATAGGAATAGGAATAGGAATAGGAATAGGAATAGGAATAGGAATAGGAATAGGAATAGGAATAGGAATAGGAATAGGAATAGGAATAGGAATAGGAATAGGAATAGGAATAGGAATAGGAATAGGAATAGGAATAGGAATAGGAATAGGAATTGGAATTGGAATAGGAATAGGAATAGGAATAGGAATAGGAATAGGAATAGGAATAGGAATAGGAATAGGAATAGGAATAGGAATAGGAATAGGAATAGGAATAGGAATAGGAATAGGAATAGGAATAGGAATAGGAATAGGAATAGGAATAGGAATAGGAATAGGAATAGGAATAGGAATAGGAATAGGAATAGGAATAGGAATAGGAATAGGAATAGGAATAGGAATAGGAATAGGAATAGGAATAGGAATAGGAATAGGAATAGGAATAGGAATAGGAATAGGAATAGGAATAGGAATAGGAATAGAATAGAATAGAATAGAATAGAATAGAATAGAATAGGAATAGAATAGGAATAGAATAGGAATAGAATAGGAATAGAATAGGAATAGAATAGGAATAGAATAGGAATAGAATAGGAATAGAATAGGAATAGAATAGGAATAGGAATAGGAATAGGAATAGGAATAGGAATAGGAATAGGAATAGGAATAGGAATAGGAATAGGAATAGGAATAGGAATAGGAATAGGAATAGGAATAGGAATAGGAATAGGAATAGGAATAGGAATAGGAATAGGAATAGGAATAGGAATAGGAATAGGAATAGGAATAGGAATAGGAATAGGAATAGGAATAGGAATAGGAATAGGAATAGGAATAGGAATAGGAATAGGAATAGGAATAGGAATAGGAATAGGAATAGGAATAGGAATAGGAATAGGAATAGGAATAGGAATAGGAATAGAATAGAATAGAATAGAATAGAATGAAACACGGAACGGAGCGGAGCGGAGCGGAACAGAACGTTGTAGAGAGTCATTAAGAGAAAAGCTTAAAGAAATAAGCATATTAACAGTAGGTGGTCAATTCATTTTAGATAATATTTGATATGTCAGAAAAAATGTATCTCTCTTTTTGAGGCACTGTGACAATAATAGTTATAATACAAGAAATAAAAATAAACTTGTTTTACCAGGGTTAAGACTAAGTAAGGTCAGCAAATCGTTTACGGGGCAATGTATACGCTTCTACAACAAACTACCAGAGGAAATCTTAAATATGACGGACGGAAAGTTTAAGATTCACATTAATAAACAACTTTGTAAGATAGCCTATTATAAGATAAACGATTATTTGAATGACAAAGATGCCTGGTACCAATGTTAATTCAGCTTCGCAAAATCTTTATTAATTGTATGCAAACTTGATTTTTAAAAGATGTGTTGCGTGAAGTTTGTTGCGCCGTTTCTTCTTCACAGCGCTAACACCTAGGAAGCGGTAGTCGATATAAAAATTACGTGTATAAATGTACCAAGTGTACTCATATGCAATACATGATTTTGACTTTGACTTTGAAAGGAACAGAATAGAATAGGTCATTTATTCATAGCTACGACACACGTGTGTGTGTGTCACATGTAACATAAGAAATAAACAGAACAGAATTAATAATTTACAACTTAAAAATAATCAAGATATACGTACCTATGTATCACAGCAACAAAATGGCTAAGATTTATTCAAATTAAATGAGAAAAGTTCAGTACGTGAGTACAAAAACATTTATAAAAGCATTTTGTTCTGCAATTACAATTTAAATGTTAAATTTAATGTTCATGGTGATTATTTAATTTAACGATCACATTTTCAAAAGTATGGACTACGGCACGACACCTTTTATGAGTTGAACAAACCCATCTTTTTTTATTAAGGCTCGATGTCGATTGGCAGGAAAATGTGTATCCATCGACGCAGAGTAAAGCCTTTCCTCTCTTGGACTTCATTATGGTTACTAAAATGAGAGAAATCGGTCATTAAATAGGACCTAACTACAATGAATCCTGTACCTGTGAAACGCTCCTCCTTTACTTCGATCATGACCCCCCCCCCCCCCATGACTTTAATGGTAGGGGGGAATAGGGATAGATAATCCTGTCTTTTATAATCCTGTCATACACCCTTGTATTACTTTCAGATGCACTTTGAGAGTTCCCATACATCACCTTGCTTCTATCTTCCTATGATGATAGATGTAGATGGAAATTTGGAGAAGATCATAAATAAATGGTTCGTATAGGATTAAGAAAAAAATTGTGTATACACATAAATGATATAGATATCTACCTAGTTTGATCAATGATTACAAAGTGAAAAAAAAATCAAATAACTACAAGAACGTAACTATACGTTTAATTAAAATCATACTCGTGTAACTTAATAAATATCTGCAGTGACAGTGACATGTAGTCCTTCCCTCCCCCAATGAATGCCACCACACCCGGTCTTCGAGTTATAAGTTACCATAACAACTCAGTCGGTCCAGTAGTTAGTAGATTAAGGTTTTAAATGTTTACATCTAGTTATATGTCTTATTATATTAGCTTATATCTCAAAAAGTTAGTACGCTGAAGTGGCAGTGGGCTGGTCACATCTGTCGGAGAACCGATTACCGCTGGCGTAAACGAGTTCACGAGTGGAGACCGGGACTGGGCAAGCGTAGTGTGGGACGCCCTCTGGCTAGATGGAGCGACGATCTGGCAGTGACTGGATGAGAAGAACCGAAGATCGGGTTCAGTGGCGCACCTTGGGAGAGGCCTATGTCCAACAGTGGACTCTTTCAGGCTGATGATGCTGATGATACGTCTTATTTTATTATACAATGTAATTAATGCTTTCTATTACAATGCGATAGTTTTTTAGCATAAATATATCTGAAGTTTAAAAATTGCTTGAACTTGGTAGGTTCGCCTTAAAACTAATACATCGCTTCGCTCTCTGTAGCGAGACAATGATACAAATTCTAATAACGTTATATTATACTTGGTGTCGATTGGCAAGCTGAAGTGGCAACAGAATAACACATCTGGCGCAGAACCGACAGTGAACATTTCTGGAGTGCAGACCGCAGATTATCACGAGCCAGGGCGATCAGATCGCCCCCCTGCCAGATGGGATAGATGACGGAGGACAGAATGTAGTGGCGTCGTTGGGGAAGCCAGCAGTGGACGTCTAAGGGCTGATATGAATGAATTCTTGGTATTTGTTATCACTGTTATCTTATCAGTAAGCCCAAAAAGGGTCCGACATTTCATTGTAAGTGCCGACATTTTTAAGAATTACAATGTATTTTAATCAACTGCGTTTCTGTTGTTTATTGTCAGCATAACATTTTCTGGTATAATTAGGTTGTTTTAATCCTCATTCAGAATAATGAAAGCCTTTATAACGACTGGATGTGCTCGTCATTTCAGTTTCTTCATAAAAAGCCTTACACTGTATTTGCAATTCATGTTATACGTAACATTATTTATAAGTTTTACAATCCTCGCAGTGTGGCCTGTCTTTCGGTTTACCACAGGTTACATTTTCAGGAAGTGCCCAAGAATTGCACGATTTGAATCCCCCATCCCCGTTCCATCACCGGACTACCAGGCCTGGGGAGGGACTTTATCCTTATGTAGTAAACATACCACGTTCCTGCACGAAGCGTTTTGCTTCCTCTTTCATAATGTGGTATGGAACTCTTTGCCAGCTTCGGTATTTCCGGACAGGATTTGGATCTTTTTAAAGGAAGAGTGAAACTTCTGGGTAAGCCCGCTCCACTTTAGGCCTTATCGTCTCTTACCATCAGGTGAGATTGATGTCAAGCGTAACCCATCAGGAATTTTAAAAAAACAATCTTTAATAGTCATGGTTGTGGTTATGCTCAAGTTTACACGATACTATGGTGTCATCTATAGTGTGGATGACAGCTTTACAGCCCCTAGTGCGATTCGTATAACAGTACCATCTGACTTTAGAGGTATTGGCGTTGGGGAGGTGTCTAACCATGTGGACGGTGTAGAAGAAACCAGACAGTTTCATGATCCTTGCACCCCTCTTGCTGTACACAAATTCTGGGCAGTCTGAAATTGGTTAACATAATTAAATTCTTTTGTAAACTATCTGTCCGCCCCGGTTTTGTGGATTGTATATGAAAGGAGAAAACCGGAACGAAAACCGTTAAGTGGTTTGTGAGATCAGCCCCTTCTGTTTGTACATAAATTTTGCAATTTGTTTTATACAAAATAGTAGTTGAGTTAATGATGATCAATCAAATGTATTAACAAATTCTATACCTAATACAAAGCTTTAAAACTAAACGGTTTGACTGTCAAGCAAGTGTTTTACAATTTGTTATGATGAATCAATTTAATCAGTATAGAATTTGTTGATACATTTGATTGATCATCATTAACTCAACTACTTTGTATAAAACAAATTGCCCAGCTAATACAAAGCAATACAAAGCTATAAAACTAAACGGCTTGACTGTCAAGCAAGTGTTTAACAATTTGTTATGATGAATCAGTATATTTAATCACGGTAATTAAACATTAGTCTATTGTATTTTACTTAAAAATAAATAATACATTTAAACTTAACTAAATGAACAAATATTGGTTATTCATAATTTCGAATTATTATTATTATCAGTGATCGAAAAATTCGCCTAAACTTCACTATTACTGCGAAATTGAAGCATAATATGGGCATACCTTACAAATAAAATTTTGTATTAAATTAATACAACAACTTATTTGTTAAGCTTTGGTTAAACAATTTTAGATGTCTATGATTAGGATCATGATTATGATTACAATTAGCGGTGACGATGGCGTCACCAATGGTGCACAGGTTAGCTTTGCATCCTTTAGAGTGTCCGGGTGAGCAGCGCCATCGGACTTTTACGATCCCTTCACTAACTACTCGAGATTTGTGCTTAGCGAAATAGTATCCTGATAGTCTAATCATACGGTTACCTCTTACACTTTCAACAAATACGGCTACATCTGCAACAATTAAAATAACTGTTCACTAAAATACACTATTATTTAAAACAATAGGTGACTTTTAATGAATTTCGAATATCTTTATTGTTCCAAACACAAAGAAATATATAAAGACACAGAGACCAATGTTTCATCATCATCATCAGGTTATTTTTGTCTCCACTGCAGGAGCACAACCCTCTCTCATCTGCCGGAGACAGACGGAGGATTTGGCCTACACTCCCCGCGCTGGCCAGACGGGTTGACCAATGTTTAATTAATTGTAATTAAACATGTGTATAATGTGGTTGCGTGCCATTTAATTACTTGTGTAATATATTCAAAATATATTAATATATAAATACATTAAAACATTTTTAATCTATTTGAAACAATTCTTAAAAATGAATATTAATTAATCTTTAAGAATTATTTTAAAAATTACTAGTAGTCTGATGGTCGAATCAATCAAAGTCTGGTATGCCTATGATAACTAATTGTTAAATGATATTTTCTTTCTTATTTATTCAATATACTTATAATTTTCTACTATTTAACGTGTAAAGACTTCTACGCGAAGACTTTTACTATACAGTGTGAAAGTTTAATGATTTAGTTTACTTTTTTTTTTGTAAAATACTCTGGCACACCTGTACCGAAATAGAAAATCAAATTCTGCGAGAGCTGGAAAGAATCGGAGTTTCAAGTATTTTCGTGAGATTCAATTTATGTAATTACATAAGATTTTAGGCATTATCATGATTATGAGTACAATAAGAACTGAAGATGACGTCATGAACTGTGCATAGTGAAGCTTGGCAGCCGAAGCGTGCAGATGAACAGCGCCATCTGGTTTTAACGACCCCATCACTCATTACTCGAGATTTATCCTTAGTGTAAAAGTAGTTTTGTAGTTTTATTTTACGGCAACCTCTTCTAGTCAACACAAATTCTGGAACAGCTGGGAAATAACAGTTATGGTGGAATTAAATAGAAAAAGAACTACACCCCTGAACGACATATTATATTAACTCAATAAAATATGTAAAGATCGACATTTGGGTCGCTAACATTTTCCACCAAAGCGCCAAATGAAAAATTGTAAATACCTCTTCACGACAAAATCGTAAATGATAATAATAATATGATACATCTTACAGATGGTCATCTGATCCCAAACTAGGCAGAGCCTGCACTCCGTTACCCATCGGACAGCTGACGTACTCTTACATAGATAAATTACATCCAGACAAAAATTCTCATCGCACAAATATTTGCCCTGAGCGAGATTCGAACCCGAGACATCAACATACGCACATAATAAAAAGGGAAAACATTAATATTGTAAAGTGTACAAAATGCATTGGGGCCGCCTTGTGGACTTTGACTATTGTCCGCAAATTCATAACCTGTGCCAGCCTACCTACTCAGATATTTTTTTGTCATCTGGGCCTACGAGTATGTAGGCTGTAATTTAAGAAGTAGTAAGGGTGTAAACAGTATATTTAAAACAATATTGTTCAATGATTTAATGTTAAAATTTCTATTGCTATAAACAACAAGACTAATATGATAAATTATAAATTCAAAAGCATAATTTTTAAGGTTATCCTAAAAAATCACGATTTTTTTAAAGATATTTTAGAAAAAAGAACTGAACTAAAAACAGGACACAACTAACATAAAATAATGAATAGAGCTTAGTTACATATTTTACGACAATATTCACCATTTAATCAATTGCCGTGTAGTTCCCGGCTTAGAATAGGGCCACCCCAAATCTTCCCGTGGGTGTCGTCAAGGCGACTAATGATTGCACCAGGGATCGCAGGGGCAGCAGCGTTCTCCTATGTATATTAAGATCGTTACTGCGATCACCAATCCGTCTGCCAAGCTTGGTGAGTATAGCAAATCCCCCAGTGGAAAGCCCACTAAAAGTGGCATTTTATTGGGGAGGCTTATGTTCAGCAGTGGACGTGTATAGGCTGATGATAATCAATTTCAGTGTTTTGTTGGCGGATCATGATTATGATTACAATTGGTGCTAACGATGACGTCACCAACGGTGCACAGGGAAGCTTTGCAGCCTTGTCCATTCGAGCAGCGCCATCTAGTTTTCACGAGCCCCTTACTAAGTTCTCGAGATCTATCCCTGCTGAAAGAGTAGCCGATGAGCTTAATCATTCGGTTGCCTTTCTTACTTATTATAAACTCTGCAACGGCTGTAACAATAAAAACACTGTATATAAAATATACTATTATAAACAACAATACCAATATGGTGAATAATTTTGGATCGTTTCCCAAATATAAAAGAACGATTTTTTAAAGTATTTTATTAATAAACTAGCTGTTGCCCGCGACTTCGTCCGCGTGGACAACTTAAAATCACAAATTATTATGTATTTCCCGTAGGAATGAGATGTTTTTTCGGGATAAAACTATTCAATGTCCTTTCTATTCAACGACCTAACCTATATGTTTGCGAAGTTTCATCCCGATCCATCCAATGGTTGAAGCGTGATTGAGTTACAAACATCCAAACTTTCGGATTTATAATATTAGTGGGATAATGACAACTAAACTATGAAAATAAATCTAAGGCAAATTAATGAATAGAGCTTAATTTTCAGATACGATCTACGAACACTTATTTGCAAAAATATTAACTACATAAAGAACAAAGTGAATAAGATATAATTAACAGAGCTTTAGTTAAGTATATTCAGCAAATATTCACCAATAAGTATAAACAAATTCAATGTTAGAGTAGCGGATCATGATTATGATTACAATTGGTACTGGCGATGACGTCATCAATCGTGCACAGGGATGCTTTGCAGCCTTGTCCAGTCGAGCAGCGCCATCTAGTTTTCACGAGCCCCTTACTAACTTCTCGGGATTTATCCTTAGTGAAAGAGTAGCCTAAGAGTTTAATCATACGATTGCCTTTTCTACTCATTATAAACTCTGCCACGTCTGCAACAATAATGTATTTAATTTACGTTAATTTAAAAGGCTTCCTGCTAGTTACATTAATTTATTAATACACATGAAAAACAGATTTTTTTAAATAAACCAATTATTATGTCTTTAATTTACATTAATTAATAAGGAAGGAGCCAATTACATTAATTTATTAATAATACACACGAATAGTAATTTTCTTTTTAATAAAAGTTGGGAAAAGTACATTGCATACGCATAATATATATAATATAACACAGCCATTCATCATTATTGCAATACTACAGACATTTAGGTTTCTGACCAACTGATGTATCATTATACAGCTTAACAGCTGAGTCCAGAAACTTTAAATAATGCATAACTACTACGACTGTTATCTTGAGACGTTTTCCGAGTTACAGCATGAATATAGGAAAATAAACTTTACAGCAAACAAAGTCGCGAGGCGTCTGCTAATCAAAGATAAACAGAGATTATTTCAGTATTCTCATCTGAAAAATGTAATGTCCCTAAAAACGTCTACGTTCGTATCTGCGAAAACGTCAGCATTTTATGGACGGATTATGATTATGATTACTATTAATGCTAATTATGACATCATCTCTGGTGTACAAGGAAGCATTGCAGCCTTTGTTGTGTCCAATAGAGCAGCGCCATCTGGTTTTCATGACCCCTTTGCTAAATCGGACTGAATCTTTAGTGAAAAAGTAGCCTAAGTATTTAATCATACGGTTGCCTTTTCTACTTTTCACAAACTCTGCTACGTCTGCAACAATAAAAACGTAACAAGTTGTTATGAAAAACAATATTACAAATTATGTTATCAAAATGATAAATTCTGAATATTTTGCATCGTTTTTCAAGAACATAACTGCAACTTTTTTTTAAATATTTTATTAAGAAATATTATTTTTAACTAGTTTAAAAAAGAACTTTGCTCAGGAAAATCGTAAATATCTAATGAATACAGTTTATGTGGACAGATCATGATTATGATTACAATTAGTGCTAACAATGACGTCATCAATGGTAACCAAGGAAGCACGACATCCTTTGTTGTGTCCAATAGAGCAGCGCCATCTGGTTTTCATGACCCCTTTGATAAATCGGACTGAAACTTTAGTGAAAAAGTAGCCTAAGTATTTAATCATACGGTTGCCTCTTCTACTTTTCACAAACTCTGCTACGTCTGCAATAATAAAAATGTAACAAGTTGTTATGAAAAACAATATTGCAAATTATGTTATCAAAATGATAAATTCTGAATATTTTGCATCGTTTTTCAAGAACATAACTGCAACTTTTTTTGAAATATTTTATTAAGAAATAATATTTTTAACTATTTTAAAAAAAAACTTTGCTCAGGAAAATCGTAAATATCTAACGAATACAGTTTATGTGGACAGATCATGATTATGATTACAATTAGTGCTAACAATGACGTCATCAATGGTGACCAAGGAAGCACGACATCCTTTGTTGTGTCCGTTGGAGCAGTGCCATCTAGTTTTAACGACCCCTTTACTAACTTCTCGAAATTTATCCCTAGTGAAAAAGTAGCCTGAGAGTTTAATCATACGGTTGCCTCTGTTACTTAACACAAACTCTGCTACGTCTGCAATAATAAAAAACCTGTACAGCAACAAATCTATAACTATATTAAAAAAAAATAGTTTATACAAAAATTTACAAAATACCAGTATTAACCCGTTTATGGCATTGTGTAATGAATACTTAACAACGTTCTCAATTGCAACTATTGGAAATTATAAAAAAGACTTTTCATATTTTAGATTTGTGAAAAAAGTTTTAAAATAAATGCGAATTTTCAAAAGTCACCATTTATTCAAACACAGTTACAGTTTTTTTTTAACATCTAGCTTATAATATTTGGAAACAAACAGACGCACCTTGCACGAAATTGCAAACTCGGTTATTTATTTCAAAAAAATATTTATTTCGGTGACAATTTTGAAACGTAAAATTAACTTATGTAAATTCTAACAAACCCATAATATTAAACATTGTTTCGTCTGAATTTTGCATCAAACAAAAGCTAGTAAGCCGAATTTGATTAGACTTACAGCCATTACAGCTTAATCTGTACTCGCTATCACTAGAGATACAAACCGTAATAAACTTGACTCTTAGTCTCTTTCGGAGAGGAAAGAAACATAATTGGAAACAGTACGACCGCCATGGGAAAAAGTTACTTTTGTAGTTCATGTTTTTATCCAATTAACTACATACATATCTTATCACCTATATTATCTAGAGTGGCCAAACACCTTGAATTCCAATATGAGATACACAATGAAATCTCTTCTTTGCTCCAGCCTCTAGATATCTTACTTCTATTAAATAATTCTTATAGAAGAAGATAGAAGAATGTGTGGATTGCCTCGAATTGAATTCAGAAACCGCGGTAAATCTAAATAGGATAACAAGTTTGCAGTGTGTACAAATTGCCTTATTTGTACAATTAAATATGGAAATACTATTGAATACTAAGTACGCATATTTCCTAAAAACATTTGGAGACATAAAAATAAAATTGTTTTAAATCCTTTCATTTTCTAAAATCTTGTCACTCAAGTTTGTTTTTTTCTGGTAAAAAAAAAAATTATTGAGCGGCTTTTGTACAGTAATATAGAAAGTTGCACATTTAATGGAGATTTAAGAATGTTAAGTTGTTACTTGCCTTTATTTATTTTTACTAAGAGAGATATATTCTTTATTTAGTTATATATTTTTATTTAAATGAGACTATTTCTTGCAAAAGGTTAAGAGATAGATTTTAATGCCAAAAGTACTTGATATTGTTTTATTTTTCATTGATCGCGCTCGGTAAGGTTGTTTATTTTTATACTATTATGAAAGTTAATATGAGTGAGTGAGTAACATCATCAAGAAGATAATGTAAAAAAATATCAATTAAAAAATTTACTACACTTATTAAAATATAAATAATTTGTTTAAAGTACGGACTTATCGTGCTAGTCTTATCAGGTTCTAAGAAATTTTGTGTAATATGTATTAATCAATCAATCTAAGAATTTCATGATACGGTTGCCTCTTTTACTTCTCAAAAAATCTGCTACGTCAGCAATATTTAAAATACCGTACAGTCAAACATTATTATAACAAGTTGTTATAAAAACAATACTGCAAATTATATTATCAAAATAATAAATGCCGAATACTTTGCATCATTTTTGAAGAACATAACTGCAACTTTTTTGAATATTTTATTAAGAAAAAATATTTTTAACCAGTTTAAAAAAGAACTTGCTCAGGAAAATCATAAATAACTAATGAATAGAGCTTATTTCGATACGATATAGCAAGTTTAGATTCTTGTGGATAGATCATGATTATGATTACAATTAGTGCTAACTATGACGTCATCAATGGTGACAACAAAGTAACAAAGGATGTCGTGCTGCCTTGGCACGACATCCTTTGTTGTGTCCGTTGGAGCAGTGCCATCTAGTTTTAACGACCCCCTTACTAACTTCTTGAAATCTAACCCTAGTGAAAAAGTAGCCTGAGAGTTTAATCATACGGTTGCCTCTGTTACTTAACACAAACTCTGCTACGTCTGCAACGATAAAAATGATAAATCTATTGTATATTGTGTAATCTAATGATTTATACAAGAATTAACAAAATACCCGTATTGGCATTCAATTCAATTCAAATATTCTTTATTGTGCACCAAAACATATACATTTTTAAATAAAAACAAAACTTACATTGACAAAGTTGTGTATTAACAAAGTTCTTTATGGCAACTATTGGAAATTGGAAAAAAAAAACTTACGGTACTTTAGGCAATTAGTGTAAAAAGTTAAAAAAAACTGCGAATTTTCAAAATTAACCTTTTTAACAAACAGTTACAGTTTTTCTTTAACATCTAGCAAATTATAGTAAAAACAAACGAACCTTACACGGAATTACAATTTTTTTTTTAATTTAGAAACTTAACGTAAACTTAACGTACTTAAAAAACGTAAATTCTAACAAAACCATAATATTTAACACTAGGTTTTGCCGGCGACTTCGTCCGCGTGGTGTTCGACATTTACACATCTTTACGTTTTTAAGATTATTTTGGTTTCCAGTAGGAATGAGATGTTTTTCGGAATAAAAACTAACAAGTTTCATCCTGATCCGTCCAGTGGTTCAAGCGTGATTGAGTAACAAACATCGAAACATCCAAACTTTCACATTTATAATACTTATTAGTGGGATATATAGTGGGATTGGTCCATCTGAATAGTGCGTCAAACAAAAGCTAGTTAGCCGAATAGGATGAGACTTACAGCTAAGTGTGCTCGCTGTCTAGAGATACAAAACAATATAACTTGACTCTTAGTCTCTTTCGGAGAAGAACTGAAGTAGAAGCAGAATGGTAAACAGTACGACCGCCACCATGGGAAAAAGTTACTTTTGCAGCAAATGTTTTTATCCAATTAATATACCGGACCATGATTATGTATGAAATTGCTTCTACATATCTTATCACCGACGGTATTCAGAGTGGCCAAACAACCTTCAATGCCGCTATGTGTTACACAACGCCATCTTTTCTGTGCTACACCCTCTAGATATCTTACTTCTATGAGAGAATACTTGTATCCAGATAGAAGAATGTGTGGATTGCCTCGAATTGAATTCACAAACTGCGGGGAATCTAAAAATGATAATAAATAATTTATTTCAGTAAAAAAATGGTGCAATAACAATAAAACAAAGTGAAATAAATTTGATTAGAATTTTAAAAACTATACTAATTCGTTTTTAGAGCTGTGTAGGGTATGGAAAGCTGCAACTCTATTTCGGTGCAGAGCAAAGTAGTCGGGTACTCTGGTATTGGCGTTCATATATTATAGCGATACAGTATTTTATCAAATTAAATGACATACATGACCAGTTTAAATATACTAAAGGAACTCTCTCCGGATCCCTACTCTACGTGGCTTCAAGACATAAATTAAATATGGAAATACTGTTACCAGGTTTTAATGCAAAAGTACTTGATTTTGTTTAATTTTTCATTCATCGTGCTAGGTAGAGTTTCTATTTTTATACTATTATGCAACTTAATGTGAGTAACATCATCAAGAAGATATTGTAAATTAAAATACCCATTAAAAAATTCAAAGTAGATTTATTGAACATTTAATTCACAGGAGATCTTCAAACTATCTCCATTTAGTCCTAATGCAAGCTCGATTCGTTGTTTTCTTCGTTTTATAAGTTTTTATTTCACTTAAACAAATGCTTTAATACAATACATTGTACAGTAAATATAATATTGGTATTATACTTATATGTATTTACTAATATTAAAATATAAATAATTTGTTTAGAAGACGAACTCATCGTGCTTATCTTGTCAGGTTCTAAGAAATGTTATGTACTATGATGTTATTAATCAACCAATCTGAACAAAAGAAACCAAACCTGATTGCTAATTTAAACCACACTAATTCAGCTGCTAATTTACTGAGGTTCATCAAACATACAGAACGGATCACGTGATTACCACACTATAAACTTCAATTATAGTCTGATGAGCCTACAATAAAACTAATTTAACTGTGGTCATCTCATACTAATTTTAATTCTATGTATACCTATGTAACTTGATCATGATTATGTTCACCGTGAACTTTGATTATTTCATCATCTAGTGTATACAAGGTGGCATTGCAACCGCGACGTCCACTATGTGTTGCACACTGCCACCTTTTCTTTGTTGCATTACCCAAATCTCTTGTTTCTTTTAAAGAATACTTGTAGCCACATAGAAGAATTAGCGGATTGCCTCGAACAGAAATCCCAAATCTAGGATAATTTGAAAGCTCTGAAAATAGGAAACAAAATGTTAAAAGGTTCAGATTGGTTGTATAAAATACAGAATTTAGTTTGAAAAGTAAGACATTTCTTATTGGAGCTCTTTTCGCTGTTACGTTGTTATTTTTTTTTATTTAGCTTTTTTGAATATTATACAAAATAAAGACTCAAAATGCTACAAACAGCTTCTGAAGACACTTAAATGGTACACAGACCTAAGTAATAAAGAAACACATAAAAATAAATCAAAAACTATTTCATTCATTTCAAAAACAAAGAAATCCAAACAACGTCGGGAAACATAAAATAGATTGCCCAAAATCTAGGCATAGCGTCCACATGACCAGGTCTAAAAAGTAATGTTGCCACAACTTAAGGAAATAAGATTTTATAGTTTACATACCCAACAAAACAGAGAAATGATTACACGTAATCTTAATTACGCAACCCGTCATGAAGTTAGATAACAGTTTTATGATTATGTTCGCCGTGAATTTTAATTATTTCATCATCTAATGTATACAACGTAGCTCGACAACCTCGAAGACCATTGTGCGTCGAGCATCGCCATCTCTTCTTTACTACATCACCTAAATCTTTAACTTCTTTTAAAGAATACTTGTAACCAGACAGAAGAATCAGTGGATTGCCTCGAATAGACTGACCAAAACACGGCGTATCTGGAATTAAATATATATATTTTTTTGCTTTAGAATAGGTAAATTGAAAAAATAAGGCACTAAATCTATTTTTGAACGCTTGCGACATATTATTTCATTTCAAAATCTACCATTCCCATTGTTTACTACATTTAATTTAAACAGATAGTTGGTCGACGATATCAAAGAAAAGTTGTTGAAAGTACAAAAACTGAACAAGTGCGAGCCGTGCTCGCGCATCGAGGGTTCCGTACCTTGAAAAGATATTTATAGATATTATTACCACGCAATAAAGTTCATTTTTGGGACTGCATAACTAAGTTTAATAGTAAAGGATTTTTGCTGATTTCTAAAAAACTGTACTAGATAGAGACATCGTTTTATTTTTCCTGTAATATTTATTTATATAACATCTATCAACTTTAATCATTTTAGATTATACGGTGTGCAAATTTCGGAGAAAAAACATGGGAATTGGATAAAAAAAATCAATTTTTAGTCATTTTTCATCATAAGTCGACAACTAAGTAGCATAAAAGGAAACGAAAACCCATTTCAAACTGAAAGATGATGCCCGTTCATACGATACCATTTCACCCAGTAACCACACTTTAAAATTTTGGGCAATTTCGGCCCCTTATGCAATGAAAATAAAAATATTTTTTAAATTCTTTCATTTGACAATTAGGTTGGGCAAGCATTATTTAAAACTATTCCAAATTTCAAGTCAATAGCTTAGTAGTTGGTGGAATAATCAGCTGTGACAGACAGACGGACTAAGTCGCAGCATAATGGTTACCGTTTTTACCATTTTGGTAAGGAACGCTAAAATAGCGATAATTTCAAGAATAGTAACCATAGGACGATCTGTTTTCATCATCATCATCATCAGCCCGCCAGAGTTCATTGCTGGACATAGGCCGCTCCCAAGGCGCGCCACGATCTTTTTAACTAACGATAAACCAAAAATATAACGACTTGGTGCGCTCGTATGTAAGATGGCTAGGTCTTGTTCGAATCACATTGGTTCTTTTTCAGTGCGCATTTGTCCATTTGGTAACAGGATTATGTTTGTGTTTACCGTGGAGCATTGTGATTTTATCGTGTAATGTACGCAAAGAGGCCTGACCACCACGAAGGTCATTATATATCTTAAGCATCGCCACAATTTTTTACTTGATGCTTGCAAAAAATATACACCTACCTACTACTATAATGTTAATTTAGGTTTTAACTTAATATTTATCCTTTGTTACCTATTGTAATAATCATCTTTCCTGTGTAATAAATATGTAAACTTACAAGTCACATTTAATATTATAGGTACATTATATAATTTTGCACTTACGAGTATATTACGTTCATATGCTGAGGAACTTTATTTTTATTTGTGTTTAAACTACTGTATTACTTATATTTAAATGTTTCATAAAAGCTTTTAGTCTGTAAAAAACCTCTATTGTTATTTAGCTATAAATGACATGTATACTATTTATTGTTTCATCATCAGGTTATTGCAGGATCACACCCTCTCTCATCTGCCGGAGACAGACGAAGGATTTGGCCTACAATCCCCGCGCTGGCCAGACGGGTTGGGGAGGCCTGATTGATGTTTTATAATGTAACTAGCTGTGCCCGGAACTCCGCTCCCGTGAACTACAGAATCCGCTCCCATTCCCACTCCCGCTCCCGCTTCCGCTTGCACCGCCACCGCCACCGCCACCGCCACCGCCACCGCCACGCCCACGCCCACCCCCACGCTAACTCCCACTCCCACTTCCACTTCCACTTCCACTTCCACTTCCACTTCCACTTCCACTTCCACTTCCACTTCCACTTCCACTTCCACTTCCACTTCCACTTCCACTCCCACTCCCACTCCCACTCCCACTCCCACTCCCACTCCCAGCTTCAAATGTAGTCCAAACTCATCGCAATCTGAATAGTACGGAAATACTATTATGTGCAATATATTGCATACTAACCTTATCTACTAATGTATTTGAAAACTAAAAATTTCCAAAACTTTTGATGACAGACAAACGGACAAACAGATAAACAGAAAAAAAAATTCAAATATGACTGAAATGTGTTCTATTACTTATCCTTAAACCCCCCAATTTTTTTTTGCAAATATCTTCAATGTACAGACACGCGATGTTTACGATTTTTTTTATTAGATGTCTAAACATCTTATGGTTTAGTTAATTCGTATTATTTTAATGAAAAAAAGAGGAAAATATGCTTGTACTTAAATACACATATTTTGCACACACAAATTTTTTATTTAGGCAAGCAAAATAATATGAAATTACTTGTTTCTGTCGGCCTACCGCAACGGAAGAAGCTTTTTTTAAAGGTATTTTTATTTTTTTCACAATATTTTTTTGGTAAACCAACAAAT
The DNA here is from genome assembly GCA_947086405.1 of Esperia sulphurella. NCBI lineage: Eukaryota > Metazoa > Arthropoda > Insecta > Lepidoptera > Oecophoridae > Esperia > Esperia sulphurella. The sequence continues at coordinate 4,182,478 of OX352261.1, forward strand.
AATTAAAAAAAAGTTAAGACAGGTTACAGCACCATCAAATGCGATTACCGCATAATCGCATAAGGCTCTTCTATAAAACTACGGAACCGGATTATGATTATGTTCGTTGCTGGCTTTGATTATTTCATCATCTAACGTATGTAGTAAAGCTCGACATCCGCGGTTATGGTGCGTTGAGCAATGCCACCTTTTCTTCATTGAAGATCCAACTCTTCTTATAGTTTTCAAAGAAAACGTGTAGCCGGAGCAGAGAATTAACGGGTTACCGCGCCTCGAAGTTACAAATTGCGGCGCGTCTGAAAAAATAAAAAAACAGGATTGAATTTTTCTATTTGACGTTGCTATATTCGTTGTAACATAGAATTTACAAAATTAGCATTACCTGAAAAAGAATAAAGTTTAAGAGTCAGCGTTCGGAGAGCAGCGCGGCGGATTTTTCGACGACAATTATTAATCATGTCGAGGGTTAGAATAAAGTTAAAAATTTCATGTAGGAGTAAAATATATACAATGGATCAATGGATAGCGGTGTATGCTCACGCTTCCGTTTTGAACTTTATTTTAATACCTTTACAAACGATTATTAATCTTCAGTGCATAATCCGCCGCACCTGCACTGAACCTAATGTAAATTGTTTTTATATTTCGCCTTTACAAAATTCTAATATTCTATAGTTTCAGTTCCTTGATTTACAAGGAACTGAAACCTACGAATACGATTTTGTTTGGATAGGAATAATAAATATTATTTTATACCAATAAAGTTTACATCAATCAACTAGTGATACTTGTTTGCAAGAACATTTGAGGTACGTTTAATTCAATTTTCTATCAATTCCTGAAAAGGTATACTGTCAAAATTCGGGTAAATACTAAAAACACGACCAATACTTTATAATTTTTTTTTTATTATTATGAGTTAGACCTGTACATGCGACAGGGTCACGTAATTGTCCAAAGACTGCGTTATAGACTCGGAGAGGGAAATATATAAAAGATTGTATTATATAATTTCATTAGCAGTGTGAATTATTTTGTAACGGAGCAGCCTTAGGGCCGGCTAGCCTGGATGCCCCGGTTACAATATATTTCGATCCCTGGTACTTAGGGTACTGAGGGTTGCGAATATTAAGGGTTTAACCTATCGGGAGGTTTAGCAAAGGAAACACCAGATAATGAACACGAGGGTATTACGTATTTATTTCATTCTAACTTACTCTAGAACATATCTGTCCGACCTAACTTATTCTATTTACTTATCTATTTTATTAACAACCTGGGCTGGGGCGTCGCGGCGCCCTGACATTTAGATCTCGGGTTTCTCCTACTGCGGTTTCCTCGTACGGGAGGTTTTACCGCGACGGGGGTCCCGTGAGTGCGACGCAGACGTAACGCACCGCAGCTGCACGGGACGGGAGCGTAAGTGCGACGCAGACATAACGCACCGCAGCTGTACGTCCCACGACCCAGTGTGAGTGCTGCGCAGAAATAACGCACCGCAGCTGCACACCAGGTGAGCGGCTCGCCCAAGGGTTCTGTTCGCTAGAGGGTCGAGTGCTGCGCAGATATAACGCACCGCATCTGTGGCCCATTCGGCTTGAGAACTCTCGGAAGAGTGCTGCCGAGTGGCGGTCCGTATCGGCTTTTATCCCTTCGCCGCGGCTCGCTCGTCGAGGCGCGCGGTGGGGATAATGTGGCAGGGCCGGCTCGAGATGTGAGGTCGGCGGTCGGTGCGGCGGGGGCCGGCTCGGTGGGTCGTTACATTCCCCCTCTTCTTTTGAAGATTTTTACTTAAGTAAAAATCACCGGAACTTTCTACAAAAAACATAAAAAATTCTTTTAAACATTGAAATAAAAAATTAACTTGCTTCCTTCTGTACTTCAAATTCTGCATGTCTATTTAATGACTCCCCTGTAGTCATTTGATTTTTATATGCAAGGCATTTCTTAATATATCCTGCAGTATCTCTGAACATCCCAGGCCAATAATAGTTAATTGCTATTCTGTTTCTTGTTTTACTTGGGTGTTCAGCACCTGGCGTCTCGTGAATTCTTGCTAATACTTCACTTTGTTCTGACTTTGGAATGCATAATTTCCATTCTCTTTCTAGCTTGGTTCTAGTTCCGGCGGCGGGATTTGTTATTTTCTTGTACAATTTGTTTTCTTTTATCCGGTAATCGCGAAAATTTTCTGGTATTTGTTCAACTTCTTGTAGTTTTCTTTCATACCAGTCAGTAGCTTTGGGCTTTCTAGTGCGGGTTGGATTTATAAACGGTTTATCTATCGCTTTATTCTCTTTGCTGCTTGAATGTTTTGAATTTGCAATCTGTTTTTCTTGTGTTTTCCTTCTTTTTGAAATTTTTCGGCATTTCTCTGTTGTAAATAATTCTTGTGACTTTCTTGTTTCTCTTCGTGCCTCTTTTGTGTCAGTTTTCTTCATATTTTGATTATTTCTCACTTTATCTTTAGGTACTCGATCTTTATCTTTAGTGTTCCATTCTAATTTAAAGCCTATTTTCTTTAACAGGTCCATGCCTATGATGAAATATGACGTATTTGGTAACACATGTAATTCATGCCTGAGTTTGACGTTGTTCACTTCTATTTCTAGATAAATTGATTTTAAAATAGGTACCTGTGAGCCATCTGCCATTAACACTTCGCGTTTGCTGTTTCCTTCAGTATTGTTACATTTGAAACACTCTTTATATAATTCGTCGTTAATGTATGAACATGTTGAGCCTGTATCCACAAGACCTTTGCACTTTTTTCCTGCTATTATCACTTCAATAAATATTCTATTATCCTTTTTATTTTCTTCTTTTATCGTACATGCTCTGTTTTTATTTTCACTATTTGTCATACAACAGTTCTTACTTAGTTTTCCAATTCTTCCACAACTGCTGCAAAATATTGTTGCATTTCCTGTACAATCCCTAGAGAAATGTCCTTGTTTGCCACAGTTCCAACAGCACTTCTCAGGTTTGTAATTTTGCATAAACTTCTCACTTTTATAAGGGCTTGACTGTTGTTGCATATTCTCTCTCCATGCTCCTTGGTTATCGTATTTCTTTAATTCACACTTATTCTGTGCGCTCGGCGGTATAACATAACTTTTATATGGGATTTCTCTCTCAATTTCTTCTGAGATTTTCTCAAATTCTCCTGCTAGCTGTAGTAAACTGTTCAGATTCTTGAACTCATGTCGTTTCACATATAACTTGTATGTCGGGTGCATATTTTCATAAATTTTTTCTAGTGTCTCTGTCGCTGACATTTTTCCATATCGTCTCATTAGGGTTTGAATTTCGGTGAGATAATGAATGAATCTCTGGTTGTAGCCTTGTTTCTTGGCTATGATTCTTTCTAACAACCATGCTTCGTAGTTTTTCGGGAAATAATATAATCTGAAGTCTTCAATAAACTCTTCCCATGTGGTCCAAGTATTGCGGTTGTTGCGATACCATAACAATGCGTATCCCTCGAATAAACGTGGTAACAGTTGGATTAGCTTCTCTGTGCTGATTCCGCATCCTGTTACAAGTTCATCTAGTCTTTCTAGAAATTCTATGGGGTCGTTTGTTGTATCGAACGTTATATCCCAACTGTCAATCATCATGGATATATTTTCCATTGACTGATAGTCTTTTTGAAATTTCTTTTCTGCGTTAGTCATTTCTACAGCTTATGACTTCAGTTCTTAATTTCTACAAATCTTCTCTTAAACTTTCGGTCGGTAGCCTTCTTGGCTCTTTTATTATGAAGTATGTTCCTATCTACGGATGTCTGTCGGTACGTTTTCTTTTTAATTTTAATATCGGCGGGTCGGTTGAATGCGGACGGTTTAATCGGATTTTAAATTCGGTGGGTGTTTCCTTTTTAAATTGTCTAATTATCAAGTTTAGAGGTAATTCAGTTGGGTGTCAAATATAACGGAGCTATTGCGTCTATCCCTAAACGGATCCTGACACGGATTCAGGATTTATAATACGGACGGAGGGGATAACGCGACTAGACGTTATTGTGAAGCACTGACTGACGGTAATTTATGTAGATGACATATGTAACGGAGTTACTTCGCGTATATTCCTAAACGGATCCTGATACGGATTCAGGACTTATAAAACGGCGGAGGGGACTATGCTATGACCCCGGGAATATGCGAAAAGCGTTGTTAAGTACATCTACTAGTGGATTTCTAAAGTTTTGACGCTAAATGTAACGGAGTTACTTCACGTATATCCCTAACGGATCCTGACGCGGATTCAGGACTTATAAAACGGCGGAGGGGACTATTCTATGACCCCGGGAATATGCGAAATCGTTGTTAAGTACATCTAGTGGATTTCTAAAGTTTTGACGCTAAATGTAACGGAGTTACTTCACGTATATCCCTAAACGGATCCTGACACGGATTCAGGACTTATAAAACGGCGGAGGGTACTATTCTGTGACCCAGGATACGTGAAACCGTTATTAAGGACGTCTACTTTGTGGGTTTTTAAAGTTGGGCGCCAAATGTAACGGAGCAGCCTTAGGGCCGGCTAGCCTGGATGCCCCGGTTACAATATATTTCGATCCCTGGTACTTAGGGTACTGAGGGTTGCGAATATTAAGGGTTTAACCTATCGGGAGGTTTAGCAAAGGAAACACCAGATAATGAACACGAGGGTATTACGTATTTATTTCATTCTAACTTACTCTAGAACATATCTGTCCGACCTAACTTATTCTATTTACTTATCTATTTTATTAACAACCTGGGCTGGGGCGTCGCGGCGCCCTGACATTTAGATCTCGGGTTTCTCCTACTGCGGTTTCCTCGTACGGGAGGTTTTACCGCGACGGGGGTCCCGTGAGTGCGACGCAGACGTAACGCACCGCAGCTGCACGAGACGGGAGCGTAAGTGCGACGCAGACATAACGCACCGCAGCTGTACGTCCCACGACCCAGTGTGAGTGCTGCGCAGAAATAACGCACCGCAGCTGCACACCAGGTGAGCGGCTCGCCCAAGGGTTCTGTTCGCTAGAGGGTCGAGTGCTGCGCAGATATAACGCACCGCATCTGTGGCCCATTCGGCTTGAGAACTCTCGGAAGAGTGCTGCCGAGTGGCGGTCCGTATCGACTTTTATCCCTTCGCCGCGGCTCGCTCGTCGAGGCGCGCGGTGGGGATAATGTGGCAGGGCCGGCTCGAGATGTGAGGTCGGCGGTCGGTGCGGCGGGGGCCGGCTCGGTGGGTCGTTACAATTTTACAATCAGGCAACAGGATCATGATTATGTTGACCATGGACTCTGATTATTTCATTGTCTAATGTATATAATGATGCCCTACAGCCACGCGCGTTGTGTGTTGAACACTGCCATCTTTTCTTTTCTAAGGAGCCAAGTAGCCGCACTTCTTTTAGTGAATACTTGTAGCCAAACAGAAGAATTAAACGGTTACCTCGCTGAGAAGTAACAAAGCACGCATTACCTGTAAATAAAGAAAGTTTTATTTAGATGTCCGCACCGCGACGTAACCTACAACTACGATACAACGTTTCGAGATGCGGACATCTTCTTTATATTATTCTTAGATACGCATTTAACCCCCCCCCCCCCCCTCATTTAGATTATTCGTTTTCCTCTCTCTATGCCAAGAAGTTGCCAGCACTAGGGTCTCCCAAAACTTCGATGAGGCGCGTCGAAAGATCCTTAGCTAACCTCCGGATTCCAGAAGCTCGAAATCTCGATGACGAACGGCTCAAATATATACAATTGTCCTAGATCAGCAAAGGAGAATGACCAAAAGTGGGCCTAAGATGCGTCTTTATCATTCATGTACCAAAAATATTGGTCTGAATTATGAATCCCCTCCATTTTTTTTTAAAGCTAATGGAATAGGGAGTTTAAAAATAACATAAAATAAAAACATTGATTGATTTCCGCCAGCCGACTAGATCTTTTCAACTAGAGTAGTGAAAGCAGAATTAAAATCGATATATATTTATAATCGATATTTGTCAACCATTGTTGATACTGCCTTTCAGTTACTGGCGCGATAATCCACCCATCACGTTTTTCATTTACTGACTGGAAATACAGTATTTATACAGATTTAAAGTGATACACACGTTATTAAGAGGTTTATGAAAATATTAGTACGGAACCGAAACGTCGATGTATCAATTTAATAAGTCGGTGTAGTAGAACCGCACTATCGATTTGCACTATGGTTTTGTACGTACTGTCACGCATGTCAGTCGTGTAATTTATAACTTGTGTATATAACCACTAAACTAACTAGGGAAAAATTGAATTGAATCTTGTTATATTCTCTTTGCACACAATGACATCAACATCTGGAGCAATTAATCGTGGCCATATACCACGGCGCTGTATAAACTGTTCGTTGGTGGTGCCGCGCCAACAAAGAGTTCGTTCTATGGATGAGTTATCCAATTCTATGCTTAATGTTTTGAGTTCGTGGATTGCGCCTGGTTCTGTAAGTATTTTTCTATTTTATAGTAATTTGTACGTACATGTTTAAGTAAAGCCCTTTCTGCATTCACTTGCAAAAATTACTGCTAATATAACCCCACAAAGTCTTCGGCTGCGACCGCGTCTGCCTGTTAAGGTGGTAAATAACTAACTAAAATATAAGCTTGGTTGAGGTGTACTTAAATAAGAGCAGATATACTTATTTTTGTATTTGTGCTCTTTAGGTATTTAACAATATTTAGCTGATTTCAAGTAATACACACGTTCTTAAAAGATATTTATGAAAATATTGTTACGTAACAGAAATATTGATTATTCAATTGGTTAAATCGATTTAGTAGAACCTCACTATTGATTAGCACTATGGTTTCGTACTGTGACGTCATATCCCATATGGTGTCAACAGCTGTTTTGTCTCCTTTTGTTTACATTATGTATTTGGGTGAAAAAATCTATTTTAACGAGTCAAATGTAGTGTCGAACGCAATATACCGTCGCACCAAACTATGACATCAAGATTGGGAACGGTTAATCGTGGCCATATACCCACGGTGTTGTGAAAACTGTGCGTCAACGAAGATTTCATTCCAAGTAAGATTATTCAATTTTCCCACTATAAAGTTTAACGATTTTCTTTTTACAATAATCCTTAGTATTTTGCCTGTATTTTGACGACAATTTGATCCAGACGCAAGGTTCAAAGTTTAAGGGCAAACTCCCATACAATTTTGGTCATTCTCCTTTGCGTTTTTTTCTGGACAACCTTATTTATAAAACCTATTACAGAAAATGTAGCAAAATTGATTTCTCGAATGCCAGGGCCTCGGTATAAAGTAATTAATTACTGTTTAAGTAGGATGATGATTATGTTCACCGTTAACTTAAATTATTTTCTCGTCTATCGTATACAAGAAGTCACATATTGCAGTGTACCTGAATAGAAAATAAAAGAATACTTTCTATAGTTAATTTATTTCATTTCTACTTATAAAACTAACTTATTGTTTCTCACAAGATAAATACATTGAGTAGGAATATCATATTAAACTTACGGTAGAACAAATCCTTGTGAGAGACTGGTGTCTGAACTAGGCACATAGGTACCTGTTTTACAGATCACTAGGCTCTCGCCCTTCGGAAGTCATAATAATCTTAAGTTCAATTGTAAGTCCAACTATGAATAGAGCAAATATCAACAAAACGATTATTATACAGTTCTGGTTGAGTGTGTGAGAGTAAGACAATGTGTATGTGTGCTAAAGTCATCAATCTCTGAAAGATAATGTGTGGAAATGGCCAATATTTTGTCAGGATAATAATATCCCAAGTGATATTCGACTTATATACGGAAATTAGGCATATTACATGTTATACTTTTAATATTTTGTGTATTTTAATAGATTTTATAGAAACAGGGATGAATTGGACACAGTTTTCAATAACTTTATTTGCAAAATGAGCTACAGTTCGTGTATCTAGTTTACTATTAATATCCTGCATATTATGAAGGTACTTGTAGGTAATAGGTATCAGAGCGCGGAAGCCGGTAAAAATGCAAAAAAACACAGTCCCTAATAAATATATCTTCTGAATATTTAATAAAGCGATTTATCAAATGGCATTTTGTGTGATAGCGACAGTACGTACATAATACGATTTTGCTATTGGTATTATCGTATCGTAATCGTATTATGTACGTACTGTCGCTATCACACAAAATGACATTTGCGAAATCGCTGTATTAAATATTCAAAAGGTTTCTTACACGTCTTCGGCACAATAATAAGATTATAATAATAAACGAAGAAAATAAACAAAAAACATATTGTAAAAAATATAATCAATATGACATAATAAGGACAAATTAATATAAATAATGACATATGAATATGACATATTATATATTTATAAATATAGTTCTATCATACATATTGACAGAACTGTTAAATCGGAAATCTCTTTTTTGCCTGCAGATTTCTTAATCAAACTTTATATAATTTAAAATTGTCTGCCGTAAGATTTCCAAATATATACTTAAAAATACTATGAATAATAAATGTAAATAATGACGTGCAATATAATGACACAATATGATGACAAATTGTAACGACAAATGATAATGACTATTTGTAGATTTATAATAAAGTTGTTAATCAGATCAGAATAAAGGCTCTTTTCAATTTCTGCCAAAAAGAGTTATTGTATATATATTTTTAGGAGATGAATAAAATGATTTTTTTAAATTATTTATTTCTTATTATTTATTTATGTTCACAAAGGATCATGACTATGATTACCGTTGACTTTAATTATTTCATTGTCTAACGTATGCAACGTCGCGCGACAACCGCGAGCGTTGTGCGTTGAGCAATGCCATCTCTTCTTTACTGATGACCCAAGCGGTCTGCATGATTGTATAGAGTATTTGTAGCCAGAGAGAAGAATTAATTTGTTCCCGCGTCGTGAACGCACGAAACACGGTGTATCTGTAAGAAATGGTAATACTTTTGTTTTAAATGAAGACCAAAAATTAAGGGACATTTAGCGAAAGAGACATTTGCACATGGGACTTTTTGTGTAAGTGGCATATTGCGAAAGGGACTTCTTGCGAAAAGGACTTTATGCGAAGTTATGACGTAACATTTTACGAACGGGATATTATATACGTCTAAACGAAGTTTTGTGTACCCTCCACCTCTCATAGCCTTTCGATGTCAAGATCATATAGATCGATTCACGGGAGAGGTGCCGGGTACTAACTCAGGTGCTCTTTTCCGGACACCCTGCTTGATCCCCTATAAATAAAATAGCGCTATCCCTTATACTTTCGTACAGTAACTTTCCAGATTCTGTGGCATAACGTCACACCAACAGCTTCGTATTCGTTTTCCTCTCTCTTGTTTTTTCTATCTTATGATATGTTTTACTTTGTTATTGGCCTTATTATATTGTGATGTTTGTTTTCTATCTAAGTGTTTTGTGCTGTTAAGTATTATGTGAATCTATTGTTCACGGAGAGACATAAAATACATAAATTTTCCTTATATGACTTCATAAAACGCAACTTCTGCTGTAGATTTTTTTAAATAGTCCGGAGTATACTGTAACCTTTCTTTGTTATTTTACAAGAATATTTAAAGACTGCCAAATTTAAATAAAACTTTATTATAACTATGTATCGTGAATATTTTTAATTTTACAATTCAATACTATAAGGCTTAAATAGAACTGTTGTTATTAGTACATGATTTGTCTGTAGCTCTATTGTCTGAATAAATAACTTCCTTAGAACACTTTAAATAAAATTGTAGGTTTATAACTCCAAATGAAATATGACCATCAGTGCGCCGCAATAGGAAAGGCTTTCCAATACACTGGGCAGCATTCCCTCTCTGTATCGCCAAGCTAATTCTCTATGCGAAGAAGTTGCCAGCACTACGGTCTCCCAAAACTTCGATTAGGCGCGTCGAAAGATTCTTAGCTAACCTCCGGATTCCAGAAGCCCGAAATCTCGATGACGAACAGCTCAAATATATACAATTGTCCTAGATCAGCAAATTAGCGTTTTTTCTGGACAACCTTATTTATAAAGTACCTATTACACAAATTGCAGCAAAATCGATTTCTCGAATGGCAGGGCCTCGGTATAAAGTAATTACTGTTTAAGTACGATGATGATTATGTTCACCGTTAATTTTAATTATTTCCTCGTCTATCGTATACAACCAGGCTCGGCAACCGCGACCGTTGTGTGTAGAGCAGTGCCATCTCTTCTTTGGTAATGAACCAATCAATCTAAAATCTTTTAAAGAATACCTGTGGCCTGATAGAAGAAGTAGTTTGTTACCGCGCATTGAATTTACATATCGTGGTATATCGGCAAAAGGAATTTAGTATAATTCACATTACAATAACGTATACACTGATTATTGTGGTATTCGTAATGCTATATGTTGGTAAATATTAATTCGTTCATGAAACATAATATAGGGCCTACAAAAAATATAAAACAAAACCTAACTATTTAGTATTATTATAGTTTAAATAACGAGAAGAATTCATGTACATGCATAGCTACCAGTTAAAGATGATATCTGAAAAGGATAGACCGCGGGTATAGTTAATAAACATTATTTTTTATATTACAACGATTAAAATTAATGGAAATAAGCACAAATTGTGAATTAATTCAACCTATATTTATAGCAAATTTGAAGTTGCATCATAAAGAGTGTATTATTTATAAATTGGCATAAGAAACTTGCTTTCAAACGGCCGGAACGTACCTACCCACGTAAACATTGAACACTTTTTAAATGATTCGTGAAGCTTATTCCGTACAAAAAGCTACCATTCTCCTCATTTAAAAAAAGTTTTCAAAGTGTACGTCGTATACAATGTGCGACTACCGTCAAATTGTTTCAAAGATTCCCCGAAATATGTCGGAAAAGATTATTTTCGTGGAATTTCCATAATTTTCTCACCATTCGAAATAGCCCAATCAGTCCAGTAGTATTAGAGTTATCCGCCGCCGGACAGACAGACATACAGACGGACAAAGAAACTTCTGTATAAAAGTATTCGGCACATTTTTCAGCAATTTGTTTGACCTGAACATTTAAAAGAAGCTTAGAGTTTTTCATTGCATTAGTTTCTTCGTCTCATCATCCTGGGACGGCAGGAGTGCCAGAGGACGAGTTCCGGCGAGGTGGTCAGACCCGGTGAAGAGGGTGGTTGGCGGATCCCTATATGAAGTGGTGCAGCTGGCCAACGACCGCTACGCGTGGAGGCGCATTTTATACGATCGCGATCCTTAGCAATGAGGGAACGATAGAGAACATAAGAGATAACATTAAAAAAAACACTTTTACATGTAAATCATCATTTACAAATGACATTTCGCCACTATTAGTAGAAGGACTAGGGAAAGATTTTATGTATAGGGAATAATCAACTTTTCAATATTTATTTTAATTATTTATCAAATCCGGTCAATACAAAGGTTTAGCTAACGGCAACATTTTAGCTTTCTCTTCGTATCAGGCTTATGATTATGCTTATTATTGACTTGAATTAATTCGTCGTCTAATGTATGCAAATTGGCTCGACATCCGTTACCGCTGTGTGTAGAACAATACCATCTCTTCTTTATTGAAGCACCAAAACACTTTTCTGCTCTTAAAAAATATTTGTAGCCTGACAGAAGAATTAATTTCTTTCCTCGTTGTGAAGTCACATATTGCAGTGTACCTGAATAGAAAATACAAGAATACTTTCTATAGTTAATTTATTTATTTCTACTTATAAAACTAACTTATTGTTTCTCACAAGGTAAATACATTTAGTAGGAATATCATATTAAACTTACGGTAGAACAAATCCTTGTGAGAGACTGGTGTCTGAACTAGGCACATAGGTACCTGTTTTACAGATCACTAGGCTCTCGCCCTTCGGAAGTCATAATAATCTTAAGTTCAATTGTAAGTCAAACTATGAATAGAGCAAATATCAACAAAACGATTATTATACAGTTCTGGTTGCGTATGTGAGAATAAGACAGTGTGTGTGTATGTGTGCTAAAATCAATCGCTGGAAGATAATATGTGGAAAATAGCCACCATTCTGTCAGGATAATAATATCCCAAATGATATTCGACCTATGGTGTAGGCAAATAAGGCATATTACATGTTATACTTTTAATATTTTGTGTATTTTAATAGATTTTATAGAAAAATGGAAGAATTGGACACAGTTTTCAATAACTTAATTTGCAAAAAGAGCTACAGTTCGTGTATCTAGTTTACTATTAATATCCTGCATATTATGAAGGTACTTGTAGGTAATAGGTATCAGAGCGCGGAAGCCGGTAAAAATGCAAAAAACACAGTGCCTAATAAATATATATCTTCTGAATATTTAATACAGCGATTTATCAAATGGCATTTTGTGTGATAGCGACAGTACATAATACGATTACGATACGATAATACCAATAGCAAAATCGTATTGTGTACGTACTGTCGCTATCACACAAAATGCCATTTGATAAATCGCTGTATTAAATATTCAGAAGGTTTCTTACACGTCTTCGGCACAATTATGTTTACAAACGAAGAAAATAAACAAAAAACATATTGTAAAAAATATAATCAATACGACATAATAAGGACAAATTAATATAAATAATGATATATGAATATGACATATTGGGCCCAATTCTGAAGGCACACATTTAAAATTTGACAGCGCTAAATTGGTTTCGTCTTTATCTTCATAATACTGTGTGACAAGGATAGCAACAGTTTAGTGCTGTAAAATTTTAACATTGTGCCTTCAGAATCGAGCCCATTATATATTTATAAATATAGTTCTATCATACATATTGACAGAACTGTTAAATCGGAAATCTCTTTTTGGCCTGCAGATTTCTTAATCAAACTTTACATAATTTAAAATTGTCTGCCGTAAGATTTCCAAATATATACTTAAAAATACTATGAATAATAAATGTAAATAATGACGTGCAAAATAATGACACACAATATGATGACAAATGATAATGATAATTAGTAGATTTATAATAACGTTGTTATCAGATCAGAATAAAGGCTCTTTTAAATTTCTGCCAAAAAGAGTTATTGTATATATATTTTTAGAAGATGAATAAATGATTTTTTTTAAATTATTTATTTCTTATTATTTATTTATGTTCACAAAGGATTATGATTATGATTACCGTTGACTCTAATTATTTCATTGTCTAACGTATGCAACGTCGCGCGACAACCGCGAGCGTTGTGCGTTGAGCAATGCCATCTCTTCTTTACTGATGACCCAAGCGGTCTGCATGATTGTATAGAGTATTTGTAGCCAGAGAGAAGAATTAATTTGTTCCCGCGTTGTGAACGCACGAAACACGGTGCATCTGTAAGAAATGGTAATACTTTTGTTTTAAATGAAGACCAAAAATTAAGGGACATTTAGCGAAAGAGACATTTGCGCATGGGACTTTTTGTATAAGTGGCATATTGCGAAAGAGATTTCTTGCGAAAAGGACTTTATTCAAAGTTATGACGTAACATTTTACGAACGGCATATTATACGTCTAAACGAAATTTTGTGTACCCTCCACCTCCCATAGTCTTTCGACGTCAAGATCATATACTAGCTCAGGTGCTCTTTTCCGGACACCCTGCTTGATCCCCTACAAATAAAATAGCACTGTCCCTTATACTTTTGTAAAGTAACTTTCCAGATTCTGTGGCATAACGTCACACCAACAGCTTCGTAGTAATATCCTAATAACAGTGCATCACATACATCGTCATCACGTTCATCCGAGTAGCGCGACCAAACAATAACAGTGTGGGCTGTGCGTGCTGGAGTAGTCACGGCCCGTTAGAGTCCCCGCAGAGTACTGTTTAAGAGCTAAATTATCGGCCGATATAAAGTTTGCAGTCTGCGGGGACTCTTACTGTTTCGTCGTTCTGTTTGTATGTTGTACCTTTGTACCTACCTGTGTACCTATATGTATCGTGATTATAAAAGCTGTGTTGCTGAAAGTTTGTTGTGCATTTCTTCTTTAAGCGGCAGTTGATACAAAAATTTACGTGTATACTTAAATGTACCAAGTGTACTCATGAGTAATAAAAGATTTTGGTTGTGACTTTGTTCCGTTTTTAATCGAAATAAAATAGACACAAATAAACAAGCATAATGTATAAAAGAAACAGAAGGTGTGTTATAAGTAACCTTCGTAACATAAAATTAACATAAGGGTTTGTGGTTATGTTCACCGTGAACTTTAATTATTTCATCATCCAATGTATACAAAGCCGCGCGGCATCCGCGCCCACCACAGTGTGTTGAACACTGCCATCTTTTCTTCACTGAAGAACCAACTAATGTTTCTTCTTTTGAAGAGTATTTGTAGCCGAGGAAAAGAATAAGCATTTTTCCTCTCTGTGACCTTACAAAAGATGGTTTATCTGTAATAAAATGAACATTAATACAATACACAATCTCTTTATATATTTTTTTATAAACAAAACTATTCACTGTACGTATCCTATATATAGTTTACAGTTTTTTCTACTTGGCAATAGTCGTGGTATCCTAGGATTCAAACTCATGAGATATTCGAACTTAACTATGCAACTTATAACTAAGCATCATAAAATATTAAAATTTATTAGGAAAACTTCATAAGTAAATAAAGTGTTTTAATGTGTAATATATATGTTATTTCTCTTATTTCTATATATAGCTACAAATATGGCTGAGATCGCCTTTTAAGTGTAAAAATACCTGTAGCAGATCTTGCTCTTAACAACAGTAATCGTGATGATTTGATTCGAAATATTAACAGACTAGCTGTGCCCGCGGCTCCGCTCGCGTGGACTACAGGATCCGCTCCCATTCTCACTTCCGCTCCCTATCCCACTTCGACTCAGACTTTAAATCCAGGTCCAGGTCCAGGTCCAGTAGGTCTAATATAGTAACGTTCGATGACTTTGCTACAGCAACTCATGTTAGGGCTACAGCATTATACGCTACGGCTCGTATACCCTCGCCGTGAGGGTAGGCCGTATTAAACGGTGAAACACTTTTTTTTAATAATAGATTTTAACCGACAGGACGATGATTATGGTCATTATTGAATCTAATTATTTCATCGTTTAAAGTGTACAGTTCTCCCCGGCAACCTCGACTGTGATGTGATGAGCAGCGCCATCTTTTCGTCACCGAAACACCGACATTCTTCATTTCTTTTAAAGAATATTTGTACCCGTGGAGAAGAATTAGTCTGTTTCCTTTTCTTGAACTCACAAAACGCAGCATATCTGTAAAAAAAATATGGTATCAAATACAGAAGGTCAAAAGAAAAGTTTACAACAATTACGTTTACGATACTTAGATTTTGTTTAATATCTAACGTTATCGTTTCTCATACACTTTTCTAACTCCAAACTAGGATTTTGTCCTGTACTATGGGAATTAAAAGGATTGGACAATTCACAAATATAACATCCAGATCGGGACCAACTTGTTCAAATTGCACAAAGTTGTCTGTCCCCAGTGGGAATCGAATCGACGACCTCTGGCGCTTGAGTCCAATGACCAAGCCAATAAGCCAACGAAGCGGTCTTTGTATGCTAATAATACATAGTTAAATAGGCCTATATAAACCAAGGTCTAAGATTACATTCAACATTACATTCAACTCCTCTTCCAGACGAGTAGGTCTTAGGATGAACCTAGACAAGACGAAAGTCATGTCCAACTCACACGTCGACCTAAGCCCGGTGATCGTCGATAATGTCAATATCGAAGTTGTTCAGGAGTACGTCTACCTAGGACAGACAATACAGTTGGGTAGAAACAACTTTGATAGGGAAGCTGACAGAAGAATCCAGTTGGGCTGGGCAGCATTTGGAAAATTACGTCAAGTCTTCACTTCGCCTATTCCACAATGCTTAAAGACAAAAGTCTTTAATCAGTGCGTCCTGCCTGTCATGACCTACGGTGCAGAAACGTGGACACTGACAATGGGCCTGATCCACAAGTTTCAAGTCGCTCAGTGAGCTATGGAGAGGGCTATGCTCGGCGTATCTTTGAAGGATATGATTCGTAATGAAGAGATCCGACGAAGAACGAAGGTGACCGACATAGCCGAAATGATTAGCAGGCTGAAGTGGCAGTGGGCGGGCCACATCTGTCGCAGAACCGACGGCCGTTGGGGCAGACGAGTTCTGGAGTGGAGACCACGGATTGGCACGCGCAGGGTGGGACGCCCCGCCGCCAGATGGAACGACGACCTAAAGAAGGTGGCCGGAAGCGGCTGGATGCGGAGGGCGGAGGACTGGGTGTGGTGGCGTTCATTGGGGAAAGCCTATGTCCAGCAGTGGACGTTTAAAGGCTGACATGATGATGATGATGATGATGATGATGAAGATTACATAGGTCATACAAAAATATAATAACGTGTAGGAAACTTATACAGCGGTAGGATATAAACCTCTATAAATTTTTTTTATTGTTATTGTATATACAATTATAGTACTTTTATAATTATTGTTTATTGTTATCTTACACAATAATTATAATCCTAAGAGATTTTATAATAAAGGGTCTCAATATGACTTATATAATAAAAAAGATAGATATATTTTTATTATTTGTGGTAACAATTCGTGGTTTGCTGCATTTACTTTGAAACAGGTTTATGACTATGTGCACTATTGACTTTAATTATTTGGTCGTCTAATGTATGCAAATTGGCTCGACATCCGCAACTGCTGTGTGTAGAGCAAAGCCATCGTTTCCTTGTTGAATTACTCCCAAGACGCCTTGTCATTTGCAAACAATATGTATAGCCAGAGAGAAGGATTAATTGCGTCCCTCGTTGTGACGTCACGAAACGAGGCATACCTATCAAAAAAAAATAATGTTAACAAAAATAAATAAATACAGTCGGCAACCCGGTAAAGTATACCTGCCAAATTTGTACAAGCTAAAAACGGGATGTTATGTTTAATTTGATAGACGCTATACATAACCACAAACATTTGTCTGAACATTTGTCTAACCTCAAACAAGGATGACTACTACAAAAAAAAAATAAAAAAAAATACAAACAGCAAACCTTAAAAGTCATAAGCTTACGAGAAAGGGTTTCTAGAAGAAAGTAAATGAAAAAATAACTGATAATTTAGACGTTTGTTAGTAAGTGTAAATAAATACAACATACTCAGTACGAGGGAGTCATAACCTAGATGTCCCTCCAAGAAGCGAGTCGGATACATGAAAGGGTAGTATGATAATATGATAGTAATGAAACGGTTTTTCTTATACAAATATCTTAACAAACGTTTTTGAACTTGTTCCAACATAAGAATATATTTGTTCTCATGTGGAGTCCAGACAGTGGCAGTGGCGTTCGTTTCAACTATGCTATGTACTAGAGCGATGTATAGCGCTTGCGTAGCGGCGGCGGTTAGAGGATTGGCATTACTTACTACAAACCCCAATCGCTGGAACGCGGTGTTGGTAACTTTATGCACGTGTTGGTGAAAGGTGAGCTGAGGATCGAACGTGACGCCGAGGTCACGCACTTCCTCCACGCGGGCGATGGGATCGCCGCCTACCACGTACGGTGCAGCACTGGCGCACGTGATCGAGTGAAGCTCATCCTTTCACACTTGCCGGGGTTAAAAATAATAACATAAGCGGAATAAGTATTCATCGGAAACTAGGATAGATATTAAATAAAAACAGTCAACCATCAATAAAGGATAAATTCTTACTTTTAATTTGAACATCAAATTAACACAACGGTTTATGGTTATGTTCACTCTTCATTTTAATTATCTCATCGTCGAACATATGCAAATTGGCTCGACATCTTTGACCTCTATGTGTAGAGCAAAGCCATCTCTTCTTTGTTGAATTGCCAATACACCTTTTCATTTGCAAATAATATCTGTAGCCAGAAAGAATAATTAATTGCTTTCCTTTTCGTGAAGTCACAAAACGAGGAATATCAGTAAAATAAATTCATGTTAACAAAAAACAACAACGCGACAACATCTGCAGACAACATGCACACCAAACCAGGATCCCGCATAATATAAACTAAAATAGGCAACTACATCACAAATAAATTTGTACATCTTCACAATCATAAATTGAAGAGAAGAATTACGTTCTTGAAGAATAATATAAAAAAATCGGAACATTCGTCATCTCAAAGAATCTACATGAATATATGTATGAAGGAACTGAACAGAATATTGTAACATATAGTAAAGACTGCTTTTAACGACGGAACCCTTAGGTCGAACATTAAAATATCGAAAAAAGGTAGTTCATTTATTTATTTTAGTTAAGAAATCTTACAGTTAATTGAAATCTAAATGAGACTATAGGTCATACCATGAAGGAAAATATTTTTTCGCACCTCATAAGGCATTTGACCTAGTGTCTTATGAAGGGCTCTGGTCAAAGCTAGAAAGAATGGGTCTACCTGGAGAGCTGGTAAACATTTTGAAATATTGGTACTGTAACCAAAATGTTATGTTAAATGGGCTGAGTCACTATCAGATGTGTACAAACTGGAGTGCGGGGTGAGGCATGGGGGGGTTAACCTCACCCACACTTTTTAATATTTACATAAATCAACTGATTGTCGAGCTCAGCAATACCATGGTGGGCTGCTCTATTGAAGGCAAAATCGTTAACAATATTAGCTACGCGGATGACATGGTATTGCTCAGCCCGGCTATCAGTGCGCTCAGGAAGCTGGTACGCGTATATGAATTATATGCTGAGACACATGGACTTATTTATAATGTAAGAAAGAGCGAACTGATTGTGTTTCGGGCGTAATACTCAGTGGTCTCGCTCTTAACAGAGTGTCGCAAGTTCTTAGGACATATCGTCACTGAGGATCTGCATGACGACACTGACATAGAGAGGGAGCGCAGGGCTTTGGCGGTGGGATGTAGTATGCTGACTCGCAGGTTTGCACGTTGCACGAAACAAGTTAATTTAACATTATTTAGTGCATACTGCCAGTCTTTCTACACGTGCAACCTGTGCGTCAGATATACGGAGCGAGCCGTCAATGCCCTGCGTGTTATAATGGGTTCAGGATGCTGTTGGGGCTGCCACGTTACTGTAGCGCGTCAGGTATGTTCGCCGAGGCGCGTGTGGATGGATTCCACGCCATCCTGCGCAACAGAATTGCCTCCCTGATGCGCTGCGTGCAAGGCAGCACTAACAGCTTCCTGACCACTATACGGGAGAAGGTGGATAGTCCAATACTCAGGCACTGGGTGACTATCCACCTTCACAAACAAAACAAATAAACAAATTGTATTTTATTTTATTGTCCACTTACTAACATAGACTTAAGTTTAATTGATACTAACAATATTTTATGGACTATCGTCTGATATAAATAAATGATTTGATTTGAATAAGTCACCTCAAAGCTTTTATCTTCATGGTGAAAACTGGTGGATAAGTCCGCCTTTGTACACAACTTTATTCTTTTATTTATTTTAATTGATTTTGGTACAATAAAGCGTTTACATACATATACTAACTGGTTATTAAATTAGGTAACAGGTGACAACTCATTTTAATTTAATAACCAATTTGTTAGTATCAATCAAGAAGGTAAATACTTTGAGGTGCGAAAAATTATATTTCTTCATTGTATGAAGATAGATAGTAGATATACTAAAAGAATACTTATTACAAGTTTCCACTTGTAGAAATCACTTACTCTGTTTATTAATTCTTACGGCAGGCTTACTCCCTATGTATTTCTCCTAATATCCGTAAAACTAAAAAGCGATTTTGTACTCTCTAAGAAGTCTATAGACAAAATCGAATAAGCCTTTATCGTGAACTAGTAACTTAAAGAATATATACGCAAGCTACGTCACAAAGAAAAATAGTTAAAGTAATGTAACTTCAAATGTACTTAACATTAAAGATTTTTGCTCTAAAATTAGGCATGGTTATTCATAATAAATCCAAATTATTCAGCTGCAATTTATTGTGAATAGTTCTTTATATTATTCGCCACAATGTATGATTGTCTAAAATTAATTATTGTGTTCTTAAGTGAAAAAGATCACAATGGAAGTCGGTCGACATGATCGTAAAGAATCGTGTCGTATAAGAAAATGTATTTAATTTATTTATTTATGGTAAAAAGTACGTAGTTTGCTTTCAATTGTATCTTTCACATGCTTTTACTTAGAAGCACGCTTATGGCTATGTTCATTGTTGACTTTAAGTATTTCGTCGTCTAATGTATGTAAATTGGCTCGACAGCCGCTACCACTATGTGTAGAGCAAATCCATCTCTTCTTTGTTGAATGACCAATACGCTTTATCATCTGCAAGCAGTATGTGTAGCCAGAGAGAAGAATTAATTGCTTCCCTCATTGTGACTTCACGAAACGAGGCACATCTGTAAAAAGAAAAAAAATAACATCTTTAATAACACGTACCTTAAGTACATTTGTCTAATTCTAAACAAGGCTTCCCCTTTGCCATGGAAATCAGGAAAAACCACAAACCTTTCAGCCAGACCCAAAACCAAATTGTACAAATTGCACATAGTTGCAAACAGCACACCATTAAACGACTAAGTCAATAAACACTTCTAGTATTGGTTAGGTATCGGTGAAATTAATTGGTAAAATTTGTAGGTACGTTGATTTGTAGATACGTAGGAACGGGTAGCTCTCGGACTGCCACGCCGGAGGTTGCGGGTTCGAATCCCGCTAGGGGCAAATGTTTGTATGATGAATATGAATGTTTGTACCCAAGTCTTGGATGTTTATATATTTATTTAAGTATGTGTATCCGTTATCTAGTAACCATACCACAGGCTCTGCCTAGTTTGGGACTGGATAATTGGTGTGAATGTCTGACATATTTATATTTATTTATATTTTATATTTTGTACACAGTGAAAAAGGATAATTTAATCTCCTTATTTTGTTTATTTCAACCCCTCTATTTATTAAGAATCTCTTGCCAATTTATTTCTTGTTCGCACTATAAGATTTTGCGACACAAGGGTCATGTTTAGAAGTGGCCAAGAGTAACATCTGTAATGATGCAAGAAATGATTATGACTCTCAGAGATTGTGATTTACGTCACGATATTAACAAGTTCGTTTCCTTTCTACGTCATAGTTAAATAATAAAAAGGTCTTTTGATTATTTCTTAATTATTTATTCTCATACTAATGTAAAAAAAAATACACAAGATACCTTAGAATCGTAAACTAAATAACTGTTTTGTGATTATGAACATTGTTTATTTTAATTATTTCGTCATCTAACGTACATAACATGCTTCGGCAGCCACGACCATGGTGCGTAGAGCAGAACCATCTCTTCTTCAATGAATTACCCACACGCCTCTCTGCTTGGAAACAAAATTTGTAGCCAGAAAGAAGAATCAGTTGCTTCCCTCGTTGCGAAGTCACAAAATGTGGTTTAACTTAAAAAAAATTACAATTAAAAAAAACTGTAAAGGTTACGTCTCACACAACAAACAGGTTCCGGTAATGTATTTATTTTTGTTTTCCTGGTTTAACTCCAAAAATAACAACTTTCCAGAGATGTCTATAAGTTTCCCATAACTGGAAACTTTACATAATTATGCAGGGTTCATATATTTTAGTCGAATCGGTTTAACCATTTTTGAGATATACGGTGGACAGACAAGTCGTGGGATAAGTCCGCTTCTGTACACCATTTTATTAGTATTTGTTACTGTTGTAGTTAATTTTGGTTACATACACACAAACACGAGCACGTACGTACGCAAGCATGCACGCACGCACGCATACATAGGTAGAAAATTGTGAAAAATAAAATATAAACTGTTTTACATTTGAAATACTTTATTTAATGTACTATTTATTCATTGTCTTAAATTCAACTCTGATATCTCATCTTACAAATAATAATTATCGAAAGTATTTAGTTTTTTTTTTCAATGTAACATTTTTAGATTCTTATGTTCGACATAATAGGTATAGGTTAGGTTGTGAAACGAGCGAACGACTTCAAATAAAATGAAAACCAGATACACGTTTATTTAATAAAAAAATATCCAAATTTCTTGATAAAAAAAAATATTATACTTATATTTACTATACACTTGTTTAGTACCAAACTAGCAATTTCACCTGTCCATTCGGAATAAAAGGACAGGTTCACTTATAAAATATCCAGACAGATCGAACCGAAACGGGGACCCAATTACCTATAATATATTAATTATCATCATATCAGCCCTGGGACGTCTACTGCTGGATAAGTGCCATTTCCAATGGACACCACCACACCAGGTCCTCCGACCTCCGCATCCAGCGCTTCCGGCCACCTTTCTCAAGTCGTCGGTCCATCTGGCAGCGGAGCGTCCCACCCTGCGCGTGGCGATCCGCAGTCTTATACTCTAGAACATGTTGGCCCCATCAGCCGTCGGTTCTGCGACAGATGTAACTCGCCCACTGCTACTTCAGCTGCTAATCCTTTCGACTATGTCGGTGACCACGATATGCAATACAGTTTTGTTGTTTTTGTAAATATTCCTTTAATTGATACGCATATTAGTACA
Organism: Esperia sulphurella; assembly: GCA_947086405.1. Classification (NCBI taxonomy): domain Eukaryota; kingdom Metazoa; phylum Arthropoda; class Insecta; order Lepidoptera; family Oecophoridae; genus Esperia; species Esperia sulphurella. The sequence goes on from OX352261.1 coordinate 4,205,117, forward strand.
GCGCCATCTACTGCGGTTCATGAGAACTTTACTTCCAATGTAAAACCCCCAGAAGGGCTCTGGTCCTTTCAGTCTGGTTATTTGGCTTGCTAAATTTTACTTCCACTCAGCGAGCTAGATGTCACTATTAAATGTTTAAATATAAATAGCGGTTATTTTAAAATAAATATTATATTTGAAAATATCTACAGAACCTATAATTAATGTGTTTAATACGTTTATTACTTTCTTATTGAAGCTTAAGAGAGATTGTATCTTTTTAATTATTAAACTTTCGTTTAATAATTAAAATGTTTATTATGTTTCAGTTTCACATTAAAGCATGTATATTTCATTCCAAATCCATAAGTACTCATATGAAAACAAACGCATTTGCGTCGCAAAAACAAAATAAATAATAGTGTTCTGAAGTGGACCGCAAAGTTTACATGGTAATATAAAGCTGTTTTAGCTGCTGGTTAACCTACCGTGTACATGTTACTGAGACGCAAATAGCGTTGGTTTTCATATGACTATTGATTTGGAATCAAATATAAAATAAAATATTGTTATACTTAAATACATCGCTATATATAGGGCGGCCCATGGCTACAAGACAAGACGATAGAAAGAGAAGAATGTAATATTTTAATTCATTCGGTTTTCTAAAATTTTAAAATTCAGTTTTCTTTAATTAAAATTTTCTTCAATTTTAGGATTCCTTAAATCGTTTTGTTCTTAAATGTTAATTTCATGGTTATGATACTATGTTACTTAGAAAATTTGATTCTTATAATTGACCCTTTCGATCGGTATCATAAAAATACAGAATGTTTTTTACACATCTGTCCGGTTCGATTCTCGGCTCAGGCAATGTATTTGTCAAAAATCTTTGAATGCAGTTCAACTTATAAAAAAAATATGTAGTGTTCTTTGAGTAAATCTTCAATATTTCAAGTACTTTCCCTCCGTGACCCATAGCCGTGAGACCTATACTAAGTAATGCAGAGTTATAAAGTTGTCCACACACTGCCTGCCATAGGAGCAGAGGCGGTGACGGTGCCAGGCGTGGCGGTAGCGGCGCGAACGTCTGCACCATGTCTGCACATTGCCAGAGGTGTAGGAGCGGGGGCGTCGCGGAGCCTTTCCATACACTTTTGCTGCCTGCTGCACCGAGCACAATCGAGAGAGGGACAACGTTATATGACAACATAAGTGCTTCTCTTTCTAACTAAAGCGTCGATCCGCGGCGGGCGCGGCAAGTGCGTACTGTAGCCGTGATCTTTATTCTGTAGGATTGTACCTTATGACAAAACTAACAAACAGGACCATGATTATGTGTGCCATGTATTTTAATTATTTTATCATCCAGCGTATACACCGTCGCCCGGCATCCCCGAGGACCGCTATGTGAGGAGCATTGCCATCTCTTTCTTATCGAAGAACCAATATAGGTTTGTTCTTTGGCACAATATTTGAAGCGTGAGATAACAAGCAGTTTAGTTCCTCGTCTTGAATTCATCCAATGTGGTGCATCTGGTGGGAAAAGAATTAGTAGTCATCCGCTCTGGTTTTTCTTCAGTGACAAACGTACAGAAAGCCTGCATAATGGTAAGCGGTTACTGTCGCTAATAAGTATACTACAAGTATTTAAACAACAGTTCAAAAGCCACTCTGAGGACTGTAGTTAGAATGCCTCGATTGCACTGGCTCTCGTACACGTCAAACGGGATCACAACAATGAACAAGAAGCATTCGCATACAACTTTTAGTAGACAATGTTATGCGCAGAGCGATGCGGTTTGTATGGATATATGATAATCTAATAAATAAAATCGTAAACTTCGCGTGTCTGTACATTGAAGATATTTGCAAAAAAAAAATTGGGGGGTCTAAGGATAAGCAACAGAACACATTTCGATCATTTTTCAAATTTTTGTCTGATTGTCTGTGAGTTTGTGCACGCATCATTTAAAAACTACTGATCGGACTTTGTTGGACTTTTCACAAAAAACATGGGGAATAACTTAACTTAACATTTAGTCTTTATTTCATCGCAATCGGCTAACTCAATCAAAAGTTATAGACATTTTTAGTTTTCAAATACATTTGTAGGTAAGGTTAGTATGCAATATATTGCACATAATAATAGTATTTCCGTACTATTCAGATTGCGATGAGTTTGGATTACATTTGGAGATGCGAGTAGGAACTCGAGTGTGAGTGGGAGTGGGCGTGGGCATGGGCGTGGAAAAAGGAGAGTGGGTGTGATAGCGGGAGCGGAAGCGGTAAAGGTAGCGGAAGCGGAAGCGGTAAAGGTAGCGGAAGCGGAAGCGGGAGGGGAACGAGAGCGGGAGTGGGAGAGGGCGCGGGAGCGGGAGCGGGATCGGAGCGGGAGCGGGAGCGGAAGCGGGAGCGGGAGTGGGAATAGGAGCGGATTCTGTAGTTCACGCGAGCGGAGCCGCGGGCACAGCTAGTATAAAATATTTTCAGACATTCACACCAATTATCCAGTACCAAACTAGGCAGACCATGTGCTATGATGGAGATAAGGATGGCGGTTTTATAGAAATCCTAAAAGTTTTCAACTAAAACTTGTTTGGAATCTCATACTGAGCGCTACTCAAACCAGTCACAATATGTATTTTGTTATTATATTCTATATAAGTACTTACCAAAGTAATTTAGAACACTTTAATAAGAAGTATCATACAAAAATATCATTCATAATAGTTGTTAACCCTATGGGGAATTTCCCATTTAACATACTATGAAATAACTGAATTATCTTACTCAATACTTAATCAGTTTCTTCAATATTGGCTCTACCAAATTTACAGGTACCTTTACGAGGTTTTTGGGCGGAGCCTAACTAACTTCTATCTTAATTCCTTTCATGTTACAAACTTTTAACATGTCAACAACGAACTTAAAACTATATTCACATTATGTTATTTATTTTATAAAACAAACAAGTGTTCTTTTCTTACTAACAAACATGATCATGATTATGAACATCGTTGACTTTAATTATTTGTTCATCTAATGTGTACAAGGAACCTTTACAGCGCCGATATCCGCTGTGCGTTGAGCACTGCCATTTCTGCTTCACGGATGAGCCAATTTTTCTTGTCAGTTGTAAAGAATACTTATAGCCAGAAAGAAGAATCAATGGGTTCCCACGAAGTGATCTGACGAAACGAGGCATGTCTAAAATTAAATAACATTTTTTAAACAATTGGTGATAAGAAAACGCAGCAAACGTCGCGCACTACCCGCACCATTTAGAATAGAATAGAATAGAAAGACATTATTTGGCGAACACAAATACAACATCGCACACTACCCGCACCATTTAGAATAGAATAGAATAGAAAGACTTTATTTGGCGAACACAAATACAACACAGGAATTAAAATTGATGACGACATAAATATGAAAAATATAAGCAAACAAATTACATAACCGTTAAAACAAAACAGAAAAAAATACACAGTGTTGTAGTGTGACGCCAAAATTTTCTTGCTCCGACACATATATACATTATATTTAAATTGTAGTTTGTAATATACAGAACAGGTGTTCTGTATATTTCTCATGTATGTGTGTGTCGTATCTATTCTACACAAAATGCAGTTTTCGTATATTTTTAAGTCGATAAAAAAGTATCATGAACTAATTTTTATACTCAAGCAACACACACTCCATACAAGCCCATAAATTGGGGCACCAGCCTGTCCGTGTGCGCGTAAACTATTGTAGAGCTGCTCCACCCAGCGCGCGAGTATAGTCGATCAAGAGTTTTTAGCTTAGTATGCTTGAATACGTATGTTCGCTTGAAAGCATATACATTGTCGAGGACAGTAAAAAATCTTAATAATAATCATAATCATAATCTTATTATAATTGGTTGTAAAATAGTTAAGTCTAGGAAATTGGTTTGAAGGGAAGGACTTGTTAAATAATGGAGGACGTTGGTAGGAAGTTTGTGGGTAAAAAGTACAAACAATCAAAAACTCTTTTCGTTGTTCATAAATGTCTAATTAAAGATATAAAAGACTAAAATAATACCTATAGGGTGTCACAAACTGTAGAGAAATCGAATTCTGAATAAAATATAAGTTGTTGTATAAGTTGTTATATAAGTTCTTGTATGATCGCAAACAATTCTCTCTTTAATGACTTTATCAGTCACTACAGCTAATTTGTTACACCCGTATAAACTCCACAATGATTGCGCTTACTACGTAGATACATTATTATATTACTATATAAGTTTTACACACGAATATTATCTTTTACCTTTGCCCGGCGTTTTAAATACATTACATCTGGTGACCACGATCCAGCGTAACCTGATCGAAGCATAATAGCACTGGCCGTGGTCACGAGCACCTGATCGAAGCACTGGCCATGGTCACGAGCTATAATCCTGTTGATGACCGAGAAAAGAGTCATCAGCCGATTATTACTTGAATAATAAAGCTATCCGGAAAATTCAAACTGAATAGCTACTAGGTGGCCTGATGCTAAAAAGGTGAACTAAAAATAAAAAAAAAATCATAAAAAAGTACCCGAAGTGGTATTTTTTCAACGACAGTTAAAGCCCTATTTATCATCTACATAAAAGCTTCTGTACTTCAATGTCGAAAATCCAGTAGTTATTGAAATAGTGCAATAATAAAGACGTATGGTTTCGTCGCAACTAGCTTTTAAATTAAAAAAAGAACCAAAAAACCAAGTTGAATTAAAAATAACCAGCAAGTACGATGAACTGATTAACAAAAACCAACCAGTTCGTCCTCTTTCGGCTGGTAACACTTTTCTGTTCCAACTGTATAACCTGCTCGAAATTTCGGGCAAAGGTAAACAATAATAGTTACAGTGACCGTGATCACGAGCTATTATAACAATATCTACAAAATAGTGCCGTAGCTTAGCCTTTTATGCGCCTTCTATAACTGCGCCCTTGAAAAATGCCTACTTTTTGCGCCCCTGTAAGGTCTGCACCCTATATCTGGGCACCGCTGGCACTGCCCTAGTTCAGGCACTGTATGTATAACCTTGCTCGAAACGTCGGGCAAAGGTAAACAATAATATTTAGTGGCCGTGGTCACGAGCTCTTACAACAATATGTACAAAGTGCGAAAGTTTAAAATGCAGCACATCGAGATAATACTAATTATCAATATCTAGGGAGGTTAGATTTATGATTATGATTACAGTTGAATTTAACTATTTTATCGCCAACTGTGAACAATTTAGCACGGCATCCGCGACTGTGATGTGTTGAGCAGAACCACGTCTTTTTGCCTGAAGAACTGACACTCTTTGCATCCCTTTGAGAGTATTTGTAGTCCGCAAGAATAATTAGTGGATTCCCACGCTGTGATTCGCCATAGCGAGGTAAAGCTGAAAAATTATAATGTTATGTTAGATAGTCCGAAAACTGTTACCGACACATTAGTATTCAGGTTGTTTCTTTTACTTTCATTAACTTTTATAAATAACTAAATTTAATTAATTTAATTAATTTAATATTTTTCTTTTAACATGTACAATAAAATATAATTTAGAACTGATTATTTATTATTGAAGACAAGGAAAACATAATAAAAATAAGTAGGTAACGTAATATATATATTTATATACACATTTAACATCATTATCCATGTGTTTTATAAATAAATATACAGGCTGTATAATAAAAATAGAGCAGCTGCTTAAATGACTGAATAATGTTATGAATGACGAAAAAAAAAAGTTTGTTTTAAAAATTCCTATCCGTTTTTGAATAATAACTGCTTAAAGATTAAAGTTTAATGTGTCTGTCAAAGGTTTTAAATGTGGGTCAATTTTTATTTTCATTATTATATTGAATTAATTCCGTAATAATAAGGAATAATATTTTCTTTAAATTATATGCTGATGTACTTACGATAAATAACAACCCATTAATCTAGCTGATCTATTTTTTTTACAACCAGTTTTTTATAGAAATATTTAATTAACTATATAGGTCTTATGCGGACTACACTATGAGCTAGTATCGTGTACACAGTTCACATTATGTACACAGTTAACTTTTTTATGATTATGATCACTTTTGACTTTTATAATTTTATCATCTAGCGTATACAGCTTGGCCCGACAGCCTCGACTGTGATGTGTTGAGCAATGCCACGTTTTTTTGGCTGAAGAACCAATACGCCTGCCTTCTTTGAAACAGTATTTGAAACCAGAGAGCAGAATCAGTGTATTTCCGCGCTGTGATTTTCCGAAATACGCCGAATCTGAAAGTAAGCTTCATGTAGCATCTGCTTGTGAAATACAGATTTCTTGTTAGAGTCTATTCAGGCGAACCACACCACAACCACAAGACAACCACAAACATTTGGTTAGGCGCAAATAAGTATGAAAACGTACAGTATCATTCATACGGAATACACCACACCACTCTCGCAAAGTATCGTTGATATTGACCACACGCAACCACAGTATAATAATTCAAGATAACTGCGACGCAATGCAAGAGGACGTCGATGATGTCTAGTTTTTGCGAAATGGCGAGTTTGAATTGCATGCGCATGCGCAACCGAGCGCGAAAAGGAGCTGGGGGCCTACTCTGCCGAAAGCATTTGGATAATATTTGTCATTTTGTACTCTCTAACAGTTCTTATGACATATTCTTGTAAGCGTTTGGCCTAACTACGATAGCTAGACGCCAAACGCTTATACAAATATGTTACAAGGCCCGTCACAAAGTACAAAATGGCTTTGTGGTTCGGCGTAGACGGATGTTATCAGAAATGTTAACGGAGTAGGCCTCCTAGCCGTCGCAGGCGCCGTTTGTTTCCCGAAACGCTTCCCTCTCCCTTCCCCTCCTTTGGAATCAGGCAATATGTGTTCTCTATGCGTTCGTTAGTTCGTACCGAAGAAATACATCAAGAGACACCGGTGAAGTAAGTACACGCGTGCAACAATTTGCAATATATTGCTTAAATCATCAAATGTTTAGTGTTGTGGGATTTTTGAGAAAGTAATACAAAATCCAAGGTGAAGCGTGGTGTGATCAGAATTTAAGTACGTGCCTTAATTCAAAATGTCCGAGCTGGAGTGACGTCATTCCAGCTCGGACTTCGATACCCCCTTGCAACTTTTGATCTGTTTAAGTACAATATCTGAAAATCGAGTACAAAATAGTATGTTATGAGTACTAAATCCTGCCAGGGTCAGATTACTAAAATTCGACTTCGTTCGAGCTGTAGTGACGCACGCGAAACCGAATTATCAACTATCTTACAACACGGTTCGCTCGTTGATTGCGCTAGTACTCGATTACATTCATTTTATCGGACATGTAAAACCGGTCTTAAACTAAAGTACTTTGAAAACTAATATAAAGAATCTATAATTGATACTTGTGCAACTAATATAATGAATACAAGATGTACCAAATTATCACAATATAATTAAAGTTTGTCCCACTGTAGGGAACTAACTATTTACAAAACCAAAATTATTTAAAAATACCAATTCGATAACATTAATATAAGTGTTAACACGTTCTTTGTTAAAAAAATCAGTAACTTTCAATTGGTACGATGGCGGTCCGAAAACGAATTCGTCCTTTTCGACCTGATACCACTAAATGGTATATAAAGTTCATATCTTTGCAAGAACATGATGTAACCTATTTTTTAACATCATCAGAATATTTATGAATTACTCTATGCAACCACTAGTTGCTGTGTATAACGTCGGCTTTGCCATTCGCCAAAAAGAAAGTGAGAAATCAGCAAATGAAAATTTCGGGTTGATAAGGATTTATAAACGCACCAAATAATATGTTTTATAGTGAAGGGACATATAGAAAATTGTATATGATCGAAAATCCAATAATTTATTAAACATTTGGAAATTATAAAAATCCATTTACTTTCTTGTTGAGAGAAGATAAGATAAAACTTATATTATCATCAGTTATCGGAGTAGGTAGAGCGATTAACGGTCAATAACCTCAATAAACGTACTTGTTAATATGGACATGCCTCCGGGATCCAGGGATTTAAAAATTATCGAGAACTTTATTCGTAGAATAACCTTTGCAAAAGATATTTATATATTATATTATCCATTTATGTATGTATATCAGCTGTCTGATACCCATATTACAGGCTCTGCCTAGTTTGGGATCAGGTGGCCGTGTGTGAAATGTCCCCACATATTTATTTATTTGTGAAATTTATCGCCGCGAGAAATATGGTGTGTTAAAATGACATCCCCTTTCCTACACAGGTACCGGGCAGGACTTCTGTGTCACTTTAGAATGTCAAGCAGTGGGCGTAGAAAAAAAATTGTTTCGATGAAAGTTATGATGCCCTGTATCTAATGCCCTAAAAATGGGGTGTCAAAATACATTGCTACATAGGTACTAATGGCATGTCCATACTATGACACCATGTTGCAAGTACTAAAAATAGCTCCACCTTCTCTCATCACTGACTATCATGTGTCTTTCTTTATAGCATGGTACGCAAAGAGACTGCTTACACATTTTGCAAAAACTTTTAATTTTTTTTACTTTCTTTTTGGCCTCTCTACACTCTAATCTCAGTCGTAGCTTTTCATAACACTGTGCACAATTTCTTCTTTTTTGACCTCTTTCAAGGACATGTTTAGAACACTTGATTTGTCCATTATTTTCTGTAACAAAATGCTTATTAGGATTAGTTTGACGGAGTAAGTTAATGTTTTTGAGTTACTTATCATTATTTGGACATTGAAAAAATTATGTTTATAAAACAACGATCTCTATGTACTAAACCGAAACTTATTTAGACCTATTAAAATGTCTAATGTATGCTGAAATCTAGTGTGTTTTACACAACGATCTCTATGTACTACTAGATGGAGCATACTAGGTGAATCATCTTCACTGTCACTTCCATAATATTAACCTCTTTTTATATTTTTACTTTTATTGTAACTGTGTCCCATCACTAAAGATGTCAACGCGGGACATGGAGGGTGTGCGGGAGAGGCGCGGTGTGTCCGAAAATCGGCGCGCGCGGAACTCAAGTGAAACAATGGCTTTGACCGTTTTATCTTGATATATTTCTGTGGTTCGCTCATACCAGACTTGAGACGAATACAGTGATCTCGAGTCCACTTGAGAAAAAAAATCATTTATTGCACTTTTTAAAAACTAAATATATCCTTATGTTGGATATAATTCAAAAAGCTTCCTTAGAAACTCTACAAAAGAAATTATAACTTCAAGTAGTGTATGATTATTTTCAACTAGCTGTGCCCGCGGCTCCGCTCGCATGGACTACAGGATCTGCTCCCATTCCCACTTCCGCTCCCTATCCCACTTCCACTCAGACTCTCAATCTCACTCTCAATTCCGCTCCCGCTCCCACTCCCCTTTTTCCACGCCCACGCCCACGCCCACTCCCATTTACCAGCTACCAGCTCCAAATGTAGTCCAAACTCATCGCAATCTGAATAGTACAGAAATACTATTATTTGCAATATATTGCATACTAACCTTACCTACCCATATATTTGAAAACTAAAAATGTCTATAACTTTTGATTGAGTTAGCCGATTGCGATGAAATAAAGACTAAATGTTAAGTTAAGCACCATGTTTTTGTGAAAAGTCCATCAAAATCCGTTCAAAAAAGTGATGCGTGCACAAACTCACAGACAAACAGACAAAAAATCCAAAAATGATTGAAATGTGTTCTATTACTTATCCTTAGACCCCTCAATTTTTTTTTTGCAAATATCTTCAATGTACAGACGCGCGATGTTTACGATTTTATTTATTAGATGACGTAGGAGGTAGTCTTAGTTAATATTATAAGGAGCAATGGTTGAAGCCTTTTTAAGGCTTTTAGTGCTCGGTTCGTACGTCCCCGCGTGCCAAAACCGCTGCTGGCCAGGCCGGCCCACACGAGGGTGGGTTGCGACCGATCGCCGCCGCTGCGACAATACTAACCACTATGAAAATGTATGGCGCCGCTTCCGAGGACAGCGGCCGATCGCAGGTCGGCCGCGCGCGACAGACGTGCGCGGTCGGCCGCGATCGTTCGCGATGCTCGAAAGTGCACCTTTACGGTCGCACTGCTCGAGAAAGATTGGTGTGTCAAGATGTCTGGTGAATAAATGCAAGGGAGTAAAATGCCTGTGAGTACAATTTCATGACTTTTAGTAGTAATTATTTGATTTATTGACAAATTTATAACTAATGTGTAATATTTAAATACTAATACAGTATAATTTTATGATGACATTTGGTATATTAAAGCTTGTACTGATTTGGTTTTTAATGCTAGCCTACAAATGTATATTGAATGAACGAATAAATTAAATTAAAATTAATAAAACAAACAAAAAAATGGTTTACTGGCGCCGGTGCTAGATTTGTCATTGAAACTACAAGCTTTGCTGGTAACCACATCGTAACGACAAAGCAACCATAACACCACCTCCGTTTTGTGGTTGCTATTCATAAGTAACCACTGTCCGACCACTTTATTGTGATTATCGTGTGATTGTTATGTCGTGACACATTGAGATCGTACAGTTCACGACGGCACGTCCCTCTCCTTCTCCAAATCGCCTTCATTTTATTTTATGCGTTAAATTGTTACTGTGTCAGTTCTATCGTTACACACTAATCATCAATGCACATACGTATATTTAAATGCTGATGACGTTGATTTGATTCCCCGAATCCCGCGCTCATCCTTCGTAAAAAGTAGCAAAGGGTGCCATCGTGAATTGAACGATCTATACATTAGCCCTTCTCAAAGCCTAAAGAACAGGCTCATGGTTATGATTTGCGTTGGCTTTAATTATTTCATCGTTAAGTGTAAATAGCATGGCTCGACAACCGCGTGCGTTGTGGGTTGAACACCGCCATCTCTTCTTCATGTCGCAACCAATGTGACTCATTGTTTTCAAGGAATACTTATAGCCAGAGAGAAAAATCAGCGGCTTCCCACGTCTTGAAGGCACAAAACATAGTTCTTCTGAAATATATAAAAAAAAATTGCTTTAAGGACAGAGGTGAAATGGTGTTTCAGGATGGACGTGAAAACTACGTATTGAATGTTTATTTGTTCCTCTTACACTTCTTTACAATTCCACTGACAAGTTTAAAAATTATGTAAGTAATTTTAAGACAAACAGTAACATGCACTACTTTTTACAAGGGTAAAATAAATTTTACGGCGGGAAACTGAAAAAGCCGCTGGTCTGGAACAAAATCTATTAAAACAATTAATTCAACAAATGTTATTTAATTTCCAATCGGTTCAAAATACTTAGTTAAGACTAGACAACAGTATTCTTTATAGCAGGAACGATATGGTTGAGATTTCATGACCATAAAACATCACATAAACTATATTTACATGGGAGACATTCGAAGTGGTTCGGTTATCTATCTAGTACATTCAGATAATTTGTAATCGAACAAGCAGCCTGTTTGGTTAGCTGTCACAGTCGCCCATAAACCTGAAGCATTTGGACCGCTGCTGCATGCAACAGTCTAAAGGTTAAGTACAAGTGCATTGCCACTCTAAGATCTATATTAGAATGGCTCAAGTGCCTGTGCTGGATTTCCACTAACTCTCCTACCTTTCAAACCGAAACAGAAGACAGCATTTCTGTTTGGTGGTACTCGTAAGCATCTTAAACGGATCCTGGGTCCTCCCACCCGAAAACACCTATCTCTTCTTGAAAATGTGTCGTATAAATCATCAATTTTATCAGACAGCTATCGGAGTTATATTGGATCTCCTTCAACCACATTATCCGCCACCAGATTTGACCAAAACGTTCTCATTACTTTTGTATCTTTTGAAATTAGTTTTTTGTTGCTGGCAAGGAAATTCTGCGTATGGGATATTATACGTCTAAATGAGGTACAGGTGGGTGATTATGGTTACAATTAATTTTAACAATCTCATTGTTAATAGTATTAATAGACCCTAAGCATCCGCGGTTTGTATGGGTCGCACATTGCCATCTCTTTTTGAAGAACTCTCCTCTGTGCCTGGTCACTTTAAGGGAATATCTGTATCCCCGCATCAGTATTAGTAAATTGCCTCGTCTTGAAGTAATGAAGCGCGGTACTTCTGAAAAAAGGAGAGACGCAGTGAGCCACTGCCTTATACTTGCGTAGAACATCTTTACGTTACAAATTGTACAAAAGATACAGGAAATAAATAAAAAAAATGAGATATATTTCACAAAATAACTGATCGGTTTAGTTCAAATGCAACATTGATTACTTCCCGAGTTTAGCTTCAAGTAGACACCACGTATGATGCATTCGCCAAGTGGTTAAGCAGGAACAGCTTCGTTCGTCTCAAAATCGGTGCTAGAAAGTGCTAGAAAGTATTTTGTCACAGTCATTTATTTTAATTACGAAGTCGAGAACTTTATTTACATATCTATATATATAAAAGAAGAAACTGACTGACTGACTGAATGACTGACTGACATATCAACGCACAGCCCAAACCGCTGAGTCTAGAGGCTTGAAATTTTGCACAACGGTTCCTTATATAGCATAGGCAAGCACTAAGAAACGGATTTTCAAAATTCATCCCCTAAGGGGGTCAAATGGGAGTTCAAAATTTGTATGGAGAACGTCTATTAGATAAACCTATTAATTTGAAACTTTGTAGGAATACTCTAAAACCTTAATGATTTAACACGTGTTTTACAGTTTTTGAAAAACCATCCCCTAAGGGTCTGAAATCGTGTTCAAAAGTAGTAGTCTCCAGACCGATTGCTCTAGAAACTTCAAATTTAGCACAAAGGTTCCTTATCTATCTCCGGTATGCACTATCGAAGGCTTTTTCAAAATTCAACCCCTAAGGTGGTAAAATAGGGGTTCAAAGTTTGTATGGCGAAAACCTATTAGATGTTCCTTTATTCGAAACTTTGTAGGAGTACTTGAAAAACATAATGATTCAACAAGTATTTTACAGTTTTTGAAAAACCATCCCTTAAGGGAATGAAATGGAGTTCAAAAGAAGTAGTCTCTAAACCGATTGCTCTGGAATCTTCAAATTTAGCACAAAGGTTCCTTATGTATCTCCGGTATGCACTATCGAAGGCTTTTTCAAAATTCAACCCCTAAGGTGGTAAAATAGGGGTTCAAAGTTTGTATGAAGAAAAACTATTAGATATTCCTATCAATTCCAAACTTTGTAGGAGTACTCGAAAAACATGATGATTCAACAAGTATTTTACAGTTTTTGAAAAACCATCCCTTAAGGAACTGAAATGGAGTTCAAAAGAAGTAGTCTCTAAACCGATTGCTTTAGAAACTTTAAATTTAGCACAAAGGTTCCTTATCTATCTCCGGTATGCACTATCGAAGGCTTTTTCAAAATTCAACCCCTAAGGTGGTAAAATAGGGGTTCAAAGTTTGTATGGAGAAAAACTATTAGATGTTTCCATCAATTCGAAACTTTGTAGGAGTACTCGATAAACATAATGATTCAACAAGCATATTCCAGTTTTTGAAAAACCATCCCCTAAGGGACTGAAATGGAGTTCGAAAGTAGTAGTCTCCAAACCGATTGCTCTAGATACTTCAAATTTAGCACAAAGGTTACTTATGAATCTCCGGTATGTACTTTCGAAGGCTTTTTCAAAATTCAACCCCTAAGGTGGTAAAATAGGGGTTCAAAGTTTGTATGGAGAAAAACTATTAGATGTTCCAATCATTTCGAAACTTTGTAGGAGTACTCTAAAAACTTAATGGCATAACACATGTTTGACAGTTTTTGAAAAACCATCCCCTAAGGGGCTGAAATGGAGTTCGAAAGTAGTAGTCTTACAACTGTTTGCTCTAGAAACTTGAAATGTATAGCAAAGGTTTCTCATGTATCCCAGGTATGCACTAGAAAAGGTTTTTTTTTCAAAATTCAACCCCTAAAGTGGTTAAATAAGGGTTTAAAATTTGTAACGAGAAAAATTATAAAATGTTCCTATCAATTCCAAAATTTGTAGGAGTACTCTAAAAACTTAATGATTGAACAGTGTTTTACTGTTTTTGAAAAACCATCCGTAAGGGGCTGAAATGGAGTTCAAAATTAGTAGTCTCCAAATCGATTGTTCTAGAAACTGGAATTTAAGCACAAATTTTCCTTATGTAGCTCAAGTATGCGCTAACGAAGGGTTTTCAAAATTCAACCCCTAAGGTGGTCAAATAAGGGTTCAAAGTTTGTATGGAGAAGAACTATTAGATGTTCCTATCAATTCGAAACTTTGTAGGAGTACTCTAAATATTTAATGATTTAACACGTGTTTTTCAGTTTTTGAACAATCATCCCCTAAGTGGATGACGTCTGGCCAGCGCGGGGAGTGTAGGCTAAATCCTCCGTCTGTCTTTGGCGGATGAGAGAGGGTTGTGCTCCTGCAGTGGAGACAAAAATAACCTGATGATGATGAAGTGGATGACATAGAGTTCGAAAGTGGTAGTTTCCAAACCGATTGCTCTAGAAATTTGAAATTTATCACAATTCCTGATGTATCTACAGTATGCACTATAGAAGGGTTTCTCAAAACTCAACCTCTAAGGTGGTAAAATAGGCGTTTAAAGTTTGTATGAAGAATAACTATTAGATGTTCCTATCAATTCGAAAGTTTGGAGGAGTATTCAAACAACGTAATAATTGAACACGGGTTTTACAGTTTTTGAAAAACCATCCCCTAAGGGGCTGAAATGGTGTTCGAAAGTAGTATTCTCCAAACGTATGGATACATTTAAACTAAAAAGGATTATAAAGCTGAGGTGGCAGTGGGCGCGCCACATCTACCGCAGAACCGACGGCTGCTGAGGTAGACGACTTCTGGAGTAGAGACCTCGGAGAGGCACGCGCGTAAGGGGGGCGCCCCGCCACTAGATGGACCGACGCCCTGAGCAAGGCGGCCGGAGGCAGCAGGATTCGGAGGTGGTGGACCGGGTGTGGTGACGTTTATTGGGGAAGGCCTATGTCCATCAGTATATGTCGCAGGGCTAATATGATGATGAACTGTATTGTATGTATAAAACGATGAAAACATTAATAAGTAAAGACGTCGATTAAATAATTTATGATAATGATAACGTCAACAGCTTCTTCTCCAAAACCACTAAATGAATTCGAATGTGGTTTTCACTGTTGGATAGCTTGGTTTACCGTGGGTTTTTTCAGCTGGAAACCTTTTTTAAGCAGGCGAATCTGCGGGCAACAGTTTTAATATAATTAAGTCGAAAGAGTGTTAGTGTGTTTATTTATCTGTTTCTTTCACAGCTTGGCTGTTAAACTAATTGCCATAATGTTTTGATTAGTACACATAACATCATTTATTTGAACATAGGCTCATGTTTAACAATGGTTCCCTCGGGAAACAAAAACTTGCTCCACGCGGGCGAAGCCGCGGGCGTTTGCTAGTAGTAGTAATATAGTATATTACTTACTTCTTTATTAACTATATTTTACGAATTATAGCTATTCTATTTACTTCGCAAAAATTAAGCATATATTAGCGGAATTACCTCGAGAGCAAAAAGAAAGATGTTCCACGTCGAAAATACTGTAAACATTAGTTGGAAAGTGTTAAATAAAGATCAAAGTTTTTTTATATATACGGAATAATCGCCTTAACGATTACACTCTGTATATAATCAGCTTCAAAAGCAGCTGAAAAAAATTTATCTTCCAAAAGTATAGACAGTTCTTAATTTCCCAATAAACTTCATCATCATCATCAGGTTATTTTCGTTTCCACTGCAGGAGCCGGAGACAGACGGAGGATTTGGCCTACACTCCACGCGCTGGCCAGAACACAACCTTACTTCTCTATTATTCAAAATGAATGTTTAAGTTAATGTTTCAAAATAACAAAAAATTATATACCGTTTCAAATGACATCTTTTGTATATGTCAACGTCAAAGCTATGGAGCCAAAATGTTAGAAAACACAAAAAAAAAATAGAAATCGACATTCTAGAAATCGAGAGTTCTGCGGTGGAGATTGCGCACCGCTAATCGCAGCCTTGGTCGCCCCGCCGACAGACCTGAAAAAGGTGACCGAGAGCGATCGTCATGTTACTGTCACCATCATATCAGCCTTTCAATGGCTGCTGATGGACACAGACCTTCCCAATGGACACCACCACAGCCGGTCCTCCGCTCTTCGCATCCAGTCGTTTCGACCACCCTCTTTTGATCATTATTAGTAACCTAACTTCCAATACAGTAACATGAAGTCGTAGACTTAGTATTAGTGTATAATATTAAGTATTTTATGGCTCCCTCCTTTTTGCTGCAGTTTTAACGCTTTATACATATATTTTCCTTGAAAATACCCTTAATAATTTTATTGACAAATCCTTAACTGTTCAGACTGGATAGTTAAGGGTTTCTCTTTACAGTCCAGACCAGTTCTCGCAAGCTGACATACTGACAGACATGCCTCCATTCCATTCTTTACCTGCATAGCGAAGTCAGGGTCGACCAATCAAAAGGTACGACTAGTTACGGCTTCACTCCTACTAAATTATATAGTCCGACATACATACATACTCGTACCTTGCGTTTTATGAATGTGAAGAAAAAAAATTACTTGAGGTCTACGTGTTTGCAGGGTACCTGAAATGAAAACATTTTCAATTATTATACCTTTTCAAAACACCGATATAGTCAGTTACAGGAGTACCATTAAACAGGTATACCTTTAAATATGTCTGTGATCACCGGAGCTGATCACTTTTTACCTGTGACTGACCATACCGTCTACATTGAAATACATATATTGTACCAACAAAAAATAAACCATATTATTAACTGATTCTGCCATGACGCCATTACGTAATTTTTTTGATTGGGTAATTAATTAGTGCAAGTTAGAATACTTAAATAATACTTCACTTACTACTTACAATGATTTAAAAACTAGTATAACTAAAATACAATTATACCGCAGGCTTGTCAAAAACCTGCCATTAACACTTTGACCACGTGTAAATGACCTATTATGCCTTCTGGCAAAGCTTACAATAATTATGTACATTAGGATCTTTGATTACTGATAAGCTTTTCAGTCTAGTGAAAATATGTGGAACATTCTCGAAAGCGTTGTCTTTATTGATGGTTTTGATGTCCAAACTTAACCCCGCAAATTTGACCATTGATTTCATTTTTTCCATTTCACGAAACATGCACCTGAAAATAAACGAGATTTCTAAGATTATTTTGATTACCTTGCGACCCTTTTTACATTTTGGCTGCTTAATTTAAAAAGGCACACTTCCTAAAATTATATTTCCCAGAATGTCTCAAAATGACCAATGAAAAAAATTATTTATAACCCAAAAAATATTAAAACGCCAAAAAATTTACCGTCTGTGTCGATTCACCGTTATTATGTTTATCAGAGAAGATGAAGACGACAACTGTCATTAATAATGACATGTATCTCATAACACTAAAGTTTTTCAAATCGTGCAATGTCGTCATAGATATAACTTATTTCATGACTAAAGATATTTTGGTTCCAAAATTATAGAAATTTCGTTTAAGAAAAAATAACAACCCGAATTTGCGCCAAACATTTATTTAATAGAAATTAGATTGCTATAAGTACATCAAAATCATTAAATGAATTAAAACTATACGATGGATCCTGTCCAACATCTTATAAAATAATAGAAACAATTCCTTGTACTTTATTAAATAAATCTGCATATTCTAGGGCTTCCTAAATTTCGACAACAAATGTATATATATGTATATATATATATATTGTTTTACTAAACCAAAACAACCCATAAAGATAATATGAAAGATATTACAAATAATGATTTGATTTGATACATTAAATATTATACTGTTTTTCCAAAGTTCTGTTGTCTGAGATAAGTAAAATGATTACCTTAGGCAAACAACACGGTGCAACCTACCTATAAAAATCATGTACGTTGCTAAATTAAACTATTTAAGTATAGATTATATTAATTAATTCATTTATATACTCATACAGAAAATAATTGCAATAAGCGGAAATCTATCTCCTAGAGGCACAAAAACCTGTTAACGTAACATTAGGCAAAAAAAAGTTGAAATCGGAATTATTAAGACAGATGTATTTATCCAACAACTTAAAATGAAGTACACAATGAGATCCGAGTTCAATTAATAGTAATAAATACATATTTCAATATACATACACTTGTCTTATAGTATTTTCTCCTGTATAATTGGAATTAGACAATTGTAGGACAATTCACAACAGTAACATCCAGACCGGGACCATCTTGTACAAATTGCACAAAGTAATCTGTCCCGAGTGGGAATCGAACCCACGACCTCAGAGTCACTAGGCCAGCAAGGCGGTCAATAATTAATAGCGAACAAACAATACAAGTACTATGTTTCAACATTTTATTAATATCATTTATAAATAGGCTAGCAGTGTTTAAAAACCTTTCTGAGACTCGCGTCGTGACGTGTCCCTTAAATATAAGTACCTACACCCATCCTTACAATCAACTTCTTAAAAAAATTAAACCTAGAAAGTTTTAACAATGAGAGTCAAAGTCAGATATGGAAAGCAGTCACATTCGCCTACAAAACCTCCCAGAATCCTGGATGCTTGCCAACAATGAAGAAATTTAAAGGTATACTAACTTACAAATACAATAAAACTCAAATATTAATAGGTTCGTCGTCTTCATCCTTATACTTCTTCTTCCTTCCTCTCTTGCCGGTTGGTGGTCCGTGGTTATGGTCGTTCAGCCGACGTACAACCTTGTCCCCAACTGAGAACATAGTGGCCTTGCAACCCCTGCGATGATGGGTGGCACATCTCCAGGTATACCTGTCCGTTTTCGCATTGTGCTTCTTTATACCGAAGCGAAAGCCTTGCATGGCTATGATGCAGTTCCCCCTGATGGACTCCGTGTATTCATAAGGGGGTATATCTGAAAAGAAAACTGCGTGAATACTAATAATTAGACCATGGAATAAATTTATATTTTATAAATTATTGTGAAGTTTTTAGTACAAGACTTTAAGGAATATGCTAAAAATTGCTCCAAACTCAACACACAATTAAAACACAACACAAAATTAAAATACATCTGTCGAAATCGGCATCGATCAGTCACAATGTATAATTCCGTATTCGCTAAACACTATTACAAGTTCGTAGGCAATTGCTACGACTACGCTACGACAGCGTAGCATCTTTCTGTGTTATACAACGAGTGACAATAATTAAATCAACTATAATTAAACAAATATTACTGAAATTAATATGGTTCAAAACTACAAGAGTAAATATGATATTCATAAGTTCTTAAATGAAAAAAACCAACAGTGATAACAAATATTACTTAAAGTCCCTATTAAGTACAAAAATAAATATAATATTTAATTTACAATGTCTTACATAAAAAAAACAACAATTAATAAACAATTATTACTTAAATAATATGGGTCATTGTCATAATCACAAAAATTAACATGAAATTTAATGTAAAAATAATTAAATGTCAATAACAACTAAATAATTTCTTAAAGTAACATGGGTCATGGGTACAAAATTAAATTTCAATTAAACATATAACATATAAAAAAAGTACTACTTATCATAATTTAATAAGAATACGTCTAAGAACTTACTAGAAGATTAGGCTGGAATATAGTCAGCTAAGTGGGTATATATTGAAATTTCTGAGTAAAATATTGGGTACCAAAAATGAATGAGCTCTAGGGGAACCCGGCGAGGTAGAGCGACGAGCGGCCATAGGGCCAGCAGTAGACTGGCAGGCTGATGAAGTAAACAAGGAACCACATGATGAATATGAATCTTTGTACCCAAGTCTTGGATGTTTATATATTTATTTAAGTATGTGTATCCGTTATCTAGTAACCATAGCACAGGCTCTGCCTAGTTTGGGACTGGATAATTGGTGTGAATGTCTGACATATTCATTTCTCTAGTTCCGTAAGCTTCGGCTTTCCCGTCTTTTTACTTTGATTTCGGCGGATCATGGTTGTGTACATTATTAAAGGAAACCAGCTTGTCGTTTATAGTGTACAGTACTGCCTTGCATTTATTGCGATGGTGGTGGGTCGCACACCGCCACGTGTACTTGTCAAGCTTCTTGTTGTGCTTCTTTATAGAGAAACGATACCCTTCCATAGCAATGAGACAGTTGCCTTTGATAGATTCCACGTATTCATAGGGTGGGAATTTACCTGAAATTAATAAAAAAATGATTAGTATTACATCTTGTCAGTCATCTTAAGTGCTACAGTGCTACATCTTTGTGCCCTTCGAAGCTCATTGTGGAAGGCCTATGTCCAGCAGTGGACGTCTGAGAGCTATAATGATATGATGATTATGGATTTCAATTCACACACAATCCAGCTGCCTATCGTTTGGATGTATTTTTAATCGCCTCTAACGAGATCTGCAGGAATACTTAGAATATTCGGTTCTGAATAGGTACTTCATGGATTAGACAGAGATAGTTATTTGATTAATAAATCTTTATTTAAAAAATACTCTTTTTTTAACGTCTACTATTCATTTTGAAGACACACGGAAAAAGTCCTGAAAGTCACATTTTTGTAGAAAATGACATTTTAACATAATTTCATTGCCAATTCTTCGAATTATCATTTGGCGAAATAAGCATGCCAACACATATATAATTCGGATACCTAAGATACAAGCGATTGTAAAAATGTATACGAGGTAAGGTATAATATGAGGTCATAACATAAATATTAAATACGTATTATTTCAAAATGTGAACAGAGTGACTTACTTTTTCCGTGTGATCATTATTTGAAATGACATTTTGTTCTTTTAACAGTCATAGACATGATAATATTGTACTGTGTATATAAAACATTTTAAAAATCTTTGAACATATATGGCTTGCCTATTTTATACATAAACTTTATATTTTATACTTGAAGTAGATATAAAAAAGGACAATGAGCGCTTTGGTACCTACCTACCCACAAATAACAATAAATGATATGCCAATAAAAAGATCTTACTATGTAGAATGATGATTAAGATTTTACTATAGCTGCTAATCTAAATAGCTGCTAAATAAAAAAAACTACTATAGATGCTAATCTCAGTTAGCTGGATTTTCGGCGTTACGAGTCTTTTATGCCAATAATACAAATAATAGAATCCTAGTTTAGGAGCCAGGCTACTGCTTATAATAATATATCTACATAGATATGTCTAGTATAAGGACGCTAATGTTCTTAAACTAATAAAGTTATTGTATTACCTTTTCATCGGCGTATCACTTATTTATTTATTTATTAAACAATTTAAAAACATTACTTTCACATCCTTACTGGTACTGGTAAACCATTATTTGGTTAGTCGTAGTACCAGACCTCTTGCTGTCCGTCGCTCACACGAAGCACCGGGCACAAACACTCGTACAATTTACGGGTTATCCAAAAATTGGCTCACAATCTCTCGCATAGACATGCAGTGTGGCACAATGCGCAGCTGTGGGTCGCCGGTTATGTCCACATGATACATAAACCGGTCGATCGAGTCTAGTTACAGCGTATATACAGGTAACACTATTATTGGTTGTTATTTGTGGCTGTTACCAGGTTCCATACAAAAACGCCCACCATCCTTCAGTAAACGTTGATACAGTCTATTGGCTGAACGTTTTCTCTATTATTTAAACTTCTCCTTAGGAGGTGGTGAATGATTATGATGGTTTCTTATAAGGACTATCTTATCGTTAATTGTATATATCAGAGCCCTGCAACCTCTTCGGTTGTGAGTTGAGCATTGCCATCTGGTTCTCAGCAGGTTCGGTCGGTATACCCGTCAATATATAATATCTGGTTGCCTCTTATGGATCTTACGAACTCATATTCTGAAAAGTGTAGGTATTATTGTAGATTGCAATTTAAAATTTAACTCACCGAGTCTATTTTTTAAAATAATAGATGAAGGAGGTAATAGCGCGTTTATACAATAGTTTTTATTGTATTTATAATACCTACTGACTTAGTTCATAGTTACAAATTCAATTTAGGTAATTTTGTTTGGTTTAGTATTTACAGCCGGATTTAATTATCTAAACATTATCATTAGTATTTACAAATAATTAGTTAAGTATAATTTGTGAATATTCAAGTTTTAGTAACACGCAATCGTTAAGTTGTAAAGGCTAAGCCTGCTAGGCTTTTAAGCTGCTATTTAATATAACATGAAAAAATCCGAGATTCGTACTAATATATAATAAAAAAAAACTGCAGATAACGTGTTAATTTTTTGTTTCACTGCACAATTAAAATTGTGAATAAAATAAAGAAACTGAAGAGTCATCAGGATTGTAAGTTAAACATTCTATATTAGAAATACATATTTTACTGTATATGTTAACACCGATTACATTAATTAAAACTAAAAAATATATGTTATTTTAATGTTAAAGATATTAACTCATGTAGAATAAGTTAGATAATGGGCTCGATTCTGAAGGCACAACGTTAAAATTTGACAGCACTAAAACTTGTTGCTATCCTTGTCACACAGTATTATGAAGATAAAGACGAAACCAATTTTAGCGCTGTCAAATTTTAACGTTGTGCCTTCAGAATCGGGCCCAATATGTAAGTAATATACTTATACTAAAACGGTAACACGCATCACACACATAAATAAAATAAATCAAATCACAAATAAGATATATTATACACTTACACTACAAATTATTATACAGATAAATATACATTTAAATGTAGTTAGAGACAAATATCCAAACAAACAAAGGTTTGCTTATAAAGCTCCAAGCACACGAAACAACTTTGTTAATAACAATTTAAAACATTAATACAGATTACAGAAAAACCCCACAAAACTGAGTTGCTAGTTTACTTGCTAAATACCCAGCTTTCATGTTACTTGAAGCGAGCTGTTCGCAGCAGAAATATGTAATTCCATCATGTTAACTGATTGATGTTAGTTGGTACAACGGGATCAATAGCTCATAATCAGCTTTATAGGTCATCATCCAGGAAAGCCCCAGAAAAGTCTGTAGACCCAAAATACCTCCTCACTCTAACGATGCTTCCGACTCACAGACTACATAATAGTTACAAATACATCACTCTCTACTAAAACGAGAATACCTACGCTTTTAATCACCTCCTGCCAGACAATACTTACACGCAAAAATATGTCTAAGGCATTCCACTTAGCGTTTTTATTATTCCGTATGGGCGGGGCAAGACCCATGTTCGAAAATGTAAGTACATATCGAGGTAGGTTCGATCGAGTGACGGGGGCCTGGCCGAACGATTACGACACCTGGATATTATGTTTTAAAATATGATATGTTGTGCTGACTCGCCATTCGATTAAAATAAATAAAAATTTGTCGCCGCCATTGGCAATGTAGTTATTAAAATAACAGTAACTACTTGCTTCGTGCAACAAGAACTTAACTTGCACACATCAATGTTTTAGGCACTATCAGAATGTCTTACTTTACTTCTTTGGGCCTTTAATCGTCCGTAAATGTGACGGCGCGTGGTTATGGTTATTGTTTACGAAAGTGATTTCATCGTTAAGTGTGTGGACTACTGCCGTGCATTGAACATTGCAGTGGGTGGAGCAACGCCAGCGACACTTTGTAACCTTTCCCTGACTCCTGGCTTCCTCGTGTTCCTTCATCTTCATCAGCGAGAATCGGTAGCCATCGATAAGGATCATTCGTTTTCCTTTCAGAGACTCGATGTAACTGCAACTGGGAGTACTCTGTAACTAACGAGAAACCTATATAAAGAGTATTATGTATAACTTTGGAAAAATAACTTGTCGTATTTAAAAAATTGAGACGTTTTTCGATTTATGTATGGAGAGTATTCGAATTGCCAAATATGGTTAAGCAAAGGATGTTCTGTATTCTATCTTTATCTTTGAATCTTCTGTTACAGAATACAGAAATAAAATTATTGACAGACGAAAAAATTATAGTCGAATAAAGGAAACCGAAGATAGACAGCACTACAATAACAAGAAGGATTTAATCTCTCAATGGCATAATAACTGCTTCTTTCAAATATTGAAGATCACAGAGATGAGAAATGTGTTCACCACGGTTTTCGAGGAATAGAATAGAATATGGCTTTATACGACATACAAAGCAGCAGAACTCGAAAAATGGTCAAAGTGGAGGAAGAGGTTTAAACTGGATGAGCCTTATATCCAGCAAAGAAGGATAGGGCTGTAGAAGATGATGATTTTGTAACAAGAACCTCTTATCGTTGGAAACTAGCATGAACGTTGTAGAGTATGAAAATAAATAAAAAGGAACGTAATTCTTTTACACTTATTAAAGTAGATAATAGAAAAAATAAAATAATTACCGCAGTGGCTGACTGAGCAGGATACACTGCTTCAACTGAACAAAAAGACTGAGGCTTGATGTTATTAATGTTTTGTACCTCTTCATACTTGATCGGGATTGGAACTGAAACAATACCATGAATTATATATAATAATAATAATACTATTTAATATAAGTTACTCATGCTATATCGTTGTCAAAGCCAGCAGGCAGAAGTAGAAGGTCTGTCAAACAATTAAATAGTTCACATTTTAAAAACAACACCGTTCAAATATCAATTTTCAAGAAACACTTATTACACAAATACAGATTTTAAAAAGATTATTCGAATAATCAACTGCTAAAATTCTCTGCGAAGGAAATTTTTGGACATTTTGTTCAGATATCCCCTTCCGGTGCTCAAAGGATAAGCAAAGAGGATTTCTGGACAAAATTCCAGAAATCCCCTTATCTATCACCGGAAAAGGATTTCTATTTAAAAAAGTTTTTTTCTTTCTCGTTAGTATTTAATTTCACTCAAAGAGGACATTAATATGTCCCCTTTACGATTTCGGGTTATTTATCGCATTAAGTTCTTTATAAGTACATTACTTTTCCTCAGGAGTAGATTTCTTTGCGTCTACTTGTGGCTTTTCTGTTACGATCCAAAAATATATCGCGCGATAATTTTTTTTATTGTTTTTTTTCACTAGCTGTGCCCGCGGCTCCGCTCGCGTGAACTACACAATTATTTTTAATCTTACTCTCAATCCGACTTCGATCCCACGCCCACTTCCACGCCCACTATAACTCGAAATTGGGTCCTAAAGTCATAACTTATCGCAATAAGGATTGCACCGAACATTCTAATTATACTTCTTTGTTAAATTACATACCTTTTAATGTATTTGAAACCTAAAAATTCCCTTAACTTTTAATTGAGTAAGCCGATGGCGATGAAATAAATACTAATTTCATTCCGAGTTAAGCCCTATGTTTCCGTGAAAAGTCCATCGAAATCGGTGGACTTTTCACGGAAACATAGGTTTTACAGACACGCGAAGTTTCAGTTTTTGTTTATTAAATAAAATAACATGAATGACAGTGTGTTTAAATTTGTACATATATAGAAAAGAGATATGATAAACTGTTTTCAATACCTGTTTTATTTTTAAAATCAAATAATAAATTCAAAATTAAAATTTAAAATCACTTTAATAAAACTTTATTTATCCAAGTATACTTATGCAAAATTACAGCTCATAATATCATTTTGAAACCACTGAGATAGTGTAGAGTTTTGAGAGTAGAGTTTTGAGAAGAAACATACGCGATTTTTCCATAGTACGTCGTCGCCCCATCTCACGTTGTTAGTTTATCCGAGGCTTCTCAGTCTCTACACACCCTTGTGCGTTTTACGTAAACCTTAGTGGCGCATAAACACTTTGAAATAAAAATGTAAATTAACATAAATCATTTTATTATTCTTTATTTGTGAAACAACATAATATAAACTTAACATTACTATTTATAAATAAATAAAAATATAAAACTAAACCTAACTATTATACACTACAAATAAAAAAACTGACCGCAGTTCGGCCCCTGCTGGCAGAGTAACCAGGAGACTGGCGGCATTGCCTCGCTGGGCAAAGTAGCCGCCTGCTCTGTGGTCCCGGGTATTCTCCACCAGTCTTTTCGAGATGTCCCTGAAAAGGTGGTGGGCACCGGAACCCCACGCACCCTGGGTCTCGACCCCAAACGCCTCAAAGATGAGGTCTCCACTGAGGCACTCATATTTGCGACGCTTGAGATTCGCCGCGTTGGAAGCAGCTGTGTCAGCTCTCACGGAAGTACATGGAAGGTGGGACGGCGCAAGTGTATCTACGCATGTAGCGTCCCACACAAGCGCGCGCCCCATCTTCCCGGGAACTAGAGTCATTCCGTCTGGTCTCTTGCCATCGTCGCGCGCCAGTCCGGAGGGTTCCAATATGGCTGGCGCACCGGCGCGGCGGTGGCAAGTGCACGGCGTATGACGTCGTTCAGTGAGTTATGGCGAGGGATACGGCCAGCGCTCCTTACACAGGAGAGCCCATGGTGGCCGAGGCTATCAACGGCCGCTCCGCAACGGCAGCGGTGGGGGATGTTGCTGGGGGCACCAACGCGCAGGGCCGAGGCAATACGGAAGGTGGTGCGATCCAACAGGGTCCCAATGTTAGCCGACGGCACTGCCTGCAGCCACAAACCTGACTCCCATTCCCCAACAGCCAAGAGGCGAGCACGCTCTGCAGAACTGGTTGACGTATCAACAAGGTTATTCCGTACCAGTCTACAGAGGGGCCCGTCCCATGATCGCTGGGATCCCTTATTCTTTTGAATTATCATCTAAGCTAACAAATCTGAACTCCCTTGTACTGGGAGGATGATTATGAACAGTGATACCAGATACAATAAAATCATTTACTGTAAACAGTTTTGCTTTGCAACTGTATCGCGTTCGGTTAGAGCACGTCCACCGTAATTTTACATCCTCAGATCTCCTTTTGTCCTTCATGAGAGTAAAGTTGTACCCACCGAAGACAAGCTGTCTGTTACCCCTGTTTGATATAATATACTCAGCTTCACCTTAAACAGATACACGTGAAGTTAGATTTCGATTTGGCACTTGGCACGTGGCACATGAGTCGGGAATACGAATATTATTCAGAGGAAAAAAATACAAAATGCCTAGTAAGTAAGAAAATTACATACATACACACATAATGTTCACGCCTTGATCCCAGAGGGGTAGACAGAGACGATGTATCGCCACTTTGCGCGATTAAACGTCGCAAAGCAACTCACCTTCGTCCCTTTTCGCCTCGTGATACCACTTGCCGTGATGTGTGGCGAACAACATCGCCGTCCCTGTGTTAGGACACTTTGTGGTAACTCGATTAGCTAGGGAAAAATTGTCCACCTCATCAGAACCCCATATGATACGGTAAGGCTAATAGTGCCCGGAGTTCACCCAGCTCCGGGATGTCGGCACGCTTACGACCTGGACACGCAACCATCGGCACGGCAGACCCTGGATTGGCGGACGGGACAGGGATCGGGGCGAGGGAGGCAGGAGATGAAGGAATGTGTAAGGAGTATATGTTAAGTAAGGATACCGCTATTACGGAAGGATAGTGGTATTGCACTAGGGATAAGAAAAAATTACATAATCATTTTAATAATTTTAATGATTGTGTGCATTTCTGTACATTATAATAACGTCATCCACGGTGTAGATAACAGCTTTACATCCCCTGCAGAAATGTGTTGAACAGACACATCGTCTTTTCATTGAGGCTATACCTAGCTTTTTGTGATAGAAAGTATAGCCTTGAAGACTTATCATTGTGTTACCGCGTTGTGATGTCACAAACTTTGCTGGAAAAATATATATTTTTGTATACTCATTTTTAAACTATGAAGATTTAGGCTTCTATACTCGTTTTGTTTACTTCTTTATTAATAAATACTCTTTGCATTTAAATCCAATTTTCGAACACACTTTTGCATACATAATGCTCAGGCCTTGGTCTCAGAGCGGAAGGCAGAGACGATATACTTCTACAACTCTGTAACTTTTTAATTTATGGTTTCATGAGAATTAACTTTAAACAGGTAAATAAAACGCTAATAATTAAGGTCGATTTCTAATAAATAATCATATAATCTATGACGAAAAAAGTAATGCAATTAATCATTATTCCAAATGAAACAAATATCATTTATAAATTTTATGAAATATATTCACACTTTAACTATAATCCTCCTTTGAAGTAACACTATATAATATTTAATTCTAAAACAACTATTATGACTTAAAAAATCTTGCATAAAATAATCTAAACGATAATTTTTTTTAATGCATAATGTGAAATAAACGAACCGTCAGAGT
Source organism: Esperia sulphurella (assembly GCA_947086405.1). Taxonomy (NCBI): domain Eukaryota; kingdom Metazoa; phylum Arthropoda; class Insecta; order Lepidoptera; family Oecophoridae; genus Esperia; species Esperia sulphurella. The sequence goes on from OX352261.1 coordinate 4,233,444, forward strand.
TCACTCTTTCAAATTTAACACCTAAATTATAATGATCATTACTGGTAACAACATTGTATTAAAAAATACCGGCCGGGAATTCGGGATATGTATTGTTATTTTTAAACGATTTAATTTTTTGGCACTTATTTCATTTCCTTAATCAGAAGGTCATCATCATCTTTCTAGTATATAGCAATTAGTGCTAGATTATGGTGAAAGCTTTCTTGGTGTCTAGTAAATTTTTATACTAGATTAATTTATGACTTAACCTCAATGCAACCTGATGGTGAGTGATGACGAGGTCAAATTTCTTTGCTGCCTGCCTTTTGACATTTCGTGTTTGGAACGTTAAATCGCCTTTATTTCGTCCATAACAGCCTCGCTTGCTCTTGCAAGGTGATTAAAAAAAAACAGATTTTATATCCTTAGATTGACCGATGAATCTTCTGGATTAGGTACTAATTATTTAAGATACTTGGAGAACCGATTACCGCTGGGGTAAACGAGTTCTCGAGTGGAGACCGCGACTGGGCAAGCGTAGTGTGGGACGCCCCCTGGCTAGATTGAGCGACGATCTGCGTAAGGCGGCTGGCAGTGACTGGATGAGAAGAACCGAAGATCCGGTTCAGTAGCGCACCTTGGGAGAGGCCTATGTCCAACAGTGGACTCTTTCGGGCTGATGATGATGATGATTTAAGATATACAATAAAATGTCGTAAGCGCCAAAATTCATTTCAGTGAAAAGTGTGATTATGGTCGTTAAAACAGTCGACTATGACGTCATCTATGGTGTACAACCTGGCCTTGCACTTCAAAACTAGACGTTCGACGCATGTCCACCTCAACTTGCCAGATGATCTTCTTTTGTCCCTGGTCAATCTGAATCTGAAACCGTTGACAGAGATCTGTCTCGCGCCTCTTTCCGTTATTACAAATTTTGCTGAAATTTAAAAAGACTTGGTTAAAAATATATCGCAGCCTAGATATTGAGTTGCATATGATATTTATAAATTTAATATTTTGTAGTTTAGAGACTATTTTAACACTATATTATTTTTAACGAACACTGTTCGGAAATGTTCTTGTTATTATTTATGTATCCCCTACGTCAGCATGCGACTTCTAATGGGCCACACTCAAATGTCTTGTTTCAATACCTTCATCTGTATCTGCTTCCTTTTCCACTTTGTTGAGAAATGTTAAATCATATGCATAGACTGGACAATCAACTGACTAACTTAACTCTCAGATAATATACGGCTTTTGTTGTAAGAAGCATTAATACATGACAAATAAAGTTGTTTTGCATGCGTTAAACAAAACTGTTGAGACAGTAGTACGTATATATCGATGTTGTAACTCTGTAATCCGCACGATAATTTGTTGCTGTTGTAAATTAGGTATCGGAAAAAATCTACGCCGAATGGTATGGCTCCCGTGTCTTTCTATTATACCCAGATTTCCTTTCTGATTTCGAATTTGCAATAACAAAAAAAAATTTACATCTGTATGAATAACAGCGTTTCCTATTTTTTGCGTCGATATACATATATTTGCAAATTGTAACTACAGTTATATTATTTTTACAATAAATTATATTTTTATTACGAGCGCGGAGTTACCCGCGCTGTTCATAACACCACACTCGCGCACCAACCTCTACCGGCACTCGCCCGTAGTGCGCGCGCTGTAGCTGCTCAGCTCCCTACTCGCCGAGGTACCACACTGTGACTTGTTCGTGGACGGTAAGGGACGATTGATGATAAGTGAATGCTAGAGAGAGGAATGCCTGTTTCATCTATAGCATAAACGTTATTGTAACGCAATGGAATACCCATCTGTAATGTTGCAATATTTTAAATAAATAAATCTCTAATATTTTAGATGTTGATATAGCAATAAAACAACCGGTGCGTTGGTTTACATATATACCATAGATTATATAATCATATATATGGTTTTATCACATCAAATATCGAATAGAAATATTCTGATTAGTTCTAAGTTAATTTAAAAAGAAACTATTCTCTGTTTATTTTAAAGTCTTTCCATAATATCACTCTCATTCACTTTTGTCGCCCTTAGAACTTAAGCTTGATTGATTGAATAAACTTATTACATGGTTAAATCATGTACTGTTAAATACCTGTTAGTGATTGATTTAATAAAATGATTGTAACATTTTTCTGTATCTAGTTACGAAAAGAATATAAGGATCATAACTTATGATAATTTTTTTCTCTCTCTTTATTCAATTTTATCAAGCTAAATCAAATGTGGTTTAACTTATGTAATTGATCCTAACCAAGATATATGTAACTACATTTTAGAATTTCTTACGATTATACTTGCATTTAAACATTTAACTTGATCAATATAAATACCAGACCTAATTAATAATTAATTTAATAATTTATTTAGTTTTTCATAATATAACAATTCTTACAACTCATAATTCAATTAGACCTTACACTAGGCTACCCGGTGTTGTGCGGCTACACTCTTTGCATTTGATTAAGCAATGTGTGTGTGGATCAATGGGTGTGTATGTTTGGTTGTGTGTGGATGTGGGTGGGGGTGTTTGTGTGTGGATTTGTGTGTGTGGGGGGTGGGGTGGATTTATATATATGTAATATTATATAATACAGTATTATGTACTACAAATCATATTTATATCATGTTCTTGGTGCAAGTATTTGTTTAGACGTCAGTTGCCATTATATTTCCAGTGTTATCATAAGTCCAAAGTAAAAAGCCAGGTGAACAAATCTTTCTTGCATTTTGATTTAATTAGGTTTATTAATTAAGCATATCATTTGCTTTAATATAAAGAAATTGACCCAAAAAGCTGTCGAACCTTTGCGCAAAACGTACGTGATACCCATCTCATACGTCGTGCACCGGGACCTTTAACAATTGTTAGTTTTATGAAATCTTAGGATTGCTGAGGCGATGTAGAGTTGTCTTACTCGTAGAAATTTGCAATCCTGATATAGAAGATCAGTGGAATATCGGTACGGTGTTCTATAAGCTACTTTAAGTACTGCTCTTTGGGCTCGCTCAATTTTAATCATAGACCAGAAGTAATGACGAATAAGCTTTCGTTTTTATGGCTTTCTATTTCATATTGCTATATTTCTTTTCTTATTAATTTATATATTAAAATGTTTGATTACACATTATATTAAAACTATCAACGTAGAGTAGACACACCGGGTGTGACCAAAATTTAGCGAAATTTTTCTGAATATATTCATTCGTCCACAATTTTAGACAAAGATCAATTACGCCGACCTTTCACTACGAGAGACAATGTTTGGCGTTGATCTTTGCCGCAAATTGTGGACAAATTAATTCAGTAAAAATGAAAAACTTTTACCTATTTTGACTACTGGCATCATCTAGTGTTACTAAACCCGTGAGAGAGTGTACCGATATTTCTACATTAATCTGTAGATGACACGGAGAACGTCGGCAATAATAACTAGGACGTTTTCCGTGTTTACGTGATGTCGGTCAGTTTTAACTCTCATGAGTAAATATAATTATTTAGTATATACAGATTGTAATTTCACATTAGATATTCATTATTCATTATATCATATCATTATAATATATTCAGTTACCATCATGTAAGAGTCTTTCCTTCCTCCGACGTGATGCTGTATGTAATAAGACCACCTTAATATTGCCGTGTGGTTCCCGACTTAGAATAGGGCCAGCCACAATCTTGGGATTACACCAGGGACGGGGGCCGCAGCTGTCTCCTGTGTATATCAGAATCATTACTGCGATCACCAAAGCCTTTGCCAAGCGTGGTGATTATGGAACCCCACCAAAAAGTGGCAATCTACTGCGGAGGCTTGTGTTCAGTACCGGACGTATATCGGCTGATGATGATGAAATCTACAGCTGGTAAATTGATACAGAGTTATTCTCTCCATTAACATTCACTCCAAGTTCTTTTCTGTCTGGTGATGGTTGTGAGTATTGTCTATGACAACTATAGTATTGTCATGAGTGTACAGTTTTGCTGTACAGCGATACACCTTGCGCTGTGTGCAAGCCCATCTTAATTTATTATTGTGATTATTCTTTTCCTTCATAGTCATGAAACGGTAGCCACCGATACTTATCTGCTTGTTGCCTTTATATGATGTTACGAATCGGGCTAGAATCACAAGGTACAAGGTTATTACAACCAGTAAGAAATACATATTTTACGACATACTATTAAGTAACTTATCATACTATGCCAATCAAATTAAAGCAGTTTAAAGATACTCAAAGTCAAAAATAAAAAAATCTGAATAATAAAAAAAAACACTTCTTTTTAACAATTTAAAAATGCCAAAGATTGCTAATAAATATATATTATTTAATTTCATATTTCATTTTCAAAACAATCTTCAATATTTTTTTATTACTAAGTAAAAAGAAACATATTATATTTACAATAGATTTTAGGTGTATGCACCGTGACAACGCTAGTTCATTGATCGCTTAGTTACTTGATATAATGCTTAATTACATACATACATACATACATACATACATACATACATACATACATACATACATACATACATACATACATACATACATACATACATACATACATACATACATACATACATACATACATACATGTCAGCCCCGTAGCCTAGTTGGTAGTACACCTGCCTGCGAAGCTCGGGGTCGCGGGTTCGAACCCCGCCCAGGGCAAACATTCGTGTGATGAACACTTGTGTTTGCCTTGTGACTGGATGTTATTTTTATATATTATATTATGTATTTATGTATGTATATCAGCTGTCTGATACCCATATTACAGGCTCTGCCTAGTTTGGGATCAGGTGGCCCTGTGTGAAATGTCCCCATATATTTATATATTTATATTTATTTATACATACTTACATACATACATACATACATACATACATACATACATACATATATATACAATGCTCACGCCCAGGTCCCAGAGGGATAGAATTAACATCCAAGTTATTTGATTCATCAAAATTATTTCGCTGTTTCAACCTTTTTTTTACCTGATTTATTTTACTATTTTTAAGGCGGGTGGTTGTGGGTATTATATATCTTTACAATATTGTCATCGACAGTACATAGTTTAGCGGGACAGCAGTTGCGTGATGTTTGCCGAGTGCATATCCAATAATTTCTTTGTGGTTTCTTAGTCAGGTTTTGGTACTGTCTTTTCCTTATCATAAATCTGTAGCCATCAATACATATCTGCTTGTAGCCTTTCTTTGACATGACGAATTGAGCTGAAAAGAAAAGTGGCCAGCTGTTCTATAGAAAATTTATCTACAACAAACTACTTGGATGATACATTTTACATTAAACGAATTTCATAGAGCAGTCTACCATATAATGGTTATAGGAGTGTTAAAACAATCCTACTAATATCCTAATTCCTACTAATATTATAAATGCGAAAGTTTGGATATTTGGATGTTTGTTACTCAACCACGCTTCAACCACTAGACGGATCGGGATGAAACTTGGCACACATATAGGTTTGGTCCTGGAATAGGACATAGGATAGTTTTTATCCCGAAAAATCATCATATTCCTACGGGAAATACATAATAATTTGTGATGTCCACTCGGACGAAGTCGCGGGCAACAGCTAGTATTCAGTAAGAGTAAAATAAATCTAATTAATCTATATCATATAAAATCAATCTATTCATATAAAAACGCACAGGTCTGTCAAACTTATAAGTATAGAAATTAAAATATTTGCATAGTAGGGCGGTTAAAATTCCAGGAGTATTAAACAATAAAACAAAAAATTATGTTTTTTTTTAAATTGTTTAATTCAACGAACTATTTATTAAAAATTTATATATCCCTGGATTAATTTCGATGATCTGTAAGCAATCTAATATATATTTTGTTACATAAAATTAAGGTACTCTCTAGTTATTTCTTTTCATGGTTATGCTCGTTGTATATGGCAACAATTTTATTGTTTACAATGTGAAGGCATGCTCTACAATACTTGTTCTGGGTACAACACCACCTCTTTTTATCCGTTTTATAGTTACCAGGCTTTAGGTAAAAAGTGTGGTTACCAATTTTTATATTCGTCTTTCCTTTCTTCGTTTTTATTAACGTCACTGCAAAAAAAACTATATTAATAAAGCATACAAATTGAGAAAATTATAATTATTTTATTTTGTTGTTTGACAATGGCACTTTACAGCAGGTTAATTTTGTTATGTAGAAATTGCGCATTTTGGACCCTTTTAACGCAAACATTTGCAATAAAGTTGGGCAACCATTACTTCAAATTTTAAGTCGATAGCTTTAGTAGTTGCTAAAATAAACAGTTGTGACAGACAAACAGACGGACGGTTGGACAAAGTCACACCAAAAGCGTTCCATTTTTTCATTTTTTGTACGAAACCATAAAACGGACGAAGGCTTTGTCGTCTCACTTTTAGTTTCTGTTGTTTTCACGCCCACAGGGCAGCGAATTGGACACAACCTTGTATAGTTTTCGATAAGGAAAAACGACACAAATATATATGAAAATTGTAGGTTACAAAGGTGGTTTCTGTCCATATAGTGGCCGTTCATTGGTCAATCAAAACTTGTGTGTTTAAATAGATTTAACAGTAGATTCTCCATCTGGTAGGTGTCAAATACAATGGTTGTTTCTTATAGTCGACCATATAAAGTTCAAATTATTTGTATTTTTAAATTCTGAATTGTTGAAGGCTGTCTCAACTAACAAATAACTTCCGTATATTATATAATATATTGTGACAACTAAAAGAAAGGATCGTTTTGTATGTAAATTGTTTTTTTAATCCAGTCATTTACACAATCTTGTACAAGCTAATTTTGAGATATTAATTGTTTTTACGTAATAACTGGACTGGACTTCTAAAAATAATAATTACACAGTCATACACAAAAAAGTTTTTGACCTGTATGGAGGTCCTATTATGTTTTTAAGGTCGCTGAAATCGAATTCGGGTCTGTGGTTTCAACGGATATAACAGATTTCAGATTTTTTTGAGGTTTTGAGTGGAACCTGACGTGCTGGAATGAAACTGACCCCGAATTCGGATTCAGCGACCCCAAAAACATATAGCACACATAATGAGACTTTCAGGTATGAAAGCCCAAAGGTTATGAGCAGATATCGGAATTAGGTAGTATAATATATGTACTTGCATCGAATTATTGCACGGAGGATTAATATGAATATTCCTTTTCACGAGATTTCATTATCTTTTTTAATGAAAATCCCGGGAGTCCCAATAACAAAAAGTATGGAATGAAGAAAAGATTATTTCTATTATATTTTATTGGTAAGCGGGAGGCGGAAGAACTATAGATTATTAAATGAGGTATGTGGAATGTTCATATTTATATTACTGTATGAGTTTATACACGAATGAATGACAAACAATTTTTTAAATAAATCCCCGTAAATTCCCGGTATATCCGTATTAATATTAACATTTTGTAATTATCTATTAATTATATATTATTAATTATATATTTATAATAATTTTAACAATAATAAATTGTAATAATTAGATGAATAAGATTTTTAGCGTTATGTACACTAGAAATAATAATAATTATTGCATGCTCCAAGGCAGATCACAGAGCCCATTATACAAATATACTACCACTAACACCTGTGTATCGCAATAAAGTTTTTTGATTTTTTTTCGTTGCAAATACATAAATTATACTACCTAATTCCGATCCCTGGTTAATAGCTAATAATTACACAATATTAAAAAATATTTATCGCAAAACCTTTATTTTTTAAGGACTTCTTGTAAGTAAAATTTGCTGATGTGCCTATGCTGACCTCTCTCTTTGACTATGTTATTCTCGATGGTACATACACCTGCGTTACATTTCTTGTCTGCCGAGCACACCCATATCACTTTCATGTTATGCGCCCTATATTTTCTGTACTTGTACCCTTTATAGATCAGCGTGGGCCTACCATTAATTGAAGTCGAAAAGTATGCTGAAATTGAAGGAAAATTATACAATAAATTTATACAATGGAGACGAGGCATTACCACCTGAACTTACGGTTGCCATCCGTCAGGGTTTCCCCGGATTTGTCTTAGTTTACGGGGCGTCCGGGAAGCGTCCGGGCGGTGTTACATTTGTAGTCCAAATTTTAATTTTTTTTTAATAAAAGTTGGTTATAACAATTAAAACTATTATTTAAGTAACTTAAAAAACTGTAGGGTTGTAAGCTCCAAAATCCGGGGTTTTTATGCTTTTTGTCCTAGTTGGCAGATTTTAGAGATGCCAACCCTGAAGAATTAGCAAGCTGAAGTGGCAGTGGGTGGGCCACGTCTGTCGCAGAACCGACGGCCGTTAGGGCAGACGAGTTCTGGAGTGGAGACCGCGGATCGGCACGCGCAGGGCCCCGCCGCCAGATGGACCGACGACCTGAAGAAAGTGGCCGGAAGCGGCTGGATGCGGAGGACCGGGTGTGGTGGCGTTCATTGGGGAAGGCCTATGTCCAACAGTGGACGTCTAAAGGCTGATATGATGATGATGATGATGTAACCATAAATGAAACATTCATATATTTTTAAAGGTAAGTAAGTAACAGTGCATTCAAATATCTTGTACTTCGGGCTCGGTCACTGGACCGAAAGGTCGTGGATTCTTTTTTTTTCAGGGATGTCTGGGTAAAAAACTCGATGTCACCCAAATGTCCGGGATTTTTAAATTCTTGTCTTGCGTCGGCAATTTTGGTGATGGCAAGCCTACCTGAACTACACTTTTGGCACTCGAAACAAACGAACACATTTAGTTACTTACTACTATTATGTTTGTGTGTGCGTAAAGGGCTGGCTGCTACACCTAGCGCAATTGCCAGAGGGCCAACAACATAAGAGCTTCTCTTTCTATCTATAAAGCGCCGATCGGTCGGCGCCAGTAATGCGTACTGGCGCTAAACTGGCAGGGGGAGGTGAATGTCGCTTCTTTACGTAGTAATATTTATTTATATCTGCCGAGTTTGGGACTGGATAATTGATGTGAATGTCTAAGATATTTATTTATAATATTTAGAATTCTCTGCCCGAGCCCTACGTAGCAATACACTCGTAGCCTTTAGACTGTGACATACAGCAATCCAAAATTTGTCGCTTCCATCCATCGACTATAAAACTCAAAGAATCCTAATAACGATGCAACAAATAAACAATTATGTCAAAGTGCTGAGGTGTGGGCGGAGGAAACTGCACGCTGATTGGTCTGGTCTATCGCGTTGTGCCATGACTGGTCGGAACTAGGGTCGCCATCTCTAAAATCTGCCAACCAGGACAAAACGGATGAAAACCCCGGATTTTGGAGCTTACAACCCGGACATATCAACAGATCTTTTTAAGTTACTCATCATCAGCCTAAATACGTCCACTGCTGGACATAGGCCTCCCCAATAGAATACCATTTTTGGTTAGATGTACATTGGGGGATTTGCCATAAACACCATGCTTGGCAGGCGGATTGGTGATCGCAGTAATGATCTTACATACACACACAGGAGAACGCTGCTGCCCGTCCCTGGTGCAATCCCTTAGTCGCCTTGACGACACCCACGGGAAAGATAGGGGTGGCCCTATTCTAAGCCGGGAATCACATGGTAAAGTTACTCAGTAGAATTAAAAATGGTTTTAATTGTTATAAATCAACTTTTTATTTATCTTCGACAAAATATTTCAGACTAAATATGTATTGTAAAAGTGGCCACACTCAGGCATGCCCCTCTGCCAAAGGAACCAGACTATCAGTCAATGTGTGTGTGTTTCCCACACAAGTGTACATGTATGCGTGGATCCCTCTGCAAAAAATTACAGTATATTTCGCATTGGAAGAGAACAATATGGCACCTTCTCTCCGGGTCTTGCCAGCTACCCCGTATTGCTCTAAGATGGCCGCTATAGAAAGAAAATATGTTCTTTGAATATATCGATAATGACAAAAGTTTATTGCAATAGATACTGCCATACTCTAGCAGCTTTTTGATGTTCTCGTATTACATATTCAATGAAAAATATAAATACAATTCATAACTTAACTTTAATGACAATAAAATAAGTAAGTACCAATCTAATTACAAATTAAATTAAATAACAATAAGACTTAATCTTATTTAATAGACTTCCCATACTGAGTGATTATCACGTGACAAGAAAGCAAATTTTACTTGCGTTTCGACAACCAAAAATTTAGTAGTAAATAAAAGTGACACAGTACAAGTTGGTTAATTTTTGTTTCCTAAACGCAAGAAAGCTTTGTTTTATAGTAAATTTTTGAAACCACCTGAAGTTTATTTTTGAGATACCTATAATATAATAATATTGCACCAGCATACATTTTAATCTCTTCAGTTTGAAAGTCAATAAATAGTATTACAGGTCATACCATGACGCAAAATAATTTTTCGAACCTCATAAGTCACCTCAAAGTTTTTACTTTCATGACTGACACTAATTGGTTATTAAATTAAATAACAGATGACATCTGTTATTTAGTTTAATAACCAACGAAAAAATATTTTGCTTCATGGTAGGCATAACATAAATTCATTATAAAATACCCACATTGTAAAATGTCCCACTATGCTAATAAATTAATAATTTAATAGTTACAAAGTAGTAAAAAATATTAAAACTGATGCTCATAATCCGGACACCACATACATTTTCAACTATTTTTATTCTCATTCTCTCTCTTTTGAGTCTTTTGAGGAAAAATGATCAAACATAGAGTTTAATAGACACAGTGTAACAAGTCCTAGGTCCTCCTTTATTTGAATTATGGGGGATTTTATTGATATTCTTATGATTTATCGATACAATATTTTCCTTACAAAATTAATTAACCTACTTAAGTTATCTATGATTCTTCAGTAGAATATGTAATTAACAGGAGATAATGGACGGGAACTTTGCATATACTTGAGTAAGGTGCGGTTTTAAAAGGCGAATAAAATTATCCTACAACAGAATGAAAATATACAGTTGTCTTGTATCAGACGTATATGAAGGATACCAAATAAAACCTTACTCCATGTAGACAACTGGTTGTCAACGAAGAATATTAATTCTTTGGCAGACAACTGGTTTCCTAATGGTGCATAAACTGCCTTTCGTCCCATTTCGTAACCAGATTTCAAAACTGACTACGAAATGAGCCAAATGCAGAATGCGTAACTCTTCTTTCAGTAGATAATAAAAACTGGCTTCTATTTCTACAGAAAATATATCATCCGAAGAATTAGTAAATTGCGCACATCGCTCTCTCACGATGTCATAATTTATGACTCGTAAAATAATACCATGAGAAAAATTTACTAAATGTAAAAATCATATTTTAAATAACAATATTTTGATACAAAAGCTAAGGCACTCGATTTCGTTGTTATCTGATGGATGACAGGAACCCTATCAGTGAACGTGATTCCCTTTTTGCAAAAGGATTTCCCCGTTTACAACATGGGTGTGAATTCTTGCTGGACAGTTCTTCCTCTTGGAGCACACCCATCGCATTTTGTGGCCGAATTGTTTTTGCCTTCTGTAGGTATGGCCATCTACTTCAAAGAGGACCTTTCCGCGTTTCGAGAGTTTGAATGTGTGTACTACTGAAAATATTAACAGTAATTATAATTTAATTATTTTTACTAATTATAATTTAATTGCCGTGTGGTTCCCGGCTTAGAATAGGGCCACCCCTATCATTCCCGTGGGTGTCGTCAAAGCGACAAAGCATTCTCCTGTGTGTATGTTAAGATCATTACTGCGATCACCAATCCGCCTGCCAAGCGTGGTGATTATGGCAAATCCCCCAATGGGCAACTTACCATGTGGTATTCTATTGGGGAGGCCTATGTCCAGCAGTGGACGTATTTAGGCTAATGATGATGATGAATTATATGCCTTCGTGACTTATACAATTAATACTAACTTAATTATAAGGAAAAATAATGGCCACTGGAATAAATTAAAATGTTACCAAAATATTATAATTCATTCATTTTTATTTTTATTAAAAAGACAACACGGGTCCATTTGTGTTAGTAAAATCTTAAATTACGTTAATACTTAATAACTAATAGTGATTTAGTCCTCTGGGTGAGTATCTACACCAGAGGACTGTCCAGTCTGTCTGTCTGCTATTGCTTTTAGGATGCTGTTGCTGCTCTCGCGCACTCTACCTAATAGGGAGGCAGTTTTCTTGCGCCAGACGGCGCGGAAGCCGTCTGTGCGCGCCTCGGCGAACATTGTCGATGCACTGCAGAAGAGCGGCAGCCGCAACAGCGCCCAAACGCATTATTGAACTGGACTCGCAGAGCATTGCAAGCACAGACTTGCCGAGTATAGTGATGTGCAGTATGCCTTAAAAAGCGTTATCTTAACTGCATTGGTACATCAAGAAAATCTGCGGGCTAGCATGTTCGCCCGAACTGACAATGCTCTGCGTTCCCTCTCCAAGTCTACATCGTCCTTAAGTTCGTCGGTTACCAGATGCTCAAGGTACTTGAACTGGTGCATTCTTTTAAGAGCAACAGTTAAGTGTTACAGGTGGAATGAAAGTGGGGCATCTGGTACCCGCCCCAAAGACCATGTACTCTGTTCTTTTGACATTGTAAATCAAACCTTGAGAAGCTGCCTATGACTCAGTAACTTTCGGAGTGTACGGACCGAGGGAGCTAGCAGAACCATGTCATCGGCGTAGCTCAAGTTATTAACACAGACACCGTCTATATAGCATCCGACATGCATGCCGCTGAGTCGCTCTAATGATTACTAAATTTACTTAGTCATCAGGATTTGGTGGATTGATACTATATTTGGTATAGGTTAGGTTATGCTTAAATCTAAGACTTAATTATGCGTACTAGTAGATTGTAGATATTTTTATATAATCTTATTCTTGGACAAAGGTGGGGTCACTGCACTGACTCCACGAACATGAGAGTGTTCTGCTATTTCCTCCAGGCCTTCAGTTGCAGCTATCCCAGCTCCTTAAAGCAATGGACAGAATAGGGCGTCTGGCTTATGCCAAAACTGGAGCAGGTTACTCGATGCCGACTGATCGGGATCCGTTTTCAGGTTTATTACGTAACTGTCTATTATCATCATAGTAACGCAAAATTTAATGAACTTTTAAATGTGTCAGTGGTTATGATCATTGTCAATTTTTATTATTCTATTATCCACCGTATGCAGTTTAGCGTGACAGCCCCTACGGTGGTGTGTTGAGCACATCCATCGCACTTTTAATCCACTTTGCCCGTTTTTGCAAAATGTGTAATCACCCACGCGTATTAAAGGATTGCCACGCATTGATCTTATGTATTCACAATCTGGAATTAAAGAAGAAAAAACTTATTGTTAATTTTCATGAATTTAAAATTAAACAGTCGACATATACTTAGCATGTATAACTGATTTCATATTCTCCTTATTTCAGTTAATTTATTGGTAAAATATAGTTTAACATGTTAAAATTGTAAGCATTATAATTAATTAAATATTTAAGTTATTTTATTTAGATTTTCTACTAACTCCGAAAACATTGAAAGTTATTTGTACGATTAATTTTATTTTTCCCGTAATAATAATTTCATTATTCATGATGACATTTCCTAAAATACATCCAATCGTAAAACTTGAAGAATTTTGTACCTATTTAAAAATGTTTTCCATAATTATATTTCCGTACTAGCTGTGCCCGCGGCTCCGCTCGCATGAACTAAGTTCAGTAGTTTTTAAGTGATGCGTGCACAAACTTACAGACAAACAGACAAAAAATTCAGAAATAAGCGAATTGTATTCTTTTGCTATCCTAAGTCGCCCCAATTTTTTATTGTTGCAAATATCTTCAATGTACAGACACGCGAAGTTTACGATTTTATTTATTAGATTTTAGTCACGTACACGATTAGAGTGTTGTATCATGTATGGGTATTTTACTTAAAGAAAAAAGGCTTAATAAAAATAGTCTAAGAAATAATGCATGTATTTATCCACACAAACCATTTTACAAAATACCGAGTCATTTTATATAATGCCCGAATTACTTATAATTAATGTTACAAAACATATAATATACAATAAGCGCTCATAGGTCACGAAGGTCAGAAGGTAAACACTTTGAGATGACTTATGAGGTTTGAAAATTATTTTCCTTTATGGTATGACCTTTAGGTTTAGATAAGAGATATGATTTTAGGTAGATTTTTTTAAATTCTCCACCGCAATATTTGCAGCCTCAGCAATTTTGCTTTTCCAGCGTCGATGTTTTTTTATTTTATTTTATTTAAAATACTCTTACAGCACCATAACAGTAAATCCAATTCGGCACTGCAAACCATACTATTTACCTTTCCAACTTAAGCACTCTAACATAATTTTATTCACCTCCTAGCCCCCATGGCTCGAAGTGCGGCTCCTGTGAATTCCGTCAGGGAACAGTTGAATATATCCAACCCCTCCCGAGACAGAGCATTCAGTTCTCTGAGCGCGCGCGTCACCGGTGCGTACGCGACGATGTTGGTGCGCGCCGCGGGCACGCTCAGCAAGTGTACCCGCCTGAGACTCAGATACCGGTCCGGCACGAACAGACTCAGAGACTCCAGGATTTCCGGGTTGTGGATCATGTGGATGTTATATTTTGTAACTTAACATATAACTTATTAACTAAACTAAATCCAATAATGTCCAATATTGTTACTAAATGGACGCATGATGATGTTCGTTATAAATTTTGACTATTTTATTCTCAATTGTATGTAGTTTAGCATAGCATCCTTTGGAGTGGTGTGTCGAACACACCCACCTAATTTTGTGACCATGCTCAGCAGTCTTGCAAAAGGTGTAGTGGCCCACGCGAATCATAGGCTTCCTTTGCCTGGATGTTATGAATTCAAAATCTGAAACCAAGGAACACATACTTAAACTTGGCTCGTTTATAGTCATATAGTAAACTCAAGTACTTGTTCTGCGCACGGGCAGCAGCCGACGTCATTACTGTACATTATATTCTTACAAATTAAAGAGAGACAGCTTCGGAAATAGCACCGTCGCGTCGTTGAATACAAGGTACAGTAGGCCACACGCCCAGCTAACCAATAAAATAAATAATCGAGAACTTATATACATTATTTTAATTTATTTAGATATTTGTTACTTGATTAAGCCATAACGAATGCACTGATTGTAATAAATCTAGGCAGGAGAGAATAAATGTTTAGTTATTAATTATTTATTAAATAATAATTTTATGATTACAGAGACGTTAGTAGTCACATTTACATTTAATCTTCTAAAATGATACTAAACTGGCCTTCCTTGGAATTTTAGCAATGTTCAGTGTATATAGGACGAATACAAACATGGAGATCACGCTTTAAGAAAGAAAACCATAACTTCAGATCTACCCACGTGGATTCCCGTAGAGATGTCCTACAGCGGCAAAAGTGCAAACACATCGCAATTGCACGAAGTTACTTCATTAATGAATAAATCAAAGTACCAAATAACCTCTAGAACTGCTTCCGTAATAGCTGCTTCCACTATTTTATTTTTTATTATTTTAGGTTTACGCTTGACACCAGTCTCATCTGATGGTAAGTGGCGAGAAGCGTGCTTACCCAGAAGATACATAGTCACTCTTCCTTTTAAAAAGACATCCGGAAATACCGAAGCTGGGAGGGAGTTCCATTTCTAAGCAGTTTGCATTATGAAAGATGAAGCAAAGCACTTCGTACTAGATGTTTTAACGTTTCGTCCCATTTGTTAACCAAATTTCGTATTGATAAGGAAATGGGAAATTAATTGGCCAATAACAGTTTTTAATGATTGTGACGATCATTGAACTTCAAAATAACATTATCGTTATAAGTATGCACGTTCGCCCGGCATTTTTTGTGATTGTTAGTGGAGCACACCCATCTCTTTCTATCGCCTGATATCGACTGGCAGCAGTATGTAAATCCTTTGAAACTCAGCAAAGGTTTCCCTCGCTTAGATTTTACGAAAGTTGCTGTAAACAAATAATAATAAAAATAAGAGTTATTGTAAAACACACACATGTACAGCAAAGAAAAATACATATATTTATTTATATTATAAGCGTTTAATTATAAAAGTAACAAAATATAATGTTTTTTCCTTTGGCCGTTGTTATAATGTTTTTAAGACACAGTAACAAAGTATTCTAATAATATGCATTGGTCAGCTGCAAAGAATTTGACTGATGACCAGTGATCGGAATAAGGTAGTATCATTTGTGTACTAGCGACGAAATATTTATGTTAATATTGATTTTCCGACAAATAGGTGAGGTTGGAGTGTACAAATGAAATTCGTGCTGAGAAAAAATATATCTTAGAAATGGTTTTTACACTACACGCTGGTTGAAGGAGAAAAAGAGGCAGTGTGGAAACTTTTTGGACTAAACTTTATGTCAATGTTAATTGACTTTACAATCATTGTGGTAATTCTCCACATATTATAAAACGCAAAATCTTCTAACATTATTACAAACTAGTATTATAAACTAATATAAAAACGCGTCACAGTATGAACACGTCGTCCAGCTCCCCTGTGTGCGGCATGGTTCCCAGGACACTGGCGGCGTTACCTCGCTGGATCGCTAGGCTTAGCCTTTGTGCGAGGTACGCGCCAGCTCTGGGGTCTCCGGAGGCGAGGACCAGTCGCTTCGAAATATTAACAATTATTTTTTTTGTGTCGGACGACCATGGACCCATTGTCTCCACCGCAAGCGCCGCAAACTCGTAATCGTCCGTCAAACACGAGTATTTGCGACGCTTGAGGAACTGGGCATTTTCGGCGGCGGCGCCGGCTTTGCGAGATGTTTTCTGGATGTGGGACGCGGCTAGAGTATCCGCACAAGTGGCGTCCCACACCAGCACTCGGCCCAGGGTCCACGGCACTAAGGTCGCTCCGTCGGGCCTCTTGCCATCGTCCCTCGACATGCCGCTGGGTTCCAATGTTGCCGGCACGGAGGCGGTGGCAAGGGCTCGACGGACGAGGTCGTTAATAGCGCCGTGGCGGTACATTCGGCCGGCGCTCTTTGCACACGAAAGTAGCAAAATTGTATCTTAGGTTAGAAAAAAACGTTTATTTAACGTTGCTAGGTTACAGAAATCGGCGACCAGTCGGACGAGCTTCCCGTTACAACTTGTATAGAACAAAACACGGATTTTCAGGATGACCGACAAACTTTTTTTTTTTGTAAATACCGTTTCTTAGAAGTAAAGGAGCCTTAACACTATCTAATTACAAATATGTCAGAGCTTTTAGGAAGAAGCCAAGCTCTTCCTTCGTCAAAATACGACTTTTGTAGCGGGAATCGTCGATATTCACAACCTAATGTTTATGGTTGTTATTTAACTTAAGTATAATATCGTCGTACGTAGTGACATTAGCACGGCACTGACGATTATTATGAGATGAGCATACCCATCTCTTTCTCAGCCCACTTGTAAGCTGACGGCAGAACGTGAAGCCATCAATGCAGAGCAAATCATTTCCTCTCTTAGATTTCACGTATTTTACTGAAATTAGACGTTAATGTGTTTGTCAAAGAAAATAGATTATTAGATTTTAACTAAATTGCAGTGCTTGTACAGATATAAACTGACGTTGCTGACCGTGTAAAATTAAATAATATTCAATCATTGAATGCAGGTATATTTTCAATAACATTTCACAATAACACCGACATAGCCGAAAGGATTAGCAAGCTGAAGTGGCAGTGGGCGGTCCACATATGCCGCAGACCGACGGCCGTTGGGGCAGACGAGTTCTGAAGTGGAGACCGCGGATCGGCACGTTTAATAAGTGATACATGTATCCTATATTGAATAAATTAACTTGAACTTGGTGTGGTGGCGTTCATTGGGAAAGACCTATGTCCAGCAGTGGACGTCTAAGGGCTGATATGATGATGATAATATTAATATAGACTATTCTGTAATATGTTTATTTTATACAATGAATCAGAGTCATAATACGGTACTTCAAAGTTACTTTAATAAAATTTAAATTACAATTTTTACATTATTTTAAATAATTAAAAGGTGACTATAACTAGACACGTTATCTTTCACTTGTTTTGGTAGTAGGGGCTGACATGATGATGATGATGAATAACATTTCATAGCCTTGTATTACAGTTACTTTAAAGGTAGCTGAAGCCTTAAAAGCTTTCATATTTTCGTCAGAGACAATGTACAAAGTGCAATTGACTAGTTTTACAATAAAAAATATATATTACAAGAAAACAGTTGATCC
This sequence comes from Esperia sulphurella, assembly GCA_947086405.1. NCBI lineage: Eukaryota > Metazoa > Arthropoda > Insecta > Lepidoptera > Oecophoridae > Esperia > Esperia sulphurella. Next base: position 4,251,782 of record OX352261.1, read on the forward strand.
CGTTCACTACACACACACAGACAATGTGATTGACGTTTTCCTGTAATATAAAAAAATTACATATGATAAATAAAGAGGAATGGAGTCGAATTATCAGTATATATTTTTTCAACATCATTTAATTACTGTTAATAGGACGTTAAAATTTTTACTTTTAACGGAAACTACTTTTATTTGTAGGTCAACTCAATACTGATATTTTAATTCCACATAAAATTATAATCAATATTGACCCAAGACAACGATAACATCTTATTTATACTCAGGTCATAGTCGTAGCATTATCAGTGATATTATGATGATTATATAGATTTATTCGTAGATGAATACTGAATTGGTCCGATGAAAACAATTTATTATCGTTTTTATCGAGCAAAAAAAAATGACAAAAAATTTCAAACTATCGCTCATCAAATTACAAACATCTAATCCTATTGCTCCTTCGTTATCGTTTGTAATTTTCTGACATTGCAGGAAAACGTCCGATGTCTAAATAATCACATATTCCGATTATGATATGCTATTGAGTTATTTTTATTAAACCAGCCATGCTGAAAATTTCACTAGAAAGAAACCAACGGTTCAAACTACATAACCCGATAGAAAATTTAACACTTAACAAAAAATTATGAAAACTTAATGATTATGGTCATTTCTTACTCTAATGATTTCATTGTCGAAGGTGTACACGCAAGCACGGCATTGCTTGTTGAGGTGGGTAGAGCAGGCCCATCTTTTTTTTCGTGTAAGAGATCGGGAGCAGAATGTGTACTTCCCGATACGCAGGTGAGTCTTGCCACTTTTTCGAGATTTCACGAATATCGCTAAAAAGTAATATGTATCATAATCAGGTTATTTTTGTCTCCACTCCAGGAGCTCAACCCTCTTTCATCTGCCGGAGACAGGCGAAGGATTTGGCCTACACTCCCCGCGCTGGCCAGACGGGTTCGGGAGGCCTGATTGATGTTTTATAATGTAATCCCTTAGTCGCCTTGTACGACATCCACGGGAAGAGTTGGAGTGGTCCTATTCTACTCTACCGGAAACCACACGGCAAATATAATAATATATAATATATAACAAATATATAATATATAACAAATATATAATATAATATGGGATGCGACGTGCGTAGATACGTTGGCAGCATCTTACGTCACCTCCACGTCTCGCGTTGCTGGCGCCGCTGCCGAAATGAAGGCACGGTCTAAACACCTCAAGTACTCGAGTATAAAGTCATCGTACGATTTCGTAGCGTTTGCAGTCGAGACGAGTTTAAAATTAATAGATATTTCTGGGGAGAAAAAAAACAGCGCGTAACCCTAGCCGTCCAGCGGGGAAACGTAGCGAGTGTCCTAGGCACGTTGCAGCACCATTCATTGGACAAATTAGGCGAAATTTTTTATTTAAATTAGATGTGTTTCATATTTATTAATTTTCAGCATGTATTTTATACTCATATTCAATAAATTATTATTGCTGTTTTAATATAATATGTATATTGTATTTATCTAACATACGTTATTATAACCCTAACTATATTGCCGCTTAACTAACTCGAGCTTACACTAGGAAGTAACTAATGAACACTTAAAAGTGTACTTGTAAAGTGAACAAGTGAAGTGAACGCTGGTGGTGGCTCGCAGGCCTCTTTTATAGTCCTGAGTTAAACAAGTTGTTTTGATCACATTGTCTGGAATTTTCGAATTTTTTAATTTCAGTTGTAATATGATCCTTAATATGATCCTTAGTAGCTGTGCCCTTATTTACAATTTGAATCTCAGCTGATGCTAGATCTTGTTTTTATCATGTAACTAGCTGTGCCCGCAGCTCCGCTCGCGTGAACTACAGAATTTCGCCCAAGTTCCCACTTCCGCTCCCTTTCTCTTTCCACTTCTACTTCCACTCCCACTCAGACTCGAAACTCTCAATATCCCAATCCCAACCCCTACCTCAACCCCATCCCTATCCCCAAAAACTAAATTTCACCCAATACCATACGCGCCGCGCCGCGACCGTTGACCTCGCCCATATTATTAACATATCGTACGTTCGAGAAATATTGCAATGCAAATATTGGTGTTTGTTCGAAAATACTCCTATCATGATATGTGAATAATAAGTGAATTAATATCGAATAGAAATAGCTCCTAAGATATCGCACGTAATTTAAAATCTTACTGCATAATAAAGTCAATACACTAAAAAAAATTAGATAGGTATGGTAATATAAAATATATTTAGATAGATAATATAAGTAGGTCTTTGTACTTTGTCGTCGATATGAACATCTACCCTGCAAACGTGAATCAGAGATCGGAATAGAATGTCATTTATGTACTTACGGAAAAAATAAGGCTAAGAATATAAGGACATTAGTTACAAAAGATTATATTAATTGTTGCAATGAAAATCTCGGGATTTTTATTTAGTAGTAATAAATAAACAGTAAATTTTTAAGAGTTTAGATTTTTTTATTTTTCACCTGTTTTATAACTGTAACTTGCCGATTTAAGCTCCATTTCGCATTTAACACCCAACACATTTTGAAAGATTATATACAGATTGAGTTCTAAATAATAAATACTACATGTATAATTTACTGTACTCGTATATACGAGTACATATACATAAACTTGTCTAATCCTAAACTAGAATTTTCTCGTGTGCTATGGGAATCCGAATCAGAAATCTTTATTTATATGTACTTTATTGTACATAAATACAAGTCACACAACTCATTCAAACATAAGGTGTACAAAGGCGCACTTAACTCTGTAAGAGTTTTCTTCCAGTAAACATTTGGGTGAAAGAGACAAGTCAAAGCAGATAGGCAGACAGCAGTGCACAATATAGTGAAAATAAATAGTAGTAGTAGAAATCATTTATTGTTTACTATTAGGTGCGCTTAATACAGCAGATGTTGTTGCAGAAAATAGCTCTACTGCAATTGTTTTCCCAATATGGGCATACATTTAAATAAATTTAGAAATATCAGAATTAAAATACCTAATATAAAATGTGAAAAGTCATAAAATTCATGTAGTAATTTCATTACAATTTAAAAATATATGTAGATTTATATCACGTTTTATTACAAAATGTCAAAAGTCATTAAATTTCAAATTACCCAATTATTTACTCGACGTTACTATATATACCTAACTCTAAGGGATTGACTCAATTGTGAATCTTTGTATAAAAGTCATGGATTTCATAAAAAAAAAAAATTTCTACAAGCCAATTTCTTCAGTTTTAAATGTGTTGTCTTTAACTAACCAAAGACTGGACAATTTATTTATTTTATTTAATTTGTATTTGTATAAATCTTTATATCACGTTTTATTACAAAATGTAAAGTTATAAAATTTCAAATTGCCCGATTATTTACTCGACGTTACTATATATACCAAGCTCTAAGGGATTGAGTCAATTGTGAATCTTTGTATAAAAAACATTTTCTACAAGCCAATTTCTTCAGTTTTAAATGTGTTGTCTTTAACTAACCAAAGATAGGACAATTTACAAATATAACATCCAAACCGGGATCAACTTATACAAAGTCTAACTCCAGTAACCAAGTTACTTGAGTCCAATCACCAAGCCACTAAGCTAACGAGGTGGTTCTAAACAGGATCATGGTTATGATTGCCATTAAACTTAAATATTTGGTTGTCTATAGTATGCAGCGCCGCCCGGCACCGCTTGTTGTTGTGCGTGGAACAACTCCACCTAGTTCGTATACCGTTGACCCTTTGGGCGTAGTAGTTGTAGCCTCCAACCCTTAACAAAGTGTTCCCCCGTTGCGAAGAAACAAATTCCATTTCACCTGAAATAACATTCATCATCATCATCATCATCAGGTTATTTTTGTCTCCACTGCAGGAGCACAACCCTCTCTCATCTGTCGGAGACAGACGGAGGATTTGGCCTACACTCCCCGCGCTGGCCAGACGAGTTGGGGAGGCCTCATTGATGTTTTATAATGTATTATTCCCTTAGTCGCCTTGTACGACATCCACGGAAAGAGTTGGACTGGTCCTATTCTACTCTACCGGAAATCACACGGCATAACATTCGTATAATATGAATTATATTCGCCGTTGTCTGTGTAGTAATTTAACCCCTTAACGCGATTGGTATCAAATAATATTCATTAGGTTTTTGAAGGATCAGCATGTCAGGAGGCCTACACCTTAAGCATTCTGTAATGGCTCATATTTGGATAAGTTAACTACGATAATTAAACACTAAACGCTTATCAGAATATGTGACATGGCCTGTGAGAGAGTACGAATAAGCTTTGTATTTCGACGGATATTATCCGAAATGCTTAAGGAGTAGGGACCCAGAACTATGAACAGATTTGTGTATCATCATCAGGTTATTTTTGTCTCCACTGCAGGAACACAACCCTCTCTCATCTACCGGAGACAGACGGAGGATTTGGCCTACACTCCCCGCGCTGGACAGACGGGTTGGGGTGGCCTGATTGATGTTTCATAATGTATTCCCTTAGTCGCCTTGTACGACATCCACGGGAAGAGTTGGAGTGGTCCTATTCTACTCTACCGGAAACCACACGGCATATTGTGTATATATCAAAAATTCAAGGTTTTTCACATGAAAGTGTTCTACTAGCACTACATGAGATAACAGATTGCAAGTCATATATATTAAGTATGAATACATAGATAAAGCTACGTTATAAAATTACATTTATATTTTAAATGTTGCAATCTCATGTCAGTTTCATTAATTAAAGTAATACAGAATAATAAATAATCTTTACAGTAAATCTTTGTTTATTTTTACGTTTAATGGGTAGTTTTTTTTTAAATGTAAAACTAGTTTTTTTATGTAAACATCAACCCTTGCAACTGATTAACTGTTTTCGTCGCTGCGATTTAACATTCCTCCAATCACAAGTAAGCAACGCAAGATAGATAGATATGTATGTACATAATAAGTATATATATAATCGCTTGTTTACAACAATATTAAAATTGTATACAAAGACCAGTTAGGGATCTCTTTCTGTAAACCTTTAGAGTAACTAAAAGGAATAGTTTAATAGGTATAGTAATATTTTTTTTATAATAGAAACGTACACTTACACTAAAGTATACATATAAGCATACATATATTACATATAAACATAACACGATCTGTTAAAATATCTCTGTATATTTATACAAAGATATTTTAACAGCTATGATAAATATCGAGCCTTGTACGGACACCAGCTCCCACAAAGGTGTATTTATATAAAAATTCCCCCATGTTTCTATTTTAAGTTTGACTTACCTTTTTGATGAGATTTATTTTATTTATTTATTTACTTTTAGGAAGACTTACAGATAATGACATAATAAACTATTATTTTATTTTATATTTTGATATAATTTTGACGAATCGCAATGGTTGTGATCATTCTTTAATTTCACTATATCGTCGTTGACAGTGTATACTACTGCGGTACAGCCTTTGCAGTTATGTGTAGAGCAGACCCATCGCGTCTTCACGCCTATGGTCCTTCTGTGACAGAATGTGAACCGTCCTACTTTAAGTAGAACCTTCCCACGTTGTGATTTCACATATGATACTGAAATCATATAGCAGTTATATAAATATAGCCATAGAAATATTTTCCACAGCGTAGCAAAAAGGTGTAGCTCAGCTGCGAGCGCTACGCCGTAGCAAAGGAAATTATGACGCACTCAAGTCTAGACTTTTGATGATAATAAAAACAAGGTCAAGGAATAGTTTATTTTCATTTACTATGATTTGACTAATCTACGACAATATCGTAAAAGTGGGTTCGACAGACAATTCGTACTTGTGACAAAATCCTACATTTTTTTTTGGTTGATTTGAACAAGACCCGAGAACAGTCATCTCTCCATACGAGCTCACCAAGATCTTGTTTTCATGAAATAACTCTTGTTCCCTTGTAATAACTCCACAGCAACCAACCACTTAGATGGCTATAATTTTTCTTCGATTAGACAAGTATATTTATATATATGAAATATTTATGTACAATATTATTATTATAAGCTTATGCTTATGGAGGAATATCGTGACGTTTTTGTGGTGGGCGTTTTTATATAAATATTGGGCCCGATTCTGAAGGCACACATTTAAAAATTGACAGTGCTAAAATTGGTTTCGTCTTTATCTTCATAATACTGTGTGACAAGGATAGCAACAGTTTTAGTGCTGTCAAATTTTAACGTTGTGCCTTCAGAATTGAGTCCATTGTTTATACAATTGTTTTGTATAAACGTGGTACCCACTCACTAATAGCAACTAATAACTATAAGTGATACGCCAATCAAATAGTATTTTTATTAAGTAAAACAATAGTTCTCATGGCCGCTAATCTCAGCTGTATTTTCGGCGTTATGAGTCGTTCGATACCCACCTACTAATATCGACTAATTACAACAAGTGCCGTGTGGTGTCCGGTAGAGTAGAATAGGACCACTCCAACTCTTCCCGTGGATGTCGTACAAGGCGACTAAGGGAATACATTATAAAACATCAATCAGCCCTCCCCAACCCGTCTGGCCAGCGCGGGGAGTGTAGGGAAAATCCTCCGTCTGTCTCCGGCAGATGAGAGAGGGTTGTGCTCCTCCAGTGGACACAAAAATAACCTGATGATGTTATGTAAAGGGTACTAAAATGCCCACACTGAGAAAAAATGCTACTTACATAAGTAGCGCTCCTGCTTATATAAGCGTAAAAATATACTAAATACGTAAGTAACCACCCTCATTATAACTGGTGTTGCCAGGGGTAGTCGGCCACATTATTGAGTAGGTGACATCTACATTACGTATGCAGTACAAGCACTAAGTATCAAGTTGCGGGCTCATTGGTATATAGGCTCCGCTTTAGTATAAGTAGCATTTTTTCTCAGTACATAACGCCCAAAATACTTCTTAGATTAGCCGCTATAGTTACTTTTGTTCAACTTAATAATACTTCTTCATTGGCGATTCACTTATTGTAATTGGTTGCTATTAGTGGGTGGGCACCAAAAGGCGCATAACGCCGGAAATATAGCTTAGATTACCCGCCATAGTAACTGTGGTTCTACATAATAAGACCTTTTCATTGGCGTATTATTCCTCCTTTTCATAGCAGAAAAAAAGTTAATCAACTATTTGTTAGGAATGTTAGGTTTATGGTAAAGAGTACTGATTAAACTTCGCTTCAACAATATTGTGGTTGTGGACATTGTTGATCCTAACAACTCTGTTGTTATAAGTGTGAACAACAGCACGACAACACTTGTTGGAGTGTGTGGAGCAGAGCCATCTGGTCTTGGGTCCTGACACCGTCTGGGAATAGAACTTGAACCCATCGATGCAGATCATAGGTTTCCCTCTCCTGGACATCACAAATGTCACTGAAAACCGCAAAGAAACAAAAATTTATCACCAATTAAATTGTTAATAATTTTAATAAAAAAATTGGTAATTAATAAAATAAAATTATTTGTTTGAGTTACAGCACATATTACGCAATGTTTTAGCAAAACGTTTTATACTATTTAAAACAATTATTTGTATAACAACACAATTTATTAATAAGGTAGTAAAATTATTGCACTTATTGTAAAACAAAGATATTGCATTTTTATTGAATACTAAATAATTATAAAATTAATGTACTGCATAAGTAAAAATAATGTTGAGTAATTTTATTACACCTCTAAAAATAGCCTACGATTAGCAATTGCTCTTCTAAAGTGGGAGACCGAAATAAAAGACCGTCGGAAGAACGTACGTTTGACGTTTCCCTCTATCTCACCGCACCTCATTCCTCAAATCCCCCACTGTGTCTATCGTTATCAATATTACCACTTCTTTGACACACTATGCAGCAAACGCTAGAGGTTTGGTTCATTGAAATTAACAACAACACTTGGAATAGACGTCGAATAGGGATTTAAGACCATTATTACAATTAAATTACATTTAACAAACATAATACCCAGACCAGGGGCATACTATGCTATACTGGGCATGTCGGATAAAACCCCTCGAGCTAAATCTATTTCGTACTCTCTGTCGGGTCGTGTGACATTCTGATAGGCGTTTGGCGTCTACCTACGATAGTTACACGTCAAACGCTTTTCCAAATATGTCACATGCCTCGTTACATAGTACAAAATGGCTTCTTAGTTCGACGGATATTAGCAGAAATGCTTACGGAGTAGGCCCCCTGTACTAAAACTAATTCGTATACATTTAAAAAAGTATACGTTCCAGTGAGAATAGAATTCAATACCTCTGGTATTCAAAGGACAAGCTGCTGGGCCATTTATAAGTCAAACTGTATAGAACAGAACCCTGTTCTATACAGTTTGACTTATAAATGGCCCTAAATAAGATGGTCCTGTTTCTGACGATAAACAGTTATGCCAGCATAGTTGTGTTCCAGTTTAAGTTAGAACCAGTATAATACAGGCTCAGAGGACATTCTAACATAGTCGCAAGGTTGGCAAGTTCGTACAGTTCACGACGGCACGCCCCTCTCTTTCTCTAAATCTCTTATATTTCCTTGTATGCGTTATATTATTACTATATTAGTAATATCCACAGAAATCCTATCAAGATAGAAAGGTTATAGCCATTTGTTTACTTCAGTTCCGCGCGTGCCGATTTCGGAAACAGCTCGCCCCTCCCGCGCATCCTTTATGCCTCGCGATCACATTTCTAGTGTGGTGATACAGTTAAGCAGTAATCTTGCACACTTCATACATTTGACACGGCGCGAAACGAGTAAGCATTTGATAATTTCTGCAATATATTGCACATCGTTGGCACGCGTATCGCGTCTACTTCACCATTCTATCATGATAGTATTTCTGTGGTTCTATCTATCGTTACGCACCAATCATCAATGTGTGCATAGGCACACCAAGATACTGATGTTCGGCTCGCGATAACTAGCGGAGCGTGCCGTCGTGAGTTGTACGATGTATAAACCTTGGACTGCAGGTTTATTACGGGCGACAATCAGTGACCGTTTATCATCAGAGGGGTCTGCCATTTAAGAATTAAAAAAAAAAAGATTGGGATTTTATATCCCAATCTTTTTTTTTTGGCCTTCGAAACGGGCAAACTTTTACGGCAATAGTGTGGCCAGCAACATTGCCAGGAATTACAACCAGACATAGCGCGCGTTACACGGGGCGATTTGTTTACCGATCTGATCGGTAATCAAATTGTATCGTATGAAGGCAAATCGGGCCCTCGGTCCCTAAATCAGAAAATGTTGCCCATTTAGAAGCACCTTAATAGAAACATTTCACTCGTTAAGTGAAATCTAAAGGTGGTTATGTATGTTATACATTTTAACAATTTCGTTCCCGATCGTGTGAAGAACAGCACGACAGTGTCTGTGATTGTGCGTGGAACACAACCATCTGGTCTTATTACGGGTTACTATCTGGGAGTAGAAAGTGAACTTTCCGATACGGATCAGGGTCTTCCCTCGGCGTGACGTCACGAATTCCACTAAAAAAAAAGCTTCATTTATATTACACAATTACAACCTAACCTTGGTTAATAAATGTAAAAAAAAGAACTAAAAAGAAGCGAACATAAGAATTCGTTGTCTTTATAGTGTTTAAAGACTAGACGGGGACACGTTTGTTTGTAAATAATAGTAGGGCTGGCTGCTGCACCCAGCGCGATCCAGAGACCAACAACATTATATGTCAGCAACATAGGTGCTTCTCTTTCCAACTGAAAGTGTCGCTCACTTGGCGCCGATGGACTGCGGCAGCTAAGTACTCCGTACTGCCAGCCGTGCTCTATTTTCGGGCTTTACGCAGTAAAATTTATTATTCTTTAGTAGCTCTGACTTCAGTAGCTCTGACCTATGAGATTAAAGACGTCTAGCGAGATATAAAGAAGTATGTTTACAGTTTCTTCAAATTAAATGAAGGGTTTCGACCAAAAACTGAAGGGACCTTATGTAGGCGGTAAAGTGGCAGTGGGCAGGCCACATTGTCGGGTTAGTCCATCTAGTCGTCGTAGCCGAAAGGATTAGTAAGCTGAAGTGGCAGTGGGTAGGCCACATATGCCGCAGAACCGACGACCGTTGGGGCAGACGAGTTCTGGAGTGGAGATCGCGGATCGGCACGCGCAGGGTGGGACGCCCCGCCGCCAGATTGGCCGACGACCTGAAGAAAGTGGCCGGAAGCGGCTGGATGCGGAGGGCGGAGGACCGGGTGTGGTGGCGTTCATTGGGGAAGGCCTATATCCAACAGTGGACGTCTAAGGGCTGATATGAAAAATGATTACAAAATACATACATATGTATAATAAATAAATAAATATATTTCCATACAACTTAGGATAGGATATTTATTAGATATAACACAACAAATTACAGTCATAACAGAAATACTAATAAATAAAAACGTAAACTTCGCGTGTCTGTACATTGAAGGTATTTGCAACAAAAAAAACTGAGAGGTCTAAAAATAAGTAATAGAACACATTTCGATCATTTTTGGAATTTTTGTCTGTTTATCTGTTTGTTTGTGCACGCATCACTTTAAAACTACTGAACCAATTTCGATAGACTTTTCACAGAAACATAGTGCATAATTAGGTGTAACATATAGGCTTTATTTCACTGCAATCGGCCCAGTCGATCAAAAGTTATGCTAATTTATAGTTTTCGAAAACTCGCATACGACAAAGAAGTGTAGGGTGTCAATGCACTACGGAATTCGTGAGCGGTAGCGGGTATGATACCAATGTAATGCATGTGAATTTAGAAAACTATAAATTCGCATAACTTTTGATTGAGGAGTTGGATCAGGAGCTGAGATAACCCGGACCCAGACCCGAACCCGGACCCGGACCCGGGCCCGGGCCGGACCCAGAAGTGGGAGGTGAAGCGGCGGTGGAAGGGAAGAGGGACGGAAATCAACTCTCATTAATTTTCAACTTTTTGAAATACTGTAGTCCACGCGAGCAGAGCCGCGGGCACAGCTAGTACTTAATAATACTACGACATGAGTACGTAACAAAGTAATGTTCGGCGAAATTTAGATTGCAATCGTTAAGTATGGAGGACTACATTTGGAGCGACGAGGGTAAGAGAGAAAGAGGTTTGAGGGGAGGGTTGAGGAGCGGGTTGAGGGGAGGGTTGAGGAGCGGGTTGAGGGGAGGGTTGAGGGAAGGGTTGAGAGCAGAGCTATTATTTGGCAGAATATGTTTGGAAACATTGCATATAATATGTCATCAAATTTATATCTAAATTCTATGCAAAAAAGCGTTTCATTTCAAGGCTTTTTTGGTATTATCGGATTACCCAATTAGTGATTGTGTTTGTTCTGAACTTTGAATAATTCACCGGTACCCGTGACTGTGTGGATCACCGCCTTACAACCCTTGCTGTGGTTTGTAGAACACAGCCATCTGGTTCTGTACACATAAGACGCCTTCCGGAAAAAGGTGTACTCTCCAACTTTGATCATTTGTTTCCCTCTTTTAGACGTGACGAACATGTATTCTGGAATTTTAAATTTTAATAAAAGTATTTTAAGGCAATGCACATTTATAACCAAAGTAGAATTCAACTACCTACTGACTACTACTGCAACCAACTTATAGTTCATGTTACTTTGAAATCACTATATCCGTGGAACAAATATGCCCTTTTGTACCTTCTTACAGATTATCTAACATACTATAATAAGCGATTGGCTTATAACTACGATGTGCTACACGCTTTTCCAAATATGTCACATGCCCCGTTAAAAAGTACAAAACAGCTTTTTAATTCGACTGATATTATCCGAAATGCTTACGTAGTAGGATTATTATCGTTACGAGTTTTCTTATTATAACATTTTAATATAAGTCTAAAAATTTGTCTCTACGTAATAATATTTGGTATTCATTATTTGGTTTACGACGAGTAAAACGAATCTTGTGTAGTTTTTAGAATGTTATGAAAAATATCTATGCTTGTGGAACGCAAGACAGCAAGATTATAGTAATAATAATAATGTTTATTTGTGTTAGTGAGGTATGTCAGGATCGCGCAAAACGACACATCTTCTCAGCATACCCCTCTGGGACCAAGGCGTGAGCATTATGTATATATGTAATGTTTGTAACTGTTTGGTTGAAAATGAACAAGTATCTTTGTTTTTAAACATACATTTATATTTATACTTTATGCGTAAGATTACGCGGCACAGTAACAGAATCTATCATTGACGTTTCATTTCAAGTTAAAATGTTAATTAGTTGCAAAAAAAACATATTGTACGTAGTAAAAATATTCCTATATTAAACATGTAAAATAGTGTAGTAGTATGTCATTAAAACTATATAAAGTACGTATCCAAATATTTATGTTATCTAATTAAAAAATAATCTTGATAAATCATTGTATTAACGACAGTTATCAAAGTGTTACATAAACTTAAGATTCAAATTAAATTAACAAGAAGAAAAACAAATAAAGGGAAAAAATTATACCATAATCCCATGTAAAATATTGTATCTATGTCTTCAAAGAAACAATACTAAAAGGGAATTCAGGAGTTATGTAATATAAAAATTAATCAAAATTAATCATTGACTAAACAAAAATAAGGAAAGTAATATATAAACTTAAGATCTAAATTAAATCTAATAAAGTCCGTCACAGACGGAGCTATAATACATATTCATATAAATATAGCTCTGTTTATATGACACCACATACAGATATAATATATATTCCCACTACTTCACCAAGCTATACTGTAATATATATTAATATAAAGTAACATATATTATGATATGACCGAACGTCAGTGATATGAAGGCCAAATATAAACTTTAGAATGGTATCCGTGAGTGATAGCTTGCTATAATATATACCATAGCTACGTATGTGAAGGGTTTTAGGGAAGGAAATACCACCATAACCTTTTACACGACTGCAGCGAAGCCCAAAAGGAAGGTAATGTTTTAAATTTGAACCTACAGCCTTTGACAATCCAAAGGGAGAAAACTGTTACGATTCGAGAGAACAGGAAATTTAAAAATATAAAAAACGTACACATTACAATTTAAAAGAATCTTAATTTGTAGTATGTTCATCCTTGTAGTATACGATCTCACGATCAATGGTATGGACGATGGCTTTGCAGGAGAATCTCTGGTGAGTTGCGCATCGCCACCTTACTTTGGGTCCTGTTGCGCTATTCACGCGAAACTTGCAATTAGACCAGCAAAGCATGCGTCTTCCTTTATCATTAGTGTAGAAATATGGTCCTGAAATGAAAAAAAAAACCACTTAATACTTTGGAAAGAGTATTGAACTTTAAATTTCAAGTATGTTGTAGACTTTTTCGTATATATTTCGTATTCCAGATTGGAGAGTTCGTATTCAGTAGTACACATCTACCAGGAGGGCCTGCTCTATATGCATCGTAGTTAATTAGACGCTAATCGCTTATCAGAATATATCATAAGAACCGTTAAAGAATATAAAATGTGTTATATGCATTTTGTAATCTTTTATGCAACATGCTTACAAAGTGACCCCAGGAATCTCACAAATAGGGGCCGCATAAAGGTACTCAAACTCATAAAGGTACTCTAACTTTGAGTTGTAAATGTTTTAACCGATAAATATGATCATTATGATTAATAAATAGATAAGATTGTTAACAATTCTCGACATTTGGCTCTTGGTCTCGATATTGCTAACTATAATTACAGAACCTATGTACTTATTAAATGCAAGGTCTATTTAGACATTTATTTATTTAAAATATTGCAACATTACAGATTATTATTCCATTGCGTTACAATAACTTTTAATACTATAGACGAAACAGGCATTCCTCTCTCTAGCATTCGGTCATCAGCCGTCCTATGCCGTCCACGAACACGTCACAGTGCGGCGCCTCGGCGAGCAGGGAGCAGAACAGCTGCAGTGCGCGCGCGACCGTCGAGTGCCAGCAGAGGTTGGTCTACCAGTTCACTTATACTTGAGAACTGCATAACATTATGAATAGATGAAGTAGGTGTCAGAGACACACTAATGGTTGCAGACAGGAGGACTGTGGTCTTCTTGCTTCCTTGCGACCACGCCTTCGATTATGAAGTAAAAAGCCTTACATCCTCGCCTGGTGCATCTTATAAATAATGACACAATGAATATAACGTTAAGATATATACGGTAAATCTCTAAAATACACGATAATTTTAGTTCTTAGTTATAGTAACATTTTTGCCACTTCTGTAGAAAAGTATATGGTAATCATAACAATTGTAAATGTGACAAAGAATTAGTGATAAAATAATCATATATTCAAATCGATCAAATTACTTTTTATTGCACGATAAAAACAAAGATACAATAATATAGTAGCTTACACATGTACATCTAGGCGTTTTATCGCTAAAAGCAATTTCTTTCAGACAACCTTTGGATAGAGGATAAGAATAGCAGAAAAGGTAGGTTGTGCAGATGTTGTGTATTCTGCGGTTGATAACCTAGACATCAGCATCAGCCTAAAAGAGTCCACTGCTGGAGATAAGGCCTCTCCCATAGGCCATACAACATATGATTATAAAATAAATGAAAATTGCAGAAGACATACTCGTAGCACAATAATATGTCTCCGACACTGGCCGCGCACGTTTGCTCTGTTATATTTAGTTGGTTTTTACTTTACGTATTTAGGTTCATGATTATGTTTGTTGTTCAGAGCGATAACATATCCATATCTAGTAAGTATGGTAGCCAAACAGCCTGCAGGTCTGTTGGTGGAACAGTACCACCGTTTACAAATAACGTGTTCGTGACGGTACGGCGAAGGGAGGTAGAATGTGAAGCCACCACATGACAACTGCCTTCTCCCTCTTTGTGATCTTATTTCAGTTACTAGAGGTAGTAAAAAGAAAAAGATATTTGTCAATACCATTGTGAGTTTTTATTACTGTAACTAAAATAATTATATGATTACTGTGAAATATGTTCTGCAATAATATTGAAAGCATGCGTGCATGCAGACAGTGAAAGTAGAAAAGTTAGGTTAGGTCAATCGGGTAGACTTATATAAGTACAAGCCATATCTATTACAAAATCATTACTATGTTTTATAGAACCAGATATATTAGTAACATGATGTGCATTATATATCAAATATCTATGACCCATTATTATAAGGTAGGCACCTGCTCGACAATGTAGGACTTACTAAAGGATGTTGATTTGATTTTGCATTAATGTACTTACTCGGTTTTCTTTTAGTTGAGTACTTTATAAGTTTATTCTAATGCAGTATCGTCTATGCAGCCTCGATCAACCTTAAGGATTATGGGCTAGGATGTAAGGTCGGACTGGAGTCCCTAGCTCTACATCTAAAAACTTTAGGGTCTACAAACTTAAGGAAGGGTTCCTACTAAGCATCAGGGTGTGTTCCTCAGTCCCGACCTTAGATACAAGGGAGTAGTTTTTCAACTATATAGGGAGGCATAGAATTTTAAATCCATAAAATAGTGCATACTTCGTTATCATGCACTATATTATAATATTTCAAGATCAAGGTATTTACATATTATGGCAATTTATTTGATAATAAATATTAAATTTTCTTTTTAATTTACGTTTTGCACTTCACAAAAAATTACTCTCTGTATAAGCAAAAATAATCACTTTTTGTGTTAAATGTATAATTTATATTAGCTAAACTATGAAGTACATAAACAAGAACACATACAACTAAGATACACTCTTTACCTATTTGGTGACTTTAGTTTTAGCAAATATTTGAACCTCTTTATCAATACTCTGGACTCTCAATATCAGATCTCACCCAAATCTTAATCTAGCGTAGAACAAAGGCTTCCAAAGACATAACTAAATAATGACATATTTATTTAGCCCTTGGCTGCAAAATTATTTTAATTGCGTAGTCAACATATTTACTGCCATTGTTGTCTTTCTTTTCGAATGCTCGCCCCCACAACTGTTTTACCAGCTTCTTCATCCTCGTCGGTCCATCGGGCATATCTTTTAAAACGTTAGCTAAAATCAATTTCCAGAGGTTTTAGCTCTTCATCAGGTAAGCTGCATATATCTGTCATCAAATCAACAGCCTCTATCATGGTTGTGCTCCCCACGAAAGGAGATTATCTGATGGCCTAAGGACTGGACGGATGCTGGGCACTTTCTGCTCTTCGTCTTGGAGCAATACCACCTGCAAGCCTTTCCTTTTATCAGGTTATATTTATTGCACCAGAATGTGTACCCATCGTAATGCAGCTTCATGTTTCCTGAAGTTGTTGGCACGAAAGTAACATCTGGAATATATATTACAAATTTCAGACTTTTGATTAAACAAACAGCCAATGAGAAGAATAATAGACTAAAGGAAGCGTAAGAAGCGTGTCTAGAATCAGGATTCCATTCCAGCATTTGTTTGCCTTCTTTGAGAGGAATATAGCGTGAATATATTTCATGACATAAACATTATCACATTCTTTTCATAGGCATATTTTCATGAAAACTTTTTTAGAGAATTCTCGATTGCTCAACACACTTTACCCAGTAAAAACAATACCTTATGAATTAAAATTCCTTACGACATTTTGGGAATCGATATCAAATGAAAACGACATGAAGGTTTATCTTCTCTATAATTATTTCTTACAGCAGAATAAATAGTTTAGTAGGTAAAATAGGAGCACTAAAGACTTAGTTGTCATTATTTTAATTTAAAAACAAGACTACTATAACTATTACTTCTAATTCTACTCTTTTTCATCTTAATATTCAACAGCAGTCCATTGTTACTCTAGAATCTCTTTATTTTCACGCCATTTCTCTATGTTGTGTTTTTCATTTATTTTGCCTTCTTTGTTCTGGCTACCTTTACAATGTCATTCCATCTAATTTATGATATCATGCGGTTGACCCGTACTATCTACACTTTTCAGCAATTAAATCTCTCCATTCCAGTAGCTAGCGACATACGATACTTGCCCCTTTGCACTAAAGTGTAATGACTTTCCGAGTAATATCTTGGACTCCGGTATGTGGTCTTAATTCTATATTCTGTAGAAATCAAACACTGAAAAGACATCACAATATTTTTTCTCCAATTTGCTAATCACATCTAGTCGCAAGATATAATTTTTCATTTCAATTTTAAAGCGTGGGATCTACTTATGACAAAAAATCCTATGACAGAAGGTCAACTTGCTGACACTAACTTTTTAGTTAAGATTCACTTTGCTTGCTTGCTCGGTTGTTTTACTTAAACGTAAAGGTTCGATTACCACTGTGGACAGACAACGTTATATAAGTTTATATTCTCGCCTGGCAGAAAGTCCTTATAGAAAAGTTAAACAAGTTTAACATAGCCTTGCTCCGTAATTATATAAAAGATTCTGCGGCAACCGAATGTAATATCCTGTGTCAGTTCTCTGGTAAACTCCTTGAGGGTGATTGTGATCGGTCCTGGCATCTAGAATCTGGGTTCTAAACTCATCAGTGATCAGTCTGGCCTTGCATCCTCTGTCGTAGTGCGTCGAACATCGCCAGTGGACGGTTCCTTTCTTGGTGATCAGACAGACGCAGTACGTATAATTGTCGATCAGTATGAGACTATTGCTCCCTCGTGATTTTACGTACTTGAAACCTACAAAAATATTTTGTTTTATTGATTGAGGGTGTGAGCTTATAGGAGATCTATTATGAAAACATCACACTTACCCTAACATATTCTTACTAGAAAAAATATAGCTTAAAATTAAAATAAGTACGTAAATCGTAAACTTGATTTTTCACAACAAACCACAAACAAATTTTTTCTAAATATATATTTATTAAATGCACATCTATAAACAGATTTTATGGCATAAAGCTAGTC
This sequence comes from Esperia sulphurella, assembly GCA_947086405.1. NCBI lineage: Eukaryota > Metazoa > Arthropoda > Insecta > Lepidoptera > Oecophoridae > Esperia > Esperia sulphurella. The sequence goes on from OX352261.1 coordinate 4,269,702, forward strand.
TGTTTACCTACATAAAAGAACGAAAGATAATAAATATATTTTTTCAATATGATATCTTTTGTATCAGAATTAAAAACTAGTGCTCAAAATTATCCCAAATCTATGAAGAAAAAAAAACATTCCGCTAAATATGTGTCTATGAGTTTAGCTGAAGCAAAGTCTAAGACTTTAGATTGGATTACGATAGCCAAAGTTAGTCAGAAATGGCGAACTCTTTTTGAAGAGGCCTTTACCTGAGAGGGGTTCATATCGAGACATCGATATAATTAATAAATTATAAATAAATTAATGAAATTGTACACATTGTATACATAATTTAACGATATGAAATAAGAGACTATTTTATTTTACATTATTATATAGACTTTAAATACGCATATAAACACCATTGCAAATTACATACTTGCTAGGTTCATGGGTGTGACTGGAAATATTTCGGGGCATCAGTTTCTTCTGGTTATCGAGGATCAGTCTGGCATTGCAGCCTCGATTGTTATGCGTTGAGCAACGCCAGCGATTTGTACCTGTCTTAGCATAGTGCTTATAAAACGAATACGTGTAGTTATTCCGTAGCAACAGCATTTTTCCGATGGGGCTCTTGACAAACTGCATATCTGTGAAAAAATACATTTTATGTTTTTGGGTTTCTAGCATAGGCGATTATGTTTAGAGAATTGTAGGATTTCCACGGACCACGATAGATCAAACACTCCACACAAGTGAACAGACTTAATTACCCACATGCGCATTACTACTACAGGCGCACCAGACTTCCGTACATGTATGTGTGTGCGTAATTTATTGTAAGGCTACTGGACCCAGCACGCGAACTCTCAACAAAAAACTATACAACAAAATGCCTGTCAGGTACTGATCGATTACAGGGCCACTAATATTATCGTTTTTTTTTGTATCGAGACTTATGGAAATACATATGTAAAACATCTTAAACCAAAATAAACTATAAATAACCTATAAAACATTTCTGTCAAGTTTGTGCAACGTTAGATTAAACATAATTATATTTTTGGACTCTACTGGTCTTAAGTAATGTCCGGCGAGTGAAATTTTGTTTTAACTTCAATGTACAGAATCGCCTTCCTTTTGTTTTTCCGCCCTTTTTTTAATATGTAAAGATTATTATTATTATATAGACTTTAACATACATACATAATGCTCACGCCCTGGTTCCAGAGGAGTAGGCATAGACGATGCATCGCCACTTTGCGCGATCCAACGTCGCAAAGCGACTTTCCTTTGTCCACTTTTCGCTCCGTGATACCACTTTGGAGATAAATGGCAACATTGGTTTGCACAAACAAACAAACAAACAAACAAACAAACAAACAAACAAACAAACATCCTCTCACCCTAGACGCATAAAGTACCGTACAGTCGTGGGTAAAAAAAAGTATAAATAAAAAAGTAATGGAGGATTTTAAACCAATGGACTCATGACAGACATATTTGTTTTTCCAAAGGCATGTGGATGTCCAAAGCGAGGGCCACGGCGACTGATTCTACACCTAGCTCGCCCATCCGGCTTTCGGTTACCATTTTCGGGTTTCGGGTACATCTCGCATACCAGAAGGATGAGCATGAGATTACTTACCTGATTATTTTGGTATGGATTATTCTGTCGTTGTTCGACCGTCAGGCATCGGCTTCAGTATAAATGTGGTATCAGTAATAATTATTACGGTTATGTAAGTGATTTATTCCTGGAATGATCTTACGATATCTTATGATGAGAGATCTCATCTCTAAGCAAAATATTTGAATTGGTTTAAATAAGAACAAAATACTATTTATTTGCATTTTTATTTACAAACATCAAATAATGACAAACACAAACACGATTGGTCATACATATAACTTTACAAGAACATGATAAAACACGATTACTTTTATTCAATCAGTTACTTGATTAAACAAATGATTTACGAGAGTCGTAAAATAATATTACGTTTTATTTTTATTTCATTTGTTAAACACAGTATTATATATTCTGTGGTACAGAGAAACTTACTAATTACAAATAATAGTATACAACAAAATCAACTACACAACAAAATAGTCTAGTTAAGTCTACTTCACGTTGGTGCGGCTCGCGGGTTACGCGAGACACGGCATGATACTCCCCTCAAAAATATCAGAGCTATACTTAACTATCGACCCACTAAAAGTTTATGAAGCTCCTCTCGTATATAACTAGCTGACCCGTACCCACTTCGTTGGGCGGTAAACATTTTTCTCGCGTATTTGATATTTTACATTATCTCTTAAACTATGCAACCAAAAAACATACTTTAGGTTGGTCGAGGCTGCAGGGACGGTTGCCGCGTTTGTTGCGATTGCGACGCTGACGACGTTTCCGGTTTTCAACCACGACGTAACCATCAGCGTCAGCGACCACGTTGGGCGGGCCACGAGCGGGAGCCGAGAGCGGCACGTTTGCGTTACGCAATGAGGTCAACTCGCGCCGCATGTCAGCACTGACTCGTTCCGAAGCCTCCAATTTGCCTCCGATGCCCTCAACAGCTGGATGTCCTTTAGCAGCCTGGTGACTTCGACGTGGTCGAAAGTCACCGGCGGTAGCTGGTTGAGGTCCTTCGCCACGTAGGTCGGGACGTCGTCGGGGTCGGTCTCCTTGAATACCCTAAAGATATCCTGGAGGTCCTTCTTCCCGTCTCCGTCCTTCTTCCGCATCAATAGGCGCGCGGTCGTAAGCGCCACCTTGGCACCGTAAATCTCCGCCTCCGTGTAGCTCGACAGACAGATCTGCTCCAGGCTGAGCTTGTCCATCACGTCGAGCTTGTTCTGCACGAAGGCGAGCAGCTCGTTGACCACGATAGTGTCGATCTTTCTGGGCTGCGCCATGTCGGTAACGCGAGTAGGTACGTGACGTAACCCCTCGCGGTGCACTTTGTTCCGGCACCGCGCGGTCGCTGTTTGGTAGCGTCCGTGCGGGCCGGAGTGACGATTGCAACTGACGTATAGCAATATATAGCCTATGATACTCACAAATAACGTGGCTTTCTATTGGTTTCAGAATTTTCAAAATCGGTTCAGTAGATCGAGAGATACCCCCTACAACCTCACATACACATAAACTTTACGTCTTTATAATATTAGTATAGATTTACTCGTGGCAGTGCTCTTCATTCTCTGTTATAATATCTTTACCGAACATCAAAATACTCGCTTTACATTTCTTACTGGTTCTTTTGGAGCAATACCAACGGCTGCGCTGCGTCAAATGCTTTGTGTTTGAATTAAATGTATGTTTTCCTATAGCTAATAGGTATTTTCCTGAAGGTAATGGAACCAATTTATACTCTGAAAAAAAAAATTAAAAATTATTGACACATCGCAATAATGCAGACTCAATCTTCATCAAGATATAAAAACATTGTACATTAAATCAACATGTCCAATGCTGGGCATAGCCTTTCTCGGACGAGCGCCACGGCGACTGATTCTATGCCTAGCTCGCTATCCGGCTTTCGGTTACCATTTTCGGGTTTCCCGTACATTTTGCATACCGGAAGGCTGAGCATGAGATTATTTACCTGATTATTCTGGTATGCTGTCCTTATCCGACCGTCAGGTATCGGTTTCAATATAAATTTGGTATCAGTAATAATTATTACGGATATGTGAGTGAGTGAGATCTTAGTCCTTGAGTGATCTTACGAGATCCTATGATGACAGATCTCATCACTAAGCAAAATATTTGAATTGGTTTAAATAAGGACAAAATACTATTTATTTGCATTTTTATTTACAAACATCAAGTAATGACAAACATAAACACGATTATGCATAGATACTGAATATATTTTCCACTGTGCACACCTTTCACCCCCGTTCACATATAAATCTAATAAGTATAAGTATATAAATCTTTTCATTTCTTGCTTGCTATGTACCAACTGCGTCCGTGAGTCATTTGGTGGCCTCACTGACAATCAGCGCTGCAGCTCTTGCTACAGCATAAGCTGAGCTGGGGACGGCGTCACACTACAACACTGTGTCATATTTTTTCTGTTTTGTTTTAACGGTTATGTAATTTGCTTGCTTCTTTTTTTTTATATTTATGTTGTCAATTTTAATTCCTGTGTTGTATTTGTGTTCGCCAAATAAAGTCTTTCTTTTCTTTTCTTTTTCTTTTTCTATTAGTCGTATACCTTTACACGAAATGATAAACAAGATTACTTTTACTCAATCAGTAACTTGTTTTTTGTTAAACAAACTATTTACGACAGTCTAAAAATAATATTACGTTTTATTTCATTTGTAAATCACAGTATTATATATTCTGTGGTACAGAGTAACTTACTAATTTCAAATAATAGAATACAACAAAATCACCTACACAGCAAAATAATATGTGGGACACGGCATGACTCACCACAAAAATATGGCCAACAGTAATTGAGAACTATTTATTAAAAATAAGATATGGATGACAGTTATATCACCAACTAATTTAATATTTTAGTGAAAGACTTAAATGTCGACCCACTAAAAGTTTATGAAACTCCACTCGTATATATCATTTACTCGTGGCAGTGCGCTTTATTCTCTGTTACAATATCTTTACCGAACATCACAATACTCGCTTTACATTTCTTACTGGTTCTTTTTGAACAATACCAACGACTTCGCTGCGTCAAATCCTTTGTGTTTGAATGAAAAGTATGATTTTCTTTAGCTAATAGGTATTTTCCTGAAGGTAATGGAACCAATTTATACTCTGAAACAAAAAATTATTTACAAACTCAATCTTCATCAAGTTATGCATACATACATACATAATGCTCACGCCCTTGTCCCAGAGGGGTAGGCAGAGACGATGTATCGCCACTTTGCTCGATCCAACGTCGCAAAGCTTTTCCTTTCATTTCCTTCGTCCACTTTTCGCCCCGCGATACCACTTGGCGAGATGTATGGCGAACAATATCGCCGAAATCAAGATATAAAAATATTATATTTCACATTCTACATTAAATCAACATGTCCAATGCCGGGCATAGCCTTTCTCGAACGAGCGCTACGGCGACGATTCTATACCTAGCCCGTCCTTCCGGCTTTCGTTAACCAATGTTTTTCGTACATTTCGCACACCGGTAGGCTGAGCATGAGATTTACTAAAATGATTATTCTGGTATGCTGTCCTTGTCAAGTATCGGTTTCAATATAAATGTGGTATCAACAACAACGATCTCTATGTACTACTAGATGGAGCATTCCAAACAATCGATCTGTTCCACGCAAGGAGCCGCAAGTCGGTTACATTCATAATGAAACTTGTGCAGTTACTACGCAGAACATTTAATAAATACTGAATATTGACGCTACGGGTAAATAGCGTCGATATTTAGTAAATAATTAAATGTTCTGCGTAGTAACTGTACAAGTTTCAAAGTGAATGAGAATGAGTTGCGGCTCCTTGCGTGGAACAGAGCGATTGTTTGGAACGCTCCATCTAGTAGTACATAGAGATCGTTGATCAACAATAACTAATTCGGTTACGTGAGTGATCTTAGTCCTTGAGCGATCTTATGATGAGAGATCTCATCCAATGGTTTAAATAAAATAAAAATTTCCTATTTATATTTTATTCTATAAAAAGATTTCTATTCAAATACAAATATTAAGTAATTACATGCACCGACACGATTAATCATATTATTGACACGATCACGGACACTTTTATTCAACCAGTAACTTGATTTTTATTAAACAAACGATTTACGACAGTCTTAAAATTATAGAGCGTTTCATTTCTATTTCATTTGTAAACACACAGATTTAAATATTCTGTGGTAAAAAGTACCTTACTAATTTCTAATGATAGTTTACAACATCTAATTAAGACTACTTCACATTGATGCGGATAGCGGTTATGCAACACACGGCATGATACTCGCCTCAAAAATCTGGTCAACAGCGATTCAGAACATATTATAAACTCTAGCTGTTGCCCGCGACTTCGTCCGCGTGGACAACTTAACATTACATTACATAATAATGATTATGTATTACTAAATCCTAAAAGAAATCTATTAATCTTGTTGTGCATTGAAAATAATTATATGTATACATAAAATTAGCGTGCCGGTGGCGGTTCCGCCCGTTGGACTACAGAATTATTGTTTTTTTATCTAATAAATAGAAACGTAAACTTCGCGTGTCTGTACATTGAAGATATTTACAAAAAAAATTAGGGGTTTAAGAATAAGTAACAGAGCACATTTCAATCATTTTTGACATTTTTATCTGTTTGTCTGTTAGTCTGTGCACGCATCACTTAAAAACTACTGAACCGATTTAGACTGGCTTTTCACAGAAACATAGGACTTAATTCGTAGTAACATATAGGCTTTATGTCATCGCAATCGGTTTGGACATTTTTATTTTTCAAATACATAAGTAGGTAAGGTTAGTAGGTATGCAATTTAACAAAGAGTATAATTTTAATGTTCGGTACTATTCAGATTGCGATGAGTTTGGACTACATTTGGAGCTGTAGCGAGGGAGGGAGCGAGAGCGGGAGAGGGAGCGGGAGTGGGAGTGGGAGTATGAGTGGGAGTGATGAATGAATGATCGAAATTGGTCCTATCCAACTGTATTGTCTGTCTATCTAATATAGGGCCACTAAATTTCAGAACAACAAACTTTTTGTATCGAGACTTTTGGAAATACCCTGAAATACAACAGCTAAAATAAATAAATGAGCTTTAAAACCTTTCTGTCACCTTCTGTCAAGTTTTTGCAACGACCAGTAATGTTGAACTACATTTTCATACAAATGATATGAAATGAGAGGTCAACTTGTAGATCAGCCTCCTGACATTTTCTTGAGATATAACTTATGTCAGATTGTATTCTGAACTCAAAGCTATTAAACAGTGAAAACGCTGTCAAATTCTATTCAGTAGTTTCCAAGATTAGCCCGTACATATATATATATATATATATATACCTCCAGTCCCCACGAAACAGGTTACTGATTTTATAAAATGTCAGTCTGATTACTTAACTTGTAATAACCTTATTGTGGAGAATCTAAATAAACATATTATATTATATCATACCTACATACATACATACAGACAGAGACGAATTTTTTTAATTATATTTTTGGACTCTACTGGTCTTAAGTAATGTCCGGAAAGGGAAATTTTTTGTTTAACTTCACTTCAATGTACAGATTCGCTTTTCTTTTGTTTTTTCTACTCTTTTATTATATGTATAGATAAGAGATGAGTGACATTTCCATCACAGACTAATTTTAATATTTTAGTGAAAGACAACTATCGATACACTAAAAGTTTTTGACGCTCCACTATATCAAGTTTCCTACTCGTGGCAGTGGTCTTTAAACTCTGTTATAATTCGTTTACCGAACGTTACAATACTCGCCTTACATTTCTTTCCGCATCTTTTTGAACAATACCAACGACTCCTCTGCGTCAAATCGGTTGTTTTTGAATTAAACGTATGATGTCCTTTAGCTAATAGATATTTTCCTGAAGGTAATGGAACGAATTTATACTCTGAAACACAAAAATTAGAATTATTTACAGTTCGCAATAATGCAGACTCAATCTTCATCGAGATATAAAAATATAACATTTTACATTAAATCAACAGCTTATATGTCTCACTGTTGTGCGTTTGGACAGAAGCCTTCTTCTTTCCAACGCACACATCAAGTGATCTTTTGTAGCTCTTAATTATGTGACAAAGCGGATTTATAAGTTTCACCAACTCCCAGTACAAGATAGGTTCTAAAATAATCTAGACATAATAAAATCTAGATTTATTATAAAACTACAACTTAACAATATATTTAGATAGATCAACTATTTATAGCACACACAATATAACAGCAAGTAATGCAGGATGTAGTTCGCAAGATACATAGGATATGCAAAGGTATGCTGATCAGAAAAAAATCTAAGTTCCAGTAAAACGTACTTACGTTTATTTACAATTCACTATGAAAACGATATCCTAACATGATAAACTCCTGATTCCTAAACATCCTTACACCGGCAAGGCATTTATGGATTTTTCTCATTGTTAAAACTGCGATAGTAGCTTATTATATAATTCGCCCGTTTACAAACGACGTCGTCAGTTTAAAAATTCGCTGTTTTGTAAAAAGCCGTAGGCCGATTAGAAAATTTCGAGGCATTTTGTAATATGCTGAAAAAAATCACTATGATTATTCGTCCGTTTAGAGACGGCGTCGTCAGCAGGCGTTGAAAACGCTTGCTGCTTTGTAAATTACGAAGGCAATTAGTAATGCATACCTGCACCTTCCTGAATACATATGCTGTATGACATACATTAAATATTTAACGTTACTAGGAATAGTTTAATACTGATTATGTGCACTATTCAAATAATCCTACTAGTATTATAAATACGAAAGTTTGGATATTTGGATGTTTGTTACTCAATCACGCTTCAACCACTGGACGGATCGTGATGAAACTTGGCACAAATATAGGTTAGGTCCTGGAATAGGACATGGGATAGTTTTTTTCCGAAATTGCCGCGTGGTTTCCGCTTGCCGTGTGGTTTCCGGTAGAGTAGAATAGGACTACTCCCACTCTTCCTGTGGATGTCGTACAAGGCGACTAAGGCAATACATTATAAAACATCAATCAGGCCTCCCCAACTCGTCTGGCCAGCGCGGGGAGTGTAGGCCAAATCCTCCGTCTGTCTCCGGCAGATGAGAGATGGTTGTGCTTCTGCAGTGGAGACAAAAAAAATCTGATGATGAATTACTTGTTTATTATGAAAAAGTCTCCTAAAAGCCGACGGTACATCCATCTGTGATGGAAGCAGTGACTATGTCACCTTTACAATTAAAGTATATCATCAAAATAATCAGTTGTTGACCATTCCAGAGAAGTTACTAGTCTCTATCTGGTTTTTCTACAGCGTAGAGTGGTGATCCCTACCACTCAATAACTACTTGGAACTTTGACAAAAAATACTAATGGCACTTTTTTTCCCCATCCTGATTTTTCGTCGCAGATAAATCTAGAGATGCGAATGATGTCCGAGAGTTACCAGTTTTCTGTTAAACAGTTTGGCACGAGCGCGACAATTCCGTCTCTTTCTCTTAGAGCAGTACCACATGCTTGTCAAGTCGTCGCTATTGGTTGAATACGTGTGTTTCTCAACACGTAGCAGATATCGACCGGTTGGCAATGGAATCAAATCGTAGACTAAAAAAAAGAACATTTTATAAAAATTTATCAGTTATTACTAGATATTGCATATTTTAGATTAATTATGCCAAGCATAGAAAAGCGAATATTAAAAAGCGAATATTTATTTCTAATGCGTACTCTATCCGCGACAGATGTTATGCCGCGCCTCGCAGAGGAACTAACTAATCGCGTCAATGTAAAAAAGCTTAAAAGTTAAGAAACTAAATCGAATGAAGATTTTGTATTTTATTATTATTAATATTCATTTTATATTAATAATGATGATCACACAGTAATTATATTTATATCTTTATACAGAAAGAATTTATACCCGAGTTCGCAACTTTTATAAGTGATTGTAGGTGATAGGTAGGTGTAGGTGATCCCTACAAGCAACTTTTACTAAAAAAATGTATTTATTGCATACTAAACAAGTTACACAATAGAATAAACATATAATGTACAAAGTTGTACATCTCAGAAAGAGTTTTCTTCCAGCAGACCTTTGGGTTAAAGCAGGCAGACAGCAACGCACATTATTATATATATACACATTATTATTGATTATATTATTAAAACAATTACCCGTTTGATAAAAACTTATAGCTAGGTATAGCAAATAGAATAATTGGAAAACTTACGTATATTTATCTGTATAAATATATATAAAATACAATCATAATATGATTGTATTTATATATTATATTCATATATGTATACTTACATAACATATATAAACTTTAATGTGACAGGGACTTCCACAAGGTCACTAAATGGACGTGTACCAGTGTGAATTTTAAGAACAACATTTTCTGGAAATTATATATCGTCCAATTCACGATGGCATGCCTCGCAAATTTTCGCGAGGGGTGAGCGCGGGACGGAGGGAGCACGTCCGAACCTATCCAAACATCAGTATCTTAGTGTATGTATGCACACATTGACGATAAGTGCGTAACGACAGAACTAACACAATAACAATAAAATGTAAGCCATTTAAAGGAGTAAGACGGCATGTCTAGCTATACGATCTATATCGAATAAAATGTCGACTTCGCCAGCAAAGTTTACAAGCTTTTACACGATTTAATGACTTTAAATACTGATTAATTACACACTCCTACTCATGTGTATGCTCGCCTAAGATCGCATATACCTCACTGTGATGCATTCTGACCTTGACTTTGCACTTCTTCCTCATTCGCTTCGAACAATACCACGTGCTTCGACCTGAGAAGCCGATGAAATTACTTGTGTTGAATGTTTGATCCTCTATACGAAGCAAGTAGTGACCAGAACGAAGGGGTAATAATTGATAATCTGGAAGTAAAGTTCAACATTACTATCAACTACCTATACGTACGTTAAACTATTAGTCTAAAGTCTATATTAACAAGGTCGTGTAGGTCATAATAGTTCACACTCAGGCCTCAAATTACTCATTACAATTTCTCCTCAAATATATGATAGTTTTATCAAATTAGGTTCATTGGGTTTGGAATAGAAAAAATATATTTGGTTCTACGTCTTATTAAATTTCGAGTATTCCAACTGGGAATTCTTTTCCTATTGGCCGCCAGTGGTGGCAATTTGAAACGAGATAGATAGAAATCATATTTCCCAATTGCCACCACCTTGGGAGAATGGTATAACTTATTCTGCATGCCAGAAATTTATATTGAAATGTTGGCGTCTGCCCGTGCACAGCCCGTCCTAATGTAAATAGACCATATGTGGTTTGAGGTATTACGTGTGTGTTTATAGAATCTCCCCACAAAAAATTACAGGATGTTTCGCAATGAAGTAGTAAGGAAAGTCGAGCCGTGCCCCCATTTTGTTCTGAGGTAGATTAATTTATTCATATCTGTGGGTAGATACTATCAAAAGCATTGATACCTACATTAGACCGTACTATCGATAGTATGGAAGCGATTCAGGATATCTTTGACTATTGATATTCCTTGGACATTAGATAAGAAGCTTAAAGGTTATACAAAAGGTGAATAAAAAGGTTATATAAAAAGTTTACAAGTAATGCTTGTAAGTACCAAAAAAAACCTTTTTACATATTCATGAACATTCCTTCAGGAATACAACACATAATTTTCTTTTTTATCAAAATACTATCCAAAATTTGCTGAAAATCAATATTACCCTTATACAAATCACTATTTTACTTTATTATTAACTACTAAAACATTTAAAATTATGCTAAATTAACTTATATAAATAATATCTGCACAGATAAACCAATTACTCATTACTCAATTACTAATTTCATTTCAGATTGGATCAACTCAAAAGTTTACGAGTGAGGTCAGTAAAATGGGTTTTACAGTGTGTAAGGCGCAAGTCACACAGAAAAAACATCGAGCGAGGATGAGGCAAAAACGTGGATCGAACGTGGTGAGGCGAAAGCGACTTTTCAGACTATTATTATAAAAGAGTTGGTTGGATCTTAGGAGTACGTTAATTTTCAGCTGGCGATTTTAAAACGTGTACCTTAAAGCTTTAGGGCCTAATATATTATTATATGTCTCAGTGTGTATGCTCTCCAAACACCTCCCGTACATTGTTGTATATCATCATGATTTTTGCCTGGCATTTCTTGCTCCTCCTCTTGGAACAATACCAGGTGCTTTGACTATTTAAGTCACAGGCGCGACAACTGACAAACGTGTTGTTACCCATCTTAAGCTGAAACCGACCTGACTTCATCGGGATCAGCATGCAGTTGTTACCTGTGGAAATAGTTATGTTAGTGGTATTTTTAAAACAGTACTCATTACTGCTTTTATTGCGACAAATTTTACCGTTGGGGTAAACGAGTTATCGAGTGGAGACCGCGACAGGGCAGGCGTAGTGTGGGTCGCCTCCTGGCTAGATGGAGCGACGATCTGCGTAAGGCGGCTGGCAGTGACTGGATAAGAAGAAACGAAGATCGGGTTCAGTGGGGCGCCTTAGAAGAGGCCTATGTCCATCAGTGGACTCTTGCAGGCTGATGATGAATTTATTCATATTATCAATACGTTGTTTTTGTACTTCGAAAATTCGGCTTACGTAATCAGTTGATTATCTAAATGTTGCTTATGTTTAATCGTGTGAAATACTAAATGTGAATACTTTCTCATTCAATAATTAAAATTTCAAAATGCATTTTCTTTATAAATTTGTCTTTATTATTAACATAAATATAAACTAAAGAATAACAAAAGAAAATTATTGTTAAGGCAACCATTTCTGGGTACAGATCGGTTCTTGCCTCAATACAATATTTTTTGGAAATAATAATTTAAAATTCAAATAATTATTTTGGAAAAATGCTACTTTTATACGATAAAGAAAGATTATTTCAGTTGATTTTCATGACATTTTGCATGTTTATTTTATAATAGTGCACAAAAAAATGTAATCTGTGGTGATTTGAAATGTGAGACACTGTGAGACCATAAAAATAATTAACAAAATATTATTTTCACTATGAAATACGAGATAATACGCCAATACGAATGGGACACGATGAATGAAGTTTTAGATTAAAATTAATATGAGGAATTTCCAAGGACAGATAACTTTGTACAAATTAGTCCCGACAGATAGATGACAGATAGGCCCGCCCACTGCCACTTCAGCTTGCTAATCCTTTGAGATATGTCGGTTACCTTAGTTCTTCGTCGGATCTCCTCATTACTGATCATAATATCCTTCAAAGAAAATCCGAGCATTACAGCTCGCTGAGTGACTTTAAACATATGGATCAGGCCCACCGCCGGTGTCCACGTTTCTGTACCGTATTTCATGTTATGCAGAACGCTCTGATTAAAATTCGATGGACTATGCTTCTTATTCTAAAAATAAAACTAACAGACAAAAATAAAAGTGAAGACATAGGATTACTAAAGTAAATGATGTACACGCGAAAAATGAAATGGAAATGGGCGGGGCATATGATGAGAAGAGAAGATGGAAGATGGAGCAAAAGACCGGTGGGCGGGCGGAGCGGCGGGCGCGCGCGCACTGGCCCACACAGCACAAGAGAGAGACGAATGGATACGCCTGGAGGAGGCCTACACCCGAAAAATCGGGGACTTCTAATAAGTATGGATATTCAGTAATAACCATATTAATGCATCATAATAATAATAGCTCATCAATTTAACTAAATGAAATAAAGAAATAAAATAAAATGATATACATACACTTAATTATATCTATATATGCTTAATTAATAACAATATAATGTAAATAAGTTTTTTTAGAAGTAAATAAAGGCCCATTTTATTATAATATTATTCAAGTCACAAAAGTAACATTCACTTTAAATTTTTATATAGACACCATTATGAATTTTAAATCGTGGTCGTGGATGACTATGTACACTGAGCAACACTTTGTGATCTAGTATAATGTTCTGTTTGGTGGTTCTGAAGCGCACTTTGCAACCTCGTGATCTGTAGTTGCTACAACGCCAATGATCCGTTTCTTTAAAACTCTTGTAATAAGCGAAAGAATATCCATTTACCACCGCCCGCTTGTTGCCGTTCAGGTTTACCACAAAATTTACTGAAATCAAAACTTAATGTTAGTCAAAGATAATTTTAATTAATGTTTCTTTTAGTTACTAGAGTTATTAATTATTATGAATGCTATATCCGCAATAAGACGCTTCTCAAACCCGCATCTGTAAAAATTAAATATTTTTTTGGTAAGTAGTACTGTAAGTTACGCTGCAATATTTGAAAAAAATCAGACATACCGCTCGGTATTACTTATGAAAATAATAATAATTGAGAATTAAATCAAGAAAACAACAACGACTCGTTAAAAATAATATGTAAGAGTTTGCAACGAACTCAAATTTTAAGTTCAGTGTTTAATACATAGGTATGAAGAAAATTTATAGTAAACTAATACTACTGAATACACTAATAAATGTGAATTTATTTGTATCTCATATTAACTCTACATAAAGTAATGATATAATAATATTAAAATGTGGGGCCATCTTACACATCGCCATCTGATCTCAAACTAGACAGAACCTGTGCTATGGGTATCGGACAGCTGATACACTCGGACATAAAAAAAATACATACATACATAGATGAATTATATCTAGACACAAATGCTCACCACACAAATGTTTGCCGTGGGCGGGATTCTAACTCTTGACCCCGAGCTTTGCAAGTAAGGTGCACTACAGGCTATTCCAACCGGGCCGACCAATACAAAAATAAAAAAGTTAAAAATAGCTGTAAAATGTAAAAAAATTAGCTTGACTACAGAATTATTTGATATTTTTTTAAATATAGTTGAAATTTATATACTTAGTGGTTATGATGAAATAAAAGATAACAAAATAAAAATATTTCCATTTTTTATATTTTGCTAGATTTTTTTTCTCATTTTAAAACAAATATTTTATCGTAGGGCAGTGGCCCTAAATATACAAATAGATATACACTACATTTCTCGCGCAAGTACAAGTTACAACTTGGTAGGCAACCATTGCAACTGACACATGAACATGCGACTTATAAAACTGACCATGTAAAAAGCGTAGCTCGGCAACTTCAAGGGTTTGGCCTTGATACTAATTTACAGTTATAGCCAATTTAGTAGTGCGTATGCTGTCCAAGCATCGCGTGTATTTTTCCTTTAAACATCCTGAGTTTAACCTTACACTTTTTGCTATTTCTCTTCGAGCAGTACCACGTCATCGACCGCTTGAAGTCGAATATATTTGCGCCATATGTGAAGGTCCCCATATTCAGCAAATATCGGCCGGATGGTAGTAGAATTAATTTATATTCTATAAAAAAAACATACATATCATCAGCTAAAATACGTCCACTGCTGAACATTAGCCTCCCCAATAGAATGCCACATTTGGTGGGCTGTCCATTGGGGGATTTGCCCTAATCACCACACTTGGGAGGCGGATTGGTGATGGCAGTAATGATTGTAATATACTGCCCGTCCGTGGTGCAATCCCTTAGTCGCCTTGATGACACCCACAGGAATATTAGGGCCCTATTTTAGCCGGGAACCAGATGGCAAGAAAATATTATAGGTATACAGAAATATTGCTGAAATAATCCTGTCAAAGTTAGTTAATAAACTGAGAATAAAAATCTTTATTATCTTAAATTTTCATATATTTTACGGCCGAATCGATTTAAGCAATGAAAGTCCTTCAGGTGTCTGTTTGTGAGTCGGTAAATATCTCAGAGTAACACGGAGCTGACAATGACGGCGCGAACCGAGGCCATAGCGTTTTTATTAAATGCCAAACCTCCTGTCATTTTGCGCGGGCGGAATCCACATACACCTAATAACACGTGATATATCGAACAATAGATTTATAACCTCTCACAAAAATCAAGGTACAGCGTTGCTTTATGGTAAACCAGTGCGTCGTAGGTTTCGACATTTACACATCTTAAATTTCAAAATAGATATCGTTTTCGTAATCAAATGTTTTTTCGGGAAAAAACTAACCAATGTCTTATTCCTGCCCTAACCTATATGTGTGCCAAGTTTCATCCAGTGGTTGAAGCGCGATTGAGTAACAAACATCCAAACTTTCGCATTTATAATATTAGTGGGATGCCACCGCATTGGTAAAAGTAATCTATGAGTAAAAAAAAATATAATTTATTGCAAAAAAACAAATATCGTTTATTGCATGGGTAACAGTCTTAAAAATCATGTACAAAAAGTATAAATAAATGTAATATAAGTAATGCAAAATCAATTACATAAAACTACGATTCAAAGTTGTAAAATAAAATTTAACCCACATTTTTTACAATAATATCATCAAAATACTCATAATAATGATTGCTGTGGAGAGCTATACCTTATACCATGAAGCAAATATATAAATGTATGTATATATATATATATATATATATATGTATATGTGTGTAAAGTAGTTTCAGTATTTAGTTATTATGTAGTATATTATGCACTTTTTGCCCCCTCGCTCTTAGTGTCTTGTCTCACACCCTGTAAGGTTGGCTGGAAGAGATCTCTTTTAGAGATAAGCTCGCCTTTGTACACAAAATTTGTAACTGTATTTACTTTTAAAATTTGTGCAATAAAGAATATCATCATCATCAAAATAATTTTTCGTAGCTCATAGTTTCACCACAAAGTGTTTTCCTTCATGATTGACACTAATTGGTTATTAAATTAGATAACAGATGCACATTTTAATCTGTTATCTAATTTAATAACCGATTAGTGTCAATCATGAAAGAAAACAATTTGTGTTGAAACTATGAGCTACGAATAATTTATTTTGCTTCATGGTATGAGGTATAGTGCAATACGATTTATTATTTCAAAATAAAGAAGCATTAATTATGGATACCGTTTTTATATTTTTCGTATTACTAATAATTATCCGTAATTTTACGTTTTTTACTATTCTGTTCTGATACGATAAAGGCTGCTAAAGTACACTAAACAATTGAAGAAACTAGTAATTTTAACAGAATTCTTGAAAACCAGTATGGCACATTTTAACACTTATTCAAAATTTATTAAAAACACTTGGTTGCCTTCTCTCGTATCAGGGCTGAATTATTTTTGGATTTTTATTTCAGTTAATTTGACATTTATAATTTTAAAATTAGGCTAAGTATACAGAGTAAGATATAATACTTGTTGCTTTATATTACACAAGGCTAATGCTAAAGGAACTTTTTAAGTAATCGTCTCGTCATAAATGAATTTCACCGATATCTGTCCAGGCCATTTTTAACGTCTCGTTGGGTTTGATGCATGGTCTAGTCAAGTGCCAGAGGCCGTAGGTTCGATTCTCACTTAGAACAGACAGTTTTGGACTAATCGTATTTGTGAATTATTCTTTTCAAGTCTAATTTCCATAGTATATATAGTCTACCATTCCAGTTTGGATAGGCAATTGTATGTATGTGGCAAAAAGTAAGTCATAAGGTTTTCACATCGCTATTTATCGTCTATTCAGATATCGATATAATTGTACAAGAAAAATGAAGTTTCTGAGACAAAAATTCCGTGCCGTGGACACAACATACATACACAATGCTCACGCTCTGGTCCCAGAGGGGTATGCAGAGACGATTCATAGTCACGCGCTCTACGCGTTCCAACGTCGCAGAGCGACTTTCCTTCGTCCACTTTTCGCTCCGTGATACAGAATAGTAACACTGATATCGTCGGCTACAAGTGTTAACCTCCCAACTCCATTTTGGCTGCTATTGTATTGCGAACGTTATTTTGTACAATTTAGGGTATATAATTGCATAGCAGCTGTCTTTGAGGTAGAGGTTAGTCGAGGTTAGTCTCGTGTGGTCGACGATATATATATATATTTATATTAGTTATGACTATGTGGCCCTAGCACCGAGTGTACTTCACTTCCGTACATCCTGACCTTAGCCTGACATTTCTTGCTCATTCTCTTGGAGCAGTACCAAGTGCTCTGCCCTGCATAGTTCAACACGTTAGCACTGTACGTGTATTCCCCCATCTTAAGCAGATACCGACCAGAAGGCAAAGGAATCAGCTTGTATGTAGAAACTGTAACAATAAATATTATACACTTAGCTTAGCAAAACTTTGGGCCTTTAAGAAAGAAAAAAAAACTTTTATCGAACGCAAGATAAGAAAAATTCGTTCAGTTAGTAGATAATGATCCCAGCTAGTGTTACCAGGCGTCGGGGTAAAGCCGGACATGGTGAGGCTTTTTGTGTGGCTAAATTAGACGGTGCCCGGCCCAGGTGTCCGGTTTTTTTAGTCTTTTATCTTTGTGCTGTTCTCTTAATACTTCTAAGAACTCATGTGAATCAATTCACGCACGGGACTACCTATTTAAAAGAAGTTTAAAGATGTTTTCCTTTGTAATTTTTTATTTTAATTACAGACTAATTGAAATTACAAATGATAATCACCATCAGCCGAAATACTGCTGAATATAAGCCTCCTTAATAAAATGCCACTTTTGGTGCACTCGTTGTCCATTGGGGATTTGCCAGAATCACCACGCTTGGCAGGCGGATTGGTGAACGCAGTAACGATCTTAATACAAACAGGAGAACGCTGCTGCCAGTTCCTGGTTGGTAGCCATATACACTGGTGATTGGCGACCAAAATAATTAAAAAGGTAAAGGTACAATACTAACATTACCTTTGTTTAGGTTTGGGTCTCTTTTTTACAGTGGGAAAGTCAGTTCCCGCGGTAGAAGCCCTAGTAGCAACTACTTAGTTAATAAAACACATAATGAAAATATAAACACTTTATTCAGAAAAACTAAAGCTGGAAAACATTACAAACAGAAATCAGTGCACCCTATCGACTAACAAGTCCAACAGACTCTTAAAGCTCATAATTCTATCAACAATAACAATAATTGTCATGAATATCGTTGTTGTCATGACAAATTGCTGAGCTGTGCGGTCAAACTGCATGCTGATTGGCCCGGTCCGGTCGCGTAATGTCATGATTGGTCGGTTAACGTGCGGTTGGTGCGCGGCATCTTGTATAAGACACCTAAAGTCTGAAGTGTATCCAGAATTGAAGGGATCAGAATAAAACTGCCAGATTCAGGTATATAGCAAAATAATAATATATGAAAGTATTCGTATAATTTGGAAAGGCGATTTCGACAACTAAATATGAAGTAGCCACTATAGAAAAATTAATGTCCTTTATTTTCCAATGCTTTATCTTATCTTTTAGCAAATCAAATCTAGAGCGGATACCTCGAGTAGCTTTATTGCAAGCTAGCTTTCGACTTAGTCTCAATTTACTTTCTAATTGGATAATTAACAAGTAAGGAAGCCTGTAAAGGCCTGATCCACAAGTTCCAAGTCGCTCAGCAAGCTATGGAGAGGGCTATGTTCGGGGTCTCTTTGAAGGATATGATTCGTAATGAGGAGATCCGACGAAGAACAAAGTTGACTGACATAGCCGAAAGTATTAGGTAGTAAGCAAGGTGAAGTGGCTCTGCGCGGGCCACATCTGTGGCACAACCGACGGCCGTTGGGGCATTCGAGATCTAGAGTGGAGACGGCAGATCTGAAGAAGCCGGAAGTGGCTGGATGCGGAGGGCGGGGGACCGGGTGTGGTGGCGTTCATTGGAGAAGGCCTATGTCCAACAGTGGACGTCTAAGGGCTGATATGATGAAAGAAAGGACGTTCTTGATGTATCATAAAAAAATGGTTGAGTAACTATATTACACAATGTAATTTTTTTTCTGTTTTTTGTTTTGTTTTAACGGTTATGTAATTTGTTTGCTTTTTTTCATATTTATGTCGTTATGTTCGCCAAATAAAGTCTTTCTATTTTATTCTATATTTAACTATGCGTATGTTCTCCTATGACCTCCGTTATTTCTCTGTCGTGCATTCTGACCCTGGCCCTACACTTTTTGCTTATTCTTTTAGAGCAGTACCAAGTGACCTTATTTTGACCTTTATAGTCACACCCATTAGCACTATAGGTGTAGTCCCCGACTTTGAGCAGGTGCAAACCAGATGGCAGTGGAAGCAATTGAATATCTGCAATGAAAAGTTAAAGTGGCAAAAGGCACATAAAGATCAAACCGGCCGAAGTGCTAGTTAATCGGGATTCATACAACACAACAATAGCTATGTAACCATTGATACCAGTTCAGCAACAAATGATACGAAACTATGACGGTCAGCAATAGAATGCTGTCTATCGCTACTTCGAAATAACAAATGAAACAAGCCGATCAATGTAAATCAATTTATTTCACTCTATCATACATTATATTCATAATTTGTTTTAGCGCTTTAAATATATATATGAATTGATTTTTTAATTCACTCAATGATTTTACGTACTGTCGTCGGATTGGATAAAGTAAAATTTAGAATAAGTTTAGGAACACAAAAGAAATACACTTATTCTAGGAAAACGCACGTACCTGCAGACATCAAGTTTATGTAGATCGCGAAAAACTCTTCTTTTCTTGTATCAGCGCTAGCGGAGCGTATATAGCGGACCGACGGTTATTTTTATTCAATTACTGATTAATTCGAAATGGCGTATGGCAGTAGCCAATGAGAAGCGACGTTGCAGATCTTGCTCACGTGCGTTTGGATACATGATCGGAAGGAGTACGACAGCACATAACTTATTGAGAATGTTATTTACAATAAACAAACGGTTGGCACTATCATAATTCATTGCGCAAAGTACATTAGCCAACTTTGAATTTAAAATTTTCCGAAACCTAACCTACCTTACTTAAGTATATTTAAATGGCAGAATCATATCCTAAAAAGTAAATTTAAATATATGTAAAAGTTTGTATATCGACAAATATAATCATACAAATATATTATCTAATATACAAAAAATTCACAAAGTTTTTAAACATAAAGTTGGGCATGGGAGTCACCAAACGTTTTATTATTTAAATATGTAAACTAGCTTTGACCGCGGCTGCTCTTATATGTTTTTTATTTCTACTAACGTCCTAACTCATCGCAATCTGAATTCCGCCGAACATATTATACTTTATTATATAGTGTATACAAATGTAATAAATATGAGTATTTGAAAACTATAAATTCGCGTAACTTTTGACTGAGTAAGCCGATTGCGATGAAACAAAGACTAAATGTTACTCCAAATTAAGCCCAATTTTTTTCTGAAAACTATTAGAATAGATTTAATTGTTTTTCTGTGATGTGTGCAAAAACAAACAGACAAAGAGACAGACAAAAAATTTACATATATATCTTATTGTGTTTTGTTACCTTATCCTTCATCCCTCAAATATATTTTTTCGCAAATATTTACAACAATACGAGAAGTTTATGTTTTTACTTATTACTTAGATGATAATGGGCCCGATTCTGAAGGCACACATTTAAAATGTGACAGCGCTAAAATTGGTTTCGTCTTTATCTTCATAATATTGTATGACAAGGATAGCAACAGTTTTAGTGCTGACAAATTTTAACGTTGTGCCTTCAGAATCGGGCCCATTATTTTATAATTATATTAGCCATGAGTATGCTCCCCGAGCACGAGATGTACTTCCTTCTTGAACATCCTTACTTTGGCCCGACACTTTCTGCTCTTTCTCTTGGAGCAGTACCAGCTGCTATGCCCTTTGAAGTCGCATATGATATTGGCACTGTAAGTGTGGGCCCCGATCTTGAGCAGGTGTCCACCGGTGGCCATTGGAAGTAGTTCATATTCTGTAGCCAAGCAAAGAAAAGGATAATTAAAATTATATCCAATACCTTAAACATCCTGAGGGTGGTCGGGGGTAAGTTCGAGTGTCCCATTGCTAGGACGGCAATGATGGTGGGCTAGCGAGCACCTGGCAGGCATTTATATTGTTATTTTATGTGTTATTTTATATGTTGACATTTTATTATATTATTATTTTTACATGTGACATGATTAATTATTAATTTTTGTGTATGGATCTTTGTTATCTGAAATAAATTAATTTAAATTTAAATTTAATTAATTTAAACACTTGGCAGAAAAAATATTTTCTACTATTGCAACATACATTCTGTGATTCACAAAAAAGTTTTAATAACATGTGAATAATATTTTTATAATGATCATAAGCCACCTAAATTAACTGCGCATAAAACTGTTTATCTACAATATATAATATACCACGTTTTCAACGTATAAATGTATCAAGTGTGCTCATCAACAAATATTATTAACAAAATTATTTGAAAATTAGGTTAGACATGAGAATGACACAAACAGGTTTAAAAAAATATTTTTAATTGTATTTTTTAGCCATGTGTATGCTCTCCAAGCACTAGTCGTATCTCCTTGTCGTACATCTTCACTTTGGCACGACATCTCTGGCTTTTCCTTTTCGAGCAGTACCAGGTACTATGTCCTTTAAAATCGCATGAGTTTGCACTGTATGTCTTATCTCCGATCTGGAGAAGATGACGGCCAGTTTTCATTAGAAGCAGTTGACATTCTATAACTGAGCATTAAAAGGATAATTGAAATAATGTCCAAAATAGTGTTGAAATAACAATATTAAAATAGATAACAGGAGCAGGAGTTCCTACAATTGTTGTTGCTGAGGACGGTAAGTGAGCCATTTTCGAAAAAGTTGGTGGGAAAAGTCTTAAGTCCAAGAATGAAACTTACGGTCGAGGCATACGTAGTGCTTTTCACGACAAAAGGCATAATTTAACCAAAGCACTTAGAATAAATTCATTTTACAATACATTTTCCAGTTATTATAATAATTCCTAATATTTAATTCAATAATATTATATTTTTCATTTAATCCTAATAACTTAATAGAAAAGAAAATAACTAGCAGAAAACTATTTATTATTTATTTACAACAAATGATAAAGAATAAAAAGTCAGCAACGCATACGTTATATAAAAAGCGCGAGATCAATAAAATTTGTAAAAGTTTTACGGGAATATTTTAATTATATTATTAAATTTATGGGAATAAATAATTTATTATTTATTCCTATAACTTATCCATAATTGCATTATATATCGCATTGCATTACATATTTAAAAAAATTCAGCTCAATCGGTAGTTTAATAATGGTTTATTACCCCTAAAAATATTTCTTTATTACCAACATTACGATTGTTAACATAAAAGACTTATGTCATGTCATATGTGATCAATATGAAGTCACCAGTTTTGGGGTTCACTATCACAGGGTCATCAAAACATTAAATTAATGGTTATGTTTTTGAAAAGTACCAATAACATCATTGTTGATAGTAAGAATGTACGCGGTACATGAGGTAAGGTATCTGCTCCGACAATACCAGCGAACCTTGTGCCTGTCGCTGCGTTTGCAGTAAAACGTGTACTCCCCAAGACGCATCACAGATTTGCTGACACGAGACCCTGGCAATAAGACAAAAATAAACGAAGACATGAAATAAACCTGTGAAAAGAAGTAATGGGCGTTATAATTCATACACCTAAAGAAGAAGGTAAAAAAAGATCAACCATAAAAGGAAAAAGAAGAATAGTCGTATGAAGTAACAGATCACTAGGCGTTAGTGGCAAAGGCAATGTAATATTACTGACTAAAATCATAAATAGATTTCCCAATAGAGCGTTTAATGAACACTATTGTAGTTGTAATCGAGGTAAGTGTATATGAGGTTATACAAATTATTAAATTTATATTATCTCAATGTAAATTATTAAGTAACTTAAAGGAGCTAGGACCATTTTACATGTGGTCTTCACATTTAATGTGTGACAGAAGGGTAGGTACTCAAATAAGTTTTCTGAATATAGTACGGGTTATTATTATTATAGCACATGCGTTTTAGCGAAGAAAAATAACCTGTGGAAGTTACACACGCTGAAGACAACTCGGTTCGAGTCGGTTTACTTCAAAAAGCAATTAACTGCTCTTCTCAAAAATCTTAAGATTGTAATTGCTACTGTTGATCTCGAGCCAGCCGTTGGGGCAGACGAGTTCTGGCCTGGAGACCGCAGATAGGCACGCGCAGGGTGGGACGCCCCGCCGCCAGGTGGACCGATGAACCTGAAGAAGGTGGCCGGACTATGTCCATCAGTGGACGTATATGATGATGATTATCGAGCAGTTGCTTCTTGCAGTAAGCTGATGCTATACCGTATTTTATAACAACAAGTATTACTTTATTTGTATATTTCTAGATTTTCTGTTTGATGGTCTTGTACTTTTAAATTTTATAATATACTCCATGTCTCACAACAAATTTATATGGTTGATGATCATGTTCTGGCTTAGATCTTGGTAACACTTTATTATAGTTAGCAAGGGCCATACGCCCTCTACATACGTATGGCCCTTTACATTAAAATCTTGCTCCACGCGGGCGAAGCCGCGGGCGTTTGCTAGTTAGATATATTAGAATATAGATATACAAGACCAAATGATAATAAATAAATGACGAAGTAAAATTATTTATATATAATTTGTTGTGGATATATTATATTTATATAATAATAAATATAAATCAAATGATATATTGTATTCAATAATGTTACTAGATTTTAAAATATATATTCAATAGCAGGTAGATAAATTAAAAACTAATATAAAATTAAGTATGACATATCAAGTTAAACAGACAATCAAACAAATACTCTATAGGATAGGAAACATAACGGGGGTGCCAGGCTGAAGCTTCAGCTGTGGGTATGGCACCGTAGACCTCCTTCCGGTAGCGTCTCTAATGAGATGTGTGAGGCTAGGAAAGTATTTAAGTCGCGTTTAAAATGGTGAAATGGTGTCATGATAATAGAAACCAAATTAAAATGTATATTCTAGCCTCTCATCATTCGAGACACGATTTCAGGTCATTTTGAAAACACACAAATAAGCTACAGTATAAGCCGGGCCTCCCAGTGAGTGTAGGCGTTGTGAGTGAGCCTGAAGATATTGCAAATTTATTTATGACCTTAGTATTTTTTAAATATTTTTACTAACATAGTATTAAGTCATACTAACAAAGCGAAACCCTGCTTGCTTTAATCAATAATTTTTCAATTATATTCTATAACACAAAACTAAATTATACAAAGGTATTGCTAGGTATTCTAGGATCATTGATCACCAAGCGGAATCTCATGGCAAAACAACTGAATTATTATAGAGAGGGGACTTTTATCGCCTTTTCAAGGTATCCATAATTTATTAATTATACAAAATGAACATTGGGCCTGATTCTGAAGGTACAATGTTAAAATTAGACAGCACTAAAATTGTTGCTATCCCTGTCACACGGTATTATGAAGATAAAGACGAAACTAATTTTAGTGCTGTCAAATTTTAATTATGTGCCTTTAGAATTGAGACCATTATATGGCTAAAACAGAATCAATCAAACACCGCAGGCTATTTAAAACACTGTCATCGTGTAAAATATGCAAGTCCTGCTATAAATTTGCATGACACAAGTCAATGGCATTAAGTGGAAGCCACGGGATTAATAAATTCAAAGTACTGCATGCATACCTGTAGTGCAGTATGGTTTATGGAAATTTGTACATTAATTAAACGTAGGTACTTGATTAAGTAATAAATTTCGATACTTTGAAAGTTGGACAAAATTCAACGATCTCTATGTACCTACTACTAGATGGAGAGTTCCAATCGCTCTGTTCCACGCAAGTAGCCACAACTCTTTCACATTCACTTTGAAACTTGTGTAGTACTACTACTCAGAACATTTCATTATTTACTAAATATTGACATTATTTAACCGTAGCGTCAATATTTAGTAATAATTAAATGTTCTGCGTAGTAACTGCACAAGTTTCATTGTGAGTGTGAAAGAGTTGTGGCTAGTTGCGTGGAACAGAGCGATTGTTTGGAACGCTCCACCTAGTAGTACATAGAGATCGTTGACAAAATTCAATTTCTTTATGATATTTAAATTATTGCCGTGTAGTTCCTGGCTGGACATACCCCCACTACCCCCGTAGGGGTGGTCAAAACGCCTAGACGAGCAGCGTTATCCTGTGTATATTAAGATCATTATTAGGATAACGTGATTATGGAAAATCCCCCAATGGACAGCCCACCACAAAAATGGCATTCTGTTGCGGAGGCTTAGCAGTGGATGTATTTCGGTTGAATGGTTTCAATTGTTTTTTCATGAGATTCCGCTATCTAATGATCACGTAACTTCTAAATTCTATAATATACTCCATTTCTTACAATAAAATTATTAGGTGGGTGACAGTGTTCTGTTTTAGATCTTTGTAACATTGTATAATCGTAGTCAAGCGCTAGCCGCCCATTACAACCTTTCCCCGCGTGGGTCGAGCACCGCCAGTACGTTAGTTCCTTTACTGCTGCCTGGTTATGTAAAGTATATGTATATTTTTTATATAGCACCATATTACGTCCGTTTCGTGTTTTGAGGAAACATAATTTATCTGGTAACAAAAATAAAACAAATAATCGTAAGGGCCTCGTAAAAATCTAAGTCGATTGGTAATGGCCTCGTGTCTGTACCATTCGGTGTGGGTCCTTTTGTATTAGCCGTACATACGTAGATTCTTTCTCTGATTACGAATTTGCAATAAAAGGAGATTGAGATCAGTGTGGGTTACAACGTTTTCGCTTTTTTGCGTACACATTCACACTAATGTGTGTGAAAAAAAATTACAAATACATATATCTTTATTGTGGATCATAGGTATAGAAAATATTACATGTCATAGTTAGAGCTCAGCTACGTCCCGCTACATGTGTATACCACATTGTGTCGCAGTGCAGCATGCATTTAAAATAAAGTTACCAAAAAAAACACTTAAAAATTAATTAGATACAAATTGAATCGTCACCAAGAAATTCCTCCAAACTATAATATCATTTTTCTGTCTATAGCTCGTGGAGGCTCTTTTTAAATATATTAATCTCATCTTCATCTAATTCATTTATACTTTCTTACCACCTGGAACAAGTGTTACAATAATCGTATTTTTTTAAACTAATTTGATATTATAATGGGGGTTCAGGTAAACCCGGCGACAGTTCGTCACTATAGGATTTTTTGTGTCAGCTACTGTATGGTAGACCGGTGCAAACGGTGCGGCCGCCGGGCGCTGTTGTGGGAAGGCACAAAATAAGACTAGCATTATAGTTTATTTTTTACGAAATAAAAAAAAAAATTCTTGCTGGAATGATTTATTTATGTATCTTAAGTCTCTATGTACATCCAACTTAACACTAATAATCAATTGCATATTAAGGGGTGGGGGAGGGGGATTCGAGGGGAAGGGAGAAGAGGAAAAGGAAGTGTCACAATTAGATCTCGTATCACCTAAAAACATGCTAGTACCGCTCCTGGGGGTTAGCCCACGAACGTGGTGCAACACCAGCCACGCTATTGCGAGGCCACCCACACTAATTACCGCAGCTGTGCGAGTTTCCTCACGATGATTTCCTTCACCGGTTTAGATACTAGAACTTGCAACTATTTCAGAAGCTTCGTTATTTTTGCTTAAAAACCATACCATTTCGTACAATATAACCTAAATTCGGATGATTATGTTCAAGATCGGACCTGGTTTTGTCCGTTTTACCGTTAAAAACAGTCAGCCGACCCCTACAGCCCCTGTAGGCGTGGGTGGAGCAGCGCCAGAACGAGGTCTTCGTATCCAAAGCGGACTTGTACACGAAGTAATATGTGTAGTTTTCGTACAAAGCCAGTCTTCGACCAGACTGCGATTTGATGAAAAGTACACCTGAAGAACAAAGAAAAGATAAAAATTATAAACGCATGAAATTATTGTAGTGTAGTAGCAGACCTTTCTACTAATTGTTAATCTATTACTGCCAATCAACATGAGAAACCTGTTAACAAAAGCAAAATAAAAAAATTTGCTTGTTTAATAATGCTATTATTAGTTTATTACATTATACATTAAATATAATATATTATAATGGTATAAAAGTACGTCACATACTTAGGTACGGTATTAAGTTGCAGTGTGACCACTCGAAGTATTTATAATGTAAATATGTCGGACACAAGCCAACCAAACTATTTCTTCTGGCTGACTACAATCTCATAGAAGTTTAAATAACGAAGGAATTGTTTATGAACTTAATATATAAGAAAATTTAATGCTCATGCGTAATCTGGATATAAATTAGTTATAATATTTCATTCATAAATTCGATACACCTTCAAACAATATTTCTGCGTCAGTTTAACTATAGCATTTTATAATTAGCGCCAGTTTGTTAATCATAAATCTAACGCTTCCTTAGGATTTTAGTCGCCCTCTCGCTAGTAGTGCCGTTGTTCCGACTCCAGGGTTATCACTTCCTCCCCCTGTCTTCGGAACTCCGAAAACCCGAGCAGTTGTCACTTTATT
Organism: Esperia sulphurella; assembly: GCA_947086405.1. NCBI lineage: Eukaryota > Metazoa > Arthropoda > Insecta > Lepidoptera > Oecophoridae > Esperia > Esperia sulphurella. The sequence goes on from OX352261.1 coordinate 4,297,832, forward strand.
TTGCCTAACTCTACTTCGAGCTCGGCGAGGTGTTCATTTTCAATGTCCGGATATTTACTGTAACCGCATAATGTCGTTTGTTAGGCTGCTTCAATAATAAATACTTTTGCTGTAAATCAAACCAGAGACACAACACAACCGTTCTACTATCTAGAACAACTGCTCACAATTTGTAGTGAATTCTCCAATAAAACGCCATACTCTGACACTAAGTTTTTTTTTTTAATTTCAATGCTTCGCAGCAAAATCCAGACTAGTACCTTCCTTGAAAGGTAGGGTCAATATTTTTTTTTGTTGTGGCTCGGTTAATAGGCCTTTGAGTCACTCGATACGTAATCATCAACCTATATATTGTGTAGTGCTGCCCCTGATGAATAATAAGACTAGAATAATCGACGAGTATGAGGTATGGAACTCCCTCATTGGTGACACTCTTATTCTTACAACAATTATCTCATTAATAAGTTTAGGTCAAATATCATTCTTAAACATTAAAACAATAAAGTAGCAAACAGGATTGTCATATATGCAAATTATTATCACACTTTTTTTTAATAAATAAATATTATAGAGAAAATCCTAGTTTGGGATTAGATAAGATACACTTGTCTAATCCCAAACTAGGATTTTCTACGGTACTATGGGAATTTATCAACGATTGGACAATTCACAAATATAACATCCAGACAGGGACCAACTTGTCTGTCCCCAGTGGGAATCGAACCCATCTCTGGCGCTCGAGTCCAATGACAAAGCCACTACGCCAACGAGGTGGTCTTTTAACATCTGTAACATTTCTTGTAAGATATTTCAGACCGTTTTTTATTTTATCTTAAAGTACACACCATTTCTCATAATATAATCGAAAGCCGGATGATTATGTACAAGATTGGACCTAGATATATCCGTTACACCCATACAAATTACCAGCCGAGCCCTGCATCTTTTGCTTCCGTGTGTTGAGCAGCGCCAGAACGAGACCGCTGTATCTAAGGCAGACTCGTACAGGAAGTAATACGTGTAGTTATTGTGCAAAACCAGTCTTCGACCAGATCTTGATCTGATGAAAAGTGTACCTGAATTAGAAAGAAAAGATAAAGCAAGCAGTTATTATTGTATATAGATCATCTTTCTTTAGAAGTTACTTTTACCTGTAACCAATAGTTTCAGTACAAATACTGTAATGTTTCCGTTATGTTAGCTCTTGAATGAAAAAAGAAAATATTATAAATGTCTTTAATAGCATTAGGAACACTAATCTAAACACAATATTAAACAAACATGTATAAAATTTACATTATTACTTCGATTTCGTCCGCCTAAAGTTTCAAACACTGATAACAATCATATATGTTTATATCGATGCGACGTCAAAGTGTAGGTCCAGACGAGGTCGCGGGCGAAAGAGTGTAATTATTCGTATGGGTTAGGGTTGAGCTAGACATGCAAGTGTGTATGCGCGTGCTCATTATGGCGACTGATTTACACGCACAGCAGCGGAGTCAGGTAGTTAGCTCCCCGCCACGTAACGAGCACATAGTGCTTCTTCACGTTAACTCGCGGGCGCGGTGGTGAGCGCGGTCACGAAATATCAAACATATAGCATAAAATCCACGTGTTCATGTACAACTCGCGGTGCGGTGCGGTGCGCGGTGTAAGTAGCGGGCAAGCGGGGCGCGCGTGGCACGCGGCAATATCAAACGTATAAAGTTGCTTGCGTGTTTTCACGTTTGATCTAGCGCCGGAGTGCGCGATTTCAATCATTTTGAATTGGCGGCCAACGTGAACACGAACTCGCCAAGAACGCCGCGCCCGCGAGTTGTACGTGAACAAGCACATAGATAAAAGGTCGATACGATTGCAAGCGCCCGACGTGCGGCGGCGTTATGAAAAAGCCCGCGTACGCGTGCTGAAGCTACAGTGAAGTTCAACCCTTATGTATCCTATTTATTGTCGTATCCGAAAATGCATCCCATTTTTTACAATACATTTTTGTGCAGCATGAATATGATTTAGATTAGATCTGGCTATGTTCTTATTGTCAAAAACAGTAAGTCGTGCGTAACAGCCTCTGCTAGAGTGGGTCGAACAAAACCAGTGCGTGAGATTCTTCGATTTTGTCTCTCTTTTATAATAATAAGTATAATTACGGTGCATTATCAATGGACGACCAGATTGAGAAGTGACGAATTGTAAACCTGTTTAAAAAATATTGTTTCTTCAGCCTGTATCTAATGAACAGCAGAAATAATAACAAATCATTATGTCTACGAAAGAATAACTAACTACTTTATAACAACAACAATGTTTCTAAAGAAAAGGGCTAGTATAAAGAAAATTTAAGTATATAATTAACGTCTAAGACATTGGACGCAGTCATGCAGAAATGTTGAGATATCAAACGCTAAAAGTCTCAACTGGTTCTTTTCAATGCTCAAGTATTAGTGAAAATATTATATAAAAAAGTATACAATCTATCCTAAACCGTTTCTGTAGTTTTCCCGACGATTAAAGGATTAAAAAGAGAAGTCCGACATCTTGTCTGTTGTCTTTCTGCATAACTGGGGTCCAATACTGTGCCACCAGCCAAATAGGATCTAACGTAGAAAATGCTACTTCTGAGGAGACCAAATAAATGATTTATAGTAACGTTCAAATCTTCTTTCCTCTTGGAAACAGTTGAATGTTTTTTTTATAGAATTTGACATGATTATGAAGGAACATTGAGCCGTTTTAAAAAAAAGCTAACTGATTTCGAACAAATACACACAAGTAATAAATTCACAACATTTAATTACAAATACTATTTACACATAAAGTATTAAGCAAAAAACTATCTGAAAATATAACAATTATAAGCTGTAAGATTTTCTTAGACACAAAACAATAAATCTAGGTATCTCACGAAAAAAAACCACTACAAAAATAGAATAGCGTATAATATTCACTATTACATACTTACATAGTAATATTAAGTACATATATATATATACTTTTTATCTTATCTTCCTTGGGGGGCAGAAAGACCTGGCAACAATTCGACCCTTCTGGATCCGATTTGGTGGACTTCACATATACCTTAGAATTTCTTCAAGACGTTTTCCTTCACCGAAAAGCCTGTCGTATTATAAATAAATCATACTTAGGTTTGAATTCACGAACTTATGAACGTGAACCGAGTGCACTGCTTGTACACTGAATACAGTTTCTTATAATCTAATTGTAAATTCCGTTTTTTATAATATATGCACTAGCTGGGTGATAATGCATTAAATTAGCCTTGACTATTATATTATCATTGGTAATACTGAGTCGTGCGTTACAACCTTTACAGGAGTGGGTGGAACACGACCAATATGAGATGTTCTTTGATTTCAGATCTTTCTTGCAATAATACGTATAATCTTTGTACAACGCCAGTGGACGGCCAGTTCGCGATTTGACGAATATTAGTCCTGTTTAAATAAAAACAATAGTATAAGAAATGATAATTAAAGAGATTTCAACGAAATTATTTTACCCACTCCCAAAAATCTAATGTCAAACAATCCAATATATTGAGTACTGCAGTCACCTTTGGCACGGCTCTGCCAAGTATCAGATGGCTGCTCTGGACGCTGTCGACCTTCGTGCCCGAAGGCTCATTGATGACGATACTCTGGTAGATACCAAGTCGCAGAGCCTCAAACTTCGTTGTAGTGTGGCCTGTCTTTCAGTTTTCTACAGGTTACATTTTGGAGAGTGTACGCAGGAATTACACGATTTGATTCCCCCATCCCCCTTCCATCACCGGACTACCAGGCGTGGTGAGGGACTTCATCCTCATGTAGTAGACATACCATAGACATACCGCTTTGCTCCCTCGTTCATAATGCGAACTTCTAAGGAATGGAACTCCCTGCCAGCTTGGGTACTTCCAGACAAGTACAATTTGGATCTTTTTAAAGGAAGAGTGAGTAGGCATCTTCTGGGTAAGCGCGCTCCACCTTAGGCCTCATCATCACTTACAATCAGGTGACATTGAGGTCAAGCGCAAACCCATCAAGAATAAAATAAAAAAATAAAAAAATGCTATATTTCATTATATTACATGTACATTGAAACCTAACAGGAATTCATTTAGTGTTAAACACAACATAACATAAACCACGCCAGTCTCTGTTATTAAAAACTAGCTGTGCCCGCGGTTCCGCTCGCGTGGACTACAAACTCCGCTCCAGTTCTCACTCTCGCTCCCTATCCCACTCCCACCCAGACTCAAAAGTTATTATAACATTTTACAACAAACACAAAGTTATTATCAAAAGTTATTATAAAAGCTGTTATTATAACTAAACTTGCATACAGTTTATAATATTATCTTATTCAAGGGCCAGGAAGACCTGGTGACACTTCAACTCTTCAGGACCTTTTCTACCAAAGACGATATGGTGGACTTCACATACACCTTAGAATTTCTTCTTTGGCATATTCACTTATGATATTATCCTTTACCGAAAAGCCTGTGGTATTATAAATAGAGCGTACTCAAGTTTCGAAAAACTCATTGGTACGGCCGGGGTCTGAATCCACGACCTCATGGACTGCTAAACCAATTAGTCTACCGCGCCTACCACAGTTCATAATAGTTTTCATATTATTTTTTATTAGTTTCCGTTGTTAGTTACATTGCATTTTATTGTTCAGTAGGCAATCGTCATGAATGTTGATCAATTAAAAATAATAATATAAAATTATATATTTATTATAGTCTCATATTATAACTAACTACTAACGTGACGTATATTATTATACACATTTACAAGCAAAAAAATACACTGTGCTTTATTAACATCTGTTGTAACAAAAAACGCCATACACAAACGCATTTGCGTTTCAGAAACAAATTAAATAATAGATGGTGTTCCGAAGTGGACCACAAAGTTAACGTGGTAATACAAACTGTGCGTCCGATGCGCTTTTTTTCCTATGCTTTTAATTTAAATTATAATATATATGTAAACACAACATGCGCATAGATAATAAAAAAAATACAATACAACCCACTTTTTACTATGATACTTCAATTTGAACAAAAAAATTAAATGTGCCCGCAAAACTTTATGTCTGTGGCTCTGTTCATTATATGAACGATGGACAGAACGAGGTCTGGTAATAAGACAAATAAATAATGGTTTACTGGTACCAGTATGGAAAAGTAATATTCTTTTTTAAATCTGTAATAATTAAAAAAACACGTCAAAGGACCGTCTAATTGGGCCAGTACGTTCTTTTAGTATATAAACTAATCTAGATACAAATGAGATGTAGACAACAAAATGTATAGAAGAGCTAGATCAATGTTCAACTTAAATGGGACTAAAGAACCAGAAAATGAAGAAAATTGATCTAATACTCGCAGCACTGTAGGAAGAACACATACAAAAATAGAGGACGGAGAGTTGAATTATACAGTGGTTATATAAATATCTTCCAATTACATTAGGTTTGATTTTTAATTACTTTATAGGGATGGGATAGAGAGGTTAGTAATGGCAAAGTGAAATGAAAAATCACACATTGCAAATAGGTTAATCGTAACGTGGCTTACGAATTCGCTTGATCTTAACCTCTAAGTCCATATCTGTTGCATTTGCGGCGTCAGCATTATCTTCGACCACAGTCTGTTCGGTCTGATCAAAACTTTCCACTTCGCCAGCCTCTTCAGATTGGTTAGCAGTGACATCTTTTACAGCACGTTGTAGTTTTCCAGTCCTCTTTCTTTTTTTAAATACCTCAATGGCGCCCGGTGGGTGGTTGTGAATAGTATGATCATGAACTATACTTTTATTATTTCTGGACAACGTTAGCCTCCCGTAGCAGCCTCTGCTGTAATGTGTTGAGCAATACCAGTAAGTATTTCCTGAGAAGCTGCTCTTCCTCTTACAATAATAAGTGTATTCGTTCAAGATGAGAAGCTCCTTGCCTTTCTGGGATCTTGTTAACAGCATTTCCACTGAAATTAATGAAAATGTTCATTAGTTTACGAAGTGTATACCTTGATTGATACCTTGTTATGTAGTTCAATACAATGATACTGCACAACTTTTGTACGACATGTCTCGAATATTTTTTATGATTTTCAGTATTCGATAATGAAAGTGCCTGCTACCGGTAATTATGCATATTCTGTTATATGTGTTTTGTTACGTATACCAATAAGTCAATGTTATTATTAGTAGGTATATTTTCTTCTATAAATAAGCTTAAACTTGAATGAAATGTTGTATATACAATAAATTGCTAAATATAAATTTTATTTAGAAAAAATCACGACATAAAACGGTGTTTTTAAGTTGATAATTGAGACTAAATAAGTTTATTTTAAATATGAAACTTAACAAACAGGTGCCAGTACATTTGACTATTAACTATATTTTTATATATTGACCATCGTGAATATAATATTTGGCGGGTGGGTGTGTGTGCTCGTTTTCCACTCCTACTAGTACGTAATCATCCATCATTTTGAGCTTAGCATTGCAGCCCCTGTAGTTATGTGTAGAACAGTACCAGTTAAAATATTTTGTCTTCTTGCATTGCTTCTTGCAGTAGTATGTGTAGTCGTTGTGAATGATTATTTGCTTTCCTGTGTATCGTGACTTCGCCAGCTGTATCTCGATCACTGAAATTCAAAAATACATTAGAACTGAACCGCGGTGCTACCAGCGTTTTATCAATTTCCCGCAGTAAATCATGATTTTCGTGGTAAAAAGTAGTCTCAGTACGAAACCAGGACATATCACTATACCAAGTTCCATCATAATAAATACACAACCATACTTTCGTATTTATATAATACTAGATTAAGATTCTGGGACCGTTAATTGCACCAAATTGATTGTGTGAATGGCCGTTTGGTTCCCGGTTTAGAATAAGGATGCCAGCGCCAGGGACGGACAACAGCGTTCACCTGTATATATTAAGATCATTACTGCAATCACTAATCCGCCTGCCAAGCGTGGTGATTGTGACAAATCCCCTAATGGACAGCCCATTAAAATGGCATTCAATTGGGGGGGGGGGGGGGAGGCTTTTGGTCTATCTCATAATTATATCACATAGATAACAGAGTGATATCATCTTTAAGAAAAAGTTGACCCTTCGATTTTTATATATAAAGTAGTGCTTCTTTAGTAAATACAAAGGCTTTTATTTAATACTCTTATTTATTAAATAAACGTTTACAGCCACACTTACAATGTCCACAATGTAAAAACAGCTACAATTTGCAACGAACCTAAGCTCCCTGCAATCACAAATCACAACGAAACAATTCTTAGTACAATTGGTCAAAAAAGTCATAAAGCAACGCTGGAGAGTCGTCATACTTCTCTGCCAAAGATACAAGACCACAGGTTATGCGCCACATCGAAATGTGTCGATGTGAAGAGGTTTGCGTAGGACTGACGATCTGACGCTATACTTTTCTGGCCGAATATAAACATTGAGGGCGAATATTCGAGCGTTGCAACCGCCGTCATTACCGTAACCCTCAAAAGTTGATGAAAAGGATGTATTTTATTAAACATTACACTTATGCACTAGGACCACTGCACTAGGACCAGAAACTTACCAAGTAAAAAATTAAAAAAATAACTTCGCGTGTCTGTACACTGAAAATATTTGACGACAAAAAAGACGATGTAAGAGTGCAATAATAAATAAATAAATATTTCAGACATTCACACCAATTATCCAGTCCCAAACTAGGCAGAGCCTGTGATATGTTACTGGATAACGGAACACATACTTAAATAAATATATAAACAACCAAGACTTGGGTACAAACATTCATATTCATCATACGAACATTTGCCCCTAGCGGGATTTGAACCCGCAACCTCCGGCGTGGCAGTCCGAGAGCTACCCGTTCCGCCACGGAGGTCGTCTAGAATAGAATAAATACATCAAAATAATTTTTGAAATTTGTGTCTGTTTATGTTTGTCTGTTAGTTTGTGCACGCATCACGTGAACACACGCATCACTGAACCGATTCTGACAGAGCTTTCAGAATAACATAGGGCAACATTTAGTCTTTATTTCATGGTAATTGGCCCACTAAATCAAAAGTTATGCGAATTTACAGTTTTCGTAAACTCGCATGACTGCATTAGTATATAACATAGAAGTGTAGGGTGTAATGCTCTACGGAATTCGTACTGCAATGAGTGAGAACTATATTTTAGAGATAGGTAAAAGCAAAGTGTAGGAGGAAGGTAAGGGGGAGGGGGAGTAGAAAGAGGGAGGGGAGAAGAAAGCAGAGGAGAGTGGTGAGGGTTGGAGAAAGGAATGGGAAGAACGGGAGCGAGGTGGGGGAGCCACGTGTTTCAGTGGTCTGCGAAATCGCGGGCACAGCTAGTTCTATAATAAAAACGATGAACTGGTAATGAAGGTGGTTGATATGATACGCTTGAATATTTACCGTAGTGACAATACAAACATAATACTTATGAAAAATGCTATTGCGGTCGGCACGCATGCAGAAGGTCGTACGCGGGCTAAAATCGCTTGAAAGAAACACGGTCCACACTGGAAGAAGCGTACGCTAAGCTTTGTTTTAGTTGTATCTTAATTACAATACACTTAAAAAGTATTGAAGTAAATACATCGACATGTAAATATCTATCTATCTATATACATAATATATACTTACTATTTACATAACAACTACTGCTTCCAAATATTCATAGTAAAACACGTCAATCTTATACATTTTACGATATAATTTTTACAATTGTTTATAAATATTATTATAATAACACCGAAACCGTCTATAACAATTAACATATTAACATAAAATAAAGCAATCAATATATAATACCTACATGTCACATAGACATGAATTAATTTCAACATGACTTGTACAATCGGCCAATTCAATTTCTAACCCAAAAAATCATGTTATTCCTATTGCAATCTCACACAAGCAACAAGTGAGTCAGGTTTTGGGGGAGCTTGGAAAGCTTTTTAAAAAGCTAATTAAAAGTATTTAAAATTAATTAAAGTAAATGAGAGACGTCCGAACAGATTGGATGCTCGTATATTTTCTGATTCAAAACCTTAAGTCAGTTGGTGAGGCGTCATGCCTTCGACCACCCGGACTCTGCTGAGTCTTTCTGGATAAGAGTCTGGAATGTGCTGGATTGCACTTCTCAGGCTCTAACTTCTATGGTACGTGTGGGTTGCGAATGCATTACTAGTGTCAATTTTGTTATCATAAACATTTACTAATATAAATAATAAAATTCTGGAAAATTACCAAATTTAAATAAATTACAAATATCACAATCTGTCATAATGACAAGTATCAGAAAAAAAACGCTAATAAGACGCCATAAACAATTATGAGGCACCACGATTAGCTAGGGAAATACGTATCCACCTCATCAGAGCCCCACCACCTTGGTCCCTTACCCGCATAACTCGGTAAGGGACCAAGGTGTGAGCATTATTGACGACCTCCGTGGCGGAACGGGTAGCTCTCGGACTGCCACGCCGGAGGTTGCGGGTTCGAATCCCGCTAGGGGCAAATGTTCGTATGATGAATATGAATGTTTGTACCCAAGTGTTGGATGTTTATATATTTATTTAAGTATGTGTATCCGTTATCTAGTAACCATGGCTCTGCCTAGTTTGGGACTGGATAATTGGTGTGAATGTCTGAGATATTTTATTTTATTATGTATGTGAGTATGTAAACAATTATAATGCAACACATACATTCACATCGCGTATAAGTAATTAGTCTGTTAGTAATTAAATTTGTCGATCGTACTTATCTCACACTAAAATATGCCCTTGCAAGGGGGGGCGTAAGAACCAGATAGATTTCGTCTGTATGTTTGTCTCACAGAAATCCTATCAAGATGGAATGGCAGGCGCGACACGCGTGCCAGCAATGTGCAATAAACTATCAAACGCTTACTCGTTTCGCGCCGAGTAAAAGTCGGGTAAATAGACAAAACATCTGCAAAAGTATTGCGCGGTTTCCAACTACATAACTGTATCTCATCACTAGAAATGTGACCGCGAGGCATGAAGGGTGCGCGAGAAGGGCGCGCTAAGTCCGAACGCACGGAACTAAAGTAATCAAATAGCTAACCGGTCTATCTTGATAAGATTTCTGGGGTATGAAAATCATTAAAAAAAAACATGAATTTGTTCTAGATAGAAATAAAATGTAAGGGTACTCCGGTGTAACTATAGCTATGGGGCAAATGCAACCACAGAGTATATATTATTTTATTATACCTCACTTATTATTTATCATTAAATGACCTATCTAATATTCTATATATGTATGTAGCGTAAACAATAATTTTCTCCTCCCAGTCATAGATATAAACTGTGTAATTGCATTTGTTCCCCATTTGCAATTGCCCCGGTTGCAATCTCGCCCGTCCCTAGTCAGCCAGGTCATTATCAGTACTAACGCGCATGCCAAGTTACATTCAAATTGTTTTTCATTTAAGGCTAGAAATCTGCGTCCAATAAACGCAATATTCCATAGAATTGTATTTTATTGTTTATTACCACTAGAACATTTCAAACATTTGTATTCGTGTGTTTACAGTACAGGTTTAGAATAAATGAAAAATAAAACTTAATTTCGTTAAATAAAGAAAAGACTGTTGTACAGAAGCCATGTTATATACATTTAGTTGCAAAAACAATGACCAATTCTAATCTCTATGGGGGCACGGTACAGTCTTCAATAAATAGGTAGCCATTCTAGTACTTTTGAAATCTAAAAGTTGGCTTAGTCTATTCACAAAATATAAGTGACCGATAACTTTCTAAAATGCGTGAAAAAACTACTTCTGGTACAAAAATCTAATACTGAACACTAAGTAGTATCGGATATTGTACGAGTACTTTTGGCACCCTATGTCTCATTCCAGCAGTTTGAAATCTGAATAATAATTAATATAGAACGTTTAACAAAGAGGATCACGACATAATTATCAATCAACGAGTAAAGGGTGCTGTGGAAGTAAGTAAACACTGTTTCATACCTTCGCGCGCCACAGTTACCTACCCCCCCCCCCCTCCTCCCGCCCCCGCCCCTCCTAAACCCCCAATCCCCCACCGCCTTCCATCCATCCCGCCCATCCGCCTCTAGTAATTATTTATTATTGAGTATACACACCGGTTACAAGGACTGTCACACAGACCTTACCTACAGGGGATAGTAGGGACTTCAGCATCCTACACACATTACGATCATTATCAGATTGTTAACGTCTGCTCGATACAGGGCCCAATGAGCTTCCACCACACCAAATCCTCCGCAATCCCCATTCAGCCACTTCCCTACATCCCACGCTGCGCGGTCTCTAAAAAAGGATACATGCCTGGAATGTCTTCTCAGAATATTGTAACACAGTTAAACAAGATCACGTGACAGTTAAATATATAAACAACATTAATAACAGTAACGTAACAGTTCAAAGTTTAACATAAACCCCGTCTCTAACGGTAAACGCTGGCGGCTCGTGGTTGTGCTGAATATTCGCTCGCAGCATTTTCAAATCCGTCGACAATATGAACCTGGCCTTGCATCTTGACCATTTGGTGCAACGCCAGGCGTATGTGGTGGACGTGGTGATACCACAGTAGTACGGGTAGCCGTTGATGATGGCGATTTGTTTCCCAGATCGACTCTTCAACCATCGCACCGTGTTGTCTGTCGGGGAAACGTTTTAGGTTAGAAATAATTCTACATTTTCACTCATATAGTAGAGCGGTCAAAGTTTCTGATATTTAATATGTGTATATTATACTATGTCCAATGGAGACAACATACAGTGCAATACCAAAGATGGAAGAATTGTGAGCATATAGCCCTCTAAATAGCTCATATTGAGAGCTCAAAAATAATAAGGAAATAATCTTGTTTATTTGCTTAGTTACCCTTTAATTTTTCTAATAAGGAAGGTTTGAATGTAAAGTTTCTAAGAATATTCTCCGACTACTAAATACAAAATGAAAGCAAACATGCATATGATAGATATTACTGTACACAAAAAATATTTGATTTGATCTAGATCTCAACCGTCAACAGCCATCTAGGGAACGTACCCATACTACGTGACCCGTCTGGGGGGGGGTCTTCAAAATACCACGCTTGGTCACAGGAGCGGGAGCTTAGGCTTTCGTCACGAACGCGGCAAGTGCCGTATTAATAAAGAAAAATTTTAACCAAAAAAATATTTGAACTTTCTGTTTGGAAAAAATGGTTTAAAACCATATGTATGAATTACTATGTGAAAACTAGAGAGCGGGGGGGGGGGGGGGTCTTGGCATATACTAAGTGTGGTCACCGAGGGGGGAAGGGGATAAGAAAAAAATTCAAAAATGGGCCACGTAGTTTGGGTACGTTCCATACATACAAGCGCAGTAAGATCTTTTCTTTCTCTTGAACTAACTCTTTTTCCCTTGCATCAACAGCTCAACTTGTTCTTGATCACGATCTTGTTTCAAACGATCATGAAAATGATTTCTTTAGCAGACAAATACGCAACCAAGACAAAATGACACTTAGTTAACGAATTTTTTTTATAAAAGAGGTTGATTGAAGGCATATTTCTAAGTATAATAACTTATGTCTATACTACTTCTTACGATCTAGAGATAATAAACCAATTGATTTATATTCCAATTTGATAAATTAGTAATTATATTACAATATAGATAAAATGTTTAGTTATGAGCTAAGGTGGAATATGATTTGATAATTTTAATTGATGAACCCTGTTAACGTCTTCAGCCAGTGTCTTTGGTGAACACCAAGAGTCTGTTGCGTCCAGAAAAGCCGAGGTAACAGGTAAAAATAATACCACGACGACCATACCTTTCTCGCTAAGCTCGAAAAAAAAAGGTCATTTTTATCCAACCCATCATATCAGCCATTAGATTTCCACTGCTGGACATAGGCCTTCCCCAATGAACGCCACCACACTCGGTCCGCCGCATCCAGCTGCTTCCGGTCACCTTCTTCAGGTCGTCGGTCCATCTGGCAGCGGGGCGTCCCACCCTGCACATGCCGATCCGCCGTCTCCACTCCAGAACCCGTCTGCCCCAACGGCTGTCGGTTCTGCGACATATGTGTACCGCCCACTGCCACTTCAGTTTACTAATTCTTTCGGCTATGTCGGTCACCCTCGTTCTTCGTCGGATTTTTTCATTACGAATCATATCCTTCCAAGAAACCCCGAGCATAGCCCTCTCCATAACTCGCTGAGCGACTTGAAGTTTATAGATCAGGCCCACCGTCAGTGTCCACGTCTCCGCGCCGTAGGTCATGACAGGCAGACCAACATTTATCCAACCCGATTTTGCTTAAATAGGCCTTTTTGGGTTTTAGATATTATACGTTCCAGGCATTATGGGCGTCAGGAATTGCGCTACTTAGGCATTTTGCGTTTTAGACATCGCGCTCATGATATAAATTAACAACTGAAAATATAGAAAAAACTTCCGACTTATTCACATACTTAGTAGCAATTTTGTGGTATAGAAAATCACTATATAAGTTGCAACATCTAAAGTGAGAACTACTAGACAAATTTTGATGAAGTTTTCATTTCAATACACAAGAAGCAGCAAGATACTTTGAGAAATGTTTTCATATGTAAAAACATCTTTAATGTCCGAAACACACAGAAGGCGAATGCGTGGCGGAGGCGTGGCAGTAGCGGTACACTTCAAAGAAAATCTCGCTTCCCGCGGCGGTACTCGGTGTAAAGTGTCTCATACTAAATCTAACACTACAAAAAACCGGAGCACGCCTCCGCCACGCATTCGCTTTTTGTGCGTTTCGGGCTTAAAAGGGAACCATTTAGTGAAACAAGTCGACGTAGAAGTTTATTTCAACTTAACAAAACTTTATTTCCACTTAACAAATAAGCAAGTATAAGACATGTCGTGTTAAAAAAATATATTTTAAATTTTAATACACAGCCCATTTCGAATAACGAAACGGGGCGCAGCGTGGTTATGCTCCAGGTTTGAATTCACTATCTGCAACTTCTTGTTGAGTATAAACCGACCCCTACAAGTCCCGCCCTTGGTGCATCTCCAGCCTTCTGTATTGTTGCACTTTCTTTCGAGGTAATAGGTATACCCATCAATTACACCCAATTTTTTTCCAGCCACATTTTTCACCCATTGAACTAGAATTAAAAAAAAACTATCGGACTCTTAAATCGTACATATCTCATCTTTTCTTTTTCATATGATTGCAAATTATGTTTAGTTATGTTACTAACACTTAGCGGTAAGTCTTAACAGTATATTATGGATTATGATCTGAAATAAACAATATATTTTATTTTTATATATTTTATTATTACATGAACGTTACTTCGAATCGATGTTTTTAACGATATTTAAACACACAATTGTTATCTTCACGAAATACAAATATCCTGATAAACAAGTACAATTACAAAATAAAAAAAATTTAACAAACAAAAATCTATTAATGTATTTATTAAACATGCGCAACAAACGCACTTAATACCAATTCATTCTTCACCAAACAGCTGTAAGGGTCAAGTTGGAATACAATTTAATACTTATGTTTTAAATTTTAATTAACCTGCCTCTGTGAGTGATGAATCTAGGCGGAATATGGTTATGCTCCAGGTTTGAAGTTATCATCTTAAACTCCTTGTTGAGTATGAACCGAGCCTTGCAGGTCCCGCCCTTGGTGCATCGCCAGAAGTCTGTATTAGTACTCTTCGTACCCAGGTAATACGTGTACCCATTTATTACGGCTAATTGTTTTCCAACACTATTTGTCACCCATTGAACTAAAAAATGATCACTATTTTGAGAACACTATTTTATATACGAACGTATGTCGTTAACATCCAGTTACATAATTTGGTTACCAAATGGGACGGTGCAATTTCCATTTCGTAGCCAGGCACGAAATTTAGTTACCACGAAAGAAAAATATTACCTCATCGAAACCCTTTCGTCCCATTTTGTAACCAGATTTCGTTGCTGACACGTTCTGACTTATCTCGGTGGCCTTTTTAAGGAATTCTCTTAAAAAGGCCAAAAAAACGTTAGACAAGACAGTAAAAAGACGAGTATAGTAAAGTTAAAACGTATATATTTATTTACTTTTACGCACACGATTTCACAACTGGTATGACGAAAAATTATTTATTATGTACATTATGTTGTGTTAATATTTAGATATTTATTTCAGCAGATGTTATTGCAGAAAGTAGCTCTAATCTAATAGTTTGCCCATTACAGGCATACAATCTAATAAATAAAATCATAAACATCGCGTGTCTGTACATTGAAGATATTTGCAAAAAAAAATTGAGGGGTTTAAGGATAAGTAATAGAACACATTTCAATCATTTTTGGAATTTTTGTCTGTTTGTCTGTATATCTGTTTGTCTGTGAGTTTGTGCACGCGTTACTTAAAAACTACTGAACAGATTTTGATAGACTTTTCACAAAAACATGGGGCTTAACTTAACTTAACACTAAGTCTTTATTTCATCGCAATCGGCTAACTCAATCAAAAGTTATAGACATTTTTAATTTTGGGAGAGGGACCGGGAGCAGGAGAGGGAGCGGAAGCGGAAGCGGAAGTGTGAGCGAAAGCGGAAGTGTGAGCGGAAGCGGAAGCGGTAGCGGTAGCGGGAGTGGAAATGGGAGCGGATTCTGTAGTTCACGCGAGCGGAGCCGCGGGCACAGCTAGTCTTGCATAAAGTTTAAATTAATTTAAAAATGACATATTTAAAATGTCTTCTAATACAGAATGTAAAAAATGTCACAAGCAAAAACAAATTGTAATTTAATTATAATTTTAAAATATAGATGTATGTCATCATTCAGTACAAAATGTCAGAGGCCATAAAATTCATGCGTTAATTTTATTACAATTTAAAAATACCTATACACTACACTGATGTCGTATTTCAGTACGAAACGGACATTGAATTTAATTATAGTAGTAGAGCTTCGACGATTTCAATTACCAAATTATTTAGTCTTTGTACAAAACTCAAGCATGTCATAAAACACATTTTCTATGAGCCACCTTTTAAGTTACAGTTTCCTGTTAAGCATTTTATGTTGTTTGGCAGCCTGTTGTATATTCTTATGGCATTTATATAAGTATTCTTCTCATAAATCATGCACTTGATATGAGGTAATGCCACAAGTGTATCTTTGTGCCTGACGTTAATTAATACATAGTAATACCTTAGTAAATAAACCTTTTTGATGAAATATTTTACGTCAGTTATATTAACATGTTTCAAATCCAAATTTTTTAACATTATAAAGTAAGATTTGTTATAGGTTAAAATTGTTTTGAAACTGAAATGTAAGATATTTCTTACCAAAAAACATTTTTTTACGAGAAAACACATTTTAAACTTTACTATAAATACCATCTCGAATAACGTACGCAGGCGCGTTGTGATCATGTACCAGATTTGATCTGACCATCTGGAACTGCTTGTTGAGTATGAACCGAGATTTACAGGAGCCGCCCTTGGTGCATCTCCAGGAGTCTGTATTGTTCCTCCTTCTGTCGAGGTAATAGGTGTATCCGTCTATTAAAAGCGATTGTTTGCCACTCCGACTTATCACCCATTTCGCTGAAACTAAAAATGAACTTTACATTATGCTGAACTTTATGCGATGTAGTTCGCAACACATCACGTCAACAGGTATCACGAAGCGAAAAGCGAGCGAAGGAAGTCGCTTTGCGATATTGGATTGCGCAAAGTGGCGATACATCATCTCTGCCTACCCCTCTGGGACCGAGGCGTGAGCATTATGTATGGTATGTATGAACTTCAAATCGAAGCGTCGCGTCGCAAACCTCATATCAGCACGTGGCTGGATTTATAACTATCGTCTGCTGTCTAAACACAGATCATAATTTAAAATGTATGTTTAAATTTTTAAGTACAGTGGCGGTATAAAAGGGTATGCCATCTTGAAGTCTATTTTTGCTTGGACCAGTATTAGAAACAGTAAAGCCAAGTTTTGAATAAATCTAACGTTTTGTTTACTGTTTTATATACTCTATTATAAGAGTAGTACAGAATGACACTTAAATTTAAAATAATTACCTACCCATAGTTTTCTGTTTTGTGGCATAGTTTGAAAAGGTAACATGTGCTCGCGACATGTTGAAGGAATGAATTTAAAAACTGAAGAACCTTCTTATTCCGCGACTGTACCAATTTTTTTTTATTGCTGATGGGTTTGCGTTTGACCCTAATCTTATTCTATTTATAAAATAATAGAACGAACACCAGTATCATATTTACAATAAAATTTAGATTAAGACATAAGTATGGTCATATTATTTGTGCTAATTTATTAGTATAAACAACATTATTATACATTATAAATAAAGGGTGTAAGGGACGGTCTTCCGAAAACTTTAACCATGGCTTCAGACCATCACCCTGAACATCGTACAGCAAGAATTTTTTGCCGGAAATAAAAAAAAAATCGACTCTTCATACAAATCTGGCATGTCATTTGTAAAATTTGTATGGTGAGTCGAAATTTTTTTTTTATTTCCGGCGAAAAATTCTTGCTGTACGATGTTCAGGGTGATGGTCTGAAGCCATGGTTAAAGTTTTCGGAAGACCGTCCCTTACACCCTGTATATAGTCTTTGTTCTACGTTTAGAGCAGGTTACAAGGCGTAAAATAAATAAAAATCAAAGACATAAAATGATATTAGCATTTTAATTTGAAAGTGGAATGAAGAAGCTCTTAATCAGCCTACAAAGAAATTACATGTATGTACACCATTATTGAGGCGAAACATGTCATACATAATATGTATGACATTTAAGCATATAGATTTTTCTCCGGTTTTTATCTCCATGGAAATTACTCAGCTGTACAGAGTTGTCTGTCCTCAGTGGGTATTCAACCCAAGATCTCTGGCGCTCGAGTCCAACGACCAAGCCACTAATAGTTACTAAAAGGGATGAAGGAGAAAATTTTGTAACGAATGGAAAATAAAATAGATAAATTAAAGATTCACAAATACACACCTCTAACAAAGTTTTACAGTTAATATCCTATGATTCCATTTCGAATTATAAAATAAGGTGGTTTGTGGGTATGTTCCAAAAAAGAGTGTATGATGTTCCTGTCATCGTCTATGATAAATTTTGCTTTGCATCTTTTAGAGTTTGTACAGCGCCATAAGGTCTTACTGCAACCCCGGGTATAGAATTTGTACCCTTTTACTACGGCGATTTCTTTTCCATTGCTATCGTGCACCCATCGCACTGTAAAAAATAATTATTTTATTTGGCCATTCAGGAGGTTTATATATAAGGGACAACACGATATGCTTTATATATGGAACAACTATTATACGGAGAGGCGTCGCCATATCAAGTGTACCTCTCTGGAGAAGGTACCAGACTGGTCAGGCGAAATTACGTGTTACCGACAGCGTACAACTGGGCATGGGGTCATGTGTGCTGAATACGATATTGATATTAGATTTGCTTAATTGACGCTGTTTTTTTAAAGACAAATAATTACTATTCGGTGTAACCACTTTGCTGAAATTATAAGAAAGTCATCACAGTCAATCAATAAAACCTTAATATAATATATTAAGGTTTTAATATATTATATTTAAAAAATATATTTTTAAGGAGACCCACTACACAGATTAATGCAGTGAGGAGGCAGGTTAGCTAAAAATAATTAAGATAGGGTCTAATACCTTCATTAAAGATTTAATACTATTGTATAATACGATTTAAAATTATATACCAAATAAATTAAACATACTAAAAGTGAAAAAACCACAACAATGGTTTAAGAAAATTAAAACTACCTATTATGTTACGCCCAACTATACACATTAAACACAATAAAATACAAAAATAATCTTATATAAATTACATTACGTATAACGATCTGAGATTTTTTGTGGACATGTTTCAAGCAGGGTTGTTGCTAATTCAGGGTTCATACTGTATCAGCGGATGATGATGCTGATTTTTTCAGATCAATATCAGCGGATGCTGGTATTAATAAATTACTTATATAAAATTATTTTCATTGGAGGAGGCATTCTGAATTTGAATATGGTTTGTGAATTACTTATTTTATTTCTTATTATTACACTACTCACGCACGTCACACAATAAATCGCTAACGTCCAACCAATTTATGTTGACAAAACAATCGAATTATCTCTCATTTGATTGTAACAGCATTTTTTGTATAATTGTCTATGATTGGTTAAAACTCCACGTGACTTGCGCTAGGTCCCGCCTTCATTGAACACGTTAAGACTTGAATATCAGCATTCAAAATGATGATATTAAAAACAATACTGATAATACGCGGATGCTGATGCTGATACTGATATTCGCAACAACCCTAGTTTTAAGTACGCCTGAGTTACGTCCTTGGTGGCTTTAGAATCTACGTATCAAATAAAATATAAAATTTAACTTTTCTTTCTCATAGGTATACCTATATCTTTTATATAAGTTCCATTACGTATAACGTACTGAGTTTTCCTGTGGATATGTTGCAGTAACGCCCAAGTTATAAAAAAATCCTTGTTGGCTGTAGTACACACATCAACACAAATAACTCAAAATTAAAGTTTTGTATAAATTCCATTACGTATAATAAACTGAGGTCTATTGTGGACATGTTGTAGGAACGAGCGAGTTATGTACAAATCCTTAGTAGCTGTGAAACGTGCCCTACAATGTCCCGCTCTTGTGCACCGAAACACATCGCTATAGATGGATTTACTTTCACGATAGAAAGTGAAACCGTCGAGTATAGCCAGCGTTTTTCCAGACTGGTTCAGTACCAAGGTCACTGCTTAAAGAAAATAGACAAATGAGTAAAATATTTCAAATATACAATGAGTACATTGAAGGTACAATGTTAAAATTAGACAGCACTAAAATTGTTGCTATTTCTGTCACAGAATATTATGAAGATAAAAACAAAACTAATTTTAGAGCCGTCAAGTTTTAAATATGTGTGTTCAGAATCGGGCCTAATGACCTACTATGAACAGTAAAAAGTAGACATAATTATACAATTAATTCTATAACTAAACATGAGTTGTACACAAAATCTTCCTTAAAAAATGTGCCAAATTCAAACACAATAAAGGAGAAATAATCAGAATAATGTTTTTTTTATAACTACTTACTATTAATTTATTTTTATTTTATATATTTATTTAATTTCACAGCAATGACATTAAAATTATATTACGCTTAATTATACACGCCAAACACTACAAAATAGAAAACTAAACTTGTTGTATAAATTCCATTACGTATAATGAAGAACTGACATTTTTGTGGATATGTTTTAAGTACGCCTGATAGCATCCAAGTTCTTGATGGTTTAAGAATATACACATCATATATAAAGATTTTTTTATTTGTTTTTTAATTTTACTCATTTTGACATTGTATTGATTGACATGATTTTTATTGTTTAATTTTATAATATAATTGTAATTAATTTTTATGATGACATGTGTAAGTGTACTTTATGTACCTAGAGAATAAATAAATAAATACGATATAAAATTAAACTAGTTTAATTTCCCATTATGCCTATATCTTTTAGGTATAAATTCAATTACATATAACGAACTGAGATCTCTTGTGGATATTTTCCAGCAACGTCCGAGTTATGAAAAAGTCATTGTTGGTTTTAGAATACACAAATAGGTACAAAAAAAACTTAAAATTAAATTTTCGTATAAATTCCATTACGTACAACGAACTGAGGTCTCTTGTGGATATGTTGCAGGAATGAACGGGTTATGTACAAATCCTTAGTAGCTGTGAAACGTGCCTTACAATGTCCCGCTCTTGTGCACCGCCACACGTCCTTATAAGTGCATTTCTTATCACAATAGAAAGTGAAACCTTCGAGTATAGCCAGCGTTTTCCCAGACTGGTTCAGTACCAAGTTCACTGCGTGAAGAAAATATACAAATAAGTAAAATATTTCGAATACACATTCATGAATTCTATGCAAATACTGTAACTAATGAATCCTATAACTAGACTATGAATTCTACAGAAAATCTTCCGTAGGAAACTTTGAAGGCGTCGTCACCCTAAGGTAGTGGTCTACCGACTGATCGCAAACGAGCTCACTTCTAGTATTGCGAGCTCATTTGCTTTACCGTTTGTTCACCGCATATTAGAAATCTAGTTACAGAACATTATTGTAAATATATATCACATATTAACGCAAACTGCGAGTAAATTCAGTTAAGAAAAATATTAGTAAAAAATAAAAACACAGAATGCTTAGATATCCTCGAACTTATTGAAACATCATCTGGCTAGGACCGGAGAACCTAGCTGACTGCCAACCTTCATTGTTATCTAATCCAAAGGAATGGTGCAGGTATAAGAAAAACTGGACAAGCAGCCCACGTGAGAGTAAGCGAGGATTCCAATTAATCTAAGGGCAACAAATAAGTTAGTAGGTACACTATGCACTCTTGGTAAAAGTACACCGCGTATTTTTCACACATTTAGTATGTACCTTTTACCAAGTTTTACGATGTTATTTTACCAAGAGTACGCACTGGACTCACAAGAAAAGTACCCGAGGGACCGTCTGTGATTTGATTCGTTTTAGGATATATTGTTGAGCATTAAAAATAAGATACCTCGTACACGTATTTTTTATAGCTATCGATATCATGTTTTACCTTGAAACCCTTAAAAAGTTACTAAAGCCACCAATTTGTTCTGAGAGTCTTGTAAAGAAATTTATGGTTGATTACCTCCCCCCCACCCCCCCCAAATATGAATAGAGGCAGCTATAAAAAATATATGTCCCATATTTTTAAATGCTCTACAATATATCCTAAAACGAAACTAATCGAGGACGGACACCTAGAGCTCATTGGCGTATAAACATTGGCTCTCCTGCTTTAGTAACTTTAACATACCTAGGAGGAATACATGCGTTGATATGGCGGCTGAATTGAAACGTGGACAAGGTGTATAGTTTATACAAATCGAACGAATATTATAAGTGCGAAAGCGTACCTTATAAATGTTTGTAAGTTACTCAATCACGTCATAATAGCTGAAGAGATTTTATTAGGGAAACTTGATACAGTAATAGCTGAAATAACATACAGGCCACTTTTTATTACGCAAATCTAACTTATTTCCGCGCAATAAGCTAGTACGCGAGAGTAAGAAGTCGCGGGAATAAGCTAATAAGTCAGATACGTAAATTCATACATTTCTTAGATCCAAGGAATGATTGGAAATAAAACAACTTTTAGTATCTCAAAACAGTTCATGCAGAAAACCTTAACCTAAAATTACTTAATTAATTTACAATTACTAAATTATATTAAAATTACTGAATTAACTTTTAATGACTAAATATTAACCATTATGTAATTGGAGGCTCATAATAAATAATAAATTAAGTTGAACATGATTAGCTAAGTAGGGAAAGGAAATAGATCTTAAACTAGGCGAACCCGTACAATGAGGTTCAGTTAAGTACCGCTTAGATGTACAAGTACATTGTCGAATTCCTTAAATTCCTTGTAGTGCACAAACTACTTGCAGTCACATTATGGATTAAAAGCGATGATGTTTACAGGGCCAGTTACAGGTGGAATGTGATGGTATACCCCACCACATATCTTATAATTAAGACACGGATGGTTATGGACCAGGTTGCCTCGAGTGAACTGCAGATTATCGTTTAGAGTAAAACGCGCCTTGCATACAGATCCTTTGGTGCATCTCCATGTTATGTGACCCTTGCTGTTCCTGGTGGCGGCGTAATACGGAAAATCGTTGATTAATGCCAGCTGCTTGCCATTTCTGCTCATCAACCAAGTGATTAATTCTAAAAAATAAGATATAATTGTTAATAACGTCCACTACACATCTTACATACGTCACAATGTCTTGACATATGGTAATGTGCACATCTTTTTTGCCTAAAGTAAAATCATCGGCACGTTTTCGATCTATTTTCATGCTGTGTTTTACTGAATAAGTTTCCATTATGACATAACAAGCGGAACACAATACACAGAGTCAAAATCTACAAACGCGTTGCCATTGGTACCCTCGTGGTATTTACTTGTTGGCGAGACTTCAGTACACGTTTTTCTGAAACCTTTCCTCATTGTTCAACTTAAAAGGTACAATAATCGGTATAATAAGGCACACGAATCCTTCCATCTGAGTTGAAAGTGTGGTAACGCACTTATAGCTTTAATAGGCGTGTACAATCAGAATTGCACATCGTGAACTTTGGTCGAGGCGCGCTACGCGTGTGACCCGAATTATGGTAAAACTGCCGACGTCGCACGGCCCGCCTCGCACATAGTTACACATTTTAAACTTAGTTCTAATTAACTCACCAACAAAATAACATTAACAATTAAACATTTAATTAACATTTATTTAACATTTTTAACATTTACTCTCAAAACCACCATCCACCACCATCCGTAGTTATCGGTGTACCGTCGCGAACTACGGATAATTAATTGTAGGGGTTCACTACCCTTACATTTTGGTCCTTCGAGCCGGATTTCTTCGAGTTTTAACAAGAGTCAGTGCCGTGAGAGATCAGTACCGCTGATAAAGACATTATCGCAGTGTTGAGAACTTTGGTGTACCAATTCTGTGGGATCCTGGGAAACATCTGGCGATTCCAGCAACATCAAGATAGCAGCACAGTCGCAGCTGCAACAGTAACATACAACAGGAAGGTGGTAGCTGAGAAACAAGTAAGATCTTTCCATTTTCTTGCTTGTTAACAATAAATAACATTCAGTATTAAACATGGCAGATAATTTAAACAGGCAATCTGAATTAATCGATCTGGTCAACAACCTAGAAACTAATTTTAAAAAAGATGGAGCTGATAGAAAAACACCTCAATATTTAATGAAAAGGCTGATGAACTTGGAATGTTTGTGGCAGGAATTTGAGTCTAATCATTCTAAAATATTAGAGTCGGGATTGTGTGAGGGGGAATATTTTGATAAAAGCATTTATAACAAATTAAAAGAGCGTTATGTCAATTTAAAAAACCAACTGTTAAGCTGTAAAGGTGTCCAATCGAATGAAGAAACAAAAACATTACCATCATTAACAGCTGGAGTACAAGGATTGGAAGTTAACACAAAAATTAACGAGTTACTAAACGAACAGAGGACAAACATAAAGGCTTTTGAAAGACAAATATACAATCTCGACATCTCAAAAATATCTGAGAAGTGGCAATTAGAGGATGAACTAACAACAATTAATAGGCGTTGGGGTAAAATTGACAAGATATACTGGACGCTAGATACCATGCTTGATGACGCGAGCGGGTATGAAAACGATTATGAGCGTTTAGAACTAGCTTATAAAAACATTAAAGAAAAAATTAACAGAAAAATCATGAACAATTTACATCAAGAAAAATCGGCACCCAAAATTGAACTTCCCCTTTTTAATGGAAATTATGAAAATTGGATCACGTTTAAGGACCTGTTCATGGAATCTATTCACCAGAATTCATTTATCTCTAATGCCCAGAAAATGCAGCACCTCAAATCAAAGCTCAGAGGAGAGGCGGAGAGGCTTGTACAACATTTATATATAAGTGCCGAAAACTACCAAACATGTTGGGACACACTGACCTATAGATATGACAACAAACGAATGTTATTCACGCATTACGCTAACGCTCTACTTAATTTACCCGTTTTACAGCATCCCAATGCCGTGCAGATCAAAAGGTTGCATGACACTACTATGGAATGTGTTAATGGCATTAACAACCTTAACATTAACACTGATACATGGGGCCCTTTGCTTGTGCACATATTAGTTCAGAAGTTAGACCAACAAAACATCGAGGCCTATACAGAATCCTTAAAGGCGCCGAAGGAAGTGCCGTGCCTTGAGGACTTTTTAAATTTCCTGGAGAACAAATTTACAGCGTTGGAGGCCAGTCAGAAGTCAGGTCGTCCTACGAACACTACAATTAGAACTCCATCTTCAACTTACAACAATTACAACAAAAAATCTTTTATCCCGCTACGGGACAAACATTTTCAACCAATGGAGAAGAAAACTTTCCTTACGACTACGTGGTCATGCCCTAAATGTAACAAAGATCATGGTTTATATCATTGTAAAGAATTTTTAGACATGACTCCAGAGGAGAGGTTAAAGACCGTTAATACACTGAATATATGCCAGAATTGCTTATTTAGTCATAATGGGAACGATTGTACATCGGTCAGCAAATGCAAATATTGCAAAAAGAATCATAGTACCTTAATTCACAAAGCGCTGACTAATTCAAATAACAATATGGCTACTAAACAGGGTCATCGACTGAGCAGCAGTCACGTATCCACTGACCTCAATGAAGTTCTGCTAGCAACAATACAATTAAAAGTAATGTCGTCAGATGGAACCTATGTAAATCTGAGAGCGCTATTGGATCAAGGATCTCAACTGACCTTAATAACTGAGCGAGCCACACAACACCTTAAAATGAAAAGAAATAAGTATGACGCCGTCGTGACAGGACTAGGAGCAGTTCCGTCGAACAGATGCAAGGGAGAAGTACAGCTGACGTGCCAATCGACACACAACAATTTTACTTTCAATGCTACAGCATTGGTGATGAACACATTAACAAACAAATTACCTAACAGTCAGTTCAACACAGATCAGTGGTCGCATTTGGAACATTTAAAACTCGCTGATCCTCAGTTCAATATTCCTGGGGAGATTGATATACTACTGGGGGCGGACGTGTACGCGGAGATCATAATGGAAGGTTTGATCCGAGGAAGTAACACTAACATTATTGCTCAACAGACTCAACTTGGCTGGGTAGTGTGTGGGAAATTTAAAACCTTCAACTGTCATGTAGTTCTCAACAATGTCGATCAGTTGACAAAGTTTTGGGAACAGGAAGACATATGCGAGGGTCAGACAAAAATAGACTCTAATGACATATGTGAACAACATTACATAGAAACTACAACAAGACTGCCAGACGGGAGATACCAGGTGCGATTGCCTATGAAACCAGGGTTTGAAAATCAGCTTGGAGAATCAAAGCCGAAGGCAGTAGCTATATTTAAACAATTACAAAGAAAAATGAACAAACATAACAATTATGCAACTGACTACAAGGCGTTTATCGATGAGTACAAAAATCTAGGTCACATGAAAGTATCGCTGAACAAACAAGAACTGGGATTTTATTTACCTCATCATGGAGTAATCAGATCTGAGTCAGTAACAACTAAATTAAGAGTGGTTTTCAATGCTTCAGAGAAGACAACCACGGGTCTCAGCCTCAATGATCTCATGGAGGCTGGACCTAACTTACAAGCGGATTTACAAACATTATTACTTCAGTGGAGAGAGTATCGCTACGTGGGTACTGCCGACATTGAAAAAATGTACAGATACATAGCCATTCATCCCGAGGATCAGAAGTTACAAAAAATTATATGGAGTAATGACCCTACCCTAATTAGCTCCAACCAACACCAACGCTTTCGTCAACCCAATTTCACCGAATACGAGCTGTGTACCGTAACCTACGGGACCAAAGCCGCTCCTTACCTAGCTCAGAGAACACTCAAACAGTTAGCACAAGATGAAGGTGACAGATTTCCGCTAGCCAAGCCAATTTTACAGAACAATTTTTACATGGATGACGTCATGTTCCCAAAAGAAACAATAGAGGAAGTTAGGGCCACGAGAGATGAACTGATCCAATTGTTACGAGCAGGGGGGTTGAATTTAAGAAAACGGTCAAGTAACCATGAAGAAATAGTACAAGATTTGCCTATGGATATGAGGAATCCGAAGAATTATAATTTCACAGAGTCAGAGACATCTAAAACATTGGGGCTGGGGTGGAATCCTAAGAGCGATGAATTTATTTATACATCACCCTTAGAACAAACAAACATACGTGCGAAATATACAAAAAGGCACCTTTTAAGTGAAATTGCAAAATTTTTTGATCCATTAGGCTGGCTTTCGCCAGTAACAATAACAACAAAACTTTTATTCCAACAAGTATGGTTGTCAAAAATAGAGTGGGATGAACAGTTACCGGAAGACATCGAGAAGGAATGGCTAAAAGTCAGACATGATTTGGCCAACATTAAACAGTGTAAAGTGCCAAGATGGCTCGGTTTCAGCAGCTCGAACATAGAAGTAGAGCTACATGCCTTTTGTGACGCCTCAGAAAAGGCGTACAGCGCTGTAGTTTATAGCGTAGTTCGATCGCAGATTGGTGAAACCCATATAAACATAATTGCCGCAAAAACGAAAGTAGCGCCAATAAACAAAAAAGTTACTTTACCGCGCCTTGAACTATGCGGCGCGGTACTCTTGTCAAAGTTAGTAAACAAAATAAAAAACTGCTACTCACAACAAAAATTCAACCTACACGCCTGGACAGACTCTATGATCGTGCTTGGTTGGCTCCATGGCGACAATAGTAAATGGAATGCCTACGTATCCAACAGAGTGAAGGAGATTAAGTCCGTAGTTTCACCGAACAATTGGAATCACGTTAAGTCTGAACAGAATCCAGCTGACTGTGCGACCCGGGGTCTGCTACCCTCTCAACTCAACAAATTTCCGTTGTGGTGGGAAGGGCCAGCATGGCTGAGAAACAAAGAACATTTTAACATCAACCCAACAAAACAAACATTTACTACAAATGAAGAACATAAAATACAAACATATATAGTACAAACTCCAGAATCAAGCATTATCACCGAGTTGATAAAAAAGAAAACAATAACAAACGCAGCTCGTACGCTTGCATGGGTCTCACGTTTCATTCAATGTTTGAAAACAAAAGCATGTGGTGACGCGACGTCACAACCGATGACGTTCCATCTAACGCTGCAAGAAATAAAACGTGCACATGTAACGATAATAAAATATGTGCAGAACGAATGTTTCCAGACAGAAATAAATGATTTAAAAACGAACAACAAGGTCAGCGGCAAAAGCAATATTTTGAAACTTGACCCACAGTTAGATGAACAAGGAATACTAAGAGTAGGAGGAAGATTGAACAACTCTTACCTGCCACAACATACAAAATTTCCTATTATACTTCCAGCAAACCACAGATTAACAGAGTTGATAGTAGAACAAGGTCACATCGTTACATTACATGGCGGTGCTCGGCTTACAATGCAATACCTACGACAACGCTACTGGATAATAGGAGGAAATAACATTGTGAAAAAACAACTGAGACGGTGTGTCAAATGCATCAGATTTGACACGAGAAAACCATACCAGCTGATGGGTGACCTACCTACGGCTCGGGTTACACCATCAAGGCCATTTTACAACTGTGGAGTAGATTTTGCTGGCCCAGTAGAAATCAAAGCTAACAAAGGTCGAGGAATTAAAGTGTGCAAGGGTTATATTGCCGTTTTTGTTTGCATGGCAACTAAAGCAGTACACTTGGAGCTCGTATCAGACCTTAGTTCACAAACATTTTTAGCAGCCCTGAGAAGAATGATTGCGAGGAGAGGGGTACCAAAACACATGTTCAGTGACAATGGAACAAATTTTGTAGGAGCTAACAGAGAGCTGATGAGGCAATTTCGAGAACACGCAACGTTCAAAAGCGACGTTTTTAACAGAGTTTCGCACGATTTGGAGATTGAATGGCATTTTAATGCACCAGCATGGCCATCGGCTGGTGGTCTGTGGGAAGCTGCAGTTAAGTCGATGAAACGTCATCTGAAAAGAGTTCTTGGGGAACAGAAGTTGACTTATGAAGAATTTTTGACGCTGCTCACACAGATAGAGGCTTGTCTCAACTCCAGGCCTTTGGTTCCGCTTACCGAAGACACAGATGACCTGCAATTCGTGTTGACACCCGGGCACTTCTTAGTGGGACAACCCTTAAT
Source organism: Esperia sulphurella (assembly GCA_947086405.1). Classification (NCBI taxonomy): domain Eukaryota; kingdom Metazoa; phylum Arthropoda; class Insecta; order Lepidoptera; family Oecophoridae; genus Esperia; species Esperia sulphurella. The sequence continues at coordinate 4,326,873 of OX352261.1, forward strand.
ATCCTTACCACAAGAAGACGTATCAAACGAAGTCTGTCTAAGAACAAGGTGGCAACTGATAACAAAACTATACCAAGCCTTTTGGAAAACATGGTCATCCGAATATTTACATCATCTTCAGATGAAAAGTAAATGGAACCACAGAACAGATAATTTAAAAATAGGAGACGTTGTAATTATCAAGGAGGATAACCTGGCTCCAACTAACTGGGCGATGGGACGTGTACAGGAAGTACACCCTGGCAAGGACCGTCTGGTGAGAGTGGTGTCCCTAAAAACGAAACATGGCGGATTGAAACGACCTGTTTCAAAATTAATTAAACTTCCTATAGAACAACAACAAAAATAAATGAAGTCACAAATAAACACTTAAGGAGATAAAAAAGGGATGTTTTTATGAGACGAGCAGAAAGGACGTCACTACTTCATCCAACCAACTTACTCTGTGACGTATAAGAGACAATTAAATGTGTAGTGAACTATTGAAATACAGTGTTTCAAGTGAAGTGTTGTAGTGATGAACAGAAAAAAAAGATACATTAACATACTGTTTCGTGAATATTTACATTTAGAGACATTTAATTTAAAACATTTGTGGTTGTAAATTTATAAGTACCTAATTTAACACTAACATAACACTAACATAATTTCATTTTTTATATTTAATTTATTACTTATGTTAAGTAGTTGTGCAACCTTTGTAAGTTCATATTCCTGTTTTGTCCCGGCAATATGTACAATCAGAATTGCACATCGTGAACTTTGGTCGAGGCGCGCTACGCGTGTGACCCGAATTATGGTAAAACTGCCGACGTCGCACGGCCCGCCTCGCACATAGTTACACATTTTAAACTTAGTTCTAATTAACTCACCAACAAAATAACATTAACAATTAAACATTTAATTAACATTTATTTAACATTTTTAACATTTACTCTCAAAACCACCATCCACCACCATCCGTAGTTATCGGTGTACCGTCGCGAACTACGGATAATTAATTGTAGGGGTTCACTACCCTTACAAGGCGACATAATATTCGTAGATTGTAGGCTGTGTCCGTCCGTTGCAGCTTCAGGATGTAACATTTTTTACAAGAGACTGGCACAAAGAAGAGGTAATTTGTAGACAATCATCAGTATTGGAGCAAGACAACCCAAGTGCCTTCCCGTATTTGTATCCTAAGCAAAGATAAGGGATAAGAGTAAGGAAAGAGGACAAATGAGGAAAAAGTTTCAAATAAGCCTAACAGCATACCAGTAAGTTTTAATAAAGTTGTAAAAAAGTTCACCATAATTCAGAAGTACAAATAACGCTATTTATACTTACAAATGTATATTTAGCTTAAGCGGGTAAACATATAACCATAATAATAAAATCGTTTATTATCAGGCAACTTGGCCCATAAACCCTAACCTAGAAATACATAATTATTATAACCTTAATTAACAAACTTCATCACATTATTTTTGGGTTGTTATTATAGTCTGACTACCTATAACGTCTAAACACTACTACTAACCAACCTTTCAGATCATTTTATTTAGAAGGTTCAGTAGTGGACAATAATTATAAATACCGTGTTTTAAAGATATAAATTGTAAGATCTCTACATTAGGGTTCAAAATGCAATGAACAGAAATTAAAAAAGAATTCACTAATAAACATTTTGTTCATTGATCAAATTGATTCATGAGATCCAGAAATTTAAAAACACCACAATGTATAATTAATTCTACTTATCAATTACTACAACTCAGTTTTAAATTTTATCACAAGATATCTGTTAACTTCACGGTATTCATAATCATCATCAACCAACAAAACGTCAGTAGTAAAAAATTAAAGTTACTTACCTCAAAGGGCCCATACGCCGAAAATACAGTTGAGATTACCCGCCATAGTAACTATTCTTCTACTTAACAATATCTTTTCATTGGCGCATTACTTATTATGACTGCTTGCTATTATTAGGTGGGTACTATAAGGCCCGTAACGCCAAAAATACAGGTAACTGACATTAGCCGCCATAGTAATTTATGTTCTATTTTAATAAGACATTTTCATTGGCGTATCACCTATTGTTATTGGTGTTTGGGACCAAAACGCTCTTCATCCTTTATAAATTAACAACCAATACTAATTAGAAAGTCAACTTAAAGAAAATAACTGCTAACTTAAATACAAATCACATTTGTTTAATCTTTTATTATTTAGGGGCTTTAATACTGTTGTATATGACAGCCCCATCATAGCCTTTTAAATTATAATACAATCTAAATTAAATATAAATAAGTCGTATATCAGTCAGGTCAGGATGCCGTGTGATATACACAAATTCATTACTTTAAGATTTAATATTCTTATCAACTTTTCGCTCACATTTAAAATAAACTTTTCAATAAATTCTTTACCACTTGACATGTTATTATATTGTTGTGTTCTCAAAACTTTCGTGATTTGGCCGTAAATAGTTTAATATAAACTCCGTCTCGAATAATAAATGCAGGGCAAGAATGATTATGTGTAAGAATCGCATGGAATACCTCGTTACTTTTGATGAAGATGCTGAAACGGGCCTTGCAAGTCCTGCTTTTGAGGCATCGCCAGATGTTAACGTTTGTGCCTTGCGAGCCGTAATATGGGAATCCTCCGATCATGGCAAGTTGCTTCCCTGAGGTACTGTGCACCCAAATTATATCTGCATGAATAAATTATTATAACATTAGATATTGCTACAGTTACAGCATACAATTGTTTTACATGCTGAAAGAAAATGTTTAACAGTTTGAAGAAATTTGCCCTTTATTGATTGAATTTTAATCATCGTGTGCCATTCTTGTCTTTTGTCATCAATAGTATTATTTCGTGAGTGTATAATACGGTCAATTTAAGGTGTCGACCGACCTATATATCATTCCATTTCCGCGAGACTATACATACAATAAACACATTCAAACATTATGGTGCACCAAGCACTACAAGTGATATATTTACACAAGATATAGATAGACATGGGAGTCTGTAAACAAAGTATTTTAAACAGGTATTCAATCAATAAACGTAGAGCAACAAATAAAAGAGAAAAAGAAATAAGTTACATTATTATTACAAAAAAAAACCAATCAAAATGATAAAAATAAGCAGCAAACCATAAAAGAAAAGAAATAAAAATTACAAACTTAATTAACATTATACTAAATGAAGTGTTATTTTTATAGAAATCCTTATTACCAAAGACCGGAATTAGGTAGTGTCGTTTATGTACTTGCGACGAGATGTTTATGTTAATATGGACATTTCGGGTTTATCCCAGATTTATTAAAATATTGTTCATCATTTGTTTGTCATTAATTTACGTATAAACTCATAAGTACAGTAATATAAATGAGAAGAGATCCCTAAGTGGGATAAGTCCGCCTTTGTACACAGTTTAATTCCTATTTTATTATTGTTGTTGTTGTTATTTTTGGTACAATAAAGCGTTTACATACATACATACATAAATATGGACCTTCCACCTCACTCATTTAATAATATATATTATTTTCCGCTTAGCAGTAAAATAACATACAAATAATATTTAATTATGTTTTTCTTAATTGTATATACTTTTTAATTCTCGGATTTTCAGTAAAACAGTTGATAAAATCCCGTGACTAGAAATGTCTATTTTAATTTTCTTTGCCATATATTTTCGTCGCAAGTACGAAAATGAGACTACACAATTCCGATCCCTTGTTATTTTTTTTATCTATGTGCATCACATTTATTTTCCTAATTTGACATGTCTTTTAGACTCTGCCGATAAGTGGACAACCGGGTATGGTGGTTGAAATTTTTTTTCTATTTCAATATATATACACACTTATCTATTCCCAAACTAGGATTTTCTCCTGTATAATGGGATTTAGGCTATGACAAATTTACAAATATAACATCAGGACCGGGACCAACTTGTACAAATTGTACAAAATTGTCTGTGTCTGGTGGGGAACCCACGACCTCTGGCGCTTGAGTCTAACGACCAAGCTACTGGGGAAGGCCTATGTGTAGCAGTGGACGTCTAAGGGCGGATATGATGATGACGTATTAAATTTTAATATAAACTCCGTCACGTATAATATAAGTAGGCTGTGAATGATTATGTTCCAGTTTCATATTGAAGGCCGTGCCGTCTTTAGTCAGTCTAAACCGAGACCTGCAGTGTCTCTTGTTGCACCGCCAAATATTCCATTCCATTGATTTCAGACTGCAGTAGTACGTGAAACCGTTAATCACAGCGGTTTGTTTACCAGATGAAGTTGTAATCATCTTCACTTGAGCTGTAAATCGAATAAATTAAATTATATAAAACATCACACAAAATCTAAAAGACTGTGATATTATTAACTCATCATAGGTTAGTTCATAGAAAAAAATTTAAACAAATTAATCCTGCTATAAAAAGAGTGGATACGCCTTTTGTTTACACGTTCTCTTTTATTTATTTTCTTCATGGAACAAAAATTTTATCAGGTAACCCAAGGCTCAGGGCAGATAATCGTAATTTAGGCAGGAATGAAGTTGAAAAAACACTAAAGGTCTGTATAGCAGAAACTGAAGCGAGCACAGCAACTTTAGCCTATAAAATCAAGCTATGCATGCTAGAGGCTGAAATGAGTTCCGCAACTATTGCCTGAACCTCCTCACTTAAATTTTATGATAAATTCTATCGCGAATGACGTAAAGAGGCTTTGCAACGAAAATACTGATTTCAATTTTCAACATATCAAAAGTAACCAAATAATTACAAAGTCAACATCTAGCACCTAACACAATCTAATAGAATTTCTCAAATTTTAACTGGTAGACAATGTCTTGTGCATTAAGGGTACTTGTGAAATTAAAATATTTTTTTTTTTAAATAAAATCGTTTAGTTGTTTGACTTTGCTTTTCTGCCTCTAGGCTTTTGCGGTTCTAAGTTGTAGTACACTTTGTCCCTTATTTCATAAGCGGTTGGTTTATGGGTGTGGTTTAAACGCACGTTCGTAATCATTTTCTTTTCGGTGCTCAGTGTGAAGAAGGCGTTACATTCTTTAGAGACACATCTATAGTTGTCTCCATTCTTGCCTGGGTAGCCATAGTAATACGAGAATCCTTTGTATATAGCTCGCCGAACCCCAAATTGATTTTTTAACAACTTCAGCATCGGACCTGTTTGAATAATCATTATATTAAGTCATAAACTCAAAACAATGGGTTAGGTTTTACGTAGAAAAGCAAATTAATAAAGGTATAGAGAGGAGTATTTTCGGTCCCGTTCAATAATATACCCTAACGTTTACAAAATAGCGTTCGTAACACAACATCCAAAATGGAATTGGGAAGTTAACATATGATGGGATCTGTATAAATATTAAACAATAATTAATGGTCAATTTGACACGTGTCGACATGCCATTAATGATCAAATTTGCCTGTATTGGGACTTTATGTTAGCTATTCACTACTACACCCAAAGACCGCAACCCTCAAGTGATTTATCTATACCAGAAAATCAATCTACATTTTTAAATAAATTTCATTACGTATAACAAAATTTGGCGGCTTATGTTTATGTTCACAATTCGACTTCGACTGTATAATTATGTTATTTTTATCGGTGATAATTTTACTCTTAAACATCATCCCGTGCGTGGAGAGCCAAGTCGTTGTGAAGGGGTTTCTCGGCTACTGTGAAAGTATTTAACTAAAACAATGAATAATTATGAAAATACATACATATTAATTGAAATTGAATTAACGAAATAAAAGGCATTTATATTTCTATTTTATACAGTGCACGTTGTTTATTTCTCGATAATCATGTTACTACTACATATACCACATATTTTTTGTTATTGTTGTGTTTGTCAAAATGCGTTCTCAATTGAAGAAAACACCGAAAGAGCACTTGTAAGTCATTCATTTTATTCACATTTTGAATTTAATATTTATCAACTTTACATTTTGAGATGATTATTTCGGCAGATGATAATTCGAAGAATTAGCGAAGAAATTAATTATTTCTAGAAAAGTTTGGTTTACTCTTACAGTGTAGACTTTGATTATACTTATATAAATCTATTTATTTATTAAATATGGCACAAAATAATACATAAAAATTGTGAATTAGTTTTGTTCCAGTAATCAGAGAAATAAAGCTGTAAGGAAACCAACAAATCTAAAGCAAATTAAATAATCCAAACGACTCAAACCCAAAATAGTTTTGTAATTGAACCTTAATAAGTCTTAAACAAAAATCACAGATGAAACTCGTTATATACATGATTGACAACTAATTATGTTTAGATCTATACATTATTTTTAAATGGAAATAATATTCTTCACTCCATAATAAAATATAATAAAATATGTCTTAAAAATTATGATTATTACTGTTCTTCATTGCGACAGATGAAATAAAATCAACGTTACCACTCCTATTATAGGAAAGGCCAGATATTATTTATATTTACTTAATGGCTTAGTTTGAGAACTATTTTAAACATCAAACTAGTCAAAAATAAAATAATATTTACAAAATATGTATTATTTTTAAAACTTGTAATTTTAATATGACACAGACTACGAATGAATGAAAGAATAGGTATTTTATTAGATCTTAACATAAACTCCATTACGAACAATAAAGCTCGGAGGTGAATGATTATGATTTAAATTAACCTTTATAATTTGCCTATTTTTATCGGTGACGACTGTACCTTTACACTTCATGCCGTTAGTACAAACCCAATAGTCGGTCTGATTATTTCTCCTCATCTGGTAAAACGTGTATTCATTGATCATTAACAACTCTTTTCCTCGATTGTTGCGAATAAATGACACTGAAATTTTGTTTTAAAAATATGTTTAAAAATCTTGTAATAAAATTATGACGACTGAACATAATCATTCTTTTGGATAATTTTAGTTAGGTGAATATTTGTTATTTAATTACGTAATTTTTTTTTTTAATTTTTCTGAAGAAAAAAAATGCTCGGGCAATTTCACATGTATGTACCAAATCAATCGGTTTAAAAGTATGTATTTCAATTACCCACCGGACAGACAAGACGGGCAAAAAGCTTCGCTATCCGTGTATCTGTTTTGTTACTCAAGGTCTCACCGCTTTGTTACTTTTTATTTACATAAGTTTTTTTTTAATCTCCCTGTTCAAACTCCGCAAGATCAAATTAAAAAAGAAAAACGTGTCGGCTCAGTTCTTATATTGTCCTTAGAAAATATTACAATAGTAAAAAAATGCAGTCTAATAACTTGAATATTATTTATTTCTTTAATAACATAAATAATTATAACATTACTAACTAAAATCGTAATATTTTTACAGTTTAAAGAAAAGCAATAACTAATAAATGTAAGTAATTTATACAGTTATACAGTTATATTACAGTACTAAGTACTACATCGAAATTATTTTTTCGTAAATAAATATATTATAACTTTTGTCTATAAAGTTACATAAAAACACTATGGAACAATGTGTAATGCAGGTACCACACTACTGGGATTCGACGAAGGTCCATGTTGTCGCGACAGCACATCAAAAAAATTTATCGCGACAAAGTTCATGCGTACGAGAGCCTACACTTCGCGTTCCTCATTTCATGTGCAGATTTTGATCGAATCGCATGGTTTTTTTGGAGCAACGAATAAAAAGTGCTAGAATTATTTCGTCACATTATGAATTTATGAGGCGAAGTCAATTCTGTGGAAACCTAACGACCGGCAATCGTAGTAAAAAATAAAACCTTTTATTATGATGCGTGGGTGCGAATATTTGTTTTTTAGTTTTTCTGAAATATCTCGGAAAATATTTTGTTCTTGAAATTTCAATTATTTTTCTATTATTGTCAGGCATTCTATGCAAGTTCAAAACTTCAAGTCCCATGTATTTTAATAACACTTTTCGAAGAAAACAGACCGTAATAGTCCCGTGTGGTTCCCAGCATAGAATAGGACCACTAATAATCTTCCCGTGAGTGTCATCAAGGTGTCTGAGGGATTACACTAGGGACGGGCAGCATTTAATTAACATACTATTTCCAGGAGAAGCTGATTATGATAATTAAAGCGTTCACCATTCCGCCTGTCAAAGCGTGGTGATTGGGCAAATCCCCCAATGGACAGCCCACCAAAGATGGCATTCTATTGGAGAGGCTTATGCTCAGCAGTGGACATATTTCGGGTTATGTTGTGAGACCGTAATATGGGGAAACTAAGGTAGAGTTATTCTAAACCTTTAAATAAACTCCATCCCGAATAATAAAGCTTGGTGGCTCATGGTTATGATGTAAATTGGACTTTGAATATATTATCCTTTTTTTGTAGTTGGTGACCACTTTGCTCTTGCATCTGGTTCCGTAAGTGCAGCACCAATAGAAAGAAAGTGTGTTCTTCCTCATGACGTAATAGGTATGGTTATTGAGAACCATCAATTCTTTTCCACGGCAGTTGAAAACAAATGACACTGAAAAAAAATATTCATCATCATCATGTCAGCCTCTAAAGGTCCACTGCTGGACATAGGCTTGCCGGCTGGAAATAAATATTTTCTATACACAATTGATGAAATTTGTATCACAAAGAGGCTGTCACCGCTGCGCCGGTGCTGTCACCGCTGAGTTCACATTAGTTATGTTTGTTTTTCTCTAAATGTCTATTAAAGATGAGAGATTACGTCATCTTGAATTTTTTTTTTATTATTCTTCATTATAAGTGAAAAATAGACATAGCTTTTTGTATTAATTTATACATAAGTGGTGTAAAGTCTGTTAAAGAAAAACGGTTTTTTTCCATAACTAGTATAATATAATCTAATATATAGATAAATTGATATAAAAGCACATTTTTAAAATAAACACCTAACACAAATCAAAACAAATTACTCTAAATTAACAAGTAGTATATTTAAAATATATATTTCTGAAAAATCTTCCACTAAAAGTTATTTAAACTGGGTGTTACCAGTAAATTGACATACTTTGATACCCTTACCAACCCACAAAATATTATATATCATCAACTTAGAATACCATCAGTAGCGGTTAATAACATAAGTGTAGAAAGTAGAAATACAAGCGATGTTAAGAAATAAATTCAGTTTTCACGGATACTTCCAGCACACTGTTATTTCGAAACAACACATTGCAAAGTAGCGACCCCAACGCGAAATGAACACACAACCATTTTATTGAACCATCACATATATTGAACGTGCCGAATGAAGAATGCCGTGTGGTTTCCGGTAGAGTAGAATAGGACCACTCCAACTCTTCCCGTGGATGTCGTACAAGGCGACTATAGGAATAATAAATTATGAAACATCAATCAGGCCTCCCCAACCCGTCTGGCCAGCGCGGGGAGTGTAGGCCAAATCCTCCGTCTGTATCCGGCAGATGAGAGAGGGTTGTGCTCCTGCAGTGATATCCTAATCGGACCTTACAATAGTAGAAAAGGACCATCGGTTGGCGCCCTTCGTTTAATACACATGCGCTTGCGACCCTTTTTTTACCTGCTCCATACAATAGACCCCTCCCTATGCTATGACTTTGAAAGGGGAGCCACCCAACCGAACACAAAAGCTGCATGTTGCTATGTGACTTTACTGCATTTATACACTTCGTAGTAACCGAAACTAAGTAAAAACTAAGTGAAGAAAAAGTGTAATTAGAGTGAAATTAACAATCTGTCCAATGTGGAATGATGGAAAACTCCACGTTTGTCAAAAAAAAAGAGTAGAAAACCAAGTAAATTAAGTCAGCATTTTGACCCTAACCGCCTTATTATTACGTATTCTATTCACTTTGGTTGGGCCCTTACCTGAGCTAAGTACCCGGATAGTTGTGGGTCAGTTGTGAAGAAGTATTGAGTAACCACTTATTTCTTATGAGAAGTTGATATACGAACTCGAACGGGACTCTTTAGTTCCTGACAAAACAATTACACACGTACACCACAATTTTTTCACTGATTTGAGCCTTTTCACTGACACTACACATATAATTTAAAATGTATACCAACTCTACTTTTGTAACGTACACTTGGAGCGGGTGCGGCCCAGCGACCTCGAATGAACGTCAGCGCCAGGTGGCGACTAAACCGAAACTGCGAAAAATTCGGCGTGTTACATAACAAGAAACCTTGGTTTAGGAGCAGATAGAGGGCGCGCGTGATATTTTATAAAACGTTTGGCGTCGAAAACTGTTAATTATAATTTTTTTGAGAGTCAGTAAAAGAAACTACAAAAGTTAAAAAGCAACTTTTATTAGTCATTAAAGCTTGGGTGAGATATGTTCAAATTCTAAGAGGAAAGTTGTGTAAGTTTACTTCACCTTTGCTACTTTCCAGCCGATTTAAAAAATATATTTTAGTGACATAGGTTATTATTTAATCCGAGTAAATACTGGGTCCTAAATTCGAACATAATTAGACAAATATGTGATTTATGATTTATAGAAAAATAAGAAAGTTGATCTACACATTCCCACGAAACTTTGCGCTTTATAATAAATTATACATACTGCAAAGAAATGGAATTCCTTACCGGCAGCTGTTCTTATATAACTTGGATCGATTTAAAGGAACTGTGGTAAAAGAAAGAAAGGTCATGCGTAAATTCACGTAATTAAATAAACCGGTGAATAATATATAATATTATTAATACGGAACTAATTTAATGAGACATAAAACTGTATACACAACGATGTTAAATCAATTTCTTATAACAATTCCGTTCTGAATCAAATAACTCGGTGGCTGATGGTTGTGATCAGTATGTAAGCGGATCACTTCCCTAGTCTTTGTCATTATTATGCGCGCTTTGCATCTTTTGTGACCTCCTGATGATGTACAAGTCCAAATTTCTGTTGTCTTGCTTTTTCCGTTAGCGTAGTACGTAAATATGTCTAGAAGCGCCAGTTGCCAGTTCCTTGTCACTTTTGTTACGTACCCATAACACTGGCAATGAAAGTAAACAATGAGATATTTATTTAACATTTTCATATTTATATAGAATAGAATGAATACTCATTCATTGGCTGCAACAAAACCATAGACGCACAGAAGCGGCCATGCAATTTTACCTAATAAAAAGCTGTGCCCGCGACTTCGTATGGGCAGACCACTAAAAAAAGTATCGATGCCGTTATTATAAACATATTCCTAGCCTTAGATGTTTTCAAAACAAAGTGAAAAAAGTTACAATAAAAAAGGGTAGGTCAGAGCTACACCGCAAATGTGTAATACTTACTTACTCCCTTACTCCACCTCCGTTCCTCCCCCCGACTACTTTCCTCCATCTTCCTTCATCCCTCACTTCCTTTCCTATCTGTCTACCTCTGCTCTTCACCTTCACCTTTCTCCATATTAATTTATTTATTAGGTCACTACCACGTGTATATCTGCCATTGCAAAGTCCATTTTTTATTAATATCCCTTCTCCTCTCTTCCCCCTCCCCTCTCTCCGCTCCATCTCCCTCCCTCCAAATAAAGGCTTCACATACATGTAGTGAATACCTTCCTATCTCCCTTCCCCCCAGCTCCATTCTGTGATCCCCCACATTCTTTCCCCTCTTTCTTTGCCACCCTCCCGTTCCAAACTTGCCTTTCCCATCCCCTTCCCTTTCTCCGTACCATACTTCCGCTTCCTTTTCTCTCCCCTTGCTACTCCCTCCCCTTCTACCCTACCCTTTCAGCCACCTCTTCTGCCAGTTCCCCTTTCCCGAGTCGTACAAATATAAATAACACTTAATAACTCAAATAGAAAATATAATATACATGGAATTTGCCATGCATATATGAACAACTATGAAGAAATATTAACTGAAAATAAAAAAAATTAAAGACATAGAAGGCTTTTTAATGTATAATTGGTTATTAAAACAATGAACATATCGTCACTGAAACTTACAGAGAACACGATAATACAATTTTAAATAAAGTACAATAATGATGCTTATTATTATGTATGCTTTATAATAAAGTACTTACAGATCAAATTCTAATGCAAATTCCATTACGAATGATAATTTTTGGTGGCGGATGGTTATGATCAGTATATGAGCGGATTATTTCCCTGTCCTTTGACATTATAATACGTGCTCTGCATTTATTTTGCCCTCCTGACGACGAACACGCCCAAAATTCAGTAGTCTTACTGCGACTGCTAAAAAAGTAAGTATATTTGTCGAGCAGTGCCAGTTCCTTGTCATTTTGGTTACGCACCCATGTTACTGTCAAAAAATAAGACAATAAAACAATAAGTATACATACACTATAATAACTTACACACAGATAAAAATGAAAGAAACGTAAATACAGTCATTTAAATAAATGAGATAATAGAACTAACAGGTACCTAAGGTGTTAGACTCCGATTTAATTCGTTTTAGGATATGTTGTAGAGTATTAAAAATAAGGAACAGCTTTTATATTTAATTAACCTTCAAATTATTAAAAAGTGATCACGCCAATTAACTTGTTCTGAGAGTTTGGTTCAGCGCAGCGGGTCGAAAATCCTTCACTCATTTTAATATTATATAACAGAGGATAAAAAAACAAGAGAACATGTTTTGAACCCGCCCAAAATCAAATATAGTGAGAGAAATCCCTTTCAAAGTTTTCAAATGAGTCGATGATATAACCAACATAATAATACAACCCCGTGAACAAAACTATCACAAAAAGATAGTGAAGCTTGTCAGTTTAGGAGTCTTAATATTGATTGAATAAGTGTCCCTTATTTTTTAAACAATAATTATAATAAATATTACATAATACACATGCATAACTTGTCTAATCCCAAATTAGGATTTTCTCCTGTGCTATAGAAATTTAACAAGGATATGACAATTAACAAGTATAACATCCAAACCGAGACCAACTTGTACAATATGTACGAATTTGTCTGTCCCCAGTGGGAATCGAACCCACAACCTCTGGCGCTTGAGTCTAATGACAAAGCCACTAAGCCAAAGAGGTGGTCAAATAATACTCTACAACACATCCTAAAACCAATCAAATTGGAGACGAACAGCTCAGCATAAAATGAAGTATGTATACGTAATTAAAGTAAGTAGGATCATGATATTATTTTATTATAATTAAATCCTTTATAATAATGTACACATCAAAATTTAATACAAATTCCATTTCTAATCACAAACTTTGGTGGCGGATGGTTGTGATCAGTATATACGCCGATTATTTCCCTGTCCTTTGACATTACAATACGTGCTTTGCATTTATTTTGCCCTCCTGACGACGAACATATCCAGGTTTCTCTTTTCTTGCTGCTATAATTATAGTAGTAAGTATATTCGTTGAGCAGTGCCAGTTCCCTGCCATTTTTGTTACGCACCCATGATACTGTAAACAGTAAACATGTTTTAAATATTTTCACAAAACATAATGTCATGCCGTGGCTTTTACCTTACATATTTTAGGTGATAAGTAGTTATTACATACATGTTTATGTTTATGTTTATTTACAGGTTTTCTCGTCTTAAACACCACCGCTACAGAGTCATACAATTAAAAGAAACATTGGCCATAATAATACAACGTGCATAGATATAGTATAAGATTACAATTTTAAATGATTGTTCCAGTGGTGAAAACTATTTATCACGTATAAAACATGTAAGTAAAATTCACGACATGACAATATGATTTTTTAGAATAAACAGATCAGATTTTAATACTAATTCCATTTCGAATGATACTCGTAAATTTTGGTGGCAAATGGTTGTGATCAGTGTATATGCGAATTATTTGCCTGTCCCTTGATATTATAATACGTGCTTTGCATTTAGTTCACCCTCCGAACGATGTACATGTCCAGGAAACTGTATTCTTACTACTATAATGAAAATAGTATGTATATTCGTCGAGCAATGCCAGTTCCCTGTCATTTCTGTTACGCATCAATGATACTGTTACGTTAAAACAATAAATTTAAAATATCTGCATTTATTTGTAATTAAGTATAAATGATAACGTTATCGCTTGTCATTTACACTAATAGGGGAATAATTAAACTTAGCTAGAAAGATAAGAAGGTACGTATACTTATATGAGTACAATCATGATGATACATTATGCATAGTGTAACAAAATCTGTGTGACTCGTTACAGAGACATATAGTATCGAATACTAATGTTTTTATTGTATGGCGCCTTTTGTAAATTCGAACAAAACAATTCACTTTCTTAGAAATTGGACCGCTCAGCATACCTACCTATAATTTTAAAATTATAATGAATTCCCAACATGATTGAGCAACTTTTTATAAGGCGACCTTCATAATAAGTTCAGTACTTGATACTGAGTGCCTCAGTAACACAATATTGTTACACAATATAGTGAAATTTGTAAATTATTAACTAACTCTAAACCTTGGAGGTTTATGTGGTAGGGACTAGTTGTATTTTTTAATATTTCAACTTTTTTTGATTATGAAATAAAATAAATATTAAGTATCAAATTTTAATATAAATTCCGTTCCGAATGATAAACGTAGGTGGCGAATGGTTAGTCATTAAGCGGACTATTTTCCTCTCCTTTGACATGGTAATAAGGGCTTTGTATTTAGTTTGCCCTCATGCTGATGTACATGGCTATATTTCTGTGTTCTTACTACTATAATGGAAGTAGTAAGTATATTCGTCGAGCAGTGCCAGTAGTTCTTTGTCATTTCTGTTACGCACCCATGATACTGTCAACGTTAAAACAAGAAGTTTTAAATATTTGCACTCGATTTAAAAAAAATTATTTGTACATAGTAAAAAAAAGTTAAAGTCACTACAAGTCATATAAACTAATAGGGGAATAATTAAACTGAATTAGAAAGATAAGTAGGTACGCGTACTTAATACGAGTAACATGCATTATACAAAGTGTAACAAATTACCTGTAGTGACTCATTATAGAGGCATTTAGTATCGAATTTAGTAAATAAAAAAATACTTTACTTACTGACGCTCACTATCTTGTTACTTATATCTAGGTATCTTGTTACATCCTGTATACTGATATGGAAAAACTAAATTCTTCTATCTGGCAGAAAGTAAATTTACAGGAGACGAAAAAAAACAATATTCTACTTCCAGAGGTTAACGAATAATATTCATTAAACTCGGGAAGTATTATATGCTAGGTGATTTAGGCGTGGCAGAACTTGTAAAATTTTATTTTAAGAACTAAATACATCAAATAATATAGAGAAAATAGATAAAAACATCCATTTCGGCAAAATTTACAGATTCAATTACAGATAGGAGAATTTAGTTCTTCCTTGTCGATATGCTTTATATTAATGTACGAACAGATCAAACTTTAAAATAAACTCCATTCCGAATAATAAATTTTGGAGGCAAATGGTTGTGATAGTCAGTATATGAACGGATTATTTCCCTGTTCTTTGACATTTTAATACGTGCTTTGCACCTAGTCTGTCCTCCTGACGATGTACACGTCCAAATGTTGGTATTCTTGTTTATCTTATTGGCGTAGTAAGAATACCCGTCGAGCAGTGCTAGGTCCTTGTCATTTTTATTACGCACCCATAAAACTGTGAACAAAAATAATTAGGTACAAATAACCAATTACACATATCAAATAAGTCACAGTACATTAAAATAAAACAAATACTAAATAGTAATATAAGTACGGAAGTTTATTACATCAGTTACAATGGAATTATATGACATTATTTATTTATTAAATGACATAATCGGTGTCCTGTCCAGTAACAAAATGCGCTCTGTAGTTTATTTGTCGTCGAAATGCGACCGATAGATTCCTGAAATTCGACTTTCAGACGAGCTGGAATGACAAGCGGAAATACGTCCAGACAGAATGACGGACAAACGAGAACTAAAGATATCTGAGCGCGGCAAGTAAACAGCAACGTTCGCGCGCGGCAGGCGTCCAATCACAACTCGTTGGACGCCTGCCGAGTTGTGATTTCGTCCGCGTGAACTTAACATTACAAATTATTATGTGTTTCCCGTAGGAATTGGATATTTTTCGGGATAATAACTATCCTACGCCCTATTCCAGGACCTAACCTATATGTGTACCAAGTTTCATCCTGATCCGTCCAGTGGTTGAAGCGTGATTGAGTAACAAACATCCAAACATACAAATATCCAAACATCCAAACTTTCGCATTTATAATATTAGTGGGATGTTAAGGGACAGGAAGGAGCCTTTGTGAAATAAGTGTTTGAACCGATAGATGTGTCGTTTACGAAAAATATTATAGTTTTGTTTAACCGATATTTATTTAAAGTTTAAACATAATTCCGTCGCGGACGTAGACATTGGGCGGTGGATGAGTGTGTTCAGTGTTCGCATTAATTATTTTTTTGTCCTTTGTCATGATGATGCGTGCTTTGCAGCTTCTTGGTGTAGAGGAGGTGCAACGCCATGAGTCCGTGGTCCTGTTATTAAGGTTGTGATAATACGTGTAGCCGTCGAGTACAGCCATCTCTCTACCTTTATTATTGGTTAGCCATGTCACTGTCAAAATACCAACAAAACTCTTTTTAAAATTAAGGTTTTCTGTAATTCAAAAATATTTTTCACACAACCGGTTATGGCATTACGTCACGTTCTGTCACGCACCCATGATACTGTCAACGTTGAAACAAGAAGTTTTAAATATTAGCACTCGATTTAAAAAAAATATTTGTACTTAGCAAAAAAAAGTTAAAGTCACTACAAGTCATATAAACTAATAGGGGAATAATACGCATTATATCAAAACCTGCATAAACGTTATAGTTTAATTTATTTAGCTTATTTCCTATTGATAGTAACATATATAATATACATCACTGATAAATAATAAATAAATAGTAAATTAAAATAAGATAGGTTATTCCAGGCAAAATGAATAAATAGAATCGCTCTGTATTATTTAGCTTTACATTGTCAGTGTCACTTTTTTATTTATTTACCTAAATATTACAGGTAGAATAACGCATATTACAAACAAAAAAATTACACAAATATTAACAAAATACATATACAATGTCAAAAACTAAAAGGCAGAAATGTGTACGTAGTGCACAATACCTGGTTTCGTCAATTTAGATCTTCAGTTCAATTTAATTATTCTTTATTGCACGTTATAAAATATTTATATGCAACAATGCATACTGCTAAGGAATTGAACTCACTACCAGCTTCGGTATTTCCGGACAAGTACAATTTGGATCTTTTTAAAGGAAGTGTGAATAGGCATCTTCTGGGTAAGCGCGCTCCACGTTAGGCCTCATCGTCTCTTACCATCAGGTGACATCGAGGTGAAGCGTAAACCCATCAGAAATAAAAATAATAGTTGCTTGAATTTGTACTGTATGTACAGTACAAATTCAAGCAACTATTACTTCCTGACAACCTTAACGTCAATATCCATAATTTTCTTATCAGATAGAAGGACATGCCGCTTTGACAAGCTTTGATAAGCCGAGAAAGGCTATTAACGCAAACGAACTCGCGGGCATGTTCTAGTTGGTCTTGTTTTAAATAAAACTCCATCGCGGATAAAGATATTAGAAGGTGGATGAGGGTGTACAATGTAGGCATTTCTCAATTCTTTGTCCTTTGTCATGATGATACGCGCTTTGCAGTTCCTTGCTGTATTTGCGGTACAACGCCAAGAGTCTGTGGTTTTGTTACTAATGTTGAGATAGTACGTGTAGCCATCAAGTACAGCTATTTCTCTCCCTTTCTTGTTGGTCACCCACGTCACTATAAAAACAGATTTTTCGATTAATTACTTGTGGTAATTCTTAAAAATATATGCACGGTTTTAAACAACCGGTTGTGCACACCATACCAAAGTGGCGTTAAGGTGGTCGAATAAATTAAAATGCATCAGCTTTCTGAATGCAAAAATGGCACTCTAAAAGTTGGTGCACTTAAATTCATTAAGCTAATGCTAACATTTAATTCTGGCAAGATTTTATCTTATTTCTAGTATACTAAAATAATGTGAGTACTGATGGAAGCAGTACTTCCACATGTGTTCATTTCAAATCAATCGGACAAGTAGTTTTTGAACATCCGGCGTACAGCGGACAAAAAGCTTGGCTTTAAAGGGGAAGCCTTTACGACGGAAGCCTCAAAAACATTTTTTTTACATGATACATCAAAGGAAGTGCGTTTGTACTAAGAAATGCTAATTATGACAATAAAACGAAGAATTCATTAAAGTGTTTCTTTGTTTAAATATATCCATTATAAAGTTCTTAAAACAAGCAAAATTTACTTAAAACTGTACAAATAATACACTTATGCAAGCAGTACTTATATACTTAACTTATTACCAATAGAAACTATTATCATCATCCAAAATTCAGGTAAAAAAGTTAAGTGCGAGTCGGATCTCGCGCATTGAGTGTTCCGCACTAATATTACTTTTCCTTTAATGTTACTTATAACAATTAAAATAATAATAGCTAATTGTAATATAATTAATAATTACAACAGAAGTTTCCATAACTTTATTTAAACACTCTCTCATGGAAAGTCACATGTTGGTACAAAACAAAACTTAAATAAGAATGAGCTCCGTTTGATTAAATTTCTATAACGGTGTAGTTAAAACTATTTTATTTGAAAAGTTTCACTTCAAGGTTTCGCTCTCCTCGGTGTCGATCGATCTCAAACTACTTGCTATCGCTCAACTTTCTGAACATAACCCATATTGGTCCGCAGTCAAAGATATTTCACGTCATAAAAGCTATTCCGAAATGCTCGGAAGTTGTTTTAATCATAATTTTAATTACATGACATTTTTATTTATAACTATCTATTGCCCGCGACTTCGTCCGCGTGGACAACTTAAAATCACAAATTATTATGTTTTCCCGTAGGAATGAGATGTTTTTTCGGGATAAAAACTATCCTATGTCCTATTCCAGGATCTAACCTATATGTGTGCGAAGTTTCATCACGATCCGTCCAGTGGTTGAAACGTGATTGAGTAACAAACATCCAAATATCCAAACTTTCTGTTGTAGTATAAACGTAAACGTCGTGTATCGGAACGCAACTAAGAACTGTCACTGCTGTAAATGTCTACCTACTTTGTGTGGTTCCTTGCTCTTGCTCAGTGTACATTTATAAGTAAAATACTTGCTAATTACTCCGTTTGTTTCTGTTATTTACATCAGGTTATGGGCCCATTATCGGTCAGTCAATTGACAAAGCGAGGCTGTCAAGTGACTTTTAATGATTCTGGCTGTGATATTTTCAATAAACAAAAACAATTAGTAGCAACCGCGAAGCTGACCAATAATATGTACAAGTTGAATACTGTGCAAGGAAATGCATTTATTACTGCCACTGAAAACACCCAAACTCTGGATGTATGGCACCGTAGAATGGCGCATTTGAATTATACAGATGTAAATAAATTACAGTCTTGTACAGAAGGGGCTAAAATATCAAAAACAGAAGGAAACAAAAAATGTATTTCCTGTATAGAAGGGAAACAGACGAGAAATCCGTTCAATAATGTTGGCTCCAGGGTGAACTCATTGTTGGAGCTGATTCATACAGACATGTGTGGCCCTATGGAAACACCATCTGTAGGAGGCGCCAAGTACTTTATAACATTTATTGATGATTATTCTCGAAAAGTATTTGTTTATTTTTTAAAGAACAAAATGGACATAAAAGCAGTTTTTGAACAATTTAAAGCTGAAGTAGAAAATCAGCTGGATAGAAAAATTAAAATTCTTCGATCAGATAATGGTAAAGAGTATGTAAATAATGCATTTTTAAAATTATTGTCAGATTCCGGCATTAAGCATCAGACCAGCACTCCATACACACCTGAGCAGAACGGGTTGAGTGAAAGGATGAACCGAACACTGGTGGAGCGTGCCAAATGCATGCTGTTTGATGCGAAGTTAAAAAAGGAATATTGGGCCGAAGCAGTGGCAACAGCAGCCTACATCACAAACCGTTCCCCGAGTCGAGTCCTTGGTGACATGACACCAGAAGAGAGATGGACAGGTATAAAACCAAATATTTCTCATTTAAAGATTTTTGGTTGTAAAGCCATGGTTCATGTACCAAAACAAAAAAGACTGAAATGGGACTCAAAGTCAACAGAAATGATTTTTCTTGGATATTGTGAAAATACAAAAGGCTACAGGCTTCTAAATACGACAACAATGAGTATTACTAAAAGTAGAGATGTTGTATTTTTGGAAGATTTATGTGACAATAGAGTACATAAATGTAATAACTTGCCACAGACAACACCAATAACTTTAGCGCTGGATAATAATGACAATGACACATCATTACAGAATTTAGCGGGAGAAAATATGTCTCCATTAATCGAAGAACCGAGTAACAGTATAAATGAAATATTTCAAGAAGTAAATGATACTCAGCAGACAAGCTCTTCTGAGGAAAGCTACGATACAGTACTAAATGAAACTGATGAAACCTACCAACCAAGTACAGAAGATAGTCCATTTACAACACCAGAAAAATTTATTACTCTGAGAAAGCCACAGCGTGCAATGAACAGAGATCAGGATGTTGATTTGGATGAAACTCCGAATTATGCATATCTTGCACAGTTTCATAATCCATCTACTATTGAAGAAGCTCTTTCGAGTGCAGAAGCAAATCATTGGCAGAAGGCCATGGATGAGGAGTATAAATCTTTAGTCAAAAATAATACTTGGGTTTTGTCTGATTTACCTAAAAGAAAGAATGCAATACCTTGTAATGACTGCTATCATTCCAGGACCAAGCATATAGATGTCAGACATCATTTTGTGCGAGATAAAGTCAAAATGAAGAAGAATGATGTCTGCTATGTCCAGACAAGTGAGATGGTTGCCGACATCTTGAAGAAGGGGACCCCACAGCCAAAACTGATGTACTGCTCCTCCAAAATGGGTCTACGTTTAAGAGAGGATGTTGTAGTATAAACGTAAACGTCGTGTATCGGAACGCAACTAAGAACTGTCACTGCTGTAAATGTCTACCTACTTTGTGTGGTTCCTTGTTCTTGCTCTGTGTACATTTATAAGTAAAATACTTGCTAATTACTCCGTTTGTTTCTGTTATTTACATCACTCTACTCACTGCTTTGGTTTTATTTTGCTAATTACTCCGTTTGTTTCTGTTATTTACATCAGGTTATGGGCCGTTCCATAGCAGAAATATAAAAGTAATTCCGTCGCGAGTTCCGAGAAAATCGCGATATTTTTTTTTCAGCATACCTACTGAATAATTTTTCTGGCGATTACCAACTGTAAGTTTGGAAAAATGTCTTTGTCTAATGTACAAATCGACAAACTATTGGGAAGAGAAAACTACAATACATGGAAGTTTGCAGTTCAGACATATTTAGAACATGAAGAATTATGGGAATGTGTCATATGTGAAAAACCAGATCCCAAGAAAGACCTGAAGACCAAGTCAAAAATTATCCTGCTTGTGGACCCGGTAAACTACATTCATGTACAGGATGCTAAAACTTCAAAAGAGGTATGGCAAAATTTACAAAATGCTTTTGAAGACTCGGGTTTATCAAGAAAAGTAGGATTACTCCGTGACTTGATCAATACAACACTAGATAGTTGTTCTAATGTTGAAGAATATGTGAACAAAATTATAACAACTGCTCATAAGTTAAGAAACATTGGATTTAATGTAGATGATGAATGGTTGGGCACTTTGATGTTAGCTGGCTTACCGGAACTTTATAAGCCTATGATCATGGGTATTGAGAGCTCGGGTATAAAAATAAGTTCAGACTCAATTAAAACTAAGCTTTTGCAAGAAGTGAAAGAGTCTCCGTCCTCCGTTTTTTATACAAAGCACAAAAATACTAAACCTAAACAAAACTACCCTCATTATAATCAGTATAGCCCTCAGAATAATCAGCAAAATAAAACCAAAGGTCCTCGGTGCTACAAATGTAACTTATATGGGCATTTTAGTAAAAATTGTGGAAATAAGACAGCAGTGACAGTTCTTAGTTGCGTTCCGATACACGACGTTTACGTTTATACTACAACATCCTCTCTTAAACGTAGACCCATTTTGGAGGAGCAGTACATCAGTTTTGGCTGTGGGGTCCCCTTCGTCAAGATGTCGGCAACCATCTCACTTGTCTGAACATAGCAGACATCAATCTTCTTCATTTTGACTTTATCTCGCACAAAATGATGTCTGACATCTATATGCTTGGTCCTGGAATGATAGCAGTCATTACCTGAAAGTTTAATTGCGCTTTGATTATCGCAATATATTTTTGTAGGTTCATTCCTCAGCTGTGGCCAAAAGTCTTCCTCTAACTGTTTAAGCCACAGTGCCTCCTGAGTGCAAGTAGAGAGAGCTATGTACTCCGCTTCAGTCGTGGATAGTGCAACAGTTGGTTGGCGGCGTGAGTTCCACGTGATTGCACCACCCTGAAAAATAAGTACATATCCAGTGCAGGACCTTCTATCATCCTCTGAACTGGCCCAATCAGCATCACAATAGCCATGTACATATTTTTCTTCAAAATCACGTTTATAAGATAACTTATAATCTTCAGTAGCTTTTAGATACCTCATGACTCTTTTTAGAGCTAGCCAATGTAGCATTTCAGGTTTTGTATTATATTTACTGAGTGTATTTACCACATAGCTTATATCAGGGCGTGTACCTTGAGATAAATACAGCAAACATCCTATAAGTTCTTGATAAGGAATATCTTTCAAAACTGTATCTTCATTTTCACTCGTACATAATTTGGTGTTGGGATCAATTGGTGTTTTGACTCCTTTACAATTTGACATTCCATATTTATTCAGTATCTCCTGTATGTACTTCTTTTGATCAATATGTAACATATTTTTCTGTCTGTCTCTTGTAACATGCAAACCCAAACAATATCTCAGCTCTACTAAATCTTTCATTTCAAAATTATTATGTAATTTACTTTTTACGTAATTTTTAATCTGTGGACAGCTTGTAAACAGAATTATGTCATCAACATAAACTGCCAAAAATAACATATTATTATTTTCAATTTTGTAGTAAATGCAAGGATCCAGCTTTGACTGAGTAAGGCCAATTTCCTTCAAAAAAAAATCTAATTTTTTGTTCCATTGCCTACTTGCTTGTTTTAATCCATATAAAGATTTTTTTAACAGACAGACTTCTGTACCTTCTTCATAATGAGGCGGTTGAACCATATAGATTTCCTCTTCTATATCGCCCTGAAGAAAAGCGGAAACGGCATCCATTTGATCAATGTCTAGATTATATTTTGCCGCTATAGCAAATAAATAACGCAAAGAAGAATATCTGATCACAGGGGAATATACTTCATCATATTCTAAGCCTTTCTTTTGAGCACAGCCTTTTATAACTAATCGTGCCTTATATTTTGTTACGTTAAATTTCTCGTCTGTTTTAGTTTTAAATACCCACTTACAAGGTATTGCATTCTTTCTTTTAGGTAAATCAGACAAAACCCAAGTATTATTTTTGACTAAAGATTTATACTCCTCATCCATGGCCTTCTGCCAATGATTTGCTTCTGCACTCGAAAGAGCTTCTTCAATAGTAGATGGATCATGAAACTGTGCAAAATATGCATAATTCGGAGTTTCATCCAAATCATCATCCTGATCTCTGTTCATTGCACGCTGTGGCTTTCTCAGAGTAATAAATTTTTCTGGTGTTGTAAATGGACTATCTTCTGTACTTGGTTGGTAGGTTTCATCAGTTTCATTTAGTACTGTATCGTAGCTTTCCTCAGAAGAGCTTGTCTGCTGAGTATCATTTACTTCTTGAAATGTTTCATTCATACTGTTACTCGGTTCTTCGATTAATGGAGACATATTTTCTCCCGCTAAATTCTGTAATGATGTGTCATTGTCATTATTATCCAGCGCTAAAGTTATTGGTGTTGTCTGTGGCAAGTTATTACATTTATGTACTCTATTGTCACATAAATCTTCCAAAAATACAACATCTCTACTTTTAGTAATACTCATTGTGGTCGTATTTAGAAGCCTGTAGCCTTTTGTATTTTCACAATATCCAAGAAAAATCATTTCTGTTGACTTTGAGTCCCATTTCAGTCTTTTTTGTTTTGGTACATGAACCATGGCTTTACAACCAAAAATCTTTAAATGAGAAATATTTGGTTTTATACCTGTCCATCTCTCTTCTGGTGTCATGTCACCAAGGACTCGACTCGGGGAACGGTTTGTGATGTAGGCTGCTGTTGCCACTGCTTCGGCCCAATATTCCTTTTTTAACTTCGCATCAAACAGCATGCATTTGGCACGCTCCACCAGTGTTCGGTTCATCCTTTCACTCAACCCGTTCTGCTCAGGTGTGTATGGAGTGCTGGTCTGATGCTTAATGCCGGAATCTGACAATAATTTTAAAAATGCATTATTTACATACTCTTTACCATTATCTGATCGAAGAATTTTAATTTTTCTATCCAGCTGATTTTCTACTTCAGCTTTAAATTGTTCAAAAACTGCTTTTATGTCCATTTTGTTCTTTAAAAAATAAACAAATACTTTTCGAGAATAATCATCAATAAATGTTATAAAGTACTTGGCGCCTCCTACAGATGGTGTTTCCATAGGGCCACACATGTCTGTATGAATCAGCTCCAACAATGAGTTCACCCTGGAGCCAACATTATTGAACGGATTTCTCGTCTGTTTCCCTTCTATACAGGAAATACATTTTTTGTTTCCTTCTGTTTTTGATATTTTAGCCCCTTCTGTACAAGACTGTAATTTATTTACATCTGTATAATTCAAATGCGCCATTCTACGGTGCCATACATCCAGAGTTTGGGTGTTTTCAGTGGCAGTAATAAATGCATTTCCTTGCACAGTATTCAACTTGTACATATTATTGGTCAGCTTCGCGGTTGCTACTAATTGTTTTTGTTTATTGATAATATCACAGCCAGAATCATTAAAAGTCACTTGACAGCCTCGCTTTATCAATTGACTGACCGATAATAAGTTGGTTGTCAGTTCAGGAATATATAATATATCTCTCACCTGGATGTGATTTACTGTACCGTCTTTACAGAAGAGATCAAGGTCTACATTACCCATCTTCTGTATGGAGACTGTAGTGTTGTTAGCTACCATTATTTTCTTCATCGGAGGTGCTCGAACATCATACATCCAATCTGAGTTTCTGGTCATGTGCATTGATGCACCGGAATCCACATACCAGTCCATATTATTCATTGAATCATTTGCTGAAAAAACAGCTGCAAAATCATTATAATTAGGCTTCTTATTTCCACAATTTTTACTAAAATGCCCATATAAGTTACATTTGTAGCACCGAGGACCTTTAGTTTTATTTTGCTGATTATTCTGAGGGCTATACTGATTATAATGAGGGTAGTTTTGTTTAGGTTTAGTATTTTTGTGCTTTGTATAAAAAACGGAGGACGGAGACTCTTTCACTTCTTGCAAAAGCTTAGTTTTAATTGAGTCTGAACTTATTTTTATACCCGAGCTCTCAATACCCATGATCATAGGCTTATAAAGTTCCGGTAAGCCAGCTAACATCAAAGTGCCCAACCATTCATCATCTACATTAAATCCAATGTTTCTTAACTTATGAGCAGTTGTTATAATTTTGTTTACATATTCTTCAACATTAGAACAACTATCTAGTATTGTATTGATCAAGTCACGGAGTAATCCTACTTTTCTTGATAAACCCGAGTCTTCAAAAGCATTTTGTAAATTTTGCCATACCTCTTTTGAAGTTTTAGCATCCTGTACATGAATGTAGTTTACCGGGTCCACAAGCAGGATAATTTTTGACTTGGTCTTCAGGTCTTTCTTGGGATCTGGTTTTTCACATATGACACATTCCCATAATTCTTCATGTTCTAAATATGTCTGAACTGCAAACTTCCATGTATTGTAGTTTTCTCTTCCCAATAGTTTGTCGATTTGTACATTAGACAAAGACATTTTTCCAAACTTACAGTTGGTAATCGCCAGAAAAATTATTCAGTAGGTATGCTGAAAAAAAAATATCGCGATTTTCTCGGAACTCGCGACGGAATTACTTTTATATTTCTGCTATGGAACGGCCCATAACCTGATGTAAATAACAGAAACAAACGGAGTAATTAGCAAGTATTTTACTTATAAATGTACACTGAGCAAGAGCAAGGAACCACACTAGGTAGGTAGACGTTTACAAGACTCGGGTTTATCAAGAAAAGTAGGATTACTCCGTGACTTGATCAATACAACACTAGATAGTTGTTCTAATGTTGAAGAATATGTGAACAAAATTATAACAACTGCTCATAAGTTAAGAAACATTGGATTTAATGTAGATGATGAATGGTTGGGCACTTTGATGTTAGCTGGCTTACCGGAACTTTATAAGCCTATGATCATTGGTTTTGAGAGCTCGGGTATAAAAATAAGTTCAGACTCAATTAAAACTAAGCTTTTGCAAGAAGTGAAAGAGTCTCCGTCCTCCGTTTTTTATACAAAGCACAAAAATACTAAACCTAAACAAAACTACCCTCATTATAATCAGTATAGCCCTCAGAATAATCAGCAAAATAAAACTAAAGGTCCTCGGTGCTACAAATGTAACTTATATGGGCATTTTAGTAAAAATTGTGGAAATAAGAAGCCTAATTATAATGATTTTGCAGCTGTTTTTTCAGCAAATGATTCAATGAATAATATGGACTGGTATGTGGATTCCGGTGCATCAATGCACATGACCAGAAACTCAGATTGGATGTATGATGTTCGAGCACCTCCGATGAAGAAAATAATGGTAGCTAACAACACTACAGTCTCCATACAGAAGATGGGTAATGTAGACCTTGATCTCTTCTGTAAAGACGGTACAGTAAATCACATCCAGGTGAGAGATATATTATATATTCCTGAACTGACAACCAACTTATTATCGGTCAGTCAATTGATAAAGCGAGGTTGTCAAGTGACTTTTAATGATTCTGGCTGTGATATTTTCAATAAACAAAAACAATTAGTAGCAACCGCGAAGCTGACCAATAATATGTACAAGTTGAATACTGTGCAAGGAAATGCATTTATTACTGCCACTGAAAACACCCAAACTCTGGATGTATGGCACCGTAGAATGGCGCATTTGAATTATACAGATGTAAATAAATTACAGTCTTGTACAGAAGGGGCTAAAATATCAAAAACAGAAGGAAACAAAAAATGTATTTCCTGTATAGAAGGGAAACAGACGAGAAATCCGTTCAATAATGTTGGCTCCAGGGTGAACTCATTGTTGGAGCTGATTCATACAGACATGTGTGGCCCTATGGAAACACCATCTGTAGGAGGCGCCAAGTACTTTATAACATTTATTGATGATTATTCTCGAAAAGTATTTGTTTATTTTTTAAAGAACAAAATGGACATAAAAGCAGTTTTTGAACAATTTAAAGCTGAAGTAGAAAATCAGCTGGATAGAAAAATTAAAATTCTTCGATCAGATAATGGTAAAGAGTATGTAAATAATGCATTTTTAAAATTATTGTCAGATTCCGGCATTAAGCATCAGACCAGCACTCCATACACACCTGAGCAGAACGGGTTGAGTGAAAGGATGAACCGAACACTGGTGGAGCGTGCCAAATGCATGCTGTTTGATGCGAAGTTAAAAAAGGAATATTGGGCCGAAGCAGTGGCAACAGCAGCCTACATCACAAACCGTTCCCCGAGTCGAGTCCTTGGTGACATGACACCAGAAGAGAGATGGACAGGTATAAAACCAAATATTTCTCATTTAAAGATTTTTGGTTGTAAAGCCATGGTTCATGTACCAAAACAAAAAAGACTGAAATGGGACTCAAAGTCAACAGAAATGATTTTTCTTGGATATTGTGAAAATACAAAAGGCTACAGGCTTCTAAATACGACAACAATGAGTATTACTAAAAGTAGAGATGTTGTATTTTTGGAAGATTTATGTGACAATAGAGTACATAAATGTAATAACTTGCCACAGACAACACCAATAACTTTAGCGCTGGATAATAATGACAATGACACATCATTACAGAATTTAGCGGGAGAAAATATGTCTCCATTAATCGAAGAACCGAGTAACAGTATAAATGAAATATTTCAAGAAGTAAATGATACTCAGCAGACAAGCTCTTCTGAGGAAAGCTACGATACAGTACTAAATGAAACTGATGAAACCTACCAACCAAGTACAGAAGATAGTCCATTTACAACACCAGAAAAATTTATTACTCTGAGAAAGCCACAGCGTGCAATGAACAGAGATCAGGATGATGATTTGGATGAAACTCCGAATTATGCATATCTTGCACAGTTTCATAATCCATCTACTATTGAAGAAGCTCTTTCGAGTGCAGAAGCAAATCATTGGCAGAAGGCCATGGATGAGGAGTATAAATCTTTAGTCAAAAATAATACTTGGGTTTTGTCTGATTTACCTAAAAGAAAGAATGCAATACCTTGTAATGACTGCTATCATTCCAGGACCAAGCATATAGATGTCAGACATCATTTTGTGCGAGATAAAGTCAAAATGAAGAAGAATGATGTCTGCTATGTCCAGACAAGTGAGATGGTTGCCGACATCTTGAAGAAGGGGACCCCACAGCCAAAACTGATGTACTGCTCCTCCAAAATGGGTCTACGTTTAAGAGAGGATGTTGTAGTATAAACGTAAACGTCGTGTATCGGAACGCAACTAAGAACTGTCACTGCTGTAAATGTCTACCTACTTTGTGTGGTTCCTTGTTCTTGCTCTGTGTACATTTATAAGTAAAATACTTGCTAATTACTCCGTTTGTTTCTGTTATTTACATCACTTTCGCATTTATAATATTAGTAGGAAATAGGATTATATTTAAAGAATTGAAGGAGATAATAAACATAAACTACGCGTATATTAAAATGCGTATTATTTTTAAGCTTATTATATTTTTCGTAGTTGCCAACAGGAATATAGCACTAGCTTTATTATGCGACTTGAACTTAGCGGTGTACGAGAATCGAGTACATATCGACAAGAGCAATCACTTATAACAATATACGTAAGTTGATTGTAGTACAATTAAAAAATCTTAAATAAAAACACAATACTTATTTATCTTTTAAATAAAACTCCGTCGCGGATGACGAAGCTAGGCGGTGGATGATTGTGTACGATGTTCGCACACAGTATTTTTTTGTTCTTTGCCATGATGACGCGAGCTTTGCAATTTTTTCCAGAGCACGAGGAACACCGCCAATTGTCTGTGGTCTTGCGGCTAACGTTGCGGTAGAATGTGTAGCCATCGATTATGATCGTCTCATTTCCTTTCGTATTTATCACCCACATAACTGGAAACAATAAAAACAGACATTGTAAATACACATTAATCATATTTACATGTTGTACCACATTTTAGACAACAGTTTCGCATTTAGGATCATGCAATGCAATATATCGTTGGAGATAATGCAATCGGTAGTATGTTAAAAAAAACGATTAATAGAAAGTAAAAAAAAGTCTAAGATTTTTTTTTAATGATTTTTATAGCCCGTTTTTTTAACAAATTAATCTGTTCATCGGTTTTACATCTTGAACCACCTCGAATAAACTTGACATACTCGTACGACTGATTGCATTTACCAAATACGAAGTGTTATTTACATAAGACATATTTGCAAGTATCTGTACTGCCTTTAACATCAGCTTGTGACTTGTAAGGTTTTTCTGATACCTCCAAAGGACCGTTTTGATTTGAAAAGCATTTTTAACAGAAATGTTATGTTATATGACCTATTTATTCCGTTAGCTCCGATGATAAGTTATTGAGTAAGTAGGTTGCTTAAAAATACAACACAAATTTAAAACTAGTGTTAATTTAGCCGCCCTAGAAGATATGCATGGCTAATTATTATTAAACTTATAGGCCCCATTAACTTGTATTGTATTTAAAGGCATAAACATAAAATGTAATTAATATAAAAAAAACTGTACGCGCGATTAGACATCGCCGTGAATCAGTAGAAATTTTATATAACTATGCTTTATGTAGCCTTCGCTCTACTTCGTTGTCAAATGTATGAATACATTAAATAGAGGGAATGATACACTTTTTTTTCTGAAAAGGTACTAATATATAAATATTTCATATAAACCTATATATAAACATATAAAATAATTGAACATATAAAATACCATTGCAATAAAAGATTTTACAGTGCTATTATTTAAAAATGTTAATACAACATCCAATTTTATTGACTTTATATTGCTAAAAACTATTTGACACATAGGTATGTATATTAATCTCATAAGTGAATTGTTCCAAGTTTCTTTTTACTAAACATCAAATGTACTACGTTTTATATAATTGAAAAATCTTATTGCTAAAATTAGAATCCGCTAATTATTTTATTAAATGTCTAAGTTGATACATTTTACAATGCTACAAGATTATATCATTCAACATCAAATTACATACATTTTACTGAAATGTTACTAAGTTGAAATTGTCCTTTTAATTAAATATTGAAAATACAATTGAAATTGTTATAAAATTCTACCGTTCATCATTCTACTTACAATCTACCAATTATTTTCTTTATCAAACATCAAATTAATACAATTTCATATTTATTTTTGAAAACTTTCTGAATGCTTAAAATTAGGTTTTAAAAGTTGGCACATAAATTAATTAAATAAACGTAATACTTGTCAAAAATGATATTTTAAAATGTAAGTGAGGACAGGCCTGTCAGTCTAGGCCAGCAAAATTTTATTTTTATCAAAAATAGGGGCTAAATAAATAAATTCAGAAAAATTAACAATATTTATCGACTGCTGGCACCATTTAGGATTAGTATTCAACTCGAAAATCGGGCCCTATTTTTTTTAAATACCGAATTCAAACATTTTCATTTTTTTCATTATTGGTCAGTCTTGTATTTTTGGCAGAGATATAAATAATAGTGGTACTGTCAAATATTGAATATATTTGCTTTACCACAAAATGAAAAATTATATTTTAAAAATAATATTATATTATTAATACTTGACTAGTTATTTCATACGATATGGATCAACTTGAACAATATAGTTAAATACTAGCTTAAACAAATGGATTTAAACTTTTTAAAGTTCACATTAATATTTATTATTTAAAAATTACGTTTTGTAATAAATGACTAGACAGATATGCAGTATGGTGCACAGAGGCAAATGCAGAAGCCAAATTCTAGCTCCAAATTCCTTTGTATCTATCTATGACTGGATAGTTAAAATAATTGTTTACCTAATTAATATTATGAAATTAATTATATAAAATCTAACGAATCATAATTGATTAGTTAGATTTTAGAATAAAAAATTAGATTGGTAAAAAAATTATGTTCTACATCATGATTTAGATATAAATTTTTATTTAATTTATTTATTGATCAATAAAACATAAAACTTAAATCTTTTCAGTGTCACAAAAACCAGACTTGTATATTAAATTGTAGTTGCATTGGCCTCGGTGCACCTTACGTTAATACGATATGGTTCCTCTTAACATTAACACTAACTTATATGGAGGGTCTAAAATAAAATATGGCATCAAATTATATAGAATACTAATTAAAACTATTTTCATGTATATTTCATTCCAAATCAATAGTCATATGAAAACAAACGCATTTGCGTCTCGAAAATAAAATAAATAATAGATGGTGTTACTAAGTGGACCGTAAAGTTTACATGGTAATACAAACCTATTTTTGCTGCTGGTGACCCTTTCATATACATGTTACCGAGACGCAAAGAGCGTTGGTTTTCGTATGACTATTGGTTTGGAATGAAATATAGGTTATCTACATGTGATTTAAGACCATGACAAGTCTAGCCACCATTTTGTAAAACAAAACTGGTTAGGTATTGAACGCTCGAAAGGTTAATTTAAAAGTGTTTTGTCCTAATTAAATTTATTGGCAAAACACTGTCGTTTCCCTGTCTTATCCTTTTGTTCCGTCTGTCTGTCAGTCCGTCTCCCAAATTTAAATTCGAGAGAGACTCATGTCGTCAGAGACTCATGTCGTTGGTCAATGAGGCTTGACGCCACGACAGGTATACATAACCGTTTAATTGTAGTAACGCCAGCGTTTAACGCTTAAACGTCGTTTTAATTTATCACAAGTATAGTTTATCTATTGAGTCAAGTTTAATTCATTTATACAAATCTCTGCCGTCGCATACTAGGTCTCGCACCAGTGGCGCGCTATTGCCCGTCACCGTCACTCGTTCCTTTTAAGATGTTGCAAAAATAACGTATGTTTTCTTATCGGCCCTAATTAGATATTTTTTTTATAGGTATTTGGAGTGCTGATACGATTAGATTGGGGGTAAATATTGCCGCCCTGGCATTAGGCTATTTTCAACATATGGGTATCTTTAATAGATTATTGGAAAACCAATATACATATATATATTTTAATGTAACGGCGACCATTTTGCAAAAACACATACTGTAAATCAGCATCGCCAAAAACATACAAATTGGCACCCATGCGTTAAAAGGCATTGCATAGTGCAGTGACGAGCAGCAGTACCACCAGAGCAAGACCTAGTAATACAAAGGTGATGAGCAGCAGAGAAACCTTTGCGAGTCAACAATAAAATATTTTATCAATCCTAGAATGACTCCGCATCAGATATGTCTAGATACGATATGTGTAAAACGGTGTTAGGCTAATTAAATTAGTTCAAATTATAATTAGCTCAATTGAAATTGGGTCAAAAAGTGTTAGATTAAATAAACAAATACTTGTTAGTACCCACTGTGGCAGACGTCTCGGTATGCCTTATTGAATGCAACATAATGATATGTGTAGTGGTTTGCTTTTTTATTTGAAAATAAATAACTACACAAGTCTCTTTCTCTATTATTTTCATAAAATAAATTATTATTAATATTTAGCGGAAGGTCGCACTTTAGACCTAAATAACTCAGTAATTTTCAATTAAATTCAATTACTCTTTATTGCACGATAAAAACAAAGATACAATAATAAAATAACTTACACATGTACATGTAGGCGGTCTTATCTCTAAAAGGGATTTCTTCCAGACAACCTTTTAAAGCCAAAATGTACTTATTTTTCGATTTTTTCTAACAATAATAATCATTGGTCATACTCATTATTGTAGCTTAAACAGCTGCTTACATATAAATAAATGTACAATAAGTGTATACTGATTTGATCCGAGCTGACCTTGAATTTCCGGCTTATTATATAAGTATAAGGATATATAAAGCTCGTTAATACTAATTAGTTTTGATAATAAATGAGTCACATCTTTGTTGTAAGAAACAAGATATTACATTTGAATATAGACTCCGTTACGAACGATATATTTCGGGGGTTTATGTGTGTGCTTATTGGAAATATCAATGATTTCTCTGTTCTTTGTTGACATGGCAATACGCGCCTTGCACTTGGGCTCCGTGTAGCCGGGTACCTGTGGAGACATGGTGCACCGCCAGTAGTCTGTGGTTAACGACCTATAGCGACAAAAAAACGTGTATCCTTGTACTAACGCGAGTTTTTTGCCACTTTTGGTCATAACCCAAGTTACTGCCAGTGAACCTGTCAATTTACAGTTGTTATTTACTATGAAATAATCTTTTGGACATTTAACTAACTATTTAACTAATCAACATGCACGTTTAGCTCGTACAAACAAAATCAAGACCAAAATATGAAAATAATAGTGTAATAGTGTCTATGCGCATGCACCAATCTAAAAATTACTAAGTCTAAAAACAATTGTACTAAAGAAGTTTTACTGATATAAAACTAGATGAAATGATCAAGTATTTAATCGATTATCTACAGAATATTGTATTTTACAATCAAGAATCTTAATTAGAACTATACACGATTACTTTTAATCGGTGGTCACTGATCAGGAACTACATTTCCGAACGAAGTAATTAATGGCCATTGACATAATAATTACATTTATGAATGATACACCTTAAAAAAAAATCTGTGACAAGGTTAATCCTACTTCCTACTAATATTATAAATGCGAAAGTTTAGATATTTGGATGTTTGGATATTTGGATGTTTGTATGTTTGTTACTCAATCACGCTTCAACCACTGGACGGATCGTGCTGAAATTTGGCACACATATAGGTTAGGTCCTGGAATAGGATATATGATAGTTTTTATCCCGAAAAAACATCCCATTCCTACGGGAAATACATAATCATTTGTGATGTTAAGTTGGACAAGCGGACGAAGTCGCGGGCAACAGCTAGTTCGGATATATATCAGTGCCGTCTCAGTCCTGAGTCAGTCATTTTTAGTTAGGTTGGGGATTTTGTCATATTTCAAATGCAGTAATGTCTATGTCATGCGTCGGTATTCCGACAGTTATGCATCAGTGGTCCATAGTGCAGTTTCAGCTCAGTTCCGTGAAATTTAAGATACTTCTTAAATATACGTTATGCCACTGCATCAGGAACTAAATTTGCATGTATTAATTTTTCATACTTTCCTATTCCTCCTTCACATCTAAAACACACTGTGATGGAACGAATCCGATACTGTTACCATATTAATTGGCTACGAATGAACCTTTAAGTTAATAAAATCATTGTTCCTACGCTTCCTTACTAAAACATTTTTAAAGATAAAATCATACAACAATAATAGCAGTTTTCTGGTTATGAATAATAAAGTGTCTTATGCTTGACAAAGTGTCAATTAAATAATAGTGACGTCACACTTCGCTTCATAAAATATAGGATGACGATACATGTTTTTATTTTTATTAAGATACACCCTTGCATACTTATTTTTTTGTGTAACTCCGTTTTGGCTGATAAGTCAGATTTTACAGCAGCTAGATATGCACTGACCTTAACAATATATTTAGCCGAAAACCTGTTCATATAAAGGTAATATTTATTTACATTTTAATTTAAAAAACCCTACCTTCCTACCATTTAAACTAGACAATGAATTCTGAACAAAATCTTCATTAAGAAATGTCCAAAGTTCTGTTTGTATAAATATAAAAGTAATCATATTCAAGCACTTCAATAATGTCTTTCTTTATCTGTTACTAATTTCTTAGGTTATTTGGAATAATACTTTGGCATTTTTTAAAGCGTGTTGCACACCCGACAGCGATCTTCCGACTGATCCCAAATAAGTTCACTTTTGCGAGCTCATTTACGTTGCAGTTTTTTTACTGCAGTAGCGCTATTCTCTAAAATACAAACTCACGTGCGAGTCTCACTCAAGTGACTTCACTCACTTCGAAACCTTATCCATTGGCATTCTGTAAACATTCTAGAGCCCTGTCGAAGTGAAGTGAGTTCTTTGTTCACTTCACGTCGATAGTGCTCTGAAATGTTTACAGAATTACCAATGTATTGGTTTCGAAGTGAGCGGAGTCACTTGAGTGAGACTCGCACGTGAGTTTGTATTTTAGAGAATAACACTACAGATTAGAAATCTAGTTACATATTGAACATCATTGTTTACAGCTAAATAACGCTATGAAGCGGTAAATGATATTAAAACGCGTTCAATAAGCGTGTTCATAATAAACAAAGACATTATTAACTCATATTTTAACAAAAACACCGTCATGGATGACGAACCTAGGCGGTGGATGATTGTGTTCAGTGTTCGCGCGGATGATCTGATGATCCTTTGCCATGATGACACGTGCTTTGCACTTACGTCGTGAGTAAAGTGTGCACTGCCAATAGTTCGTGGTAATGCTACGAACTCTGCAATAGAATGTATATCCATTCACCAGCAATATGTCTTTACCGGCTGAATTTAGAACCCATTTTACTGTAAAACAAAAGATAATTAGTTGCATAAAATGTATTTATTATGAGAAATATTTACGCACATCAAATAAATACTGAATATACACCAAATATACTGATGGCACATCAAAGTGCGAATTTGGCGTGCAAATCAGTATTATCTGGTATGGGTTAGGTTAAGTTGGATGTTCATTTAAATATATACCATTTATATTACCAGAGACCGGAGAAATAGGTGTCATCCAGGGTTGAAGTCTGAATGTGTAATCTAAATTAAGCAGGCCACAATGATAGTGATGTTATAAGCGTATACCATGACAAAGTATTACAATTTAAAAATAATTATAACAATATAAATATATAGAAACATGGATTAAGAACATTGTATAAACAGAAGTTTGACTGCATACAATAACAGAAGTTGTAAACATTTTATTAATATTTTCACAAGTGTTACTGTAAATAATTTGTCGCAT
Organism: Esperia sulphurella; assembly: GCA_947086405.1. NCBI lineage: Eukaryota > Metazoa > Arthropoda > Insecta > Lepidoptera > Oecophoridae > Esperia > Esperia sulphurella. Next base: position 4,363,281 of record OX352261.1, read on the forward strand.
AATGATTTTGTACAATATTCATACTACTTCAAGTCATGGAGTATCCGTTACGTATAATATATAATTATACTAGCTGTTGCCCGCGACTTCTACTGCGTGGACCACTTAACATTACAAACTATTAAATAATTTCCCGTAGGAATGAGATATGTTTTCGGGATAAAAACTGTCCTATGTGCTATACCAGGACCTAGCCTATATGTGTGCCAAGTTTCATACCGATCCGTTCAGTGGTTGAAGCGTGATTGAGTAACAAACATCAAAACATCCAAATATCCAAACATCGAAACTTTCGCATTTATAATATTAGTAGGATAGGAAGTAGAATATCCGCTATATTTGGAGGCGCATTTTGTACAGTCGCGATACTCAGTAATGAGGGAACGACAGAGAAGAGCGATTTTAGCGGCTCATTGTTGTGTTCGGTTTTCAGGCAGGCCAGTCCGTTACGTTTGACTACGAATCGCACTTTACAACGTCGCCCTTCGCCAGACGATATGCAGATTCAATTGTGGATTCTATTGAGGAATCGGGGGTCACAAACGTAGGAATATCCATAAAGTAAAGCTATCTGTTTGTCAGCTGAGTTGCGCACCCTATAACTGTTGACAAATAAACGCAATAATTAAATACTATTCTAAATTGAATGTAATCAATTAATCATTTATTTTTCTAAAATTAATTTAATTAATGGATCCATTAATTAGTCATTTTATACTCGTGTCATTTCTACGTTCACGATACAACTCATCAACAGACTGAATTACAAAGAAAAATAGGAGAAAAAAAAATGTTTTTATTAACAGCAATTCAAAGATATTGCGGTACAGTTGCAACGCCACAGTCATGTTTAAACCTAGTCAAGTATCATGACCCTTCAGCAAGTAGGTCTTCTGGTCCCCTAATGCAGGAAAGTATTAGGGGTTCTTATCCACACAACACAACTAATCATTTAATATAACAGCCACGAAAGTTTTAAAAACTAAATTCTTATATAAACTCCATTACGTATGACGTAATTTCCCGCTGAATGATTGTGTTCGGTGTTCGCGCGGAGAATTTCTTTATCCTTTGTCGTGATAAGCCGCGCTTTGCACTTCCGTGACCCACCTCCTGACATAGTGCATAACCACCCATCACTACTTTTGTATCGGGCTCCTCTAAAGTAAGTAAATCCATTAAGAAAAGCCAATTCTTTATTGCGTTGGTTTCGCACCCAGGCAACTGTAAAAAGAAAATATATGTTAATAATAGCAGGATAACTTTAAATAAATAAATATTTTGCCAATTGCTAAAAGTATATGGCATTTATTTTATCCTTCGATACACGTACTGAAAAGCATTTTCTCCGACTAGATACGCCTTAAAATACAGTCCACTAATTTAAACCAGTAACCTATATAATTACATTCTGAACGACTTCGTGTTTAATTTTACCAACATACTCCTAAAAGTTATTGGGGATAAGGTGGATAGCCCATTAATTAGACACTGGGAGTGGTCACATGTTACTTCGTAAAGCACGGGTAGCGTATAGTAGCGTAGGTATGTGATATCTCCCATATCCTTTATTACATATAGTTACCATCAATTGTCACTAACCTAATCATTACGATTAATTATAAACAACAAAATTAAACCAAAATATGGACTTTTAGTCTAAAATAAATATATTCATTCATTCATATGTGTCAGCAGTCAATGACAAGGGACATTTTCATATATCGCATATTCGATGGAATAATGACGTAACTAAAATAAAATTTCAGCTGAAATTTGACATCTGTTGTTGTTTGAAAAATGTACTTTAATTTTAATAGCAAGACCACCATTTTTAAATAACGGGAGTACACATTATTCAAACAAAATGTTATGGAATTACGACATTATACGACGGGATTTGGTTATGTTACTGTGGGCCGCGACTATATTGGCCGGGATCACATGAGGTGGCGAGAATAAAAGATAGCCTTAGTTCCAAATTGGACGCCGTCGACGAGATATTCAGGCTAATATTATCGCAAAAACATACACAGAATATTTTTATTGTGCTTGGGAGCTGCATACTTATACCCATATAGAATTATAAGTCCTATCTATTTACATAAATTGTAGTTGAATAATTATTGCCCATTTTCACTGCACTTAAAACTTTTTTCGATAATTTACGGTCTGGAAACTGAGTGCGATTATGTTTGATTTGTCACTTCGTGGTAGAACGCCACTGGTCCTCAGATTTAAATGCGACTTCAAGAAAAATAATAGAATCGACCTAGAGATTAATATTTAACTTTATTAGTGTCTACAATTGATTACGTTATGTTGTTACTATATTACATTGAGCTACAATACGCATTACTAATGAATAATTTTGAAAGCTAAATTAATTTTCTATTTTTATATAATGTATACTTTCCTATATTTACGTTATAATTCTTTTTTTAAACTAGTAGTACTTAAGTACTCTAAATCGTAGCAAGTATTAGTTCATCATCAGGTTATTTTTGTCTCCACTGCAGGAGCACAACCCTCTCTCATCTGCCGGAGACAGGCGGAGGATTTGGCCTACACTCCCCGCGCTGGCCAGACGGGTTGGGGAGGCCTGATTGATGTTTTATAATGTATTCCCTTAGTCGCCTTGTACGACATCCACGGAAAGAGTTGGAGTGGTCCTATTCTACTCTACCGGAAAACACACGGCAAAGTATTAGTTACTACTACACAAACACAAATAAATAGGACACAATTAATTTACATATACGAGTAAATACATCAATTATATATTCATATTTCAAACTTCCAGAGGAGTACAAGTACCTAATTCTAAGAATAACATAATAAATACATCTATTAGAAATATTAGACCGCGAATCAGCACGCGCAGGGTGTGACGCCGCGTCGCCAGATCGACCAACGACATGAAGAAGGTGGCCGGAAGCGGCTGGATGCGGAGGACCGGGTGTAGTGGCATTCAATGAGCAAGGCCTATTAGCCAGTGGACGTCTAAAGGCTGATATGATGATTATACCTATTAGTATCATACGAGTATGTACTTAAAGGACAAAAATGACATTTTTTTTTATTTATCTTTAAAATTTAAGGCATAAACTCACCATTACACATAGAAATAATGTTTCGAATTTAAAACAGAACATTTTATATTAAGACTTACGAGTATATCAATTACACAATATTACTGAAGCTTAAAAATATACAAATCAAGAGGAAAAACTGCATATTTGATATTATGTATATTCTTTAAATTTTAGGCAGAAGATTACAATTAAACTTGTAATCAGAACACAAACGTATTGAGGCTCACAACACATACACAGCAAATATCGTAGTCAAGTACATATTAAGATATTGCTTATAAAAATATGCAAACGCTTACAGCTTTATATAAATTCCCTTACGAATAACGTAGTTCGGCGGCGCATGTTTGTGCACAGTGTTGGAGTAGATCACTTTCTTGTCCTTTGTCATGACGATCCGCGCCTTGCACTTCTGTCCTGTCCCTCCAGACGTGGTGCATACGTAGCTATCCGTCGACTTACTTTGGTACTGCCGAAAGTAAGTATATCCACTCACAAGAAGTAATTCTTTGCCGTTTGTGTTACGTATCCATGTGACTGTAAATAATTCAAAAAAGTTTTATTAGTACCAGGAAAGACGAACTCTTCCTAAAGTTAAATTTGCACCCAATTTTATATTATCAGTCTTTCTTTAAGTACGCTAATTAAAAATCACACAAAAATCTTGTTTTCGTTAAATTTTTATTAACTTCAAAAGATAAACGGAGCTAAAAATAAATCAAATATCGACAGCATTTATTTAGTACTAGCTTTAGCCCGCGATTTCCTCCGCGTAGGTTTCGATATTTACACCTTGAATTTGAAAATAGATATCATTTTCGTAATTCCCGTAGGAATTAGATGTTTTTTCAGGATAAAAACTATCCTATTCCAGGACATAACCTATATGTGTGCCAAGTTTGATCCCGAAAAGTCCAGTGATTGTAGCCTGATTCAGTAACAAACATCGAAACTTTCCCATTTATAAAATTAGTGGGATTAATGTATTAATATTAATATTTATTTATATACTTATATATATATATATATATATACCGTGTAGTTTATAATCTATTTAAGTGGGTATATAGTTTATATTAGTGTATGTATCTATATGTTTTTTTATTTACGTACAAACTATGTCTGCCTTTATTATTTCAAATATCTCTCTCGCGGGTCTGCTGGAAGAAATCTCTCTCAGAGATAAGTTCGCCCTTTGTACTTGTGTTTCTTTTAATGTATTATTTTTTATTTTTTATTTTATCTGTGTGTGTGCAATAAAGAGTTAAATAAATTTTATAAGCATTCCATAAACGTCAATAAGGGAAACATAGTAAAGAAAATGAGAAAGAACAAATTTTATAGTTAGTAACAAAGAAATATAGTGCACTTCCTTCCTGTCCCTCCTTGCACATGCATCATGAACATAATATACTTAGCTATCTGTCTTTTTGCGTCAGTGCTGTCGAAAGTAAATGCAGCCATTAAGCAAGTCAGTTTTACGTTATGTATGCTATGCTTCAGGTGACTATTAAAAGTACAGAGATAGTTGTTATTATTAATAATAAAAGGTTAAACATATTTTGTAAGAAGTATCTTCAATAAAAAAATGTAGTAACAAAGCTGAGTAAAAAGTAAAAAACTTATCCTGTATTATATATGATGAACTGCGTTTAGCTCAATCATTTTACAAAGGGTTAACTGATTACCTAACGTATTAGTTATATATAACTATAAAAGAGACCCAAATTTAAAAGAATTTTCCTAAGTAAATAGATACACAAAATTATATTTAAATAAGCCAGGGCAATACAGGTATCTGGTAAACAGTTATTAAAATTATTTAATTTAAAGTAGGTACACTTTTAATTAATACTAATACTATTATAGTAGGATCTTAATCTTAATTATGAATGCTCCTTCTTTATGTTTAAGAGCACAATTATACTTACTCATAATCATTACACAAACGTGTTGAGACTCAAAACACACATACACATAATGAAGGAAATATCGTAGTCAATTACATATTAACATATTATTTATTAAAATATGCAAACGCTTACAGCTTTATATACAGTCCCTTACGAATAACGTACTTCGGCGGCGCATGTTTGTGCACAGTGTTGGAGAAGGTCACTTTCTTGTCCTTTGTCATGACGATCCGCGCCTTACACTTCTGCCCTGCCCCTCCAGACGTGGTGCATACGTAGCTATCCGTCGACTTACTTTGGTAATGCCGAAAGTAAGTATATCCACTCACAAGAAGTAATTCTTTGCCGTTTGTGTTACGCACCCATGTGACTGTAAATAATACAAATAAAGTTTTATTAGTATCAGGAAAGATGAATTCTTCCTAAAGTTAAATTTGCATCTAATTTTATATTATCAGTCTTTAAGTACGCCAGCTAGTTACAAGTCACACCAAAATCTTGTTTTTGTTAAATTATACTTAAGAGTGGTGTAATGGGAAAAGATAAACGGAGCAAAGACAAATCAAATATCGACAGAATTTATTTTAGTATAAATGTATATTATTTCGTAATCATTACCATAAGCATCATAAAGGAAAACAGAAAGTATAAGCTACCTATATAATACTAATAAAAACATAGACCATCCCTTATGAATAATGACTACGACGAAGCATGATTTTGTTAAGGAATAAAACGACAATCTGCGCTTTGGAAGTCTTTCCTGTTCCTCCTGACACATGCACTATGAATACAATATATGTCTCTTTGCATCACTAATATCAAAATTAAACGCAGCCATTAAGCAAAGTCAGTTTTAAGTTATGTATGCTATGGATTCAGGTGACTATTAAAAGTACAGAGATAGTTGTTATTATTAATAATAAAAGGTTATAAATATATTGTGAGACGAGAGATCTTCCATAGAAAAGGTAGTAAAAAAGATGATTATATGATTTTGTACTATAAGTAAAAACTTAGCTAAAAATTTAACCTATGTTATATATTTATACTGAACTGCATTAGCTCAATAATTTTACAAAGTAAAATGATTAACTAGTTACCTTATATACATATTTAATATAATAAATAAATAAATATGTCAGACATTCACACTAATTATCCAGTCCCAAACTAGGCAGAGCCTGTGCTATGGTTACTCGATAACGGATAGACATACTTAAATAAATATATAAACATCCAAGACTTGGGTACAAACATTCATATTCATCATACGACCATTTGCCCCTAGCGGGATTCGAACCCGCAACCTCCGGCGTGGCAGTCCGAGAGCTACCCGTTCCGCCACGGAGGTCGTCACTATAACTAAAAAATATAATTTTATAAGAGACCCAAAGTTAAAAGAATTTTCCTAAGTAAATAGATACGAGTATCACTGCATTATTTATATACGCAAGATTAAGTTATAATATACCCACATGTGAAATTTAAATAGCTATGTGAAACTTTCTTTTCGCCACACTAAAAATTGAAGGAAATAAAGAAGAATCTTCTATTTAGTCAATTTAAAGGTCAATTGGGCTAGCGATTACGCACATTTAAGTTTTCCAGAGAAATACGTATATCTGGTACATAGTTCTAAAAAATATATAATTTAAAGTAGATACGCTTTTAATTGGTAATACCAATTAAAAGTGTAGGTTACCAGGTTAGGCAGGTTGTAGTAACTAAACATTATTACAGTATTATTATTGTAGGAGAAATATCTTAATGTTAATTTTAAATGCTATCTCTTTAATTTCATAAATACAATTACACTTACTCATAATCAATATACAAATTTGTTGAGGCTCAAAACACACATACACAGAATGAAGGAATTGTCGTAGGTACTCTACAACATATTAAGATTTTACTTATTAAAATATGCAAATGCTTACAGCTTTATATACATTCCCTTACGAATAATGTACTTCGGCGGCGCATGTTTGTGCACAGTGTTGGAGAAGGTCACTTTCTTGTCCTTTGTCATGACGATCCGCGCCTTGCACTTCTGTCCTGACCCTCCAGACATGGTGCATACGTAGCTATCTGTCGACTTGCTTTCGTACTGCCGAAAGTAAGTATATCCACTCACAAGTAGTAACACTTTGCCGTTTGTGTTACGCACCCATGTAACTGTAAATAATACAAATATATTTTTATTAGTAACATGAAAGATGAATTTTGATATCTGCCTAAAGTTAAAGCATCCAATTTTATATTATCAGATTTAAGTATGCTAGCAAGTCACATCTAAATCTTTATTTCGTTAATATTTCATCAACTCAAACGTAAGAGTGATGAAATGGAAAAAGATAAACGGAGTCAAACACTAAATACCTATCGATAGCGTGAATTGAGTATTGATGGTATTTGTTTTTATGTTAATAAAAAAATAAAATCGACTAATGATATGGAAGCACCAACTATAAGCTGCCTTTCCATTTAAAATAAAATAAAATAAAATAAATAAATAAATAAATAAGACAAATGTGATAATTAGACATGATGGAGCGACGATCTGCGTAAGGCGGCTGGAAGTGACTAGATGAGAAGAACCGAGGATCGGGTTCAGTGGCGCGCCTTGGAAGAGGCCTGTGTCCAACCGTGGGCTCTTTCAGGCTGATGACGAATTAGACATAGATGAGTATTTTTATTGATTACATCTTAATTAGTGCGTTTTGTGTGCTAAAGAACGAATATTATCTATACAATATACATATATTAAATTGTTTCTGTACATCTATTAAAAATAAACACCCAACACTTTTAGACAAGTATCCAGAAACATTTTTTTTTTAATTTGTGTCTGTTTGTATGAACGGGCTAAGTGTGAAAAATACTGCACAGAACATATTGGGTTTCATTGTTTAATAGTTTAGGATTCTGGGAACAATTCCAATCCAAACAACGTTAATCCATATTTAGAAATGCAGATCCGTTAAATATATTACAGTATTATATATTTTACAGTTTTCAATATAATATGTACGACTGCGTACATATATTTTCGCTCCGTGATACCCATTGACGTGATGTGTTGCGAACAACATCGCCGCCTATGTGTCGAGGTACCACGTTTATCTAGGGAAACAATTAATAAGGGCGAAAAGCGGGTGAAGGAAAATGGCTTTCATTGGATTGCGCAAAGTGGCGATACATCGTCTCTGCCCACCCCTCGGGAACCAAGGCTCACGCATTATGTATGTATTTCATTAGTTACTACCAGGGAACGGAATTCGGTAGTGTCACTGATATACTTGCGACAAAATATTTAAGTTAATATGGATATTTCAGTTTTTTTTCCGAGATATAGGTGTGCTTGGGGTTATACAAAAGGGTGGGCCCAGAGGAAAAAAATATATATCTTCGAAATGGTTTTTACAATTCACGCTGGTTGAGATGGAGAAAAGGGGGCTTTGAAAATGTCTATATTAATCTATTGCGCCATATTTTCCTCGCAACTACCTAATTCCGATCCCTGGTTACTACACAACAATATTATTCTTTAGTTTATTTTAATGCTTAAATGTGTATAAATTAAATATAGTGATAAGAATGGATATGTATTCACATAAAATGTATGTCTTTATAAATGACTAGAGAACATACCATGAAGTAAAATAATTTTTCGCACCTCATAAGTCACCTCAAAGTTTTTACCTTTACGATTGATACTAACTGGTTATTAAAGTAGATAACAGATGTCATCTATTATCCAATTTAATAACCAATTAGTGTCAATCATGAAGGTAAATACTTTGAGGTGACTTCTGAGATGCAAATAAATATTTTGGTTCCTCGTATGATATTTAGCTGTGCCCGCGGCTACGCTCGCGTGGACTACAGAATTAAATAAAGTTAAAAGTTATTAAGCGTTAATTCCCTTCCCCCTGCCCCCGTCCCCCTTCCCCGTCCCCGTCCCCGTCCCCGTCCCCGTCCCCGTCCCCGTCCCCGTCCCCGTCCCCGTCCCCGTCCCCGTCCCCGTCCCCGTCCCCGTCCCCGTCCCCGTCCCCGTCCCCGTCCCCGTCCCCGTCCCCGTCCCCGTCCCCGTCCCCGTCCCCGTCCCCGTCCCCGTCCCTCGTCCCCCGTCCCCGTCCCCGTCCCCCTTCCCCCTTCCCCCGTACCCCTTCCCCCGTCCTTAAAATAACAGACAAAAATTCGAAAAATGATCTATTACTAATCCTCGGACCCCAAAATATTTTTCTTGCACATATCTTCAATGTACAGACACGGAGGTTTACGTTTTTATTTATAAGAAGATTAAATTCTCATTAAGACTCCTTCACGAAGAATGACATCTGGCGCTGGGTGTGTGTGTTCAGTTTCCGCACGTAGAACTTTCCTGTCCTTCGAGAAGATGATGAACGCTTTGCATTTGCGATACCTGAATTGCGTGGAACAATGCCAGTGTTCAGTGGACATGCTTCGCGAATCGAAACAGTAAATATATCCATCGAGCAGTGCTAGTTCTATGCCAGTCTTGTTCCGTACCCAGGTAACTGAATAGTAATAAATTAATATATAATATTAATAACTTATTACATAAAAATGAATTTATTAACTATTACTAATTAAAATTATTATAATACCTACAGTTTAATTTTGACAACATGCCTAAAACAAACGCTTTTTGCGCCTCAGCAACAGTACATGAAAGGTACACTAGCAGCAAAAACAGATGTGTATTAGGTACGATGTAAACTTTGCTTTTGAGACGTAAATGAGTTTGCTTTCGTATGCCAATTGATTTGGAACGGAATCAGAGTTGTACTATTTTCATGCAGGTATAAGTATAAAAATGATTAATTTGTTTTTGTAATAATTAAAAAACATACATCAATATTAAAATTGCCTTTAATTTCATTTAGTTTTTAAATATTATCAGTCATACAATATTTAAATATACCTATGATTAATTAAGAGATATGATTTACCCGTATATGTATATACGGCTGTATTTATATTCTCATCAACACCCCGTTACGAATCACAAAGTTTGGTGGCGAATGGTTGTGTTCATAGTTGACACAGATCACTTCCTTATTCTTTGTCGTAAGTATGTGCGCTTTACATCTGTGTTCCGTTGAATACATGGAGCATAACCAATTTTCTGTTGTTAGAGTCGTCTTGTTGCAGGCAAAGGTATATCCATTAACTACTGGAATTTTCGTCCCATTTGGATTATACACCCAGGTAACTGTAAATATTATATATTTAATGTAATGATTAAAAATATGTTAACAAGTAGTTAAATCATATTTTGTATAAAGCTTTAAAAATATAAAAATAACAACGAAAATGTGTCCAGTATATATATTTATTTATTTACAGTATGTCTAATTGAATATTCACTTATTAATTCACCAACAATCAAATTCAGCAACCGGCCAATTTATTTAAAATTAAATATCATTAATTTTGACCATTTATGTATGCTTAGTGATTTGGTCATTTGACTAGAGCGCCGGGGGTCGTGAATTCGATTCATATTAGGGACAGACAACTTTGACACGTTATATTTGTGAATTGTCTTATCCTGATTTAATTCCACAAGTACATGAGAAAACCCTACTTTGGGATTAGATATTTATATGTAATGTATGTGCAATAACCGCTTAAACACCACTCATGTGAAAAATAGATAGAACATTAAATGTAATGAACAAATGTGACTTAGCCTACAGTTAATTTATACATATACAGATTTTTCCTACTTAAGATCTAAGCAATATCGAGCCAGATTAGAAAATTTAATATATTTTTGTTGAAAACAATTTAAAATAATACATATTTTTATAACCTTAGTCTTTGTATACATTACCAAGTTTCATAACCAATATTAATTATTCCTGTTTCGCATTTATCTGGAGTTAAACCGTCCATCAAACGTGCCAGTGCCTACGAGGTTATACTCGTAATTTATAAATACATATTCTACGCTACCCTGAAACCAGGACCTTTTATAATGAACACTAATTTACTATCCTGAAATTTCCTGCCTTATTCGCATATGACAGGATGATGACATAGTTATGACTAGAGTAATTTTTAAAATACATATTTTACGCTACCCTGAAACCAGGAAATTTTATAATTAACACTAATTTACTATCTTGAAATTTCCTGCCTTATTCGCATATGACAGGATGATGACATAGTTATGACTAGAGTAATTTTTAATTAATATTCCTTGCTTAGTGTTAACATCGTTCTAACTTATGATCAAGATAAAATTATAATCACTATAACTACCTATTTATATTCTGATTAACACGCCATCACGATTATGTACCTACTTTGGCGTCGAGTGACAGTGTTCAGTGATCATACGGATTGCGTTATTGTCTTTTATCATGAATGACAATACGCGATTTATAGTTGTTAGTGGAAAGGTTGATATCATTGATATTTCTTTACCAGACGTATAGCGACCTAGACCACTGAAAATAATTCTCTTGATGTTAAATTTGTAATTTTACTATTTAATTATAATAATCCCACTAATATTATAAACGCGAAAGTTTGTAAGTGTGGATGGATGTTTGTTACTCCTTCACGTAAAAACTACTGAATGGATTTTAATGAAACTACAATAATATAGCTTATACATCAGAATATATGTATAGTATATGTGTTATAGGCTACAATTTATAAAGATATTGTGTGAATTGTCCAAAATATCAAGTAAGTAGGAAAAAATCTACCATCTGCAAGTTATTCTGGCGTGCGCTGCTAAAACCGCTAGAGTTATACATATGTAATGTATGATGGAAATGTATATCTTAAATAGTCCTACAAAAAAGCTACTCGAAATACTAATCGTGCGCAGACGAAGTCGCGGGCACCAGCTAGTCTTAAATAATACGTAGTACTTCAGATAAGATTAAGGAGCTAAGAACTTTGTAGTTAGTTTCTATTATACATGCCATAGTTTGAAGTCAGTTATTCGTCGTTTTCTCGGGAGCCTATATGTGTCGCATGCCGAGAAAAACTACCTTGTCACAATCTATTATCCAAATCAATGTATGCTGTGTGGTTCTCGGCTTAGAATAGGGCCAACCCCAATCTTCCTATGGGAATCGTCAAGGTCACTAAAGGATTGAACCAGGCAAGGGCTGCAACCTTCTCCTGTGTGTATATGATCATTATTACGATTACCAATCCACCTGTAACGCCCGCCAAGCGTGGTGAATATGCCAAATTTCCCAATGGACAGCCCACCAAAAGTGGCATTCTACTGGGGGGGGTTATGTTCGGCAGTGGACGTATTTCAGCTGATGATGAATGTATGCTAGTGATGAGATAATTATTGTCTTCGTATCTAGATGAAATTTCCCTGTCTAGTGATGTAATTTGTGTATAAATAAATTCAGAAACAAAACTACCGAAACGAAGTAAATTTAGTCACTCGGAATACACAATAATAATAATACAACATAATAATAATAATACGAAATAATACAAGTAGTTTCAGTATTTAGTTATTATGTAGTATAATTATGCACTTTTTGCCCCCTCGCTCTTAGTGCCTTGTCTCACACCCTGTAAGGTTGGCTGGAAGAGATCTCTTTTAGAGATAAGCTCGCCTTTGTATACAAAATTTGTAACTGTATTTACTTTTAAAATGTGTGCAATAAAGAATATATAATAATAATAATACACGTAGACCACTGAATTAGCCAACTGCTTATTGTCCAATGGGAAATTTTAATTTCATATTGAAAACTGGGTACTGGGCGATCGCGATTCGCCGGCATGCGACGGGATCATAGAAATCCTATCAAGATAGAATGGTGAAGTAGGCGCGACACGCGTGCCAACAATTTGCAATATATTGCAAAAACGATCAACCGCTTACTCGGTTCGCGGCGAGTCACGGTCGGGTAAAAATCTGCAAAAATGCTATATTGCACGGTTTCTAACTGCATTTCCCCACTAGAAACGTGACAGCGAGGCATGAAAGTTGCGCGGGAGGGGCGCGCTGTGTCCGAAAATCGGCACGAGCGGAACTGAAGCAAACAAATGGCTATAACCGCTCAATCTTGACAGGGTTTCTATAGACGGGATAAAGAGAATATTGTAGGTAATTTTTATCACTGCTTTGCTTATACCCTGATCAACACTCCATCAAGAATTACATAATTTGGTGGCTGGTGACAGTGTTCAGTGTGAGCGCGAAGCACTTGTTTACATTTTGACGTAACGATGCGCGCATTACAGTTGGAACGCCTTGACGAGCACAACCAATTAATGGTAGTTGCATTCCTTTTATTGCAGTAAAACGTATATCTATTAAGTATCAGCCGTTCTTTGCCGGAAGAGTCATGCACGAAGGTAACTGAAAATAATATACATTTTTATTTATTTTAATACAATTTTAACATAGTTTATTACTACTTACTACATGTACACTTGGATATTAAAAAAATTATAGAACTAGATATGCCGAACAATTTATTAAGAAATTAATAAAATCATAGTATCTACTTCTACGAGTACCTACACTTTCAAAAACAAGCAAGCAAAATAAAAATAGTATTTAACTTTTAAGTCACACAGTACAATTTTGATTGTCATGCATAATCTAGAGCTCAGGATTGAGGTAGGCCTGTTCAATAAGATTAAAGCCGTTCAGCGAGCTAAGGAGGGGGGTATGCTCAGAGTTTGTTAAAAGGGATCCGCATTGAGGAGTTCTAAGGTCTCAGAAATAACCGAAAAGATAATCTGAAGTGCCGATGGGCAACTCGGCAGACTATTGGAGCAGACGAGTTTTGAAACAGAGGCCGTGTACCTGTGCCGATGGACCGACGATATTAATTATATTATCATCATCATGTTAGCCCCTAGACGTATACTGCTGGACATATGCGTTCACCAATAAACGCCACCACACCCGGTCTTCTACCGGTCACCTTCTTCAGGTCGTCGGTCCACCTGGCGGCGGGGCGTCCCACCCTGCGAGTGCCGATCCACGGTCTCCACTCCAGAACTCATCTGCCCCAACGGCCGTCGGTTCTGCGGTATATGTGTCCCACCCACTGCCACTTCAGCTAATCCTTTTAGCCATGTCGGGGACCTTCGTTTTTCATATCATATATTAATAATATAACAAACTTTATTTCATTTATAAACAATGACGATGATGAATACATTACAAAATGCATGTACATGATGCTAGCTTCATTAAAATTTTCACTTCGATGACATCTTGATGCGATACAAAGTTTAAGAATCGATGTTCTAATTACAGATAAACTTACTTTCTGTTTTATATTCCGACGACAATTATAGGTTTTTTAGATCGGACAATATTGAACAAATAATTTAAAAACTGGCTTGAATACTTAAAACTATTATTATGTTACGTATGATATTACTGTTATTATTCAGCCATCGGTTGTAAAGAAGTGATAAACTCAATATCGTAATCGTACACTTACTTAATTGTCCTGAGTAAGATCACAATGACTTATATTCTAATCAACAGTCCATCACGAATGATGTAATTTGGCGGCGGATGACTGTGGTCAGTTTTCACACGGATCACCTCGTTGTACTTCGTCATGACGATGCGAGCCTTACATCTGCTTTGCGTGGACATGGTACAGTACCAATTGTTTGTAGACTTACTACGCATATGACAGTAGTAGGTATGCTTATTAAGTATTGCAAGCTCCTTGCCAGATGTGCTGCGCACGAAAATCACTGCAAACAATTTACATGGTATTAAATAAACAGTTATTATTCACTAATAAAAATATTTTATTTAAAAATATGTAACTAATAATATAATATCATTTAGTGATGTATTTGCAGCTCTAAGACAGAGCTTGCATAGTGTTCAGTGATAGAGATGAATGCCACAATGTAATTTTGGTGCATTTAATTGCTTTATTTCATTATGACTATACATCTATTTGTTTACTAAATGTATATTTCATTATTATGCTAATTTGTCTCGAACTTTTATTAGTAATTGTAGGTGAAATTGATATAATTGAATATATATTGAATAAAGAAAAATAATACAATACAATACAAAACAAAATTTGTTTATCAATAATTAAGTACAATTATAATTTATAAAATTAAAATGAGTACAATTTATCTTTTGTGAGACACTAGTGCCTAAAAAAGTATATGAAATATATTCAGTACTTGTAGTTAATGTTTAAACAGTCTTATTAATCATTACAGATAACACAATATTGATTAAATCAATTTGAATTAATATTCATTAGTTAATGTTAAATTGTATAGCTTATAACTTATATTCTGATCAAAACTCCGCTACGAATTATGTACTTTGGCGGCGGGTGACTGTGTTCAGGGCTCATATGGATCACTTCATTGTCCTTTGTCATGACGATACGCGATTTACAATTTTTATTGGTGATGCTACAACACCAATTATTTGAAGACTTATTTCGCTTACTACAGTAATATGTATTTCCATTGATCACCGCTATTTCTGCACCTGACTGATTGCGCACGCAGATCACTGAAAATGTACATGATTTTAAATTGAAGATTACATAATTATAAAATTTAAGAAATAATAGCATTGCAGATAACACAGTTATAATGAAAGTAATTTTAATTAGTATTGATTGTTTAATGTTATATTTGTCGACGAAATAATAAAAGACGAGCTGATTTGAAGGCACAGTGTGTGCTCGGCGCGCCGTTCGGCTTGGTTCGGCGATCGTCGCGAGCACGCGCTGACGGAACGTCGGGTAGAACGGGCGCAGGCGCAGACTCGAGACAGTGTTCGCTCGATACGCGTGCGGTGCGCAGACACTACACGGACGGATCATCTGCCTTCTAAAATCGTTACTTGATGATGTAGTCCTGTAGTGTCATGTGGCATTGAAGCCAGTAAACCTGTTATCTTTGTAATGGCGTTAAACTCGATTTGGGAGCCCACACTTTCGGCGGAACCAGGACCCTACGACATCAGAAGTGGTATTCGAACCCCACGCCCTCAGAGGAGGCACCTACGACATCAGAAGTGGGATTCGAACCCCACGCTCTCAGAGGAGACACCTACGACATATTTATATTAGTCAAAAGTAAAGAAAAAATAGTAATTACTGTAACTATTTATATATTTTGATCAACATTCCGCCACGAATTATATGCTTGGCGGCGAGTGAATGTTTTGTGCTCATACGGATCACTTTATTGTATTTTCTCATGAATTACAGTTACAGTTTTTATTTTATTTTTACTTACAGTTGAATTACAGTTTTTAGTGACAGTGCAACACCAATTACTTGGAGACATATTTCGCGTATGACAGTTATGGGCATTTCCATTGCCAAACGTATTGCAAACACATATCACTTCAAAGTTACTTGATGTTTAATTGATAATTACTATCATTACGATGGTAAAAGTACAATACCTAGGTATTGAATGTTGTAGTTTATCGACCTTTGAAGGTATCCATGTTATTATCAAATATTTTGATAAGGAACAAATTACACTTTAATTAATACCGAGTTGAATATTAAAGATGAAACTGGCAAGGCTACAACAAGTTAAACTGAAATGAGTTTTTTTTTATTATTTCATATATAAAAACATTTTTTTTGTGTTCTAATATGGGTAGTTAATGAATTTCAATATGTAATTTTATTTTCGTTTTGCATACTTATTCAGTAGTTGGACGACATCTTCACACCTCCGAAAGTCAATAATAGACTACAACGTTCAATGCCTATACATTTAACTTTTTGCAATGAAAATTCCGGACTTCGAGCAGTACTTAATTATATTATTTTTAAATAACACCATTACAAAAACCTAATGTAATTTTAATTAGTTTTCAAGTTTTATAATTACGAGTATAGTAGTCAAAAGTAAAGAGATAATTATAATTACTACAACTATTTATATTCTAATTAACATTCCAGCACGAATTATGTACTTCGGCGGCGGGTGACAGTGCTCAGTGCTCATTCGGATCACTTCATTGCTCTTTGTCATGACGATACGCGATTTGCAGTTTTTGCTGGTGGTACAGTACCAATTATTTGTAGATTTATTTCGCATATGACAGTAGTAGGTATTTCCATTGAATACTGCTATTTCTTTGCCAGACGTATTCCGCACCCAGGATACTAAAAACAAATTATTTGATGTCAAATTGATAATTCATAATCGTTATTATGCCGTCAGGTGGACTGACGACCTAAAGGTGGCCAGAAGCGGCGGGATGCGGAGGGCGGAGGACCGGGTGTGGTGGCGTTTGTGGTCACCGACACCCACAGACAACTGGAACACCACAAGGGCTACTAGTATACTCCCGGCCTTAAAGCCTTAAGAGGAGCGTAAAGAGATTTCCTTAAGGAAATATCGTAGCATGGGAAAGCCTCATGAAGCAGCTCATTCCACAATTTGAATCTAAGAAATAGTAAAGGGACAGACTGACAATATTATTAGAAATAATAGTTTAATTATTTAATAATACACCATACAATAGTTTAGAGACAAGCGATTATTATTATAACAAAAATATATTTATTTATATTCTAATTAATACTCCAGCACGAATGAGAAAATTTGGAGGTTGGTGACAGTGTTCAGTCTTTGCATTAATCACCTCCTTGTTCTTCGTCACGGTGAAGCGCGCTTTACAACTGCGGTTCTTAGTTTTCATAGTGCAGTACCAATTACTTCTAGAAAAATTCTGATTATGGCAGTAGTAGGTGTATCCATTAACCACAGCTAGGTTCTTCCCATTAACGCTACGCACCCAGCTCACTGCAATAGGGTGACTAAGTTAAATTGGTATGCAATCGCAACACTAATGGAAATCTGTAGAATAAAACAGAACAGAATATAATAGGTTATTTATTCATAGCTATACGACACACATACATGAGAAATATACAGAACAGGTTTACAAACTACAGTTTAAATAAGGTATGTGAAGCAGCATCAAAACGGCGCTGACCAGGATAATGCTGCAGCA
This sequence comes from Esperia sulphurella, assembly GCA_947086405.1. Taxonomy (NCBI): domain Eukaryota; kingdom Metazoa; phylum Arthropoda; class Insecta; order Lepidoptera; family Oecophoridae; genus Esperia; species Esperia sulphurella. The sequence goes on from OX352261.1 coordinate 4,381,313, forward strand.
CGCTACGCGAACTGCGGCGCTGGTATTCTATCGGCACCAGGTCAAGTGACCTCACTGATACAGTTTATAAATTGTGCTTACAAGGCTGTCAGTGGAAGTCTTTAATAAAAAAATACTTAAAATTATCGACATAATATAATTTAAATGTCGATCAATACACAACAACAATAACACGAATACGCTTGCCGAGTCGCGATCTCCACTCGAGAACTCATTTACCCCAACGGTGACGGTTCTCCGACAGATGTGACCAGCCCACTGCCACTTCAACGTCTTAATTTTTCGAGCTATGTCGAAGACTTTAGTTCTCTGGCGAATCACCTCATTTCGTATCCTGTCTCTTAGACCCCTATTTATTACATTTGCTTTAAAATTATGGGGTGGACTACGCTGTCTTTATGTTATCTATGTTGTATTTGGTTCCTTAATGGGTCTTGGGATTGTAGACTAACCGTTGCGACATTAAGATTTTACATAAAATACATTTAAACTCCTACTGAGTTATTGAACAATAAGTTAAGGTTAATATTATAATCAAATACAGTTTATGTTAATTTATTTAATTCCAATAATAATTGTTTTACACAGTTTAAGAAATTATTAATTTAAAATGTTATATGTAAACATGTACATTATAAAACATCAATCAGGCCTCCCCAACCCGTCTGGCCAGCTCGGGGAGTGTAGGCCAAATCCTCCGTCTGTCTGCGGCAGATGAGAGAGGGTTGTGATCCTGCAGTGGAGACAAAAATAACCTGATGATGATGATGATGATGTAAACCATTTAAATCTTTATCAACACTCCGTCACGAATAACGTAATTCAGCGGCGGGTGGCTGTGTACAGTGTTCGCACGGATCACTTCTTTGTTCTTTGTCGTGACGATGCGCGCTCTACATGTGCGTTTCCTAGTTTGCGTAGTGCAGAGCCAATAAGTGGTAACAGAGCGTTTCTGTTGACAGTAGTAGGTGTATCCATTGAGTAGTGCTAACTCTTTACCAGACACGTTCCGCACCCATGTCACTGCAATTAGATTACGCACTATTTAGTTTTCAACTCATCATTTTAATATTGTAATTGGATATTATGTAATAATAATATTAAAGTTAAACTTGTAGTGTAAAAAAATCCGTTTAAGAGCTTTTTTGGCCACAATTAAAAATAAAAGACACGTGTTCCAAATAAAATAAATATTGGGCTCGATTCTGAAGGCACACATTTAAAATTTGACAGCGCTAAAATCGGTTTCGTCTTTATCTTCATATTACTGTGTGACAAGGAGAGCAACAGTTTTAGTGCTGTCAAATTTTAACATTGTGCCTTCAGAATCGAGCCCATTACCATTATAAGTATTTTATTTATCATTAAAAAGTAATCGTTTCATAAAGTTCAATATGTCATGGTTTAACATGGATTAAATATATTTAATACTAATAATTTACATTTTTATGAGCACTCCTTTACGAATAACATAATTTAGTGGCGAGTGGCTGTGTACAGTGTTCGCACGGATCACATCTTTGTCCTTTGTCGTAACGATGCGCGCTTTACATGTGCGTTTCTTACTTTGCGTAGTGCAGAGCCAATAAGTGGTAGTAGAGTTTCGCTTTTGACAGTAGTAGGTGTATCCATTGGCTACCGCTAATTCCTTGCCAGACACGTTCCGCACCCATGTCACTGCAATTTGATTTATTATTCAGTAAACATCACTATTTATAATCGTTTAAACAATAATAGTATTATAGAATATATATTGCCATTTGTTTACTTTATTAAACTATGGTTTAAGACAGTTTAAAAAATATTACTTTAGTTACCCATTTAAATTTTTATAAACACTCCGTTACGAATAATATAATTTGGCGGCGGGTGGCTGTGTACAGTGTTCGCACGGATCACTTCTTTGTTCTTTGACATGATAAGGCGCGCTTTACATATCCGTTTCCCAGAGTTGCAGGTGGTGCACGTCCAATAATTGGTAGATAATGAACGCTTATGACAGTAGTAAGTGTATCCATTGACTAAAGCCAATTCATTGCCAGATACGTTCCGCACCCATGTCACTGCAATTTGATTTATTATTCAGTAAACATCACTATTTATAATCGTTTAAACAATAATAGTATTATAGAATATATATTGCATGTATATTCAGTTAACATAACTTTATTTTAATATTTTACAATATAATATTATTTATAACAAAATTTTATTATTCTACTATTTAAGTTATTGTTTATTTAAATGATTGTTTTACACAGTAAACATTATTATTAAATTATTAAAATAATATATAAGTTAGCCGTTTAAATTTTTATCAACACTCCGTCACGAATAACATAACATGGCGGCGGGTGGTTGTGTACAGTGTTTGTACGAATCACTTCTTTGCCCTTTGTTATGATAAGGCGCGCTTTACATATGTGTTTCCCTGAGTTCGTGGTGCATTGCCAGTAATCAGTAATGGAGAACTTCTGTTGACAGTAGTACGTGTATCCATTGACTAATGCTAGCTCCTTTCCAGTCACGTTCCTCACCCATGTCACTACAATTAGATTTATTTAATATTCAATTAACTAATGAATGAGCTAATATTATAAATGCCAAAGTTTGGATGTTTGGATATTTGGATGTTTTTTTACTATAATAACTTATAAAAGATCATGCATAATTAAAAATAAAAACTGTTTTACAATGAATTTATTTTTTACTAGCTGCGTCTCCGACTTTGTAGGCGCAGACCACTGAAATACAATAAATATGATACCAGAGCGTCGTAGTATCTTTTGGTGGCAGACCTGCACAGAAGTGTGGCCTTTGAGGGCAGTTTTCGGTATTTGGCAACCAAATGTTGGAATAACTTCCCTCCACCACTCCGTTGTCCAAACTCTTCTAAATACATTTTGAAGAAGAACTATAAATGTTTCTTGTTGGAGCAGCAAGTAACCGGTTTGCCATAATACCTACTTTATCACACACTACACTTATTTCAGGTTAGTTACTTATTTTTTGCCTAATACTGATCTATCATATTTATCACATGACACTTATTTAATTAGTATTTATTTTTCTTTTCTTGACATCATTTATTTAAACTGTTTATTATAATTACATCCCTGTTGTAATGTTCGGTTATCCGACACTGTTAGGTCTCAGCTGAAAATCAGTGCTCTGCCCTCACAGGCAAAGCAATATGCTGAGCTGGGGCCTGTTTGCTGCTGCAGCACACATACTGTATCTACTACAGTGTTGCCATACTGTACTGTTGTCCCCTCCCCTACAGGTCGGTCGCATGCCTTGGTTCTACTCCCGGTTTGTCGGATAAGTTCCTCGCGTTGTTTCTGCTCCTCGTGCAAGCGAATGTAATATTAAATTATCGTCCGACAACCCGTGTGACGTGATCCCGGCGTGTGTACCCGAGTCTTAGTTGTAGCATTGTATTATTTCTGTTTATATCTAATGTTGCACTGTATGTGTTTTGTTGCAGCCAATAAATGAATATTCTATTCTATTCTAAATACGTAGGTACCGAGATCGTTTTTTATAATAATTATATTATATAGTCGTACATCAAGTGAAACATGTAGCAAACCTTATCTATTTATGCCGCCTAACAGCAATACAAGTTTAGTTACATTCTAATGCATTACCGGACGCGTCCGTCAGCCGCGGCTTACGGACGCGTCAGTCAAGTGTCCACGGTTGTTCGACATTCAGCCTGCCAGATCTCACTCGGACTTTCGAGTAGCTAGTAGCTTTCCTGAACAGTTGGTCACGCACATCACTGCAAAAAGATGATGGCAAAATCAGTATTAATTTTATCACAGCAAGGTCGTCATCAGTCGCGCATTGAAGTACTATATGTGATTCGCGTGGAAATTCAACCGTTTATGGAGATTATAAGCACACTGTAAACTTAGAGATATTGCGCTCTTCAGGTAAAATCACGAAATGGCCGGTGGATCGTATGAAAATTTACTGGAGTGAGCGCATTTTAGTCAAAGCGTCAAAGCAGGCATGCACTCTAGTACATTTCGCTATATCCACCGGCTATTTCGTGATTCTACCTGAAGTGCGCAATATCTGTAAGGTTTCAGTGCTCTGTAATCTCCATAAACGGTTGAATTTCCACGGGAACCACGTATAATACTTCAATGCGCGACTGATGACGACTTTGCTGTGATAAAATTAATACTGATTTTGCCATCATCTTTTTGCAGTGATGTGCGTGACCAACTGTTCAGGAAAGCCACTAGCTACTCGAACGTCCGAGTGAGATCTGGCAGGCTGAATGTCGAACAACCGTGGATACTTGACTGACGCGTCCGTAAGCCGCGGCTGACGGACGCGTCCGGTAATGCATTAGAATGTAACTAAACTTGTATTGCTGTTAGGCGGCATAAATAGATAAGGTTTGCTACATGTTTCACTTGATGTACGACTATATAATATAATTATTATAAAAATTTATGCGGGTACACATTCTACAGCGATCATCGAAGCAAGCACACGCTCACTGGCAGTGTACATAATGTTGTATGTTTTAAATATATATCCTTATATTTTACATGGCTCTTAAATCATTTGAAGTTTACATAATTTCATACCCGTATTAAGTAAACTTTCTAATTAAAATTTTGAATAATACAGGGATATTATGAATAGCACACTGAAGATTTTACACTAAAGGACAAAGTATTTCGTCACGAATCTACGAGTATACTTAGAGTCTAATATAAACTCCGTTATGAATTACATAACCTTTAGGCTGGTGTGAGTGTTCTATGTTCGCACGGATTATTTCTTTATTCTTCGTCGTTATAATACGTGCCTTGCATCTCAACTTATTGGTGCATTTCCACTGCAGCGTAGTTTTACTTTGACCGTCTCCATAGAAAGTGTATCCATTGACCAGGGCTAGAGTTTTACCAGTCTTGTTCTGCACCCAGGTCACTAAAATAAACCAGAAGACATTCAAGATATGATCAGAAATTACTTTTTCTAACTTAGTAATCTATGGGTATGTGCTAATATAAGAAACATCACATTTTTGTTTTCAAAATTTTAAATTTTAAATAATACTTAAATCTTCCTAATAATAGTAAAATCTCTTTAAAACCACTGTCACCCTTAAACTTCACTTTCTGATAATAATGTAGGATGATCTGACTAAATACTCAGTACGTGCACACTTAAATTGAACCTGTTTGAACAATAAAGAATATTTTATTCGGATTACGATTTAAAGTTGACGCAGGCATATGTATGTGTAACAGAGGTAGTTTCCCGGGGAATAAAATAAATTAAAATCATACACATACATTAGTTACACATTTTTGAAAGTAGGCAAAATTTACACCATTTTAAATTTCTCAAAAATAACAACAAAATTTCATTCTAAATAACATAATATAATTAAACAATCTGGCTTTATATATAGTAAATCTTGGTTAACAAGCAATGTATGGTAACTTGGTGATACTAATAGTTAAATTAAAATTCGTTATTCGTAGAGCAACATTAATAATTATATAGACGTAGGATGTATATGTATTAGATACAAATAAATATAAAAGTGCAAGCAGGTGGAGCTTGTACGTTGCGTTTTATTGTCAAGCGCATATAAATAACTATCACCAAATTACAATATATCACCGATTAGTCAAGGTTTATATGGACATTAAAGAATACCATGATTGACTGAGCTATCTACGCCCAGCTCAAACCATTGAAACGAAAAACTTGTCATGTTGCATAGGGGTTCCGAGGCACTATCTAAATTTTGATATACACTCCATTGCGCACTGTGTATTTGTGTGAAGGATGATTATGATCCATATTCCCTCGTACAAACTGTCTGTTCTTCGTTGTAATGAAACGAGCCTTGCATCTCCTGCCAGTGGTACACTGCCAGTTATCCGTGTGCTTGCTGCGACCATCGCTGTAGAATGTGTACCCGTCGACCAACGCCAGTGCCTTTCCTGAACAGTTGGTCACGTACGTTACTGCAACAAAGTGATGGCAAAATCAGTATTAATTGTACCACAGCAAAGACGTCAGCAGTCCCGCATTTTACATTTCATTTCATTTATTTATATTGAAGTTTTTTTGTGGTATTGTACTGAAGTATTATACGAAAAAAAATAAAAAAAAAACAAGATTTTTTATTTTTATTATAATAACCCTTTCCCCATAGTCCCAATTCCTGTGTATTCCCATGCTGTACCAGCTCGAGAATTCTACTATAAAGAGCAAACACCGCATAATAAATGTCTCTGACCAACATGTCAGAGGATAAAAAAGTGCGGAACAAAAAAAAGTATTATACGTGATTCGCATGGAAATTCAAACGTGGTGACATCGTGTCATCATCAGCCGAAATACGTCCACTGCTGAACATAAGCCTCCCTAATAGATTGCCACTTTTGGTGGGCTGTCCATTGGGGGATATTCGATAATCACCACGCTTGGTAGACGGATTGATGATCGCAAACGCTGCTACCCGTCTCCCTGGTGCAATCCCTTAGTCGCCTTGACGACACCCAAGTTCCTTTCAATTTCTCAAAAAAATCTATATATTTCTATTGAATAAGTTATACTAAACGTTGTTTTGGACTGTTCTTTTTGTTCGTGATTGGTCATCGGAAGTACATTTGTCATACATATAACGATTGTCATATTCATTTAGTAACGTGATCGACGTTTAAGAAAATAATTCAGAATATTATATGACCATTAAATTTTAACACAAATGCCATCATGAATTGCATATCTTGGCGGCGTAGCGCCGGGTTAGGTCTTATGATTTCCCTTTCTTTTGTGGTAATAAAACGTGCTTGCATATACGATGGTTATTGAAATACACATAATAATTGTCGTATTCATATAATAACTTAACTGACGTTTACAAAAATAAATCAGTGCTTCATAAGTATAACCACTAAATTCTAAAACAAACGTCATCCTGAATTACACACTTTGGCGGTGGATGTGTGTGTAACGTCGTGTTAGGTCTTATTATTTCCCTTTCTTTAGTGGTAATAAAGCGCGCCTTGCATATCCGATGGTTAGTACATCTCCAGTTAGTCGTAAACTTAGCATTACCATGAGCGCAAAAAGTATATCCATCGATCAAGCCCATGAGTTTCCCAGATACATTAGTCACCCATTTCACTGTAGAGATAATTTTAATTATTTGGTGCAAAATAAAGTGTGACAGTACACATATTTAAATTAAAATTATATATCTTATATATTATGTGTACGTATATGGGTTTATGTACATACAAAAACGTATAACGTTTCCATTTAATTAATTTCACGGTAGGATTATAGGATAGAGTCAGATTAGAAGATGTAGTGGCAGCAATATGATTAATGTCGATAGAAATTTAAAAATTATAATTTAATTGATAAAACAATGTGCTTAGTTATTATTTAAAATAAAACCAACATTTCAAAGTTAAACTGTGTTTTTTAAAACATACAATCCGCTTAGTTTATTAATAGTCAAATCGGTTACTTTGAGATATATATCACTGTACTACTTATAATTAATAATAATAATTTTATTAAGAGACCAAACCTATACAAAAATAAGGAAATAAGCACTACAATCTAATACATACTCCGTCAAGAATTATGTACTGTGGTGGTGGCTGCGTGTGCGCCGTGATGTTTGTACTTCTGCATATTCCTCATCCTCGGTCGGTTAAAAGTGTGTCTTGCATATACGATAATTATTGTCATACATATAATGTATGCTTTATTCATTCAATAACGGGTTTGATATTCAAGAAAATAATTCAGAATATAATATTACCATTAAATTCTAACACAAATGTCATCACGAATTACATATCTTGGCGGCGGATGTGTGTGTAACGTCGTGTTAGGTCTTATTATTTCCCTTTCTTTAGTGGTAATAAAGCGCGCCTTGCATATACGATGGTTAGTGCATCTCCATTTAGTCGTAAACTTAGCATTACCATTAGCGCAAAAAGTATATCCATCGATCAAGCCCATGATTTTCCCAGATACATTAGTCACCCATTTCACTGTAAAGAGAATTTTAATTAGTTGGTGGTAAAATAAAGTGTGACAGTACACATATTTGTAATTAAAAAGAATAATTAATACTTCATATACCTATACCCACTCGTCTAATACAAAATAAGTATTTTCTTCTGTACTGTGGGAATTTGAAAAAACAAGACAATGCACAAAATAAAATAACATCCAGGACAGGATAAACTTATACGAGTTATCTATTGACTCTAGTGGGAATCGAACCTACAACCCTTGGCGCTCGAGTCCACATCACACGGGCAAATGTTTCTTTTTGACGGTCCACCAGCCAGACAGCCCACCTGATGGTAAGTGGTCACCGTCGCACATATACATGTAGAATTTGGGCAAGAATACAAAGGCAACAAGTTCATTTCCACCCTATGACATTGGCATTAAGTCGTATATGCAACAATGCCGCGTGGTTTCCGGTAGAGTAGAATAGGACCACTCCAACTCTTCCCGTGGATGTTGTACAAGGCGACTAAGGGAATACATTATAAAACATCAATCAGGCCTCCCCAACCCGTCTGGCCAGCGCGGGGAGTGTAGGCCAAATCCTCCGTCTGTCTCCGGCAGATGAGAGAGGGTTGTGCTCCTGCAGTGGAGACAAAAATGACCTGATGATGCAACAATGACATTAAATTAAATAAATGACATGAAAATAATTGAGACTCACCGACAATATGCGTTTTTATTTAATTAATAATTTAATGGTCGGATTTAAATGGTACAGTCAGATTAGATGATGAAGTGCCAGCAAAATGAATTATGTCGTTAGAATTTTTACTTATAATTTAACTGATAAAACAATGTACTTAGTTATTTTTAAAAATAAATCCAACATTTCGAAATTAAACTGTATTAAAAAGAAATGATTCCACTTAGTTTATTAATTAATGGTCAAATCGGTTACTTCGGGATATTTATCACTGAACTACTGACAATTAATAATAATAATTTAATTAAAATACCAAATTTAATGTAATTGATCAAATCCGTTAGTCTATTTTACTTCGTCTAGTCACGTCTTGATGTTACGCATAGAAATGAATGGGGAGACGCGCGAAGCAATGCACCCCTTCTACCTATATCCGTTTCTTTGATGTTACGTCACTCATCTAGTCCTTTTCCGACACAATGCCCTTAATTTTTTTTTAAATAAAATTAATCTTTAGTAATTATTTATACTAATTATATGTTTAATAAAACAAGAAATGATTCGCAAATTTTAGTACAAGACACAGCTTCAGCCTAGTACATTAATGGAAAAATCGGGTACTTGGAAATATTTACGATTGTACCTACTATTAACAGTAAGTAATAATTAAAGAAAAATATCAAATCTATACAAACATAATAAAAAGAGCACTACAATCTAATACATACTCCGTCACGAATTATATACTGTGGCGGTGGATGCGTGTGCGCCCAGTTTGTTTTTCTGACTATTTCTCCGCCCTTGGTCGATGTAAAGCGTGCCTTGCATACACGACTGTTAGTGCATTTCCACATTTCAGTAGTCTTTGCATTTTGATGGAGACAAAAAGTATAACCATTGATCAAGGCAACGGGTTTTCCAGATTCGTTACGCACCCACGTCACTGTAAATAAATTCCTAGTCAAGTTAATAAAATTGTAACATACGTTAATGTCCTGGTGCCATGTCGCTTAGCGTGCCGTGTGCTTCCAGGATTAGGATAGGGCCAACCCCAATCTTCTCGTGGCTGTCGTCAAGGTAACTAAGGGGTTGCACCACGGCAGGGACGAGCAGCAGCAGCAACGAATGCTGTCATTGCGTATTGCATTCAGTTACTATAGGATTGTAACTGAACGCAAACTGCATGCGTTGTTTGCATTCAGTTACTATATAGGATTGTCTGAACGCAAATAACGTATGCTATCGTTGCATATAACAGAGTGGCATTAGCCAATCTACTTTTGTAACTTTCCATTGTGCAATAAACTACTGTACACACTATTGGTGATCTAGTAAATAAAATATAATAAAAATAACTAAGCATGGCTTGATATACTTTATATTATTATACTTATATATAAGTTACATTAATTAAAGAACAAATAATTAGAATGACATTATCAGAGAAATAGACATGAAATTTTTTATCGAACGTAAAATTTCGTAAAACCCAGGCCCCGGCACTCCACACAATTAAACAGATATTATTACCTACTATTACCACAGGCAGAACAGCCTATCCGTATACATTTGAGTGTATGCATAGATTATTGTGGTGTAGGTTAATAGGTCCAAGGGTGGGTGCCGTAGAACCCAGCGCGCTAACAACATAAATAGGTTCTCTTCTTTCTAACTTATAGTGACGATCTTTCGGCGCCGCCGGTCGATATCGATATTGTACTACTTACAATGAAATCAATCAAATCAAATCTTTATTTTGCACTAATACATATAAAAATTTATAAAAAACAAAAATAAATAATACAATGAGCAATAACAGCTTCCGCCTAGTACATTAATGGAAAAATCGGGTACCTGGAAATATTTACGATTGTACTACTAACAGTAAGTAATAATTAAAGAAAAAGACCAAATCTACACAAAAATAATGAAATGAGCACTACAATCTAATACACACTCCGTCACGAATTATATACCGTGGTGGTGGATGCGTGTGCGCCGTGTGTGTACTTCTGCATATTTCTCCGTCCTTGGTCGATGAAAACCGTGCCTTGCAATTACGACTGTTTGTGCATCTCCATATATCAGTAGTCTTTGATTTACAATTAAGACAGAAAGTGTATCCATTGATCAAGGCAATGGGTTTTCCAGATTCGTTACGCACCCACGTCACTGTAAATAAAATTCCTCGTCAAGACAATAAAATTGTAACAGACATTAATGCCGTGTGATTCCCGGATTAGGATATGGCCAACTCCAATCTTCTCGTGGCTGTCTTCAAGTTAACTAAGGGATTTCACCAGGGCAGGGACGGGTAGCAGCGATCTGTTGTGTATGTAAAGACTAGATGCCACCCTAATTTTAAGCAGCAGCAACAACCAATGGTGCCAGTGCGCACTGCGTTCAGTTACTATAAGTATTGTAACTGAACGCAAACTGCATGCGTTATTTGCATTCAGTTACTATATAGAATTGTCCGGAAGGAAATAACGTATGCTATCGTTGCCTATAATAGGGTGGCATCTAGGCAATTATTATTATACATTACTGGCGACCTAATCAATAAAATATAATAAAAATAACTAAGCATGTCTTAAGATACTTGCTTATTAAAAAAAAACAGAAAAATACACATAACATAATTTTACCAACGCAAAAATAAAAATTTGGAAGTGGAATAAACATGGTAAAATCTGTTAAAACTCTACTCTTAATGTCATAATTAGTAAGTGATTGAAAGATGGCCGATTGATGTTACACAATCGAATGTGTAAAGGATAAATGCAGGCGAGGGGAATAACATCTTCTGTGCATTATATTCCATCACCAACTTGCCTTTCCAGTGTGGTGATAGAAGCATAAACCACCCATTATTTAGATAGAGATGGTCCACGTGATGTGCTGGTTGATGTGAGGTGAAAAAGAACAATAAGCCAGAAGACACCCCCGGCACTCCACACAAGCAAACAGATTCATTTACCTACTATTACTACAGGCGCAACAGCCTGCCCGTACACGTTTGAGTGTGAAATGAATTATTGTAGGGTAAGTGCAGTGGTACCCAGCGCACGAACATAGTCGATCGAGATAGGGACAGCATTATACTTCAACAACATAAATAGGTACTCTTCTAACTTATAGCGTCGATCTCTCAGCGCCGCCGATCGACAACAGCCCCTGGAATAAAAACTTTGTAGCGGCGCGGCGGACGCGGCGCGAGCCAAACGGCGGTAGCCCAGTATTGCGCACTGCCAGCCGTGCTTTATTTTGCGGGCGACGTTAAACTGTTGCGGAGAGCTGACTATCCCTTCTTTACGTAGTATTATTTAGTAGTCTCGGGCGAGAGTATGGAAAAAATACACTCTCGCGAGAGTGTATTTTCTCGCACTCCTCTCACACGCCACAGTAAATATGTATATGTTTTTTTCTTTCGCTTTTTTCTATACATTATTTATTTCATAATAACTATAGGTAATTATGTTCTAGGTCGTCATAACTGTATTTAGAAAATGTTGAAGTATCATGGTTGTTAAAATACGTTAATATACAAATACCACTAAAGAAACCTTTTGCAAACAAAGGAACGCGCTGACAAAAAAATTGCGAACGGGATTGTGTGGACTGGTGAATGTGGCAGTCCAAAAGAAATGTTCAAAATCATACATAAGAGTAACTTTTTATTTTTGAATAAGCAGGTAGATTAATGATAACTGTGTGTTGCGAGTAGATGACAGGTGGGCGACAGGCAGTGACCGAGACGTGGCCACAGAAATATATCAGATCTTGATTTTTGAGACCGTTTTCAGGTAAGGTTTTTTGGTAAATGGGACATCTCACATATAATAATTTGTTTGTAACGTTAACTTGCAACTTTTTATTTGTCCAAACAATTTAATTCAGTTTCAAGCAATGTTTAAATTTTAATATACATGCCTTTACGTAGTACATATTTCGGCGGCGGGTGACAGTGTTCGGTGTTGATACTTAATACCATTTTGGATTTTGTGGTAGTGATGCTTGCCCTACATTTTTGGTTTCTACCCGAAGTGGTGCATTTCCATCGATCTTTCGTTATATGCCGTTTTTGGCGGTAGAAAGTATAACCGTTGACCAACGCCAGCTCTTTGCCTAGTCGGTTGTTCACCCATGTCACTACAAAAAAATAACTAATTGTAAATTATATAAAGTAACTATAGCATTTATTAAGCTGCACTTTAAAGCGTACCGGGATATAATAATGTGTACGGAATGCGAACAAACGAAAGCATCTTGCTGCGCATTCTAAACGAATTACCAAAAAGTTTGGTGGATGACATATTGGGGGTAATAAGGTAAAGATGCTGTGAAGGGGTATAACTTATCTGGCGAACAGCAATCAGATGATTGTCTTTATTCTTATTAAGTATATTTAGTACTTATTTAGTGTATGATATTAATAAAGTACCTACAGAACCATCATAAGTAGCGACCAAACATCAGACCAACCATCAGACCAACCGACCGACCAACCTGTATTTCAGGTCAACAAACTGATTATTAGTCATTTTTTCGGAAGGTAATGAAACTAATAATAAATAATTTGTGCATATTTTATTATTATTACTAAGGAATTTATTTAACCAACAGTTAGTGGACTTTAATGTAAGTATAATAATAATTATTAAATAATAAGTTTTTTGTATTTGTATCAGGTAATTTAAAATCCATATTCTGTTAGTTCTGACTTATTCTATGTTAGTAAATTTACAAAAAATAATAATAATGGCAATAATGGAGGTTCATCGACCGGCCTTTTGCATGTAACTCCATAAACCTCGCAAGTATGACACTGTCACACCTCTGCAATGGTCTTCAGCATACCATTGGTGCTCTCCCGTATTCGACGCACTTATTTCGTATTATCGCCAAAAATCGTCTGCCCCAGCGTCAACAAACATGCCGGACGTACTGCATTAGCGAGGGAACCCCAACAGCACCCTGAAGCCATTATTATACTGGACCCGCAGGTCATTATATGCTCTTTGAGTGAAGTTAACCCACAAGCTACTCGTGTAGAAGGTCTGACAAAAAGCTTTAAAGAGAGTTATTTTTACAAGGCCTATACATCGAGCAAGCCTGCAAATTATTGCATCATTACATTACAGTTATCAAACAAAGTCAATCAAACAAAGTTTTGTAAGTATTCAATCAAACTTTAATATATAAATTATCACGTAATATATACTTTGACGGCGGATGAGAGTGTTCATTGTTCATACGTATTACATTTCGGTCTTTTGTTGTAATGATCAGTGCTTTACATTTTCGCGTAGAACCCGCCGTGGTGCATTGCCATCGTTCTGTAATTTTATACTGTTTATGGCGATAGAAAGTGTAACCATTTAACAACGCCAGCTCTTTTCCTGATTGTTTGCGCACCCATACCACTAGAAGAAACCAATTAATATTTTAGTAGAGCACATTTTATACAGATTTTATACTGTAATATCGCCGTGTGGTTTTCGGTAGATTAGAATAAGACCACTCCAACTCTTCCCGTGGATGTCGTACAAGGCGACTAAGGGAACACATTACATTACAAAACATCAATCAGGCCTCCCCAACCCGTCTGGCCAGCGCGGGAAGTGTAGGCCAAATCCTCCGCCTGTCTCCGGCAGATGAGAGAGGGTTGTGCTCCTGCAGTGGAGACAAAAATGTGATGTACGAGGAGCAAGGGATACTTTCGATAGGTGTGGTTAGGGTTTGAATAAAATAAAAAGAAAAAATGTCAAGACCTAGTATTCATTTTATTATGAGTGTCTATCATAATGGAGTAATTGCTTTCAGTAGTAATTGTAACCATAAAACTGATACATCCTCATTTCATATAAAAAGTAACTTTCTATACAAAGTGGATTATTATAGGTAATGAATATTCTCGTCAGTTTTCCAAAAGTAACACAACAAAAGTGTTTTAAAATACTATCATGCATTAATAAATTCCTTGGTAATAAAATCTGTTCAAATTATTATTAGTTTTATTACCTTCAGGACAATTAGACCAATAGTTGAATCAGTGACATTGTTTTGTAGGTGGACATTTTGTTGAGTTACAGCACAAGTGTTCTTTAGTAGTTCAAGCACCAGTCTACTTATAAAATAAATCAAAAATATACCCAATAAATCTACTTACAGGACAATATAATATACATAGGTATACTAGACTGGTGCCTGAACTAGTAAGGAAAACCTGTGCTTCAGCTCAACAAAATGTCCACCTACAAAACAATGTCACTAATTCAACTATTAGTCTAATTGTCCGGAAGGTAATCAAACTAATAATAATTTATTTTATTACTAAGGAATTTATTTAATCTAGAGTCAATGGATTTTAATGTATAATTATTATTGCATTAAATACGTAACAGTTGTCAAAATTTAGTTAGTATTCAATCAAATTTTAATATATACATCGTTACGTATTACATACTTCGAAGGCGGATGAGAGTGTTCAGTGTCCATACGTAGTACATTACGGTATTTTGTTGTAATGATATGTGCTTTACATTTTCTGCTAGAACTCGCCGTGGTGCATTGCCATCGGTCTGTAACTTTATACTGTTTTTGGCGATAAAAAGTGTAACCACTTAACAACGCCAGTTCTTTTCCTGATTGGTTGCGCACCCATGTCACTAGAATAAGCGAATTACTATTTTATTGGAGCACATTGTATACAGATTTTATACTGTAATATTACAGTTTTAGTAACTTGGTGATGTACGATGAGCAAGGGCTACTTTCGATAGGTTTGGTTAGGGTTTGAAAAAAATAAGAAGTTGTCAAGACCTAGTATTCATTTTATTATGAGTGTCTATCATAATGTCTATAATAAACTGCTTTCAAGAGTTGTAACGATAAATCTGAAAAACTCAGAAATATATATATATACAACTCGTACTAGGTGGTGGATTATTATTATTATTATAGGTAATAAACGTTCTCGACAGTTCTAAAATTAACATAACAAAAGTGCATTAAAGTAAGTCAAAAATATACCAAAAAAATCTACTTACAGTACTATAAAATATACATAGGTGTTAGACTGGTGCCTGAACTAGGAAGAAAACCTGGAGAGGCCAACAAATGTCCGCCTACAAAACAATGACACTGATTCAACTATGTATTAGTCTAAACTCAATAATAATTTGTACATATTTTATTACTAAGGAGTTTATTTAACCAACAGTCAATGGATTTTAATGTAGGATAATTACTACTGCACCATTAAATACATAACGGTTATCAAAAAGTAAGTATTCAATCAAACTTTAATATATAAATCATCACGTATTACATAGTTCGACGGCGGATGACAGTGTTCAGTGTTCATACGTAGTACAATTCGGCCTTTTGTTGTAACGATCTGTGCTTTACATTTATACTTAGCACCCGCCGTGGTGCATTGCCATCGTTCTGACGTTTTATACTGTCCATGGCGATAGAAAGTGTAACCATTTAACAACGCCAGCTCTTTTCCCGACTTGTTACGCACCCATGTCACTAGAAAAAACCAATTGATACATACAGGTTACCTTATTATTAAACATCTGGCTTTTGATTTTTAACCATAAGATTTTCAATCGATCTAATAATTAATTTATTAGACCGATTGTACAGGTATTGCGTGTTGCTTTATCTTTGATTTAGGATACGTATTATGATTTACATAAGTAATATAATTTTCATACATAATGCTCATGTCTTGGTCCCAGAGGGGTAGGCAGAGACGATGTATCGCCACTTTACGCAATTTTGACACTTTTACACATTTTACTAACCTCACTCACATCCATTAACCTTTTCGTGCACCTCCTTTTATTCTTCTCACTGCGGACCCCAGCCTTTTTGAGGACGTTACTAATTTGATCCTTGAACGTCCTCCTAGGACGCCCTCTAGCTGTAGTTCCTTCAACATTCGCACATATTACTTTTATCACTCTTCTTTCAGTCATATGCTCTAAATGTCCAAACAAACGCAACACACCCTTCTCTACCTTCGTTACTACATCTTCTTTTAAACCACACTTCTCACGTATCACTGAATTCCTCACTCTGTCACATAACTTCATTCCACATATTTTTCTTAAAGACCGCATCTCATCCGCATTTATCCTGCTGGTCACACTAAATTAATAAATCAAAAGATACTTTATTACAACTAAAAGGACAGTCAATATATAAATGTAAATTGAATATTTTTATTACTATTTCAATTAGCCCAAGGGTCATATTACATTTTTTTTTGTAAGACCGAGTTGGGTATTTCTACTTTTCTATAGAGTTAAGGTACACATGCTCATTAAAAGCATGATTAGCTGTTAGTAGCTAGCATGTATGTATATATTTGCTAGTAACTAACGAACTTATTTGAATCATATTCTTGAAAACGCATGCTCAAATCAAACAATCAAATACATGTGCAAAGTTAACGCAGGCTTTCGTCCAAAATGGAAGGCTCAAAGCTAGAAAATTATTCAATGAAAACTGGCCTCTTTTTACGTGTTTAATGGGATGGAATATTTATTCATTGAGGTAGTAGAGACGTCAACAAGGAATAAATTAGTATTAGAGAAGTCTACGTGTTGTTGAGTAGTTAAAATAAATACAGTAACATTTTCACATGTCTTATATTTAATTGGCTAGTCTTATAAATAAAAACGTAAACTTCTCGTGTCTGTACATTGAATCTTTTGCAAAAAAAAATGGGGGATGTGGGATCAGTAATAGAACATATTAAAATCGTTTTTGGAATTATTATCTGCTTGTAAGTGCAGCAGCGGGAGCGGAAGTGGGAGCGGAAGCAGGAGTGGAAGCGGAAGCGGGAGCGGAAGCAGGAGGAAAAGAAAGGGGGAAGGGGAGTAGGAAGGGGAGGGCGAAGGGGATTGACACCTGGTAAATTTCAACTTTATTTAAAAATAACTATAATTCTAAGTAAGCATTATATTCCGTTACACGGGTGTTTAGACTTTGATATATAAACCGTCACGTAGTATATAGCTCTGCGACGAATGACTATGTTTAGTGTTCACGCGTATAATAGATCCGTCTTTCGTTGTAGCGATAAATGCTTTGCATTTCTGAAATGAGCCTGCCGTGGTGCACTGCCATCGGTCTGTCGTCTTGTTCCGTTTACTGAGATAGAAAGTGTAACCGTCGATCAAAGCGAGCTGCTTACCCGAAGTGTTGCGCACCCATTCCACTACAAAAAAACATTGTAAGTATACTTCTACAATGCGAAAAAAACATTATGTATGATCTTATAAGTATTATTATTATTCAAGCATAGGTATCAAACAATGGTATAAAATTGTTTCGCCTTTCACTATTTATTACTAGCTGTTGCCCGCGACTTCATTCGCGTGGACAACTTAACATCACAAATTATTATGTAGTTAGGAATAAGATGTTTTTTTTTAAATAAAACCTATACTATGTCCTATTCCAGGACCTAACCTATATGTGTGCCAAGTTTCATCACGATCCGTCCAGTGGTTGAAGCGTGATTGAGTAACAAAAATCCAAATATCCAAACTTTCGCATTTATAATATTAGTAGGATAGTAGGATTTAGTTTGACCTGAAGATTCGCACAGACAATACAGTTGGATAACAACAACTTCGATATGGATGCTGACAGAAGAATCCAGTTGGGTTGGACAGTATGTAGAAAACTGCGATCGAGTCTCCATATCGCCAATTACACAATGTTTAAAAACGAAACTCTTTTATATTTTTTCAAAGAGATTCTTAATGAGGAGATACTACGAAGAACGAAAGTCACCGAGATAGCCGAAAGGATATCAGCTTATGACAGATGTAGCCCGCACACTGCCACATGGCGGTGTGCGGGCCACATCTTTCACAGAACCGACGGCCGTTAGGGCAGATGAGTTCTATAGTGGATAATGAGGATCGGCATGCGCAGGGTGGTAAGCTGCTGATGATTGGATGTGGTAGCGTTTATTGAGGAAGGTCTATGTCCAATGCTGGAGATAGGTTGTCCGTCTAAGGTATGATATGATTGATGAAGATTTACAACCAATTTCCAATGCTACAATGTTACATCGACTGTTTGCAATATTTCCTTTTTGTGAGGAGTCATTTTCCTATGAAATGGAGAATCAAAAACCGAGTGAAATATAACATAAAATTCATTATAATTATGAAGGCACAAGTACAGATAAGTATTTGTTTAATAAAACATTATTTTGTTACGTATTTACAATAATTTTGATACTTTATTCATTCGTACACAAAAAATAAGCTCATATTCATGTTTTACATACACATATGTCAACTATAAGGCTATAAAATGTTATAAATGACTGATAATGAATGAATAAGCCAGCATTTTTGTGTCTGTCAAAGTTCGAAGTCCACTGAAACCTAATCTAATCTAAGAATGCCTGTCAAAGACATTGGTGAGTACGCTTACCTACGTTATAGAATTTTAGAACTAACAATAAAGGGCTGTACATTAACATCATCCGCAGCTTAACCCAAGTTTGACTAGACTTCGGACTTTGACTGTAAGATATCTATACAGGGCGACTTTTTAATGACCAGCTAAATTTAAATATTATGATCTTTAGTAAAAATAACAAAATAGGTGTATTTTTTTTGTTCCCGTCAATACCAAAATGAAGTTATCGACCACAAAGCTGTCTCAAAAAGACTACGTTTTGTGGATACTACGCGCCTTCCCACGGCCCACGGACAGCTGCGCTTTTCGCACGCCGACAAAGGATTGACCGCTTACTTTGACGGCTCATATTTATCTCGTTCGACTTGGCAGCCACACTATATTGAAATTCTTTCAGGGAAAAAATTATATCGGGAAAATTTTACCGACCTATTTTTTTAAAGTATTTCAATGATGATACCTAATGCCTAGGAAAAAATTAGCTAGTCAATAAAAAGTCTCACTGTATTTTAGGTACTTACTAGTGCGGAAGTTATTATGATTTCTTTATGCTGAATTTATTTCGTCTTTCTGTAATCCTATTTTGATGACTTATAAAAATAATAATTATTTCATATAATCACTTATCTAATCCCAAATTAGGATTTTATAATGTATAATGGGAATTAGATAAGGATAGAGCAATACACCAGTACAAATTGTACTAAGTTGTCTGTCCCCAGTGGGAATCGACCCACGATATGTGTCACTCGAGTTTAAAAACTAAGCCACTACGCTAACGAGGCGGTCAAAGTCACTCATAGTCACTTAACACACATTTTATAAGTTTCTATTGAGAAATACGAGTACATTCAGGATTACACTGATAACTCATGTAAATTGATTTTTAAAAACTGTATTTATTTATTTAACAATTTATTGCACACATTTTTAAAAAATGTGAAAAAAAAACATACAAAACAATAAAAGTAAGGAAAAAATAACGCTATTGCTTGCGCACGGATTACCGTTTATTAGTTTCACAGTGCACCCATGAAAAATGAAATCTCTTAAAGAGATAAGCATTTCGTGGGTGCACTGTTAAACTGATATTATAAATGTCAAAATAGCATGTTTGCTGTTGAAATATTTAAGTTTTTCAGCTATGTGTAATGTTGATTGTGTCATGCAATGTACTATATATAAATCTGTTCAATAAAGACTGTGAAGCAACAAGTGGTTATCAGATTTTCACATACATTCAGTTATGTTATCGTACGTGTAAGCTATCTTCGTGGCAGATGATTATGTACAATATTAGTGCGAACTACTGCTTCTCGGTCTTTAGTAGTAATAAAGTTCGCTCTGCATTTTTGTGACTTGTTGCTAGTGCACACCCATCGATCTGTAGACTTATTTCGACCATCACAATAAAACGTAAATCCATTCACTAGTCCCAGCATTTTGCCGGATCCGCTCTGCACCCATTCCACTAAAATAAAGATACATAAAGATTAAATTCCATCTGTTATTGGTATAAAAAACAATATTATACTTGTAAAGTACCGTGTGGTTCCCGGATTGGAATAGGGCCACCCCCCACTCTTCCCGTGGGTAGTAACGGGCAGCAGCGTTCTCCTGTGTATATTAAGATCATTACTGCGATCACCAATCCACCTGCCAAGCGTGGTAATTATGGCAAATGCCCCAATGTACAGTCCACCAAAATAAGCATTCTATTGTGGATGCTCAACAGTGCACTGTATGTGTTCGAAATCAGCCGAAATACTTCCACTGCAGTGGAAGTATTTCGGCTGATTTCGAACACATAATAAAATTTGGCCTATTGGTTCCTGCCTGACACTCTCTTAGTTCAATAACCTTTCGAATACCCTTTAGTATAGTAAAACTATTGCCGTGTGGGATCCGGTAGAGTAGAATAGGACCACTCCAACTCTTCCCGTGGATGTCGTACAAGGCGACTGAGGGAAATACATTATAAAACATCAGGTAATTTTAGTCTCCACTGCAGGAGCACAACCCTCTCTCATCTGCCGGAGACAGACAGGAGGCCTGCTTGATGTTTTATAATGTATTCCCTTAGTCGCCTTGTAAGACATCGACGAGAAGAATTGGAGTGGTCCTATTCTACTCTACCGGAAACCACACGGCAAATTTATTTTTTATTTTTATTAAATTCTTAAATACATTCCGTTATGAACAGTATGTTGTGATGGCGGATGGTTGTGTACGGTATTCGCACGGATAAGTTCCCTATCCTTAGTTGTAGTGCAGCTCGCTTTACATCACCGTGCACGATCTTTATTAGTACACACCCAACGGTCTGTGGTTATTTGCCTACCATCACAATAAAATGTGTACCCACCAAGCGGTGCACCATCTTACGAGACGACAGATTCTGTAACCAAATTACTGAAAAAACAAGTATTGGAAATAGTTTTACCGCAAGACGATTTTGAAGTCATTAATACTCTTTAGCAAAGAGTTTCTTTTACCGTTTTAAGAATTTCGATAAAAACGAAAAATAAAAACGAATTACAAATAAGAACAACAATTGATTTCATTTTTAATTTATTACTTCTTCAATTACTAATAATTTATTTATTTAAAATTTACATTGACGTTCAGCTTTGTAGTTTGCAGCAGAGTCTAAATTGCTATCAACTTGGATATGTACGAGTGACTGTACCTATTAGATAAAAGGAAGAAAGTACATTTAATGTTATTTTAGATCAGAAATAAATAATAATCTAATATACGTTTAAGAAGTAAATTCAAGATTATACGAAAACGATTTGTTGTTACACCCAAACCGTTCAAGGTGAAAAAACTCCTCTCCTCTCCTCCTCTTTCCCATATACTTCCAGGGCTACTTCCCTCGTTATAAATGTAGTTCTAATTCATCGCAATCAGAATTCCGCCGAGCATTACACTTCTGTTGTATAGTATACTGTGACGTATGTGAGTTTTTTAAAATTATAAATTTGTAAAACTTTTGATTAAGAAGTTACAAGCCGATTGCGATGAAATAAAAACTAAATGTTACTCCATTATGCACTATGTTTTTCTGAAAACTACTTCAATTGGTCCAGTAGTTTTAAGGTGATGCGTGCACAAACAAACAGATAAACAGACAAAAATTCCAAAAATTAGCTTAATGTATTACTAATACACCTTATCCTTCATCAGCCAAATCTATTATTTATTAGTTTTCGAGCAATTCGGCGCGGATGCGTCCATTTACACAGCTAATAAATATTTATTTATATAAGTATGTCGTGCCTGTAGCAGGATGACAGTGGAAAATTTTCGTACGGATAATTTCCCCTGTCTTCGTCGTAGTGAAGCATGCCCTGCAACTCTGTGAAGCCCACTTGGTGCACACCCATCTGTCCGTTCTAATGCTTCGGTCATCACAATAAAATGAGTACCCATTAATAATTGCTATGATCTTTCCTGACTTCTTTTGCACCCATTCCACTGAAATTGAGATATTTATTAATAATAAGTACTAAAATAAAATTATTACGCTTATCTATGTAAATCAAAGAAGTATCAACAATATAAACGACGAATCGTTGTCCTAGTAGTGTCGGTTGGCATGTGGGGTACTTACCTAACGATACAACTAGGACTATTGATTGCCCAGTTTGATAAACAAATAAATACTTTATTTGCAAAGAATAGTCATAAATCATAATAATAAAATTCATCTATTCAGCTGTACTTAAAATAGCATGCAAATACAAGTTTTTGCAAAACTCTAAATAATCTACTTTCTAGTAATTCTTTTACACTTTAAAATGTTGTCTTAAGCAACCATTCCATTAATCGGTTCGTCATTTACTTTAGAGGTACATGCTTAATAGAGCCGGGTAAAATATGTTTATATACATAGAATATGCATTTTAGAAGAGCTAGAAGATAGAATAGAAGGCTATCATGTATTGAATTCAAGTCTATCATCATTTGTGCAATAAAATGAAGAAAAAAAATTACTTTCTTGTTCAGGGCTTCGTTCAACAAATACGTAGAGAAACATATGTTCTATGCATATATTTATAATTAAAAATTAAAAACAATAAATTTTTAAATTACAACTAAAACTGAAAGCAAAATTTTACTGCACGGAACCAAAACAATATTTTCTAACGTCTAAGTTTTATGTAAACACCATTATGTATTGTATATAGAGGGGGCGAATGATTGTGTACATGGTGTACTCGAGTGATTTGCTTGTCTTTAGTAGTAGTGAAGCATGCTTTACATCTCTTTGATCCATTGTTAGTGCACATCCAGCGGTCTGTGCTTATATTTCTACTATCGCAATAAAATGTGTATCCATTACATATCGCCAGCAACTTTCCTGAGCTGTTCTGAATCCATTTCACTGAAATAAAAAAGGTTATAAATTATTTTTTGTACACCATACATACGCCACACATATGCGACATACATTTGCGACACACATATGACAGCCTGTGACCTGGTTAAATCGATAAACCTTGAAGTCAGAAGCAAGAAATCAAGGAGACACGACAATCAGTAAATGATCACGTTAGTGCGGATAGCTGTCCAAGAATGATGATGATGATGAATGATGATGCGGTGATGATGGGCCATTATTCCGTAGCCGTAGGAGCCTTAATGTAGAAGCGCCTGCTTGCACCTGTATATTTATATCTAATACATATGTCTGAATATTATTTATGTTAGTATTAACTTATTTATGTTGCTCAGCGAGTACCCAAATTTCATTTTAACTATCACTATCATCAACTTACAGTTTATCACCGAATAGCCAAGGTTTACCCTGACTGGTACAAGGGCCTTCCCTGAAAGATAAACGAAGCAGAAGATTTTTGGTCTCTTCATCATTATTTTTGTCTCACCTCACTTTTGGATTACCAACCCGCACTGAACTTCTGTGTAGGCTTCTGACAACCAGAAATAGGAGATATAGACTGTTAATTTAACGTTAACCTTGGACAACTTACCTAATTTGATGCAGCTACATAATGGGCACCAGTAGCCACTTATCAAGTAGGCTGTCCGCCCGTTGCCACTTCATAACGCAATGTTTTTATTGTTTTGCTAATGTAATGGGAAACCATGCAAAGGTTTTCGGACTAAACAACATATATTAAAATTAACTACAGGAAAAAACAGCCCCAAAAAAATGCGAAGTTATCTTTTTAATAATATTATAATTTGTAAACTACTATCAACTTATATCCTATAGAAATAACAATATTCCCAAAACATCCCCAAGTAACTTCATTAATAAACTATATAAATATTACATACCTATTTCATTATGTTAAATGTCCTAGTTACTGTAAAACAAAAACATAATTTAAACGCAAGCAGTGACTTAGCTATCGCAAGCATTGCGGATATGCTAACAACCTAAGAATGGTTATCCGACCGAAACAGTATATTCAGCCGAAACCGAACCTTATTTAGACATGTTAAAATTACTGTTGTATGCTGAAATCTAAGGTTGTTTCACATATTTTATAGTTAATTTGTGCTAAATGTAATAATAAAAAATAATATAAATTAAAGTATGTAAGATAAAATAGATTTGTTTGTTACAATAGATACAACACACTTTATTGCACAAATAAATACAGTTACAAGTTTTAAAAGTTAAAATAGAACAATTTAGGTCTTATCGCTTTGAGCGTTTTATTTCAGACAATCTTTGGTTATAGAATATTATGCAGGAGAAAAAGGTAGGTTGCGCTGATTAGGAAATTGAACTGATAAATGGGTACTTATAAACACTATGTAATATTAACTTTAACATGAACAAATATAATAAACAAAGTAACTCTTGTAAGTAAACTTTACACGAACTCACCCTAACAGAACGCTAAATTCATAAACACTGAGTTTCGGCTCGGCCGAAGTTTCGGCTGATTTTTGGCCGAAACCGAAACTATGGCCGAACCTCGATTTTTTGGCCGAAACTGGCCGAACCCGAATCTTCGGTCGGACACTAGCAAGAATATGTCTTAGTTAATATAAAAAAATCACGTTTATACAAAACCTTGAATTTTTTTGTTAATTTTAGTACAATAAACTATACCCAAGAATTAAAAAATTCTATGATCGGGTCCACATCTGTACATCATCCACTATCATTTTGGTGTATCGTATCTCCGTTGCGGGGCACCGACTATCTATATAGACTATATCGCTAATTTGGACCCAAAAGATACGCGATCTTTTTGTGTCTAAACTAGCGATCATGATGACACTTCGTCGGTGCCATGCGAAGGAGATACGATACACGAAAATGCTACAGATGTGGATCCGGCCTAAAGCCTTATCCACATATGTGACACATTCTGATAAGCGTTTGGGATCTAGTTACTGTTAGACGCTAAACGTCATAGAGTGTACAAAATGGCTTTGAAGTGCGTACGGATATTATCCGATATGCTAACGGAGTCGGCCCCCTGATCACCCTATCCGTATCATGATCGTATATGTGGAAGGGTGGTGATACGCCATCATGATACGTGGACTCGATACGCGCCGCTCTGATACGATACGCGATATGGCCCTTTCCATCTCGAGTCGGTTTATGTCCGATCATCAACCGAGGTGTCCACAACTAGGTACGAGCATGATACGGTGATAACTTAAAATAAGATCGAGCAGAAAAAGTCCTCAATCTTTCCCAGTTATATTTTTATATAAATTCCGTTATGTATTGCATATTTGGGGGGCAAATGCGTGTGTTCAGTTTGTGCGCGAATAACTTCTCTATGCTTCGTGGTAGTGATTCGCGCTTTACATGTTCTTGACGAGCTGCTAGTACATACCCAATAATCTTTAGTTTTTTTTCGACCATCGCAATAATATGAGTATCCATTAAACAGAGCGACTAACTTGCCCCATTTGTTCCGTAACCACATTACTGAAACAAAACATACAATTACTTATATTATAAATATCAAACGAATATTACAATATTTATTATCCCGGAAAAATAAATAGTTGCATCGATGAATATTAATTTAAAACTTTGATTTACAAAAATTACATATAATTTAAATGCTTTATTGGAAATTAAACATTATTCAAAAAACTGTATAGAAAATTTTTTTTTGCTAAGGAAAAAAAATAATAGTTCAAAATAAAATATATAATACTATGATAAATAACTAGGTTTGCCTTTGCACTGAAATACGTACTGATGTCTATTTTATAAGTATACTCTTAGCCTTGGACATGCTCAAAACACACTGAAAACAAAAAAAAAATGGAGTAGGTAGGATTTAGAAATACAAACCTTGCTTTTATCTCTCCCGAGTTACGAGTCATACTAAAATAGTAAGTTTGGTTAATTTTTTTTTATTAAAGTTAAATGTATGTCCATCTTAAAGTTAAAACATGAAATCCAGCTCAAGGATAGACAGTTTAAAAAGGATATATCCATCATACTTTTAAATAAAAACCGTTAAGGATAGTAAATCGAGGTGGTTCATGAGTGTGTGTAGTATGAGCACGAATAACCACATTGTCCTTGGTAATTTTAAGGCGAGCTTTACAGTTTTTATAAATACGGCTTGAGCAGAACCACCAGTCTATATGTTTTCTTTTAACAGTACAGTGAAAACTGTGTCTATCGACTAAAGCAAGCCTAGTTCCATTTGTTGATTTTACCCAGGTAACTGAAAAAATATGACAAATGAGAATGTTTTACAGTATAAGTTTAAAAGATATTCTTACAATTCCATGTATGGATAAGTTAGATATAAACATTATTTTAAAAATTATAATATATAGTAATAATAAAAAAACTTTTTATTCAGATTACAAGATCCATATTTGTTAGTAGACAAACTTATAACTATTTTAGTTTTTACAATATATTTACAGTCATCACCTTACTATATACCAATGACTATGCCTATCCATCCGTTTAGAATGGGGCAATCAAATTTTTCAGCACCTTTAGAATGCCGTTGCCACTGTCCCGCGTCCTGCGCATCAGGGATGCCACCCTCTTGCGTCTGATGGCATAGAATTTGTCAGTACGCACTTCGGCAAACATCCCCGACGCACTACAAAAGCGGGGTAGTCGCAACAGAACACACGCAGGGCGTTGTAGGCTCTCTGAGTGTAGTTAACTCACAGGCTACTCGTGTAAAAGGATTGGCAGTACGCCTTGAACAATGTTAACATCTGTGGAGCAGCGAATAAACCTGCGGGCCAACATATTACTCCGAACCGCCAACGCCCTGCGTTCTCTCTCAATATCAACAACGTCTTTTAGGTCATCGGTTAAAATATGATCTAGGTATTTAAACTGATTAACCCTTTTGAGAGGACTACCGTTCAAACAGATGGAGGAGACATGTTCGGGACTTTTGCTACCTGACTTAAATATCATAAATTCACTCTTTTTGGAGTTGTACTTTAAGCCGTGACTATGAGCATATAGTTCACAGGCTTCAAGTAGTTTTCTGAGGGCATTAATCGACGGGCTCAGCAACACCATATCATCCGCATAACTAATATCATTGATGCTAACCCCATCGATATAGCAGGTCGCATGCATGTTGCTGAGCTCGACGATCAGACCATCCATGTACAGATTGAAAAGCGTGGGTGAGGAAAATCATATATAATCATAGGATAATCATAAACGGTTTCCATATTTACGCTTTTGCACCAGTTTCCAAGGATTATCTTTCTCTTCTCCATCTGGTTTCCATTCTCCATTCTTGGCTACTTCCGCCATTGTCATCTTTTTTTGTATACCTTTGGCGTCACAGTCAGTTTCACTGTAATGTGCCGTCTCCTTAACAACTGAATCGCTTATCACTGACGTCATACCGTCGACTCAATCGGCCGCTGCTTCAACGAGTTGACGGGGATATCCAAAATCGGTGGCGCACTCGATTTGGCGACACAGCTCGTATCATTCCCACCTTGCGGGCGCACGGTTTGTTGAAGTGAAATATGCTTCTGTGTTTAGTGGAGTGAAATTGCGTGTGGTGATATAACTCATTAGCCAATGTTGGACATGTCTCTGTCACAGTTTCAGGTTTGGGATCGAGACTTATGCCCATCGGCCCGCTATCAAAATTGTAACTGTTTGCAAGATACCCACCTCTTTTGTTATTTATGTTGCGACCGAAGTTATTAACTATGGATGTACGTTTCGTCAATGTCGGTTTTTAGGCAATTTATTTGTTGAACGGTTGCGTACTCTTCCTTGATACACCTCAGTTCGTTTTGCAACAGTAAAATATCTTTTAACAATCTAGTTACATCGATATGGTAAAATATAACCGGCGGTAACTTGTGTAATTCTTTTGCGACAAAAGTTGGTATACATTCGGGGTCAGTTTCCTTCAGAAGACTTATTATATCATCCAGATTACGCTGGGACTTTCAGTCTTTATTTCTGGTAATTTTTCTTTTTGTCGTGGGAATTGAGGCGAACAATAAACTTTTAGCCACTTCGATCTCCTCCGTGGAGAAAGCAGTTGCACATAAACGCACAATACTTTCTTCGTCCATCACCTCAATCTTGGATTGTATAAAGGCAAGTACTTCATTTGTCACTATATTGCAGTGAACACACTTAACAATGTTAGAGGGCATTTTGTCACTCACTCAAATAAACTAGCCGTATGTAAACATCCGCACTCAATCAAGTTATGAACGCATCTTAAAATTAAATCAAAACATAGCTCAATGAAAGTATATATTATCATATTTTTAAATAAAAACCGTTATGAATAGTAAATCGAGTTGGTTCATGAGTGTGTGTAGTATGAGCACAAATAACTAAATTGTCCTTGGTAATTTTAAGGCGAGCTTTACAGTTTCTATAATTACGGCTTGAGCAGAACCACCAGTCTGCATGTTTTCTCTTAACACTACAGCGGAAAGTGTATCTATCGATTAAAGCAAGCCTAGTTCCATTTGTGGTTTTAATCCAGGTAACTGAAAAAAATATGACAAGAATGTTTTATAGAATAAGTTTAAAAGATATTCTTAATATTCAGAGTAATATTTAAGTAAAACAGTATAAAAAAATTCTTAATTATATGGGCAGATCTTAATATTAAAACAAAACGTAGCTCAGTACATTTAAAAAGTATATATTGTCATATTTTTAAATAAAGGCTGTTATAAATAACATATCGAGGTGGCTAATGACTGTGTGTAATATCAGCTTGAATAACTATCCTTGGTATTTTTAAAACGTGCTTAACAGTTTTTATGTAAAAAGCTAGAGCAAAACCACCAGTTCGGGTCTTTTCTCTTAACAGTACAATAGAAAGAGTATCTATAGAGTAGATCAAGCCTATCCATTTTGGTTTTAGCAGCAGGTAACTAACTGAAAAAATTATGAAAAATGAGAATGTTTTATACTATTATAAGCTTAAGAGATATTTTTACAGATATGAGTCACATTTAAATAGTAAATTAGATTTAAACATTTTTATTAATGTTATTAAATGTCCATCTTAAGGTTAACAGTCCTCGTAAAATGATCTGTTAATCTCACAAGTCCACCTTTGCACCCAGTGTTTACCAGTGACTCCACAGTGGGAGTACGGACTCCTGGCAAGCAGTCGCGTGTATCACCGGGACTGTGAACGTGTTAAAACATAAATTCTTGTTCAAGGAAAGTAATTTAAAGAAGTATAAATTATATTTTTAAATAAACACCGTTATAAATAGTATATCGATGTGGTGGATGACTGTGTGTAGTATGAGCACGAATAACTACATTATCGTTAGTAATTTTAAGGCGGGCTTTACAGTTTACACTTATACGGCTTGAGCAGGACCACCAGTTAGTATCTTTTCCCTTAACATTACAGCAGAAAGAGTATCCATCAACTAGAGCAAGCTTGCTGCCATTTCTGTTCTTAACCCAGGTAACTGCAAAAATTTGAACGTTTAATTATAGTTTGTAGGTTTAAATTTCTCTATTAGAGTTAGGAAGGTGCATCTTATGATTAGAAAACCAAATCGACGAGGTCTAGAATGCATGTATAACTCAAATTGGTGTGGCTGATGACTTGTACAGTATGAGCGCTAATAATTTCTGATGATTGAGAGAGAGAAAATGAGAGAAAATGAAATAAAGAGATATCATTAAAATATGAAGTGTATTTTGGAATAACATCATGCCAGGTTGAAGGTAGATATTTAAAAAAATATCATAAATAAACACCAAACAATGCTGCAAATCATAAATGTGCTAAAAGATAAATGTTTCATGAAAGTACATCTCGTCAGATCAACCATATCGTCAGATTCTATATCCTTTACTACAGTAAAAACTGAAATTAATTTAATAGGAAAATATAAAATCTTTAGATAGTTACAGCAATTCCACGTAAATTTGAATATTCATAGCAACTAATAATTGTACAACCTACAATGCTTATTTGAATTGGTGATCCGTGATGTTTTGTTTCAGGAGAATATTTCGTAAAATTTGTACTAAAATTTTATTTCAAGTTGTTAACAAAAATAATATATAGTTTATGTGAACTGTTATACTTTGAAATAGAACCCACGATGTATTACATATTTCGGCGCCGAATGATTGTGTGCGTTGCGGATATTGATAATTCTTCGGTCTTTAGTTGCAATGATGCGTGCCTTGCATCTTTTTGATCCATTGCTAGTACAAGTCCACATGTCAGTTTTTGTGCTCTGTACTCGACGATAAAATGTAAATCCGGACAGCAAAGCCAACACCTTACCACATTTCTTTTGGATCCAGGTAACTAAAAATAATATCTATAATTACTTTTCAATCATTAATGCGGTTAATAAATATGACATTTATTACAATGGGATAACATTAATTTACAATATTGTATGTAATGAATTCTAATTAAGTAAGTAGACCTCTGTTATTTATAATTTGTAAAAGGTATATCATATATTTAGGTAAAACTATTTTGAATTAGCCAGTTTCATTAAGAATGGTATCTAGTTTATGTTTCAACTTTCAAACATAATGTTTAACGCCAGAAGTCATTTTATGCAGTTTTAGTGACATTTCATTTTTTTCTCACTAATTAGAACAGATATAACAAATTCGAGTAATATTATTGCTAATTCATTCTTGACTAATCACACGAATTTTTGATGTGAAAATACTACAGTTTAATACCTTAAACTAGCAAAACCGAGTGCATGTTTCGAAGAAGGGAGACTTAAACCACAACTTCAAATACATAAATATTCGCAAATCATACAAGTTGTAATGAAAAGTCAAAACGATTACCTAGGTCCTAGGTGGATTACGAAAATATTTATTAACATTAGTTAATTTCATGTTACATTGTAAACATAGA
The DNA here is from genome assembly GCA_947086405.1 of Esperia sulphurella. Lineage (NCBI taxonomy): Eukaryota > Metazoa > Arthropoda > Insecta > Lepidoptera > Oecophoridae > Esperia > Esperia sulphurella. Next base: position 4,412,858 of record OX352261.1, read on the forward strand.
CAACTTTACAAACAGACACCATCACGTTTTGTTTATTTACACGAGTTTGATAAATATGATAAACAAGAAACGAAACTACCGCTTAAACTTTAAAAAAAGCAATGAAGTAGATAAAATTTTATATTTAAAGTTTTACATATACACCATTATGTATTGCATATTTCGGGGGCAGATGATTATGTTCAGTTTGTACGCGAATAACTCTTCTTTCCTTGGTCGTAGTGATGCAGGCTTTACATCTTTGCGATGTGCGGCTAGTACATGACCACCGGTCTGTAGTTTGAGTTCGCATTTGACAGTAATAGGTAAATCCAAAGAGTAAAGCCAACTCTTTGCCGCATCTTTTTTGAACCCATATAACTGCAATTTCGTGATAAAAAAATTAGGGTTTTCATTACTTCATTGCAACAATATAGTAGTTAGTCATCCTAAATGTTGTTTTGCAATTTTGACACAACATTTATAAGCGGGAATATGCTCGCCAAATCATGCGTCCGATCGATCCGGCGGCCAGACATCAACTGAGTGAAATTCAGCGATTTTATTTCAGTTTCTACCCATTACATAGCATATCAGAACCAACTTACTATTCCTTGCTGGCTAACAATATCATATTTATATAACAAGTAAAAACACATTCACTAAATGCACTTGAAAATCTATTTAATCTAGATTAATAAAAAATATATAACTACAAATTATTAATATCTAAACTAATCTATAAATAAAAAACATGAGATATTTTATCGTTGTACTTACGTCAAAGTAGAAGCATTCCTGAATGCTAAACACTAAATAATGGGTGTAAAATAAAACACGTCACATTTTGAGTAAAAATATGTACTTAATATTACCTATTATTAATATATTTCTTATTTGTACATGTTAATGCGATTCAATATAAAATAGTACATCTAAATCATTCTTTCATAGAGGTAGGGATATTTAGTTTACATTTTTAAATAAACACCATTATATATTGCATATTTTGGCGGCTGATGGTTATGATCAAAATATGAACGGATAACCATTTTCCCTTTAGTCGTAGACATGAAGGCCTTGCATCCTTTTGACGAAGTGCCAGTACATGACCACCGATCTGTGTTCTTGCCTCGATTATGAAGGTAAAAAGTATATCCGTTCACTAAACCCAGCACTTTACCACATTGTTTTTGAACCCAAGCAACTGCAAACAAAAAAGGTTCTTAAGTTTGAGACAAAACAAAATAAGTTACCAGGTAGGAATTTAACACAAATCACATTTTTAGAAAGTCTGACGGTTGTATTAAAACATTTAAAATTGTGGATTTTGTTATAACTTATAAACAAAGAAAAAAATGAACAAACATGGATAGTTTTGAGAAGTTACATCAGGTATTCTCATCGCGTATAGATAGATAAACTCTTTATTGCGCAAAAATTAAGGATAATAATAGAAATAGGTACAGATTTTTGGAAAGTGGACAAAGGCGACCTTATCGCTTAAAGCGAGCTCTTCCAGGCAACCTTTCAGAAGGAAAATAAGAAAAACATAGTGACAGAGTATTGCAGGTAAAAGAAAAGAAATTTATAATTTTAGAACATAGGCAAATACTAAGTAAAAATACTACCCAATTAAATTTACATAATAAATATTATTACATAAATATGCTTTATTATGCTTATAATACCGCATACCGCGTATACCGCAGTGCCTGAAGACAAAAGTCGCCTACGGCGCCGAAACGTGGACAACGACAGCCGAAATCAAAGATGTCGTCTCCATAGCCCGACATCCCTAGCAGAACCTACCCTCAGTTTCAGTAGTTCGGTATCGAACAAAATAACCGAACTATACTGAAACCAAAGGAGTCCCAAACCTCAAAATCACTGAACGGGCTACGGAAAAAGCTAAACTCGGACAGACATGATGAGATGATCCGCCAGAAAACTAACATATTCAACACAGCTCAAAAGGTTAGTACGTTAAAGCGACAGTGGGCTGGTCACATCTGTCGGAAAACCGATAACTGTTGCGGTTGACGAGTTCTCGAGTGGAGACCACGAGTGGGCAGGTATAGTGTGAAACCACTAGATGTGTGGCACCAGAACCAAACATTCGGTTCGTTCAGTAAGAGATGCCCAGCAGTGGACTCGTACAGGCTTGTACATGATGATGATGTCCCAATATTCTGTGAATGTTGTAGATGCGCAAGAAAACTCTGGTATTAGCCAGTAGCATCGTAAAAATCGCAAAATAAGTGCACAATAGACTACATAAGAAGTAAATACCTGAACTACTTAGGTATATATAAAATAATTAACATAATAACTATAATAAACATACTTACATAAATACATACATACCATATTATATTATACTGATTGAGATAGATAGTGCTTTTTTAGTTTAGTTTCAAAGGATGTCACCGATGTACTATCTCGAATGACCGTCGGAAGTTTATCACATCAGTTTTATCAGACAGTGAAGGAATTGAAAAAGAATTTGGTGTTGGAAGAATGTGCTTTAATAAAAAATAAAACAAACAGATCCCAATTAAAGTTTGTAATAGACATTGTTACGTATCGTATACTTAGGTGGCAGATGGTTGTGTTTAGTGATAAAACGGATTATATTGTTAGTATGTATACTGCGAAAGAAGCATGCCTTGCACTTCCTATGGGTGGCGCTGGAACATCGCCAGCGGGCGGAAGTCTTCATCTGCTTGTGACAGTAGAACGTGTAGCCGTTAATTAGAGCCAGAATCATACCACTGCTTTTTTGCACCCAACGAACTGCAAAATATAATACTTTATATAGTCCTTCACTACATACACTTATTACAAAACAAAACGGCTATACAATGGCGTGCATTGTATGTCATCATCATCATCAGCCTGTAAGAGCCCCCTGCTGGACATAGGCCTCTCCCATGGCGCGCCACTGAACCCGATCCTCGGTACTTCTCATCCAGTCTCTGCCAAACTCTGTCACTGTTACAGCGTCTTTCGGCGCTATGATTAGTCAATTTCATTATAACATCGTTTAGATAACCAATCAGCGAATACTATTTCTTCTTTTGATTAGGCTAGGCAAAGAATCTCACATCTCATCTCACAGCAAATTAACACTCTCGCTGAACACCTTCACTATGAGTTAGCCTGCAAGTATTTATAAACTTATACGCTGTAGAACAATACCGTACACAATCTTATCTTATTTTATCTTCTAAGGGGGCCAGGACAACCTGGCGACACTTCGACCCTTCAGGATCTTTTGTGCCAAACCCCTGTCCACCAACGGTACCCCAAGCCGATTTGGTGGACTTCGCACACGCCTCAGAATCTCTTCTTTGGCATATGCAGGTTTCCTCACGATGTTTTCCTTCACAGAAAAGCCTGTGGTATTATAAATAAACCGTATTTAAGTTTGGTAAAACTCATTGGTACGGGCGGGGTTTGAACCCACGACCTCATGAACGTGAGGCGAGGGCACAACCAACCGGCTACCACGGCTCTGCCGTACACAATACTCTATGTTCTACGCCGTAAAGTATTGTGTACAACTCAATACTTACTTACTTAGTACACAGAGATCGTTGGTACAACTAAACATAACTAGCCTTTTCGACACTCGTTCAAAATATGATTTAAAAATAGTACTGACCAGGGATCGCAATTAAGTAGTGGCGTACTTGCGGCGAAAGTTTATGTTAATATGGTTTGCTTCCGAGATTTATTTAAAAATTTGTTTGCAGTTCAGAAATCTCCATTGCTAATCTAAGAAAATATCGATTCTGTATAACCATATTTGGGTTATTGACGAAGCTGCTTATAAATCTTTAAAAAAGGATCTAACGTAGAAAATTATGGTAAATGTTTTTTAATAATGTTCTGATTTTTTTTTCTAGAAACGGTTAGACGGTTTTTTTAATGGAATTTGACATGAATATGAAGGAACATTGAACCGTTTTCAATAATAAAAAAATCTTTATTTGGTTTCCTACCAAGTTAGATCCTTTTCACTGGAGGCACATACATATAATGGTAGATCTAAATGCTAATGCTATTATACTACATTAATACTTTAAAAAAATCTAAATCTTTATGAATATGTCATTTATTATTGTGCTCATATAAAAATAACATAATAGAATAATAATTTTAACTGTTAAAAGTTGTCTGGATGCAGTCACCAATACCGACAACTCAGGCTAGCTACCAATTGTAATTCTTTATTTAAAAAAAACGTACAATGAATAATATTGTTTAGTACTTTTCTCTTATTCGTTTCTTAAGATCCACTTTGACCATAGAATTAGTACAAGTATTTATTTATATAAACTTCACTAAATATAAAAACCAACGATCTTACTATATACTACTAGATGGAGCGTTCCAAACAATCGCTCTGTTCCACGCAAGTAGCCACAACATCTTTGACATTATTTAACCGTAGCGTCAATATTTAGTAATAATTAAATGTTCTGCGTAGTAACTGCACAAGTTTCATTGTGAATGTCAAATAGTTGTGGCTACTTGAGTGGAACAGAGCAATTGTTTGGAACGCTCCATCTTGTAGTAAATAAAGATCGTTGATAAAAACCATTCAAACTGTAGTCACGAGATTTTCGAACAGAGCCATTGCAATCATTCGAGGGGACACGCTCTATGAGTCCTGCGAGACCGAGCGAGTTGCGCTGGGATACTGACAATGTGAGAATCAAAGAACCAGCAACTAGTTTTTGATAGAAACAGAAACGTGGCCCAATCACCTCCAAATGGGAAATATTTGTAGTAAATTCTTTCATTCTATCAGCCTTAAAATTCTAACACGTAACTAAACCCCCGGCACTCCATACAAGCTAACATTTCAATGACCTACTAATACTACTACAGGAATACCAGCCTGTCCGTACACGTTTGTATGTTCGCGCAAATTATTGTAGAGCTTCTGCACCCAGCGCGCGAGCATAGTTGATCGAGAGAGGGACAACTTTATACGTCAACAACATAAGTGCTTCTCTTTCTAGCATATAGCGTCAATCTCTAGGCGCCGCCGCCGGTCAATAGCGCGGTGGCGTACTAACTTTGTAACGGCGGGCGACGCCGCGCAAGCCGTGCCAGCCATGCTCTATATTGTGGGCGAGTGACGTTAAACTGGCAGAGGAGGTGAGGGTCGCTTAGTTTCGTAGTAATATTTAGTATTCTTTAACATCAACTAACTATATTAATATCTTAAGTTTTAAAATTAAACAATTAGGTATAATTAACGTTTAGAACGAATCCAACTAAAATTTAAATTCGAAATTGTAGATGTTTGGTTTTTTGCTCAATCACGCCAAAACGAATTTTGATGAAACTTAGTAGAAAATAGCCTATATACTTTTTAAGCGAACGAAGTCACGGGTATAAAGTAGTAATGCATTTAACATATTTGTGCTTATTAAATAAGTTCACATTTGTATCTCGCTACTTAAGGTAGCTAATGCTTTGACCGGTAAACTTTTTTGGTTTGGCCTGTTACAGTTTACTTCTTAATATTGTAAGGTAAGCATATCTTGCAATTTACTTTTCATCTACTTCTAATAATTAGAAACTCAGCACACTAATGCAATTCTGGTGACAATACAGTAATATGATACCATGGAATGATGATGTGTGTGGAAGGTGGTCATAGGAACTCGCCAATGGCCCACCGAATTTGGACTCGTTTTACTTGACGCAATGAGTTCGTTGATTTTATGAGCGTGTTTTTTTTGTGTGTTTTAAACTAAGCTTACATTTTTATATAGACACCCTTATGTATAGTATAGTTTGGTGCTGGATGGGTGTGTACACTAAGTCTATCCCCGTGGTCTAATAACTCCTTCTGTTTCGTGGTTCTAAAGTGCGCTTTGCATCCCTTTGTGCCGTAACTGCAACGCCAATGATCAGTAACTTTGAATCGTTTGTAACGGTGGAAAGAAAATCCATTAATTATCGCCAGCTCCAAGCCATGACGGTTGTGCGCCCATTTCACTGAAAAAACATAAACAAAACATAAGCATCTATTTTACATAAACAGATATATGAGATAATGAAATTAATATTAAAGGCTAAATGGACAGCTTTGTACATTTTTGAACTATAAAATGCAGGTACACATGATCTACTTATAATTGCATTCAAAATATTATTTTGTATCAATTCGGAGTTAGGTGGTTAACACTTTTAACAGACGATGTGTCCGTTTGATTTTTGCATGAAACACTACAAATATATTAAGTGCGTTCTCATCCTAAGAAATCAAGTGGAATGCCTCCCTATACTATTATTTTTTCTGGCTGGCAACACTGCAACCAGAATAACATAATGCACACTGTCTGATGGCAAAAGTATCAAAGTATAGTTTTTCTATCGTTTACATTTTGAGGGATAACCAATGAAGCATACAACTTTTACTCACTTGTTTAATGTCATTTTATTAATTTTTTATATAAATACCGTTACGTATCAAATATTTACGTGGTAGATGATTGTGCACGCTAAGTAACTGACTATTTAATATAAGTTTCTATTTGTTCGTCCAGAAGTGTGATTTGCATCCCGTGATTGTGCCGCTAAAACAGCGCCAACGGTCAGTATGTCTCGCTTGATATTGACAAAAGAAAACGAATCCATTTACTAGAGCTATAATATCCTTGCCTTTTTTACTGTGCAACCACGTCACTGAAAACCAATGAAGTTATTACATTTACTCATATTGAAAAAACGAAAGATAAAAAAACAGGTTTATTGGTCACGATATTTATAATGCGTAAGAAAGCGCTGATGTGCAGGCTGCAGGATCGTATGTTTTAAAGATTTTACTTCTGTTAAAAAAATGATGAAAGTCAATTTTTACCCAATATGACAAGACGTTCGTAGATCCCAAAATAAACGTCGCCGGGTATAACTGGCCCTTATAACAAGGTAGGTGGTTAATCCCCATCGGTAATCTAATAAAATTTCGATTCTTTAAAACTCTACGAAGCTGCTTATAAATCTGTGCTTCCAGTGAAGAAGGATCTAACTAAAAAATTGCATTTTCAGAATACCATATATATAATAAGTTTTAATTAAATTTGACATGGACATAAAGGAACATTGATCGAATTTCAAGAAAAAAAAACTGAACATTATTAAAAATCATTTATTTGGTCTCCTGAAAAGTATAGCATTTTCTGAGTTAGATCCTTTTTAAATGATAAATAATGGTTATTATACTACATAGATATATTTAAAAAAAACTCCATATATGTCGTTTATTATTGTGCTCGTATAAAAATAACATTATAGAATAATAATCTTAACTGTTAGAAGATGACTGGATGCAGTCATGTTATAGCGAAAACCCCACCAGAAAGCTACCAATTCTTTCTTTATTTTAAATTTCTTCTGAGCACACCCATGCTATTTTAGTGACAATACAATAAAATGGAACCATGGATCTTGTATGATGATGGGTGTGTCCTTTGATTTCATGAGCGTGTTTTTTGTTTTTTAAACTAAGTTTACATCTTTATATAGATACCCTTATGTATAGTATATTTTGGTGCTGGATGGGTGTGCAGACTAATTATATCGCCATCATCTAATAAATCCTTCTGTTTCGTTGTTCTAAAGCGCGCTTGGCATTTCTTTGAGCCGTAACTGCAACGCCAATGATCAGTAAATTTGAATCGTCTTTGACAGTAGAAAGAATATCCATTTATTACCGCTAGCTCCTTGCCTAGACGGTTGTGCACCCATTTCACTGAAAAACATAAACAAAAATAACATAAGCACCTAATTTAACCAAACAGAGACAATGATATTTGTAAATGAACCGATAAGTAATGTTCATAGACTTTACGTTGATAGATATTCAAGTATAGTAGCGATATAATGCAATTAATATTAAAGGTTAAATGGACAACTTACTAGATTGTAAGCGTCCACTTTTTCCAGACAAGACAGACAGGTCGGATAAAAATGTTCTGCCTAGCTCAAATTTATACAATTTTGAACTATAAACACAAATAGCAAGATACAAATCATCTAGTTATAACTGCATTATATAAATAATATCTTGTTTCAATCCGGAGTTAGGTGGTTAACACTTTTAATAAATGCGTTCCCACCCTAAGGAATCCTTCCTATATATTAATACCAATATATGAATACCAGTTTAGTGCCAGGAGGATTCCTTAGGGTGGGAACTATACTGGTATTTTATCTAGCTAGCAACATTGCAACCAGAACAAATAATGCACACTGTTTGAAGGCAAAAGTATCCAAATATAGTTTTTCTAGCGTTTACTAAAGTAATTTTACAAATTGAGGGATAACTAAAGAAGCACACAACTTTTACTCACTAGTTTATTGTCATTTTATTTAATTTTTTTATGCCTATATACCGTTACGTATCAAATATTTACGTGGTGGATGGTTGGATCTAACTTAAAAAAATACACTTTTCAGGAGACCATATATATAATGTGTTATAAAATTCGACATGAACATAAAGGAATATTGAAAAATTTTCAAGAAAAAAGAAAAGAAAATTATTAAAAATCATTTCTTTGGTCTCCTGAAAAGTAATGCATTTTCTGAGTTCGATCCTTTTTCACTGGAGGCACTGAAATATAATGGTAGATCTAAATGATAAATAACTGATATTTTACTATATTAATAATTTTAAAAAATCAAACCTTTTATATGTTCGTATAAAAATAACATTGTAGAATAATAATCTGAACTGTTAAAAGTGGACTGATGCAGTCACATAAAGCGAAAATCCCGCCTAGATTGTACTATTAGATTTTTTTTTAATTCTTACAATAAAGAATATTCTATTGTATTTTTCTCTTATTCCTTTCTTAAAGTCCACTTTGATTATACAACCAGTACAAGGATTACAAAGTATAAAACTGCACTATACGAATAATTCAAACATTTTCGAACAGAGCCATCGCAACCATTCGAGGGGACACGCTCTATCGGTCTCGGCCAAGCGAATTGCACTGGGATATAATAGCAATGAAGTAACCAAGAACCAGCAACCAGTTTTTAACAGAAAAATAAATATTGTCAAACCAGCACCCAATGCGAAATGTTTGTAGTAAAAATTACTATTAGCCTTAAACACATAACTAATCATTTTAATATCTAAGTTTTCAAAAATAAACAAATTGGTATAATAACACGGATTAAACTTATAAACTAGCTGTGCCCGCGGCTCCGCTCGCGTGAATTACAGAATCGCTCCCATTCCCACTACCGCTCCCGCTTCCACTTCCGCTCCGGTCTCGGTCCAGCTCCAGCTCCCGCTCCCGCTCCCGCTTTCCTCCCTCTCCCGCTCCCACTCCCGCTTCCGCTCCCACATCCACTGCCCTTTTCCCACGCCTCCGCCCACGCCCACGCCCACGACACAATTCCCACTCGCTGCTCCAAATGTAATCCAAACTCATCGCAATCTGAATAGTACGGAAATACAATTATTTGCAATATATTGTATACTAACCTTACCTACTAATGTATTTGAAAACTAAAAATGTCTATAACTTTTGATTGAGTTAGCCGATTGTGATGAAATAAAGACTAAATGTTAAGTTAAGTTAAGCCCCATGGTTTTGTGAAAAGTTCATTAAAATCCGTTCAGTAGTTTTTAAGTGATGCGTGCACAAACTCACAGACAAACAGATAAACAGACAAACAGACAAAAATTCCAAAAATTATTGAAATGTGTTACTTATCCTTAGACCCCTAATTTTTTTTTTTTTCAAATATTTTCAATGTACAGACACGCGATATTTACGATTTTATTTATTAGATTCGAAATTGGTAAATTTGATATTCAAGGACTCTGATCGTTGACATGCTTAATATAGGTGCACGAACGAAATATTTACAGTCACAAATAATTATAAAAAAAAAAGGTTTTCTGTGTCTTCTGAAAAATAGTGTTTTTTTCGTTCCGTGCGAACCAATGGCAAACAGTAAGCCCGTTATGTTTGGGCTCGTTTTACTTAACTCAATGAGTCCTTTGAATTTATGAGCCTGTTTTTTTACTTAAAACTATTTGTATTATTATGACAAAGTTTAAATTTTTATAAAGACACCGTTAAGTATCTTATATCTTGGTCCTGGATGGGAGTGGACAATATCTCCGTAGTCTAATAACTCTTTCTGTTTCGTGGTTCTAAATTGCGCTTTGCATTTCTTTGTGCCGTAACTGCAACGCCAATGATCAGTAAATTTGAATCGATGATGACGGTAAAAAGTATATCCATTAATTACCGCTAGCTCCTTTCCTTGAAGGTTGTGTACCCATTCCACTAAAAAAAAACAGAAACAAACGTAACATAAGCATCTACTTTAACTAAAAAAATACAAGGTACGTGATAATATTTGTAAATGAACCGAAAAATTATGTTCATACACTTTACATAGTAGATAGATATCCAAATAAAGTAGCGACATAATGCAATTAATATTAAAGGTTAAATTGACAGCTTACCAAATGGTGAGCGACAACTTTTTCCAATAATACATGCATGACAAGTCGTTGGATAAAAGTATTACCCGCCTAACTCAGATTTATACATACAAAACTGTAAATCCAAAAATCAAGGTACAATTCATCTAGTTATGACTGCATTATATAAATAATATTTTGTATCAATTCGAAGTTAAGTGTTAACACCTTTAGCAACTGCGTTTCCACCCTAAGGAATCGGATGGAATGCCTCGCTATACTGGAATTTTTTTCTGACTAGCAACATTGCAACCAGAATAAAATAATGCGTACTGTTTGGTTGCAACATTATATTGTTTTTTCTAATATATACGAGTACAAGAGTAACTTTCAATTTGAGGGATAACTAATGAAGCATACAACTGTTGTCACTTGTTTATTGACATTTTATTTTTACGTAAATACCATTACGTATCAAATATTTAGGTGGTGGATTGTCCATTGCAAGACACAAATAAAAGTGTTGTTTGAGGATTAATTAGTTTTATATTGCAAAATAGAGAAAATAGTACATGTGATGACTTTCATGGAGTTGATTTGAATGACAGCTAGCTGAAGCTAGCTTTTGACGTGTGAGGGCGCCACCGTCGTTGCGCTCCGTTTCGTGCAGTAGACGATGCGTAGACATAAGTCGCCCCCTTGAAGACTCGCAGTCTTCAAGAATCCTCTTGCGTCACTAGCGGGTATATTCTAGTGAGAGCCCTGCGGATGCGGCCTCTCACTGTGTCGATTTCTGCAACTCTGATGATCCCGTCGGGTCCGGGGAATGTTCCGGTGACTCTACCTAGCCGCCAGTTGAGTGGCGGGACGTTGTCCTCTTGGATGATCACGAGGTCTCCAATTTGAAGGTGCGTCCGATTGACGCGCCATTTCGAGCGCAGTTGAAGCTCGCTAATATATTCTCTTTGCCATCGACTTCAAAAGTGTTGACGCATCTTCTCCAATCTTTCGTAACGTGTGAGACTGCTGGGACTGTAGTCTTCCAGGGCTGGTGATGGCAGCGACGTGAGCGGCCGGCCTACCAGAAAGTGTCCTGGGGTGAGGGATTGGAAATCTTGTGGGGAGGAGGACAAAGGACTAATAGGTCTGCTATTTAATATGGCTTCAACTTGTGCAAAAAGAGTGGCCAACTCCTCATACGTGAGGTTGTGGTTGCCCATAACTCGTTTAACATGGTGCTTAGCAGATTTAATGCCGGCCTCCGATAGCCCAGAAAAATGAGGAGCGTACGCGGGTGCAAAATTAAACTTTATGTATTCGCTTGCTGCAAATTCGGATATAGATGCCGCATTTGATTTAAGAAACTGGCCTATGTCATTGGCAGCACCAACAAAATTACGACCATTGTCCGAAAAAATCTCCAATGGCTTGCCTCTGCGGGATATAAACCTGCGCAGAGACAGAATGAACGCCTCTTTGGATAGTTCAGTGACTGCCTCCAAGTGAACACATTTGTAGCGGAAACAAACGAATAAGCATAAATAACATTTCACTGTTGTAGCACCTCGTCCTTTCCTATTTAGCATTAAAAATGGTCCCGCGAAGTCTACACCTACGGTTTGAAATGGGAAGGCAGGTGTTACTCGTTGGGCTGGCAAATTGCCCATCATAGGGTGCATAGTTTGACCTTTATGTCGCTTGCATGTGATGCAGCGACGTACAGTCTGCCTGGCTAGGTTCCTGCCCGATACTGGCCAAATAGTTTCCCTGACAGTGTATAGCAGCAGCTGAGGGCCAGCGTGCATGTGACGGATGTGCTCGTACTGAAAAATCAGTTTAGTAAAATGATGATTACTGTGTAGAATAATTGGGTGTTTTTTGTTGTAGTCATAGCTGGAGGAATCTAACCTGCCACCTACTCTCATCACTCCGTCCTTGTCTACAAGTGGATTGAGTTGTAAAATGTTGCTTTTGACGCCAATATTTAATTTTTTATTAAGTGCATCAAACTCTTTGGGAAATGATTGTTTTTGAGACAATTTAACTAAGTGTGAGAATGAATGTTCTAACTCGTCGACCGATAGATGGCCTGTTCGTTTGGACTGAGGGTTTTTTGTGTTGTGTAAGAATCTCAAAACATAGGCAAGTGTGTGTCTAAGCTTTGAAAATTTAGAAAAAGATTCGAATTTGATTATAGGTTCCTCTACTTGTAGAGGGTGAGATTTAATTTCAGGTAATGTGTCATCTGATTGCGCTTTTAAGGTCGGCCACTGTGATTCATCCTTGAGTAAAAATGAGGGACCTGACCACCACATCTCGAGGTCCTGCAGCTTATTAGCATTGACACCCCTCGAAATATAGTCTGCTGGGTTACAATCCGTGGGCACGTGACGCCATGATGACAACTTGGTGTTTTCTGTAATTTCAACAACTCTGTTAGCTACAAAAGCCTTTAATTTGTTAGGGCTTGTATTTAGCCACCCAATGACTACGCTCGAGTCGCACCAGTGAACGCAGCGAGAAATGGAACATCGCAGAGATTCTAAAACCACTTTACATAATCGAGCAGCTAATAGGGCTCCGCAGAGTTCTAATCTGGGGATGGTTTTGGGTTTGACAGGTGCCACTTTAGACTTGGCGCAAAGAAGCCTTACAACCACACCACCTTGGGTAGAAATAGACCTCAGATAAATGCATGCTCCATATGCATGCATAGCTGCATCCGAGAAGGAGTGCAACTCTATGGCTGTGGGATGTTCGCATAATGCATACCTTGGTAGTTGGATGGAGAGAGCGGGGAGACTAGACTGAATTCTCTCCCATTCCTTCTTTAAGTTGTCAGGTACAGATTCGTCCCAATTTAGTTTTTGAATCCATAACTGCTGTATGAGAATTTTTGGTTGAACTGTGCATGGAGAAAGCAGTCCCAAAGGATCGAAAATTCTGAAAGAAGTTGATAAAATAGACCTTTTGGTTGTATTGTTTTTGCAATCTGGTATATTTATTGTGAAATGTAGATTGTCAGATTTAGGGTTCCAACCCAAGCCTAAAACGCTGGATGATTCGCTCAAACTTAGGTTATCTTGCAAATTGACGTTGGAAGACTCGAATATAGTAGGTAAATTGGACCTAAACTTTCTTAGGCGGAAACATCCAGACTGAAGTTTGGAAGTTACTGAGTTTAGGATATGGAGAAGCTGGACTTCTGTTTCTGCTCCTGATAATAAATCATCACAGTATAGATCCTGCTGGATTACAGTTTTGATGGTTTCATCAGTGCACTCCTCCCCAAGCTGCCATAGGCACTTAGTTGTGAGATAGCTGGCGCTTGCGAAGCCGTAGGTCACTGTATTTAGTCTAAGTGTTTTGATAGGCTGGGTCTCCTCATCTCTCCAAAGTATTAATTGAAAATTCCTATCGTGTTCATGCAATGTTACTTGACGGAACATTTTCTCAATGTCGCCGCTGAGTACAAATCGATGCTGGCGAAATCGAAGAAGTATGGAGAAAAGAGAGCTTTGCACAGTTGGGCCTATCAATTGCAGGTCGTTTATGGAAACGCCTGATGAAGTAGGAGCAGAGCCATCGAAGACCACTCTAAGTTTCGTGGACTCGCTTTGTTCTCGTAACACAGCATGGTGGCACAAGAAGTATGACAGCTCTGGTCGTGGAGTTAGAGACTCAGAGCAGTGACCTAAGTCCATATATTCTTTGATGAACTCGCAGTAGGATTTTTTTAGTTCTGGATGTTTACTAAATCGCTTTTCTAAGCTTAAAAATCGTTTTTTTGCTAAATGATATGACTCACCCAGGCAATCAGGGGTTTCCTTTAAAGGTAAGCGGACACAAAAACGTCCTGAATCTAAGCGAGTCGTGTGAGCCTTGAAGTGGTCTTCACATGCTTTCTCGCTCTCACTTAGTAGTGACTTCTGTGGTATCTCTTCGAGATCCCAGAATTTTGAGATTTGCTGATCTAGGTCAGTGAAATGATTATTTGAAAAATTGCATTGAATGTATGAAGGTTGACAGTTTAAAATAATAGGACCAGATATAACCCAGCCAAATTGAGAACTTCTCAAGAAAGGTTTGTTTTCGCCTAGTGACCTTTGCTCATTACCTATAATCTGCCAGAATAGATCAGCGCCTATAAGTAAATCAATAGGAGCAGAATTATTGAAATTAGGGTCGGCTAATGTAATGTTTGGAGGTAGCTTGAAATGCTGTAAATCAATTGATGATTTGGGAATATTTCCTGTGAGCTCTGGTAGAACAGAACATGATAAAGTGACATCAAATTTGGTGTATAAAGATTTTAACTGAATTTTTAACTGAACTGAACTGAACAGCGTTCAGTAATATAGTTGCATGTAGTGTTTCCTATTCCTACTACTTTCATAGTGTTAGTAGGGAGAGACTGGAATCCTAATTTTTGCTTTAAATGTTGTGTTATGAAGCTAGATTGGCTGCCAGAGTCTAGAAGACCACGAACAGTGATAGTCTCTTGCGTGGAAGGGTTGACCACTTTGACAAGAGCTGTTGATAGCATGACATGATTTGCAGGTTGACTGGAAAATTTTACAGCAATGTCTGACTGTGCAGGTGCTGAAATGTTAGTGCTAGGTGGCACTGGGGTGGATGATGGAGTCTTGTGTAGAAGACTGTTATGGTGCCTAGTAAGCCCTAGGCCTCTGCACACACGGCAGGGTCCTAAACGGCATGACTTAGGGTTGTGGCCTCTGCGGAGACAGTTGAAGCATAACTTTAATTTGGAAGCTTCTGTGGTACGTTGTTCAGGAGTTTTGGATAAGAACATTGGGCAAGTTTATATGCTATGTTCCCCCTTGCATACGTCACATGCAGGGATAGACCTGTGTTTATTGTTGATTTCTTGTGTCGTGCATGAGAATGATTTTGAGTGGTACCTTTCATATTTATTGTGAGGGTTGACACTGTGAGGAGTTGAAGTGTTGGAATGTCGTTTAGCCTTTTCTACTCTGTTTTGATTGTATGATTCTAAAATATCTGCACGGCCATTTAAAAATTTAAAAAACTGCTCAAGTTTGCGTAGACCTCGCTATACTGGAATTTTTTTCTGACTAGCAACATTGCAACCAGAATAAAATAATGCGTACTGTTTGGTTGCAACATTATATTGTTTTTTCTAATATATACGAGTACAAGAGTAACTTTCAATTTGAGGGATAACTAATGAAGCATACAACTGTTGTCACTTGTTTATTGACATTTTATTTTTACGTAAATACCATTACGTATCAAATATTTAGGTGGTGGATTATTGTGTACGCTGAATTACTGTCTATTTAATATAATTTACTGTCTGTTCGTCCAGAAGTGTAACTTGCATCCCGTGCTGTTCGCTAAAACAGCGCCAACGGTCAGTATGTCTCGCTTGATGTTGACAATAGAAAAGGAATCCATTTACTAGAGCTATCTCCTTGCCTTTTTTACCGAGCGCCCACGTCACTTAACTCATTAAAATAACTAAAGTTAAAAAAAACAGGTTATTCGCTAATTAAGTCAAATATGAAGTTATAATAATAATGTGTCAGACATTCACACCAATTATCCAACTTGGGTACAAACATTCATATTCATCATACGAACATTTGCCCCTAGCGGGATACGAACCTCCGGCGTGGCAGTCCGAGAGCTACCCGTTCCGCCACGGAGGCTGTAAAAAAAAAGTTATATATCGGCGATTTGAGGGTAAAACTCACTAACGGTCAACACCCCTTTAGGACAAGCCTATTGTGATTAAGCTCATTACCTCCCAAACATTCTGATGTCACTTAGTGACTTTTACCTTTAAACTTACGATATGTAATAAAAATACACAGTAAACTGAACTACATCAGGGATGTTCGTAGAGGCTCGCACTAACGATTTTGCTGCTATAATGCGTAAGAAAGCATGATGCGCAGGCTGCGGTGCGGTGCTAACGGAATCCTGAAGATGATAGACGAGAGATTCGACGGTCCCATCGTCAGGACCCAGTGCCTGACGAGACGAAATAGCTGTTGAAACCTATATCTAGTTATGTTAAAAACTAACTATACGTTTCCTAAGATAGTATTAAAAGCTTCTACTAACTTAAACTTTAACTTTTATGTAATTACGTCTGAATTAAATAACAGCATTCAAATCTATTAAAATGAGTAACACGGCTTATCTATAAACGCACCGATTAACTCCAGCTTGGCGTGGTGAAGAGCATAAACCTACCAATATTTTGGAGTCCTAATTATAGGTTTTAAAGATTTTTCTTCTGTTACATAACGATACCTAAAAATCCTGTCTATAACAGTCCATTTTCACCCAATATGGCACGACGTTCGTAGTTTGACCTCGACCTCGACCTGGACCTGGACCTGAGTTCCCACTCTGAAAGTGGAAGTGGGAAAGGGAACGGGAGCGGAAGTGGGAACGGGAGCGGAAACTGTAGTCCACGCGAGCGGAGCCGCGAGCACAGCTAGTAAAGAATATAGTTCTGCATTTTTCTTTTATTCGTTTATTAAAATCCACTTTTTATATATATATAGAATTAGTACAAGAATTACAAAATATAAAAACTGCACTATAAAAGTAATTCAAACTGTAATCACGACAGTTTGGAACAGAGAGCCATTTCAATCATTCGAGGGGACACGCTCTCGACAGACCTCCGTGACCGAGTGCATTGCACTGGGATATACTGACAATGAGAAACAGCAACCAGGATAGAAGATGAGAAATGGCCCAACCACAACCGAATGGGAAATATTTGTAGAAAAAAATACTATGAGCCTTATAATTCTAACACATATTTAACTTGTCTCACACCCTGTAAGGTTGGCTGGAAGAGATCTCTTTTAGAGATAAGCTCACCTTTGTACACACCATTTATTACTGTATTTGGTTTTAAGATGTGCTATAAAGAATATATATAACCCAATGATCTCTATGTACTACTAGATGGAGCGGTCCAAACAATCGCTCTGTTCCACGCAAGTAGAAACAACTCTTTCACATTCACAATGAAACTTGTGCAGTTACTATGCAGAACATTTAATTATTACTAAATATTGACGCTACGGTTAAATAATGTCAATATTTAGTAAATAATTAAATGTTCTGAGTAGTAACTGCACAAGTTTCATTGTGAATGTGAAAGAGTTGTGGCTACTTGCGTGGAACAGAGCGATTGTTTGGAAAGCTCCATCTAGTAGTACATAGAGATCGTTGATATAACCATTTTAATATCGAAGTTTAAAAAAAAACAATTAGGTGAAATTTACGTTTAAAATGGATTGAACTTATAAATTCGAAATATTAAAATTTTGTTTTAAGAGTGGATAGAAGGAATTATTGTCGTCTCGATTTGAAATTGATACAGATATGCAATTCTAGTGACAATACAACAATATGGTACCATAGACCTGGTATGCTGATGGGTGTGGGAGATGGTCATTTTTTAAAAGATCTTAGTGTTATTATTATGACACAGTTTAAAGTTTTATAAAGACACCGTTAAGTATGGTATATCTTGGTGCTGGATGGGTGTGTACACTAATTATACCTCCGTGATCTAATAACTCCTTCTGTTTCGTGGTTCTAAAGCGCGCTTTGCATCCCCTTGTGGTGTAACTGCAACGCCAATGATCAGTAACTTTGAATCGTTGATGACAGTAGAAAGAATATCCATTAATTACCGCTAGCTCCTTGCCTAGACGGTTGTGCACCCATTTCACTGAAAAACATAAACAAAAATAACACAAGCACCTAATTTAACTAATCAGAGATAATGATGTTTGTAAATGAACCGAAAAGAATGTTCATAGACTTTACGTAGATAGATTCAAGTATAGTAGCGATATAATGCAATTAATATTAAAAGTTAAATGGCCTATTACCTATTAACTAAACAGATACATCGGATTTTCGGATGATTTTAAATAATCAGAAACGTTATATTATTTTTATAGATTTTATTATCGTAGATAGATATTCAAGGTAAATATACCTAATGCAATACATTTGTTATTTACTAAGTAAAAATATATATTCATATACAATTTGTTGTATTTATGACAAAAAAAAAAGCGCCGCTTTACAGATAAAATATCTCCTCAGTTTCTGCAGAGCTCTTTTTAATGGTGCCGATGGCCTCCTCGAGAGCCTTCTCTGC
Organism: Esperia sulphurella; assembly: GCA_947086405.1. Lineage (NCBI taxonomy): Eukaryota > Metazoa > Arthropoda > Insecta > Lepidoptera > Oecophoridae > Esperia > Esperia sulphurella. Next base: position 4,431,502 of record OX352261.1, read on the forward strand.
GTTACCCCTAATAATCTGATGCTAACATTTAATATAATGCAATTTATAAACGGACAGCTTACGTGATGGTAAGCGGCCACAAATCATGTGTCCTTAGGATTATTGCATGCAACAATACAAAAAACAATAAGTGGTTCTCACCTTAAGGAATAGGGTGGATACTGGTTTTTTTTTTGGCTGACAACATACCAATCAGAATACAACAATATATACTGTTTGGTGGAAAATTTATCATATTTATAGTTTTTCTAGTATTTGTTGGAGTAATTTTCTAATTACTAGAATAGCTAACGAAGCATACAACTGTTTCAGGTAAATCACTTGAGAGTTGCTATCTTTGGATGTAGCAGTGTAAAGTCAACAAAAAGACACAGTACAGGCAAATATGTTTATTAAAGTCATGTCAACACGTGTCAAATTGACCATTAATTTTGGTTATTTATGTTTATGCGTCATATTATGTTAATGTCAATTGCAGTCTTTTGTACTATGCTGACATACACGTATGCAACCGCAAGGCAGAAGCGATTTAGCTATACTTAGATACTTGTTTATTGACCTCTTATTACATATATAATACATAACATACATAATGCTCACGCCTTAGACCCAAAGGGGTAGGCAGAGACGATGTATCGCCACTTTGCGCATTCCAAAGTTGCAAAGCGACTTTCCTTCGCCCGCTTTTCGCTCCGTGATACCCCCTGACGTGATGTGTTGCGAACAACATCGCCATTTAACATTTTATTACAGTTTTATATAAATACCGTTACTTATCATATATTTACGTGGTGGATGATTGTGCACGTGGAGTGACTGACTATTTAATATAAGTTTCTGTTTGGTCGTCCTGAAGTGCGATTTGCATCCCATGTTTGTGCCGTACGAACAGCGCCAGCGGTCAGTGTGACTCGCTTGATATTGACAATAGAAAGCGAATCCATTTACCAGAGCTACCTCCTTGCCTTGTTTATTGTGTACCCATGTCACTGAAAACAACTGAAGTTGTTACACTTTACTCACATTAAAATAATTAAAAATAAAAAAGAACAGGTTATTAAGTAATTAAGTCAAAAACTCGCTAAATGAAATTTTTGCTCAAAACCAATTTAAGCTCAAGCCCGAAACATTATGATGTCACTTAGTGAATTTTTCGTTTAAACCGACAATATGTTTTAATGCATAGTAAATAGCATTGCAATTCTATGAAAATAGATTCCCTGGCTGATCTTCAAACGCACCGATTCAAATACTGGGTCCAGCAAATTAAGATTTGGCATATGTAAACAAAAGCTCTGGCATTCGAGTCTAACCACTACGCCTCTAGACTAGACAACCGCAATCATACCTAGGCGTTATTCCACAGATTTGAGGGCCCATACAGGGTTAGCTGAAGGAAGTGTTCGCTAAAATCAAAGACAATGATATTTTATACAAGAACTATTTAACTATTATTTATATAATATTATTCATATCAAAAACATCGAGTAATTTTCACTTTAAATTTTTATATAGATACCATTGCGAATTGTAAATCGTGGTGGTGGATGATTGTGTACACAGGACAACACTTTATGATCTAGTAAATAGTTCTGTTTGGTGGTTCTGAAGCGCACTTTGCAACTCACTGTGTTTCTGTAGTTGCAACAACGCCAATAATCCGTTTGTTTAAAACTCTTGTAAAAAGAGAAAGAGAATCCATTAATTAGCGCCCGCTTTTTGCCGTTCGTGTTTATTACAACATATACTGAAATCACAACTTAATGTTAATCAGACATTATGTTAAGTAATAAATTCGAACTTATCAGTAACATATAATACTATAGTTAAAATTATGGAGGTTATATCCGCAGTGAGACGCTTCTCAAACACGCTCCTGTAAAACTTTAATATTTTTTGGTAAGCAGTGATGTAACTTACGCTACAATATTTTCCATTTTGAATCAACAAATTGACCTAAACGCATAAATAAATATTGAAGAAATTAAATCATGAATACAAGGATTTGTTAAAAATAATATGTAAGAGTTTGCAACGAACTGAAATGTTAAGTTCATTAATAAATATGTTAAAATAAGGAAACCAATACCTATATAATATGAATGCGAGTTTGTTTCTCTATCTACCTTCTTAAATCTTAACTCTACGACGACGTATCCACATAAAATGTAGCAAGTACCTAGTTATGAACTATATCTATTAGCTTTAGAGTAATATAGCCGTCGCTACATATATGTCCGTATGACAAACACTTCCTTGTGACAAAATTAACAAAAATAACAACAAATAGTAATGAAATGGTGACAGTGGGCCTGATTCTGAAGGCACACATTTAAAATTTGATAGCGCTAAAATTGGTTTCGTCTTTATCTTCATAATACTATGTGACAAGGATAGCAACAGTTTTAGTGCTGTCAAATTTTAACGTTGTGCCTTCAGAATCGAGCCCATTGTCTGCTCCACTAAACTCTTCAAAACAGAATTTTCCCATCGATTTCATTGCTTCCTTGGCGGTTTTCTTTACAATAAACTAAATAAAGCGTTATCTATCTATCCTCTTTCCAAGACTCCTTGCAAGAACTGCATTACTGATTGGCTCCTCAGACATGATTATAATGAAACAGAAAAGCTACTTTCTACTCTTTCCTGCTTAAAAATATTTTACACAATATTCTATAAATCTACTTATGTATTTTTGGAACCAAATGATGGTAAGTTATAAATAACATCTATCCACATTCACCCGTATCACTATACACACACACACATACACAAATTTTTCATAATGCATGTTATAAAAATATACTCTCACATCTAGATGTATTATTATGTTCTAAATTAATAATGTTTGTTTTTATCGGATAATTTTAATCTAATTGCTTAGTATGGCAAGGTGATGCGCCCAAATTCCATGGGGTGGGAGCCTGGTGACCTGATCTCACAGGTTCATCCTATTGTTAGGCACCAGTCTTTCACAAAAGATGTGAAAGACTGGTGTACTGGTGACTGAATATGTACTTTTTAATTTTATACATTATATTTATAGAGATAAGAGGGATCTCTTATAGAGTTAAGTCCACCTTTGTACACTTTTATGTTATGCCCTTTTTTGTAAAATTTATGTGCAATAAAGAATATATACTTAATATACTTAATCTTTGTGTTGAGATAATAAATAAATTTTATATTGTATTGTATATTGTGTACAAAGGCGAACTTATCCCATTGGGCTCTCTTCGAATGTTTTTTATGTAATTCAATCTGTTTTGTGCCAGCGCGTTTAAATGCAGAAAGTACATCCATTTATTCTGCCCACACTGTGACACCTTGTTGGTTCCGCACATAGAACACTATGTAATAAATAATGAAGTTTCTAATTAAAACGAATCAACATGAGTATACAATACGGTATTTGACAAATTTTCAAAATATTTTTTTTATAATATTTTATCATACAGTCTTTAGACGTCCACCGTTGGACACATGCCTTCCCCAATGAACGCCACCACATCTGGTCATCCGCCCTCCGCATCCAGTGGCTTCCGCCTTCCTTCTTCAGATCGTCAGTCCATCTGGCGGCGGGGCGTCCCACCCTACGAGTGCCAATCCACGGTCTCCACTCCAGAACACCTATACCCCAACGACCGTTGATTCTGCGACAGATGTGGCCAGCCCACTGCCACTTCAGCTTGCTAAACCTTTCGGATATATCGGTTACCTTCGTTCTTCGTCGGTCCTCAATCCAAATCATATGCTTCAAAGAAACCCCGTGCATAGCCTCCATAGCTCGCTGAGCGGCTAGAAACTTATAGATCAGGACCATCGTCATTGTCCACGTTTCTGCGCCAGCCTTGCCACCTATATATTTATTTTAAGCATCATAAAGACAACATCTTACATCTCCCGCTGCTTGGTCCCTTCATCAAAAGATTTTTCAGGCTAATCATCATTATCATCATCAGGTTATTTTTGTCTCCACTACAGGAGCACAACCCTCTCTCATCTGCCGGAGACAGACGGAGGATTTGGCCTACACTCCCCGCGCTGGGCAGACGGGTTGGGGAGGCCTGATTGATGTTTTATAATGTAATATATTCCCTTAGTCGCCTTGTACGACATCCACGGGAAGAGTTGGAGTGGTCCTATTCTACTCTACCGGAAACCATATTCAGGCTAATAATAATGACAAAATTGTATAAGTTTATTTTATTTACAAACATAATTTTATTTCATTTTATGAGTTAGATGTGTGACATTTTTAAAATAAAATCTATAATGAGTAAGTAAGGTGCACCAGGGCAAATGTAACTAGGGGGCCAATGCAACTATTAAGTTTATATCTATGACTGGCTAAACTTTGAACATATAATATTGGTTTAGTTAAATAACAAATATGAGGTGAGATATACAATATTTTATCCTTGTTATTGTAGTTCACTCTGTATTTCATTTGCCATCTAGCTGAAATTGCCAGTTATTTATTATCTTTATATAAAACATATAAATTGTATAAAAGCTGCAAAAGATTTAGTTAAAATCAATAAAAGAAAATCAAAGCCTTACATATATACATTTTTATATTACATAATATTAAAACTATACTTTATACATAACAACATCAACAAACTACTATATATTAGTTACTAACATACAAGCATACAACCTTCACCCTAATTCCCAGACCGAGTATTTATTTAGGTAGTTATTACCATACAGAATGCGAATATATTTATATTTATAAATAAATAAATATTACATTGGCCTATTGTTTTAAAAAATATTCCCGTAAAAAAACCGTGTGTAATGTAAATGTACGACAATATGTCAAAACTGTACTTGGGTAAATCAACTTATTTTTCTCATTTCGACAGGGCTAATTCTCTAAAACATACAACCTTCACGCGATTAAGACACGTCTCAGAGCGTAACCCTAAGTAGAAAGTACGAAGGGTAGATATTAGTAATCATGATTTATTATGTTTAATGTTAGCTTGTTAATTGAGTTGTGTCAATCTTTTACGTTCAGATAAACGAGAGTAAGCAACACTTGAAGTATTATATATACTCATTTGACATTTGTTAATGTTTATTTATTTATTATTTATTTAATAGTTTATTGTTCACACAAATATACAAAGAACAACACAAAGAAAAGAAAATTATACAAAAGGATAAGCTTATTTCTAAAGAAATTTCTTCCAGCTAATCTGCGGTGAAGACAAGTTTTTAATGTTCTACGAGACGGATTTCACAAATTTTGTTTACAAATTATAATTGCGGCCATACATTATTCGCTTTACGACATACATTTTTTATATCTTAATATAATTACCATCTCTTATAATAAAACACGGTGCGTCGTGATCGTGGTGCAGGTGCGCGGCAACCATTTGCCCCAGGACATTCACGATGAACCTGGCCCTGCACTGTCCCCATCTGGTGCATCGCCAGATTCTGGTCTTTGCCCCCTTCACCCCGCAATAGTACGAGTGATCCTTGAATATAGCAAGCATCTTTCCTGATCTATTGCGCACGTACATAACTGGATCAAAGAAAATGGAGTGTAAGAATCTATAATTAATCGTACAAGACTATATATATTGACAATAATCACACATATGGCATAAACAATTCCGCAACAGGTTCTTTCCCTTCCTCTCCTCCTCTCGCCTATCCCCCCCCCCCCCCCCCCCCATTACTGTAGCGATTTTGAAGATACATCAAACTATAAAAAATATACCGGTTCTTTCAACCTGTAAGTCGAAATTAAAAAGCATTTACCACATATATTTTGTATAATAGTCTACATAATAAATTATGCTACACATATATGATTTAATTATTTTACAAATTAAATATAGAAGGTAGTTATATACAATTAGTCTAACAAATTTTAACAGCACAAGACAACGATTTTAACAACCTAATAAAATATTAACGACATGTAAGTAAGTAAGTAAGTAAGTATTTATTGTTTCGTTCTCACAAATATTTTCACATTACAAATCTTATTTATAATGACTTATTTATATCTTATTTATAGTTACAACTATAGTGACAATGTTATTGATTGTTACATCACTTATTTGTGAGAATCTGGTGTCTGTAGTAGGATGAACCTGTGGCACAGATCACCAGGTCCCCACCCCTCGGACTATTTGATACAACATTGATTGCATTATTAAAAACTAAGTTAATAGGACAATAATTATTAGAGATAGTATTGACATACAGTCTCGTGAGCCATTTCAAATATATTTATTACATTGACGAAAAAAAAAGAACAAAAAAAGACGAAAGAAAAAGCGTTTAGTGTGTGTGTGTATGAGTGTGTGTGTGTGTGTGTGTGTGTGTGTGTGTGTGTGTGTGTGTGTGTGTTATGCGAGTGGGTCCATAAGTGTTTCAGTTTCATTGTAATCCAGTTTTTGAAGCCAATCTGATACCATTTTTTTACAGCATTTAGATGAAGAGGGATACATATTTGATGATAAGGCTCCATTTACCTTGTTGTAAAGGAAACCACCTAAGAAACAAAAAAACCTTTGTGAGTGCGATGTATTTTGACGCGACGGCTGACACACAATATCTTTCCTTCGCCTCTCAAGCACATCTGGATCGAATGACAAAAAGGAGTGTTTTTTAAGAACAGTATATAACACAAATAATTGTCTAACCGTTAGCACGTCGCATTGTTTGTATAGATCGACAGTAGGAAAACGAAATGGCAAAAATGATCCAACCTTGAGGACTGCTCTTTGAGCGCGTTCCAGTTTAAGTAGATACGACTTGGGAGCACCACCCCAAGAAGTAATGCAATAACTTAGTATTGACTGACAGAGGGCAAAATACACCAATCTTATTGTCTTTGAATCAGCCACATGCCTTAACTGTCTAAATATAAAAATCAATTTGCGTGTTCTGGCAGCCAATTGGTCAATGTGGGGTTTAAAGCTAAGATTGCTATCGATTGTAATACCAAGGTATTTAATGGTAGAAGATCTTTGAAGTTTGGGACACGAGCATGTGGATCCATCATATGACGAACAAAAGTGGGCTGTAATGGAGAAGGGGGCGAACTCTTGGTTATTTGTGTTATTGATAGTGAAAGTAAGGTACTTAGTTTTTTCTACATTTAGCGTAAGAATATGAGCTTGTAACCATTTTGTAACCAGATCGAATCCAAGTTGGGCATAGGAATAGACAAGCTCCCATGTGTCACCGCTAAATAACAATGCAGTATCATCGGCGAAAGTTATTATTTTGCCATGAGGTAAGTTGATATTACAGAGGTCATTTATATAAATTGAAAATAGTGTAGGGCCCATTATGCTTCCTTGTGGGACACCATGAGTGACAGGCAACTCATCACTAATGTATGTTCCTATCTTTACGCATTGTGTTCGGTTTCTCAGGTAGTCCGCAAACAGTCTCAATTGTCCACCTCTTACTCCCAGTCTCTCCAGTTTCTCCAGCAATAAGGAAACAGAGACTGTGTCAAAAGCCTTTGCTAGATCCAGGAAAATTACCAATGTCTTCTTCCTGGTATCTAACTTTGTCACTATAAAGTTGGTTAGCTCGTGTACTGCATCCGCAGTTGATCTACCTAATCTAAAGCCAAATTGAGACGCTGATAGAATATTATATTTTTCCAAGTAGCCAACTAATCTGTTATTCATAACTCGTTCCAGAACTTTTGATAAAGAAGGAAGAACTGAAATTGGCCTATAGTTATTTACACAGTCTCTGTTTCCGCCTTTAAAAATGGGTGTAATTTTTGCTCTTTTTAGTATGCCGGGAAAAACTCCTGAGGATAATGACAAATTACACACATACGTCAGTGGAGGTACTATATTATCTCTAATTCCCTTCAAAACAGAGTTTGATATTCCGTCAATACCGGTGGCGCAATTTTTTTTTAAATTTATTATAATTTTTTCTACTTCAGCTTCATCAGTTGGTAGTATAACCATAGAATGTAAAGCAGAGGCCGCATGAAAATCTGACCGTTTCCCATCCGATCCCTGAACTCGATCAGCCAGTGTTTTGCCAATATTAACAAAAAACTCGTTTACTGAATTTACAGATTTAATAGGCTCTGACGCATTTATTAGTTCAGTGGGCATTTCTTTACATTTAGTCGTGTAAGTAATACTTTTAATTACCTCCCAGAGTCTTTTATTATCATTTCCTGCCGTTCTTATCTGATTTCGTTCGTACTCCCTTTTAACCTTTTTCAACATATTATTACAAAAATTTCTGTACCGTTTATAAATAGTTTTAACTATATCATTTTCCGGTGACTTTTTATGTTTTTTATGGAGATTATCTCTATTTCTCATGCACCTTAATAGACCAGGTGTTATCCATGGTTTTTTAGTTTTTTTACGGTTTGATACAACAATTTCTTTTGTGTGTTTAATTATTGCACTATTTATAGATTTAATTAAAAAAGTAATAGCCAAATTAGCGTCTGTCATGTTATAAATGGGGGTGAAGTTTAATTGTTTTACTTCTTCACCCAACCCTTGGTAGTCAATTACTGTAGTATGTCGCAACGATGTCGTAGTACTTGAAGTTAGATTTATACAAAAAATAGTCGCATCATGGTCAGTCACTGCCGAATTTGTGACAATACATCGAGCAGAAAGTTTGGTCTTCACAATGACATGGTCAAGGCAAGTACGACTATGTGTAGGGAGAGTGTGAGCAGGTAGAAAACCATGTGAGGCTAGGAGTTCCAGATATTCGGCGGTTCTACTATCTATATTGGTTACTGATATGTCTATATTTATATCACCAATTAATATTATATTTTTATAACTACTCACATTTTTTAGAACCGAATCTAGAGAATCAAAAAAATTGGTAACATTTCTTGCACCAGGAGGACGATAAATTGCTATTATAATAGTATCATTATTTATTTTTATTAATAGACTGTTTGCGTCATCTATATCTATTTCTTCTAACGCATATTCTTGATTTTTCTTGTAGTACACAACAACGCCCTCATTTTGCGTTTTATTTATTGTAGTAGATAATGAATTATAACCATCCAATATCGGTACATACCGAGTGCACGGTAGCCAACATTCCGTAAGAATTATTAAGTCCAATTTAATATTAAGTCGTACCAGCAACGTTTCAAGACCATGAAAATTACAGTTAATACTTCTTATGTTTTGATGCAGCATTTTCAAACTGTACATTGAGGTTGGGACATATCTAACGCAGTCTTCAACATCACATGACATGGAGTCACAAACACAGATATCGTCAATTTCATTATTTATTACATTAAATAGTGAATCGAATTTTAATTTTATTAGGCAACATGGTTTAATTTAAGATTGGATAATGATAATATACATTTTTATCAGTTAGCGTTGAAAATTCTCCATCATGCAATGCAAGGAATATGTATTTCGTACATTGCAACAAAAATGGTAATTTAATATATTTCAATAACGTAGTTATGGACTCTTCATAGTAATATTTATTATAAATTTCGCATTTTCTGTAGTGTGGTTGTAGTGTGGTGATGTTGTTGGGAACGTTGTGATGATAATTATGTGTATATAAGTAGATATTGCATGTAAGGTATAGCTTTGTGTGTGTAGGGTGTAATAATTGTGTTTGAGCATTAGTTGTGTGTAATATTAGAACATTAGAAAACAAAATTAAATCATAAACTAAATAAATGAAACTTATGTAAGCTAGTCATTTAAGCTTTAAAAGGTCCTCCTCCCTGTCGATGTGTATCGATGGTAAGCCTTCCTGTTTACGTAGATAAACTTTCCCATATGAGATCCAGCAATTACTGTAGTCGTGTTGTTTCGCAAATTCTCTGGCCAGATAATGAATTCGTCGTGCTTTTTTAGTTAAACACTCTGAAACATAGATTGGATTTGGGGGTCCATTTATCCCCAGATGTGTGGTGTTTAGTCGGTTATCTTTGTTGACTTTGTTAAACTGCCTTGAGGATCTTATGAAATTCTCCTTGGTCGTAGTTGAGTTGAAGTTGATCACGATAGGCCGGTTTTTTTCAGATTTTGTTTTATGTCGAAAAATGTCACAAATATCCGAATTCTGAATAGATTCTCCAATTACGGTACCGGCTTTTTGGACTATCTCGGTTAAGGTTTTTTTACTCTCTTGTAGACCAACCGGAACATTTCTCACTTCGATCATCGTCGACTTCGAGTTTCTCTCGAGAAGTTCCACTTTAAGTTCCAGAGATTTTATTTGATCTTTATGGTCATCATTCTCCTTTTTTAACTTTCCCATGCTGAGCACAACATCGTCATATTTTTTGGAAATAAAATCTATAGAATTCAATATTTCAGAGTTTTGTTGTTTTAAGGTATTCATAGTGGTTTTAAATGATTCGAATTGGACATTGATACATTCGAACTTCATATTTTGTTCAGTTTTAAAACTGGTGAACATGTCCTTCATTTCCTTGATAAAATACCCGACATCCGAACAGTCATCAAATTTTCGTTTAATCGCATGTCGCCGGATGATGTTATTTTCGACATCTTGTAATTCGTTTAATGCTGAATCTGACTGATAGTGTACTGGAGTAGCTCCGATTTCAACAGATCCTTGAATTGGCGGTGTTCTCATAAGCGAAGTCATTTTTATTAGGTTTAATAAAAAGTTATAGGCCTAAATGCAATAGTCCAAGCGCCGTCGGAACAATAATAAATAGAAACCAACAGAATCGTAGTTGTTACAACTTGTAACAGTGGCAGTTTCTTTTCTCTATAGGTGGCTAGTTAACTGGTCAGGTATCGACGTATTTCATACAAGACACCTATCCGTCAATTTTATCAAGACCTCTCCACACATTAGTTGTCACAACTTTAATGGTGCGTGTTAAGAGACGTTTACTCACAGGTATGGTAGCGTTATGTCCAGTTCAATACCGTCGAGAATGGCTTGATTCAGACTAGTTCGAAAAAGATCACAGCACTTCGGTTAAATTTGCACAATTCACTGATTTGCAAGGAAGTCTGCTAAAAATATGACCGAACAGCTCGGCAGTCCGAGGGGGAGTGATGATGTGACATGTAATAACTAATGTGAAGATGTATCAGGGAATGATGCTGGTCAGACAGACAGATTACATTTTAAACATATGTAATATCATGACGCATATCTTAATAAACATTCAGTAAAGATACGCGATACCAGATCCCAGACCGTCCTAATTACAAGTGTATTAGTGATTTGTTTGACCCAATTCCGGATTAGCCGTGTGGTTCCCGGCTTATAATAGGGCCCACCCCCAATCTTCCCGTGGGTTGTCAAGGCGACTAAGGGACTACACCAGGGACGGGATGCAGCGTTCTCCTGCATATATATTAAGATCATTATTAGGATCACCAATCCGTCTGCCAATCGTGGTGATTATGGCAAATCGCCCAATGAAAAGCCCACCAAAAGTGGCTTCTATTGTGGAGGCTTACGTTCCGCAGTGAACGTATTTCGGCTGATGATGATCCCCCGGATATAGGAACGTACGATCGCAGGTTCAAGTCCTGCTCTCATGTGATTGTTTTGGGCTCTGTACCTCTAAATAAAAAAGCTGAAACCTAATAGGATCACTTTGTTTCCGTCTGTCCATCAAGACCCTATTTATCAGGAATGGCTCGAGGTATCGCATGAAAATGAATACCCAATACTTAAAATCTACAGTCTAAATAATTTCAGTTTCAAACTTAATACAATAAAGTTTTCATACTGATATGTCTCACTGACACATAAAAACATATAGGGTTACTTATCGTAAACATAGAATCTTGAAATTTGGCACGAAGGTAGGTATCATAGCACAAAGTAAAGTTAATTAGGATCATTAGGTAAATCATTAAATGCTTGACAAAAATAATTTAAAGGTTCTTTTTCGTACAGCGTACTTGAAAAAAAAACGTAAAAGAGAGGAGTCAGGGAGGAGTTGTGTGGAAATACAGACGCAAGTAATAATTGTTGAGCCACTACCTACTATTCGTAATTCAGTCGAGTTTGCAGCTGTTTCATCGGTTCCATTTACGAAATTATATGTCTGTAACTGATTTTACCAGATTTGTAAAACACGACAAAATTACGATAGGTGTTAATTTTAGCTAGTGTGACCAGAAGTCTCACTCACGGACTGCTGTTATTTATAACGGTACGGAAACCCCAGGGCGCGAGTCCTACTCGCATTTATCCATCTTATTAATTAGGGATTAAAATATTTCTTCGGAATTTTTACTAACACACCATTTCTAATAGCTATAGATGGAGGATCGTGTGTATGCTGAAGCGTGGTGACCTTGACTACTTCTCCCGTATGCATGGCCTTAAACCTGGCCTTGCATGGGTACCCGTTGGTGCATCGCCACATTCCTATGATGTCAGGTATGCGTAGCTTGGGCCTATCGCAGTAGTAGTAAGTGTAGCCGGCGTATACGGCAACCCTTTTGCCGAATCTGTTTTGTACGAACGTCACTGCAAAAATAAACAGCGAATCAGTAAATGTACATAGGTTTCTTAATATTATATTCCCGTTCCTTTTTTTCGTGTAGCAATTTTCATATTAGTTTTTGTCTATAGATAAATATTTTACCTTACAACTCTGTAATATGCGGGGCTTTGAGGAGGTGGATAGTTATCTCCCTAGATAATCGAATACACAGATACTTAAAAATCTCAACAATAAAAAATGAAACCAAGGACAGACTGAAGTCTTACATGGAGAGAATGCAAAGACATCCTAACAAGCTGGCATCAGAACTGATGAGGACAAAAACAACTTTCCAGAGACTAAAAAGAAGAGCGCCACAATATCTACTTAACACATGAGCAAATAAATAATATATGGATACGTCAATGGGCGTATACCATCCAAGACCAGTAAACAAGCATAACCTCTGGCTAAATGTCCTTTAGATAGATTGCTGGAAAATAAAAACCAAAAAAAAATATAATCGTGGTACCACACGGAGGCGGCGATGTTGTTTGCATCATCAACACATCACCTCTAAGGTTTGCACGTTGCACTAAAGCAGTAAAGGTTGTGCTTTTTAAAGCTTTTTGCCAATCATTTTATACGTGCTGTCTGTGGGTCAACTATACGCAGAAGACAGTCAACGCCCTGCGAGTTCAGTATAATAACGCGCTCAGGATGTTGTTGGGGATGCCAAGGCACTGCAGAACTTCGGGCATGTTTGCAGAAGCTCGCGTCGATGGCTTTCATGCCATCTTGAGAAAGACAGCCGCCTCGATGCTAAGCCGTGTCTGCGGCAGCACCAACAGCATCCTACGCGTTATAGCGAGCCGAGTTGACTGCCCCATATTGTGGCACTCGATTCGATTACACATAAATGAATGAATAAGTATGTTGCATTTTTTGGACTTTTTATATATTCGTAATTTATAATGTTAATTTTAAATTTTGTGATATTTTAATGTTTGTAAATTTTTACTTTATTTTTAATGTAGTTTTAAAATCAACTAACATAGTTTTATAAGACTCTACAACAAAATATATGGACTAATGTCTGAAATAATTTTTTGAATTGAATTGAAAGGGAGCGAAAAGCGGGCGAAGGAAAGTCGCTTTGCGACATTGGATTGCGCAAAGTAGCGATACATCATCTCTGCCTACCCCTCTAGGACCAAGGCGTGAGCATTATGTATGTATGTATAAATATTTTCTTTATACAGTCATTTGGAACGTCTGAAAATATAACATTGTGCGTCAAATAATGTGGAAAGTTATATTTTAAGACGTTCTAAATCGCTATCCAAAGAAAATACTGTTATAATGAATACATATGGCGCCCGATTCTGCAAGCTCAGTGTTAAAATTAAACAGCACTAAAATTGTTGCTATCCGTGTCACACAGTATTATGAAGATAAAGACGAAGACGTGCCTTCAGAATCGGGCGTCCATATTATGTACTTATTAGCATTCTCTTTCAAACAATATAAAAAACAGGTAATTTCATTTTAGATCGGTCAAGTGTCAAATGTGTCTTCAGAATCAAGCCTGACTATAGATAAATATTTATTTAAATAAATTCTTAAAAACATAAACAAAATTTAAATGTTTTTTTACTAATGATTGTGAATACGTGAGTCTTGACACTAGTATCGTCCACCGTTATAAGACACGCTAGACACCCTTTATTTTTCTTCAAACACCGCCATCTTATTTTGTAATCGTTTGAGGAGGCCTTTTGAAATCTGTACTTATCTATTTGAATTACTCTTGTACCTCTTTTGGATATTGCATGAACTGCCCCTAAAATGGAAGTTAGAAGGGAAGTTACTGTTATTCATCATCAAAATCATCAGCTTAAATACGTCCACTGCTGGTCATAGGCCTCCCCAATAGAATACCACTTTTGGTAAGTTGTCCATTGGGGGATTTGCCATACTCACCACGCTTGGCAGGCGGATTGGTGATCGCAGTAGTGATCTTAACATACACAAACAGGACAACGCTTCTGCCCGTCCCTGGTGCAATCCCTTAGTCCCCTTATGACACCCACGAGAAAGATAGGGGTGGCCTTTATATAACATTGTATTAATAAAAATGACACTATTGTGAATGATAATTGACCGTCTCTTTGGCTATAGCCCGAGATCGCAGCTTCAATCCCCACTGAGCACAGTTAATTTGGTATTTTGGTTATAGATATAAACAAGGAATCATAGTTTGATCCTATAATAGTGCTGTGTACTACGACGGGACGGCGCGGCGTAGCAAATGTGTAAGTACACACGCTACGATGCAGCCTTAGTTTTCTTTCTCCACAGTTATAATAAAATCATGTTGCAGATACTTTCATTGGTTATCTACATATGTAACTCGTGAAAACACTAACTACTGTCCACTCAGGTATTTGGCTAGCTACCTACAATTGACACATTGACAATAATATAAATACTCTGACGCCGAAAATCCGACCGTAATAATGAGGGCCTTCTAAATTCATATGACCTTTAAAAAATAATTACATATTCTCAAATACCGACCATGAATGTCAAAATAAATCAATTTACCAGAGCAACATGTTTATCGAGTTTCATAAAAACCGGTGTTCCCTTGTCAGTACGTTTAAGTTTGTTAGTATTCAAAATGAACAAAACAAAGTTTAATTGCAAAAGTTTCTATAATTTCGAAAAAAAAGTTAATATAGTACCCTAAACTTAATGTTAAAACGCCATTATTCAACTTTAACGCAAAGGAGTTAAATAGAGAACGTAATCATAATAAGCATGAAAAAAATTACATGCAAAAAAATTAATTAAGGGCAACAAAATAAGACATAAAAAAAAATTTTAACTCCAAAAAAGTAATGCATTGCAAATTTTTGAGTCTTTTTTTAAACGTAATCATTCCCCAAACTCTGCGTCATAACTTTTGAACGACTTTGTATATACGTGATAAAATAGACGAAGTATTACGTTAACTCAAACTTGATAGTATGTCCCTAGCTGGGTCTTAAATAATTTGGGTACATCGTGGCTGTGACACCCAAAATACTGCTTCACCATCAGACTGTCCGTAGTGGTGATGGATGCTTTACAACCAGTATGGTACCTAGTGCAGTACCAACGGAAGGAATTACTTGTCTTGTGTTTTCTATTGTATGTATATTTATTCCATAAGACGACTTGGGGACCCTTGGCCATTGTTATCAATTCACCTGAAAACGTAAGAAACTGCAGTTATCATTCAGGAGTAAAATCTGTCTTCGTCTGATTTGACATGCGACAACGCTCCCGAGAACTAGCAATGGATGCATCAAATAGAACAACACCAGTAGGTAATCCTAACAATGCCTATTATCGTCGTCTGTCGATATGTATATTTGTTCATTCTGACCCATGGACCATAGATAAGGCCTCTGACAGATGTTCAGAAGTCCAAGCTTACAGTTTTCAGCATGCTGTATCCAAAGCCTGTAGGTTAAAGTCGGATGGTCAAAATTGACAAATGAAAGGCGGAAGGATGAAATTGATGACGTACCTACAAGTTAGTGAAAATTTTCACCCCAAAACAGGATAATGAGGCAGTATGACACTCAACATTTAAATGATTTTTCAACTAATGATTGTGAATACGTGTAGTCTTCACAATAGTATCGCCCACTGTTATAAGACACGCTAGACACCCTTTTTCTTCACACACCGCCATCTTATTTTGTAATCGTTTGAGGAGGCCTTTTGAAATCTGTATTTTAGTTATAGATATTATCAGAGAATCATAGTTTGATCCTATAATAGTGCTGTGTACTACGACGGGACTACGCGGCGTAGCAAATGATTACCCGCTTTGAAATGTCATGTTTTCTTATTTAGATATGTTGTTTATTAAACATACATACAAATTTTCTTTTCATCATGTCTCATTTTCCTTCCGTAAGAATGTACCAAATTATATTAAAAATTAAAAGGCCAAAACATATTTTAAGAAATCTAATAAAATCAACCAGAATTTTTTACATTAATCAAGTTTAATTTTATAATTTTGGTAAAAAAAACTCAAAAAATTCATCTTATAAAATTTTAACACAAAATATCGTGAAACTTTAACTTTTTCTTTTGTGCTCTGAATGATCTTCTCGTTTTAAACGCCAACAGTAATCACCTAGCATAGTTGTGTCCCAACGGCCTTGAAATCGTTCTTCAAGCTTCTTTACATCCTGGTGGAATCGTCGTACGTTTAAGTTTGTTAGTATTCAAAATAAACAAAACAAAGTTTAATTGCAAAAGTTTCTATAATTTCGAAAAAAAAGGTTAAGTACCCTAACTTAATGTTAAAACGCAATTTTTCAACTTTAACGCAAATGAGTTAAATAGAGAACGTAATCCTATTAAGCAAAGAAAAAAATTACATGCAAAAAAATTAATAAAGTGCAACAAAGTTAGACATTAAATTCTTTAAGGTCCAAAAAAGAAATGCATTGCAAATTTTTTAGTTTTTTTTTCAACATATTCATCCCTCAAACCCTGCGTCGTAACTTTTGAACGACTTTGTATATACGTGATAAAATAGACGAAGTATTACGTTAACTCAAACTTGATAGTACGTCCCTAGCTGGGTCTTAAATAATTTGGGTACATCGTGGCTATGACACCCAAAATACTGCTTCACCATCAGACTGTCCGTAGTGATGATGGTTGCTTTACAACCAGTATGGTACCTAGTGCAGTACCAACGAAAGTCATTATCTCTGGTCTTGTTCTTTCTATTGTACGTATATTTATTCCACAAGACGACTTGGGGACCCTTGGCCATTGTTATCAATTCACCTGAAAAACGTAAGAAACTGCAATTATCATTCTGGAGTAAAATCTGTCTTTGTCTGATTTGACATGCAACAACGCTCCCGAGAACTAGCAACGGATGCATCCAATAGAACACAACACGAGTAGGTAATCCTAACAATGATATTTGTCCATCCTGACCTATGGTCCCCAGATAAGGCCACTGACAGATGTTCAGAAGTCCAAGCTTACAGTTTTCAGCATACTGTATCCAAAGCCTGTAGGTTGAAGTCGGATGGTCAAAATGGATGAATGGAAGGCGGAAGGACGAAGTTGATGACTCTCCTACCAATCGCTGACAATTTTCACACCAAAACAGGATAATGAATCAGTATAACACTCAGTAAATGTTTTGAGATAGATTAATTCTTTGGGCATCGCACCTATTTGTGAATATTACCATCCAGACATTCATCATCATCATCAGCCTAAATACGTCCACTGCTGGACATAGGCCTCCCCAATATAACACCACTTCTGGTTAGTTGTCCTTGGGGGATTTGCCATAATCACCACGCTTGGCAGGCGGATTGGTGATCGCAGTAATGATCCTAACATATACACACAGGAAAACGCTGCAGCCCGTCCCTGGTGCAATCCCTTAGTCGCCTTGACGAAACCCACGGGAAAGATAGGGGTGGCATCCAGACATTCAATTTGAAAGAAAAAAAAGATTTTCGATGTCTACATTTTTATGTGTATTTCTCTGATTATGTTATTTCAATTAATAATGTGTAAAAGAAAATATTATATAAATAATGTAAATTATAATAAGTGTAATTAAGTTAAATCGTACTTATTTCGGGCCAGTTTAGCCCATAGAAAAACATTTCAAAAATCATACTTGATATATTAGTTATATAACTAATATAAACATTATACTTGTACAGGATAGTAACTTGACACAAACAATGCATGCTGTGGTTGACTATTAGGGTGGCATTTAGCTAATCTACTTCTGTAAGTTTCCCATACATAATCCAAACTCTGTTGCTGACTTAATAAACAAAAATAAAATAAGTCAGGCCACAGGATCTCAACCAGGATAAGTGAAATAGCGAGGTGTGGTCTTTGTCCACTGACCCTACCAAAACAGCGGTCAGTTCCAATAGGTACTTATAGTCATTCAAAATTAAAGACTTAAACTTTGGCAATCACATCTACCTAGGTACAGGTTGCAAAGATCATTTTTTTAAAGACTTATTTAATTAACTAACTTTTAAGGAAAATGATAAAACAGTAATCTACATTAAATTAGAAATTCTTCGCTATTCAACATAAACGCAAAAGAATGAAAGAGAGAACGTCATTAGTGTAAACGTGAATAAACTACGGGAACGTGACATATACGAATTACAACCTGTAATATCGACGCAAAAAAGCAGAAACGCTGTAACTCACACCGGTGTCGATCTCCTTTTATTGTAAATTCGTAATCAGAGAAGGAAGCTATATCGAATGGTTTATATTAGTCGTAGAGACACGGGGCCAGGACCATTAGATGTAGATTTTTTATTCTGTTTCCGTACTTGCGAAAAAAATTCCACTTCTCAAAGTTTATGTAGTTAATGTAGAATTACCTTATATATTATATATCGTTAAGATATGCAGGTAAGACATAATTAGAAAATTATAATTATATGTCAATTACTTGACATTTTATAGATAGGTATATATCTTCTGGAATGCCGGGTTTTACTTGGTCGCTCATGTATGTATGTATGTAATCGCTTTATTGTATCAAAAGTTACAAAAACATCAATAATAAAATAGGAATTAAACTGTTTATAAAGGCGGACTTATCCCACTTAGGGATCTCTTCCCTTTAATTATTTATATATTTATTAATTTCTTAGCTCATCACTTTAATTTTTACAACAATTATTGAAATTATTAACAAATAAGTATATTTCTTTTTAAAAAATATTTTTGACATTAAGTTTAATATAAGTACCATCGGAACTACGATATAAACTAGGTGTCGGATGGTCGTGGCAACCGGCACATTTGGTAGACAGCAAGTTGAGATTGGTGACCACAGATGCTTTGCAACCTGCATGATAGCGAGTGCAGTACCACCTCAATTGGTTGTCCTTCGCTTTCTTCTTTCGGTTGTAAGTATACCCGCGTAGTAAAAGAGCCTGAGCTCCCTTATCAAACGATATTAGTTCACCTGTAAATTAATATTTTATTTTTATAATAAAACAATGCGAAAGGTGTTATACTTGTGGTAAATTAAGAAACTGAAATAAAAAAGTATTCTTTATTTTGGATACTGTCTAAAAACGAAAATTAAAAAAATATATATATTAAGATCAAACAAGTCAAATCTATTAAATTAATAATCTGTATTAATAATTATAATACCAGAACACATACACTTATTAAAACGAGGATTCCCTTCCACAGGAATTAGACTAGTATACATCACAATTTACAAAATGTTATCGAACTAACCCTTACCGTCTGAGGTAAAGAACTATGCCAATGAGGCCAGGTCGTTACAGTACACTATAACTACAATAAGTTCCATTTTCAGTTCGACACAATAAAGGGGGCGGATGAAAGTGTTGGCCCCTAAACTCCTTAAACCTCAGATCGTATGTGGTTAGAAGGAAAGCTTTACAACCTTTGGGATGGTCTGCACAAAACCATCTAAACATATTTTTTACCGATTTTCTACGATTGAATACGAAATCAAAGAAGGTAATTGCTTTGCTGCCCCGCTCCATAGTGATTAGTTTAGCTAAAAAAAGCAAAAGGAAAAGCAGTTAGTATAAATACATATATGCAATACAAAATACAGAAAAAGAGAGTGAGTGTGAATGATTTTACCAATCCATGCATGTATGTTTGTATATAATGTATATATCGACCCTGTTTCGGAAGAACATCGTAAGACAAATAACAAATTATACAGGAGAAGGTTTTTGTATTTATTTTGTCAGTATTTCAACAATTGATATGGATTATGATTATATTAAATTACACATTACGTCGATTATGACTTCTGGTTACCGGAACAGGGTCGATTTGTGGTAATATCGTTGAGCCTTAAATACTGGAGTTGATAAGCTATCGTTGAATTCGTGTTAGGTTCGCGTATGCCTAAAATTTGGAAAAATAAAAATATTGGCTACAACGACATAAAATACGATGAAATACGGAGTATGCTATAACTTGATGAGTGAATTTTAAAGCTAACTAGAGATAGTGCGATCTGGCGGAAGAGTTTCTAGCTAACCTGGTAATTGTAGGTTAAACATGCTTTGATGAGGATAAATATAATATTAATAAATTATATCATATTATAATATAATAATAAGATATTAAATATTAGATAATATATTAGACATGTATCCATAATAAATTGTAAGTTCTACCATGGATGTTTCAGTATTAATAATAGTTTATCAGGACGCTAATTTTGTCCCAGAATTATATAGTGTGTTACCCAGTACCATGCTGGTACATTGTGAGAATCTAGTAATTCATCATCCAATTAACTTCAGTTGGTACTTGACTGTACTCGTATATCAGTTTCTTGTTAATTCTTACGTTAGGATGACTAGTCGTTATTTAAAAGGTATACCTGATAAATTGTTTATAATTTCTGGACATAGAAGTAGTAGTAGGCATAGAACGACGCAAGTTACCAAAAAGTTATGTGTTGTTGTTCTTATCTCTAAATCAACGCCATGGTTCCTTAGAACAAATTACACTATCTCTTATTGTTTTTGACTTCCTCATACTTACCGGTCCTGTATAAAGGATATCAGGCTATAGTATATACAGGCCATATATTGATTTAGAGATAAGAACAACAACACATAACTTTTTGGTATCGGAGGCGGGGTATAACAAATGAAATCATCATCTTATAAAGAAAATAAAAATCTTTTATTTCAAGTAACATGCCTCATAAGTACTCATAACATCAAATATGAGTATCTATAAGGTATTACCTAGTATTACTATCATAATTAACCAAGAAGCGCTGCTTGCAACATACAGATCGCAGCAACGTCAGATGTACGGGCAATCCAGCCTGCCAGCGGTTATCTAAAGAACGCTGTTGGCGCTGCCCCGCAGCCTGCGCACCAGGGACGCGCATGGTTGCGTAAAAGTATGCGATGCGCGCCTCCGTAAACATGCCCGATCCGCTACAGTGGCGGGCGTCAGCAGCAGCGTCCTTAGCGCGTTATTGTACTGGTAGCACGTGTAGAGAGCTACAATTTTTAACTTGTGTAGATCGAAGTGCAAACTTGCGGGCTATCATACCCGCTCTCAAAAATCATCCGCTCCCACTCTATGTCGTCATTGTTCCTGAGGCCAGTCGTGACAAGATGGCCCGAGTATTTAAAATGATCCACCCTCTCTAAGGGAACACTATTTAGCCAATGGGCGGCACGGTTTCAGGGCGTTTTGGACCAAACTTAAAGACCATGCATTGACTTTTAGTCGCATAAAATTTTAGCCCGTGACTCATGGCGTACATCTCGCAGCTACTTAAGGCCACAAACCGATTAACTATTCAGCTCCATGTTCTGCGTAGCTTACAATGTGTATTGCAACTATTTTTATTTTAGTCTTAAAATTTACAGTAGGCCCCGTCTTTTCTACGAAATAACGTAGGTGGCTGATGAGAATGTTTTCCAATATGCTCTTTCACATGCAGATCGTGTGTGGTCAGGAGACTAACCTTACAGCCTCTGTGGTACTCGGCGCAATACCACCGTAACAGCTTGAGTTTACCCTGTTGTTTACGATTGAATGCAAATCCATTAAACTGTATTGCTTCGCCCCGTTGCGAAATCAAACGTTCAGCTAAAAATATATAAATTTAATTATAGTTGATGTAATAGTATGTTATTGTTACTGCTGGATACAAGGACTTTCCTTTGCCTGCCTACCAGCGACAGAGAAATCTTCGTGTTAGCGTACGTGCGTGTACTTAAAACAATACTAAATAAATACATTAAACTACGCACTTGTACTAGACATTAAGTAGACAATAATATCTTTAACATAATTTTTATAAAATCATAAAATCTTATTTATACTTCTGTTAACACTTATAGATTCCACTCTGTATATATATATATATTTGTGTTGTTTTATATTACCACTATAAGATGAAAAGTTATAACGTAAACAAAAACATACATGCTCGCCCCACAAAGCTATAGCTAAATCGCTTCCGCCTTGCGTCTGCATGCCTGTGCATGCGTGTGTTAGCACAGTACAAATAGATGACAAATTGACGACTGCACTGAATTTGCCATTTTGTTAGAAAAAAAATCCCGAAAACTTATTTCTGATTTCAGTTAGCTGAAAATATCTCGAACCTCAAACCAATACTGATGACTTACAGAGCTTCTATTTTTCTTATTTGCCTCTGTTCCTGGCCACACACCAGTAACGGCTGGATGATATCAGATGATACCAGATATCAGATGATACCAGTTATCAGATAAAACGCGTTAATTGAGTATGTTTAATGATAATCCTGACAATGCAACATTTACTGAATATTTGCGGAAAAATTGTTTGTTTGCCACTTCAATACGAATAAATATTTAATCGTTGGTTTAGATTTGATACGATAATATATCGTATATTTTTACATATATATACATATATATCTCATATTAAATATTATATTCTATTATATATACATATAGATTTATGTACCTGTATTAGTATTTATAGTTTATATGTATTGTATTATATGTTGTATGATTATTTAATATATAGTAGGTACACGCGATTACTGCCTCTCCATAATACCTTGTCTTCACCGCAGATTAGCTAACCTGCGGTGAAGAAATTTCTTTAGAAATAAGCTTAACCTTTTGTATAATTTTCTTTTCTTTGTGTTGTTCTTTGTATGTTTGTGTGTACTAATAAACGATTAAATAAATAAATAAATGTACTTGTATATATGGTAGCGTTGCCAGCTGTGACTACCTTTTCCAGTTTGGTAGATTTTCAGATGGTTTAATCGATTGAAGAGTTAGTCGGTACAATATGGGAAGTCAACCCTACTCACATACATTAACACATTAATATATTCTCATCACTTTATTTATATGCGTTAATGTAGAGCTGAGTAATTTTATTATTAAAATCAAACTTAGAGTGTGGTCAATACAACCATTTAATTAAATCTTGATTAAATGATTAGTTTTACACGGCTATTATAGAATTGAACTGATGTGGTGGAGAAAGTGATTATATCGGAAACTGTGCACTATTTCAAGATAAAGTGATTTTTCATTACATTGTCAATCGAATATTAAAGTCTAGAATCACGTTAAGAGTTAATTAAACAATTTATTTCTATGAACTTATCCATCTGTAACATTTCATTCATAACAATTTCTAAACCTTTATTATAAAAAATATTAACACAAAACAATAAGGATTTGAAAACTGGAATGTTGTTATTAATAAGAAATCCCTTTTATATAAGTTTCCACGGTTATTAGGAAATAACTTCAAAATAATTGATTACATCATAATAATAAATTGTATATTTACATAATGACATGCCCTGAAAAGAGGTCTAGTCTGGTCGATGGGTTTATAATTAATTGCTCTTTCGAAAGACTTTTTTGTGTACTGGTTATTTTACGTTCATTTCATTGTTATCCAAATACATTGTTATTTTTTACTAAAATTAGATGTGGAAAGACAATGTCTGGAATTGATTTAAAAAATTAAGATACGGAAAGTGTACTAGCTGTATTTACATAATGCAAGTTTCTTAGCTCCATTTGAAACCATTTACGGCGCGACCGACAAAACCGGAAACTATTTTCGATGCAGTGTCATGTGTTTGCAATTTAGAAACATTCCATTATATTAAAATATATAACATTACTCAAAAAACACCGATTAACTTTAATAAATAACATCTTGTTAAAATAATTAAACATGCGAATGAAGGCCTGTAGTCGAGACGATGACGCCATCTATCGTAACGGCCGAGACCCTGCACTTTAGCTTATGTTTCTTCGAGCACGTCCATCGTATCCTATTTCCTATGAGAGATCGGGAGTGCCTGAAGAATTTGTGGCCTCCGATAAAAATATGCGTTGTCTCCTTACAGAAACGCGCACGCAGTACAGAACGTAACAATTCTGAAATAATAGGAATTGTAAATCACAAAAAGGTTCTAAATTAATTTAATTCATTTTAAATGTAATAATAAATTATATCACAGAGACTCAGTACAATCTCATAAATAAATATTCCATCTACCTGTACCGCGTATCGCGAAATTTATTACATTTGTAATGTTTATTTGAACATACCATCAAGTTACTAAATTTAATAATAAATATGCATGATGTTTACAGAATGCTTTATTAATTAATACACAGACATTTCAAAGTAGTAAAAAACATAAATATTATTATCTCAAGGATGGTAGACGTTTTCCTACGGAACCTGGTTAGAAATTACAATAAGCAATACGCCATTGAAAATGCTTTTTAAATATAACTATGGCGGCTAGTCTCAGTCGGCTGTTTTCGGCGTTATGGGCCTTTATGTACCACTTATAGTAATTAGTTGCAACTAGTAGGTAGGTACTAAAAGGTCTATAACGCCGAACATACAGCTGAGATTAACCGCCATAGTAATTATTGTTCTACTTAATAAGATCTTTTCATTGGCGTATCACGTATTGTAACTGATTGCTATTAGGTTGGTGGGTACTAAAAGGCTCATAACGCCGCAAATACAGCTAACTGACATTAGCCGCCATAGTAACTATTGTTCTAATTAGTAAGACATTGGGGTTATCACTTATTGGTGATTGGGACTAAAACGCCGAACACTTTGTACTCGTGTACGCATGATAATAATTATATGGATATTGTTGCTTGATCTTACATAACATTAATATATATCACAATTTTATATATCTTCCATCCGCAGTGACGTGGTACAGAGGGGGTTCGTGGTGGTGTGCTCCTTGTAGACTAACAAGTTTCCCATCCGAGTCTGTGCGTGCCTTCGATGTACATCCCATCTTTCTTTTAGTGCAGTGCCAAAACGTTGGATGATATTGGGAAAACGTATACCCATTGACCATTAATAGATTATTCTTGCGACTTGGGATCATAGCGACTGTAACAAAAATTAAACATCAAATTACGGTTTCGCACCCGGTAAGAGATCTCTATTACAGATAAGCTCGTCTTTGTGAACAAAATATTGTATTTAGTTTGAAAAATGTGCAATAAAGAACATCCGCAGTTTAGCTCGTAGGTAATTTTATTTTTATTTTGAGGTAACAGTTTTGAAGGTATCAGTAAAACCCCACAAGACAAAATCTAATGTTAACAGCCGAACAGCTACTTGTAAATAAGTCTTATGTCAATAACTCTTGATAAATGCAATCAGTCATATGTCAAGTTTATTCCAGTTTGGCTCAAGGTGAAAAACAGATGAATTTGTTAAAAAAAACAGCCGTTAAAAATATATATTAGATTTTGAATAAACAGTTTTTTATTCCAATAAAGTTCATTTTTTGACATACGACCCTATTGCATTAACTCCGACGATATATACGTACGAAGTGATACTTTAAATATATAAAAACTAAAAGACATATATTTACCATTATTACAGGTTGTGCACAAAATATGTTGGTATGAGTTATAGACCAAAAATTAATCTTAATTTTATTTTATTATTATTATTAACAGTATATAATTACGTTAAGTACATTACAAAAATCATCATGTCAGCCCTTAGACGTCCACTGTTGGACATAGGCCTTCCCCAATGAACGCCACCACACCCGGTCCTCCGCCCTCCGCATCCAGCCGCTTGCGGCCACCTTCTTCAGGTCGTCGGTTACAAATATAATATTCAGAAATAAAATATTTGACCCAGGTTCTACTTACTTACTTAACTTATATTAAATTATGTAGACATTCAAACGTTCAAAGAACCTTTTGAGCATTAATACAATTACATAAAATTATAACATTATTAATCTACTAGCTGTGCCCGCGGCTCCGCTCGCGTGGACTACACAATTATTTTTAATCTCACTCTCAATCCAACTCCGACTTCGACCCAGCCACACCCACGCCCGCGCCCGCGCTTACGCCCCCGCTCCCGCTCCCGCGCCTGCGCCCCCGCTCCCGCTCCCGCTCTCGCAGTCACTGTCACTCCCGTTGCAGATCCCACCCCCACGCCCACAACAGCTCTAAATGTAATTCTAACTCATCGCAATCTGAATTGCACCAAACATAATTATACTTCTTTGTTACATTGCATACCTACCTAAAACTTAAAACTTTGGTTGAGTAAGTCGTTTGCGATGAAATAAAGAGTAAATGTTACTCCGAGTTAAATCCTATGTTGCCGGAGAAAAAACGGAGAAACGGAGAAATATTCCAAAAATAATCGAATGTGTTCTTTTACTTATCCTTAGACCACCATCCCCCCCCCCCCCCCCCCCCAATTTGTTTTATGCAAATATCTTCAATGTACGGACACGTGATGTTTACGTTTTTATTTATTAGATTTTAATATAATTGCCATCCGGCGTAACGTGGTACAAAGGCGGTTTATGTTGGTGCGCTTCGTGTAAACTAATAAGGTTCCCATAAGAGTCAGTGCGTGCCTTCGACGTGCATCCAGCCTTTTTTTTAGTACAATACCAAAACGTTGGAGTATATTGGGAAAACGTATACCCATTGATCATTAATATTTTATTCTTGCGACTTGGAATCACTATAACTGTAAAAAAATTGACATTAAATACAAGTTATGGTAGAAAATAATACGTAAAATAAACAAAACTAAAATACATATTTACAATTATTACACGCTGTACACAAAATATCGCGGTATAAGTTAATATAGTTATAGACGAACGTTTATATTACAAAAAAATGTAAGTAAATAACATACAATAAAGAAACTTTCTATCATTAATACAATGACATAAAATTACAATATTATTAATCCAATTTAATATAATTGCCATCCGGCGTAACGTGGTATAAAGGCGGATTATGTTGGTGCGCTTCGTGTAGACTAACAAGGTTCCCACTAGAGTCTGTGCGTGCCTTCGACGTGCATCCAGCCTTTTTTTTGGTACAGTACCAAAACTTTGGAGAATATTGAGAAAACGTATACCCATTGATCATTAATATTTTATTCTTGCGACTTGGAATCACTATAACTGTAAAAAAATGACAGCAAATTAAATACGAAGTTTTAGTAGATACTTAAAATAAACAAGAACTAAAAGACATTTACAATTATTAGACGCTGTAGACAAAATATCGCGGTATAAGTTAGTATAGTTATAGATTAACGTTTTATAAAAAAAAGTTTATCTAAATAACATACAATAAAGAAACTTTCTATCATTAATACAATTATAATATTATTAATCCAATTTAATATAACTGCCATCCGGCGTAACGTGGTATAAAGGCGGATTATGTTGGTGCTCTTCGTGTAAACTAACAAGGTTTCCACCAGAATTTGCATTCAGCCTTTTTTTAGTACAGTACCAAAATATTGGAGATTATTGCGAGAAAGTGTAACCATTGACTATCAATATTTTGTTATTTTTATATCGACTTGCTATCATTATCACTGTATGAAGCGTGAACAGAAGGGTTAGAACTCGTGTAACCGTTATAAATGTAACCATGAATACCATTCTGTAAAATTAATACACACTCTTACGTATGTATTCGTATATGCATGTTCGGTATTCAAATTTGCGCAGGGAAATGGGATTTGAAATAAAAAAAAATTTGATATATTTTTGAATACTTCGTCTATTGGAGAATATAATCTAATTTAATAATAATAATATAAAAATCTTGTATTTAAAATATTAATACAGGTTGCAGTAAAACCCCACAAAATTGATTTCTCAGTTTGACTTAGTATATATCGGCTTTTTGGTATAAAAGGAATCCTTGTATAGCCACTTAAATAATAGAATCTTATTTAAACAGAAGATATCTAATGATGATCCATTAGTTACGAACAATGATTGAAGACGAAAGCACCGGTGAGAGTCGCGAGTTTATAATTGAAAAGTGCTTCATACAGAAGCGTAAGAAGTTTGTGTTAAAGGTGAGCGCGTGACCAATTAAATATTTTTTTTGGTAATTTCGACTACCGCTTTGGTAGGGTACCTCCATTAATTCAATTTCTACAAAGACAGTCTATTTTGGCGTGTTGCATTTAAAGAAACAAAATCACTATTACCACATATTACAAAACTTTATAGCTCGACTTATTATTATCTCAACAATAGAGCTGTATGCCAAATAAATTGCTTCTAGTTGTACATATTTACTAAAGATCAAATAAATCTGATGAAGTTTTTATTGATAAAATGAAATAAATATATTTGATCTTCGACCTGCAAAATAAATTGTTAATAATGTACATTACAAGTTTGAATTACCATATATGCAACAAAATCTTAGGTTACAGTAAATATTAATGCTTTCTTTTTGTGTTCCTCGTGGTCTTAACTAAATGTTATTAAGCACGAGAGGCCAAACTTAAATTAAGTGCATTTTTACAATTGTCCTATCTATTTTGTCCTGTCCGTCTAGTTCCATCAATATATTTTAAATACATTGTCGAAGCTAATTTATCTGTATTTTTTTTATAAGCAGAGTTATTAATATTTTCTTTTCATTAACCTTCAGATAATTCAGATCAAGTATTGATTTTTTTGTAACATAATAAATTTCCATTTATGTTTACTACATAAGACAATGCCCTTATTTCGGAAACGAAGACTTTCAAAATTGACTGACACGCTCTGTACATAATGAACTGTCTCTAATTATTTGGCTACTAGAATTAATCATGCATGATTATGTTCAAATTTCATACTAATTATATGATTGTCTATAGTGAATATGATGGCTTTGCAACCGTATTTCCTCTTCCAGCATCGCCAGCGGGTCTTGCCGCTACTGACTTCTGCTTTGTGGAACCTGTGCTGCCCCAGCATGAGGATGCAATGCCCACGTCTTGAAGGCACGAACAAGGCTAATCTCCCTGAAAGAATAATATTATTCAGTTATATTATGTAAAATAACTACATAAACCTATACTGCTCCGCAGTATAACCTTCTTTATCTACTAATTAATGCAATATAAGAGAATTTTTGAAAACTTTATACTCGTATATACAATTTAAACGCTATAGCAACTGAATCCGAACTTGAGTCAGTAGTTTTTTATACATGCAGTACTGAACAAATGAAAATTCGGAAAAAAAGACTATTTCCAAAACACAGAGTCTTCAATATACAGAAACGCAACGTTTACAGTTTTATATAGTAGAAGATAACTCTTAATTGTTATTACAAACAAACAGACACGAGCAATCCATTCAACATTGTTATTGATGTATTATATGATTTATGAAACTGTAACTCCGACTAGATAATAAATGAAAAATGGGTTTCTTTAACAATTTAGAATTTATTCTATTAGATAAGGTATTTAACAATAAAGGCTGAGCAACTGATATTTGGTAAATGTTACTTATCTATCTAAAATACACAAATATTAATAAATAACTATAAAAATAAAATTAAGATCATCCATCATTTACACTAACAAATAATTACTTACATTGGACATAATAAAAATAAGTACGATTATCTCTGTGTTACGGGATAAACGAAGGATATGGCATTTCAAAAATAGATTGTCTGGACGAAATCGCTCCCGGCGATATGACAGACTAGTTTGTACATACTCGTACAACGAACTCTAATTATCTATGAGTATTTTTTTCATATGCGCAATATAAAAGTAGCAACTTGTACAGAACTTCTGGTGTCCGAACACCAGGATATGCTGGCCCCTTTTTGATTGGACATAGTATTATACATACGCACCAATAACAACAATGGTATTAGAAGTGGTTTATAAATTAGTATTAGTCACAAGCCATAACACATACAAATCTGTTAGATACACAAACCATTGGTGTAACTGTAAAAACTTTACTAAACGTAATGAAACCGCATATTTACAAACTTGACAGATTAAATTATTACTCACAGAAATTAATACTCACAGAAATTCATTCAAATACAAATTTGATCTAAAATGCCATGCTTGTTAAAAGCCATACAATAAAATAATCATCATTCATCAATATTGCATCGTACCTTGATAACTCCAATAAATTATTAAAGAATCAGTTCTGTCCGCAACTTCGTGCGCGCAGACGACTGAAATACGTACTGATACCCTTTTTCTCCCCCTTCGCTTAACCCATTTTCCCTTCCTTTGCCCTCCCCTTCCCCCATCCCTTCCCCCCTCTCCTTCTTTCCTCCCATCCCCTTCCCAAGTCAATATATTTTCAATGTACAGACACGCATAGTTTACAGTTTAATTTATTACACAAATACTATATCATGAGATCAATACATTCCTGAAAGAAATTCTTCATAAAAAATGGAGGCGGGTGTCAGACTAAACTTCTTCTGACTCACAAAATGAAACTCAGAGGACCAAACAAACTAACTAGGCTATAACACAATACGGCACGATTATATCCAACAGAATCACCATATGTCTGCTGATGATGATAAAGGAATTATGCTAATTGTGATTATGTTGATAGTTGACGCGTATCACGTGATCGTCTATGGTAAATACAGCCGCCTTGCACCCGTTTCTCCTCGAGCACCGCCACCGAATCTTGCTGTCATGCTCCTCTGCCTTGTAAAACTTATAGTTTGCAAACATCAGAACTCGCTGACCACGCTTCGACTTTTGAAAGTATGCAACTGCAACCAACAAAATAGATTTACTTGCTACTAGTAATACAATAAGCATCTGCTGCCGCCGACAATCAATTTACTTACAATAAATTATTTTTTCGTAGTAAAATAATACATTAGGTACTCCCCGGTTCACGATCCACAGCAGCACAACATTTGGGGGAAATCTGGTTAATTATAAAAGAATGAAAGCTGAATAAACAATACAATAAACAGTTTATTATAAATTTACAGTTACAGTCAACCTTAAAATTACTGAGTTAGATTAAAACATTACAAATAGATGATACAATCTTCAAGGCGGGCCACATCTGTCTTAGAACCGTTTGCCGATGGGACAGATGAATTCTGGAGTAAGAGACCGCGACTTGGAAAGTGCATCGTGGGTCATCCCCTCAACAAATGGACCGACGATCGTTATAAGGATATAATGATTGGACACGGCTGGATGGAGAGAGCGAACAAGGAGGTGAGTTGGCGAGCATTTGGGAAGGAATACGTCCAGCAGTGGACGGTGATATGCCGCTATATGTGGCACAGATACGGATCAATATTCAACGGGATAAGTAAGACACTGGATAAGTTGTTTAGACACTGCATTAAATAAAAATAAATCATATTTTTCATAAATATTCATTTAGATGTTCTCGTATTAGACATCGCTGAACGAAATGAAGAACTGAAGCGCACAAAATTAATGTATTTCAGTTTCTATTGTAACTAGAATCGCTACCTTTTCTAATTATTTACAATTAAATAAATTAGTTCCATTGCTTACCGGTATATGTTTTTTCCCGTTGGCGCCATTTGCAACAGCCATGCCTACGCTTTCCCTAATTATATGGTTGTTTGTTACACTCCTAATATGAATAAGGCTAATAATGGTTATGTCGATTATTTACGCGCATAATCTGATCAGCAACAGTGACAATGAACGCTTTACAGCCTTGTCTTCTCCAACATCGCCAGCGAACTTTGAGAATGGACTCTTCCGCAAGTGAGTAGGCAGTATCTTTGTGATATTTCTCGTTGCCATACATCAAAATACGCTTTCCTCGCACTGACTGCATAAAAGTGACTGAAAACAATACAAAAATTACCAGAACAGAGTACCTTTTCGGGGATACTTGGGACACAGATTACTTAATAGTTACTACGCAACTAATTCCCTAATAACACGAAAATATCTACGCTTTTAATTACCTACTGTCAGACAATACAAGCAAAAATGTGTCTCAAGGCACTCCACAAAGTGATGTTATTACTTCATACGGGCGGGGCGAGGACCATGTCGGGGCGGCCCGAAAATGTAGGTACTTATCTCGGTAGGTTCGATTGAGTGACGGAAGCCTGCTTGGGACTACAGCCCCCTCAAATATATACGTGACTAATCCGTGTGGCATATTTAATTCTTTGGAGAGCGAAATATTAAGATGCTCTATACCTGCTATGCCGTGTGGTTTCCGGTAGAGTAGAATAGGACCACTCCAACTCTTCTCGAGGATGTCGTACAAGGCGACTAAGGGAATACATTATAAAACATCAATCAGGCCTCCCCAACCCGTCTGGCCAGCGCGGGTAGTATAGGCCAAATCCTCCGTCTGTCTCCGGCAGATGAGAGAGGGTTGTGCTCCTGCAGTGGAGACAAAAATAACCTGATGATGATGATGATACCTGCTAGTAAAATAGAGCTACGAGAAAAGCCCCCTTAAAATCTGGTTTCGTGTCTAAGAAGAAAATAAAACCCACGAGTTATTTATTTTTGTAGCAGTGATGCTACGTCATTTAATAAATACTTCTTGATACATTACACATATGACTCCACATCCACAATTACTTAGAAATACTATAACATTTACAAGACATTGACTTTTGATTTGGTTATCGTCACGTGTAATTAAAACTAAATAAAGTATTTACAAAGTGTTTTGTAACCGCATTACTAAACTTTACTTTTTATTTAACAATAGTAAATTTGTTAAGGAAATCAAGATACCAGAATACCTAAATGCTTAGTTTGAAGTTTTTTTAGAGTTCCCTCAAAACGATATGTCGACGCAAAAACGCGGAAACGCTGTACCCACCAATGCCCCCTTTGCTGCAAATTCGGAACCAGAGAAGGAATCTGCGGTGAATGGTCATGGTCCCGTGTTACGGCTAATTGAAAACTAGCTGTTGCCCGCGACTTCGTCCGCGTGTGCAACTTAACATCACAAATTATTATGTATTTCCCGTAGGAATGAGACGTTTTTAGGGTTCCGTAGCCAAATGGCAAAAAACGGAACCCTTATGGATTCGTCATGTCTGTCTGTCTGTCTGTCTGTCTGTCCGTCCGTATGTCACAGCCACTTTATTTCGAAACTATAAGAACTGTACTGTTGAAACTTGGTAAGTAGATGTATTCTGTGAACCGCATTAAGATTTTCACACAAAAATAGAAAAAAAACAATAAATTTTGGGGGTTCCCCATACTTAGAACTGAAACTAAAAAAAAAATTTTAGTTTATCAAACGCATACGTATCTATGGATAGGTCTTCAAAAATGATGTTGAGGTTTCTAATATCATTTTTTTCTAAACTGAATAGTTTGCGCGAGAGACACTTCCAAAGTGGTAAAATGTGTGTCCCCCCCACTGTAACTTCTAAAATAAGAGAATAATAAAACAAAAAAAAATATACGATGTACATTGCCATGCAAACTTCCACCGAAAATTGGTTTGAACGAGATCTAGTAAGTCGTTTTTTTTAATACGTCATAAATCGTAAACCACAATACTATTATTAAAACATCGATCAAAGTTACAACGAACTACAATAACTTTTATATTATGTTACTTGCTGCTACGGAACCCTTCATGGGCGAGTCCGACTCGCACTTGGCCGCTTTTTTTGGGATAAAAACTATCCTATGTCATATTCTAGGACCTAACCTATATGTGTGCCAAGTTTCATCCCGATCCGTCCAACGGTTGAAGCGTGATTGAGTAATAAACTTCCAAACATCCAAATATCCAAACTTTCACATTTATAATATTAGTAGAATACACGGGACCCAGACCATTCGATGTTTGTAATAAAAGGGAACTGACATCGGCATGGGTTTACAGCGTTTACGCTTTTGTGCGTTATATATAGAAAAGCTAAGTAAGATATATAGAAATAAAAATAAGTTACTTAAATATAGAAAAGCTATTTTGTCCGTCTGTCTATCCGTCGGATATCACGAATACTTTTGAATCAATCTAGCTGTTTGGAATATTTATTTAAATTTCCTGGCACAATGGAAAAATTAAAAAAAAACCGAGGTAATAAATGAAAACAAAAAAATCGACGAAATCTACACCTAGCGTAACTTTTTAATGATGATTGTGGTGGTTGTTTATCTTGATGATGACATTATCGATCGTGGTGACAAAGGACGTGCATCCGGTAGTTTTCCTCATACAGCGCCATCGAACCTTAAGGCCTTCGTTCTGGTGGACTGTGAACCGATGACCATCAATATCCAGGCAAGGCTTACCACGCTTTGTGAACCCGAAATGTCCTGCATTCGAAAATTAAAACCGAATTATTACATGTTTATGAGAACATTTTGTAGTCTTTTTTATTCAACTAAAAGCGAAGTTTTATTTAAACGAAATTCACAAAATACTGTTTAAGAATTTTATTAAATATATTAACAGAATATTTAATCTAATTGTAAATTTATATTAAACACTTGCTTTTATAGTATATGTTGTTAGGTGATGAATAAATCATAAAGTCATGAGTGTAATAAGGTGAGGACATAAGTGAAAATGAGGTCTATTTTTTACTTATTTATAGGATTCTGTACCCTTAAAGGATCACTTTGATGTCCGCCTGTCCATCAATATCCTTTTCTCGGGAACACTTAAAGTTGAAATTAACACAAAAAGCTTTAAAGGGATGTTCTATATATTTTTTGAATTATTATTAAATTTTTTTAACACGTACAGAACCCTCAGGGCGCAAATCTTACTCGCACTTGTCCGTCTTCGTTAACAACCATCTCATAGCAAGACTTTTTATTTTGTTACATGATACAATTAAATTTAATTAATTTAAAGCAGAAAACATTAATTGATACGACAAGTAGCCTCCAGGAATGATTCTCATATACCCTTAATCGGTATGGGTGGTATATTCCTAATACTCCTGTCGTTGTCTAAAATGAGATTTATACGCACAGACACACGAGAAAATCCTCGTTTGGTATTAGACAAGTGCATGTGTATAATAAATATATATATATGTATTAAAACTGTTAATTACTGCATAATTTACAATTGATATATTTAAAACGATTTGTAATAAACTTATTAATATCGTATTATCTAATGTAACAAACATTATAATTAATTCACGTAACAACTAAGTACATAATTATCTAAGAACCTGTTCACATAATATTGGTAAAATAATAAATTATCAGATCATGGCCTAACATTATTTCACACGTTAAGTCACCAATGCCAACGTGAAAACGATTTTTTTTCGTAACGTGCGGCCGTTAGAAAATAAGCTACAGTCCATTTCAATTGAAGTGGCAAACGAATTCCATCTCGGAAACAAATTAATTAATTAATACGCATGTGGCACATGAAAGGGATACTAGCAACAGAAGTTTGTATTACCATGTAAGCTTTGCAGTCCCCATCGTTTAAATTATTGTTTATTTTATTTCCGAGCGGTTGTTTCAGTTTGCAAATCGTACTGGAACAGGTATTTTTATGATTATTTCTTGATCTGTGTTATTAAATCATTACACAATATCTTAACCAATACTAAGTACACATCATCATCAGCCTAAATACGTCCACTGCTGGACATAGCCCCCCATTGGGGGATTTGCCATAATCACCACGCTCGGCAGGCGGATTGGTGATCGCAGTATATGATCTTAACATACACACACAGGAGAACGCTGCTACCCGTCCCTGGTGCAATCCCTTAGTCGCCTTGACGACACCGACAGGAAAGATAGGAAAGATAGCCCTATTCTAAGCCGGGAACCACACGGCAAACTTAAACTTATACACATATGATAATCTAATTGTTTTTAGTAATTGTGTTAGGTATTCATTTACAGTACAATTATTCACATAAATTTATTTATAAGGTAGACCGCCGCACTTTCTGGACCTCAAAGCTAATTAAACTAACCTATAACTTAAAAATATCACTAGATTTATGTGTATATTTTAACTATTTTACTTTATTTGACGACGTTTTGACCAGACCTGGGATCTACATCGTAAGCATTTCGGATATAATCAGTGGAACTACAAAACCATTTTGTACTCTCCAGCGAATTATGTGCCGAATATTCGAATAAGAGTTTAGCGTCTTAACTATCGTACTTATACGCCAAACGCTTATCATAAATAAAATATCACATTAGATAGTGCAAAGCGATTTAGTTCGACGGATCTCATTTAAAATGCTTATGGAGTACGCTCGCTGGTCGAAACGTTGTATCCGATATAGTTGGAAGGTTTAAAATTTACTATTTTATGTACGACTTACATGCAAATATTTATTTAATTGATTAAGTCATATAAGCATAGTTTTAAAAATAAATTAGTCTAAAATGTACCAGTTTATGCATAGTCAGATACCGTAATAGGTATACAGTCCTAGTACCTCATCGCATGATGACAAGGTGTAAATTGAATTGAACTTGGGCATTTATCATAGAACAAATATCCTAAAGTAAACATAACTATTAAGATTCATATAGTTATGATAGTTCATTATATAAATGTTATTTACATGTATAAGTGCAATTAAGTATAACCGTAAAGCGTATATTCAGGAATGAGAAAAACATCTAAGTCGAATGGTCTGAGCCCCGTGTCTCTACGATTAATAAAAAAGACAGGACCCAGACCATACAACTTAGATGGTTTTCTGATTTCAAATTTGCAATAACAAAATTTTTACAGCGGTGTGAGTTACTGCGTTTACGTTATTTTGCGTCGATATCAAAAATGAAACTTAAAATTTCAACCCATGACCAACCTAAATCAAACGTATCCTTCCACGTTACTTACTTCGGATGATGCCGTGTAATGCAGTCTAATATTCAGTAGCAAGTGTTGCCACATGTTATCCAATGTTGACCGTCACTAAATATTAAACAACGTTACTCAATACGGTAACATCTAAAAAGAATCAATAACTTTTTATCATCGGATGTTGACAAACAACTTTACCCAACAAAGAGTAACTGCGGGTAGATGCACATGAAGTATAACTTGCTACAACCAGAAGGTAATCTTTAGTTTCCAGTTAATGATTATTATGAGTCCCAGTAATCTTCACCACGTTGTTTTTGTAAGTAAGCACAGACACTTTGCAGCCAATGCTTTTCTTGCGGCACTTCCAGTGGATGCTGCGGCCTTCCGACCAGCTCTTGTTCTTTATGTAGATGTGGTCATCCATCAGAAGCTTCATTCCTCCGCGTTTCGTCGGCAGCATTATCGCGTCCTTTTCTACTAAAAATGATAACATTTTAATAAGTAATAGAAATTTTGTTTGCGTACTATACGAGATAATAAAATAAAACTAAAACATAAAAGACAAAAAAACTAAGAGATAAAAATTAAATATACTAAAATACGTTGACTAGGAGATGAAATGCTAAATTAAATACAGGTAAACAAAATATATATTTCTCTATTGACCTTTATTCATTGTATTTGACGGTAAACTAAATTATAATAACAAAATAATGTAAACTTAAAGTACACGCTGATAAATTTAACGTTTAAAAATTGAACACTGACTAGGATTATAGACTAGGAATTTATTTGGTGCTTAACTCAAACACGTAACTATGACCAAGACTGAGAACACTCACTTTATGAATAAACAATGAACTTAAAAACTATAAATAAACAGATAGAGCAACAAATAACAATATTAATATGTAAATACTCTTATAATTCCTTGTAGAAAAATCCACATTTCAGTACACTTGAACCAGAATGGACTGTTCTAATGATTATGTTCA
This sequence comes from Esperia sulphurella, assembly GCA_947086405.1. Classification (NCBI taxonomy): domain Eukaryota; kingdom Metazoa; phylum Arthropoda; class Insecta; order Lepidoptera; family Oecophoridae; genus Esperia; species Esperia sulphurella. The sequence continues at coordinate 4,469,687 of OX352261.1, forward strand.
CTTTTAAACCTAATGACTCTTCTGTAAAGAGTGACAGTCGTGGGGTGACACTGGAGGTTCTTTTTCATACAAACCCACTTTACGAGAGGGTCACTGGAGTCGCAGGTTTGTGGTACCGATAGTTATCGAATATCATCAGAGGTTAACCGAAACGAGTTAATTCAAAGATCGGTTCTGTTGAAAATAGCACTGAATCAATATAAAATTAGTTTAAAGTAGGTAGGTTACAGAGGTAGATGAGATAAAAACTTACTAATGGAGCCGAAATTTGGGTTTTTACTGAAGAGCACTATCAAATTACGAGTAGCCCAAATGGCGATAGAGAGAGAACTGGCAGGAGTAATTTTCCAGGATCGCAAAACAAGCGTTTGGCTTAGAGAATGCAGCAAAATCACTGACGTTATCAAGCGAATAGCAAACCTAAAGTGGAAGTGGGTTGACCACGTCGCACGAAAGCACAGCTCATGGTGCAAATGTGTAGTTGAGTGGAGGCCATGGCGCGAGGAACCATTTGTTGGACCAGGCAGAGCAACAAATTTAATAGAAAGATGGCATTCGAAAAACAGACGGTTTCAAATAGATAGAGATCGCTCGAAAAGAGACAAGACAGAAGGGAATGGCGTCAATCGAAGGAAGCCTACATCAATAAGGTTGAGAACGGCTAAGAAAAAGAGATATGACACCTTTGTATATTAATTTGAATAGTAACTTATATTGCCAACATACAATAATTAGAATGCTAATGATAATGCGAATCTTCTATTTTCCTTCTATCTTTTTATTTCTTTCTCTCTCTCTGTCGTAACTTTAGTTTAGGCGTATTTTGCCACATTTATTCCTGGGGTTCGTTTTAGAATAATCTAGATCTAGTCATGATTGTGTCTTCCACAGGTGTTCACGATGGTTCCCTCGCAGGTCATGATAGAAGCGGTGCAGCGGATGCTCCGTTTCTTTACACAGGACCACCTGGTCTTGAACCCTCGAACTCTTTCCCGGTTGAACCGGTGAGGACCGACGACTATGACTGGGTTTCCACGACTGGATACACCAAAGAATGGTTCTTCTGAGGAAAATTAATCAAATCAAATGAGTGTTAGAATCAGTGTAATAATAATTTCATGTAACGTTGAACAGTCATCATAAGCCTGTTGACCCACTGTTGTCACACAGGCCTTCGCTAATAAGCCAACTAACTACGCCGAAGCATTTCGGATAATTTCCATCTAAACAGGCAATTTGTACTCTCTAACCACTCATGTGACATATTCTGATTAGCGTTTAGCGTCTAATAATAGCAGTTAGTGACTCCTTGCAAGTCTGATTGTTACGGTTGTTCCCCAGCAGATTTTATTTATTTCAGAGAGGGTATGATGTAGTTAACATAATTTTTATGTAAAAGAAATTATTATCATCCTAAATACGTCTACTGCTGAACATGAGCCTCCCCAAAAGAATGTCACTTTTGGTGAGCTATCCATTGGGGGATTTGCCATAATCACTAAGCTTGGCAGGCAAATTGATGATCGCAGTAATGATCTTAATATACACAGGAGAACGCTGCTGCCCCTATCCCTATATTGTACAATCCCTAGTCGCCTTGACGAGACTCACGGAAAGATTGGGGTAGGCCTTTTTTTAAACCACGCGGCATGTAAAACTAATACTTTAACAAAACCACCAATAATTTCATAAAATAAAATATACAATACGTTAAGTCCTTATTATATAAGACCTACTGCGTTTAAAACTCACTACTATTTCTAAAGTAATATGTAATTATTATACCTACTTATAAACACAGATATGGTTACGTAGACTTCACACTAACATTAAATTGAAAACATTTCTTTCACAGAAATGAATAAATAACTAAATGGTGACTAGCTCCGATTTAAAGTCTAAACAGAACAGTCCTCTCACTCACTCTTCTCGGCCAGGAGAATGTTCTCGGGAATTTACCAACACTACTCCATACCACTACACAGAGGAGAGTTGCTATACTCTGCCGAAGGTACAAGACCACATGGTCATACGCAGTATCGATATCCACGATAGATTATGAATGTATTGTTTTGTTTGTTACGTGTGTGCAGCGACAGCTATAATTCCCCCACGGGTTTCCCCGGATTTATACTAGTTTACGGGGCGTCCGTAAGCGTCCGGGCAGGGTTTCATTTGTAGTCCGGGTTTAAAATTTTGCAATAATAAGTTGATACATAACAATTAAAACTATTTTTTATTTTACTAAGTAGCTTAAAAAACTCTGTTGACATGTCCGGGTTGAAGCTCCAAAATAGGGCGTTTACGCGCTTCTTGGCAGATTTTAGATATGGCAACCCTAGCTTGAATGCAGTGTCAGGGGTGTGCTGTTACCACTAAGGCTTTACATTTATTTATTTAAAATATTGCAACATTACAGATTATTATGATTATGTTCATTTTTAACTTTAACGATAGTCTCGTCGTATGTTATAATGGAGACCTTGCATCCTTTAGGTGCCCTGTTGCACATCCAGTAGGTCTTCGGCCCAATAGTTCGTTTGCAGTTGAATCTGAACTCATTGATTTGCATAAGAGGCTTGCCCATTCTCGTTTGCGTAATAATCGGTTTCGGTTCAAAATCATAGCCTGCATAAAACGTGTCTGAAAAATTACATCCTTAAGTGAGTATTTTTGATACATTTAAAAAGACATCATTGAATTTTAAACACATTAAAGTTGTATGTGTATCACAAAATATTTGACATTGGATCACTATGTGTAAGACGGTGTATACAATGAATTCCTTGGACTGAAAGTTGAAGAAATTATTAAGTATTCAAAATTATATTTCAACGCGTACACAAAACTCTAAAAGTTCTCTTAGAAGAAAAGTAACATTCCAGTAAAACAACATATTATACCACTAAGATGCGAGATTAAATCATACAAATATAATAATACAATTCTTGGCAATAAAGACTAAGTTAATACCAAATAAGGCTCTGAGAACAATTTTAACCATAAATTATAAAAGAAAAAAAGGTGAACGATCACCAATTTCTGACTCATCCACGTGTTTGTTCCGTTTTTGCATCGTAAGTTTGCATTTTAAATTTTTGTAACGTCATATTTCTCTATTTTCTTTTTCTCCTGAAAACTGTCAATGTGACAGAAATTGAGAAATTCGTTAATTAATTAGCTTGGTAATTTTCCAGAATTTTAAGAGTCTTTCCTGAGAGAAGCGTTCTTCGCGTCAGATTCGTGGCTTTTATTTTTTCTCATGACGTTATCTATAACGTCAACGTGAGCGCCTTATCGCTAGCTTGACTCGTTTTTAAGCCTACTTTTCCCATGTAATTTTAGTTTGCACCAGTAATAAGAAAAAATAAAAGCAAAAAAGAAAAAATATGACGCGAAGAACGTTTCTCCCAGGAGAGACTTGAACCCTTAATATATTGATATTTGATATGAAAACAAAACGACAATTGTTGGTTGTGTGAGAATGAAAGAGATTGCATGATTTTAGGGGTAGGAAATTAAATTGGCAGAGTGTACACGCGTGTCTTAAGGTGTATGCCGTAAGAAAGTAGACAAAGCGGGTCGTCAATCGTTATCAATTTACAAATGATTATGTTGATGGTTAATTTTGACGATCGTCCCATCGACAGTTATCATGGTGACTTTGCATCCGCTGTACTGCTTATGGCAGACCCAGTACATCTTCACGCCTAGGTACCGATTGAGGTAATACTTGCACTCGTTGATATGAAGTATCGGCTTGCCTTTCCACGATTTTTTGATCACTGGTATCGGAAGCCTATAATTATCTGTCGAATAAGTTACACATTTTAAATTAAGACTACTTATTTGATGCATTAAAACCATTATATTTTTGTATTGATATTTATGCCATCGCCATCATCTGAAAAAAATATTCTAATTACATATTCTAATTAAATGTGAATTTTACTGAACTGTTTCTGACCGGTTTCAGGAGTATGGGAAGACCCAAATTTGAACATAGAATTTTTATGTTCTTAGTTATTATAACAGATTAGATAATAAAAAACAGACTTTAGAAGGACCGCCGTTATGCGTCTATGACACCTGTGTGACAGTATGACTGGACCTTGCACCTAGAAGCCCAAAGTCGAAACATAATAAACTTCAAATATAACTATAAATGATTTTCTTATTACGAAGCTGAAGTAACAACATGAACAGTTTCAATTTAAATTATTCATGAGAATATATATTATTAAATATATATGACGACTCCTATAGTTGTCAAACTGGCCCGGCACGCGGCCGGACTTCTGGCCTTTACGCAGTTCCAAACCGCCTTGGATCATTTACAGTGATGGTAATTATCAAACCTGTGCCTACTGATCTGAATAACTGGCTTCCCCATTCGCGATGTTGTATACATTATGCTTTAAAAAAAACGAAAAAAATAATACCAGTTTCTCTTTTTCACTCGTAGTTTACTGTTAACAGAATTTACTTACAAAGGACATAAATTTAAACAGCACAGAGACATCTCTTGATTATTTGGTTGACTTCCTGCGCGTGGTATTTAAACAACCTTAAAAATTCTTAGTTATAAATAAGCCTAAGAGTAGACTAAAGTTCATTTCAGATAGAATTAGATAGAAGGAAAATTAGGTTCTTTATAGTTGTACTCTTTGACATGACCTTTGACGGCAAACTATATATTTTACACGTTGGGTTATTTAATTCGTAACACTTTTAACAGAATATTCAAAGAAGTCGATGAACATGTTGACAATTTTAATTATAACAACTACTGGTATTTTAGTAGAATAATGAATCATTGCATTTGCGTTGCATTATGTAGAATATGAAGCTACTTACATGATTTTATTACTTTGCAAAGTAAACAAAAGTAAAGTTTTTAATCTTTTTTTGGGCTTTGTCATTTATTTATTATATAATAAATAAACACAGCATATGATTATGTTGCAATTCATTTTAGAATAAAAGTTTCCTAGCCTATGCCAGCTTCTAAGTAATTTAAAAATATACCTACATAAAAATGGTAACTTAGACCTTGCTTCTATGGACCTTCTAGAGTCTAATGTTATCTGAAATGAAGTATAGGTACTTCTATTCGACAACACTCTATAATAAATAAGTGTACTATGTATTTTGTCGACGGTGTGTGTGAGAATTCAGTACAAGTGTTTTAGTTTTAAACTAACTTTTCAAATTGAATGAAGCATTTGCTAAAAAGTTATTTCATTTAAGTCACAACTAATAACTAATTATAGGTATGTAGATATTTTGGGGTAAAAACATGTTACGTATACTTATACCAAGACAAAAATATACTTATCAGGTATCCAGACACCATTATATTATTTAAATCGACACCTTCAAATTCTTAATTGAGGTTCATGTTCTGGTGCCATTCTTGGAAACAAGACGGACACAGAGGCGGCAAATTCTTGCATCCATTGCATCGGTAGCTAGTTTCCCGACGTATGTTTCGTTTCGAGCATAGTTTGCACATTAGAAATGAAAACTTCTTTTTAACATGCGCCGGCGCTATCATGCGTACTGGCCAGTGATCGTGTGATGAGGTGAATGCGATTGGTAGTTCGTATTGATTGTGGTAAAGTCTTGCATTGGTATTTAAGCCAGCGCCATCACCTGCAAAAATAATAATATTCCAGTTGTATATGAATTTGGACGGGTGGCTATACCTAAATACAAGCACTGAATTTTTAAGTTCATAATTATTATAACGGTAGCCTAGAGAAACAAAAACAGACTTCAGAAGGACCCTGGTTATGCCTCGATGACACAGATATCATAGTGTGACTGGACCTTAAACCTAAAAGAACAAGGTCGCAACATAATAAACTTCAAATTTAAATAAACAAATGATTCTTTATTACAAAGTAACAACATTAAAACATTAAAAGTTATTCATGAGAATGTAAATTATTGCTCTTAACAATGACGTCATCTATAGTTGTGAGACTGGCCCGGCACGCGGCCGGACTTCTGGCCTTTACGCAGTTCCAAACCGCCTTGGATCCTTTACAGCGATGGTAACGATTAAACCTGTGCCTACCGATCTGAATAACTGGCTTTCCCTTTCGCGATGTCGTATACGTCGGTGACGCTGTGAAAAACATTGCAGAAATGAGTTAATAAAACCCGACTACGAAAAGTGTAAAAACAAGTTACTCGTATTATGGAATTTTCTGTATTGCTACATTTTAAACATTATGTCAAAATAGCACTAACCCACTTACGTCTTATATTTTTGATAAACCTAAGGTTTATTTTAAAAAGACATATTTCTTCCTTTTGTCATGGTATATTTAAGACAAAATCTCGCCCGGTCATGCGTTCTTTTTCTTTTGTAAGATTAATAAAGTATGACAATCAAAGCTGAGTACTCAGTATCCCGGCGTAATGTTTGGTCCATAATATACCGTGATAAAAGAAAAAATATAAAATGTCTTTCAAAAAGACAACATAGGTTGATCAAATTTTGAGTTCAAACTTTTTTGCAAATATTGATAATTTTATTATATTGATATTGATATTTTTATCATATATTGATATTGATTTTTTTATTATATTAATATTGATATTTTTATCGAGTGGAGACCGCGACTGGGCAAGCGTAGTGTGGGACGCCCCCTGGCTAGATGGAGCGACGATCTGCGTAAGGCGGCTGGCATTGACTGGATGAGAAGAACCGAAGATCGGGTTCAGTGGCGCACCTTGGGAGAGGCCTATGTCCAACAGTGAACTCTTTCAGGCTGATGATGATGATGATGATGATAATTTTATTTTACATTAATTTATATTTTATGTTTTGAAGTCGGGTCGGGGGTTGTTTGTATAAATATATGTGCTGTATAATGCAAATCCTGTAAATACAAATACAAACTGCACTATTTCTCGAACGTACGAGTATGTTCATCATATGGGCGAGGACAACGGCCGCGGCGCGGCGCGTATGGGATTGAGTGAAATTTTGTTTTTGGGGATAGGGATGGGGTCGAGGTTGGGGTTGGGATTGGGATATTGAGAGTCTCGAGTCTGAGTGGGAGTGGACGTAGAAGTGAGAAAACGGAAGCGGAAGTGGGAACGGGGGCGGATTCTGTAGTTCACGCGAGCGGAGCCGCGGGCACAGCTAGTTACATTATAAAACATCAAACAGGCCTCCCTAACCCGTCTGGCCAGCGCGGGGATTGTAGGCCAAATCCTCCATCTGTCTCCGGCAAATGAGAGAAGGATGTGCTCCTGCATTGGAGACAAAAATAACCTGATGATGATTGTGAGCTTGCTATCTCTGAGAAGGATCATAGAGTACTTGTGCATTTGTTGCAGAGCGTGGTCTCAAAAGGCCCGATATCATTATCCCTAAGTCATCCGCGTAGCCCACAGTGCAACAGCTAAACCGGTAGTTAAATTCAGTTAAATTTTTATTTATTGCACGATAAAAAATACACAGACAAAACGATAAAGTAGTTTACATAGTACATCTAGACGGTCTTATCGCTAAAAGGATTAGATAAGAAAGTTACGAATACATCAGTTAATACAGTATTTACAGTGGATATAATCAATATCCACTTTTGTAGACATTATCATGTAAGCCATTATGTGCAATAAGAATGTATAGGTTACAATATATGTATTAGGGATGCAACGAATAGCACTTTAGCGAATACGAATATCAAATTAATATTCGTCGAATACGAGTACGAATTATATATATTAAATTCTAATAATTAAAATCAACGACAGGCAAGTTTTTCTTAAGAAAAGCAAGCATTTGCAAGTTATTCGGCGTCAGTTTGTTCCTATCTTCTCTTTGTACCTTGCCCGTCGTGGAAAATAGACCTTCGGAGTCAACGGTGGACGCTTTAATGGAGAAAAAGAGCAAAGAAACGACATGGGGAATCCCCGGTCACCACAGAGAAACGACGACGTGTCAACGGGTTGCGTTCCGTTTCACTCAACAAATTCATGACATGAAAACACTATTATATATTCTTTATTGCACAAAATTTAAAACTAAATACAGTTACAAATTTTGTGTACAAAGGCGAACTATACTATACGAATATTCGTAATAATATTCGGCGAATACAAATATTCGTAAAAAAAAAAACAATTTTCGGCAACTACGAATAATAGTATTCGTTGCATCCCTAATACATTTTTATTATATGATTATTTTTATTGTAAATAGTAACCAATTAATTTATTTACTTAACATTAAAAGTATTTTCCTGAGTTTCTAACTAGAATACTTATATAAGTACGTGCTAGATATATCTGCATTAGAGTGCATCGACCCTATTTGTACCAAGAAGTCGAATAAACAAAACATATAGCTCATTATAGTACAAAAGTATCACTGTCAGTACATAACTAAAAACATTTAATCCCACGGGAAAAGTATTTCCCATGACGAAAATAACATATGTTCATCTGCAGGACATAGGCTATGTGAAAAATTTCATGGACGTCGGTGAATCGATTTGAATGGTCTGTGAAAGCGTTACAAACTTCCGGGTTTATAATATTAGTTGGGAATAATTAGAATCAGGAAAACTAGCACGTACTATATAGTAGTAATATATATTAGTTTGTTATATCATTTGTGAGAATGGTCGTTATTGATTCTAATGATAACATCATCTATAGTGGTGAGAGCCGCCTTGCAACCAGCAGATCTGGCTTTGACGCACACGTAAGATGCTTTAGGCGCATTGTACGAGCGGCGATTGAACCTACGACCTCCAATCTGGATGACTGGCCTCCCGTACCGCGACGTCGTAAACACTGGCTCTGGTAAAAAAATACTTATGTACATACTTCATACGTCATTATAAGTATTTAAAGGCGTAAATGGTTGGGTGTCATTAAAGAGTCGACCGGACTTCTAGGCTGGCTAATATCGATTTGACAAAGGACTGATAAACTTATTGATTGATAATAAACAGGGATCGGAATTAGGTAGTGTCATTTATGTAAGTACATGCGATAAACCATCATTTTATTCATGTACAAAGAAACAATAAAAAGAAAAGAAAATTATAAAAAGGTTGAGCTTATTTCTAAAGAAATTTCTTAGTAGTAGCATAGAATACTTAATAATACTACGTAGTAGTGTGTACTATACGTATATAGGTATTATTTTTTCCGAGATTTGTTAAAAAAAATGCTTTATTTTGTTTGTCATTCATTTATGTATTTACTCATACAATAATATTAAATTGGACATTCCACATCTCACAATTAATAAGCTATAATTCTTCATCCGCCTACTACTTATTCCGTTTAGTATAAATATATGTGTGATGAACTTTCTCCTGTACTATATATGTAAATTAAGTACTACTGATTTTTTACCTTTGACGCAAAAGGAGGATTAATAATATTATAATTATAATTATAATAATTTGTTTGGTAATTAATTAAGAATCTTTGCTTAGGTAAAATAAAAGTTTTTATCAAGATGGCGTCAATGAATGCTCTGCTTCCTGACACAGGACGTCCTATTTCAGGAGCCTATTTTTTCCAAGTGTAATTTTTCAATAATAAAAAAATATTGAGGAATTCACTGGGTGAATATTCGAGCTATTTAACCTCCACCATTGTCCTCACCTTCAAAAGTTGAAGAAACAATAACAGTTCATCGTTTTTATTATACAACAAGTTTGTGGTCCTAACACAGATTCTATTTACATTGGTGACGTATTTAATTATGTTCGTTTTCACTATTATTAGGGTGTGAGAAACACATAAATACCATTATATATTAAGAAGTTCCAGTGCAGAGATCAAAATCACTTTGGCAGTCTGTGAAAGTGATTATTGTTGAGTTTAATAATGATATCGTCCTTGGTGGTGAGGGTAGCCCGGCAACCGGAGCTCCATTTATTGCATAACCAAGTCGCTTTAGGACCTTTACTGCGGCAGTACCGGTTGAACCTGAACTCGCCGATCTGAATCACTGGTTTTCCGAAACGTGATGTTGTGAATAGTGCTCCTGCAATATTAAATACAGAAGTATAAGTTGAAGATGTAAGTTAGCACAGATGAAGTAATATAAGCACAGAAAAACAATGAGGAACCAATTTTCGGTTCCATTTTAGTCGGGCTATTTCTAGATGTCAGTACTATTTCTTTGAAAAAGAAAATGAGTTTAGTATAAATATGTTTGAACCATAACCGTCAACTAAGCGCAAGTTTTTTTTAACCAAAATAATGTTTTAATGCTCATGGTTTAAGGTATAGGTTCTATTACCTCAAAATTGTCGATTACGACAAGTTGGCTCTTGACCATGGGGGGGATTGACATTGGCATGTCCAACGAGATCAAAATACTGGGCGTCACGATCGATCGGGGCCTTCAACAATCACATAGCAAATGTCTGTAGGAAAGCTGCAGCTATCCACCAGCAACTTACACGAGCAGCAAAGATTAGTTGGGGGTTGAGCCCTGAGGTCGTGAAGACCATATACACTGCAGTCGCGGAGCCAATTATTTTGTACGCTGCAAGCGCGTGGGCACCCGCTTATGTATCAATATATCCCAAACGTATACATAATTAATGTGTTTTATACTATAATTATTATACCATTAAAGCATCGATAATTGTATTTAAAATACCTACTGCGGAACTGTTGCCCCTAGAACCACAAAACGTAAAAAAATACAAACGTTGGCCCCACAAGTTTATAAGTTATTACTTTTATTTTTGCGATTTAATATATTTAAACGTTACAAAAGTTATTATTATTTTGAGAACGCATCTGTCTGCTTTACGAAATAAGTCTAATATTCATCATCGGCCGAAATACGTCCACTGCTAAACATAGCCTTCCCAATAGATTGCAACATTTGGTGGGGAGGGTTTGTCATAAGCACCACGCCTGGCAGGCGGATTGGTGATCGCAGTAATGATCTTAATATACACAGAAGAACGATGCTGCCCGTCCCCGGTGCAATCCCTTAGTCGCCTTGACAAAACCCACGGGAAGATAGGGGGTGGCCTTATTCTAAGTTTGGAACCACAGGGATACCAGAAAGATTGAGGGTGGTAGCCAGCTTACATATGAAGAATCGGCTTAAGCCGATTCGAAACAGCTTTATGTCACGATATGTTTCAACGACGACTTCGTAAGCACCGCTTCGATGCGCAACGCAACATGGTATCGGCCAAGGGTCGAGGTTCAATAAAGTTATAGCGTTGAGAAAGCTATTTATCATAGCGCATAAACCTGCAGCTGCAGCCACAAGATGCGTTGCCAGCCTGAGACTAGGTTGGAATATATTTTATGCATGTGACTACACTGGATAATTATAATTATGTTGTTAAGAAAAATATGACTAATCCGTTCAAATTAAACAAAAAAAAACTTTCAAAAATTGGCAGAAAACAATCCTGCAAAGTTTATTTTTAATGTAAGTAGGTAAATGTATTTTATAACAAAAATATATAATAAGAAGTGTAATACAGCATCATGTTGTATAAAGACATTACAAGACGAATTTATGATTAATTTTGTTAAAACTCCCATTTCATTTTTAATTAACATAAGTATTCCCCATAATGCTACTACTTATAAATTTTATACGATCACACAAAAAGCCTCTTGTGTCCCACTGCTAACTGCAGGGACACAACAGAGGAAAGTAAAACTTAAAATAAAGAAAACACTTATCGAATTTTACTCCTGTCGATCTCCACTGATTGGCTGACTGATTTAATGTTTTTGGGTATATATCTGATTGTATGATTGTGGGCGGCGTTTACTTTGATGATGACGTTATCTATGGTGGTGATGCAGGCTTTGCACCCAGCTGAGCTTTTACTGCAGAACCATAGACCTTTAGAGCCCTTGCTTCTGTTATTTTTGTTATAGCGATACGGACCAAGGATAATAACCGGCTTACCAAAACGTGAAGTTGACATTATTGCTTCTGAAAAAGCGAAACTGTTAATACCCGTTAAAATAATTGTATACATATATTTTTAAATTATACAAAATGTAGCTTAAATTAAAAAAAATTATATTACGCCTTTTTTATTTAGACGTCAGAGAATTATCTCTATAATTATGTTGGGTTTGTACCCAACATTAAGAAGAATTATTTCAATGCAATGAATAAGAAAATAAACAACAAAAAATAGGATATTATTTTATAAGTATAACACTTATAACAAAAGGGCACAACAGCGTTAAAATTTCGTAAAAATATTTACTTTGATCTCACTCAGACAGTAACTTCGAAAAAACTGAACAGTACACAATTTCAATACACAAGTATGTGACACAATGTCTAAATTCATTTTTTTCTTTCAACACTTTAAATTTCGCAATAAAGGCGCATCTCCTGAGCGAGTTTTTGTTTTACAAAATATTATAAAAAACATTGTTTTTTATATACATGCTGACTCGTCTTCATTGTTTAGTTTTTGTTAAAACAAAAAAATATTTTTTTTTTATCGAAATCTGACTTTTTTGTGTGACATGACATGTAGATGTCATGCCATAACGCGATTGTAGATGCAATTTCACGAAGAAACTACAGATTTCGTGTTAGACATTTTAATATTTGGGTGAATCAACGATCTTGTCAGGCAAAAGCAACAGATACGTAAGTATTATCAAATAAAAAAAAAACTAGTTCAATCAGTCAATATTTTTCGTTACTATGCGATATTCACATTCATGTTCGATATAACATACTTACTTAAAAAACTCAAAAATAATTATTTATATAAAAGAAATACCCAGGAGACAATGTAAATGAAATATAAAAAAAAGTTTGGGACGAGACTAGTGAATATGTAAATATAAGTAATATTAATTACTATTATAATGTTTTCCATCCGCCACGGAACATAAAAACAATGTGTAATTGTATATGGCTACGCTCTAACGTTTCGATGTTTTTGTGTAATATTTCGAAAATAAAACCAGAAGACGAGCCTTAAGAAACTAATGGTTATGTGCACCCTTAAACTCTATGATAGTATCTCCCATGACTAGGACTGCGGCGCGACATCTAGGCCGGCTTACACCGCCTTTCACGGTGCAGAACCACGTCGCCTTCGTACCTTTACTTCTATTATTCTTTCGATATCGATAGCGACCACACTGCAACACTGGCCACCCACCACGGGTCACCGTGAATAACACCGCAGAAAACTCTGCAACTAAAAATATAAGACAAAATGTATTTAAATTAAGGAAGGAACTGCAGCTAGAGGTCGTCCTAGGAGGACGTTCAAGAATCAAATTGGTAACGTCCTCAAAAAGGCTGGGGTCTGCACTGAGATGAATAAAAGGAGGTGGATGAACAGGTGGATGGATGTGAGTGAGGCTAGTGAGGTGTGTCAGGATCGCGCAAAGTAACGATCCATCGTCTCTACCAACCCCTCTGGGACCATGACGTGAGCACTATCATCATCATCATCAGGTTATTTTTGTCTCCACTACAGGAGCACAACCCTCTCTCATCTGCCAGAGACAGACGGAGGATTTGGCCTACACTCCCCGCGCTGGCCAGACGGGTTGGGGAGGCCTTATTGATGTTTTATAATGTATCCCTTAGTCGCTTTGTACGTTTTAAAGCTGCGAAGCGTATCCTTCGTTATTTAAAAGGAACGCGAGATGAGGGGCTCATATATAAAAAGACAAATAGCAAGCTACTAGAGGGCGCTGCAGATGCTGATTGGGCCTCATGCGAAATTGATAGGCGCTCATATACTGGCTATATTTTCACAATGGGCGGCACACCAGTTAGCTGGGAAGCTAAAAAACAACGAACAGATCCACGGGAAGAGTTGGAGTGGTCCTATTCTACTCTACCGGAAACCACACGGCACTATGTATGTATTTAAATTACATAATTTACATATTGCATATATACATACTTAGTCTAATCCCAACTAGGATTTTCTCCTGTGCTATGGAAATTATACAAGGATAGGACAATTCCCAAATATAACATCCAGGCATGTACAATTTATACAGGGTTGTCCGTCCTCGGTGAAAATCGAACCCACGACCTGCTTGAGTCAAATGACCAAGCCAATAGGCCAACGACGCGGAAAAATAATGTTAATTCTTATAATACTGTTGGGCGGAGTCCTAGTCTTACGAGGATCACTGTCCACCACACTGCCTCATTGCGGATTGGTAGACTTCACATACGCTTTAGAATTTCTTCAGCAGGTTTGCTCACGACAGAAATGCTGTGGTATGACAATAATCTGCTCAAGTTACGAAGAACTCGATGAAACAAAATAGCCCAACTTTGAACCCTCGACTTCATGAACGTGATTCAAACGTTTCATGATTAAGTATGTAGAGTAAACTTTGGTCAATCGGTGATTTATTTTAACTTTATGACAGTGGATAGTTAAATTAACAATTCGCTACTCGCGGAGCAACATAAACAATAAATAATTATAAATATAAGTTATTGCGAAGCGCATTCATCACCAAAATAACAATAACTCGCTCTTAGTGCCTTGTCTCACCTTGTAAGGTTGGCTGAAAGAGATCTCTATTAGAGATAAGCTCGCCTTTGTATACAAAGTTTGTAACTGTATTTACTTTTAAAATGTGTGCAATAAAGAATATATATAACAATAAATTAAAAAAAAATGTTTTACCCTACCTAATTCAGCCCTTACATTCTTTATATTGATAATAATGGACGAATGGACGCCTCAAATCCCAATGAATTCATCACCTTAGTTGTTGCTGCAGACCATACCCCTTTATTGTGGGTACTCTTATACCACACTACCATACGAGCGAACTTATTTATTCACCTACTACTACAGGCGCACCAGCCTGTCCGTACATGTGCGTGTGTGTAACTCTGTACATGTGTGCGGCAGCCCAGTAGTGCGTACTGCCAGCCGTGCTCTATATTGCGGGTGACGTTAAACTGGCGGGGAGAGGTGAGGGATATTTAGTATTATGTCGTACTACCGATCTCCCCTATAGAATAACAACAACATACCTTTCGTCCTCGCAAACAATTCATTTCAAATACACTTTCATCAGCCTGAAAGAGTCCACTGTTGGACATAGGCCTCTCCCAAAGTGCGCCACTGAACCCGATCTTCGGTTCTTCTCATCCAGTCACTGCCAACCGCCTTACGCAGATCGTCGCTCCATCTAGCCAGGGGGCGTCCCACACTACGCTTGCCCAGTCGCGGTCTCCACTCGAGAACTCGTTTACCCCAGCGGTAATCAGTTCTCCGACAGATGTGACCAGCCCACTGCCACTTCAGCGTACTAATTTTTTGAGCTATGTCGAAGACTTTAGTTCTCCGGCGGATCACCTCATTTCGAATGCTGTCCCTTAGAGAAATTCCGAGCATTACAATGAGCAAATACCTTTATTGAACATAAAAATAACAAAAAATAAAAATATACAAGGTTAGAGTACCCTGAACAAACAAGGCGGTTTTATCGCAATAAGTCGTTTCTTCCAGACACAATTAGCATGCCTGTTCAGCAATTACAATGTGACAGTTGATATACCTATTTATACCATATCGTTTCCAGGGCGGACAGTGGAGAAAGAGGTTAAGGGCAAAGGATTAAAGATTCAATTCGTTCACTCTTTACTGCACGATAAAAATACACAGATACAATAATAAAGTAGCTTATTATATAAATATAATATATAAGGTAGCAAGTAGCATTCAACGGAAGTCTCTACTACAAGGAAACAATGACGCTTGATTTTCTGAGCTTTGGTAATGATCATTTCGTCGCTGGAAAGGCAAAATTACTTATGGGCCAAAATAACATTTTACAGCAGGGGATTTTTTTACAAAAACGAATAAAAAAATATGATTTGTATAAAAACCTTCGCTACAGTAAAATCCTATTTCGTCGCTTTAGTAATTCTACCTTTCCAGATAATATTTATTTATAACATCAAGAATAAAAATAAGTTTAATATGTAACCGTTTAATGATTATGTATATTTTTGATATCGACAATAGTATATTGATCTATTGTAGTGACGGACGCCCGACATCCCGACTGATGGCTGCCCCCGCGGCTGTTGCTGCAGTACCAAACAGCTTTAAATTTATTGTGGTTACTCTTATACCGATTGTTGTAATACCGGTAACCCCACAGGTATAACACCGGCATACCACCTTTTGTCTTAGCAAAAACCGCCTCTTCTGCGAATTTATTACATATGAATCCATTAGTATCTGGGCGATCAGCGAGAAAGCGGCATTGCATACATAATAATAATATATAAAGAAATAAACTAAAAAACAATTATAGTAAATATTTAATATACACAAATACATACCAACAGTGCAATACCACCGAAATACAACACGTTACGTTCTATTTGCGAGACGTGAAAGTTTACTACTGTCTATGGGTGAAAACTTTTGACAGATGCTTGAGTACTGTTTGTGTTTGTCGCGCAAAAATTATAATAATACTTATAATTATTGTTCCATATTTAACAATACACTTGTCTATTCCTAAACTAGGTTTTTCTCCTGTACGATCGAAATTTGACAAGGCAAGTACAATTCACAAATATAACATCCAGACAGGGACCAACTTGTAGAAAGTTGTCTGACCCTAATGGGAATCAACCCACGACCAAGCTACTACGCCAAAAAAGCGGTGAATACGGGCGTGACGTCACGACAGCGGATTAACCGGGCACTACCACCAAGGCAATTAATGATGCGTGATGAGCAATCATCAGCCGAAATGCGTCCTCTGATGAATATAAGCCTTCTCAATAGAATGCTAGTTTTGGTAGGCTGTCCATTGGAGGATTGCTAAAATCACCATGGTTGGCAGGCGGATTGGTGATCGCAGTGGATAATTTCCGGCTTAGAATAGACCCACCCCAATTTTCCCATAGGTATCGTCAAGGCGATTAAGGGACTGCACCGAAGTAATAATGGTAAATAAATCAACTGATATTTAATTACACATAGATTTTTAATTAAACTTACAAGTAATTCATTCTTTTTTGGGCCACATTATTTACTTTAAAAATAGTTTTCTTTTAAATCCGGAGTCTAAACTTAAATAACTTCTCCAAACTCTCTTAGAGTCAAGTCCTAATTTTATTAGTCTATTGTTGTTAGCATTTATCTATATTAAAAGAAATAATTATTTGTATGAGATAGGACATCAAGTACGGGTGATAAGTTAACGGATAACTTTAATGGTTATGTTGATTCTTGACTGTCACAACTTTACCGCAAGCTATCACCATGACGGCGCGACACGGCGGCTTCCACGAGTTACGATGGCAGTACCATTTAGTTTGGTTTCCTCTGGCACTACCTTTCTGGTAGTACCGGTAGGTACCTAAATTTACTGCTGGTGCACCTCCTTTCGTCGTGGTGAAGATTGGTTCTGGAATTATAGGCAACTTACATTGAACATGCCAGTTTTATTTGCATGAAAATACATTGACTAGAGTACAAGAAGTCGAAAACTTATAAAACACACTTGACACTTGACGGGCGCTAAGTATTAAAATTTCGACTTCCTGCTACATATAGAGTCAATGTACTATTGTAGTATATGTCATTCATTGTATTGGTCACTAATTTTTGCAGAGGAAAAAGTTAGCCCTGTTAGATATTTTTAAAATATTTGTGGGCAAATAATTTAAATTAATTAAATAGCTAAGCATTACCTTTTTCTGTCAGACAATACTAGGAGGATATAACGGAGTGAAATATGAAGTCGGGCTTCTGTGGCTATATGTACGAGTATATCGGACAAAAAATATATAAAGGAAGTTTGTTATGTTATTATGAATCAAATGTAAAACAACCAGTAAAATGTGACAGTTTCTTTACCTATACAAATTATTTAATATAATTCGGAGAAAGAAAGCAAACAAAAAAATTCTCTGCTTTTACCCCGGCGATTAAAACAATGTTAGTAGTATGACAAAACATATAATTCATATGATTAGTCATTCAACGTAATTATTTAATTATATGACAAATAATACGAATATTACGTTGCATAATATGTGTTCTGTGTAAATTGTTTTCTGTGCCAGCTTAAATGATACAACAATAGTTAATTACAAACAAACGGAACAAGATATTTTCTAGTTAAAACATCAATTTTTAACAACAGTTTAAAATTATTTCAATTCAATTGTAACGGACGCCAGTTATACATATGTATTAATAAATCGTTCTAAATTTCATTGCATTCCGAGAATATTACTGTTTAATTTCCTTCGTCATATTTTCAAGGTATTTCAAAGTATATACTCTGTAATCATTAGAGTCCCTTAAAAAGGGATACCCTTATAGCGAAGCTTTTTTGCCCGTCTGTTTAACCGCTGGATAACTTACAAACTTCTGGACCGATTGAGCAGAAATTTTCAATAAATGTGAAAAATTATTCTATCTACGATATTAAAAAAAAAAAAAAAACCAGTGTTACAAGTGACAATTAAAAGACTTAAATACACCAGTTCAGATACAGGCATTCCAGCAAATGGCTGCTCGCCTATTATGCAGATCGTACAATCGGCCAATTTATTTTCTGACTCATAAAATTATGCTATTCCTTTTGCACTCTCACACAACCAACAATTGTCGTTATTGTTATCATAATTATTTACCAATATATTATTAAGATTTTGGAAAATTAACAGATTAAAGGTAATTATAATTAACACACAATTTATAACATTAATAATTTTCAGAAAAAAAAAAACAGAACAGACGTAATTTTTTTTATAATACAACGCATAGATCCACCTCATTGTGCAAAAACGATGGATGGGTCAGAAATCAAATTTGCCGACCGTACCTGCAGCATAAATCAAAAACTACCAGGACCCCAAAAATGTATCAGTGGTTATGCTCATTTTTAACACTGACAACAGCGTCGTCTACGACAACCACCGACGCTCGGCATCCCGGCTTCATGGAGTTCCGTGAGCAGAACCACGTGGCCACCTTCCCCAAGCTGCGGTTGTTCCGGTAGTACCGGTACGGGCCCATCACTAGTACCGGTCGACCCGCGGCTGTCTTCGTGAAGAAGAGATCTGAAGAGAATTTTTTTATTTATTCGTTAATGTACATAAAAATAGAGTAAAATTAAACATCAACAATATTTACACATGTGCTGTTTTATATATTTATTTTAAAATTGCAGTTTGTTGTCGAAAAAGCGCTCTTTTGTCATACTTTTACACTTACCTAATTTAAAGTTTTCATGCTGTAATCTTTTGAATACCCATTTTTTAGAGCACAGAGAGAATCACAATAGACAGGCAGAGTGCATATTATTAAAAATATTACATAATTAAAGTATACTATTGAATAATGTGAACTATATTTTTACTATTACTGCCATATTCTATCTGCTGTGAAAATGTCATGGCCATAACTCAATGAGAGAGCAATAGACCGGACAGTTTTGAAAAAAACTAATGACTGGTGTACCATGGACACATCATTATTTATTATTATTATTATTTAAAAAATTTCAAGCAGGACTACTTAACTACATATTTTCCGTTTACTCACGGCCTTTATTTGTACATGCCCTTTTTTCTCACATATTTTTCTCATTACTATACTGTACATACGAATATAATAATAATAGGGCATAGGCACAGTATAGTAATGAATTAGTTAGCCCTGCTTGAGATATAGCGAACTTGCGCCAACCCTATCATATTTTAACTCACACACATACGACGAGTACGCAAGCTCCAAAATTAATAACTTTGCGCATGTGTAGTTAGACTGCGTTCAGGCGTTATGTTATTAAACGAATGACGGGATTAATATTATAAATAATTGCGTTGTGGGTGATGTAACTTGTGTTTATTTCATTTAAATAAATAATAAATATTAGGTGTGTAAAAGAATTCAAACTTCAAAAACTAACCTAGTCTACATAAAATGTGAAAAAATTCTGCCCTAGGTTTTTATTCGCTAGTTCAGCGGATTCAGCCTTCAAAAAAGGTTGTGGTCACGGCCACACGAAAATCGGCCAAGTGCGTGTCGGACTACGGACGCGTTCACGATCGATACATTGCATTCCTACAAAGGATACGTTTACAAAATGTATGACGTACCAGTGCAGTTTTTTAATTTTATTATGGCATTGGATATGACATCAGCGTATCAACCTCAATTAGGGTAGTGGACATACCCACAGCGTGCCGGACATACCCAGAGCGAGCCGAAAATTCTGTCGCGCTGGATGAACTTGCATAGCGAGGCTAAGTGAAACTTGAGCGGATAGGCCAGCTATCTGCTGATTGCATGCTTCGACAAGATGCTCATAGATCTCTCCAAACTACTATATACATACTTAAAAGCTAAATTGCACTGTTTCTTATTCCTAACTTATGAATTAAATGTAAAAAAACAATTTATAAATATGTGGATAATTAAGGGATTTGTCGTGATTCTTGACAACACAACATAGCCACTTGTGATTACTGAGTTAAGCAAAATTCTGTTTCAATAGGTACAAAAGGCAGTACTTAATTAACAATATATTCCATAATATGTTGGAAAATATATTAACAAATATGTTTATAAAAAAATGAGAGAAACAGTTGTATTACATAAAAAGCCTCTCTTACAATAGTATTGTATAAATAATATTATTATGATATTTTGAAGCGATAGGTTGTTCTTGTAATTACGTCAGACGTCATGTAACAGTTTCACTAAAGTCAACAATGTAACTAGAGTGTCAAATTTTCTATTCAGGCTGGCAGTCATAGTACGTACAGTACGCAGTATATGTACATTAGGAGACTACAGACAGCGTTTTATATTAATCAAGTGAAATTTTCAGCTAAATACCGCATTGCCTGTAATATCAGTTCTAAACTCGTTATCGACAAAGTAAAAACCTAACGGCATAAATATCGATGACGGATCTTGCTCGTCCGAACTTCCATTCCTTTTCATTCATTCCATTACGTTTCTCTATGCCTAAACCTTAGCCGTTTTTGATGATTTTTCTCCTTAAAAGAGATGTCATCGATATTTATGCCGTTAGGTTTTAACTTGCAATCTATGCAGTTAAGTTCCGTATTTGTCAAGCTATATTATTATAGTAGTGTTAGCTTTTAAGTTTCCTCCTTCTAAAGATTTTGATAAAAAAAATTGCAATAATAAAATAGGTAGGTATGTGCAAGTTTCTGAAAATTTTAAGAAAATGTCTTGTTTTTTAATAATTTTTGTTTATAATGGACCCTTTGTGCTAAACGTGCTTCTCTTGCATTACTTCCTTCTTCCAGGAGTTCTACAACTTATCCTCTACAGGATGTAAACATGTCCATCTTCCTCAGGTCTTCCTTTATAAAATCCACCTGTCGTGGCGTCAAGCCTCCTTGCTAATGACATGACTGGCTGACGAAGACGGGTTTAAATTTAGAAGACGGACTGACGGACAGGGAGAACAAAAAGACAGACAGGAAGAAAACGACGGTTATTTTTGGATAAATACAGACATTTTAAAGAAAATACCAGTTTCTCTTGCCCCGACCGTACATAGTGGTCCTTCGATAACAGCAACATAAACCGCTCTATGGTGATAACTAGACACCAAGCAAGGATGTTGGGTTCGACTGCCGCCGACGACAAAGGGGAACATGACCGACGTTCCGCCCGAAGCAGCCGCCAGCCCTCGCCGACCCCTTCCTCTCAATCTCGAGCCAGCACAATCTCCACGATTAGACAACAGCGACTGCTCGACCTACAATTAGCAGCCGCTGAGAGCATCGCGGAGATTAATAAGAAGTTAATCAATGACAAACTTAAGTTAAAAGTGCAAGCCCTTAACGCGATGGAAGACACAGCCCTGACATCGCGTGTGTCTTCTAGAAGCTCCTTGACGACAGCAGATAAGAACGCACAGGCGACGTTGCACCTTGATGACATATATACATCTGCGCCAGCTTTTATTACCGCCGCCGCCGACTCGACATTGGCTAATGTTGACGCAGCGCCGGGTATGCCACACACCTACGCATCTCCCGAGTACATCGCTGCCGCTATGCACCAGACCGCTGCCGCTGCTACCCGCACGCCCTGCACTACCTACACCGCTGCGCCCATGCCCGGTCCTAGCACGAGCGCGGACGCCGCACATCATAGACAAGACACCAATCTCAACAAGTTCCTGGCAAGACAGACATCAGCTAAGGACTTGCCGAAGTTCTCAGGGGACCCAGTGGAGTGGCCGTTATTTTTAAGTCAATTTCTAAGCTCAACCCGATTATGTCAATACAGTGACGACGAAAACATAGCCAGATTAGTGAAGTGTCTAACAGGAAGGGCACGCGACGCTGTCCTACCTTTACTGGTAAGTGCTACTAACCTAAACAGAATTATTGATACGCTCAGACTGCGATTTGGTAGCCCCGAGTATATTCTAGAAGCTATGCTGCTAAAAATTCGCTGTGTACGTGAGATACGTCATTACGACTTTGCACATTTAATAGAATATGCTACCGACGTCCAGAATATTGTAGCTACTATGATATCCACTGCTGAGACAGGCCATCTGACTAATCCGACCCTTATTAAAGAGATAATTGGCAAGCTTCCTTCGTCACTTAAAATTCAGTGGGGATTTTTCATACAAGCGCGGAATATTCGATCTACGTCTCTGACTGACGTATCAGACTGGCTATTGACAGTAGCCAATGCCGCAATTCACGTCACACCTATGACGAGTATGACGTCACACTTGCCTACGAAACATATTGTACATAAGCAGCAACAAAATAGGACAGTGTTGACAACTGAAAGCACTACTCCTTCGTGTATCATGTGCAAGAGCGACCATCCTCATAAACTTCAAGATTGTCCGCAGTTCCGACGACTATCCATCAATGACCGCTGGAAATATGTCACTGACAGTAAGCTATGTTTTTCTTGTCTGTCAAATACACATCAAATCAAGACATGCAAAAAAAAGATCCGATGTACAGAGGTCGGATGTCACATGCTACATAACGTTTTACTGCACGCGCTGCCATTGGAAAGCGGCAAGCTATATACGAGTATGAATGCAGACGGAGTCGCCGCCGCCGCCGTAAATCACTATACAAGCTCTACAGACAACGTCTTACTGAAAGTCGCACGAGTTAGAATAAGAGGCCCTAGTGGCGAGATAGAGACGCTAGCGCTACTGGATGAGGGTGCGACCGTCAGCCTGATAGAATCATCGCTTGCAAAACGAATTGGCGCGAGTGGCCCTACCTTCAACCTGCGGCTCCAGGGAGTGTCTAATATGACATCTACAGTTGAATCACGACTTGTTTCATTTGAAATTCGAGGACTTCATCACGATAAGTGTTATAGTTTAAGTAACGTAAGAACTGTAAATAATTTAAGTCTACCTCTGTACAAATGTAACTTCAATGATCTTATTTGTAAATATGACTACCTAAAAGACTACATATATGACCTTGACCTGAGTATTAACGAAAGACCGTCACTGTTAATAGGACAAGACAATATTGACTTAATTGTTACTAGACAGCTCTTTCAGGGACCTAAAAACGGACCAATGGTTTCCCTTACCAATTTAGGTTACGTAATTCATGGTAAATCGACAGTCCGGACCGCTCTCACACCAACCGACGCGCCTGTGCTTCATCTTTGCGCCTGCGATGAACTTAATGACGTCATACGTAAGTCATTCTCTACAGAAGGTTTCGGTACAAAGCCCTGCATTGACACCCCGCGTTCTCGAGAGGATTTGCGAGCTCTCGAGATAATGGACAAGTCGACGAAGCTGGTAGACGGCCGATGGGAGACTGGGTTGCTGTGGAGGCAGGACGACTCACAGCTGCCAGATAGCTATCCTCAGGCTAAAATTAGATTATCTAGCCTACAAAAAAAGATACGTAAATTACCTGAGTTGGGAGTACGGTATGCCGAGAAGATTAACGAGAATGTGGCAAAGGGCTATATGTCGAAACTTAGTACCGAGGAGAAAATAACTAAGACGAATCGGACAGGGTACTTGCCACACTTTGCTGTTTTTAATCCTAATAAACCGAATAAGTTGCGAATTGTCTTCGACTCGGCGGCGAAATCGGAAGGTAAGTCTTTAAATGACTTTTTACTCACAGGTCCGGATTATTTGACGTCATTGCCCGGTGTTCTTTTAGGGTTTAGAAGCCGTAAAGTCGCAGTAATAGGTGACATTCAAGAAATGTTCCATCGGGTCCTAATCATCGAAAGCGACAGACAAGCCCAGCGTTTCTTGTGGGAGCAGGACGAATACATCATGAATGTGATGACGTTCGGCGCGGTCTGCTCTCCGTCAAGTGCGCAGTATGTAAAGAATTTGAATGCCCGTAGATTTGAGAATAGTCACCCGCAGGCTGTGAAGGCGATCGTGGACCATCACTACGTGGATGATTTTATTTACTCCGCTGACACAGAGGACGACGTAAAGCATATAGTCGATGACGTAATTATGATTCACGCTGACGGTGGTTTTAATATGACAAATTTTATGTCCAGTTCAAAAGAGGTATTAAGACATTTACCTGCTGAAAAATTAGCACCTAATGGTGTGAAGTTTCTTACAGAAATGGATGACAACCAAGTAGAGCGTGTCCTCGGCGTACACTGGAATCCTGATATTGATAATTTTACTTTTTTGCTGAAGCTGGTGAAGATTGATGACGAGCTAAAAACCGGTGAGAAAAGACCGACTAAGCGTGAGACTTTACGGATAATTATGTCAGTGTTTGACCCACTTGGTTTCCTTCTCTATGACACTGTTAATGCCCGCATATTATTCCAAGACATATGGAAATCTCATATTGGCTGGGACGATGAAATTGAGACAGCGCACTTTGAGCGCTGGCAACTCTGGGTGAAGGAGCTGTTCAAGATGAGAGACGTAACAGTGCCACGGTGGTTGCTAACAGATACTTGTGCCAAACAGGGGCCTTTTGAAATTCATGTTTTTTGCGACGCAAGTATGAAGGCTTTCGCAAGCGTCGCGTTTTTGCGAGCCAAAGTCACTGATGGCACTTGGCATGTTAGCCTGATAATGGCCCGTGCTAGAGTTGCACCTACAAAGATGCTGAGTATACCAAGACTGGAACTCCAGGCAGCTGTGATGGGTGCGCGACTAGGACAGTTCTTAAAAAAGCACTTGGACCTTACAGTTTCTCGACTCTGCTACTGGACGGATTCAAAGACAGTACTGGCTTGGTTGAGGTCGGAATCTGGGAGATTCAAACCTTTTGTAGCCCATCGTGTTAGTGAGGTAACGGAACTGACGGATTTCCATGACTGGAGGTGGGTCCCAACCCATCTTAATCCTGCAGACGACGCCACCCGTGAGAAGTGCATTGAAGACAACACCAGGTGGCTGACAGGACCAAGCTTTCTGCGAGAACCCGAATGTCTATGGCCGATTGAAGATGAACAAGTTTCTTTAGATTCAGATGATGCTGAAGTTAAACAGATTTGCGTAGTGGCTCTATCCCGAAACGAAGCCCTACCCAACGAAGACCGTTTCTCTCTTTATTGGAGACTAGTTCGAAGTACAGCATGGGTACTTCGATTTATATATAATGTGAGAAATTCTTTCAGAAGGCTCTCAAATGAGCTGTCTTCCCAAGAATTAGACACCGCTGAACTTATCTGTATTAAGGAAAGCCAGCGCAGGAGCTATGCGATGGAAATTAACTCGCTAAAAAAGAACATGTCTGGTGTAATTAAGGATAGCACGATACGGCAACTCACGCCTTTTCTGGACAATGGCGGGGTTCTTCGTGTTGGCGGACGCCTTGAGCTAGCAGACTGGAGTAATGACACAAAGCATCCAATCATTCTGAACCCTAAAGATCGGTACACACGTCTTTTAATGTTTCAGTACCATAAAGACGTCGCTCACATGGGAAGAGAACTAATGCTTAATAACCTAAGAAGACGTTTTTGGGTTGTAAATGGCAGGAATGCTGTCCGATCAATATGGAATGACTGCCAAGAATGCAAAAATCGACGCGCGAAGCCCTCCCCCCCTCTTATGGGGCAGCTTCCCATCGTCAGACTAAAGTCGGAAGGCCGAGCCTTCGCATACACAGGACTCGATTACTTCGGCCCAATTACAGTAAAAGTGGGTCGTCGTCACGAAAAAAGGTACGGAGCACTCTTTACGTGCCTGTCAGTGCGGGCGATTCATATTGAAGTCGCTAACGACTTGACGACTAGCAGCGCTATAATGGCAATAAGACGGTTTATCGCACGCCGAGGTTGCCCGCTACAGATTTGGAGCGACAATGCCACGACTTTTAAGGGAGCTGATAGGGAACTAAAGATCTCTGTAGAAGCCATTGACCGGGACGAACTTCTTAAATTCGGCAGTACCCGCCGAATGAAATGGAACTTCATAGCGCCAAACGCTCCACACATGGGAGGTTGTTGGGAGCGACTGATAGGATCGGTGAAGAAAGCCTTAAAGACGACACTTAAAGAACGAACGCCTAGTGACCAGACTCTACAGACGGTCCTCGCAGAGACTGAATCTATGGTAAATAAAAGACCTCTGACTTATGTGCCGATCGACCACACCGACGATCTGCCACTAACCCCCAATGATTTTTTGATGATGAAGACTGACATGACTGACCAGTTTGGAACCTACTGTGACGGCGACCTACATCGACGAAACTGGCGCGAAGCGCAACGACTGACTGACTTAGTTTGGAAGAGATGGGTGAAGGAGTACCTGCCATCTCTAACCCGGAGGGACAAGTGGTTCCGCGCTGTAGAACCTCTTGCTGTCGGAGACGTAGTTATCATAGCTGACGACCAGATGCCTCGTAACTTATGGTTGCGAGGCGTCATACTTAAGACCTATCCGGGTGGAGATGGACAGGTGCGCGTAGCCGATGTACGGACTGGACAGACAGGACAGGCGACTGGACTTTATCGACGACCGGTGACTAAGCTTTGTCGGCTTGACGTCCACTCCTCATCTTGAGTATTGGCTTTCCAATACTGGAGGTGGGGATGTCGTGGCGTCAAGCCTCCTTGCTAATGACATGACTGGCTGACGAAGATGGGTTTAAATTTAGAAGACGGACTGACGGACAGGGAGAACAAAAAGACAGACAGGAAGAAAACGACGGTTATTTTTGGATAAATACAGACATTTTAAAGAAAATACCAGTTTCTCTTGCCCCGACCGTACACCACCTATTCCTCAATTTGGTCCGTTCTATTTTGGTCTTTTTTGCTGCAATATTTATTAGTGCCATAAGCTAATATTCTTCACGAAATTGGCTTAAATTGTGGTTCTTCGTCCACAGTCATGCCATCCATACCTCGGTTGCATCTTCGTCTCTTCGAATGTGAAGTTCATTGTCATTACTGTCGGACCCGTTGATCGACCTCTCTTGCCATGAGCTACAAATAACTTCCATCCTAAATAATTAGTTCCAGTATCCAAATATTTTTGATGCTTCTTCTTTTATTGGAATAGGGTTGTTGGGTGTAAAACTCATAGGATCGACAGTTCTAGGCGGATGGTTGTGCAAGTTTTTGAATCTAGTGATTTTATCGTTAACTATAACTAAAGAAGCTCGACATCTCTGCCTCTTTCGGCCTTCGACACAAAACCACGTGGCCTTAACTCCACTGCTTCTGTTGTTTTTGTAATAGCTGTGACCGTTGTGTAATAAAAGAGGACGGCCACCTCGCGTTACGGAGTACACGGCACCTGAGGTAGAAAAATCTTTTGTAAGGTGTAGTTCAACATATACTTTTACACTAGCTAGAAATGTGTTACAAAACTTTATAATACAAATCAAATAATAGAGACAAGGGATTTTATCTTAATATTTAATTATTATGCTTGATTTGGTATTTTATTATATAAATAAATTAAATAGAATACTACAAAACTATCTAGGTATTTATGGTTGATATTCTACGACACTCATATTCACACTCATTTATTTCGTAATGATTTAAATTACATCGTACATCATACATCGCATAAGGAGTGAAAATGCGAAGGAAAATAATCTAAAATATGTTTCATGAAGACTAACGAAACTACCAATTTTTTTTTATAAAAAACTTTATATTTATTTAAAACAAAATGACTAATGCTAATAGGTTAGCTAGATAAGATTTATTTTATTTTGTATTAATTATTTATTATAAATAATATTACATTGTTTTAAGTACCACTAAACAGCAACTGTACTGATATTATATTAATTAAAAAAGACATTTACAAATCGTCTATACATCACGGTTTTATTTATTAATGTATAAAATATGTATACATATGTCATCTATATACAGTATGTATGTATATATTTTAGCTTGTAAGAATGATTAAGTATTATAGTATAATAAAATAATAACATGAATCGAATTTTTTCATATGTATTCTGCTGTATTCTACCACTCATTATTTGCATGACCTTTAATTCAACTGCTAGGCGAAAATAATGACAATACGGGATGTCATTATTTTACGCCTTTGCTACTGATTTCAGCCTTTGGTACTTTACTCCTATTCCTTTAGTGTTCACATACGGGGCTCTCGGTCTATTTCTGTGTTTAGATCACGAGTGGAAGAGACTACCTCACTGTCTGTCAAGAATATATTATATATGTTATTTTATAGTTTTATTATATATACATATATATTTAAGATTCTGTATATTTATTAGTTTATTATATTGTATGTATGATTTAATATATGTATAGGTACACGCGACTACTGCCTCTCTTTAGTCATTTATTTTCACCGTAGGTTAGCTGGAAGAAATTTCTTTAGAAATAAGCTTAACCTATTGTATAATTTTCTTTTCTTTGTCTTGTTTTTTTGTCAATAAATTATTAAATAATAAAGAAGAAAAATGTATATTAACCATAAACTTAAGCTTTTTTATCAGTAATTTGTATTAAAATAAACTAAGCTCTACAAACAATTACATTAATGATTATGTACATTGCGAATGCTAACAATTTCATTGTTGTATGTCATCAGTGAGGCTCTACATCCGTTGGTCCATTTGTAGCACGGCCAGAAAAACTTCGGCCCTCGGTATCTGCTGTGTCTGTGGTAACGGCAATTACCGATCTGAATAACTGGTTTACCAAATCTAGACGTTGTGTAAATTGGACCTAAAAGAAATTAAAGGATTAAAACATAAAATACCTGCATACACGAACATAGAACATCAGACAGCTATCACCTTTAAGTGAAATACTCGTAGAACCCTACAAAAAGACGTACATACTTCATCTCAGAATCTCTTGGGACGTATGTATGTTATGAAGACGGTCTCTAAGTGAACTATTGGTAAGTGCATTATTCGAATATTTAATAAATATAAGTTTGGTATTTATACTTTTAATAAAATCTTTATTACTGTCATATAACCAATTACTAATCTATTA
Source organism: Esperia sulphurella (assembly GCA_947086405.1). Lineage (NCBI taxonomy): Eukaryota > Metazoa > Arthropoda > Insecta > Lepidoptera > Oecophoridae > Esperia > Esperia sulphurella. Next base: position 4,499,164 of record OX352261.1, read on the forward strand.
ATAAATTATAAACAGCGTTTCCTTATTTAACTGTAATTGCAAAGTTTGTTCCTTTTTTTAAGCTAAATCACCTATTTTTTATGTGCGTTTTCAACCCATGGTTTATATAAATATAAAGAACTTACGTGTGGCAACACTCTACTCAAACATCAGCTACGTCACCGCTCTTTATTCATTCATTCCCTTACTTGAATAGGTATATGAATTCACTCATGGCTATTCTCAAACAGACCGTCAATAAATTTGTATCGTAACTTTTCATTATACTCCTATGAGTTTTTCTTAGGTCCTCGCCTCGAAGACATTAAATAAAAAATTTCTTTTTCTTTTGGAGTAACATTACCATGAGCTAATACCATTACGAAAACTGCGCGCACGACTCTTCTCGTTTTCTTATAGTTACAATATTCTCGCTTTAATTTGATCATCTGTTTGAGATGTTTCATTTCAAAATGAGTGGCACTTATGACACATACCTTTTTTTAGGAACAAAAGATACAATTATATTTTCGTTAACAATGTCTCGGTATTGACGTAATGTTTGCGCTCTGCTTTCATAGTTTTTGAGCTCGCTCCATTCTGTGTATAAAGAAAACATCTTTTTCATAGTTAAATTACTGTCTAAATGTAATTTTCCTGAGCTTTTTCCTATGTAGTGTAATTCAACATATTGCAGTGAAGCAACATGATCACAAACGCTGCATTTCATAACATCGTTAATTTTGACGGCGTGGTTACGATGTTTTCCTCTGCTATCCGATAAAGTTACGCCCTCTGGATTTAACTTATTGTGAGCAGAGCGTACAAATCTTTGAGTGATGCTTAAAGTATTTAAAAAAGTTTTACAGCAAACTCGAACATGTTCATAAGCATTGGGTTTACCTTGTGAAGCCAACGGTAAAAAATAATTTACACTGTACTGACGTCGAGAGACTATTCCAATAATACCACGCCTTTTAATTTGTTTTATAGATAATTTATTAATATATTCCCATTGCTTAGTATGATCAGCCAGTTGCCAAAACTTTGTGTGTGTATTTTGCCGAACATCATTATTGAATATATCATAGCATTTCAGTTTACATGTGGAAAGACAAACTGGGCCCAGTCTCTTTGGATTTCTTATTTTACCATTTCTACTTGTGTATTCCTGACCAGAGTTCAGCAACATTTTTCTTTTCATATCGTTCCATTGCTCTACATTTCTTTTTCTTTTCTTCCCAGAAGTTGTTTGGGATGTACTTTTCCTTCTTTTACCTTTATCAGTATAAGGAGAATCATAGTTTGAAATACTAACGAGTGAATTATTGCTTCTTATACTCGGCTGGTTGGTTTCCAAATGAAAGCATGATACGTTTGATTTGACAGGCCTTGACGTTTGATACTCAAAATCGGATGTAAAATCATTAAGTATCTTAGAAGAAATACGAGTAGAGCCCGGCGGGGAAATAGAATCCACAAATGTTAAAGGCAAAGGAGTATTTCCACGGCTATCAATCTCGGAGGACGTTTGCGAGTGAGTAGTTTCAAGAAGATTAAAATCTTTGGTTGATGAAATTTCTTCGTAAATAATTCCTTCTAAAGCAGCCCAGTTTGCTTTACCGGAGTAACAGTTTGTCGGCGATAACGAATCTAAAAAAAAAGATGCAAAAATCTATACTTTATTATTATGTTTTACTTAAAACAGTGTTTGTTTTACGTTTATAATATAGAAAGTGGCATATTCGACAATAGGTATTAAGTAATATAATACCAATTTAGATTGAAATGTACATACGACGTCTACAATCAAAAGTTTGTATATGTTTCTTCTTTAGCTAAATATTATCACCTGTAGACCTGTTACTCCTGTTACAGGGCACTGTACAAACAAATACTGAATAAAATGTTTCCACTAGATGTTGTCCTGTCTGATGCGCTCCTTTAACTGGTCAGTACAGATATTTTGTTACAGTTCCTGTATATATATCCCCCAATCGCATTTCTAAATATGTCCGTACGAAAAAGTCACGGAAACTCTAGTAGTAATTCATGAATTACTATTTATGAGAGGAAAATGAATACACAAATAAAAATCCTACTATTTTAACTTTGGTATTACATATATCACATTCAGGTGCATTACATCTGATTGATGTCCGTCAGCAAAAATGCTCCAACAATAGGTGATTTCACAATCTACCTAACCTATGCAAGTGAACTAAAATTGGCAACACGTCAATAGGTTTCATCTGCCAAGGAAGCTGTTATGTAAAACCAGATAAATTGGCTTATTACAGTAATTATACAAAATCTATAGGATTTTTTATACAATACAATATCTATAATAATCTATATATATAAAAGAAGAAACTGACTGACTGACTGACTGACTGACATATCAACGCACAGCCCAAACCGCTGAGTCTAGAGGCTTGAAATTTTGCACAACGGTTCCTTATATAGCATAGGCAAGCACTAAGGAACGGATTTTCAAAATTCATCCCCTAAGGGGGTCAAATGGGAGTTCAAAGTTTGTATGGAGAACGTCTATTAGATAAACCTATCAATTTGAAACTTTGTAGGAATACTCTAAAACCATAATGATTCAACACGTGTTTTACAGCTTTTGATAAACCATCCCCTAAGGGTCTGAAATCGAGTTCAAAAGTAGTAGTCTCCAAACCGATTGCTCTAGAAACTTCAAATTTAGCACAAAGGTTCCTAATCTATCTCCGGTATGCACTATCGAAGGCTTTTTCAAAATTCAACCCCTAAGGTTGTAAAATAGGGGTTCAGAGTTTGTATGGAGAAAAACTATTAGATGTTCCTATCAATTCGAAACTTTATAGGAGTACTCGAAAAACATAATGATTCAATAAGTATTTTACAGTTTTTGAAAAACCATCCCTTAAGGGACTGAAATGGAGTTCAAAAGAAGTAGTCTCTAAACCGATTGCTCTAGAAACTTCAAATTTAGCAAAAAGGTTCCTTATCTATCTCCGGTATACGCTATCGAAGGCTTTTTCAAAATTCAACCCCTAAGGTGGTAAAATAGGGGTTCAAAGTTTGTATGCAGAAAAACTATTAGATGTTCCTATTAATTCGAAACTTTGTAGGAGTACTCGAAAAACGTAATGATTCAACAAGTATTTTACAGTTTTTGAAAAACCATCCCTTAAAGGACTGAAATGGAGTTCAAAAGAAGTAGTCTCTAAACCGATTGCTCTAGAAACTTCAAATTTAGCAAAAAGGTTCCTTATCTATCTCCGGTATACGCTATCGAAGGCTTTTTCAAAACTCAACCCCTAAGGTGGTAAAATAGGGGTTCAAAGTTTGTATGGAGAAAAACTATTAGATGTTCCTATTAATTCGAAACTTTAGAGGAGTACTCGAAAAACATAATAATTCAACAAGTATTTTACAGTTTTTGAAAAAACCATCCCCTAACGGGCTGAAATGGAGTTCGAAAGTAATAGTCTCAAAACCGATTGCTCTAGAAACCTGAAATTTAGCACAAAGGTTCCTCATGTATCTCCGGTATGCACTATCGAAGGCTTTTCAAAATTCAACCTTTAAGGTGGTAAAATAGGGGTGCAAAGTTTGTATGGAGAAAAACTATTAGATGTTCCAATCATTTCGAAACTTTGTAGGAGTACTCTAAAGATTTAATGATTTACACGTGTTTTTCAGTTTTTGAACAATCATCCCCTAAGTGGATGATGTCTGGCCAGCGCGGGGAGTGTAGGCCAAATCCTCCGTCTGTCTTTGGCAGATGAGAGAGGGTTGTGCTCCTGCAGTGGAGACAAAAATAACCTGATGATGATGAAGTGGATGACATGGAGTTCGAAAGTGGTAGTTTCCAAACCAATTGCTCTAGAAACTTGAAATTTATCACAATTCCTCATGTATCTACAGTATGCACTATTGAAGGGTTTTTCAAAACTCAACCCCTAAGGTGCTAAAATAGGCGTTTAAAGTTTGTATGTAGAAAAATTATTAGATGTTCCTATCAATTCGAAACTTTGGAGGAGTACTCGAAGAACGTAATAATTGAACAAGGTTTTTACAGTTTTTGAAAAACCATTCCCTAAGGGGCTGAAATGGTGTTCGAAAGTAGTATTCTCCAAACGTATAGATACATTTAAACTAAAAAGGATTATAAAGCTGAGGTGGCAGTGGGAGGATCACATCTGCCGCAGAACCGACGGCTGCTGAGGTAGACGACTTCTGGAGTAGAGACCTCGGATAGGCTCGCGCGCAAGGGGGGCGCCCCGCCACTAGATGGACCGACGCCCTGAGCAAGGCGGCCGGAAGCAGCAGGATTCGGAGACGGTGGACCGGGTGTGGTGACGTTTATTGGGGAAGGCCTATGTCCAGCAGTATATGTCGCAGGGCTAATATGAGGATGAACTGTATTGTATGTATAAAACGATGAAAACATTAATAAGTAAAGACGTCGATTAAATAATTTATGATAATGATAACGTCAACAGCTTCTTCTCCAAAACCACTAAATGAATTCGAATGTGGTTTTCACTGTTGGATAGCTTGGTTTACCGTGGGTTTTTTCAGCTGGAAACAAACACCTGTTTTAAGCAGACGAATCTGCGGGCAACAGTTTTAATATAATTAAGTCGAACGAGTGTTTGTGTGTTTATTTATCTGTTTCTTTCACAGCTTGGCTGTTAAACTAATAGCCATAATTTTTTGATTAGTACACATAACATCATTTATTTGAACATAGGCTCATGTTTACCTCTGGAACAATGGTTCCATCGGGAAACAAAAACTTAGTCCGAGCGGGCGAAGCCGCGGGAGTTTGCTAGTATTTTATACAATATCTTAACCTAATGTCAATCGCAGAAGGGAGGCCCATAATCCTAAGACATAACAGACTAACACGGAGTTCTTACTGTAATTTTAACCCTGTTATAACTATTAATTAATACATGTTAGATATACCTTTTAGAGATTACACCAGATTGTTCTAAGAAATCTTCACCTTTTTCATGCGACATTATGATATTAGGTTCCTGACTTTCGAACGTGCAGTAGATTCATCGTGCCTTTTTTCACTCTACTGTTTTTGGAAAGTTTATTTTATTTCTCTGCTTCTTCCTTTGTCTGTATTGTTTAGACGCTTCTCGCCATTTTATTCTCTGCTGTTCCTGTTCTTCGGACGACTTCTCAATGAACAGTTCTTTTATTTTTTTCTTCTTGTACTTCAATCTATTTTTGTTCCTTAGTTGCTCGTACAAATGCGTATCAGCCTTATTCTGAGGATATTTAAGACACCTTATCTGCCTGTCAGCTGCGAAGCTATCATTGTACATGATTTTACTCATAACAATACCTGTAAAATATATTTTATGTTATGTATAACCAACATATTTAGATATTAAAATATAGATTTCAGAGGTTATTCATTCTACAAAATAAAAATCGTTATAATAATTAAAACTGTTGTATTGAAATGTGTACACATTTTATCATTACATTATCTATCTCATGGATGACATTGTCTGCGTGTTTTATTAACAATTCAATTGCAAGTCGTACTCGGCCTTTACAATGGTGGGTAACGAAACAAATGGGTTCGGTCGAAACGGCACAACAACAACTGAACATCACAAATTATTATATTTTCTCGTAGGAGTGGGATATTTTTTCGGAATAAAAACTATCCTATGTCCTATTCCAGGACCTAACCTATATGTATGCCAAGTTTCATCATGATCCGCCAGTGGTTAAAGTGTGATTGAGTAACAAACATCCAAATATCCAAACTTTTACATTAATAATATTATTAGGATTAACCGACAATGTTGGTATAGTCGGCAATTGTAGTGGTTCTGCCGCTTGAGTGACAGAAATCAGCAGCTGTCCTTCTCCTTATCCCTAGTACCTTAATGATTATGCTGATTTTTAATGCTTATTATTTCGTCTTCGACTGTCATCAGCGATGCTCTACATCCTCGGCTCCAACTAGTGCATGGCCACATCACTTTAATGCCCTTGTATGATGAATGACGACTGAATCGATATTTACCGATTCGAATCAACGGTTTACCGTTTTTAGAACATGTGTATATAGGACCTGAAATATTTTTATTGTTGTTTATTAATCATGTTATTGTCTATTTGATTCGAATACGACCTCGGTCAATTCCGTCGCAAATTCTTATGTTTGCATGCGATTTGTCTAAGTTTAATATTATTTAGGTTTTTAGTTAAAAGAATCTTTTAAAAATTGCATTTTATAAAAGATTTGAAGTCCAGTCTTGGAAAAATAAATAAATGTTAAAATAATTCTAAATCTGTTTAAGACTAATTAGTTTTGTTCTGAAATAAACATGTACAATAGCACAAAGTCTCGTCCAACTCTAAATGATTTTAACATTTTAATTGCATGACATGGAGACACAAAGTTAGGCTAGACTTAGTCTATACTAGACTTCACAATCACAAATGGGTATGTTCGTTTTTGGTCAAGATGATTTCGCCATCGTAAGTAGTCAAGGAGGCTCTGCATCCAGCCGACTGCCATTTTGTACAAGTCCACAAGACCTTGGGTCCTCGGTAGTAGGGGTGCCGACTGTACCGGTATCCACCGATCAGAATCTGAGGCTTGCCGCGACGCGACTGCGAGTACACGGGACCTAAAAAAAAAATATTTACCCAGATGTGCAACAAAAATTATGAATTCAAATCTATCTTTAAACAAAAAGTATTTTTTAAAGTGCACGTATATTATTTATTTTTTTACACTTTTTTTTACAGTTTCATTGATATGATAATACATTTGTTAATTAACATATCATAAAAATACCTTAATTTGAAAACAGGGTGCGGGTGTTAAAATTCTATTGTAAAAATATAATTGCTAGCAGATGGCGTTTTGTGCTAGATTGATAAAAACATATATAAATAAAATCGTGTAGGGTTATGAAATAAAATGATTGTTCTGTAGAAGTTAATGTACTAAATAAGTTATAAACAAACTATAAACAAAATTATGACCATAAAATCCGACTGCTTAATACTCAGAGCAACAAGGTCCGCCGCCGACTCAACCAGGTAGGGGGGAAGACGCCATATCGTTTTCTTCCGATGCGAAACATTGTCATTTTTCATTCTGAACATATTCATAACCAAATTCATATAACAGTATTTGGTAGAGGTAAATGCCTGAGTATATATAGCTCTCCACTAAAATATTCCTATATGGCTTAAAAGAACTAAACAAAAAAATAATAAGTAGCTGTGTAATTCAGTGGCAACAACGAAGTAGATAATAAAAAAAAATACATAGAAATGTATCTAGCAAACCATGCTTAAATCTAGATGTTGACGTGGAAAAGGTGATCCCTTTCTATCTAAAATCATCCCTCTAACTACCCTCGATCTAGGTCAGATGTAATTTTAGCTTGTTAATTTCTGTTGATTTTTAAATCACTCAGTGGTTATGTTTATTCTTAGTTTTAACTATCTCATTGCAGATGGTCGTCACGGAAGCTCTGCATCCTCCTCCTGACCACTTTGTACACATCCACATCGCCTTGTATCCTGTGTCTCTGTTCTTACTGTATCGATACCTTCCGATGACCATAATAGGTTTTCCATTCCTGGAGGTACTGAAATATACACCTGAGAAGAAATGAGACTTATCAATGGAGCAATAACAGTTATGCTACAAGAAATAAAAATAAACTTGTATCGAAACGATTAAAACTTGGTAAGGTGAGTAAATCGCTCAGGGGCAATGAATACGTTTCTACTACAAACTATCAGAGGATATCCGGACAGAACGTTTAAAAATCACATTAAATATAGCTTTATAAAAATTCCTATTATAAAATAGACGATTATTTGAATGACAAGGATGTCTAGTAATAATGTCGCTTCAGCTTCACATAATCTTTTTAATACCTATTAATTTTAAAAGGTTTGATGCTGAAAGTTTGTTGCGCCATTTCTTCTTCACAGCGCTAACACGTAGGAAGTGGTAGTATATAAAAAATAATTACGAAGTGTACTCATGTGCAATAAGGGTTTTGACTTTGACGTTATCGTTGATATGATTTTCGAAAGACATATTCTAATGTAAAATATTGCATTTATGTATCGGAAACAAGCAAGCGCTTACTGTTTAACTATTTACCCCTTTCTCCGACTGAGTTCAGATAAATATATAAGTACCATATATAAAGGGGGGTCAGCTAAACATGTATAAAAACGTTACCGATTATTTAAATTTAATTTATTTATTTATCATACAATTGTATAATTTTTATCTATGGTGCTAATTTCTAAGTTCTATTCACACACAAAACTTTATTTGAAAGCAGTTCCCTCCACTCCAACCATTTGAGCTGAAATTTTGCTGAACCTTCGTGACAATACAACATAGTATACACATTATTATAATTACTACTACGTACTAATTAAAAAGCACCAAATAATATAATAAATAAAAAAAACTGTTAAGCTATAAACTAAAAGTAATAAAATAAATAAACATACATCTTTGTCGCCGAACCTGATTTAATTATTTGTTATCAAGAAGTTGGTTGCGTGAATTGTAAAGGAAATACTTCGACAGATACTTACTTAACAACCAATCACTGTCCAATGAAATTAATTGTTATATCGCAGACGGAAATTTTAACTTGTGAAAGGAACAAACTACTACATTTCAGGAGACGGTTTTTTTTTGAGACTGCTACTATTTTATTTATGCAACTATATTAATTATGTCAAACGATACGGTCATTGAATTGAAGTGCTTTTAAATATATAACCATTCAATAGAGAAAGAATACTGAGTTTTTGAAGCAAAAAAAAGAATTTGTCATTATCCTTACGCAAATTGAAATTTCCGTCGAGAACATTATAATTGTTACCTACTTTTAGGAACAGACACGCGTGACACACATTTTCATAAAAAAAAACACTATAAATATTAACTCAGTTTCAGCGATAAAGAGAGTAAAGTACTTTTATTTTGTTCGTTCCGTATGTACTAATCGGCTTAAATAAAATGTACAATAAAAATATAAAATTTTCTAACTTAACATTCATGTGGCTAATGATTGTGCTCGTTCCTCCGTCTAACAATCTGATTTTCAACTGTGGTGATAGATACCCTACAGTTGGTGGTACCCCACTTGTCACACAGCCATCGCGTCTTCAGTCCTCTGATGGTATTCTGATAGTACTTATAACCTATCTTGTCGTGAAGAATGGGCTTGCCTTGTCGTGACATGGTAACAATGATATCTAAAAGCAAATAATACAGCTTCAATGTCCAAGTGCGCAGGTACTGTACTAGAACTAACAAAGGTTTATAGTTACTTAATCTATACTAATTATAATATTATAAAGAGGTAAATTTTGTGAGTTTGTGAGGTTGTAGCGGGAATCTCAGGATCTACTGAACCGATTATGATAATATTTTACCAATGAAAGACACGTTATTTTTGAGTGTCATAGGCTACATATTAACCCAAAAAATGAAAAGACTTTTTCGTGGTAGTCGGATTTGCAAAGTCGGAGAAAAAACGGTTGTTTCTTACGAACGCAAAATGTTTACGAACGAAGTGGGCACGGGTCAGCCAGTAGTTAATACAAGGGTTGTCTTCCTAAGTAACTCTTAACAGTAAATAAATTTTGTGACTTTTTTGTGGATCGTAGTTGATCGTATAACTTTTAGATTTCATGCTGTATCTTCTCTTTTGTAACTCTTATTGTAAAAATATAAATTGAAATATTTTTTGTACCATTTATTTTGTTCAACATTAATTATTACGAACAAGTTACCACGTATAAGAACAGTCACTCGGGTCCATGCGATTGTTACAGGACGCCGTACGGCGTCACTATACTTCAATATCCTTACCAGCCGAAATACGTCCACTGCTGAACATAAGCCTCTATAAAAGAATGACACTTGTGGTGGGTTGACCATTGGGAGATTTGTCATGCCACCACGCTTGGCAGGCGGATTGGTGATTGCAGTAATGATATATACAGGAGAGCGATGCTGCCCATCTCTGGTGCAATTCCTTAATCGCCTTGACGACACCCACGGAAAGATTGGTGGTGGCCCTATTCTATACCGGGAACCACACGTCACTTGCTCCTTCAACGTATTTAATTAGGTAGTACACAACACAGGTAATTTATAAATTAGATATATAATAATAACACAACAAATAGTACTAATTCTCCATCACATTACAGAACATATACACAGTCACGTTTTATTCTCGCAAGACTTCAGGCATGTTTATGAAATAACAAAAAAAGTATGAAAGAAAAATACTAAATATTAAAAAGTTACGAAAATGTTCAGTACATATCACTAATCATGACATAATCAGCTACAGGAATTAAATTAATGACTATGTGTATTCTCAGTACTAATAATTTCGTCATTGAACATGATGATGCGAGCTTTGCACTGCGCTGTCTTGCAAAACCACCGTATGGTTGCTCCATTACCACGACCTTTATAAAACCGGTATTTACCGATCTGAATCATAGTCTTGCCTCGTTGAGTAGTTTTAAAAATGAGACCTAAAAACCAAATGTTAAATTTAAATAAAGGGTGCTAAAAATGATGTCACAAAAAAGTTTTACAAAATTAATACTTTTAATTCATTACTAAAAATTAATGTTCAAAGATCACTATGAAGAATTTTCATTAAGCATCATCGTGAAAGAATCAACTGTTGGACATAGGCCTCTCCCTAGGTGCACTGAACCCGATCTTCGGTTCTTCTCATCCAGTCACTGCCAGCCGACTTACGCAGATCGTCGCTCCATCTAGCCAGGGGTCGTCCCACAATACGACTTGCCCAGTCGCGGTCTCTACTCGAGAACTCGTTTACCCCAGCGGTAATCGGATTTCCGACATATGTGCCCAGTCCACTGCCACTTCAACACGCGCTCTATCATTACAGGTCAGAATCACAGACATGTTCAATGTAAGTGTAAATGAATCGTAATGCCCGAAACTTAGTTATAATCGAAACAACATTTATAAATAGACAAAAATTTAATAACTTAGTCCTTGTTATTTAAGACAATACATGCTTTCCTTGTCTTATGAATGCCGAGGCATGACACAGTGATTGGATTGATAAGCATAGCTCGAACAAATCGCAAAACAATAGAAATAGAAGGAAAGTTGACCTGTCCGAAATATGACGATAAAGAAGATAACATGGAACGCGGGATGCTGGGCGCCGGGGATGTGTGAGTGACAAGCGAGTAGATTTAATCACCTACTACTATGACAGGCAAACCAACCTGCCCGTACGTCGTATTTCTATTATAAAGATATTTCAATTAAATGTTTGTATAGGATACAAGTTTGTAATAGTCCTCTTGTAAGAGTACGTTTGCCTAGCATAGATATTATGGCCGTTACGTTACGTTCAATAGCGGACGTTGACAGTCCATGGATTAAAGAAAAAAGTAATTTAGTATTCGTAAATGAATACTCTGTTTACAACATATATTTTATTTCTTCCCCAAACTACATAGCGTTGCATAAATAAAATCTTAAACTCTAATTCGGATCTAGGTATCTACTATACAAAATACTTAAATTATATAATGGGTTATTTTTAAAACTTTATTGATTAGTCTAAATATTGTAAGCTGCAAAATTAATATAAACATGAAATCAGAACGGTCTTCATCTAAAGTTTACACACACACTTTTGTTTTAAAAAATTAAGTACAACAAAAGATACAATCAGTTATCGAAATAGTTTAGTAATAATAAATCAATTCCAGCTTATCCTATAGAGTCGTAAAACATCGATATGGCTTTTTGACAAATTAATATTGAATTTATAAACAGTAATTTGTTTTAGTAAAAAATATTTTTACCAAATATCTATTACTTAATCCTTTTAAATCTCGTGAATCAACCGATCAGTTCTAAGAACATTTAGGACACTAAACTGGTAGAAACATCTTACACTATTTCGCGTCTAAACCTAAGTATAAACATTAAAGTTTTTCAAACTACAGTGGAGGAGTTTGTAATATCTGCACCACGTGATCTAACACTTCATAATCACTAACGATTCAATACCGTTATCTAGTACACCCGGAAGTGACTAGGAGCGTAGACATAAACTCCGCCACAATATACAGAATATTCAAATAAATAGACCAGCTGGTTTAAAGAGTTATTGTAAATCATAAGCACAACAAATATGATATAATTTAAAGGAAAATAAAAATTATAAAAAAATACACCTGTTTTTTTAATACTTAAAAAAGAAAACAAAACTTGTTTTGTCACATTTAAAACCTTTGACACTACACGATATGAGGTTTAATTAAAATAAGTGTTCTAAATCTTGATAATTTAAACAGTTATTACTAAAAAACGCATAGGATTCTTTACACATTTCTTTTTATTGTAACATATTACTACCTAATTTTTTTTCTGTAATTTAAGCAGCTAGTCTATTTTATTGTACACCCTGTATTACTGTAATGAATAGTCATTACTAATGATAGTCTAATGATTGTGTTTGTTCTTGGCTCTTACGACCATTTCGTTGCGGGTTACGACTGATGCCCTACATCCACTGGTAGTCCACTTTTCGCACAGCCACTGCACTTCCGGTTTCTTGAAACGACTGTACCTCTGCCGATGGTACCGGTATTTACCGACATTCAATACCGGATTACCGCGTTTAGACTGTGAGTACCATGCCTTCTTATCTGAAAAATAATGGTCAATTCTAGTCAGAAAAAAACATCAACGCAAGCGTTTTAAAGCTTAAAAATTATCTATTTTTTACATAGTATCAAAAACTAATCAACGTCATACAACAACAAATGTCATTTATTACTAAAGACAAACAATAATATTTTTATATATCTCATTTTCGTTGACTAAAAAATAATCCTATTATACATTTAATTCAATTTTTATATATACAGTTTTTTTCTCTTTGGGTGAAGGTGTACAGGTGTTGCAGTTTAATATACATACTCGTATACTTAAGAGCATAGTTGAGACCTTTGTAACAAATAGTGCATATATTATATAATTTCTATACAAATCATACTATTCGTAAGCGCGATGATGTCATCAATGCTTCAACACTTACATCTAGCACCTCTTTAAGTACTAATTTTTTTCATAAGGTTTATTTTATTGCACGACCTCTGTCCTTTCAATCACACGTTTTTACCACAATTTTTGTACATACATATCATTTCCAGATAATTGAACATAATTCACGTGTGGTTATGGACTTGGTTCATTTTAATAACTTGATCTAGATATGAGGTAATAGAGCTTCTGCAACCAGTACTCCACTTGATGCAAACCCACAAACACTTGGAGTCGCCAGTTTTGTAACTACTGTGTTGATAGAAGCGATAATTCCCTTTACTCAGCATAGGTTTACCTTTCCTAGACTTAGTTAGTACTAGACCTGTGAAAAAGTTGATATTATTTAAAATAATGTAATTTTTTTGAATTATAGCCTTTTGTATTGTATTTAGGGCACAATAATTTCGCAAATAAAATAATTTAATGGGTAGTACTTAAAATATGTTTGGGGTATGTACGAGTAGGTGTATATTAAATTAGTGGTCTGTCTGTCAGCTGATAAACTGTTACTCTCGTTCATAGAAAAAATTAGTAATTGATTTTAAAAGGCTTTCGGGGTACAGTTAAATTTCTTCCCAATATTTCATACTTTTTAGTAGGTAATGTCATAAATTTAGTAGGTAATTACATAGATGTAAAATACAACCAAAAATAAAAAACTACACAACAGGTTTAATTTTTTATGTGACAATACATAAATACTCATTACTGGTATGTGATTATGATTATATTCCATTCTATTGTTTCAAACACACTAAAGATACAAGGTTATTATTCTTAATTAGGTTCCAATATTCTACGGCTACATAGTTACATATTATGAACTATTGTTTTTTCACATAATGTGTCTAACATGGACGTAGCTACGCTGCATTAAAGTATTGTTTATTGCTAAAAATTTACAACCGCAAGCGATTGTGGGTGCAATTCTCAAACCTCCGTTTCACGACCGAAGCACTTTATTTGGACTAATTTCAAAATTTTGAAAACGTCATAAATACATCACTATCTGTTTACAATTAACTCACTACTAAGTAGATTACATCGACCCTGTATCTGCGCCTGATCGCAAGTTTACTATACAGTGACGCTTTTCTAAGTTGTATAACAAATATGATGTATTACATTTATACATATGTTAACAATCAGTTTCAATTGATAAATAAAGTTGTTAAAATTCTTCGAGCCATAGGGGCTAGGAGGTGAATAAAATGTTACATTTTTATGTTAGAGTGCTTAAGTTGGAAAGGTAATTTGTGGTTTGCAGTGCCGAATTGGATTTACTGTTATGGTGTTGTAAGAGTATTTTAAATAAATAAAAAAAAATCTATATAAGAAAGCTTTTTTTCAAGTGGTTACTAAATAAAGACTGCGACGAAACCGAATCTTTCCTATGTCCACAGTTTTAATATTCTATAAATTAACAACACAACATTTATTCAACCATACACAAATATACGTGAAAAAACATACTTCTTTAAACACACGATATAAACACCATATTTCAAATAACACACGGACACAATATGTACATAAAACAAATATGCTTAAAAAGAAAATTAATGATTCACCTTTTTATGTTACTAGTACTCTCGATGACGTCCTAATCATAACAGCAAAAATCACTATGTGGAGATAACCGCACATAAACTTTTTTATGCTTTATTATCGCTACCATTCAATCATCAATAATCAGATGGTTGCAATGAAAAAAGAAAATAATTTTATGTGTGTTTTTCTCATAAGGTTGTTATTTTTGCTTTTTTTTGTTATGGTTGTTATGATTAGGAGGACAGCGTACTACTATGTATATTTCCGGTACTACTGGCGAGCGAGCGCTTAGTACCTCTTTGCTCACTGCACGGTACTGTTTGTGAAAGATCTGTTAAAATTATAACAGCAATAACTATTTTCTAATGAATGAGAATGATTCTACCACTATTGTGACTTATAAGCTCCTACAATGGTATATACGAGTACATAGTATGTTTTTGGAATTTTTTGATTAATATAATGTAACGTAATTTATTATATTCTATTTACTTTAAGACTTGTATTTCGATACCTCCAAGGTACAGTACGCCAACTAAAATTTTGTTCAATTTCTGTTTTTATCAAAATCGAGTCACCAAATCTAAAAATCTCAAAAACTTCTAAAAAAAGATATAAGCATTACCATTTGTACATGTTTTTTTCCTTACTTTTATTGTTTGTTCTTTCCTTTGTGTGCAATAAATTATAAAATAAATAAATAAACTTTAAAAAATCAAAACTTTTTTTTAAATTAAGGGAGAAAACAGAAATTTACCAAAATTTTAGTTGGCGTAACCTTGGAGGTATCGAATTGCAAGCTATTTTTAGTACAGCTGAAAGAAACTTTTAATATTATGACCAATATTGTACTTATTATTAGCAAATAAAAAAATTACTAGTATCACTTACGTGTTAGTTACTACAATAACTAGATTTTATTAGAAACGAACCAGACAGTAGGATGAAAGACTGATGGCTACCTAGTACAAGGAATCCTATTATTCCGATAATCCTATTATCGAAATAATAGGATTCCTATTAAAATGGAAACATTAATCTAGTGACTACATAAGTTGCATATAATAGTAGCCCAAGTAGCCTGAACCCAATACTTAAACACTTTCGGTGTTATTTTTGAAACCTTTAGTAGAAGACAGCCGTATCTTTGATCCCACTAATATTATAAATACGAAAGTTTGGATGTGTGTTACTCAATCACGCTTCAACCACTGGACGGATCGGGATGAAACTTGGCACACATATAGGTTAGGTCCTGGAATAGGACACAGGATAGTTTTTACCCCGAAGAAACATATCATTCGTACGGTAAATACATAATAATTTGTGATGTTAAGTGACGAAGTCGCGGGCAACGTACTTAATATATGAAAGATACGTTTCTCCTACCAAGGGTAGGATCAGTTTTTTATCAGGTCTTTTAATTCCTTAGCAGCTTTTTGCAGTAAGCCGAAGATTTATTCAAAAACACATCACTTTAATATCATCATCATATCAGCCCCTAGAAGTCCACTGCTGAACACAGGCCTTCCCCTTCACTTTAATATACTGTTAAATAAATAAAAACCTTAAACTAACGTAAAAATAAGTAGTGAAAAAGCTGTGGAAGTGAAGAAGTGAACTCAGCAAAGTGCTACAACCTAATGATGTAGCGCTGATTTTCTGCTTAACTTGATCTCTCAAAATGTATGTGTGAGTGAGAGAGAGAGAGAGAGAGAGAGAGAGAGAGAGATAGGGTATGAGGAAGTGTTCGTGTATAAGTCTAAAGAAATTTTAAAAAATCACAATAAGATAAAAATCACATTTGAGGCAAATTGCATCATGGTTGGCATTGCAGTTTAAGAAAATATATTAAGATACTGTTTTTGAAAGGTTTTATGCGAATGAGTGTGTGTGTCATACACCCTCACAAGGACATGGTCTACGGTAGTCAAAGAGGCACGGCACCCGTCGCTCCATTTCACGCATCGCCAAACACTTTTAGGGCCTTTCTCACTGTGAATGTTAAACCGGATGTCACCATACACAATCACCGGCCTGCCGTATTTTGAAATCGTGTAGACCAGTTCTGAAATAAACAAGTAATTTAGTATTTCATAGTTGTTGTAACTTCTTAATAAAAATTAGTGTAATAAACTGATTAGAGATATGACGACATACACTGACATGCTAAATACTATATTTTACAGAAAATACGGACGGAGAGTCATATATCGATATAACATATGTATATCTGCACTTAAAATTATGCTTCAGGTACAGATATTACATATAAAAAATATGTAGTTCCTTATTGCTTATATACGGTTGTGCTTAGCGCAAGAGAGATCGATATAGATAAAGTTTTCTGCAAAAAACCATTATTTATCGACTCAAAGCGAAGAATAACTAGAAATGTTGGTTACAAATATTTATGTTGGTATATAGCGTTGCGGTACTAAAACGTCCCAAATAAAATTATAAAAGTATCAGTATCAAGGTTAACAGTAACAATGAAACTCATTTCATTTATAAAAAAAAAAAAATTTCATTTCGAACACAAGCAGTTTGAAACTGAATAAAATAAGTAAAAAATAAATTCATTCCTCCGCGGTAATACACAATCTACCAACACTTAGCTAACAGCGTTACAAGTAGTTACTTCTATTTATTCGATAATCTCAAATATACAACTCATAACAAAAACAATAAAATTGTAAACATGTGATATGAACGATTTCATTGTCTGATCCGATATTGGACGTGCATTCACAACATTCGACGTACGATAATATCTCGCTACGCTTTCACACACTACTAAAAGTGGAGCAATATTCAGTTTATGTGTAGTTTATAATTTAACGTGTTGATTACATATTTATGTGTAGTATTGCTAGATTGAATGTGTGCACACATACGCAAGACACGTGTGTACACATAGCTCACGTCCGACAGAACCTATCTAATATATCGGCGAAAGATCCGACATCAAACGTAAAAAAGAGATCTATACTTCATACCTATCGCGGGCACTGATATCGTGTCATCGATATCGGATAGGACAGTGTAAATACGTCTTTATTTACATTACAATTGGTAATTATTTATATCACACAGTTCGTTACCACTGTCTTTTCATGATGGCCGTTTGAATGACTAGACTGACCATCTGTCTCAAGTATAGAAAATATAGAACTAATTTTAGGGTACTGTGTATCACTTCCTGGTGCATCTATACTCTCTTCTACGCTAAACCAATCAGAATATTTTCCGATACATTTCGATTTACTCCTACCGGTTTGTTTCCAATAATCTGCGAATTGTCTGCACAAAACGTTAATGCGATTTCTCACATTTTCAACAGCCACGTTCTCAGCATTGGGTATTTTATCCATTAAAAATTCTAAGACATAACGGAACTTATGCGTGTTATTCCCCGTCGCGGCGAGCCAAATTTCAAAAATGTCGCGCCTTGAAAATGACCACTGTGTTGCTGTAACAAAAAAGAACTGTATTTTTAACAAGTTTCGTTAGCGAGCACTTCGTAGCAGTTAGGCCTTATCGTTCATAATGTAATACAAAAGCAAGGTGTCACAGTATGAACGTATTAACCAAGAGATACGATATCTCAATCATGAATACTATTTTAATAAAGCGCGGGCGCAGAATCTCATAGCAAAACAATTGAAATATCATAGGTCAGTTTTTTTTATCGACTTTTCGAGCTATCGATATTTTTTTATCTCTAAAAAATTAATAATGAAATTCTGTTGACACTGACTGTTAGTTCTTCACACAGAAGAACACCTGGCCACTTACACAAATATACTCTTGTTAGAATAGAGTTGGGAAGGGCGCTGTTCCTGCTTCACTTGTAGCCAGCTTCACGACGTATTGCTTCGAGCTGGTCTGGAGTAGGAGACCAGTGCAGTGCACACTTCACTACGCCTTAGGGACTCGGTGCGGAACGGTCGCGTGCGTAGATGCGTTGCGTTGTGGTTTAATTACTTGGACGTTCTATTGTTTAATGTCATTAAAATATTGGTGCTATTTGAATTGTTTCTCTTATTAGTTCTACTTCTGATCACATTTTCCTTAAATCAGAAGTGGGATTAAGAAGAAAACTCACGGCTTATAAACGCTTTGAGCTATTCTGATATTAATTTTTGTTTTGTTTTGTAATTTTGGCACTAAGTAGTGCACTGGTGGAGTCAGTGTAGACACATAAGTGACTAGTGCGATAATTGTGGCATTATTCGTGTACAGTGATTTTCTATTTTAACGTGCTTTTAGTATAGTAGCAGTATTTCAAAATCGTAGTTGAAATATTGCATATTCCTTTGTTCTTTCTTTTGTATACGTTGTGTGGTACTTGAGTGCGGCGCGATATCGTCATGCCAGGTAACTCGAGCTCGTATAGGCGGAGATCGCGGTCGCGGGGAAGAACCCGAACCCGAAGTACTTCGCGACGTCGTCGTTCATGTCCGCGCGGTCGGGATCGGGAACGTACACGTCATCGGCTACGCTCACCGTCTACGCCTCGTAGCATTCGTAGCCCTCGCAGCTCGGACGCGGAAGTACATACAATGTTAGGTAGCATTCTAACACAGCTAACCGCATTCAAAGAAAAGATAGACGGGCCACCACAAGTGCAGCCCGCAAGTAGTACATCAGAACAAGTGTTAACAGATGTTCTTGGGAGTGCGTTACGTTCGCTCAATACTGCCGTATGATCTAATCAATCGTTTTATATTTCGAACTTTGACCCCAGTTTGCATGACATTGAAGTTTGGTGTCAAGAAGTAGACCGTGCTAAAGAAATGAACAATTGGAATGATAACGAATGTCTTTCTCGGATCGGTAATTGTTTAAAGGGAGATGCTCGAACGTGGCTTAACGAGTGGGTGAGCAATGATCGTAGTTGGAGTAATTTTAAAAACGAATTCAAGTCGCTGTGCCCAAAGAAAGTTGACGTCGCAAATATATTGTTCGACGTGATGAAAGCTAGTTCTGATCACTATTTAACGTACGCTGAATATGCACGTCGGTCGTTACTTCGTTTACGCATTGTGACGGGATTGAGCGATGAATTGATATCCGCAATAATTATTCGTGGCATTACTGATCCACAAATTCGAGCCGCTGCAACTAATGCAAATTTGATGCCGAGTGATTTAGTTAAATTCTTTTCAATTTATGTTAAGCATGGTCCTAGTACCTCTAAAGGCGATTCAACCCAGCTTTCACCATTACGTAACCGGCGTGATACTTTTAAAGCTAAGCGACCTGACGTTAATAGAAAACGCCGATTTGAAGATAAAAAATGTTTTTCATGTGGACAACCGGGACACGTACTTGCTAATTGTTATAAAAAACGTAAGGTTATCTCAAATGCTAATAGTCTTTCTACTACAGCACAGACAGCCGATACTCGGGTTATGTCTACTCAAATAAAAGCAGAACCGTGTTCCTTTTGCAAAAAGATTGGTCATAAGATAGAAACTTGTTTTGCTAAAATAAGGTCTGAATCTCGAAATAAAAATAACGTTAATTTTTGCCATAAAATGGAGGATACTCGTAATAGTGACGTCATAGTTGCAGTTATACAGGGAATACCTGTTGATGTTCTGATCGACAGTGGATCGAGTATATCTCTCATTTCGTCTTCATTGTTAAAACATTTTGATAATCCTCGGGAACCGGCATTTCGTATCTTGAAGGGTATTGGAAGCCAAGAGATAGAGTCTACTTGCTATGTAACTTTGCCAATCGAGTTTGATAATGTCACTTTAGAAGTTGATCTGTTCGTAATACCAGCGGAATATATGAACACCCCGGTTATAATAGGGACAGATGTACTAAACCGCGAAGATATCACATATGTTCGAACTCGAGAGCGACAGTATATCACTCCTAACAGTGAAGGAGCTGCTAGTGTTTTAACGGTTCAGTTAGATGGACAGGCTTCGATAAATACAACCCTTGTTGGTGATGATTTAAATAAATTGCTAGCTGTTATTGAAGAATTTTCTAAGCATTTCAATACGGGAACAGCTAGCTCAACTGTTTAAACTGGAAGTATGTCCATCAAACTTAACAGTGATACACCGGTTTACTACAGACCTTACAGACTTTCGCAAGCCGAAACATTACGCGTTCGCGATATTATCAAAGATTTATTGGATAAAGGCATTATACAAGAGTCTGAGTCTGAGTTCTCCAGTCCTATTGTTCTTGTTAAGAAAAAAAATGGCAAGGACCGTATGTGTGTAGACTTTCGAAAACTCAATGACATCACAATCAAAGATCGTTTTCCATTGCCATTAATAGATGACCACATAGTTCGTTTAGGACGTCATAAATTCTTTACTAGTCTTGAAATGGCAACTGGATTCCACCAAATTCCAATGGAAAAAGATTCAATTCCGAGGACAGCTTTTGTTACACCGGCCATTATGAGTATTTGAAAATGCCATATGGTCTAGCTAATGCGCCTGTGGTGTATAAGCGCATCATCACAAATACTCTTCGTAACCTCATTGATTCTGGTAAAGTACTTGTTTACATTGATGATGTGCTCATTTTAAGTAATTTAATTGATGATGGCTTCGAAATTTTGCACGAAGTACTCAAAACTTTAACTGAGTCTGGCTTTTCTATAAATTTGAACAAATGTTCATTACTAGCCACCAAAATTGAGTATTTGGGTAGGTTAATCAGTGAGGGACAGGTACAACCAAGCCCATTTAAAGTAAAAGCTCTTGTTGTAGCCCCTGTGCCCAAAACTATAAAACAGGTGCGTCAATTTCTGGGTTTAGCCGGATATTTTCGAAAATATATTGCCGGTTTTGCATCTAAAGTAGCGTGCATTGCGCATCTTACAAAGAAAGGTGTTTTGTTTGAATGGGGTGCTGAACAAGAAGCAGCTAGGCAAGACATAATCAAGCACCTGACTAGTGAGCCAGTTCTTGCTATTTATGATCCAACTTTACCCATTGAGGTCCATACAGATGCTAGCGCAATCGGTTATGGGGCAGTTTTACTTCAAATACACGAATCATGTTTCATGAGCATGATCACCATGGTGTAGATAAAACCATTGATCTCATATTGAGACATTTTTGGTTTCCCGGCCTCAGGCCGTTTGCTCAAAAGTACATTTCTCATTGCATTGTATGTATGTCTCATAAGAAGTTGCCCCGTGCACCACTCCAGCCTATTTATTCTTGGCAGAAATCAGATGGTCCCTTTGATACCATACATGCAGACGCCTTAGGTCCCCTTCCGGAATCTAATGGCCATCGATATGTCCTTATCATTGTTGATGCTTTTTCAAAGTTCTGTCTGTTGTATCCTATGGTGAGGCAGGATGCGAGCGAGTTAAAGCGTCATTTCCTGAATGCTATTTCACTTTTTGGTTCGCCAAAGTTAATCGTCGCCGATCGGGGTCGGATGTTTCAAAGTACCGAATTCTTGAACTGGACGAAGGAGATTGGCAGTGATGTCCACCTAATCACGCCTGATATGCATCAGTCCAACGGGCGCTATTGCCGCACCTTGCTAAACATGATCCGCATCCAATCCAATTACCGAAAAGAAGAATGGTCACGTGTACTATGGAGATTACAGTTGGTGTTAAATATGACCAAACATAAGACAACTCAACATTCGCCCCTTAGTCTTCTTATCGGGACGGATACTGCAACACCACTTATCCGCAATCTTATCCGTGATGTGGCAATAGATGGCTCAAACCCTAACCGGGAAGCACTACGTGAAATGACAAAACAGAGCGCTTCAGAGCGATTGAAGCAGAACCAAAGGCGACAAGATGCCTTAGTTAACCAGAACAGACGATCACCTCGTATTTTTGAATTGAATTCGTTGGTTTTTGTAATCAAAAAGGCACAATCCACAGGAAAGCTTGATTCTGGCATGCGCGGTCCCTACCGCGTGATAAAAGCTCTGCCCCAGGGGAGGTACGAGTTGCAGTTGGTCGCTGGTTCCTATGGAAAGTCGACCCAAGCCTCAGCGGAGTTTATGGTGCTGTGGAAAGGAGAGTGGACTCCGGATGCTTGCACTGTTCTTTTTTTATTTGAAAGTGAGTTCTATAACATCTTTGTTGTTGTAGGCTGTACGTGTGGAATTAGCCTATGTGAGCAGACCTCACAGTGTGAGCAGACCTCACAATTCCTTATATGTGAGCAGACCTCACAGTGTGAGCAGACCTCACAATTCCTTATATGTGAGCAGACCTCACAGTGTGAGCAGACCTCACAATTCCTTATATGTGAGCAGACCTCACAATGTGAGCAGACCTCACAACTCCTCATATGTGAGCAGACCTCACAATTCCTCATATGTGAGCAGACCTCACAATTCCTTATATGTGAGCAGACCTCACAGTGTGAGCAGACCTCACAGTGTGAGCAGACCTCACAACTCCTCATATGTGAGCAGACCTCACAATTCCTCATATGTGAGCAGACCTCACAATTCATATATGTGAGCAGACCTCACAATTCATTATATGTGAGCAGACCTCACAACCCATTATGTGTGAGCAGACCTCACGAGTCACTACGTGTGAGCAGACCTCACAATCTATCTTCACGAGCAGACCTCGTCCATGAAAGTAGACCTCAAAATTATGTTTGACTCTGATAGTGTAATTATATGAGGGTTGTCTTATGTACAGATGCAGATCAAGAAGATTCCGAGTCCATTTTAACTGAGCAGAGAACATCAGATGCCCCTGATGAGTTGAGACCTGGCACATCAAGGGACCAGCCGGCTGAGAAGTCGCCGACGGTCGACGTGTCACTAGAGAACGAGGACGTTCTCCTGTCAGGAGAGGCCGTGTTAGAATAGAGTTGGGAAGGGCGCTGTTCCTGCTTCACTTGTAGCCAGCTTCACGACGTATTGCTTCGAGCTGGTCTGGAGTAGGAGACCAGTGCAGTGCACACTTCACTACGCCTTAGGGACTCGGTGCGGAACGGTCGCGTGCGTAGATGCGTTGCGTTGTGGTTTAATTACTTGGACGTTCTATTGTTTAATGTCATTAAAATATTGGTGCTATTTGAATTGTTTCTCTTATTAGTTCTACTTCTGATCACATTTTCCTTAAACTCTATTATATCTGAGATATCATCATCACCCGAATTACGTCCACTAATGAACATAAATGTATATGACGGCGCCGTACTCGTGACATGGCCAGCATAGTCACCTCATCGCTTCCCCGCTACGATCTTAAACGACCGGCGCATCGTGTCGTGAACACCTGCGCACGTCGTATCGCCTCACCGCTTCGCCACTACGACTAAACGCAGGTGCACGCCTGTATAAAAGAACGAGTCGCCGCAGCGAAACGGCAGTATGGATTTAGACAGCACGGTGCACGGACCGTTGTTCTTCACGGAGTTGTAATTTAATCTATGTTGGTTTATTGTTCAGTAGCTAATTGATTAAATCAAAGTAAAATTACTTTTCTAATAAATCCGTCGTTTGTCTTCATGACACCACCACCTTCTCCAATTCTACCAAGCCGCCCTTTGTACGTGAGAATGGCGGCCAACCCGACATATATTTAAATCCGAAACATATCTGTTCTTTGTACGTCTTATGTGGAAACCTGTTAATAGCCACACTTAAAATGTTATAATGAACCTTGTACCTACCTAATACTGTTATGCTGTTGGTTTTCCTAAATAAAATAAAATAAAAATAAGCCTCCCCAATAAAATTCTACACTTGGTGGGCTGTCCATTGGGGTGATCGCAGATGATTTTAATATACGCCGGAGAACACTGCTGGGCAGCAGTGTCTCTGGTGCAATCCCTTAGTCACACCCATGAGACGATTGGGGGTGGACCCATTCTAAGCCGTGAACCACACGGCATGCGATGCGATATAATATTTGCTCTCAAAGCTTGCAAAGTGTACACAGTATACTATAAATAGCACGCTTTCGGGAAAAAATTGCATGTTTGTTACATAATGAACGATTGGCATTACTAAGCTACGCGGTGTCTCCGAAGTCTTGGAGATATGTAGGATCAGACAAACATCACTTAATTTTAAGAACAACCTACTAAAATGATACAAGCAGCAAATAAGTTGAAACAGTGAGCCAAAGAATTTCACAAGAGTTACAATTCATATTATTAGCTATTAAAATAATTTATAAAGTAATAAAAGAATTATAGTCAATATCCTTTGTTTTATTAGTTTAATAACACTAAATCATACATAATTATACTTAATTTAAATTACAAATACATTTCACTTAAATCTAGATACAAACTCAAATCTTAGACTTACACATAATCAGCATTATTGATGAAAGATATCATGGAATAATTAATACATCACTAAAAAATCAAGACTGAATTTAAGTGATTCATTAAATATCAAATTACACCAAAAAAAAAGTAAAGCCAACTTAAAAATAGAAATGGTTAAAATATTGTTATATAAAATATAGTTTAATAAAAAATTAAAATCTATTACATTATCTGTCATAGTTACACTACCTAGGTTTAGCAACTGGTTTATTTTTAATAAGGACGACCTCCGTGGCGGAACGGGTCAGCTTTCGGACTGCCACGCGGTTGCGGGTTCGAATAACCGCTAGGAGCAAATGTTCATATGATGAATATAAATGTTTGTACCCAAGTCTTGGATGTTTATATATTTATTTAAGTATGTCTATCCGTTATCTAGTAACCACTCCACAGGCTCTGCCTAGTTTGGGACTGGATAATTGGTGTGAATGTCTGACATATATTTATTTATGATATTTATTTATAATATAAACTTTCTCTAATCTCATTATTAATGATAACATTATCCTAACTTGTACCATAATTCTATTTTAATGTTTATATAATAATTATCCTAATTTATGTTTCTGTGTTTGTCTTTTATCTTTGTTAAATATGTCTGAACTGTATGAAAATGTATTAAGTCTTTACCGATGAAATTTTCTAATACTGGCTAGTTTGAATTCCAAGTTCAAGTTAATGTCATGTAAAGCTAAACATCGCTATTGTTCATTGGTTTTCCCACAGTTTGTTCTGCGGCCATGTAAAAATTGATAATTTGCGTTATTTTCTAATATGAATTTCAAGTCCCGCTCTCTATCTCAATATCGAGTCCCGTGAACGACCGGAGATTAGAATCGATAACGATAAATTTATAGCTATAGTGGAAGCTATTTCTGAACACACTTTAACACTAAGGAAATGAACAACTAAAATTGGATCTCTTGAACATAATCTCTAGCAAAGTCGCGAAGAGGTAGTTAAGATACAGTTAGAAATTTACGCTGTAGATGTTAACATACATATAATATATCTGTGTCTTGAGATAAAAGTCGGCAAGTACCAAATACATCATAAAAATGGTTCAAAATATAAAAAAAAAAATTACAGATATTTAAAAGTTCTAAATAATATCAATATCTAAACTGATCCTATGAATAAAATACGAAAAATAAGTAAGAAAAACATTATTTTAGTTATAAGTAGTAAGTATGAGCTGCATGTGCTTCCGTTTCTCGGCTCGATGCATGGGCAATCAATATTTGAGGACAGAACTACCCATGCACTCGGTCATACTACTCGAGAATATCATTGACGAGCGCAATCGACCCAAAAACAACGCAATACGTGCATGTAAAAGTAACAAAACAGATAGACAGTCAGACATACACGAAACAAAGATGCATTACTCAGTTATACTTTCATTGTTCGGTGTACCCATGACAGATACGATCATGGGTTTAGTATATGATGGGAACGGTGGGTGGAACGGATGGTTATGAGGTTTCCCGACCCTGACTACGTCACCAACGATAGTGGTAACAGAGTTCCTGCAGAATCCGTTCCTCCACCTGGAGCAGCGCCACACAATCTTCGGACCATTGATTTGGTGGACATTGTATTTGTACTTTAGGTATATCATCAGCGGCCTACCAGTTCTGGAAGTTTCGAATATGGGTGCTGGAACAGAAACGACATTGTTAATATGGCTTTTGAATATAGCTCTACTACCTTTTATCTACTTTCGAAATGACTTTATTGCTATTTAAAAACAAGGGGTTTTACACTGAATACATTTAAAAAATTAAAACATTTCATTTTATTGTAGTCACTGAATCATATATGTCGTAGAAGGCATACACTTGGAGCAGAAACGAAGGTCGATCACTGGCCCGACGACAAGATGACAGTAAGTGGCTGCAGATCGTATAAAAGCGGCGAGAATGGCGTAAAAAGAAGAATTCAAAGTGGTTCAACAGTTGACTGATGTGCGCTGAATCTGAATATGATGATTCAACGCAGATCAGCAGAATAATTGCAGCATAAAAATTAGACATTGTTATTATATTACGAGTTTGTTAGAATTAACAAGGTAAGTATATTTATGATGATATTATGGATCCATTCGTTTACAACCGGGTGCCCGATCATATAATGGACGCGCCTTCTACTCACTCCTTCAAACTAAGGCTGAAGAAGTGGCAACAATTACAATTACTGTACTATTGTTTATTTCATTATAATTATTATATATTACATAGTTATAAAATTAATGACTTGTATATATATATAAATTTATATATTGTATAAAGATAACCTGCCTTGAGTGATATCTATCAACGCACAGATCAAACCGTCTACACTTGTAATGTCGAATAGGTTCTTGAGATGTCGTAGGCATTTAAAGGATTTATTGAAATTACTTTGAAATGAAATGAACATTTATTGCCATAATGTGGTAAACTGTAAATTATTTACCACGTAGCCACCACTTTTGGACGCGAATGATGTCGCGAACATTAGCCAATAAATAATAGTTTCATAGTGTGATTAATCTGAGCTCTAATGTACATGATTATTTGAAATCCTAACAACTTCGTCTCCGATTGTCACAACTATGACCTTACAGCCTATAAAATGTCTCTTACACCGCCATATTTTCAAGTTATTATTATTCTCTCTTTTAAGAGAAAACTGGTGGCCTTTAAACTTCATATGCGGGCAACCTCGAGATGACGTCATGAACATTAGTCCTGTAAAATAAATAAAAATGTATGGATACCTAAGTATGTGATTTTAAAATTTGTAAGCCTAGTATATACTATAGGCCACACAGTTGATAATGAGTTACAGTATGTAATTTTTTTTTAATTTCATGTATTTATCTAATTAATTGTACAATAAATTATGTCAAATATAACATTTAATCTTAAAACGTCGCCTATCATCTGGTGTCCGTTTGTCACTCTAGACTGTCATAAAAAAATAAGTCAAATACTCTTTAAAATATTAGAAGACTTTAGATAAATTAAATTGTAATAACTGATGAATGACGGATGACGTGATACCACAGTAAAATAGTAATCTTATCGTGCTCTTTTCAGGAAAAATCATGTGAAATCAATCAATATGCATAACTTCATTGGATTACCTCAAACCAACGTTATAAACGTTGGTCCTGACATTTAAGTTAACCGGAATTTAGTGTAAGTTAAAATAGGTACTCGACAGCCTACAAGCGTGCGAATATAGTATAATACAATACTAAATTACCAGAAATACAATTACAATTAAATAATTAGTTATAGTTACAATATTATACAAAATTAATTTACCTACTAGAAACAAAAACTAACAAGCACAAGATTTTTGTGATCACAACATAAGTTATATGATTCATAATGACATAATTACTATTATACTAAATGTCTTCTAGCTAAAACCTACATCAGATATCTCTGTAGAAAACGAGGTCACAATAAGTAAAGTAAACTATACTATACAGACATCTAAACATCACATTTTTTGGCATTAATTACCAAATTCCCGCGGCTCCGCTCGCGTTGACTACTGAATTAAATAAAGCTGAATATTGTTACGTGTTAATTTCCACCCCCCTCTCCTTCCGCCGCCCCTTCCCTCTCCCCCTCCTGCTCCCTCTCCCGGTTCCGCTCCAGGTCTAGGTCCAGGTCCAGCTCAAGATCCAGCTCCGATCCAGCTCTAGATCCAGATCCAGCTCTAGATCCAGCTTCTCAATCAAAAATTATGCGAATTTATAGTTTTCAAAACTCGCATACATTACATTGGTACCATACCCGCTCCCGCTACCGCTCACGAATTCCGTCGTGCATTGACACCCTAAAACTTCTTGGTTATATGCGAGTTTTCGAAAACTATAAACTAGCATAACTTTTGATTGACTAGGCCGATTGCAATGAAGTAAAGCCTATATGATACACCGAATTAAGCACTATGTTTCTGTGAAAAGTTCATCGCAATCGGTTCAGTAGTTTTTTAGTGATGCGAGCACAAACAAACAGATGAACAGACAAAAATTCCAAAAATGATAGAAATGTGTTCTATTACTTATCCTCAGACCCCCCAATATTTTTTTGCAAATATATTCAATGTACACGCGAAGTTTTTATTTATTAAATTTCTGGTCCCAATGCATGCATGCACGACTATGTGTGTTTGAAATCTTCTTGATTTGGTTTTCAACAGTCACAATCGTGAATCGACAGCCCTTGTAATGTCTCGCACATCGCCAGCTTTTTTTGCAATCCTTCGCCCGGTGGAGAATTAACCGGTATCCGCCGTACATCATATGTGTGTAGCCTCGAGGTGATATCTTGAATATCGGTCCTTGTACTGAAATAAATTACGATAAATAATTATAAATGTAATCAGTAATTCATTCCGTCAGAAGCATTTGGAAGTAAGTCCTGTTTAACTAAACTAGACTTACGCCCAAATGCTTCTGACGGGAAGAATTTATGTACACTAAAGTTATTTTTAGATTACAGCATTACTGAATACCTTACGTAAGTCATTCAGAGTTATAAACAAGTATAACAATATCAAATTTAACAAACAAATATCTAATTTCAGAGAAATGTTCAGTATCAATAACCCTTCACACAGCGGCGTTTAGTCCGAAATGTCAGACTGCTCGGGTATTTTGTGTAGAAACTACATTTATTTATAAATCCCTATCTAACATATTTGACATGCAGATGACAGAACAGGCTCAACGTTTTTAGTTTCGAATGGAGTTGCCAATCTCAATATTGATTTATAATGATTTGTTAAAAAAAATGATTAAACTAATTTAGAATGCGGGAACCTATGTTTGTTTATACAAATATTCGATACGATTGATGTAAGTACCTTAATGTGCCTAATTCCATTCGGAATTATTATACCAGTCATCGTAAGTCCGAATTACGGGGACTTTTCGTAAAATTTTCTGGGATCCGGTTTAGATGTTATATTTTGTAAATTGAGTGCACGAGAAAATCCTAGTTTGGAATTATACAAGTGTTATTATTATTATTATTAGCCTCCTATAGATATTACAATTGAGTTACAAATCATTATCCTTAATCTAGTTATGACAAAATTTAACAATATCCTTCTGACTATATAAAATACATTACTCTATTAAACATTCAATTACATTTAAATAATAAAAATATTAAAATAGTATATAGAATTAGGGTAAGTCATTCATCAAAATAGTCATACACAGCTTAAAAATAAATCAATAAATCAAAATAAAAAATTAAAACAATTGTGTACATGTCAAGATTTAGATATCAATATGTCACTAACCTAATTAAAATAAAACTTATTACTTATTATCAGTCACTATCGCTATTAATTTTTTACTTTATAAATGTCTATCTATAGGTCATCCCATTGCTGGGCAAAGGCCTCCCCCTTCCTCTTCCAAATTGGTTTTTCCATGGCCACTCGTGTCCATAGCGCGCCGAGTCCCTCGTACTGCTCGAGCTCGTCGCGCCAGCGCGCGCGCGGCCTCCCGCGGCGGCGCGGCACGTAGCACGGGCACCACACCGTGCTCTCCTTCGTCCAGCGTCCGTCTTCCACTCTCATTAGATGTCCGGCCCATTTCCATTTCAGCCGCTTCGCATGCTGGACAGCATCAATAAGTTTGGTTCTGTCTCTAAGGCTTTTGTTTGAGATTCTTTCTATTTGCCTTAGCTTCATTATGCTTAATAAATCTAATGTTAGACTGGTCGAAGTAAATGCCTATACTATAACTATGCCTGTATTTTATGAATTTATTTATTATTATGAGTTGCGCGTTATTGTTAAATACTACTAAGAGGAAGCGGTTGGTTGGGGACGACGTAGGAACAGGCTAATATGATGATGCGGGTAATGACTGTGATCTTTTGAAACCTTGATTATTTCATTTTCCAAGGTCGTTATGACCATCAGACAAGTCTGTTGCATCGCCAGTGCTTTAAGGACCCTGTTTATTTATTCATGTTGAACGTATACTTTAGGTTTCGGTTTCCTCGTTGTGATGTTATGAACGTTGCGCTTGAAGATTTTCAATGGAATCATAAAGAAATACATATTGATAAATTTATTATTGCATTCAAGAAGTTAATTAAATTTCTTTATTTTCATATTTTATTCATTAATATATGAGTGATTTTTCCGTTTTACAGGAATTGAAATAAACTGCCAGCAAACTGCAAAAATGTGCAAAAAATTTACATAACATCGAATTAGTGATTATTTAAAAAAACATGTATTTTCCTGATTTTAATAAAAAAAGTATTATAATAGAACGAAATCAACTAAAGTGTTACTGTGGTTTACGAGATCAGCGATTCAATTGCATCTTTATAATCGCACACTGCATCCGTAAGTGCTACACCCTGCGAGAAGGACCGACCACCTGAAAAAGGTGGCCGGTGATACAACTCAGCAGTGTACGTCGTAGTCAATATGAAAATAAATTTATCATAGATTTCCCTGAGTATATTGCAATATATATATTTGTTTAAGTTTCTACAATTTTAACACCATTGCCAGAGAATTTTAAAAATCCAAGCAGTTTCAATGAATTTTTCTATTATGATAATCGAAATATAGTTGTGACGAATAATGACACAACATTTTACGGAGATAAAGATTTATTAAAATTACTATTACTACTACTACTTTATTGATTAATAAAAGCTATTTAACATATAAATGATAACAAATAAGTCAATCTTACTTCATTATACGAAAACGACACATAATTTAATAAACCACAGTCAATTATTGATAGTTATAAAAAAAACTTATGGAAATAGCAGCTTATGTTAACGAATTTCGATTTCTAGGACAAAAATATTTGTTGTAGTGTCAGGCGACGAAAAATAATCGAAAATAATAATTGGCTCACATATACCCATCGCGTAAGAAATTAAATTTAGCATTTCGTTATATTATTATGAATCATATCATAATTTATGAATCACAATCATAACATAAATCGTAACTATGAGTTATTTGTATTTGTTTTTTCCAAGAACAATCTTTTTATATAACAACGTCCCTTTACAGAAGCCAGCATTATTGAAGTTTTTTTCTGTTTTAACAATACCTCCTTAGTTTATAGCCTCATAAGCATAGTAACATAAAATTTGGTATATTATTGACATGTTTTTAAAATATATTAATATGCAAATATGTTGTGTGTTTTTATTTACTATATTACTGTCTAGCCTCAAAAATAATCATGTATTTTAAAGATACCTAATTCAAGCGTCCAATATCACAAATCTAACAATTTATATAGATACTAGCATTAGACATTAATAATGCTTGTGCTCGTTCCGCATTTTAATTATCTTATTTTCAATAGTGGTGATGGCGACCCGGCACCCTCGGGACCACTTGGCGCATCGCCATTGCTTCTTCCATCCAGATAGCTCGTGCCTTAAGCAAAATCTGTGCCCGTTGTATTGTATGACAGGGTTGCCCCTGGTAGATGTCGTCCAGATGGCCACTGAAAATGTACCTTAATATCAGATTTAAGACAAATATATAGATCAAAGAGGTATTTCTTTAGTTCCATAATTTAAGAGTGATGTACATCAGCCCCACTAGCCTCTACTACACTGGACCGGCTGATGTGAAGCTATTTTTGTGCCTACTTGATTTCCGCCATTTTGGCGCTGAAACCCAAAGCGACTAGTAACGTGTGTCCCTGGAACTAAACATTTTGGTGCGACCTCTATAACCTAATTCCCAGGACACATGCGGGTAGCGCGTCAAATCGGCACATTTAATTAGCTGTCAGTTGTATGGGACAGCCGGACCAGAGGCATTCGGACATTTATTTTGCAGTAACGTGTGTAGGCCGAAGCGGTATTTTCTCAACTGGCTCACACGGTTTACTTTGCCTGACGTTATAAATATCGATCATCTGATTAGGAAAAAAGTTTTAAAGAAAAATCTAATTATTATTTTTATTACATTTTATTGTATTTCAAAGGCAATAGTGATCCTTTGGTGTTAGTTAATAAAGGCTTAAACTAAGTTAGTAGTTAATAACTAAGTAGTTAGTAGTTAAAAAATTAGTCCTCTGGGTGAGTGCTACGACGACATCAGTGCGTCTTGCCTGTCATGACCTACGGCGCAGAAACGTGGTCAGTGACAGTGGACCTGATCCACAAGTTTCAAGGCGCTCAGCGAGCTATGGAGAGGGCTATGCTCGGGGTTTCTTTGAAGGATATGATTCGTAATGAAGAGATCCGATGGAGAACGAAGGTGACCGGATTAGCAAGTTTCAGTGGCAGTGGGCGGGCCACATCTGTCGCAGAACCGACGGCCGTTGGGGCAGACGAGTTCTGGAGTGGAGACCACGGATTGGCACGCGGAGGGTGGGACGCCCCGCCGCCAGACGGACCGACGACCTGAAGAAGGTGGCCGGAAGCGGCTGGACGCGGAGGGCAGAGGACCAGGTGTGGTGGCGTTCATTGGGGAAAGCCTATGTCCAGCAGTAGACGGCTAAGGGCTGACATGAATGATGATGAATGAGCTACATCATCAACGATTTCTTAAATCAAGTGATCGTCGATGTAGTTTATTATAAACTGTACACATTAATCAGTGAGTATGTTTATTGTTTATACTAATGATATCGTCGTTGTAGGTAACGATGGCGCACCGGCAGCCATTTGACCATTTCACGCAGACCCATCTATTTCTGGGTCCCTTGGAAAGTTTGTAAAGACTATAGCGGTACTTTCCCATCTGGATCATGCGGTGTCCTTTGGATGACTTTATAAATGTTGGGATGTCCTTCTCTAAAAAAAACAAGATTTTTAATAGAAAATATAATGCAAGACTGATAGAAAAACAGATGCTTTGCGTAATATAAACTGTGCACATAAATCAGTAATATGTTCATTGTTTGTTTTAAGATATAGACAGAAGCGATAATTGTTTATCTGGATCATGCGGTATTTGGTATTTTGCGTTTTAAGCGTTATGGTCGAGAATTCTCTGGCTGACTATGAACTTGGAACATTGGAACCCATTTGATAGAAAATCAAGGTTTTTAAGAGAAAATTTAATGGTAGACTGATCTGGTTTTTCATGTGTTACATAAGTTTAGGATACATGCATGTACCTCGAGGACGTCACAATATACGACTCAAGTCATTGCGCTACGGACTACTTGCTGTTTACTTGCATATTAATAAAGATTACATTTTTTGGAATATAAACTGTGCACATAAATCAGTGAGTATGTTTATTGTCTATCTTAATGATGTCGTCGTCGAGGGTTCTGATGACAGATCGACATCCTCTTGACCATTTTACGCAGACCCATCGTTTTACGGGGCCCTTGCTGTATGTGTGCAAACCGTAACGGTACTGTCCCATCTGGATCATGCGGTACCCTTTAGCTGACAAAATAAATGTTGGGACGTCCCCTGTTGGTAAAAGAACAAAATAAATTACTAAATTCAAAACAAGAATATTCAATTTAAGCAAAGTTGCATGAAATAAATGAGTTAGTGGACTGTTGTATGACATATGTACATCATGAGGATGACAATATTTAAATACGCATATAAAATCATATATTAAGTATGTGACTTTGCGGCACGTTTCATACAGAAAGTAACAAACATAAGTGCAATTTGTTTGGGACGTTATATTATTTTTATCGTGAATATTAACATAGTTCTTTAGAGTTAATAAACATACAAACGCATTCACATTATGGTGGTTGACTGACACGCTTAGTACCGCGCCCCGTCGCATCGCATCGCATCGCGTCGCACTGCGCCGGGGATCACGCCACAAAAAGTAGATGCGATCGCCCGCAGCAGCCCCACATGCTGCTTGATGCGCGCACTATCCAAACCAAGGTTTGTAGGCAAACAGCGCCGCGGCGTTAATAGGGAAGTCAACCCTTACTAAGTGTTTATTACTCTTTACAACTACTAAAGGTTTCTGTATAACAAAAGGGCATCGGCATTAAGTTCGCTATGTACAGTAACGGTATGAAGTGGTTCGTCACCTTAGAGCATTTTTTCTTGTGCAGTATTGCCAACAATAGAATAAATAGTACGTTATGCTGTTTTACCGACACCATCTTGTCAGTATTATAGAAATGAAACATAAATTCAATTCACCTAATATCAAACAATTATTATAATTTTCCATGCAACTGTATATTTTGTGGCATAGTGTGAAAAGTAATATGTGCTCGCGACATGTTGAAGGAACGAAATTAAAAACTGAATAACCTTTTCATTCCGCCATTGTACTCAGAGTGCAAAAACTTCTTCATAGCTTGCTTAAAATACTAACCTAACCAATTAAATACGAAAATTATATTAAAAATATATATTTGAAATCTTACAAAATAATATAAACATAACTTTACTTTGTACCAAAAGTTATAACGCAAGCTCTTGGTCAATTATGGCAACGATATCAAAAATATTAACAGTTACTTAACGTTTTTAAACTCATCTTAATCAAATTGAAAACAATCTTAACTTTATATTATTAGTAAACATAATGTACTTCAACACTGTAATAAACATACTGGTCGCTCACGGGTGGAGTAATGCTAGATGGCACCAGTACTCAAACTATTTTTACTATTCGCGTAACAAACATAAAAAAAAACATACCGTCGAATTGAGAACCTCCTCCTTTTTTGAAGTCGGTTGAACACAGTTTTTACTATTTATAGTCAAAATAGTTAATCACTGTTATATATAAAATTCATTTCGCCAGCCTTTTAGACCACTATTCAAAGTATCTAATCATTTGTGACAAGATTTTACGTTTAATTAATTAGCTGATGTGCATCAACTTTCTTTGAATGCTAAAAAACATAACTCTGAAAGTTCTAGTGGAACTCAGCCCATGAGTGACCACCTTAAACTTAACATTGCTATTACTACAATTACTAAAACATTCGAACAAAAATAAAGTAGTATTATCTAGTATAGTAGTAGCATTTACTTGGAAAACATTGACATTATCAATTATTAATTCCAGAGATTCCTGTGGAACTTATCTTCTATGACCTTTAATTAGCCTAGTGGCTTGGTCGTCAGACTCTAAAGGGGCACTTTCGCGCTAGCCATATATTTTCATAGTGTTTAGTATTGTTGCGTCGACCGCGCGCGACCGCGATTGGTCGCGATGCTCCAAAGTGCACTTTTCCGCCAGAAGTTGTGGGATCGATTGCTAATAAGGACAACTTGTACAAGTTGGTCCTGATCTGCATTTTATATTTGTGAATATCCTGGTCTTGGGATTAGACAAATGTATATAAAATATGTATTTATCTTTATATCTACCTATACACTAATATGGTTCTTTTCTTTATTATACCTTACCTAACAACACACTTTGGCAAAATCATTATGTATTTACAAAGAAGGAAAAAAGAATAATATTTATTTCATTCGTTTATTCATTTGTAATATGTAATATTTATTCATTTGGCTGAAGTCGCACGCAGCTTCAAGGAGATAACTATGATGATATAATATTTTATTATAAACCGTTTTAAGGACTGTGTTATGTATTATGGTTTCATTTCATTATAATTCTAACATGTTTGCGTTCCTTTAAAAAAAGGAACCCAGGAAGCACCTCATATACGGTCACTACATCTCACTGCCAGTCAAAGCAAGCGATGTTAGTATAAGAAATCCATTATTGTTCGCTCCGCTTAACTTTTAAGTTTGTAACAGTTGCATATTAAATCATGTGACTAAAGAAACAAACGTCATTCAGCCAATTGCCAATGGCATAATAAGAATTATTTTCTTTGCAAAACGAGCTCTATTTTTTTTATAGTATTCGTCGGGAATGACAATTGCAAGATTCATATTATAGAAGGCCTCGCCTAGCGGCTCAGCCTTTTAACACATACTCGTCCCGCAATCGTTAACTGCTCGCCATCTGCAGTATCCCTTCCCTACATTTTACAAAACGCAACGTCTCTCTGTCGGTCCGTCCGTTAGTATGCTTATATTTTGAGAACCACTTATCTTCAGGTTTTATACATATTTTGTTACGTTAGGTAATATAATAAGAAATAACAGAATTATGTAGGCCATGGAAGTGGGCCACGGGCACATCTAGTGTACTATAAAATAAAAACCGCCTCGTTGACCTAGCGAATTGATCGGTAGACTCAATCTCAAGAGGTCGTGGGTTCGGGTCCCACTAGGGACAGACAAATTTATACAAAGAGGTCCTGGTCCGGATGTTCCTTGCCTCCATAGTACATGAGAAAATTCTAGTTTGGAATTATACAGGCAAATGTATTGCAATTAGTGATTTTTGTTAGATTCTGCACCGCAGTGACAAATAGCCGATCACATAGCCGATATTGACGGTAAGCGGTTATTGTGGCTCATAAAACTTATTATACCTACAGCTCATACTATGAAGGAAAATAACTTCGTAAAAACTTTGAGGTGACTCATAAGTAAGGTGCGAAAAATTATTTTCCTTCATGGCATGACCTGTAAGTTTTTACCTTCATGATTGATGTACAGATTACATCTGTTATCTAAGTTAATAACCAATTAGTGTCAATCATGAAGGTAAAAACTTTGAGGTGACTTAAGAGGTGCGAAAAATTATTATCCTTCATGGTATGACCTTGTAGTATTTAGCAATGCTTGCGTTTCCCACAGCTGCCACCGCGCTATCATTCTATTTCGGGCCTAATGATTGTGTTGATTGTCGCAGTTGACGATGACGTCATTCACGGTCGTGATGCCGGCTCTGCAGCCCGTGCTTCTCTTGCCGCACACCAACCGCTTCTTGGACCCTCTACACTTCTCCAGGTAGAACCGATGCTCGCCAATTTTGATCATACCGGTACCTAAAAAAATACGATTAGTGTGACGTCCGAACCTGTAAAGTATACCTAATAATCTTTGTTTTGAAAGCTTTTCCTAAATTTTCTGCTACCAGGATTCAATACCCACTAGGTACTTAGCAGGTACGTTATAAAACGACTACATATCTTGTGTAGAAAAAAATTTAGGGGTGTGGGTTCGATTCTCACTGGGGACAAACCAATATGTAATTTTTTTACAAATTGGTCCCGATCTGAATGTTTTATTTGTGAAGGGTCCATGTATGTTTGATTCCCGTATAACAGGAGAAACTGCTAGTATGGAATTAAAAAAGTGTATTGTATATGCTATGCAGTTATACTTATACATTAAAGTTATTAAATAGCTTTTATAAAACAATATCCGCTAAAACGGAGTTGGGAGGTTAACACGTCGCCAATAAATATGGAATATTTATTTACATAATATGTACACAGATAAAAAGGTAGTCAGGTTTTGGGGGAGCTTGGAAAGCTTTTTAAAAAGCTAATTAAAAGTATTTAAAATTAATTAAAGTAAATGAGAGACGTCCGAACAGATTGGATGCTCGTATATTTCTGATGCAAAACCTTAAGTAAGTTGGTGAGGCGTCATGCCTTCGACCACCCGGACTCTGCTGAGTCTTTCTGGATGAGAGCCTGGAATGTGCTGGATTGCACTTCTCAGGCTCTAACTTGTATGGTACGTGTGGGTTGCGAATGCATAACTAGGTTTTTTTTTGTTGTTTTTTAGTTGTAGATGACACATAAGAAGGAAGACTTAGCATCTAATATATTTATAAATCTTGATTTCAATTCAATTATAAAAGATTTAATTATTTA
The DNA here is from genome assembly GCA_947086405.1 of Esperia sulphurella. Lineage (NCBI taxonomy): Eukaryota > Metazoa > Arthropoda > Insecta > Lepidoptera > Oecophoridae > Esperia > Esperia sulphurella. The sequence continues at coordinate 4,537,895 of OX352261.1, forward strand.
TAACATTGTTAAAGACAGATATCGTACTAAATTAATGTTTCTTTATTTTCTAATTAGAAAATTTACATCACAAGCGATACAAATCACATACGTTTTATTATATTTTAATACAGGTCCGTAGCATTCGAAAATAAAAATGTATAATTTCAAAATTTCTAACGACAACACATCGAAAATCAAAATTTCACAACATATCCCAAATTGTCATCACCCAAAATACATCCACTGTTGAACAATGCCTAGTGGCCAATGTGATCGTAGTGATTACTGGATGGAGTTGTGCTAGCCCGTCCCTGGTGCAAACCCTTAGTAGCCTCGCTTGTAAGCCGGGAACTGGGCTACTGGGAACCATACCGCTATCCCAAACGCCATACATATTGAAGAACAGCAATCGTCAATGATTATGTTCATTTTTATGTATAACAATTTCGTCCTCGATGGTAGTAAGGACAGCTCTGCATCCATTCGTATGTCGTGCACAAAGCCAACGTTTCTTACAACCCTTGCTTTTCCCCTTGACGTTGAAGAATGTATATTTGCCTATTTGGATGAGTGTGTTGCCTCTCTGCGATTTCTTGAATACCGGTTTGCCGCCTATAGGAGAAGAACAAGAATTTTTTTTATTAAAATGCTGTGAAAAGCATTAGCATATTTAAAAACTTTATTTTCATAATACGAAAGCATACACAAAATTAGATTTTTATCCAATACATACCTACTAGACAATCTGATATGCGATTTCAATGCTGTGGTTTGAATACCCGCGATATTAAATTTAATCGCGGGATTTTAATATAATTTTTTGAGTTATAAACAACAGACGGAACTCACGCCTATATAGGGGAATAAAAAAATGTATATTTTAATAATAAAATTATATTATCCTACTAATATAATAAATGCGAAAGTTTGGATGTTTGGATGTTTGGATATTTGGATGTTTGGATGTTCGTTACTCAATCACGCTTCAACCGCTTGACGGATCGGGATGAAACTTGGCACACATGTACGTCTCATTCCCAGTCCTCCACCCTTCGCATCCAGCCGGTTCCGGCCACCGTCTTATACATATATATATATGTTGTTAAAATGTTTAATGACTGTGTCCCATGTTACATCTAAGGATGATATCACATATGATATAGTTCCATCAGCTATGGTTCTAATAACTTCTGGTCGTATACAAAAAAAAACATTTGTTTGCATATCGTCGCCAACGAGTGAAAACCTCGTAAAACACAAATCAACAAAAATACATTTTAGTTTTTCTTAACAAATAATAACCTTTGATACGCACGACTGGATCTTACTAAAATCAGCTCCTGGTATTGCTAATGCCAGCTATATTTTCAAATAAACACCTCGCAAAATGTATAGATATAGACATTTTGAATTTACTTTTGCGTATCTTGGTATCCACGAAATATGTCAATAATTTTAGAAATAAAGAATCATCATCATCATCAGCCCGAAAGAGTCCACTGTTGGACATAGGACTCTCCCAATGTGCGCCACAGAACACGATTCTCGGTTCTTCTAATCCAGTCACTATTATAATAAATTTTATATAAGATTATTATATTATTATTATATAAGATTGCCAGAAATAAATAATAAAAGAAATTATTTTAATAAAAACAAACAGAAGCAGTTGGTTTATAAGCAGATCCATGTAGGTGCATTTCTATATTTACAAATAACAAAAAATATCTACAAGGTATATAATTCTTGAGCCGTTTTGAACATATACATTTAATTGACAACTGCAAAGTATGTTTCATCACATTTTCATACTTTCCATAATAAACTTAATATCTAAGATCTAATTTTATTACACCATGAGATATTATTTAATAATATGTCAATAATAAATTAAATAGTTGAATGATTATGTTCACTGTTTTGTTTAACTATAATGTTATCGAAGGTTATGACAGATGCTTTACAGCGTAATAGTGTGCGAGTACACACCCATCGACATTTGAGACCTACACTAGTAGGTTTGTGTAAACTAAATTTATTTCCACCAATTTGAAGCATCCGATTACCATGGCTCGACATTATAAATCGCGCCTGACCTGGACAAACAAAAAATACGTATGATTAGCTTAAGAATAATATACCTATGTATATTTCATTCCAGATTAATAGTCCTATGAAAACAAACGCATTTGCGTCTCGAAAACAAAATACACAATAGATGGTGTTCCTAAGTGGACTGCAAAGTTTACATGGTAATACAAACCTGTTTTTGCTGCTGGTGACCCTTTCATGTATATGTTACCGAGACGTAAATAGCGTTGGTTTTCATACACTGAAAAAACGGACGCTTAGCCGAGTGCAATTTTAGCTCGGTTAATCATAAATTGGTTATTTTTAACCGACTACTTAAGTATTTTTTACCGAAAGCTGTTGTTTGTCAGTGCTAACTTGAAACGTTTGATTTAAATTGTTTATTTTTAAATAAGTCGTTGGTTATTTTCAGCCGATTTAATACGACGAAATTAACCGACTTACAAATTGTAGTAAACTAATAAGTTGATTCGGTTACTTTTAAACAATTAAAAATATAACTCGGTTACTGTTAACGGAACAAATGGGTCACTTTTACACGTGTTGCTTTGTTATTTTAACCCAGTAAATAGGGTACTTTTTTCACGAGGAACTCTGTTATATCAGCATAGTAAATTGGCTACTTTTTGACATGTCGTTCTGCTATTTTAACCGAGAAACTTGGTTACTTTTTCGTTACCTACATTGCTATTTTTAGCAGAGTTACTTGTTTATTTTTTCACGTTATTCAGTTGTTTTTAAACGGAGTAGATTGATTACAATTTCCCGACTTACTCTGGTATCCGCGTTGACGCCGCACATTCTGTTTGCGTTTTTTGTCAGTACGATTTACGGGTCTCCAACAGTACATTCAAGTGTTTAAAGGTATGTGTTTTTTCACGAGGAACTCTGTTATATCAGCATAGTAAATTGGCTACTTTTTGACATGTCGTTCTGCTATTTTAACCGAGAAACTTGGTTACTTTTTCGTTACCTACATTGCTATTTTTAGCAGAGTTACTTGTTTATTTTTTCACGTTATTCAGTTGTTTTTAAACGGAGTAGATTGATTACAATTTCCCGACTTACTCTGGTATCCGCGTTGACGCCGCACATTCTGTTTGCGTTTTTTGTCAGTACGATTTAAATATATAATATTATATATTTATTATTTAAATATATAATATTATATATTTATTGGGCATAACCCGAATATACAATATTCGGGTTATGCCCATAATGGCCACCGTGTTGACGATCTCAGTGCTGGAGGCCACCACTATTATTAGAATACTTATAAGCATATCTGTAATTTTAATTTTACTATAGGACAAGTAATGTTTGTTAATAAAAATATTCTTTATTTCACATATTTACAAAGATAACAAAAAAATATATTGTATACAAAGACGAGCTTATCTCTGTAATAGCCAACTCTCTTCCAGCCAACCTTACCTGGGCGAAGTAATAAGAGCGAGGAGGAAAAATAGGTAACAGCATTTATTAAACACATTATAACATAAATACCAAAACTACTTATACATAAAATAAATAATAAACAATTATAGAATAACTATATAAAATATGTACGTACACAACGATCTCTATATGCTACTAGATGGAGCGTTCCAAACAATCGCTCTGTTCTACGCAAGGAGCCGCAACTCGTTCACATTCACTTTGAAACTTGTGCAGTTACTACGCAGAACATTTAAAGATATACTAAATATTGATGCTATTTACCCGTAGCGTAAATATTTAGTAAATAATTAAATGTTCTGCGTAGTAACTACACAAGTTTCATTATGATTGTGAACGGGTTGCGGCTCCTTGCGTAGAACAGAGCGATTGTTTGGAACGCTCCATCTAGTAGCATATAGAGATCGTTGTACATACATCATATAATATTGTACTGAGTGTCATCGTGTTATTTTAGTTTAGTTAAGTGTTGTTTAACAAACAAATTAAAATAAATAACAATGAATCAAATGTAACGTGTATTATTAGACTTGGAAAAGTCAAAATCCTTTGCCATCTGCTCCCAATATATATCTATCATATGTTTCAGATTTCACTTACAACTACGAGTACTGTAGCGAATCCAATTGATTATGGTGGTGCTTATCTACTTTAACGCAGTGAGCAGCCAACTGCTAAGTGTAACTATTTATTAGGTTGTCATAATCTTAGCCTATCTGGTTAATTGTGGTTATCTATTTTTCGTGTGCTGTAGAGAAATTTGTTAATTGCAGCCGTTTTAGGGTAAGGCCAAACGAGCGTAATAATATTGTGAATTGTGTATTTTAAGTCACGAATTTATGCTGTGTTCTGTTTCACATAAAATTCCGGGTTTTGCTACACGACGCGGTCGTCTTCTGGCACAACCCGGACCTTTATATGAAACTGATTGCAGCGTAAATTACGCGAATTAAAATACGCAATTCACAACTCACAAAATTACTACGCTCGTTTGGCCTCACCCTTAAAAGGCTGCAGTAAACAAGTAGATCGGCTATCGTACACGAGCAAATGGGTCACCACAACCAACTAGATCGGCTGGGGTAGCCTACTAAATTAGTAACTACAACCAAGCAAAACGGCTACAGTTACCGATTAGATCCATTTAGATGGGCTGCAGCAGCCGAGTGAATTTGCAACCATAACCAACTAGAACAGCTACTGTACCCGAGCAAATTGATAATCACAACCAACTAGATGGGCTGCGGCAGCCGATGGAATTTGTAACCATTACCAACTACAACGGCTACGGTAGCAGAGTAGGTTAGCTGCTGTACCCGAGAAAATCGGTTACCTCAACCAACTAGATAGTCTGCAGCAGCCGAATGAGTTTGTAACCATAACCAACTAGAACAGCTACAGTAGCAGAGTAGGTCGGCTACTGTTGCCGGCAAATCGTTAACAACAACCAACTAGATGGGCTGTGGCAGCCGAGGGAATGTGTAACCATAACCGACTACAACGGCTACGGTAGCAGAGTCGGTTAGCTACTGTACCCGAGCAAATCGGTAACCACAACTAACTAGATGCGCTGCGGCAGCAGAGTTAATTTAGAACTATAACCAACTAGAACGGCTACAGTACCCGAGTAGGTTGGCTGTGGTAGCCAAGCGAAATAACAAAGTTGGGTTGGTTGTTTTTAGCAAACGAATACTGTAGGCTGAGCCACAGCAGTGTTGCTTGGTTACAAGCAACCGAAATGTTGTTTAATTTTAACCAACACGTTTTTTGAGTGTAGGACTATGAATCTGGAATGAAATATAGGTGCTGCCTCTCTGCGCCGATCAAAATACTGGTTTGTGTGTTTAAACAAATTAAATAATATCTGTAAAAGCATTGTTATATGCTATATAAGAAATATAAATATTTACAAATAAATATATTAGACTAAAGACAGTAAGAACACCATCATTATACAAGCTACTTATTGCTCGCGTGGTTTTATTAAGTATTTAATTTTTCATGTAGGAAAAGCAGTTACCTACGCGAATGATATGGAATGATTCAAAAAACATAATTATAGGTTTAGTATTAACTTATTAGTTACAAACGACAGACAGAGAAAGAGGCGTAGCGTTTCCAATAATATACAAAGACAAAAGACAACAATAATTATTTTTAAACAAATAGTTTTATTAATTTTTTACATACACATTCTAATATAGGTTACATGAATATTTAACAGGCGCACTCATTAATGATTGCATTCGTTATTACATTTAACAATTATTATAACATCTATGGTCAAAAATACAGCTCGGCTAGTGGTCACTGGTCATGAACTCATGAGCCAATCCACCGCTTCCTACAACCATTGTCTTGTCGTAAAGGAATGTTTGTTTACCTTTTTATTACACGTCTGGTAATGTTTATCCCTGTATAACAGTGTCCACAATCTATTGTTAGTGTCAATACTATATATGCACCTTATATTCACTTTTATTTGCAAGCCCCTCGTATATAATATTTTCTTAAAGGTCCACACTCCACAACACAAATATATTAAATAATTTAAACGTCAGTTGTCAATGATGTTTATGTTCGTTGGCACACTTAATGATATAGTCATCTATAGTTGTAACATATGCTCGACACTTCGTTGATGTGCACTCCCATCGTTGTTTTAACCCCTTACTACCACATTTGTGCAAACTGTAGTTAAATCCGCCAATTGAAAGCATCTGGTTGCCTCGATTGGACATAACAAACGTCAGTTTTTCTGAAAAGTAAAAATCAATCATAAACCAATAAAAAATACATTATTTGTGCCGATTTTTCGGTTCCACTGAAGACTAGCTATTTTTTATTTCCAGGTTTGTCAATATATGTTTGAAAATGTATCCTAAACATATGATTAATGTTCATAATTATATGAGTTTAAGATAAAATCATGGAAAATATTTTACATTTTTATGCTTTCCGAAATTGCTTCGTTATATAAAATACCTACTGCGGAATGTTAGCTAAAGCGCTATCATTTCGTGACAACACTATTTTGCAAAAAGAATATTGTTTATATTCAACAATGCCGTGTCCTGCTTACATGAATCAAATTTTATTTGAATCTGGGAAAATTTTATTTGAATTGTACGGGAGGCGAGTTTGTAGTAGAACGTTTACAAACGTAAAAGTAATTTTATATAACCCATGGGATCAATTGGGTTCCAGATTATTATACCTCGGCAGAGGGGAAAGCGGGGGTAAGGATCATCCCGTTCTAAATGCTCTAAGGCCACACCAAATCATCCTGTTAGACAGATAAGAGGCTGAGAATAAGTTTACAAAAAGAATTTACGTCTCACTACACATTTATAAGAAAAGTTAAATAAAAAACGCATTCGTTACAACAGTTTAATGATTATGCCAACTGTAACATTTCATTATAATATCGTCATAGGTAATAACGGTGGCTTTACAACGCGTGCGGCTCAGAAAAGAACATACCCATCGAAGTTTTAGACCTTTACTTGAAGGTTTGTGTAGACTAAATTTGTATACACCAATTTGAAGCATCCGATTACCATGGCTGGACTTTACAAATGTCGCCCGATCTAAAGAAAACATATGTATTATTAAGTTTGAGCATAGACAAGTATTTATTGATTAATTATGTTACAGGTCGATCGCGATAATATAAATAAAACATATAATTTAAACACTAAACAATGATATGAGTAGCTACTCGTAAGAAACGTAACTATTTATTAAAATATTTATATAATAGTATTACATTACTGGTTTTACAACGAAGATCATTATTCTAACATACATAATGACATTTTTATCGTAAGAAACATGAATAAAGTTACATTAACTTATCCATTTACAACATATAAAATAATGTTACGAACAACTTATATTATTTAGAGTTTAAAATATAATTATTAATTAAAACAAAAACGTAATCATTCTTTTGGTTGTTACATTTAGTTACGATAAACGATTTAGTTAAAACCACTTAACTAAATATTAACTCACGAATAAGCAAAAAGTGATATTACTAATTATATTTGAATATTTTATTAATATGGTCGATATAGTTTAGGCATATTACATACATTAATCTACATAACTAACCCTAACATGCAGAATTTAACGGTTTAAGGGGTGGCATTTAATGGTTATGTTTATTGTTATAAGAAACAAGTTGGTCGTCTATTGTCCCAATACAGGCTCCGCAGCCCTTCGCACACCGGACGCAAACCCAGCGCTTTTTAAAGCTTTGACTAATACTTTTATAGCTGAATTTATACCCATCCAATTCAATCATTGTGTTCCCACGCTTCGATGTTATGAATTTCAGCTTCTCTGTAAAAAAAAAAAAGTTTAGTTATACAAGCAGACACTTAATGAGTTCTGCTTTTAGAACCTGATTAGTATAAAACATATCATTACACGTGCCGTGTGTTATCGGCTTAGAATAGGGCACCAGGGACGGGCAGCAGCATTCTCCTGTGTATATTAATATTATTACTGCGATCACCAATCCGCCTGCCAAGCATGGTGATTATGGCATATCCCCAAATGAACAGCCCACCAAGAGTGGCATTCTACTGGGTGGCTTATGTTTAGTAGTGGACGTATTTCGGCTGACGATGACAATATATAACTATTTCAATTCTATTTAATTATAATTCTTTATTGAATAATAAAAAATACACAGATACAATAAAAGTTTACATTGGTACATCTAGGCGGTTTTATAGCTGAAAGCGTACAATCTTTGGGTAAAGGGTAAGAATAACATTTATTACAATAAGAAAAGGTTATTCATAGTTAAGACATTTAAATAGGACATACGATCTAACAATTTAATGATTGTGATCATTGTTACACTTAACAATTATGTTATCTATGGTTGTAACGCAGGATTTACAGCCTTTGTGGCGGCTTTGAGGACACACCCATCTCTTTTTGACACCTCTACTTGTGCCTTTATGCAAACTGTATTTATATCCGCCAAACAGAAGCATCTTATTACCATAGGCAGATCTTGAATATACCGCCGCCATATCTAGAGAATTCAAATAATGTATTTAAACTATACAACTAAAATGGGCGCAATTCTGAAGGCACACATTTAAAATTTGATAGGACTAAAAATGGTTTTGTCTTTATCCTCTAAATACTGTATGGCAAGGATAGAAATAATTTTTGTGGTGTACATTTTTATGTTTGCCTTCATAAAATGTTTGCCGTTTGCGAAAATAAATAAAATAAACTACAAAACTTAAACAAACTAACTAAAAACCTACTTAGTGATTATACAAGTGTATGTATATCATGTATATTGGGCCCGATTCTGAAGCGACGTTAAATTTTAAGAGCACTAAAACCGTTGCAATCCCAGCACAGTATTATGAAGATAAAGTCGAAACTAATTTTAGTGCTGTCAAATTCTAAATATGTGTTCAGAATCGGGCCTATTATGTATGTATTAGATGAAATATATAACTTGCTAACCATCATCTAGGAGTAAAAGTCGTAATTTTTATATGTTTTTATGTCAAAAATGATTGATTACATTTTTTCTTTAACATGTGAATGTGTGTTTTAAATTATAATATATAAGTGACTTTTTACACATTCCAATGCTGATTCTCATTTAATTTTTAATTTCACAATTTTCCACACATAATAATTCATATTGTAGATCATTAAAACTAATTCACTTCAACCGATTTTGAGACAATCGAAGTTTACATTTTCTGGTACTGGAACATCCCATAAATGAATTTTGTCATACCAATGGATACTGCCGTAAGATAATATGCTAGAAGATTCTAGAATGATCAAAAAAATATCAAAATCGTAGTTTTTGTAAATTTATATATTCATCTTTAATGATTATGTGCATGGTTACGTTTAACAATGACGTCATTTATAGTTATAACGGAGGCTCTACAACCTTTGTGACTGACTTGAGGACACATCCATCGCTTTTTTAAACCTCTGCACCCTTGTTTGTGTAAAGTTAATCTATATCCATCAATCAGAAGCATTTTATTACCGTAGAGCGATGTTGTATAAACCGCCTTACCTGGCGAATATATAAAATAACATTAATATGTATACTGAAGAGGAAAAGTAATTGTGTCCCATATAATCCATAATAGTAGATCTTTCCTCACCAGAACATATATTCAAACAATATATTGAATAAAACTTTAGTGTGGTGAAATGTGTTTGTATATAAGATTTTATTTTACAAATTTTGATTTTATTTGATTTAATTGTTTTAAGTTATTTTATTGGTACTTGGTATCACTGCTTTTTATCAAGTTCACGTCTTGTCTTCTTACAATCCATCAATTAGATGCATCGTATTTGTGGTAATAATAAGTTATTTCCGTAAACTGACGTTGTGTATCCTGCCTTTTATGAATATCACATATATGTATACATACATACACTTGTCTAATTCCAAACTAGGATTTTCTCCTGTGTTATGGGAATTAAACAAGAATTGGACAATTCACCAATATAACAACCAGACTGGGACCAACTTTTATAAAATGTACAAAGTTGTCTGTCCCCAGTGGGAATCGATCCCACGTCCTCGGTCAAAATCAAAATTAGCATTGTTAAATTTAAGTGAATAGGGAATTATGTCCTTATTTATAAATATTTTAGCATTTAGGCAAACTATCAGTATCTTTGATAAAGTATTAAATTCTCCATCATTATAAAAATGGTACTATTGTGTGATTTGAACTAAATAATGTACGCAGAACCTAATAAATAAAAACGTAAATTTCGCGTGTCTGTACACAGAATATATTTGCAAAAAATGTGGGGGTCTAAAGATAAGTAATAGAACACATTGAAACCATTTTGTGAAATTTTTGTCTGTTTTTCTGTTAGTTTGTGCACGCATCACGTAAAACTACTGAATCGATTTTGATGGTCTTTTCACAGAAACATAGGGTTTAACTTGCAGTAACATTTAGTCTTTATTTCATCGCAACCATCTTACTCAATCAAAAGTTATGGGAATTTTTAGTTTTCAACAACATTAGTAGGCATGCAATATAACAAATATGTATAATTATAATGTTCAGTGCAATTCGGATTCCAATGAGTTAGGTTAGGACTACATTTGAAGCTGTAGTGGGCGGGGAGTGGGAGTGGGAGAGGGAGCGGGTTTAAAAAAAATTTAGTCCACGTGAGCAGAGCCGCGGGCACAGCTAGTTTATGTATAGAAGCTGCTTTAATCAGTTATCATAAAATCATAGTAAATCTTACATCAACATGTTTAATGATTATGTTCGTTTTTACATTTAACAATGACGTCCTTTATAGTTACAACGGACGCTTTACAACCTTTGTGACTGGTTTGAGGACAAAACCATCGCTGTTTGTAGCTGTTACTACTCCTTTTATCTAAAGTTAATTTATATCCGTCAATCAGAAGCATCTTATTGCCATAGACCGATGTTGTATATACCGCCTTATCTGAAAATACAAAAGAAATTATAATATTTAAATTATATACGTATGAATTATAAATACTGTTATTAATATTGTTGAAGACGGATGCACGGCACCTGGTGGCCTGATGTGGGATTTATAGTAGATTAGTAGCCAAGGGCTGTAAGGCATCAATTGCAGCCCGAGATATTTGCGCTGCGCTCGTGCGCCTATAGTTCGAGGGTGCAATTGATGCTTACACCCGAGCTAACTACTCTGCTTTACATCTCGATTGTGAGGTAAGTAGAAAAAAAACCGGCATTACAAGAATAAAACATTTTATTAGTTATTTAAAGTAAAAGATTTCTATTCCCGCCTTTTTTCATTTTTTTTTAAATTATTTTTTTCAAGAACGAAATTGAGCTTCGCCGTTCGATATTTAAAATTGATGACTATTATACTCATACGAAGACAAGGCTGAATAGCGAAGCGACCTCTTTTGTCATTGGGCTGAATGCATGATGTCTATTGCCAGTATAATGGTTAGATGTACGCGAACTTTTTGAAAGAGTAAAGAGTTTTTTTTTAATTACTTACCGCCCTAGGGCTTTTCTAGCTACATTATTACCCTAGAACGCTAATTAGTCACCTACAAGCCCCATTTGGGGGTAATAAGGACCTACTTACCGAATATGAGAGATGTAAATATTATTAATAAAATAAATAATGTATAGCGAGGGTGTATGGTAAATAAAAATACATAATATCCGCGCGCCCCGCTGCCGCCTTCCCGCGGCCGCGGGGCGCACAACACCAAGCGCATGGGCCGGCATCGCCAGTCTGCCGCTAGCCTTCCGCGATCCGCACGACACTTTTACTTACCTTACGCCCTCTCTATTTTTCTTTCACATTTGGAGTTTTCTTTATTTACTTTCACGCCAACCAGCACATAAGCTACAAATATCTTTTTAATAGAAATAATGGGACGAATATTTGAATTTCATTCATCATCATCATCATCATATCAGCCCCTAGAAGTCCACTGCTGGACATAGGCCTTCCCCAATGAACGCCACCACACCCGGTCCTCTGCCCTCCGCATCCAGCCGCTACCGGCCACCTTCTTCAGGTCGTCGGTCCACCTGGAATTGAATTTCATTATCACACGGAAAACCCGTGTAATTAATCATCGATTATGGGGAAAATTATGTTGTTACGCACTGTTTTGGGATTTGTAAATCTATAATGTAACAGTAAAAAATTACTGTCTAAATGTCTTAACTTTTGTAAAACGCAACATCTCTGTCCGTTAGTGTCCTTAAAACTCAAGAACCACTTATCCAATTTACGTGTTTTTTAAAATTCATGGACAAGTTCTCTGGCCAGATTTCAGTATATATTTTGTAAATGATAAAGGAATAAGGAGTAACGATAAGAAATAAGTTGTAATATAATTCTGTAGTCCACGTGAGCGAGGCCATCTAGTATATGATAAAAGGGAAAGGTCATTTATTTCTTTATACAGGGTTTTCAAAATTAACTACTAAAACTTTGGCAGTTACATCTACAGGCTATATCAATCATATTTGACTATGTAACATTTTTCGTTTAATTATCTAGTTTTCGAGAAAAACAAAAAAACAGTACTCTGAAAAAATCCTACGTTATTCAACGTAAACGCAAAACATTATTAAAGAGAGTATGTAATTACTCTAAGCATGAACAAAACAATGTTAGTGATATTGTAAAAGTAGTTTTAATGATAGTAGAAAATGTGTAATAATTTTTTTATTAAAACTAAAAATACAATCCCTTATAGTTTCTGTAATGAATATACTTTCAGGTTCTGTAGTAATTTTGAAAGATCTTATATACCTACTTCTAACATGGTGCTCGCAAAATGCAAATTAATTCATATTAAACCACTCGTCAACTATTAGAAATAATATATTGCATCAACTTATTAATTTAATGAAATAATGGACAGTGAAAATTATAGAACGTAGTAAAATCATCCTTAGGAGATCCGAAACGCCATTACGCAAATCCCTCAAAGTGGCGTTCTATTAGGGAGGCTTAGTTCAGCTTGTAATTGCAGATTGTAATCGTGGAAAATGCAAGTTTGAGTTTTTGACTTGTGAGCTTTTGACTTTAACGTTTTTTTTTGTAAATGTATGTCACCGAGCAAAGTGCCTTAAATAGTGAAGCGATTCTAACGAAATTTAGTATTTATATTTCGTTAACATCTCGAGGTTTTTTTCGCCTCATAATTAAGTTACCTCTCACGCAAGAAAAATTAAAATGTTGGTTTTCTCACAAACTTTGTAGTCGATTAGCTATAAACAATTGCAATTGGGAAAGATTTAAACCTGTCTATAATACAGTAATACCCAATGTTTCAGGCAAACACACAAAACTAAACAAAGGTAACATTTAAAGTTTTTCAAACGTGATTTTTTGAAAAATGTTTGAAGCTATTTATTGTCATATTAGAATTGACATGTATGGCGTCACTGGTTTGTAAAAAAACTAAATTTTATCGGGTTTGTAAACTTCCGTGTAGCTGTACTATTTATTTAGTAAATGTTCGCCTCTAGAGCGTCTACCTAGTGCGGGGTCGGCTGATAAACCTATAAAAGTATGCATATGTTTGTTATATGTATATTATTATTAAGTATTGTATTCTATTCAAAAATGATTGTGTTGGTTTTTATACTTGGCTATTACGTCGCCTATAGTTATAACAATAGCTTTACAATTTTTCCGACTGTGAGAAGTGCACCTCCAACGTGTTCTAAAGCCATCATTTGAGCTTTTTTGGACACCGAACCTGTATCCTCCAATAAAAAGTAATCTGTTACCGTGCCTCGAATTTGTAAATTTCACTTCACCTGAATAATAGAAGAGACAATGTTAATTAATCACATTTACAAGTATTTGGTGTAGATATTGTGTCGCTATTTAATCCTAAAATTAAACTAAAATTGCAGGTAACGTACCTAAAAACACAAAATACATTTATACAAGGAAGAAAATGATTAACAAAAATGAATTAAAACGTATTTTAATGATTATGCTGGTTATTACACTTTACAATTGCATTATCTAAGGTTAAAACCGAGGCTGTACAACCTTTGCGTTTGCTTGCAGTGCACCTCCATCGCTTTTTAGTATCTTTAATTAAACTTTTGTGGAAACCGAATCTGTGTTCTTCAATAACAAGCATCCTGTTACCCTGCCTCGATGTTACAAATATTAGTTGACCTGAAAAACGCAAGAGACAATGTCGAGTGATTGGATTAAAGCTAATATTACCTAGGTTGATTTTAAGGGCAGTAATATAAATCTTACGCAAATGAGCCTGCAATCGACCTACCTAATGTAGATATTACGCAATGATCGGAAATACCTTTACGCAAATATGTGGTCATAGGATAAACAATTTCGCCGCTTGCAGTAGTTCACACTATAGATTAGTTGGTAGAGCGTGACCCCGGATAGTCGATCGCAGGTTCAAGTCAAGCTCGCATATGAATTGTTCTTCCTTTATTTAAAATTTAAAAAGCGCCAAAGTTATTCAGAAAAAATAATTATTATTGTATCACTGTACTTCGCCGCGTGGCGCGTTGCGCGTATCGAAATGAAAAAAGGCCGGCATTTTTCGCTTTGCTATCATTATTTTCGGAACCGGTATTAAGCTCTGCGGCCAAACATTGAGAATTTCCGTTGTATGGGATCTTTACCGTTAAATTTTATCACGATATCATACCTGAAAATTTCTTCTAATTCACAACATATCAAGGACAGAAAATAATCCACCGAACAAGGATTGAAACAAATTTTAATGATTATGTTGATTCTTAAATTTTACGATTATATCGTTATTAGTTGATACAAAGGCTGTACAACCTTTGCGTTTACTTGCAGTACACCTCCATCGCTTTCTGGCACCACTACTAAATCTTTGGTGAAAATCGAACCTGTGTTCCCCGATAGCAAGCATCCTGTTACCGTACCTCGATGTTACAAATATCACATTACCTGAGTAATATCTAGCTTTCCTTCGGCCGGTTTTCGCCCCGTGATACCCCTTGACGTGATGTGTTGCGAACAACATCGCCGACGTAAACGTAGGTAAACGTATTATTTATTATATGAGTAACTTTACAGAAATAAGAGGTATATGTTTACCTGTAACTAAATAATGAGCCCGATTCTGAAGACAACGTTAAAATTTGACAGCACTAAAAGTGTTGCTGTTCCTATCACACAATCAATGAAGGTAAAGACGAAACTAATATTAGTGCTGTCAATTTTCAAATTTGTGCTTTCAAAATCGGGCCTTTTATATACGTAACGCAATAAAGAGTGACTTCTACAAGAGCAGGCGAAAATCCTAGTTTAAGATTAAAATTAAAGATGTATGTACTGGTATGTATATTTACATGAAATATTATTATTACTGTTGTCTTTTTAATTTTTATTATAAATAACACCCTCAGATCGCTGGTAAGTAAAAAGTAAATAAATGTACGCAGATGATATTTAGATATTAACTTAGTAGACATTACTGTAATGTTTTTAAATAATCGTAGTGATATTTAATTCTGTTGGAATTTTTATCGTATTATTTTGGCATAAATGAAATATCCACTTATGTTCTGAAACTTCTCATTTATTTTTAACTTATCCTTTTAAGATCTTCAATCATAATAATTAAATTCACTTTACCCATCCTGTCATCAATACAAATAATCGATACTTATCAAAATAATTATATTTGATTAAATATTTACACCTAATAATCATATCGTCTATGGTTTTAGATTTTTTTACAATAAAAAAAAGTTTTTTTATTTTCTATTAAAAAATCATCATCATATCAGCCCTTAGACGTCCACTGCTGGATATAACTCTTCCTCAATAAACGCCACACACACCAGGTCCTCCACATCCAGTCGCTTTTGGCCGGAATAGCAATCAGCCAAGAATAGTAGGGCTGCTGAGAACTGGGGGTAGTGAGACTAGGCCTCGCACCGGTGACTGATTACTTAATAATGACTGATACTCTTATACTATACTCTTTCTCAGGTAATTTAGTTACATAATATTCAATTAATCGGGTTTCTCCTTAGCATTAAAAGTACACTTTTAAAAAACCTTCCGGACGGCCCCCGGATGCCCTCTAAACTAGGACCAATCCCGGGAAAACCCGGATGGAGGGCAGCCCTAGCCTATGCCCACAAAAATAAAACGTATCAAGATACATTTCCGTGCTTATGTCCCAACTGAGGGAACATCTTGATAGGCTGTTGATTTCATTTTAATAATGACAGTGGTTATTGTTACATTTAACTATCATGTCGTCTATAGTTATTATAGTGGCTTTGCAACTTTTCCGAGTGCGTGACGTGCACATCCATCGTGTTTTGAGGCCTCGACTGGAAGCTTTGTGTATAGTGAACCTATACTGACCAATCAGAAGCATCCTGGTTCCATTACTCGAAGTTACATGTGTCACCTTATCTAAATAACACGAGATTAAGATGATATATATTGGATTTTTAAGTAAAAGTATTTCTTTGTTAATTAAATAAGAGACGCAAATATAAATGGTATTGTAATGAAGTGATAAAAGATTATATTAAATTAAACGACAGTGTGAACTGCACATACTGTAAATAAAACGAGAGATCATTTAAATATTTGTTTTCTATGTGACAGCCATTATTGCTAGGTAAACATTATGATTTATCGAATAAATAAACAGCAAAAATTTACAAATTAAATCGCTAAAAGCTAGTTAGTTATATTCTAAATAGTAACGACATTTAAGTAACAGACGTCGGTCGAGACGCGGTACGGAAGCGGGGCGGTGCTGTGTAGGTAGGAGCGGAGGCGTGCGTCGTGAGCGTTATATTCCTTTCTAGGCTATGAAGAACTTGACGCAGAGCAGTGGCGCGTTCCAGTTCGGAGACACGTGAGTAAGTTACCTCCTTATGTGGCGGAGAGCACTCCTCCGGTATAGCGGTTTTCAGGTGGTAATTTTTTACAAAACTGCGTAACATATATATGTTACATACATATATTAGTTATATAACTAATAACAATGGATTTAACTGAAAAGTTGATATCGTTGGTACAACCGCATCGTAGTTTGTATGACTTTCGTGAGAAAGACTATAAAAATGATTAATGTAATGACTATTTAGAAAGGGATACACTGTCAATTTCTGGCAATGTGCAGACGTCCGCACCGCTACCGATTCCACTCTTATGACAGTGTGTTAAACTAATTAACAAGGTTAAAAGGCTAATTTTAATGACAAATACGTTCAAATGTTCTATTTCAATGATTATGTTCGTTGTTACACGAAATTATTTCATTGCCCAAAGTTGTAACGCTGGCTTTACAACGTTTGTAGCCGCGTGCAGTGCATCGCCATCGCATTCTGATACCTTTACTAGCTTTCTTTTCAATTGTAAACTTATATCGACCAATTATCAGCAGTCGGGTTCCTTTACTCGTCGTTATGTACGTCACCTCAGCTAAATAACACAGGAGATTAAGATGAAATATTGGATTTTTTAGTAAAAGTATTTCTTTGATAACTAAGAGATGCAAATAAA
Source organism: Esperia sulphurella (assembly GCA_947086405.1). Taxonomy (NCBI): domain Eukaryota; kingdom Metazoa; phylum Arthropoda; class Insecta; order Lepidoptera; family Oecophoridae; genus Esperia; species Esperia sulphurella. The sequence continues at coordinate 4,555,505 of OX352261.1, forward strand.
AATATTATTGCAATGAAATAGTAAAAGATTATATATATTAAACTAGCTTTTTCCCGCGACTTCGTCCGCGTAGGTTTCGATATTTACACATCTTCACTGCTTTTAACGATTAAATTGAGTAACAAACATCCAAATATCTTAACTTTCGCATTTGTAATATTAGTGGGATTAACGACAGTGTGAACAGCACAAATACTGTAAATAAAACGAGAGTTCATAAATATTTGTTTTCTATATGTGACAGTCATTATTACTAGGTAAACATTATAATTTATTGAACAATTAAACAGCAAAATCAAGAAATGGGCAGAAATCTCATAAAGACCAATACCATTTGTACATGTTTATTTCCTTACTTTTATTGTTTTTTGCTTTTGTGTGTGCAATAAATTGTTAAATAAATAAATAAAAACAACAAACACAAAACTTTGACACTTGTGCAGTTACTACGCAGAACATTTAATTATTACTAATTAATGCTACGGGTAAACAGCGTCAATATTTAGTAAATAGTTAAATGTTCTGCGTAGTAACTGCACAAGTATCAAAGTGAATGTGAACGAGTTGCGGAGCCGCAGTTGCGTGGAACAGAGCGATTGTTTGGTTCGCTCCATCTAGTAAGTACATAGAGATCGTGGTTCAAATGCTCTATTTCAATGATTATGTTCGTTATTACGCCAAACTATTTCATTGCCCATAGTAGTAACGCTGGCTTTACAACGTTTGTAGCCGCGTGAAGTGCATCGCCATCGCGTTTTGAAACCTTTCCTGGCGTTTTTTTCAATTGTAAACTTATATTGACCAATTATCAGCAGTCGGGTTCCTTTACTCGTCGTTATTTGCGTCACCTCATCTAAATAACACAGGAGATTAAGATGAAATATTGATTTAGCCGTGTGGTTCCCGGTTTAAATAGGGCCACCCCTAATAGTTCCGTGAGTGTCGTCAGGGCGACTAAGGGATTGCACCAGACACGGACAGCCGCAGTTTCCTATGTGTATTAAGATCACTACTGCGATCACCAATCCGCCTGCCAAACGTGGTGAATATGGCAAATCCCCCAATGGACAGCCCCCCAAAAGTGGCATTCTAATGGGGAGGTTTGTGTTTAGCAGTGGACGTATTTCGGCTGATGATGAATAGGTTATATGTAGTTAGTGCCTTATGCTTTATCTAAAAATAAAACATTCCTGTTATTCATTTTCAATCAATATAAATGTTATATTTAATAAACTGAACTGACTAAACGTGACTAAACTGACTAAACGTGATTTGAACACGCAACCTTCCGTTTTTTGAGATGATCTGTGTACTGTCATCTTGACAGCTAGTGTTCGCGCGCGCAGATCTCAGCGCGGCAAAATTTAACCGTGGCAGTCGCTACATCACCCCCCCCCCCCCCCCCGCGGAGACGACAACGAGAAACAAAAGTAATCTAAAGTAGTCCATTTATTTACTATTTACACTACAGATGTCGGTGGTGGAGGAATGCAAAGTTTCATGCGTCGTAAGGAAGTTTAAATCGTCCACAAAAACTCGATTAGACAGTGTTTTAGAGAAAAAATATTTATTAGATTTTTATATTTATAATTGAGTAACTTCTAGTCTAACAATAAAATAAATGACAAAAGTTGCTTTCAAATGTATGTATTTAATGATTGTGATCGTTGTTACATTTGACAATCATGTCGCCTATGGTTACAAGGGTGGCTCTACAACGCTTGCTACCATTTGAAGTGCACCTCCAACGTGTCTTCATACCTTTTATAGAGCATTTGTAGACTGTGAACCTATATTCACCAATAAGAATCATCTTGGTTCCCTTTTTCGATGTTACAAATTTCACGTTACCTAATTATAACACAGAGAAAAAAACAGATTAGATTTGTAACATAACCTATTGTAATATAACAAACTTCTAATTTCAATCTGCGTCAAGTCTTTACGTCGCCTATTCCGCAATTTAAAGACAAAAGTCTTTAATCAGTGCATCCTGCCTGTCATCACCTACGGTGCAGAAACGTGGACACTGACAGTGAGCCTGATCCACAAGTTTCAAGTCGCTCAGCGAACTATGAAGAAGGCTATGCTCGGGGTTTCTTTGAAGGATTCGTAACTAATCCGACGACGAACGAAGGTGACTGACATAGTAAAAAGGATTAGCAAGCTGAAGTGGCAGTAGGCGGGCCACATCTGTTGCAGAACCGACGCCGGTGGGGCAGAAGAGTTCTGGAGTGGAAACCGCGAATCGGCACTACCTGAAGAAGGTGGCCGGAAACGGCTGGATACGGAGGGCGGACGACCGGGTATGGCGGGTATGAGTTAAATTAGGTACAAAAATAATTGTCAAAATATGCATTAAAATAAATATGCATTACAATTTTCTTTTCTTTGTGTTGTTCTTTGTATGTTTGTGTTTACAATTAACTATTAAATAAATGAATAAACGTTTATATTTCAATGGTTGTGGTTGTTGTGTTACATTTGACTATCAAATCGTTTATGGTTACAATGGCGGCTTTACAACGTTTGTAACTTCTTGAAGATTCTGGGTAAGCGCGGTCCACCTTAGGCCTCATCGTCATTTACCATCAAGTGAGATTGAGGTCAAACGCAAAAAAAAAGCGATGGAATAAAAAATGCACACTCATTGTGTTTTGATATTTTTACAATGGCGATTCGTGTTACTGAACTTATTAGTCACCAATAAGAAGTATAATTTTCCCTTTTTCGATGTTACTAATTTTATTTCCTAATACAATTCACCTAATATAGCATAGAGGACAAAAATGCGATTAGATTGTAACACAAGTAATATCAATATATTACTGAGTGCTATTATTGAATGAAAAGATTTTTAGAAACAAGTATTTATAAAATTAAAGTAACGTAAATGAGTTCAAGCATTTAATGGTTATGAACGTTATTATATGCAACAATTTCATCGTTTATGGTTTTTATCGTAGCTTTACATGCTGTGCGAGAGGTTGAACTGCACACCCATCGTTTTTTGAAACCCTTACTTGTGGCTTTGTGCAAACTGAACCTGTGTCCGCCATATAAAATCATTTTGTTACCGTATCCCGACATCACAAACTTTGGCTCTTCTGTAATATCAAAGCTAAACATGTTAATTTAAAACATAAATACAGGTGTGGATTGATTAAACTAGACATGCATGAAAAATACTAGTTGTCCTACTTCATTGCAAGCCTCATTTATAAATACAAATTGAATTTCAAATAAACACTAGTGCGATAGTATATTTCTCTCAGCTTACCATACTTTTTTTTATTTAAGAGTATAATACATTGAATTCAATTAAAAATTCCTCATTATATATTTATTTACATAGAATATAACAAAAGAAATGTAATTAAAAACTTTAAAAAAAAATTGAAAAATACTTGACACCACATTTCGTCGGATTATCCCATTAAACACATTTGTTAAACTTATCAACAGGGATCGGATTTAGGTAGTGTAATTTTGAATGTATTTGCGACGAAATGTTTATGTCAATATGGATTATCCAGAATTTTTACTACGATTTTTTTTTTTTTAATTTATTCATAATTTTATTTGTCATTAAGTTATGTAGGTATAAACTTTTACAGTAATATAAATATGGACATTCTATATCGCTCATCTTCTTCCGCCACCCCATTTGCCAGTAAAATAAAATACAAATATTATGATTTTTTTTTAGAACTACAGCTAGAGGTCGTCCTAGGAGGTGCATGAAAATTTTGATGAATGTAAGGCGTGAGCATTATGTATGTATCTAACTATATATTATATCTTCGAGTCCCGGGATTTACTTTTAAACATTTTAAAAAAGCCCGTGAAAAGGAATGTCCATATTAGTCATCCGTGCCATATTATCGTCGCAAGTACATAAATCATCATGTCAGCCCCTAGAAGTCCACTGTTGGACATAGGCCTTCCCCAATGAATGCCGCCACATCCAGTCCTCCGCCCTCCGTATCCAGCCGCTAATCGGCCACCTTCTTTAGGTTGACGGTCCACTTGGCGGCTGGGCGGCCTACTCTGCGAGTGCCGAACCGCGGTCTCCACTCCAGAACTCATAAATGATACTACCTAATGCCGATCCCTGCTTATCAAATATATTTTAGACGGAACTAACTACATATATCTTGATTCATATTCATATATATCCAGGGAAAGTAAAGCTATTATATATTATACCTGAATGTATTTAATTTTAATGGTTATGAGTGTTATTACATATCACTATTTCTTCGTCTATGGTTTTCACGTTAGCTCTGCAGCCCGACGGAAAGTTACACACCCATCGTTTTTTGCAACCTTTACTTGAGGGTTTGTGCAAACTGAACCTGTGCCCGCCAACTAACAACATTTTGTTACCGTATCTCGACATCACAAACTTGGGCTCACCTGTAATGTTAAAGCTGTATCAGTTTCTTAGTTATTACCAAAAAAGTATGATTGCGTTAAGTCACCATTTGACGAAGTCGCAGACACAGCTAGTAGGTACACAAACATAAATAAATTATCTGAATTTGAAACCTGCATGCATTTTTAAGGCCGAGACAGTACAATACATTTTTTTATAATTAAACGATATACGAGTAACATGTTACGTAATGTGAACAAAAAAAACAGTTTGGTATTTGACAAGTGTAAAATATTTATTTTATTAAACTCTTCAATTAGTACTCTTTTTCATTTCCTCAGCTATGTAAACATTGTGAAATTCAATAAGTTACTGAATTACTATAATTTAATTCAATTATTTTAAAAAAGTAAAATCGGTATATCGTATTTTTATTTAATAAATGTATTTCTCAAACTGCTTTCTTTGCAATATTAACACGTTAACAGTCCATATACAAAGTGATCTGTAATCTCACACGTCGCACTCAGTGTGTACCAATGACCCCACAGAGTGACCCCATAGTAGGAGCACTCACCATTGGGGGCACCTGGATTATACATAATTACATACACTTGTCTAATATTAAACTAGGATTTTCCCCTGTGCTATGGCAATTAAACAAGGATTGGGGACAATTTGCAAATACAACATCTAGACCGGGACCAGCTTGTACAAATTGTACAAAGTTTTATGTCCCCAGAGGGAATCGAATCCACGACCTAATTATGATTGTGTTTATTGTAATAATGCACAAGTTCATTGTTAATAGTTATAATGGAAGCTTTACAGCCGCCGGAAACCTTTGTGCAGTACCACCGCGCTCTACTGCCTTTGCACCTGTTAGACTTGTTGTATCTATGTGTGCCATGCACTAGGACTGGATTTCCAAAACGTGTTGTAGTCAGTATTGGATTACAATCTGTAATAAAAATCCAAACAGATTATTCACAATATTTTAATGAAAGTAGGAAAAATAATGGTGAGCCGTCTAGTCTATACATATAACTATAACTTCATCGACATAGACATTTTTGCCCTATCGCATGTGTCAAGGGTCAAGAATTCCATTATTGATAAAGTAAATCGTTAGCCATTAAATTTTAAAACTTAGTTTTGAGTAACAACATTTGTCAAATGATTTGTTACTTAAATTTGCTTAAATACAGTTACTGTATCATCATCAGGTTATTTTTGTATCCACTGCAGGAGCAGAACCCTCTCTCATCTGCCGGAGACAGACGGAGGATGTGGCCTACACTCCCCGCGCTGGCCAGACGGGTTGGGGAGGCCTGATTGATGTTTATCTGTATTATTAGTTCGTGGATAACGCTGTGGAATTGATTGTTGTCCCAAAGAAATATAAATAAAATAAAACACAGACTAATAATGAGTTTAAATGAACTATATAAATGGACTAAGTGCAAGTCAGGCTCGCGCATGTAGAGTTCTGTACTTATTCCAGTTCGGTTTTGAACGGGGATTGCCGACTGAATCAGCAATTTTAAGTCTTAAATTGCTTATTCTGTGTCTTAGCAACACGAGCATTGATGGTAAGTCCTTTAATAACATTAGTTCCGCGAACGATATCGTCTTGCTGAGTCCATCGATCAGCGCGCTCAGAAAACTACTGGCCATCTGTGAGCGATATGCGGTGGCCCACGGACTAAGGTATAACGTTAAGAAAAGTGAGCTCCTTGTCCTTAAAGCAGGCAATAAGAGCTACGCAAATGTATCACCGGTTTATCTCAGCTTTTTTCACCTGCAACCTGTGGACCGGTTACACGCAGCGGACGTACAACGCCCTCCGCATTCAGCATTACAACGAACTCTGGAGTGTGTTTGGGGCTGCCACGTTTCAGGAATGTTCGCGGAGGCGCGCACTGACAATTTTTCGCAATTATACGCAAAAGAACCGCGTCCCTGATGCGCAATGTGAGGAGCAGCTCCGACAGTCTCCTATGCGTTGTTATAAATAAAATTGATAGTGCTATTATGAGGCAGTGGAACCAAATACATGTGTTTGATCTGATTGATTTTAAAAGTTCTTTATTTAAACAATAAATATTATACATGTCATTTAAAACTAAAAAACATTACGATGTGTTAGAAGTTTTTTACAGACTAAACGCGTTTATAAAACATTTAAATATAAGTAATACACAAGTTTAAACAAAAATAAAAATAAAGTAAGTATGTGAACGTAATATAAATGCTAAATTATATAATGTACCTATAATATTAAATGTAACCTGTAAGTCTACATATTTATTATACAGAAAAGATGATTATTACAATAGGTAACAAAGAATAAATAAATATTATGTTAAAACCTAAATAAGCATTATTGTAGGTAGGTATATATTTTTTACAAACTAACAACTTGTTGTGAATGTATTCCTTACGAATGTATCATTACGTCATTCGCACTGTAAGAAATAGTGATGGGGAAATCAATATAGATGGTATCTTTTCGCATAAGTAAGTTGATACATACGAGTTGTACCAATTCCAAAAACTAACAGGTTGTTATGTATTGGATTTATTTAACAAATAAAATCGGGGAGTTCTTCTAACATGTGTGTGCTCTCGAGTTATTGGTGTAGGTACCTACATTTTTTTATTTTTCTTTATAGTCGTTGGTAGTCACTAGTCACTTGGTCAGTTGTATTGTCTGTGAAAGTGTAATAAAAATAAAAATAATATAATGACCAGAACTTACGAGTGGCCGGAGGAACCCACCAATACTTTCTCTTTGACCAGATTAAAAAATCAACATGTTTCTGCAATTCTACACGTCATACAGGCAGTAAACGAGCAGATTGGGTGAACACATTTTACGCCTTCAAAAATATGTAAAAGATAGCACAAAGCTCAGTAGCTTAATATAAAAATGGACGTTACAGTCGAATGAAAATAATATATGTTATTGTTTCCATGCTTCCTTTTTATTATATTGATTTAACTATTAAATAAATAAATCTTACATACACTTGTCTAATCCCAAATTAGGATTTTCTTTTTTGATTTAATTTTTTTTTTTATTTATTTTTTGAGCGGCTTTCAGCTTGTAGTACTTTTATTTCTAAGTTATTTTTATCCTTTGATGTGTGTATTGTATCATTTATGTTTTTTAATCTTTTTCTCCGGTGCTATGGAAATTAAACAAGGATATCACAATTCACAAATATAATATCCAAACCGGGACCAACATGTACAAAGTTGACTGCCCCCAGTGGAAATCGAACCCACGACCACTGGATTTATTATTAAATAATGTAATTCTTTAGCATAGTTGGGGCGTTTTTTCAAAAAATTTGCATGTTTTAGCAGTTTTTAACCGAGCAGCTAACAATATTAATTGAACTCTAGTCACACTGCCTACTGGGTTTTAGCAGAGCATCCTCATTCACCGTTAGATGCTTATCTTATACCTACGGGGCCTGGTATGAGCCGAGCTTAATTTGAATGCGATTCAGCGCACACAAGGCGAGCTCACTATGGACTGGTAAACTACAACGCTTTTTATTTTGATGCAGCTGGTTTATGGCTATGATCATTGTTTATATCTACAATGGCATTATCCACTGTTAGTATTCTAGCTTTGCAACCAAACTTTAACATTGTGCAGTACCACCTTGCCTTGCTATCTTGTGATTTATTCGTATAATTTCTTTTGTTAAATCTATATTTTCCAATCAGCATTACCGGGTTTCCGAAGCGGGACGTAGTTATTTTTATCTCTGAAATGATTAAAATAAATGTTTTGTATATTTATTAAAAAGCTATTTAAAAAAAACTAAAATCACTTTTTAATACACAAATCAGGTAGCTTGCCAGTTTAAAACCCACTAAATACACTAGTTTTTTACAAAAAGTCAAAATTTAAATAAAGTTTTATTGACATTAAATAACAAGCGTTTCACACAGCAACATTACGGACAGAAAAACATTGAACTGAAATATTATTTATTATACTAGTACTACTAAAAATAAAGCAGATAAAATACATTTTTACAAGTATCAATGGCACAAACTTATTAGTCACTTCAGTTACCGACAAGTAGCCTGGAGTGGTGCCACATAATATGTATAAACTAGCTGTGCCCGCAGCTCCGCTTGCGTGGACTACACAATTATTTTTAATCTCACTTCCAATCTGACTCCGACGCCCACGCTCACCTCCACTCCTAAGCCCACGCCCACCTCCACTCCCACGCCCAAGCCCTCTACAGCTTCAAATGTAATAATAATAAATATGTCAGACATTCACTCCAATTATCCATTCCCAAACTAGGCAGAGCCTGTGGTATGGTTACTAGATAACGGATAGACATACTTAAATAAATATATAAACATCCAAGACTTGGGTACAAACGTTCATATTCATCATACGAACATTTGCCCCTAGCGGGATTCGAACCCGCAACCTCCGGCGTGGCAGTCCGAGAGCTACCCGTTCCGCCACGGAGGTCGTCAAACTCCAAACTCATTGCAATCCAATTACACAGAACATTATAATTATACTTCTTATATTGCATACATATTAGAAAACGAAAAACTCACATAACTTTTGATTGAGTAAGCCGATTGCAATAAATAAAGACTAAATGTTACTCCGAGTTAAGCCCTATATTTCTGTGAAAGACCACGCATCACGTGAAAACTACTGAACCTATAGTGATCTATAGGTTAAGTAGTTTTCACGTGATGCGTGCACAAACAGATAAAAAAATTCAAAAATGATCTTAATATTACTTAACCTTAGACCCTCACTATGAACTGGTCAATTGTATTGATCAGTTCGCTTTTTATTTTGCTAAAATGCACCTGGTTTATGGCTATGATCATTATTTATATCTATAATTTCATTATCCACTGTTAGTATTTTAGCTTTGCAACCATACTTTAACATTGTGCAGTACCACCTGGCCTTGCTACTTTGTAAGTTATATTTTGTTTGGCTAAATCTATATTTTCCAATCAGCATTAGCGGGTTTCCGAAGCGGGACATAGTTATTATTGCCTCTGAAATGATTTAAATGTATGTTTTATATATTTATTAAAAAAGTATTTAGAAAAAAACACTTTTTCTTATACAAATTAGCTAGCTTGACAGTTTAAAACACACTAAATACACCAGTTTTTACAAAAAGTCCAGATTTAAATAAAATTTTATTGACATTAAATACACAAGCGTTCCACACAGCAATATTACGGACAGAAAAAGGTTCCGTTGAAATTATTATTTATTACTAGCTGTTGCCCGCGACTTCGTCCGCGTGGACAACTTAACATCATAAATTATTATGTTATTCCCGTAGGAATAAGAGGTTTTTTCGGAATAAATAACTATCCTATGTCCTATTCCAGGATCCAATGTGTGCCAAGTTTCATCCCGATCCGTCCAGTAGTTGAAGCGTGATGGAGTAACAAACATCAAAATATTCAAACATCTAAACTTTCGCATGTATAATATTAGTAGGAAGTAGGACACTAGTATACGATTATAGTACAAATGAAGCAGATACTATACTTTTTACAAGTATCAATGGCACTTATTTATTAGTCACTCCAATTACCGACATGTAGCCTGGAGTAGTGGTGCCACATAATGAGTATTTATCAGAAAATGTCTTACATAATCAAATATGCCTTATTGTATAATACATATGCTTTATTAATACTTATCTAGTCTCTATATATTATAATAAGTACATACTCATAAATGTGTAATACTTAGGTACATATGTACTTCTAAGGTATAATAGTTACAACTAAATTGAGTGTTATTATCATAGAACTTTCACCTGATCACAGCGGAGTTAGAAAACTAATGACTTTCACACGTATACTGGACAACTTTTGAATTTTGAAAGTTGTTATACTCTAGACGCTGTCATGTCACCGCCGAAAACCATATCTAAGTCTGTTTTTTTCTTAAATATGTGATATACCAAATAAAATTAAAAAAAAATATATATAGTGCATTCTTCATTCCCTTTATGTGGGGAATGATGTCGCGATGAATTGTTAAGTGAAAAAAAATATTTCCCAAAAAAGGTTGGTTCAAGAAAAATCAATTTCTCTCAATACGTAAATATAAATCGTACGAATTTTAATGTAGGTGTGACAGACGGTGGTTGCCGTGTGGTTTCCGGTAGAGTAGAATAGGACCACTCCAACTCTACCCGTGGATGTCGTACAAGGCGACCGAGGGAATACATTATAAAACATCAATCAGGCCTCCCCAACCCGTCTGGCCAGCGCGGGGAGTGTAGGCCAAATCCTCCGTCTGTCTCCGGCAGATGAGAGAGGGTTGTGCTCCTGCTGTGGAGACAAAAATAACCTGATGATGATGATGATGATGTGACAGACGGATGGACAGAGGACGGGCGAAGTCGCACGGTTCAGGGTTTCGTACCAAAATGGTAAAAACCCTTACGGTTGTTTTTACCATTTTGGTTAACCCTAAAAATGCAGGTCTCCGTATGTATTCTTAGGTAACACGAGTGGATATTCACGCAGATAAAGCTAGCCATAAATACCTAAATATAATTAGTGATTGTGTGTATAGGCCACCTTAACAATTGTATTATTCATAGTGAGGATATTAGCTTTACATCCTGTAACTTTCTTCACGCAGTACCATTTCGCTCTAGAACCTTTGTACAGGCTGTTCTTGTTGAACCTGTGTTTACCTAACATCATAACCGAGTTTCCGTAGCGTGTTGTTGTGATTACTGGCTGTATATCTGTAATCAATAAAAAAAGCATTTATATACATACTTAAAGAAATTACATAAAATTAAAAAATATATATGTATACAAAAAAGAAAGAAATAAGCCATAGATCATGAAATAACAATAAAGCATAAATTTTAAATCATATTAAATCGCTACTACGTTAGTCCACCGGAGGTGCGGTTATCCTACCCATTGTATGCCAGATACGTAATATTGTGTAGCCGGCGGGTACGGTAGATGCAGGCTACGCAAAATTGCGTAGGCCTTCCCTAATAGTCTATAAACAGACATTACTTGTTGCTCTCCTGAACTCTTTGTTTTAATAAAACTCAATATAAAAAAGTAGTAACGTCATCACTTCTAAATTACAAAAATCACAAATATTCAAAGGCACTTTTAAAACACTCTTACTTTAGAAATGAGATCTTTATTCTTCTTATTAATTCAAAACAAACACAACTTCTAACACAAAATTAGAACTAATAGAACTAATACTAATTAGAACAGAATTAATATCAGACACTTCTTGTAACAATTACCAACTAAATTATAGTACTAAATAATGACCATAAAATTATGCAAAACGAGAATCAGTGTGGTAAATTTTGAAGCAGTCTACCACACATAAGGCGGGTTTCTCTGGACAAGTAGCACACACATAAGAAGACTCCTTTCGCTTTTTATTTTTTGTGCAAACACGGCAAGGTATGGATGGATCAGCCTTCTTAGTAGGTGGAAGTTTTTCTAAATAATGAAAATTGTCCAACGCGACATGAGTACGGCGGCAAGCAGTAGCACGTCTGCAAACAGCTGACGATAGCACAAGCGGAGTCTCTCTAGGATTTCCAAACAATATCGGCGAAAGAGAGGGCTGCGATGAATTTTCTCGAGCTTGTGACGGTAGTGATGGCAGCGGGGTTAGATGACCCAGATGCTATAAATTTTAGTAGGACTAATAGTTCTGAACTGGATCACAGGATTTTATTTAAACAATTGGTTAAAAGTAGTAACTTCAATTAATAATTAAGTTAATTACTTTTAACATATTTAGTCTATTATGAATAAGTTACTACTTTAAAAAATCAAGGTATATGCTGTCTTTCCATTAAAAATAAAAAAAAAAAATGCGCCAGAAGGGTCAACTGCGACGCCTTGTTTCAAGATATATAACCCTTTATCAGGATAGATAATGTGCCTATCTACGTAAAATTGCTTATGCATGATATTGCGGCATCTTTAAGGGAAATATGTAATTCGTTATGTCTGTATTCGTTATGTATGTGTTATACGTAGAGGATCATTTGTATGGTGGATATAGACTTTGGTCAGTTGTATTCTTATATCGGCAATCAAAGGGTTACTTACAAAAATATTTATCCCTTTATTTTAGTTTCTATCATTTTTTAGACGATCACAAATAATTCGTACTCGTACATCCGTATTCTTATGGGTATCGTAATAGTTGTAAAATATGTTTACTGTGATTACCTGAAATATTTTTCTAGAGATTAATAGGTGTTCTTAGTTTTGAACTAAATATTATTTAATTCGAAACTAATAACACTTGTGAGGTGACTTGAGAGAAAATAAGAACAAAGATCTAATAAATAAAAATGTAAACTTTGTGTTTCTGTACATTTAATATATTTATAAAAAAAGGGGGATCTAAGGATAAGTAACTGTACACATCAATATCATTTTTGAATTTTTGTTTTTGTTTGTCTGTTAGTTTTTGCACGCATCACGTGAAAACTACCGATTTTGATGGTCTTTTCACAGAAAAATGTTTTTTTTTTAATTTAACTTGGAGTAACATTTAGTCTTTATTTCAACGCATTCGGCCGACTCAAACAAAAGTTATAGTATTTTTTAGTTTTTAAATACATTAGTAGTTCTGCATCAAAGAAGTATAATTATAATGTTAGGTGCAATTCAAATTGCGATGAGTTAGGACTAAATTTGAAGCTGTAGTGGGCGTGGGAGTGGGCGTGGGCATCGGGGTTGGAATCATAGTCGAAGTCGGATTGAAAATGAGTACTCCACGCGAGCACACAGATAGTTATATTATGTAGGTTATTTATATTACAAATGATTATGGTCATTTTTAATCGTTATAATGTTGCCGTTTATCGTAAGTATATTTGCTTTGCAGCCTCTGGCTATTCTTGTACAGTACCACTTTGCACGGGAGCCTTTATGCAGACTGTGCTTGTTGAATCTGTATTTTCCTAACAGCAGGACTGGTTTTCCAAAACGAGACGTCGTGAGTACCGGTTGGATATCTGAAATGAGAACCACAGTTGAAAAAATATCATGTGAATTGTTTAAATGTCACAACTAATAGTTATATTAACTCAAAAACGGAGGAAATGTATAAAATATTGTTGGTCTAGATGGGACACATTGTAACTGCAAAACGGAAAAGGTACAGGAAGTTTAAAAAATGCAATGCAGTTACAAGGGGTCACCTTGTTGTTGGGTTGTAATGTGCAATAATTAATAAAAGGTTGATAGGAAGCAATTATTCTAGCGATAAGGCTACCTTAATTGTACATCTTACTGTGGGTACCTCACTTGATCACAGATTACTTAATAGCTACTTACTTACTACGTAACAGATACATCACGCCCTAGTAAAACGAAAATACCTACACTGTTAATCAGCTACTCCTTCCCACTGTCAGCAATAGACGCAAAAATTTGTCTAAGGCGCTCGACTTAGCGTTGTTTTTACCTCGGACGGGCGAGGCGAGAACAACGCCGGTGCGGCCCAAAACTATAAGTACTTATCGCAGTAGGTTCGTTCGAGTGACGGAGACCTGATTTTATATTGTTTTGCTTCTTATGTGTCAATTAAAATATCAAATTGAAGTTGTACCTTTATTATTTACCTCAACACATTACTAATTATTATGGTTCCTGTTGTACATAAGATCCCAGTTTGGAATAAGACAACTGTATGTACGTATTATATAATGTATGGTATTTATTAATCTGCATGATGTAGTCGTTTATTATAAGTAAATTAGCTTAACAACCTTTACCTCGCCGCTTCGTGCAAAACCACTTCGCCCTTTGACCTTTGTAGATGAGGTTTTTGGTAAACCTATGGATCCCTATAACACAACTGGTATCCCGAGATGGGACGTTGTAAATATTGGTTTATCATTTGATAAACCAATATTTACAAAAGGGATATATTCATACTCATACTCATTTATTTCCACCTTTTGGGACATTAAGAACTCTAGGCTAAGTCGACATTTGTTACATAATATATACAGTTATATACAGTTACATACACACACTTAAACAATATTAATTAACCTTAATAATTAGGCTATGTTGTCACCTTGTTTATGAGGTACACAATTTAAAGTAACTGTCATAGTCGGTTGTCTGAAACGTGATGTTAATGTTGTAAATATTAGTTAATGTCTGAAATAATAGTATTATATTTACAATAATACTCGCTCGTTAAAGCTCTGTTACTTAAATATGTTCTCTGTATCATATTGTACTACACAATACATTATACACACGTACCTTTTAAAATGTAGTTGAGTTTTAATTTAATAAACTGCCAGCAACATGAAACTAAGAAGATTATTTTCCTTTTCATTTTCCTCAAAATAAACCAAGGAGTTTTCATCTACAGATTCAAAGATTCCAGTCTCTTTGGTTTATTGGAATTTTTACTTTTGGCTGCATGTAGGTATACTTTTATTTAGTTTTGTCGTCGTCATGTATTTTTATTCTTACTCTTAAGTGTATTTAAAAAATAGGCGTTGAAACGCATGCGAAGTTAATTATTCAAATCTTGGCTTTATCTAATACACTACCTCGCCTACGACTCGGGCATAAAGGTCTTGTCGCCTCGTTTGGAATAATCAACTTTCCGCACTTTTATCATAATGAACTATTGCAATACGAATACGATGTCCATAAAATTGCTTTGCTTAGTATCCGTGAATTAAAGTATCGGATTGAAGATATATATTTATTTGATTTATTCGTAAAATATTACATATGATTATGGAAATTTTTAATCAGCAAAATAGTCTCATTCATTGTAAGTAAATTAGCTTTACAGCCATTACCTCGTCTTGAGCAATACCATTTCGCTCTAGGGCCTGTATAGAAATTGTTTTTGTTAAACCTATGTCTTCCTAACAGCAAAACTGGTTTTCCGTAACGTGATGTTGAAAATATTGGTTGATTATCTGAAATAATAATATTATTTTACAAATACGCTGTTTGGAAAATCTTTTAGCAATAAGACCAGTATAATAATGTTTTATTATAATACTGGTACTTAGTACAAAGAATTAAGCAACTAAGACTTAAAATAAAATATTAACTAAAATGCCTACCAAAAGGGGTAAGTAGTCAAATACCACTAAATATCTTACTATTTCTGGTTCACACTCCGATGAACATCTAGCCAGTACCAATAAACCGGGCTATCCAAGTCACAGCAGTCGGCCTTAAGTATTCTGTTATGAGAGCGACGCAGCCTTTCCCAAAAGGAAGCCACGCGCGCTCACATAACTGCAAAGAACCCGCGCGTCGGCGAACATGCTCGATGCGCTGCAGTAGCGCGGCAGTCGCATGAAAGTGCGAAATGCGTCACTATATCATGTATATTAAATAAGCTTTGGAACTCAAGTCTTTATATTTCTGGTATAACTATACATGATTATGAACATTTTTAATCTGCACAATAGTGTCATCCATTGTAAGTATACTAGCTTTGCAGCCTGTACACTGTCTTGTGCAGTACCACCTCGCTCTAGAACCTTTGTAGGCATGGTATCTGTTAAATCTATACCTTCCTAGCACTAAGGCTCGGTTTCCAAAACGTGTTGTTGTAAATGTTGGTTCGTTATCTGAAATAAGATATTTTTTAACAGTACTTACATATAACTTCTCAGTTATAGTTTCTGGGAGAAGTCTATTTTAGGGATGAGACAGACTTAATTATATTTTGGACTTATCTGTGCAAACCAGAAAATAATACACATTGATTAGGAGTTGTACTTTTATTTTTATCATTTATAAAAATCACAAATGATTATGATCATCTATGACAAATTGATCATCATTCGGTTAATATATCCCAGTACCCTAGCACCATATAATATATTTTTTTATCATTCTTATGTCAATTTTTATAGTCTCTAGTTTATTTAAGTAGTTCTGTTATTTGTTTTGTTTAATATATAACATAAAAATACAGGTATTTATTTCTACTCTTCTTCTTTCCGTAATATAAGGTAATCTTTCTGCTTAAATAATCCCAACCAGTATCAACTTTTATTTTTTACTTTAGTGTATCATTCATGATTATGTTCACTTTTAATCTTTATGATATCGTTGTCTATGGTTAGAATATTAGACTTGCAGCCTAAGCTCATCCTTGAGCAGTACCACATTGCTCTAGGCCCTTTATTTCTATGGTATTTGTTGTATCTATATTTTCCTATAAGCAAAACTGGTTTTCCGTAACGTGAGGTTGTTAATATTGGTGTCAAATCTGTAATAAAAGTTGACATTACACTTTTGACCACTGGGTGGGTAATATAGTTCATGGATAAGAAATACATATTAAAATTAAAAAAATATAATGGTACTTGAGATGGGATAGGATAGGACATTTAAACAACTTCAAAATATTATACAAATATATTTCTTTAGAAATTAAATTAAATCTCCTAGCGATTCTGAATTAGTAGGACTCCTTCAATATCGGATCTTTTCGATTAACTTGCAATTATTTCGAATAATTTTGAGATTATTCGAATGATTAATTTTGTATATTTAGTGCCCAGCTGTGCCCAGGGCTCCGCTCGCGTGGAGTCCTCACCTCTCTTTCTTTTCCCCTTTTCCATATACTTCCATGCCCCCCTCTGCTCTTTCCCTCTTACCCCTTGCTCCTAATGTAGTCCTAACTCATCGCAATCTGAATTTCGCCGAGCATTATAGGCACTTCTTTATTGCATACTAATGTAATGTACGTGAGTTTTGGAAAATTACAAATTTGCATAACTTTTGATTGAGAAAGCCGATTGCCATGAAATAAACACTAAATGTTACTCCAAATTAATCCCCATGTTTTTCTAAAAACTGCATCAGAATTGGTTTAGAGTAAAGTGATGCATGCACAAACACACAGACAAAAATTCCAATAAACTGGTTATGTAGCACGAGTTTCGTACACGGCCGATGGGATATTTTCAATGTACAGACACGCGAAGTTTACAATTTTTATTTATTAGATTTAGTTATACGAGTGCTTTAATAATGATTATGTATATTTTTGACTGCGATTATTTTGCCGTCTGCGGTGTAGATCACGGAGCGACAGCCTTTAAAGTGTTTAGTGCAGGTCCACCTTAGCTTTGGGCTGCTACTGTTAGGAATTTGCTGATTGTATCTGTATTTACTGTACAACAATGCAGGCCTGCCAAAGCGCGATGTTGTGAATACCGGTGCAAAATAATCTAAAACATTTTACGGAAAATAAATCTTCTTCATTTTAATTTAAACTGTCGAAAAGTGTCATTATAGTTGCCGTTTAAACAGCACGGAGTATCCATCTCGGTTCTTAAACATAATATACATTATTTTTTAAGGATACATTTGTAGTAATTGTCCAAAATATTTTTTTCAAAAATACGAAAATAATACCATGTAATGAGATGACTAAATATATATAATGTATATTTAAACACACGAATAGTTTTAATCAGTGATCAGGAACTAATTTTCTCGACTGAGTAATCGATGGCCATTACGAGAAAATAAAATAAAATAAATATCTCAGACATTCACACCAGTTATCCAGTCCCAAACTAGATATATATCCATAGCAGAGCCTGTGGTATGGTTACTAGATAACGGATAGACATACTTAAATAAATATATAAACATCCAAGACTTGGGTACAAACATTCATATTCATCATACGAACATTTACCCCTAGCGGGATTCGAACCCGCAACCTCCGGCGTGGCAGTCCGAAAGTTACCCATTCCGCCACGGAGGTCGTCATAATAGTTACATGTATCATTTTTATAATTATTACGAATAAAATAAAACCAGTCTTCCTACCCTTCCTTATTAAAAACTTTTGACGTACATAAAATGACGTACTTCAACTTCATGAACCATATATAGGGTGACCATACATTCAGTCGGAACTTAATTTTTTTCTGAACACGTAATTTTAAAGATATATAGATACACATTTTCGTACTTATTAGGTCTATTTCCTTTCTGACTGATAAGTCAGATTTTATAACTTTTTACCACCGATTAAAACTCTTCGTGCATATATTCATTATACTAATATCACAAATACGGCTCTTAAATAAAACGCCCAGAGCTGAGAACGTGAACGAACAGTGTTACTGGAATGGACAGACTTAATGTACAACTACAGGTAATTTATACTAATCCGCTCCTAATCCCACCTAACATCATACCTATTTCTTTGTTATACGAATAAAAGATAAGTGAATTTTTGAAAACTTGAAGTTCATATATCTGTGTTCATTCGTATAATCTAATAAAGACTAATGTTTAGGCCAAGTTAAGTCCTAGGTTTTTCTGATAACTAAAACTTTTTTTCCATTTTATTAAATGTAATAAATTAATACATATATTATTTCTACGCACAGAGCCTTTTTGTATTGACACAATTGTTGTACAAACCGATATAAAATGTGTTTACTAAATATATTTAAACATGATTATGTTCATAGTTGAATAGTATAATTTCACGGTCGATAGTTACAATGGTAGCCTTGCATCCCATTGCGGTGTTTCTACAGATCCATCTCTCTCTGGGACCTTTGCTCTTACAGTATCTATTGTATCTGTGACTGCCATATTCTAGAACAGGTTTTCCGTAACGGGATGTTGTAAACTTGTAATCCAACGCTGGAATAAAAAAATATTTAAGTTAATTTGTTATAAGCATTAAATACTTACCGTAACTGCACTGGCTCCGCGGGTCTGATAAGTAATAATATAACAGACTAGTTGTGCCCGCGACTTCTAACGCGCAAACCTACTCCAGGCTGTGAAAATGCTCAAAACAAGTAAAAAAAAAATCATAACTATAATCGCAGATGTGTGAGTCTTTCTTACTTTCTTCCCCACTTACCTCCCACCCTGATTCAACTACATCCTCCGTCTAGTCCCCCTCCTTCCCTTAAACTTTAAATTCCAATATTATCTTCTGATCGAATGACTCGGTTGCGACAAAATTAAAACTAACGATAAATGTTACTGCAAGTTAAACCTTATGTTATAGAATACTCAAAAAAGAAAAAAAAATGGGTAAGTAGTTTAAACGTGATACGTACACGAATAGACAAAATTTCTATAATGATATTTATGTATTCCATTATTAATCTAAAGATGAATAAAATACAAAGAATATAAATATATATATATATATATGGTTTTACTGGCCCTATATTAAGTCTAAATTTACCTAACATAAGGAAATAAATGTACAGGAATAAATAAAATGTGTAATTACACAATTGCTATGATGTTATGGCAATTCCTATTCTAAATATAATATTAATCAACTAATGGCTATGGAAGTTAGCGACGTTAATAATAAGATTGTCACAGGTGGTGATGGTAGCTTTACATCCTCTCGACTTCCTAGTACAACTCCATCTCCATCGACCTTCAGCTGATCTGTAGTATCTGTTGAATCTGTACTGTCCTACCTGTACTACTGGTTTCCCGTTACGTGACTCGGTGAATACCGGTACAAGATCATCTGAAGAGAAATATTTTTTAGTTTCTCATTCTTATTTTGGTTTAATGACGGTTTATTATTGGTAATAACGTAAACAAAATATTTGAATTTAGTGGCACTAACCGTATGAGATATTATCAGTCGACTTAGCTGTATCTTTTTTTGTTGTTTACGAAACGCAAATAAAGTTTGGTTTTTGTAGGCAAATATAAATTGGTCGTTAGTTACTAACACTGAATATACAATAATATGACAAAAATATTGAAGTAACTCAATGAATCATTTAATCAAAACAGAAGGCTACAATTTAGACGCTCTTGATAGATATTTTGAACGGCAGCGATAGGATTGTCTTTGACTGGCAGCCCGAGATTTTGGGCCACAAACAATCTTTCCTTAGCAATTGTTGTTGGCCAAAGTACTATTCAAGTTAAGTTATTGTATACTTGAGTAGTACTTAGAAGTAATATCAAGTTATTGTTAATAATGTGTCTAATTGTAATTTAGTAATAGTTCCATAACAATACAAATTGTACGATTGACGACTGACTAGTTTGTAAGTGTTGACGTTGCAATAAATCAGATAAATACAAAAATATATTTTATTTACATTTACAATATTTAATATTTGAACAAATCTCTGTAGGTATACAAAGTCATCAAACAACAACAATATCGCATGTCTAACTAATATAGTTTAATTAAACTTAACTATGGAATTTTACAAAATATGTTATTTTTATCTATACAGTTTCGCCCAAGACTGCGTAGGCGCAGCCTGATGTCTTGGCCACCAGACGGCGAAACGTATGGGACATAAGCCGACTGTACTGTGCGTCTGTGACACGAGTCATAACATTTTACATACATACATAATGCTCACGCTCTGATCCCAGAGGGTAAGGAAGAGACGATATATCTCCACTTTGCGCGATCCTGACATACCTCACTAGCTTCACTCACTTCTAGCAACCTTTTCATGCACATCCTTTTCGTCATCTCAGTGCGGACCCAGCCTTTTTGAGGAGGTCATCAATTTGTTCCTTGAACGTCCTGACTGATGACCTAGGACATTTTAGTGATTGTGTATATTCCTACATCTAACGATGTAGTCATCTATGGTCATGACGACAGCTCTGCACCCGCTGGCCCGGTTGCTAGGACACACCCATCGCTTTCTCGTACCTTTACTAGTGCTTTTGTGAAAATTTAACCTATACCCGTCAACCAAAAGTATTCTATTCCCGAAGCGTGATGTTGAATATGTTGCCTTTACTGAAAAATACACACAGTTGTAAGTTTATTTATAAAATAATTAATTGTTTGTGTAAGTAATGTTGCCTAAAATTATTGAAGTTACTTGTTTCATTTTCCGTGATGGTAACTTGGTTAGCTTACACTTAGAATATTTTGAAAAGTCCGTTACTTCCCCGTTCATGTTTATGAACTGCTCCATCATATAAATCATGTATATTAGTAGTTTTACATCATATGACTGCATTCACTCACCATCATTGATGAGCAAACATCCAAAAAAAAGCTCTTTATGGTTTTGTTTGCTATTGTTTAATTTATTGGACTAATTAATCTTAATAATAGGTTTCTACAATAACCCGCTGAAACACTACAGTTATTCAGGGAAACGCGCAAAACATTACTTTTCTTAGGTAAAGAAAAAACGTTTTGAAAGCTTTTTTAACTTTACATACATGAATGACTACTTTAATTACATCTAACAAGCAAAAATGTAAAATGATTACGATAGTCTAATTTAAACTACTCGTATTTTGAGAATTTTAAATCTAACTTAACCTATCACTAAGAAAAAATAAATACTAAGTCCTGCTCATCTACCCATTTCTCATCATTCATATCATTTTAATCTTCTTGCATTTTTTTTTAAGAACGCTATTTCAATATTGTATTTCTTTCTTATTCATGAAAGTAAAAATACGCTCTAACACAATGGACACGGTTGGCATCGCGCAAGTCACTATAAATGACAAAAAACCTTACGAAGGAACGTGTACGTTCATGATACTAATCAATAT
Organism: Esperia sulphurella; assembly: GCA_947086405.1. Lineage (NCBI taxonomy): Eukaryota > Metazoa > Arthropoda > Insecta > Lepidoptera > Oecophoridae > Esperia > Esperia sulphurella. The sequence continues at coordinate 4,577,502 of OX352261.1, forward strand.
AGGTTCCACTTATTTCCATAGCAACGAGAATAATATAATACTTTATTAATGTAAACATAGGCAGTGATGCTAACTCTATAGTAGAGGCTGGACAACATTTTTATGTTATTAATGGTTATGGAAATTACAAACGTTAATAACGGCGTCGTCGAACGTAGTGATGGTGGCTTTACACCCTCTCGACTTCCTCGTGCATCTCCACCTTGTTTTAGGACTCTGCGTCGTGCAGGACTTGTTGAACTTATACTGCCCAACCTTCAACACCGGTAGCCCGTTACGCGACGTGGTGAATATCGGAATTGCACCTAAAATAAAAATAAAAACTATTTTAAACCATCCATTGTATTAAAAATTACCTTCTTATGTATCGTCCGTAAGGGACCAGTAGTATAGTATTGGATTAAACACGGATTTACAAACTACGTTATAGAAACAAAACAAAAACAAAACTATAGGTTGCAAAGTAGACACTCCCTGTCACGCGGACTATTCAATTGATCTAGAAGAGCAGTGATAAAATAACTACTTTACATCAATTAATCTTTATATTAACTTATTGTAAACCTAAGTTAATTAAAGACTGAATACCAACATATCGATGCAAAAAAGCATAAACGCTGTAACCCACATCGATGTAATTTTTTTGTTATTACAAATTCTGAATCAGAAAACAAATCAATGTCGATTGGTCTGGGTCACGTGTATCTACGGCTATAACGGACCCAGACCATTCAACGTAGATTTGTTTTTTCATCTTTTTCATTACTCCGCCGCAAAGAAAAATGCTGTCAATCTAATATGAAATGAAAGGCATTGGCAATATACGTTTATCGATATTTATTTTGAGAGTTAAATTAAAATTATAAAAATTAACTACCATTACATTTTTATAAAAAAAAATTAAACAAATCGCTTGCTTGTATTGAAATTGTAATTAAAATTAATTACAATTTCAATACAAATTAAAGTGATGATTGATTAGCTATTTATCGTAAATCTTAATTCTTCATAGCAAACTACGCAGAGTGGCGATCTGCCTACCCCTCTGGGACCAAGGCTATTACGTATGTTTGTATGTATGTAGCAAACTAAACTAAGGCACCAGTAAGGATTAATATCTAAGACCAGTAGGTGTAGTGCTTATAGCATAGCTGTCGGCTCGACTCGGAGAGGACATGCCATACTGTTTTCTTCCGATGCAAAATATTCAGCCTTTATTGTACTTTGTACTTTCTTGGTCCCGGTCTGAAAGTTATTTGTCAATCCTTATCCTTGCCTAATACCCATAGTACAGGAGAATAATCCTAAATTGGGATTACAAAATAGTGTATGTTTTATTACCTAATAACTTGTATGTTCACCTATTTTCATTACCTATATGAAATATTGGTAACTAACTCTATCCCATTTCACTTTTAGTGGTTATGTGCGTTGTTAAACTTGACAATAGTTTCGTCAACGGTAATGACCGCAGCCAGACAGCCTCCCGACTTCCTCGTACAGCTCCACCTTGCCTTAGGACCTTTACATCTGTAGTATTTGTTGTACGTATACCGTCCAACTTGTAATGACGGATTTCCGTAGCGCGATGTGGTGAACACGACATCTGAAATTATAATCCTCTAATTATTTATTTTCATACCATAATATGTAATAAATACATGCAAATAATATACTAAGATCTGAATGAATAGCCGCTGCCGCCGCCGAAGCTCGGCCCGACGTCGCTTCGTATATACATATGTATGTAAACGCTTTATTGTACTAAAATTAACAATAATAACAGACAGGAATAAAGTTGCGCACAAAGACGGACTTATCCCACTTAGGGATATCTTCAGACGGGGTCGAATAGAAACATGTCGGATCGTCTAACGATTGATTTTCGACTGATGGTAAGAGGCTATGAAGCCGAAAATACCCAAAATATAGGTATTCACTTTGCATTTGCGAATTCGCACAAGTTGTGCTGGGTCTGGATGTTAAGTTTATAAATGATGCTATCACTGTTTAACTACTAAAATTCCCTCTGGTGAAGCTGTAAAAGCCAGCAGAGGCCAACGGCACAGTCATTTCGAGAAAAACAAAACTACTTAACCAACCTACAATTTCTCTGGCATAATATTTTATACCCAAAGGTTGTCTGGAAGAAATCGCTTAAAGCGATAAGACCGCCTAAATTGTACTATTTGTAACTTTTATAATGTGTAACTGTATTTGTTTGTGCAATAAAGTGTATTGTATTGTACTAAAGTATAGTAGAAAATCCTAATTTGAGATTAGACAAGTGTATGTACGAGTACAGGTACCAATAACTATATGAAATATATTTTTATTTAAAGCGATTTGAGTTGCATGTTCGTGTCCGGAAACAATTACATTTATAAAAAACAGCATACAATATGCTAAGTCGTGATAACCTGTTTACTAAAATATATGCTTAACACCCGGCCGCGGCCAGTTTATACTCTCCCAATAACGTAAACTTTAGCTACGGGTGACTGCTACGGACGTAGCGCGCGTAGCACTGAGTGGTTTTAGCTACTCATAAAAAGGAAACGTGGCTATTAATTCTTCTCAGCAATAGCAGCAGCATAAAGCTGCAATCGAGCAAGACATTTTTATAACTGCAGTAGTAGCGAACAGTATATTCGACCTAGGGTACCAAGTACTCCACTCTAACAGTTATTTAACATATATTGGACCGGTTTGCACATGTAATAGTAAAAACAACAGTGTACTTTGACCTTCATAACGCATCACGTACCTTCTAAAGTAACGGTCCTGGCAGAATATCAGCGTCGCGCCGCTGGGCTGCGACATTATGCTGAGTCAGGGCCCTTTCTGCAGCACAGCACGGGCTACACTGTTACTGTTACTCTGTTATGATTGTTTGCTGTACTTCTGTATCATTAAGTGACCTATCTGTAACATTGTATTTGTGCTGTGTCTAAGAATAAATGAATTATCTATCTATCTATCTAAGTACTCTGTTTGGTCCGCGTTTCATGTTTCTTGACATCTCTATATACGTTTAAATGGATTACCTAAGTTAAATCTAAACTCATATGGAGTAACGACATTTCAACGAAGACATTTAATCGGTGTTCTATTGTAGCAAGTTTTGTTTAACCAAAAGGCATTCATCATCAGGTTATTTTTGTCTCCACTGCAGGAGCATAACCCTCTCTCATCTGCCGGAGACAAACGGAGGATTTGGCCTACACTCCCCGCACTGGCCAGACGGGTTGGGGAGGCCTGATTGATGTTTTATAATGTATTCCCTTAGTCGCCTTGTACGACATCCACGGGAAGAGTTGGAGTGGTCCTATTCTACTCTACCGGAAACCACACGGCACTACTTAGTAGGTATTTCACACTGCCAAAATAAAAGATGCAATATTCATTGTATTCAGTTCACTTTACTTTTATATATTCAAGTGATATACTAAGGGAATATTCTCACTAGATTATTAACTTATAATAAGCCTGGACCCCAGAGCGGGCGGCTACTCCGCTCAGCCTGTAACCCTCGCAATCCAGCGAGGCATGCCGCCAGCCTTCTGGACACTCTGGGGCAAGTTTGTTTATTTGTAGTTAATTGTTTAAATTTAATTTAAAATATATTATGTAATAAACAATTGCCTATTTAAAAATACTTAATAAAAACGTAAACTTCACGGGAGCGGAAGCGGAAGTGAGAAGGGGAGCGGATGCTGTAGTCCACGCGAGCGGAGCCGCGGGCACAGCTAGTACTAAATATACAAAGTTAATAATTACATTAGTTTTTTTTATATTTTTGGTATCTAGTTCCCAAGTAAGTATAATATATAAGTTTAATTATTAGGCTAACTATTCACGCACCGCGTCGTAACTTACTATCTATTTACCGTGGCAAAGCTGCGAGTATAATGACGACGTTTCAGGCAGGTGCGGTTGTTGGTGGGCTGCTAAGTTAGTTTTACATAATTAGCTATAATGTTAAAGTTTAATGATTATGATCATTACTGATCTTAATAACAATATTATCGATAGTTGTAACAACTGTTTTGCAACCCCGTGATTTCCTTGTGCAGGTCCATCTGGCTTTAGGTCCCAAACTCCGGCAATATTTGTTCAACTTATACGGTCCCATCTGCAAAACAGGTTGTCCGCAGCGTGATGTGGTGAATATCGGAAAAGCTGTAATAAATGTTTTCTTGTCATAGCTCCACAACAACAGCTACACTTGTTTAAACAAAAAGATTACCAGAACAATTCACAAATGTAACAGTCAGCGGGATTAATGTATACAAAGTTATATGGCCGAACACAGTTGAAAGCCAAAGACGGTAATATCAAATATTATAATTTAATTTCCATTATCATAGGAGGGATTGTGCAACCGTTGCCCGACAAACAACTGAGTGAAGTTACAGTTGGTGTCGTAACTTCAGCTCTCATTTATACCGGCGCTCATTCAAATCCGAGCTTAAGCTAAGTGCCGCCATCTATACGTTTTACTGACATACATTTGGCCGATTTTTTTTATAACTAGTAGGGCCATAGGCACAGGATCCTCAAGAAGGTAAGTGTTCCATCACCGAACTACCAGGCATGGGGAGGGACTTCATCCTTATGTAGTAGATATACCACATTCTCGCACGAAGCGTTTTGTTTCCTCTTTCATAATGCGAACTGCTAAGGAATGGAACTCTCTGCCAGCTTCGGTATTTCCGGACAAGTACAACTTGGATATTTTTAAAGGAAGAGTGAATAGGCATCTTCTGGGTAGGCGCGCTCCACCTTAGGCCTCATCGTCAGTTACCATCAGGTGTGATTGAGGTCAAGCGTGAACCCATCGGGAATAAAAAAAAAGATGACAGCCGGCCACCCAAAGTCAAATGCAACACCTCTGGTGCCGAGTAATCTCATTTGCCACCACTAGCTTCGCTATTCCAGTCTAACTACCTGCTATTAAATTGAAACAAATGCCATTGCAAACCAAAATATGAAGACAGAATGCATTTTTACCTTTTTGTATCTTCTATTAGTAGTCAAAGAATGAAATGACGGGCATATTGTACTTTAGATGACTATATTTAACTGTAGTTATATTATATCGCTATTATATTATTTAAAAATATTCTCCTTGCATTTAGTTTCACAGATATTTCAATTTTTGGACCAGCTAATAGCAGTTATTAATGGGTATGCTCATTATGTATCTTAGTAATAATATCGTTGACGGTGTGCAGGAACGCTTTGCATCCTTTGTAGTTGGACTTCTTGGTGCAATACCATCGCGCCGATGAGCCGGTGCTTTTGCACCATTTATTGAACCGGTGCTCTCCGATCTGTATGACGGGCTTACCAAAACGTGACTGCGTAAACGTCGCCTCCAGACCTGTAATCCAATATCGAGGAATGTCACTTAGATACTTAAGGCGTACCTAGATCCCCATAATGTTGTGGCGAGAACAAACTGATTTCGAGTCGTACCAGATAGATACATCATCATACATCACTACAATATTTATTGTACTTATACTAGTACAATTGCTAAAGGTACCTTGTCAATTGTAGAGTAAAATTTTGTAAGATTGGCTAAAATGAAACCTCTCATAGAAATAAGACCACTTTTTTAAACATTATAATCAGTGTTATTTTTCTTATAATGTTTGTTGAAATAATTAATAACATATATTATTACATTATACGAGTATATACAGCAGAACAACGAGGAACCAAATTTCAGTTCCACTTAAGGCTATTTATCTGGCTATTTCTTATTTCCACTCAGCGAGCTCTGGAGTGGAGACCGTGGATCGGCACGCGCAGGGTGGGACGCCCCGCCGCCAGTAGGACCGACGACCTGAAGAAGGTGGTCGGAAGCGGCTGGATGCGGAGGGCGGAGAACCGGGTGTGGTGGCGTTCATTCGGGAAGGTTATGTCCAACAGTGGAAGTCCAAGGGCTGATATAATAAATTAATGATGATGATAATGATTTAGCGAGCATATCACTATGAAGTATTTAAACATTGTAAATGGAAGTGATTTATTTGATAATGTATTCTAAACACAATATAAGTAAATATATTACATACATATACATACTTACACTTGTCTTATCCCAAACAAGGATTGTCTCCTGTACTATGGAAGTTAGACAAAGATATGACAATTCACAAATATTCAAACTATATAACATTCAAACCAGGAACAAATTGTACAAAGTTGTCTGTCCCTATAGAAATCTTTTAGAGAAACCAAAGAAGGAAAAAATAGCCTTTCGCTCCATAGGATTGAAGTAACAATAAATGTTAGTGGTTGTGAGGATTTTGCTTTATGATGATGTCTTCCAGGGTGACGAGAGTGCCGCGGCACCCCGAGTGGACCTTGGTACAGATCCACCGGGCGCGAGGACCCCGGCTGCCGGACCACCGGTTGAACCGGTATTGTCCTATCTGGATAACAGGCCTGCCAGTCCGCGAAGTCAAGTACTTAGCGTCTAAAAATACAATAACATGGAGAAAGTTTTGGGAATAAAGTTGCACAGCATTCGAAATTAAATCGTACAGCTTGACCAAAAGCAAAGAAAAACTTAATCATGTCAACTGGACTGGGTAACAGGCAATACAATACGAATACTTAAAATTTTTACATATAGTCCAATATAGTCCAGTCTGAACCTGGTGGACATTAGGCCACGTGGGGCGGTAAACGAATATAATACAAAGAATATATATTTGACACTATAATTTAGTCTGGTCCAACAGTTGGCTTATATGATGATGAATATTATGACACAAATCTAACACAAACGTTTGTCGTCAAGCACCTTTAGCACGGCTAGCTAGAATAGTTGTTAGCAGCTGACAACTGTGCTAAACGGAGGGTTCGCATCGCAGGTTTGTGCGTAGTACCCTCGAATACGCTTCTCAGATGTGGAATCCATGTTATCAAGTGTACGTGTCGCGAATAGAATCTATTCAAAGACGGTTTATGCGATATCTTCAGTTTAAATGCAAACGACTTGATTCCGACTATGAGTCCAGATGCAAAAAATACCATTTTCTTCCATTGGAATCGCGAAGAAACATAGCTAGCGGATATTGTACATTGAAGTAAAATATTGTGCGGTCAAGTTGACTGTCCTGAGTTACTATGTGAGTTGAATTTATGTGCACCAGCTAGGCAATTAAGGAATTTTAATCCTTTACATGACCCCGCTGCTAGCACCAATTACCGTCGTAACTCATTTATTTGCCGAGCCGGCTCGCAACTCAATGACTTAGTGTCTGAGCACCCATCCATTGATATACACAATACTAGCTCCGTAACTATCAAGCGCCTAGCGGTTGGTAACTATTTCGAGCCCCCAACACCCTAGCACCATGGAAAGGTTTTGTTGTTTATTATTTCATATATTTGTTGTTTTCTCTGGTTTAAGTAAATTGGGTTTTTGTTTTTAATGTTAAGTAAATATGCGTGTTGTTTTAATATGTGAGAACCAGTTAATGGCTAATAGCTTTATATATTTGTAACATTACCAGCTGTAAGTTTTCCAAATAAAATAAAACATACAACATGAAATAATTTACGAGATCACAATCTTAATACTTAATACAGGTATAGTATTGAATAAGAATATGGAAATAACTAAGTCTCAATAACATGCTAATATCAGATGAGAAGACAGGGTAAAAAATGCGCGCACCGCCTGCCGTGTGCAGTTATCGAATTCGCTGGCACCTTCTAGCAGGCATATTGTGGCTATCAGTCAATAGTTATCAGTCAATATTGTGGCTTCTGAAATTATTTTGGCCTAAGCTGTGGTTGTCAGTTTGGTATAATATCATGCAGCCAATACTGCGACCACTGGTCGTAGTTCTGGTATAATGGGACTAATGATTATGAGGTTTCTTGCCAATAACATCATTGTTATAGGTCGTGAGTGTCCCAGGGCATTTAAAAGAAGTAATTTTGCAACAAACCCATCTGGTCCGAGCGCTTTTATACTTTGAGCACTTGTTGTATCGGTAGCCACCAAAAGTTACAACAGGCTGACCGCGCTGTGATACAGTAAACACCAGTTCTGAAATAAGGCAGAAGGGGATAAAAGAAAAAAGCAGTAAGGATGCAAAAGACCTGGTCAAGCAGCGGTCACTAGAAAAAAATACCTGTACATTTCTAAACAACATTTCCTCAGGTTATTAGAACACGAAACAATAATTATGAATTACTTATATTTTATTATGAAAGCAAAATCAATTGCTCAACAGGCGCTTATCGAATAAAAATAATAGTAAATAAGATAATTTTTTTAACAATATATATTAAATTCAATTTTGTGCATATTTAATTTTGTCAAACACATTAGTTATATTTACTTAACTAATTATTTATACTTAAATAAAATTAGACAATAAATAAGTCCGCCCCGTGTCGAAGCTGGTGACAAGGTGCCGATAACTAATGCAAATAACTTTGCTGAAACACAACGATTAGCAAAACGCGTTTGTTGACGGTTAACAGAACGCACTGGTTGTCGAAACGCGTAGGTTGAGTAAAAGCAAATATTACGATTCCGTTGGTTGACCAAAGGCGTTGGTTGATAAAACGCATTAGCTGACAAAGGACATTGGCTGACCAATCACGTTGACTTTCAACTCGATGATTTACGTAACGGATTGATTGACAAATCATGTTTATTGGCGAAATACGCTGGTCGATGAATGCAACGGTCATCGACTGTAAAGATCAATGATTATGTGCACTGAAGCACTTAACAATAAGACCATCGATGGTTGTAATCTTCGCGCGGCAGCCGTTGTGGTCCTTGATGCAGATCCATCGCACCGTGGCACCCCGGCTGCCACTCCACCGGCTAAACCTGTAAGGTCCGACTTGGATCATGGGTTTCCCACTCCGAGACCTCGTGAATACTGGCACTGAAAATATTATTATTATCAGCGTACAGGAGTAGCAAATATGCTGATATGTCTATTTCACAGTGTTGGACAATCTCTGAGTAATTTCAATTGCATCGATGTACAAAATAAAATCTCAGATTCAATAATTTATACCAATTACATTTTATGTATTAATAATACAAGGCTCGGTATAAAATAAAGCAACCAACCAACCTTATAGTTGGTTGGTTTAATCAGTCAATTGCAGACTTGGTTATCTTCGTCGGTTGAGCCAATAAATCAGTGACTTTTGTTATTTGTACGTTGGGTCAATGGTTATGCTCATGGCAAAACTGCATGATTTCATCATCCATCGTGATGATGGTAGCCCGGCAGCCGTAGCAGGCCTTCACGCAGACCCAGCGCGCGCGTGATCCCTTGCTGCCAGACCACTTGTTGAACCGGTACTTGCCCATCTGTATCGCTGGTTTGCCGAACCGTGACTTAACGAATAGCGGATTCTCTCCTGGAAAAATAATATTGTAAATGAGTGTTTATAACAGAATTTGTTAATTTCATGAATCATGCGTGCAGAAACGGCTATGCTACGGGGACGGAGCCAGAATCGAACTTCGGAGGATGTTATTAGACTATGGTAGGGTTTTTATGTCGATGGTCGATTTTTTAGGCAAATCAACAGAGCATTACTGCCCTGCCAATCGCAGACAATCTTTCCAGGTTAGGTTGGGTTAAGCTGTCCGCCGCTGCTGTACTGGTAGTTAAGTACGATGAAACAAAGAAATAATTATATTGGGCAAATGGCACACAAAGGGTTACAAATAAACAAACAATGATAACGAATCATGAGCTGAAATACATCCACTGCTGAACATAAGCCTCCTCAATAGAACTCCACTTCTGGTGGGCTGGACATTAATTGCCATAATCACCACGCTTGGCAGGCGGATTGGTGATCGCAGTATTAATTTTTTTTTATTATTTGATAACATGTCACACACGGCCACCTTATCCCAAGCTAGGCAGAGCCTGTAATATGGGTATCAGACAGCTGATATACATACATAAAAACATAATATAATATATAAATAACGTCCAGTCACAAGACAAACATACTCGTAAGTGCTCATTACACGAATGTTTTGCCCTGGGCGGGATTCAAACCCGCGACCCCGAGCTTCGCAGGCAGGTGTACTACCGACTAGGCTACGGGGCCGACATATTAATCTTAATATACACAGGAGAACACTGCTGCCCGTCCTTGGCGCAATCCTTTAGTCGCCTTGACTACACCCACGGGAAGATTGCGGGTGGCCCTATTCTATGTCGGGAACCACACGGCAATGGAATTTATCAAGTCCAAAGATGACATCCATAAAATTCTACATTCGTCTATAGATTCCCCTGCATTACTATCCTCATTGAACATCAACATAATGTGTGAACAACGTGTCCCTAAAACTTTTGCTCTACACATTTACAAAAACAATACCTCATACTATAACCCCTTTAGGGGGTGAAACGTACAATGGTCAAAATGTACAAATGTTAAAATGTATTATTGTCAAAACACCTATATCAAGAATGTGTCGCAAGTACAATGACCTAGTACTTCATGGCAAAGACATTGATATATTTGATTTCAGGCTCACCATGTATAAAAGATGTGTTACGGACCTCCTAAATTATACTGGACCCCACAAGTAAATCCTTCTTAAACTTGCATTTAATCTGTTTGTTTATTTGCTTTTTCTGTTATTGTTTTACCAAAAACATCCCGTGATTTTTATCTTTATTTATATTTTATCGATTTAAATGCTGTGTATACATAGTTTGGATTGCCGTCCAGAATCAAAACTTTGTTAAAGTATATGTATATTATTTATTATGACTGTAATCTGTTTTGTATACCTAATAAATAAAATAAAAAATAAAAAAATTTGGAAAAGGAAAACAATATCTCTTGTTTGTAAATATATTTAAAAAAAAGTTAGGCTTGTACACTTATAATTTTAATGTAATTAAATATTATTAGTATTTCCAGAGTACATTAAGAGTAAGTTTACATCTAGTTACAATAATGATACGGGGGTGAAGTAATACTGTACATATAGGATCTAGGATTCGGGGCTGTTGAGTACGCTTCGTACGTACTCGTACGCTGGGAGCTGGGGCTGCTGCCTCTATCGGCACATATTTGACCAGAGTCCCATATCCCTAACCTAGTCAAACATTATTATTATTATTATTAGCCTCCTATAAATATTACAATTGAATTACAAATCATTTTCCTTAATCTAGTTATGACAAAATTTAACAATATCCTTCTGACTATATAAAATACATTACTCTATTAAACATTCAATTTCATTTAAATAATCAAAATATTAAAATAGTACATAGAATTAGGGTAAGTCATTAATTAAATTCGTCAAAATAGTCATACACTGTTTAAAAATAGATCAATAAGTCAAACAAAAAATATAAAGCAATAATGTACATGTCAAGTTCCCGATATCAATTTAAAAAGTCAAAATATTAAAATATGTGTAAATAAATTCATTAGGTAAGTCAAAATAGTCATACACAGCTTAAAAATAAATCAAAACAAAAAATTAAAACAATTGTGTGCATGTCAAAATTTAGATATCAATATGTCACTAACCTAATTAAAATAAAACTTATTTCTTATTATCAGTCACTATCGCTATTAATTTTTTACTTTATAAATGTCTATCTATAGGTCATCCCATTGCTGGGCAAAGGCCTCCCCCTTCCTCTTCCAAATTGGTTTTTCCATGGCCACTCGTGTCCATAGCGCGCCGAGTCCCTCGTACCGCTCGAGCTCGTCGCGCCAGCGCGCGCGCCGCCGCCCGCGTCAAACATACATATACATATATGCAGATATGTTCCTGCTATCATGAGGCATATATGAGGTAGCAAGCTGATGGTTAGAAGGATGTTGATGGGTAATAAATGGTGGTAGTTTGGCAGTTGGGTTTTGACAGTCAAGCAGGCTCACCAGACTGATCAGATACTGACGGCTTAAGTTATCTTGACCGCAGTGAGAGGTTGGTTGCGTGTGGAATGAGATACAGCAATGAATATAAGAATCTGTTTTTACAAAATATTTAATGTTTGTGTTATTAACAAACATCAGTTATTTCTAGTTTCAAACTCTATTACAATCTAGGTTACAGCGCAAACAAATACATAATATATAATATAATCTTAATATTTTCTCACTTAAAGCTTACTCACAATCAAGCTCGCCATAAAAAAAACCATATAGGTATTGCTATAATCGCTTAATTTAAATAAATTACTATTAATTTCTAACGCTTATTAAAACACCTTTTTATGGCATAACGTAGACGTGAGTATTATTTTTAATTATAAATTACCTACACTAAAAATACCAACACATTAAGCTGCCATATACCCGTTACATAACACTGATTCGCTCATTTTATCGAAAATTCCAATACAAATAAACATATTTACACATATTCCTTAAGGAATTTTAATGTATATGGGAGTTTCTTGTTTTAACGATGACATTATCGACAGTGGTGACGGTGGCTCGACATCCCATCTGGTTCTTGACGCAGGTCCATCTCACGAAGTGTCCTCTGCTCCCACTCCATTTGTTGTACCGATACTGGTCCACGATCAGCACTGGGTTGCCGCGATACGTGGTTGCGAACCTGACACGACAGTCTATAAGAGAAATTGGTTGAGTTACAGCTTCTCGTACGGTTTTGGGCAAATGTAGTCATCCGCAGGAAGTTATCGACAGAAAGAAAGGAAGTTAATCATTGAACTACAATGTATATATTTTACATTTATTTATGTACATAATATGTATAATTAATTTTAATACTTTATGTTATATAAGGATCAATTTATATTAGCTGTGGCGGTGATTTACACATTTTCCGCCAGTAAACTGTTCAAATTTTGCCGCAAATTAAAAATTAAATATTTTTTTCAATGAAATTGTAATTTTATGATTTGTGCACTATCGTCCTAATTACACCACATTTTTCCCGTAATTAATATGATTGTGAACTAGGTGATCGAGCAATCAGTTTCTTTTTAAAGTTTAGGAATAATTGTAAAATTATTGAACCTAAATATTTATATTTAAAAAATACAATTTTTTTCTTTGCAAAATATCTTGATCAAAATTTATAAATGAAATATTTGTCGAATACACGTAGCGTAAGGAACTCATTCCTATCGGGTGTCCCAGGATACCGACAGGAATGTTTTAATTTCTGTAAGACATAAAAAAAAATGCCCAAATTTGCCGCCCTAGACTCTAGCCTACTCAGCCTGCTGGTAAATCCGCCAATGTATATTAGTACCTATAGGTATTCATTTATTTTAAGCATTTTCTCATATTTTTTTGATCTCCCGATATTTTCATTTTCTCCCACAGTAAAGGTTGGCTGGAAGAGATCATTCACCTTTGTACACTTTATTAATGTATGCCTTTAAGTAATAAAGAATAACACAATCTAAAGCAGATGCTTGACAAATTAAAACACAAAAATCGATACACAAATATACACCACATTGTTTCAACTCCATGTGTAGTCGCTACAAACGTAAGTACCACATCACTTTTGACGAAGTAATGTCGGATAAAAGAAATTATTTGTGAATAGTTATCACAAACATTGAAATTAAAAGTACAAAGTATTTACACATATTTTTTTTATTGTCTTTTACCACTTTTAAACATAAAAATGTATTGTACTTACTATATGAAAAATACTCCAACTTCCATCTGAATGGAAGTGGCGATAATTCGGAATATGGAATATCAAACTAAAATATTGATGTGATTAAATCACCTCTTTGTGCTATTTAAACAGTAGGTCCGGATAAGTTCAGCAGTAACTTTAACTTAGTATCCTAATTAATAACAGTCCTGAAATAAACTGGGAATTTCACTGTGTAAAAAAAAGATTGTTCGCCACACGTCAGGCCAAGCGGTATCACGGGGCGAAAGCGGAAGAAGAAAGGTCGCTTTGCGACGTTTGCCAAGATCGCGCAAAGTGGCGATAATTCGTCTCTGCCTACCCTACCCCTCTGGAACAAGGCGTGAGCATTATGGATGGAACAAAAAAAGAGTATGAATAACTACAATTTAACGTTTGATTTATATTGGCTTGTGTACAGTAAATTGACCCAAATAATAGTTATAGGTTTACTGATGAAAGGATTCTAGAGCGAAATTCGTACGGATGATCATTTTACATATTTCTGCCGCCAAGCAGCAATACTAGCATTGTTGTGTTCTGGTTTGTAGGGTAGGAAAGCCAGTGTAACAAGCAACGCAGTGGGCAGCAACGCTCTGGCGGCCCTTGAACTATTGCACGCCAGTGGTCCAAATGCTGCAGTGCAGGTTTATAGGCGACAGAGAGTGCTTACCGGTATCAGGCGAGATATCTATCCGTTTGTTACTTCAGACCGTTAAAACAATTAGGCATTTTATTTGTAAGGAATGACGGATGAGAGGGTCAAAATATGGTCTGTCGTCCATTACTAGAGGAAGTAAATAACATTACCTTACTATTTATTTATAGAAGGGCGTACAGTACATCGACATCAAATGCTCCAAATGCCAATCTTACACGCACGGCGTGTCCTGATAACGAAACAAGATTCCAAAGTTACTAAAAATGGCGGTATAACCATTTAAACCAGGTCGTATAAATGTAGGAATCCGCCACACCGGTGAGAGGCCTAGTATACTGCGACGAGGAACACGATACCATACATTTCGAGCTGTAGTCAAGTAATGACTTATTTATGGTTATGTTTGTCAATCAGCTGAACGACCTGGTAGTCTATGGTAATAACCCTTGCGCGGCACTTCCTTTTAACACAGCTCCAGCTGCCACGGACGCCCTTGCTGTCGCTGCGGCGGAAAAACCGAAACCTGCCCAACAGCAGCAACCGGTTGCCAAGGCGCGACGTATCAAACCTAATGCCTGTCGAAGACATAAAGGAAACATTTAACTCATATTAGGATAGGCCCTTCATTAACGAGTTTCAGGACATTCTCGAAAATAAGGCGTGACGAAAGCACCACCGTTAGTGGAAGCGTTTGTCCGTGTACTAATAGCGTAGCCGTACTTAAGTGGAACAGGATGATTTGGTAAGCGTTCGTTCGACTTATTTAATATCATTGTTCTTCTTCTTGCTTGTTGTTTTACCTCAGCAGGGACATAGGGCGTAAGGTTTACCTTTCAGGTCGGTTTTAGGTATTGGTAAAAGTGTGTAACTGTTTGCATCTGTATTCGACGCTAAGTTAGTTTCTGACGACTTATCTCTCTTTTCCCACTAAAATTCGTTTTAGGAAAATTATATTTTCCAGTGGTTAAAAGAAGCGTATATTTGAATCTAGATTAAATATAATATTATATATCAAGCTTCATGTTGTTTTTTTGTGATTAATCAATTCCTCCTAATGCTTAAAATACCAAAGAGATTTATAACAAAGGGACACAACAAAGAGAAACAATCATGCTAAGGTAATAAGCTATAAACCAAGAAAAAATTAAACAAAAGATCAGTTTTGAAATTCACTTCGGAACACCATCTATGGTTAATTTTGTTACCAAGACGCAAGTGCGTTTATTGTCGTATACCAATGGTGTTAGATCCGATGTTAGCTATCTAACTTAGTGATATCAGATATGTAAAATCACATATAAAATTTTAATATGTCCATCCATACATATTTTTTGATAAAAGTCCACGTTTATACACATTTTTCATGTATTTTTACGTGCAATAAAGAATTTGGATAATTCTAATGGTTATGGTCATGCAACAGCTTGACTACGGTGTCTTCGAACGTAACGACTGTGGCCTTGCAGCCGTATCTGACCCTAACACAGAGCCATCTTGTCTTGGACCCGTTAGAGCTGCAGCTGTGCTTGTTGAACCGGTAGCCGCCGTAACACAGAGCTCGGTTCCCTCTGGGCAGCACTTCGAAATATGGATCTGGAAAAAATAAAATTAATTACAAAAAAGAGAGATTAATTTGAAATGATTATTATTCAGAACATATCCAAATAAATGTTTTCATACGCCCGAAGTGCCGGCTGCAAGTCGCCACGTTGCACTTAACAGTGTCATCCGAAGGTCTCTTGCTTCCGCGAACTTGCCTGCCGTGTGGTTTCCGGTAGAGTAGAATAGGACCACTCCAACTCTTCCCGTGGATGTCGTACAAGGCGACTAAGGGAATACATTATAAAACATCAATCGGGCCTCCCCAACCCGTCTGGCCAGCGCGGGGAGTGTGGGCCGAATCCGTCTGTCTGCGGCAGATGAGAGAGGGTTGTGCTCCTGCAGTGGAAACAAAAAAAGCCTGGTGTTGATGATGATTAGAGACTTCCGACATCTTGCGTAAGGTCAAAGTCAAAATCATTTATTGTAATGAGTACACTTGGTACATTTATACACGTAATTTTTTTTGGCTCATGCTACTTTTTCGTACCGGTCGCGGTGGAGACAATGGGGCCCGGAGGCGAAAAACCTAGGTATCTGGTGACCAGAAGGCTGGCCAGGGCATTCTATACTTGTAAATAATTTTGTTTCTTTATGTTTTTATAAATAACAGTACGACTATAGTTAGTTGTATTATACAATAAATATTTCTTGAATAAATTTTCGTTTCTAGATATCCAAAATGTAATCCAATTAGTCATTTCATTTGCTTCCTCCTGAACGTCATAAATAAAATATTGAAAAAAGGACATTTAAAATAAATAAAATATATTTTGATGGACCCGACATAGTTGATGATGATGTAATCCATTATTTACACCTATTTTAACGTGTCTTATAAGTTACTCTCACATTGTAACTCTGCACCTATTAGTTATTCGATTTAGTATCATACATTCGGTTTTATTCTATTTATCACATTTTCTTTTCATGTTCACACTTGCATTGATTACTTAGAATACAAAAAGCAGTCCTCATTTTAATTAAGCATATCCAAAATGTAACTCCTACATTCGATGCCGAGCTAAACAAAATGATAACAGATTTCTAGCACGTATGTCTGTCTAGCTATGTGCCATCGTTGGAACGGCAATTGCCATATTTTACAGCAACTGGAGAATCAAAATTACCACGGCACATTTCTCCATCATTTTCATACAAATATACCAACACAATGGCAATTGAGATATGTTTAAAAGAATACGAATATTTTCGAAAATTTCTGCCTATTTATGCGAATTACCTTGTTGTTGTTTATTTCAGTAACAAAACAAGGTTCTAATGATTGTGCAAATTTTTAACTGCAATGATGACGTCATTGATCGTGTAGACGACAGAGCGACAGCTCGTCTTCTTGTAATGCGAACACCTCCAGTGCACATTATGCGTATAAATGCGGTTCCTGTAGTATCTATTTCCATTGAGAATGAGTATTTTTCCACGAGCCGTGTGGACATACTGAGCTGTGTAAATAAAAAAGATTTTGTATAAAATAAACTTTAATAATAATAAATAATATTAACTGATTCATAAAATATATTGTGTCATAGAGCGTTATCTTTGATTAAATTTTACAAGACTAAAATTAGTTTCGTTCTTATCCTCGCTATCCTCCTATATTTCGCAGTAATGATCTTAATCCTACT
The DNA here is from genome assembly GCA_947086405.1 of Esperia sulphurella. Classification (NCBI taxonomy): domain Eukaryota; kingdom Metazoa; phylum Arthropoda; class Insecta; order Lepidoptera; family Oecophoridae; genus Esperia; species Esperia sulphurella. The sequence goes on from OX352261.1 coordinate 4,595,089, forward strand.
TCCTACTAATATTATAAATGCGAATGTTTGGATATTTGGATGTTTGTTACTCAATCACGCTTCAACCACTGGACTGATCGTGATCAAACTTGGCACACATATAGATTAGGTCCTGGAATAGGACATAGGATAGATTTTACCCCGTAAAAACATCCCATTCCTACGGGAAATATACAATAATTTGTGATGTTAAGTTGTCCACGCGGACGAAGTCGCGGGCAGCAGCTAGTATACTATAGGCTGCCCGTGTCTGATGCAACCCCTTAGTCTCTTTAACGACACCCACGGGAAGATTTAGGGTGTCCCTATTCTAAGCCGGGAACCACACAGCTACGACTGAGTAATTACTTGTACAAAATTGCGAATAAATAGCTTCGGCCACTAACATTTTATGTTTAATTATTGGGAGTTAGCACGCCTGATGCGCGAGATTTATCCCCCTTGATAAAATACGATTTTAATAACTGAAATCGTATTTTATCCAAACTTGCAAGTCGTTTGGACATAGTGTGGATAATATCCTTGGACTTAGAACGAAATAGAAACCCACTAGCTCCATGATTAAACTTTTGTGGGAAAACCAGCTTCAGAACTTATTGCACGATGATTTATGTAGCGCAGATCCAAATAATATGTAGTTCAATTATTGCACATATACTTTTAATAATATAAAACACTATACTTATGACAATCACTAATATAAAATTAACACTTAAAAAACAACTCACTGTCCGGTCAGTACAAACTGAACGCCCACGATTACCAGTACCGAATGGGGGGCGCCACTGATAGGACCATCTAACGATACAATACACATTGATTGAATAATCGTACTACGATTATGAATTGAACTGATAATCATTATAAATGTATAACTAATAAACTAACATATAAAGCGAATTTTTCAAGCGAATGTTGAAGGTTATCTAGAAGAAATCGCTTAAAGCGATAAGACCGCCTAAATTGTATTATTTTTACTTTTAAAACTTGTGACTGTATTTGTTTGTACAATAAAGTGTATTGTATATTCCTTACATTGTAACATTACTGTGCGATGCATCTAAAATATATATATAAAGTATAATAAATATATCAATGGTTATGTTCATTGAATGTTCGTTCGACGGTGTTCTCAAACATAACGACAGTGGTTCTACAGCCCATATTATACTTTGAACAAATCCATCTAGTCTTTGGCTCTCTGCTCGAGCTGTGCTTGTAGAAACGGAAGCCTCCAAAACATAAATATTTAGTCCCTCTTCTGCTCATTTCGAAATACGGAACTGGACAAAAAAAATAACAATAAGACCGGAATAAAACTGAAAACACTGACATAATAAAAAAAAATCATAAAATTGAGGCTATGAACTAAATAAAAGTAATTGAGAATAAAAGTTGCTTAGTTGACATTAGGCCAAAAAAATTCAAGAACTATAAAACTACTATTTTTCTTTTATTTATTTTTGTTGTTGTTAATTTTGGTACCATAAAGCGTTTACATACATATATACATAATCTTTAGTTACGTCTAGGAGTTGTAAAACCACAATGGCTTGGTTTTAAACCGGTATAAAAACAAATTATACGGTGATTTGGGTATTTTACATATTTATTTTCTCGGTTAAAATATTAATACCTCACGATAACTGACTATTTATTATGAAAAAGTGTTAGCCAAACATTTCGAGTTTGTACTCAAACGTTAACGTTCATTATTCAGCTCCCACACTAACAATATTGAGGGTATGATGAAGACCAGTAAAATAATTACTGGACCTTAAGAATGATAATACATAGGAGCTGGACTCAAACGTTAATGGCCATGGTGCATCTCCCACACTCGTAATCTTGAGGGTCTGATGAAGACCAGGATATAATAAATGGATCTTGCAAGTGTGAGAGCTGCACCATGTTCATTAACGTTTCAATCTCAAGTCAAGTTATTTTGATGGTGGATCAAAACCGACTTGCAAGATCTGACCTAAACATACGAACATACAAACATGTGATGTCAAATAGAAGCTTATAAAATTCAACTAAATCAGTTGCTATGCGACTTTGAACATGTGGACCAGGTACACCGTCAGTGTCCAAGAATTAAAGACTGTCATCTTCAAGCAATGTGGAATAGGCGAAATGAAAACTTGACACAGTTTTCCAAATGCTGCCCAGCCCAACTGGATTCGTCTGTCAGCTTCCCTATCAAGTTGTTCCTACTTAACTGTATTCTGTTCTAGGTAAACGTACTCCTGAACAACTTCGATATCGACGACCACTGGTCTTAGTTCGACTAGTAAAATTAACATGACTTTTGTCTTGTCCACGTTCATTATAAGACTAATAGTCTGGAAGAATAGTTGAGGCTGCTCAGCATTTTCTCGAGATCCTGCAGCAACACTGCCATCTCCCTATATCGTATTCAAATCGAAGGTGTAAAATGTGCTCGCCGTTTTAACTTTTGCCCAGTACGTATTTCAAAATAGGAACGTTCACTATTATTAAATAGGCCATTTGAATAAAAAATAAATACAAAAAAAATTCAAGTTGTTTATTTTATGCACTGGGCCAACAATGTAACAATTATAAAGAAATATCAAAATCATGATATTAAAAATTAATAACAATAAAGACTCAATAACAGGTAACTTGCCTGATTGAACCCAAGATTTCCTGTACAAAAATAAATCACGATAAACAAACAATTAAATGTGTAGTGGCAGATCTAACACTATTTTGATATTAGCATAACAATTCAATGGTTATGTTCATGCAATGTCCTCACCACAAGGTGTTCGAACATAACAACGGTCACTCTACAGCCTTTCTTAGACTTGGAACAAATCCATCTAGTGTTCGGCCATTTACTTGAGCTGTGCTTATGGAAGTAGTAACCGCCAAAACATAGATGTTTATTCCCTTTGAGGCCCACTACGAAATAAGGAACTGGATAAAATAAAAAATACACACGGTTAAAAACATATAAAATGGAAAAAACGCACTTTATAATCATATAAGTCTATACATAAATCAAAAATAAAATTAAAGCATATTTAAAAAAATATTCGTAAAATAAAATATTGTCAGGATTTTCATATTTATTAATTTAAGAACCTAAAATGTTCAGATATCTGACATATTCTGAAGGACAAAAGAGTCAGTGTAATTACAGGAACATGAGGCCTTCCATCCATGTCCACAGTTACACCATGTCTTGTACTCTTCGGTTTGGTGCACGAAGCAGCGCAAATTTTCAGGTACTTATGAGCCACAGTATCCACTTACCATTTGGCTTTCGGCCTGTTTGTCACTCCGAATTGTAATGTATGTAACATTGTGACCAAATATAATGTGTGATTAAGTACAGATTTCATTACGTCAGACATGTAGAAAATCAAGAAACCGACGAACGAAGACTGCGGTTTCATAATACAGACAATAGGTTTAAGCTCGAGAAAAACACGCATTCTCTTGTAATATTATTAGCCTTACTGTGGCAATAAGGACAGAAATGAAGACAACGGGAGAAGTCTATCGAAATTTTTTTTAATGCTTGAAGCTAGATAATGTCCCAAATAATAATATATTCTAGAGGCACAGTAGACGAGAAACATGGAAGCAAACATATTATGAGCAAACCAGTGATGAATATATATTACCCCCACAAAGTGTTTCGACTAATTGTACTTGTGTAGGTTTCATTAAATTCGCTTATGTAGAGCTTTGACAGTCCAGACTCCGAATGCACCATCGGATTAGGACTAAATATTGGTATGCTAACAGTTGTTTGTCTTTATAGTACATTAACAAAATTACAAGACTGTTTGGGAATAAACATCAATAACTATCTCTAATTTAATTACCTACAGTAGTTCAATTAGTAGTAACATTTCGATTCCATTTAATAATGAAATACATTATATATCTAACGTAAATATTTAAAATAAATAAATAAATAAAATAAATATGTCAGAAATTCACACCAATTATCCAGTCCCAAACTAGGCTGAGCCTGTGCTATGGTTACTAGATAACGGATACACATACTTAAATAAATATATAAACATCCAAAACTAGGGTACAAACTTTCATATTCATCATACGAACATTTGCCCCTATAGCGGGATTCGAACCCGCAACCTCCGGCGTTGAAGTCCGAGAGCTACCCCATTCCGCCACGGAGGTCGTAATTTTTTTTTAAATTAACGTTAAGGCGTTAAATGTTTAGTGATTGTGTTCATTTCTCATCGTCGCAATTTCGCCGTCAATGGTGTAGATGACAGCGCGACAACCACCGTCCTTCTGCGAACATCTCCAGTGTGTTTTAGGTCCTAAAGTTCTATGAGTGTAATATCTATTGCCGCCGCAGCAAAGTATCTGGTTGGACCCATGACGTGATTCGGTGAAGTAAATATCTGTAAGCAATAAATATTTTTCACAAATGATCGCTACTCTGCCTGAGAGGAGATTTACAAGAGCAGTGAGTGCCTAACGTCACTGTGATTATCGAATTCCCGTAAAAGAATGTATAAACCCGTTACGTTGTAGATATTGTGTATGTGTACGTGGAATCATTCTAAGTCGAGTGCACGTAAACAAAAATGATATACTTATTTGTTACATGCGAAACCGAGTTGATATTTCAACTCATATTTATTTTACTTTTGCTACGTCTTGAAAATTGTCATTTCGATGAACTTAATTTTCATATAAGTATACATAGATGTTTAAAACTAATAGGTGTATAATAAATAGGTGTTTACTACAACGATATTTAATTACAAATAAATACATAAATACTTCATACAGATAACATCATACTTGCCAAATCCCAAACTGTAATTTTCTCCTGTACTGTGGTAATTAGACAATATACAAATATAACATTCCAGAACCAACTTTTACAAAGTTGTCTGTCCCCAGTGGGTTTCGACCCTCAATTTTAAAACCGTATTTATTTTAGTGATTGTGTGCATAGTTCATTCTGATCACGGATTCATAGATGGTATGAATGACGGCACGACAACCAGCATTCTTGTACGAACATCTCCAGTATGTTTTCGGCCCGGAAAATCCTTGACTGTAGAATTTGTTGCCACCACAAACTAGCACCTTAGACCCAAGACGCGATCGGATGAACTGAATGTCTGCAGCAAAATATAAAATGTAAACAAACTTATTTAAACACTTTATACTAGCTGTTCCCGCTTTGCCCGCATGATTTAGTTTTGACTAGTTACGCAGTGAAAGCGTAACAAATAAACTCATTTCGCTTTTGTAATGATTTGAGATTAAAAGTTTCGACCATCATCATGTTATAATTATACTATATAAAAGGCGCGATTATGAAGGCACACATTTACAATTATACGGCAGTAAAACTAGTTTCCTCTTTATTATCTTCATAATACTGTGTGACAGTGATACCAACCATTTTAGTGCAGTCAAATTACAACGTTCTGTCTTCAGAATCAGGGTCAATATTTATTTTAACATTGTTTTGTTTATTACATTATGGCGTAATCTGTCCGATCATACTTTCTAGTCTGATAAGTTAGAGTTAAATGTACAGTTTTATTATAACATTATTTTTATTACATTAAAACATATGTTAAATATCCATTTCATAAATATCCATTAAATGCATTATTTTAATGATTGTGTGCATATGTATTCTTAACGATGGTTGCACCGATGGTGTGTATGATGTTACGACAGCCAGTTTTCTTGCGCGAACATCTCCAGTGTATCTTGGGCCCATATAATCCTTGGCTATAGAATCTGTGGCCGCCATAGATCAGCACCTTGGACCCAATCTGCGATCTGACGAAGAAAACGTCTGTAAGTAAAATGTAGTACTTATTAAATGAATACGCATATATATGCTATAATAAAAAGAAACTCTTAGCATATTATTGTTTTACTATGTACAATATAAACTACGCATCACAGCAAGAACACGTCGTCCAGCTCACCTGTGTACGGTGTGGTTCCTAGCTAGGCTAGCCTGCTAGGCTAAGCCTTTGTGCGAGGTACGTGCCAGCCCTTATGTCACCGGGGCAAGGACCATAGAATTACTTTTTTACCTATTAATTTTTTACCTAGGTGTAAACGCGGAAAATTAAAAATATTTAATAATCATAATTTACCAATTTAGTTATTTACCTATTTTCACCATCGGAAAAGATGGAGAATCGGTTGTGGTAGCGCGCAATCAATAAGGCATATGTCCAGCAGTGAACGCATCAGGTTGATGAAGAATTTTAATTCTATTTGATGGAATTATGTTAAGGTCATTAAATAAATTTATTTTCAGGATTTCTAGTATTTTTATTAAGATAAAAAGGAAATAGGTAAGAACGAACCTCCAAGTAGTGCTATCAGATGGCACAACCTTAAAGGTTCTAGCTTGCCCTCAACCCTTCAACTTCTTCAATCCCCTCTAACTTTGAGAGATCAAGCCCGAGCTTTGAGAGCTAAAACCTTAAAGATTTTATTAAGTTAAACGCCTACGAGTTAAATTGTATTAATTAGTCTTAGAGGCTTTAAAGCTCCTGAGCCTTTAAGGCTCGATAGCCGCGACTGGAGCTTTAAGCCTTACGCTACAAGGATCAAACTTACAACACTAGCACCAAGAGAACTAAAGGCCTGAAGGAAATATATTCTACAGCCTAAAACTAATTACTATCAACTTTAACGAAAGTAGGCAAAAAAATAAACAATACTATCACTGTAACACAGCCTGTGTTGTATTTAGATACAGTAAGACCTATTCGTATGGCACAACATTGTAGTAAAAATACAAATACTTATACATCATAGTATTCCCCGGTTACTTAGTATCAGATACTTAAAAATATTTTTCGAATCTCCACTAGTTGTCTAATAACTAGTTAACCAGGTGGAGACAACTCGCCAGATCGCTCATCAAGAAATAAAACTGCCCCAACATAAGCATGACCACTCTGTCAATCTAGTATTTATATAAGATAGTACCTACATTACATTAATCAGCAACAAAATAGGAACAGGTTCAACACACGATCAACAATTATTTAGCCGACTAATTAATCGATGGCCACTGATAAAATCTCGATACGACATAAATGCAAATATACATATTGTACACCTCGCCGATTAAATACTTGCAGAGTAGGCGACGGTGCTCATCCGTCTGTAGAATTGCGTTAAAACTGGCAGTGTACTTATTAAGTTATAGTTATTATCTGTAGAAGATTATGGAGACAAGAATAATCTTTACTTACTTACATTTCAGTCAAAAACATCGCTTTTTAACTAAACATTAAGTTTAACATAACAATAACAAAAATATTCAAAAATAATAAACAGTTTCTATGGAATGTCCAGTGGCATACGTAACAATTGAAAAATATAACTTTACTTGTCTATAACAGAATAATCTAGCCTTTGTCACTAGGTAACTACTTTATGTACTTAATAAGTAAAATAAACTATTAACAGCAGTATGCAAACAATAAGAACAAATTAAGTAACACTGGTTTAGATTTATACTTAAAAAATAGGAACTAAAAATAACTAAAATACTATGTCAGCGGGTCACATTTATACATATTTGACATCTTCCGTGACGGTATTAGTGGCTAAATTACAATGGTTTTGTATAATAACCTAAACAAATATAAAATTAAAATCTGTTAAATCTGTATTACGATCGATTTTAATCCGAAACGCTACAACTGTATAACAGCAAATCTAGCAAATCTAGCAAGCACCATTCATCTACCCACTCAATATTTAAAAAAATATATTACTCAACTATACAAATAAAATCTCTAAGAAGTCGGTTGAAAATGGCACGCTACGCTTTTATTTATGCCTATGATTTTAATATAACAAAAAAAAAGGTCAAACGTATCCTATCGCCTTATGTTATGAGGGTACGGAATTTTTATGGCAAAAAGGCAATGTCATAGGGTTTGCACAGCGCGATTTATCGACTTTTCAAGATTATCGATATTATTAAGTAATTTTTTTTTTTTTAAATAAATACAAAGTCAAAGACCAAAAACATACGAAAGTAAATACTGCATATCTAAAGCCGAAAAGAAGGCTAATGAGAGATAAAACCTAATTAGCCGCCGGTCTGTATAATGAATGTCATTTTGAGTTTACTTCGTGCTACTGTTTACTCTATATTTCATTCCAGATTAATAGTCCTATGAAAACAAACGCATTTGCGTCTCGAAAACAAAATACACAATAGATGGTGTTCCTAAGTGGACTGCAAAGTTTACATGGTAATACAAACCTGTTTTTGCTGCTGGTGACCCTTTCATGTATATGTTACCGAGACGTAAATAGCGTTGGTTTTCATAGGACTATTAATCTGGAATGAAATATACACAAGAACCTACTACGCTTATTGTTAGTCGATTTCGTATTCAACATTGACTATTATTTTAGCCTTTACCAGTAGGTAATTTTGTATGAATTACTACTGTACAATAATATCGATAAATCGGGAAGTAAATCCCTATGACAATTAATATTTACCATGAAAATTCCGGGTCTTGGTAATTATAAACGTCACACATATTCAGGTCAGAACCACTTGTCATTGTTTAAACCAGAATCATTCTCCTCGCTTGTACTAGTCTACAAAAGACGTTTTTAATGGTTGTGTTCCCTAATAATTTCCTTAATGATGTCGTTTTCGGTGATAAAACAGGCGCGACATCCGTATGTACTGCAGTACCAACGACGTCTCGACTTGCCATTTTTTGGGACTCTTTTACTGAGCAGACAGAACCTGTGTTTCCCCACCAGGATAGCTGGTCGCCCCAAAGGTGTCATCCCAAATACTGGTACTGAAACGCCAACAACAAAAACCAACCATAAGAAAGAAAGAAAGAAACAAAGTAACGAAAAATTCTACTAGTAATTTACGATCGCCAAGAACTACTGGGATAAAATGATACAAACATATAAAGAGGAAAAATCGTTTATTTTAAATCATAATTAAAACTCAAAAGTAACTAATTGATACCTAAAAATAAAACTAAGTAACTTAAAATTGCTTTCAAATTATTAACGCGGATTGGTCACGTCTGCTCTTTGCAGGTGACGCAGTACAGCTAGAGGTCGTCCTAGGCGGACGTTCAAGGATCAAATTGGTGATGTCCTCAAAAAGGCTGGGTCTGTGGCTGAGTGAGAAGAATAAAAGGAGGTGCATGAAAATGTTGATAAATGTGAGTGTGGTGTGTCAGAAGAGGCGCTCGCGATCGCGCAGAGTGGCGATGCATCGTCTCTGCCTCCCCCTCTGGGACCATGGTGTGAGCATTATGTATGTTATGCTCTTTGTGTGCAGTTACAGATGCTTTTCAATACCATCTTTAAGCGTGGGGTAGAAATATACAAAGAGATTTTCATCAAAAAAGGAGACAACATGCTCCTCAAAAATGACAGGCGGATTCCAATTCTGTTAAACAGAAATCATTTTGAAAACTGAGCCAAGTCTTCACGAATAGTGGAGACAGACATGAGCCTCATCCACAAGTTTAAACCCGTTCAGCAAGATATGGATAAGGGTGGAGTAACTGGAGTTCCGTTTGTACCATGTTCCGTAACGAGGAGATGCGACCATCGACGTAATGGAATATCGTTAGACGCGACCCATAATAATAGCCGTCATAGCCCATAGAATTAGCAAGCTGGAGTGGTAGAAGGTAGGCCACATTTGTTGCAATACCGATGGCCTATGGGGAAGCCGAAGAGACCGTGTAGCGTGGGATGCCCCCGCCAAATAGACTGGCGACCTTAAAAGGTAGCCGTAACCGTCTGGATGGAGACGACGGTGGAAAGCGTGTGGTGGCGCGATTTAGAAGGACTTATGTTCAGCAGTGGACGGCGACAGGCTGATGGTTTGATAACAGCCAAGTTTCCGTAATAAAAAGTAATGACGTATATGTTATTCCATCAAAAAATGTGTGAATGACTGACAAACGAGCAAACAAAACAAACACTATAGTAAGTATGATTAAATGAACAATAAATAAAACAAATAAAAATAAGTATCGATTGTAAACGCAGTTATCGAAAATAAATTATTGTAATCATGTTTGAAGCCTATATGAAGCTATACGGTCGCGATCCTCAGCAGTGAGGGAACGACAGAATAGAAGAAGAATCATGTTTGAAAACTTTATTGTCAAAAAATAACACAAAATGAATCTTAAACGTTTTCCTTATTCTATCTGTTTATCTGAAACTAAGTACAACTCATAAACACAGAAAGTAGTTTGTAACATGTTATCTTTTCCGGGGTGTCAGTAAACAGAAATGCATGCATTGCTGTCTGGCGGTAGAGTAGGTGGTAGATCCCCAGCTAAAAGGCCTATCGGATACTAGCACTGGTTTGATGTCGGTCGTTAGCTGTTTATGATTAGTCAGAAAGTGTAAACTTTCGACGCTATGCAACCAGACTGTCGGTCGTCGTTAAAGTCACAAACATTTCTCGGGATAGCTGTAGTGTTACATTACCTACAGTAGGTAAAATAAATTCTGATAGATGTTACCAAACTACTCTCTGTATACTCACTGGTAACTATATTTAGTGTAATGTAAATTAAAATAAAAACAAATAAACGATATTTTTGCAAAACACTGTTAAACACAAGGTACTTAAATAGTTCATACTCTTTAGCTATACATATTTTTTTATCTTTAAGGTTGGAAGAGATAACTTTAGGCGATAAGGCCATCGTACACTATTTGTTACTTTATTTATCAAGTAATTCATCTCTCATATCTGTATATTATATGTAAACATTAATTTTAAATAGCTGCAGTATAAGTTTAATAAAAATAGATAATCTTGATATTATAATTGATTATTATTACTTATTTTATTTCTCTCATTACATTTTTTTTGGTAAACGAGACATAGAGAGTGTTTCAATGTCTTTAAAAACCTACAAGATTTGATTTAGTAAAAACAATTTAAAAGTTGCCGTGTGGTTTCCGGTAGAGTAGAATAGGACCACTCCAACTCTTCCCGTGGATGTCGTACAAGGCGACTAAGGGAATACATTATACATTATAAAACATCAATCAGGCCTCCCCAACCCGTCTGGCCAGCCGGAGAGTGTAGGCCAAATGCTCCGTCTGTCTCCGGCAGATGAGAGAGGGTGGTGCTCCTGCAGTGGAGATAAAAATAACCTGATGATGATGAATTTAAAAGTATCAAATAGCTCAGTTTTTTAATTATTCGCAGATCAATAAAGATTATTTCATTAAGTGACCTCAAAATTATACACAGCGTTTAATCTAATATTTAACATATTACCTAATAGTTAACCCTGTTTTGCATGAACCATTTTTTTGTCATGTATATCTGGTGTTGTATGACTCCTTGACATTGAAGACATCCCCCCTTCCCCCTCCAATAAAGGTTCATTTTGAAACTAAACATCTAATATCACGCTTTCCACCAAGATACCCAGAGTGGTACAGAATTCCATTCTTATATAGAATGTAACCTAAGGAATTGACATCATTGAGTTTCTTTTACATAATTTACTTCCGATTTGGTTTTCACCATTGGCGTGACGCATTCAGGAGAGGGGGCGGGGAAAACTTTCATTTTAATGTCTTCATGTCAAGGTACCACACCAAACCTCACCAGTTTCTTGTACGGCATTTTAATCAGTGGTTATGTTCATTGTGTGTCTTAATTATGACGTCATCGCTGGTGATGATCGCGGCTCTACATCCAGTGCAGTACTTCACGCACGTCCATCTCACATGCGGCCCTTTGCCTTTAGAACGGTTGAACCTATACGGGCCCACTTCGATAACTGGCCTCCCACTCTTCTTAGACACACCGAATGTAGCCGAAACTGTAACAAAAAATAAATGTTATGAAAGTTGTATAACTACTTAATGGGCCGAATTCTGTAGACCATCATTTAAAATTTAACAGCACTAAAATTGTTGCTATCCCGTTCACACAGTGTTATTAGTTATACAGGTCACATATTTTAAAGGAGTGCCTTCAGAATCGGGCCTAATGTCTCTACAGTAAGATTAAACCATCTATTCTTAAATCTCTATACAACAGGGGTATCTATATAGAGCTGTAGATTCCGAAATATGAATTTACAATGCAGTATATGTCACGCTATCGTCGCCGGGCAGCCATATTTTCAGATTCACCAATTATAACACGCGTTGTTAAGAGAAACTTATTTCAGGTAAGCTATTTTATCACATCGCGAGTGCATCCAATGCCGCGCAACAATCGGGACCGTATAGTTAAAATAACAAAAAAAAAAGGTAACTAAATGTATTTCATTTTAAAAAGTTTTGTAATAATTTGACACGTGGTAGGGCAAAATAAAAAAATTAAACCTCATATACCCTCAATCTTTTTTTCTTTTCTAAGGTACCTTCGTAGTGTCCTCGAAGGCACATTGTACATCCTAGAAGCTTGGTTGACACCCATTTGTTTGGATTCCACCTTCTTCATTGCTTCAAACAAGTCTTCAGGAGACCACGCCACTCGCAGCAATGACATAAGCTTGCGTTGTCGCTTTCTCGCTAAAAACAGTACACCCATTATTTTATAAACAATCTTATTCCAGGACCTCGTCCGTATCAAAAAGTAGCCTACATGTAATTCCATGATGTAAGAAGTTATTGGTAATTTCGGTACAATAAAGCATTTAAATACATACATACATACATGTCACAGCACAAAGTTACATCAACACTCGTTCAGCCGTTCTGGTGTAATTAAGAAACTTATAAAATTAGTCGAAAACGTCGTCCGCGTTAAACAGGATGCTATATATTACAATACAATTACAGAACAAACAAGAACAGTTGCAATATATGTGGACTTATTGCTTAAAACGATTTCTTCCAGACCTTTGTTGTTGTTATTCTAGGATATAAGCTGTCAGTATACCAAGTTTCATCAAATTCCGTTCAGCCGTGATTGAGCAGCAACAAATAACAAACATCGACATTTTAACATTTCGATATTAGTTTGATTATACCAATGATTATTTAATTTCAAAGGTTTGTTTCAACGAATAGAAAGTCCTATTATTTTGTATTTATTTATTGAAGAAAACAACAATCCAAACATTATCTAAAGGTTAAACTTTTTTTGTAATTAAATTATAAGATACGTTAGAAATAAGTCAAAAATTACGCTAATTTAATGAAATTATAAAAAGCACCTAATCATCAAATCATGCAGTAAATAAATTTCTGATTACAATAATAACTAACACTAAAATCGGACTATTTACCTAAAATACGTATTTAGCTGAAACTAAATACTGCCTGCCAGTTGCGGATGACATCTAGGAAGAATATTGTCATTTGCTCCGGGAAAAAAAAACAAATCAAAATAAGAGTCTACCTACCCACATCTACAGAAACATAATTTAGGCTAAAGCCGGTCAACACAGAGCACAAACAACTTTATCTAAACGAAATAGGAGAATAAACACGTCATCTAAGTTGCGACGACGGTGCCGAACGGAGCCACACGTCGTCGTTGAAACCCTTATTCCTGTGATAACGCAGGTTCTGACCGGCTTAAGCCGATTCGGCGTCGGTAGATGTAAAGATACCCTAATTTTGTAAAAATTGTAGTCTGCAAGCTTAGATGTAGCCGTGTCGTCCTTAAGGCGACTAAGGGATTGTACCAGGGACGGGCAGTAGCGTTCTCCTGTGTATATTACGATCATTACTGCGATCACATTGTAGTCATAATATTTGTACGTACTATCTAGATATTTCGACAAATTCAAAGTCAGAGTCAACGGTGAAATATTTATTTACTGCATGATGGTACCTAATTAAGTAATGTCCAACATAAATGGACAACCTCCTTGTACGTCTAGCACAATCGATAGTTTTTCAATAAACAAAAGTATTTCAGTACTTTACGCGAGAAACTGAAACGAGTCGTGATGTAGTTTCATTACACGATAAACTGTGCTAGGAAGGACGATGAGTCGACCTGGACACATAGGATGATGTGTGTTAATAACTAATTAGGTAACTTAAATATTACTAAAATGTAATTTAAAATTGAGGTTAATAATAAAACTAAATGAAATAAGTTTTATAATCCCAGTATTACGAGTGCGTGCGCTTAGTTCGTAGGTGTGTTCTTTATCCTAGATGGGTTTCCAGCTCAGGATAACAAGATCCATCGTCCTGAGCACACAATCACATGCAACGTCGTCTAATTCTACCACAGACCAAACAATACTGGATAAGTCTCCTTTAAATGTCCATAGAGACCAAGTAACAGCAGGAGAAGAACCATCGAGGGCCCTAAGCTTCACGAGAAAATACATGAGCATGACATAGAATAAGATACACTTCTTCTGTGTCAGTGCAATCTATCCCATTTCAGTCTAGGTCTGTGGGAGACAGAGCTGGTTTTGGGATTAATAAATTTAAGTTAAAACTAAAATATTATTAAGAAAAAACATATCAAATTATAGTTCAAAAATGTTAAGCTAAAATTACTCCTATTATACCAGAAATATTCGGAAAAAATAGCAGGACGTCTATACTTTTCTATTTTTTGTATCTTAACTTCTTGAGGTGTCTTCGAATAGTGGTGATGGATACATTGTACTCCCTCGCTGCCTCGGTCACCGTCATTTCAAAGGACATTATCTTCCGCACAGCCTCCTCGAGATCTTGCGGAGTCCAGCCACGTTTCACCAGAGCTTCCAATTCTTCCAACTGTTCTTCGTCTGTTGAAACAAGAAACATAGAAATGTCATTAAGCCTGATAGACAAAGTAAGAATACAAATTTATATGTATAACTTAGATTTTAAGTTAAAACTAGGTACGGTGCGTGGAATGACCGCACCGTACCTATATTTCATTTCAGATTAATAGTCCTATGAAAACAAACGCATTTGCGTCTCGAAAACAAAATACACAATAGATGGTGTTCCTAAGTGGACTGCAAAGTTTACATGGTAATACAAACCTGTTTTTGCTGCTGGTGACCCTTTCATGTATATGTTACCGAGACGTAAATAGCGTTGGTTTTCATAGGACTATGAATCTGGAATGAAATATAGTCGTATGCGACCGAATTGTTTCGTTCTTATTTAGAAAGATTTCTGCACTAGACCGAAACTATTCTGCTCATCACGGACAATATTCCTAATTTGTACTATTCAAATTATAGATGACTTTAAACGCATCCACAATAATCATACCAAAATATCAGATTTACCGTAGGGGAATAGTAAGGAAATACAAAGATAAAATATATCAACTATAATTTAATATTATAATAATAGTGTTTTATTTCAGGCAATAGACCCATAACGAAAAACATAAAATCAAAATTTCAAACTCAATGTCAAATTAATAAAATAATATAATAATAAAATGTTGGCAGAATTCTAACAAATAGAGGCCATCAAATAAATAATGATAATAATAAAATTTCATGACATAAACATTTCCTGGGTTACTCAACGTCATGCGTCTTTACGATGTTTTTATTCACTGGGTAGAAAGCGGTTCATGAACCTTTGTAACAATACAGAAACATGGCCCAACTTAACTCAAATATGATCGGTTCAAATGTTAGGAAACCAGCATATTCCGATTTTGTGTACTGTTTTTTTAATTAATTAATTTTCAAAAAGCGGGATGATTGTGTTTCAGATGCATCTTGACGACTTCTCCGTCGGACAGCGTGTAGATGCACGCTTTGCATTTAGTGCGGAATCTCTTGAGGCATTGCCACCTAGTCTTATAACTTCTCTCATAGTTCTTGGAAAACCGATATCCGTTTGCAAGTAGCATAGTTGTTCCTTTGCTACTTAAAATTGTGGACACTGAAATACAAAAAAGCTCAATTTATTTATTTTTAGTTACAAATTACACTTATCTGAAATGCCAGGAAAAACCCAGTCATATATAGTCTGATTTAAGAATACACCCATCAAACCTTACTTAATAGTGATGTAGTAGAAATTTCAATGAACTTGGGCCTTAGAAATTTACTGAGACTATACCACGTTTTAGAAAACTTGAACAATCACACACACAACATACTATTTTGGAAAAATAAACAAGTTTTTTTAAGTCTCCCTATAAACCAAGTTTGTTCCTTTTACACCCATATGGAAATATAACCAGTAGTTCTATAGTTATCAGGCAGACAGGAGATGTATGACGATAAAGGTTAAAAGCTATAAAGGTATGTATTTTGACAGAACCCTGAACTGTTTCTTCAATTTTAATAATGAATTGTTAGGTAAATATAAAAACGATCTTATTTCTACGTAGATAAGACAATAGGTAATTTAATAAGAAAAACTATTTAAGTAAGGAACATACTTGATTCTAATGTATCTACATGTAACCTATATTTAAAGCCGATACGAAATTTTCTATTTAATCCACATCCCCTGGGTGCACCGGAGTGTAAGTACGTGCTTTATGACGTTCATTTTTATAGCTATCAATATAATCGTATATATTTTCGGATTTCCATTGTAAGAATATATAGTTTCTTTAATTGAAATTAAAAAACCCGAATAAAGGTGTTGAATGATACCCAATACTCATTATTTCACTCATACTATACTCACTAAATGTATAGTATAGTTACTCATTGGGTATCACATGAATCTGATTCACATTCAATAACAACTTTTTCACTCGTATCATGATTGTGTTTAAAGTTGTATCTGTATACTACTCCGTTGACGGTGTGCACGTTGGCCCTACATTTGGTTCGGTGTCTGGACCAGCACTGCCACCTCGTCTTCGTACCCTTCTTTATAACCATGATTTTGTTCTTTGTAAACCTAATCCCACCAGCGATCAGCACCTCGCTTTTATCTGTAGCTACTTTGACAACTGTAATAAATAATAACTGTTAGTGCTAACTTGTTTACTTTAATTCAAGTTGGAATTGTTAACAATGCACAGAATTAATCTAACCAATCAAACTATGAAACAAATATTTTACATGCCAAAGTTTTGTTCAGTGTTTGTTGCACAATCATGCCATAGCAGATAAACCATTTTTGATTAACTGGCACAGTAATAACTTATATGCATGGACACAAAAGACAGGATACGTTATACTACCGGAAAATGGATGAGCCGCAAGCAGTGAACAGTGGGGTAAAAGCTAGGATCTAGGTAAGTTACTATAATAAATAAATGTACCTACATATATAATAATCACCTAATAGTAACAAAAACAGTTTGATTTGATGGATATTATATTTAATAGTGTCTGAATAAACAATGAAGAGGCTGTCACCGTTTTTTTTTTTGTTTTTGCCCTCCATCTATGAGAGATTATTCCTACTTTTATGTAGAGAACAGTCATAGACAGAATACTTTCATAATAATGAAAGGATCTGAATTGTATACAAGTTCATTAAAAAAATGTAGAAATCAAGACTTGTTAAAGAAAATTTGATTTTCCTCAATAATATTTCTATTAATAATAAAACAACTAGTTAAGTATTTGAGTTAAAAATGAAAAGAGATTGTCTTACGAATAAAGGGAAGTGACAGCGCCTATTGAGGACTGTTCTGAACAGTGAATGCCCCTTTATGTTTGTAGTTAAGATGGCATTAAATAAGTATGACTAATATGAGTAATTCTACCAATAGAACTATATATATATATATATATATACACTATTTTATATATTATTCTATTTACTAATTGTTCGTTGTATTCCTATATACAAAATGTACATATATAATTTACCTAACATAAAAAGTATAATTAATTACTACTTACTTATTGATATATTGCCATAAATAAATATTATGACTAATTCTATTTATTCAACTATATAGAATTTGTGGACAAATATTAGACGTAATATATAAAATAAATAAAAATATTGCATATTAAATTTAACCCCTGATATATTGAAGCACATAATATTTCATTCAATTATTACGTCAGGTATCCAAGAGTACTTGAACGTGTTTAAAAATTTCCCTTTTGACTTGACCACGGTTTGGGAGTCGTGATTGTGATCGAAGTTGCAATTCATGATGACGTCATTGATGGTCGTCACGGACGCCTTGCATTTCGTCCTTGTTTTGGTGGAGCACTGCCATCTCACCCTGCCCGCACCACACCTATCTACCTTGCCCTGGGTGAAGCGATATCCGAAAGCAAGGAGCATCAATGTGCCTCTACTTGTTAGGAACTGCTTTACTGAAATTATTATCAGTCATCAGTATATTGTTGAACAAATTACTGAATAGTCATTATTACCGTATTGTATTGGTCAAGCCGTAAAGGCATTTCTAATGTTAAGATTTTTTTTATTAGCCGTCACTAATTTTTAGAGACAAAAACTAGGGAATTTTTCAGGTAAAGCGATACTTTACACTATACAAGTATATAATATATATCTAAAGTGTCGTCATGCATCGAGTATTGCAGTCATTTCTTTGCCCAATATCAGCTGCACTTTGATTAGATGCTATTAAATGTGGGGCCCAAGGGTTCATTATGCTCTGCTGAGGACCGAGCTTTTAACACCGTCACAGTACGTATGGATCTGTCTGTCGTTATTTCACAGGATACATTGTAACTGACATTAAAAAATTTTAGATGCAAAGTTCCTCTTATCTCTCATATCATGCATAACAAGGGTATGGACGACTTTGATGATTTAAAAAAAATGTAAAACAATTCACATAAAAAGTAGCTTTTATTTAATCTATCTTTACGAGTACATATTATAACATTTCGTTTCTGTACATTGATTAAAATGAAAACAAATTCAATCCCGAGGCTTTATTTAAGACCGGTGGAGTACATTTTTAAAATATTAGTCCGTATGCATACTTACGTAAAACATATTATTACGTTCTAATCTTGGAAACTACTGGGCTTTTACCCCAATATATTGTCAAAGGGTTTTCTAATAAGATGAACTCTAATTTCCTAACATTTGTATGAATTTGCAGTTCAAAGTGAACTGGCTGGAATTGAAAATAATCCAGGTTAGATACAATTTTAATTTTTTTTTTAAGTTAAACATTATTTTTGGGCATTTCCAATATAACACAATAATAATTAAAATAAATGATTAAGTTTAATTAATTGTTGTTAAACGACTACGACGAAGAACTATTAACCTTCATGGCCGAAAGGATTAGTAAATTGAAGTGGCACTGGGCAGGTCACTCGCAGAACCAACGGTCATTAGAAGAGACGAGTTTTGGAGTAGAGAACGCGTACCGGTAAGTGCTGCGCGGAACTACCTCCTGAGATGGGTCGATGAACGGAAAGGCAAAGGCTGGCTGAGTGGGAAACGCGAAATACTAGGTTTGGTGGCGCTCATAAGGTTGGCTGTTCCTTAACAGGCACACATTTTGCCGCTTTAGTTTATAAACAATAAAAAGATGTATGTCCAGCAGAGGACATGTACAGACAATTCAACTGTAATAAACTGTTACTGGGTTTTGGACGCTAAATTGGAGTTTAATTGAATTGCATATGGGTGTATTTTTGAGGTTTTTGGTTGCGCTGAATTTGAATGTTTCAAAACCTATAACGGCAACCATTTGTGACAGCTGTCAGTGGCATGTCGGCCAGCTGCGGGGGCATTAAAATTAGCACCATACTTATTTTGTCCATACGAACGAAGTCGCTAACAACAGCAAGTTAATATTAAATATACTAGAAAAAATAAAATAAATCTAGATAAATCTTATTTTTAATATTGATTTCTATGTCGGTTACTATTTACGGACACATACCTATAACTTAGACCTATAAAAAGAAGTGAATAACAGCGTCTCGTTTTTAGCCTAGTCGTGACTATCAGAACTCACGTAAAATTTAGTTTGTCGAGATAATCTTCGACACTATCAACTGGATATTGGCTATTTTTCGCCTCGGAAAAAAACTAAACATTACGATAAAGCTAGTCTAGTACAATAATATGAAAACATAACCGTCCCTTTGGGCTTCGCCGCAGTCGAATAAAAAATATCCTATGATTAAAGAGAGGGCATTAAGAATCCGATTCTGAACAGTTTGCACACCGAACAGAATAAATACCTAAATATTATATATATACAAATACATACACATGTCTAACCCCAACTAAAAACAACAAAAAATTAAAAATTGTAAGAATTCTAAGTAAACGCAATATTTTAACACTTTCTGACCACTTGGCAGTTGATTCAGGTATCGTCCGTCGACAGTAGAAGGTCAACATCCAACTGTGGACTGTAGGAAGGTTGCTGTCAAAGTATGTAGTTTTTAAAGACACAACCCTCCCATGGCTTCGGGCAACCATTTAATAATACCCTCTCTCTAAAAACTTTATCAACTCGAAGTCCTGCATGATCGGTTTCCTTGGGTGGTTATGTTGGAAGCTACTTCTCAGTATGACGTCGTCTAAGCTCGTGGTGATGAAGGCTTTACATTTGGTACCAGACTTGGTGACACACTGCCAGCGTATCCTCGTGTTTGTGGATTTTCCTTTGGAGAAACGATGTTGAGCTGCTATTAACATCCTACTACCTTTTGACGTAAGAACCATAGCAACTGCAAAAAAAATTTAAATATATTAGACGTACTCAATAAGTACCTGGTTATTTATAAAAAAAAAATCATGTCTATATTATTACTATGAGTAAAGTCGGCTCACTAAAGTGTTACCAAAATTCATCTTATGTAGTAGCAAAGTTTAATAAAGTCGAATATTGAAATCGTGTGAAACAGCTAAAGAGATAATGTTCGACCAACACATTATTTGCTACCAAACATATTTCAGTTCTTTGATAAGCCCAGTACGCTTCTGTACTGTGTAGTTGCTCTAGGCTGACCAAATTAAAATACGTTATTTATGTATTATACATATATAATATAACTTATTAAATAAAACTTAAACTTGATTAATAAATATTAAGTTTTCGTTATAAAAAATGTAATAGACTTCAATACATATTTTTATTAGTAAACCTGTTAACATTTTTTAATTCTTTGGCCTGTTTTGTGCTTAGACTGTCGAACCATGGCTAAATATGTACTTTATTAACTAATAAATCTAAGAAAAAGAACAACATATGTGCCATGAGGGTTGAGCCATGAGACCACATTGGGCTACTGTAAAAATTACCAAGTTCGTTTGTTGCTATACGAAGGGATATATAAACAAATACTTATTAGCAGGGCGCGGAATCTCATAGCAAAACTATTGAAGAGCCATAGGGATGGGTCATTGTATTTAGCGAGTTTTCAAATCATCGATAATTTAGAATTAAAAACTTTATTAAGTAGCAGATATTTGGTACTAATATTATAGTTCCGAAAGTAACTCTGTATATCTATGACAACCAACGATCTCTATGTACTACTAGATGGAGCGTTCCAAAATTACTACGCAGAACATTTAATTATTACTAAATATTGACGCAATTTAACAGAGTGATTGCTTGGAACGCTTCATCTAGTAGTATACAGAGATCGTTGGTTGTCACAGATAAACCGCTAAACGGATTTTGATGAAATTGGTAACTATGGAGAATCCTTGAACCCTGGGGAAGGAAATAGGCTATTATTTTTAATTTGACGCAAATTTTTCTTTCATTCGTTCATTTCATTCTTTTATTTAATTCAAAATATCGATTGAATTAAAGAGTAGTGTGGTACCCGTCTTAGAGTAGGGCCACCCCCAATCTTCCTGTGGGTCTCGTCAAGACGACTAACGGATTGCACCAGAGACGGGCAGCAACGTTCTCCTGTGTATAAGATCAATACTGCGATATCCAATCAGCCTGCCAAGCGTGGTGATTATGACACAAATCCTCCAATGGACAGCATTACCTATAGTGCTATTATATTGGGAAACTTATGTTCAGCAGTGGACGTATTTCAGCAGATGATAAAAAAAATATCGATAGTTCAAAAACTCAATAAAACAGACTGAAATATGGATATTTCACTTATTTTTCTATGACATTCCGCACCCTGCTTATCAGAATCAATATTATCTCCTTAACACTCTAACTATTTCATAACTACCGCAGATCAAAATTCTTCTGGGATGGCTGTGTTCCAGGTTACTCTTAACGATAAGGTCGTCGACTGTTGTGAGAAACGCCTTGCACATGCTGTTCCGGCAAGAACACCGCCATCTTGTTTTCAACGTGTTATAATACTTCGTCTCCGCAACACTGCTAAAGCGGTATCCATCCGCCAGCACCATTACATTACCATTTGACATACAAATCTCGTACACTGAAATACGTAATTTGTATATTTGTGAAATCGTAAAATCAAACTGAGGGTTTATACCAAAATTGACCTTGTATCAAAACTACGTAGAAATGTAATCGTATGTAAGTCCTCAATTTATTATCCACGCAAGAAAATATTTCATTTTTTATTAAATACAAAAATAAAACAGTTCCATTGCTAAACAAAGCACCCTCTCTTTACTTTTTCTGGTCAAGAGCCTTCTTGCCATCTAGTTCATCGTCTCAAACATATTAATATTTAAATTAACAACTTCGGACAAGTACAACTTGGATCTTTTAAAAGGAATAGTGAATAGGCATCTTCTGGGTAAGCGCGCTCCACCTTAGGCCCCATCATCACACTATCAGGAATATTTAGGCCAAGCGTAAATCCATCAGAAATAAAAATAAAAAACGCCTTACAATTTTAATTTAGTATCAGACCCAATTTAAAAAATTAAATGTATTTATTTGAATATTCTTCACAACATCACTAGTGGAAAAATGACGATTAAAAATTATCACAAATAGACAGACATTACTTTTCTAAACTTTACTTGTCAGAATCATCGACATAACGATCACAGCCAAAATGGCAAAAAAAATTGTATCCGCACAAATACATACTTACAGAACATAATAACATTATTTTTAGGAACCAAATAATTCTTTATATTTTTATTGCATACATATTGATGTATAATGATAACCATTTCCGCAAATTACTACGTAAAAACCATATATGTTTTTCATCATGGAAACTAGAAATTGTTTATAGCAAGCATACAACAGATAGAGATAGATAATGTTAGAACAAAATTAATATGGTGCTTGGCAGGATACGGAGTGCAATGATTGAGGACCACATTTGGAAAAAAATGAGGCAGCGGAGTGGATGATAGGCATGGAAGTGAGGGAGGGGAGGGAGAAGCCGGAAGGAAGTGGGGAAGGGGAGCGGAGGACGATGTAGGAGGTGAGAGAGGGAGGAAAGGAGGAGACGGGAGGTCGGAGAGAAGTGGGGGAGTAAGGGCTCGCTCTTCTTGGAAAATGTCTCCGGACGAAAGCGAAACTAGACTAACTCTCTGGCTCTGTTTGTAAGCACAGATTACCCAATAATTACTGCAAGTTAAGTGTGGTGGCGTTCATTGGGGAAGGTCTATGTCCAGCAGTGGACGTCTAAAGGCTGATATGATGATGATGACTGCTTAACTAAGCAATCCTCACTTTCAAGTGTTATTTATATTTAACGGAGTTTCTCATTACCCTAACTACTTCATAGGCTTGTTCATCAAAGGCTGTTTTTATATGGTTATGTACAAGATTGCTCTTAATTATGGTGTCATCAATAGTTGTAATAAATGCTTTACAATAAGTGGATTTCCTAGTACAGCGCCATCTTGCTCTTCGCTGGTTGCTCTTCCAACGCATATCTACTTGTTTGTGAAAGCGGTGTCCTTCAACCAGCAACATCGATTTACACCTGGCCGAAAACACCTCCACAACTGAAATAAATCTCTGGTATACAATAATAGAACATATTTTAACCAATAAGCAAGTTAATGTCGATTTTGTAAAACATCGCTATATAAATAGTAAACAAGCTGTTTAATAATGTCACCTTATCATAGAACGAAAATCTGCAAAACGAATATACTGTGGCGGTCTGTCCTTAAACAACATAGTATTTTCAAAATGGAGTTTAATGACCAGACCTTGTTATTCGTGATGTACCATATTCATCGTGCAATCAATGAAACATGACACGAATGTATTTAGGTGTCGGGTCTATCTCTCATTTATAACTGTCTCCGTAAAAACAATATTTGTAAGAGCAAATTTTTTAACCGTCAAATTTCAAATTACGCTTGCAGAAAGGATAAATAAAACGAATGAATAAAAACTATAATTACACGCATGTAATTCATATGTTATGTAGTAAAATATAGACTCAAGATAAACATTACTCATGATTGAATACTGAATAAAAGCGTCCAACTATTTATCCACCACCGAAACCTAAGTAATATTTAAGTTAATAACTTTTAAGTGGATGATTGCTATGACTGATAGTTGTTAATAGTAATAATAAATATATAGAGCGCATGAATATTTCATTGTAAGATTAAGTTGTAAAAGCTTATTCGCTACCCGCCCAATTAAAATATTGCTTATCCTAATTATTATGATGTTTAACTCTATGGTCCACAAGATGTTCTGTTTTCAAGCATATCACTTCGAAATAAACAAAGCTATTATGTCACCCCCGCACTGCATCGTCACAAAAATAAACACGTTCGCGACCTCTGAGGGTTCCGTACAGTTATAAACACCCAAAATAGAAATAACAGAAACTACATATATATTTACGCAATTTTTTGTTTTGTGAGTTTGACGTATATATTGAGTCCTGCAGTATTCGGGTTATTGGCCAGACAGACAGACGAAAAACTTCGCTATAAAGGTATAATTTTGACGGATCCCTCTAAAAAGTTACCAGATATTTTTTAAAGAGGCAGTGGGCGCGATTCTGAAGGCACACATTTAAAATTTGACAGCGCTAAAATTGGTTTCGTCTTTATCTTCATAACACTGTGTGACAAGGATAGCAACAGTTTTAGTGCTGTCAAATTTTAACGTTGTGCCTTCAGGATCGAGCCCAGTATCTTGATAGAGAGTTTTGTATTCATTTTTTAATTTCCCTTAATGTGATAAATTCCTGTGGGAAAACATATAATATAATATGCGACTGAGATGTAGTGACAAAACAGAAGTTAAATCGGTCCGGTGGTTCGTAGGGTATAAAAACAGGCAGATGTTAAATTTTCCAGTAAGTTAAAGAATTTTGCTGAATCCGAAGTGATAAAGCTAATATTGTACCAAGAATTACATCATTCGAAGCCTCCGTGTGTAACAAACTTGCAATAACCAACGTCAACTCTCGAAAAGCACCTTTTTGTCATGATTTTTAGGAGATTCAGTAACAATAACTTTGTTCTGCAAGCACATGATGTTAATGCAGGTGTGCATGGAAATAGAGCAACTATTTTAGAACTGACACTAGTTATGTATGGTAAACGGCTTTAGTTTGACGACTGTTTCAGATTGTAAAAAAGTTATTTTATAGTTAAAATATATTTAATTATCATAACAAGGAACTACTCAACCGATTAAAATTTTTTTATATCTTATATGAAGGGAACCAAACCTTCATGCAAAGGTATCCATACAAATTGCACCACTCATCGCCACACTGCACTGAATGACCGGATAATTTGTACGACGTCTTTATAATTCCCAAAAGCCTCAAATGATTTCTTGATTTTCATGATTTTGAGACTTCGTTTATTAAGTCTTATGGGTAGACTGTTTATAGTTGTCATTACTAAAGGCAGTTAAGTTCTATTTTCATGCGCACTCGTTTAATTCAACAAAAAATTCTTTTGTTTCGTGGCTCGTGATCCTACCGCATTAGTTTGCGAGGCTGCCGCAAAGATCCTAAAGTACTCGCAAACGATTCCAAATGTTTCTTTTGAAAAACTGCGCAGGAGCAGATATCACGCCATATACGACCAATGACAGCGTTGGAATAATTGACCATTTTTTTCGCCCAATAACAACGCCAAATATCTTTATTTGCACCTGGACTCATCCAATAGGAACTTTGTGTTGTAGATGTGGCAGTCTCGCCAAGGATTATATTCCCTCTGGTTCATTATTAAAACCGGTTAGCACTGGTGTGAGCCAAGGGGTCGTGAAAGCCCCAGACACGGACGATAGCGTTGTCCATAGTGTGGAGGGAAGCTCTGCAGCCAGCCTTAGCCTTCACGCAGACCCATCTGGTTCTGCTGCCGTATTTGTTGACCCGATTGAACCGGTACTGACCAATCATGATCACTGGGTTGCCGCGTTGTGACTGAGCAAACACAGGATTGAGATCTGAAATAGTCCTGCTTGTTAGTATAAGCTATAATTACCAAGAATATTATACAAAGTAAACTATACAAAACAAATAAGTACACAGTATGATGTGATCATGAATTAAGTACAGTACAGGAGTTCAAGGAACCGCAAAAATTCAATTGTACGTATGTATAGTAGTTTCCACCATCAGAAGCGGGGTAGGTAAGGCGTGGGATGTAGGCCACCGTATACGGCCTCAGGTCCGCCTCACAGGTTTAGTGCGAGGTATTGTGTGATGTAAGCTTTCTTTAACTCATAAAAAATATTTAACTAGAACCATAAAAAGTCGTGGCCTCGAGTAAACATTTTACTCGTCATAAAGCGATTAATTACATTTTCACTTTAACTACCATTAGTTAAAGTGAGAATGTAAATAAAAATTTGACAGTTTAAAAAACAAACTCTAAACAAAATCCATCCTCTTGCGCCACCAGAGGGCCTCGCAAAATTGATCTTGTCCACATCAAATTTAGGTCTTGCCCCGCTCTGCCCACCATCCGTATAACAATCAAATGTTACTAGTCACAATCTTATTAAATAAAGTATAATACACAGTATACATAGCTGGTGTGATTTATATAAATGCCATAAAATCAGGGTTAAAAGTTATAGCTCTCCTATGCAATCTTTGTCTCGTAGCCATTTCTCTGCAAACTTAATATAACTCTGTAGCAGTTTTTTATAGTTTTCTTTTCTAAACGACAATTCTTTGAGTCTTGCTCTGTATCGAAGAAGACGTATTTCCGCTGCAGTCATCGTGGTCTTGCGTATTTACCTAGATCATACAAAAAATATCCAAATGTGTTACAAGTGGAAGAAATTTAAGTATTTTGCTGTTTTGGTGGTGATAATGGTGGTATAAGAATTAATTGTAAGAAATAGATTAAAATTTATTATATTCATAATAAAATGTTCTAATCTCTACGTGCAAATATACACCATTTATTTATTTATTATATTAATTTATGATTTATTTCATAGAATAAAGGTAATATTAATAATGATTGATTTCTGTTTAGATATTAGTAGCGCTGTTTTTGCACCCTAGAGTCAATCAGAAAATAGCAAAAATATATCAAAGTTACATAACTTAATTGGTAAAATGGCAAAAACTTAAATCTAAAAACTTAAGAAAATATACTTTAACAGAGGCAAATACACTGCAGACATATACATAGACAGTGATAAACAATGCATTTCTTTACTTCTTAATATTGAAGTTAAGAAACTTGATTTAATAACTAAGTTACCTAACTCGATCATTATAGAGACTGCCACCGCTGGGAACATTTTTTAGTATGTTTTATTGCTATTGCGTAGATCTAGGGAGTAGATATTATTTGTTAAAGTTATGGACAAAACGTGTTTTTTATTAAGTCAAAATAAAAAGGGACCGTGCCGTCATCACAGCTCGTTTGCATGACGGTTGCATGATTCGTTGAAGGAAAAATAGATAGAGCTGACACCGCCTGTTCAGGACTGTTCCCCGCAGTAACTGCCTCTGCCCCTTAACAGAGCGTTGCAGATTCCTCTATAACGTACTCGTATATGCTGACCTAACAGGTCATTTGAGACCGTGCTCGTATATGTCTAAATAAGTAGCAAGGCGCGGAATCTCATAGCAAAACAATAGAAAAGCCGGACGGACGGGTCATTTATTATCGAGTTTTCAAACTATCGATATTTTTTTTATTTAAGTCTATATTGTTAACAGATACTAAGGTTTATAATTGCAAAAGTAACTCTGCCTGTTACGTTGTCACAGACGAACCGCTAAACCGATTTGATCAAATTTGGTAACTATGAAGATAGCTTAAACCCTGGGAAAGGATAATAGGCTAAAAAAATTTATTTGACATTAATTTTAAGCATTTCCCGCGATGTCAACCGTGTCGGCCCACAAGTTCTTTCCACTGTGCTACTGGTCTAGAAACCACGTGACTTAATAATCGTTTTAACTGTCGCTATTAAAAAACGCATGGTAATAGTTGAGTGATTACTGCGATCACCAATCCGCCTGCCACGCGTGGTGATTATGGCAAATCTCCAAATGGACAACTTGCCACGTATTCTATTGGGGAGACCTATGTCCAGCAGTGGACGTATTTAGGCTGATGTGACGATAGCTACGAGACTCGATAAAAAAGACTGACCTGAAGAATTTAGTTTAATTTAAGAATTTATAGACTGAAGAATTTATAGAACAGTCCCTATACATTTCAATTTTTGCTATGAGATTCCGCGCCCTGATCATTACTTAGGCTTATTTTGAAGGTACCATCGCTAAAGACTTAATATACCTGAGCTGGTACATCCATAGTTTTTTATTATACTTGCTTAATGGAACGTAATTTACAATTTTTCACTTCGTTATGCTAATTTTTACAATATAAGTGAAAATTCTACTTCCTATCGTCATTGGCACATTTGTACTTTGTTTCCTCAATGATTGTGTTTCCCGAGGGTTTTCACGATGACATTGTCCACCGTAGTGATTGAAGCTGTGCATCCGCTCTTCTTCTTGATGCAGGTCCAGCGCACTTTTGAACCCCAGCACGCGTGTTTATTGAACCGCCACTCTCCGATTTGCACCACCAGGTTCCCTCGTTGTGACAGACCGAACTTTGGCTCTGAAAATTTTCATTTGGTGAAAAGTCTGCCGTGAAGTAGGTATGCTACCTAAATCGACCATAGTACAAGTTACAAATGACGTAAAATAAAACAATAAATGAGTATACTTTTATTTATTACGCAATATAATAGGAATATAAGTCTAGAAATATCATTTACGATATTATTATTTCTAAAAGTAATTTTAACACAAGTTAGTAGGTACATTACATTACTCGACATCCTATCTTAGGTCGGTTCCACATCTGTAATATTTTGGTGTATCGTATCTCCATCGAAATGGCACCAACGTGTATCATGATCATTTGAACTAGTTTGGACACAAATGATTAGCGATATTTTTTGCGTTCAAACTAGTGATCATGATAGACGTCGCGTCGGTGCCATACGATGGAGATACGATACACCAAAATTCTACAGATGTGGAACCGGCCTTAGGTGCTTTTAAAGAGGCAAAGTATACTTCGACAATTGCTTATTGTATAAATACAAAACTCATTATAATAGTTATGAACAAGTTTCGTTAATTAAATGTACAAAACATGCGTCCCACCGCACTATAATGTTTGGATTTTTTTTATTTATGTGTCGTATACTTAATTGCAGGTGGAAGCGTAGAAGTATACATTGTCCCTAACAGCATCCTACATAATGGAGTGTACATACATACACAAATGACACGTGTGGCAAACTTTCACTTAACATTATTAAGAAATTGAACTAAATCTAAAGATTACATGATGATAATATCTAAGACATACCTATATACTAAAACACACATTCTAAAGGTAAGGAACTGATGTTACATATCTTAACGAATTATTCTGCTCTCTTCTTAAAAATCCTTCCTGATATCAATCGAGGGACGTAAAAAAATTAAAATATATAAAAACTGGTATATGGTTACATATATTGTAAAATAAAATCATGTAACCAACAGTATAGAGCATATTTTTTCGCAATTTATTACTAAAAGACAAAAATGTTATTATAAACTACTTTGTTACTAATAATTAAATAGGAGACACTATATTTGTTAAAATATTTTAATCGGTTTGATGATGTGAGTATGCTCTCATCACCATCGTCAGCCTGCCAAGTTTCACCAAAGCCCGGTACTTCTTTGATCATCCAAATTGGATGGTACGTCAGTACCCGCATCTCATAATGATTTCTCCGACAAACTAAACTTATCAAATAATACTTATTGTAAAGAAGAAAAGTAATCAAAAATTTATTATTTTGTTCAAATGAGCGATATAGTCATTTAAATTTACGAATGAAAGACAGAAAGAATGATAAAACTAATGGCTCTACAATTGAGCTTTAAGAATGACATCTATCAAACTGACTACCATAACTCTACGAAATAAATCTTGGTTTAAGGTTATTTTTACGTTCATCCTTATACACGGAGGGAAGTCACTATACTCAGATGTTCCCGCTGCCGAAAGTATAAGACTACGAGAGTTGTTGTTCGATTTGTTACGTGGGTGTCGCGTAACCACAACGACCAAGTGTGCATGTGTGCGTAGATCCCCCGCGAAAATTGTCAGAATGTTTTGCATCAAAAGAAAAACACTAAGGGGTCTTGTTGCTTTAAGTAAGCAACCATCAGATTTGTCATAACTTAATGATTATGCCACCCATTGAGCTTCATCAGGCGATCCTCGACGGTGACGGCCATGCAGCGGCAGCCGGAGGACTTGCGGGCGGTACACTCCCACCAGGTCTTCACACGCCGGCTCAGCTTCTTGACGAAGCGGTATTTGCCCCAAGTAATTATAGGATTGCCAAACCTGGTCATCTCAAATTTTAACTGATTTGAAAATCCTACGGACAAAACAGACTTGTTTAAGTACACGTTTCTGGTAGTGTTGCAATTATATATAATTAAGACTACAAATTTAAGCACGGTAATGCAGTAAAATTTTAAAATAATAAAAAACAAAAACTATATGCAATATTTTGATAATTATTTATTACCTAAAACTATGTTTTGGTCATCACATTTTATTAAGTTATTTAATTATAGCTTATTTTAATTAACTTTAATTACAACAATAAACGGTACAACAAAAACCAGACTTGTAACTATGTTGGTACCGATCAAAATAAATACAACACTATTTTCTGTAAATAATTACAAAAATGCATTAATTATAAATATATAAATTCAGAGGTTTGCATATACAATTGATTTTTTGGTTTTGTTACGCATAACAAGATTTCTGATTCACAGGGTTTCGGATGATTGGAATAATTATGCAGTACTCTTAGCACTCTGGGGAGTAATGGCACTGAACTCTTCTCTATTTGCCCCCATTGGGGCAATTCGGAATAACAGTTTTTTCATTCTACCACCCTCACAACACAAAATTTTATTTTATTTAAGAAACAGTAAGTAAACTAGTGTTCATAACATCAAGTATTATAAAACGCAGAATGCAATTTTTTTACATTTCCCCCAGTGGTGGCAAATTTTGTGGGCGAATAGGTACAATCACATTACGAATTAAGTGACCAGCTCTAGCACCTTATTCAATGATGATAAAGTTAAAATTAGAATTAGTATTCCGTGTAGTAAACAGAATGGTCTATGTGCAGTAGTAGAAGTTATGAGGTCAAATTCAAAATTCAAAGATCGTGGTATCCGGATCGCACCACTTCCAGTCTTCCCGTGGATTTGTACAAGGAATAAATCTAGATGATGGATTTGGTCTGTGTATTAAACTCCATACACTGCGCTCACAGACCCATAAATCTTAGATTATTGTGAGAGAGACCTAGTACCCAGTGCACTTCTACAGGCTGTTATTTATTGTCAATGAGTGTGACCCTCGCTCATGCTGGTTAGCACGCCGTCGACGGTGACAGCGAACGCGTTGCAGCGGTTGCCAGTTTTGATGCAGATCCACCGCTCATGTGTGCCTCGTCTCTTCATCAGCTTGTAACGGTGTCCGCTCATCACCAACATTTTATTGCCGTATTTACTCTTAGTGAAGTGATATTCCAGTGAAGTAATGTTTTCATCTACAAACAAAATAATAATGTAAACTGGACATTTTTATTTTACTCTGTAAAAAGTTAGCAGTGTACGTCGTACACTACGTGCAAACTACCTATTTTTTTCTTTAATATCTCGCAAAATTATTAATTATCCTCAATTTTCCGTCATTGCCGAACTGTTTTACATAAAGGTTAGAGTTATCCTTCGCACATACAGACAGACGGAGAAGCTTCGCTGGCTATAAAGGAGTATCCGTTATGCATTCCACGTTTGCCACTTGCCGCAAACTTCAAGCCTCTACAAACGCTTGGACAAATTAAGTGAGTCAAATATCGGTATCTATTTGGCTCACTGAATTTGTCCAAGCGTTTCTAGAGACTTGAAGCTTGCGGCAAGCGGCAACTTGTGGATCCGGCATTATGACGGAACCAAAACCTCTTTAAACCCGATTAAAAAAAATAACATTATACTCATTTGTTATAAGTTGACATTGGTTACTTTTTACCCCGGGAAATTATTTGGTTCCCACGAGAAAGACAGCCTACTAAGTGTGGCCAACGTTGTGGGGTGAAAAGTTAGTGTGTAATAATTTACAAAAACATATTATACTCATATATTACTTTATTTAAGTCTGTTAGAACTTTGATATTTTGAAATATATTTATTAATTTGTTCTTTTTTCAATGGCTCAACTTCAATGACTATGTATATCTTTATACCTCACAATACGGTCACCAACAGTGACAGCAAACGAGTTGCATCGTCTGTCAGTCTTAATACATATCCATCTCATCCTATCGCCTTTTTGAGTGTTAAATTTGAACCTATTGCCATTGATCAGTAGCAATTTGTTACCGAATCTACTTGTAGTGAATTTGTATTCAATTTCGCCGTTATCTGCAACCAACCAAAATATATATCTATATATATATATATAATCATCAGTGATATTATGAGTTATTCCTAAATGCCCCACCAGTGGAGCATTTGGGTATATATTTTTGTATAGAAGTTTGTCACAAAATTTACTAGATATTTTCGTACATAAAATAAACCCTTATCATTGGAATTTCAAATATTATTTCTTTGGGTCTAAACTTATCAAAGCCCAATCGGCTTAAGCTGGTCAGAAGATGCATCTATCGTAATGAGGTTTAACGGCGTCGTACGCACCGCTTCGACTCGCTTGCAATTTATTTTGTCATATTTATTACGAAAAATCTAACATCACTGTATTTTCGACTTGAAAGGCTTCTTTAGAATACTAATATTCTAAATGTTGAAGGAAAGTTAGACTGATTATTTCATTAATAAATATTATTTTATTAAACATTAATAAATAATATTATTTTGTGCACGCATCACGTAAAAACCACTGCATCGAATTCGATAGACTTTTCACAGAAACATAGGGTTTAACTTTGAGTAACATTTAGTCTTTATTTCATCGTAATCGACCAACTCAATCAAAAGTTATGAGAATTTTTAGTTTTCAAATACATTAGTAGGTATGCAATATAACAAAGAAGTATAGTTATAATGTTCGGTGCAATTCAGACTGCGATGAGTTAAGACTATATTTGGAACTGCAGTGAGCGAGGGCGTGGACGTCAGGGTCGGAGTCTTATTCAAAATCAGAGTTGGATTGAGAGTGAGATTAAAAATAATTGTGTAGTCCACGCGAGCGGAGCCGCACAGCTAGTTTATGCAATAAAAAATCCCCGATCTTACCCACGATGTCTCGAGTATAATGACCAAGCCATTAGGCCAACGAGGCGGTCACAGATTACCTATATCTTCGATCCAATCAGCTTTAGTGAGCCGCGTCTGAATATGCATCTTCATACTTTGAACATAACAATCTTCAACGAAACCAATGAACACATTTTAGCTAGACACAGTGTTGCCAGATTCGGGGTATTCCCTCCAAACTTGGAGGTTTTTTATAGCGTTGGGAGATGATTAGGTTTGCGTGGGGATTGGTGGATAAAACAAATGACAGCCTTTGCTGAAATGTAGTACGGAAGTACCAGCGCAGCTTCGAAAATTCATTACACATTTAAAATAGAGGATTGTGTTCTTAAAAATCTAATTTTTGGGGGATTTTGGGTAAACTTTGAAGGTAATCCATCTGGCAACATTAAATTACCTCATAACTCGAAAAAATAGATAACTAACTCAACATTACACAAATAATGTAACTCAACATTTTAATGGTTATGGCCGTTGAATAGTTTGATAATGACGTTTTCAATGGTGGCGATCCTGGCACGGCAGCCCCTGGCCTGGTTGGTGCATCTCCAGTGCACCTTAGACTTCGGATCGGAATTTATGGAGCTGACGCAGAAGCGATACGGACCCACCCAGAGCTGCGGCTTGCCTTGCTTAGACATGTGGAACACTGCTGAATCTAAACAGAACAATAATATCATTATATTTATTTACACTACTAAACAAGACGCATAATAGTGAAGTATCTAATTTTTTTAAAGTTTTATTTCAAGAAACTATAGCATTTTATTTACCTTCAGCGGTTCGACCATAATTTGGAAATCTGTACATACATACTGCTCACGCCCTGGTCCCAGAGGGGTAGATAGAGACGACGTATCGCTACTTTGCGTGATCCTGATACACCGCAATGAGATGTGTCAGGATCACGCCTCACTCACATTCATCAACCTTTTCATGCAACTCCTTTTAGTCTTCTCACTACGGACCGCAGCCGTTTTGAGGACGTCACCAATTTGATTATTGAACGTACTCCTAGGACGACCTCTAGCTATAGTTCCTGTAACTTAAAAAATTAGGCTCATATCTGATACGATGCGAAGTAGCTGATGCGACTTCTTGGTAGCCTCGTTAACTTTATGGATTGGGCGTTGGGCTCGAGCGCTAGAGGACGTGGGTTCGATTCTCAATAAGGAGAGACAAGTTGGTCTTGGTCTGGATGTTACATATATTAATTGTACTCTCCTTGTCTAATTCCCATAGTACAGGTAATCATATTTATTCAATGTTGCCTCAGTTGTTTGGTCATTTGACGTGAGGACCAGTAGCTTGTGTTCGATTCCCACAGGAATCAGATACATTTTTACTTACAATGTGAACAATTAGTCCCGGGCTGGAGGTCATATGTTTGTGAAGTGTCCTACCCTTGTTTAATTGCCATAACATAGGAAAAAACTTATTTATTACCTAGTTTTAATTTTAAATTATATAATAGTGAAATATATATATTTTTTTTACATTCGTACGCATTTGGTGACGTATGTATATTAATTAATCAATATTTAATTAACCAACACACATGATTTAAGTAGCTTATCAAAACACTACCATATAGTGTTTGTTTTGATCGCTTTTGAATAATTTAAATTATTGAACCATAATAAGTACGGCGGCGCTAAGCGATGTTGCCTACCCTTACCGACCTCATTGAAATTAAGCATTTTCTGTTAATATTTTTAGTTGAAACATATTTTAATCAGTACAAAACAGTAACATATTATTGTAAATAAGTCTGGGTTTTCGTTTATTTTGTTTTTAATACTTTCCCTTCTCTTTCTCCGTCTTTCAGAGGGAAAGAAGGTATTAATTATATTTCTCACTATTTGTTCCTCAATCTTTCTCACCAGTTCTTTTGCTGAACATATTTTTACATATGAAAATAACCACCAACATTACTAAATCGACGCACACATCAATGTAATCAAATAAATCATAATCATCAGCCTGCAAGAACCCACTGCTGGAAATATGCCTCTCGCAAAGCGCGACACTGAACCCGATCCTCGGTTCTTCTCATCCAGTCACTGCCAGCCGCCTTAGCCCTTTTGCACATTATAAGAAAATTTCTTGTGTCTTATGAGAAATGTCTTCTTATAAGAAATCAAGTCGCATTGGTTGTTATGAGACCATACATATTACAAGAAATTTTTTCTTATGTCGGATCAGACACGCGCTTAGAAATGTTTCTTGTTTCTGGTGTCTTGTGTCTTATAATGTGCAAAAGGCCTTACGCAGATCGCCTAAAATAAATAATAATAAAAATATGTCGGTACCCACATAAATTGTAGAACTACTTTATTTTAAAACTCTATATACACATTTTGTCTGCTTTTCTGACAAAAAAAATACACCGAAAGCGCATAGAAACACATTTACAGACAAATCATCGATTTAAGATAAATTACAAGTTACCTATCAATACAGAATACTAAAAAACACGCATACACAGATAAAAATATTCATCATTATTAACTGTGAATGGAGTGTACGATAAAATAATTCCATCAAAAGTTTACTACAAACATTGTACACTTTCTTCTTTGTTCGGAACAAAGTACACTCGTAATAATCTTACTACGTAAACAAGCGCGCTTAGAAAACTACGATAAAACGTTATGATTATGTTCGTTCTTTGTGCATATGATCTCGTTTTCAAAGGTTGTGATGCGAGCGATACAGAACGGCCTGTTGCACTTCCAAGACACCTTATCCCCGTTCTGATAGTTCCTGGAGAAACGCACTCCCTTGTATATAAGCATCGTGGTACCTTTAGTACCTCTAAAGAATAGCGGACGCTCTGTGAAACAATCATAAGCCTTTGAGTTCATTATTACATTGTATGTATGTATGTAAACGCTTTACTGTACCAAAAATCACAACAACAACAACAATAAAATAGGAATTAAACTATGTACAAAGACATACTTATCCCATTTAGGGATCTCTTCCAGTCAACCTTAGAGTAACCGAAAGGACAAGTATAATGCGTTTAGTACCAAATTTTGATAAAAAAATGTACTTTTAATAAAGTTTGAAAATACATATTACATAAACATAAACGAACAATATATACATAGACGATACACGAATAAGTAAATGATACAAATATCTCTAAATTTATGGTATATACATAAACTCATACACATAAAATATAAATATATATGA
Organism: Esperia sulphurella; assembly: GCA_947086405.1. Lineage (NCBI taxonomy): Eukaryota > Metazoa > Arthropoda > Insecta > Lepidoptera > Oecophoridae > Esperia > Esperia sulphurella. Next base: position 4,631,931 of record OX352261.1, read on the forward strand.
TATATATATACATATGTTCATATATACTATTACATTGTATATCCCAATAAATACTTATTAGTAGTTAATATACTGTAATAATATAAGTCAGCTCAAAGCTTCGGTATTGAACCCATAGTATTTTTTTAAGTTGTTTTTAAAGAACACCAGGGAGGGGGACTTTTGAACGACAGGGACAGGGAGTTGATTCCAGTGCCTTGCTGCTTGCACGGTAAAAGACTTGGTGTAACTGTATCTTAACATGCTGACAAGAAAATTTGAAAGTGAAAAAGAATAAAAATAAAACGACTACAAATTAGAAGAATCACTATTACCTATACTTAAAGCATGATAATGGCTTGTACAAGTACTTGACAAATGGAGAGAATGGCGTACTACGGAAGAAGTCCTATAAAAATGTAGGCTCAACATGAGGAGAAAAACTCTAAAACACTACGATTTTATTAAGTCACATCTCTTGTCATCTCACATCGTCTTGTGTCTGTCTGTCGTTCCGGGTGGAATCTTGCAACTCAAATTTCGAGCACTTTCGATTAGCTAACCGGCTGAAACTTTCAGGGTAGCTCACAACTCGATGTCAATGCATTTTAAATCTATTTATTAGCATGCAATGCTGACCTAACCTAAATTAAAACGAAAAAGAACAAAATACTTAAGTAGACTAAAAAAATCTTTAGCCACTTTTTTATGCGCCTTAGAAATAATAAAATAACCCTCCGGGGTCTTCATGACCCAAGAGGACCTACACATAAAAACACACACCACCACCACATACATGCTTACAGATGAACTCGAAAAACGTGGGGCGAATGTTATTATCTATTGAAACGTGTTAAGTAGTCAGAAGTGTCAGTGTTAAGCAGTAGTACCCGGAGGGTTATTTTATTCTTTTTAAGTTTAGCAAAAGTCATAGGTACGACTATGTTCGCTTATGGTTTGAATGACATTTTGCAAATAAGTACCAAATATTAATTATATTCTTTATTCCATATATTAATTTTAAAGCCGACTATCTTCAGAGACTAGAATCAAATTTTTTTCATTAAAAATAAGATATTTAGGACCAATATAAATAAAAAACATTCCTAAGTACCATATTTTAAATAAAATATTATTTACTTTAGGCGATTCCTTTGTCAGTCTTCAAGTTGGTAACTACCACCTCTTTGGAAGAAACAACTGTAAAGAAAGAACGGCAAAAACTCAGTTCTTTTTATAATTAAAGGTGTAGTAACCTAACAATGACTAGAGAGGGGAGCTACAACTACTTCCTAAGTTTTGACTTAATGGTTATGTTCGTTCATCATATGAACGATGTGGTTTCCTAAAGTTACGATGCGCGCGATGCAGTACAGTTTGCCACACTTCCAGGACACTCTTTCCCCGTTTTGATAGTTCCTGTAGAATCTCATCCTTCTATATACAAGTTGAACGGTACCTTTCGACGTGGGAATGAACATCGGTTGGTCTGTAAGTATCGAACACTTGTGAACAATAACATATTAAATGACCCTACCTATAAAACTAGCCAACTACTTAGTACGAGTATCTTAAATAAGAAAGTGTGTGTTGCCACTCAAACACGAAATAACGTCTCTGAACATAAGAAAACTGGTACAGTGATAGTTAGTATTCTGCAATAACATACAGGGTACTAATTATCTCGAAAACTTAAATAATTCCCAAAGGAAAGCGTGAATAAGATATTCGAAACGATCAAGAGATAGCGTTAACTTCTACATCGCGCTATTCAGTGGCCGTTGAGTAATAAATCTAATAAACATAAGTAGGTACCAAACTAGCTATTAAAACCAGCCACAAAACATAAATAGTTATTTTTCCTTCGCATTCTTGATCTAAAAACCATGATAAAAACGTTTTATACACTACGTAGGAAACATATATCTTTGTCCAGCATTAGACGTTAACAGGCGGCTGTTGGAGCTACTGATTTTCCACTTGAATAAATAGCATAGGAAAGTATCGAAAACCTTTTGAATTTCTGTACTTTTCTGTGTCACATGGTTATTATTTTAATAATTGAAGATTAGGTGTATAGTTATTTATTTTGGTAGGTTATATAATATAAGTCAAAAATACTACTTACAAATTAGTATAAATAAAATAAACAATCACAATAAATAAATTAACTGTAATAAAACAGAATGAATCTAATAATTGATAACAATAATACATAATACATAATTAGATGTTTTTAGTCTTTGGCTCGATAAAGTTCTACAATTTCTAGATACATTTCCTCGGGTAAACGTATCAACTTGCCAACTCCATTTTGGCTTATACAGAAGAACAGAAGAGTATCACCAGCCGATTATTTCTTAACTAATAAAGATATCCTAAAAATTCAAACTGATATAGCTACTAAGTGGTCTGATACTAAAAAGGATGTAACTAAAATAACAAAATATCCCATAAAACAAAAGTCCCAGAACATAATTTTTCCCCATAAGTGGTATTTTTTAACGCCAATCGAAATCCCTTTTTATCATCTACAATGTAGATTCTACATAAAAGATAATGTACTAAAAGGTCGAAATTCCAGTACTTAGTTATTGAAATAGTACAATAATAATGACGTATGGTTTGTGGTTGTTGGCTGGTTTGTATGGTTTCGTATTATTCTATGCATGTAGTTTTTCGAAGACGAACTGGTTGGTTTTTCAAATCAATTTATAGTACTGGCCGATTATTTTTATTTAATTTTGTTTTTAGCGGGATTTTTTTCTCAGATTTAACTAAATCCTAAACCTTTTCAGATCTATTTATTATTTAAGCAGCTAGTCTATTTTACTGAACACCTATACAGGTGTACACAAGCTATACATCTGCAACAAAATTTGTTAAATTATTATCTTTAGGTTATATGGCAAATTTTAAGAATATACCTATTAAAGTGCGCGGTGTAGGTGGCTAATTTGAGAACCACTAGTAAAATGTCGTTGCCTAATCAAATCAATCGAGCACAGAAATTAATGTGGGCAAATACTTAAACCTTGCAAGTTATAAAGTATGCCCCACCATAGAGATGTGTCCTCCCTCGCATAAAAAATATATTAGAAAAAATAATATAATCGCGGACTAAGGAATAAAAAAGACCCGGTTTAACCGATTATTCGTCGTCTTCCTCGACCAGAGACTCCTGTAACGTATCGTTCACATCAAGTACATATTCGTGGCAGTGTGGCTTAGTCTTAATCACATAAAAACCTTTTGTCCTCAGCCTACTGGGACAGGGGCGGTACTGACACTTCCAGGATATGGTCTGATTGACTCCTTGATAATTCTTGTAATATTTATGACCTTCGTATGCAACAGCCATCTTGCCCTTTGTAGTTGTGAAGAATCTGACAGCACCTGTAACACGTATTAGAACCTGTCACATTCAATCAAAGTGTCAACCTAATTAGGAAAATCGACCGAGTTTGATCTATGATGAGATATATATGTTTTTTCCGGGATTTGGTGGCTAATAGGTTCTGTATCACATTTGTTGCGTTTGTTCTAACGCTTTAAGGCGTTAATATAATAATTTCGCTAATTGATGGACTCATTCTTCGAAATTATTTGGAATTGAAATTGCACTGTGAATAATCCGTAAACAGAGTAGAAAGACGAAGACGTTTTTCATATTTTTAGGCCTTATCATCACTTACCATCAGGTGAGATTGGTGTCAAGCGCAAACCCATCAACAATAAAAAAAACGGTGAACCGGCCAGTAACTGTTTTTATACAATCTTTTGGTTGGATCTCCTTGGTCGCGGAACACGAAGGAACAAATTCATGTTCCTAATTCAAACTCATTACTGCCCCGGAAATATTATGAAAGTCTCTTGAAGAAAAGACATACTTGTTGAAGAAACAATCGTTTTTCGAATAGATGGGATGATAAGTAAAACAGTTTAGTTCAGATAAGCGTAATATAATTGATGTAAGGAGCATTCTACAGATTGAAATTGAAATCATAGAAAGGAAATTTACATAAAATTTAGGTATACTCTTGAATGTGTGTATATATACACACAAATGTTATTCTAGAACTCCAAAAAAAACTTTTTTTTTTAGTTCTTATGAAAATCAGCATTCGTTTTGATTGGATAGCAATAATATATTGATTCAATATCAGTTTTAAAATCTAGTGATTTACGTCAAATTCATCGGATGGTTTTAATATCACTTTATATGTATATATCAAAATAAAAAGGATTTATACAAATAAAAATTAAATAACATCTAGCTATAGTAAGACAATCCTAATGGATCAATATAATATAAGGCTCATAATATAATAACTATTATTACAAAATATCACCAAATTACGTATCCCGTTGAGATATCACTGAAAGCGAAGCTTAAGTCACTTAACTAGCATAAAATTTCCAAATATACAAATACACAGATTTTGGAGATCAACAAATAGGCGCTCGTCTGTCATCCGTCATCTATCAACAATATAACTATTATATACAATTATTGCTTTACAGCGTCTGGGACGTATGTGGTACACTCTACTTTTGCCTTTTTGACTGTTCAGTTGCAAAACCAGTTAAATCGGTTCAGGGATTTAGACTATTATACTCTTTCAAATTACACAACATTACTTACATCATGTGCCTTTTTAATCAAAATTCAGGCAAAAAGGGACAGTATCCCTACAATCAGTCAATTACCGTCCATTAGCAGAAATTAATATTCTCCTGCATACGGCCCTGGACATTTAATAGTGCAGTTTAAATAATTATTATTGCTCAAATATGTTCCTGTGTCACGTTGCATTTAACAGTAACTAAAAACTAATCTTTTTTTTCTTCTGGATTTGGCGGTCTGAGCCATAAGTCTGTTTTGGGCAGTATTCTTGGGAAATTGAGCGCGTGGAGGGCTAGGGAAGCGACGCGGGGGGAAGTGATGGGGGAGGGGAGGATGGCTGCTGTGGAAGTGGGAAGGGTATGCGAGCGCGGGCGCAGCTGGACGAAGGCGCCATTCCCGCAGCGCGCATGCGACGGCGGGGCGTGGTTGTGCTCATCCCCAGACGCGACCAGCTTCCCAGAAGCGAGCCTCACCCGAGCTCTGCACCCCATATGCTTCGACGAGCAGTAGAAGAATCTACCGCCAACTTGTGAGTATGTAAACCCGCGCAGCACCAGTATATATTTGCCCTTTTCCGTCGGAATGAATTGAACGTCTGTAAGAGCAATTAATTTTAGTAACTTATTCTAAAAATCTACATTAATTTAACTATTTACAATAAAGCTTTTAGTAAAATATGAAATTAAACTACACTTTGTGATATATGTTTTATTAAACTATTCGCGAATTTAATATACAAATGCAAAAATCGTAGCACTTTCAAACAAATCGTGTGAATTAATTTAGTACTTGCGAGAATGATGTATACATTTCAGGCGTCCAAAATTGAAAGTTACACTTTAAAATATATCCCAAATACACATAGGTACTTTGATGGTGGGTAAGTCAGAAATATTTGCGCACGTGTACCGTTTCGCAGAGGCACCTACGGTATGGTGTATCTATATATGTACACAGCCAAAGCAATAAGTTTCTTTCAGTTTATTTGAGAGTATCACGTCGAGCGATAATGAAGCTTACAATATCTTAAAATATTTCCCATTTTTAAACACATACTTGGGCGGCGGGTGCGAGTGAGAAACGGTAACGCGCGTGATGACGCCGTTCCTGCGCCGTAACCGCGCCGCGCACCCCTGCTGCTTCGACGAGCAAACCCAGGTCGCACTGCTATTTATCTGCGAGTATGTGAACCCGTCCAACATTATAATAAATTTACCGCTTCGTGTGGGTATCATGATTGCATCGCTGTCTGCAACCAATGCAACCAAATTCTATCATATAATGGTGGTCCACATCGAAATTGAAATATCGTTAGTGGTCCATTACAAAACTATGAAGAAAACGTACCGCTTCTTATGGGCATAATTAATACGGTAATTTTTGTAGTAAATTAGGTTGTTCAAATAATTTAAATTTAAATGAAACTTAGCTTACAGCTATATTCCAGTGATAGATGATATCTGATCTTTAAAGGTACATTATATATTTTTTATACCTTTACAGATCAGATATAACATTTTAAATGTGATAAAAATAACTAAGATAACTTCTTACTGTTAATTGACAGGTACATAAATAATTTTAGTGCTGTCTTTTAAATGTGAGCGTCAGAATCGAACCCAAGTTACCTACATTGAGATAATCTAACAGCCTAAAAACTTCTTACTGGTAGGTACTTTTAAACACTTATCCATTACCATTATCATTAGATTTTCCAAATTACGATATCTAATTTACTATGACTAATCATTTCACTTTACTTTAATATAAGTTCCATTCTTGTACACATAGTGCGGAGGTGGGTGCGTATGCTCAGTGTTGACCCGAACAATACTGCCATTCTCCAACCTACGCAACTGTGCGCCGCACCTGCGGGCTTGGTACGACGAACAAATCCATGAGTAAGGACGGCTGGATGCCCTCGAGTATGTGTAACCGTCCAGCATTATCAGATATCCGCCGCTTCGTATGGGTATCATAACTGCTTCACTTTCTGTAAGTCAACCAGATAGCTAACCGTATAACAAGACACAAGACACAATACACAAGATTAAGTATCGGAAGGTTATCTGGCATTTAAACAATATATTTGTTTTTAAAATAATAATATATTGGTAATTACTCAAAATAGTCAACGGAGGGATAAATCGTTGTTATTTTACTGGTTTGGGATTAGAAAAGTTTAAGAGTTAAGTATTTAAAAGTTACCATTATAAGTATTGTTAGGTGTATTGTTCAGTCTGTGAGAAAGTAGGTAAACTATCAACGCATCGGAATTTAAAAAGTGGCAAGAACCCACATGTTTTTTTTTCGGAGTACATACATACCTATAATAATTCACTAATTATTTTACTACCTTACAGGCTAGATTCTGGTGGCACATATTTACATTAAATTTATTTTTTATTCCCGTCTGTTTGACAGATAATAAGATAAAGAGGACAATTATTTTAGTGTCATTATTATACTACTTATAATTATTATTCAAATTTGTAATAAGTTTTGTATTCTATTAATGACAGGACTTTGTTCAAAGTTACACTAAAATTATTACGTACATACTGTCGAGTAAGTCAGCAAAGTTGAACCGTCGAACACGGTGAGCGGGATTCGTAAATTTTTCTGTTTCTCACTATTTTCCTATAATTACTGGTCATGTTCTAAAGCTTAATTGGTGCAGTAGTTTTTGACTTATTTGGTCGACAGAAAAACGTGGGTGTAACGGATCTGTGAAATAACCGAACTGCAAAAAAATTCCAAACAGGCCCTTAAGGCACACCATTTTTTGTTTTACTGTTGATGGGTTTGCGCTTGACCTCAATCTCACCTGATCCAGGTTGATAATAACGTGAGTGTGGGCAGCGCAATGGAATCAGCGTGCTCAAGCCTTTATAATCACGTCGCGTATATAAAATGAGTATTTAGTGCTCAATATTATTGATCATAGTCGGAGTCGCATTTCCTATTCTCTTTCATACTTTCATCCATTATGGGAACCCTTGTCAAGCTCATTTGATACATATTTTCAATCCAGAAGTAACAGAGTAGAATATCAGATTCACTAATATAGAAATAATAATTAAAAAATAAAAGTACAAAAACAAATACAGACACAATAAACCCATTGCGTTCTGCAGATATGTAAATTTTGATACAATAATGTCAAAAATATAAAAAAATACTACTTATTATGAGGTACTATTATTAGATTATTAGAGATAAAAATTAACGTAGTTAAAGAAATAGACAACCGACGACCGTGATTAGTTCCCAACAAATATATTATAAAAATATATTCAAACCTAATTAGTTAGTAGTTGTTCAAAAGAATCGATAGTGTGGACTGTACTTCGATTCGCAACGCGGACCATATACCTACACCAAACCAACAAACGCCAACGACACCAATTGCCTTTTGTTGAACCATCTTTATTTGGTCGCTCGAGTGACTGAGGTCTGTAGACGACCTAAATTTTGATGTATTCTCCATCTTTTAACACATATTGCGGGGGTGGGTGTGTGTGAGCAGTTTTTACTCGCGTAATTCGCCCATTCTTATTCCTGCGTACGCGCGCAAGGCACTGGCGCGCTTTGCTCGACGAACAGACCCAAGAGTTGGAAGAACTTGACTGAGAATACGTAAAACCGTCGAGCATTATGAGAAAGCGGCCATTTCGAGTTGGAATCAAGGTTGCTTCGCCCTCTGTAAGAACATTTTTGATTATTATGAGGAACTTAAAAGTTAGGAAATTAAAGATATTCCATGCACAAGTAAACTAAAATATTGAAGTATCATTCATTCAAATTCACACGTCTGTAGCGAATAACAAAGTTCATGCTTAGCATAATATTAATGTAAATAGATTGAAAAAATACCAAAACGTACTTTATAGTACTAGAATGAAAATACAATGCATTATTTTCAATAATTTAAGTACCATGATTGCCATTCTCATTTTACAAACTTGTCCTTGTCAATCAAACGCAGACAAAAACTGTTAATATTTTAAATATTGTCCTTTTAAGTATACGTAATTCGGAGGAGCATGCGTATGCTCATTGTATATAAACACAATTTCACCGGTCTCCGTTCTGCGCAGGCGCGCATTGCACTTGTGCGCTTTAGTCGACGAGCAGACCCAGAATTTTGTATAGTTCACACGCGAGTATGTGTAACCGTTAAGCATTAATAAGAATTTTTTGCCGCTCCGCGTCGGTATCATTATTGCTTCGCCTTCTGTAAACCCCAATTGGATATCAGCAATTAAGATCTGGATAGATTATACACTAACCACGCCGTACTAAATACTGCTAATACTTGTTGAGAAGCCATGTAACGTGGGTGGTCAACTGGGACCCAACTCCGTAAGTTTTTCTGATACATCCATTGAACTACGATAGTTAAGTCCCAAACGTATATTAGAATATGTCACATGACCCGACAGAGAGTACCAAATTGCTTTTTAGTTCGACGGATATTATCCGAAATGCTTACGGAGTAGGCCCCCTGCAGTGCGATTGTGATCACAAAATCAAGGAATTTTCATGAATGTCTGTGACTTTCCGGCAAATGATCTCTCTGTCAAGATCTCTTATGACCTTAGGCATTCATTAATAGGTTGTGGTAGTCTAGCTGGAAGCACGTTCGGCACACGTTCATGCGATCGAAGGTCCAATTCCAGCCCTTAAAGATTTTAATTAACATGTTCGTGAACATAGACGTCATACCGGTGGCTCCTACGGTCAGCACATCTATAGACGTCGTATTTCGTATTGTTTTGTCGTCGTAGTGCCGCATCACGAACTCACGTCACGTGGGCTGAATCCACGAATGTATTAAGTACGGTTTATGTATGATGAGGATAACATCCAGACCGGGCCAACTTGTACAAAATTAACTATCCCTAGTGGGAATTGAACGCACTACTTCTGGCGCTCGAGTCTAACAACCAAGCGTTGACTATGATGATTAAGTAATAAGTAATCCAAAAAAATTGAGGAATATTGTCTCATTATAATTTGTCCACTGGGTTACCATAAACTTTCTTTAAAAAAAAATAAAGAACATGTTAAAAAAATGTGCTTCTTTGCTGTAAAATTAAACTACAATAAAATATTCAAACAAAATGTATTTGTGTTTCACACAAAATGGCAAGGTGAGGACGGGATACACGACTGAAAAATACTAAACTGCCCCTCTTCACCTTCATCGTAAGGAACTTTTCACTCTTTGGTAGCATAACCCTGACATAATCCTAAACATTTTCTATAACTTATAAATTAAATAATACATTTTTAAAATACCTTACATACATCAGAACACAATTTGCTTGGTCTACATTGGAAGCACTCGTTTTATAAGACACAATATAATATACATTAGTTGCATAACTACTTATCCTTGTTATTCGATATAATTTTGTTTATCAATCTCATCTAATTATTACGTATGATATATTCAAAAGCATTAAGGCTCAATCCCTGTTCATCTGCAAACCTGGGCAGGTGGCCCGGCGTGGTGGTTAGAGCTTGAATCTTACATTATTTTGGGAGCACGTTGAACTAAAAAACCATGTTGTATTCTAGAACAGGTCATTTGAGATGTGGGAATAAGCGTTTGGCGTGTAAGTATTATTATAGTTAGATACCAAACGTTTATCAGAATACGTAATTATTACCCGTTAGAAAGTTGAAAACGGTTTTTTAGTTCGATGAATATTAACCGAAATGCTTACGGGGTAAGCCCCTGGTCGTATGACGTATGTGCATTTTACTTATTTTCAAGCTTTTATTTTTTACCCTAGAACCGTTTAAAGTGTATGATTGACATTTTATAGCATAACTTTCTCTTTACTATATTTTAAAATTTGGTGTATAGGACCTGTACACTACACCTAGTGTAAATTGGAATTTTCTATTTTAAATATTATACTACTACCAACGATCTCTATGTACTACTAGATGGAGCGTTCCAAACAATCGCTCTGTTCCACGCAAGTAGCCACAACTCTTTCACATTCACAATGAAACTTGTGCAGTTACTACGCAGAACATTTAATTATTTACTAAATATTGACATTATTTTAGCGTCAATATTTAGTAATAATTAAATGTTCTGCGTAGTAACTGCACAAGTTTCATTGTGAATGTGAAAGAGTTGTGGCTACTTGCGTGGAACAGAGCGATTGTTTGGAACGCTCCATCTAGTAGTACATAGAGATCGTTGGTTTGGAACGCTCCATCTAGTAGTACATACAGATCGTTGACTACAGCTCGAGTATTCTATGGGCTACTTCACTAATACATGCTGTCGTATAGGATAATGCTACAATATTCTTCGGATAATTGATATCTGATTTATGGTTATAATTATAATAATACAATGAGACGTTGTTCTTAGGATTAAGTTCTGGATCACACATGGTACGTACGCGTATGGATTACTGCAATTTGTTAATGGTAAACACCCCAAAAACCTTAATTGTGCTAAAGTCGAAATTAGAATGAACTAGAGTCTTAAAGGTTGATTGAAACCATCGACTAATAAGCCCAATAGACTCCTAATGGTTATATCTCTACAAATATACAATTCTGTCAAAGTGCTGAGGTGTGCGAGCGCTGGGAACTGCACGCAAATTGGCCTGGTCAAGAGCGCGCCATGTCCAGATTGGGCGAAACTTCGATGACGTACCGACGAGTTTGATGCGTGACATCTCTTATATGATATAAGCTTGTTGCCGGAAGTGATCGCCTTACAAGAGGCGTCTATGGGTCTATTTGTCGATGACTAAGACGTATCCATAGTCTTCTTCATACAACTACAACTAGCTATCTTTCTTAGGTAGTCAGTCTTTGTGACCTTAAAGCAACACTGAAGAGGAGTTGCCATATTCAGGCTTCCCCTCTGCCCAAGATACAAGACCACCGGTCTTACATCGTATCAAAAGTCGATGCGTACAAGAGGTTATGAATATGTTGTTTGATTTATTACAAGTGGGTTTAGTAGCGACAGCATGCAAGTGTTGGTGGATCCTCCGCCATAAATGACTGTACACATCGGAAGAAAAAGTTATAGCGTTTCCCCTCTTAAATATCTGACAGAGTATATATATCCCTCGCTGCATGTACCGGTACGCAGTCTCCACTCAAAATCTTGTCTGACCAACGGCCATCGCTTCGGCAACTAACGTAACTGTCACTTCATCGTTTACATAATTTATAATCTTTCAATTTTGTTACTTTACTTAGTTTCAATAGAACCCAATTTACTGCTAATCGTTAGAACAGTGATGCAATGCTATCTCCAAGTCATGAAATGAATACAGCCTTCCTCGATATTGTTGGCACTGTGGTCCTTCTGAAATTAGTAATAGTGGGCATAACAAAAACAAATAAACCTTGAAAAGATACGTTCACAACATGAAACCATAATTATGTTAAAAAAAACATGAATATTACTCAGATTTAAGTTTATTAAACCAATACAGGTTCTATATTCTGTACGTCATTATCATCATCATGTCAGCCTTTAGTCGTCCACTGCTGGACATAGGCACGTAACACATATATTCAGTACGTAACACAACTAAACTCAACGAGAAGTTGATTTTAAATTACCAATACTATACATTGTAACGTGTTACGATTTTTTAAGTTCAATAGTTAAACTATCATCAGTGTTTTATTGAATCTTTTCTGCGTCTTTTCAAGTAGTCGTATCGTTTTGGGCGATTATTTCTCTTTCATCTGAAGCAAGTATTTCTTGCTATTCTTAAACTCTTATCATAATATTTTCCCGGTTGTCTTAGTGCACTTTATTTCTTTTTTTTTATTCAGGGATTTTTGGCTGATCTGAAAGCATAATTTGAAAAATAACTATATTTTTATTGAATTGCGGGACTCTAGTGAAGGATCCATCTGGGTGGACATCAACTTCATTTCGGTCGCCAAAAATGCTAGCATTGTTGTGTTCCAGTGGGATAATTAGAAGAGCGAGTATAATTACAGGCTAATGAGGTATTCTACCATAGTCCTCAGGGAGGCAATGCACTTGTGGCCTATAGGATGCCGGTTAATAGACAATCAGGCGGGCTATCTGTCACTTTGCTACTTCAGACTGTCAACAAATCTTAATCTTTTGTCAGATAATTGTGAATTTAAATAATTATGTTTACAGTTTTCAGACATAGGCCTACCCAATGAACGCCACCACACCCGATCCTCAGCAAGCAACCGCTTGCGGCCACCTTCTTCAGGTCGTCGGCCCATCTGGCCCTGTGCGTGCCGATCCGCAGTCTCCACTCCAGAACTCATCTGCCACAGTGATTCAAACTAATATTAAAAGTGCGAAAGTGTGGATGTTTGTCGCTCAATCATGCCTTAATGACGAAACAGATTTCGATGTAACTTGGCACAGTCAAACTAATAACTTACGAGTATATGTTTTTATCCGACAAATATATATAGGACACTTTTCACGTTACTTTTTTTTAAATACAGTTTACTCTTCAAGAAAAAAAATATCATATATAGATCAACAACTCCTTTTATTTAGAACGTAAAATAATAAATATGCATATCTATCAACATTATAATATCTTCGTATATATCCCTTAAAAAAATATTTTCTGTTAAGTTTTAAAGTACGATAGTATACCGGCGACTTAGAACTTAAGACAAAATTGTCAATTAGCCACCTGTTGACATGATAATTTTTAAATTTCAAATGATTTTACACAATGAATTCTGAAACTAATTAGTAATAACCAGAGATTGGAATAAGGTAGTGTTATTTATGTACTTCATAAAAAATATTTATGTCAATTTATATATTTCGGGATTTTTTCCGAGATATAGGTGAAGTTGAGGTGTACAAAGAGAAGAAAAGAAGTGGAAGAAGAATTTTACGTAATTATTATTTAAAATTCTTAGAAATGGCTGTTACGCCTCACGTTGGTTGTGGTGGAGCATTGAGGAAAAAAAATTGAAGTTTGAACTTTTTAACCACTTTGTCAACATATGATTCAGAAATATAAATTAAGTATTTATTACCGATCCCGGAATTTTAATTATAACAATAACATACCGTGAAAAGGAATTGCCATATTACTCTACAGCGCCCAGTACATAAATGACACTATCTAATTCCGACACTATTAAATAACCTAGATAAGTAGGTACCCCGCAGCAAGCTCCACTATCACATTACACATTGAGTGTTTGACAATAACTACACACCTACTTAAATATTAATTAGTTAAAAATTATACAACCCACTATCCCACTAATATTATAAATGCGAAAGTTTGGATGTTTGTTACTCAATCACGCTTCAACCATTGCAGGGATCGGGATGAAACTTGGCACACATTTAGGTTAGGACCTGAATTGGGACATAGGATAGTTTTTATCCCGAAAAAATCTAATTCCTACGGGAAATAATTTGTGATGTTAAGTAATCCACGCGGACGAAGTCGCGGGCAACAGCTAGTTACAAATACAATGATGCTAATTTGCAGTTCGTTAAGAACGAATTTCGAGAGAGATTTATTAACATACACAAGCACATAACATACACAAAAATGATTGTTGCAGACGTTGGGACAGTTTCAAGTGGATCAACTATCACATGTTACCAATGGTCAGGTAAACGCCACTAGTTTCGAAATTGACACCTACATCTCGCAAAATACATAGGACTGGTTGACTCTTTGTTTTAATAGACGATTAGCATCATATTCTAACGGGTGTATTTTTCGAGTTTCATGAAAATACTACTACTCATACAACATGAAAAAATAAGCCCTACAGTTTATTTCTATAAATTTCATAAATTGGTGCTTCAGCGATGTACATTTCCACTAACAATGTTTTTTTTTTAATTTAAAACTTAAATGGTTCGTAAAGGACAGGGTTTTTTCTACATTATACTCGTGTGTAAGGCAAAAAGTCAGCGTTTTTTTTTTGTTTATTTAATTTCAAGTTTAAATGCAAGTTCCATTAATTTTCCCATCATTGTCAGGCAAATTTATACATATTATTTCCAAATTAGCTCAATCGGTTCAGTAGTTTTTAGTTATTCACCGGACAGACAGACCGATAAAACACTTTTTTTAAATTTGATTTCACAGAACCCTAAAAAAGAAGTTTTGTTCAATTTTAACAATTAATTATATTTAAAACGGTTTTTAAATGATAAAAGATCTTATTTATACGTTACATAAGATAAGACAATTTATTTAAGTACAATCGAAGTAACAGATAACGGTATTGTTGGAAATGTGTTTTTAATATCTTTTAAGTCATAACATGAGAAATGCAAAAGGGGTGAATCAATTCAATTTCCTCCCAGTGGGGGCGAATGCAATTATTTATCCCATTTCCCATTAGTGTGGCAAATCTATTTAATAGGGGGAATCGGTATTGCATAGTAATTGGTACGACATTAAGTTTTCATTTAATAACTTCTTACTAATTTGCCATCGACATCTATGCTATAACTAGTCTATGATATAATACTGTGCTTCTCGATTTAAAAACATTTAATAATCGCATTCCAAGTTCGATCCATCAATTCTGCCTACCCCTCTGGGACCAATGCGTGAGCATTATGTATGTTGTGTAGTATCAATGAATAGAAACAATCAACTCTTATAATTTATTGTTTTTTTTATTGTTAGTAACTTTATCGATCATATACAATTTCCTTTACTTAGTTGTAAAATCTATACGCGAGGACTTAAACCTAGTGACCATTTTGCATGTTGTGTTCGAACATCATTAAATGATATTGATGTTAAAAAAATGTTCAACTGTGCGTATGATTTTAATATTTTGGAACAGAATGTAAACGACTGTAAAAAATAGCAAAAATTCCGAAAAAATTCAAATGCAAAATTGACATCATTAAAGAGGTAGTAAAGTAAATAAAAAAGCGGGCTGCATATCACTGCTTACATACGTTAATAACTTATCATTATATTAGCGAGATTAGATAGCGCCATGTATTGACTGACCATTTTGAATAACTCACATACGCTTTCCCTCAGGAACAACTTCGGGTTTCGGTGATAAAAAGTAGCCTACATATTCTTCCACAATATAAACTGTCACTATACTCGCGTTGCTTCTGCTCCTCGTGCAAGCGAGTGTAATATTAAATTATCGTCCGACAAGCCGTGTGACGTGATCCCGGCGTGTGCACCCGACTTTTATTCTAGTTTAATCATATTTCTGTTTGTATGTAATGTGTTTTGTTGCAGCCAATAAATGATTAATCTATTCTATAGTAAGTTTCATGAATATGCATGAAAACATCCACACTTTCGCATATAATATTAGTTGGATTGATGATGATTGATACTGTAGTTTAAAATAATAATTACAAAACAAACATCC
Source organism: Esperia sulphurella (assembly GCA_947086405.1). Classification (NCBI taxonomy): domain Eukaryota; kingdom Metazoa; phylum Arthropoda; class Insecta; order Lepidoptera; family Oecophoridae; genus Esperia; species Esperia sulphurella. Next base: position 4,647,934 of record OX352261.1, read on the forward strand.
TGATTCACGATGGCGTTAGGGATACTGCCTATGGTTGTGGAATCCAGATACCTTCGCGATAGTATCGTCGATGGTGGTCAGGCTGCAGGTGCATTGCAAACGCCGCTTCTTGCTGCACACCCAGCGGGTCTTTGGGCCGTGACTCCTCTCCCGAATGAAGGTAGCACCACCGAGGAGTATCATTGGGTTCCCTTGTCGGGTCTTGAAAAACTGGGGACCTGGGAAAGTATTCATATTACTAGAAATAGCTTAAATTAGCAGTTTTATCACTCGTTTAGTAAATTAACTAAGAAATCTAATTCAATATGAGCCGATCAACATCAACTGCTGGACATGGGTCATCCCTTATAAGTTAAAGGGAATGATTCTGTGGCTTTACGACATGGGGTTCTTGTAGAGCGGAGAGCCCTACAAGATTGATAACACACTAACTAGCTGCCTCGCTGGTGTTGCCCTCTAGTTGTAAAAAAAAAGTAATGCACATAACGGAGATTTAAGTTCGGGTTCTTCAAAGAATTGAAGGATATGATTCATAATGAGAAGATCCGAGGAAGAACGAAGGTCACCGATATAGCCGAAAGGAATTACAAGTTTAAGTGGCAATGGGAGGGCCACATCTGTCACAAAAGCGACGACAGTTGGAGTCAACGAGTACACGAGTGGAGACCGCGGATAGGCACGCGCAGAGTGGGACGCTCCGCAGCGCCGCCAAATAGACCATGGGAAGGTGGGGTGGTGGCGTTGATTGGGTTGAGTCCAGCAGTGCACGTCTAAGTGGCTGTTATAATGAATGCACATAACAGCATCGTAGCTCTAGGTTTATAAGCATTTTTGACATAGCTATAGGTTGAATGGTTGACCGCGACTGTTACATAGGTAAATAAATATTTCATAGTACATAAACTTGACTGACCGAAAACTAGGATTTCCTCCTGTGCTATGGAAAATAGACGAGAACATGACCGTACCTATCTACCTATAAACTAGATGCCTAAACGTAGCTCTAATATTCATTACAAAAAAATATCTAGCAACATTCCAAAATGCTTTTATTATCTTATAGTACTAAGAATGAATGTGTGAAATTTTCGGGTCATTCGCAGAGGTTCCATGGAACAGTTACATGGTGGAGCAATTGTTTTTTCCTGTTTAAAATCTATGTATGGAGGTAATCGTAGTTCATAAGCCGGTGAATAAAAAAACCGCATTTTTAACACGAGAAAACGAAACTTCAGCAGGTACTTACTTACTATTAACTTACGTAAATTGAAGCTCGTTGAGAAAAATTTCTTCTACAATTTGCACCGCTTCTACAGAATGATTGTACGGAGTTAAAATTGTTTAAGAAAGTTTTAAGTCGTGGGAAGAAAGTCGTTCAGTATTTGATACGGAATGCCTCATATGTATATATATTTATTGCACACTGTAGCCTGTAATAAATATACACACAGTCGATCGAGAGAGGGGCAACGTTATACGTCAACATAAGTGCTTCTCTTTTTAACTTATAGCGTATTATAAAGCGTCGATAGCACGCTGGCGTAGTAACTTTGTACCGGCGGGCAGCACGGCGAGTCGAACAGCGACAGCCCAGCAATGCGTACTGCCAGCCTTGAGGAGAGGTGAGTGGTCGCTTCTTTACGTAGAAATATTTAGTATTATCTGGTGGTTTCTCTTCTCACAAAGTATATAAGAAACTATGTATTTCGTAGATTCTATATACTTACTATTATGTATGTTATAGATTTTTTTAATTTGCAAAATTTGGTACACGATTTTTTGTGCTGACTCGGCCCTGTAAAAATGTTTTATCAATTTTCGCAGGATGTGAGCACAAAAAATACTTTACGATGGTTTTGCAAATTCCAAATGTGAAATATAAATCGCACCAGACTTAGGTAGAGATTATAACATCTAAGAATATGGTTATAGGTATACTCAATATGTGAATACTTTGGACCATATTTTCGCTTACGTCTCAAATCTGTATACAAGTAGCGCCCTCTATCGTCATCTCTCAGAGGCACTTAACGACGTTGCTTTACAAACAGTTCTTTCCGGCAAGCCGACGGAACATCGTTTACCACCGCAGCACAATTGGGGGCGTTACCGTCACGTCACTCAACCCCTGTTTGCTCGAGACTACCTAGTAGGTATACTATAGTTACCTACTTATTGTATCGTGTAGTTGAGTAGCTATGAACGAACTTAATTTTACGATCCTAATAGCTAATGAATGTAAATAGATATGTATGAATGTTTTTATTTTATTTTTGTCGGTTTCGATACTGCTTTGCATAAAGCCAGGTTAAGGTTAATCTATAGGTTAAGTACTCAACCTTTGGTCTTACCACGCAACCGTCTTACGGATCCTGATATGTCTAGATAAAGAGTTCTCACAAAGAATCATCAGCGAAACTGGTAACACATTCTAATAGAAAATCGTTGTATATGATACCGTACAGAAAACAACCGTCCGTATGTCTGTCTGTCCGTCCATCAAGGTTTTTCTCAGGAACGAAGTACTGAGTTGAAATTAATACCAAGATTAATATCAAGTATCTATCTCAATGCTAAGATAAGCCCTTTCAACGTGTATACTGACATACTCAAACTCCGACACGTCCAAATCTAGCTGTACTTGTAACTTTAGTTAATATGGCTGGAAACCTATAAGCGCGCTATGTTTATATCGTGGAAGCGTTGGGTACTATTTTATTCATATATTGGTTAGCCATCTTATTTTAGCCAAGGTACTTGCTGTATATCCTATTACTAGGTGGTTGCGACTACTATGACTGTATATTCTACGGCTACCTAGCGTGATAATTAAAGAAAGGCCTATTCCCAACAGTGGACGCTGACAAAGTACTACTACTTTAATAGAACAATAAGTAACGGATGGCTAGATGTTTTATGTGAGTGCGCTACATGGCCACAATATCTCGGCTGCATTCTCACGGAACGATACACACTGGATCATAATTTGCAGTAGTTCGTTTTTCTTATTTTCCTTGCAGAGCAACATTAACGTTCTATAGTAGGTATCTGAGATACAAACTCGAGGGGAATAAGGTTCGTCCGAAATGCACCAGGCTTCAGTTTTACGCATACCATTTATTCAGCGACACGTGACATGACGTCTGGTTTGTATAAATCATAGCTCAAGTTACGTGCCACTTACAGGTCATTCTAACTATACCATTTTAAAAAGCACTTAGAAAAAATAGTGCGCAATGCAGCCATATAGGATAAGTAGTATAAGAAGTTAGCAAAGCGAAACTCGTATACAATGTGCGACATCCGTACAAAAACTTAGTTTTCATGGAATATCTCGGAAAATATATGTAATCCACAACTTTGACACAATTCTGGGGAACTTTACTAATATATTCCAAATTTCAATAAATTTGATCCAGGAATTTTTGAGTAATCCGGTGAACAAACAGATGAATAAAAAAAAGCTTCGCTATAGAGTATCGTTTGGCGGAGCCCTAATAAGAGACGACTGAAACTAAAATTGACTATTTTTGCATCCAGTTGGCTACAATTGGTTAAGAATCATCGAGGTGTTAGACAGCTATCATGTTTATAGCGACTGTTCTGGTACGTTAGTGCATACAGTTAGATGGAGTACTAAGAAATTTACGCATAAAGTGGGAAAAAATTATAGCAAGCCTTTGTAAGCCTGGGTTATTTCGACAGCCTTATATGCTCCGGGCACCGTGTATGACACGCTTCACTCCCACGGCCACGCACATGTGTAGCGAAGCCAGCCCCCACCAAAAACAAGATCTTGCTTACGTTAGTTTACACCTGGCATCAAAGATAGCAGGTGTTCTCTAATCTGGTTTTTAGGGTTCAGTACTTATTTACCTAGAATATAATTTGTTTTGAATTAAGTTTTATAATCGTAAGTTTCTTAAGAACTTGTATATCATACTTTTCGATACCAGAAGTCGTTATTCTAAGTTTTTGTTTTATCGACGACCTCCGTGGCGGAGCGGGTAGCTCTCGGACTGCCACGCCGGAGGTTGCGGGTTCGAATCCCGCTAGGGGCAAATGTTCGTATGATGAATATGAATGTTTGTACCCAAGTCTTGAATGTTTTTATATTTATTTAAGTATATCTATCCGTTATCTAGTAACCATACCACAGGCTCTGCCTAGTTTGGGACTGTATAATTGGTATGAATGTCTGACATATTTTTTTATTTTATCAATTGCTATTACAAAAAGGTTGATTTCTTTTTTAAAATCACTCAAAATTTACGTTTACTGACCGATACACAAAATAATACAATTATAAAATTAAAAAGGAATAATATAAAAAATATATACCTTAATCTTTCACAATTTCTTTAACTGTCTTTTCTCGTATTGTGACCGAAAATGTGAAAAAGATATATTCAGAAGTAGAGAAAATATTATACACCGGCGATCGAGACCCCATTCACCTAGAAGAAAACAGCACGTGACGTCAATAGAGAGAGAGAGAGGGAAAAAAATAAGAACTATGAGCCTTCATATTAAAGCAGCATATCATTGAACCGTAAAAATCTAGGACGCCAACAACTTTTCTGTGACTCTGTTTTTAAAATTTTCTTTTAACTTAAAAAACTTCATACATACTGCGATCACCAACATAGTGTGTTGGTGGTGATCGGCACATAATAATACCTACCTCTCAATGTTTTGGTGGACACCTGGCTATTAACCTTTTGATGAAGTAAGTGGCTGAAATGCATACATTAAGAACGGGTAGTAAATAAATAAAACTATTTATTGTATAGTCGTACTTATATTAATATACCTAAAATACATATTTTGTAGATATAAATTATAGCCTTTTAAAAGTTACTTATTTGACAAAATAAAAAACGTATGTAACTTATTTTATTATAATATATAAATATAACACAGCCAATGACTCCAACTTTGCTACATTAAAATAATCCTCATCAAAGCACTACCTTAATCATGTAACTGACAAAAAAGACAATCATGGATAGGTACCAAATGTTAGTGAACTTGATAAGTAGATACTATGCCTATAGCAAGTTTGTTCACCGTAACGGTACGTAGAATACCTTAGTACCAGATGTTTACCACTTTTGAGTCGGCTTCACGCAATAGGGCCATGACGAAGCAATTGCCTCTTTCTAGGCGACTCCACTCTTTTTGTAAACTTCCACTACGATTTAATGAAAAAACATTAGAATTTCGAACGCTTGCGTAAACCGTGCGTGGATAATTACTGAGTACTCATTTTAAATTGAAAATAAAGTACTTGTTTACGTTAAAAATGTAATGCCTAAAATGGAATTGTTTTTGGTTAAGTCATGTCCGGGTCATTTTTAGACTAACTGCTACTTAACATTTCCTTACTCGTGTGTTAAGGGTGAGTTCACACTGAACTGATATTGACAATAGAATATAATAAAATGCTATTTGACAGTTCTTTCGTCAAGCACAACAACCACAACCGACAACCACTTATAACAGATTTTAGTGTGAATTTCATAGATATACAGGTAAGAAAATACTTTTTATTTATTTCACATGAAAGAAAGCCCGGAAATGCTTGATTCCTCAATACGACGCGCGTAAATGTTTGCGACAAGTCAAGTTATGGCGGTTATTTGTAAGCTGGTCCAGGTGTAACAATCGAAGTCCATGTGAGCGAAGCCGTGGGTAAAACATGGTTAATTATATATTTAACAATGTATTAGAACAATTTTAATCAATACCACAGACAACATAGGCGTTACATAATATGATCATGTGATGTGAAACAGCATAACAGCTGCCACACTTCTTTCAAATTCGTTTGGTATTTAATCTCCGTGTACAAGAGAACTTCGACATACTTATAAGATATGTTGATCACAAATCGTCTACCGTGCTACATTTAGGATGTTTACGTATTATAATAGGTGCATTTACCTCGTCTATAGTCCGTCTTACAAATTAGACCAGTTTACGATTTGTCTTCTCTTTCACACACAGGTCGGTTCCACGTGTTGAGACATAAATCTTGATCCAAAGTATTATAGATAGTACTCGGTTCTGACCTACTGTCTTTGATAGTGACGGAGCCATCGTGTTCTTGATACTTATGCTAGGCTCATATATGCCTAAACAGAACAAAGCCAAAATATCATCACGAATTTTGCAGATCTTTTGTATAGACATCACTGCAAGTATAACTTTTAAAATATTTCTATTCTATTGTAAAACCAATACACAAGCTAATAACAATTACCAACTAACGGCAGGTGTTCACACTGCTACAATACAAATATCACAACAAAACCAGAACTACTTACAGACTAACAAAAAAACATTCTTAGCATCCCTAAGGAAGACAAACCAACAAATAGATAATTATCTTTAAATCCAAACGATAAGGTAGCATTTTGGACTATCCAAGGGCTTTACCTGCACCTGGCCCTAGAATAAGAAAGCAGTCTCTACTATAAAAAGCTTTAGATAGAAAAAGTTTCAAAGGGCAGGGCGTCTAGACATTCTTTTTTTGGTTCCCAGAAAGGAGCAGGTAGAAATCTGTACAATACATAGGTAACGGACGACACCGGATACAATCTGGCAAAATTATTGCTAGAACAGATCCTAAAGTCGATATTTATAAGTTATAAATAAAAATAATATTACAACACAACAAGTGCGGTGCAACGCTTGACTATATTACAAATTAAATAAATACTAAAGAATATTTAACAAATTTATTGTAAATTTAAAATTTGGCACATTTATTCCATATTAAGTATTCTTTGACACATACATTACTCACTTTACACTCTAAATTGACTACTGCACATGTATAATTTACACATGACATTATTTTGACCAGAATATAATTTGTACTTTACTAATTGTATAAAAAAGTTCAAATAACACTTAGTTTAGTGCTCTGTCGATATGACCGTATTAGCAGTAAAGTTTAACAACAAATATTCACTTTACAACAAAGTTTAACAACAAATATTCGGTGTCTTTAGTTGCAAAATTGTACTTTATCTAGGATCCTGGACGCGTTATAAATAAGTCTCAAAATAACAGAAAACAAGTATAAAAACGTATTCTTGACGTATAACTAATTCGGTTTGAATATTTTAAGTTAGCTACCTACTGGGCCTAGCTACTACGCCCTGCAATGTTAATCAACATTTAATCAATTCAAACCATTTCGAGGTCATTTGATAAGGTAAAACAAGAAACTTCAAAAACTAATTTGACTAGAGTAAATTTGGCCGATTGATTTCATTTTAAAATTTCAGCTAATCTAAATGAATCCTAAAGTAAACTTTGTTATCCTAAAAAACAGTGATGATGGCTCGAATTCACACTAGCAGAGGACCCAATAGACCAAATGTTACTTGGTCCATTGGTCAAGCCAGCGTAACAGTAAAAAACAGTCTTGGCTTATCCTGTGGTAACGAAATGTCTTTAGATAACATTACACATCTTTCAAACATGCCGTATACACGAACAAAATTTTATTCTGTAAAATTTTCTAACTGAAATCAAAGATTGTCGCTGTGACACGTAACTAGAGGTTCACTTAGGATTAAATGACATCCAAACAAACGAAGGGCGGATCATCTTCATATTTGGTTGGATTGCCATACGTGCTGGATACTTTGGGTGGATGTGTGTGCACTGGCGCTTGACCAAGCACTCGATCGTTCAGCGTGAGTATCGAGGCGGGACAGTTCTTCGATTTGCGGGACGAACAGTACCACAGCAGGCGGGCCTTGTCCTGCCGCTTCCTCGAGTTAATGAAGAACGTGTTGCCTGCGTAGTAGAGGAGCCTCCCTCCGCGAGCGGTCGACAGATACCGAGCACGTCCGTCATCTAACAAGCACAAACCACGCGTTGTTAGAATAACAACAGGACATTCAAATTGTCGTACGCTAATTAAAATTAAAAAGGCAACAATAGGTAGAGCGCAATTAAGCAAGCTAGAACTTCCATATCCTTTGGCCGACTTCAGCATTGTGTTGTATATAAGTGTTATATAATTAATGAATTTAAATTATTCTCAAAAGCTATGCAATGTATGTGAAACCTAAAGTTAGACTAGCTTGACTATGTTTCAAGCAGTGATGTTACATTGACGGAAGGCCCATGTCCAACAGTGGACTTCGACAGTGGACGGTCTGACAATGAAGTAAAATTAAACGCCAAACGCCAAAAATACCAAAGAAAGGATTAGTTGTTTTTAGGCACTTCGGCCGGTTTAGCTTAAGCTGGGTTTTGCGAAATTCGACGTATTACCCTAATGCCAATTAAAACGCAGTAAATATCAGCAGGTAAAAGCCCTTTAAATCCTCTACCTTACTTTTTTGAAGTATAAACATAAATTTCTGCGTAATTTCATTACTAAACCAGATGTATAGGACAATACTATACGGTCAAAATAAGGCTAGCAGACAACATTTAAAGCAAACCAATGTAACATACATATCTCACAATAAAACTAAAGTTATGTCAATAATGAAATTTTCGTTTTATTGCACAAGGTATTCTCGGCATTAAAAACTAGGTAGCTATCTTGGACGGAGAGCGAAAGTTTTAACATCGTTTGAGAAACATATTCTACGTAATAAGAGGGCTTTGAACCTAACTAATTATTCAAGGCACTATTATGTGCGGCCATTCTAAAAATAAAATGACTGCAAAGATGATTCTAGCGTTACATAGTAGAGGTCTCACAGGAAACCGTCTAATTTTGACAACAAGCTCTTACGTTCTTTACGGATCGAATAGCGGTTTTTGTGGTTAGTTTTATACTGAATTCGCAAAACGAAGTCACAAACACCAACCGACAAAATCGGTACTTCTTCGTTGTAGCGCCACATGTACTGTTAGCAAATGGAAAGTATACATCTATTTTTAATTCGTGATTATAAAAATAGCATGAGTATATTTTGTACTTTAAGCAACTCGGAGGGGAGTCGCCATACTGAAGGGTTCCTCCTGCCGATGGTACAAGTGTGCGTAGATTCTCACGAGAGTAATGCTAGAATGTTTTTTGTCGACCCGACGGCCGCGTTGCTTTAAGTTTTGTACGTTCGACTCTCAGATCTACTTTTGTTGTGACTTAGAAGCCGACTATTGTATGTAATTGGTGACTCTACTCACTACACAATAAGTACGGTCAATAACATTGCTAAATCACACACGAAATTGCTGTTCTATCGTTGTTTGTGATAGTATAAACCTACAGGCTAACTTAGAAAGGTATTTGATGCGACATTACAAGTAGTTGTTCGACTTGAATGGCGCGTTCTAATCTATTTATTGCCTTAACCAACGGAACCAAATCTTTTAACCCTTTTACGATTGATCTACGGAGAGTTACACAAGCAATTTATAAAGTTAATTACCACTCGGATGACAAGCTGCTCGAATAAAACAACAAGTCTGACAACTTATTTGGGTTACAAGTCAGAACCAGTGGTTAAAGCTGGTTTTAGTTTTGTGGGCCTGCCACAAATTAAGAGAGAAATCGTTTTAGGTGTATATTTCATGGCAAAACTACGGCAGATGTAGAGCCCTTAGTTTTCAGTGGTGAGGTAAGCATGCCCGTAGTTGGCAGTCGCACAGATGGCTGGCGCGCACGGAGACGCGGCAGGTGGGCGCGTGCACCGCGGAGGCGCTGTGGCACCGCCAGCGCCACGCCGTGCACCGAGACCGCCATCCCCAGGCCCGCGCCTCCCCACACCCTGCTGCCGACGACGCTACAACCACCAACACCATTGGCCAACGTTCCAGCTCGAATCATCATGACGCGGATGAGTCTTAAGTTATGATGCAGGTAGGTGCGAAAACAGGCTTTCGTTTAATTACATCCATTCATAAAAGATTACACAATTTCAAATGTAAACAACGTTAAAACGAGTGAAAATAATCATCAAAAGCATTTTGAACGCGCCACGCTGAATAATTCACGACCGTGCAACGTTCCCCGCCCTAAACCTAAAAGGAATGAAATACAAAGAAACAATTTCTGTAGTACCAAAAGTTCCTTTATAACTGCCATTAAACATAACGGAAATACAACTGCGGAAGGTTTAATGTAAAAACGACCTTATTATTGCAATGGGATGTTATATTTTGACGGATATGGTGAGTCAGGGCATCGGGAGAGGAATGAAGAGAGAGAGGGGCTCCCGGAGTGAGATTCTGGGGCATTATCGATTGGGGGCACCATCACCAGGCGGAGGCGTGCGGCGCCACGCGCATGTCCCGCCGCGTGGCGCGTCCCAGCCCGTGGGTGCGCGCTCCCGCGTGCCCGCGGCTCCCGGCCGGCCCGGCCCCCGCCCGCCCGGCGCCCGGCGCCCGGCGCCCGGGACGCACGTAGCACCACGTGCGCCCGGCTAACTTACGTACCTCGTCCCACGGTGCAGCGACCTGGCCGCGGCCCACGCTACATACTTCCAAGCCCGCAATGTTGTAAACAAGCCAAATGCCTAACGGTGCGGCGGGCTGCGGCATTAGGGCCTCTACAATCTACAATATAAATGTCAGCTAGGGTCACGCGTTTACGTAGGTCGCCAGTAGGCTAACAGTTATATGGAAATCTGTATCTAATTTTAATTTCAATTCAATGACGCATATCTAAATATCATGACCTCATTTCGGTTTTGTACTGTTCCCTTTTAACCTAGTTAGATCACATTTACATTAAAAAACACATAATTCCATATAAATATATTTCCATCTGCTTGCGTATTCCATTCCATGTAGTATAACTGAGGGCCGCGCGACGCACACACGCACAGCGACGCCCATGAACAAAGGGCGAATGCGCCAAAATTAGGGCATACAGGGGAAACTAGGCTGTTGCGGAGATGGCAGGGTACGCCCATACGCTCCCCGTGCCCTGCCGAACTTTCTTTCATAACTTCGTAGGTATTGATCCGTCACAACTGCGCAATTCATGTCGTTCACGGATACAGTCAATATTGCAACCGATCAGGAAAAATATTAAATATTATATGCTGGCACAATGGTACGACGAGAAAAGAATTGAGTGAAAACAATATTTACGAAAAATATACATTTCTCCTGTTGAGTGCTCTGGAAAATATATTAACAAAATATATAACAGGCAGAAATGTAATCATAATAATTTATGTTGAAATAAATTATGTATATGATATGATTAATAAGTAAAGAAATAAATGCGTAATATTTTTTTTAAAAGCAATGGACTAAAAAAAACAACGTTTGTTCTCGATGAACATTAATTAATTACGAAACGGAAGCGGAAGTTTCAACACCATTGCAAAACAAATAACGTAACAGCTACCTCCCCTTAATATTAACCTTTCAGATATGGCTTAGGGTAGTCATATTCGTTAAATGTAATTTTTAAATAGTTTTACATTTTAATACATTTAAATATAATGTTTAAGCTTAAAGTGACGTAAACATTTTTTTTTTATTTCTTTTATCGTAGAACACGTGAGCAATTGAGCACGCAATTCATACTTTGCCATCAATATTTAAAAAAAGTCTTGCAATTAAAAAATATATATTTTGTGGTCTCTAATGCAATGGAAATTCAGCGTAGTATTCGTACAAGTACGTCTGGGTAGACGCCACCCACGCTGGCTCCCATCCACCCCCTTCCTACTTCGCCGCTTCCGCGTAGGTACAACTCACGCGGGGAAAAGGAAAACATCATATAGACATCGCACATGCCCTTTAATAAAACTTTAACTAGACCTTTACAAACTACCTTCAACATATATTAAGACATGTTTGTTTCAACAATTCTTGTCCAACAAAGCCAATCGTAAACATAAATTTTGTACCATTATAAATTTTTCTTTAGCAACGACTATTTTCCCCGTATCTTAACTAACATAGTATAAAAGAAACTTAAAAGTTTACCTTACATTATTAGCGGAAAGGGACAAAAAATATATAACAAATGGTTGGTCGTATATTATTGAGCAATATCATCCTTCCCTTCCGCTATATTTGTACAAAATGTATATATAAGTTTCGATCATATTACGTTTAAAAATACTGACAATACTTAAAAAATTTACAATTCAAATAAAAAATTAGTTTTTTGATTACAGTATATCGATAGATGCAATTGTCGTACAAATATTTAATACAGATTATTACTTCTACAATGTATTAAATTATAATGAAATTCCTTTTTGGAATAAAAAATCAAGTCTAATTTTACTTAATCGCCATAATTTTAACGCTTTTATTTTGTAAAAATGATTTTCATTTAGTTTGAATTCTACCTAAATGTTACAACGTAGCTATTATCTTATCTGTGCTAAATGTTTTCAAATAAAACAACAAAATTAACACTAAATCATTAACATTTAGAATTTAAAGAGATGTATCGACATTTAAAATTAATTAAATCATCTATTACTTTGTTAAATGACTTTACTCATTCTGACGTCTAACGAATTATTGCGTGTAATATAGGAACTTCTAGACATTTTCATAATCTCTGAAGGTATAAAAATAAAAAATAAAATTATCTAAATAATTTTTTAAAAAATCACAAAAAATTGATAAGTACGTTAAAAGAATTAAAAATAAATCAAAATAATGCAGTGTACACGAGCAAAAATAAAATAAAAACAAACGTGGAAGACATAAATTTAAAGCGTAGAAGCGTAATTTTAAAAGAAATTTGTAAAAATAATACTACCTACAATAAACGCAATTAATCATAATATTACAATAAATCCTGAGCTACCTATATCTATGATAAACATCCTTCCGTCTAACATACTTACCATCTGGAGTGAAGTAGTAACTAGGTGGGGCGTGTATGTGGCGGCCGCGCACTAGAAACAGCACATCACCTTTCCCGGAGCGAGCCGGGGCCGTGATGACGTCAGCGCGACACCCCGCCATGTCCCTCGAGGAGCAGTACCACTGCTTCCGACCATGGGCCTGAAGATTCTTCAGGTAGTAGGTATATCCATCGTGGACCAGCAGCGACTTCCCAGTCCTCGACGGCACGTAAGTAGCTGGCACTGCGTCAAACACCATCAAATAACACGCGGATGAAAAGGACTCTAATAACCGCATGTAACTCTGTTATTAATGCACTACAACAACTTTTACTTCAAGAATTACTCTAGTTATTTTTTACGGTTTAAAGCAGGTAACGGATAAGCAATCAACCCCTCCCTCCCTCATCGATTAACATTTGAAACCTTTGGACTTCTGCGTGAAACGATCCAAAGGCTACAAGTGCAGTGCCATGTTGAGGAGTCGGATGGAAGGCTTCGTGCACCTGCAACTACACGGGTTCCCCTAGTCCGAGCATATATAGGTACCGACGTTTTTATTTTATCTCATGAGGGATCAAAGCCTTGCTTGTAGTAGTCATGTACGACACTTGTATGCGTGTATAGATACAGTAAGGCACAGGTCCTTCGTGAGTAAAACACAGTGTAGAGATCATAACATATTTTTAGAACCTTCAAACGAATATAAACTGTATACAGATAAATCGTGATAAATAGTAAATTAACTAAATAATAATAATTAATATAAAATAAACGCAGTTATTGCTACAAAACTGGAACAGTTAAAAAAAAACAACAACACTAGATAACACTGACTATCCTTCGGACACAAGGAATTCAAAATTTATGACACATCAGAATTAATTAATCTATCATTAGGAACTGACTTTTAGAATGTACAAGACCCACATACATAAATATCATTAGCATTACTTATATCACTTTTTATACTCAATACCTATTTTCATTGTATGTAAAGTGTGCAGTATCGCTGATTTCATCCTACGAAGGTACCTTTTCGTCGTATACAAACATAAATATCTACATCCACGTGTAAGTACATCACTTAAGTATTGCTTTAAGTCTAAACGATTCATTGTTCAACTTAATTACGTATAAGTATCAACACCAATAAAAATTCTTTAAGCAGCAAAAGATATCTTCGTGAAACACAACACAACTGCACACTCTTTATATTACACCTAACATTAAATAATGACTATATCCTACATAGGTACTAGGTACACTTATTGTGACTCGAGTCTGGCTGTGGATTGGTGTCAGTTCCGTTAGCGTTACGCAGCGCTAAATGCTCGCCATACAATCTGAATATCTGGTGCATCTGATGCAGATGCAGCAGATCGCGCATGCGCTGCAGCTCCGGCGCGCGCGCTCGCGGCGGCGGTCAGCAGCTGTGGTTGTGCGTCCCGGCCACGGCCACCACTTGGCTATTGAACGTCCTCAAGGTAGCGTTACACTGGAACTTGTTCCTAGCTGCGCAGTACCAGAGGACCTTTGGCTGGTTGCGATAAGCGTTGTGAGGCCGGTAGAAGTAACCGTTCAACACCAGCTTGGGGTAGCCCTTCTCGTTGTATATCACTTGCACTGCAAAGTCACAACCGTGTTAGTTCGCAGTAACGCTACGAGCAAAGCTACTAAATAAAAATGAAAATAATATTACCTTCGAAATGAGTTTAAAAAACCAAAGGACAAGTCATTTAAATGGGTCACATACAGAAGGAAACAATTTAAGTAAAAAATACAAGATTTATTTAAAAAGTGCCAAATCCGGCTCAATATGGTGGGAGGAACGTAGCTATTCGATTCGAATACGTAACTAAGTAACAGGATTTTAATCATAGGTATTTTACCTATGATTAAAATGCTAATTTTCGCTTAATTTCATCAAAAATAAGTATGTACAGTCAGATCATAGTACTGCAGGAATGTAACTTTTCGACACGATTAATTAAATAATACAATTAAAAAAGTATAATTAATGTACAAATATCGGTTAAAAACTTGTAAGAGTATGTTCCAGGCAAAGCATGATTTCAAGAAAACGTAGTTTTTCTATCTTGAATATAATGAAGATTCTAAACCTTACATTTAAAAGGTTCCGACACTGACTGCCTGACACTTATGGACATGTAAATTTAATGAAAAATAATAATTTTAGCAGAAGCTTAGACCTTGCGTAATGCAAGAATTAGAACCTTCATAAACTGATAATAATTATTAATAAAATGTGATATAAAAATCAAATAGTATGGTTGTTTGTAATCCTACAGCGATGCCTGAGCTCTGAAAACACAACCCTCTTCCCAGCAGTGTGGATCCTGGCTCCACAGCCCCTGGCGCACAGCCACCGCCTCTTGTTCCTGTAGCACGCGTCCAGCCTGTACCAGTGGCCTCCCATCTTCAGCAGGGGACCGTCGGACTCTGGTGAAAGTAAAGCTATTTGGGAATTGGTTAGAGGATAATGTGCATAATACCAGTAGTAATTGAATCGAATATTGAACAAGATTTGTTAAAATTGTATTTAAATTTATTCCAAAAAAAAATTAAAAAGAAAATAAAGAAGGGAATGTAACTGATTTTAGTTCTAAAAGTTTAAGAACAAACGTTGTTCAATATAGTAACTGCAGATATTGCGGTAAACTTCACAAAGACGTTTGATTTTTTTTAATCGATGCGCGAGAACATCGGTTATCGTTCGGCTCGTACTACTATTATGAATACGATTACGCTAACCCAACGTATGTATAAGTATGCTACGCAGTTCATCTATCAGAGTAGGTGGTGTTAAGACTGAAATAAAAAAGTGAATAATCAATAATGTGTTTTATGCATATAAATAGAAACTTAAATAGTCGATACTGTTACATTATAGCGTACCTTAAAAAGATACCTAATAAGAAACACATGATGTAATAACTGACATTATTATAACTAAACTACTGTTTTTGGAAACAAGGCCCTAATTTATAATATTTTCAAAATATCATACTATGTATACGAGTATTATATAATTTGGCCTATGATAAAAATTCTCAGAACAATACTAGCTAATGAAATCCTGTGTAGATATATAACACACTATATACTTATATGTATAAGGTTACAAGTTCTAAATGCATCTGTTACCTACTCTACTATACAAGTGATGGATATCTACACAATAAACTCCATTCTGAAGGCAACAATTTGAAATTTAACAGCACAAAAGTATTTCTATCCCTGTCAAACAATATTAGGGAAATAAAGACAAAACTAATTTTTGGGCTGACAAATTTTAAAAGTGTGCCTTTAGAATTGGGCCCCATATACTCATTACCCATGTTTCTAATATAAAACCATCACTCGTCATACTCTCTTCATAAGCTGTTAAATATTTCTACTGTAGATATACTACAACTACGGCTAAATAGAAACCATAAATATTGGAGTATTTCGTAACATCGTGTATCAGTCGTTCCGCAAACTACGCAGCGGTTAATAAATAGATTTTTTTATAAAAAGCTTCAACAAGACGACTACGCTATAGTTAAAGCTATACATTTTGTATACATAATTTCTAAACATTTGGTAAGAGAATATTGCACATTCACGTTATACAATGATTAAATATTTATATTCATAGTCATTGTTTCGTTACTTATAATATTAGCCGCTAAGGCATTGGTACAAGGCGACTTTAAAGCGTCTTCTAGAGAGCTACCTATTAGACCCGGAGTATATAACATCTAACTAGTAGAGATGTGTTTAATCGCCTAATAGGATTCCGATATTGAAGCTGAGAGGACCATAGCTAGACCCTATTGGTCGATTATTACACGTCTCTTCTATTCGCTTCGCACTCGGGTCGCAAACAAACGCACACGTATCGTCTTCGATATAGCCAGGGCTGGCTTAACTCTTAAACGGGCCTAATGTATCTCCATAATAACAGGAAACCGTTTAATAAGTCATATATTTTGAACAACATGGTAAACCATGCAGTTTGTCCTAAACGCAAGAAGGGTTTAAGAATTTCACCCTCATGTTTGGCTACCATACGACACCATGATCTATGAAAATCATCTCATTACTCATTAAATGGAAGATTCATTAGTTTACGACAAACTAGCTAAGTCAAGAATTAACTGTTTATTGAAGGACCAAATTTCAAGACAGGAATAAGTCCGGGTGAAAGGATGAAGTCTGGGAAGACCTAGGGTATTATTTATTGTGTACTCTTAGATCAAAACCCTAAAATTATCACTTTACTACACTTTAACCGGTTAAAACTAGGTGAAGCTACTCTTGTCGTATTAACAAATATTAATAGAGACCAAAATAAATAACTAAACAATAAATTATTATACAGAAGGTATACATTAAGGTAATTAGATTAACCTTTGGTTTAAATTGATTTAGGACATAATTTATGATAACCTAAATACTTAAATTAATTTTAATCTTCCTCATTAAAGTTGGTGAAGCTATAGATAATACATAGGTATTTCATTGCTATTGTTTTGCATAAAAAATATAAATAAAAACAAGGAATGTAAAATAAAATCTATAAAAAAGAGAATTCAAATAAAAACCGATGTAAAAAAGGCAAACTATAAAGCTACTTTAGTAACCTTTGAACACAACTAAATAATCTGGAAAAAAGTCATTGTCCATGCGCACTTTTCAAAGCGAACGTACAGTCAAAGCGACACTCCCGGATCGCGGTCAGCGGTCACTGCCTCCCATCAAGCAGACCGCGCACCAGGAGGTCGCGCCAGGCCTAGAGCAGCAGCGCGGCGTGCGGCGCGGGCGGCGCGGGAGGGGCCACCCGCGCCGGCGAAGGCAGCGCCCGCGGCGCACTCGCCACTATCTTGTACTTGCCCATCGGGTCCACCTGAAACCTCCTCGACTCGTGCTTCGCTGGGTTATACGTCGCCGGATGATTGTGGCACCCTCTAAAATACACCAGCCTCCCATCTCTAAGGCACAGAGCCACTTGACACCTCTCGGCCTTCTGGTAGGACCTCGCGCACCTCCAGGTCACCCGCCGGGGATGTGAACCGCCGTCCTCGTAGAATATATGGCCGTCCGCGACCAGGTGCAAACCACCGCGCGCCGATCGGATATAGAACCAGCCTGCAACAAACCGGCTGTCAGACTTACGTTACACCGAACATTATGAACTTATTTGCACTCACTAAATTAAAAAAAAATTACAGGTAAACAAAATGGAAATAAAATAAAACACGTTTAGCACTTAACTAAATACTTTAAAGTTATTTGATGAAACCTGAAGACTTGAAACTGCAGATACCTATTAACTTAGACATGTTTGCGAATTAAATCCCACAGAACACTAATAAATGTTTGGATTTTTCTAGCAAAGTCTGTCGTTCTTTTATTATAAATCTAGATGGCTGAGGTTCTAGATACGAGTTCTAATAGCAGTTCTAGATGGCTTCAATTCATATTAAATCTTTTATTGAATATCTCAACTTTCAAAGGAGAAATAACTGAATCGATGATCTTCAATTAGATGAACTAAATTACCAATTCTGTAAGTAAACTATTGCATGATGTGAAGGTAGTGAAATAAAAAGCAAAAATGACATCAGCGCGATATAATCATTTCTTTGTACCTATACACGAGAACGAATCTCCAACTACCATATACATTCACTACTCAGCTTAAACATTCTCAGATCGAACACTGCTGCTTACAATAGCTACCTCTAATCCATAATACTTTGTTCGCTAAATAATAATAATAAAACATCACAATACACGAAATAATACTTCAAGAATAATACTTAAAAGGTTAACATTAGAAATCGTATACATCTGATATGATTTACTGGTATAAATTGGTGCAATGACATGGTAAATAAACGGTAAACAATATCATTATATTCTTTGTGTAAGTACAGCCAAAGCTAAATAAATCATCTAAAAATATAATAAAGTATAATTAAGTACTCAAAACGGTTCAAAAAATATAAACTTAGGCCGACATTATTAAAACAATAAAATCTCACTAAAACATAATCTTATAACTACGACGTATACAATGAGTATTATTTTTAAGTCGAATTGTTCAATAAATGCAGTTCCCTACTTAAACAAGTTGTTACATTTCCTAATATCGTATACATGACTTTGTCTAACATTTGTCTGATAAACAACAGAACCATAGCATTCTAGTGACCGCAACCGAAACCAACCTTCCTGGAGTCGCAAATGACTCCTTCAACAATCGCAACTTTATGTACAAACACACGAATAAAATCGTAAAAAAATAATGTAAAAATAATGTATAAAAATACTTAGGATATCATAAGAGAACTATATCACTTTGTACAATGAACTACAACTAGGACCGTCGCGTGCGGAAGATCAGAACTGAGACCGAAAATCCATCACGGGCAAGAGATGTCAAACATTCAGTGCATGAAAATACGTCGGTAGTGATAACACGAAGACTGCAACTGCATTTGATGTTGAATCATCTGACAATAGTTAAAGCCGTAACGCATGTATAACAACGCAGACAAAGAGCTTGCAATAGCATGAAGTTATCTACTCTTGCCCAGGATCATAGTCTCATTATGCTTATGCGCAGACGGTCTTCATACTACATAATTAGCTTATAACTATTTAAGATTCGTATACTTTACACAGCGCAAATTTCTACCATTAAAATGTACTTCTATAATCTATATAATAAATTGGTTATATATCAATATTTATATAATCTCTTTGGAGAATATTAAAATTTAAGACCATTTACGAGAAAACTATAATTGTTATCTCAATAGTTCGTATACTCGATAAAAAGCGTATAGATGTTGGAGTATTACTTCGAGACCACCGGCAGAAAGGCACAAAAGCAATTTTGACATTCATCCAAAATAATAAAGTGCAATCTACATGATAATAAGTTCACATAAGCGTCGCATCAGACTTTTTTTAATGACCTATAATAAAACGCTATAAAAAGTCGCCTTGAGATCAAGATCTGTGCCTATACCATCATCGTTTCACGTGCCGGTGGTCATTTCGAGGATAATAAAATTGACTTGTTCCATTTTTACATGGGACCACTTCATAGAGAGCTTTGTGATAAATTTTTAATTAGAATTAGAACATGGGTCTTAGTGGTGTAGCGCGTACGCCGCATGTGTGGGCGCTGTTCATTTGTACGACGCGAAGTCCGAAGGTGTGGACCGCGGCTCGGCAGCGGGGATTCCTGGAACAGCGCCACCAGACCTTGCCGCTGGCGGCACGACCGTTGAAGCAGAACCTATGCGCTCCCACTTCTATAGCCGGCTTCCCTCTCTTGCTCAGGCAGTACCGGAACTGTCCCGGGAAACAGGGGAACGGGAAGGGCAGACCCAGTGTTGGTGTTGGTTCGGCTGGAGTCACGTTTCCTGCAACTAAAGAGTAACGTGTTAGCACTCATGGCGTACCAAAACATATTTTGTTATATGCCGTTAACAGATTTGATTACAAACATCTTGGGTGATCAGTTATGCCCAATTATCGCATGTCTATAAAACAAAATTACAAATACCTTAAATAGTAGATTGTAGGTGGAACCAATCAGAAATGAAATACTCTTTGTAATACAATTAAACAAAAAAAGCATGGCATCATTTTATTCAAAAAGAAGATTTAAAACTAGGTTTATAGCACGACATATTATACCTATAAACACTTAAAAATTAAAAAATAGACAACATCCATAATGGCTTGCTTAATTTGGTCTGGTACATTTTAGCAACTAATAACTAAAAACAATAATAAAGACCTTATTGGATATACTTTATGTGTTAGGGTATTACATTATTATGTTACTAAGTCACCAGTATCTTAAGCAGTGTAGGAAAGTGCTGGAAAGTAAGATCTTAGAGATTCGAGAACATTTATGCAAGTTCCTCTCCAACACTCCTTATAACGCAATTTTAGTAAAGTTTTTGAAATTTGACAATAGTAACAGTTGCCTTAAAAAGGGTCTTAAAATATCACAAACATTAAGCACTTTTAAACATGTTCCTCAATTTTTTTTATTTATTTTACTAATATCCTAAGATATAAAAATATTGTAATAACAGCCAGATTGAGTTATAAATTCTAAGACAAAGTACATTTTCAATAAAAAAACTGTTTTCTTTTCGTATATATGTAGATCAAAATGGCGATATAAGATAATGCTCAACTTTAAATCTACTACTGTATTGGAATTTACACGCTTCACCTTAGCCCTCATCGTCACTTACCATCAAGTGAGTTTGAGGTCAAACGTAAACCCATCAGGAACAAAAAAAAAACTATTAACTAAACCCAAAACAGTGCGTAATGGCATACCTGGCATCAGGGTATTGCATAATGGATTATTTATTATTACACGGGTTTTCCATGCGATAAACAACTTCATATTAAATAATTCATTTTACGATGCTAATTGTGAAATTGTTTAAAAAATTGTGATAGCAATGCACACGAAAATTTGACGCCGCCTGAGCTAATATACTAGAACGACCTCAGAAACAACCAATACACCTTCAATAATTGCACTATACAAATTGCACTTTACTTGATGTAAGTTCTTGTGTCTAGTAATGTCAATTTACGTTCTATGTTTGTCTTTTTATAAATTGTCGTACTCGTATGTTCGTAGAAAAGTTATGTATACAATTTCACATAATTTAATAAATAAAAACGTAAACTTCGCGAGTGTGTACATTGAAGATATTTCCAAAAAAAAAATGGAGGGCCTAAGGAAGTAATAGATATATTTCGATCAATTTTGGAACGTTTGTCTGTTTATCTGTTTGTTTGTGCATACATCACTTAAAAACTACTGGACCGATTTTGATGAACTTTTCAGCGAAACAATACAACAGCCTAATTCGGTGTCATATAGGCTTTAATTCATTTTTTTTATTTCATTGCAATCGGTCCAGTCAATCAATAGTTATGCGAATTTATAGTTTTCAAACACTCGCATACACTGCATTAGTATACAGCAAAGAAGTGTATGATATAAATAATCAACGGAATTCGTGAGCGGATATCGTACCAATGTATGTGAGTTTTTGAAAACTATAAATTTGCATAACTTTTGATTGAGTTAGCTGATTACGATAAATTTGTTGCATACGTATGCAACAAAGTAATGCTCGGCGGAATTTTGATTGCGATGGATTAGTTAGGAGTTCTTACCGTAGACACAGACATACTGGACTGGACCTGGACCTGGAGCGGTAGCGGGAGGGGGAGGGAGAAGGGACGGCGTAAGGGGAAAGGGGCGGGAATTAACACTTAATAATTTTCAACTTTGTTTAATTCTGTAGTACACGCGAGCGGAGCCGCGGGCACAGCTAGTTAGGTATAAAAACACTCGTGCAGTCACAAACTAACGGGTATAGTTGCAGTTTTAATGCCTTTCATTATCAGATAATTTTATATAACTATAACACAACTGACTCAACTTATAACAGGTTTTATTAATTTTATTGCTGGTTGAAGAATTTGGCGATAAGTGCTAACTCACAACTCAACGGGTCTAAGTGACGCTCAGCAATAGACGCGGTTCCATTTACAAGTGGACCCTTACCAAAAGAATTCAGAAGCGTCATCTTTTTGCGTTCTGGTTTCCTCCCAGGACGCTTCTTGATTATATTCTTCTTGATGACGCGGTTCTGACGGGAGCGTTTCTTCACGTTGTGGACATGGGAGTATCCCATTGCAACGACATGTCCAAACTGCGTGATTGCGTAACATTTGCAGCCAGTGTCAGACTTGATGCACAGCCAGGTCTCCTTTCCTAGATTCCTGGTACTCTTGCCGATATGCTTGACAACCTTCCGGAACCTATGGCCGCCGATCACCAGAACAGGGTTGCCGAGCCGAGACGCGCTCCAATGCACTGCAAGCATACTATTGTGCTGCCGCTATACTCACAATTAACATCTTGATTCCTGCTGTCATTGTGGTCTAATAAAATGTTCTACTACAAAGCCACTCGGAGTTGTTTCCATTGATCATGATGACGTTGCCATGATCAATTTTAAGTGATATAAGTATCTAGGAACATTTTATCTCCAACAAATCAATTCTACCAGCAATATCGTTTAAACATTAAATGTCTTCTAGATTCCATAAAATTTTAGGGTTCCGGTAAAACGAACCGTGGTCAAAACAGTTACCCTTTCTTATAGTAAAGTTTCTTTGTCCGTTTGTCTGGCTGTCCGCCGAAAAATTCAAAAAATAATAGACAAATTGAGCTGAAACATACTGGTTAATTATCCATATACCTATATGGAAAATTGACCAGCAATTATCGGACAGTTATGAAAATTTCAGATTATTTTTATGTTATTGACAGAATCCCGCACATTGTGTTCATTTTGCTGACTTTTTGTTAAGACTACGATTTAGAATATACGGTATTCTTTCCACGATGGAACTTTTTTCCATAATCGTATATTGTAAATGGTTTGATTGTAACCAAACCGCGAAACCTTTTTTTTTTTTTGTAAGTAAATACGTTAGATAGATACAAACATTACGTTACGCTCTACTTATTTACGCATCAAACCCAAAAAAACACGAAGAAGTGTTACAAAAATAAAACAATTATCTACAAAAATATGTTGTATTCATGATAATTCTTAACCTATTCATTCGTACATCCTAATCAATTAAATTAAAACATAAAAGAATGTGCTCCATTCGTTAAATTAAATAAGTGGATAGGTCAATTCCTACTTACAAAAATTACAGTTAAAACTTAACCTAAATATTAATATAGTTTGATAAAAATTCAAAATATGACACTTTGTTCAAAATAAAATATTTGCAACAATAGATTTGTTCAAATGATGATGATGGTTCGTTTCATGGCGCCGCTGTTTTCCACAAACGGTTATAAAAATCTTATCTAAAAATATATTTCTCGGGACCATGACGCAATTACTTCTCTTACCTTTGCGAAACTTGGACGTTTACGGGTTTCATTTTAGTAATGAGATCGTAGGGATCGTAATAAACGCTCACGTTTAGGGGTTTCTTAAAATTAACAATCCATAACACAGCTGTCAAAATCAAACAATCACCCAACACGACTAAAATTAAGATCACGTAATGTCGACCGGCGCCGGTTTTACTAAGAGTTCAAGATAAAAAAATACCTACAAATTAATTTAACTACTTACATTTAAATTGAGAAGTTCGAAGCTAAATAAATTACCTAGTCTTTTCCTATAAAAGGAATGTTTTTTTTTTATTTGGGAAATGTATGAGTACCTTAATTTTACGTGTTTATAATATCCTTTTTCACAGCCACTTAAGAGTAAGACACTGGATTTCAAAATATCTTGTAGATTTACTTACAGGTTTTTGTCTAAAAAATTACCTTCTACTGCAATTTCTTTTGTTAATTTTAGGTAAGAAGATTCTTGCGAGATTCAACTATAAGTCGTTTATTAGTTGAGGTTAAAAAAGTTACTACTCCATTTTGATTGCTTTCGGCGATAGAAACGGTTTTTGGGATTGATTCCAATCACTGCTCTTGTACACGGTGGTGGGGGTGTAAAAATTGTGTGGTGTGAAGTTAGGTGCATGGTTGTGAAGGCCCTTTATACGTATGAGGCGACCTTCCAGGGTGGTCTGCACTCTGCACAGGCAGCCTCTCATGTCCTTGTCCCTACATGCCCAGTTCAGTTTTTGCCGATACTGATTATTCACCCAGAACTTGTTGTATTGAAATATTAGCACCGATTTCCCGGCTCTGGACGGCAAATAGAAGGCACCTGAAAGAGTATGTAGGATTAATAACAGTGTACAATTCAAATATTAATATATTTACCGATTTAAGAGTCGAATTAGGCCATAAATCCCAATTTAACAGAGTCTTCGTAAATAAAACGGAGGACCAGCTTTACTAACGAATAACATATTTTTATGCAATTCGACCCACAGCGGATTCTAAAAGACGACTTAAAAATGATCGAAAGTGTATTTAATTCCAAGGACTTTTAAGAAAAGTGGAGCAAAATCGTTTAAATCAAAGCGAAAAGCATTAAAGTTGAAATGTAATCACAGCTGTATCATTTTTTGTGTAGTTTTCTGATAAAACGTCGGCTTTACATGATTATGGACGTTATAGTATGAGATCACTTCACCGCGCTTGTTGGTGCGCGCAGAAGCCTTGCAACCCTTCCTGCGCTGCCGAGAGCATCTCCAAACAGTTGGCGTTGTCTGAGTGAAGGAATACCCATTCAATATTAAATTCTTACGACCCTTTCCCGTAGGCACGTATGCTGCTGATAACGTTTCTGTATAGAAAACAACAGAAAGAACCAAATATTTATAAGGGCTTCTTTAACATGTCTTATTTAAACAACGGTTTTGTTATTCTTATTCACCAATCCGACAGGAACAGATGATTTACGTTAACGTAACACAGCGTTAACCAGCAATACCATCTAATTCTCTTAACTATCACACAGGTATTCCAACCACCACCAAATAGGCTACTTCTGAACATTACATGAGACGGAAATATATAATGTTGTTTATTAACCTTAATAAAAAATAAATAAAATAACCTATTTATATCTAACAAAACGTATATTCCCAATTACCACCACCTGCCACAATTTTTTTGTAACTGGGCACGAACTGGTGTGGTGGAAAACCTGATTTTGGTGGAGCATGTGATGGTGGCAACTGGCATATGCGTGTGAAAAACAAACAAAAATTATAGCTGTATGGTCTTCCGCGTGGTTTTCTGAAGGAAGCGCGGTTTCTCGTGGTTATGTTCTCCCAGGTATGAGGTGACCTCCCCGCGGCGGTTAGTGCGCGCCGTTGCTCTGCACCCAGTGCTCTTGCGCCGGGAGCACCACCAATAGGTCGGGGGAGACTCATTGTACGAATACCCGTGCAACACCAAATTTCTTTTACCCCTCCCAGTCGGTATATATGCCGCTGGTACACCTATAAAGGTAACACCGAAATGACAAAATACTGAATGAATAAAATAAGAAATAGAAATCGATCGTAGGTAACAAACACCGCTCAGTTTTAAATAAGTCTCTATATGGACTTTGTATTGGGTTATTTGAATTTTCCGTTTAGAATTAAGGATCCGTCAAAACAGATACCCTTATAGCGAAGCTATATTGTTCGTCTGTCTGTCCGGTGGATACCTCAAATACTACTGAACCGATTGTAATATATGTACAACTGACCAGCAATTATGGGAAAATTGCGTATAATTCTATAAAAAGTCGCGAGATAATTCAGGAAAACAACTTTTACTAAATAAAGAAATAACATACATTAGCCTTGCCGATATGGAAGGTGTATAAGCGATAAACTACAATTTTTAACAAATTTGCTCAAGTTTTCAATGCTAGTTAGGTAGAACGCTCTAGTTTTAGGGACAGTGTAAAACCGAGTTTATGTCAGATTAATTTCTAAATCTTGGACGATAGTAATACGAACAAACCAAACTATTCATGGTTATGTTAACCATAAAACAGACCAAACAACCATTTCCGAGCGGAATCCTATTTTGAAAAAGAAAAATATTTTGTTTTAGAATTGAGAAATGCTCGATAGTTTGGCGATGGTACATCTCAGTACGTTCGTTAAAGTTGTTGACCACTCAGTAACACTGTACAGCTTACCAGGACCAAGTTCATGTCGAGTTTTCCAATGGAAGCGCTACAGCTAGGTAATTATATATTTTTGAAACCACTTTTATTGGCGATGACGACGATACTAGTAACATATTTTATACACCGATACTGTTTAGCTCTCCAGTACTTAAATGATGGATGAGGTTTAAATCAAGCAAGAGTTTTAGTCTATTTTCGCACACACACCTTAGGTTTATGAAATGTCCTAACATACTCGTTAGAGGCAAAATAATGCCCGTGCCGATAAAAAATAAATCTTATGCCAATAAGTACTTTACTAGAGTAATGTTAATTTTAATATTAAATAAAAACACAAAAGATAATATAAACATATTTAATTAAACCTTAAGAAATAATACTCTTGATAAATGTAACGATGTCTTTTAAATCGATAAGATCAAAAAATTTCAAAATTACATCTCTATAGGTAATAATATTGTAAAGCCCAGTTACAAAGTATAGAGGAATGTTCAGTTCATCAATTACTATAATTGACAATGGTCCCATTGTTAATACAAGGCACTTTTATCACTTAACCCAAAATCAACATCTAATAAATATGCTTAAGTTGAGTTTTAACGTTAATATCATATAAGTACATTATTCGTATAAAAACTATTATATTATTTAGTTAAAAATATAAAAGTCCACTAATCTACTACGATCTTATCACTTAGTTGGCATGATTGCAATGAGTTTAATCCATTTACTTACAAAAATATACGTACTTTTTAAATGTATTACTGGATAATGCCGTTTTCAACTATTAAAGCCAATTCTGATGAAACTCGACACATTTCTACAATATTATATGATAAATTGCTAATTTACAAATACATCGTCTTTGAGCACCACAAGATAACGATACGGCAGTACTATAATGGAATGATATTAAATAACATTGAAGACTTAAAAGTAAAGGTGGTGTTGGTGGTGTTTTGACGCTTAAAAATATTTTCCACTTATCACAATACATCTACTTAAGCGAATTTTAAATTGTCTAAATTGCTTTCATTCAAAATTAAAGACTTATACTTCCTTAAACTAGAATAAAGGTATTACACATAAAATAATCCAGTATTTTAATCTATAACAGAGAAATAAGAAAACCGTGTTGCCGTGTAAAAAAACTACAATAGAGAACATATTTAAAAGTGTCGTCGGCTTTCGGGCGAGATTTCTTATATTTCTGACAGAACTAAAAATAGAAGCTAAATGACTTTAAAGTAATTATTCCAGCTTAGGAGTTTCTAATGTCATTGCGTCAAGAGTTGATGAAATGGCGGTGGGTAGTGTTGGAGTAACGGGTAGGGGAGCGTCGAGTATTTTGCGGGAATTGGGCCGCCTCGCTTGCGGGAGACACAGAGCCCGCGGCGGATGGTTGTGCATCCCCTTTACAGCTACAACACTAGCCCCCAGCATGTGTATCCGGGCCTTGCAGTTAGTCTTCTTTGAAGTGCACCGCCAGATCACCTTGTCTCTCAACTTGGACTCCTCGCAAAAAGGAAAAGTGTTCACCATCATTATAACCTTCCCGCGTCGCGACTTGAGAAACTTGATGCCTGCGACAAAAACATTCGTCAAACAACTGCTGATAAAGACGTCAGTAGATAAATCTTACCAAAACCCAACACCAACGACTTGAAATGAGGAAATAGTAAAACAAATGGAATTAGGACATCGTTTATTGTCGATTGAATTTTTTTTAGACTAAGGAGATGTAATGAAACTAACGGTTATTTATAAGTACAATTTAATATGATTTCACAAAATTGATACAAGAACCAAAGAAAATCCTATGATTATTATATGGTAAGTATAAAATTACACTATGAATGAGACTTGTACGAGAACAGTTAACAGCAGATGAGGTAGATAGTCAAGGAACGCTGGGTCCGTATGTTGTGGAAGCCGTGACGGTAGCGGGACACACGGATACTACAAGACGATATATATATCTAGGAGACACTATACCTATCTAGGAGATTCATTATTAACAACTGAGCAAATACATAGACGTAACACAAATCTCCTAAGTCAGACCAATTTCTATGAAATACTTTGTTACGGAAAAGATGATATTAAAATCGAAGAAGATAAAGCTTCGTAATTTAAAACAAATATTTACATAGTGATTATATTGTAAAAATCCTATATATATTTCATTCAACTCATTAAAATCGTATCTTAGATAATTGACGTATATTGTCATTTGATCTAAATATATAATATATATAACGTACAAATTGAGACTTATCAATATTTAGTAGAAATATTAATACAAACTATCGCCACGGCTTCTTTACAAGCACAACGACTATTATTATTATATTTGGTTACGTAACCGCTTATCAGGTCAAATATAGAGCATGTCAAACGAGGTCAAGGTGAACTAGTTCCCAAAGGGTTTATTCTAATGGTCAACAATGAGTTAAATGGATTTCAGAATAAACTGTTTCCTATCGAAGACATTATGCGGTTTACTGTTGAAACATTTTATTTGAAATACCTTCTGCATGATATTGAATATGGTCTTACACGATACACGATTTGACACGATCTATTATTACACCTAGATAACAATTTTCATCATTATGTTTATTACGCGCATACTAAGACCCAATAATAACTAAGTCATCTAAATAACAATTAAAATTAGTAAAAAATTTGTACTTAAAAAATCATACACGTAGATAAAAGCAGGCCCATGATTCATTCGGCGAGCGACAAATTATTTCTTTAAAAACAATTCATAAAATATATCCAGAGAAATAGTCTCAAAAAGAGCCTATTTTAAATATTAAAGTCGTCAACAGCGAACGATCTAGTACAAGTTAAAACTAAGTAAAGAGGTAGCTGAGTTTCAATATATTTAGAGGTAATCTAAGTATGCGCGCCGGACCCTGCGCGGTACACCGCCCCGGCGCGCCCTATCCTATACTAGCCTAGTGCTTACCCTACGACACCTTACTCGAGTAAAGCTTGTGAGTATTTCATTCGTGTATATAAAATTGTATAATTAAACTAATCTGTAAAACCCGTATAAAAAGTGAAGAGGTAGTTGATTGAGCTTAAGTACTTAAAAATCAATCCTAAAGAGCACAACATCAGTTAGCCTGCAGGCTCGTAATATGACGTGCAAGAGTCGACCGACGCGGACGAAGGTACTATGAATATTCTGATATATTCAATAACTACAGTATATTCTTATAGATTAAGGAGGCGGACGTCTAATTGTCTAAGTAGCAATATCTGAAACGTGTAAAGTTTAAACTCTCAAAATAAATTAAGTATTTCTAAGTACAGTCCTGGGATTTTGTATTGCTTTGTTACATAGAGTTCCCGTATTCAGTCACCGACGCGTAGTCGGCGGTCGCCGGACCGCCGAGCCTTGCCTGTGCGCCTGGGCACTGCTCACTCTACGTTGGATCTACAGTTCCTGCCCCACCCTCACCTACTGACAGCTGACCAGCTTGCATACAATTTGTCTCTGTCCGAGCTCTGCATATTCCTTTCTGATTTACGGATCGACTAAGCCAACACTAAATCAAACGCTAAAATCTGACGTGTTCCGGATAATAACCACCTATCTAAACTTGACACCCATACGCGCTGACACCATTATACATTCAGACAGTTCTTATACACTTAACATCCTTATTTTATCTATCTATTCGATTCGATAAATAACCCACACCTAGAATGCATAACATTATGATCTCGGAGAGACCGCCTTACCTACGTAATTCACGACAAATTCGTTACCATCTAACTGGTTGTTCTGTTCCCTCCACTGGTCGCCGTAACATTCAATACATCACAACACCTATCCTGATTTAAATTAGGTTTTACATACATTCACATTACCATAACTTGACCCAACAATTACCTTCGCTGAATTCTAAGTAAACGACACCTTATTCCCATTATAACTTACACGATAATTAATCTATAATTGTAATTTATGCTACATACCGCGCCAAAAGGCATACTCAGAAAATATCGGTTGATCGATAGTTTCATCTTCGTCTATATCTAATCGTGAACGCGCTTCTTCGACAGTGATCGAACATATTATCGAAAGCGAATGCGCCAAACCTCCCATCGCAGTCAATAATCGGTTTAAAGATAATTAGTCCTCTTCGTTGCAGGGCGTATCGACTAGCAGCGGCTTGGCTGCCGGGGCGTGCTGCGGCGCTGGCGGCAGCGCGTTGTTGGCGGGCGGCGGCGCGCCGGTGGCGGCGGCGTTGTGCCCCGCGTTGGCAGAGATCGCGGCGGAGGCGTTGGCGTTGGCGGTGGCCGTGGCGTGCGCGGTGGCCGCGTACAGCGCGAGCGCGTGCTGCAGCTGCAGCAGCTGGTGGTGGGGGTCGAGCGGCGCGGGCGCGCGGTGCCCGCTCTGGTGCGGCGTGCGCACCACGTAGCGCCCGTCGGCGAAGCGGCGCACGTTGGGCGGCGCGTGGTTGTGCGCGTACCGCGAGCGCACGATGCGCTCGTGCCCCTCGGGGCCCTCCGTGTTCACGTCGGCCAGGCAGCGCGACGTGAGCCGCGACGAGCAGTACCACTGCTTGCGTCCGTGCGCCAGATTGTTCTTCAGCCGGAACGTGTATCCGCGGTGCAGCAGCAGGCGCCCCTTGCCCGCGCGGATGAAGCGCGCTAAACAACAACAACCAGTTAATACATCATTCTGTACGACCGTCTCATACTCGATGTCCCACGTAAAACCGGCCCAGGTCACGCTAACATTAAATGAACGCAGGCTGGTTTTAGGTGGTCTTCGTAACTCTAAGCTTATGCAAAGTGCCTAATTAACATAAATATAACAAGCTGACAGAAGGTAAAACGAGTGGTCCCTTGCCTCTCGTCCAACCTTAATAAATTAGAAGAATAGACAGCGGAAGTTCAATTAAACAACACATTTTGTTAATAAGTTATTTTATTGTATATACATTTTATTAAATAAAACTCGGTAAAATTTGACCTATTTATTTATCACTTTCACAACATACATTTCAAGACTTCCACATTCAATACCTATACTTAAAACTACTAGGTGGAATAATAAAATGTATTCTCTCTATGAGACATCGCTAAATGAGCAAAAGTATTTGGCACATACATAAATAATTTTTGGCAATAGTTAAAAACATGACGTTGAACCGATTTTTAACAAAACAATATAGTACACACGTTTCAAATATGAAATGAGGAACCTTATAAATAAAGTAAAAAACAAACTCATTTTCATAGCTAATGAGCATAACAGGAAAATCACAGTGTTATTTGTTACTGACAAAAAATAGGGAAGACAATCTCACAAAATCTACCTATCACTCGTACACTTTCCGATTGAATATCTACCGCATACTCTAGAATTTAACGTTTTGGCACTACCTAATAATATCTACATGCATGTTACTCGCTATTCTAATAAATAAATAAATGAGATCAATCTGTCGTGAGCTTACTATCACATTCTGATATCTATTTTTAAACAATATTGTTATTTGCAACAAAATGTGTAAAGTTTATAAATCTGATATCTAAAACAATATCAAAATTCGAAAATTATCTTTGGCACTGGAATAAATACACCTAATTAGAAAATATTTAACTACTTTTTCTTTTGCCACGCCTCTTTTTAAAGGTATATATTCTAGCATACATACAATATATTAAACAGTTGAGTAAGTATTGCAAGTCGATAAACCTGACAACCGTGGGTGGTGCAGAGATTAACATACAATTCCGCATTAAGGAATAAGAACTGATTTTCGTTGAAGTCAGAAATTTAACCTGATCTTTCATTTCTACAATGACATTATTGAACTTTGTAAAAAAGATGAACAGGAACTAAACGTATTAATTGAATACTTTTGTTGTACTGTCAATTTTTTATCAATGTAAGGAAAAATCGTTTTTCTTTTTACTTATAGTAGATCACTGCCTGATCAAACGTGCATCCTAGTATCGTACCACCCAAGCGTTTGGATCGAAGCTGTCGAAATCGAATCTCGGCAGTCGGGGAAGCAGCAGCGGGGTTGGGGGAGACGGGGCAAGGGCAACCGGCGCAGGAGTCGCCAGCGCACTGGGCTTAGGGATGGTTTTGCGGCCGCAGCGGCCCGTATGATTGTGCTCGCCGACCAGCTTGTGTAGAGTCCCTTTTTGCGTGTACGCTTTGCAGCCGCAGCCGCCCATGGTGCAGCGCCAGCGCACGATGCCGGAGCGCATGGTGTGCGCTGCGTAGAAGCTGCGCCCGCGCACCCACAGCCGCGGCCGTCCGCCCGGCCCCACGCACAGCCGCACGAACTTCTCTATACGAACACGTACACATGTATTACAACTACCAACACAAGAACTTTTACTCAAAAGCCACATGCATGTTATCAAAGCCTTTTCAAGCATTCAGTCATCAAAAAGTTAGACTTCGGATTAACCAACTTTTAATATATAAAAAGTTACTTATATAAACAAAAACTATAGTTAGATTTGAACTATCTTTTATCATGCAATCGTAAACAAAGTTATATTTAAAATGTAGTTATGTATATTGTCCTAACTTTCCACGTCACTGAATTTTATAAAAAGGTTGTTCAGCATTGCAAATTCAACGCGCAATATTTTATGCTAAGAGTATGGATGCTCTACAATATATGAAATTCACAAGACTAGATTACAATTATTAAAATATCGAAATAATATCGCGACCTAAGCTCTCCCATCTAAATAATCACACCCATAATTTTCAGTAATATCATATAGATTATCGCTAAATAATAATAGGTAATGAACAACCTTTACTTACATTTATCTTACTTATTTTACCTTACGATAACTTACATCGACGCTAAGCGTTCTCATCAATGACTAGCTTTCGAGTATTTTAAAGTAACATTGGAACATAAGGTTTGTGCAGGTCGCCCTTACAAAACAATAGTAGTTATTATCTAACAATAAGTATGACTGGATCAGTCCCACAACCTCGCCCAGAAGCATATACCCCCAAATATTGCAAAAGGTAGATCACATACATAAATATTGACACCGACATCCATAATACTGTGTTATTCCCCAAGAAAATTTTATGGGTTAACGTGAATTTAACAGATTATCATTATCATTCAAAACACTTGATCGTATTTAGCTTTGCACTTTGAATTCTCCCTTTTCTCTTGATTTTTTTCGGAGAATACCACAGTATCTCCCAAAATGTTAGTAATTTAAACAGCTATAAGAGATAGTAATTGTTTTATGTCGCGTTAATCGTCTATTAGAGCCTTGGCTTGAGCTTGAGCTTGGGCGACTAAAGCGGCGTGCGCGAAGGCCCGCTGAGCGGCAGCAGATCCGGCGGCGGAGGCGGCGGCGGGCGCGGTGGGCGGGTCGTGCGAGTGCAGGTTGCTCAGCGCGAAGATGCGGTCGTGCAGCGTGTGCGCGTACGCCCGGCACGTGCGCCGCGTGCAGCGCCACCGCACTTTATTCTTCTCAGGGAACACCTTCTCCGCATAAAACGAGAACCCTCCGAGCCGCATGTGCCGCCTGCCCCGGTTAGATATCACGAACTCCACTGCAAAACACCACCCCGTCACTATCCATGCACCATCACGATGTTAGTCACGCAAGCATTTACATCGCAGAAGCATGCACACTGAGGTAATTAAAATAACTGTGTGTATATATTAGTTTTTATTTCCTTTTCTCTCGAGACGGTATGTGTTCCAGGTATGAATGATCAACTGCGGTCATTTGCTCACTGCAATGGTCTCGATGAGACTCTCTATGCGTGCGTGTTCATTCATCGCGGGTGCGTGCGGTGCGTGATTGTGCGCGCCGACGCGCGCCCGCAGC
This sequence comes from Esperia sulphurella, assembly GCA_947086405.1. Taxonomy (NCBI): domain Eukaryota; kingdom Metazoa; phylum Arthropoda; class Insecta; order Lepidoptera; family Oecophoridae; genus Esperia; species Esperia sulphurella. Next base: position 4,682,309 of record OX352261.1, read on the forward strand.
CGGCCGCGGTCGGTGAGCGCGCGCGCCCGGCAGCCGCGCGCGCGCCCGCGGCACGACCAGTAGACGCGCGGCCCGCGCCGCTTGCGCGCCACGTACCCGAATCCGTCCACCAGCAGCGAGGGCGCGCCGCGCCGCGTCACGGTGTACCGCACCTCGGCACCACCCAGTCCTGCTCCTGCCGCACCATACAACAAACCTACTCACTTGCTGACCTGCACCGTATAAATACTAGTCCAATACAGAAGGAAACAATCAAAAACATGTTCAAATGGAATCTCTTTATTTTAAGCCTTATTTAACAATACTAACCCTACTGGATCACATTCCTTTCCTAAGCTACGTTATAGTTATTATTATAATTAATGATGATGATGATAATATTTGCAACTAGAATTGCACTCGATAACTCTAGAAATGCATATTATTTAAATTTCATTGCATAATATCTACAACTAATAATGAAAAAATACTTCCTATGACTAATGTAATGATTTATACTCGATTGTACAAAAAAATCCTGAAAGTGAATCTATGGCTTGAGCAGTTCGAAATAATTTTCAAAACGAAACAGTCAAGGCATGTAATGCAATCTTAGGCCATAAAAAAATAAAAAATCACACACTAAAAGAACAACAGTTAATTAAAATTCCAAGAATCATTTAGACGAAGGGGCACATGACCACTTCACCCTGTTCGTATTTACGGGTGATCTTGGCCATGTGGTCATCTGTATGATTATGAACAGGGTTTGTTATTCGCAACACATTGTTTTTGGAGGTGATACGCGCCCGACACCGTTTTCCGTACTCCATGCAGCGCCAAAACGTTCGTCCACTACGCACACTGTCCGTGACAAAGATATACGGTTCGTAGATCAACTGCAAATGGCCACTTTTAGTCTGGATAAAATGTAGATCACCCTTTGTGTTGCTGTTCACTGCTCCTATAACTAAACAGAAATTGCGAGTAAGGTGGTGTCGACGGTGGGCAGAGTAAGGACAGAATGTTCGCATCCAAATCGAAGCTATCATCGAGGTATTTATAAGTAATTGCAAACCATAGAACCTCGCAATAAGCTCACGATTTGGACTAAAAATGCCCATCTAATGAGTAATGAGAACTAAAGGATATAATTTAGGCCAAACTAAAAAAAAAAACAGAAAATTAAGGCATAATCTTTATTGCTGCAGTGTAACAAGCAAGGATCAAATCAAAACGTTGTAAGATTTCGACACAAAAACGTTATACTCAGTAAATTAGATTTCTCCTAAAGGTTAGTTATTAATGTTTTACTATCAAGTGAACCAAATGTTATGATTTTAGAAATACATCTTAATAATCATTATTATAAAGTTAATATTTGTTCAACTTATCACAAACCCGGTTGAGGTCTTTGCACATTACACATGATAATATGGTAACTTACAATGAACGAGTTGCAGATAATGAGTAATCAGTGGTGTTGGAGTTGTACTATTGAGGTACATCGTCTTCTACAAATAAACCTCAAATTTTAAAGGCTTCGTTAGAAGACCAGAAATTTAAGATGTATCCCTATTGTTTTTGATCAATAAATAAAATAAAAAAAGGTAATCTACAATCTGAAGTAGCAAATGTATAAGCAGTCCATTTAATTACCAAGTAACACCTGCAAACCTAAGCCATGAACAATCCAGCAACCATTGTGAGGAGGGGAACAGAGAGCAAGGAAATAGGGCTATAATTTAATTCAGACAACATTGACCAATGCATGGTCAATTTGAATGAAGTTATTAATTATTGCAAACGTGGTGCTGTACTGAAATTACTGTTTCGCAGACACACTCTGAGACAGCCTTTACCGGAATCGGAAATATAAAGGAAATTTTTGTTTGTTACTTCGAGGTGTCGGGGGCCTGGTTGAGGTAGTTGCCCGTCCGGTGCTGTCCAGAGGAATCACGGGTATACGGTCCCTGCTTCCCGAGTACAATACCAGTATCCTTCCATAATAGCGATATCCCATACCTACCCTATACTCCTTACCCATACCCCCATCTCCTGTCTCTCTCGCCCCGATCCCTGTCCCATCCGCCAATCCAATGTCTGCCGTGCCGATGGATGCGTGTCTAGGGACTAGCTACGTGCCGACATCCCGGAGCTGGGTGAACTCCGGGTACTATTAGCCTTACCGAATCATGTGGGGCTCTGCTGAGGTGGACAATTATGTCCCTAGTTAATCGTGGTACCTCAACAAGGCGGCGATGTGGTACGCAACACATCACGTCAAGGGGCATCACGGGGCGAAAAGCGGGCGAAGGAAATCCGCTTTGCGACATTAGACTGCGCAAAGTGGCGATACATCGTCTCTGCCTACACCTCTGGGACTAAGGCGTGAACATTATGTACATATGTTCTTCAAGATAATCTTGATGCGTGTCGTTTGCAACATGTGCACGTTCCAGCACAGTTTGTAATGTGACTATTTGAAAGACTTCACACCGATGCGTTCCGTGCGCAGGCAAACTGAGCTGGAACGCGTACGTGCTGCTGCAAACGGCACGCGCACGCATCGGGTCTGCTCCAGCCTTAAATTCTTTATCACTTTTGGATAAGGGGTACTCTCCGTTCACACAGACAATATTTTCTTTTTAATTCGGCTTTATAAAAGAGGGTTGCCATGGGAGAGAAAATGGATCAAAAATATCTAAAATCGGGAAATATTTCCCTAAAACCAGTCCACGAGGACAATGGCGCGGGCTCGCTAGTTAACATAATAAAATCGCGCTAATTCTGTACAATAAATCTTCTGGATCGTCTGATAAGTACTGCGAACGATTCTGAGATGGAATCTAGAATATTTAGAGTTTAGATAGATAATCCATTTATTATCAAGTTTTGTCTATATGCATGTATACGTATGTATGTCTTGATGTTTAGGTAATGTATTATAAAAATAGGTAACTACATAAATAAAATAACAGTCTTGGGATGTGCCCCTGCACTGTTTCATAGAAATTTGTTAAGATGAAGACGTGATATAACTTGATCTTTATCATGAGCATCTTCTCGCCAATCGGGAATAATAACTTCGGTTAAAAGTGGTAACCACCTAACTCCAAATATAAAAAAATGCAGAAAATAGATGATTTGTATGTTGCCATTTGTATTTATAGTTCAAAACTATATAAATCGGAGTTAGGCGGTTAACACTTTTATCCGGCGATAAAGAAAGTAAAAAATGCTTACGGCGTTGTGCTATGTCGATACAGACGAAGTCGCAGGCAAAAGCCAGTAGTAAAATATACTTTATAAAATATCTTATCGTTCACACTGGAACAGAAATGAGAGCGTCGGTGCGTTAGTCCAACTATTAGTTCTACGATCGGACAGATTGAACAAAAAAAATATCCGACTAGTAGTGGGGACAACGCGGGCTACTTAGGAGAGTGGCCCGAGTTTGACCCCTTTGTTTCCCGTGGTACTGCCAGTAGCACCAAGGGTATGCCATGTACCAATGGGATTCAAAAGTTTTGGCTCAAATCCGACTTACAGACTGCTTTCAAACGGTGTAGGAAAATATCGCGGAGAAACCAACACATCTGACAAAATAAGTGTGTGTAATTTCGGGGTGGTTGCACCACGTATGTACAAGTTACCCCCCAGCTTAATAAGCACCTACCGGTTAGAGAGGACGCAGTACCAAAACTCAGCAGGGGTGCTGCGCGCCGCCGCAAGCACGGGCGTGCCGAGTGCGGTAGCTATGCAACTCCCTTTAACTCACGGCTCTCGCCTGACTTGACGTGCAATTATGAAATAAAACAAAATACTGTTGATTGTTGTATGTACGGCATTGGACGGATGTAGAAATAGTAATAAAAGAAAATTATCATACTTTGTTGCTAAAATAAAATTTTGAATATTACAAGGGTGCCAAAAATTGAGTTACATACTTATTCATTATTATATTTCTACTTAGGGTCAGCGCAGGCCTGGCGGAGAGCAGCGCCGCGGATTTGTACACTGACAATTAATAATCGTGTATAAGCTGTTAATATAAACTTCAAATGTGGGAGCTATTCGCTCGATACATTTTACTCCTTCAATTTTGAACTGTATTCGAACCCTTTTAAAGACAAATATTAATCGTCAGCGAAACATCCGCCGACTAATTGCGTAAGACATTACAAAAAATATGCGACACCTAGGCAGACTTTCAAATTAACGTATCTTACAGGTGTATGATAGTTTAATATACTATATTTACATAAGATATAATGCCGGCGCGGAGCGCGGAGGGTTCTGGTGGAACAGGGTGACAAACTCGCCCTACCAGAGCCACACTTGTGGTAGCTTTATATTTTATATTATATATTTTTATGTATATTTACTAACCCTTAGGTTTTAAATTTATTGTTACTAACAAAATTGTATCAATGTATACTGATATTTAATACTTAAATAATAATAGGATATCGTAAGATAAAATATTATCGTATCTTCGATGTGTTTGATGAGCTTTAGTATGCAAGGTGTGCATTATTTTAGATTTTAAATAGTTATTGTAGATTTTAAAAATAATACATAATATAATGAGAATTACCTATATGTAGTAATTACAACCCTTGTTTGAATATTAAGTGTAACTTCTAATATGTTCATATCAACCGTAATAATTACTAACCTTCAAAGATTATAATTTATAAGATAAAAACATTTACTGAGAATTACTTATGTCTTACTAATTATTGTATTTTTTATGCTTTAAAAACAATACAAATGTACATACAAAGTGTCATTTACATCGAACGATATACATACAGGCTGCGTCTATTTAATATCAGTTTTAAGAATCAGTACTCTTCCGACTTAAAAATCAAAGTATTTTTTCGTCGACATGTCTAGTGTTCGCGACAATAACGTAGTTACCATCTCGTTGTAGAGCTGCTCAGAGCAATAACAACCCAGAGTTGTAACCACTACTAGGTGCAAAGTAGCGCGTACTCGCACGGTTTCTTGTTTTGTAGGTATGTATTTAAAAATGGGTCTTTCTTCAACATCAGCATCATCAGTGATATGTCTATTTGAGTGATATATGATTTATCTATAATTTATTTATATAGTATACGTAGTAACTATTATCTACTCTGTGCTTTTACAGCGTCGTAGGTCAGAGAGGGACATTTCTAATGCTGGCCCTTGCGGTACGCGGTCTTCACATCTATGTCGGTACACTTAGATACATTATCTTTATACAGTAAACGTCCAAAATAAAACTGGGGGTCATTTACCGTCAAAACCCTTTAATATCTTGAAAACGGTAAGGGTTCCCTGAACATGAAATTTCACATTCTGATAAGGCTTGCCATCTATCATCCTATGTCTCAGTTTGTTTACAGAACATCCTGCAGAAACTATGAGCTCTCCGTACCCGTTGTCTTTTAGGCATAATAAATAAATATTTACATACATACATAATACTCACGACTTGGTCCCAGGGGGGTAGACAGAGACGATGTATCGCCACTTTGCGTAGCCTACTAAATAAATAGTTTTATGTTTACTATTAATAATAATATTAAGTATCTGGACCTGGTGCACGAGATTGCCGACATGTGGAGTGTGGCGTCGGCCGAAATTGTCGCTATAGTCCTGTCTGGCAAGGGGTTACTTCCAACTAGCCTCGCTGACCACCTGAGGCGGATGGAACTCCGCGTGGGCTCACTTCCGGCGGTGATGCAGAAGGCGGTGCTGCTGGACACCGCCCGGATTGTCTGTCGGTTTCTTTCACTTTCGCCCTGACCTCCGGCCGCTTGGACTCCTCAGCCGGAGAAAGTCCGTCTGGGCATTTTGATTTTGCTGACTAGACGAAAGAATAACTTAGAACCCGAAATAACAGCCTTTTTATTTCCGATAATATTTACATTTAGTTTATGAATAAATCAAAAGAATATAAAGTAATTTTAAAAGTAATATAAAAATAATTAATTTCTAAAATCAACAATCCCTACTCTTTTCTTTCTTCGGTGTGTCTTTCGATATAGGGCTAATCTTTTATATGGTCTTCCCTGTTTTCTTTTTCCTTCTCGTGGATACCATTCCGTTATCAATTTTGTCCACCATTTTTTCTGTCGCACCTTTTTTAACACATCTTCAACTTTGGTTAGCTTTCTTATACTTTGTTATCTATTTTTTCTACAAGCTTTATATTGAATACCTACATATAAATATACTTGCCTAATCCCACTTTAGAATTCATTGAACTATCGAAATTAGACAAAGGCAGAAGGACAATTCACAAAAGACTCAGACTGGGACCAACTTGTACCCATAGTACAAAGTTTCCTATCCCAAGTGGGAATCGAACCTATGACCTCCGGCGTCCAAGCTACTAAGGCGGTCAAATCAAATCTTAGTGACATAATAAAATACAAAAGTAAAATAGGTACCAGACCTATTTTGACTCGGTCAGTACTGATCATAGTTACATAATTCATCATCATCACATCACAATCCTGGAGCCTACATTTCTGAACTTAAATGTGAAATAACGTGTATTGGCGACGTAGTTCGTAATACATTATCCAGCTGTGCACGGATTAGACTCATCTGTGCACGGATTAGACTCATCTGTGCACAGCTGGATTCATCTGTGCAGAAAACTGATACATTGGTGTGATCACATGGGTGTTCTGTGAATTTTGTTCAGATTTAAGTTTATTAAAAAGCCTTACCAGAATAGTTATTGTTTTTTCTTTTTCAGAAATTCCTAGATCTTAAATCGCCGTACCCACTGAATAAAGTCGTAAATGCGTTTACTATGGTTTTCGTGTCATTCCAGTGTTAGATTAAACAGGATGTAATACACCATTTTAATTTTTTCCAGTTCGGTTTTGTAAAGATATTAACTAAAATATTTTATTCGGTTCATACTTCCTTAGTGTCAACAAAATCAGATTTATTATTTTTCCTGTAAAGTCGATATTTTGCATTTACGATTTTATTCAGAACAGCGAAATGTTTATTTAATATAACTTAAAAAGGTGTGCCAACGACCAAAGTGTCCTCGTGTCATGAAAACTTTTCAATGTATGCATTTCTTACATTTGCATTTGAAAAAATCAAGAGTTTCAGAGTAATATAAGCTCTATTATCATCCATCAAACAGCTTAGATTTAAATTTTTTACAAGTAGTATTTAAACTTCTCACTTTTAGTTTTTATTTCAATCTGAATTCAAAACTGCTGGGTCGAGGTGGCTATCAGTGTATAGAATTATTAAATTGATTTGCTTGACATCAACAAAATTAATCTATGGTATACCTATGGCCACTTGTGTTTAGGTCAACTTGTGCCAAACATTAACAGTGAGATAACAAACAATTATGTGGTTAAAACATCAAAGTTAAAAAAAAATGACAGGCTTAATAAATGTGATACTTTAAGAAAGTATGTAAGAACTTTTCTAAATATCAACAGTGTATGTAGAACAAATCAGGAATGTCAAATTTCGAGTATTCTAATGAAAACTCAAGACTATTCAATGTTGTGGTAAAAGCAGAGTTGTATAACCGTTTTTTATATCCTTGTGTTAGTGGCAAAGGCTCTATGGATACCCATTAATTTTTCACTGGACAATGCTACTAGAAACTCCACTGTTTCTAATAGCATTTTTCTATAATAATATTAAATAATAAAATTCTATAAGGAAGAAGGAATACTGGAATACAAACAACTTATCTTCTAATGAGCTCTACTTTATGGTTCAAAGTTACTCGTATTAATCCATCAGATAACTAATTATGACTCAAATTGTACTGTAACATCATTTGTTGAGCTACCTGATGATAAATTATATTGTTTTTCCTTAGAACTTCAGTGGTTCTGATCTGAAATGGCCGAATTTAATATAATTCGGTAAAAGCGGTAATTCGGTAAAACCGATCTATGTGTAACTTGTTGTACAGTATTCACATGCTGGTTGACACACAACTCTGTAACCTTTATATATTTGTTGAAGATTTATTTAGTCAGTCAGTAATACTGGCTAAGGTACCCCATCCCAACCACCCCATTAAGATGACAACCTGTGGTGTGATCATGACCAAACAATATATATATACCATTTGATTAGACTTGCAGTCTCATTGCTGAAAATTTGGTATTAGAAATAAGTATGTGACTTACATGTTATAAAATAAATATGTTACTAGAAAGGGCATGCTTAACTGATGTGCAATGTAATTCATGTTTTATTTGACAGAAAAGTTGATAATTATTTATTAATTCAGACATTCATTCATACATAATAACCAAAGGGTGTTTGTTATCTTTATCTGCATTCCATCTCTATCTCTGATCTCTCTCTCATCTAGTCTGGATGTATATTTGTGAATTCTCCTGTCTTTGTTTAATCCCCATGGTACGGGAGAAAATCCTAGTTTGGGAAAGAGAAAGTATACGTAATATTTATTTATTAAAACTAATGCTGAAAACCTGATAGAAAATAATTACAAGATCAACCCCCCCCGACCCCCCGCCGTGGAGATGCCTGGTTTTGGAGTAAAAAAAAATATTTTTTTGTTTAGAACCTCAAAATAACAGATTAAAATCACTTCAGTGACCCAATGGGACAAGTGAGTAGTAGAATAGCGTAGAAAAAAATTGATTAACAACCCACGATTATGGAAGTAATCCTATGACTCCCTTGTTTTAACAATTCATTGCTAGGAACCAGTAACCCAATAGCTTGTCGCTCCCTTCGGTCGCTCCTCGCACCTATTTTTGGGGTTGGCCATAGGAGGAGTGCTCTTTCACTTTAACAAGCCACGATTTATGCATGACCCAATAGGCTAAGTAAATAGTGTAGAGGGAAAAAAATTTGATTCGCAAGCCATGAATATGGGGGTAGTCCTATGACTCCCTTGTTTGTATAACAATTCGTTGCCTAGGTCCTGTCGCTCGCTTCGCTCGCTCCATGATCACCAGTAACCCAATGGCTCGTCGCTCCCTTCGGTCGCTCCTCCACCTATTTTTGGGGTTGGCCATAGGAATGCTCCTTCACTTTAACAAGCCACAATTTATGCATGACCCAATAAGGGTAAGTAAATAGTAGCAGCCACCGCTTTTACTAGTCCTTTTGTACCAGACTAAACGCCATACTGTAAATGCGTTTTATGTACGAAACTAAGCCACATAATGTAAAGTTTCAAAAAATATATCTCAAAAACTATTTAACTCCATAACTTTTCCTTTTGGAATTGAGTATCTTATTATCACCCCTACCTATGGTAAAAATATGAATTGCATAGCGAAACATACTTATTCTAAAGTCACCCCTCAATAACAGCCTCAATAACATATAAATTCACAAATTATGATTGTCTACTTCTAGTTAAGTCTATGTCTTAGGTAATTCTTTATCGTTATGATTTAGGTTAGACTTTTATGTATTGTTTCATCAGTTTATGATGATAAATTAGTACCTTTTTTAAATGTTATATGAGAAGTACTCTAGATTTCCAGAAAATCAAATAAAAATTTATCTCCTTGAAATGGAAAGTATGCCAAAAATTGACCTTGTATAAGCTCTGTCAAGTTGGTTATAGTGTAAAAACATTCAGATTTGTTTTAGATTCAGTCAGTTTATTTGTACTGTATTATTCCAAACCCCAATTTTCGACCCAACCAACAGCAACAGGTCTGAAAACCTCGAAAGTAGGATGTTCAGACATTCTACAGAATCTAAAATCATTGTTTTGCTATATACCTGATTTACGTATGATTAAAATAAAATTTCTATTGGAATACACACAAAAACAATAGCATTAAATAATACGACATTGGATCTCCCGCTTTTAATGCCACATTCCATAAATTACACTACACAGTGTGCCACAGTGTCTTTTCTCAATGGACTTTTCATTACAGAAAATGTTTACAATGTTGATATTTCATTTCAAAATTTACGAGGAGAAATATAACAAAAACACACCTGAAAATTTTAAGGTTATGTTTACAAGCTGCAAAATAATACGCTCAGAAATCAGAAATTCATAGAGTTCTAACGCTGCACTGACTTCAAATAACAATTTAAAATATATAAAATTATTAATTTTATAGAATTCGTTGAATTTCGAAATGAACGCAATATCTGGTGAGAGACATGACAACCTGCATTCGTTTGTATGTCGTGGGTACTTACTGCAACTTTCCCTTCAATTCAGGACTCGATTCTGATACACTATAACATTACCCACGTATCCAGCATTAACTACACGAATTCAATTCACAATCACTGGGAAAATCACTTCAAAAACATGTAATTATCTAAAACACTCGACGTAAACACATACAAACTTTAAACTATAATACTTCTCGCAAATGTTTATAATGTATTACTTTATTAATATAATCCACTTCACTGATGTTAACTAATTGATTATATCACCACACTATTCACTGAAAACACTTTAAAATTTGAATATTTCCAAAAATAGTAAACAATCCGCGATTGACACAATCGCGACCATAGATTCCACCGCGTTAACGACTGTGAACCACAAATAACGGAATCGTTGTTCTCATCACGCAGATCTTTTTGTAAAAAAAATGTGAAGATATCTAATTTCAATAAACGGAACTTCTAATTTGTACATTTCTTGTTAAATTAAAGCTACTAAAAAAAATGTATGTTAAATACTTTAATAAAAAACTGTTTCTACTTTCCGGTTAAAGCAGTAAATGTATAATTGAAGCACGACAGCAAGATAAGATATGTTAATATCTATATGTCAGACAAGGATAGAATGATAGACTGATTGTTAACATTGGTAACGGAACGTTATGGAACTGGCGACGGAGGACGAAAAGATTCACGCCAACAGCAGTGGAATAGGCCATTTTTAGTTAGTACATAGGTACATATCATATCAGAGAAACATAAAAGTAAAGTTGCACAAGAACGTGTCCACAAACTGGTCAATTCTCTAACATCACCTGGCATCCTCAGTTTCCATTTTTTGCCGCTTAGGGCGCGCGCTTAATCTTTGCGTCGGTCGTCATTAGGTATCGCCTGCACTGTCCTAATTTTTTACCTGATTTCATCAGACTTTTTCTAACATATAAATTTTGCATTGAACACCAAGTCTTTCTGTCCAGGAGGCACGTTTCAAAGTACGGTAGTTTAAAAATAAAATAATTAGGAAAATGATGGCAAGGATAGGATTGGAGGATATTGATAAACTTGATAACGGCAATTAATTATTTATCGGTTATTGACAGATAGAAATAAAGAATAACTTTGCATTATGATATTCTTTATTAATTATTCACATAATTATTTGTTTGCTATAATTAAATTACTTGTTGTATAATAGGTAAATTATAAAACGCGAAACCACAATATAATTTAGTAATACTTTAATAAAATAACATATAATGAATAATATTATTTTAATTTCCAGAAATATTTTTTTTATGACTACTTAGGTAAGTTGCCGGATTTAGACTACGTCTCAAAGTATCAATTCATTTGTTTTAAAATTCAACGTTTGGTTAATGAATTTATGTGCACCAACTTCTGAACGCTATAATTTGCATTTTGGAATTTGATGCACAGAATTAGATCAAATAAATTCAGGAAAAATTAAAAAAGAACAATTCACTCGACTGATAGCGCCATCTAGGCTTGTATTTAAAATAAAGGATATTATACAACCCGTGAGCGACGAGCAAGTAAAACACACTGGGGACAGTATTTGATTACCTATGCAAGTAATTATTAATTAAATAGAGGTCTGACTTTTCAAACCTTTATTGTAACTTATTTTTATAATCCATGTACGAATAAATAATAATAAAGTATCTTACCAGAGCCCCTAGCAAGGAAAAATTGAAACTTTTCACTTTAAAAAAAAGTTTAAATTTTTCCTTGCTAGGGGCGCTTTTAGTTACCGTATGGACGAAGACGACGTCATATTTGAGGCTCTCGTTATGCAACTTCAAACCTTTTCCGCTAGGGGCGCGCGTCGCAAATGTTTTTTTTTAAGTAATGAAGGTGCAAACGAACATGCTACAGCCCACCTTATGTTAAATGGCTATTCTCACTCATCATCACGAAGCCTAAAGGTCAAGGTCAGGTAGGAATAGGTACCAAATTCATTTCTACTTTTCGCTACTACCGCAGCAGTCATACCAGAGAATACTAAATATTACTACATAATCATAGTGCTTATCTTGGTGCTATAAATTTATTTGCTGGTTGCAATATTATTGATGTTAGATTCTATTCATTTGCCAGTATCGTATTTTATAATAGGTCCAAGTATTTTCTGCATAATGTCAATAATATTGACAATTAGGTATTATACTTTTTGTTGTAATAACAAAATGAACGAAGATATCGTATTTTAGTAAGAGTTGTGGGATTTCTGTGTTATACGATGACTCAATACCATCGATAAAAATAATTTAAAAACGGGGGTTTATTGGAAATGTGCTGGTACAAATAAATCTCGCGTTGGCTCACTAAGAATCAATGTAAGTACCTACATAAAATATTAGTGTCACTGGTTTTAAGTGCCATATAAGAAACCCTAGTTTTGTCATGTCGGTCTGCCTAGTCTCATTTTAATTACAGACTGGTTTGTATTTTATAAGATTAGGAATGATTCTGCAAATGCTGGCTCCTAACACTCGGGATATCCCATTTTGGGAGCCAAGGCTAAATCTTTGATTTCTGTAGTGCTTATTCTGTAAAATACAAACTCACGTGCGAGTCTCAATCGAGTTTTCATTCCCTTTAAAGTGAACAAAGAACTCACTTCACGTAGATAGTGTTCTAGAATATTTACAGAATGCCAATGGATTAGGTTTTTAAGTAAGTAAAATCACTTGAGTGAGACTCGCACGTGAGTTTATATTTTACAGAATAGTACTACTGTTCAATAAAGATTTATTTTATTTATTTACTTGATAGCGTGAAGTGGACTGGTGACCATTTCCTAAAATGACAACTTATTTTAAATATTATGAATGTACAATAAACAATGAAATAGCCCATCAAAATTCATTCAGTAGTTGCTCTCGCTTAATGCCCATACCTCTGTTAACAGCTTAAAAATCCAGTGTTGGACCAGCCTGCTCCTCTCAAATAATAAATTAACACTCGTGGACAGTACGACAGTAGACGTCATACCGGTGGCTCCTACCGTGACAGTACGTCTATAGACGTCGTAATGTTTGGTCGTCTAGTGTCACAACACAAACTAGCGTTACGTGGGCTGTGTCCACGAAAGTGTTAATCATCACGCTCGCTTCGGATGGAGGTCAGATTCTTAGAAAGCAGATCCCAAGCTCGTCAAGTTTTGCATTCCCTCTAGGTCGGTGATCGCTATGTGATTGTATATCATCATCAGCCTGCAAGAGTCCCGTCCTTCCCCCCCCAGGCCTGCCACTGAACCCGATCTCAGTTCTTCTCATTCAGTGAGTGCCAGCCGCCTTACGCAGATCGTCGCTCCTTCTAGCCAGGAGGCGTCCCACACTACGTCTGCCCAGTTGCAGTCTCCACTCTATAACTCGTTTACCCCAACGGTGATCGGTTCTCGGACAGATGTGACCAGCCCACTGCCACTTCAACGCACTTCACTATGCACATCCTGATGCAAAATGAGACAAATTAAAATTCTTTTAATTATTTTTAGCATATTTACTAACCAACGCCAAACCTAAAACTTAATAATATACTTACTCAAAGGAACTTATTGCTAGCACCATCTATCTTCAAATTATAACAACTTCAGGTCATAGGCCGGCAACCTGTAAATATCCTTGTAAATGGTAATGGACATTTTTGTGTACGTGTTATTTCGTTTTTAACCCCGTGAGCATACATATCATTAATTTCACACGTCCTAATCTATTACAGTCCTCCATATCCATCGTTGGTATCCATAGATCTAATTCACTTAGGTGTTTTGATACTACTACCGCCATCTACATGTATTAGAATACAACTCCTAAATCTAATAAAGGAAGACGCAAAACATTTTTGTGTTTAAGTCTAGGTCCAGTATTATTTGCGGCACATAACTTGAGGTCTGATTTGTTTGAGCTCCGGTACAAATCATAGCTCAACTACGTGTCGCAAATTATATATTCAAGTAGGAAGTAAAGCTGTAATGAATCTACATCTATGGTAGTACTTACTAGATGGAGCGAACTAAACAATCGCTCTGTTTCACGCAACTGCGACTCCGGGAGCCGCACCCCGTTTACATTCACTTTGACACTTGTGCAGTTACATACTACGCAGAACATTTAATTATTTATTAAATATTTACGTTATCCCGTTGCGTAACACAGCGGTTGTTTGGTTCGCTCATCTAGTAAGTACATTGTAAGTAGTGGTGGTAGCAGGCAGTCGGGACGGGAGGGAGAGGGTTCAAAGCAGAATTTGCCTTAATACTTCACAATTCGTTTATTTGCAGTCAAATTAAAAATCGAGTATATCTTTTAACTGAGGATAAGTAATAGAAAAAAACTTTATGTCTGTTTGTTTCTGCACGCATCACTTAAAAACTACTGAACCAATTTTGATGAACTTTTCACAGAAAAATGGGGCCTAACTCAACATTTAGTCTTTATCTAATCGCAATCGGCTTATACAATAAAAATTAATGGGAATTTTTAGTTTTCAAATACATTAGTAAGTATATAAAGAAGTATTGTTCGGTACTAGGTATTCAGATTGCGACGAGTTAGGACTCCAGCTGTTAGTGGGCATGGGCCCCTGGGCTTGGGAGTAAGAGTTTGAGTCGGAGTGAGAGTAGAAGTAGAGGGGAGCGTGGGAGAGCCTGGACATGGACCTGGACCTGGAGCGGGAGGGTGAAGCGGCGGCGGAAGGGTAGAGGGACGGAAATTAACTCTTAATAATGTTCAACTTTTTGTAATACTGTAGTCCACGCGAGCGAAGCCGCGAGCACAGCTATTTACTTATAATATTCATACTGTAGAACCCCCCCCCCCCCCCCCCCCCCCAAGTAATAAGAATGGTCCTCTTTAGGTACTCATACTCATATATTTCGACTTTTTGGGACATTGAGAACTCTAGGCTAAGTCAACATTATTGTTTAATTTTTTTTTCGATTTCACACTTAGCTGGCGCTAAAGCGTCTTTTGGAAATACATGGCAAAGAGCGACCAGTTTCTATATTAAAAAAGTAAGCTTCAGTAAAGTGGCATTGTCAAAAACGACAAAGTAAAATTATAAAAAAAAAGCAAAAGATGTGCATTATCAGCTGCTGTAAAGAGGCTATCATACATTGTTGTTGTTTAATATGTGTTATTTTTCTAATTTAATCAATCACTACAGAGCGACATAGTCACACTGTGACTAAGCTCTTAAAATAAAGATAAAAAAAATTAAAATTTCAACACTCCTTTCTTTTATGAATATCCATTACCCTGAGAGAATACGTGTATTGTCTGCGAAATCTTGGCTCTGACTCACGATCAGTCAGAATGAGCGTGTAATGTCGATATTATTCTATCATTCAACCATCAGTCATGACTAATGGAATTGACTGACGCTTGGCATGATCGTGTAATGGACGCCGAACTTGAGAAACGCCAGACTTGTTTTGATGGTGTACCTCACTCCAGCTCGCACGAAGTCGAATTTCAATAATCTGACTCGGCAGGATTTAGTATTTACTCATAACGTACTATTTTGTACTAAATTTTCTAGATTTTGTGATGAGGTTAATACTAGAGTTTTAATTTCGGCATTTCTTGAAAGTATATAAGTACAAAATATGAAATTTGAGTACAAACCAGTACAAAATCCAAGGTGAAGCGTGGTGTGATCAGAATTTAAGTACGTACATTAGTTCAAAATGTTTGAGCTGGAATGACGTCATTCCAGCTCACACATCAATACCCCCTTGTATCTCGCGATCTCATTAGGTACAAAATCTGATTTTTGGGTACAAAGTAGTACAAAATCCAATGTGAAGCGTAGTGTGATGAGAATCTTAGTTCGAAACGTCCGACCTGGAGTGACGTCATTCCAGCTCCCGACTTCAATACCCCCTTGTAACTTTGATCTGTTTAAGTAGGTACAAAATAGTACTTTACGAGTACCTACTAAATCCCCTCTGATCCCAGTTGTCCCTTTGGGTAGTCCCGTTACGGGACAAATGGTATTTTCTTTTCACAGTTGTCCCCGTGATACCTGCCATTGTCCGATAACTAAAATTATTCTGCATGGTCAATTTCAAATCAGAGACCGTGGCTCTGCCAAAATGACGCAAGCCCCGTTGTGGACAAATGCAGTCATTCATCACGGATAACTGGGAAAAGAAAATCCCATTTGTCCCGTAACGGGACTACCCAACGGGACAACTGGGATCCTCTGACCCCAGTTGTCCCGTTGTGAAGTCCCGTTACGGGACAATTTTCCTGTATGTTCAGATTTGAAATCACGAGGCTGTGGCTCTGCCAAAATGACGCAAGCTACACCAAATCGACGCAAGTACCTTCAACCTGAAACTACCTACCAATAGAAACATACCAGAAGCATTTCTTGAAGTTTACCGGTACGAATCACCTGCAAATAATGCACCTGCGACCTGTGAAGAGCACGAGCAGTTACTTCAATACAATGAGAAATTTACCGGAAGACCATACACAATGTACACAACATGCCGGTTTACCAGATGCACCAACTGCGTACTACCATACCTGGCAGAGTTCCACTATACCTGATATACCAGTTAACCTGTTACCTTTTAAACCATACCGTTTACCTTCGAATACATGGGAACCAACCTTCTGAAGACGATGCTTCATGAAAGTTCAAATGAAGCATCGCCTTTTACCTGGAACAGGCAAACTACTACAAATAAAAATTACTAAACTACGACTACTAACTTATCTAAACTTACAAATTTCATTCCTACATCTAATGACGTTCATGATCTTGCAGAAGAGAAAATCAAAGCGAGATCATGAACGTAGGACGGGCCAGCATTTTTCAGTCAAGAAAAATGCCGTCCTGTAAAAGGAAGTTGCAAACCTACCTTGTGCATCCCCTACAGCTCCACCTTCCCCACCTCCAGTTATATTACCATCGCCAGTTGCCGAACCGTCAAAGCCTGTGGGTAAAAAAATAAGCATGAAACCAATAGTTAATGGACGAGGAATTAGGCAGTCCGCATAGAACGTAACTTACCAGTCATATCCATATTAGAGTCATCTTCGCCGAAATTTGTTTCATCATTGTTTGTGCCATCGTCATCATCATCCCACATACTTTCATTTACAAATTCAGGTTCCATTTTGGGGGCCACGGCGTTATTTTCATCTTCGTCTGGTATCGTTACGAATTCCTCTTTCGCCGATCCAGATGGTCCAGCTTCCAGTGGGTCTACACATTTTCGTTTCGCAGGTCCACTTTGTGAGGATGAAGAATTATTTGATGCTATTGATGGCCTATTTGGTCGCTTAATTGCTACTGGAGTTGAGGAGGGCTTAGAATCTAAATCAGTCTCTATTTTAGTCATAACAGATTGCCTTTGTTGGGACGACCTCGGGCCTGGCCTTGAAGTCGGCTTTGGTTTGGATGGCGTGGAACTTTCTTCATTTTGATTACCGGTTAAACCTTTCACTTGAAGCTGTTCCGCCGTACTAATAAACGACGCTAATTCTTCTTGCTTAACATTAACTTCACCTTGATACATAAACTGTAATAAGTCTCTTAACGCAGAATGACTAACATCTTTTAAAAATACTGAAACAAAGGAAACCACAATTAGCATAAAATAGAAACGAAAAAAATTAGTATATTATGCAACTTTTAAGGAGACTCGATATTATGAAACTTAAGGAGACTTACCTATTGGATGTTGTGTTGGGTTCATTTTGAACATTTCTTGAAAATAGGGAGAACATACTGATAGAACTAGTTTGTGTGCTTGTAACAATCTGCCTTCGGCAGCCAACGTTACGTCCACCAAGTCTCCACGCGACAGCAGGCCATGAAAGCCTGCTGACATATTCGCGTGGAAATTGTTCCAACATAATGAAAATTGTTCGTCCGACGCCATGATGGCGTAATTTACGTGGAACCTGAAAACAACAAAAAAATATTAGTCTTTGGCCACAAATACCAATGCAGTCTTCAGGCAATTACATTATTTTTTAATTGTGCTTACCTATCCTATAACTTTGTACTTTATGAATTCAATATTAGAAACATTTGAGAAAAAAATAATAAATGTTTCTAAAAACAGCACTCTATTTCACCCCACGTCCTCCCCGTTTGCGAGCTGTTCACGATATGATGACGCAAAAGCGCCGTGGACTGTGGCGTCACAGGGATACCGTGTGTGGCACTATTTGCACAAAAAACATTTTAATTCTTTTTAGGCAAATATAATGTTTATTTTACATTAAAAAAATATACATAATTTTTAAAATTATTTTGCACATAGAATAGTATCAAATATATAATAAATATACTTTGGATTCAGATTTTACAAATGTATATAAAAAAACTGAAACGTAGAATGGCAAAGCGAAGCCGAGCAATATTTAAGTTAATGCTTAATCTATTCGGACGTTTTGTTAGCATTCGGTAGGTGTTACAAGTGATAGTATGACGTTACATTACAGATTAAGTAAGTATGTACTTATACTCCCGCTAAAAAACATTACCTATATTCAGGATACATAAAAGAGCTCGCAATTTAATTAGGTGCCTATTACATTAATGCCTATTAGTCGGCGAAGGAGGTTTCGGTATATCGTTCTGGGATCTGTAATGTATAGTACTTGTCTCGAGCGCATATGCCACAGTCGAGACAGTTCCCGCCCAACCGCGAGGAGCGTAAGACGTGGTGTTTGTGTCGGCGAGCCAAGCTTTTGTATGAAGAGATAGAACGTTACATGTGGCGACGAGGATGGTATTAAATGTGAGTACTTACCTAATGTACAGTGCATTAAAGTATAGTTTGGCAAAACGACTGGACATCAAACTCCTTTGTCCCAACTGGGTATGACCTAAGAACGTCCAACTTATAATGTTATTGTGGCAAGTTCCAAGAACATGAGAGATTGTAAACAAAACCCAAACTTGTTTACAAAAAGCGTTCAATCATGGAGTCAACTATACCGACTTCTATGGATGGGCTACATACTTAGTATAGATGTGTACCTAGTCATAGCACGGATCTCAACTTGTTCGTTGCGTGATTAAAGCGTTATAATGTTTGTAATACATACCTACATAATATATATTACAGACATATATTTACAGAATTGTACGCTTACCATCTCGTGCAGAGATGTATTGAATTTCATATGTACTTATCGACAAAGCTAAAGATATTTACAAGCTCTATTGTATTCTAGCGCATTCTACCTATAAGTTAGGTAAACAGCAGACAAAGTCTGGTCATTAAATTGACACATCGACTGTCCAGTGAGTAAGAGCTGGATAGTGCAGGGATCCATCTTAAGTAGCAGACAAAGTCTGGTCATTAAATTGACACGTTGACAAGCAGCAGACAAGGTCTGACCATTAAATTGGTATATGGAGTCGTCATGTAATTGACATGGGACCCAACTAAATAGCAGACAAAGTCTGGTCATTAAATTGACACGTCGACAAGCAGCAGACAGGGTCTGACCATTAAATTGGTATATGGAGTCGTCATGTAATTGACATGGGACCCAACTTAAATAGCAGACAAAGTCTGGTCATTAAATTGACACGTCGACAAGCAGCAGACAGGGTCTGACCATTAAATTGGTATATGGAGTCATGTAAATGAAGTTTAGCGGTTACAAACCGGGCATTAAATTGCGATTGAGGCTATTTATGAGATCTCACCTAAATAGCAGACGAAGTCTGACCATTAAATTAGCACCTGCAATCGTCATGTAAATGGAATTTAGTGGTTACAAACCGGACATTAAATTGCGATTGAGATTATTTATGGCCGATTGAAAGTAGTTAAATACTGAACCTTAAAGAGTTAATTAAACATATAGAGCGAAAATATTTGGCGCTATTTATCGATAGAAGCGGATTTTATATTTAAAAAATAATAATAATCCGAACATTAAATTGTTTATAGCAGATTGACAGTGATTGACGGTGTCAATCTGAATCATTCAATTGATCGGTTTCAGGACACCCCACAGAAGTTCAACATGGCATCCTCGTTGACTTTGGAAACATTTGATTGCGAAGGTGAGCCTACATCTGTAGGATCACGCTGGGAACGCTGGAAAAGGGCGTTGTAAATATACCTAGACGCCGCGAACATTGAGAACAGCGTGAAAAAAAGAGCAAACCTTTTACACTTCGGAGGCTTTGAGCTACAGGAAATCTACTCCAATATACCGGGAGCCAATGTCGAACCAAAAGATGATGTTGATGTCTTTTCGATAGCTATACCTAGACGCCGCGAACATTGAGAACAGCGTGAAAAAAAGAGCAAACCTTTTACACTTCGGAGGCTTTGAGCTACAGGAAATCTACTCCAATATACCGGGAGCCAATGTCGAACCAAAAGATGATGTTGATGTCTTTTCGATAGCTATACAAAATCTAGATGAATACTTTGCACCGAAACAAAGTAAAATCTATGAGAGACACATATTCAGGCTACTTAAACGGGAGCCAGACGAGAAATTTGAAAAGTTCGTTGTAAGACTAAGAAAACAAGCTGATAAATGTCAGTTTCCTGACAAAGATGAAAACATCATGGACCAAATCACGGAGAAGTGTCACTCAGCTGAGTTAAGGAAGAAAATTCTTAAGATTGGAGATGAAATTAATCTTGATAAGATAATAGCTGAAGCAAATTCTCTGGAAGTGGTGAACAAGCAAATGGAACAATTTGGAGCTAAATCGAATGAAATAGTTAACAAAATATACTCAAAATCAAAGGCAAGTTTTGGAAAAAGAGATAGAGAGGAAACCGACTGTGGTCGGTGTGGCAGTCGTAGACATACATCTAGTGACTTAAACTGCCCTGCGAAAGGCAAAGTGTGTCTTAAATGTGGACTTTCAGGCCATTTTCGACAGTACTGCAGAACTAAAAACACACCAAAAAGGAGATGGGAACAAAATAAAACCACAAACATGGATAATAAAAAGCAAATAAAAACAGGATCAGACGATAAAAGGATAACAAAAACGGAAGCTGTTAATAAGGTGGAGGAAACAAAAGAGACCGGAAAACCAGATAATTCATACTACGTTTTTCACATCGATGACGACATGGAGTTCGACTGTTACGTGGGAGGAGTAATAATTAAAATGCTAGTAGACTCAGGCTGTAAACAAAATTTGATCACAGAGGACAGCTGGGAAATGATGAAAAATAATTATGTGGAGGTGTACAATCAGATTGGAGACCCGGACGTGACGTTTATGGCATACGGCAGCGAAAATCCCTTGAAAATAAAAGGCTCCTTTGAAGCAACCTTGAAAATAGCAAACAGATCTAACAAAGCTACGTTATTATCAACGGTACCAAAAATCTACTAGGAAGAACAACTGCAATGTCATTGGGAATATTAAAAATTGGACTTGACCTAGATGTTAATAGTGTTGAGACTGGAGCATTTCCAAAATTCAAAAATGTTCTCATTGACTTGCCGATAGATGATTCCGTATCGCCGGTTTCCCAACCTTACAGACGAATACCCATTCCTCTGGAGGAAAAAATACAAGCGAAGATCCAAGACCTGGTTAATAGGGATATAATAGAAGAAGTTAAGGGACCTTCAAGATGGGTGTCACCTATTATCCCTATTCTTAAGGAAAATGGGGAGGTGCGTCTTTGCGTAGATATGAGGCGAGCTAACGAAGCAATAGTCCGCGAGAATCATCCTCTGCCCACAACAGGTACGTGAAGCTAAATTCTTTACTAAACTGGACATTAAGGACGCATTTCACCAAATCGAAATTCATCCTGATTCTAGACATATTACTACATTTATTACAAGCAGAGGATTATTCATGTATAAACGCCTGATGTTTGGAATTTCATGTGCTCCGGAGATTTTTCAATAAACGTTGTAACGTATGCTGCTTGGATGTGAAGGGGTAATTAACTTTATTGACGATATTTTAGTTTTCGGGAGAAACCTGGAAGAACATGACTCGAGACTGAATAAAGTTCTAAAAGTTCTTGAGAGTAACAACGTCGTACTGAAACAAGATAAATGTTACTTCAGAATGAAAAAAGTAAACTTTCTAGGGCATGAGCTTTCGGAAGAAGGCGTACGCCCTCTGGAAAAATACATATCGACAATTCAGCAATTCAGACCACCCACCACCGTAGGTGAACTGCAGAGTTTTTAGGTCTTGTAAATTTTGTAAGCAAATGGATACCTGACTTGGCCACTCGTACAAAATCCCTGAAAGAAATGTTACGAAATAAAAAGGGAAATGGAACTAATATCCAAGAGTTCTGGGGACCAATTCAGCAGCACGAATTTGATTCCTTAAAGTCAGACTTGACAAACATTCCTACATTGGGATATTACAGTGTGACAAATCGGACTGTTGTAATTGCTGATGCAAGCCCAGTGGGGTTAGGAGGAGTTCTGATTCAGATAAATGATAAAGGACCAAGGATTATCGCATATGGTCATAAGACTTTAACCGATTGCGAGCGACGATATTGTCAAACAGAGAAGGAGGCGCTCGCCCTTGTCTGGGCCGTAGAGCACTTCCATGTTTTCTTATATGGCAAAGATTTTGAACTCGTTACGGATCATAAACCTCTAGAAGTGATCTTCGGGCCAAAAACTAAACCATGCGCAAGAATCGAGAGGTGGATCCTACGTCTCCAATCGTACAGGTATAAAGTAATCTACACACCTGGCAAAAGCAATATTGCAGATCCGCTGTCAAGGTTGTGCAGAATTCCTGAAATTATGCCACCAACGCGAGACAATCACATACATCAAATTGTTGAATATACTCGACCTGCTGCGGTATCGATAAAAGAAATTGAAGAATATTCTTCGGAAGACCAAGAAATACAAAAGGTTAAAGAAGGAGTTTTTCATAACAAATGGGACGAAGAAATAAAGCTCTACCAAATATTCAAAAATGAACTCTGTTTTTATGATGGCATTCTATTAAGAGGGACCAAGATTGTGATTCCAATTAAACTAAAAGATCGCGTGTTGAGTGCAGCTCATGAAGGGCACCCAGGTATCGTAGCAATGAAAGGAAGACTACGAACAAAGGTGTGGTGGCCTAAGTGTGACAGAGATGCAGAAAACCTCGTTAAGTCTTGCAAAGGTTGCACCCTTGTTTCCGCGCCAGACCCACCACATCTTTTAAAACGAAGAGAATTGCCATACGAGCCTTGGGTTGATATCGCTGTTGATCTGATGGGTCCGCTTCCAAGTGGAGACTATCTATTTGTTGTAGTAGATTATTTTAGCAGGTACAAAGAGGTCAAAATTTGTCGCCGTATCACGAGCTTAGAAATAGTATCACTGCTTAAAGAGATGTTTAGTCGTTTGGGTTACCCTTCGACGATAACGGCAGACAATGGCAAACAATTCGTTAGCGAGGAATTCAAGTCATTTTGTCAGGAGAGGAATATAACGTTGAATCATTCCATACCATATTGGCCCCAACAGAATGGTGAAGTGGAACGCCAGAACCGAGACATCTTGAAACGATTAAAGATAAGCCAGGTAGAGAAAGGGAATTGGAAAGAAAGTTTGCAAGACTATCTGATAATGTATAATAGTACTCCACACTCGGTGACAGGAAAAACTCCGTCGGAATTATTTTTCAGACGAAAATTTAGAGACAAAATTCCTATGATAACCGATGCTGTTGCAGGACTAAGTTCTGAAGTTACAGAATTAAAGGACAGGGATAAAGAATTGAAGGAAAAAGGACGGATATATGCGGATAGAAAAAGAAAAGCCAAAGAATGTGAGCTGAAACCTGGCGACAAAGTGTACGTCAAGAATATGGTCAAAGACAATAAATTAAGCTTGAATTATGATACTACTCCGCACACGGTGGAAAAAAGAATAGGAGGAGACATCCAGGTTGAAAACGATGAAACTGGACAATCATATAGAAGAAATGTGGTACATTTAAAAAAGATACAAGGAGAATGGAAAGTGTTAAGCCGAAACGAACATGAAGGATCGGAAACGGACGCAGATAAGAAAGATGAAATAGAATATACCTAAATAATTCTCGTTAAGATGTAGAACTCAAACAAGTATGAGTTTAATAAAAGTTCATTGATAGTAATAGCGTCTTATTTAAATTAAAACAGGAAAGGGATGTAGTGTGTAGTACTTGTCTCGAGCGCATATGCCACAGTCGAGACAGTTCCGCCCAACCGCAAGGAGCGTAAGACGTGGTGTTTGTGTCGGCGAGCCAAGCTTTTGTATGAAGAGATAGAACGTTACAGGATCTAGTTTTATTGTAGCGATTATTCATAAAATTAACAAATTCTCTAACCTACGTAAATGTGGCGTTCACTATTTGCCACATATCAGGTGTGTTTAGTGTAGTGTCCGTCCGAAGATTCGGTTTCGGCCAGTTTTGGCCAAATAATCGGATCCCAGAACGATATACCGAAACCATAGTTTTAGACCTATTAAAATGTCTATTGTATGCTGAAATCTAGTGTGTTTTACACCACGATCTCTATGTACTACTAGATGGAGCGTTCCAAACAATCGCTCTGTTCCACGCAAGTAGCCACAACTCTTTCACATTCACAATGAAACTTGTACAGTTACGACGCAGAACATTTAATTATTACTAAATATTGACGCTACGGTTAAATAACGTCAATATTTAGTAAGTAATTAAATGTTCTCAGTAGTAACTGCACAAGTTTTAAAGTCAGTCTATATATCAGTCTTCCTCATTCGATTATCCTCGTCAGCCAATCATCGTCATCAGTCAAATCGACTAGGTTAGGTGCCACAATACTACGTTAGGTCGAACAACGAATTCTCAGGTTGATTACCTCAATTACATTTACCATAGTACTATTTTGGAAGTCTTTGGCTCGATGTATAGCATTTTTCCGAAGCTTCATTACTTCGAACCTCGACTGTCGTTACCTACTCCGAAAGTTCATTTAACAAATACAACAGTTTTGTGGATGGTCAACCTTGATATTATAGAACCTTGGTCAATTTTGATAATATAAAATTGCGATGCACATTATCGCGAAAGATCACTTCGAAACTACTTAACTGCAATACGAAAGAAGTGTGCTTGAAAACTAACCTAAACCAGGCCTGTCTCACTCCGGACTTTGTTTACAAAAATCGCGGTGCAGGGTCGACCGGACAAAATCAGTCGGTTACCGCCCGCTCGATGTGACGCACGCGCGAATGGATTCGGTTGTTTAAACACTAATTCGGATTAATTCCATGTAAAAAGGAATTTTCTGTATTAACCTAGAAAAGCTAAGTATTTATTAATACTGATGGAAAGATGTTAAGTTAGGTGTCTACAAAGTATTCTCGAAAATATTAGTAACAGTAGAACATTGTCGAAAGTTCTAGAAATATCATTTTGGTGTCCTATGGAAAGGTATGGAAGGTTCGAGAAAAGTCTGAAAATGTCTCGAATGTACTAGAACTTTTTAGGTATATCCTATGGAGGGATCGAGAATGTTCCGGAAGGTCATGGAAGGTTCTAGAAGGTGATGAACTTTGATGAAAGTTCGATGAGTCCTCCACTCTGATCTGTTCTACACCCACCATCTTCCACCGTCAGGGGACTATAAGCCGCAAGCCTCGTCTTGCGATCATTCCTGTCCTGGATAAATTCATACGACGCCTTGCTACGACCATGTTCCAGCGCGCGAACAACTCCGCGCTGCCACACATTCAGGAGACCGCTCCCTACCACGCGCGGCCTCCAGACGCCAAAAAATTACCTAGAGACCTCGTGGACGACGACTCCGCTGACCCATGAGACTGCTGCTGCTCGTTCGCTGGGCTTCCCCCTCGGGGGTTCCACCTGGTGCGCTGAGCACGCGAGCCGGCGAGAAGAAAAGGTCTCAAGTTTATCACAGCGGAGTCTCTCCGCGCTCCAAGGACCTGCCCGTATTAACGGGCAGCGCACGAAGCCCCTGGTAAGAGGCCATTGCGTCGGTACAGGTCCCCCCCCCCCAAGGGGTGATAAGATATCTCGTGCGATCATTCAGTACAAATTTAGAATTCAATTCTCTCAGAACTCTTAGCTACAATACTAAGAAGAAAATACAAGTAAAAATAGTAAACAGTCTAAACTTGTTTCTCTCCTGCTGACGACCAAGGTGTTGATAATCTGGCAGCTCTACCTTTGAGTTTTACAGTCCACTGCATCTGGGAGTCCATACCTAGACAATAGTGGCCTTCGTGAAAATAGATACACTAAAGTTGCCTACTTACTTATGTAAGTATACGGCAATTTGTAAAACAAATAGTTTTCGGGTCTAAAACTATATTTCAAAAGTCATTGTTTAAAAAGAGTAATAAGTACTTTTGTACTACCCATAAATACTTAGATTAAATTATGGGTTCACAAGATGACAACCCTAACGTTACACGTGCCGCGTCTGAACGAGATAGAGTTATACAATAGAAAGGGAAGCGTAGTTTAGGTATGTTTTTGGCACTTAAACGCCGTTTTATTCAGAAGAGAGACTTCTGTCCTACTATTTAGTATTCTGTGGTATTAGGCCGAGATTTCTACACCAAAGATAGTATTTACTCTCTTTTATATATAGTATAAAAGAAACCATAAAGTAATTCTTTGTTACAAGATATTTCAAATTTTAATTTTTTCTCAATATCCGGTCTAAGGGTTGTCACTTTCACCAAAATATTTATCTAAATCCATAAGCATATTTTTATTCATTTATTACGGTGATGAGTAGACATCGCTATGTTGCTGTTTCTAAGGGTTGTCACTACAACCAAAACTATTTTGACAATAACATATTTTGTTTATTTTGATACTGTTATGTAAAATATTACATAACAATATCAAAATAAACAACAGTACGTATTATGTATAAACGTAGACCCCCGTCACTGGTACGTCCCTATCGCGATAATTACCTACTCTTACACGCCCAGTTGACGGTATACTTGCCCCGCTACCAAGAGGTTTGTCCTTTGCTTAAAAAACTACACATGGTAAACTAGTCATGGATGGTGATGGAAGGTTCTAAAACAACACCTTGTAGATCCTTCCATCACCTTCCATGATCTTCCAGAACATTCTAGACCCTTCAATATGCTGTACATTCAAACTGTTCTAGAACATTCAAACACTTCCAGAATTTTTTTCGAATTTTCCATACTTGTCCATCCATGATCTTCTAGAACAGTCTAGACCCTTCAATATGATGTACATAAAAGTTCTAGAACATTCGAGACATTTTGAGAAATTTCTCGAACTTTCCATATTTGTCCATTAAGCACCCATTGTCATGGTCGTGTGAACATAAACCGTTACTAATATTTCAACATTATAGCTCTAGTATAATTTAGTAATTTATTATTACTCTAGTATAATTTAGGTGTGCTCTGGACAAGTATGGAAAGTTCGAAAAAATTCTGGAAGTCTCTCGAATGTTCTACAACTTTTTATGTACATCATATTGAAGGGTCTAGAATGTTCTGGAATGTGATGGAAGGATCTAGGTGTTGTTCCAGAACCTTCCATAACCATCCATGGCTACAATTTATCATTAAGGATTTCCTATGACCACCTTCCCGCTCCATCATCGGACCCTGGTCACCACTTCTCATCAAAAAACCAGTACCATGCAAGCCATCCCAAACTGGTTGGATATACTTTTAGTTATTCTTTTTATTTCTATTTTTACTGGATATTGGTTGGGATATACGAAAGTGACAACCCTGAAAAAAATCATAAAATTTGCAATAACTTGTGGATAACAAGCAATTAGGTTGTGATTTTAATTATTATTTATGTATATAAAACACAGTGTAAAGAATCTTTAGTGTGGAATACATTGTAAGTGTTGAATAAAAATAAATAAAACGAAAAATTGAAATAAAATTATATTTCCATTCCTGTTCACGATAAACGGACAGAAATTGGTGAAAATGTATGTTACTATATATGTAATTATTTGACTAATCGAAATCACGATAAGTCTTGGATTGAATTGAATGGAATACCATTTTAGATAGATTAATTTTTTTTCGTATTTTAAGAACCGGATATGATGAAACTTTGGCATTTAAAAAAAAAAAGTACGAATCGTATCAAAGCCGGAGTTGAACTCTAGCGCTAAGAATGTTAAGAACTATCGATTACTTACATAAAAATGAATGCAAAACAAAAAAAATGGGGTTCTTAACACACTGTGCTAGGCGATGGACGGAATGTAAAACGAAAATATTTGACTCCTTGTGTCTCCGACTCTTTACCGTCGACTAAGAGTGATTTCGGCGAAACGTCCCATCGGCGAAGGGGGTTTCGGTAAGTATATCGTTCTGGGATCGCTAAAGGCAACTTGTATATGTCACGTCGGGATTCTTTGTCAATTTCCGGCAGAATATGGGCAGAATATATAAATGTAATAATTAGGTAAGTAGTTCATTTGATTACTTACTGATCACTTTTGTCTAAATTGTGGCATTAAGTACTGTAGTTAAAGTTACGTAATAGATATCATAATGAAAGAATATTTCTAATAGGGGTTCCAGAATGATCATAATTTTTTTTTTAAATCTGCCTGACATTGTCTAATTTCACTTAAGCTACTAAAACAAAATCTTTCTCTAATTCAGACCCTGAGGAATGAATATTCATTCCCTTAACTATTTGAGAATAAGCACTGTCACTCTATATATCAAATTTTGTTATTTCGATATGTAAAAACACATTACACTTTTTTAATGGGCACAGTCGGTTATGTTCAGAAGTATTTCCAAGCCACTATCGCAATACATTCGACTAAACCCTCTATTGTATCAGTTGTAGGCTGGCAAAGAATATTGAATCTTACCGAGATATACGTATGGTAACATTTTGATTAACAGGTGAATGGTGACTGTGTTGTCAGCTTTCCGAGTTTGCACAATTTGATGATTTCGTCGTAATTAAGTTTTGTGTGCAAAATATTGTGTGTTTTTATCATATCAATAAATAATTTTAACCAGATTCAAATATAATTTTTAATTTAAAAAAATGGCCTCTTGGACAAATAAATATCTTTAGTGTTGGTGCATACCTATATGCAAAAGTATTTTGGTTTTTTTTTTTTCTATCGGAGAAGGCTATTTGGTTCATATCAATCACTATTGCATGCACTACCGCTGCTTAAATCTGAGATAGATTGAATTAAGGATTTTTAATTACCAGGATGGCATGGGTCAGCATTTCGTAGTTTCAAACCCTCTCAATAAATAAATATAGTTTTTTTTAAAATAAATGAACCTTCAAACCTGAACCCCTTAAAACAGGGTTGTATCCAGAAGAAACCTACCTACAATTCTAGACAAATAAGAATAACCAAATTGACTAAGACTTGGTGATTGTTATAAAATGAGGTGATCTGCTCGAGAATTTAGTTCGTTTTCGACATAGCTCAATAAGTTAGTACGTTGAAGTGGCAGTGGGCTGGTCACATCTGTCGGAGAATCTATTACCGCTGGGGTAAACAAGTTCTCGGGTGGAGACAAGCGTAGTGTGGGACGCCCCCTGGCTAGATGGAGCGACGAAGGCGGCCGGGCGCAATGACTGATGAGAAGAATCGAGCATCGTAGTTATCGTAAAATTAAGTAATTTAAGGTCCAAGGTAACGATCTCTATGTACATAGATGGTCCAAGGTAATATAACATACTTATACCTTAGTAATTACCGTGAAATCATCTTTGACCACTTTTTGAGATTTTATGAAAATTATCCACTGGAGACACAGCAAAGCTGCTCATTATACGTATTTATATCATACGTATGTATAAGAATCTATCTACCTACCTAAGGACAGCGCCGGCCGCGGCTCGAGCAAATCCGACGCCCTAGAGCCTAGGCGTACTAGTTGAAAAAAATAAATTGTAACAAAATAAAACAGTATACAAGAGCTTTGGAAGTTTTAGTCTTCATCTCATGATCGTCCATAAGCGATTAAGCTAGCCAGACCAGTAGTGTTCGTAAGAGGAATAAAGCATACTTCAGGTGTGCAATCTAGAATGATTGAATAATATTTAGCCGAGTTAACAAAAGCTAGTATTTTATTCTACCCTTGGCATGGCTGCCCCCCAAATTCGAGCGCCCTATACCACCGCCTTGCTTGCCTATATGAACGGGCCGGACCTGCTTACGAAATACGGATAGCCATAAGGTTGGGTGAATAGTGCCTATAAGGCTAAACTGCCTACTTATTTCTGAAAAGGCCAACGTGGAAGGCTTGTGTGGAAGGCCCAATCGCTCTCGGTGTGAGGGTAGGTGGCCCAACAGTGGAACGCACGGCTGTTGAACTGAACTTCAGAATTTCGATACTTATTTATCGCCAACAAACCCAAACCAGTCAAAAATTGTTGCACTATCGTGGAGATTAGACACATAGTGGGATGCTGTTTCCGGGATACAGTCACACAGATACACGGTTGTAGTGATGAATTGGCCGTGGTTGTGCTTGCTTGCCGTGACCGCGCTGGCTGCACCGGCGACGGCGGTGGTCGGCGGAGCCCCGGCAGCCGCCCCGGAGCCCGACGCTGCCGTTGTCTTCGTCCAAAAATACGGATTAAGTTCTCGACTTGAAGGGTTGAAGGACGATCGACTTGGATATTATAGTTTCTTTGGGATAAGGTAGGTTTGGCAACGCCGCTACAACGTTTGGTGAAGTCTTTGATTTTTTTAAAGAGTAAATAAAATATGCTCATCAGTCCTGAATAGGTCAGAAAATAGAGGATGGAGTCTGAATCGAACAATATGATTCAATATTTCCGGTGTTTCCACGTGTTTCATAACTGAATGTATGTACAATTAAACGAGAAATTAAAAGAAAGTGTTTTTAACTGGTTAGAAGGCATGTTTTTATAATCTCTATAAAATCTCATAAAATAAATAAACTTAAGATCGATTTGATTTCAATTGGTGTTCCTTTAATTAGTACTTGTGTCTAAAGAAGAATATTTTTGCATATAAAAGTCAAAATGCTTTATTGCACATTTGGTACCAAATACATGGCACATTTATACACGTCAATTACATTTAGACATAAAACAATGTAGGTATTTTCGATTATTACTTTACTTTGTTATTTTAAATCTTTTATAAGTATTATTTTACAACGCTCTTCGTGCTTCTTATTCAGAGTCCGAAGATCTAAGGCCTAGATTTTGGTTTGCATCTGCTGCTTTAAATCTTCATAAAAAATTTCAAACTAATGTTTTTGTTCTGTGTGCTAGATACGCGGAGCCTCCGGTGGGTCCCCGGAGGTTCCAGCGCCCAGTGCGTCGCTACTTGACCGGAGAGGTTGCTGCCAAACAGTACTGCTGGCCTTGTCCTCAGCCAGATCCTCAAGACTCACGAAGGGTTATCGGAAGCGAAGACTGTCTCTGCCTCAACGTTTTTGCACCAAAAATGCCTGGTGATGAACAGGGCAAGTATTGTATGTCTTTACGACTTGAAGCAGCTAACGGATAGGTAGTCTAGGATTTCTACAATATGGTATGAGACTATAGTCGCCTAATAATACC
Organism: Esperia sulphurella; assembly: GCA_947086405.1. Taxonomy (NCBI): domain Eukaryota; kingdom Metazoa; phylum Arthropoda; class Insecta; order Lepidoptera; family Oecophoridae; genus Esperia; species Esperia sulphurella. Next base: position 4,714,043 of record OX352261.1, read on the forward strand.
TGCAACCTTTAGGTCTAACACGCACTGCGAATTTATTCGCCGCGATTTTTTCCGCGCGGATTTTTTTCCGCATCCGCGGCGCGGCGCGGTGAAATCTGCAGCAAACAATGATCTCTATGAGAATTCTGTGACATATGGAAGTTGTATGAAGCTGCACGCATTGCGGAAAAAATTCCGCAACCAAATCTGTGTTTTGCTGACATCGAAATAGACCGTCGAAGTAGTACATACAGATCGTTGTTTGCTGCAGATTTCACCGCGGATGCGGAAAAAAATCCGCGCGGAAAAAATCGCGGCGCATAAATTCGCAGTGCGTGTTAGTCCTTACTTGCCTCAGCAGTCAATTTAGATTGATTTTGCTTGACTTGTTTTTTGACCATCTGTTGAAGTAATTTTTTTCTGAACAGGATGTCCTGTTGTTTTCTTTATCCATGGAGGCAATTATAAAAGTGGTTCCACAGCTTCTTATGGAGTGAGTACCTTTCACACTAACTTATAAAAGCATGCAAGTATATTAAATGCGTACAATCAATCTATTCACTTAATACAACAACTTAATAAATAAAAAGCTTCCAATCATGCATTATTAAGGAGTCCAAAAATATATTTATTTTATATACTTACTTACCTAGTTACTAACTTTTTTATTAACTCGCTTTCATGTCTGTTTGTCTTCGGTATTTTGTCTAATCTCGGAACCTACAGGACAGAATCTGAAGAGGTCCCTACAACTTCAGATTCTGTCCAGTAGTTTCCGTTTTTGGACACAATTTGGTAGATATTTTGGTATAGGTTTTATCTCAATACGATGTCCAAGCTTGCTAAGAAGATGCATGAATTTCTAGTTCAGAGTAACTTGGATTGAATTTTAAATGCTCAGGGCTCAGGTTACTTTCAGTTCCGCATAGGGCGAACGCATTGTATCTTACTTAATTTAAAGGAAACCCTGACTGACTGACATACAGGCTGAAAAAAAAAATACCAGCCGATGGCCGAGTGCTTTACACATTTTTAAAGCTGTCGGCCATCTGCTGAGCCCACGCTGAGCCTAAACTTCGCACCATATGTATTATGTTACGTCTATATAATCTAAGCGTTACGTACCTCCATGCGAACGAAGTCGCGGGCAGCAGCGACATAACAATAATAAGACGGACATAATTATGTATTTTTACTGATGAGCAACTTGTAAATGTATTTAAAATATATATAAGATCCTATCAGATCTTATCAATATATTTTCAAACACATTCATGTATAAATTGATAATCACTTAAATGCACCACTAATTTTCTCATAGGGCCAACACCTCGCCCAAAAGGACACAATATTAGTGACAGCACAATATCGCCTAGGATCGCTTGGGTACTTTAGCACAGCCGAGAGAGATGCATCTGGGAACGCGGGTTTATTTGACTTACGAGCTGCAATGGTCTGGGTAAGTAACTATCAAAGTGTATTCAACAACTACAGCGCATAATAGTCCACTGCTGGACAACATTATCACCACGCTGGGAAAGTAACACCTATGGAGTTTTATGCATATACGATGTTGCTGCCTATCACCTGGATATATGCTTTAGCCGACTTCAATTCATTTTCATATTTTTAATGCACAGATAAAAAGACAAAACAATACAAATTGAGATTCCGTTGCATCAAGTAATTTGAAACAAATACTTGATAAGCCATTTTGGTATTTGAGGGAAAACATAAAATTCAAGCAAACTAGTAGAAGTTTTCTTAGTATAGCAGCCAGATTAATAGGTCCAAGATAGCAGCGGACGGCAGATTTTTTTTTACCCATTTAAAGTGACAAACAGATAGGCTACTCCTGACAGTAGATGGCCACTGTGGCACGCTAGTCACTACTTTGTTTGTGGCCACTGTCTCCTATGAAACCAAGCTTTGGATTGCAACAAATTAACGGCAGCAAGTGCTTTCCTTGGAATGCGTAGTGTGCCTGCCTTACTGTTCTAAGATTGGTCAAGATAGGCCTTTTTACATTTATCTTGAGTTAGAACTTTGGAACCTACAGAAAAGAAGTAAACATTCATAACTCTCACAGTAGTAGATGGAGTAGGTTCGTCGGTAAAAATAAATAGCTACCAACTCCTTCGGTCTAGATGGATTATTATTTCTTCACCCATTTAACATAATAAATAATGTTTTAGATTCACGACTACATTCAGTTTTTCGGCGGTGACCCAACAAGAGTGGTGGTTATGGGCCAAGGTTCAGGAGGCAGCGCCGCTTCCCTTCTGGCACTGTCCGGTGAGGGCCGCAGTGCCAAGGGAGTGGCGGCACTGTCAGGCACCCCGCTGTCCCCAGGGGCGGTGAGACCAGATTCGGAGCCAGTGATGTACGCTAAGGATCTGGCCAATCGTACAGGCTGCCCTGAGAAGCCAGCAGAACGACTCTTGAAGTGTTTGAGGCAGCTGCCAGCTGAAAAGATTGTAGAGGTGGGATTTTTTGATTTTTCAGTTCAGTTGTCTGCACTAATATGCGCGGGAGTGATGCCTATAGATCCAACATCGGTTATTTATAAGCATTTATCTATTATATACTATCTGGTCTAAATACTTATTTCACCTTAGTCTTTGACGTTACAGGCGGATAAAAATATGTCGATGAATATGGTGGACACACAGAAATTCTTAGACGATATCTCAGGACGCTCAGGTAATTTTAACAGAAAATCTTTGAAAGGTTCACGTAAATTATTCCTATCTCTCCAATTAATTTTCGGGATGTAAATTTTTGTGTTAAGCATCAATTTACTACTCTTTTTAAAACATTAGGTGCTGGAGCTCGAGTGGAAGGTGATGATGACCTCAGGGCTTTACCGCCATTGGTCTCAGAGCAACCAGCTGATGCTCTCGACAAGAAACGGCAGAAAGTTCCCCTGCTCACTGGAGTTACGTCTGCTGAAACATCACGAGCTGTATTTGGTGAGGATACAATACACCCTCCGCATTCATACCTCTCAAAATCTGACATTTAATGTTGATGTAAATCTCCGCTAATTAGATACTTCATTAGAAACAATCCAATACGAATACAGGGCACCTGGACGCGAAACAATAACCTGTATTTCATAGATTCTTATTGTAGCCGGGAATCGAACTCCGGACCGGTTATAGGCAGGTGTTTTAACGAAGACGTAAAGTTACTTCACTAGACTTCAAAATGACATGACATTTCTATTGTTTCACGAGTTATCCAGGGACGGCCATGGTTCTAAATAACGTGATCATTACTGAGAAAGCAGTAACTCTTTGCCACTAGACCCTAATAAAATCCTAGCATATCTGTGCAAAGCCAACGAAATCAGTCAAGTGCGTGCTATTATTTCACAAAATTATTATTTCCTTGTATTTTATTTTCCATTCGTTTTTGTTCTCGTAGCGTATTTTCTAGTTGCAATTGTAGATATCGTTGTGCAAAGCACGGTACTTATAAACAATTTTACAGGAAAATACTCTAAGTTCCTGACAGACCAGTTAGCTGCGGTCAAAGACTTCATAAAGAACGAATTGGTGGGTGGTCTACGCGGTGTAGTCAAAAACGTCAGGGGTCTGGTGCCACTGCCGACGTCAGGAGTGACACAACTGCTGCCCGTGGAAGACTACTACCAAGCACTTTTCGACAACTCACTCAGATCTGTCGATGGACTCACTCAAATTGCTGAAGCTACAGGTAAATAAGGCATAAGTACTTAAATTATTCAGGGGCTCTTCAGTGGGCCTGCTATAAAATTACTTCAACTGGCTTATTCTCGCATCTTTCGTGCTATTGAACAAAGAAATTACTAGATATACTTACCTTGATAACCTGAACCTGAACATGAACCTTAATTTAGTGACTGTGATAGTTTGGTTTTAATTTGGCTTGTATTGATGACATCAATAAACGTTAAAAAAAATTGAGGGGATGATCAACGCTACTTTAACGGATTTCCTCAAAGTTCGGCCAAGTATTCATCGTATCCGACATATTTTTCAGAATAATAGTAAAAATATACGTTTTAAAACAGATTGTAAGCGGTTTGCCTTAAGTTACGCATTTGTAAATAAAAGTTAACTTCAGGCAAAGTTACTACGTTTTATTAATACTTTAGTAATTTTGTTTCATAATAATATGCAACTTTGATAAAGCTGCAAATATTATTAGCTACACATATAGTGCAACGGTCCCCTAGGCACACAACCCCAGGTAGAGGGAACTCTTCAAAAGGACCCTTTGAATTTTTAACTGCATTTTGTCGCTCGCAGGTAGAATTAGGGTTACGTTTCAACGAAAAGAGCGGATATTACATATCTATTTAATAGTGGCTCCAAGTTCCAAATAAAGGTAACCACTAAGTACTGAGAAACATTATTATTTATCGTTTGTTACTAGAAATATTCCCTTACCTGCGGCGCGTCGCGTTGTCTACGGAAATATATATATATTTCATTAATAGTTTGCCTAACTTAATATTTTAACTTGCATTCATTACAAATACATTTTACCCGATTAGATGTGATTATTTCCAGGGGATCCTATTTTACCGTTGTAAAAATACAGTACTTATTAAAACTGGTCAGTATGGGGAAGTCAGAAACTATAAGAGATGTACAGTTCTAAGGAACCATGACGTCGATTTTCGATATAAGAAAAACTGCATTCATAGATTTTTCAGAATAACTCGGCGCGACTCGGAAATCGAACCCAAATATTTTAAAAATAGTGTATGCAAGTGTATTTTATTACGAAAATTGATACTGTAGATGTAAGGATTAAAATTGTTATGGAACCTAAAAATTAAATGCTGGATTTAATTATTTTGTTTGCATTTTTACAAAAATTTTCTCGTTTTACTCTTTTCTTAAAGAAGATTTTCATTAATTTTTTTCTTATGTCTAAAATTGAATTCATCGTTCCTTAATTACACTCTAGTATATATTTGGAATTACTCATCTCTTATAGTTTCTAACTTCCCTATATTAACCTGTCTAGATGATACATATTTTTTATGTACTTAGGTATATAATAGGTAGGCAGGGAAGGTATTGCAAGAAGATTTTCACATTTACAGTTATAAGTGCTTAGCAAATCAAGTGAGAATGAGACTGAAGATTAATCAAGACAGACAAAAATAATGCGTAACTTACAAATATTAGGTCTACGGAACCACAGTAAGGAACAGTATACATTATAACAAGTATTATAGTTTACATGTGGCATAATGGGCCAGACAGTTACCACGAGGGCGAGGCATGACGTTCTAATAATAATTAATAATAGAACTTTGTAGTAGGGGCCCATGAGGGGTCCCACCCCAGCCAGACACGAGATTATTTGAGCGAAAGATTATGTAGCTATCAGAAACGATAAATCGAAATATTCTTGGATGAATTATTATTTTTCGCTGATCACTTTTGGTGTAGTGGCGTTCCTTGGGGAAGGCCTATGTCCAGCAGTGGATGTCTAGGAGCTGACATGATGATGATAATGAGCACTTTTACATACATTATTATAAGTTATAATTGTTATTACGAGATGTTACATTCATTATAAATTAATTTAACAATATAATCTAGCAGAGTATTTTGTATAAATCTATTACTAAAAATACTGCTTGAAATAACCTTGAACTTGAACACCATTAGATATTTAGTATTCTTTAAAACGTAACGAACAAGCGCCACCCGCTTTCACTTTTATATTTATTTGTCTAATAAGTACATTATTATTAGATGAAGATGACATACCTATTTTATAACTAGCTGTTAATTATATTTTTGGACTCTACTGGTCTTAGGTAATGTCCGGGCAGTGAAATTTTTTACCTTTTAATTTGAAAATTACCTGATGATGATGAAGTATGAATGGTCGTGGGAAGATATGATTTTAATCAAATTCGTACCTACTCTGGACTGGCATACAACCTTAATTCCTTAAAAGGAATACATAATTTTATAAAGTATGTATAAATGTCTTTGGCAGTTGCAGCACAACACAATGCTTACCTACATATTATAATGATTATATGATTATACAGTTATAATAATCGTCTAAACATAATAAAGAAAATAATCGTGTCCAGGGGACGCGCTGTTTAACCTGCCGGCTTACCAGAGCGTACAAGCGTGGAGCGCCGGCGGCAGCGATAGCCCAGCATATCTCTACAGCTTCGAGCACGTCGGGAATCTCAGCAAGGGATACCACTTCCTGCCTGGAGTGCCGCTGGCTGGTAAGTAGCTGCGTATCAAAATATCCAATAGCCACGTTCTAATGTTGGGCAGAGGCCTACCTTCATAAAGAGCCCTACCGGCCACAGACAACGAACTACATAAGTTTACTGGTCAAGTACGAGCTTCAAAACTGAGCTACTACACCACATAAAACAGAACACCTAAACAGGTAGCTGTTACATATTATGCCACTATAGGAATCAAAGCCAACATCCTTCGCACAGCAGTCAGATGTTCTACCGACTATATTATACTACTAGCTGTGCCCGCGGCTCCGCTCGCGTGAAGTACAGAATCCGCCCCCGTTCCCACTTCCGCTCCCGTTCTCTTCCCACTTCTACTTCCACTCCCACTCCCACTCAGACTCTCAACTCTCAATATCCCAATCCCAACCCCAACATCAACCCCATCCCTATCCCCAAAAACTAAATTTCACTCAATCCCATACGCGCCGCGCCGCGGCCTTTGACCTCGCCCATATGATGAACATACGTTCGAGAAATATTGCATTTTTTTATCAAAATTGTCGTAAAAAATAGATGTTTCTTTCATGAATGATTTCTAAATGTGATACTGAGTTCCTGGAAGAAATATTAACAGTCGTTTTATTATCATTCGATATAATGGCTTCTAGAAAAATTTACTTTATTAATATCTCAGGTTCTAAGTGGCGTATCAAGATGAAACATGCACCAGATTTTAAGTTAGACCACTAGCAAGACAACTGTGAAAACTGCATCAAATTTCATTCAGTAGTTTTTGCGTGATGCGGTAACAAACATACATACATACATACATACATACATACATACATACATACATAGATACATACATACATACATACATACATACATACATACATACATACATACATACATACATACATACATACATACATACATACATACATACATACATACATACATACATACATACATACATACATACAGACAGACAGACAGACAAAAATTCTAAAAAAAATTTGTTTTAGCTTCTATTGGCCCTATAAAGACATTACCCTATGGCCCTATATTTTTTTTTTAAATATATCTCATGTACAGACATATACCAGTTACAGTTTTATTATAAGTATAGATACATGCTAATTGGGTCGCAGATATCCCAATATACCTATACTTACCTTAGAATCAAATCAATAATCAGGCATTCAAATCAATTAACATACTGGTACTGGCTATCTATTCTATCTAATAAATAAAAACGTAAACTTCGCGTGTCTGTACATTGAAGATATGTATTTGCAAAAAAATAAATTGTGGGGTCTAAGGATTAGTAATAGGACACATTTCAATCATTTTTGAAATTTTGGCTAATTGTTTGTGCACGTATCACTTAAAAACGACTGAACCAATTTTGATAGACTTTTCACAGAAATATAGTGCTTAATTATGTGTAACATATAGGCTTTATTTCATTGCAATCGACCCAGTCCATCAAAAGCATGCGAATTTATAGTTTTCAAAAACTCGCATACACTGCATTAGTATACAACAAAGAAGTGTAGGGTGTAAATGCTCGACGGAATTCGTGTAAATGCTAGAATTCGTATTACAATGTGTGGGAACTACATTTTGGACATAGGTAGGTGATCATGGAAATATAGGTAAAAGTAGTGAGTAAGGTCCAGGGTGAGTGGTGGGAAGGGGGTGAGGGCAGGGGAAAGGTGTACGTTAGTAGGTGTACATACACAAACCAACAAAGTATCAGATTACGATGATTATGACTACTGGGATTAGGAGATTGAGAGTCTGAGTGGGAGTGGAAAAGTTACCGGGAGTGGGAGTATGAATGGGAGTGGATTCTGTAGTCCACGCGAGCGGAGCCGCAGGCACAGCTAGTATTATAACAAGTTTTGTATTATATTAATAAATTGTTTTAATTTTTATTTTCAGGGGATCCTTCTAGCAATAGTACTGAAAAAGAAGCACGTACACCAAAAGGACCAGCACATGGCGATGAATTGGCTTATATATTTGAACCCTTGGATGAGGCAGGCAAGCCAGTCGGGGGCGAAGTCTCAAGCACAGACGCTCGAGTCCGGGACTCCTTCGTGGGCCTCATATCCAAGTTCGCCCATGATCTGAACCCGGTAGAAAATAACAATAAATCCAAATCATTTGAACTGCCGTCGTTTAAAAAAGGCAGCGAACAGTTCATAAAAATTAATGAGGAGATAACAATGGATAAGGATTTTAGGTGAGTCTTTTGCAATTCTTCTATTTTATATAGGTAATTACTTGTTAGTAGATTAGAGTTATCAACAAAATAAATAAGATAAACAATACGCTTTTCAGTCTACGACCTACTTAATTATTGAAATAAGCATTTAACTATATTATGAAATATATACAATTACGACACTAAAATCCGAGCATTTTCTTTTTTAGGTTTTGCCAAATGGGCCTATGGGGCAACATGGCTGACAGGGTAACGGGAGCTCTATGTAAAGATGTTCTAGGGAGAATCCTCAATCTTCCCAAGCTGCCACTGCCAGGACCTTTGCCAATGCCAGGCTTGCCAGACACACCCAAGGTGCCAATTCTGCCAGGATTTTTAGGAGGGAGGGGGAAGGGATCTCAAACTACCGAAGCTCCCAAACAGGTGATGCAGGTCACGAGAAAGACGACGCAAACGCCAAAACGAGGCAGTCTTGGGCTTGGCGGATTTTTTAATAAATTGTAATCTTGAAATACTCAATATTATTATAATTAAATCAATCTAAATGATATGTAAATTATTTTATAAAATGTAAAATCCTGATGGAACATAAAAGCAGGTTCCTGGCTGCAGCACCTATTTACAAAAGATATTATTCCAGTCAGCCCATAGCCTGAAGCTGAGCTGCAATGCCTACCTACCACCAAAGCGGCCTTCGACAAGGTCCATGTTGTTTTTAAATGTTCGTACAAACCTGGTATATCGCATGCATCATCCCCATATCTGAGTATGATGTTTGATTATAAAAAAAATTAAGATTTCAAATCCTGTCCAAAGAACAAAATTGGCTCTGTCTTTTGGAAACTGTTTTATTTTCTAAGCATACCAATTTTTTATTGATAGTTAACATTTTTATTGGCAAATACAAACTTCTAACTCGGTATACCTAAGTATTTTTATACTTACCTTCAGAATGTTCCTTAGAATGTCCTTGACAAACAATTAGGGATGTGAAATATTTATGTTATCGCTAGTGTAAAGTTAGTTACTGCATTGTTGGTATTGTAATGTGGGTGAAGTATGTAGCCTAACAACAAATGAATGTCGAATGAGTGTTCAATGCCGCAGGCAATGTCGTTTGAATGATAGATTTGTTAGAAAACTGTGCAAACAGGATAATCGATACGTTTATTGAGAACACATACAGGGTGATATTCCTATATCCGTTTCTGAGCCTGGTAATGACTTGGACCTATTATCCTCTTAATTAGTTAATAGGTCCAAGGGTAATGAGCACTGATTCAGTCTAATAAAACTGTAAGCTTTGCGTATCTGTACATTTGTTGGGTGCACGATAAGCAGTCATTTGTGGTTTTTTATTCGTTTGTTACCTGCTTGTTGGCGCACGCATCACGTAAAAATAATTCTAATAGAGTTTTTCGAAAACATAGGGCTTAACTTGTAATACTTTCATTCGATCAAATGTTAAAACTATCGTTGCTTGCTTCACTATCGAAACTAATATCACCAATTTGTTTTTCCTTTTACATCACCTGTATTATGTGTTTACTGATTCCAAGTGTTATCACTGTAGGTACATGCGGGCCTGTAGCCATGTGCTCGTAAACCACCAACAATTTCGACACGCCTCCCTATAACTGGTGAATATCACTGTCACCTGATTAGTATCACGGACTGCACCTTACTGCTATTACCTAGGTACATACCAAAGCCAATCACAAATAAACCACAATGTCTCGTGCTTCCATATTTGTACTGTTGCTTTGCGTTGTTTTGATCGACAAATACGCTAGTGGCAGTTTAGTTAGGATCACAGGTGATGACTTCATCAGTACCAAAGAAGTGCCGGTGTCTCATGATGAAGTTATCGAGGAGAACGATCTGACTGCTCCAATAGAAGTGTCTTCTCCGATAGATGTGGCTTCAAGTCCTGACGTAACGACCAAACAGTGTGCCCAGATTGGAGAATTTGTAAGTAATGTAGTTTAAAATATAATACAACAAGTTCTAATTCGCTGATTTATCAAAGGTAGGTGGACCTACCTTTTAACATAGACTAACTCGAATATGACTGTTATTCCAATTGTATCATTCATGAGTTACTTTCTCACTCATTTGATCTCCCTCAAACAAAACCACTGAATGGATTCGAATGACGTATTTACTATGAGATAGCTTGGTTTACCGGCAAGGTTTACAAATATATACTTGTTCCACGCGGGCGAAGTCGCTGGCATCAGCTAGTTCTTCATTAAAAGTAGTGTTTTCCGTCAGTTTATTTCGATTTATTTGTATTAACAAATTAAACTCGTTATTCTAATATATTTTTTGTTATTGTTTTACAGTGTATGTCTCACTCCGATTGCTGCACCTACGCATGTCTTGGTTACATGAAAAGATGCGTTTCTGGATCAGGCTAAAATATCATTATATTCCTTCTATCCAACTACAGATATCCATGGAGCAAACATCTGTATATTACTCCACTAGGTAGATATTAATCCGCTTACCTTACAGACAGACACACTTACCTGTGCGTTCGGTAAATACTGGTACAGAAACAATAATAGTGGCACCGCCACCAAATGTAAAAATAAGTGTGTCTGTAGAAAGAGTTTTTATTAAATTTTCCTTATGGGATGTATTGGGTGGTTCAAATTGCTCAAGTCCGGTGGATTTGCTGCGAAGTGCTGAATCTCCTTCATGGCTTCTTCCGAGATCTTCCACAAATCTGGGTAGTTCGTCTTGAAGAGGTTGTACCATTTGTTTATCTGTGTAAAACAAGGAATGTAACCATAGTTATTTCTATTCTATTAATTAATCATAAGTTCTTATTAAATAAACAAGTTACAGCTTATTTTTTGGCATTTGTAAATCTATGTATTTAAGCTATTATCTTTGATTGAAGTTCTTAGCACATTTGCCAAGTGACTAAATTGTTTAATTATCATTCATTTAATTAATTACTCCCATTACCTTTTCATTACTTTAATTGCGAGGCATACTACAAACATAATTGCCATGCATCTTTAACAAAACTCATTCTGACAGAACAATCCCACTGTTGGAAACGTTGCATTGGACTCCACTTCATTGATAATTCAGCCAACAACACCAATTTTTATAAAGTTATCTTAGATAATATCAGAGATTCGTTTGTCTCAACCAGGACCTGGGGGCCTATTCCGTAAGCATTTCTGATCTACAAAGTCATTTTGTACTCTAACGGACCATTTTATTTATTCTGATACGAGTTTGGCATGTAACTATGATAATCGCCAAACGCTATAAAGATCATATTCGACCCGTTTGAGCTTACAAAATAGCAGTTTAGTTTGACAGATATTTTCCAAAATGCTTACGGAGTAGGCCTTTAGGGTTCAGAAACCGATTAAAGTTTAAACCCGGTTTCAGTTTCATTCAGTTAACCGGTTAATAATAAAAAACGTTTGATAAATTAAAAATTTTAAACACAGATCTCATGTAAGTATATTCCGTTGAATGATGGTATATGATATGAACCAGTGGGGCGTGAATAATTAACCGGTTTAAAAGACAACGTTGTATCTAACGTTGTCTTTTAATACTTACTTTTTTGGCGCGCTCCAACGAAAACACAACAAAGTAACAATTTGAAAATATGAAAACCAACCCAGCCAAGCCTGAGTATGCTAGAAAGAGAATACGGCGGGCAATAGCGACGCGCGGCGTGGCTTTCCGACCTTCGATGACGAGTTCAAGACCGGTTTATTTAGGTTCCTGCCAATTTTAAAACTCTTTAACTCTCCACGAAAACCGGTAACCGAAATAATTTCGGCATTGTTGAACCGTTCCTTCAATTGACCGGTAAATTAATTAACTATTTTACTACTAATCATTTTACTGGTATTGTGAACAATATCTTCGATTTCTTCCTCACACCGGACCATATTCAAAGAATCTCTGAGTACCACGCCGGAGGTTGCGGGTTCGAATCCCGCTAGGGGCAAATGTTCGTATGATGAATATGAATGTTTGTACCCAAGTCTTGGACGTTTATATATTAATTTAAGTATGTGTATCCGTTATCTAGTAACCATACCATCTGCCTAGTTTGGGACTGGATAATTGGTGTGAATGTCTGAGATATTTATTTATTTATTTTATTTTACCTTTTCATATTTAGAGAAGTTGAAGCTGATAGCTTCGAGGGTCATAGTGGAGTTGAATAGTGCCAAGTCGGCGATGGTGAGGTGATCACCAGCAGCGTAGCTGGCGCCTAGACGAGTCATGTAAGTCTCTAGTACATCTAGCGCCATATGCACCTTTTTAAGTCCTAGTGGGGTGCGTTCGTAGTCGAAGAATATTGGCGCCATCTGAAATATTAGAGAGCAAATACAATTTATATAAAAGGATACCATGACTGACTGATCGATCCATCAACCGTAGCTCAACCGCTGCTGGCTAGGGAATTGTGCATAGAGCTTTCTCAAATGACAGAATTTTTGAAAAATTATAAGGTTCGGACTACATGAATTCGAAATATCACGGGTCAGCTAAAACGGCCCCGGATAAGCCCGGATTCAATCCGTCACTCAAGCTTAATTCCTGGATTGACTACATACACCGGGAAGCATCCAGATCATGCTCAGGTTTCTCCTGCCACCTGATCCGTTATTTTTGTCCTGGGTAAATTTCTCACAGGATTCAAACGGACCGCGTGTAGATATGTAGTCGATTGCAAGCCGAATTCCGTTTTTCTCGGATCGGGTAGATTCCGGATGCATGTTGTCAGAGCTAAGGGATACATAATAAAAATAAGAAAGTATACTTTAAAGAAGCTTACCGTATAAGCCGAAATGTTGGCATAATATGTAGATAGGTTGAAACACAGCCTATGATTGACGATTGCCCTGAAACAATTTATGAAGTTAATAAAATCCAAATCGGGAATCGAACTCGATAAGTACTCCTAAGTACAAGCAAGTGCTACAGAACCTAGTTTCAAACTATCAAAGAACCAAGTTTTATCAAAGTCGGCTAAGCACTCACTCATCTCACTCATATTAATTCGATTCTCAGAATTTTAACAAAAAGCAATTTCGATAACTGATATTTAGAAGCTAACTCACCTGGCTCTAGGCTCTAGCGGATACAGTGGCGATCCAGGCTTGTATTTGTCACAGATGTATTGCAAAATGGCGTTGCTCTCGCTCAAATAGAATCCGTCGTCATCCAGAACCGGAATCTCTTTTTGGGGGTTCATCTAAAAAGGTTTTAGAAATAGTTTGACTTTACACACAACTAGGAATTCAATTATTGTTTTAATAAGTATAGGCTTGGCAATATTTGGCTCCCCAATTAACCTCCTAGAATCATCGGTAGGTTCGGTTATAATATAAACTTGTGAAACTTAAAACAAAAACCAAACATGAGTTTTGTTTGTGTTCACAACTCTAACCGGAACGAAACCGGTCAGAAGAGAATTCGAATAAAATAAATGGAATAAAGATTTTGGATTTTGCGAGTGGTTTTAGGATTGACTATTGAATGAAACCTAGACCCTCTCGGGCTTGGGGCTTCGGGCTAATTTAAACGGTGAAGGCGGAAGAAATGGAGCACCCAAGTATCACGGTCCTTACTCAAATCTACCCGAACCAACTTTTTATATACCTATGTACTTCCTATACCAGTAGAAAACCTGTAGTGCAGGACTCTTTTATTAACTTTCACTATTTCTGCCGCCAAACAGCAATACTAACATTGTTGTGTTTCGGTTTAAAGGGTAGGAGAGTTAGTATTATGCATTAATTACGAGGCATTCTAACATAATCCTTAAGGAGAAAGGCTACATGTCCGTTTGCTACTTCTAGTAAGTAGTACCAAACGTAGGCATTTGTTATATTGTGAAACAAAACATACCAAAGCGTACTCTTTTGTCATATGTTCTCCTTTCCCATAGTCCACGTCTATGAGCTCGAAGGGTTCTTTCAACTGGGCCAGAGCCTGGCGCACTGAGAGCGATGGTGGCCCATCCGACACGGCGTACAGTTTTAGTACCATTGTTTATTTACAGGATCTGAAATACAAAGTCAGTAAATATCAAATATGACTGTACATCGAAATAATTCTATAAGTAAAATTAAAGAAGTGCACAGCTTGAAGTGTTGTATATGCAGGCGCTAGTTGCAGAATGACGAGAGATAAAACTTTCCGAATAATTATTATACTCATATAACGTCTCGTTACTTATAGGTAACTACTCTCTTAGATCTGGACCTCGAGTACACAAGCCTGATTAAACTCCAACCGAAAATAACAAAAAAAACATATACGAGTATCAACTTTCGATCTCAGTTCGTAGCCCAAATTTCTTACTTACTGAAAAAGATGCCTCGAACGAAAGTGTTACTTGGTTGGTATAAGTCAGTACCTATACGTAACGTAACTTAGCAGATTATATTACCACACCATACTACAATGTGATTCGGAACCTTATCGGTTACCATTTTACTTATCTTTGCTCTTTATTTACTTTTCTTTAAATTTTATAATTCACCGATGTAATTTTAGAAGTCACTTGCCGGTTACCGGCCCGGTGTGTACCTTGTACTTATTCGCACCAGTTTTATAATAACATAATTTGAAACATTGCTTTACTTCATACATCGTTTAAATTCATGTGGTTAATACAGTTTGCTCAAGTGTTTTTTGCTATAACGTATAATTAGTAAAAGCAAATAAAACATAATAATTAGGTTGCTAATATTTACCTGTAGGTACACGTTCACAAAGTTCGAATCGAGAACAAGAAGTGCCTGTGTCACTCGGAGGCTGTATGGCAACTCCCACATAACAAACACCTTTCACTCGAATCTCCTCTCAGCAGCTTAGTAAATAAGCTTAGACGACAAGAAATAATGTATTGATGTAATGATTCCTTTCATAATTCACGTAAAGTACTGTATCACCACAATTCTCATATTCAAAGTACAGATAGAAATTCTATGCTGATCTATTATTATTCTAATCTAGCTCTGTATTATGGATATAGCGCAATGGAGGGCTCTAATTAAAAGTCGATAGGTACATTCAAATAGCAGTGGGTACCTAGGTCATGAATGTATGTTTTTAGTAGAACGGATGGACGTTAGAAAAGTAATCTGCTTTTCTTACGATATTGGAATCGAATCCCTAGCACACTTCGAAGGTACACACACCCACAAAAGTAGAACCGACCCCTAAATTGGTACCTAGGTAAAATCATACAATATAATTGCTTTCTAGCTACCATTTCAAACCTTGACATGATTGAAAGTAAACAGTCCGTCTATTAAGTAGCTGTGCAACGCAATATAATTTTCTCGTTTATAATTTAATAAAACCACATAATAGCTTCTCATTGTAAATTAACCCTTTAACGCATGAACCATCTGTAAAGGATATTTTAGTTAGGTTAGACATAGAATATACTCGTACATATATACATACATACATATCTTGGACCTATTAACTAGGTCCAAGATACATATCTTCACGCTTCCCTGTATCTCGATCCTGTCCTGGCCAACGATATGTATGTACAACCTAGTTCAATGGTCCTGATACACCTCAATCGCTTCCTGTACACGATGTCTTTTAAAATGGTGACGTTTTAGCACCCGATACCGCTGAGTTCACGAGGCTGTCGGTGGTGTTATTTGCCAAGTCAGAAATTATTACTGACTGCCAACGATATTCATATGTCGATGCTGACTGCTGATGATTGTAATGGGCAGCAGATGCAGGCAGGTAACCGTCCATTTATGATTTTACACGGTAGTACTATTTCTTATTCTGTGACTTTACGCTTGAAAAGCTCAGCGGTACATGTTCTTAAGTTTTTAATACGTAACGTACCTATATCTATATTATTACACAGATGAGAAGCTACTGTAGAGATTTGGTACAAAAACGACCAAGATTGTGGTTTTGCCTACAACGATTTTGAAGGGTTAAATGGAGAGATTTCATAACAACAAGATAGCTTCCTCGAAATTATTATAAATAGAGTTAAACTAAGCACAGATCGTCTTTTTACTTCGTATCTTCTGATGTTAAGTAAAAAATGCGTTCAGCACTCAAATTAGTGATTAAATTGGTAGTTAATCTATTAATATTTAACTCAAGTTCCGTATCACCAGTGCAACCAGGAACAGAACAGCTCTACACGTCAGAATATGTTCGCGTGAAGAGGCAAGATGGGTACGTGTATAAGAGGCCGAATGTTGCATTTGATCTGCCTTCTAAGCCTGTACCTACTCAAGCACCTACTGTTGACAGGCCGCGGGCGCAACAGATGTATTATGCATACCCAGCACCGGTGGGGGGAGCAGACACCGTGAACATCGGGTTCTCAGCTGGTACCAGCACCACAGCGGCTACAGCAGGTGGTTACAACTACGGTCAGCAAGGTGTTGCAGGATCAGGGGGATACGGCGGCGAGTCAGCAGGAGGTCAAAGTTCAGGGGGATATGGTGGAGGTTCATCAGGGGCATATGGAGGTGGGTCATCAGGGGGATCTGAAAGTGGCTCAGTAGGAGGTCAAATCTCAGGAGGATACAATGCAGGGGGTGGTTACAACTACGGCACATCAGGCAGTACAGGTGGTACAACAGCGGCTACTGGTGGATATGGCGGTGGGGGCAGCACGGGAGGTGGCAGTAGCTACGGAACCCAAGGCACAGTTACTGCTGGGACGCAAGGTTCAACTGGCTCTGGATACGCTTCTACAGAAGCAACAGGGTATAACTATGGATCACAAAGTACAACATCGTCCACAACTCAAGCTACCACTTCAGGTGGATTAGTCTCGACTGGAGTGTCGACTAATGCTCCAAAATACTTACCACCTTTGGGTGGTAGTGGCGGTGTAGGCGGCGATGTCGGTGGCGGAGGCGGTAGTGTTACCATCGGTATATCTATACCTAGCTCAGCGCCCCTACTACCGTCAGACTCCTACCTACCTCCTGTATCAAGCTCTTCAACTAGCCCTTCTCCCGTTCCAACTATTCCGAGCGTTTCAATACCATCAACAATATCGGGATATTTACCACCAAAACCGTCTCCTTCAGCTCCATCCCCTACTCCTAGCTTCCCATCTCCTAGTTCTCCGGCACCTACGCCAACAGCAGGCTACCTACCCCCAATTTCCAACACACGTGGTCCTTCACAAGGCACAGTGTCTACCCCCGCTGTTACCTATTTACCCCCTGTTTTCTAATTTTAAATGAAAATGTATAATATTTACCTAGATGTATTTATTATCTTAGCCGTCTCATATTAGTTTTACTTTACCAATAGCATTAAATAGCCTTCAAGTAATGTGGCGTTTTGTTATTCCATGAGGTTTCAATAAAATATTTAGTAAGTAATATAAAAATGGGTTTCAGTACAATTCAAATTCTATATATATATATATTTAGTCCAATGATATTTTTAGTACCTATTGTATAAAACATACTTATATAAATTTCCATAAAATATCAAAAGTTTTCGTTCTAAATGTATCTGTTGCGTTACGAAACGCCTCTGTCAAATAATCAAAATAGACGTTTTGTTTCATTTCGTAGCGTAACGTAAAACGTCATACCAAAATAGCATCAAAAATGAAAGTTATTTTTAATATTTCCATCAAAAAATGTGTTAATTATTTTGTTGCCCCGCTATAAGATGACTAATTTCAGCCCAAATGAAACAGTATTGCTTTTTGAAGTATTTTCTACGTTGTGTATGTAGTTTCTAAATTTAGAAGCAAAGTTTACATAAATTATGATTTTACTAAAGCAAACTGTAAAATTTTCTCGAATAGGAAGCAAAGTAACCCTAAGGTATGATGTTTATTAAAGTAAAATGTATGAAGGTGTCAGCAATACGGAAGAATAAATCAATGATGCTTGTTCTATACCTGCTACAGTTGTTCAAGGTTCATGACCTTAGCTACCTGTGTTAATTATAATAATATGCTTTGTCCTGATACATTATACAATTCCAATCAAATTCTGTCCCATTGCATGTACAGAACATCACATTTGTAACAGTTTTACTTATTTCCTGTAAGTCATTTAAGTGAAATACTAAAACAGGCCCAATTTTCAGGACTACAATAGTGCAGGGTGTGGTTGCGGAGGATGGTGCAGCTCGAGATGACAGGTGCCTCACACTGCACCACAAACACACTCACTATAAATGACCTGCCAAATGAAATACTTATTTACATATTTTCTATGATAGATTTCGAGTCTCTCTTGGCAGTGGCTAAAGTTTGTATGAGATGGCAACAACTTTGCTTGACTCCATGCGTATGGGACAACACACGCCTCATAGTCTGCATGAAGAACTATGTGAGGATAAGTGAGAACATTGTGCCTTTTGTTGCTAAGTATTTAAAGAATGTTAAATTGCAGTATTTCAAATTGTATTCTCAAGTAAGGGCTTCCCTTATAAGCTATTGTCCGAATTTGACTCACTTAGAAATAAGTATATCTCAAGTTGATAGCTGTATATTTGATGATCTTCGTCACTGGCCTAATTTGAAATTTTTGAGTTTCCGCAATTCCCTGATAGTTCAAAACCCTGAAAATGCCAATGGAAACTTTGTATATCATTTACCATTTGAAAAGTTAAAGGTTCTCGAGACCCTGATCTTGTCAAATTTTGCATTAACCCAGAACAGTCTTTATAGCATGTTACAATGTACGAATTTAGTTAGTATTAATATGGAGAAAATGAAAAACATCCCTGCAGATTTTTTGGAATCATTGCTAAGAACCAAACAGTCTACATTACGAGCATTGCATATCTATGGGGATACTTTGAACGATGACATAATTCAGTACATATCCAACTGCAGAGTATTGCAGGTACTCCACATTATGACATGCAAAACCTTGTTTGATTCAAGTCTGCGGCATTTGTACAGACTTAAGAATTTACAATCACTCAAACTGAGACATGGATATTTCTCGACAAGTGCTTTGCTTGCATATTTTTCCAACAACACATTTCATCACCTGACCTACCTGAGTCTTTCGAGATGCCTGCACGTCACTATGCAGGTTGCTAAAGTCATCAAAACAAGCTCACCTAATCTCAAAGAACTCTCCTTCTACCTTTGCCCATTCATTATTGCCCCAGATTTCAATAGGTCAGAGTTAGAGAAAATGTTTAATATACAGTTGTTGCTTGATTGAAATTATAATGGTTGTTAGTATTATCAAAGGCATCTTAGGTATCCGTCCACCTCTTTACATTTATTAAATTATTGTTCATTTTCTAGTAAATGTACCATTACAATGTTGTTTTATATACAGGTAAATGAAAGAACGAATTTAGATGGTACTGTACTGATATACAAAATGAAAATAATGAATGCATCTCTATGTGAAAGATAGATGGGTCATGCATGAGTGTATAATGAATAATAAATACATTTAATAAAATAAGGCACCTACATTACATTAGGCTAAAATTATAGGTAATATTTTATTAGTATTTAGATGTTTGTGGTGGATGTATCTACTAATATCTATTAATTTTAAAGTACTTTTCAATTGAAACAGGAAATAACTGCAGTATTTTGTTTGAAATGAAGTATTAAAAATACACATAATATCTATCTTATAGATATTTCTTGTATTACTTGTCATTTAGGACCATTTTGGGGTATTTCCGCCTTCTATTTGAAAAACGTCAATTGAATATGAAGTGCCTTAAGAATTGTATTGTCAGAAGTATGTCTATATTCTACAGATTTATATCAAATTGATAATATTGTATATATTTAGTTAAAGTTTAGTTTATTGATTGTCATTAGATAATTATCAAGAAACAGTGAACGTTTATGAGTAACTAATTATGCATTTTCACTAGATTTCACATAATGCTTATCTATCACAAATTTGATTGAAGAAATCACAAAATTATACCTAAAGGGATTATTGTGTCGCCGACGCCGACAGCGCGCGATCAATCGGTATGGTTTGCGAATTACGTATAAGCGGCAATAACGATAAATTTATAAGGACTTTAGTGTTTGTGCTAACTTTGTACTCACGTTCATTAGCTCTATTATTAAAACGTGTATACAATGTGATTTTTTTATAGTTCATTGTCATTATTTTAAATGTTTGTGCTGTTTTATTATCATACACACAATAAAAATGTATTTTCAACGTTTTTGTTTTATTTTAATGAAAAAGTAGGTTGTTTGTTAGGACGATTTCATACTTAGCTAGCAGCTATACCTCCTTAGCAGTCGACACCGAGTGCATGTTGTTTTTCTGTCCTACGGCGAGGGATCGCGGCATAAGGCCCGTAGCTCAGCAAAGTTGAATGGAGCGTGGAGCGTAATGTGTGAAGCGAAGAATATGATTATTTTCTCCATTCCACTTACAGTCAGTGCCAGATTGATCTGAGCGCCTAGTCGAAATTTTCAGATGGATATAATCATATTTTATGTACGAAATAACTATATAGTTGTGAGTACCCATACTAGTCAATAGACCTTGGAAACAGAGCTGCTAAGGGGATAAATGGTTCAACGGTTTTTGGTATCTATAGAGCAGTAGATAGTATCCTCACTGTTAAGAAAAAATTATGCATTGATTAACTAAACCATTATACTTTTTTGTTATGACTAACTTATTATTATAAATAAACATAGATCACCTAATATTGGTAACAGCATAAAATCGTAAGATATATTGACCTTAGAACATAGTAAAAATATGGTTGTTCTGACAGCTTACAAAAAATTTAACATGGTGTCCACCTAATAATTTAACTAAATCTATGTAGTAATTTAACTACTTTAGTCACTGATTTGTCCAGCGCTGACGGTACATAGCTGTTTATGATGTATGATTTGTGTATGATTAATTAATTTATTGATCCAAAACCAACAACCGCACTATCTATATCATTGCGCTATCAACAGACAATAAAATCATTGAAAATCAGGAAGTCATGATTGCGATAATAAGTAACGGATTATTGATAATGCAAATACATCAAGCAATATAAAATCATTTAATAAATAAGATAACAATGTCATTTCGTCTAGTAACGTAGCTTTATATTCTACGTAAGTGGATGGCTAAATCCCAACTGAAACTTACTGAAATAACACCAGGACTGCATTTTTTAAGATTGAGTATTGCGAATACTTCAGGCAGTACTACAGGTTATTTATTGTCCAAACTGTTAACCAGTTTAAATAATAAATAACCTGTCGCTAACAATGAGTAACAAAAAAAAGGCGAGCAAAAAAGTGAAGTTTGTTGCGCAGTTTCTTCTTTACAACGCTAACACCAAGGAAGTCGATAAAAAAAATGACGTGTATAAATGTACCAAGTGTACTCATATGCAATAAATGATTTTGACTTTGACTTTGAAACATTCTTACTTTCAAATCTTATTGCAAGCACAATAAGATTCAGCTAATACCGTTGCCGTCGGTAGCGCCATAAGCAATGTTTACATACATCATATATTACGTACTGTACGAGGATTTAGCAACGATCTCTATGTACTACTAGATGGAGCGTTTCAACCAATCGCTCTGTTCCACGCAACTGCGGCTCCGGGAGCCGCTACTCGGTTACATTCTCAATGAAACTTGCGCAGTTAGCGTCGTAACTAACTGCGCAAGTTTCATTGAGAATGTAACCGAGTAGCGGCTCCCGAACATTTAATTATTACTAAATATTGAAACTATAGGTAAATAGCGTCAATATTCAGTAAATAATTAAATGTTCTTCGTAGTAACTGCCGTAGTTTAATTGAGAATGTAAGCCAAGTTGTTGCCGTTGGAACGCTCCATCTAGTAGTACATAGAGATCGTTGGGATTTAGCCATTTGGGAAAGTCTCCCTACAGCCCCATGGGTTATAGGAATGGCTCTATGTTGATTTCCATGGCGGAGCAAGGGTTGGTCAGCTCGAAGGCGGCCAGCACGGTGGGGTGGATGACGCCGATTTTTCCTATCACCTGGCCACGGAGGATCACCTCCGCGCAGCGGCCCGGGAAGTACGCCGGATCTGGACATAACATTTGGTGTGTTAATAGGTGCTTAAAATATTAAACCATATTTTTTTAATCAAACGCTTAACCTAGGGTGCGAGGCTCCGGCTCTGTAGGCTGGGGCGAGGAATGCAGCCACGGTATCCCCTGCCTGTCGTACAAGCCGACTGAAAGGGGTCATCGGGGACGATTTCATTCTACGCGTCCCTGGGGAGGGTGGCGTCGCTGCTGCTGCATGCACCGCCAGGATGCAGGGGGAGGAAAAAAAGGGTGTGAGGCTCGCCAAGGAGTGTTGGACAGAACAAGTGTGCGTAGGTACCTTCGCATTGTCGCAGCGAGTACCCCAGGGCGCCCCAGGGCTCGCGCAGCAGCGCCATGACGCGGTCCAGCAGCCCGTGCACCAGCTGGAAGCCGGCCGCGCGCCCGCAGTGCACGGCGCACAGGCGCCGCTCGTTGCGGGCCCCAGTCTCTGTAACATTACCATCGTCGTACATACGTCGCTCTTGTGGCGAAGTCTGCACAAGTCGTGCCACATTTCATGAAGGTGGGATATCTGGATTGATGAGGTCTTTCACCGTTTCTTTCCTAACAGATTAACAATGTTTCTTCTAAAAGCTTATCAGTCTCGACAGACTACGGGCTGTTTTTTTTTAATTTGCGGAATAAACTCAAATGCAGACAGCCCAGTTGATAATAAGTCACTACTGTCGCCAATTTATAAATCCCGATCTAGCCCTTGGATTGCTACAAGTAACAGTCCAAAATCCACAAGTGCGTTACCACCCTGATGACTAGGTTGGAATGCTTCGTGTGCCTGTCATTTGTTAATTACTGTCAAAAAGTAATACTAATAGGAAAAGGAATGGAGTTCATGATTTTTTTCTGTAGACGGCTTCGTATGAAATTGGGCTACCCCAATGTATGAAGTAGCTGTGCCCGCTTCCGTTCCCACTCTCGCTCCCGCTCTCACTCCCACGCCCACGCCCACTATAGCTCCAAATGTAGTCTTAACGCATTCCAATCTGAATTTCCACGAACATTATAATTATACTTCTTTATTATACTCGTATTGAGTACCTACTTATGTATTTGAAAAATAAATATTCCTATAACTTTTGATTGAGTAAGCCGATTGCGATGAAATATAGACTAAATGTTACTCCGAGTTAAGACAGACAAAACTCCAAAAATTACTTATTCTTAGACCCCCAATTTTTTTTGATATATTTTCAATGTACAGACACGCGAATTTTTTAGATTAGATTTACATTATGAGATAAGAATTCTGACTCAAACTCACCAGCACTCGCATCCTGCACCACTACGTCGCTGATCTCGAACAGTTTGAGGGGCAGGGGCATCTTCTTGTTGGCCGCCAGGGTCTTCAACAGGCCCGCCAGCAGGAGCGTGCGCACCACCTGGAACTCCAGCGTCTTCGGGTTGGAGATATGCACCGCTGGTACATCCTCGATTTTCACGCCCATTTTGGTGGCGACGTCGTCGCGTGAACACTGAAATGCCACGACGTATTTCAGACTAGATGGTGATTATGAGTATTCAAAATGTGTTTCGCGCTCAAAACCTTCGATGACATTATAAAAAAATATTACACAATATACATTAGACACTTGTCTAATCCCAAATTAGGATTTTCTCCTGTGCTATGGGAATTAAACAAGGATTGAACAATTCACAAACGACCTTCTTGCCGGACCGAGTAGTTTTCGGACTGCCACGCCGGAGGTTGCGGGATCGATTCCCGCTAGGGGCAAATGTTCCTATGATGAATATGAACAGACGACCTGGAGAACATGGCCGGAAGCTGCTGGATGCGGAGGGTGGAGGACTGGGTGTGGTGGCGTTCATTGGGGAAGGAAGTCCAGTAGTGGGCGTTTAAGGGCTGATATGACTGATCAGTTTGTCTAATTTGCATAACGTAATTGTAGGAAACACAATATGACTACAGTAAAATGTCTAAGCTGTTATTACGTCTAAAATGCCTATACATTTTGTTGTAAACAGTTTTATATGTATTGTATCATTTAAACCACTAGTTTCCAATGGCCAGTACCTACTGACCTATTTGTACTTTAAATATGAAATTTTGGACATTTATTTATATAATACTAGCTGTGGACGCGGCTCCGCTCGCGTGAACTACAGAATCCGCTCCCATTCCCACTCCCGCTTCCGCTCCCGATTGCGCTTCCGCTCCGGCTCCCTCTCCCGCTGCCGCTCCCCTCCCACTTCCGCTTCCGCTACAACACCCACTCTCCCATTCCCACTCGCAGCTCCAAATGTAGTCCAAACTCATCGCAATCTGAATAGTACGGAAATACTATTATTTGCAATATATTGCATACTAATGTATTTGAAAACTAAAAATGTCCATAACTTTTGATTGAGTTAGCCGATTGCGATGAAATAAAGACTAAATATTAAGTTAAGCCTCATGTTTTTGTGAAAAGTCCATCAAAATCCGTTCAGTAGTTTTTAAGTGATGCGTGCACAAACTCATAGACAAACAGACAAACATTCTAAAAATTATTGAAATGTGTTCTATTACTTATGCTAAGACCCCCAATTTTTTTTGCAAATATCTTCTATGTACTTACTGATGTTTACGATTTTATTTATTAGATTGCGACTTTACAGACTTATTATTCCATTGCTTTACAATAACTTATGTAATCTCATTACAGGAACACTAGCCCAGATGAACAGTAGACGCATTGCCTTATAGACATTGCACTCTTAAACATTCCGCATTACAGGCATTCAATTTATGCAATGCCGTGTGGTTTCCGGTAGAGTAGAATAGGACCACTCCAACTCTTCCCGTGGATGTCGTACAAGGCGACTAAGGGAATACATTATAAAACATCAATCAGGCCTCCCCAACCCGTCTGGCCAGCGCGGGGAGTGTAGGCCGAATCCTCCGTCTGTCTCCGGCAGATGAGAGAGGGTTGTGGCCCTGCAGTGGAGACAAAAATAACCTGATGATGATGATGAATTTATGCAATGTAAACATTGTTTTAAGAGGTTATTGATGTCATGTTGCCTATCATAAGTATATCAAAACTGTATCAATGCACCCACATCTTAAATCTCCAGTACGATTCTCACTAGCTATAAGGTTGCCTGGAAGTAATGGCTAAAAGCAATGAGGCCTTGTACATTTAGTGTATATTTCTCCAATGTTTTCTGTCATTGGTGTGCAATAAAGTATATTCATTCATTGATTTTTGATATTGCTTCATAGACGTCCTACAAGTTAGGCAAACTGATCAATATAGTTATGAACTATGCAGGCTGGTCGAAAAATAGTAGCAAATGCTGACCAGTGTGAATGTGAGCGCCTCTGTGTAGCCCGCGTGCGCGCACTCGCGGCGCAGGTGCTCGGCGAGCTTGTTGAGCGGCTCCTGCGCGCCGCTCGTCGCCACGCGCGCCTCGCGCCGCTCGATGCGGTTGTACCTGCAACGAACATTGTCTCAAAATACCGGTACATTGTGATATGTGCGGTTAAAAAACATCCCATTCCTACGGGAAATACATAATAATTTGTGATGTTAGGTTGTTCACGCGGACGAAGTCGCGGGCATCAGCTTTTAGTATATAAAACATTGTAGTTTACCCATAGGCGATGGCGATATCCTCGTAGATGTCACAGGCGTGGATGACGTCATGTCGGGTGGGCGGCACGCGCACGCGCAGCATTTGGTCCTGGTTTGTGGCTTCGAGGCACATCCGGGACAACATGGCCGCCAGTTGGTCGCCGCTCTCACTGCAAACAACGCACTTATTACAATTTATTTATTAGATATACAAAGTAGATCTCCGACATAACAGTCGTCGGTAACCCAAAGCTATGTCATGTATTGAAAGAAATAAATCATTTTATTTGCTCTTGTAACACCAATTCAGCCATTATCAATAGCATGCAAATTTATACAATCATTCACCACAATAAACATTTCAAAATTAACAAATAATTTAAATATGTCATCTATACTAATATTATAAAGAGGTAAAGTTTGTGAGTTTGTGAGGTTGTAGCGAGTAATCTCTGGATCTACTGATACGATTTTGAAACCGACAGAAAGCCACGTTTTTTGTGAGTGTCATAGGCTATATATTAACCAGAAAAATGAAAAGACTTTTTCGTGGTAGTCGAAAAATATTTACCGCCCAACGAAGTGGGCACGGGTCAGCTAGTTTTTAATAAACATGCCAAACGTCATCCGACATTCTTTTACAAAATAAAATGTGTGAACAAAAATCCAATTGACAAGAGATATTTGGAATCGGTAAGTAAGTAAGTCTTCGAAGTATTACTGGCTTTCGAAATAATATAAGTAACTATTTCGTCAATGACAAAGAAATCTTTGTATTTTTTGTTTTTGATACTTTGTGCTATTTTTGGAAGACGTTTGGTAAACGTTAAAAATATGACTATGATAAACTAACAAATTAACTTATTTTTGTGATAGTATACTTTATATGTTACAAGTCTCTTTGTCCAGCACAATTTTATTTTTATTTTTTATTTTATTTTTATTTATTTTTTTATTTTATTTATTAATTCTGAAACCTACAGCTAATTTACAAAAATATATAATACAGTATAATATAAATTAAACATTAGCCATTAACAGATTTCTAATATATAAACATAAACATTATTGTATAGGGTAATAAAAAAAGTAGACAAAAGTAGGAGGGTACAGAAGAGAAAAAAAAAATTAGATAGAAATTTACAATCAAATAGGTATAAATAAATTATCTACAATCTACGTCGTCGTCGCAATGAGAGTTGAGTGCGTGTGCGTGAGGAGTGTGTGTGTGGGGGTGCGTGTGCGCATGTGTGTGTGACTAGGCGAGCGATGCGAGGCGAGGAGAGGCGAGGTGGGGGGGGGGGGGGGGGGCTGCTCTGCAGGTGCTCGTCACAAAACTAAATACTTGCTACTTTTGGAAAACTATGACTAAGACTTTATCAGAATTAATATTAACGTAACTAAAATACAAAATTCTAAAGAAAATAATAGATTAAATGTTCCAAGATGTGTGAACTATTATGATGAGCGTACCAGCAGTTTTGTTATAGCAAAATTTGGAATTATCTGCCGTCCAATTTAAAAGACATTGTATCAATTAAGTTACTAAAACAAGAACTGAGCGCTGTTCTCGTACAAATGGGTTTCCATTTATGTGGACTGTACTGTAAATGATATGTTATAAATTTGTTAAATAGAGAAAAAAATTATTTAGGAAGTTGAAAACCTAAAACTTTTTCGTTATCGATAGAAAAATTAAAATTGGTTCAAGCACTACGAACGTCTGTTTTTTGCCATGAAAAGTCCGACCTGTGATGACGAGTGTACCTCTGAGTTCTCGTAGTATATTATTGGATCAGTTGTTGTTATTGTTGTAATTATTTTTAAATCTTGTTATTGGCCTACATAACAAAAAAAAATATCTACAAATAGTAGATTGTGTCATAAGCTTGGACCTATTAACCTATGGACGAGTAACATTACCATTCTCGCTATACAGGTTTCTTTTTTAATAACTAAACTAATATTAACCAGAAATAAGAAATTGTCATTTATTCGTTCGTTCTCGATACCAAGTTATCGACTGCGTCAAGCACTAGTGTCAGTCGCTCATTTTGTCTATGTAATGCATAAAAAAATGTTTCAGTGGTGGTAGTTAGACAGTGACAACGCTCTATGTCAAAGTAGTGCAACAATAGATCACACAACAATAAAACGTCGTGTGTGCGAAATAATGAACAAGGCTCTTACGATAGTGTGTATTAATTACGTAAAGTTAGCGTTGTGTGAAGTCTTTTCCCCCTCGGATAGTTGGTTGAACGTGATTCCATACTTCGACGATATCGGGTCGTGTCCGGAGGTTAATAGGTCCAAGGTCATAAGGGAGCAAAATAATATTTTAACGGCGAGGGCGCTATTTTGAATCCAGAGCGGAGCGAAGGATTCCAGAATAGAATCCCGAGCGTAGCGAGGGATTTAAAGTACGGCACCCGAGGAATAAATATATTTTGCGCCCGAGTGATACACTCTACTTTTCATCTCCCTCTATGAGAAAAATAAATAAACCTAACTCTTCAGGAGTTAATGTTTCACTTTCACTGCTCGAAGAATCCATTTTTTTTTAAATTATTTGCAAGCAAAGCAATACACTTTTAACAATCCGTGAGTTGAGGAATAGAAACAAACGATGTTCGCGCCTTTTTCATTTGTTACCATTTTTAAAATAAGCCGGCGCGTTGTATTCTTTTTTTAAATTCAGCCTTCGCGCCGCTCACGTTACCGGCCAGTAACTTTATTCATACAATATTTGCACTCAATCTCTTTGGTCGCGGAACACTAAAAGTCATATTCGTGTTCCAAATTCAAATCTCATTACTGCCCGCTGAAAAACTCTCTTACACAAAAGACGTACTTTGGTCGCACTTATTGAGGAACCAATCGTCGCTTTTCGAATAGATGGGATGAAAAACAATTATATATGCCGTAATAAAAAAAACGAGTGCGGTACCTGATGCCGACATAGCTATTGGCCGTTTGCACCGCGACGCGCTCCTCTCGCGTGCGCATGCGCGGGTACAGCTCGTAGGCCCCGTCCGGCGCAAACACCTTGCACTGCTGCACCTCGTGCCGCCGCCCGCAGTACTGCGAGAACATGCTCACGAGCGTGTCTAGGACCACTATCGCCTGGAAAACGACAACACAACCACACATTTTATAACCACTGGAGCGTCTACTGACATAAAAATAGATGTAAAAATCACTAAACGTCAAACTATTATTTATTATCTATACTAATATTACAGAGGTAAAGTTTGTGAGGTTGTGGCGGGTAATCTCTGGATCTACTGAACCGATTTAGAAAATTCTCTTACCGATAGAAAGCCACTTTATTTTCGAATGTCATAGGCTATATGGCCGGAAGCAGCTGGATGCGGAGGGCGGAGGACCGGGAGTGGTGGCGTTCATTGGGGAAGGCCTATGTCCAGCAGTGGACGTCTAAGGGCTGATATGATAGGCTATATATTAACCCGATTGAAAAGACTTTTTCGTGGTAGTCGGAAAATGTTTGCCGCGCAACGAAGTGGGTACGGGTCAGATAGTTTAGTATATATTATAAACTTCAATTCATTTAAACGAATTTAGTGAAGTTGAGTGCGCTGTCAGTGCATTTTGGGTACTGTAGTACCCGGGACGTTTGAGTGACTATGTTGCTAATTATGGCTATAGATGGCGTTGGCTGTCATTATCAATCGAAACTCGACAACTCCAAGGGCAAAGTCAAATTCGGTCAGTAGAATTCATCATCAGCCGAAATACGTTCACTGCTGAACATAAGCCTCCCCAATAGAATACCACTTTTGGTGGGCTGTCCATTGGGAGACTTGCCATAATCACGACGCTTGGCAGGCAAGTTGGTGATCAAGTTTCTAGTTTATTTTATTCATATACAATTTCACATCGTGTTTGAATCATTTAAATAATAATAAAAATAATACGAATCAGAACTAACTATACACACAACACACATTTTTCAACTAAATCATGACAACAAAACATAAAATCAATTAATCTCCTAATGTCACGCATTTCTCTCTCCTTAACGAAATAGTTTGTATTCGAAACTTATCAGATCAATAAATAATGTCATAAAATATATCAATTGCCCTTAAAATTAAAAAAATCTTCCACAGAATAAAAACGCTCCATCAGCAGAAGACTTAGTCTTAAAACTAACGAACGTGATTTCCGCCTTGAGCTCTACCGGAAGTGCATTAAAGATAAGTACTTCGTTGTAGCGCGTGCCGCTCTCGGCGCCAGCACCTCCAGGCACTACATCGCGCCTACGTGTACCGACTCTTAACGCCCTATCATTCTCGTCTCCTGTTCTAAAAGCTTTCTTTTAAAGTTAATCAACACGAATATGCAGAGACACGGAGCTGTCAGTATGCCTAATCAAATAAAATGGGCTCTACAAGATTCCCATTGGGGTATTTTAACAATGGTGCGTATGGCTCTTTTTTGTATGATAAAGGCTTTCTGTATATTGTACTGATAGCTATTTCCCCAGTGCGCAATACTGTATCTCAGATGAGACTCCACCAAGGCATAATACACCGTCAACAGTTGATTTTCAGTGAGCTCGTCTCTGAGTGTTCGTAAGACATAGCAAGCTGAGCTAATTTTATTCTCAACACGATTTACTTCATCCTTCCAGTTTAGTAGAGAATCTATGAAAATTCCCAGAAACTTAACTTTGTCTGTTGTATTAACTTTATTGCCTTTTAAGACAACATCCAAAGTGTCAGTGTCCCGTGATATCGTCTTAAAAAGAACTATGTTAGTTTTTCCAGCGTTTAAATGGAGATTATTAGCTTGAAATCATGTGTGGAAGGCTAATAGAGTCTCATTTACTTTATTATTGAGCTCCACTATGCTTTCGGCACGAATTACAGCATTTGTGTCGTTAGCAAATACAACCAGATCTGCACTGGGAACTTTGTTTTTCAAATTTTGAATTAAATCATTTGTGTAAATGATGAAGAGAATCGGCCCCAGTACCGAACCCTGAAGGACGCCTCGTGAGACTGTTGTAAACTTTGTTGACACCTTTTGCTCTATATTTTGTTGTACAGACGTTATTTTTACATATTGTTTTCTGTTACTTAATTATGATGATAGTATATTAAAAGATTTATCTCGCACGCCATAATATTCCAACTATCGCAATAATATACCGTGGTCGACATTATCAAAAGCGGGAGTCAAATTGAGAAACAGAGCTACTAACTTCTTTTTCTGGTTAAGGCCGTCAGTAACTTCAGTTATATGGGCATCTAGAGCATCCCCAGTACCTACACCCTTCTGATATCCAAATTATCACGAATGAATGATTTTATTTTCAACTAGGTGCATGGTGAGTCGTTGTTTTATAATTTTTTCATAAATTTTTGACAATACCGGCAGTAGCGAGATAGGTATGTAATTTTAAGGATTTGTTGTATCTTTTTTCTTATGTACTAGGATTATCATCACAGTCACAGTTATGATCTTAATATACACAGGAGGACGCTGCTGCATGTCCCTAATGCAATGACTTAGATGCCTTGACGGCACCCACGGGAAGATTGGGGGTGGCCGGGAACCATACGGCGGCTGAGTATCGCTCTATTCACTCCTCTTTTAAAACGATACAAGATTGTACAAGCATTTTATTTAAAAAATATATAAGAGAAGTAACCTTAGTGAGATCCGTGGCGGTGCACTCAATGAACACATTCTTGGTGTGGAGCGTGATCTTGGAATGGTCGCTGTTTATGATGGGCGGCATGGACAGCACCACGCCGTTCTTATCCTTGATGATGGGGTACACGGGGCTGTCCCGTATGATACCCAGGTACTGCTTCAGTTGGACGTGGCTCTGGTGGCGGAAAGGATGTCTTTATAGAAAACCAAGTCTGTCTGTACGGCGGATAACTCGAAAGCTACTGAACTGACTAAGGTTGAATCTGGAAAATATTTAACTCAAACCCCATTGAACGACTCAGAGGCCATAATATGAGTAAAAGTCAAAATCATTTATTGCATATGAGTACACTTGGTACATTTATACACGATTTTTTGAGATTACAATGATCCAATGCTCATATGAACCCTCAAAGAATTTTTTTAAGCAACAGGGTTGTATCCAAATGGAATAAATTGCCAGTATCTGTTGTATCTGCCACATCAATAAACATGATTAAGAACTGACTAGACGATTTCTAAAAGAAAATAACTAAGTTGCATTTCCATTTTATAAAAACTTCTTAAGTATTTGATAATGTGATATGAAAGCAACTGGAATATAGATCGAAGATTCTCACCAGTGCCTGAAAATACTCACTATTTTTTATTATTTGACAATTCAAAGTACAGAAATTTAATATTGAAGATAGCCTAATAACATCGCACTTGTCATTCTCAAGCGTCGTCTCTTCTTAGGCAGGTACCAAATTATATCTGGTCTAGTTATAGTCTGACACCAATAAAGCAGCAAATTTTTCGACCTATTTCGATCCCATTTCGGAGGATGCCAAATTTCTATACAACATATTAAGGTTTTTTATTTAAAGGTTCGATATTAGTTAAGGTTTATTGGTTATTTAATTTAATTGTTTTGTTTCTCTAATGTAATCATTACAGAGAGACATAGTCACACTGTGACTAAGTTCTAAAAAAACCATTTAAAGTATTGACAACTACAGTGCGAGGTCACAAATAATCACAATCTAGACTACATACGGTATACAACTCCATGAGCTCCACAGCCGTCATCTCCTTCTGCTGGTTGAGGGCCTTGAACCGGATCTCCCCGGGCGGCAGCGCGTCGTACACGAACGGACCCTGGACCGTGTCCAGATCATGCGTACCAATGGCCACCAGGCTGCGCTTTCGGCAGATGTTCTGGTGCAGTTTGTCCTGGAATCAAGTTCAATATGAAATGATGCCATTCATAGACAAACCACTATGACTCCAAATGAGCCAGACAGAGGAGTCGGGAAGGATTGTCCTGCAACAAGAGTATTCAGATACGAAACGGGGCCGGAAGTCGGATCTCGAAATCTGGGTATCGAGCAACCTGCAACAGTGTTGAAATCAGCCAAAAGCTTTACTCCATCACATCCAGGAGTTGGGATGACTCCTGGATGGTATGGTATTGCTCAAAACATCCGTCCCGTCTAACACTTTTAACTGTCAAATAGATTTATATACGTAGCAAACCAGATACAACAAGTAGTAACAGTTACAATAATTTAAAAGAAAAAGCTCATTGGGAAAAGTCAATGTCTAGCAGCGGTGACCGCCTAGTTGGCCTAGTGGAACAGATGAGTTAATAGTTACGTTCGTAACAGATACACCACTTCCTGGTAAAACGAAAATCCCTACGCTTTTCATCATCTAGTCCTTCCCACTGTCAGACAATACACGCAATGGTATTTCTATTGCGCTCGACTTAGCGTTGTTATTACTCCGTACAGCGCTCGACGGACGAGGGCCTTTGATAGTACCAACGATACAGGCTAAAATGTGACTAACGCGCTCGACATAGCGTTTGTTACTACTCCGTACAGCGCGCGATGTGGGCGGGGCAAGTGAGCCGTCGACGGCGCGTGAAAGAGTAGGTATTTATCGCGATAGGGGCATACCAGTGACGGGGAGCCTGCTAGTGGGTTGGTCAATGGACTCGAGCGCCAAAGGGCGTGGGTTTCGATTCCACTGAGGACAGAAAACTTTGTACATATTGGTCCTGGTTTGGATGTTATATTTGTGAATTGTTCAATTCTTGCTTGATTTGTATATAACAGGAGAAAATCCTAGTTTGGGATTACACTATTGTATTTATTGTATAAAATATGTTTATACAAAATTTGTATTACAAATATATATGAAATCAATACATATTCTGATGAATAGTTCATATTATGAAATATTTATTACTAAGTATAAATATAAAGATTATATATTACTATGTTTATTACATTAAAGGTAATGGTATATAGTCTAATAAATAAAATCTTAAACATCGCGTGTCTGTACATTAAAGATATTTGCAAAAAAAAATTGGGGGTCTAAGGATAAGTAATAGAACACATTTCAATCATTTTTGAATTTTTTGTCTGTTAGTCTGTGAGTTTGTGCACGCATCACTTAAAAACTACTGAACGGATTTTGATGGACTTTTCTCAGAAATATGGGGCTTAACTTAACATTTAGTCTTTATTTCATCGCAATCAACTAATCAATGAAGAGTTATGGACATTTTTATTTTTGAAATACATTAGTATTTCAAAAATAAAAATGTCCATAACTCTTCGGTAATGTTAGTATGCAATATATTGCAAATAATAGTATTTCCGTACTATTCAGACTGCGAAGAGTTTGGACTACATTTAGAGCTAGGAGTGGGAATGCGAGTGGAAGAGGAAGTGGGCGTGGGAAAAGGGGAGTGGGTGTGGTAGTGGGAGCGAGAGCGGGAGCGGGATCGGGATTGGGATATTAAGTCTGAGTGGAGGCGGAGGCGGAGGCGGAAGTGGGAATGGGAGTAATCCTGTAGTTCACGCGAGCGGAGCCGCGGGCACAGCTAGTACCTAATAATACTAGTAGTAACGGGGTCTACTTACACCATCTAATGGATCACAAACCTGGAGGTCAATGAAGCTGTCATAGGATTCTTTTGTGAACTTAATGTCCCTGAGGACAGCAGCCACTGCGTACGGCCTGATTTGTGCAGTCGCAGGCGTAAGGTGCAATGAGTGAATATCTTCATACTTCCTTATTTTATACTGCGGAGGGAATATCCTGAAAAAGTGAAAGAAAAAATTCTTAAATATAACCTACTTTTAGCCCCAAAACAAGGTTTAGAATGCCAGTGCTCAAAAAAATTTTGGTGATGGAGTACAACTAAAATTCTATTATCTTCTGCTGTTGCCCGCGACTTCGTCCGCGTGGACAACTTAACATCACAAATTATTATGTATTTCCCGTAGGAATGAGATGTTTTTCGGGACAAAACTTATCCTATGTCCTATTCCAGGACCTAACCTATATGTGTGCCAAGTTTCATCCCGATCCGTCCAGTGGTTAAAGCGTGATTGAGTTACAAACATCCAAATATTCAAATATCCAAACTTTCGCATTTATAATATTAGTAGGATAGATTATGGTGGAACTGAAAAGTGTCACCAGCCGATTATTCCTTAACAGTAGGTGATTATTGGGCATTCTGGCTCACTTTCAATCAACCAAAATCGATTGGGCATTCTAGCTCACTTTCAAATGACGAAAACAGATTGGGCATTCTGGCTCACTTTTCACTCGCTTCACTCGTTCGCTCGCTGCGCTCGCACAGTGAGCCAGAAAGCCCAATCTGTTTTCGTCATTTGAAAGTGAGCTAGAATGCCCAATCGATTTTGATTGTTTGAAAGTGAGCTAGAATGCCCAATCGGTTTTCGCTGTTTGAAAGTGAGCCAGAATGCCCAATCGGTTTTAGACGTTTGAAAGTGAGCTAGAATGCCCAATCGGTTTTCGCTGTTTGAAAGTGAGCCAGAATGCCCAATCGGTTTCCGACGTTTGTTTGTATTAAAATAATCGCATGACTTAGAACATCTTGACAAAAGCGACTCACGTCCAATAACGATTGCAAACATCGTCGATTAAAACCTGTTGTATGTTTCGAACGGAACGCGTTTGAGTGCGCGTTGGGTTACGTACCGACGATTACCAAGCTATGTTCGCCGTCCGACGCGCGGTTGGAGTCGAGGCGCGAGTCGCCCCTGTGTAGCGCTCTGAACGCGATTATGTTTGTGTATGCGACGTATAACGAGCTAATCGAAATTAGGTTATGTAATATAAAATTAATAAAATAATAAACTCACATGTACGAGAATCTATGTTGCGTGCACTTTGTTCTGATCACACTTTACTCACATTTATATATACATTACGAAATCTGATTTAAGGCTAACAGAGAGATATTTTAGGTTTTAACATTTTTAAGCTTCCAGCACCTAGAAACATTATTCCATCATGAGACAATTACTATTTGTAGGTACCATCCTGTCACCGCTTGTTCAAGGAATTGTTCAAGCCCGATTGGTCGTGCAGTTCGTTATAAAGAATTTCCTAAACTAACAGCACCAAGAACCTTATTCCTTCACAAGACAATTATAATCAATTATCTTGTCGCCGTTTGCTCAAGGAATTGTTCAAGCCCGATTGGTCGTACCGTTAGCAAGGACTTCCTAAAGTCACAGCACCAAGAACCTCATTCCTTCACAAGACAATACATACATTTAACTATCTCATTAGCATCTGCTTAAGGAATTTGTTCCCAGCCCGTTTGGTCGTACCGTTAGCCCAAAGTTAAAGCCAAACATCTCAAGTAATTATTTTTACCTTGAACCAGCTTTCTGTATCTGAGTTACAATTTCCATAAATAACACAACAATAAACGTGGCTCCTCACCGCGTTGCAATTTACAATAATAATTACAAAATAAAAGAGTCAATGCAAACATGCTACCAATTAATTAATAAAGGGTTCTGTATATCGAAATCATTTCTCAATGTCACATTACTCGAATGTTTTATGTATTTTTACTTAGTTAGGCCCTAGACTTGATGAGTATGGCGAAAAACACATATATGGTAAAATAATTGAGTTTTGCGGACTACAATACTTTGCGCTCTATAAGCTCTCTTCTATTCATCCTGGTTGATTACATTTAATATTTCAAGTTTATTAACTAACGCGCAGGTATATCTGCATTTTATCTCTATCACATACATGTACGTAACTCCGCAAATACCAAAGAACACAAAATTTATGTCTCCGTTCAAAAGTTCATTATAAATGAACTAACATTCTTACATTGATTCATAAATGTGAAACAAAACAATGTCGACTTAGCCTAGAGTTCTCAATGTCCCAAAAGGTTGAAATAAATCAGTATGAGTATTGAAGAATTGTATAAGGGTTTTACAAATTATGTAGCGATCCCTAATACTTACATATTACGTTACGAGCATTATGTTATGTTCTTGTGTTACTTGAGTACCGAGCGCGCACAGAGCGCTTATCAAAGCAAAAGAATGTCGACGTACAGTCAAAGAAAAAACAGGAGAATACGTAATGGTATTAGTTATAATATTTCAATAGCAGGTAGGCACTATAATTTAATCGATTTTGTTTAATTGACTTTTTAAAATAGTTTCGAAAACACCCAATTCGCTGATTTATGATTTCCGGTATCATCATGATGTTTTATGTTTTTTTATTAAAGTGTTTGTTATAATACATGGTCCTAATCGCGATTATTACTAAGTATGCAATATGTTAATAAATAACTTATTCATTACAATGATTCCCACGACTGTACTTGAAATGCTGAAACTTCATTTTACATTGCGCATGGTTACGACGTATTAGAGGTATGTACACATTGATTAAATTTAGTGTGACATTAAGTTCCAACAATTTAAATATTATATAATGTTATCTAATACTCCATTTTATATTTACAAAATTTCAGTAACGCGACCAATGATAGACGTACAAAGTTTATAATGTGCAATAATGATTGTACAGAGATCAATAGAATGGGTAAGTGCTAAAAACATAATGGATAAGCACCTATAAGAATAATTTAGGTGCTTAATTACCTATAACAGTCTGTTATCTTACGATAGAATTACATATTTATAAAATAGAATCATAATTCATAATAACTTTACAAAGTTAAAGAATCTAGTTAAACTAATTGTTGTGTACCTACTTTAAGTTGAGTACTCGCCCTAACATAGCCAAGTATTAAATGACGACCGTCACCTTTTGATATTGCCGCGAATCGTAGTTCACATACACCGCAATGTGTCACTTATTTACCTATGTTCCATACACAGTTTTATGCTGATCTGATTAAAATGTCAGGGGTATTAAACAATTCACAGAACTTTCATCAAAAATTAATCAATTAAACAAGCATAAACATTTATTACATGTGTGCAGTCACGTAAAAATGTTAGTACTTTTCCTAGTAGAAGTAGCATGTTCATGTACATAAATATGTAATAAAATTACTTGCAATGATACTCAGTCAATGTTGATTTTATTACAGAAGATGTATGTATGCATATTATTGGAAGCAGATACATTTTACGTTATTAAATGTATCAGATTTTATATCAAAAACGCACCACCTAATAAGCTTATTTTATTTCTTTACCCGAAGGTTTCTCGGAAGTGATCGCATTATAGCAATAATACCGCTTCCGTTTTACTTAGACACAAATAAATGTAATTTGGTTTCTTTACCTTCCTGTGCAATAATCACTATTGCATTTTAATTGTTTGTCCGAAGGTTTTTAGTCCCTGATAATTTTATTATCATTAAAGCGCTTTGAATATTGTTCAAATTTTTTATTGTCTTTTCTGATTCGGTACGTGGTTGTCGTTAGTTCGTTTCCGCGCATCGTCAGTGTCCAGGGCCCCCGCTACCCCTCCCCGCCGTCTTCAGTTCTACCAGCGTGCGCATCTTCGCGAAAACAATAATGTTCGTAAGTTTGGATTATTATTCATTTTTAAATAAATAAAGTTTTTCAACATTATATACCTATCTAGTCGCAAACTATCATTTCCCTGTACTAAACAAGAATTTCACAAATATTTTACTCATCAGTTAAGTTTTAATGATGTTTTATTCGAAATAACAGTAAGGGTTTATTTTATTTGCAGGTCTGAATCCGAGTATTACAGTAAGAGGAGCGTGGAAGAAGCCAGTAAAAGAAAATCGTGCGCGTTTGATTCGGATGACGACGGTGACGTAAGGTTAGTTGTAGTACTTACCAAATATTTTATTTTTTACTCAATCAGAGACGCTATATGTAACAAATAATGGAGTCGTCCACTTCGGTCTCGTACTTACAGTGATTGTATATTGAAATCATAATTATAAAACCTACCCTATTCATTCACTATAAAATAGTTAAGAACTTTATCCAAAATCACAGACACACGCGGAGAGAGACTTTGTTTTACGCTATTATTATTAGATTAACGTTGTATTATTATTATTATTTCAGGTCTGTGCCATCGACTGCCGCGCCCGCCAAGCCGAAGACTAAAAAGCTGAGAACGAAGCAGGTTCCATCGTCATCGGCTGTGAGCAAAAAAGGAAGCCGCGAGTGGTCCCTGCTGTCTGACGACAGTGAGGACGAAGAGGAAGCTCGGCGCGCGGCCTCCAAGCGGCCGCCGCTCACGTCTGCTCTGACGCGGCGCGTAGCCGACGGCGTGCTGCGTCGCACCGCCCTGCTGGCCGGCGACCAGTTCGTGGAGCTGAGAGTGTACGACACGCGAGACATCCTGCGCGTCGACCCGAAGGACAGGTGGGAAAAAGCTGCAATAACTCTTAAGTATCAAGTTGGTTCGGGAGCTGATGAGCTAATTTTTTTGAAGAAATTCATTAATGCGGCAAAAACTAGGTTCAAGGAAGACGGGCAGTTCTTTTCTAATAAGAAAAAATAATTTAATTTGTATATTTTTTATTAAAATAACTTTGTGGTTTTTATATTAAATATATTAAAAACTTTCAACTGCATACAATTTAATTAATTAACCTAGGTAGGTACTAATACAAACCAGAAATCGGTCACATATTTTATATTCTCTATTTCTTTTTAAATTTTCAATTACATAAACAAGTTAGGCCTTTTAGCCTCTAGACCATCGAAGTAAAGTGTTAAAATTAATGTTTTCATCCTAGAACAAAAATATCTCAACCATGGCAGGCAGAAACATTTTCTGTACTGTTTGTGATCTAACCATCAAAAGTAAAGCCTTTTCGGGTCACCTCCGAAGTCGTTTACATAAAGATAATAACTCGATCGAAATAAGTCCAAATGTTGAAAAACTTTGTTCAGCATTTAGAAACCGAATTGCTAGTTTTAGGGTACGGGAACGCGGACGGCAGTCGGGGCCGAGACGTGGGGGTAGTGAGGCGGACTGCGACAGCGATTGTGGGAGCGAGAGCGAGCGTTCGGCTGCCCCCGCGCCCGGCGAGTTCTTGAGGCGCGTGCGCCGCCCCGTGCGGCAGTTGATCGCTGCGAAGATAGCTCAGCACAATAATATAAAAGCAAACTTTGAACTTTTTGCAGAGTTCTCGCTGCCGAAAAATGATATGGTTGAAATTAAATCTTTCGCAACGGAAAATATTTGTATACATAAACATTATGAGTTTAATGATATGTTTGCGAAGGTCATTGAAATAATATCTAATAAAGTTGATGGATTTCAAGAGAGAGACAGTGGGTGGTCCTTTTTAAGGACTTTGTACCTGGAGGTAAATATTAACAAATATTCACCTCTACGAGCTTCTAATAGAAACAGAGAATTTTTATAAAGATTTAAAGAGAAATTTTATACAATATTTCGATACAAGTAACTATCCTGAAAATAACAAGTATAAAATAAAATGTATAAATAAGAAAATACCTGGTTTGTTCAAAGACGAATTAGGAGGGCAGCATATTTTGGAATTTGTAGGACTGCGTTCTAAACTATATTGCATAAAGACAGAACAGAGAGAAATTAAAAAAGCAAAGGGAGTTAAGAAGTACGTCGCAAATGACTTACATTTTAAAGATTATAATAAAGTGTTGAAGGAAAATGAAGTAATACGTAAAAAAAAAACGTTCTTTTCAAGTCCCTTAAGCATCAAGTTTTTACTCAAGAAATAAATAAAATCGCTCTGTCTTCTAATGATGATAAACGTAGAATATTAGAAGATAATATTACTACATACGCTTGGGGTCACTGTTCATTCTTTTAATTGGGTGCCTCAGAAACTGTTCACTTTTTCTGATTACTCTAGTAATGGCTGAAAGTTATCTATACAACGTTATAATTTCAAAACATACATATTTACATTCAAATGGTGTTAAGATAACCACCGGTTTATGGGCTTTAGACAATTTTGCACCACAAGTTCACATAGTTTGTGAAAATAGTGATATATTTTTTACATTAGAAGAATGGGGGCATATATATGAAGAATTTGAGTTATTTGGTAAATATGTGACCAACCATGACCGCTTTTATCAACTTTTTTTATACCAGCTAATGTTTTGTGATAAACGTTGTTCTATAAATATGTTGTACCTAGTGTGTGAAGCAATTAATATTTTTGCGCATTGTATACACGTAAGATTAAGAAATTTGACTGAAAACGATTATATTGAAGCTACAATGTTTGTTAGAAATATCGATAAAATTTTAAAAAATAGATTTCTTTCATCACTAGATGATATCTTATTAGTTTTAAACTGTAACAAATGTGTTAATTCTATAATTGAACAAGAAATATCTGTTCTGGGTTGCGATTATTTCATAAGATACTTATATAAATAGGAGTATAACCTGTATTATATTAGGTTAACCAAAATGTATGAGTTACCTACTTTTTTTAAATAAATTGTATTAATTATAATTTTTGTTGTTGTTATTATTTTAAATTGCATCTTCATTGTTTATATCTTAATTATGTTTCCCTTGTTTTGAGATACCGAGATAGATACAATTACGCACTTATAGGTAGATACATTTTATTTCGGCTTCTTTCAGAGGAAGCGTTACCTACATAATTTACCTATATATTACATACAATTAATATTGTTATTTATGTAGCTGAGACTGCTGATTCAGTACATTATTTTTCAAGTTTGATCATGTCTGTTGTCTTTAGCTTTGCGCCTGCGGTGTAACTCGAGCCGCGTCGCGCACACGATGTTTTTCATACAAGACTCAACTAGAAATATTGACTATAACCATCATTCGCTACCAGTCCTTCGTCGCGTCTTCTCAATTCTCTTGCTTTTAATTAATCAATTCAAGTATCCTATTTCATATCATAATGTTACGAAATCAGCAGCTACAAAACGCTAAAACCAGTTACATCGCGGTACATGACAGAGGAATACCGAAATATGTAGTTAAAATTGAAGTGTATAGTGCAGATGAAACTGAAACTGAAATCGTTATGAGGTCACAAGCCAGGACGCAATATGTGGTATATGAAGAAGGTGATAGCGTCCTATATAAAATAAGACGAATTCTGTACCAGATAAGCGCGCAACTTGGAGAACGAGCCGAAAAGTGCAAGGTACTTATTTTTTTTGTTATTTAATAGTGTTGGTTATGGATTGATTCTATACGGTTATGGTTCTAAACTAATTTTATTCTTATTAACTTTCAGAATCCATAATGTGGAACACAATTACGAATACGACTGCTGTCAGAAGTCAAGGCTACCTAACTACCTATTTTATGTTTAAGATTGTATAGCTTAAGATTAGATATTTGAATAAAAATAACACCTACTTTGTAATCTATTTACATGTAATAATTTACTTGCTTGTTTCAATTATTTAATAAATTACTTGTTTGTACCACGTTATACTGTAAATAAATAATTAAGGGCTGAATTCTACATCTTAGACTTACTTTGACATAATAAAGAGCGTCATATCTGTCTATTTTAGATAGGTTATTAATCCTTATATCTATTTGTCAATATTTTCTTTGTATAAAATACAATGCTTAATTAAAATGGTGTCTACATAGTTTTTTTGTCGATAATAAAATAAAAGAGAAGCTATTATTATTATTTTATTTACATGTATCCAAAACACAATACAAAGCTGGCAATATACTATGAAACAATAATAATTGATAAATAATTGATCTTAGCGATTAATTAAATTAAGTACCTATATTATTTTCATAACACCACTTTTTTATGGTAATTGCGTTTTTTAATGCGCAATATTTTTTATGAGATAAACAGTTATAAGTATTATTTATACAAAATGTGTTATATAAAATTACGAAACTGGGACAACCTTTTACGCCAACATCAATAACATTACAGTCACTACATAATTCTCTCATCCATTTTACTTTTTCCTGACCCTTTACGATTATGATCTTATTTTTTAACAATGGTAAAATAATAGATCTTTTAAATTCGCGATAGTCAATAAAGCCTTCTCTCCAAAGTATACCCCTGTTTCTTTCTAGCCACACGACCTGTTTTTTCTCCTCTGTTGTTAAATACGAAAAAGCGTAAGGAGGTTTGACTAAAAAGGTCTGAGAATATTCTTTTGTCACCAGGGCTAGTTCTTTAATAATAAACACATTATTGTAATCTTTGAAACCTTGTATATCCACGAATATGAAATTGTTACTCATGATATTTTCTTTACTGTACTAGTCAATGGTTTATATTCAACAATGGACTCATTAATAATTAGACAGAAAGCGGTGGTGTTGTTCGGAATGTCTGAAACACACTCAATTTCCACTTTAACATCTATGGGTCCCCCAGGTTTAACGCTATCTACTTGTCGACTACAATCAATTAGCCACAATGGCGCTTTATTTTTAAAATTTTCAAAGTTTAATAAAGGGTCTGGTCGACGTCCGTAATACGACTGCTGAAATTTTGCGTGATGTTCGTATAATAAAGAGTAATTGTTGTTGGCAAAATCAACGTTTAGGTTTTCATACGGGAAGTAAGTTGAATTCAGAAACACTTTAACGTTACGTAAATGACAGTGGTCAAATTGAGACATATCTTTAGTTACTTGATTCTTACGATCAGTTTGTAAACCCAATATTACATATCGTGGTTTTTCCAACTGAGAAGACGTTTTAATTGACCAAGTATGCTTAGACGTCTGAGGAAGTAAAGGATACTCATATAGATCCCAGTTTCTAAACATTATAGTCAATGAACGATCTTTTTCTAAATGACGAAGTAGATTAATTCTTTCACGATCAGAAACTTTCACTTGGGGTACCCGCCAAACCAACTTAGAAATTTCAACATC
The DNA here is from genome assembly GCA_947086405.1 of Esperia sulphurella. Taxonomy (NCBI): domain Eukaryota; kingdom Metazoa; phylum Arthropoda; class Insecta; order Lepidoptera; family Oecophoridae; genus Esperia; species Esperia sulphurella. The sequence continues at coordinate 4,757,995 of OX352261.1, forward strand.
ATGAACATATTCATTCTCGCCTAATTTTATACAATTCAAATTAGAGTTGTTACGCAATAAAATAAGCTCATGTTTACAATTCATTATTATTTTATTAAAGTCTTCTGCAAACCCCAGAACTTTATTAAGAGGTATAGATACTGAGAAATTACCTCCGTGGTTTGTAGTACCATCAAGGTTCCAACCCCAACATTCTGAAATTTTCGATTCTGCCGCACCCATCGATAACAAACCTTTCATAGTTGTAGTAATACCAACATTTTTAATTTTATCTATTTCTATACCATTAAGTTCATAACGTATGTCTTGAAATAGAAACAATATTGGATTATTTGTGAAGTGAATTTGGTTAACTTTTGTTTTTGATTGTCGGTTGTAAACTTGCACATTTCCTTCTATGTAAATGGTACTGGCCGATGGCAATACGTACAAATCCTGTTGATTTATAGGTATTCGTATCTCATCATTATTTTTAAAACTGTTTACGTATGGTTTGTATGAATAGTACTCATAACTTTCAATTGAATTGTCATAAACTGGACCATCTGTTATATTTAGGATACTCATTTTAGCCCTATGAGTTTAAGGAAGTCCTTATTTTCTTTAGTTAACTTCTTTTTTGAATATGGTTTTTTTCTAAATTGTTTTGAAGGTGCTATTGCTTTAGGAGTACAATTCACACTGCTGCTTTTTACTACAGATGCAGAGTATTTATTATTAAAGTCAATCATTTTCTTCTTAAATGTAAATATAACTGAATTTCCTCGTTCCTTAAGTTAACTAAATTACCATTTACGTCTAATATTTTAATATTAATAGAACTTATGCTACTCTGGTTTACTGGAAAATAAATTATGTTTTTAGGTACTTCTATAATTCTATAACCAGGTGGAACATTAGGCGCGAATTCATGAATAATATGACTAGGTTTTCCGTTTACAAAAGATCCGCTAATGATGTCACATTCAACCCGGAGAACGGTTGTCGACAGAATGTTGACGGGAAAGCGAGATTCGTGTAATATATTCGCGGGAAGGGTTTCTGGTCCAAAACCTAATAATTGTCCTACGGAATCTTCTTTTTGAAAATGTATGACTTTCGAACAAAAGATAGTAGTTTTCAAAGTATTGTTATTACACCTTAATTCAAATGAACCATCCTTGATATTATCTTTTAAATAGTCTCTAATATCCTGAAGTTCGTAGGAGCCCTCTGGTATTTCTATCACCTCATTGTCACCATAGTATAGTTTATTATTTCTATCATCTACATTCGGTATAGAATTAAATGTAGAAAAATACAAAAGACCACATTCATAATCATTATCTAATTGTAAATTTGGCGAATAGTTTGTTGCTAAACTCGCCTTAGTATCCGATATAGACAGCGTGAAAGTCATTTTGGTAATGACAATAAGTACAAGAGATAAGTTCTTTTAAATGTTTATCCAAAAGTTTTTCAAATATTTTATACATAAATGTCCACAATTAACAGAATTAAAACTTTGATATATATTGTAATTGTAGTAAATATCATATTTATCCAAGTATCCGATTAACTCTAATGGCGGCTTTAAATCTCCAAAACTGTCAAAATACTCACAATAATTATTTAGTTTTACATAGGCTACCCAATGAGTACCTTCGTTTTTAGAGCTGTCTAAATTAATAACACCACATTCAATACGTTTAGGTTTTTTTGGTAACTGATTTCTCATATAAACACCTCTAAAATATGGAATACCATGTGCATGTTCTATAATATCCAAATTAGTAAGCGCGCGTCTAGGTAGCCTTTTCTTTAGTTTTTTGCCGATCGTAAAAATAAACCATTGCCTTTTTTATACGGTTTGATGTACAAACCTTTACCCAAAGCAATGGATTCCATTACTTTGTTATGGCGTTCAGATTCTTGTAAATTTTTCTGTGCTGATTTATAATCATTTACTGTCTTCACGATACCTGCTGCTCCTCCAGCTAATGTGCCCAAAGCTGACAACCCCGCAAATATAGGAATTAGAGGCAAAATTCCTCCTGTTTTAGGAATTGGTATGACGCGCGGTAATCGAAATCCATTATTTTTAGAGAATAGCTTCTTTGCAGCCAGATAGGCAAATTTAATTGCAGACTTATTATTTTTTGGTTTGTATTTTTTCAACTGACTATATATTTTAGAGACAACCTTTTTGAAGCCTTTGATACCTGCACCTGCTTTTAGTTTTGTTTTCATTACTTTACTTACTATCCAGGAAGATAATTTTTCACCTCTTCCTGCATCTTTTGACCTAAGTCTTCGATTTGCCATGTTCAATAGTTCTAAATCTGCTTTATGGCGATCTTCTAAATTAGTATAGTTGGAATATGCTATATCGTGTTGCATACAAGCGTTATCTAATTTATTAATTCCTCTATCGTTCCGTGATAATCTTTCTCGTAGTCGTGTACCGGGACCGCAGTAATTATACCCTGGTAAATGTAACTCAAAAGGTAAATTGTTTATTACACTATTAATAAGTCCTCCTCCATGCATTACAGGTATACTAATAAAAATATAATACGTAACAACTAATTATATAGATTTATACGATGGATGTTTTGTTAATCCAACTATTTTCACTTTCATTAAGGCCCAACCATTTTACAAATAGCTTATTACCTTTCTTTTTTAAAACTTTCTCAACTAAGTAAATATCAGGGTATTTTGTTTTTTGAAGTTCCTGTTCGTAAAAAGTACCTAAAATGATCTGTTTTCGTTGATCAACAATCTCATAAGTCGGTGGATTAGTCGAATTTACTTTTGACACGATAAATATTTCTGTTGACCAATTAGGGGTATATCCTTTTTGAAAAGTTCCTTTGTATTTGCTAATTCGCACATAATCTCCAACTTTGAATTTATTCCTTTTTACTGTAATATATTTTCTTGATTCCTTTATATTATTTAATATTAAAGATTCATTGTATTGATTCACGTCTTTTGGTTTATGTTTAGTAATTCGATGTACACAATTATTGTAAGAGTCAAGTATGTTACTCAACTGTTTACCAATCCATTTATAATTGCCAATGAAACTAAAATATTTATATAACTTGTTTTTCAAAGTTCTAATCAACCTTTCAACAATTGAAGCCTTTTTAGTGGAATATGTTGAATAATGGTTTATTTTGTATAACATCGTTAAGTTTCGAAAATCCTCATTATAAAATTCTTTACCTAAATCGGTTTGTAAATTTAATGGAATACGCCCATTCTTTTCAAGTACTTTTTTAAACGTGTTTGTTATTTCAGATTTAGTTTTCGTTTTAACAGGCAGTGCCCAAGCAAATTTTGAAAAGCAATCGATTATGACTAAGATGTACTTATAACCATTGTTGTCTTTTCCATAATTCTGCATATCAATTAAATCAGCTTGCCATAAATCATCGATACCTTTTAATACTACAGGACGTCTGTTAAAATTTTTTCGTGCTGCTTTGTGAATTTCGTCTACTACTTGTTGCTTACTCATTTTTGGTGACTTTTAATTTGCTGTTGGCAATGGCTTGATCTACTTCTCCTTTCATATAAAATTTTACTCTCATGAGATTAATTATATCCGTTTTTATTTTATGTAGTTCGTCTAATACATCATGTTTTGTGTAATAGTCATTCAGCAAATTATCGACATACTGCTTATTTACAGCATCATCGGAGGCTGATGGAGCCTTAACTCCTTTTAACCTTACTAAATGTAAATCAAATTCTCCGTTTTCTGACTTTAAGAGCGTGTGTGAATCCAATGATTCCGGTAAACGCAAACGTTTATGAACGTGGTGACCAAATTTATCTATATTCATTTCCTAGCGACTATCTCAACTAGCGGATAAATAAAGACTGTGAAAAACTTTCTAAATATCAGCATATATTTAATTAATGATATCACTTTCCCGCAACTCTTCGATAATAGATAGTATTTCATTGTCTAATCCTGTGTTTCCAGCATCTCGCGAAGCTATTAATAGTTTCAATCGATTAACTAATTCATTAGGATCATCCCAGTAAACATAATCTACATTCTGATTCAGCTTTTTTGTGAGTGGCAAACCAGATCCATGAGATATGCTTTCAGTGCTCACACAGTTTTTGGCCAACTTCATAAATAGAGGTCTAATTATTTGTGTATATTTTCGACCTTTATTACTTTTTATAGGCTTCATGGGATTATACTCACGGCGATGAGCATTTGTAGTCAATAATATAGTCTTATAATTTTGTTTATCATCTTCAGTTATTAATTCTAATTGCGGTGTTTTCTTAAACAATAATTCCATTAGCCCTGGAGTTTTTTCGAAAGTCTTACAACCAATAGAAATATTATGTTCAGTAACAAAAACACGTAACGTTCCCATCATGAGTTTTTCTCTCTCGTTTCTGACCCCAAAAGGAATGTTTTCTGAAGACATTCTTATGGGAGTAGTGTTGTCAGTCGATTTGAATGATAGACCGCTAGTATCAGGTTCCATATCACTATTGTCTTCATCTTTATCAGGTTCCAAATAGACGTAGTCGCTTTTTTCTTCATCTTCGTCATTAAAATAAACCTCGGATTTACGATTTTTCATAAAAACTGTATTGTTGAAGTCTTTACTGGATTGGTCGCTTTCGACATCATCACTAACATCGTAACTAGCCCGATGTTCCTTGCGTTTACTAAGAGGAGTGTAGCTGAGTCTTTGTTTCTTTATTTTTCTATGTGGTATTTCCATTTTTGTGTTTATAATTTGTTTCAGTGGCTCTGTTAATGGTTTAAAAACCGATTCCATTGCGAATTCGTTATTACTTTTAATGTCTCGCATCATCTTTAGTTTTCTTTTAACTGATTCAGCTGATTTTATTACTTGTTTTTTCAATGCTTGTTCATTATCCATGTTTATACCTTACCAGGCGAAGCCTTAAGTTGTAATGATGGTATAATAATAAATATAGTATTTTTAAATCATCAATGCAATTCTACAAATGTGTCAAATTTCATCCTGTAACATCCTTTACTCTTTTCACAGTCTTTGTTTATAACTAAGTAGCTATAGGGTACACTCCAAATCTTGGCACACATTTCTCGAAACGCTAACCAATTCATGTCTGTATTAACATGCTCTTCATAAACATGTCTCAAGTTCATATCGTCTTGTTTAAAAAGAATAATGAGATTAGCATTGTCCCGTATCAACTGCTTCGGGATTTTGCTATAGGTCTGGTTTAAGTAAAAACAATCTATATTCTTGTGTCTACCCATTGCAAAGTAATCTCTTATATGATTTTGGTTTTCACAAGCTACATCATCAAATATAATAATCGAATTAGAAGTTGCCTCATGAGGACTCAAAACCTCATCATTACCATGAAATTTTGTAAAAGTTACCTCTGGCACCTTTCTAAAAACTTTTTCTAAAAATACGTACTTAGGTTGAAAAAGTGTTTTAGAGTAAAGGTATACATTTCTATAATGTAGTCCATCTTTATGTAATAGTAGACCAATAATTAAATTCGTTTTACCGCAGTTGGAAGGTCCAGATATAATACAACGAATAGTATTCGGTAAAAGTTTGCCGTGACGTGAAATCTCTTTTGAATAACCCAAACAAATTTTTTCTAGTTGCAATGAATGCGGTTGTTTTACAAATTTCATTTTGTAATTAATAATAATTCAATGTTTGACATGCATGAGCCAAGGATCCCTGCAGAATGTAGACATATTTATTACATTAAGAGTTTTATACGTATCACGCTTAACCTTTTTCGTACAAAACGCTCGACGTCACCCGTTAGTCCGTTAAGCGGAGCGTATGATTCCAATCGCAATCGACGTCTTGCGATAATTTGATCTTGCGTTCTAATACAACCAACCGTCGAATGATTGGGAATTCCGGCACGCACGAAACAACGAAAACCGATTGAGCATTCTAGCTCACTTTCAAACGTCTAAAACCGATTGGGCATTCTGGCTCACTTTCAAACAGCGAAAACCGATTGGGCATTCTAGCTCACTTTCAAACAACCAAAATCGATTGGGCATTCTAGCTCACTTTAAACAGCGAAAACCGATTGGGCATTCTAGCTCACTGTGCGAGCGCAGCGAGCGAACGAGTGGAGCGAGTGAAAGTGAGCCAGAATGCCCAATAATCACCTACTCTTAACTAAAAAAGATAACTAAGAAAGTTCAAACTAACGCTAAAATTGATTTAAGTTCGAAAAATAAAATCTTATAAAAAAAGTAGCACAACAAAAGTGCTTTTTTCCCCATAAGGGGTAATTTTGTTAACGCCAATCGAAAGCCCTATTTATCATCTACATAAACGTCGAAATTCCAGTACCGAGTACGCCATCAATACTGAAAATTCAGGGTGGCTCGATTCACATGTCCAGGAGTGCAGTTACGCATAATCGCATAGTAATTTATTAACTGTAGCTACCTTCAGTAGGTTTTTATAAATCCTTGGCTGGTATTATATTATTTTAATTGGTAAGTTTTTTATATAATTCTAGAAAAAGTTTGTCACCTTTTTAGCTTACTATCTCAAGTGTACCCTGTGTTTGAGGTGCAATATTATGAGGGTACAAATTGTCTTACTTTCCTTGGAACACCAATAGCCCTGTGACCAGCCCTTCGAGGCAAAGCAGGTCGTATCGATTGGCGGGGATGTCGATGCGGTACAGGACCTCTTCCGACACTCCCGCACCGGCGTGGTCACCCTGCTCCTTCATCAGCATTTGTTTTTCGGTTGTCTGAAAAATTCATTTATTCATTGATGCTTGGGTTTCAAACAATTTTTACATACATCTCATGCATATAATTTTCATTCTGTCCATGAATATTACAAAAGTGTATAATAAATATATTTTTATTACAAAGGAAAACATCGTGAGAAAACTAGCAGTACTGAAAAAGAAATTCTAAAGTAGCAGCTATAAGTTCCATTAATGTGTGAACTGGTTCCGGTATTTATAGTCTGCATTTAAAATAGTATTAAATTGATTTAATTTAGGGTCAAGTTCCACTAGTTAGTGCTGCGCTGCACTTTGCCCATACACAAATGCGCTTAGCATAATGGCGGTTGGCTTAGTTGGTGCAGCACCGCCTCACGTCGGGCAGCGCGAACTTCACAATCCGAACGGATCCGAAAGGTCGATGCCAACGCATGCGATCGTGCGCGATCGGCCCCGCATTGAGTGGGCCAACTTCGTAAGGATTTCGCATAATATCCGTGGAACTGAAAAGCCATTTTGTATTTTCTATCAGGTTATGCGACATATTCGTTTAGTTCAACGGATTTTATCCGAAATGCTTACGGAGTAGCCCCCGGCACTGGCGGGGCGGGCGGCCGGATTCGCACGCGTTTTATCGAACTATCGTATCAGTTTGTTCGTGAAATTAGCAATATGTGCTAATGCACAGGCTGCGCGTTGTACCGCCACAATGCGAATGTGCGCTTGTATTGCTCATCCCTAATACTCTTACATCTTTCTTCCCTGTGGTATTTGTTATTTGTCTTTATATAGTACAATTACGAAATTTTACATTAAATGACATTAAAACCCATGACATTAACTGTATCTGCTAGTATATTACTTTTTGTTTCATACTTACAACTTCATCCAGCTCCAATCCAAATTCAAAACATAAATCTTGGAATTCATCATCAGCTGAAATTAATGATTAATGAGAGATATAATAAACACATATAATATATGTAAACACATTGTAAATCATAATATTACATGAACGGCCAGGGATCAGTGTTAATCCTAAAAAATATAAAAGGTGGTAAAGTCTGTATCCATAGGCGGTAAATACATCAATTTCAATATTAATTTTCCCATCATTGCAGGCTAATTTTATATTATAATTAAATATTACAAATTTCAGCCCAGTTAATTCAATAGTATTCAAGTTATTCACCAGACAGACACACAGGTTAAAGATTGACTGTAAGAGATCCCTAAGTGGGATAAGTCTGTCTTTGTACACAATTTTATTCCTATTTGTTTATGTGGTGGTTTGTTTTGAATTTTATACTGTATATGGAAGATGGAAATGAATGGTGTACTAAAGCCAGAAGTGTTAACATGATTATGATTATGATATATTATGTTATTAATAGCCTTAAATTGCATTAAATTTTATTTCAATGTGAACATTGAGCCTTAAGCTATTAGGTATCACATTAAGGCTCAAGGCTCTAGCCACAACTAAGATTAAGTGTTGAAGGTCTAGTGCCTTCTACATCCTAAAAGGCTCAAAGCATTGAAGCTTTTAAGGATCTCATAATTAAACTCCCATCTTTTAAATAAAAAAAAAAAATATAGGGAGAACTAAAACAACAGCAGGACCCCTGTGGAAGAGAATAGCAAGAGACAAAAATGAATGGGGCATACTTGAAGAGTCATTTCTTGAAAGAGAACTGGGAAGGGAAAGGAACAAAGAATACCAGATAAATGAATTGTATATATTAAAATAATGTAGGTAAGAATTAATTAATTTAAGGAATATTGTAATTTCTTTCAGCATTAAAGGCTTATTGTGTTCTATTTATTTATATTTAAACTCTTAACGTAGGGCTTTCATCTCAAAGCTCGACAGCCTTAAAGTCAGAAGCTCTCAAATCTAGAGTGTTCAAGGCTAAGCCTTCTCACAAACAGATATCCTTATATTTTGAATAAAGATTCTAGACTTTAACTTTCAGGCTATATTTATTTTGTATGGGTTTATACTAGCTGAGTTTGTAATATAGCTTTTTGTTGGAGTACAGGACAAGGGGCCATAAGAAAAATGACTTAGAAAATCATCACCAATAAAGTTATAGGTTTAAAGGATGTGATTCGTAATGAATAGATCCGCCGGAGAACGAAGGTGAGCGACATAGCCGAAAGGATTAGCAAGCTGAAGTGGCAGTGGGCGGGCCTCATCTGTCGCAGAACCGACTGCCGTTGGGGCAGACGAGTTCTGGAATGGAGACCACTGATTGGCACGCGCTGGGTGGGACGCCCCTCCGCCAGATGGACCGACGACCTGAAGAAGGTCGGAAGCAGCTGGATGCGGAGGGCGGAGGACCGGGTGTGGTGGCGTTCATTGGGGAAGGCCTACGTCCCGCAGTGGACGGCTAACGGCTCGCATGATGATGATGAAAGTTATAGGTTGTAAGCAGCTTGTTAGGCCGCTGTAGGCCGGCCTGGATTGTAATGTATTAAAAACTTACTGTAAGTTTTTCCAAGAGCTGCAAATAGTGCATCGCGCTTTACTGAAATTGTCGGCATTGCAATGCGGTGTCTATGCTACAAATTATAAATCAACATAAGATTGAACACAGGTACATAAGGGATTAAAATATAGCCTTTATAACCAACAAATTCTACTGCCCTAAATACTTTGACGTGGATTTGACATTGACAATTTGACATTTTCTTTAGGAACAGCGTTGTTGACTTTGAGACGTATACATAGTACACATAAATACAAAAAGATAGTATTTCTCAAAAATTCTAGTACACTTTTAATTGATATAAAATAATAGTATACTATATTTATATATTTTTTGTCCCGGTTGGGTTTACGTTTGACCTCAATCTTACCTGATGGTATGTATGAGTATGATGAGGCCTAAAGTGCAGCGCCGACGCCAGATGCGGACACAAATAATTAGGGATACGCAAAAACATAAAAGTATCGATACTTTACTCGATACCAGTATCGCATCAAAAGTATCGATCCTACTCAGTATCGAGTACTTTTTTCATACCCTATGAAACCAATGAATAAATGATATGAATATGAACCGTGTATCAAAATTAATAATAAAAAAGGTACCTGCAAGGTTGGCTGTAAGAGATCTCTTTTAGAGATAAGCTCACCTTTGTACACACCATTTATTACTGTATTTAGTTTTAAGATGTGCAATAAAGAATATATATAATACCGATATCATATTCCGTCTCTATTCATTTATTACAACAAACATTGATAAGGCCGCCGTTGTACACTAAATTCATCCTTCTATGTAAGATTTGTTTTTATTAAAAAATGTATATGTTTTGGTGCACAATAAAGAATATTTGAATTGAATTGAATTGACCGAATAGTAGATGTAAATGTGGTAATTTTTTAAACCCCTATCTTTATCACTGCAATCAGACCAAAATCAGATATAAAACTAATTTGTCCCTATACTGTGACATCATATTTTAATAAGATAGGGGTTTCCCCCAAATCTATCTACCGAGACAGTTTTAATAAGAAGTTTTAATAAGAAGACGATTAAATTATTAATGTGGTTGACTTGTTAGTTTAATAGTTGAATGTTGATTTATTGACATAGACATTTAATGGGCCCGATTCTGGAGGCACACATTTAAAATTTGACAGCGTTAAAATTGGTTTCGTCTTTATCTTCATAATACTGTGTGACAAGGATAGCAACAGTTTTAGTGCTGTAAAATTTTAACATTGTGACTTCAGAATCGAGCCCAGTATTTTGTTACATAAAATGTAATAATAAAGCTTTTATACACATTGTTTTTGTTGCCTACACATTAAAAGTGAATAAGTACTTACTCTTGAAATGTATTGAATACAATATATAATATTTCGAAACGTTTAAGTGGCTTAGTGGTTGAGTCATTTTATAAACTAAAACTACATTATACTAAACCACTAAAAAAAAGCACCAGCCACTAAATGCAATATATCTCCACACAGGGGGATCGAAACAACCAGTTTTAATGGAAAATCGACTGAGTTGGGAACATTGCCTCGCACAGATTATAATATATTAGCCTTTAACAAAAAAATTATCATAGACTTTTTTACATAGGTATTATAAAATCTTAGGGCTATAAACCTTAGATTATACTTAGATATAACCTTTACCTATCCATTAAATTTAGATATATAGTAGTGGCCGACCGAAACAGAATTTGCAGCCGAAACCAAATCTTCGGCCTGATCTCAGATACGACCAAAACCGAACCTTATTGAGACATGTTAAAATTTCTATTGTAATCTGAAATCTAGTGTGTTTTACGTGTTATATAGTTAATTCATGTTAAATGAAATAATAAAAAAATTACATTTTAAGTATGTAATATAAAATAGATTTGTTTTGTTACAATAGGTACAACATACTTTATTGCACAAACAAATACAGTTACAAGTTTTAAAGTTAAAATAGTACAATTTAGGTCTTATCGCTTTAAGCGATTTATTTCAGTCATCTTTAGTTATAAAATATTATGCCAGAGAAAAAGGTAGGTTGCGCTGATTAGGAAATTTTAATGAAAAATGGGTACTTATAAACATTAACTTTATGTAATATGAACAAATATAATAAACAATTTTACTCTCATAGGAAACTCTACACAAACTCACCCTAACAGAGCACGACAAATCACGAACACTGAGTTTCGGCTCAGCCGAAGTTTCGGCTGACTTTTGGCCGAAACCGAAACTATGGCCGAAACTGGCCGAAACCGAAACCAAAACCGAATCTTCGGTCGGGCACTAATATATAGGTTATACGTCTATGCTATAAACACACACATAGGTACCAAGTATTAAATCTATGGGACATAGGCATAGAAAACTTAATAATACTACGTACATAGGTATGGATCTTAGATTGGATCTTAGATTTTATACTACATGGATGGATGGATTATATACTACAAGCTGGAAACACATTATAAGACGCGTCAGTCATCCGGACGTAAGTCGCGGACGCGACCTTGAACGCTCGGACGTTCGAGTTAAATCTTGTCAGTAGGATGTTTTCAAAACGTCCGCGGACGTTCCGTAACGGGGCTCGACGCATCCGTGGACGTTTCGCGAGTCATAAGCAAGTCGACCGTTCTCGCTTAAGCTGCAAACACATTATAGGACTCATCCGTCAGCCGCGGCAACATGCGACTTTTTTCGGAAATAATCTGTTTGGGCTACATTCCCAAAGCCGTAAAACCCTTTATAAATAAAAACTTTATTTGTTACATAGCAACATTTTACAATAAAACTAGTGTTGCGCAGCTTGAATATATACATAATGTATTTCTTCGCAGATAAAAATAATAGCAAAAATATTTAATTGAATGGCTGTGGCCAACATCTAAGAACGACTCTCTAGTTATCTACAGAACAGGCTAAAAATGAGGTAGGTATTAATAATTTTGTTGTTTGAATAAGTAGAATCTACTGCTCGCCGTAGAACCATGGCGAAATTGCAATAAAAATGTATTAAGCATTTTGTGCACTGCTGTTATTTGAAAAAGGTGCTTTATTGTTCATTAAAAGAGCACAGTGTTTAAATAACAGTAGAGTCCAAAATTCAAGTAAGCTTTTATTGCAATGATGAAAGAACAAATACGTTCTATGTATGATATAAGACAGAGCAAGAAGGCTGCAGTTTCAAGATATTGATAGTGATCATACTCTTATGTTTTTTCTGCAACAATGTTCATATTCACTATATGAACATTGTTGCAGAAAAAACATAAGAGTGGAATTAAATGCCGCAACACCTAACAGTCTTTTCCTTGGTTGATCACGGATGGCTGATGGCACAGTATTGCAATGGAAAAAGAATTTAACAAGTGTCCATCCTAAACCTCACGATCTCGTGGCAGGCTAATAAGATTGTTACTACGAAGGGTAACAATCTCCATTCTGCCTATCAAGTAACTGGAATATTATTGCACTCATTTAGTTGACATTTATAATAATATACATATATAATCCAATGAAAGTTTCAGGACAACATTTTATTTTCCGAGATATTAAAAAAAAACTAAATAATAATTTAAATTTTCTCTAATTGCTCTAAAAAAGCTCTAACTCGAAATTAGAATATTATATATTAAGTGTAGTTTTTATAAAGCTGGCATATTCATGAAGCTCTCTGTATGTGGTCCCCGATTGGTAATAAAAGTACAAAAGATAGCCGTACTTATTCTTCAGGACCTCTCTATTACGGCAACAAATAAACACGATACGATAAAATATGAAGCATTGTAAAGTATTACATCTAATAAATCGGCAATTTATTAATTTATCATACATTTAATAATATAATAATAATAATAATAAATATTTCAGAAATTCACACCAATTATCTAATCCCAAACTAGGCAGAGCCTGTGTTATTTGATTCGACTTATGCCAACACAACACTAGTATTTATTTTCTGGCAACCCTGATTGGTCACGTGACACAGTCAGGGTTTTGCAAACGGTGAGTGGAGTGCCTTGTCATCAGTCCTTTGAGTTTTTGGATGATTTTCTTTGGAATTCTTATTCAAAGTGAGTAATTTTAGAAAGAAAATCGTTTTTAAAGCATGTATTTGAATTTTTGTGGTGTTTATTCGTGTTTGTGATGTGTTCTTTCTTATGATGAAATTGTACCTTGTTCTGTGACCAGTGATATGACGCCATTTTCTTCGTGAATGCCAATTAGTAAATTCTTCAATATTTTCTTTGTTTCTGTTTTACAACGTGACTGCATATTGCTCAGAGATTGAATTCAAGTCTACCTAACTGCATGCTTTCGAGTATCTCACATTAAACGTACGGAAAAGGCTGGAAGACTGCATGAGTGCACTCCATAAATCATTACGCATATCTTGCATGACACCACCTTCATGGCAGGCGTACTTCAAGTTTCTGCCTTTTCTCATGTTTTATAACACGTTTTATTACATCGTACATTTATGCTTTGTTAAAAATCGCATTTTTGATGAAGTAGTTTCACATCCTAGAAACTTATGGTAAGTACCTACCCTCAACTTCCTGTTATTGAAATCATGTGAAAATGACTTGTATTAGTTTAGTCAAATCACACATTGCTGTGGTGGGCCACATGGACGTTTTGGAAAAAAGATATTCCATTCCATTCAGTATACCTATGTGCATGTGCTCTGTTAGTTCTATTCATATATAAAAACTTAAGAGCTTAGAATGAACAATGGTATTATTCTCAACTTGTGCAGGATATTGTATTCTTTTGGTTTTATAATAGAGGTTATAATAGCATGACTTAGTTGGTTTCCTATATGCAGCATGTTTGCATGTACATAACCTAACAAGTAGATGGAACTTAGTGATTGGTGCACCTTATCTTTTTACTGTAAAGTTTATATTCCGAGAATAGTCTACATAATAAGTAGTTTGTTATATGACTATGTAATTAATAAGTAGGAAGGTATATAGATATATCATTACTGATTAATTTATTCAAAGATTAGGTATACTATTTATTTACTTTTTAAGTGCTGTGCTAACTGTATCTACACACAATGATATTTTCTGTTGGCTGTTAATTTATATTAACTTAAATTAACATGAATGCACTGTAGGTTCACTATATTATTATTTAATACAATTTCTCAATGGACTGATGGTTAAGGCAATTTCAATTGTTAATAATAAGAATGGAAAAAGTTCAATCCAAAAGCAAACAATACCTGCATTTGGAAATCATATTAAGTTTCCATCCTTTATAACAATCGTTGCCTGTCTGAAATATTCCCTAAGATCTTTTACCCCAATTCAAGAGATGTGATCTAACTATGTAAACAAGTAGCCGTGAACAGACAAGCAAATTGAAACTAATGACACAAATGTTTTAATTATTTGAATCTTAAAGAATTCCCCTGAGTATATATGTATTTTATTTTTTCAAAAATTTTTACATTATTTTCTCTTACCGGCATTACAGATAGCATATTCCAATAAATAACATTATACTTGTCTCTAAATAAGGAAAAACCCTGAAACTTAAGAGGTCAGACCAAAAGAATTCTATATTAGATTTATGACCATACCTGTCACTAAAAATATCTTAATTATGTACTATTATGGCTTTTCACCATCATCATCAGCCGAAATATGTCCACTGCAGAACTAAGCCTCCCCCATAGAATGCCACTTTTAGTGGGCTGTCTGTTGGGGGATTTGCTATAATCACTACGCTTGGCAGGCAGATTTGTGATCTCAGCATGGTCTTATTATACACAGGAGAATGCTGCTGCCCATTCGTGGTGCAATCTCTTAGTCACCTTGACGACACCTGCAGGAAGCCTTATTCTAAGCAGGGAACCACAAGGCTTTTCTATTATTATTTATTAAATAACCTGAAATATATCAGTAGAAGCATTGTATTATGGCCTGATTCCATATCACACATGTTTGAAATGATCTATGTTAGGAGGTTACAGTTTATTTGTTAGATAACAGTGTTTTCTCTATCAGTTTGGTTTACAACCATGATAAATTGTTACTGAATTCTGCCATGATAACCATCTATAATAATTTAAGATTTAAGTGGAATATATTACACAATTGTTTTTGTACTAAGAAGTCAAGAAATAACTCACAGCTAGTAGATTTGTTATCAAGATGTGTTAAAGTGTAATCTCTATTATAAGTTTATAATTTACACTGCACATGAACTTCTGATTTTAATATAAAGGTTAGACCACCTCATTGGCCAAGTGGCTTAGTCATTAGACTTGAGCACCAGTTGTTATGTAAGTGATTTCTACCAGGGACAGAAAACTTGGTACAATTGTACAAGTTTGTCCCAGTCTGGAAGTTATTTTGTTAAATTGTTTTATCCTTATTTAATGTCTATTGTACTGGAGAAGATTCTAGTTTAGGAATAGATGAGTGTATATTATATGAAATACTTATTTATATTATAAAATGAATCTTTACTTAGTAATTATCATATGAAATTGTTAACACTTTAATTTCAAAGAAGAGTTATTAATGGTGACATTTTGAAGAGAATGTAATATAGAAATATGCTTTTCTCTCTAAGTAGACAGTGTACAAAGGGGTACTACATACAAAATACTTTAGTTTCAAGGTTGTTTATTTTTATTTCAGAACAGGTCATCCTATAGTTGAATACGTTGTCCCTGCTTACGTCTGATACGCCCTTGCATGGTGGTTGCTAACTTGCTACTATCTAATCAAAGAACAAACTTTACAAAGAGTGTGAAAACGATGGTTACTACGAAGACTGAAAATATAGCATTTTATAAAGGCACCAACATAAGTTAGTATTTTTATTTCTTTGAATAAAAGTTAACAGTTTGTTCACTGACTAGGTATTCTATGGTAGGTAACCATTTGAAAGTTAATTTTGTTGATGTACATATGTATAACTTGTTTGTCAGGTGGTGTAACCATTCATTGTGATGCCGGTGGATGCTGACCTCAACTGCACAGACGTGGTGTCGCCTGGTTGTGAGCTGAAGGGCCTGCGCACTTGGAAAGACATTTGTCTGGTACGGAACTCACTATTCCAACATCAGGTACGTCGACACACCACACGCAATCGCTCATTGCTTGGATCTAGTGTTCCATCAATAAATTACTGAACCGATGTAACTTATGGAACATTATTGTGATTGACATGAGAAAAGAAGGGATATGAACTCAAAAGTATAATATTGTTTAAAAATTCAACAAAAGTTTGAACCCTGAGAGTCCTATAATTGTTACTATTTTGAACTTACGTATTTTTTTATAACTATCCCCAAAACGGGCATCTTAGTGGTCTTTCATCTCATCTCATCATCACTAAATCCGGTCCTGTTAATAGCTTTGAGCGGTACACGATAACACACAATCAACTATGAAATTTCATTTGTTTATCTCAGTTACAGTATCTGAAAAGAATAACATTGAAGTATAGCATTTTCACTAGAAGCTACCTGGAAACATTCAAACTAGATTTTATTAAAAATTCACCTTCCCTTCCAAGCTAGTGTAGACCAATAGTATAAATCCTACTGCAGTCTGTGACTATACTACATAAACCTGACTGGAAATTGACCTTAACATGATAAGTGCTAGGTTTTCCCTGACTATTAAGTTTCATCCAAATTTAATTAAGAACTGAGTAGAATTTCAACATACTACTTATTTCAACTGGTATCCAAGTTGCTCTAATTAGCTTAAACTTTGGACGGCGCCTTCGACTGACCTGTACAAAGCTAGGGCATCTAAATTGGACACAATCTAATAGTTTGACACTATTGTTCATTTTGATCTTACTCATACTAGGTTACATGGTTTCCAGAAATATCCAATTTCTACAATGAATTTTAAGCTTTTTAAAAAGGTATCTAAACTCTTGCTTGGTATTTACCTATCCCTGTCATTCTTGGAAGATATGTTGTAAAAACAATAAAACTAAATAATGTAGTAGACAGTGGTAAATAAAATTGGCTCTTGATACGTTACAGTCATTTAGTTATGTTTGTAACTAAAAGAGGCACAAGAAGTAAATGCGTAATTTATTAGAATGTTCTGTGCATTATCTCCATTAGACAAAATTATATCTAATTTATTAGTTACTAAAATTAACATTATGGAAAGCAAGTTTCAATAGATCGTTAGCTATTTACTGGTTTTAATGAATTTAACTACCTTTGCCAACTGCCAAGTAATTTGGCGTCAAAAACGGTATTGTCAACACAATCATGACTTGCTTCTTCTTAATGTGCCCACATCTGTTTGGCTGGTACTGCGTACATCCCGGTGCGTTGGTTCCCAGCCCCACGTGCTCTTATTTCATTGACCTTACTTTGATTTTCTTTCTCTGTCTTTGTCTCTTTGTGTGAAGCTCGCGAGAACCAGTTAATTGTCACAATGGATTATCGGAGTTGGTATTCGATTAGTCACAGTTTGTTTATATTAAATACGAGGTTGGTGCCAGTCAGAGGGCGTATTGTTGCATTGCACCAGGGGTCGTCGTAGTGCGTAGTTGGGGCCGGGGGACACGGAGCGGGCGGCGCGGCGGGCGCGTGGCGCTGGCGGGGTCAGCGCCCCGGCCAGGACTAATTTGGGGGAGATCGACGACTTGCGCCGTTCGCAGCTTTGTCTGCGGCCGTCCGTCGCCTCCGCTCCGCCGCCGCTCGTCGCTCGCACGCGTCGCTTTTGTTTGTATATGCGATCACCTCGCGCCGACCTCTTTTGCCATTATCACACCTAACTCGACGTTGACGGCAAACAAGAAGCGCGCAAAACGTGTAAATGAGCCGTAATGAGAATTGAAATTGCTAGGGCCGAACGTGTACCGCCAGTATCTCGAAAAATACAATTCGATAGTCTCGACGGACTATGCTTAAGCCGTACTTTTTGTTTGTTTAACGCATCCTAAGTTGAATGGCCGTTGACATTCGAATATTGATCTTGGTTTTCACTTTCCTCTTCGAGTGCATTGTACAACTTATGTAAAGTTTAACTATTCCCTGTGATCTATGACTCATTGACTGGCTCGTATTGTATTCGTATTATATTGGACTTTTTCTTAGCGATGTAATATGAAATATCTTCATATGTTGAGTAAGCTTCTACAGAACTGAGTTCGTCAGTTCGCTTACATTTGAATCTTAATTCTTGAATTTTAACGAATTTTGGCAATAAATGACTCAATCTGCTAAATGTTTGAGAAAATTAATATTGAGTCCGAGACCACGCATAAGCAAGTTGTTTGTTAGACTCGCCAACTACGAAAATTTGGAAGTAGATACGAATGAACACAAACAGAATAGAGAGGTCACAGCGTGGGATTATTGCCACGAGATAGGTTTCTACCTACCTACCTACCTACGTACAGAGGCGAATCTGAATACGGATGCTCTGGACGTGTTGAAAAGCCAGACAGTTTAGAGAGACCAAGCTTGAGACAGTGAGGTGGGTGACGCAAGGAAAAATAAATTCATTATGTGTTTTAGACGTGGATACTATTCTCATTATACTTTTCATTAGTCATAGACATTTATTCGAACGCTGTAAAACGGCAAAATAATTATATCAGTTTGATGACGCCACAAAATAGTTTTATAAATTGCGTTACACATGAACCCGATGATGGTAATATGGGTAACTTTTTAATAAACGAATTGAAGTCATTAATAAATTGGATATGCGTAAAGTTTTGTTTTGTTACACAGTTTTCTTATGAACATTTTCAACTATAATGCACAGTAAAGTGCTAATGATTCATTTCATTACCGTTCGCAAAATCAGGAATCCCATATGAGTCATATTTCTGCCGCCCCATCCTTGTTTTCTATAATGTAACCGGTTTCATCCAGATGTCATGAGAGCATAGCTTTGAGATAGGTGTTGGTGAGCGAGTTGTGCTAATGTAGTGAGTGATATGATTTCAAGTGTTGTATAGAGGTGGCTGATCGTGTCGGGCATGTGTTTATCAGCGGCCAGTGGCTTGTTTGTATTGGTGAGTGCGTGCGCGTGTGGAATGGTAGGTATGACGCGAATAGTTGCAGGCGGGCGGCGGGCGGCCGTCGGTCCGTCGGTCGGCCGCTGCCTGCTAGGGCTCGCCGCGCAGTTCAGTTCAGTCCTCGGTAGCAGGCCGCGCGCGTCGGAGCTCGTGCGTGCGAGGCCGATCACACACGCGATACGTCATACTGGAACAGTGTTTGCTCACATCAGGTGCGGCTAATGCACCTTATCTGCACAGATAGTAGTGCGAATTAGTCTGCGCCATTTCTCCCATGTTGTTCAGTGATTGTGATAACGTTTTAGTGGCGATGAGGCGCTTTCGAGCGTAGTCTGTACGTGGCCATGGGCTCGAGTTGCCACTCGAAGGTAATATTTGTGTGGCTAAGTGCGCGCTGTTCGTGTGTGCGTCTGTCTTGAGATGTGTCGGAGACTCTGGGAGCGCGGCGTGCGCCCCAGCTAGACGAGGCTGTTTGAAGGCCGCCGCCCCGACCTTGTGCCAGAAGGTCAACGGCCTCACGTGTTAACAACTTTCGTGCAATTTGTAACACCCATGGAATCCTCTCGTCATATAATTACATATGCGTTTTGCTCATTTAAATTAGATCAAACTCGCTCTCATAAAGTTACTTATATCTAATGTTGATATGTTCGCTAGCCAATGGAAACGTTACTTTATCAGCTTGTTTGTACTTTAGAAGCAGTTAGGTAAGTTGTTCGGCTTCTGATGGATTATTTCAATAGTTATTTTGATGTGTTCTCGACAGGAGTAGGAGTAGTTAAGGTAGGCAACTGTCGTTATTCTGGTGAAATCGTGAATGTTAATAGCCATTAAGTTTCCGATGACGTTGCGTTAACTGGTGCTATTGTAGGTTAATTACGTGATTAAAGGTGATATTTTACATATCTAATTAATTTGAATTATTGTTGCCTGCTCCAACGTTCCGGTCTTTAATTTATTTAATTTATGTATTGTCTATAAAGAAAACTGAAAAACATCTTAAAGACAATGAAGAATAAACCTCCCAACTTTTTCATATCAATTTTCAGTAGGAACCAGACTAAGAATCGATGAATCAACTAACAACTAAAGGATATAGGTACTTACCTAGGTATATCTTCATATGCAACTTTGGTTGTGTACCAGACTGTCATAATTGGCTTTATCAATTGTTCGAGTAGGTAAGTTGTCTTCATTCCATTTCAAGATAATATTCGTCTATGGGTATATTTTGTAAAAGCCGTTGTTTTTACACTCGGTCACGTTTATCAAGCTGACTTTCAGAATTTCTTCACGTTGTTGCCGCAATGAATCACGTTCTGTGGATGTTGTGTTTTCTGCGTGTTGCCATCGTAAAGTTTGAAACTGCGCGTTATTATTGTTGAATCCGACTAAATTCAACGTAAATTTACTTTATCCTTTATCCGCCGGTTCTAGAAATTTTATAAATAAGTTGTTTATTGTTGTTGTGTACAAATTGTACGAAAACGAGCGGTTAGCGGTTAGAGCAAAATAAAAACACCTGTAGCTTTAGACTGTAGAGAACAGGATCAAGCATCACTTGTAATTGACCAATCAAACTACGGAAGCCTTTTTACATTGGGGTGCAAATCTACCTGTTGGTTGCAACAGTCTGGTGCGGGTGCGCGGCTCAGTAAAAATTCTTTGAATCTCTATTCTCTAGGAGCATTGTGTTTCAAACAATGACAGAGCGCGCCCATTGTGCTTAATCGGTGCGAATGAAAGAGAGAGCGATATGTGAGGAGCGGTGGTCACAGCTGCGCTGCGTGCGCGCAATCAGCTGACGCCGCCGCGGTCGGCCATCTTGCCGTGCGTGCTCGATTGTCGCGGCGTCATTGTACACGTTTGTGACGCATATTCTTCCTTCAAATGCTAATGTCATTGTCCTTCCCGTCCTCGTTATTCGCGTTGTCGAATAAAGCGAGCCGTCGAGTCGACGATGAGCGAACGATCCGAAGGTTTACTTCCTTGTTGCAGAACCACGCGGAAGGTTCCAACGCGAGACCCTGGCTAGTCTATTTGTGGTACGTGACGTTTCCGCTAATATACACACGCATATTGCGGTGTATATCGGACATGCTTTATTCACAGAACAGGGAACTTCGATGTCTTGAGATGCTTTTTATTTTAGTGCGATTGTAAATTCTTCTGAGAAGTCGTGCCAAGAAATAAGTATTTTGTCCTCGAATAGCGTCTTAATATTGTGGTTTCCGTGTTATTGTACGGTGTTTTTGTTTGATAACATTTTTTTATTCACAAACTTGTAAGCATCCAAATATTTCTGAGATTATTCTCAGAGTACTGCTGCACTCTTGACATGCTCATACACAATAATATCTCGTATATATATATGTATAAACTATAAAAAGCGCGAGCCACATGTGTGTCGCTTGAGATTCAGTTCACGTAGATGTTGGACCTGAAACGGCACGCGGTAAACACCGGGTTTTCTTGGGATTTTTCTCTGCACTGCACGATTTTTGTGCCCCGAACCGTTACTGTTACCGTTGATCGAGTGGTCAGACCTGTATTTTGTCTCAATACGACTATACGACTCCGTAAATTCGGGCAATGTGTGTTTAAATACGCCCTGCGATGATAAGTTTCTTCAACGCTATGGGAGTTGCGTCTGTCTGGTCGGCCTACATTCTGCTCGTGGGAGGTAGCCCAATTCCGTGTCTTTTATTATAATTCACTGATATTGTTGATATAAATTATGACGCTATTATTAAATGAGTATCATGTAGTGTTGTCTATATGAGTTTTAGTCATTTGAAGTTTCTTACAAATATTTTCCTGTTTGCTAGAACTACCCATAACTGATTATTAGCACTTTAGTTTTGTTTACGAGGTCTTCAAATTAATGTTTCATCAATATCGTTATGTACCGACCTAGCTAATCAAATACGGTTCAATCTAACTCTGTTTATTAGTATATGTCATCTCATTTATGTTTGTATAACTACGGTGTGTCGGTGTTTGTTCGTGGGTGGTGATTTTATGCTTCACAGCGTCTTGCCATCCGATGGGGTATAGTGTAGACACATGTGTGGGAGGCAGGGGGTTGTTTGTGGCACATGTTTGTCTGCCTGTGTGGGTCGGTGCAGCCGCGACGCGGGTCGCGCTCGAGTTGCGTAGCGAGCACTCGGCAAGTGGGTCAGCGGGGCACGGCGCGTACACGGCGCCGCGACCATCTATCTATACGTATACACACAAGCGAACAGTCAATAGATTACTGCTTGGACTTAGAACATCTTTGAAATTATCTGCTCCGCTAAGGAGTACACTAAAATTACGACTCTATTCACAACTATGCAACAACTAAGCTCATTCTGATTTTCCCTTTGTGAAGCGCTTTTACGCAAAAATTGCGTGACATTGACAGTGGTTGCACAAGAGTTGGTTGTATAGACAGCTTGTGTAACGGTGTGAAGTTGTGAAGGACATCAAAGTTTGTTGGAATCGCGAATGCAAATGGCTGCGTTAAGGTTACTATTTTCTTTGGCTAATATTTTAATTTAGTCAATGATCGGACCCATCAACTGCCCAGTGTTAAACGCTACGGCGAGCGGTGCTAATTTGGCAACTGAGTCTAGCATCGCCATTATTGTAATGCTATAATTGAACATCACGTTTCCGACTGGTCGGACTGTCAGTCGCCTTGGCATACATATTCCGTACCAATATTACATGCCTCCGAATTATTTACTAGCGCTTATTGCAAACGTGCAATCTTCTTTTAACGTGGCTTAGTTTAAATATCGTGCCTTGCAGTTTTATTACTTATAAAAAATACGATTAAAATATAGATCTGTTTTGTAGTTTCCAGCTCGTATAATTGATTATTATTAATGCGTAGTGTAAAATATTGAATAGGTAACTTTTCAAAATAAGTAGGTTAGGCAGATACATTTTACGAAATTAACGTTGCCAATACATGTAGGTATAATTATAATCATTGTACGATCGGAATGTGTTCTGGTGGGTGAATAATGTACTTATTTTCAAATGGAAATAGTTTTATGAAAAATAAAAACAGTTCTGATATGCACTTAAACTAGTTTAGTTATTTAGTTATTAATATGTAGTCTATTATGCACTTATTTTGCTCCCCCCCGCACTTTCTGCCGTGTCTCACACCCTGTAAGGTTGGCTGGAAGATATCTCTTTTAAAGATAAGATCGCAAAATAAACAAAATTTATTAACCTGTTTTAAATTTTACAATAAAGAATATATATAAAGATACGTCACAAACAGAAAAAAATACCAAATAAAATATGCTGAACAAACTTACTGGGAATTAATGAACATGAATAAGTCTGGTCAGGTCGTATGTCATCCGACTTATACGTCTGTACTATGTACAGTTGGAGCAATGTGATAAACGACAATCGATGTCTTTTGTCTCCTCGAGCGAACGAAGACAATAACCAATACACGTCATACGTACAGTAAATATGTGTATTTTCATTACTTACCGCAAGTGTATCGGTTTTAAATAAGTACAATTTTCATCAATGCTTTATCAGCGGTTTAGATTTCGATATGGAACGTTCGGGTTGGAATAACTTCGATAGTGTGTAGTACCTATACCTACTGTGTGGCGGTGAGATATGGAATGGAACTATTATGATGATGAATTATGGTGGTAGACGTGGCATTGTTTATTTAGTAGAATAATCCACATGAAACAGTAGCACGCAATAACCTATTTTACTTATGAATGACCTATTTTACTTATGTAAATAATTTATCTTTATATACGTATGATTTTTTTTTTTGTAATATCACCTGTTATGTTTAGTACTTATTAATTAATAATTCCAATAAAATCATTATAATTCCTGTTTGTTAGGAACAGTTAAGAAAGAGCGAGATCTTCTGCTCCATATAATAATATACTTAATTGGTGGTCTCAGCCATATTTGTAACTATGTTTAAGAAATGAGAGAAACAAACATTTCATTTATTTACTAGCCATTGGTATTACTTATTAACTGAATCAGTAGAGGTATGGACCTTTTTTACTAACGAGTAGCTCAAGCCTCCGTCCCAACAAGGCATTCCAAGTCGTCAAACTCAATTTTGACTTTCGAGTTACTAGGAGTGAAGGAAATATTGTATTCGTGCGAAAATTCGATTCAGAGTTTTTGATGAAAATTGAAGAAAAAAAAACATTACACTTATATACGAAAAACAGGAAACTAAAAAATTGTGTATGCGTCACCGAGCCTAGTTCTTAACCAGTGTAGCAATTTCTTAAATTTCTTAAATTTTTTCCTGCTTTGTAATTAACGCGGTATAATCAATGTTTATTGTTTTATGAATAAATACTTAAATGAAATGAAACCCTACGTCGACCGATCTAAAAATAATTAAAAAGTGAATACAATTTGCTTGAAAATTCGCATGTGGTAAAAACTTTACCTGTTTATACTACAGTAATACCCACTGGTCTCGGAAAGTCGATGAACAATCAACCCATACGTTAAGAATTTTTTATGTCCTTTTCATAGAATCACATGACGTCATTATTTTATTTCAGAAATAATGTATAAGATTTAATTTAAAAAATAAGTGGTTAAATTTTCAGTTCTATAAATATCCTATGCCTACAAACCGTACTTGTGAACTGTACTTGTTTTGTAAACATTTCCATACAAATGAATTAAATAAAATAAAGAGTTGTGGCGCTATGTTATTTTATATGACACACTAGTCAACATTCAGTTCAATTTGAATTCAAAAGTCATAAACAAGACTCATTTGTTTACGATTAATTTTGAATAGTATGAAATCCAAACTACACACATTTATAAATGTCTAAAATTAGTATTTTAAGAACCATTTTTCCTGGTAAAATTTGGTTGTTTGATTATGATTAGTGAGGAAGATGTGCAGTGTGGCCGCATCGTTTATTATCCGTATGGTATCTAAGCCGTATTCATAACGACGTTTTCTCGTTTGCTTTGATAATGATTGGTAACTAGACAGGCATACACAGCAACTCTTAATTTTGACATTGGCTTTTCCGCTTGTATCTTATTTTATTTTAACGTAAGGCATTTGAGATCGTCGTCCAGCCTGGGGACATGTAAGTACATACTACTGCCAAGTTTGTTGCACCTAGCACCACCTGGGGGACAGCTGTTACGTTTCTTGCTTCCGACAGACATGATAGAACATCAGGCGCGCATATTCACAAATTGATTTACTCATGTGTGTAGATTTCTTTACTAGTTCTGCCTTTACTGTGCACATATTTAATTTAATTATTACGTACTAAAACTCATGTACAGTACAGCTCGTCAAGAATAAGGCCTATTCATGTTAAATAGATAAGTATTTAGAATACGGTGAATAGTGACTTGTGATAGTTGTGGTCGCACGCTGCGCTTGCGTTTCTTGGACTCTACTCCGAAGTAACGGTCTTCAAATCGTGAGGATCACTAGTGGAAGTGTAAACATGTTTACATATAAAATATGCACTGTAATTTGGAGCGAGTCTGCGATGCATACGTGTTATGTTGTCGTTTAATATAAACGGAATTCTCCTCTAGCAATCCCTTGTAGCATTTATTTTACTGGGACGTGATTAGTACCCAGTTGGATGACTTGTTGTACTCTCTTCATGTTTCCATACGTGAATCTAATTAAATATGGACCATTTCATGTATCAAATTCGTGAGACTAAAAATGTTTCTCATATTATCTCCACCGCAACAGATAAGTTTGACCTCTAATCATATAAAACAAAGAAAAAAACCGCAGTCCATATCAGTAACGACTCGGGCAAATAGCGTTCGAGTATACATATCAGTATGCGGGTGAGTTTGTTGTTCTAGTATAGGAGTACAGTATTGGTAGCGCGGCGTGCGTGGCTCGTGTGCGTCGCCGCGTCGGCGCGCGCGCACCCCTGCCTGCTGCCTGCGTGCTGCCCGGTCGATGACTCTCCCAAGTCCGAGCCAGTGCTAATGACCTCGCCCGGTGCACGCTCTCCACACGAAAGATTCATTATTGCAATAATTGGTGCACATTCCTTTTTAAAAAATACAATTAAGAAATTTTGAAAGTTATTTTGTCCTTGTTTTAACGCTTATTTTGATAGTCGTAAAATAAAGTCTTTATTTGCGCAGGGATAAGCGTCTGCTTGGTCGTATGTGGCGTCGTCGACTTTTTGGCTGACATGTTGATTTATTGATCGTCGTTGGGACCTTGTTAAACGGATATCTAGATCGGATATTGAAATCGATAGGATCGGATATTGAATGTTAACAGGCACGGCGGGATGCGGTCGAGATCAATTAATCCACGGATTTCTCGTGGTTAAATTGGTTTATTTATTTATATAGTTCGAAGTATTGATAATAATTTTATATCATGTTTTATTGTTTAGGGTTTGCTCAAAACATAACCGAAGCTTTTTAATTGTCTGTTTGTTGGGGAATAACTATCTCTAACTATTTTGAACTTGGGTAAATGAAATAAAAATTCTTAACGCCGACTTTGATGGTGTCCCACGGTATAGTTGACTGTATCTTTCAAAAAATGGAACTGCTCAATTAACTTGGATTTAATTGTGCTGGTTATCGTACCTGTTTGTAGTGACTCTAGTGATACACACAGGTGTAGATTGGATTGTTTCAGCAGCTGTTCGGGTGCCGGCAGTCGGCCGGTGGGGTTCTACAATCTAACTTTACCGTAGGGCGACCTTGGCGCGGGGCGAGGGGCAACGCGGGCGCCCCGTTTCGCGGGCGCGTTCCACTTTTGCCGTGGCTCTCTCTTGTTACGCAAAGCTGTCGTTATGCATATTATGCTTTGCTTGCCTCTACGAAATCGTGTTTTACGCCTAGATACCGCTTTCTATCGAAATAATCGTGTTATTTATATACGTGTTACCTGTTTGGGGCGGAATTGATTTGAGCAAGACACGAATGGCAGCGATTGGTCAAGTGACTGTGACTGGACGTAGCTACTCTCTTGGAAATAAAGTTGAAAATACTTATCTACCTACACACTAATTCGAGAAACGTACACACTTTATAATGCATTCTAAATTCAGATTAACATGACTATTTTCAGTCACGGGAAAAGTTGGGCGGGCTGTAGCATTATAGTTAGGAATGTAACCGTATAGTTTTAGACTCAGTTTTGTAGTTAATCATGATTAATTTAATTTTAAAACCTCATTTACTAAATGACCACTAAGAAACCCTTAAGTAATGATTACGATGTAGGTATTATTTGCAAACAACACCAATGTATTTTCACGCAATTTAAGATGATTGATGACAATGTTGTAATGTAAACGGTTGGTTTGTTACAGGGCCCTCAGCGATCCTGACATAGAAGGAACAGTTGCAGCTCACTGGCAAGGGAAGCCACTACCCGCGAACTCGGCAATCAACTTATAAATCGTGTCTAAATTGAACAGTTAAAGTGCGCCACTACACTGTGACCGTTCAGACTGTGTTACGACAAACAAGTGCAATATACTCTTAGTGCAATCGTACTTTTGACACAAGTGAAGTGACTAGAGTCGTTGTTACGTTATACAGACAGAAGTGAAATTATTGTGGAACAATGGAGCGTGAATCGAATCCCATGGAGGCGCTGTGCCGCTCGGGCTGCGGGTTCTACGGGAACCCCTCCACAGACGGGCTCTGCTCAGTTTGCTTCAAGGTATGTATATACATCCCACTGTTGGGCACAGATAGGCCATACAATAATTCATATCATGAATGCATATCAAACACTGTCTAATCCCTAAGATACGCTGTACCAGTAACTAGACAAGACCTAGCCAACTCGTACAAATTGTACGCACTATTCGGGCCCAATACGACTTAGTGAACTTCATACACCGTAAAATGTCTGCTTAAGCCTGTAGTTGATAATAATCCGTACTAGTGTTCCGAGAAACTCATTTATGTCACCTAAGCTACAACTCAGGTTTCCTCACGATGTTTTCCTTCACAGATAAGCCTGTAGTTGATAATAATCCGTACTAGTGTTCCCAGAAACTCATTTAACCTAAGTTACGATACAGGTTTCTTCACGATGTTTTTCTTCACCGAAAAGCCTGTAGTATTATATACATACGAGTGTTCCAAGAAGCTTATTTATGTAACGTAAGTTACACTATGCATGCTTACCATGTTATAATTTTCAAAGATTTATGAAAATATACTGGAGCTGCACTCACTGGGGATTAACTTTTGAGAAAAAGTCCAATTGTCTGTATGTACATCTTTTTCTTTACGTGGATGACGCACTGCGGGGCTTAAGCCCGAAACCACGCGAGCGATGTAATTGATTGAAACTACGCAGGCAAGTGCTGTATACATACATATCTCGTCGTTTTATTATGAATTAATTCTTGTCCTCAAGATATACTTGAATAATGATAGATAGCGCCATTTCGGGGGCTTTGTACGAAACTTGCACAATATCTTTAGGAATGATATGAAAAAAACGTGACTCAAATCTCGGCACAAAATAGAGTTCGCAGTAGGCGTATCTCTGCTGGTTCGGAATTGAAAACTACTCAACGAATTTAGTTACGGGTTTATACTATGTATAGGGAAATCTTAGAGGAAGGTTCATTATCATCAGCCTCTCGCCACTCTCTTCATCAGAGGAAGGTTAAAGTACAGTTCCCATTCTCACATGCGACACTGACGGGGTCACTGGTTTAATGCAAATTGTCAACAATAGTATGGGTCACATTAATTAATCCTATCCCACTCACTTTGTGAGTTCTAGTAGTATAAGATCTATGATTTATTTTCAACGGAAATATATTTAACTGAATTAATGTTTTGCCATGTGCCATGCCATAATGTGCCAGCACTGTCTTGAAACTCAATTTCTTTGGGAATTTCTAAGGATTTTAAGTGGTGCATTGATAGATCAGTCTGTCAAGATATCCTTTTATATATTTGTAATGTTTTGAGGAACCTACAAGCGTTTGGAGATAGGAGCTTATCAGGTTTCTCCCAAACACCACAGATATACAATAGATGGTTACATCTTCAATTGAACTGATCGATTCTGTGCGTGGTATCTCAGTGTGTTAGAAAAATACATCGTACTCACTACTTTCCATTGTGCGTGGCCACAATAGATAGTGACTTTAGAATTAGTCTATTTTACATTCAGATAATCGAGTACTGTTAACATTCTCACAACGTCGCTAATTTTATTACTTAAACACGAAGGCAAAATGTACTAAGTCGTAACATAGAACATTAGTTTTAAAAAGTAATGTGTTATGTGCAATTAATAATTTGATTTTTGGCTTTATGTATTACCTAGTTTGCGTTAATTTCCATTATTTGCTAGAAATTTAATAAATAATTGCATATTAATGGTGATTGTAGAGGAGATTGTGTATAAACCACACATCCGGGAGTTAAATCTTGGCGTGTGAAAAGCACACGGCAAGGTAAACGCGTTCATTAAAATTGTATCGCAAGTCTTCCTACGGAGCAGGTTCCTTTATCCTAAGGTTAATGCAACAACTGGATCTCCTTGGTGGAGTGCCGCGGATATGCTTGACCTAGAAATGAAGTTTCCTCAGGGGAGGTTTTATTGCCCTCGTCGCAAATGTTTGCATTTGAATTGACTACTTGACGCTCAAGTTGCATACCCTGGATAAGTCACCGAGCATCTTGAATTTTAAATGTTGACCTCGCGCTTATTACTTCGTACCCTTGGTAGAAGATGTTCCCGTCTCCTCGCCATTGTCTATATTGTCTCCCTCCGCCACTCCTCTATTAGGGGTATCAACAAAGGTACACTAACACAACACCTACCAGTGAAGGTAGGCGAATACCTGGGAGTGACTCTTAAGTGATTCTACGCTACCTTGGGCCTTGGTAGAAGACAGTCGTATCCCTCATATATTTAGTATGAAATATACGTCGTCTACCAAGGGTACGATTTGTTTTTGACATACAACATACTGCGAATGGGTTAAATGCGATAAAAATTCCAAGAGTAAAGGATGGATGTGATAAGGATGTAATAAGTTTGCTAGATTCTGTGGCAAGTATGCGACTCTCTAGATGATGAGTTGCGTTATGATCCTTGGTCTCTTAATGTCTACTTATCAGATTTGCCAGTTGTCCGCTACGCATCAAATTAGGACGTGCGCTGTGTTCGGTGAAACCTCGCGCGCAGGTTGCGGGTCTGTTTCTGCAAAAATTTAAAACGCCGCTGCGTGACGTGAGTCGCACGCGTCGTGCTCGTGATAGTACAGTTGCGTTTCCAACTCTATGCACGATACGATTTATGATGATACGGAACGTGTATTTAAGTGCAGTCTTGCCATTTATTATGGGTGAAATATGGCAAATGAGTTAGTTATACAAAGACAGAGATGCCCGTCAAGCAGCGTGAATGTAGATATGTGGAGAATTATTTAAAACTTTGATAAACTTTACAAAGTTACAAATTCTCTACATAACAACCTAGATGTGACGATCAGGCTAATTAAGCGGGGACCCCGCGACGGGTACATGCGACGGGATCCCTCTCCCAATCCCGCGGGTCCCGCTTACCGCACCGCATGGCATTATAACGACATATTCGGCCCGAATCGTACCGGGACTCGGGTAGGGCCGACAGCACGGATTACTTAATAATTACTATGTAACAGATACATCACTCCCTAATAAAACGAGAATACCGAAACTTTTAATCACCTACTGTCAGACAATACTAGGTCTTACAGTAGGTGACGGACTTAGCGTTATTATTACTCCGTTGACAGCGCGTGAAGTTTAGCGGCGGGCGGCGTCGGATGTGCCGCGCAGCGCGCAAGTATTTGTCTATTTTTCGTTGTTATTTGTTACTCCGTACGGGCGGGACGAGAAATACGCCGGCGCAGTCCGAAAGCGACGCCTGTGTTCGAGTGACGAAGGCCTGTCTTTAAGTTTTTCTGTTTCCTCCCTCTTTTATGGCGTTAACTTTCTTCCTTCTAGAAGTTAATTAGGGGCATCTGTTGTGCCACTAGATATGCAAGTGACATAACCATGGATATGATGTCACTTGCTTGTCTCGTCTAGAAGATGCGCAGGAGTTGCGAACTTTGTTTAGTCTTATGTGATGTCCACTCTTGATGAGTTTTACATGATGGAAGTGAAGTACATCATACATTTGCTTGATTAGATTAGTGTTGTTACATACATAGGTATGGGCATAGGCCCGTCATCTCAAAACGACCGTCAATTTATGTGCCGCTCAGGTCGGTATTGAGCGCGCTAGTTTATTGGCTGCTGGCCAGTTCGGAAACGTAGCACCTAAGGAAGCTCTAGCAGAGCTTTGCCCAAAGATTGCTTAGTGCTGCAAATAGCACATTAATAGCTTCGGCAAATGTAGATACGTAAATCTATGCAATGTAGGAACGTCCCACTGTTGGGTCTCTGATCTCAGGATCACGATGCTTGTCCCGTAGTAAACTTAGATCCCTCACAGTATTTGCATGGCATACACTAGATAATATCTGTATGTAAAATACTTAGACATACAACATTTCTCATTGTGATATTTTTTATTTACCAATTTACCTTTTAGTAGTATTAGACTTCGGTGGTAACATTGTCAACAGACTTTATTACGTTCCACTGTTGGGCAGAGGCCTACCCTTATATTGAGGGCGTACGTGCCACAGTCTACTTCGCTGGCCCAGTGCGTGTAAGTGGACTTCACATACAGCTTAGAATGTTCTCTGGCGTATGCAGATTTCGTCACGATGTTTTCTATCACCGAAAATTAGGTGAATAAACATTACTAATTTCCGAAAAAAATCATACTGTTCAGCTTCTGTGAGCCTGCTGGTCCACCATGGTTCCTTATTCAATGGATATTACACGATACTATAATGAAATAGCCGCGCATCATGTGTGAACGACTGTTGTGACGATCTTTCAAAGGAGTTTACATGTTGTTCACATATATCATGTTGTGCATTCCAGGAGGCTCTAAAGAAGAAACAGCAGCCGCCGACGACGACGCCGTCGCCGGTGTCCGCGCCCTTCGTGCCGGCCGCGCCGACGCCCGTCCCCACGCCGCTCGCCGCCGCCACGCCCACCGTGCCCAGCTTGCCGATACAGCCGCAAGCGCACACAGACGTGAGGCCACATTCCTTATTTACCTAAAAAAGGGTCTCATTGACTTTTCAGTCAACCCCCTTAGTGTCTATTCAGACAAACCACACCGCCAAACCCTGACATTGACCTGAAGAAGGTTGCCGGAAGCGGCTGGATGCGGTGGGCGAAGGACCGTGTGTGGAGGCGTACAGGGGAAGGTCTTTGTCCAGCAGTGGACGTCTTAAGGATTGACAGTAATAATTCATTTAGTCTCCTGTAAAGTTGCATGTTCTAAGTTAGATCCTTTTTAACTGGAGGCACAGATATAGAACCGACATTATTATTGATAGAGAACCGTAATTTTTTAATCTACAGTTTAGATCAGTATCAGGAAAGTGACTAAATATTATAATAACTTTGAACCCTACTGCCTCATAAGCACTGATAAGTTGATGATTATTGATAATTATTTGTGTGTTATCATCATTTTGTCATATTTTGCGATGTGATGCGTCCCAGGCTTCGACAGTGTGCGCATTCCTTCCAGTCGGACGATGTCATTGCGACGACACATGTCTCAAATGAGGATTATGGATGACGTAATTTTTGTTGTTGCCCTGTTTCCGCTACATGATAGCATCAGACTTAAACGTTTCTGATAATGTTTACCGAAATAATGTGAATCACTACCTCTCGCTAAATGTTAAAAACAACATTCTCATTTGGTTAAATAGGCAGCGAAGAAGGATGTATATTTTCGATTTAGGTTTATAAATTATTTATTTTTTCATTAGAAAAGTAATATAAAACTGTTATAAACAAATATGTATCGAAATGGTTTAATAATGTGTAAATGAAGAATGGACATGTTAACCAGTCGTACACAACTACCGAGTCTGTGTCGTATAAAATGGAAAGTTGAAGACGGCCAGCTCAGGCCTGGCTAGTACGTAATATAAACACATATATAAATCACCTCTCCTAACTGTTGAAATGACATTTTATTATTATGTATGTATTTATTATATTTGAAAAGATACTTAAGATAATATTTCTCCCAATTTTCTAGGCGCATCCGTTTCGCTACTGGTTACTTGGTATTTTAGTTGCAACTTGACCGTTGATACTTATTGTTTGTCGTCAAATATTACATGGTGACTCATACTAAGATTCCCAGAATAAAATAGTTCTGAAGTCGTATGACATTTATGAGGCGCGATTTCAGGTAGCACATGTAAGGTTGTCTTTGTTGCACTTTTACCACCACCCGTGGACCACGTGTAGAGTGATTGGTGCATCTTCTACCCGTGCATATATCTCATATTGGTGCAACATCTAATTAACCTACCACGTTGCATTCTTCACAATGTGCCTATGCTTTGCGGATATGGGAGCGGAATTTGACATCTAAGCTGAAGGATTGTCGAACGGTCAGCGCTGTCTTGCTTAATTGCTGGAGTCCATAGAATTGTTTCACCGGCAGAGGTAAGTACAGTCTTTACATGACTATATGCACAGAATTGATTGAATTTCTTATGAATCTGACAAACAATATGTGAGACGAGAGTTGCTGAAATGCAGTTTAAAGTGTATGAAAACAGTAAACGGCCAGCAAGTTCGTTGATATGGCAGGTTAATAATATGATAGAATACCACCTTTTACCACGCGAGAAATATTGATGTGATTAGCTGATATATTAAAAGAAATCAGAGGAAAGGGAAGAAATGCCTGGTTACTGAAGAGATGCTACCGAGAAACTGCTAGGCAGTGCAACCCGCCGAAAAGGGCTCAGTAGACAAATGATTGCTACATAAAAATAATCTAAAGTAATATGATAATTTGAGAGTATACGGCACGCCATTTGTAGACTTTAGTTACATCCTGCATAAACTGAGATAAGATCCCTGCATATCATAAATTCATAATATGCAGGGATCTTATATCTTATCTCAGTTTATAAGACTATACGCCACGTTTCTCTGACTGCTAACTGACTTCTATGTTTATACATAATTATATACTCCACTGATTGGATTTTCTTTCTGTTTTTCTTATATAACAAAATGATGATCTGTATGAATAGTTCTTGGAAATGTAAGGTTCCGTTGAATGTTAATGTTCGCGAGCGAAGTCGCTTGATGTTGGTGTTAAATGAGTCCTATTTAATAATTTACGTAAAGTTATATAAAACCTTTTCGCATCTTCATAATTACTGGCAAACAAATATTGTAAACTTTTTAAAACAGGAATTATTTGTCAAGTTGACATTTTGTACACAGCAAGGAAAATCAAAAAAGAATTTACATAATTATCTTATAATAATTTACTTCTACATTCAAATAATTTTATAGTATTGAGTTTTGGTTGAACAACAGTTAATTTGTAAAAGTTACTTATAAAATGTAACAGTTTTATTCACTGAGTCCTCCCATTTGACTTAAGATGAGGGGCTTCTTTACATCGTAACATGTGGTAAAGTACTTGTTAATTCCTTATTGACGAAAAGTATATTGATTAAGGTTTTACGTGCCCTCCTACCTCACCGCATCTATAACTCTGTCCACCGCTGTACATACGAGTAATTCTGAAATTTTATGGGGAGCGCGTGCCAGATCTTGAGAACCGCTGTTATACAGTAGAGTGCTCTCAGGTGGTAACGGAGGAGTTAAAAAAGTGTTTACTTGATCGATTTGCTTTATATTTTAATACATTACAGTGGGAACTTGGCTCGAGTATCTATCGTATTTCCGGTCTAACTAAAATTCATTTTGCAGTCACAATGTCCAACCTAAAAGAATACAAAAATCGCAATAATGGCAGATGACCCTAATAAAAAAGATTCAAAGGGAAAGAGGTTATTTAGGAAAGCAGTACGACGCAACAGTAAATCCAGTAATAATAGTCAGAACTCGTCCCTGGAGCCGGGCATTAGTGTGACCAGATCCAAGAGCTTCGAGAACAAGAACCAGGCGCTCGAAATAAACGACAGCACACCGTTGCCCACTCCTGATGGGCCCATAGACAAACCAGACCAAAGCCAAGCTGGGCAGAAAAACAAAACACAAACACATCAACCTACATTGGGAAGTATAGAAACCGCACAGGAGGAGAGGTCAAAGAAGTTTGTAGACATCCAGGAGGATAAGAATGAAGTATACGCGGAGGTAGCTACTGGTTCCAACAAGGATAAGTCGAAAAGCTTGGTAGAGCTCGACATAAACAATGAGCCAGAGACTCCCAGAAGAGGCACCAAAAGGGTTGGTTTTATAGACCCCGAGCTATCAACATACTTGATATCATTGCATTACATACCAATTCATTACAGATTTCTTAAATATGTGAAGAGTAGAAATTCCAAACATAGAAATCGTGACAGAGCCATCAAGATCCATCCGTCGAACAACCATCAACTGCATTGTACTAATTCTGCTAATTCTTTATAAAATTTGATTATTTACTTTAAGTTATTTGGAATATTGTAAATGTAATTTCACAATTATTTTTATAAATAACTTTTTATTACTGACGACAAGGTTCTATTTCATAAATATATGCATGATTTGGCTCTGTGCTTCTTTGCAGATAATTTTTTGGCAAAACTGCTTAACAAAATTGAAAAATTCTGTTTTAACTCAAATGTGCATTGATTCTATTTATAACGTAATATCTGTGTAACTTCCAAGGGTAACATAATTTTTGACGAATCTAACTTCAAATTCAAATTCCCTGATAATCACAATTTAAAGACTGTTTCTTGAAAAAAAAAGATGTAAATTTTTCGTTTTATGAAGTTTTTGGGAACATCAATAAGTCCCTATTATTGTAAACAATATGTTCCTTTTACCCAACAATAATATTATTGAAATTGGCAGTTAATCGTTTGGAATTTCTTTCTACTCTTCATATATTCTTTTAATTGGTTTTCAATAAAGCAGTAAACGTTTTTTATCAACTGAATGTTCCTAAACATTGAACAATGTCAAAGTTTAAGTCAAGATCCTTTATTGCACATGGAGTACACTTGGCACATGTATACCTGTAAATTTTTTACCTCAATTTACACAACGTTTAGATTAACCCAATGTGTTAATTTATTCGTAATTGCACAGATTACTTAATAGTTACTACGAGTATAGGCACAAAGGTGTGGAGGCGATGTGACTATCGACTTTATAAATCGAAGCTCTACTAATGTTCCTGTATATTTTTTAAAACCCTACTCAATGATTTAATAGGAACCGGTTCTGAAGCTTTATCTGTTTATTACTCTGTCACTTTCATAGATTCCCTGGTGAGCCAGAGCTGTCAAATTATAGATTTTAATTATATTTGACGTATTAAGAAAAACTTTCAATTTAATCACGGTTATGAAGGCCACATACTGACACGACAATGCCTTATTTCGCAGAAATTGGAGGAGGAGAGCGGAGCGGGCACGAGTGGCACCAGTACGGGCGCGTCGGACACGGACGCGGACGACAAGGACCCCAGCAAGGACAAGAAGAAAAAGAACCGGTGCGCCGTGTGCCGCAAGAAGGTTGGACTCACAGGTGCGTAGCGCGCTCTGATACCACTGTAGCCAGCGGAACAAACGCATTACAAGAAGGGAACAAGTCGGTGCCAGGGATCTCACATTATTCCTGTTGGTCCCACCAGTGTGCAAAATAGAAATCTAAACTTATGATTCCTGAAATAATGAAATTTTGTTCTTGCAAGCAATTTTAAATTAATTTAATTTGTTTTCCATACAAATAAAACCTCTATGTATAAGAGATAACACTTCTCAAGACAATATATATTTTTGGAAGTTAATATTTCTAATATTTTTAGAGTTGGAAAATGGATGAATAAAATATTTTGCCAAACAATTTGTGGCTTATTATGTGGGTATGAACAGGAATATTTTTTTTGCTAATTTCCTGTTGGGTGACCCAGGGACCAGTGCGACAAAGACTGCGGGGATAACAGGAATCTACCCCGAAGTTCCTAAAAATTGGTTTCTTTGCATTGTTTGAGATGTAAAAACCTGATAATTTAAATGTGAAACCCAGTGAAACCATATTTTAGCTGCACAAAAATGGTTACTGATTTATTTTTATAGTATTATCTACTATTTGGAACAATACGAAACTATTGTAAGACAAGTTCGAAATAGTTATTTGTTCAACAAGTGAGCAAAGTTATTTTTTTGTTGCGTGTGTGTTGACTTTAAATCACGAACTAACGAAGTTAGTCTAGAATTGAATCACGAGCGTAGCGATTTTGCTGCGAGTTTTTACGCACTATAAGCGCCCTTTTCAAGCTGGAGGGGTGAAAACACAATTTAACTAGGCCAAGATATGGTTTCCGCTGCTTTCACAGTAATCAGGTCTTCATATATGTGATAATAATGTAAAGAACAATATTTTTAACAGCGTTTCCTTTTAATTAGCTTGTTCCGCTGGCTATGCTATTACTAAACTACTCTCTTAATTGTGCCGCCAAACAGCAATGCGTGCCAAACAGCAACCCTCTGTTTCGGATTGAAGAAGAGTGCCGGTGCAACACACCCAACTCAGCCCTCAGTGTGGCAACACACTTGTAGCCTTTGAAATATTGCACGCAGCAATGTAGGGGTTGCTGGGGGTAATGGACGATAGAGGCCACTTAGTCAGTTGGGTTGTCTGTCCGTTTGCCACTTCTAATAGTAAAAATAAAATCGTTTCGGAATTTTCTATTGTTCTAAGTATCCGAGTTTGTTGTGTAAAAGTGATTACTTGGCAAGTGGTGTATTCCATTATTATTTTTAGCCGAGCTAGCCACGGCTCTGTTTGATTTTGCAATTAATAAGATTAACGTCGTGCCTACATTAGACTTGTAAACATACAAATATCGTCGTGTTACCTTTATCATTCTCGTATCTTGAAAATCTAGATTTTCCTTTTATTATTTTTACGCTATGTCCTATTACGATTATGAGATGTCGTATTATTATTTACTGTTAGAAACCCCTTCTACCCTCCCCTGTCAGATAAAATAGAAAATATAATGTTTCCTACGTAGTAGTCTATCAAACGGTTATATTGTCTGCTGTAGTGGTTTTCGGATACGAGAATGCCGTCGCATCTACCCATCGACATGACGAGATGTTCCCTACTGATATTTTAGTACAAAATAAAAGTATAAAGCAGTAACTATCCCATGTAATAACATTGGATGCATTGTAATTTTTTTGTCATAGGGATAAAAAAGCGATATGACAGTGGTCTGATGGTCCATGCGGCTGACTGGCGGTAGTGCATGTTGGTTGGTTGGATGTTTGTATGTGAGAGTAACGTCGGTTGTTGGTTGCGCTCGCGCAGGGTTCGAGTGCCGCTGCGGAGGGCTGTTCTGCGCGGTGCACCGGTATAGCGACAAGCACAACTGCTCGTTCGACTACCGCGAGCTGGGCGCGCAGGAGATCCGCCGGAACAACCCCGTCGTCGTCTCGCAGAAGATACACAAGATATGAGCCGCCGCCCCCTCGCGCACACCCGCGCACCCCCGCGCCATCCCCTCACCAACCGACAATCATACATTTATTGATTTACTCTAAATAAATATTCGATCGAGTTTGTGTCTCTTATTTGCGCGTAGTTCGACTAGTGACGGCGGCCCGCCGCGCGACGCCTGGGGCCGACTATCCATTGACCAGATACTATTTTATTGAATCGGAGCTTGCACCGCGGACGCGCGTAATCGGACACGCAAACTCGATCGCCATGTATTTAGATTTATTTGTGGCGAAAGTTTTACTTTTAAATTTTTATTAAAAGTTGTAGATAATGTTCGTTTCGGGTAGGAATTTCAGGATTAATTTTTTTCGAGTTAATAAGTAGAGTTTTTGAATATTGTCCATTCACCTCCAATGTAAATATTAGATATAATTAATTATAGAAACAAATCCTATATATTGTAAAAAATTAAAACTCCAAAAAGCTACATTGTTATGATGATTCCAACGGAGAGCATAGCCTGCTTAACATTATCGAAGTAACAATTGTAAGCTGAAGCTCAACGAGCGGGCCTCGTCACGTGACACCGTGACGTGACGCTGTGACATGACGCTGTGACGTGGCGTCGTGACGTGACGCCGCCCCGAAACTCTCCATGTTATTTGCCTAGTTGTAAATTGTACAGAAGTTTCGCTGCAGACTTGACTCGTGTTTTGTCAGAAACATACAACTCGTGATAACGCAGTGGAGCTTCTAGAGATGTCGTTTCTGTGCTAGACACGATTAGTTGGTGACTGTGTACATAATGCCAAACTGACCGCCGCGCACACCCGGCCTCTGCATCGACATCCTCAAATTGTTAGTACTGTAACTTTGGTTAGGGAGGTCGTCGCTTTCTTATTTGTCTAACATTCGGCATAAGTGATCTAGTGTTTAGCGAGATTGTGGTGTGTATCG
Source organism: Esperia sulphurella (assembly GCA_947086405.1). Lineage (NCBI taxonomy): Eukaryota > Metazoa > Arthropoda > Insecta > Lepidoptera > Oecophoridae > Esperia > Esperia sulphurella. The sequence continues at coordinate 4,797,815 of OX352261.1, forward strand.
GCATAAGGTGCGCATGCGCCGACGGGCGGCGGGGTGGCGGGGCGGCGGGGCGCCGGCGGCGTCGCGCCCCTGCGCCCCCGCCCGCCCCCGCCCGCCAGGACCGACCCGCTCCGCTCTTTGTGTGAAAATTATAAGTATAGTTATACATATTAAGTAGTCGACACTTTATATTATTACACATTATATAAGTAGAAAAGAATTATTTAGCTTTTTTTTCTTTTTAATCACAATATTATTCAAAATTGTAAGTTGTATTATGTAACTTGTTCATTTTAGTGGTGAAGTTGAACCAATATTAGCTATGTATCGCTTCGGTCGTCCACACTAGACTGATTGGTTGGACTTAATTATTTAATGACTTTTGTTGTATATTTTGTTAGGTCATTGATTAATTTTGGTCGTTTTGCTTAAACATAATCAGATGAAGATGTTAATAATGAATGGTTTTTCTTCTATCTTGCTGTTTTAATTTAGTTATTCTTCTATTAAAGTCATTAAATTTTCAGGAACATAAATGTTGTTTTTGTTATTATTAACGCCTCTTGCACAGAAAAAACAACATAAATATTAATTATAATTTATTTTATAACAGTCGTGTATAAACTTATGTATTTCTAAAACATTTTATCACACAGTACTGTATTATCTATCACAATAAGATACACTATGACATTATTGAACATCGCATTAAAACATCAACTATAAGGTCACACACAGCAGCGTCGTTAACACTCAGACCAATCAATATAATCTAAGCGTTAACACTACCCCCACCTAATAGTATACTTTATTCAAATGTTTGTACTATATAGCTGCCTTAAAATTAAAAGAAACAATAGTTTGTATATTTATAAACACACCACTACTTTACTACTATACAAAACAACATGAAAATGACTAGTAAGTAGTGATTGCTAAATTCTAAATGACAGCAACTCAGGATTTCTTCACCGGGCAGCCCACAGTGGACGACGGGTTAGTCCAACTAGTCATACTGTCTAAACCTATTCAATTTGTGATGTGATTATGGTACTTGGTAACAAAAAAGCTTGCAGTTGATGCCTTTACATCCTTTGTTAACGAAACATCTATGGGTAGCACAGTAGTAGTTTATATATCTCTGGAAAGCATTATATTTTGGTGACTTGTCTGATCCACTCGCGCACCGCGGAGACGCGCGAGAAAACGACCAGAGCGCCATTGTAGCAGCGATGCGAGTCATCCTGCACCCAGGATGCTACGCCGTACACTGTGCCGTTGCCTACGAGCCCGCTGCCGCTGTCGCCCTGCAAATTGACAACTTTTTATATACGTCAGCTCTCAGACTGGTTAGTCTCAACTAATCATACTATTAATTCTATAAAACAAATAATGGTTTAGTAGCTATATTTTTGTTTTGTTTGATTAATGGTTAAGTTGTTCAACAATTATATAACGACTTACACATTTTTCTGGCACGATAACAACTTTCTAAGTGCCAAGAAGATAAGGTGGATACTTTATACTATCGATAACTCGTAGATATCTGAGGGAGGTGTCTATGACGTTTTCCTTCATCGAAACTTTATGGTATGATCATAGAGCTGAATAACAGAGATGCATCTGTAAACAACATCCAGGCAATAGCTACGTCTATTCGGAAACAAGTACAATGATGCAGGCATGTGTCCAGCAGTGGACTTTGGTGACTTACATTGCAGGCTGAGTCGAACCTTGGCGGGCGGCCCTTAGTGCACATCATGTCCTGGCTGTCGTACTGCACCAGAGCCTCCTTGCACTTGCTGTCCTCGAGCACCTGCAGTTCCATGCCGTGCATGTCTCCTCTCATCGTCTCCTGCGCAACCAAAACTTCAGTAAGTACAAATTACAAAAGGAAAGAATAGGGGGAGTTGTATGACACCTGGTTCGCTCGCCCATTAATAGCAACCAATAATATACGTGATACGCCAGTGATAAGAACAATAGTTACTATGGCTGCTAAACTCAGTTTAAATACTCTTATTTTCCGGTGTTATGGTCCTTTTCGTCTGCAAAGAGAGATGATGATGAGATGAGATAAATAGTAATTATTCTACTTAAAGACTTTATTGGCGTATCATTTATTGTACTGGTGGCTGGGATTAAAACGCTCATCGTTTATCCGAGTTTAAAAGTCTATTCTCGTATTTGGCACACATAACAGCAGCCTACGAAGCAAGTTAATGCGATGTCAGTCTACGAAGGAAGTTTTCAGTGTGCATATCGTGTGCGTCACTCCAGCCGACAAAGTCGAATTTCAGTCATCTGACCCTGGTAGGATTTAGTACTCCTAACGTACTATATTTTGTACTCTATTTTCAAATTTTGTACTTATGCAGATCAAAAGTTACAAGGGGGTATTGAAATCCGAGATGGAATGATGCACTCCAGCTCGGATATTTCGAACTAAGGTACCTACGTACTTAAAATCTGATCACACCACGCTTCACCTTGGAATATGTACTGGTTTGTACTCAAATTTCAGATTTTGTACTTGTATACTTTAAAAGGTATACTCGATTTTCAATTTGGAGCAAACGAGCTGGAGTGACGCACACCTGCATATCAACAGTTGTATGTGAAGCCGAATATCACCACTGCTATGAATCTTCTTGTGGACGTTGTCAAAAAGAAAGGCAATTGAAAGATTAATCCAGATGACGGGCAGCAGCATCGTCTGTGCATTAAACTCCAAATGCGCTGTTGATTCAGATGCATTCCAAAATGCATCTTGGAAACATCAGCATAATTTGTGTACCTATAGTAGATAGTTACAAACACCCTTAAAATTAAAAGTTGAATAACTTATATAAACAACTAGCTGTTGCCCGCGACTTTTATCCTATTCCAGGACCTAACCCTTTATGTGTGCCAAGTTTCATCACGATTCCTCTAGTGGTTGAAGCGTGATTGAGTAACAAACATCCAAATATCCAAACTTTCGCATTTATAATATTAGTAGGATATTTAGAGACTACAAAATAACTGCTACTTGCGGGTACCTACCAATTAGCGAATAATTAAGCTGTTTATGTTTACACTCGAGAGAGACAAAGTTATCTTCAGTCTCGTATAATGGAATGACAAACCAATTAAGTTTTAACCGACTTCTATACAAAAGGAGCAGGTTTGCAATTCGACGTGTTGGGACAGTGCGGGACCGAGTTAGAGAAAAATCATTTTGCAATTGGAAGTTTGACGTTCTTTCCTACCTCGAATGAATTTCCTCGTTTACTTAAAGTAACACGGGTGCCTGCTCGCCGAAGCAAAACAGTCTGCCATCTACGAATCACGATTTGATAGTATATTTTCCCATACGCTTTTTTCTTTGTAGCGTATTTTCCGTTCGCATTTTTTCCCAAACGTTATTTTTCCAGTCATTATTTTTCACGATAGCTAACTGAGTATAATCAGATAGTCTTGTACCTGCGGCAGAGGGAAACGACTGAGTAAGACGAATACTACGTGTTGCTAAAGTTGCTTGGTACGGGGTATATTGCAAGCTTTGGATTTAGCAAACTTAAGTAACTTACACCATGATTTTCAGCGCCATAGCCTCCGTAGCCGACCTCGAGCCCTTCGGGGATTGTGGGCTGATCGTTGATCGTCGCTGCCACCATGGTCTTGCCATCTAAGGGTAGAGGTTCGTCCAACTCCGCCAACAAGAAGTCCCACCGAGCTGCCACCTGCAATAAATACATTTTATTTATTTATCACACAGTTACATCACCATAGTCTAGCTAGCCAATTCGGCGCAACTCGTTTACCTATTAGTAAGTACCTTATTACAATTGATTTCGTTTTTTTCCAGCTTTAAACTAATTCACCTGTAGATCGTCACGCTACGTCTCCACCCACACAACTAACATAAAAATAACTAATATAGGATAGGAATATTACTAAGTCTTCAACCGAAATGATTATAGAGCGTAAACTATCCAAAGTGACTTGCTTGAAGTATTACGTCAATCTTGCACGAACATGACGGCTTGTACTACTTAGATCAAAACGCAAGCTTTACCTTTAATATTCTTCAGTGTCCTCTGAAATCTGCCGCCCCGTGAGTTTACCGCCCCAAGGTCGCGACAAATCTTGCACTGCACTGCGGCACGTTAATGGTATGTTTGTAGTATAGAGGTACGGCGTTTTGGCGGCTAAAATATACCTGTTTGATGTCAAATCGGTCTGCGTTGAGCCAGTAGGGCCCGACGGAGAACAGGGGGTGTATGACGAGCCGCTTGACGCGGCGCCTCACTCCGCTGTCGTCCCTAGTGTTGCCCGTGCCAGCCACCACGTAGCGTCCACCAGTGAAGAGAGTGCTGGGATGGGAAATAATTACATTTATTTACCAAGCTACTTGTGGCGATCGTTCGCGGGTTGAAATGGTTGAGTAACACTAGAAAGCGCACTGACTACCGTGCCGATTTTATTTTTATAATTTTTAATGAATTTATTTGCATCGCTCAAAGTATATCTATCTAATCATTTGTGACAAGATTTATTGTTTAGCTAATTCCGAGTGCCATTTGTTATGTTAGCATCATAGGTACAGAAAGTTGGTGCACATTGACCGAATCGTTGGCCTAGTGGCTTGGTCGTTAGACTCGAGCTCCAGAGGTCGTGGGTTCAATCACAGACTAATTTGTACAAATTGGTTCCGGTCCGCATGTTATATGTGTGAATTGTTCTATCATTGTCCAATACCCATCACTCAGGAGAAATTCCTAGGTAGAGAACTGACATAACTATTTTCGACTACTAGCGCCATCTAATGTTGGTGAGCGGGAATGAGTGCACCATGAGCAGTCAGCATAATAATATAACGTATTCTAAACATTATACGTTTATTTTAAATTTTGATATAAAATTTTATTACAAATCAAATTTTATTTTGAGACAGCGTAAATGTTTTACTTACAACAAACTCTCTCTCTTTGTTATTGAAATGTTTTGTATATTGGCACTGTTCTACGAGAACATAACAAAACCAAACATCATAATTCCGGCTTAAAAGACACAGGTCCTCCGTTTTAGTTTTCAAATCAGTAGGCAACCACTATTAGACATCAGGTTGTATGAAAAAAAAATTTAAAATTTCTTAAAATAATTTCCAATTTCAATTACTTTTAGCGCTTTTTATAATTTTTATTCTTATTGAGACTTTAAATAAAGCGTTGGTATGGCCATACTTACCCAAGAGAAGTAATGACCAACCAGACAGATATGGTCGGTTTCTGTCCTATACGTTGAGAAATTATTATGCCACTATCAATTTCACGTTATTCAGTAGGTAGATACAATACAATACCATTGTGATTATTTAGAGTCACGCTCCATAGGACATTTCAATTCAGCACAAACAGGATATAAAAGACTGATTCGGCAAGTTGAATGAATCTATTCGCAGAAATTCTGATCGTGTGCTTTGGTGCCTGTAGATTTAGCAGTAAATGGCTACGGTAATATCCTGTAAGTACACAACTAGTCCAATGACCACCCCCACACTTGGGCGTGATTTTGGTAACCAGGTCACTTACTAGAATTGAATGGAGGAAAACTTACGCGTGCAAGACGTGACCTGCAGTATTTTCTATGGAACTTAGGTCGACCACGCCTTGTCCAACACAACGCTAATGTGCCGCCGCGCCAGTGTGTGGGTCTTTATGATGCGACTGCATCGACGGATCCAGAGGGGAGGTAGGCCTACTATACCCCCATACTGTGTAAGGCTTGTTCTTTGATTCATCCAAATCAGTTGATTTTTAGATGGACAAGAATTAAATTGCACAGTTAGTGATGTTTTTTTAATGTCTAATCATCATCATTATCAGCCTAAATACGCCCACTGCTGATCATAATCCTCCCCAATAGAATGCCACTTTTGGTGGACTGTCCATTGGGGGATTTGCTATAATTGCCACGCTTGGCAGGCGGATTGGTGATCGTAGTCAAGATCTTAATATACATAGGAGGATGCTGCCCGTCCCTTGTGCAATTCCTTGGGGTGGCCCTATTCTAAGCCGTGTACCAATTGTCTAATGTTCGTTTTTAATATTCAATGTTCGAGAGTAAAAACGACTTAAGGATTGTAGACGACAACTATATTTATACCGTTCCTTGTCGGCCTTTTGACGTCTACAGGTAGACATAATATGTTTAAACCTTTTTCGACGTTAGGTACATTTATAGGTATTTTATAACTGTATTTAGTTTTTTTTAAATGTGCAATAAAGAATAAGTTACTATTTTATACGAGATTTTAGGGTTTCATAGTTTCATCAAAAACTAATTGCCAAGCTTTTTTGTTTGTCTGCTTGCCTTGTAAACTACCGATTGAGCTGAAAATAATAATTATGTAAAATTGCTCGTCAATGATAGGAAAATCATGCACAGAAATAACATTATTTGGGAAACAAAACAAAAATATAATTTATGTGACGTTACACTTCGTACTTTTATTGCGTGTAGGTATGTATGTATCATTAAATTTAATTCATTATCATCAGTTCAAACCCAAAAGGTTATCACACGTTGGTCACGGACGACTGGCCGCGCCAATATAAGAAATACGCTTATTTTATACATTCAACTTGTATAAGTACCATTCGTTCTAACTTCAGAAACATAAATATTTTGAGTTAAATTCTATGCGTCTCTGCCTCTATTTCCTTATACCGCCCTAGATTTTCTTCTCCAACATATGCAGGTTTCCCCACAAAGTTTTCTTTTATCGAAATACCTGTTGTGACCTATACTTATTGATAATCAATTAGTTACAACCAGAACCCTTCATATATTGTGAAGAAAGTTGAAGATATTGGAAACAAATGGGTCAATTTTAACCACGTTGCAACTTCTTAATGAAAAAACCGCATCAAAATGGGATCACTAGTTATGATGAGCCACGAAACCACAGACGCTTTATTTTTGGTATACCTACGCTACACATCAAAACCATTTCATGCGCAACAGAATCCTACGTTACAGCGCTACGTTAGTAGTAAAACGGAATAGGGAAAATCCAGAGTATTTATGCATTAGTTCCGGCTATGACGTCACACCCGCTTGATGAGGTTTTTTTGCGTACCATAGAGATGAATCATTCTTTTGTTTGTCAAGAATCCTCGTACGTGGTCAGAAACAAGGGATTATGTACTCGTATGCTAACCGACGACGACTTGTCTGTAAACATATTTTTCCTTTACTATTACATTAACCTTTAGTATATATTATCTTTGATTTAACCAAGGTTAAATAAATACAAAACAATAACACAAATACATTATCGACGTAAACAAGTAAATATGTCTAAGCCTTTCTTTATCTGTCTCCTATTGAAAAATAAATACCTACTTAATCCCATCACAGATTGCAAACGAATCATTTAATGACTCTTTGCTGTACCTATTAACTATATCGGAAACAGAAATTGAACCTGGAGAACTTTAAACCGTTTCACCGACTGCGCAAGTGAACCGTCAAATTAAAAGTAAATTAGTCATATTGACAGTTGAAATGTTCTCAGAAGATAAAAGGAGGTAAAAATCCATAGAGATTATAAGAAGAGTAGATAGCTGAAAGTAAAACTCCCTATATTAAATTTTTGCTGTGAACTTACCAGTGCCCAGCCGTGAGTATCCATTTCGGACTGATGATAGTCCCTCCGCAGGTGCCTCCGAAGAGTACCGCGTGTGGGTACAGCTCGTTAATAGACTTTACAGTTTCGTTGCTGGCATCCTGCAGATCAGCCTTCGGTTCCACCAGGGTGGCTCCAGATACCACCAGTACATCGGTCGTGGTATCTTCTGGTAAGCTTGGTTCAGCGCTGGGGTTGACTTCTAACAGTTGCACGTCAGACGTAGCGCCGTCTGGATTTTGTTTCACCACCTCTTTACTGCCGATTTCATTTACTGAAAATGATAATATTATTATTGCTATTAAGTAGTTTAGTTTACTTGTTAAGTTACATCGACACTAATATAGATCGTTCACGACGGCATGTCTCACTCGTTCTCTAAATTTTCATTGTATGCATTATATTGTCACTGTGTTAGTTCTATCGTTACACACTGATCATCAAGTGTGCATACATATACACTAAGATACTGACGTTCACAAAACACCTCACATCCCGCGTTCACCGCTTGCGTATAGTAGCGGGGAGTGCCATCGTGTACGTACGTACGATACGTGTACGTGTACGTGGAGTGTACGTACGATATATATAATGTGGGGCCAACGCTTAGCAAAAAAAATTAGGGATGCAACGGATACTAATAATATTTATTCGTATTCACAGAATATTGACCATTTTACGAATTTTGCTATTCGCCAAAGGAATATTCTTTTTTTTTTCATTTGAAATAGATTTATTTATTATATATAAATTTTTCATAGCTACGGCTGCGTACGTATTCTGCACGGAGCTTTGTTTTATTTTGGAAATAATATTGGTTTAACCAGTTTATTATATGTAGAAGTACACATGATATAATATTATTATAATGCGCCTGTTTTAGAAGGACTTCTTTGCTTAATTACGTTTAAACAGCTGTGTACGAACTACGTGACTTCAATGTCTGTTAATTTTGATATGGTTGGCTTGGTTTTGGAGTAACTTCTCAGTGTCACTGACAAAATAAAGAATATCGGAACAAATAAATAAACAAAGGTCGGCTCGTAAAGATAAAAGCGACCATTGGAAATGTTTTGATAAAAGCTCGCCTCGATTCCCACTAGGGACAGACAATTTTTTACTATGTAGTACAAGTTGGTCCTGGTTTGGTTATTATATTTGTGAGTTGCCATATCCTTATCTTGTTCCCATTGTATAGATCGTACAGTTCACGACGGCACGACCCGCTACCACTCGCGAGGGGTGTGCGCGGGACGCGGGGAGTTAATCCGAACCTATCCCACGTCAGTATCTTAGTGTGTCACATTGATGATTAGTGCGTATACAATGAAATGTAAGCGATTTAGAGAAGGAGTGAAACGTGCCGTCGTCGTGACTACGATCTATACCGGAGAAAATTCTAACTTATGATTAGACAAGTGTATGTATAAGTACATAATGGGCTCGATTCTGAAGGCACAATGTTAAAATTTGACAGCACTAAAACTGTTGCTATCCTTGCCACACAGTATCATGAAGACAAAGACGAAACCAATTTCAGCGCTGTCAAATTTTAAATGTGTGTCTTCAGAATCGGGCCCAATGAATGTTTATATACTATTTATTTATTATTATTGAGACTGAAAAATTTACAAATGCTCACTTTCATTAAGATTTAGCCTTTTGTTGACTTTGATCGTTGCACCCCTAATCTTTTGTTCTTTGGTGTTGCTTAATGATAGTGCTAGGGCTAACAAACAAAAAAAAAGTTAGTTTAAATATTTAGCTATGATATTTTAAATCTAATAAATAAAACATAAACTTCGCGTGACTGTACATTGAAAATGTTTGGATTGGGGATCTAAGAATAAGTACACCTTTCGATCATTTTTGGACTTTTTGTCTGTTAGTTTATGCACGCATCACGTAAAAACTACTGAACTGATTTGGATGAACTTTTCACAGAAACATATAACTCGAAGTAATAATAGTCTTTATTTCATCGCAATCGGCTTACTCAATCAAAAGTTAAAGAATTTTTTTGTTTTCAAATAGGTAGGTATGCAATATAACAAATAATTATGATGAATTCAGAATGCGATGAGTTTGAATTGCATTTCGAGCTGTAGTAGGCGTGGCCGTCGGGGTCGGAGTCGTAGTCGGATTGAGAGTGAGTAATACACGCGAGCGGAGCCGCGGGCACAGCTTAAAAATACACTTTAATCGATGCCTTACTGTTAAACTGGTACAATATATGTTTATGATATATTTATATTAAAATAAACCTCAACCTATAATGTTTTAAAAGATTTAGTGGTGACATCTAGCTCGCCGAATAGAAATAATAAATATCCAGCTAAATTCACCGAAATTTAGTTGGCGATTGTTCTTCTGTATTATAATTATTCTGTGATAATATTGAGAGGTGATTAAAAATGGTATTTGAGTAGTCTCAGAAACTACATAACAGATTTTGTAATATTTTAGACATTCGAATGCTGATTGAATGTAGGTTGTTTTTGCGCCCAGGATATTTATCCCTGGACTTAGTCGAGTAGACTGATTAAATCTTCGGCTCTAATTTTTTTTAAATTCATAACAAGTACCTACATTAATTTATATTTTTCCGCAAAGTAACAAATATTTCATTCATGTCAGTGGTGTATGATATACATATCAAAAGGACTCCTGAAGATATCATTAAAACTGATAACCGCTTTGGTTGAAAGTCGGTTAGAAAATTGTCGAGTGGCCATTGTGCTAAAATGTAGGTGAGTAGGTAGCGTAATCGGTTGCTAGTGACTAATGACTAATGATACACCAATTACCGTAGTAATAGTGCTACAATCATCGCTTATCACGGTACAACGTGGACAAATAGAATGCCGATTAAAATAACTGGGTTCCGCCGATCGCACGAAGTCAAGAAAAGGAAAGGTGCTGAAGCCCCAAAACTTTGATGGCATATTTTAAAATCCTTGTAAGCCCCTATTCAAATAGTTTTAATTGTGCACCAATACAAATAAGATTTTATAAAAAAGTATCTATAGTGTACAACGGCGATCAGCGATTTATTCCAGTTATTTAACTTTATAATACTAATTAAGCTACCCTCAAATGAATACCTACAGTCCATGAGCTCTTATAATGCCATTCAGGTGGTCAGGGAAATTGGTTATAGGTATTCGAGTAATATACTAAGATCTGGTACTAGCAAGCTTTCACGGAGTGTAGTTGTGTTTATCGTAACTGAACTATATAGAGTGGTTATTATCATCACAATTATTTTAATTTTAATCATAATTCGCAATTTAGAGTTAAACTAAATGAACGTAATGAAACGAAGATCAAATGTATATTAATGAATTTAAAAAAAACCAATACAAAATGCAAAAAACGCAACAAATATGTATTTAATAGCATAGATATAGTAAGTTCAGAATGCTTGTATAAATATTATTTATTTACGAGTTCTAAATGGCGACAGTAGTCGAAAAATACTTTTTCATTACTCTTACTCGGAAAGTAGGTCTGAAGTTGCCTGAGGAGCGGGTTGAAAGTAATACTTTTCAGCCCTAGGGAGAATCGTTTTCAACTGACAGCGGTCAAATTATAAAAAAAAACTAGTTCTACTTCCACATTTCTATTGAACCATGTTCCAACTTTCTATACAGCCACTCAATTACAGCGTGATGTAAAATTGAAATAACTTATTAAGTATTAAGTAAAGAATATATATTTTTAAATGACTTTATTATAATTTACTTTAAACTATTTCTTTAAAATAACATAGATTTGGGCAAAATATTTACCATTCTTTCAATGATGGAAATGAAAAATAATGGCTGAATAGCTGGCCGGCCACAGAAAAAAAACAAAATAGGCGGGAAAGCGGCAATCTGATCTTAATTTGTTTTTTCGAGTTGTAGAGTTTTGTTTATACTTCCGTTAGAGATTTCAAATTCATGTTTTTTTACTTTCCTTGTATTCGTAATGAAAAGCACAGTGTTTATTGTTGTGATATTACATACTATGTAGTTAATGGTACACCCTGGTTAGTTTTATATGGGATACCCCTAAGCTTTCTGCATTGTCTATGACGTCACACTGTACTATCTGTGTCTTAAAAGTGTTTTAATAAAAGTATTAATTGTTAATATTTGTTTAATTTATAACAAATAGAACATTTATATCGGGTTACAGACTTGTTTAGTCCTTCGAACTATGCTCTCTCAATACGCTTGTGCGCCAAACCCCGTCTCGGGACTAAATAAGTTACTTTCACCCCTAGGGTAACAACGTACTATTTAGTTTTCCCGAATTTATTTAACCATATTTTGTTAAATTTTGCCGCCAATAATATGTGACATGTTTTAACGCTTACTTAATTAATTAAGGTAACTATACCAACTCTCTGAATGAGCAATGATAATTTTTAAAAATGTTTATATCTAGCTAGTACAGCTACGCAAATTTTAATTATATAGAGCTACTAAAAATAACTTTGAAAATTATTATATTTTCTTAGTTAACCATAAACTATAAAAAAACATATTTGTTGCACACGTAAAATAATAAAAATAATACATCGGAGAAATATGTATACAGGAAATATACAAGTGACGTCCTCATTTAGCGATTGATTTATGTTATATTTTTGCAGATCACATGTAACCCTAAATAGAATAAATTATGGTTTTTCTTGTGGTTTTCCCCAACTACCACAAGGTCGTGTTTGTTTTGCGTATTGTAAATTCTTAGTCAAAAATTAAATTTTATATGCATTTTATTTAGCGACACTAAAAATGAGGAAGTTCAAAAATGTTAACACCAGAAGGTCGTCTCGAACCTGCTATCCGGCTGCTTTTTAGGATCCTGTGGAAAAGGATATCCTTATAGCGAAGCTTTCTACTCCGTATCTATGTATAAAATCGCTTTATTGTATCAAAGTTAACAACAACAATAACAAATAGGAACATTGTGTACAAAGGCAGATTTAGACTTCGTCTTGCCGGCGGATAACTCGAATACTACTAAACCAATTGAGATGCAATTTGTAATATATATGTAATGTAATTGGCTGGTAATGAAGGCAAAACAATGGGAATTCAGGAATACTGCTCCAAATATAGGTAGGTATATTATGCGGTGCAGCGTAGGGCCCGTTTGGGGGTAACACCGTCTGCAATGCATGCATTTATGTGTTTACACCATACATTCCAGTTCCAACCTAGTCTCAGGATGACAACACACTTGTTGCAATTTAAAGCTTGTGGGTTATCATAGCAGGCAGTCTACAATAACAGTACCGTTTGAGTCTTAAATACGTAAGAAATAAAATAAGGCAGCAAAGTGTACGGCGGGCGTACACACAACGTGCGGGTAAAAATAGCAGCAATATAAAAAAACTATCTATTTTTTTATTAAATTTAAAACGAAAAAACATAGTTTATACAAAGAACAACACAAAGAATTTTAAACTTTAATATTTAAAACTTCAGCACCATCAGTCCAGTAGTTTTAGAGTTACCCGGCACAGACAAACAGACAGACAGACAGGCAAAAAGAACCCAAAACGGAACAACAATTTTCCCATGGACATTGGAAGTTCCGTGTTTAGGTACTTACATTGGTAGAAACGCCAGCGTGTGAACAATAAATATCCTGCGTCATCAATGAGTGCGCATCATTTAAATGTATCAAAATTGTATTGCGATTAGAATACTAGGAAGTGCCTTTTGAATTTATTGTGATCGATCAGGGTGTCCAATTGTTTTACGAAATAGACAATACAACTGAAGAGTGTCACCAACCGATTATTCCTTAACTAATAAAGATATCCGAAAAAAATAAAACTGACATAGCTACTAGGTGGCCTGATGCTAAAAAGGATGTAACTAATAATAATAAAAAGTCTCGCAAAGAAAGCATCAGAATAAAAGTGATTTTTCCCATAAGGGGTAATTTTCTTAACGCCAATCGAAAGCCATATTTAGACTCTCACTGAGTCTTCTTTTTTGTCACTTTCGCTTGTTCGTCAGTTTCGTTTATTCGTCATTTCCTTATCAGTCATTTTCCTTCATTTACATAAAAGGTACTTCAATGTAGAAATGGCTTGGGCTCCCTTACCGCACCTGGGTCAAATATTTTATTACTAAACTAGCTGTGCCCGCGGCTCCGCTCACGTGAACTACAGAATCCGCTCCCATTCCAGCTCCCGCTCCCCCTTCCACTACCACACCTACTCCCCTTTTCCCACGCCCACGCCTTTGATTAAGTAAACCGATTGACATGAAATAAAGACTAAATGTTAAGCCCCATGTTCCTCTGGAAAGTCCATCAAAATTCGTTCAGTAGTTTTTAAGTGATGCGTGCACAAACTCAAAGACAAACAGATAAACAGACAAAAATTTCAAAAATGATCGAAATGTGTTCTGTTGCTTATCCTTACCTTACGCCCTAAATTTTTTTTGCATATATCTTTAATGTACAGACACGCGAAGTTTATGATTTTATTTATTAAATATTCTATTTGTAATGTAACGAGTAAGATTACCATGTAGAAATTCAAATAGTTATCATAGTTCTAATAGTACAATAATAAAAGTGTAGGTAAAGGTTTTGCATTCTAGTTCTTAGTTCTTCAACTAGTTTTTAAATTTGAAAACATCTGTAAATTTATCATCTACCTGACCATCCCGCTGTTGAACCTCATATCCTGTCCTCCCTTCTCAGACACTGGAATTGCTATTTAATTTAAAGATGTACTTTTAGAAATAAGCATAACAAATTTAACCAAATTCCATGCTTTACAATGTTTTATGATTTAGTACATAGATAGTATAGTATTTCAATATCCGTAATTTTTTTGTGTGCTGTGATAATATTACCACCTAATATGGATTAATATAATTTATTCTACAGAATTTAAGAATATTGCCGATATTAATTGAGGTAAGCACGTGTATTTGTATCGTAGCTGGAGGTGTATCCAGCTAATGATCACAACCTCCCAACTTTGTTTATCGCACCCACACGACGAACTAATATTTTATTAAGACCGGTTTGAGACCACGAAGCTGTGGCACAGGTAGACGGTATACCTACCTTATTAAAGCAAGAATAATAAAATCAAGTTATTGTTTAAACACATACAAACACGATCTCCACTCGCCCAAGAAACTGTTATAATATATAACCTTTTAACCATAATTAGGTCTGCCTGTTGTTGGTAACTACTGGATTGAGCTGACATTTACATGTGAAGGGTGTAGGGAAAGAACATGTCATGTGAAGGAATCTTCCTTCGAGGCATATGAAATTTGTAATTTATGATAATGTAATTTAAACTCTATGGAATTGTGACATGATATGTTCTTTCACTGTACGGGAATGTAATGAAGGGAAAATTATCGAAATTCCAGGATAAAAATCTTTTTCGAGATATTCCGGTAAAATTAAAAAAAAAATGGACCCACATTGTGTGCAACGTACAATTTGCTGACTTCTTTTGGAGCTATTAAAGTAAACTAAAAGAGATACTAACTCGGTTTGCTATGATCGTCGATGTCGTTGCCGACGCCGGGGCGCGCGGCGGCGGCCGCGAGCAGCGCGCACGATGCGAGTACGAACACTGTTAACCGTCGGGAGTCCATCGCGCTACTGCTTCCGTGCGCCCGCGCACCCACCATGCTTTATACGAATCATTTATCCGACGAAATCGTTGGACGGTCATGTGTTTCACGACGCTGTTGTCATTCGCGCGCTTATAGTTTTTACGCTAATTCAGTGATATTTCAATTGGGAATTACATGAACGCATGGACGTCCAGCCGTTTGGGGGATTCTGACAATTTTGAGATTCCTGAGAATTCGAAAAGCATCACTCCAGTCGACTAAAGATTAAATTCCGGAACGGATTAGGGCATAAACCTTCTAATATGTTGGACCTGGTCTTCACACACCTTTGCTATCGTCAACCTGTGGCTTCAGGTTTTTTCAGGTCTTCGGCTGTCTTGGATTTGCCAATAGGCAGTATAGGCCGTGGCCTAGGGGCGGCAGACTTCAGGGGGCGGCAGATTTTATAGTGATTAGAAGGGAGGGGTGGCACAAAGTCAAAAATGCCTATACCAAAGATAATATATACTAGAGAAAACCCTATACTTAAGAAAAATATTAATACAGCACTGGCTTTCGGTAGTTACATATATACTTATTTCCAAATTCTTGCAACACAAGTTGTTCAAGTTTTGTAGCGCGGGACACTATAAAGATTTTGTAACACTTCGTATATATCTACATTCTACATGTTACACTAGATAGTTACTGTAAAACATTTTAATAATTCGTTCATTAGGTGCAGGTACCTAATTAACGAATACATAAACTACGATCATGAAGGAAAAAAAATCGTATCCCATAAATAAAGGACGGAGGAGACGAAAGTTTAAAAAAAAGGTATTACTAAATGTGTGAACATGCTAAGGTGCACCTAATATATTCCACCACGTATGGGACAGCTGCCATAATGGCTGAAATCTTAACCGATCGTACTGAAACTTGGTACAGCGTTATAACTTGCGTAGCTTAATCATTATCATATCAGCCTATGAGTAGACTGCTGAACATAGGCCTTCTCCAGCAGCCGGTCCTCCGCCCTCTTTAGACCACCTAGGGCTAGGTCGTCGGTCCATCTGTTTCAATTGGTCAAGCGAGCGAGGCGCTGTCTTATCTATATCTGCTATCGTGTTTCAGAACGCTTTCTGAACGCGGACATAGTCGCACTAGTAGATAAAGTGTACAAGTATTTTTAATTCTTCCTTTCATGCATTTTTTTTAAATTTTGTAATCACTAAGTCATTGGAGGACGTCTTCTTAGAAATGAAAATTGATTTTCCTATCGTTTAATTTTTAACGAAAATGTTTGTAGTCACTAAGTTATTCAAAGGATATACCTAGATAGGTATCTTTTCAGAAATGACCAAAGATTCTAATACCTATAACAAGTATATACTTGTTATTATGATCTTTGATAATTTTTGACTTGGCAATGCAAATAAAACCCAGTCGTGACGTCAGAAAAGACCTTTTCACTGTGTGCATGCGTCATTATTATACTTACCGATTACCTGCATAACCTAATTATTTACTTTTACCGGACTACTATCTACGTCAAGAATGTGAGGCTCTGAGGTGATACCCGCAGATTACTAATTTGTAAGCGATAAAATTTAATTTCCCTTTGTAAAATATATCCCTTCTGTTTAGTAGAATCCTCTTATAGGACATACAAGTAGTTCATCAAACCGTACAAAAGGACTCAAACTCGAGTAAATGAGTATTTCGAACTTAACTGCCGATTACGTACGGACTACCACAAGATTTATGGAGGAAAACATCGTCAGGTAGATGTTCTAAGGCTTTGTGAACATCCAGTAGCAGTAGCTGTCGTACTGTATGTAACTGTACTGTAAATAAATTATTTTTTTAGAAAAATAACTATACTGACTTCAAGTCTGTACCTACATGTACAAACTGACTGAAACTGAAATGTAGAAAAGAATATTTTAATTACTTCAAAGCAAAGAGCATTAAAGGACAGTCAACGAAATTATTGATACTCACATACCTACTTACAATTTATAATCAGCTATTTTTGGAGTCCCGCTTCCGCTCCGGCTTGCACCGCCTCCGCATTCGCTTCCCACGCCCACTACCGCGCCCGCCTTAGTCCACGCCCACGCTTGCGCTCACGCCCACGCTCACGCCTACGCCCACGCCCAGTCCCATTCCCACTACGAGCTCGAAATGTAGTCCAAACTCATCGCAATCTGAATAGTACGGAAATACTATTTTTATATGCAATATATTGCGTACTAACCTTACCTACTTATGTATTTGAAAACTAAAAATGTCCATAACTTTTGATTGAGTATACCGATTGCGATGAAATAAAGACTACATGTTAATGAAATATGAAATGAAATATATCTTTATTGTGGATCATAGGTATAGAAAGGATTAATGTCATACAAGGATTAGAGCTCAGCTATGTCTCGCCACGTGGGCAAACAACATTGTGTCGCAGTGCATTTAAAACAAAGTTGCAAAAAAAAAACATTTAAAAGTTAATTAGATACTCGTACAAATTGAAACCTTAAACTGAATCGTCACCAAGAAATTCTTCCAAACCATAATAACATTTTTCTATCAACAGATCGTGGAGTCTTGTTTTAAATAAAGTAATCTCATCTTCATCTCGTATCGTTTTAGGGATTTTATTATGTGAGGTGTCCTGCAGAATAGGTTTTTGTGTAACAAGGCAGACTTTGCTGGTAACACTACCATTTTATCTAATTGCCTCATACGAATTTTAAATGTAAACATGTTAATATAAGATTTTGCAAAAACCGCCGATTCATATACGAGTATATATACACACACGGGAGAGTTAGTATTTTTAGTTTTATAAAATGCGACCTACCATCTGTTTCAAATTCCATATTGCCCGAATGCATCGTTTTTGAGCTCTAAAAGCAAGTTTTTTGAGTTGCCCCAAAATTTAATTTAATTTGTATAATGTGAGATAGACGCGACATAACCATGGTATGCAGTTACAACAGCTGAATTATTCGCAACATAGTTGGTTTATATAGTGCATATGAAGACTGCTGCAGTCTCTTGCATAGGTAAATGGTCAATATGGATTTTCCAACTCATTCGGCTGTCAATATGTAAGCCCAGGACCTTTTTTACTTTTATTTCTTCGATGGGCTTACCTGTATAATTAATGTCAAGAATAGCCAAGTCATTGTCAGTCTTTGTCTAAAAGTCATTGTCTATGTTTTGTCTAAATTTATTTTTAGATTATTTATATTAAGCCAATCAATTATTGATATTAAAGAATTGTTAACGTCAGTATTTAAATGATTGATCTTATTACCTACAAATAGCACTGTACTATCATATGCAAATAATGTCATTTCATGATGAGTTGCTAACGGTAGATTGTTTAAATGTAGACCAGGAAGAGTAAAGGCATAGAATACTTAATAATACTACGTATAGAATGGACACTCCCTTCCCCCCGCCAATCACAGCTTCCTCACCCCGCGCCGCAGTTTTGGGTAGCGTTTAGGGCACTAGCCGTCAGGGCTGTTTGTATTGCTTGAAAGATAATTAAAAGAATAATGGTGAAGTATTGTGCTGTAGGTGGTTGTTTGATTAACAGTAATGACAAAAAGAGACGATTTCATTCTTTTCCTCCAGAAGAATCGAGGTAAGTAACATATTTTGCCTATTTATTCAAACAATTTGTAGGATTGAATTTTGGTATTATATGTAATACAAATATAATTTTATACGTTTTGGTTTATTTTATTCTGTTTGATCATGTAAATAAAATGATAATTGAGATAGACATTGATACAATTTTAATCAATTGTATATTTATTTGTTTGTTGTACGACATTTACACATTTGCGTTAAGTCGCGAGACGCTCGCATCGATGTGGGTCTTTTTGAATTAGGTAACTTGTCACGCGAATTTGGATATGTTTTGTGACAAAACATAATAAATCTTAAAGAATTTAAGTAGTATTAGTCACGCCTTCAATTAATATCCATGAATTATTCAGGAACCTGCAGATCATCAGAAACTTATTACATTCTAGCGCCCAACGTGGGGTTTAATTGAAGCGTGTAAGAAGATACCTGAATTCTAAAAATTTCTAGGTAAAGTTGGAAAAACACCTAGTTTCGTGTGACTTAATATATCAAGGTAATTTTTATACTCTTTAGACTTTAGCGTGTGGTCCACCGTACATACATTCGCATAATTGCCAAGTGTTCATGCTAGTAAAAAATTCGGTGGTGTAAGTTTTAATTTATGGCAGTCATGCATACACGAAGATAAAAATAAATGTTTGGACTCCCTCTGTTGAAGATATCATGGTTATTGACCACGTCGTTGGCTTAGTGGCTTGCTTATTGGATTCAAGTACCAGAAGTCGTGAGTTCGATTCCTTTTATGTATAGACATCTTTAGAGTTCGACCTAGTCTGGGTACTATATTAGTGAATTGGTCCTTATCTAATTTCAATGGTACAGGAGAATGAGACGTTCTGATTTGAAGTGAATAAAATCAAGTTTGGGATTAGACAAATGTAATGTATAATACATAAAATACATATTTAATTAAATTAAAAATAACGGAACCGACGTCACGTTTGAATTTTCACCTTTTTGATGTAATCGAAATTCAATGAGCGATTGTGTACCGACTTGCGCGGATGTGTAATTGCAGCATAATAAAAAGAAAAAAAATGACATGTGTCATACAGTGGCGTGTGACGTGAGCTTACAACGTAACATTGTAGGAACGTTTCCGCAGTTCCTTTTGTTTGGGTATAAAATCTTTTTTTTGTTTTTCAGATGTATATACTGGATTCAAGTGATTGGGAGACCCGACTTACACAATAAAAGTTAGAAGAATTACCGCGTTTGCGATCTTCATTTCTGTGCTTCGGATCGTCTTCCAAAGAAATTAAAAAGAAACGCAGTACCAAAACGCAGTACGCCGTCAAATTCTGTTCAGCAGTTTCCAAGATTAGCCCGTACAGACATACATAGACACGATTTTTTTTATTATATTTTTGGACTCCACTGGTCTTAGGGTCTGAATTTTTTTTTTACTTTAATGTACAGAAACGCCTTTTTACTGTTTTAATATATGTATAGAATAAAAAAATTTATAATGTGCACAATGATGAGTGTCGTATTTTTTCCCTGTATGTCGAAAAATACTTTATTTTAGCACATGCGCCATGTTTAGTGATAATGAAAGATGTATTTAAACCATAATGAAAGAAAGAAAAAATTACACGCGAGTAGGAATTATTCCATAACAATAGTCCACGAGGCTGGCCCAATGCGGGTTTGTGGACTTCACATACGCCTTAGAATTATTACTTCTTTGGCTGGTTTCTTAAGGTATTTTCCTTCACTAAAAACGTTCTTAGTTCGTTCTTTGGCCTGTGCCCGGATTCGAACCCTCGACGTCATAAACGTGAGGCGAGCGCAGTACCAACTAGTCTATCACGAATTCGTACAGTATTGTATGGTTGCATAGAGATTTTGCACGTAAACATCGAAAGTTGGAAAAAAGATTATATATCAACGACTTAAATCTCAATTAATCAACCACCTATATAAACTATTTTTATTTTTATGCACACTTTACGCCGCCATCACAAAGTTACTGGTGCCCACGGCCGGTCCGCGCGGTCTGACACCCCTAACGATTGCCTTAGGCATGTGTGCGTGCGCTGCCGTGTGCGGACACGATTATTGTATTTGTGTAAGAATAGGTAGACGATTTCCCGCCATCGCATACATTTTGGCACAAGTGTCCGCCCTGTGGTAAAGGTCCCAGTACACTACCTTGAGGTACACCATATTTTATACTTATCTTTTCCGATAAATAAGATAATTCATTTTTGGATTGCTATTTGATTGATTTGTGTCATTTGATGCCTTCCGTTAAGGTAAGACTTAATTAAATTATGGGCATTGCCTCTTATCCCATATGAATACATTTCTTTGAGTAAAATAGTATGATCCACATGGTCGAACGTCTTTGTCATATCCATATATAAAGCCATAGTAGGGGTTCGCTTATCCATATTAATCATCACACATTTAAGAAACTTATAAATTGCCAATTTTATAGATTTATTTTTTCTGAAACCAAATTGCTGTGGTGCTAGTGTTTTATTACTTTCGAAAAATGAGTAAAAAGATCTATATATTACTTTTCGAATATTTTTGCAAATATTGGTATGAGTGCTACTGGCCTGTAGCAGCTCAAATTTGTTTTGTCACCTTTTTTAAGTTAATGTTTCTGTGAAAAGTCCATCAAAATTCGTTCAGTAGTTTTTAAGTGATGCGTGCATAAACTCACAGACAAAAAGATAAACAGACAAAATTTTTCAAAAATGATCGAAATGTGTTCCGTTGCTTATCCTTAGACGCCCCAATATTTTTTTGCAAATATTTTCAATATACAGACACGCGAAGTTTACGATTTTATTTATTAGATTATTTACTAGCTAAGTAGATTAAATATAAATACATATACGAGTACTTGTCTGATCCCAAACTATGATTTTCTTATGTGCTATGGGAATTAAACAAGGAGACCAGACCAGATCCAGACCGAGAACAGCTTGTACAAATTGTACAAAGTTGTCTATCCCAGTGGGAATCGAACCTGGTGCTCGAATCTAATGACAAAACCCAATGAGGCATTACATCGATCAAGTAAGCCCTCCAAACGAAATTTTGTATCAGCAGCGCCTAGGCCCAACAGTGGGATATTTATGTAGGCTGTTGTACCACAACCACTGAATACCTTTAACTATTGTAGGTAAATAAAACACGGTATAGGTTTAAGTAATTATAATTTATTAATAACAGTCATGTGTTAACTTGAAACTAATGTACCTATTTGTAAATGAAGTTATCACAACAAGATACGGTATGACATATTGAACCTTGCATTAAAACAACATTATAACGTCACAGCAGCGTATTCATGTACTTGTAATACATAACACAGCCATTTGTATCCTTTTAAAAGGATACAAATAACTAAGAGTTGTATGGTATATTTTGTTCAAGAATTTTAAAACTACAGATCTTTAGGAAGGTTCTCTCCTTTTGATTTCTGTATTTAGCTGGAATGGTAGTAGTGGTATTTTACTATACAACTCGTATAATACAATACAACATGGAGTTATGACTAGTAAGTAGTACATGGATGATATACTTTAAAGAAATTATTGACAATGCAAGGGGGTTGGTTTACCTAAGCTGAGCGGAGATTGTGTGGTCGACCGACTAATTTTCGTTACTACAGCAGAGCGAAACTAGGAAAATAATGTATCCTATTGGTCCAACTATTAATCATGTCAAACACAGAATGATAAGTTTTGTGCATTAAGTTCTTGGGTATACAGACTTACTTATACATGAGTTGTTGATCTGAAGGTACCAAGTTAAAATTGACAGTTCGAACTGATACTACAAAAATACAAATACTACTAATATACTATGCCAGATATCTTGGGTTCGATTTCCTCTGGAGAAGGGCAACTATGTACAATGTAAGAATGTAATGCCCCTGTCCCGTTTTGAATTATATACTTGTATTATGAGTGTAAATTAACTAATGTGCCTCCAGAATCAGCTTCAAAAATTATGTCTAAACTATAAATGACAGTCCTGCACCGTGGCAATCTTTAGTTTAATATGGCACAAACATTATTATTACTTCACCAGAAACACTCTGGCCTGGAGGCTATACAATCTATGCGACATGCTTGTTATGAGAGCATGTAAGGCATAGCAACGAATGATATGTAATGACGGAAAAATTGGCATTCCTCGCCTTCTGAGGACCGTGGTTTGAAGACTTAAATTCCAGTGACTTGTTTGATCCAGTCTCGTACTGCGGAGACGCGCGAGAACACGACCAGAGCCCCGTTGAAGCACCGCAGAGCGTCGTCCTGCACCCAGGAGGCGACGCCGTACAATGTATTGTTAGCAACCAGCCCGCTGCCACTGTCACCCTGGAATTGTATATTTTTGTATTGTATATTCTTGTACTGATTGACATAGAGAAGTGAACCTTATATTTCTAACAGCTATAGTTTCTATTATTCTGTACGACGTGTTCAAAATTGTGATCCAATAAGCCTAAACAGCTCTCAAATTAAAATAATGGTCCTGGAATTTAAATAAAATAAATATCTTAGACAGGACCAAGTTTTACGAAACTAATAAGTACCTACAATACCAAATGTAAGTTCATTGCGTTCATTTGTTAATTTATGAGGAAATTTGTATGTAAAAAAATACATATAAAATAAAGACTATTTTATATGTATTATAGTAAAATACCAAGAATAAACACACTTCTAAGAAGTAGATTTCCTCTCACTATACTTATCCTTGCAAACACCACACAATCGTCAAATTGAGTATAAAAAGTGGCGTCTAATTACCTATTTGCCTCAGCTTGAGGCATCTAATAAATAAAATCTTAAACTTTGCGTGGAATTTGGATGCTGTTAGTGGGCTTGGGAGTGAGAATTTGAGTGGGAGTTGGCGTGGGCTTAGGGGCGGGAGTGGGAGCGGCATATTTTCTAATATATTTATGTGTATAATGTTCGGTGCCATTCAGATTGCGATGAGTTAGGACTACATTTGGAGCTATAGCGGGCGTGGGAGTAGAGGTGGGCGTGGGAGCGCCTGAACCTGGACCTGGAGCCGGAACTGGATCAGGAGCGGAAGGGTGAAGCGGCGGCGATATTAACTCTTAATAATTTAAAATTTTATGTAATACTATAGTCCACGCGAGCGGAGCCGCGGGCACAGCTAGTTCAATATAAGAAAGTGTTTTTACAAGAAGGAATATGTACAGTTGTTGAGTTCCATTCTCAGAGTTCTGGCCCCCATAGGGGCTCATAAAGACGCCAAGAGTATAATCACAGGTGAAAAGTATCTGTAGATAACGTGTCTGGCTGCACCGTCCATGCGTCCGAAACAATTTTTGGTCGGTTGTCGATCGTGGTATTGGGCTACTACTGCACGCGATACTTCAACTTTTGGCATTCGGTTTTGCATGCAGGTACTTATCTATCTTTTCTACTAGAATGTATGAACGTTTGTCGGGTAAGGTGGGTTACTATCAAAGATAATATATATACTAGAGTGTTACTATACATACATTGCAGGCGGAGTCGAACCTGGGCGGGCGGCCCTTAGTGCACATCATGTCCTGGTTGTCGTACTGCACCAGCGCCTCCTTGCACTTGCTGTCCTCGAGCACCTGCAGTTCCATGCTGTGCATCAGGGTACGCATCGTGTCCTGCGCAGCAAACCAACAGTTTAGTAATTGTAAATGCAAGTCTTCGTCATGATTTTGTAAGGTATTATATTACTATGAACACCATGCAGGGTCAACAAAATTGGAGTTAAATTAAGTATACTCTTTTTTGCGTCGATAATAATTGGTAACGTACCCCATGGTATTTCGCGCCGTAGCCTCCGTAGCCTGCCTCAAGCCCTTCGGGGATGGTTGGTTGCTCGTTGATCGTCGCTGCCACCATTGTCTTGCCATTTAGTGGCAGAGGTTCCTCCAGCTCAGCCAGTAGGAAGTCCCATCGGGCTGCCACCTGCGGTGAAACATGATCTTGAAACAAAAAGTGCTTACGTGTTTCATGTTTCGAGAACAATGCAGGTAGGATGTAAGGCATTAAACCTCTAAAGTTGGGAAGGCGGGTTGGCGACAGCAGCGTACCTTGGACCTATAATAGGTTCAAGCAGCGTACGTAGCTTTAGAGGTCTTTCGTACAGATGACGCTGATGTCCGTTAACCTGGAAACGAGCTGCGTGTTTTCGGTTTACTGAAATTCAACTACGTCTCTGAAATCTGCTCGCAGTTAAAATGGCTCCCTATCCGTTTCTACTGAAATGTGCACATTCAGTCTTTTATTTCACAAAATCCTCAAAAATCCTACTGCTCCTGAACCCTTCCCTCCCTTCCCTTTTCCATGAATTACCTAAGTTATTATGTATTTTGTTTATAATGCACTTAGTTTGCCCCCCCCATCCCCCTCCCTCTTACTGCGTTGTCACACACCCGGTAAGATTGGCTGGAAGAGCTTATCTCTAATAGAGATACTATTATAGATAGTATATATACTATATTATAGATAAGCTCGCTTTTGTACATAAAATTTCATAATTGTATTTAGTTTTTAAAATGTGCAATAAAGAATATACATACTTATTTATGCGCGGTTGTGAGGTACGATAATGACAAACCTGTTTGAAGCCGAACTGGTCTGCATCCAACCAGTACGGCCCGACGGAGAATAGCGGGTGGATGATCAGCCGCTTGACGTAGCGGATGACTCCTTCGTCGTCATCCATGTCGCCCGTGCCCGCGAGCACGTACCGCCCGCCTGACCCTAGGGAACTGTCAAATGTAGGTAAGTGATATAAAAAATTCTTATGGAATGGAAGCATTATTCTTGTGAAAGGCCGTCAATACACAAGTAATTATAACCTTGATTATACATGTACAGTTGAGATAAGGAAACGGGTCATAACCCGTTGCACTGCAGGGAGACGTTTTACTGACTGAGCTAGTATAAATTAGGTATATTTTGTTTTTATATTTTCTTGCGAAACAGTTACTTGTACACATACACGTAATACATATACACGTAAGTTAAAAGTCGGGTACCAGTGCCCAGCCGTGAGTATCCAGTTCGGGCTGATGATGGTCCCTCCGCAGGTGCCTCCGAAGAGTACCGCGTGTGGGTACCGCTCGTTAATAGCCCTCATAGCGTCGTTACTGGTTCTGTCTGACTTATCAGCCTTCGGGTCCACCTCTGTGGTGGCTTGAACGGCAACCACCTCTACGTCGTTTGTCTTCCCTTCTTCTGGCTTCACATCTGGCTTAGGTGTGACATCTTTGCTACTGATATCATTTGCTGAACTGACTTCAGTAATAGGCTTAGCGTTTAACCCATGTACATCAGCTGCAGTATCATCTGGTTTGGGCATCGCCAAATCTTTACTGTTGACTTCATTTACTGAAATAGGAAATGAAGTAAATTCATTGATAAGTGCCATGAATACCTTAATTTAAACCAGGTATCCGAATGAAAGACACCTCGTTAATAAATGACTGACTACAATATTGCCTAAAGTCAGTCTACTGCCTGGATCTTACTGGAAAAATAATCAACGGTGATATTCCATTACCAATATTTATATTGAATGTGGCTAAAGCAATAACTGTTGTTGTTGTGATAAGGATGAGTACCTATAAATAACTAATTTTACGCGAAGATTCATGACGTCAAAATGGACTTTACATATAGTAATAAATGAAATTACTATACTTATGTTAATTATTAATAGCTTTAGCCAATGGAACTCGTAATAATGTTTCATTTACACCTGGGAAAGTAACTGACTAACTCTGAATGACTTCAATATCTGAGAAATAGCGCTTTGTCCAGCTGTTACTTGCAACTTCAGTAGAGAGGCCATTATATACTGGGAGAACTTAGACTTCACTTTACAACCGTCTTGAACTTTCTGGCCTATTTCATACCTACGGTTGAGTTAGGCGATCGCGTGGGATGTGTCCGCGTGTTTTATTGACAGGATTTTTATCAGTACTTTACGGTATAGGTATTTTGATTGATTGAAGTTCTTCATATTGCAACAGTAAAAACAATATGACTTGATACTTACATGACTTGGTGGGGTCGTCGATATCGCTGGCGACGCCGGGGCGCGCGGCCGCGCCCGCGATCGCCGCGCACACTGCGAGCACTGCAAACCACCGGGAGTCCATCGCGCTACTGCTTCCGTGCGCCCGCGCACCCACCCGCTTTATACAGATCATTTGCCCAACGAAATCGCTGGCCGATAATGAGTTTTACGACGTATGATCGTTTGTGGTGTACGTTTTTCCCGCTGTTTTGTGGTCAAATAGAAACTTATATATCTAAATTGTTTGATTTGCCTTATTGAATGTTCGGCAGCTGGATAAGCCGAATATTTTTTATTCTTTTTGATTGTGTAGTAACGTAAGTATTATGCTGTTGGTTTTTAGGGTTCCGTACCTGAAGGGTCCAACGGTCCCCTATTACTGAGCCAACTTTGTTTGTAGCTTAGAAACGGGAAGAAATAGAATATACAATTTTATATAGGAGTAAGTATAATATATCGTGTTGAGTAAAATGAGATAGACCGACAAGATGTTATTATTTATAATATTAATAACTTCATCACTGAATTAATAATTCATTTCATTTCATTTCATTACGAAAAACACCAAATCTCTCGCTTTATTGCTTGGCAGGTACGGAACCCTTCAATTCATTCAACCCGTTACAATGGGGCTGATTTTTTAATATTATCGATATTATTGTGACGTCACAATAGTCAATAGATATCGATGTGTTTAGTTATCCACATGTCCAGCAGTACCCACTGGCACCACAGTAAAGTAAAAGTTCCGGCGGCACCTTGTACAGCAATAGTAGTGGGCACTTTGCAATGGTTTTCTATAACCCGAACTGTGGTCCACCGTACATGATGTAGTGCAGTTAGCCATAAATAATTTCATAAGAGAAGAAATTTAACAACAAATGAATTCAAATAAACTTTAATACTCTCTTCAACGTCTACAGTTCGAAATTTTTGATCCATAATAATCAATATGATGTACTATTAGTAAGTCCAAGACAAAGTGCAATAACAGAGTAGATCTCTCAAAGAAACCTTAAAAATAATCAATATTAAATACTGTTATATTGCTCTTGAATATCACTACATTCAAAATTTTATTACAATAATGCTCATTATAACAATTTGAAAATTTCAACATGCTCTTGAAGTAAAAACTTTCTAAAGTTTCATGAAAATCAACATGAGATTGTGTTACAGCGTTATAGTATATTATAAGATTCAAGATATGAAATACAAATTTAATATAATCTCACTTTTAAATGAATAAAAATATATTATTCATGTACTTAAGTCCATAATTTGTAGCATTTTTACTATTCGACCGCTCTCGTAGCGGCAAAGGGCGTGACAGAACTAATATTTAATCATTTTGATTTGTTTATTTTTTTTACAGACTTATCTCAAGGTCTAGCCTTAACGCGTGAACCTAATTACTATTTAAATTATTTTTAGTAACATTACAAATGTTTGTGTAAATAATTGATATTTAGGCAAGTAAACAGTTTCAAATGATATCTACATATAATTGTATGATTATCAACAAATAATTTGACCTCTAAGATAAAAATAACATTTTTACCTACTTAAATATCGTTTCCAAATATATTTCTTATTCCATTGCTTTATGTTGCCCAGAAAAAAATAGGTTCTCGTGTCGAAGCACTATTGTAAATATGTAATTAATTAGCTGAAAGACTTATTTCCAAAAATATCAATGAAATTAGGAGACTAATTTGGTGACTAGTTCCGTTTTACCAGTTGTCCCACTGTCCGGCTGGGTGGATACAACCACGACTAGTAAAAAACCACAAGTACACTTCGTTTCATCTAAAATACTAATATCATCGTAATAAATAAGTTAATTAAAACAATAGATCTTTGACAAAAGTAGATATTAAATGTCATCAAAAAGATGCGATAAACAAATTTTCAATAATTCATATTGTGTAAAACTTTTACGCCAATGATTAGTTAACCGCGACTACTTTTGTCAAATTTCTTAACAATTGTCTATTTATTGCTTGTAATCTACCTAGCTACTCGAACTACGACTATTGAATTACGATCTAATAACCTCTAGCGGAGAGATGTGTCTGAAGGGAATGCTCCGTTTCATTCACGAAGCCTTCCTAGATTAAAAGCTGTGAAGCGCACAACACCGAGAATATAAAAATATACCAATTATTTGTCACTGGAGTTAGAGTTACCTCAGATTCATTTGTGAAGAAATGAAAATAAACAACGCTTAATGAAATAAAATAAAAAGTCTGAAAAGTCGTATGTCGCATACAACGTGCGGGTTCCGTTATATATATTTTTTTATTATTAATATATTTTCGTATGCATTTTTTCACAGTTTTCCCATCATTGTCGAGCAATTTTACGTAGATGTTTATCTATTCTTAATTGTACACAATAGGTATATCATAATTTACAAATCACAAAAGCGTACTTTGAAAGAGTTGGGTGAAAGCGACCTGTTAAAGTAGACAGTCAGACAGCAATGCATTTTATTATGGAAACAAACGGGAAAAATACTTATTAGTATAGCGAATAGAATAATTTAAACATATGTACATTTATATACACAAAAAGATCACACGAATTTTACGAAGGGACGGCAGTCAAAGCGCTCGCGGAGGTAAGGAGAAGAGACAGAATTATTCTGAAATTGTAGAGAAGTTCCAAATTTCAGCCAAATCCGTAGTCTTGAAGGAACCTTAAAAATTTATCTACGAACTATGAAAGTGCTTTGGTTCCAACCAAATAATCATAATAAATATTAACCTACATATACTTGTCTAATTCTAAACTAGGATTTTCTCCTGTACTATGGGAATTAAATAAGGATTGGACAATTCACAAATGGAACATCCCGACCTGGACAAGCTTAAGTACAAATTGTAGAAAGTTGTATGTCCCCAGTGGGAATCGAACTCACGATCTCTGTGAAATATGTGAAGGGAAAAGAGTGAAAGCTCGTACGACCGTTTTTAAGAAAATGTTGCAATTAATGTTGTTTATTTTCATTACTCATTATTATTACTAGTCACTTTTCAACAGTTAGCAGCGAACGAAGCTGCGGTAACCCTGTGTACAGAGAGTAAGGCAAAACTATTTAGGACAATGCTTATTTTCCGCTCAAGTTAGTGTCGTATAAGGTCGTTTTGTACGGAAAGTCGAGCAAACTTCTTAATGTCCTTGTAGGGAGGGAATCCCACTTATATGAAAAAGGTGCGTTTCACTTACGCCCTGAAATTAGTCGAATCTCGCTGTATAGGTAGGTATAATGCAGACTTCCAATCCGTAGGACCGATTGCCACGACAAAGTTTTAGATAAGTAGATATCGTAGATAGATTTATATCTATCTAGATTTATATTTATTTATATTTATGAACAGTTGAAAATATTGTAACGACGAATTTGAACTATCCTAAGTAATGTCAAGGTTACTAACTTAATTCAAACTACAATTAAAAATAATTACTTATCCAGGTACAACTTCGGGTCTTACCACAATTCATAATAATCACAATTTTCTTAAATAAAAAGTCTTACTACTACAACTGAATTTCGAAATTAAGTACATTACTGAATAATTAAATCCTGAAGCCTGCAAAAAGTCAAAGGAAATTAAAGGAGGAAGCTTAGGTATGCACCTTAGGGGTCTGTTTGTTAACAAAACGCAAAATTAACGAAACTACATACGAGTAGTTTAAAAATATTGGTGGGACGAGAAAGTATTTGTGTCATTCATGTAATTCCATAAACGTCGATACACATAATAAAGCCAGAGCCTATCATGACATGCGGCAGAAACGTGAACACTGGCCATTGGCTTCTAAGATTCACAAGTTTAAAGTAGTCGGTCATGGTACGGTTAGTTTTTTTTAAACTTATTTATTTTGAAAACTTATGAGTCGAAATGCGAAGACCCGACGAAGAATTAAAATCACTGACATTATTATATGCAGCTATTGTTGATGACAACAGGCGGTTGTTAGCGAAGAAACTAATGTCATAGGAACATTGGTCTTAAATATAACATAAGGTGCCTCTATGGATCGCATAATTCAGATTGTGAATTATTATTAAAATTAAATTAGCTGGGTTTTTTAAAGACACAAACACACACACACACACATAAAATGGACATTCGCACGTTCCATTTAATTAATCATACGAAAGCTAAGTGGAAGAATATCCCCCGTCCGAATATCAATGCCATCGAATCCCAAAAGAGTTAATAGCTCTAAGCTGTGTCTACTTCTATTAGACAGAGTGTAATAGTTAGCTCACGCGTTCAAAGTGGCATTATAAGAGTTTAAAGATTTCGATTGCGTTTAACTCAAAATATTTCCGTTGAAAATCTTACCTCTAATTATTATAGCTATTAACGAAGTAACGAAACGCCATCTAAAAATCTAGTTATTGTTAATTAAACGTGGTTATCGCACGGGACATTAAAAGGTGGCTATAACGACATCACTCGATAATTTAAATGATGCAACCTATTATTTCTATATTCTGTAGGCCGTGATATTGTCTACTAACTAGGTATTTGTATCACTCAAAATAAATGGCGCCAGTTCTTAACGAGTATATTCACCAACTATGAAACTTTACTTGTAAACTTGCAGAATGTCTTAAAAAGAATACATAAATTACATTTATCTAAACGAAGATAGGGTTTTATCATGTTATATCGGCTTTCAAAATCTTGAATTTTGTTTTCTTTATTCAGAAATTTTTTGGAAGAACATTTCTATATGGAAATATTTCGTACAAGAGTCAAATAGCAACTATTTGAAATCTTTGTAGACATTCTACACGTTCAAAGTAGTAGTTATAGTAGTTGGTAGAAATTGACTCATTCTAACTCGAAGAGACAAGACAACCATTCTTTAAATAACGCACCACGAGATACATTAAAAACTTACCGACTAGTTATGCATTATGATTTATTCCGAATCAACATGCAATCCTTGCATTCTCTTCCTCGACACTCGACTTACAACATCCTCCTTTTCGCAACAGCTTTGGTAAAATGAGAGTTTTCCGAGAACAAGAACTGAAGGCGGTTATGGATACGTTTCATCGATGTCAAGTAGACTCCAGGTCTTATAGTTTATATATCTAATCTGTATTCTAGCAGTACCTAATGTGATGCTATTACTGACTCTATTAGATGATATGAAACCATAAGGTTTTGCGGATCTAATAATTTTTGTAATGAGTTGAGGCTGGTTCAATGTTTTTTTTTTCTCTAAAAGGTGTATGCACGACTGTTACTAACCTCTGTATTACATAGTGGCTGTCTCATTCGATTAACAGTTAACTCAATGCGCTGATATATAGCTAGAGCCTCTCGTCACTTGTTATTAGTAAAGTTCTAAAGAGCCAACATGTTTAATTCCATGGACACTCATTACTAGTCGCCTTAGCCTTCAGCGCTATAATGGCGTAAACCTTGTAGGCGCTTAAAAGTTTGACAGCAGCTAATCCAGTATACTAGAGGTCAAAAGTTGTACTGGAACACCATGCGGTGTTCTAGACGTACATACGTTGAAATAAATTGGCGAGCCTGTAAGAAACAAAATTGGACTAATTTAAAATGAGGTGAAAAGAGCCACTGCCTTTGGTGACATATTTTTCTAGAATCCTACATTTAATTAAACGCATGAAAGGCGCAATGTGGTTCCTAGGACCGCCCAAAGCTCAAAAAAGCCTTCTGCCGCCAGGTGACAGTATTACTGTCTCTGACTGGATATCGTTCAACTCTCGACTCAGCTCTTTCCATGGAGGCTTTTGGACATATAATTTCATACAAACAAAAGGAACAAAATGTAACTTATCTTTATCCATTGCAATCAACCAATTACCCAACAATCGACGGGTATATTGTGCTTTTGCAGTACGTGGCAATGAACCGACTCGGTGCCGTAAAATTCCTTCATCATAAGACCTAACTCTTGCCAGAGTACTATATCCAAAGAAGAGTTCCTATAAGTCGCGAAGCGCAGCGGTCTTGCGAGAAAATTCAGAGGAAGGTGGTATAATACGGAGTGTGCAGGAAACAGAACGACATCGTATCTACGAATCTAGATAATAGACAGTATCCCTAGTATTAGTCTTTAAAATATTAAGTCATAAAACGCTCTTGCGGTAGAATCCAGTGGAGTGTGACGGAGTGTGCGGGCGAGTGAGTCGAGGGTAGGTAGCGTCTGCGTCAGAGGTGACGCAGGGGCGCGCGGCAGTCCACGTGCGCCATCCACGCGATGTCGAGGGTGGTTACCTGTAGGCATAAACGACGCGCGGTGAGAAGTTTGTAATATATGCCAAAGATATTCCGCTGTATCGAAATATGTCGCTGGGTTATGAATGTTTTTCTTGATATATTTTAACTACTTATAATCCAGTACCATCTCTGTAACAACAATGACAATTCGACAAAATTTGTGTTTACGAAAATGATTGAGAAACGTAATTTTTTTTTCTTTTCGTCTGTCATGGTAAGAATTTAGTTTATTAACGCTGTTACAGAAAAATACATTTTTAACTAAACTATACTCGTATACAAGCAACAGCGTCAATGGGCCGCTGCCCCGGGTTTGTGCTTTGTTTTCTTTCTGTTTAAACAGGACAAATGTAGCACCATGTCTGTAATATGAGAGCTACCCTATTTACTCTACATTTACATACGTAGCTAGTAGCGTACAACTTTTTGATATCTTAATCTAACACAAATTTATATTTAATTATTCAGTAAGTAAGCGGTGGTGGAAAACAGTAATTATGATAATCGCACCAAATATGGAGAAGCTTTAACTCAACGTCGACGAATGGTGTTAAAAGTGCTGTAAACTTGGCACTGCACCTATATTCCTTATACATAAGATAAACTACGAGTATTACTAAGTCATCAATAGATCATCGGATGGTGTGCGTCCCTCCAGCTCCGACCAAGTCTAATTTCAGTAATCTGACCCTGGCAGGATTTAGTACTCATAACGTATTATTTTGTACTAGATTTTCAGATTTTCTACTTAAATAGATCAAAAGTTACAAGGGGGTATTGAAGCCCGAGCTGAAATGACGTCACTCCAGCTCGGATATTTCGAACTAAGGCACGTACATACTTAAATTCTGATCACACCAGACTTGACCTTGGAATTTGTACTACTCTGTACCCAAAAATCATATTTTGTACTTAAACAGATCGCGAGTTACAAGGACCCCCTTGTAACTCAAATTTCAGATTTTGTTGTTTCCAAGGTCAAGTCTGGTGTGATCAGAATTAAAGTACCTACGTGTCTTAGTTCAAAATGTTTGAGCTGTAGTGACGTCATTCCAGTTCGGACTTCAATACCATCTTGTAACTCTTGATCTGTTTAAAACAAAATCTGAAAATCTAGTACAAAATAGTACGTTATGAGTACTAAATCCTGCCAAGGTCAGATTACTGAAATTCGACTTCGTGCGAGCTGGAGTGACGCACACCATCGGATGTTTATTTAGTTACTTAGTTATTGAGGATGTTTATAACAACAATATCTATTTGCAGAGTTCACAATTATCAAGATTATTATAGGAATGTCGATAAAAGACTAACGTTCACCATTAGTTTATAATTATACTGGAGGATTAATGTATAGTACTTAATTATGTAAGTACTACAAAACAAACAGCAACATTAATCACTATGGTGTACGCGATTGGGGGGACAAAGGAACCGCTAATGTGTGCGTGAATGGCCGCGTTTTTTTTCTTCAATAATTTGATAATTATCTACTTCATATTGATAATTAACCTTTTGAACCAGGCGCGGATCCAGCCCCCAAAAAAGCTAGTGGCCACGGCCATCCGAAAATTGGCCAAGTGCGAGACAGACTACGGACTCGCTCACGATCGATACATTGCATTCGTACAAAGACGTGTACAGAATATATGACGCCCCGGCCAAGACCCTGTAAATTTTTTAACATCCGCCTTTCGATCTCAGTTAGGGTTGTAGGCATGCCCACAGTGCCGACAACGGTGGATCCGCGCTTGTTTCGATCTGTGTTAGTAGTACCTGGTGCATGGAGTAGACGGCGAGCACGACGAGCACGTGCATGATGTTATGCGAGTTGAGGCAGCGGTCCACGGCGCCAGGGAACCACTTCTCCGGGATGTGCATCGCGCCGATCACGCCGCCGCCCAGAGACACGGCGTCCTGCAATGTCAACAGGTTACCTTGTGAAACAGGCGCGTAAACAAAGGGAGGGGTGGGTACATGCCCGTACAACAGGCCACCCTGTGCTGGGAAAAATTAATTATTTACTTTTGTTAGTTAATAAGAATCACCTGAAAATTCAAACATCTACATCAAAACCCTGACGCGCAATGATTCACCCCTGCGATCCAAGCATTATTATTTTTAGAACATTTCATTATTAATTTGACAGTTCGTTTGACAAGTATAAAAGTAAAGTTAGCACAAGAATGTCACACTTGTCAATTTTCAAGAATCATATAAATTCATAACATATTACTCTGCAGTCGATTTTCAAATTTTATTTTGAAATTACAGGCTGTAGGTCAGTCTAAAAAATCCTAATTGTTTTTGAATTTAAGGTTTTTGAGAAATAATACCTGTTTAAAGATTCAAGTTTATGGTGATCGCTTACGGGTTGAGTAACACTAGTTTTTAGTTTTGCCTAAATTTATTTCAGCACAATTTTCGATAAAACTTCATTTTTGACGGCCTTCTAGATTACCACTAACTAATTAATTATTATATACTTTGAGTGGTAGCCTAACCATTAACAACAATGTGATAAAACAGAAGTTATGACGTTTTTAATTCTCATGATTGGATATAATATAACATTTTATTATTTAGTTTATGTTCTTGTGAAGTTTGACAATCCTTGGTGAAATCATCACAATATAAGCTGATTAAAAATTAACTACATGAACGTTAAGGGGTATACTATATAGGGTGTTCCATTAATTAACGATAATCCGGCGGGTGCTGATGTGCTAGATCATGACTAGCCAGAATATGTGTATTTCATTTTAGTAAAAGTGTCATCGTTTTTGAGATATTGTCAATTTTATAAAATTCTTGTAGATCTTACCACAATATTACGAATGAAACATCTACAAATTGAAGACTACCAAATGTATTTCTGTTTTTTTCCCAGTACTACAGAAGAATAAGGCTATCGAATGCAACCAAAGATTTTTTTAAATGGCTACCTATTCGTATTGGTGGCTGACAATTCGAACATTTATTAAGATTTAAATCCTTGTGTTAATAATAAAAACTTTATAAAAAATTTAAAAGCATATTAATTAAAGACTCTCAACTCGTTCAACTCAAATATTGACTGAAAGAAATCCTTTAAAGGATTAATTCCTCCTCTGCGCACGTTTTTTCTGATATTGATGTAAGATTTTGTAGCAAGGAAGAGCTTAAACAAACAAAAACCCAAATCAATGGTTTAATTTTAAATAAGCTTATTTTGCAGTTAAAGTGAAATATCGTTTTTGGAAACTGAATATTAGTAAATCTTTTAATATTTTGCAAACTGTGTAGTTTGACTAGACTATAGTAACTGAGGCGCATACTTTTAGAAAACATGCCATTATTGCCTAATATACTTTTTTTAGCTTAAGGATTCAAAGTTAGGTGAATAAAATTGGTTTATCAAAAAAAAAAAATTAAGTAAACCGTAGCCATTTAAAAAAAACTTTTGTAGCAGATTTTCGATAGCATTTTTCTTCTGTAGTATTGAGAAAAAAAAATTAATATAATCTTAAATTTGTAGATATTTCATTCGTAATATTGTCGTAAGGTAGGGATTTTTAAGAATCAAAAATATTTAAGAATTATTATTACTTATAAGAATTTTATAAAAGTGCCAATATTTCAAAAACTATGACATTTTTACAAAAGTGAAATACACATATTCTGGCTAGTCATGATCTAGTCCATCAGCACGCGCCGGATTTACGTTGGTTTATGGGACACCTTGTGTACAGGCTGTACCCAACTATTACAAAATAACAATAACAACAAAATATATAAAAAACTTATTTTTGAATTATTTCTTAAATTTTATGATTACCCATTCCAAAACTATTTTTATTAAGTCGTATTATCGTAAACTTATGCTTACAATAATGAATCCATTTTATAAATATATTTAATAATATATACATTTTATAAAGTAGGTATTCGTAATAAATTATTTATTATTGATGTATTAATTGGAGAAATTTCGCGCTCCCATTGCTCCGCTCGGGAGCCGGCACCCCCAAAAAGTAGGATGGTACACCCAACGTTGGAAAATAACTGTTGTTCCATTTTGCGATAGGTACCAATGCTGATAATCATAAAGAACTTTAAATTTCAGCTATGAAACGAAGGACAAACAGTTATGTAGTCTGTCCAATAGACGCTGGAGTTCCTGTTCCGGTGATGTTCATTATTTATTTGTGCATGTGACGGAGAGCTTGCCTTGTGCCTTGGTTGGCAGCGAGCCAACCACCGACCGGCAGTGGCCCGATCGAGGCAGAAAGGCGATCCCGGGTCGAGGCAGCGAGGAGCCAACGAGGCGCCCCGTTTCTCAGTCGAGGCACGGATTCATTTAAACGTCTCAGCAAGCGACGACGCGTGTTACTCGTAATTAGTTGAGTGGAAGCAAAGGCGAGGGGAAGCCGTTGTACAGAGAGATTATCCAAAGCTGTTCTGCAAATCAGTGAAATGGCTAATGAATACACGTTTTCAATGGCATTTAGAAAATACTCATTTACCCTGACTGACGTATATATTGCTCTAACTAAAAGCATCTACTTATTAATATAAAGGACACTTAAAAGGAAGGTATCTACTTTAAAACGTGTATTTGATGTCTTAATTTATGTTTTGGGCCCGACAAAATGACAAGTGCTAGGTTTATTATTACTAGTATTGCCGTTGCCATAAAATGATTGCGATGGCCGACATGTTTTTATATACTTTACTGCAGATATTTTAAAAAAACTAAATACGAGTATATAATAGACATCTCTTCCAGTAATAATAACACTAACAGATTTTTTTGTTTTTTTATTTATTCAGAAAACCAACAGCTTTTTAACAATAAGAATCTTAAACTAAACTATATTACTTATACCAGAGCAATTGTTTTTAGCATTGTTGTGTTGCGGTTTGAATGGTGGAAGAGCCAGTATAATTGATTACAGGCACACGAGTCGTGTGATACGAGGCATTCTAACGTAGCCCTCTTGTGGCATTTAGGCTGCAGGTTTATGGTCGGCAGTGACTGTTTACCATCAGGCGGGCTGTCGGCTCGATTGTCAGTTCCGATCATAAAAAAATGAACTTCAACTAATAAAGAGAGAGAGGTATTCCGTATTCATTTTCACATCTGCAGCTGTACTTAAAGCCTTTTCATTGTCTTTGTTGTTCATTTTATTTTGAGTATGACTACGGCTAGGGTATTCAGTACGTGTTTCAGTCGTCTGTGCGTACGAAGTCGCTGGCGTAGCTAGTATTAAAGTCAGCCTGGCAATCAATATTCGTTGATTTGATTGGATCAAATACCCAAGTCATTATTACAACAATTTCACATTCTATTAAAAACCAATGCTATATATTTCACGGTATAATTATACTTAATCGATTATTATATTTGTATAGTCAGTATACAGGCACATGAACCGTAGAGTGATTGGTAGGAGGTATTTTTATTTCATGGAAGTGGCTTTAGATTAATAGATTGATAATACTTCGTTTCTTTTATTCTGAATACATTAAATGTATACAAAAATAAATACACTATCTTAATTACAGTAGTGGTATAGTATACTGATGATGTAATGGTTTGTCGATGTCAAAATAAATCCCTGCAATTTATACAGTTTATTTGTTTTTAGTTTATGCTGACACTTTGTCTATTCTCCTCATAAAATTATTCCTCATGAAAATATTATCTTTTATCTGTTTCTTTAGCTTTTTTTGAGATTGCAGAAAAAACAAATTAGGTCAACTAAGTGACATTTTGTATTGCTTGTTTTTGTTATGTAAAGCAATCATTTTTATGATCGTTAGAAAACAAGATCGAGATGAAGTTAACAAAGTTGATTTATTGCAAGGGGACAAGAGTCAAGGGAACCAAGATCTTGGTACGCTCGTAAGGAGATAAGATGGCTGTGAACTGTTCAAGATCATTATTTTTCAGTGTAGGAACATTATAATAATGTTTTATTGTTTATAACGGGTGTTTATGTAAATTCCATTTAACGTCATCGTTGAAATGGCTCTTGAAAATTTTAGTTTCGACATGGCGTAGCGTAGGGCTACCATATGAATTTTCAAAAATATTTGCTACATCTAAACTACACATTAAAAGGAAAACACTAAGTCCCCTGTTAACCGAGCAATTATATTAAATACGTTTGTTAAAATTGCTTCCGAGAACATATTAATAGATATAATGTACGTTACGAATAAAAAATAACCTAGACATTGAGTCTTATCTTTTTAAGATATTTTTAATTTCGTGACGTTAATTCTTAAAACGGACCAATTGACTCATGAGAATGTCAGATAACGAATACAACTTTTCATTGCTCTACGAGTTCATTAATTTATACTAATTAGTAAGATTACTTTTCCTCAAATTGTTCAGCCGATTATTTATAAAAGTCGATTTTTGCAAATTTATAAAAGTTATGGAATTACTAAACCCATTCTCCTGTATTCATCATCAAAATTTCGAACGATTAAATTATGACATGCAATGCATAATACTGGTTTATTTATGTAGTGTTTATAGATGAATCAGGATAAGAAAATTATTGCTAATGTGTGTGTTTGTGCATATATTTATGTCGACATTACAGGAACTTGGTTCTAGTCTTGGTTGCCTGACGATGATCCAGACGAGGCACGTGTATGTGGTCCCGGCTTCCCGAGTTTTCCCATTCCTAACCAATAATCCTTACCCATACCCCCATTTCCAGTCCTTCTGGGCCCGATCCCTGTCCTGTCCGCCGTGCCTGCCGTGCCGATGGATGCGTATCCAAGGGCTAGCCTGGTAAGTAAGCGTGACGACATCCCGAAACGAGGCGAACTTCAGGGACTATTAGCCTAACCGAGTCATGCGGGGCTCTGACGAGGTGGACAATTATTTCCCTAGATAATCGTGGTACCTCAACACGGAGGCAGCGATGTTGTTCGCAATTCATCACCTCAAGGGGAACACGGAACGAAAAGCGGGCGAAGGAAAGTCGCTTTGCGACATGGGATTGCGCAAAGTGGCCATATCTGCCTACTCCTCTGGGACTAAGGCGTGAGCATTATGTATGTATGTACATTACAATAATACCACTACAAATGCAAGACTTTCTTGTCCTGATTCATCTGTACCAAAATTATTGAATACTCTACCAGGTAGAGTCTACCTCCTTTGGTTATCAGCTGTCTATAGCAGTACGTACATACCTAGGAAAGTTGAAACCTACTATAAATAGTATTTCGAACCAAATATAGTATTCCTCAGCAGTTTGGCACATTTGTTGACTGTGACCGGGTAATGTACATACACCCAATCGCGATCGATGTCTCACACGACAGCACAGTTAGTCGCTACCCAAAACCATTGAGACGTGAGGAACCCAAACAAATGCCACACACGAGAAACGAGGGCAATAATCAAGTAAGCTCATATATGTAACATCAGTGTCGATACTTAGAGCCCTAGTGTGTTTGCTGTAAATTGCAGACACATGGCACATGCACTCGTGTCACAATCTCCACTTTTCTGCAGCTCAATTTGGCAACTTTTGATAATGGGAATCAAACTGAAACTTTTTTTTATTTCACATTTTGAACGTTATACAACATGTAACCCAAAAGTTAAAGTCCTGCCTCTGCGGAAGGTCACCTCATGACTGACCCGAATAAAAAAAATTTCACCTTAGTAAAAATGACCAAGTTTCCAACATTTTGACACTTTTAGGGACTGTTGTAAATAAAAACATCCAAGAAAATGTGGAAGGAGGAAGAACAATGAAAAGGAGAAGGTAGGAAGGGGAGTTATTTACTTATATATCTGGGGTTGTAGCTCTGATTATGTAGTACCTAGCTACCCCTTTAAAAACACTTTGTTTTGATCATGTCCAAGCCTAGGCCTTTGCATAGGCCTTTCTCAAGGCGCGCGACTGAACCCGATCATCGGTTCTTCTTATCCTGTCACTGCCAGCCGCCTTACGCAGATTGTCGCTCCATCTAGTCAGGAGCACAACTTATTCGTATAACATTTAACTGTTAACGAATAAAATTTAGAAAGTAGGATGCACTTCGAGCATTTGGAACCTCGAACACCTCTTGTGATCACTTGATCAGTTACAATGTCTCGAATCTAATCACAAAACATCTTAGTATTAATTGCCCCAAATAATTAAAAAATATTAGTAAAGCAGTTGCCACCCAAAAAGTATTTCATAATTCACAGCACCCACAGCATAATTTCCTATTTTGCATCTTAGTGTGCACCGGTGTTTGTGTTGAGGGTTGCCAAGCGCCCTACATTTCATAACTACATACATATTCAAAACTCTTCTGGCAATAAAGTTGGTTGGAAATTCATGTGTGCCGGCTTACGGGAGCCAAGTGGGTTGGTTAGGAAAACAGGCCAAGCGGCTACAGCTGAGAGCCTTGCGTATGAAGTACGGTTACGGTTGGTCGATGAGAGAGCGATAGTGATTGCAGTACGTGTAGTATTTAATATTACCAATTCATGGCATGCTCGTGGTTACGTGGTACTGAAGAAAAAGAAAACCACCTCTAAGCGCTTGACAGAAATACTAAGACTTATCTGAAAGTCGCATTGGATTTAGAATAGTTTAGTATTGTTACGTGGCGACTTGTTAAAAATAGAAACGACCAAGTTTAATTAGGGATAGAATTTATTTAAAAGAATGTCAAAATCACACACTATATAGATCGTTCAATTCACTATAGCATGCCCCGCTACTTTTAGCGAGGGGAAGATTTAGATTTATTTATTTCACTGATATACCATAAAAAAATATATAATATTATAATATTTTAGCCATAGAAGGGATTGTCAATTGAATACAATAAATGTTATGTCATACAAAAAACAGAATAAAATAATGTCTAATTGTATTCAAAATAATACAAAATAAAATAAGGCGGTAGACAATAATGTATCTTAAGAGAATTTTAGTTTTAAAAATTCATCAACAGAATAAAGTTCATTATCCAACAAAAGATTTTTCAGTCGGCGACCAAACGTTTCGTCATTGGTTTATCATCACGCAGGTCT
Source organism: Esperia sulphurella (assembly GCA_947086405.1). Classification (NCBI taxonomy): domain Eukaryota; kingdom Metazoa; phylum Arthropoda; class Insecta; order Lepidoptera; family Oecophoridae; genus Esperia; species Esperia sulphurella. The sequence goes on from OX352261.1 coordinate 4,840,133, forward strand.
GCGGGGAGGTGCTCATAGTATGTGGGGCCGATGACGCGCGGGTGTTTTGTGGCAAGTGCAGTGCGCCGCGTCGGGGCACTACGGTGAACCGGCCTTGGTTACGGAGTTCAAGTCCTACGCCTGCCCTACGTTTGAAACACGAAGGGTAGGCGCAGGATGCGGGTGACTAATCGGAACGTCAGTATCTTACTGTGCGTATACCCACATTGATAGTTAGTGCCTAATGATAGAACGAACACAGTAACAATTTAACGCATACAATGAAATGTAAGCGAATTAGAGAAATAGTAAGGTGTATCGTGGTGAACTGTATGATCTATACTGACACACTAGTACTATACCTACATAAGCAACTTATGCGCTCGTAGTTCGTTATTCGCTCGATATTCGTTCGCTTCCGAAAACTGAACTGTCCCCGGTGCATAATCCGGGCGCTTACCAATATCCGGGGGGCAGATTGACTGGAACGTACTAGACGCATGGCGATATTTCGTTGTGCACGGCCTTGTGAAACAACTTGTGATGTCGTTTGAGACTCTTACAGAGAGCCGCTGGCACATTCTAGAGGCGTGCGCGGGTTCCATTAGTACTTTAGTCTATTTCTAGCATTGAGCTTTCCTAATCATACCCAACCCACCACTCACGACTTTGCTGTTGCTGTGTGGTGCTTCGAGATCGTTCCCAGCCTCCAACAATACCAATGCAACACCAATGGCATATCAGTCTTCTTGAATAATTTCGAGTATTCACGAAGATTTTTAATTGAGACAAAAGAATAGATTACGAGAGAATAGAAGTTACTATGATTTTCAAATATTGTTCCGGGAAATTAAGTTAATAAAATAAAATCACTGTCATACTGTGTTTCCTGGTTAAGTGTCGTATGGTTTAGCTCGGAATAAAACCACCCCAATCTACCCGCGGTGTCGTTAAGGGATTGCACCAGAAACGGACAGCAGCGTTCTCTGGCTTATATTAAGATCATTACTGCAATCACAAATCCGCCTGCCAAGCGTGGTGATAATGGAAAATCCCTTTATCTAATCCCTATATTTTCCCTATATATCCCTACATTTATCTATGAAACCTTGAATTGACTTATATAATAATCTATACATATTTTTTGGTTTCCACTACTGAAGGTAGTGTTTTTTAATTACATATTTGTTTTTATTACAACTTGGATAGTTGTATTGTACATAAGTCAGTATTCTCAATCGAAATGTAGGATGAGAAATAGGTAGTAAACAGGAAGCGACCCGAGTGCATTATTGTACCTCGTATGAGAGTGGGTAATAAATACAGGGTGTCAGCGCAAGTTGCCGTGGCAGCCTGCCAAGTGCTGAGCGCGGATGGCGTTACTGCGCGACTTGCCTGGCCATTAGCTAGTGACGAAGCGCATTTTTCCATTATTTATTTATGGCCGACTGCAATTATAAACTTCCGTATAATTTTATACTATACGTTATTGTATTGATTTTTTTGGATACATGCCAAACATTACTTTTTATATTTTATGCTTTTTTTCTGTTATGGAGATACCTTCAGGGATACACCTGTAGAAGTTACCTAACCTACCCGTTGTACTCGCGTAAGAAACACCTTTCTTTTCAAATCACGTCGACCAGTCGCGCCTATACGAATCGTATTACATTTCTTTATTTTACTGAATTCATTTATACATATACATTTCCTCCCATACACTGCCAACATGCCTGGAAGATATATGACTGCAAGTTGCAGAACGGCGTAGACGCCCCAGGAAGAACGACGCTCAAAGCACAGCTGCTCTTCCTACAGATGCCATGCGCGTGCGAGCAGACTACAATGTGCACTGACCTGCAAAAAGACGTGCAGGATGGCATGCGGGTCACCGCCGCCGAGCCGCAGCGCGCGCGTGCCGGCCAGCAGCAGCCGCATGCAGAACGGCGCAGCGAAGCACAGCCGCCGCTCCCACGGCGACCACGCGCGCATTGCCTGCAACACACAAAGCTGCTTTACAGCATGCTGTGTAATGGAATAGAATACTTAATTATTGGCCGCCACATTTAAAAAATGTGTTTTACGGCTCTGGAAGCTAAGTCCTTTTAGCCAGTCTTAGATAGTTTCACTTCAATCAAAATTTTCCTTTACTAAAGTTGATAGTAAGCTTTAGTAGGTTTGAAGGTACACGAAGTATACATTATTTTGAAAAAACAAATAAACAAACACACTGTTATCCAAAAAACGAGGGAACTGTTACTAGCATAACATTCAACATACTCGTAATGTTGAATTTAGAAGGAATCATAGTGCGGTAGGAGCGCAGTCCGATATGGGAGGGCGCGAATAGAAATTTAGGGCTATGTGCCGATTAATTCTACTGTGGCGCCGATGTTACCAAGCGACCGTTAATTGTATTCAGTAGAAAAAAGAAATTGAAAGAAAGCATTAATTGAAATCTTTTTTTATTATAGAAAGTTCATAAGTATTTAATCAAACAGACATTCATTTAGGTTGATATCTCATTTATTGCTGGCCATTTTATTACATCAATCAATTTAAAATATTCTCTGTACTGCACTACTTACATAATTGTTAGTTTTATTACTTGGATTTAATGAATACTTTCATTTGCTAAAAATATGGCGAAATAAGAAAAATGAACTCTTTTTTATGGATATTGAAAACCTTTTTTTTTTAAGAAACATGGTCAGAGATAAAATAATGCTGCCAAAAGTGTACACAATGTTATATGTAAACTCCTTGAAAAATAATTCTCATAAATTAATTACTGGCAACTGACAAAACCAAATACCTTGTATAGGCCCAGAAGACTGCCAAGGCTGTAGACGGCGAGTGTCGTGTACCGCAGCAGCGCCGGCGCACAGTATACTGTCGCCGTCACCATCGGGATGGCACCTATGGAACAAAATTCACGATAGTATTTAAAAGTCATGCATATCTCGACGCATAAACGCTTTAACCCACATCAAAAAATTTTTTTTATCGCAAATTCGGAATCATTTTTTTTACGTCGTATGGTCTGAGTTCCGTGTATGTACGGCTTATAGAAAAGTCACTATATGTATACTAATACGTAAATTCAACGTCCCATGCAGTTTATATTCAGATGAAGTATCTAGGTAAGTACTTTGCAGTCCCGATGCCTAGCGATGAGCGATAGATAACTTCGTTATTCAGGATATTAGATAACGATAAAACGATGATCGAGTGAAAAAGTCGCCAGTTTTCCGTGATACATCAGTTGCTGCGTTTTCGCTCACGGCCTCGTTACAACTTTATGTGAACCTACTAGAGATATCACGACGTGTTTCGTTCGAGTCATTAACGTGATTAATGCTGCCAATACGGTACAACTATTTCATGATAAATACATTTTTAGTGGTTCTGGATTTTGTAATTGAACGACTAACATGTTATTAAACAAATCTTGCTTGTATAATTGTAGTTAAATATACATATAGTATTTGTACTAGGTTATTGTTATGTGTTTTAAATATTATATATCTACTAGCTGCTGCCCGCGACTTCGTCCGCGTGGATAAATTAACTTAACTTCCTGCAAAACATTTTCATGTGTTATTATTACACATTATTATGAATAATGTTTTTCAGGAAGTTAAGTATTTTTTCTCTGTATGTTAAATATTTTATTGCAATGGCATATGCCTTTACTCCTCCTCCTCCTCTTCCTCTTCCGATTCCCCATCACCTTCCCGTATCCCTACCCTTCCTCTACACCTCCCCCCCTCCTTCTCCCAACCCCCTACCCACATCCCTCTTCTCAGCCCTCTCACTCTCGACCTATCTCCTCTATCCCTTTCCCAATCTCTACCCTCTCCCCTTCCACATCTTTTCCCCTTCCCCCTATCCCTTCCTTTTCCCCTTTCTCCCCTCAGAGTGCTTAATACATTACTGGTCCCCGAAAAGTCCGAAGACCAACTTGTATAAATTGTAATTCCCCAGTGGAAATCGAACCCACGACCTCTGGCGCTCGAGTCCAATGGCCAAGTCACTAGGCCAACGAGGCGGCCATAGTTATTGTCAAAGAAAATTAAGATTGGACATGTATCACGATACATTTCATATTGCCTTTGATCCTATCTCAGTTAATTCAGGATGTTAATGATTGTGGTTAGCAAAGCAAACCACTTCAGCAACAACATCAAAGTATATCATAATCCGAGCCTTTCAAGGGGAATAATTGGAGTGTAAGCTCCTGAACTAAGCTGTATAACGATATATGTAGGCTAACACAGTGGCGTTGTTGGTTGGCGGTAAACGAACCGAGGTACACGTCAGTCGCAGCCTGCGCCAGTGCCTGCCTGTCCACTGGACCGAGACACTTTCTATACATATAGTATATGTAAGTGATTTGTTTGCATGCTGAGAAAAAATAATATACAACAAATAAAGCACAATTCATTCTCCATTCCTTTTTTAATTCCCATAGTACCTATATTAAATCCTATTTTGAAACTAGACAAGCTTTTATGTACATGTTTTTTTTTATTACAGCCTGTCTCTGTTCTCATTATCCTCTTAACATAAGTAACTTAGTATGGTTAGAAATATTCTGAAATTATCTTTTAAACATTGTACTTCATTTGTGCTCACTTTGTCAATCAAAATAACAGTTTTCAGAATTAGTCTGTGTTTGTTTGTTTGTTTGTTTGTTTGTTTGTTTGTTAAATACCTACCGAGTACCACTGAAAATTATTTGAGTGGATTTTAAAGTTTGACGAACGAGATAAGTTATTTTAGTATCAAGAAAAGACAATATACTTAATATGATAGATATGGTTATTAATTTTAAAAAATTGTTATTAAAATACCAAATTACTCATATATATACGTGTTATTGTTTAAATAGAACTCTTTGTTCGTTAACGACAACAATTTATTGATAGAGCAGAATGTTATTTGACTGTAACTTTGTTGTTTGTTCGTAATTAGTCGTTGATGTCTTTTGTATGGAGCTGTCACAAGTGACTTGTGCCACAAACATTGTACATCCCACCCACCACCAAGGTTAGACCCAGCCCACAACTTCGCCCGCTATAGTGTGGTTCTTGAACGAAGTTGACTCCCTTTCATACCTTAGGTGTTCAAATACTTTCGTACTGATTTCCAATTTCCTCAGGTTTCTAATACTAAAATTTGATGAAAAAGAATATATTTAATTAAATATTTCACAAATGCAGAATCTGTGCTAGGTTTATCATATCGTATAATAAAAACCATGAACTGGTATTGTCCCTTCAACTTTTAAAGATTACGGTAATGAAGCAGTTGAAACGCTCGAATATTTACCGTAATAATTAGCTTTATAGGAGTGGTATCCCACTAAAATTATAAAAGCAAAAGTTTGGATGTTTGTTACTCAATCACACTTCAATTGGACGGATCGAAATGAAACTTGGCACACATAGGGTAGGTTCTGGAATAGGACAAAGGATAGTTTTGTCCCGAAAAAACATCTCATTACTACGGGAAATACATAATAATTTGTTATGTTAAGTTATCCAAATGGAAGAAATCACGAGCAGCAGCTAATTAATAATAAAATCAATTAGTATTAGTCAGAACTATTTATTGTAAAAACATAAAATTCCATCTGTTAGAAACTGGTGGTATGAGGATGCAGGTAGACCCTTTAAGAATATACAGGTTCCATCCTCTCTGCTATATTAATATATTTGTTATATAAACCAATTTGGGTCAAAGAAGTTGCAGTAACGACCTATACAAAGATTGTCGAAAATATCGTCAGAGAGTAACAATTTCCCCCTATTATTTTTATACCAAAACGAATCACTCGAGTGCGGGGCACGGCTTATTGAATAAGGGGGAATAAATTCGAGGCGTGTCCGCGGGCACCTTTATAAATATTTTGGTTGCGTCCCGCAGCCTCCCGACGGAATACAAGAATAGGCACTGTGATATAGTACTTATAGAGTGATTATTTGTAGATGTATTTATAAATAGTATGTAGATAACTAGTATGTGCCGTGTGGTTTCCGGTAGAGTAGAATAGGACCACTCCAACTCTTCCTGTGGATATTGTACAAGGTGAATAAGGGAATACATTATAAAACATCAATCATCGTAAGGCTCTCCCAAGGTGTGTCACTGAACCCGATCCTCGGTTCCTCTCATCCAGTCACTGCCAACCGCCTTACGCAGATCGTCACTCCAAATAATGTTACCCCATAATAATGTTTGTATAGAAAAATTATGTTACCTATATATTAATTTAAGAAATCGAATACAACCTCATGAAACACAGACCACTGTCTATGTTCAACAGTGGACTCTTTTAGGCTGATGATGATGAGGGGTGCGTATCCTAATATATTTCAAACGTGGTAACTCAGAGTTTAAGGATATAAAGATACTGATCACATGCGAACATGATTTGAACTTGCGACCGACCGTCCAGGGTCATGCTCATGTTCTAATCAAGTACCGACTATCAAAAATAAATATATGAAAAGTTATTTTTAAGTGATTTTTTTAAAAATTTACGACAACCGCATAAGTAAACATCAGGTTCTAAACTCATTTACGGTACCCTTCGATATAAATATTACTGAAACCGATCAAAGACGGACATAATATATCATGTACGTTATACAAATACAAGGCACCGGGGTAGCGCGTGGGTGCGGTGGCCTGTCAGACCTGACGTCGCGACCCCGAACCCCCCGCTAATATTGGCTGCCCCTGTAGGCTTCCAAAAAAGGTCGACACGTCATCACGAGAGAGGTATATTCATCTTTAATGATTTGTCGGTTTAGACGCGGCGAGCTATCAATGAATAATGGAAACCCTCCAAACCTTTTGAATTCTACCGCACAATATTCATTGCAATTTTATTTTCAAGTTAGATAAACATTTTAAGGAGCTTCAGTGAAAACTGATCTATAAGAGATCTCTTCCAGCCAATCTTCAATTACACAAAAAATTTGCATGTATTGAAATTGAGAGAATTGCAAGATGATTAGCGTTATTGCCTCTATGTGGGTCATTCATTTATATTTACTCCAACAATCATATTCAAGTATTTCTTTAGATTAACAGATATTAGCCGCGTCGTGCGCACGTTTATTAATTTCGGGGAATATTTGGGTAGGTATGCGCCCCCAACTAATGTCAAGTAACAATATCTCCCAAGAATCCCGCCAAGTCACCGTCTCTAATAACATTTTGACAGGTGCGGTGACGTCATTGTCCCGCATAGCACCGCACCCTGCCACATTTATTGTGCGCCCCAACTATAATGGCGCCCTGATTGCCACGATATTGATCACATAGTGCCTTTTTTGATGGAAATCGAAGTGCCTAATCACATAGTAAGCCTTGACGTGATGTATTGCTGGAGCAACTGACTTGTAAATTACTCATGACCAGTTTGTGAAAGAGTCGAGAATGTAAATACGAGTATAATATATACTTTGTGCTTGTATACCATTCCCTATGTTAAATTTTCTCTGGAGTAAAAGATTAGCCCATTGTTTTCCTGGTATGGGTTCAAAATGTCCCCTGAAATGGTTTGGTGTAGAAGTTATGGAGTTATGTTATAATGTTTCGAACGGATAATCCTGAAGGTTTAGCAAAAATATTTCGGCAGCCGGATGTAAAAAAGGTTTTCTGAAAAGAATTCTTTTCACGTCAAACCGAAATTGACGAGACCATAAAAAATTAGAGCGGAAGGTATTAAAGGATATTCTTTAAGGTAGAAATGAAAATCCCAATAGACAAAGGACTGTTTTAAAATATTATAATGATATATTATATTCATGGATCTTCAATTCCAAAAGGATTCTGCCCACGGCTTACATTAAGTACATATGGATAAAGGCCAAATTAAAATTATTTTTTTACGTGTATAATTTAACAATAAACTGACCGCCTCGTTTGTTTGATGGTTTGGTCACTGAACTCGAGCGCCGGAGGTCGTGGGTTCGATTCCCACTGGGGACAGACAACTTTGTACAATTTGCAGTTGTTCCCGGCCTGGATGTTATATTTGTGAATTCTCATATCCTTGTTTAATTTCCATAGCACAGGAGAAAATCGGGATTAGACAAGTGTATATGCAATATGTAATTTATTAAAAAATATAGGTATATTTGAACCACTATTTTTAAAATCTGTCTTTTACTAGACAACCTGACAGTAAAACAATACCTAATAGACAACATTATAAAAAAATCAGGTGATCGTACAATACTCCTTAAAAAAACATCAGCCTCCCTAACCCGTCTGGCCAGCGCGGGGAGTGTAGGCCAAATCCTCCGTCTGTCTCCGGCAGATGAGAGAGGGTTGTGCTCCTGCAGTGGAGACAAAAATAATCTGATGATGAACAATACTCGTACAACATTCGTTGTCTAAGTGGCTTGGTGAATTTAGAGGTCGTGGGTTTAGATTCCCAACGAAGACAAGTAACTTTGTACAAGTTGGTCGCGGTTTGGGTGTTATAAAACTGAAAAATAGCTCAGCGGGCTACGCTCAGAGCTTCTCTAAGGAACGTTATTTATGTGCAGTTGTGGATGGCGATACGATGGGGTTATTTAGACGACGTCGCTGGTATAAGCTAGTTAAAATAATTTAAAATTAAAATAATCTAGGCTATAATAGGGTGACTTATGGCAAATCCCCCAATGGACAACTTACCAAAAGTGGTATTCTATTGGGGAAGCCTATGTCCAGCAGTGGACGTATTTAGGCTGATGATGATGATGATAGGCTATAAATGGCTTGTCTTGGGCATTATGGGCGTTATTCCGTTAGTTATATAGGAAGGTGTACTCGTATATCCAACAGTGGTGACTGACAAACTGACCCTAATTCGACACTGTGATTATATTTAAAAAAAGGCATGATTAAGTTTACTTTTAGGCCACCCCACACTGGCCTGCAGTATACATTTGAATGGGCATATACCGCGCCTTGCCCGCCACCGCCTCGCCCCAGGCAGTGTGGAGGTGGCTTTATGGGCACTACCGACACTTGGGCACCTAATGCACGTCCCGGAAGCCCGTTTGTTTTGTCCAAAAACAGAGCCGTGTTTACGTTTCTGGGTAGTCGTATCGTCGAAAGTAAATAAGTAACTCTATTGAATTGCGTTGATAGTTTTATGGGAATCAATGAAAAAGCCAGTATTTAAGTTTTCAAAGAATTTAAGCTTTACGAAATATGTATTAAATGTAATGGAACTAATATTTCTGCAGTATTCATTAACAATTTGATAGCAATAAAACTATGTATTTCTTTCTCTGTCAGACATCATTAAGAAGATAAAAAACCGATAAAGTGTGAGTCGGTCTCGAGCACCGAGGATGCCGTACCTTGAACGTATACCAAGTTATAGCACGATATAAAGTTTATTTTAGGATCACATAACTAATTTTGTTTGTAATGGTATTTGCTGATTTCTAAAAAATAGAGTGCTAATTAGTTAATTTATTTTATTTTTCCTGTATTATTTACATATAGAGGATCTTCTGGATATTACTGTAATTTATATATTGTAAAATTTTGTTGAATAATAAAAATTAAAAAATATACTTTAATTATTTCTGATGTTTGCTAATTTCGGATATAAGGGGGAAGGATGGTAGGTATTTTTACACATCTTTCATCATAATTCTAAAACTAAGCGCCATAAAAGGAAGCGAATAACTATTTTAGAATGGGCAAATGATACCTTTTCATACGATTCATACCCACCTGACCGTCACTAACCACATGTTAAAATTTGGGTGCTCGCATTTCGCCCCCTTTTCCAATTAAAATATTTTTTTAAACTGGGCAAGCATTTAAAACCATTTCTTTCAAGTCCGTAGCATTAGTAGTTGCTGAAATAAGCAGAGACGGACGGACTGTGACGGATTGTATAGGAATATTTATTAACTCTGAACGAATGTATGATAAATCCTTATTTTAAGTTCTGAATATCACACTGGTACTAAAATTAAAATCTAAACTAAACTTTAATCTAAAACTCGCAAATTCTTGAACGTAAAGCGAGCGCACTTCCACAGTTTATCGAATTTTTGAAATAGGCATATTTACTGATTGATCTTCAATGCCTTCTGTATGAACTCCCTCAGTTTTAAAATGCACAAAGTTCAAGAGCTTCTTGTCAACTGAGGGGGTGAATCACGTGAAGAGATCTCGATGGGCCTCTAATAAAGAGGTCCGCCTCTCCAATTGCCCCCTTTTGTGCCTCTCGCGGAACTTTGCCTAATTCCGGAGGCATTAAGGCAAAAATAACAGGGAACTCTTTTGTCACTTACATAATTCGGTTTTATATTTATGTTAAATATAGAATAGATCAGGTAAAACTTGTTACAAATATAAATAACTATCTGTATCCGCCACTTTATACTCGAAGATCATTGACTTTTACATTGATCTAAAAGCAATATAAAGTGAATAAAAAATAGAGACAATAAACAACAGCAATGCAATTTGATGAATGCATCAGTAACTTAAATTATTGTAATCGCGAAAGGCGAGACGAGACCGTTCGACTGTCTGTGGTCTATTCATTATATCAGCCCTTAGACGTTTACTGCTGGACATAGGTCTTCCCCAATGAACACCACCACACGCGGTCTTACACGGCCTCGTTGGTCAATCAGCAGGGAGCACGACGTGCATGTGAGGTTGGCATTTGGAATACCGGATGTCTTTGCGCTCCCTTACACCCCTCTGTACCAAAGGATATTTATTATAGGATATTACTTATATGTCGTAGTCGCCTCTTCTGAGGGCGTGGGATTCGAATCCCACTTCTGATGTCGTAGGTTCCTGGTTCCGCCGAAAGTGTGGGCTCCCAAATTGAGTTTAACGCCGTTACAAAGTTAACACGTTTACTGACTTAAATGACACTACATGAAATGACACTACATCAACAAGTAACGATTTAGAAGGCAGACGATCCGTCCGTGTAATGTCTGCGCACCGCACGCGTATCGAGCGAACACTGTCTCGAGTCTGCGCCTGCGCCAGTCCTACCAGACGTTCCGTCAGCGCGTGCTCGCGACGATCGCCGAACCAAGCCGAACGGTTCGCCGAGCACACACTTTGCCTCCAAATCAGCCCCTCTTTTATTATTTCGCCAACATATATATTGACGATTTCAAATCGAATCAAATTCGTTGATAATTTATTTCTTCCTGAAATTCGTCCGACCAAATCTCGTCGTGTGTATGTAAACTTCCATTAGGCTAGGATCACGCTATAAATTTGCCATAAAGCCCTGATTGCCCGGGCTGCGTGTCGCGATAGCGCTCCGTCAGTACTCGCCGTGCCCTAGTCTTGTCCCACAGTTCTCCGAAACTCCTGAGGGACTGATAATGAGTTAAGGGAACGTGAAGTTGACTTTTACTATTATGCAATATTATGCTGACACAGGAATCTTTATCCAGCACATGCCACACTGTTACGATTCACATCCTTTGTTATGTTTTGAGAATAACAGTTATTAACAGAGTTTTGAGAATAAATGAGTGATTTTAAACCATGACGCAAACAATGAAGAGGTTGCTAGGATAAGCTTGTGTGTATGTCTGTATTTACCAACGAGTGGTCATTTTAACTTTATTAATTTCATTAGTCTCTCCCTATCTGTAAGGATTTGTTACCAAGAACCAGAGAGAGCCTAAAGGCCAGAGAATCCTAATTAATTTAAACCTATACAACACATCAGCAAACAAGTTTGGTAAATACAAACTCGGGAGGATTAGCTGGAGTGGTGCAATGAATTATTTACAGTTAATTAGGCAAGCTTCTGGCTCTCACTAGAGAGAATAAACTGGACCCAGTTATGCAAAAGTGATCCAACCCACACTTAGTCATTTTTGAGATAACAAGCCTTAAAGTTTGACTTGGGCCTGTTTCATAAAACTTATTAGTGTAGTAATAATATGTCAATAATAATAACTCTTAATATAATTGTAAATTATTAGAAATTAGCTAATTATACATACAGAACAAAGTTATGAGTTGAGTACTAAAGTTAATTTCTAGACAGAATTTTTGCTCAAGTTTTCTTTGACGCGACGAAGGCTTTTATGTTTTGCCAAGGACATCTCGATATTATAACTAAAACTGACTAAACAATTCTTTGTATTTTAAGATTTTTATAATTATTTATTACTTTGTTGATCAAAAATCCAACTCTGCCTTGGACTTTTGGTCGCCCTCTCGATAGTAGAGCAGGTGTCCCGACTCAAGGGTTATCGCGTCCTCCCCCTGTCTTCGGACTTCCGATCACCCGAGCAGGTGCCAGTTGATTTTTAACTCTACTTCGAGCTCCGGGTCCAGTTATTGAGTGTATAGCCGCAAATAGTCGGTTATGGTAGCCTGCCCTAACCCGGGGATTCTTAGCACCCTCCGCCCTACCGTTACGTCGACCGCTACCGTAGCCAGGAATAGTAGGGCTGCGGGGAACTGGGGGCCGCGGCTTATGATTACTATTCATTTCTCGGGGTGGATTGCCCATAATGGCCACGTGTTGGTCATCGCAGCACTAGGCCTCGCACGGTGTCGCTGCTGACCACCACCGGTCTGTGGTATTTATGGCCATGGTTCGCCAGAGCCTCGTTGGTCAACAGCAGGGTGCACCACGCGCAGGTGAGGTTGGCATTTGGAGCGCCGCATGTCTGTGTGCTCCCTTACACCCCTATATATATTATTAGTTTACTGGATAATAATGGTTAATATTATAAGCTACTTATATGAATTTGATAGAATAGAAGTATTGATGAATATATTATACAAATAAATTGTACAGCAGCGCTCCACATACTTACATAACGTACGTATATCTTTTAAGTCTGGTGGATCCTTTCTGCATAACTGGGTCCAATTATTTGTAAGTGAAAACAGAACATAAAAGGAATTTTAAAAGAACCGGCATTTAGACTTCATTCTGGGTGAAAGGTGAATATTACAGTTTTAATTGTTTTATTAGTTAGTAAGGTTTTATATTATCGGTTTTCGTACTAAAAAGGTAGTTTTCTCAGCAACTAACTACACACCAAACTTAAAAATTTGAGTCATTTATAAAACTAACTAACTTTTTTTAGGTCAGGATTAAAAAACGTATTTTTTGTGATTAGCAAGGGTGTCGCAAAATGTATTTGTATTATGTATTTTCTTTAACCATGTCGTATCCCAGTATCATGAAAGATAACTATTTACTTTCGCATGAAAGTTTTTTTTTATTGAGATTTTTTTAAGGTAAATCTGAGCCGTACGGACCCGCCTAGACTTCAAAGCAAGCCGCGAAGGTGAAGTGTCGATGCAGCCGCAGTGCACAGCCGCCTATTAAGGTCACCCAGTTCGGGATAGAACGGCCTACTGACATTTGTGCACAGCCGCCAGTGCCTGCACAAGGGCCGGACTGGGTCAGCTAATGCGGTACCCTAACTAGGTTGCATTCCGAATCAGACAATGTACCTTTTAGTTCTTTTTTTACCGCAATTATTTCAAAAGAGAACTAGCGTATTTTTAAAATCTATTAATAGTAGGGGTTTAGTCATTTCTGACTATGTCACCCCTGTAGGAAAAACATAAAAAAAATTGGTCGTCCGACAACAAAAAATTTTTTTTATTTCGAAGCTGTAAAAGTAGTAGGTAATTAAATTTATTCGCCTGTGTGGAGTGTTGGGGGTGCCTGGTGTGCCTATACGCTGCCGATTTCGTAGGAAACACACACGTACTAAATCGAACAATACATTCATAATCTATCGTACATATCGCATGAACATATGGTCTTTTACCTTCGACAGACCTTCGACCTGGGAATTGCGACTTCCCTTCATGTAGCTTTAAGCGTAATAAGCACTACCATCACCGCATTTCTCATCTTTTAGCTATATACCTGGTCATTATGTACGTTTTTCGTAATCTTATATAGAGGAAATTAAGTGAAAAATGAAATACATAAACTTACACAAATTGTCCTGAATGTGATGTCGTAGAGGATGTACAGCATGTATTGATGGAATGTGTCCGAAGCGAGGCCCAAAAAATTATGATGCTGCCTCTGATTAATAATAATATCGGGGTTTGCAACAGCATCCTGGCCAACCCCTCATCTGAGGAGGCCGAAATGCTGCAAACTTTATAAGTATTGTATAAGTTAGAAATAAGAAAAAAACTCTTTCTTACATACGCTTGTATAATTATAGTCTAACACTCCACACAGGCGAACAAATTTAATTACCCACTACTTTGACAGACGCGCCAGCCTATCCGCACGTGCGCGTAAATAATAGTAGGGCATGCAGCTGCATCCAGCGAAATCGACAACAACATAATTATTCAGATTCTCTTTCTTTCCGCCCAGCCCAGTAGTGCCTAAAAAAACAAATATGCTCGTTGCACAGATTACTTAATAGTTACTACAGTTACCATGTACCCGGGGAGCTTATGTCTGTAACTTATCTCGCAAATTACTAAACAGGTTGAAATAATATACCTCACGTGCGTAGTTAGGGCGAATAGCTAATAGATTCTAGATGAGTGTTAGGTACAACAGAAAAGAAGGCGTATTTGCATAACAAGTGTGAACAACTTTAATATGGGAAAGGGTTGTAATTAGCGACCTAGTCCGGAGCCGTAGCGTACCTAACGCCATCCCTGCACTGCTTCGTGTTTTCAGCCTTCGTATACTTCTGTTTATCGTCCACGGGAGGGAACGCGTCCTCCGGCTCGCTTCGCGTTAACCGTTTCACTTTCAATTACCTACCCTATTTGTATAGATGAAATTGACTTTCCGCAATTTACGCGCAGGCCAGTTAATGGAAAATGTTCAGCCGCCGTTAAAATTATGTAATAAAATGCTACGAAATGGGTCTGAATTCGACCTTTTTGTCGTTTCGTTAAAAGTATAGGTATCTATATAAAGGCCGGGGCACATCGATGTGTAGACGTGCAGCACGATGTGTTCCAGCTCAGTTATAATGTAAGAAACTGTATGGAAAAAGTCACACTGATTGTCTTTCATGTGCAACGCGTGTCTGCAGTGACGGCGTGGCCTTTTACTCTCCATACGGTAGCATATATTACTTACGAACTGAGCTGGAATGCGCGCGAGCTGCAAACGGCACGCGCTCGCTACCGATCTGCTCCAGCCTTTCTTCGGCTATTGCCAATATTTGAATTCAGTTCAATTCCTAGGCATTTTATGTATTAAAAATAAAACACGTCAACAAAGGAAATACGACAACGTAGGAATATGGCTTCCTGTGTTTTTATAATATGAATATAGATATTGTACATAGGTGGTTAAGTAAGAGGCAGCATATACGATTATTATTTACATTGAATTTTTATTATTATATAAATCTGCCGTGCAGTTCCCGGCTTAAAATAGTAGCACCAGCGACAGGCAGCACCGATCTTAAGATTTACACACACACACACTTGATACTGCAATCACCAATCCGCCTGCCATGCGTTGTGATTATGGCAAATCCCCCAATGGACAGCCCACCAAAAGTGGCATGCTACTGCGGATGCTTATATTAAGCAGTGGACGTATTTCGGCTGATGATAAATCTGTTTGTTTATGGATAGTGTTTCTTGAGTGTCTGGCCAACCTCCACTTGAATACACTAAGAATTTTCATAACATTTTCACTGTTACGTACAATGAACACGCGACTACTCGTGAAGTCGTGACGTAATATTGCACTTGACCTAGACAGCTCAGTACAGGTCCCACTTTCGCGCAAAGGTTAGAGCACACTTCACGTAGATTGGGAAGCGGTTTGTACCTATAAGTTGTATGGTGCGAGTAGGTAGCGTCAGTTTAGGCTTAAAGACTATAATAGAAAGATGCTACTGAAAAGACACACAGAGCAATATAAATATCGACGATTTCCGCTCTCGGTCGTAAAAGCCATTTCACAAAAGACAAGCTACTCTTACCTTTATAAATATAACTATGACTTATTTGAAATTAGATTGTGTTAAGGCTCGTTAAACTCCAAGAAATAGGTATTTTAATATTATATAGCTACGTAAGTATATAAAAAGATTTTAATAAAAACATTACGTCTAAGGCGCTTTGTTTAAGATAATACCTACCCGTCTTTTCAAAATAAGAACACGGTAGTCTGTATTTGGGTAAAATTGTCTAGACAGTTGTTCCTCTAAACCTGACCTTTGTCTAATTTTAGCAAGCAAGCTTAATAAAATAATGCCGTCGTTGCCCGTTGGGACCAATGCGGAAAATAAGTTTTCTTTCGGAGGTGACCAAGTAATGGAAAGGAAAATTACATTAATTTTTACGTAAGCTATACCGTTGGCTTATATGAAGTTACCATTTAGACGTTATCCTATCTTGGTTGGAACAGATTGACTTCCCTTTTACATCAAAGTCCCGGAAGGCAAAGACGAAGCCATATATAGAGTAAATAGAAAACAATACTTCACTATTTGCAACTAAATAAGTACAATTTTCGTAACTACTGTTTTGTACTTTATGTTGTATACTGATCTATATTTCGTATATACAGTTTGAAATTAAGATATCGTCGGTATACTGAAAGAATGTATTAAAACCAATTGTCTCTGTTTTGAAATAATGCCGAATAAATTGGAAAATGAGAGGGAGAGATAAGATAAAACTGTGTGCAGGACTTTAGTGATTTATGACCTCTTTTTAAATCAGGCTTCTTAATGAGACGTTTGGTCAATAAACTCATTTTAGCCAAAGAGTGGACTTGTTAAATTCTTCCAGTATATTGAGGCGATATGTGAATGCTGAAAGAAAGTAACCACGAGTTTGCAATTGAACCTTGAGCTGAGCATCCGATATTTCTGTAGTCGTTATAATAAGCTGTATATTAGATATACGCACACCCAAGTGCGTTATGTACATAGTAGGTAAATAAAGCTGTAAAGAATTGAAAATCTTTCATATAGTAAAGTTGTCAACAATGAGTACCTACTTGTAAAAAGTATATAGAGATTGCTTATATAGTAAACAATGTTACGCAATTGAAGTAGAAAGTCTTGTAGGCACTAGTTGCCAGTATAGTCACATGAAAAGCTGTGCCGCCAGGCCGATATACACGTTGAACGATACTGGATATTTTATTAAATCCAACACAGCCATGTTATCAACTCTGTTATATTGGAATTCTCATAAAACATTGAGTAAGACTTGCGAGGCACTGGGCAGTCTAAAATTACAAAGCTCGCGAGTCTGATTTTTATATAGTGTGCTTACAGTTGACCGCACATCACATCTCACACGATGGTGTCTTTGCGGCCTACGATAGAATCCGCTGGCCCAGAAGCCGCCTATTCGCTCTTTCTTTGAAGAGGTCCAAGTTAAACGAGTCTGGAAAGAGCGACTATGATTAAAAAAAATGTTATTTACTTTTTTCTACAGACAATTTTATGTTATCAAAGAAAATTGAGGACACGCTGATTTCTTTTTTCGCAGATTTTTTTTGAGATTGCCCAGTATAAAGGACACTGGTATAAAATATCGATCAAATTAAAAAACAAACAAAGACAGAATCTGTGTTTATGCGCGAATGACCGAGCTATATTATCTAAACGACGAATGAGCGAAGTCATTAAAAGGGAGATCCGAATGAACAATGAAACGTAATGGCTGCCCGCATAATTAGCAAACTTTTCTTTATTGCTACCCCGGAATCGCTTCTTATATATTGTATTCAATATATTATGCGACCTACTATTAAACAGTGTCGACTTAACAAGAGGCCAAGTGCAAACAATCTCTGCAAAGGCAGGAAAAACAAAAGATTGTCTGTCTTAGTCTTACTATGACAACTTTCATTTCATTTCAGTGTCAAAAAGGGAAGTCGATAAAATGCATTTGTTGTTACCTTGTGTTATGCTCGCAGTGCTATTATATAGGTATTTCATTTGTAAATGCTTATACCCATGACTTCGTCGGCGTGCAAATAGAAACGCCTTTAACTTCGTATAGCGGAAGAGGAGTATCACTGTTTTGAATAACCCGATGTATAGTTTAGATAGCGCCATCTCTCGACTATTTGAAATATCTCATTCCCTTGGGAACTGATAATGTAAGATAACATAAGCTAGCACAGGATCAAGTTTAATTAAAATTTGTTCAGCTATGATAGCGTGATTGAGCCACAAACATCATAACAAATATCCACACTTTCGCATTTCTAATATTAGTTTGATCGATGGTTTAAATTGAAGTACTTGTGGTAAAATTAGCTATATATAAAAATAATGTAACCTGTGATTTGATAGAGCTTTTAACCAAAATAGTTATTTTCTCGTATTTTATTTATCAATCGCCTTTTTCCCCGATTATTTTCTACTCGCAGTTATCAAAAGTGGTTACAAAGCTGAAAGCTCCATCCACATGTGGTCGGGCTGATTCAGCTCTGCAGGAAAAATGCTTATCTTTAGATATGAATTCATCATCATATCAGCCCTTAGACGTCCACTGCTGGACATAGGCCTTCCCCAACGAACGCCACCACACCCGGTCCTCCGCCCTCCGCATCCAGCCGCTACCGGCCACCTTCTTTAGGTCGTCGGTCCACCTGGCGGCGGGGCGTCCTACCCTTCGAGTGCCGATCCGCGGTCTCCACTCCAGAACTCGTCTGCCCCAACGGCCGTCGGTTCTGCGACAGATGTGGCCCGCCCACTGCCACTTCAGCTTACTAATCCTTTCAGCTATGTCGGTGAGTTTCGTTCTTCGTCGGATCTCCTCATTACGAATCATATCTTTCAAAGAAACCCCGAGCATAGCCCTCTCCATAGCCCGCTGAGCGACTTGGAACTTGTGGATCAGGCCCACCGTCAGTGTCCACGTTTCTGCACCGTAAGTCATGACAGGCAGGACGCACTGATTAAAGACTTTTGTCTTTAAGCATTGTGGGATAGGCGACGTGAAGACTTGACGCAGTTTTCCAAATGCTGCCCAGCCCAACTGGATTCTTCTGTCAGCTTCTCTATCGAAATTGCCCCTACCCAACTGTATTATCTGTCCTAGGTAGTCGTACTCCTGAACAACTTCGATATTGACATTATCGACGATCACCGGTCTTAGGTCAACGTGTGAGTTGGACATGACTTTCGTCTTGTCTACGTTCATCCTAAGACCTACTCGTCTGGAAGAGCAGTTGAGACTGGTCAGCATTTCCTCAAGATCCTGCAGCGACTCTGTCATCACAACTATGTCGTCTGCAAATCGAAGGTGTGAGATGTGCTCGCCGATATGAATTAATAATTTTATTTTAATATTTGTATTTTTTTCTGTTCTATAACTGTGTTTTATGTTATATTTTAAATTTTAAATAATAAATATTATTATACTCAGGTTGAAGCATCTTTCCTTTCCATTCGAAAGGCTCTAAAATATCCACCAACTGGAAAATACGATGTATTTCAGGTATTTTGTGCTATTCTTTAGCAATATCTTTTCTGACAGCTACCCTAGCGGGGTGTAAGATGTACGTTATCCCACTAATATTATAAATGCGAAAGTTTGGATGTTTGTTAGTCAATCACGCTTCAACCAATGGAAGGATCGGGATGAAACTTGGCACACATATAGGTTAGGTCCTGGAATAGGACATAGGATAGTTTTAACCCTTTAATCCCGAAAAAACATCTCATTCCTACGGGAAACCAAATTAATCGACATGAATGTCATTTTTTAGGAGTTTAGGGGCGTTGATTACGAAAATGATGTCTATTTTGAAACTCAAGTCGTGTAAATATCGCAACTTACGCCGACAATGTCGCGGGCAAGAGCTAGTTAAATATATACACTTCTGTAACGTCATCTTCTCGCTAACATAGATATTTGTATATTGAAACCTAATGTGTGCAAGAAGATGCATGCTGATATTTTAACAATCCACGATAGATCTTAACTAGGTACCCGCTTATACCTATATACATTACAAATATCAATTACATAAATAAATGATCCTTAAAGTAGGTAAGTAAAGTGAAGTGAAATAAATTATTTTATACGAAAACTTTATAAAACAAAATATATTTAAGAAATCAGCAATGCGTCGTCGTAAAGTATGCATGCCCTGTATTTTAAAATGTATTCTTAGTGGGAACAGTAAGTAGTTTATGAGTTATTCGGGGATAGTTTTAGTTTCCTTCCATCTTGCCAGAAAATTATATCGGTCGCAGTCCGGTCACACAATGTGTCATAATCAATCATAATGTGTCTATTTTTTACTTATTTCCACGCGAGCGAAGCCATAATATACCGTAAGTATAATATAATAACATAACTTGTACTTATCCCATTCAATTCTCATAGAAAGTATTCTTAAAGTATTACCAAAACACCACTGGAGTTTGTGCGCGAAATTAGCTCCAGCTGTTAAAATTATCCTTCATTTATTGTTCGTTCGTCGTAATGAAATTGTGAGTTCAATTCTAATGAAATATACATACTATTACAGCGCAGCGAGTAATTTTGTAAACATGCTATAAATATTGACGATACGAGCCAGAGTATGGGTCTAATCGTGTTGTTAGGGCGGGCTGTGCCCCTGAAGGTGTTCCACGCCCGCCGTTTAGCTGGCAGGTATGAATTCAGGGATGGTAATATTATATTACCTTTATCGACCCCCAAGAAGATCATCAAGCTACCTGATACGTGAACTGCAAAGGATATGTAGTCGGACAGTACTATAACACTAAAATCTATGTCTTTACTAAATTGGAACTTTACAAGTTTAGGGAATTTAAAAAGAAATTGTAATCTTCATGGTGGAATCGATAATTCAACTTTGTATTTCATTTGTCTGAGGTTTAAGTGCAACTTAACACATACTTTGACGCTCAGCCCACATGACGTGTTTCCTGATGCACAAGACGAACGAAACAATACGAAATACGTTCCATAGACGTACCGTCGCGGTAGAAACCACCGGTATGACGTTTATTGACGTACTGTCCACGAACATGTAAAGTTATATAAACATTGAATAAATGCGTAGTCAACGGCTGATATTTTTAAACTAAAACAACTTTAACTGCGTGCCGAAGTCGCATGTGATTTACTCCTTAGAGTGGCTTTGTTTAGCGATTGTACCTTCACAAGTTACCTACTCTAGTATGCTCGAGTATCGTGTCCCAGGGTTACGCAATCCGGGCGACAGTATCACGAACTTCGCACCCTCGCTGCTCCATGATTAATCAGCGTGAATGTTTAAAAAGTTTCAAGTGAGACATCAACTCGCGTGACGTGGCGCTAATAAAGTACTTGTACCTACCGCATATCATGTTGCTTAATTAACACGTATATTAAAGTCGAACGTATGCGGCACCTATCATATCAGTGGGCAGCTAATTGAAAAGTAGATTTAGTCGTTTTTCCATAAGAGAACAACAACAAAAATGTTTGAAATGTAGATATTGATATCTGTTCGTAGATACTATTTACTCTGTCTACACGGTTCTTGCAGTTTATAACGCTATACGGGAACGTGGGTACACGGATCGTACTAAAAGAAAAACGACGGACGTATCGTCGTCTTACAGCGTACTGTCCGACAAACTTACGGTTGTCGTCGAATGGAAAAACGCTCTTTATTTAAATGCTATTGATAAATACTCAGGATGGGACGCCCCGCCGCCAGGTGGACCGACGACCTGAAGAAGATGGCCGGTAGCAGCTGGATGCGAGGGCGGAGGACCGAATGTGGTGGCGTTGATTGGGGAAGGCCTATGTCCAGCAGTGGACGTCTAGGGGCTGATATAATGATAAATACTAGATAGTAACAATCTATTAATAAATCATATGCCTTAGTTTAAACCAAAAGGGGGATGGAGATAGGTATGCAAGTACTTACGCGGATGGTGCTACAAAACAAGGTCCGATGGGTTTGCTCGGTCGAGTACGGAACGACGGCATGTTGCAAGTCATTTACATTCGCTCATTTTTACTGTTTTTAGTCGAAAGTACGTAATAAAATCCCTTCTTGTTCATTAATTCTGTGTTTTAATCACTCAAAACTAAAAACAAGACGCATGGGATTACTTTTCACGCCTAAGTACATTATAAAATATAAATTTATCTACAATTCAAAATCTCTTTCTCACTGCCTCCATGTTTGTGTGAGCGACGAAACAGGTACGCTGTCGCTGTCTCACTTGCACAACTGTTCCAGCCTATCTCTGTCTTTCACAAGCGAACACAAGTGTGATTTCAGCTGTGTAGTTGACCACCGAATCTAGTTTTCGTTTAAGCAATGTAAGACAGTTATATTATTATCCTTTTGGTTTAATATAAGCCAAGCTCTACACTTGCTCATATTAATAGTAATCGTTATTACTCTTACCTATGCTCTGGCTGACCCAGATGCCCAGCATGTCCAGCTGCAGCAGGCGGTGGTAGAGGCTCTCTCCTTGCGCGTGGTTCATGAACAGGTGGTACAGGAAAGAGCCGCACCAGGGCGCCAGAGCTCCCATGAGGTGACACAGCGACAGGAACGACGCGCCGCCGCCGCCCCACGGCAGCAGGCCTGGCAGCACCAGGATCATGAAGACCAGTGATACTCCTGTGGGAAAGCAACATATTGAATAAATAATTCGTAAGAAGTAGTCACATACACTTGTTTGTCTAATTCCAAGCTATAATATTCTTCTGTTGGTACTTTGAGACAAGGATTTGTATAAATTGTACAGAAATTGACAGCCCACCAAGAGTGGCATTCTTTTGGGGAGGCTTGTGTTCAGCAGTGGACTTATTTTGGCTGATGATGATGAAGTACAGAAATTGTTGTGATCTCCAGTGTGAATCGAACCCACAACCTCTTGCGTTCGAGTCCAATAACCAAGCCATTAAGCCAACGAGGCGTTTAATTCATTTTATCATTTTTTTTAATAAAATAGACTGCAGTTAAACATAATCAATGCTTGCGACAGACGTCACAACTTGGTATCCTGCACACAATTTGCGTCTTAAAATGCTCAGCGAAGACTATACCGATTTTGTAGTTATTTAGGACCAAACCAAAGCCTTTGCGGGCAAGGCGCTGCATCTAATTTTATATTTGAATTTTTCCTCTTCCTACAACAGAAAGTCCGACCTAAAACACAGAATAATTAAGAAAGTGTCCCATAATGATAGATGGTCACTAACAGTCATTAATCAACCTTTTAATTACGAATTACTTCGCCTTTGTCGAGGAAAAGTGATTTGTCTTAAGGCTATAAGGGTTTTATGTGCATTTTATAACTGCTAAAAGGCGTATTGTTTACTCTATGTTGCTGTTTACGTGGAACTTGCTTACTGAGCACAGACGAGGAAATATGTGACCATAAATTGTATTTTACTGCTTGTAATTTATACCCGCTATTTATTACATATTTGTATCACACTAGCTTATACCCGCGACGTCGTATGCGTTAAAAAGTATCCTATATATGTTGTGATTAAGCAGCAAACAAGGGATGGAAGACAAAACAGAGTAAAAATCTAAATGAAAAGTAACTTGGCAATACAATATCTATAGCCGTGTGGTTCCCGGCTTAGAATAGGGCCACCACCAACATATACACAGGAGAGCGCTGCCAGGGAGGGGCAGCAGCGTTCTCCTGTGTATATTAAGGTTAGTACTGCGATCACTAATCCGCCTGACAAGCGTGGTGGTGACTATGGCAAATCCCCAATTGGACAGTCCACAAAAAGTGGAATTCTATTGGGGAGGCTTATGTTCAGCAGTGGACGTATCGGCTACGGTAACGGCTTACGATAAATACGATAGCTTGGGAGAGTTTCACATAATAATGGTTCTACTATTTTATTACGTATTGAGTGGGAAGTTTTATATTTATTTAGGAAGAAATAAATTACGACTCGGAACTTGAGAACGTGACTTTTTTACGAAAGATACGTAAGTAAATATGTGCAAGAATACTTGTAATTACAGCATAAAACCTTGAATACTTTTCCGAGAATTTTGGTATGTGGAAATAAGATGGATGGATGTAGTTCAAATTTATTTAATTTTTATTTAGAATACTTGCAGTTACAGCATAAAACCTTGAATACTTTTCCGAGAATATTGCTATGTGGAAATAAGATGGATGGATGAAGTTCAAATTTATGAACTACATCCATCCATCTTATTTCCACATAGCAATATTCTCGGAAAAGTATTCAAGTCAAGGATTTTTTTGAAAATTGATGTGGAAATATATAGAACTAGCTGTGCCCGCGGCTCCGCTGGCGTGAACTACAGAATCCGCTCCCATTCCCGCTCCCGTTCCCGCTCCTGTTTCCACTCCCGCTTCGCTCGCACCGCCTCGCCCCCGCCCCCGCCTCTCCCTCTCCCTCCCCCCTCCAAATTTTGATTTAAAAAAATGATCAGATATATTATTTTGCGATCATATCTGCCACCAATTTCTTTACGAATCCCTTTCGATAGGAAAACGTATCTTAGCTACAGTACAACAATCATATTAGGACCACAAATATATTATTAAATCAGTACCCTTTTTACCAAAACACTGGATATATTGATATTTCAAAGCCAATAAGAAACACCAATAAATAATAATATACAGGACTCACATAAATCTTTTTTTCGACATCCCATCCCGAGTAATGGTAAAATGATATTATGACAAATGTTTGCGCGATAGATGTCTACATTCATATCTTTACCGACAACATCATCTGCACATTGGGGAAGGTCTATGTCTAATAGTGGACGTCAATACTCTGACGAATTTCAACATAAACGTCATTATCATTACAGAATAATTAATACTATTGAACACAAAATTTCAATCAAAGAATAATATAAAAAAATAGTACAGAGGACCAATCAGAAAAAATATTTCAGTTCCGTTTTAGTCAAGCGATTTGGTTGACTATATTTTATTTCCACTCAGCGAGCTGGATTTAAATAATTAAAGTAATATAAATCTTTATTGAAAAGAAACATAATCATTAAATTTGATGTAGCCCTGGGCTCCTAAAATGGGATGTCCCGTGTGTTAGTCTTTACTTCCTTTACTACAATAAACAATGATAATGGATTTTTTTTGTTAATAAAATAAAAAAATCCTAAACATCACTTAATAGGTAGGTAATGTTTTAAATTTTATTATTGTACCACTTTAATTTTTTTTGTTAAATAATTAAATAAATATAACATACAAAAGGTAACTTTTGTCATGTACTATGAGAATTAGACAAGTGTAGGACGAATCATAAATATAACATCCAGACCGGGACCCACTTGTACAGATGTACAGAGTTGTCTGTCCCCGTGAGAATGGAACCCATGACCGCTGGTGCTCTAGTCTAAAGACCAAGCCACAAGGCTAACGAGGCGGTCAGCATTGATTACATAAAATGATATTGTTCCATAAATGAATTAACTAAAAATATTAAATTATGACGTTTATTTAAGTTTTGAAATTATGGCCCTCTGACGTTTAATTTAATTTAATTTGTGATAATTTAATACCAAGTGTATTTTGAAATTTTTATTTTAATATTATATACTGACATAGATAGTATGTTATATACTATGACATTATTTGAATTGTTGACATTGTAATTTATACATTATTTTATTTTATGACGATCCCTTTTACCATACTAGAATGACATGTAAAATTGAATTTTTAAGATGTTAAAGTAAAATAAATAAATCTAATCTAATCTAAAAGCATGGATTGTGGTATATTTTATGCCTCTCTCTAACTCCAAAATTGTGTCTCTATTTGAAATGCACACTGCGGAAGTTTTAGCCCAATCGCTATCTTTGGACACCAAAGAACGATACATATTACTAAGCGTTTATCCCACAAGCTATCATCCAAACTAAGATAATCCTAAATATAGAACTTCCAAACCCGGAAATACGTTTGTTCTGTACAAAATTGTTGCTCGACCGGATATGTAACCTTTTGACGTGAACATGACCGAACAGGTACTCACTCACGTATAGCAGGAAGAATAGATGTATTAGGTACAGTCACATTCCGAATAAAGTGACCAGCCCTAGCACCTTATCCAGTGATGATAAAGTTAAAAGTAGATTGAACTTTGTCATTTATCGTGGCATACCGACTTTACGTACTGCCTACTGGGGGTATACGCATCGTCGAATAGCAAATATGTAAGGGTGTGATATTTCACAGTAAATGTCAGTAAAGTGTACGTCGTACACGTGCGGTGATTGTCAATTTTGTTAAAGTTATAATTGTGTATGTCGGGAAATATATTTTTTCCACTATTGCCAGGCAATTTTATATGTAAGTATATGTCAAATTTCAGCTCGATCGATCAGTAGTTTTTGAGTTACACGGAGGACTGTGTGACTTAATAGTTACTACGTACGTAACAGATACATTAATCCCTAGTAAAACGAAACTACCTTTTAATGCGCTTTTAATCACCGTTTAAGTCAGACAATGGGCCCGATTCTGAAGGCACACGTTTAAAATTTGACAGCGCTGAAATTTGTTTCGTCCTTCATGATACTGTGTGACAAGGATAGCAACAGTTTTAGTGCTGTAAAATTTTAACGTTGTGCCTTCAGAATCGAGCCCAATACCCTTTCAAATTTATCTAAGGCGCTTGACTTAGCGTTATTATTACACAGACAGCGCGCGATGTCCGGGAGGCGTCTGATGTGCCACGCTGCGCGCAAAAATTTATCTAAGGCGCTCGCCTTAGTGTTGTTATTACTCCGTGCGGGCGGTGAGAGAACTACGCCGGGGTGGTCAGAATGTGTAGGTACTTATCGCGGTAGTTTCGATCGAGTGAGAGAGGTCTGACAAAGGTATCCGTTTTGATGGAACCATATCATCATTATCATGAGCCTGAAATAGTCCACTGTTGGACATAGGCCTCTCAATATACAAATAATTAAAAAAAAATAAGCTAGCCCTACTAGCAGTCTTCACTTCTTACGGTGAGGATCGAATGAAGTGGGTGTCAAGTGTTGGGGACAAAGGGCGGGAGTGAGTGCCTTTATGGCGCCCCGCACGCCACAGGTTATTCACGCGACGCGCCTCGCGGGCCGCAAATAACATTACTGTCGCTACGTCGGCTGAGGGTTCAAGGGCTACCGAATAAAGGCAAATTATTGAGTTTTAATGTTGGAATCCTGAAAATAGTATCGTCAAAAAAGAGCTAATAAATGGCGTTTATATAGGGTTGACTGACATAGATTGCCATGTGGTTCCCGGCTTAGAATAGGGCCACCCCCTATCTGTCCATGGGTGCCGTCAAGGCGACTAAGGAATTGGACCGCAGGTACGGGTAGCAGCGTTCTACGATGTATATTAAGATCATTACTGCGATCACCAATCCGCTTGCCAAGCGTGATGATTATGGCAAATCTCCCAATGGACATCCCACCAGAAGTGGCATTCTATTGAGGCTTATGTTCAGCAGTGGACGTATTTCGGCTGATGATAGCATAGATTTGTTTTTTGGGACGCCCGGATACACTCAAAATATCGTCATTGCCACTACAATATCTATAGATGTAGTAGTTATGACAACTGGCAGTGACTGGATGCGGATAACAAAAGATTGGGTTTAGTAGAGGCTTGGGAGAGGCTTACGTGCAACAGCAGGCTGAGATGATAAGGTTGATGGTTTATTTGAAAATTGCGTATCTTGGACAAAGTTCACAAACGAGTGAGAATAAACTTTGCCCATTCGTTTAAATTTTGCATGAAACCGCACGAAGTGTCGTCGTTTTATGAAACTTATTAAAACTTGTTTACTTTACACACTGTTCACTTCACGCTACAACCATATAGCTTTACTTCATCATCATCAGGTTATTTTTGTCTCCACTGCAGGAGCACAACCCTCTCTCATCTGCCGGAGACAGACTGAGGATTTTGCCTACACTCCCCGCGCTGGCCAGACGGGTTGGGGAGGCCTGACTGATGTTTTATAATGTATTCCCTTAGTTGCCTTGTACGACATCCACGGGAAGAGTTGGAGTGGTCCTATTCTACTCTACCGGAAACCACACGGCAAAGCTTTACTTATTCTTTAATAAAATTACATGAAAAGGTCTTTTTAAAATATTGACTTGGAAATTGAGAATATTAGCTGAATAAAACTGTTTCTGATGATTAGTATATTTATTTTTGCATTACCTTGGCATTTCAATATGCTGTGACTTTTAGATCATTCCCTAAGCAGAGAATCCTACTAATATTATAAATGCGAAAGTTTGGATATTTGGATGTTTGTTACTCAATCACGCTTCAACCACTGGACCGATCGTAATGAAACTTGGCACACATATAGGTTAGGTCCTGGAATAGGACATAGGATAGTTTTTATCTCCAAAAAAACATCCTATTCCTACGGGAAACACATAATTTGTAAAGTTGTCCACGCGGACGAAGTCGCGGGCAACAGCTAGAACTAAATATTACTACGTGAAGAAGCGACACTCACCCTCCGCCAATTCAACGTCGTCAGCAAAATAGAGCACAGCTGGCAGTACGCACTAACGGGCTTTAGTTAGAAAGAGAAGCACTTATATTGTTGACGTATAACGTTGTGGCTCTCTTGCTCGGTGCAGCAGCCAGCCCTACAAATTTTACGCGCACACATGGACGCGTGTATGGACAAGCTGGTGCGTCTGTAGTAGTAGGTAATTAAATCTGTTCGGTTGTGTGGAGTGTCGGGGGTGTGCCCTAAGTAAGCCTTAAGGTTAAGGATTCCTTATAAATACCCGTTAATACATAAACCCTTGCGAATCGTATCGATTACGGTGCCCTTGACACTATAGTACACTCATTACCTTTGTATGACATGTGGTTAGACACGTCAGCCTAGTGAACCTGTTGGCTGTTATTTGCAAAGCAATTTGTATTGCTTATTCACAACCAATTATACAAAGGAAAGAAAATTTACAAAGACAAAGAGTGAAGAACAATGAGCAGTTCGTGATTTTATTGTTGAGAAATGTTTGCTATGGACATTTGTGGGATGGTCATCTCTATAGAACTTAGTATTTAGTCATCTCTATAGAACCTTTTCGAACCAAAAGAGAGATCCTTGCTTTTTATACGTTTTAGATATACTTAATAAAGACTATCAATTTGAAAAGTTAAGACAAATAAGTATTTTAAGTCGTTGAAATCTTTCACATGAACGAAATATCATTAAACAACAAAAGAGTTCAACGCAGTTTCTTTTGAAGAAAGTCATGTTATTTAATTAATTTACCTTATTGGGAAAAGGATTGACTATAAAAAAAAAATTATATAGGTGGACTGAAAAAAATGTCGACCGGATTTAAATAATGGTGGACTAAATTGTATTGAAAACTTTTTCCCGTCTCATAGGTTAAATAGTAAAGTTACTAAATAGTAGATTTAAGGTTTAGTCAAATCGTTTCGCACGTTAAAGACTTACTTCGAAAATGTACACTTATAAGACATTTTCCCAGAATGTATACTCCCAACAATACCCCGAACCATTTCCAAACAAAGGAACGTGTGCGGAACCCGACAGCCGCAGCGGCTGGCATCTGCGCGGTCGGTGCAGCGAGCGGCGGCGGCGGAATATCGCTCGATATTAGAACGCTATGGAATTACGATGCCACCTGAACGGAGGTTTACAAATTACATAGCAATTATATCTCATATGTTTAACAGTGCCTTTTTATAAAGTATTGTACTGTTTTTAGCAAATTAATAAATGATTTTAAAATATCAAATTCTGGAACACAGGGATTGTATATATAATAATAAAAATGAAACGAATGAAATTTTCCACATAACCAACGGAGACATAGGCGAAATTTCTGTATAATTGGAACGGTGAACATACCTACTCGTATATAATTAAATGAATGAGTTTATAATGTTTTCGTTCTTTTCTTACGGCTTTGGGCCATTAACTTTACGACTCCTTTGATGTTTTATTAGCAAGTTAAGTGTTTTAATAATTCTGTAAAATGTACTTAGGTCTATATGCTTTTTCTCAAAAGCGAGCATATTAGCTTTCTCTGAAAGAGAGCATTAGTGATGTCAAAACTTTAAACATGTTTACCTTAAAATTTTGCTCTAATGAATAAAATATTTGCATTTAGTATTTAGAAGTAGGTCAGTTAAATTAAATCGTGATCATCTAGTTGGTAGTGCGCGAGTGTCGAGTTTATTGAGTCGAAGGTTCAAATCTTTTCAAAGTTTTTAAGAACGTGTCACAGGCATTGTAATGGAAAATCATGACGAAACTCTAAGGCATATGTGAAGTCCACTAACGCGCACTGGGCCAGAGTGGTTAGACTATGGCCCATATTCTTCATCATCAACCTAAATACGTCTACTGCTGAACATAAGCCTCCTCTCCTCAATCTCTTAGTCGCCTTGACGACACCCACGAGAAGATTGGGGGGGGGGGGGGGTTCTATTCTAAGCCGGGAACCACTCGGCTCATACTCTTGATGTATGTTTAATCATTTTGAGGGTAGGTCTCTGTCCAATTGTGGGACGTACTGTAAGTTGTTGATTTGACCTCACTAAATCGACTTAACATTCTTATTGGTCATCTAAATTTGGTCCACCTTTAGATTTATTGAAGCCTTTGA
The DNA here is from genome assembly GCA_947086405.1 of Esperia sulphurella. NCBI lineage: Eukaryota > Metazoa > Arthropoda > Insecta > Lepidoptera > Oecophoridae > Esperia > Esperia sulphurella. The sequence continues at coordinate 4,870,752 of OX352261.1, forward strand.
GTTGTTAAAGTTTCATCCCACGCTAGGTGCTACCTATTAAGAATTTAGTTGGCTTCACTTTAAGCTTTTGAGGGTCGTTTGGTCCGACATCACTTGAATAACCCATGGTGTAGCATTAGTTAGGTCCTGAAATAGAAACAACTTGCATGTGTTACGTGCAGTAAATTGATGGTGAATAAACAATATACTGACCTACTTTTACCCCATTTTATATTATGAAACATAAAAAAAAACACTTCGAACCGTTGGTCAACTGAGGATATGAAAATGTCTATTAGGTTAGAAAACTGCAATAGAGGAAAATAAATTGAGCAAAGAGGAGACCATATTCAAATTAGACGATTGTTAGCTATATAAAGTATTAAAAATAATATATCTGATGCCGAAACCTGGAGATATACTTTAAATTAAAAATAGTAGACGAGTAAATACTCGTTGATGGTTCACAAGTATAGTAGTTAAGTTGCATACTGTTGTTTCCTTAGATTCAAATGCAAATACCTATTTTATAAATACAGTTGTAGTGTTGTCTGCTTCTATGCAAATTTGGTTAGGGTTCCGTATCGATTAGCGGTGTAGTTAGAACTGAGCGGGGGCTGCATAATGAATGCCATTCTACAGTACTGCTGATATAAGAAGCGCCGTGGTTATACCACTGATTTAAAATCTCAAGTCAGAAATCTTTGCTTTAAAAAGAAAATGATTAGGACTGAATAATGGATGTGCAATAACATTGCATTTATATACATTGTGTCGATGGTGTACGGTTGAAATTCAAACAAACTGTGTAGTCGTAAGATAACTTGCAAATGTTGGATAAACAATGCGTCAATGCGTACGTGGCGAACTATGACCCGTACGCGCCAGAGAATAAGAAATATTAAAACTAGCTGGTGGAATAAATTTAAGTTTCCCGAGGGAGCAGTTTATCCCAAGCAAAAAATTTTGCCTATCTTCATCTCCGTGATACAGTCTATATTATGCTATTCCATGTAGATCGGTTAAATAGTTGAGCCGTGAACGCGTTATTTCCGCATTTATTAAGATTCACTGAAAAACATAGAATAAATTCAATTCTACGAATGAAGGTGAAGACATTGAATATGGTAGACGAGATACCAGAGAGACGAAGTAGAGTAAACAAAACCTTTTAACTTAATTTGAATTTGAAATTTCTGAGAGAATTCCAATCCGAGATTGTGTAACAAGTTATAGAACAGCACTGTTTTCATTTAGTTTCAAGTTGAATCTGATATAAAAATAACGTTATGAAACTACCAAGTAATAAGTAGGTACTTACTGGGTACTTATATAATCTGAATTTTACATACCGACGCCAAGAAGTGTAAACGCTGCAAGCCATACCGATGTAATTTTTTTTTGTTATTGCAAATACAGAATTATAAACAAATTATAAGGTCTGTGTCAGCTAAATTAATTAGCTGACACAGACCATTCGACATAGATATTTTCAGGTGGGTTACAGCGTTTCCGCTTTTTTGCGTCGGTATACGTAGTTAGACTTTCTTATTTGTAAATTGAATAAGCTTTAAAAAGAAAACTATTTTAGGTTTCGGATTTTTTTGTCTGTGTGCTAAAAACTCTTGACTAGATGAATTTTGTGTGACGTTGACTTGCCTTGCTTTGCCTTTCAAATAATCTAAGATACCTATTATACTCTTTCCCACGTCCGCGAACTGCGTATTTTTATTTTGATTGTTTCATTTTTTTTCTTTTTTTTTCGAGCCTTCCAAATTAAATTATATTCATATTATTACACATACCTATTATTACTAATCTAGTTTATGTATCAATATTGTAACTGAACAGAACATAATTATACTATTTATAAATAAAAAAAATATTTGAAACAAAACGTAACTACAAATAAAAATCTTGCCCCAGCTCGTCCCCCGCTGGCAGAGTATCCAGGAGGCTGGCGGCATTGCCTCGCTGGATTGCGAGGCTAATATTAAATTTTGAAGTATCATTTGTACGTATCATTTATACCTACATGTATTTTTCTTAAATAGAAATGTGCAACAACTTATTAAGGAAGGAACGTGACAGTTGTCAGTGACAGACATATTAATAGCAGGATTGCAATTGGAAGTTTGACATTAGGTTGACATTCTGTAGTCTACCGTTCCCCACTGTATTTATCTACACGTATATTTTTACTAATTAAGTTTAGTGACTATATTGTAATTGATTTTCTTAGTGATTGGTTTTCTAAAGAAGGTTTCTATTAGTATTTATGGCCAGACAGAAAATATAGAACACAACGATTGACCGCGCCCTACTAACCTTTTGCAGTATTGAAAACCTATTTCTGCCTAACCTAGGCCGGCTCCTGAATAAAACATCTTAGTTGATAACGTTTATCGGGCACCTACATAACTTGTGCTCGCATGCCACGGCTCGTGGACTCGTGGCATGCCGCGTCAACACTTCGTTCTAGTAAACATGCAAACGTGGAATGTAAGGGGTACAACATCAAACACTCCAAATGTTAACCTCACTGTATCCTACCCTAGCTATCCCTGTTCGCTAGAAGAAGCTTTGGCGACCCAATCAATGGAGATTAATGTTTCGCAAAACATCTTGATAAAATATATTTATTATTCTCAGTTTTAGATAGGGAAGGGAAGGTATACGGAATAAATATAGGTTTTTGCTATGAATAAGGTGCATAAAGAAATCATTCATCAGAAATCAATGTTTCGTTTCTCATAACTATTAAATTTTAAGAATTTCAACTTTAGCCAATTAAAATTTCTGGAAAGATTTGAGGAATAGATTTTTTTTTGTAGACTTCACGATCGTGAAGTTATGGAGTAAAAATACATATTTTTTTAAAAACAAAAATATTGAACAGTCCTTTTGTCACAGTATTTGTCTCGTTCGCACATGCGGGTTGCACGCTTCGTTGATGCGCAGATACAGCCTTTTGAGAACTATTCTGAACGAACAGTGACTACCTATTCCTAAAGGGCAATACTCCTGATGATTGATTGATATGAACATACAAGAAAGATACACGGCAGACATTGTGCCGTATTCCATTAAACACTAGCGGAAATGATTGAGCCTTCTTTATCAATCAATAATAGCTTTTAGACGTTAAATGTTGGACGTAGGCCTTCCCAAATGCGCGCCATCAATATCCAAGAACTTTCGGCTACCGTTATCAGATCATTAGTCTAACTGGCAGGAGGTCCACGCTGAGGCAACAGATATGTCTTTACTCTAGAATTCCTCTGCCCAGTGACCATAGCTATTCTTTGACTATTAATTTTGTACGATACTAAATGTTGTTGAATTTACCACACATGAACCTACCCACTCCAGTTTTGAAGTTTAACAAGTAATTCATGTTAATTTAGATGGTACAAGATGCTTTGCAATACGCCATGGAAACTTTGCGCGAATGAACGATCAACGGTGGGCTGCGATGGTGACGAAATGACCAGGGCCGAGCAGCACCCACTTGTATCGAAGACTCACGCTCGTTGGGACGATGACGTCGCCAGGTCGGCGGCACAAACTTGATGACCGTGGCAAAATACCGCAAAACGTGGCAAGCACTGAAGGAAGCCTATACCCAAAGAGGGGTTCTACTAAGTAAATATATAATAAGATTTAATTTATCAAGTATTCAAAAAATAATCTATATATTTTTTTTATTTATTAACTAGCTGTGCCCGAGGCTCCGCTCGCGTGGACTACAGTATTACAAAAAGTTGAAAATTATTAAGTGTTAATTCCCGTCCCCCTCCACTTCTGCCGTCCCTTCCCTGTCCCGGTCCAGGTACAGGTCCAGACTCTCCCACGACCACTGCTACTCCCACGCCCGCTCTATATATAGCTCCAAATGTAGTCCTAACTCATCGCAATCTGAATAGCACCGAACATTATAATTACACTTCTTTGTTATATTGCATACCTACTAAATTATTTGAAAACTAAAAAATCCCATAACTTTTGATTGAGTAAGCCGATTGCGATGAAATAAAGACTAAATGTTACTCCGAGTTAAGCCGCCCCATGTTTCTGTGAAAAGTCCATCAAAATCCGTTCAGTAGTTTTTACGTGTTGCGAGCACAAACTAACACACAAACAGACAAAATTTTTAAAAATGATCGAAATGTCTTTACTACTTATCCTTAGACCCCCAATTTATTTTTTTGCAAATATCTTCAATGTACACGAAAACTATAATATTTCTACTTATATATCAAGGCAAGTGATCTCCGAAGCGTAGGCTTCATTCTCTTTGTAAATTTAGTAGTTTGGGTCGTAGGCGTGGCGTAGGCAGTGTCTACACCTTTGTTAATTTATTGTGGTGCTACATTATTAGAATTATTTTAGGCCTAACTGATGACGATTTACTGTAAGTAAAAGTCAACAGCGATATAAATGAACCTTTGCAATAGTAATAATGAAAGTAATAAATATATGTGTTATCTTGTATTGTATTTTTTTTCAATTAGACATGGTGTTAAGTTCGTTTATGGAATAAAAATAAAAGAAATTCCACTATTAATCATCACGAAATCTAAGAAATTATAACTTCAAGAATTATTTCTATCAGAACCAGGTTAGACACTCTAAAAAATTAAGATATTGTGAAAGTTCAAGTTAAAAACCTAAATCAATGTAAAAGAAACAAATTTTAAGTGAGTAAACAGACTTAGATTATTGTAATCATAACTTCATCACTTGTTATTTGGCAAGACTAAATAAAAGCCATACAACAAACCACAATGAAAGTTGCTCAACTGTATCCAAAATTGAATACAAACTAGAACTGCAATAATAAGTATTGCGTGCGACATATTGGAAATCATCGTCAACCTGTTAATACATACTTATATAAAAAGTTACCCTGAATGACTAATCAATCAACTCTAGGAAGGAATCTTGTAAATTTCAACTCGTAGGGGTTAAAAGTAAGTTGAAAATAAAATTAAGTTAGAGACAGAAAGGTGATAAGGTAAGGGACGTAGAAGAAAAGAATCTACATAAGCTTCAGGTAACCAACTCGTGCGAGAAGGCGCAGGAACGAGAGCATTGCTATGAAGTCTTTTACTATCGAATGCCAAGATCCACTTCGTATCGTTGAGTCATCGGCGTAAAACGGAGTAAGTAATGGTGTGGAAAAAAGTTCGGTTTTCGGATATTTTACTCCTATGCTAGGACGTAAATCAGGCAAAAAGCCGTAACCTAAATAAAAATCGTGATTGTATAACACTTGGCCCGCCGCCAGCGGATATGCTGCTGCTATTTGCTAAAACATTGTCGGTCACCTGTTTCACTCGGTCTTATGTAATGCAATTGAATAAAAGCTGCGTACTCAGCCAAGTTTGAGGAAAGGGGTCACTAACGTAAGCAGCCAAACTACGTATCATTGCCAAAAACCATAGCTGGTCTATTCTTAAGCCAAAAGGCGTACCGTAAAGTTATCAGAACCGAAGGCCTAGTTGCAGTACAGTTCGGAAAATTTAACTTTGGAAAAAATCGCAATTTTCGAAGTTGCTACGAAAGCCTATGTTCAACGTAGATGAGTAGGACATTATTCCATACTTTTCATAATCCGTGAACATTCATATATTTATTTTTCAGCTGTTTCGAGCCAATAGAGTGGTACAGTAACTTAATACAGTAACAAATACTATAACATCCTGAACAGAAAAGTATCAGTTCCTGCCATTATGGCACGAAGCATTATGGCTTATTGTAATTATTGCATGAGGCGACCCAAATAATTGGGAGCTAGGCGTCTACCAAAAAAGGTATATGCTATTATGTGGTAAATGCTGAACAAGCAAATTGGCTGGCACAGACAATGCTCCCTATTTTTGGGTCACCTACATCTTCAGCAAGCCTGGCAGTAAACTTTTTGTTATACTTTTAGTTCAGAAAATCAGATATTATTCTATTTTATAGCAAGCTTAAACTTTCAGCCTACATTAAAGAGCCCGAAAATGTTAATGAGTTGTTTGAAAGAGCAATAAGCTCGAGGATATCCCAGACCCTTTGACAAAGGGTAGGTAGCTTGTATGTCACATTGTGACGGAGATTAAACAGGGCTCATAAGGGCTGGGGAGGCTGAGACATAGATTAGTTTGTCAAATGTAGCTTAAGAATGGACGAAATTGGGGTTGTGGGGTGGGTAAACTTGGTTAGGCATTGTTCTTTATTCATTAGGATTTTTTAAGAAATCCGTCAATACAGACTCCCTTATAGCAAAGATTTTGTCCGTCTGTCTGTCCGAAACCGAAAACTACTGGACCGATTGAGCTGAAATTTAGTAAATGTAAAATTGTCTGGTAATTGTGGAAAATATCAGTTTTTATTTTACGAGACATTTCAGGAAATGAAAAAGATTTACTAACGAACGCTTTTCCGACCTTTTTTAACAATTATTTTATCAAGCGCATAAGTGGACATTATGGTGGTTTTGACGCATGCTACCAAATATAGGTTAAAGTCTAAAATAACTACAATTTCAAAATGTTACTTAAAGTTTTGTTGTTGTTTAGTGCCATGTTACGCAACTTTGTATTCTTAATTATCATAAAAAAAAACATGCAACTGAAAACTGACTTGTTTTGAAAGCTATAATAAAACTCGAATGAAGTTTTTAATTTACTTTTGTGACAAAAATAATAATATCAGATGTCTACGGGACAAAGTAAATGGTTTCTGAAATTGTGATTTCAACGTTCTTACTTAAGTAACTTGAACTTTCCGTATTTTCAGATTCATATAAGTTAGTGAGTTTGGCCAATGAAGTTAGTGAAGGTGAAAGCAATTGCTTCTTTTTAGTAAAATGAATTTCCACTAAATATACTTCCCCTTGAGGGAAGCAGTGATTCAATATACAGGATTACGTCTGTTGTCAGATTTGAGGTTCTCTACTAAACGATAGATTATTTTTAGGCAACGGGTATCTGTAATCGCAACAATGTCAAAAGAGCTTGCGGAAATAGCCGACTACAACAAGAGAAAATATTGTACAAACTAAAACTGCAGAAATAAATTAGCCGAGTCGAATAAATGGATAGCATACTATAAGTTGTAATATAAATGATCTTACTTATTTAATGTTTGAAGGTTATTCTTGTGAGCAAACTCTATCCGTCACTGTCGGGGCTTCCATAGGTATTTGTCAGTCGACTGGGCCGGTCAGTCGGGCGGAGCGGCGCCGGAATACTGTTTGCGGACAGTCCTTTGTCATTTAATGCAAAAGTATTCTTAGGTATATCTATATTATAAAAGCCATACAGTCTCAGATTAAGGTAAAAATGTCAGTCCTGAATATGTCAATAGGCCGTATAAGCTGCGGCCTAGGGGCGACAGACTTCTTGGGACGGTAGATTTCAGAGTGATTAAGACAGGTTGAAGAGGCAAAGTCAACTGGCCAATACTTAGGAAAAGTATAAATAAATCTGGTACTGTGGTAGAGTTGCACGTTCTTGATCTGAGCTCTACGATGTTAATTGTTGATGAACAGAAGATATAGATAGGTAAGTAGTGAATATAGTAAAAATATCTTCATTTCTTTCACACTGATAATACAAACTAGGATTATATGTAACTACCGTGTTGGCGACTGGCTGATGCATAATTCTGGCTGACATAATTCTTTGTTTGAATGCTAGCTTTTTCACGAAAATGTGTTATTAATGTCAGTTGCGCTGTCAGGCTTTTGAATATAAGATTGTGCTTATTAAATCTGCTGGTTTCCATTTATAGTAGTCAAATACTTTTACAGTCCACTCGTTAATATTTGGTCCTTTCTCACCGTAATTAAATAACCCGCTTCCAAATTTTTCCCATTTTTTAACTTTTTTTTTTTGCTATAATGGAGACACGTAGTAAGTGCAAATCAGTAGCGAATCTGACAGCTACAGAAGTCGAGCGGACGCAACCCGAGAGCCGCGAGCGTCAATCGCGTGGCGTCCGGCCGGCTTCAGTCGCAACTCCCGAGAGTGTTTCGGCACTGCCAGACAGATCAGGCACACGACCTCCGATCGGCGCCCCTTCCGGCGAGGCACAACCGTGCTCCGCCAATCGCCCTAGTGCCTCTGCTAGTCTGCTTTACGAAGGCAGTGTCCAAACACCATCTCACAGTCCACATGGTATTTGCAGTAAGCAGTCTGCCAGTGAACGCACGCAGTCTTCGCGTTCGTCCGCGACTGTCCGCGCTCAGAAACTGGCAGCCGAAGCAGACACATTTCGGCGCCGCGTGCAGCGTGAGCGCGAGCTCGCGCACCAGCAAGCGGAACGCGAGCGCGAACTCGCTCGTTTGGAGTTCGAGGCCGAGCAAATGGAGCTGCATGCCAAACTTGCAGCTTTGGAAACTAAAGATAAGTCAGCAGCATCTCGTAGTTCACGTTGTTCCGATCGTTACACTGAAAAACGCACTGCGTCATGGGTTTATGAACAAAATGCAAACATGACTATGGTGGCTCACGCGAACATACCTGCCGAGGCACCGACTGTCACCTTGGGTAACACCCAGGACCCCCGTTCACAGTCGGTCGTCCCCGCCAACGCGGTACCGTTCCTTGCATCAAACATCAACCATGCAGACCGTTCAAAACCCACACACGTCATCGGTAACGAAAATGTCACAATGCCCCAACGTCAACTGACTGAACATCTTCCAGCAGATCCTATAGCTCAGCTCGCTCAAGCCATCACTGCTCTGTCCGACCGCCCAAAGAAACCCGAGCTAGTTTCTTTCTCAGGTGACATTAGTAACTGGATAACCTTTAAATCTAGTTACGACCGAACTAAGATCCATTTTTCCCCAGCAGAGAACTTAACGCGAATTAGTAACGCTATTCGTGGCCCGGCGCACCAATCTGTGGCGTCGCTGCTGTGGACGGCGCTCGATCCCCAGGACGTCATCACCGCCCTGGAGCAGACCTACGGCCGGCCGGAGGTCCTGACGGCCCGCGAGGTGGCTGACCTACGCAGTACCACTAAGTTAAGTTCTCCCGAACAATTAAATGCGTTGGCAAATAAATTACGTAACTTTGTCACGACTATTAAACTTCTAAAACAGAATGACTATTTATATTCACCGGAGCTCTTTCGCTGCCTTTTGCTTAAACTAAGCGAACATACTAGAGCTCGTTTCACGGATTTTGCCGCGACTCACATGCCCGTGGAGCAGAATGTTCCAAAATTAGAGTTATTATCACGGTTTTTACTCATTGAGGCTGATAAACAATTGAAGTACAGTTTTGTTTCCGATGGCATTGTGAGGCCGCAAAATTCTTCTAATTTTTCGAAATCGTTTACAAAACACGAGTCGATACATGCTACGCGTTCTAGTAGTAATGATAAGGCACCTGAATGTACATATTGTAAACAAGGGCACACAATAAAAACGTGCAAGGTTTTTTTGGCTCTTAACGTAGATGATAGATGGCGTTGGATTAAAGAAGCTAAAGTGTGCTACCGGTGTTTAAAATCGAACCCACACACATGGAGCAACTGTCGATCTAAGAATTGTGGAGTTAACGGATGCACTAGACGTCACAGCTCACTTCTACATGGGGCGTCCATTGCTGCTAACACTACAATAAATTCGACCTCCGTTGCTCAGTGTAACAGCGATCAAAGATCTGCTGATAGCGTGTCTATTTCTACCGACGTCACTAAACATGCCGACGAAACCTCTGTCAAAGTTACGAATACGTCGGATACTTTATTAAATCTGCCAGGGGTGTCGCAGACAACTTCACCTCCACGTGGCTTGTTAAAAGTACTCCCGATAGTGCTCGAAGGCCCGGACGGCGAGTACGAGACCACGGCGCTGCTCGACGAAGGCAGTACGGCGACGTTGATCGACGGCGAAGTAGCGGCGCGCATTGGAGCCAAGCCCACCCGTCGGGAACGTCTTCGAATTGATGGTGTAGGTGGTATGACGAAATTGGTGGATGTAGGTTACGTAAATTTCTATATTCGAGGACGTAACCAAATGGACCGCCACTTAGTGGAAAACGTGAGAGCTATCACACCTCTCGGTCTGCGCGTCCAGAATCCGGGTACTATTAATTTTATGGACTACGACCACTTATCGGATTTATCCGACGAACTTTCGCACAGTAATGCCCCACCTACAGTTCTTATCGGTGCTCCTGACTGGCATCTATCTTTAAGTCGTGAAACACGATGCGGAAAAAAGAACGAACCTGTAGCTTCCAAAAATTTATTGGGTTGGGTGCTCCATGGCGCATACTCAGCTTCGTCTAAGAAATTAGAATTCGTCCATCACGTCTGCGACGATTTAGACGCTCTTATAAAGATTCAGTACGATATAGATTCCTTAGGCATATCTAAAAGTGCACCGCGCCCTAACGACGAAGATAAAAGAGCGATAGACATTGTGGAAACCTCTGCCTGTCAGCTCGGCGATGGTCGATTTCAAGTTGGTCTGCCGTGGAAGAAGAATTTGCCACAAATCATACCCGATAGTTACCCGCAGGCGCTATCACGCTTTAGAGCGCTTGAGAGACATATGTCTAAGGACGCAACATTCGCAGCCGCTTATCAGCGATTCATGGAAGATGTTATAACCAAAGGCTATGCGGAAGAATGCAACCCTGAGTCTTATCACAAACGTCTCTCATTGAATGCGTCCTACATTGAGCCAAGCGGTGCTATTCGTTGGTATCTACCTACTTTGGGCGTCTTTCATCCACAGAAAAAGAAGCTCAGAGTGGTACACGACGCAGCGGCAACAACAAAGGGCATAAGTTTAAACAACTTGCTTCTCCAAGGCCCTGACCTACTCTGCTCACTGCTGGACATCCTTTTCCGCTTTAGAGAAGGCGCCGTAACGCTCAACGCTGACATTAAGGAAATGTTCCCTCAAGTGAAAATTGCCGAAAAGGACAGGGACGCCCAACGTTTCCTCTGGCGTAGCAAAGATGGCGCTCTGACAGAGTACCGCATGGCGTCTATGATTTTCGGTGCTATCTCTAGCCCATTTATTGCGCTCTATATAAAGAATAAAAACGCAAAGATGTTTGAGGGCAGTTACCCTGCCGCTTGTCAGGCGATACTTGAAGATCATTATATGGACGACTACCTGGGTAGTTACTCCAGCGAGCTTGAGGCCGCACAACTAGCCGCTGACATTGTCAAAGTACACAAAGCGTGCCGTTTTGAAATGCGTGCATGGACGTCAAACAACCCCGCAGCACTTTCATTGGTTCCGAAGGAGCTCAGAAGCGACGCCAGGTCGGACGTTTATCTGCCTCCCAACAACGAAGTCGGCGTTTTAGGCGTCAAGTGGAACCCGTGTCAAGATTCGTTGAGTTTTTGCTCTGGACCTTGTTTGACGACCGAGACGTTGACTAAACGTAGCTTATTGTCCAGCGTCATGAAAGTCTATGACCCACTTGGTCTGCTGATGCCTGTTATTATCTGGGGCCGTATTTTAATTCAAAAGCTTTGGCGGGTGGGCATCGACTGGGATTCGCCGGTGCCAACTAAATACGTAGTGGAATGTGAAGATTGGTTTGCTCAGTTGCAGGGTACAGTCGGCATCAAAATCCCGCGTTGGTATATGGCTAAGCCAGACCCAGTCGATGTCCAACTGCATGTAGTAGCCGACGCTGGCGAACAGGCCTACGCATGTGTGGCATATTGGCGTTTCAGGTACGACGACGGCTCCGTGTCTACTGCTCTTATTGGCAGCAAAGCACGAGTTGCACCGCTGAAACCTCAATCTATTCCCCGTTTAGAGCTACAAGCCGCACTCATCGCTTCACGGTTCGCTCAAACGATTCTCCATGCTCATCGTCTGAGACCCTCCTTAGCCACCTTTTGGACGGACTCAACCACCGTCCTCAACTGGATTCGGAGCGACGCGCGGACTTTTAAACCCTTTGTTGCTCACAGGTTGGGAGAGATACTGGAGACCACTAACCCATCCAATTGGAGGTGGATCCCTACCTCTCTCAACGTCGCTGATGATGCTACTAAACCGAAAAAGCTAAATTTAAGTCCGGCTCACAGGTGGTTTAATGGTCCGCCGTTTCTCTTACAGCCACCATGTACTTGGCCATCAGAGCCATCAGAGCAGATGTTGGACGTGGACGAGACCTCACTTGACTTCGAACTTAAGTCGGAATGTGTGGGGCTGCTCCTCGAGGTCCAATTAGTTGACCCGCCTGTTCCGAACCCCACGCGTTTTAGTTCGTGGCTGCGCTTACTACGCGCCACCGCCCGCGTTCTGCAGGGCGCGCGGTTATTTCGTTCTAAACTGTCACGAGCAATTACTACAGATTCAATTTTGTACACAGATGGCGCCACATCTCCCTCCCAACTTTGCGCTTCGGATATCGTTAAAGCTGAACGGATGCTACTTCAACGAGTTCAAATGGACAGTTTCCCAGAAGAGCTGAAGGCCCTAGGAGCTACGCAGCCCGTGCCCAGGGGCAGTCGTATCGCCAAGCTTGCGCCAGTGCCTGACGGAAATGGTTTGCTCAGACTAGATACGCGTATCAGCTCCGCTCCAGGAGTGAGTGAAAACGCAAAAGCACCTGTCATTTTGGACGGCCGCCACCACATCGTACGACTACTGATTTTAGACCGACATATTAAAGCGCGACATTCATTCAACGAACTCGTCTTAAATGAGCTAAGGCAGAGATTCTATATACTTAGAGGCAGAAACAGTATCCGTAGCGAAGCAAAGGCATGTTTACAATGTCGAAGATGGAAAGGCAAAGTGATTACGCCACAGTTCGGCAACCTACCTCCAGAACGACTCGACCATCATAAAAGGCCATTTACGCACGTAGGTCTCGACTACTTTGGCCCGCTTACTATAAGTGTACTTCGACGCCAAGAAAAGCGCTACGTGGCTCTTTATACGTGCCTAGTAACGAGAGCTGTACACCTTGAAATAGTCAATTCGTTATCCTCGGACGCTGCAATCATGAGTTTGAGGAGGTTCATTGCTCGTCGTGGTTCCCCGTCTACCATATTTTCGGACAATGGCACAAATTTTGTCGGCGCCGCCCGTGAACTACGCTCCTTGCACGGCGAATCAGTGGAAGAGTACGCCACAAACAACCATATTGAATGGCGTTTTATCCCACCTGCGTCACCTTTTATGGGCGGAGCCTGGGAAAGACTGGTACGGTCAGTAAAAACAGCCCTAAAATCCTGCCTCCACGACAAATCTATCAAGGAGGATATCCTGACGACGCTCTTACTCGAGGCGGAAGCCATAGTAAACTCCAGGCCGCTCACATATATACCATCTTCACCTGACGCACCAGAAGCAATAACGCCTTTCCATTTTATACTGGGCACATCATCGGTCGCTCCATGGACCTGCTCGCTAACTGACGCGGACCTGATGCGAAGATGCGACTGGCGAAAGGTACTACGCCTTGCTGATCATTTTTGGGCACGGTGGCTGCGGGAATACCTGCCATCTCTTCGACCAAGAGGACCAGCCAACGACGCGCCTACACTGTGTGAGGGTGATGTGGTGCTCATCGCGGACGCTGCCCTCCCTCGCGGTCTTTGGCCCCTGGGGAGGGTAGTAAAGACCTACCGGGGTCCTGATGGACTAGTCCGCGTAGTGGACGTGCACACCAGAGGTGGAACACTACGCCGACCGGTCCGCAAACTAATTTTAATGGAGGCTGAGCAGCAGCCAGTCGCCACAAGTTCTTAGTGTCCCACTAGGGGTCCGGTATGTTGGCGACTGGCTGATGCATAATTCTGGCTGACATAATTCTTTGTTTGAATGCTAGCTTTTTCACGAAAATGTGTTATTAATGTCAGTTGCGCTGTCAGGCTTTTGAATATAAGATTGTGCTTATTAAATCTGCTGGTTTCCATTTATAGTAGTCAAATACTTTTACAGTCCACTCGTTAATATACCGGATGGGTCGTAAAAAACAAAACGAACAGAGAAATGCTTTACTTGATTATATTTTATTTATTCAAACATATGCATTATACCGGCAGAAAATAGAACCCTCTGTATACTCTGATAAAACAGATATTTTACTAACCAAGGTTAAGCGCTAAGCATCTTGTCATAAGGTTACAAATCTAAAGAGTAATATTTTATTGTGCTTTTTAGTTTATTTATATATATGTTTCAAGTTTAAGCTAAATCGGTGCAGAAGTGTTTAGTTACCCGCCAAATAGACAGACGGATCGCTAGAATGGATCCCTAAAACAGGCGGATGATTAAAGTGTTCCATAATTTTCTTCATAAAATAGGTGCGAGGAGGCGAATAAAATATAAATAATGTATGTGCTTAAGTTGTAAAGGTAATTAGTTGTTTACAGTGCTGAATTGGTTTTACTGTTATGTTTACCTTCATAAAACAGGTGCTGTAAGAGTATTTATACATATAATAAAGGAGTAGATAAACAAAAGAAAGGCGAATCTGTACATTGAAGTTAAAAAAAATGCACTCCCCGGATATTAATTAAGACCAGTAGAGTCCAAAAATATAATCAAAAAATGTCGTAATACATTTTTTACATACTATTTTATATACTATTACATATTATTTTATTTACATACTATGTACGGGCTAATCTTGGAAACTACTGAACAGAATTTGACGGCGTTTTCTGTTTAATAGCTTTGAGTTCGGACCACAATCTGGTATAAGTTACATCTCAATAAAATGTCAGGAGACTGATCTACAAGACGAGCTCTCATTTCATATCATTTGTATGACAGTGTAGTTCAACATTACTGGTCATGGCAAAAACTTGACAGCGAGTGACAGAAATGTATTAAAGCTCATTTATAGTTTTATTTATTGATTTTGGTTGTTGTATTTCAGGGTATTTCCACAAGTCTCGATACAAAAAGTTCGTTATTCGATAATTAGTGGCCCTGTATTAGATCGGTCATCGTCGACAATGTCAATATTGAAGTTCTTCAGGTGTAGGTCTACCTAAGACAGACAATACAGTTGAGTAGGATCAATTTCGATAGGGAAGCCGACAGAAAAATCCAGTTAGGCTGGGCAGTATTCGGAAAACTGCGTCAAGTCTTCACCTCACCCATTCCACAACGTTTAAAGACAAGTCTTTAATCAGTTCGTCATGCCTGTCATGATTACGGCGCGGAGACGTGGACACTGACGGTGGGCCTGATCCACAAGTTTCAAGTCCCTCAGGGAGCTATGGAATGGGCTATGCACGGGGTCTCTATGAGGGATATGATTCATAATGAGGAGATCCGACGAATAACGAAGGTGACCGAAATAGCCGAAATAATTAGTAAGTTGAAGTGGCAGTGGGCGGGTCACATTTGTCGCAATACTGACGGCCGTTGGGGCAGACGAGTTCTAGAGTGGAGACTGCAGATCGCCACGTGCAGGGTAGGACACCCCGCCGAGCCACCAAGTGGATCGACGACCTGAAGAAGATGGCCGGAAGCGGTTGGATCCGTAGGGAAGGGGACCGGGTGTGGTGGCGTTCATTGGGAAGGCCTATATCCAACAGTTTGACAGACATTTTGTTGTACAGTTAATTGGATATGCAAAATAGGTCTCAAGGAGGGGATTAGGAGGGAAAAAAGTCAGATGGGAAAGTAGAGAGTGAAGGGGAGGGGCAAGTTGGGAGGAGGAGAGATTGTGGGAAGGGGTTAGGGGGAAGAGAAGGAGAGGAAAGATGAGAGAGAGGCTAGCGGGAATGGGAGGTGGTAGAACAGAGGGAGGGGAGCAGTGGAAACCAGGGAAAAGTAGGGAGAAAAGACAAGGAAAGTAGGGGGAAGGTAAATGGCGGACAAAGGGTAGGGGTAGGGAGCGGGAAGGGGTGAGGGAAGGGGTGAGGGAAGGGGTGAGGGAAGGGGTGAGGGAAGGGGTTTTCAACGTAGTGGGAAGGGGATGCGGAAGAAAAGAACGAAGAGGGGATGGAAAGGGGAAATGGAAGGGGAAAGCGAAATACAACCTGCGATTTTTTTTTATATGATAATCTTTTAATTCATGATAAATATGAAGTAAATCAACTTTATCTAAAAATGAAAAACAATAATTTTGTAGTCCAACGGGCGGAACCGCCGCCGGCACGCTAATTTTAATGCATAAGCAGATTAATAGATTTCTTTTAGAATTTAGTAATACGTAATAATGTGTAATGTTAAGTTGTCCATGCGGAAGAAGTCGCGGGCAACAGCTAGTTATAAATAAATTAAAAAAAAAACATGACACGAATTCCACTTGTGTAATATCAAATTAGGTTTTTTCCTGTACTAGGAGAAATTTTCCATATTGAACTCAGTAGTGTTTTAGTTGTATTTTTATTAGACACTAGACAACCTTTGGGTCGAGGACAGCATCGACTATCTAAAAGGTAAGTAGTTTATAGAGATCGTATCGCAAACGAGCATTTATTTATTTTTTATTTATTTTATTTTATTGAGTAAACTTCACAGCATATCAATTACATTACAAGTTAAAATTATAAACATATTAAGCCAATAATGAGGTTCAACTTATTACAAATCAAAAATGTATACAAAAAAAGGAAATTCGAATAATGATAATTATAGATAATATTAAATTTTGTATGTGAGTAGATATTAAAATAAATTAAATTGAAATTAAATTTATACAAAATGTCTAATTAGTAAATTAAAAATCGACAATTAAAAAATTAAAAATTGAAAATTACAAATGAATAAATTAATAATCGTGTATGAAGTGTAAATTAAAATGTGTGTGTGTGAAAGTGTGAATGTGTGTGAGTAGGTGTAAGAGAGTGTGTGTGCATGTTGATGGTATTGAACGTATGTGTGGAAATGTAGTATATTAAAATGGTAACACAGAACTCTTTAATCGATACTAAATATTTTTTTAATTATAAATGTGATAAACTGACCACGGCTGAGAAAGAATGTGTCTGCGTCCCCGAACCTAGTGTCGTAAGTCAGTACTATCCTATGTAGTACGGCGTTTTGGGCGTAATTTGTGTGAACGGAGCCGGTGTGGAAGGTGCGAGGGTGTCTGGTGCGAACGGCGTTCGCCCTCAGGCCGACCTGCGTCGTTAAATCTTGACAGTCAAAAACACTGTTTACAGTGTCAAAAAGCAGCTTCAAATCGGAAACTATACGTCTGTCCTCCAAGGACAGTATATGATGGTTTATGAGACTGTTTCTGTAAGCAATGTGTTGTGTTTTAGAACGCCAGTTGAGTCTTCTTATGAATTTTTTTTGAATGGATTCTAATTGCTCCTTATGTGTCACGTAGGCTGGAGACCATATTGGCGAGGCATACTCCATAATGCTCCTGACGTATGCAAAGTACAGAGTCTTCAGAGTACTAGTATTTTTAAAAGGTTTTGCCGCTCTGTAAATAAAGCCAAGCATCTTTCCCGCCCTCTGAGTAATGTTGTCGTAATGATAAGTAAATAAAAATTTATTGTCCAATATAACGCCAAGATCTCTTATCACGTTTACCCTAGGAATGACTGTGCCATTCAGTTTGTAGTTGAAACGTATGATGTTGTGTTTACGACTAAAAGTTATTACTTGACATTTCTTGACATTTAGATCCAAGCAGTTACGAAAGCAGTACCCAGAAAGCCGATTTAGGTCACACTGAAGTCTTTCACAGTCCGTTTCATCACGTATAGCAAGATAAATCTTCTTATCATCAGCATACATTAGGACACCCGAGTTAGCGAAGCACGATTCGATGTCATGTAGGTAAATATTAAAAAGAAGAGGACCCAAAAGCGACCCCTGGGGTACACCTGAAGGAATGAAAGAAAAATTTGATTTGTACGAACCTATTCTTACAGCCTGGGACCGATTACTAAGGTACGACTCAAGCCACCTTAGGAGGTCACCGTGAACTCCGACTGCAGACAATTTTGCTAGTAATACGTCATGATTGATTCTGTCAAAACATTTAGCATAATCAGTGTACACCGCGTCCACCTGAAGGCCCTTGTCCATGTGCTTCGCAACATAATTGGTAAAAACTGCTAAGTTGGTCACCGTAGATCTTCGGCGCATGAAGCCGTGCTGGGTGACAGGTATGTGAGCACCCGCGACAGGGTACAGCTGATCAAATACTATCGACTCGAACACCTTGCCAAATACTGATAATATAGACACCGGTCTATAATTTTCTGCACACTGTTTAGAACCACTCTTATGTACTGGAGTCACATAAGCTTCCTTCCATTTTACAGGAAAAGTGCCCTCTGATATGGAACGCTGGAAAATTTGTGTCAGTGGCATTGAAAGTTCATCCGCACAAGAGGCAACGAAATGAGGCGGTATACCGTCACTGCCCGCTCCCTTGTTTCGGTCTAGTTTTTTAAGATACCTTATAACAATATCGCGCGAAATTTCGACGTTGCCGATTGAGCTGATTGGGTAGTACTGACCAGAGTTGTTATTTGAAGGAGATTGAGGTGGGGCCAGGGAGGAGCTTGCGTATACAGATTTAAAGTACTTTAGGAATATTTCACAGACCTCCTCACCGCCGCATGCCTGGTGTAAGCCATAAGTGATGCGTACTGGTACACCTGCGTCCTTGCGCAATGATTTCGTATAACTCCAAAAATGTTTCGGATTTTTAACAATTGTCTCCTCGCAGCTACTCGTGTACCTATCCCAGCATTCTTTTTGTATTTCTTTTTGACGCTGTCTCAACAATGCAAAGCTGACATAGTCTAATTGGTTCCCGTATTTTTTCCAGCGCCTGTGGAATTTAGTTTTTTCTTTAATTATATTGATAAGCGGTTTGGAATACCATCGTGGATATTTAGACCCTTTTCCTGTGAAATGAGGTACATGTTGCTCGATTATTTGTTTAATTTTAGTGTTAAATAATAAAACTGCATTATCCACTGTACCATCACGGAGCTCCTCAGTCCAGGCTACTGACGAGATATGCTCACCGATAGCAACATAATCAGCCTTTTTAAAATTATACACGAGAGCCTGAGGTTCCCTAAGCAAAGATAATCGTACGTTCGGTAGTTCCAATTCAAGAGCAGGATGATGAGGCATGTCCTCGCGTGTCAATGGGAGAGTACATCGTTTTACGTTCACATAGGTAGTGCTGAAAACTAGCTCAAGATAGTGATTATTGTTGTTTGCTACTGAATTGTATTGATCAAGGCCGGAGAATGACAATGAGTCTAAAAACGATAATTGTGCATCATTTGACACACCATGGGGCAACAAGAACTGCTTGTTTGGTTTAATACGCCACTCGACATCGGGCAAGTTGAAATCTCCCAATACTAGGTAGTCAGCGTTAGGGCTACGTTCGATATGGTCACTTAAATATTGCGCGATATGCTGAAGATACGAATCGTGTGTCGCGGCGGAGACAGAGCCGGTCAAGTAAGCACAAACGATATGTAGGTCGCGGGCAGCGCGCAGCGCGCTCGCTCCAACAACCACGTGTACCATATCGTATGCAGCCGCGGGCGGCAGCGGCAGCGCGCGCGCGCCGAGATCGCGGCGCGTCAGCAGCATGACGCCGCCGCCCACGGCCCGCACGCGCCCTCCGCGCGCCCGCAGTGAGCCTACTACCGGTCGGTCGCGCCTATGCACCTCGTACCGACTGTCACTAACTTCTGTGTCGCTGACACCGTCCAGGAGCCACGTTTCACAAATTGCTACGACGTCGTAATCATGTAATAGTAATCCCTGAGTAAAGGCAATGGTTTTGCCACGAATGCTACGGGAATTTTGTAAATAAACCTTAAGAGCCATTGGACCTTAATAAATTATAGACTATAAGTATAGGGGTTAACTGATAGTGTACGGGTTCGCTAGAGATTCCCGTGACGTTAAAATTAAAATTATGGTCATTTGTAAAAAATTTAGAGAGGCGATAACAAACCAAACAATGTGTCACTATTATATAAGAGTGTGTATGTGTTACAAGTGTAGGTGAGATGATTTTGTTGTGTGTGTGTAGTGCTAGTAAGGTGTGAATGCTAAGCGCAGATGACGACTGCATAGGTACGTACATTGAGGTAAAACATAATCGAGACAAATAACACAATAAGCCCTGCAGGACAGATATAACATGCAATGAACTAAATATTGTGATTATGACAATTGGTTGAACTGTGTGTTCAATTGTTCCATACTGTAGATTCGCTTGGCCGGTTGTTTGTCGGATATCCTTATATATATTTTTGCATTCCTTGTCCAGGGGTTGCGAAACCCCGACTCCTGGCATTTATTTCTTGTGGCTTTGAGCAGTGCCTTATTTTCAACTGTCAAGTGTTCATTGACGTAGATGTTTTTCTTGTCACCTGCGATGCTTAGGTCAGTTGTGGTGGCTCCACGTTGTTTTCTAGCAGCACTCAGAATTTGGTCCTTGACGTTTGGCGACTTAAGTTTAACAACTATTGATTTCGGAACGGCAGGAGTTCTTGTTGCTCGAGTAGGAATTCGCGTGATAAACTCGATGTCATCCTTCGCAAGGGGTACATTAAGACATTTAGACAGGTCCAGCATTAGTTCTGTCAAATTTTCAGATTTCCGCTCCGGAATACCAAAAATCTCAAGATTATTTAGCCGCGCGCGTTGTTCCAACTCATTCATATTACGCTTCAACCCGTTCAAGTCCGATATTTTTGATTGCAAAAGTACATTTTCTTTTTCTAACGTAGAAATTTTGTTCTCGAGGTTTGTGACTGATTTGTTTAAGCTATCGTGGCCCGCAGATATAAAAGAAACAGAAGACTCGAGTTCCGGAATCTTGTTAACTTGCTTCATTATAATATCGTAATTATTTGAAATTTCAGTTATCAAGTTAGTTAATTTCTCGATTCTGTTGTCCTGCTGCTGTATGGTAGTGATAAATTCCGATTTAAACTGAAGTATAGTTTGATTTTGTTTCTCGAAGAGTTTATCTATTTTATCCGAAATGAATGATTTCATATCAATGCAGCCGTCACTGCAACCGGTTTTGACAGTCTGCGAAGACGTCGCCAGCTTCGCCCCGTGCCGTTCAGTACTAATTCCCTTATCGTCGGGCGAGGTAGCTCTGTGTGGCGTGTGTGCGGGCGAGTTCACCGGGCTGTCGCCGCTCGACCGGCAGACCAGGCACTTCCAAGTGCTTTTAGCCTGTGTAGACATCTTTCTAAAGTGTACTTCCCTGATTGCAACACATTTAAAGTGATACACACTCTTGCAAATAGAACAGGCGATGTTTTCGTTGTCGAAGATGGTAGATGTGCATTGTTTACACTTCATTTTCAGGTGTATCTCTAATTATGTGATTCCAATTAAGATCAGTGAATAAAGTGTACCTTGGTTCTAAAAACTGCCAAAGTGTTGTACGTCCGCAGCCCGTAGGTTGATATATCCGTGGAGAACGCAGATGATGGTATGTAGAAGTTGTATAATTTAATGCAGCAAACACTTAACTAATGATTATTTCGGAATTTGATCGAAATATAGTCAAATAAATTATTAATTATTAAAAAGTTCTTACAGAGAAACAAAAGTACGTGTTCCTATTTTTGATGGTTGAGGGTATATGGATATGAGGGTATATGCATTTACCGACCTGTCGTTATAAAACTAATTCATCAATCACTTAAATAGAAACGGACGATGTATGTTTGTTAGAAATCGTTTTCCATCATTTCTCAAAGTAAAGACGGTAGAAATAGTGTAGATAGACATATATGTAAGTATGTTTCTTCCGTCCCATCTGCTGACCTACTTCAGAAACATGCAGTAGAATGAAATGAACATGAAACAGAATGACTGTTGCTTTTAGACTACACGTTTTTTTGTTTCGCAATTCTTTATACAGACTTTTCACTCTCTTCGTATGGTCATTCTTTGTCATTATGTGTTACGTAGTACAAAGCCTTTGAGTATTCCAATTGGTTGGTTTCGTGTAACGAGCAAAGATTTCTGCTCTGCTCTAAAGAACGGGAATACCTATCACATTCTATTGTTTCACAGATGTGTATTATTTTACAATGATAAGAAAAGTAAAAAGGCTTCGGGTGGCGTAGTCAATGAATAAGTTTTACGTAGAATACAGTTATGTTGTGTCTTAAAAAGCAGTTAATAACCACATAACAAACAAAGCTCATGCAGACTAGTAATCAATAATAGGTAGAAATTACTAAATGAAATCTATTTATATCTATACCAATAATAAAAAGGTAAACATTTTATAGATGGATGGAGGTGTGAGGGTATCTTTTGAACCATACTAAATCAATTACAATATTTTTTTTTTCGTTGTTAGATAGGTGATGTGTGATAAGGGGTGGCCACAAAAATTATAAAGTAAGTAGGCGAATAATAAAAACATATAGGCACAAAATCACACTTATTTTTGACAAACAAATTAATAAAATATTCACACAATTATTTTCACAAAATATTGTCATAGCCACCAAAATCTTGTTTTACGCAAATCGGCCATTAGGTAATAATATTGGTACAAATATCATGTCAATATATATTATTTCATTAGAGAAGAATTAAGTGGTAAAAAGAACGACCTAGCCGAAGGTTCAAAGTATTGTTGGATGCTGTCACCAAGTTTCTTGGTAGAGCAAAAGTCGAGTAATTAAGAGAGAGGAAGAAGGGAAGTAGAGAGAGGAGGGAGAGATAGCAAACACAGATAGACAGAGAGAGGTAAAGAGGCAGAAAAACAGTGAGAGTATAAATAGTTATCATGAACTATATTAATTAATTTTAGATGACATTATATTCAACGACATCCATAAACGACAACTAATTAGGGAATTTCTAGTAATCTTTCTTAATTGATTCTATGTCTAACACAATCGTCAATTCATTTGTTTACGACTCGTGTCCACCACAGCAAGAATAATTGATGCGATAATGACTGATCGTGAAGAATTCGTTCGCAACAGTGATTACATGATTACACGTATTAGTTCGCTACCTACTCTGTTATTTTGTAGCATTGAGCAGCCTCCCCTTTCATAATGCCTTCATTATGCAAGTGGACGTGTGCTAGTAACCAGTAACAGGTAGTAAAACATATCTTTGGTCGGTGTATTATTATGACTAACTAGGACTAAGATGTTAGTTTAGGTTATCGATATGTGACAATGCCTACGGCGGTTTTATTGTGTAATGATTACAGATAATTTTGAGTTCTAGCTTACAAGTAGATTCTTATTTTATAAAACTTAGATTTTATGATCAAAAATGGTCATCCTTTTCTGAACTGAAAAAGCAATTTTTTTTATAATTTCTTGTTTCAAAACTTTTAACGAAACTATTCAATGAATACTTTCTAATCGATAAATAAAAAAACAAAGTATTTTTAATTTATTTTATTTTTTATTTATTTTGGTAACCGAGAGTTTCCTTTAAACAGAGTCCCTTATTTTAAAACAAACCCCCCTACAAATAACCTCCAGCACCCAAGATATGCGAGATTAATACCGTAACCAAAGTGCATCGGCACCTAGGCCACAGGCACTTCGTTACGTATTATAGAATTGAATTTGATTTGAAAATAATTTAACTAATATTTCAATGCAATGTCAATTTCTTCATACAAACAAAATACAAAAACAATGAATTAAAAATATTAATAATACTAAATTCTAGTCAGTCAAACAACCCGCCCAGAGTCGTACAAGCTGGCGGCGTGTCCACGCTGGATCGCTAGCGAGATGCGCAGCACCAGGTACGACTCCGCGCGGGGGTTTTTATTTTGGTTCATGCTAGAATTATCCATATAAGATAGTAATGCACGTTGTAATATATGGTTTTCTTCTAAGTATGCAAACCTAGTCAGTATGCTGACCCGCATGTATGACTAACCCGCAATTGCCGTGTTTTATTAGTATCACACAATGATTTTCAACAGTAGTTCACAAATGCTATAAAATAATTCCAGAGTCCCTTCGATCTGCAAACTTGTGGCCGGGGTTGCGTGATCACCCCGAGGGTTACACCCGCTTTGAATATGTATTGCTGAAGTTAGCAATGCCAATAAATCATGGCTTACAAAGGAGGACAATGCGCTCATGGAACCCTGCGGGACTGGGATATGAGTTTAAGCCTTATTATTGTTTTAGCTACAGAATTAATCGCTGGTGCTGATTTCATCGTACGATATCAAAGATTAAGTATTGTCTTAATGTAAAGAGCCGCGGTAGCCTAGTTGGTTGTGCACTCGCCTCATGTTCATGAGGTCGTGGGTACAAATCCCGCTCGTACTAATGAGTTTCTCGAAACTTAAGGGGCTTTATTTAGAACTAGCTATTGCCCGCGACTTTGTCCGCGTAAGTTTGAATATTACACATCTTTACTGCTTTTAACAATTAATTTGGTTTCCCGTAGGAATGAGAGGTTTTAAAAATAAAATAAAATAAAATTAAAGATAAAAACTATCCTATGTCCTATTTCTGGACCTAACCTATATGTGTGCATAGTTTTATCCCAATCCGTACAGTGGTTGAAGCATGATTGAGTACCAAACATTCAAACTTTTACATTATAATATTAGTTGGATACCATAGGCTTTTCGGTAAACGAACACATCGTAAGGAAAGCCTGCAAATGCCAAAGATTTTTTTAAGCGTACGTGAAGTACACCAAATCGGCTTGGGACACCGTTGATAGATAGAGTTTGGGCATAAAAAATCCAAAGGGTCTCGAAGTGTCGCCAAATCTTACTGGTCTAAGATAAGATGGTGTAAAATCTTGTGATGGCACGGTGATCTTAATCTTATATAAACGACCTATAAATCTTAAAAAATAGCTCGATTTTATCCTTACTATGAAGATAGGTATACGTCGAAATTTTGTTTCTTGAAAGTATAATAGAATTATTCATATTATAAATTATATGAAGTATTGAAAAACGAGGTACACTGCTGTGCATGCTGCGAGGTGCAAGGCTATAAAACTTGTCACCCATACACATTTTCAATTTAAATATCTTTATGCCAGGGAAAGGCTGATTCTAATGAAACATACACGTAAGCAGGACTAGAAATTGTTGAATTGTACAAATATTTTTTTTCGACATAGTTATCGATGTCAGTGAACACTTTTAAAAACAGACAGAACAAGTTCTTCAAAAACCAGTGTTACAAGTGACAATTCAAAGACTTAAATACAGCAGTACAGATATAGGCATACAAGCAAAATGCTGCTTGCCTATTATCCCCATACTAATACTAATTATTTATTAAAAAAAGATAAATGTTGGAATATTAAAAATCCCAACAGTTTTGGGACACCACCATTTTTAAAAAACTGTACTATTTAACAATTTCGTGTCCTGCTTACATGTATAAAGTTTTATTAGAATCGTCCTTTCCATTTTAAAGATATTTGAATTAAAAGATTGTATGGAGTTTCTAAAGTCCTTAAGCTTAAAGTACAGAATAGCGTGCATAACATACAGAGGTTTGAATGCAAATAAATAGCGACAGAGAACAATGTAACTGCCCCACTTAAGGCTCGCCGGCTTGGGAACTAGCCTAGGGTTGCCATAATGGTAATTGACCGGGACATTTGCCTATAACTCGGAAATATGGTAGTAAAAAAATATCGGTTACCAATTTTACTTTAATATTAGCCCTATTTTCTCAACATATAATAAGCTTAAAATTTAGTAGACAAAAATCAAATTACATGAAACACTCATTGTCTTTTTTTCTTCAGATTTCTTTACCCGCTTAAACAGGTCCGATTTACCAATAACATACTTATGAAATTCCGAACATGTCATTTTAAAGTTGAATTTTCATTGAATCTAGGTTTCAATCATTTCTACCTGAAGGCGGTTTTCAACATTGGCGTCGTAACCAGGGATGGCGTATAAGTAGGTACTGACACAAAAATTAAAATTTGATAAACTTCAATACCGGGAACGACTGGGACAGAAGTTTCAAACAGGCGACCCATGTCCGGGTGTACCGAGATGGATGGCAGCCCTAAGTTACTACGCTGTTAAAACTAGATCAAGCGCTCATATAGCACAATATTAACATTTTCTCCCTTCTGTTCAGTTGTGCTTCAGCCTTCCTTCTATTTGATTTTACGATTGGACTGATTGTTCGCACAGAGAAGCACGCTCACGTTTGCCGGACGTAGGCAATAACAATAACGTAAATTAAAATTGAAAATGTAGTTTTTTTTCCTTTTGTTATCATTTTCAGTGGTTTCTTTTTATTGAAGATTTATTTGGAAAACTAAGTCGCTGAATCAATCTGAGAAACATTTGAACCATTTTAAAGTAACCGTGAACAAACCTATTAATTGATATTGTAATATAATTGAAATAAGTCCACTATTGAGCATTGGGCTTCTAGCCTCCCCAATAAAATGCCACTTTTGGTAAGCTGTCTATTGGGGGATGGACACCACGCTTGACAGGCGGATTGGTGATCGAAGTAATGATATTAATATACACAGAAGAACGCTGCTGCCCGTCCCTGGTGCAATCCCTTAGTCGCCTTAATGACACCTAGAGGAAGATTGGGTTGTGGGGTAGCCCTATTCTAAGCCGGGAATCACAAAGCTAATATAGCATATAATTGATATACCATTAGTAAGTAAATATTATAATTCTACTTAGTTAAGAATACAAACAAAAATACAAAGAAAAGAAAAGAATACAATAAAAGCCGCGTGGTTCCCGGCTTAGAATAGGGCCACCCCTATCTTTCCGTGGGTGTCGTCAAGGCGACCAAGGGATTGCACCAGGGACGGGCAGCAGCGTTCTTCTGTGTGTGTATGTTGGGATCATTACTGCGATCACCAATCCGCCTGCCAAGCGTGGTGATTATGGCAAATCCCCCAATGGACAACTTACTAAAAGTGGTACTCTGTTGGGGAGGCCTGTGTGCAGCAGTGGACGTATTTAGGCTGATGATGATGAAGAATACAAACATTAAGATATAAGCAGAAACAGAATGAAAACGATACCAATTACTATTCACAACCTTTCATAAAAGTTTATTCCACGTAGCACGCGCTACGGCTACGAGCCGCCAGCTCCGTAGCGGGGTGAACGCTACGAATGCAAATCTTATGCTCATGGCGTAGAAGTTCGTAGAATGCTCATGATTTATTGCATCTAAGCTCATGTCTACGCTTTCAAATGTTTCTTTCATGACGGAGTGTTGAATAAATTTAAATAAAATATTTTAAAAATATACTTATGCAGTTTTATTTTAAACAATTTTAATATAATAAGCAGAGATTGAGATTATGTAGTGCCATTTGTGTCCTTGGGAATATGACACGTAAGATTAATATGGACATTCGTATTCACTGGATTTTATTATCTGTTTTAATGAAAATCCCGGGACTCTTAGTAGTAATACTTATGAAAAAAGTATATAATATCCAATTAAGAAAAGATTTTCTTTTTCATATTGCATATATACATATACCTGTGTAATCCCATCTAGGATTTTCTCATGTGCTATGGAAATCAAACAAGGATAGGACAATTCACAAATACAACATCCAGACCGGGACCAATTTGAACAAACTGTTCAAAGTTGTCGGTCCCCAGTGGGCATCGAATACACGACCTCTGGCGCTCGATTCCAACTATGTAAACGGGCGGTCTATATTACTATGTGAGTTTATACATAAATGAATGACAAACAAATGATGAACATATTTTTAAATAAATCTTTAAAAAAATCCTATAAAAATATAGATAGATATTAACAGGTTCCCTGTCCCAAGAGGCAAATGTGCCTCATGGCCAGTGATGTAGATAATGCAGTTGTTCTTTCGATAAATACTTCTCGTGTTATATCTTTTATCTGAGTAGACCATTGTCACTGTCATTGTCGTTGGCACTGTATTGTCACTGTCACTGTCGTGGTCCACTTCTTGTAGAAGTTGGCTTTGTTGCTGTTAATGCTATTTACTCAGAAATATTTTGGAGAGTTTCATCTTCACTATCATATGTATCTTGCTCTACACGTTAAGTACAGTTATACTCTTCTATTAATTTTTTTGAACTGTTCTCTGTGTCTGATTCTTCCAGAATTCTAAGAAGAACTTCGTTATCAAGTTTTTCTTCAATTTTCTGTGAATTCTTGATTATATTTTTGTTTAAAGTAAATTTTTCATTTCCTTACTTTAAAAGGTATCGATATAATCAATATGCCTATATAACAATCACTATGACACATAAAGTTTCAGAAAACATTTGAAGGTAAATGACGTATCTTATACGAAATTTTATGAGCATTTAATGTCATTATTACTATGGGGACGTGTCGAAAGAACGCTGCGATTGGTTCGGGACAGAGAACCTGTTAACATAAACATTTCATCGTAAGTACATAGGTACATACGTCAAGTACATGCCTGATATTATAGTCATTATCGGTCGATGGTCTATGAAATTTCAGCGTAAAATATGCACTTTAAAATAAAATGAAGTGGATTTACATCCAAGAGATTATAATCGTGTTTCAAGGTTTTGGATTTCTAAACGACTCTTAGAGAACTTACTTTTAGAGTCACGTTTAATTTTAACTGGGGCACTCAAATGGTGTGGAAATTAAACGTTTCATTCGTACTTAAAACAAAATTCCAACCATTGTTTAGCTTTTATGTGATTTTGTTGAGCTTGGAATACTTACTATCGTATACTTGAACCTTTGAGTTCGACTGTACTACAGCACAGTCTTACAAGACTTTTATCAAAGGATCCAGGGAGCAATCTTTATCCCAATATACATTGCTTCGTCTTTGTGAAGTTGGATGTATTGTTAACTTAATTTAATTAGTACCAAATCAGTGGACTAGAGTGCACGTGGTTGTGGGTTAAATTCCCACTTGGGACAGACAAAATGCACTTTGTGGATGTGGATCTCCCTCCCCTTTCCCTTTGCATAAGGCAATGCCCTTTATCCAACGTTAAAGGGCTTATAATAAGGTATAGCAGGCGCGATTTATACAGAAGGGGCGTGTAATGGACGAACCATCACTTTATATACTTATTAATTACACTTTAACCCCACAGCAGGATTTCTCCTATACAAGGACAGTTCACCAGTCCAGGACCAACTAACACAAGTTGTTCTGTCTCCTGTGGGAATCGAATCGCTGGCGCTCAAGTTCAACGACCTTGCTGCTTAAGCCAACGAGGCGATCATTTAAAATATTTAATGTAATTAAATTACCATGTGTGAGTATGTTGATGGTCTCGTTGTGGAAGTAGAAGAGGCTGCGGATGCAGTCGGCCCAGCCCTGCAGCGGCCGGTAGCCCGTCAGCACGTACGGGTTGAACTGCAGGTGCTGGGGCATGTCGCGCCAGTGCAGCAGCTCCACGCCGCCTCCAGGCTTCACCCCCATGTCCTCGAGCCGGTCCCCACCCGCGCACTCGCCTTTCCCCTCACTCGCGCTCAGCTTCTCATTATCACAGATATGCTCTAACGACTTTTTCCTCTTTTTAGGTCCTTTCCCGTTCACCTCTTGAATTGACGCGTCGAACATTTTTGTACATGTATCAGGTACGTGATCGTCTCTCATAACGTGCGGGCGACGCGGTCGCGGCCGCCGCCGCCTGGAAGAACGGGAGGCTGCGTGTCGACCGGCGCGCTCTGGCCCTGTGCCCGCATGGCCCGGCCTGGTTTGTACAAATATCACAGCTACAGCATTGACAGGAACCCCGGGGGTGTGGCGAGTGGGGTACGAGAGGGTTTTCTCTCAGGTCGCTTGTCGGGTTCGGTTGGCGCGGCCCGCTGCGGAGCGGTGGCCGCCGGCTCGGTGCGGTGCAGCAGGGCGCGCGGGCCGCGAGAGCGCGCGACTGGCCGCGGCCCGGCGGCGGCCCGCGCGCCGCGCCGCCGCGCCCCGCACCCCCGCGCACCCGGAGCTGCTCGCACCCTCGCCCCGCACCCCACACATTTGCGCACTGCGCAAACCCGATCAGCTGATTCCCGCCAGAAGGTCGGCATTCGGCATCCTTTCTTTCTCGCAATAATCGCACTTTCACTCATTGTTTAGTCGTTTTCGTGTTTTAGTTCCGAGCGATTTTTCATGTCTGTTTTACAAACGTGTACCTACCCACTTTATAAGTAGTAGGTAGGTATGTCTCTCTTTCAACTACAGGGATCTTACATAGCTAATACCAATACCTATCGCTATTTGGCAAGTTCATACTGTTGCAGTGGCGGTGGCAGGCAAGGTGTGGCCTAGGCTCTAAACAAATTGATACCGCAGCAAGTCGCCCCTTTCTCGCATCAGTGTGGGGTTTTCTGTATATATGGTAATCGGTTGCCACCGCCACCGCTCCAGTGCTACATTTCTTATCCAGCTGCTGCAAGCAAATATTAATAACACATATACATAAAATGTGTGGACATTTAGGAGACAGCTTGGGTATAAAAATAAAATGCTTTTGTGTAATGTTTCAAAAAAAGGCGCGCAGGAGGCGCGCCTCTAAGAACAAAAAATTAGAGTGTGTGGACCTGCGTGAGTGGCTCAGTAACTTGTTATATATTGGTAGTCATTTGTGAAGTCACAAGTATTATATATACTTACCGCAGTTATTTAGGTGTAAGTAACCCAAAATCATTATTAAAATTATGGCAACTGGTTAGAATGGGAACCTGTGATGGGAACGTTGATCTCTGATTGCAAAGTTGTATTATATAATAAAATAACATTGTCTCAAGAGCTGTATCACGTAAGTCCACCAAATCGGCTTGTGCCACCGTTGGTGGTCAGGGGTTTGGCACAAAAGGTCCTGAAGGGTCGAAGTGTGTCGCCAGGTTTTCCTGGCCCCCTAAGAAGATAAGATCAAGTATTATCCTAATCTTCATACCTATACCTGCAATAGTTTTGCCTTTCATGTATCGTAACTCTACGATCAGTCCATGTCAGTGTTAAAAATTAAAATCATATAATGTGAACGCATCAATAGCAAGGAAAAAAAAGGACTCTGTTCCCGCGTTTATGGAAAACAATTTGTTGTGTATTTGTTTTTCCAAAATAATATATGCTTCTGGTTTTGGTGTTTAATAGTGATGGTATATAATGCAACAAATCTCTGTACGTGTGTACACTATGAAGGAACAATATATAAACGTGACTAAGCTGATATTATAATCAGAGAACTTCCTAACCTCAATCATTACTAAAGCTTACTATCAACGTTAGGGAAGTCTGTGACTAAATTAGGACCAACGTTGGTCTGAGGCACTCTGATAATAGTAAACAGAAAATAAAAATATATCATGATTAGACCTTATGGCCTTGTTGCCAAAGTCTTAAAACTAACAAAAAAATGATAGAAATCGATGTGTATTGTATGCGTATTGTATGATGTCAATTTCTGAACGCAACTCAGTCGGCCCTTATGTTGGCACTCCTGAAATAGTACGCAAAATAGTCGTTAGGTGACTCTACTTTACTCAATTTCCTGTTGTTTCATAGCTCATTAACAAATTTTTATTTGAATAAAATATTCCTATAGTTATTAGTTAGTTGTTAATTTTAATTATTATTTTTCTATAATTATAATTAACTGCAATAATAACAAAAAAAATATTTCATTTAATAAGTTTGTTTTTGATAGGTAAAACTTGTGGTGGATCTCGTACGTCATTGCAGTTCATCCAACCAAACAAAGCATTTGTTGGATTCGGATCGATGTTTGGGCCTCTATTGCGAAGCAGCATTATTCAAGGTTCTGCATCGCGAACTTGGAACTGTCTTACAAATTTTACTCAACAGTTGTGGTGTAAACTAAAATACTTACGTGAATTGAGGGTAAGTTCGTGTAAATGTTTACTTTCTAATAGGGCTTGGCTTAGGGCTCCGTGGAGTTGTAGAAATCAACATGGCGTCCCACCATGGCATGATGTAAATAACTTGACAGACTGTCATTTATATACTTTAGTGGCATCATAGTCAACTTTCGTAATATAGTTTGATTACGAATTGTATGTTGTAGAGCAGTCTTTGTTTAACATAGCAATTCGCTGTAACTCGCTCACAACATGAATTGATTGATTTTCCAACGTGTTACAACTACAGCTGGTGGCGGAATAGCAAACTGAAATTCTTGCATTGTGGAATGTTTTTGATCTCCATAATTCTAAAAGTAGAAATCAGCTTGTCAACCTTGTTTTAGCTTGATCACAATTTTCAATTTTAATGTGTTATTACAATCGTTCGTGCATGTATTTACACAGAAGTAGGAAAATGGATAACTAATAGATATTAACATAGACACAGATGACACTTATTAGAAGTAGTAAATTGGTTATAAATTGTATAGTAATTTAATTTTTGTTTAAAGGTAAATATGCATGAATTCATTGCAATAGTTAATTTAGTAAATAGCACATGATAGATGTCTGTCGGATCTGTAGATAAATTATATACCTGTTTCTATAAACCTTACTGGGATAACAAGATTTTATCATGTCCTCTTGACTTTACTCAAGTAAGAAAGTGACAAAGCATATTATTACCATATTACTGAACCCTT
Organism: Esperia sulphurella; assembly: GCA_947086405.1. Classification (NCBI taxonomy): domain Eukaryota; kingdom Metazoa; phylum Arthropoda; class Insecta; order Lepidoptera; family Oecophoridae; genus Esperia; species Esperia sulphurella. Next base: position 4,903,244 of record OX352261.1, read on the forward strand.
TCTATATACCCTCTGTTCTCTGTATGAAGTTCCTGTTAACGAAATTATTTTTCATTTAAAACTACATTTCGACAGCTTGACTTTGGTTTAGTTTGCATGTTACTTCATAGTTAATGTCCTGTTAACTTTGACCTATATCCAATGGTCTAAAAAGTTTATGTTTTTCAGCTTAAACCGCTCGGATACGAGTTTTGGTATCCTTGTTATGGTAAGTGAAAGTATGGAAGTACTTTCCTTCTTAGTGTTGCTGGCGATTATAATTTGGTTACTTGAGTTGCTTAAATAAAAGTAACATATTTATTGTTTATAAAATGATAATAAATGTTTTAACTTTCAATATTACTTTGCCTTTATACAATCATGTTTACACTTTTATTTGACAACTCTTATTAAATTATTTTTGTTTGTAGCACATTCTAGCATGGTTGGTGTTGAAATTGAATGGCTTAAAGCTATGCATTTAGTATAATAAACTTCATTATCATGTTTTTTAAAGCTATGTCTTTCATAGCCATTGATCAATGTTAACCAGTTGTGCTGCCTTTACAAGGTCACAATATCTATGTCATCTCTTGGTTATTTTAAACACATCTTGTATGCCAACAGATGAGTTTTGATTAGAAGCGTAACATGTCTTGTTATAAAATGTAAATTCAATAACAGAGAATGCATATTTATTATTAGTAAGCATCTGTAACACAGTATAGCATGAGATTTCTTTTTAATTTAGTCTCCAGTATTTGGACAAAAAACAAGTCTCAAGGATATATATTAAAACTGGGTCTATTGACATAACTATTTATAAATAATAATCATTAGTTTTGAGTAACACACATATCAATGATATCAATATAACACACACTTATCACACATGTACATCACTAATTGGAGCTTTCATTAATTGCCCTTGTTTTATTCATTTTTATTTCTTTTAGTACAGGTTATAACTTATATATTTATTCATAGTTGCTGTCCACAAGTAATTTATAAGCAGATCTTGACATTATTATAATCCTTATAGCTACATCTTATCAAGTTGTTAATTACACCTTGGTTAACAACTTCTTATCCATTATAATGCAGCATACAGCAATGGCCATGCTTAATGGTACAGCACAACTTAACTACACTTTCTCTACATTTTGAGGACTATGATGAACAGCGTGCCATGCCATGATCTTAAATTTTAGAAGACAAACCCAGTGGTGATTTGCTTACAAAAGTGTACCAAATTTTGAATTATGCAATGCAGCTACCAGCTATTAGTATTGAATGATAAATGTGATTGATTACAACATTAACAACTAAATTTCATTGCAATAGAAGTAGCAAACGAAATAGCTATTTGTGTCTCCAAATCAAACACACACATATACAGTCAGATTCTAGACTAAGTGACCAGCTCTACCACCTTATCCAGTCATGATAATGTTAAACTTAGTATGAACTTTGTCATTTATCATAGCCTACTGGCTGTACGTGAAATAGGCACTAACAGCAAAAATTTGTTCACATTACAATGTAACCTTTTGGTCCACTTCAGAACACCAACTATTATTTGGTTTTTGAAACATAAATAGTAGTTATTGTCATTTGCCTCTATTCGAATTAAATATACCTAACACAACTTATTGTAAATGAAAAAGAGATAAATCAGCATGAGAGACTCATACGTACCTAGCTATGTACTCCAGGCATGTTAAAATTCTACATTGTATCCCATCATAATTGGTGTTCTGATTTTGTGACTATGTTTGACGAGATTGACACTGGTGTGATGCAGGACTGTGTTAACAATTTATTGCTTTTATATGGGTACATAGCATTTTGGTCTTAATCAGAAATATGTACGAAAAGTGATAAATTGCGTTTCAAGTTTTAAATGAAAAACAAAAAGTATAGACAACTGTGATAATAAGTCATAAATTTTAAATCATAGTCAATATAAAAAGTGTAAAAACAACACAAAGTAATATCATAAATTGATAATAATTTTTAAATAATTACAATATGTCATGCATGTACTGCTGTACTATATACTAACAAAAGTGTTGCTAGTTTTCTGATATGGTCATGGCACGCTCCTTCGTCCTGAAGCTTACAAACCCAAGTATGATGGACCATATTCTGTCCACAGATGCCGCGTACCCGCAGGAAGCACTACACCTCGCACTCGCGGTCGCGGTCCCGGTCATACGAGGCCAAGCGCAGGCGCCTCGATGACGGATCCAGGGAGGGATCACATAGGAAGAGGAGCAGGGAGAGAGACAGGTAAGCCACGCATTGCCACTATATTGTAATTTTATTTTGGGTATTTGAAACTGCCTTAATATCTGAAAATACCCATTGACAAAGGAAATAAGCAACATGACCAGAGTCTACAGAGATAAGATCACTAATCATCAAAATACTGGCACTATCAATGACCCTGTACAAAGAGTCTGAAAATATCCCATACTATCTAGGCTTAAGAATGTTTTTCCACAGACAATAATGCAGATATTTTGTCATTTACAGTTTTCAAATATTGTACTTTTGTATATGGATAGGAACTAAATAGTGCAAAGGACTCATTCATATTAACCCTTGATTTTTAGGCGTATTACATTTACGAGAAAAATGCGGTGATTTGTGGTCATATTATACACACAATGGCTAATACATAGACCATAAATAATATGCCGTGTTGACGAAAATAAAAACGCTGTGGGGCAGGCCTTAACGCCTACGGACCGTTAGGTTAGGTCCAATGGGAGGTAAAACTGCTAATGCTCGGCGCCACTAGCACATATAGTAAACAAATTTCATTTTTTTCGAGCTGCCTCAATTTATCATTGAGTCTTATACTGCACACAAATATAAATTTCATACACATATCTAAATTTAACGTAGTTCGCCTTTCATTTCGATTTTTTTCCTTTTCACGAGTTTACTACTTACGCTAGTGGCGCCGTACTGCTTGTATTTACGAAACCATAGAATTGTTTCAATGTAGAGAATGGTTCTGCTCAGTAGCGACATCTTTTGCTGGTTTCTAAATATCTGGTGTTGAAACGAGATTGTAAAGATGCCTTTGGTAAGTGGTTAGGTTAACATTGGTTACTATAGTTTCATTCAGTTCCGCTATTCACCGACAGGTGGCGTTACTTGCTATTTATTGTAAAATGTGTAATAGGATCGCGAGGTGACAATTGACTGGTGATTATCTGATTTTTTTAATCGCCGCTATTAGTAGTATCGGTTCTTTGCTAGTTCCTATCATATTGTAACTATGTGTATCCACTGGCCATTGAAAAGTTGACAGAAATGCGAATAAACTAAAATTTAATTGGAAGTTGTTATAGAGACACGTTGATTTGTGGACATTTTACGCCTTGATATTCAAAAAGCAGGGATTTTGATGTGTAATTTTTTTGTAGTTACTCTAATTTAATCTCTTGTAGTATTGTTCGCAATTCTCTACTTCATCATATCAGCCCCTAGAAGTCCACTGCTGGACATAGGCCTTCCCCAATGAACGCCACCACACCCGGTCCTCTGCCCTCCGCATCCAGCCACTACCGGCCACCTTCTTCAGATCGTCGGTCCACCTGGCGGCGGGGCGTCCCACCCTGCGAGTGGCGATCCGCGGTCTCCACTCCAGAACTCGTCTGCCCCAACGGCCGTCGGTTCTGCGGCATATGTGGCCCGCCCAGTGCCACTTCAGCTTGCTAATCCTTTCGGCTATGTCGGTGACTTTCGTTCTTCGTCAGATCTCCTCGTTACGAATCATATCCTCCCAAGCATAGCCCTCTCCATAGCTCGCTGAGCGACTTGGAACCTGTGGATCAGGCCCACCGTCAGTGTCCACGTTTCTGCACCGTAGGTCATGACAGGCAGGGCGCTGTTTACCAGCGCACTGGAGGATGTCTAAAACACTGAACTGGAGAGGACAGGGCATAAGTATAAACGGCGAGCACATCTCACTCGCTGCAGGATCTTGAGGATATGCTGACCAGCCTCAACTGCTCTTCCAGACGAGTAGGTCTTAGGATGCACGTAGACAAGACGAAAGTCATGTCCAACTCGCAGGTTGACCGGTGATCGTCGAAAATGTCAATATTGGACGTCTACCTAGGACAGATAATACAGTTGGGTAGGAACAATTTCGATAGAGAAGCTGACAGAAAAATCCAGTTGGGCTGGGCAGCATTTGGAAAACTGCGTCAAGTCTTCACGTCGCCTATTTCACAATAAGTCTTTAGTCAGTCTTTATTTAATTCTGTAATATGTATTAATTCGAATTTATGGGCCAAAAATCGAACGCAACTAAATTTCCTCTGAATTGTTGTTAATGAACTGTAAGAAAATTTTCTCTTAAGTTTAAACTCTTAAGATAAAAATATCGTCCATACCGTTTTACGGTACCATGAATTCACCATATTTGGTCTTAATCATTAGAAAGTAACAGGATCACATTGTATTCAGGAGATGAAGTAGGCCAACATTCGGTTTGCCAATGAACAGCATCCTTGTCAAAGTCGGCCTGGCCTTGTTCTAGATAATATCTGGGAAAGTTCAAAAATAACAGTCGCAAGACAAAAGGCTTTCAATAATGATTAGTAGTCTTTGTAGTAACTTGCTCTTAAATATTACATCTTTTTAGCTACTAAAGCAATTGCAATATGATATTTTGCTTAGCGTTGGTATTTCCAAGTAATTTTTCCTTTTTGAATATACGAGTATCGTTGGGATTTCTCATTGGTTATTCCATGCCAAAAGCCTCAAGTTTATGTATGCTACTACGCAACCCTTACTCTCTTTAAATATTCCCGTTGGGATATGCAATGATGGAGTCGGAGTAATGCTTTTAAAGTCGAAGGTCAATTATTCTTCTGGAGAGGGAGTATTTTGAATATTAGTAAGGAATTATTTATAGATTATTTATTTACACAATTACAACTTTTAAAGTTGAAAATGGTTTTTATCTGTTGTTATTATTTTGTTGAATGTTAATTCCTTAGCATTATGTCTATCTACATACATACATACTTTCACAATGCTCAAGCCTTGGTCCCAGAGGGGTAGGCAGAGACGATGTATGGCCATGTAAGTTTAATATTTATGATTTTCTAAGATTGCAAGAGTGATTTTCTTATGTTGTGATAAGGTCAATAATTCCCGTTCCGACGCAATCCTTAAAATTTCTTCAAGAATTTTCCATCAACAGTAACCACATAACTTTACGTGATTCAATAGATCGAAAGTAACGGTGAGTGGTGCACCGTACAGGTTTGAGTACGGTACTGCGCTATCCGCAGATTAGGGCCTATCATGGAGCCTATCATAAGTCATGTAGCCTGCAGTCGTGACGGGTGAGTCAAGTGACCCCGCTCCCAGACTACTGCGGGAGTTGCGGGAACCTGTTTAAGAGGCACGTAGACAGGTTTTTGTTTTGGAGGGGGCAACTTACAGCTGCCAGCTAATTTACACTGGACTAAATCTTAATAAGTTGATAAAGCATGGCTTATTTAACTTTTCTAATGTGGATATCAGAAAACTTTAAAAAAGCTTTCTGATATGGATTTTCAGAAAACTTTATCTCTTTTAAGATAGTAAAAAAAGAGAATTTATTCAATGACATCATTTGCTTCAACAATTAAGTATTTATAAGTAGTACATAGTCAGATGAATTGGTCGATGCCTAAGCGAATTGCGCTGCTTTTCAGGCATCGCCATTATGATTATACATCGCTAAAATCGAAGCTAGGGAAAAAGGAGTGGTGTTCGTTATCTCTTCAAAAGTGTTCGTACTACGTAGTACTGTAAACCTTATTCCAAGATTTTGTAAGGCCCTCCATAAATAATTAAAAATATATGTATAAAAGAAAAAAAATCACATTGCTAAAATGACACATACCTACTGAAACATATCGTAGGGCTGTAGGGATAACAAACAAATCATATAGACCAGATCCAGGTAGATTTTTGCCTAGACAGAAGCCATTCCTTACATAGCTTTTTGAAGTACTGCAAAAGTACTTCAAAACAGAATTTATAGTCTAGAAAATAATAAAATCCAAAGCAAAGGCTAGTTTCAAATAATTTATATTTTGTGATCAGACAATTGTAGGTATGTACCTACCTATATACACGTGGGCCGTTCAGTAAGTTTAGCAAAAAAGAAAAAAAACATTCTACGGGTTGGTATATCTATTCAAAGAATTTTTCACCAGCGTCTATTCAAAGTTTAATGCGTATAAACCAAAATTATACACAATACTTAAATTTAGATCGTAATAAAATGCGATTAGAAATTAGATTAGAATATCTGATTTACTCCATAGTCGTATTTTAAAACTTAGTGGACAAACGGTCTGTTGGAAAGCTAACTGAGGTCGAATACTGTTTTTCGCAATACTATCTGAGTAGCCTAGTATATGAAATTTTTATTTGTTATTATTATTATATATAAGTTAGATCGGTTGACTTATTATTACTTCGCCCGCCAACTAAATGAAATAAAAGTCAAAAGAAAAATCGTTATCAGGTTTCATCAGATTCCACATAAGGCGACATTACATATTTATGTATCAAGTGGATCTGCGATGAAATAAAATAAAACAACAAGTAGGTCCGATCGGTATTCAGTACTTTATGCGTGTGCAGAAGATCGACGACAGTCTGAGGCAAGAGATTGCTGTAAAACATGTCGATGCGACTCAAACCCAAGATAATTAAGTAATTTTACAATGTTACCATATAAAAATGGTCTTGAATGACATGGCGGCTGCTTTTTGTTGGTCGTCAAGAGGTGCCAATCAATTATTGTATGATTAAGTAGGTGGGTCTTGTACAAATTGGCAACGTAAGCTATGGGCTGTCACTGAGCGCGTCTGATTAACGTAGCGACCTTCGTCTGTCGCTCTGTGCGAACGCACATGGTTCTTTTTTTCTAAAATTTAGCTGCCTGCCATTTGTACAGTAAATAAGGTGATTTTAACCTTAACCAAGTTTACTTTTATTAGTATAATGTAGCAGTTAGCTTCAATGACGTGCATAAAAGTCATAATGACCTTTTACCGTATTTTTAAATCACATGTTGTGTTTTTAAAATGTTTACTCATATTATTTAACCCAAATAAATTCGAACTATCATAGCTTTAATCAATGTTGTACTTATTGTATAACAATTTCACGTAAAACTTACCTTTATGCCACCCACCGTAAATTGCCTTATAGTTAATTTATAAAGTACAGTAGGACCCTGAAATTGGTATAATTGATGTAGAATTTGATCAAACACAAATATTATTCCAAATTAAACAGTCATTACTCATGTAAGAGTCAATTATCGGCATGTAATGGTGACAAAACAAAAAAATATATACAATATTTATTAGTATTGACCAAATCTTAAAAAATATAGCCGGTTAACAGGTGGATTCTATTTTACACTACACCTTTTGTCTATTTCTGTGTCGTTTCTTTACTGCCGGTCATCACGGACGTTCACAATCTGGTTCCATAACCAAGTCCGTTGTTTCCCTCCCTAATCTGGTCATGTTTTTCCTTATATTGTTTTCCTTAAATTTATTTATTTACCTGTTTTAGTTATCTCGCAGTTTATAATTGTATTAGTAATAATTAAAATGTATAAAGTTATTTCTGGATACTTGGAGGTTATCTAGAACATAACTTCAATAATCTAGAACATAACGTCTGTTAGCGACTTCTGTTTGACATAAGCCTTCTTAAACACGCGCCACCACACCGAGTCCTCAGCTTTCCTCGTCCAGACACTACCGGCATGTGGAACCAACAACCCTTTATAAAAAAATTCGTTCCTTCGTGTCACTTAAGCAAACGAGACCGAGTTACACTACACCTTTTGTCTATTTCTGTGTCGTTTCTTTACTGCCGGTCATCACGGACGTTCACAATCTGGTTCCATAACCAAGTCCGTTGTTTCCCTCCCTAATCTGGTCATGTTTTTCCTTATATTGTTTTCCTTAAATTTATTTATTTACCTGTTTTAGTTATCTCGCAGTTTATAATTGTATTAGTAATAATTAAAATGTATAAAGTTATTTCTGGATACTTGGAGGTTATCTAGAACATAACTTCAATAATCTAGAACATAACGTCTGTTAGCGACTTCTGTTTGACATAAGCCTTCTTAAACACGCGCCACCACACCGAGTCCTCAGCTTTCCTCGTCCAGACACTACCGGCATGTGGAACCAACAACCCTTTATAAAAAAATTCGTTCCTTCGTGTCACTTAAGCAAACGAGACCGAGAGACTACACACGGGTAGAAATGCAAGTTAACCAAAGCGACGAATCAAACACGACGTCATTTACAGTGTGATGGTATCTATTTTAAAGAGACTGTCACAATAGGTCACATTCGTCGCATTACTAGTAATTATACATAATGTCAAATAAAAATACAAAAGAATTGGCTTAATTATGCATTTACAGGACAACATTGAGCTTAAAGAGCGCTTATATTCAGAAAATTTTAGTTTATGGATTTGTTCCTAATTTCCTCTGACACTGATTCGTAGGAGTTTTACAGGAAAAAATATTGCAGAGTTACGAAAGTGCGCCTTTGTACATCTTGTGTTTAAATGAGTTGTTTGACTTGTATTTGTGTACAATAAAGTATAAATAAAAAAAAAACTAGCCAATCGTTATTGCTTGATTGCTTTTTGGGCTAATGATTGGCTTTAGCCTGTGTGATGCGTATACACCGTCTGGGGACAATTTTGTGCAATTTGGTACTGGTCTGGGTAGAACATCTCGTATTTCAGAGGTAAGCACACCTTTGTTCAGAGGATTCTTGTAATTTTATCGTGTATAATTTAAAGAGATAATAATAACAATAAATAGGATTAGATGAGTGTACGTAAGGCAATTCTACATGTATGTTCAAAATTTCAGATATATCGGTCCAGTAGTTTTTGAGTTATCCGGCGGACAGACTGGCAAAAAAGTTTCACTATAAGGGTATCTGTTTAGACTGATATCTAAAAATTGATAAAACAATAGCATTCAGGCAACGATCTCTATGTACTACTAGATGGAGCGTTCCAAACAATCGCTCTGTTCCACGTAAGGAGCCGCAACTTGTTCTCCATTAAGTTAAGTCCATCTAGTAGTACATAGAGATCGTTCGCAGTCAGGTATATTTTAGCATATATCGTGTCTGATGAAGACAGATGATACTGACGATGCAAGTTTCATTGTTGTTCAGCTCGTTATAACCATTAAAACTTCGAAGCATGACAAACCTTGATGAAGCTGTTTTATTACGCTTATCATTATCGTTGTAACTTTAAACTGAACATAATACAAGAACAAAAAGCTCGTTGCAAATGACTTCATCCGTCCTGAGCGAGTCGAAACGGCAAATCGAGTTGCAGTCGAAACTGCAATACGCGAACGGCTGCGAGCAATGCGCTGGAATCCAGTTTTGTAGTTGCATTCCTGCCTGTTCCACTTCGCATTGTCGTGCGATTGGTTCGCTATGGTCGCACATGTCTCCTGTGACGTGGCAGAGTATAATTTGATGGGAACACTGGGTGGTTTTTTAAAATAAACACTAAGTATATTATTTACGTTAATTACGAGCTACAGAGGCTAAGTTTTCATCCGTCAATTGTCAGTCAAAAACATTTTTTTATTAATTCAATGATTAGGTATACTAATAAATTAAATTCACATAACAAACATTAAAAGATAAATTGACTTATTTCACTGGGGCTCAAAGTATGGGCGACAAACGAACCTTACAATTGGAGATCCTGTGCTTATACCTGTATGTCTAGTGTGGCGACCTACAGAAACCTATTGTGACTACCTACCCAAGTAATATAAGGTACAGCTAGTAGAAAATATATCCTCGCTTACTCACTGAATTCCAAGGTTATCGGTTTTTTTTAACTTATAAGTTGGAACGAAATGCCGAGGATTTTAAATTGTAGTATACTACAATTTAATTATACTTTATTCTGTACGAGAAGGAGTGGGTTTACTAGTGATGCCCTCATTTAATGAATTCTAACCAAGTATAACAAACAGCTGTGAAAGAGGGCCTTTAGTGGATCGTAAATATAGGTTCCATCGCAGTTAGCGCAGCAACGCGTGCGTTTGTCCAAGGGGCCAGTGACCTGTGAATGCTGTGCCGAGAGAGTTTCCAGCCCATTTATGCAATAAATTCAGTTGAGCGCATTATAAATTGATATTTCGCACAAAGGGCCGACGACAGTAATTGCAGGTTGTCCGTAATGGTTGTACGTGTTGTGAAAATGATTTCTTTAATCGCACGTCCAATACTGACTCAAGGATATGACTGGAGCTAATAATGTTGAGCTGTAATTTGTTACAATCAACACCCAGTGTGGTCGTTGATAGGGCTGCAGGGGCCTCGCACGGGGGCGCAGACTGTGAGCCGCCAAAGTGCTAACTTTTGTTATCAGGACTGAAATTTATTAATTTCACAGATTTTAAGTTGTCTACATCAGTGTGAATGGGAATATAGCTCGCAGCCTCCGGTCTGTGCTCTACAACTTGACAACTACATGGATTTTGGTCAGATTTAAAAAATAAATTTAATTCTAACCGGGGCGCCAATATTTTGAGTGCGGCACTGAACTTTTGTAACACAAATAACCATCATGCATTGAGTAATTCTCATTTATTTTCTTGATTCGATACAGCACAGTACATGTCGATGTGTTTTAATTTTCTTTCGTAAAATTGTATGCCAAGGACTTCTGAAAGGTCGCTCACTAAAATGGCAATCTTTATGTTATCTGTGAGGACGTGTTTTGGTTTGTCACAAACAGCAATCGCGTCATCGTTTCAAATGCATATGGGTGTAACGATGTAAGAATCGCACAATTTTCATAGAAAAGTAACATTGGAATTTCATGTCTCTGTCGAAGAATTCATCAGTCGCCATTGTTCTCAAAATAGACTACGGTTAGCAAACGAGGAAGTCTCAAAAATGGTTGTGCACTGAAAACTGCATAACGTCTCGTAAGCAGTTGTTGCGTAGTTTGAAACATCAACTGTGGCAACTTACTGTTTCACAGTGCGCAGGTGACAAATGGCGGCTTGACGGGCGCGCGGGGTGGGGGCGAGAGGTTGTTCTTGACACAGTAAAACTAGAAGTGCAGTAGGTGCAGCTGCGGCCCACGCGGAGCTTTTTGCAAACTGCTAATCGACCAGCAACCAACCACTCGCGAGCTTAGAACTGCTAGCATTACCTTACTATATTACTAAGATTAATAAATTGACTACTGCCTTCGAACCTTTCTTTTCTTAGTTTTATAAGTCGATTAATACTTTTCAATTACGTAGGTTTTACGTATAAACGTACTACAAACGTCCAACTCAATTCTTTTAACTAATTGCACGGCTGTGTAGTGTTTAGAACGTTTGGCTACAGTACATTGATACTGGATATACGTTTTACAGCATGTAAAGCTGGCGATTAGCGTCAGAGGATTCATTATGGGATTTAAAAAGACAGAACGCTTTGAAAAAAAAAGGATTATAAGGACTTTGCTGGACACAGGGAGAACGAAAGGATTTTTTCCTTAGCTAAAGATTTTTTATTTACTACTTATATCGCTCAGAAAACGCGTATTTCTTGAATTGACAAGCAACTATAAAAACTAGTGTTGCAGTTGTCTATCGGCGGCACTAACCACTTCCATCACCTGGATCGGTTACTTATTTGCGCCCTTGTGGTAAAAAATAATTATGACCTAAAAAATTTTTTTTATCGATTATATAGCTATTCGAGCCTAGAAAAACTACTGATATTAAAGTTTTATTATATTACACAGTGTATCAGCGGACAAAATCTTAGCTTTAAATTCGTTTTAAAAATTACCCTCAACATAGTTTGCCGTACATATAAGACCTATTGTGATTCTAGATTGTATAAATAAATGAATTTTGAATTATGATTCATGTCCATGCCAGCCTCATAGGGAAACATATATTTAGTGTTACATAGACGTCAGACAGCGTTTGGCGAAATAGTATTTATCTCTCGCTTCATTCGATTGCGAGAATTATCCGCCGTGATCTGTGCGGATCTCGGTTGTTTGGCCAGAAACGTTTTCCATGTTGCGATTCTGAACGCTGACTGCGCCCGCGCCACGGCCGAATACGATTTATGTGCCGTATCGCGCACCGATACAATCCGATCACGGATTTATGCGGCTAGCCTGCTTCCATGCCCGTTCTGAAGCCTACGGGCACACTTCCTCCTAGCGGCATATTTTGTTACCTGGCTAGGCGCATAAAGCTCATTGCAATGTTTCAAACTGCTTGGGGTTAAAAAAGGTTCATGACAAGCTCTTAGATTGACAATTTGTGAGTACAGAGTTTAGATTCAAATAATAGTGTTTATAGATAGGTACCCAGATATTATAATGAGGTATATTTATTTACGTGTTAATTGTATTGTGCTTTTTGCACGCTTCAAACAGTCGTCACGAAATCCTAATGATCATAAATCAGATACAAGAAATATATTTAATGTTTTTCCTCAGACGCTTTGTATGTCACACCATTATATTTTCTGACAAGGTGATGATCATTAAAGAAAATGATTTCCTTCTCCTGTAACTGTGCCTACCGTTGGATTAGATGGCGAGGTCGCCGCACGCCGCATCCTGTTATTTCGACAATAGCCCATGCCGAGGCCTTGTCGTATGCCGGAGGGTACACATCAGGGTCTCCTCCAACACGGCGCGTCTTCGTCTCGTGCGGATTACACCTCTGCACTCGATTAGCTGACAGCCAGTCGTCCCTGTCTCTAAGTATATAGAACATATTTGTCAAGACTTTAATTTTGAACCAACTAGCTTCAGCACGCTGCTCTGCTTTCTTTACCTAGGATCGTCATATCGATGGCAAAGTTGCGAATCTGAAAAAGTCGAGAACAGGAGAGCAAGAACACTGGGCTTTTCCGGCTGATCTATGTACAATAATTATGCATATTAGCACACGGTTCTCAGGTATATTTTCATTTTCTTCACAGCTATTTAACTGCCAATATATAAATATTGCAACATTTTAAAACTTTTCGCACAAATGAAAGCGTTTTTGCAAGGATGTGACAATATACTCTAAAATCTGACCATCGTTGATTTAATTATAAGACATTTTGTATTCTTTTACGTATTTGATTAATTTGATGAGTCTAATACTCTTATATAAGCTCAAAAATATGGATAAATTATTTCTCTAAAAACAGCGTTTTTTTTCTACAATATAACACTTGACATTCTAACGAGAGGGTGGTGCACTGCGTTTCAATTATGTCAAAATATATACTGTTAAGGGTGGCGCGGGGGATAGAAGTCGTTGAGGATTTTATTTTATAGCATTACTGTACTGGCGGAGCCGCATTCTCCTAGAAGTGATTATTATTATGCGAAGATTTCATTGCTCTGTTGACCATAATAAATTATATAACAAGAACGGTTCTTTCGTTAAGGTTAAACGCGTCGAATTGAAAATTACCATACGCGTACAGAGCGGATAGATAACATCGTCCGAAGCAACAGTTTACGTTTAAAAAACTCGACTCCTTTAAAGTTTAAGTTCAAGTCCTTTTAGTTTTTTAAGCTTCAAGGTATTATAGCCAATTTGTGTCTGGTTTTTGTGAGTAAATTGGTATTGTTAAGTCAATGTCTTTATGAAGATGGTTATTTATGTAGGCTGCCAGTCGTCTGCGCTATTGTCCGGGCAACGGAACGGGCACATGTGACAGAACCAACAAGCGTACGGTGAGAGCTCAGCGATTTATCGCGGCTCTAATCACGCCATTGACGACGCAAAATGATACTGGCCACACGGAACATACTTTTCTAATATTAGCCTATAATTCGGTGCCAAATTGCATCGCGATTGAATTCCTCGTCTAATGTGGTAACATGAAAATATACGTGACTTTGAAATCATTACAATTTATCGAAATAATAGAAACCTGTTATTATTTGACATTTGATGTCCATTCAGCCAGATTGATGGGCTTTATAAAATAATATATTAATATAGAGAAATCTGTCTTGATCGTAAATGGATAAATCGTTATAAAACAGCATTAGGTCGCCATCGTGTGTAGTATATGAGTTGTTGAATCTGATATAAATCACTCGTCTGGCGGTCCAACATGGGCGTGAGTAAATCATTCGATCGATAACAGTGGGCCTGCATTTATCTCACATTCGTATTAAAATTACATTTACACATACCAATAAAGCTTATATAGTAAGATGCTCCGAAGCGATACGCAGTTATTGGAGTGTCCCGCGGAATTTTCGTTTTAAATATCGTCATAAATAGTTGTTTGTGTATTTATTTATATTGTATATAGAAGGTTTTCTAAATTAGCCGTTTATCTTTTAATAAGACATTCAAACACACATTATTTTAAAATCAGAATATGAAAGATTTTATATATTGTGATTACAGCGACCTCTTTTTTTGAATAGATCCATTGGACGCGCAAATGGTTCACAAAGAGACATTTCCCGAGACGTCGTCGTCTGTCGCAATGTCCAGACACACGTATTTACGGAATACGAACAATGGGCCGATTGTCACGTCCGCGGAAATCGACGTGACATCTGACGCCCAATCCGATCTGTTTAGAGGAAATAACGCGCGCGCCGATCCCGCCGCCGATAAACGTTCATTTTGCAGTGACATAATAACTTAATAGCATGTCTCCATTCGTTTCTTACACAACGTAACTGGTAAATTAATATCCATGAATAATATCTGGTCATTTGTTACGTGTATCTAATGTTTTTATTTTTGATTATGTAACTCTAAAAACGGTAAAGGGAAGGAAGATGTCACTGTAGCATAACGAGTGGTATGACCAGGTTATAAAGCAGAGCTTCCTCTAAATAATTGTGTGGGTGACGGAATATTGAAATAAGAAGGACAATTTCCAATGACCTTAATATAGATTATGCAAACTAGTTAGCACGATGCGCTTGATAAAGTCATGAAGTTTTACACAGCTGGTTGTAGCAAGTGCAGAAAGTGCACCTCGGCACGATATCTGGTCGTGTCTGGCTGCGGAGGAGCCGTTAGTCGCGCTTAGGTGCGGACAGGAGCGCGCGCCGGTGGTGCGGGATCGATTAGCGAACCGGTCCGCCGGTACGTTGACTCCCCGACTCCTGCCTGCGCCTGCGCCTACGAGCGCGAATTGTGCAAGCCCCTCTTGCACCGCACCTCGAGCCCCTTCAGACACGACCGCCTTGTATCTGAAGGCCCTAGACTTTCGGATCCAAATTTTATATAATCCTATTAAAATCATTATTACCGAGTGATTGACGGATATTTTCATTTATTTATTTGTAATATCATTACAGTGCCATTACAGGTAACCTAATTTGGTTAATATACAAGCTTATTCTAAAATCCAACATGATCTGCAAACATTATTAGATTCACAAAGCCCATACAGACTTATTGTGTGATTTCACATACAGTCAAATTATTTTACTTAGTCATACATTTGTTCATATAGTAATTTATTTGTTCGTGGACGGCATTGGACGACTGATGACTGAATGCAAGGGAATGCTAGATAGAGAGATGCTGGTTTCGTCTATAGCATAAGAAGTGATTGTACCGCAATGGATTATTTAAAATCTGTTATGTTACAATTTTTTTTATAAATGTCTAAAAGAAGGAAGGAAATTCATGTTTAAAAAAACTATTATTGAATTTTATTTGCTTATTTGTGGGCTAATATTGTTCTTAATTACGGAAATGCCATCGTAATAATGCTAATAGTATACCAGAAACTCTTTCCAATTGCATAAAATCGATTTAATTAATTCTACCTGATTTTATCATGTGTGAGCGTTTTGATGTGAAAACAACTTATTTAACATGTGGTGAAATGATTGTGTCTCTCGTAAATATACAGTAAACCACGTCTAGTTTCACTCAGATGACGGGTTTTGCCGGTGTCTCGTCTTAACTGCACACGTCCGCTCATGTGTAATTGCTGGCAGGTGCGTCGGCGCAATTATAGGAAAACTCTGCTTTTTTTCAACTCGGACCGGTCCTACTTCAATTACATGGAAACGGGAAAACTTTCCTAAACCTTCTGATGGGCAACCTTGCTTGCATAGTATAGCTTTCTTATTAATTTACGACGTTTCATCGACCTGCATCGGATAATGACAATTTTACACATATGACAGTGCGTTTCCGCTTCGCACGCTCAGTAAGAATAAATATTATTTTAAGGGGCTGTCATCACTGGTAACCTTTTTTTTCCACTTAAATATGAAAGATAGAACCTTAAAAAAATATGTTTATTATTCTTCGGTCTTTTATGTGGGGAATAGACATAACTTATTTGGCATGAATCGTATAAAAGTGCATCGAAAAAAAATATTTGTTTTATTTTTAAGAACAATTTTTTTTAATCCTGTTATTATGAACTTGAAAACTAAATATATAAATTATAAAGCAAGTACATATACATATAACTTCGCGTGTCTGTACATTGAAGATAAGACCGCCTAGATTACATATGGAAGTTACTTTATTATTGTATCTTTTTTATGTTTTTACGTGCAATGAAGAGAAATTGAATTTTATCTTAATCTAATTAACGCTTGATAATTTTTACTTTATTTAATTCTGTAGTCCACGCGAGCGGAGCCCGCGGGCACAGCTAGTTATAATAATAAGTTAGTAAGTGATACGAATTTTAAACCATAATTTTTGAACTTAAATATCTCTTGTTTTTTTATATATAACATAGAACTCATGATCGTACAGTTATTTTTATGTTACAAAAAGATGTATCGTCTGATGGTATGATATCGTGTAAAAATGAAAAGAGATGGACCGTTGACACAGTATTTGTCTTTTACGCACATGAGGGTTGTTATGCTTCTTGATGCGGTAGAAATAGAACTGAATTTGCCTTTTGAGGACTTCCTAACGGTAACTGCCCCGTAATGAAATTAGTAACATTATGATTTAAGGCCAGTAATTTTTATCTTGCCTTCAAATTATGTCAAAAATAATTTCACGTTAAGATTTCCCTCTCATCTCTTTTGTAAAAATCTGTTTTAACTTCAGTAGTTATTGCTTTTGAGATATGATGGTGAGATTTGTCAATCCGGTGGTCAGTGGTGGATAGTTATCTTTTCCTCTCAGTAAAAAGAGAAACAGGATGTAACACAAACAATAAAATACGTCATTCGGAACTGATATCGTGATATATGTTGTACAGAGAACGGTTGAGAAATGTAAACAAGTAATGGTCCTGATTAAACATGATAAAGCTGTCTGGCATCGTCCTGGAGTTGGAAGGGTTCGGGGGTGAAGGGGGACGGGGGCTCGGACGTCGAACCCGCGTGGGTCGGGGGTCAGCGGCGCGACATGCGTTCATTAGCGTATTGCGCCTGCGACGATCCTTGTGTATTATGCACACTTGAAAGCCTCAACGCGTTCTTGAAGTCAATGGCACCGAACTCCCTTTTCTCTTTCATAGGTTGTGGAATGTGTTGCAGCTCTTTGCATAAGAGTGTTTTATTGTAGCTTCAGTTATATTTCTGTGCTTCGTTTTTGTGAGTTATGCTATTAGGACCCAAATAATTGTCTAATCTAACCCAATTTTTTGTCATAATTTTCATATCCAAATATGCGATGAAGAGAGATAAGATTAGGATAATATCATTTCTTTTGTTAGACAATCTACCAGTCGCTGCATCTCGAAGGTTGTCCAACCAATTTGAGAGGAAGCCGTGATCGCGGAAGCTGTAAATTTTTGTGTTCCGGCCTGTCCAAACTCTTGGAAAATTAAATACGCCCGGTGTCTTTGCATAAAACGTCCTCTGATATTGTTTATTTTTGCCTTTAATACTTGCAGGTGTGGTCCGGCTAACAATCCGTCATTTTATTTGTAGAGAAGGTACCTATTGTTGAATTAAAGGACATTGCGCTCACCAGGGTCAACACAAAGTTCCTTGTAGCTTGATATTTTCTGTGAACACAAACCTTGGGTAAGAGATGACTGACATTTAATGAAGTGTTAATTTGTTTAAAAAAAGTGCTAAACAAATGGGCAATGCAATATTCTTTAAATTCATTCTACTTCGTTTTACAAGGCAATTTATGATGGACCATTGTCTTCAATGTTGTAGCGTTTTGACAGCGAAACAGTGTCAACGAAAGTTTTGTTGACATTACGAATTGTGTCTTGAGGGGATAATGTAGACCGGTATCATTAATCTAATTCGTGTCGCTAGACGTATGTAATGAATCAGTATGAGTCAATCGAGAAAGTAAACCAGTAAGCATTGTTCCAGTGGATGCGCGGCCCGCGGTACCGAGTGCGTGGGCGCAGGCAGCGGCGCGAATTAAAGCAGCTCTCTATTCATTACTCATCGTTATTGCTATTGCCATTTTGGGAGACGAAAGCGAGTGTAGGCTTGTTTAACCTCCGTTTTATAAAGCTGTTTAATTATTTTTAAGATAAAAGGGTTATGTTTTTATACTTTCACATCCATGGTCAATTCACATGAGCGACCTTTGTCTGTGTGAATCGATGCACGCTCGATGAGTGTTCAGTTGAGCGTGTTGCACCTGGCCCTGGTAACTGCGATACAGTACACGTTTAAAATTAAACATATGTAAAATATGTATCGCAAGAAATCCAATTTGTTGAATCAAATCGTATTGAATTTCGCATGTTTACTTATATTTGGAAAAAGATTGCACGATGCTGTTGAGAAGTCTTAGACTTGTTTTATTTTTGTTTAAAAAGTTTTAAAAAATCTGTCTTGCATCGACATCTATTATACTAAAACGAGATTGGGAATTCTATTGAACAATACACATTTACTAACCACAACTAAGGTGTCATCGTCATCATCATGTCAGCCTTTAGACGTCCACTGCTGGACATAGGCCTTCCCATGAACGCCACCACACCCGGTCCTCCGCCCTCCGCATCCAACCGCTCAAACAAAGTCTAAGTAGATTTTTTTAATTGTTCGAGATATATTAGTTTTTTTTACGATGTTAAATGGAAAATTGACAAACACTTATGTAATCGGGCATAAGCGGCAACAAGCGGCCACTATCGTTCGTAACAACAATCCTCAAATCGTATTAATCTTTTAACTGCCTCGTTGACTAAGTGGCTTGTTCTGCTACTGGCTAAGATAGATATCCTGGGTTTGAATCCTACTGGGGACAGACAACTTTGTTTGAAAGTTAGACCCTGTCTGCTATGGTAAATTGTGAATTATCTTATCCTTATTTAGGTCCCATAATACAGGAGAAAATCCTAATTTGGAGTTAGACTTGTATGTAAAATATTTAAACACCTAGTTTTTTTTTTAATATTCAGAGTAGGTTTATTCTAAACAATGTAGTTACATCGCGTACATGGTATTCGATGATCACTGCACGTTTATAATCATAGACAGGCAATTTATGAAAACAGTAACTTTAACATGTGAAGACAACAGACAAGGGTGTTTACTTTTACGAATATACACAAAAAATATAATAATGTAATTGTTCATCGTGGAACGCAGCCGAGAAAGTACAACCGGCGCGTGCAAGAACGGTAATTGTACACAACTGTATTGTTCGTCTTGCTGTTAACTGGTTGAATTGCTGCTGTAAGCAGATTAGCAATCGGCAAGTTTTCATGATCAACGCCCATTATGTGCTAATTTATGCGTTGCCAAGCCACCGTTGTCTGCAAACTAACTGCAATACGCTATTCGAAAAATCTTAGTAATATGATGTTAACACATGTGATATGGAATTTGACTATATGTGAGTCCACTTTCCGAAGATTTGGAATGTCACCTGCATTCCACATTGTGACTAAGAAAATAATGAAATTCTTTCGAATAAAACCTTAAAACTAATCATTTTCCGATCTAAAATTAGTATTGCTCTAGTACGACTTATTGCCATCTTCCAACCTAGCCACCCCAGGTTAGATATCTAGAATTTTATGTACCACATTTCAACCTACCACAAAGACGAAACAACATTTGCTGCCATAATTGGCTCATACAATTAAAATAAATAAAACAAGATATATAAAAAAGCCTCAGTTGGATAATGGAAATATAATTAAGATATGCTTTATTTTTGTTCCCATTTTTCAACTTCTACGTATGTACAGTCAGACATTTGTGTAATTTTCTATAAAAATCTCGATTTCTTCTCGGTTCATTAGCGGTCAACCTAAAATTGATATATCCTTCTCGAAAACCATTTTCTACGCAAAAACACCACGCTTGGCAGACGCTTTGGTGGTGACCGCACCTATTTATTTGTTTTCAAAAATGGACGATTTAAGCTTATTAACACTTTTATTACCTTGAAATTAAATAAGATCATCATATTAATATTAAGAAACAAACTAACAAAGATTTTTTTTACATGACAGGTTTAGATGACAGGTTTTAAGATGGGAACAAAAATAATACTTATAATGATTTGAGACATTTTGAGAGAAATTTTAGTGCCTATGTTTTATTTTTGACGAATGTGAACTAACAAGTATGTTCACTTTCGTCAGATTCCGCAAGGTGGAGAAGGGTTGGATTATATATAACTCAAGGGAAGAATCCAAAATTTAAAAAAAAGACAAAATTCCAAGTAACAGTTACAGTCACTGTTAAAATGCAGTTCCAGTAAACCGCGGTTACAGTTTCAGTTAACCTGCAGTTACAGTTTCAGTTTAACTGCACTTCAGTTGCAGTTTCAGAAAGTTACAGTTACATTTTGTTCTTGGAACTGTAACAAGAACAAAATGTAGTCTTAAGATATTTCGCGTTTATATCATTTCTTTATTCAACATGACCATACTAAAATAACTTTCTGACTAAAGAGGAAGGAAACTGACGAACTTGGAATTCCGTATTCGTCAAAAGAAAAGAAAAACCTAATAATTTTTGTGACGAATCTGACGACAGTATCTCAAATCTCCCCTTATGCAATCTGATGCACGGTTGTAAGGTGGCATATAAAGTTCCCAATATAAATACAACCTGGGGTTGAATGCTAGGTTGGAATACGGAAGTAAGTAGACGAGTACTATACCTAATTTGCGATTACCTACATTTATTAAACTAATTTTAATATACCAAATAAAACGTACTTATGTTCAGCGCTTAAAAAATTCCAAACATGTATAGCATGTTTTCGTTAGATAAAATTAATTACACATACGAGCTTGAGTAAAAGATAAAATAAAATATTTTAAAAACCTTTCTCTGTCTGAGTCACAAACCGTAACATCTTCACTTTCACCTACTCAAACTTATTCTTAAACAATTTACAATTAGGATTAATTAGTTTTTGAAACTATACGTAGGTGTTGCGCCTGCGCCTCTTTTTATTTTGTTAATTTGTAGAAGCCCGAAACCTGTATCCCTGCTAGCAGTAGGCGACTAGTGAAAGCTTACTATGGCAGCTTGTTTATGTATGTTTATTGAAATACATTAATTTAATTAAACTCTCAGTTTTACGGAATCACTTACCTTTATTATTTTGTTACAACTGTGTCATTGTCTCTCGTAGAACTAAAAGTAAGGAATCAATTATTATATTAATTAAGATGGAAATTATATATTCGCGCTACATATTAGGAACTAAAATAAATAATTAATGACAGATGGAGTGTTAATAATATTCATAATCGATTAATTTTGAGTTATCACATGATTATTGAAATGTTGTAACGGTCGGGCCAAATTTGTTTCAAAATCTGTTACGGTGTCGAAGAAATGTCCGATAAAAGATCTTCATTGTATTCATATGAGGGCTAATCGAATGTGCCAAATAATGTATGCGTATCCTAGTTAAATAGTATGTATTACTCCGTTATGTATTAATGCTTCATGGAACTCGTATTATTGTTGTATTGTTCAGACGTGTGCGTGGGTCGGGTCTGTGCTTAACAATATGGGTCACGCAGAAACGTTTTGATAATTAATTTGTCTGTATTATAGCCATATGGTAGTATTTGCCATATAAACATGCTATTGGACCATTTTAGTACCTTGAGGAACACATATAGAAACACATTAACCACAAGAAACATTTACCAGTCATTCAACATTAAGCCATATCTAATGCCTATAGATAGGGGCTCATAGTTCATTTGAGATTCATACTGAAAACATTGCAACCGTCTTCATTTAAATATATATGTGATCTGATAGTAATGAATCACGTTCGATTTATTGGTCTGTCCTGTCACTATTATTATGGTACCTGTTATGATTACTATGATTATTAGAGTGATTGCAAATAGTTATATGAACCTCTCTTTCGGTTGGATATTATTACTTATTTGGCATACCTATTCTAAAAACTAAACAGATTTTCCTTTAGTTCATTGTGGTCTGACAAGTCTCTGCGTAAAAACCAGTGCCTGTAATTTAGGTTAAGTAGCGGGCCCCGGCCGACCCTGTCGGGAAAACTCTAAGTCGAACGAGCGTATTCGCAAAGTATTATTTAACTCGAAATTGGAGTGACATGTGTCCGCGGCGACCGAAAACATAATGCTTGTATTTAAATGTCACAAAAGACTGGCGTAATGAGTCCACGAGGTATTTGTTTGTATGAAATGCGATCTGCACAGATGTGGGGAAATGGAGCAAGCGCAGACCTAGACCGGTACAGTTAGTTTCGGTCCTGATTCATCAGCAAATGATCGTTTTAACCTGAATATTTGTCATGACCACCTTTCTGTAACACTTGTCGTCAATGCGCGTTTACTTACCTTGTGTACACATAAAACATGTAATATTGTGTCATATGCAAAAATATTATCTGGGTTGTTAGCTTCAACCATTTTTTGAGGCGTCAAGATCATCTTAACTGGTTTTACTTTGGCAATATATTGCAAATTGTATTTGTTTACAATCGATTCTAACTTTTAAACTAATGTTGAGAAAAGCTTGATAGGTTTAGAAGCCTGATATTAACGGGGTTGTTGCATGTTACCACTATACTATAATCATGCCTTATCAACATAATGACTACACATACTATAGTGCATTTACACGTGTTGCATGCAAGTCTATACAACGATATCATATGTTGCCAGGAAGTGTGGCGAAACTTAGACACGTTTTTGAGTCATAAGAGCCCTTTGTTCGCAACACTGCCTCGTTCACATAGTAAGCTCTGACTTTTATTCATTACTAGTTGTTGCCCGCGACTTCGTCCGCGTGGACAACTTAACATTACACATTGTTATGTATTACGTGTTACTAAATCCTAAAAGAAATCTATTAATCTGGTTATGCATTAAAAATATAAATAGACATAAAAAAACATACTATTCAATTGAGAACCTCCTTTTTTGAAGTCGGGTAAAAATTAGCGTTCCGGCGGCGGTTTCGCCCGTTGGACCACAGATTTTTAGGTTTCCGTAGCCAAATGGCAAAAAACGGAACCCTTATGGATTCGTCATGTCTGTCTGTCTGTCTGTCTGTCCGTATGTCACAGCCACTTTATTCCGAAACTATAAGAACTTACTATTGAAACTTGGTAAGTGGATGTATTCTGTGAACCGCATTAAGATTTTCACACAAAAATAGAAAAAAAAACATTAAATTTTGGGTGTTCATGCTTAGAACTGAAACTCAAAATTTTTTTTTCATCAAACCCATACGTGTGGATAGGTGTTCAAAAATGATATTGAGGTTTCTAATATAATTTTTTTCTAAACTGAATAGTTTGCGCGAGAGACACTTCCAAAGTGGTAAAATGAGTGTGTGTCCGTCGTCCGCCCCCCCCCGTAAGAGAATGATAAAACTAAAAAAAATATGTGATGTACATTGCCATGCAAACTTCCATCGAAAATTGGTTTGAAAGAGATCTAGTAAGTAGTTTTTTTTAATACGTCATAAATCGTAAACCACAATACTATTATTAAAACATCGATCAAAGTTACAATGAACTACAATAACTTTTATATTATCTTATTTGCTGCTACGGAACCCTTCATGGGCGAGTCCGACTCGCACTTGGCCGCTTTTTTTTAAATAAAGTTGACATTTACATTTATCATGAATTAAAAGATTATCATATAATCAATAAAAAAAATTATATTTTAATATTGTGCAAATTAGGTGATATTTCCTTCCCCCCCCCCCCCCCCCCCTCCAATTTGTCCTTTCCATACCCTTTCTTTCTTTCCTTCTCCATCCCCTTCCCACAACGTTGAAAACCCTTTCCCCCACCCCTTCCCTCTCCCTACTCCTACCTCTCCCCCTTCGCTTAACCCACCCCTTCCTACACCCTTTATTTACCACTGCCCCCTCATCTTTCCTTTCTTACCCTAATCCCTCTATTCTTTTCCATCCGACTTCCTTCCCCTCCTATTCCCTTCCTATGTTGCATATCCAATTAACTGTACAACAAAATGTCTGTCAAACTGCTGGACATGCCTTCCCCAATGAATGCCACAACGCCCTACAGATCCAGCCGCTTCCGGCCACCATCTTCAGGTCGTCCATACACCTGGCGGCAGGGCGTCCCACCCTGCGCGTGGGACGTCGCGTCCCACTCTAGAACCCGTCTGCCCCAACGGCCGTTCGGTACTACGACAGATGTGACCTGCCATTTCAGCTTACTAATTCTTTCGGCTATGTCGGTCACCTTCGTTATTCATAGGATCTCCTCATTACGAATCATATCCCTCATAGAGACCCCGAGCATTGCCCTCTCTATAGCTCGCAGAGCCACTTGAATCTTGTGGATCAGGCCCACCATCAGTGTCCACGTCTCCGCGCTGTAATCAGGACAGGCAGGACGCACTGATTTTTGTCTTTAAACATTGTGGAATAGGTGACGTAAAGACTTGACGCAGTTTTCCGAATACTGCCCACCCTAACTGGATTCTTCTGTCAGCTTTTGAAATTGATCCTACCCAACTATATTGTCTGTCCTAGGCAGACGTTCTCCTGAACAGCTTCGATATTGACATTGTCGACGATCACCGGTCTAATACAGGGCCACTAATTATCGAATAGCGAACTTTTTGTATCGAGACTTGTGGAAATACCTGAAATACATCAGCTAAAATAAATCTTTAAATGAGCTTTAAAACATCTGTCACTTTCTGTCAAGTTCTTGCAACGACCAGTAATGTTGAACTACACTTTCATACAAATGATATGAAATGAGAGGTCAACTTGTATATCAGCATCCTGACATTTTATTGAGATATGACTTATACCAGTATGAGGCCCGAACTCAAAGCTATTAAACAGTGAAAACGCCGTCAAATTCTGTTCAGCAGTTTCCAAGATTAGCCCGTACATACATACATACAGACAGATAAGAAATTTTTTAATTATATTTTTAGACTCTACTGGTCTTCAGTAACGTCCGGGCAGTGAAATTTTTTTTTTTACTTCAATGTACAGATTCGCTTTTCTTTTGTTTTTTCTACTCTTTTATTATATGTATAGATACATTGACCGCCACTATCATACTACTCTAGGACACAACAAACGCTTGTCGAGCCAATAACAATATTAGCATCTTAATATCAAGTTTTATCTATAATTAATTCAACGCGATGCAGTTACACATGCACACACTGTAAATTTATTTCCTAAGCACGCTAAATAAAGACAAACCGTGGCGATACAAACCAATTATGCTAATAGAAACATTTATTGCCTTTTTGAATCGTAATAAAGTACAAAACTGTTAACTTGTCGATGCACTCGTGATATTTGCGT
Organism: Esperia sulphurella; assembly: GCA_947086405.1. Taxonomy (NCBI): domain Eukaryota; kingdom Metazoa; phylum Arthropoda; class Insecta; order Lepidoptera; family Oecophoridae; genus Esperia; species Esperia sulphurella. Next base: position 4,929,035 of record OX352261.1, read on the forward strand.
TGTTCACACGGGCATCATCGGGTGCGGGTCACGTTTGCGGAAGCTCAAAATTTAATTGAATCATTTTCATCAAGGACGAAATGATCGCAAATAGTACCATTGTATGCGATGTATTAATTGCGAGTTTGGATTCCACGTCAGATAATGAAGGTACGGACAAAAGCTATCCTTAAGGGAAGACAAGTAGGTAAACGAGGTTTCCGTGTAAGGACCGGCAATGCATCGGCCGGCCGCCCACGTTTTGTATCAGAAATCAATGGAGGCGTCGCACTAAAACACTGCAAACGATCTTTCGGTAATTTGTCAGATCACGGAAGTATTTAACTTGTTCGTTGTAAATCGATTTATTTTAAAGCCGTGCATGACTTATATGTGAGAACGCTATATCAAACTGTCTGTAGCTTTATTTTATAAAAAAAAACAAGAACGATTTGTTTCAAAGCTCCTATTAAATTTCCTACGAGATTTTTACTACGAGAATCACTGTACTTTTAGTAACCATTGTTAAAATGTTACAATATCTCTTTAGTTACGGGGAAAGTTTTGAAACCTTACATTAGACACGTAAATTTGTCTTGGGAGTAAACTCTTTTACTTTCTAACGATTTGTCCAACGACACAATTGCAGTTCCTTGATCCTGAGAAAAGAGCCTTATTAATTGTTATCATTTCTCCGATTGTGACTGTCGCCCGATACGGGAGGCACATGCATCAGCATCAGCGTGGGTGACACTGTTTCCTCAGCGGAGCATGCAGTTCGCGGCAGTGGCAGTTTACGCAATCAGATATTCACAACTCGCGTAAACCGTGATCACTTTTGTTTTCAAACGCGCTTTGGCGTGGTGGCCCCGTCTCCATGGCCTTGATCGCCGCCTCCCGCGCCGCTGCACATTGTCTGCAGCCGTTTGTCATCCACATTGACATGATTTCCCTTTTATCAAAAGAATTAGTAAGCGAAAGTTAACTTTATATCTGCAATGACTGTAGCATTATTTATGACAAGTTACGATGGATGACGTGTCGGAAAATAACGTCAATCGTTCAACCTTCTCGACGAAATCGGAACTTCCGCGTTTCGAATAATAAAACATAGCCCTTTGTCTGACTCAGTTGCCGGCTGAGGTGCTAATGATGAAGGCTTAATTTATGTCTTGTCAACAGAAACGCCTAGAGAAATGTCCCTGCAGTTATATTGTACTTAACGAACGAGCATTCCATTAACTCACCTAACATTTACATAAAAAGGTCATATGTATATGTCAATTATCCGTTCATATACTCTCGTAATGTCAAAACTTTTCTCGTTTTATGTCTTCCTCAATAATAAAACTCGTACGGCCACTCACATGTGGATCGTTTTTACAACGCAATACAATTGCCATCTCCTTTCTAATCGTACATCATAAGTGTGACGGCGACCCCGAATACAAATTATGGGAACAAGCAATTTGGTGTATGAAGGATGGCGAGCGGTGGTAACGCTGCGACGCCTACACACCTCTTGGGGCTTCGGCGAATCGAACTGTACGCAAGATACTGACAGCTTCGCCCCAATTACACGCCTTGAAAGTGGTCTCCGCAAGTGGGCAACGTGGGCAAGCCTGACTTCCCTCTGGTTACTGCCTGCCAGTTGACAGGCTAACTGTAGCAACTTTTCCTTCGCGCAACTAGGCTATCTTGTCAACTTCTGGCATCTAGCGGATAATACTTTGATGTACAAAAGTACTTATGACAGTAGTTGTATGTTTGAGTTTCTTTTTCTATTTTTCTGTTCGATGTACTTTAACTATTGTGACTGATATGAATCTTGATTGTTTACATTTGAGTTTCCCAAACGCGCTCCATATAACCTGATTCTTCGCTCATCTCATCCTGCCGCTTCTGACTACTTTATGGAGATAGTTTAACGATTTGGCAGAAAGGCGTCCCAGCGCCCTACCTTTAACGCCTATTATTAGTTTGCTATAGTTTTATTATGTATGGCAAAAATTCGACATTTAGGTTTGTACATCATAATTCACTAGTGTCATATTTACATAAATAATATTTTTGATGATAATAAACTGAAGCTCATTATACATTGTACTTTACTCGTAAATCGTTAAAGCTATACGATTACAAACACGACACACGGACTAACGTCGTCGTGGTTGATTTTTAGTGTCTCAACTCAAATGCTTACTTTTTGTTGTTGTCTGGATCGAACGGAGGCTCTACCGGAGGCGTGAGTCACAAACACGTACAGGATCTTTGTCGTGCTTCCGAGAACCTCAACGGGCGAGTCTTTGTGGGAAAGGTTTTTAATGCAGGTCGACGCACTGATTTCTCCTGTCCCGCTAACAAAGCTAAAAAATAATTAAATATCTTGTTGAATTTAATTCTCGTTGTCTTAGATTTAATTGATTACTTCGCGTTGCTGGACACGAAGAAGTTTAGTTTTCATGTCACCGAGTGATTTATTTGGTTATTCCGTTGAGTTATTTGCCGTCGAAATCTTAATGTGCGAGCAAACTTTACTTTTGAATTCTTCAAACATCCAGTAATAAGAACGACGTTGTCGCACGCGACGCAACAAGTGACGACGAAAATTTCTTTTATGTGAGCCCGTTGGTTAAAAAAAATCACGAGGACGATAATGAGCGGAATAATTGAAGCAACAGTTATCGTTGGAAAAAAATAGAGCAATGACGAATCAATATCGAGTGATGTACTTGTTAGTGTTTGCCGGATTTTGACCCCAATGATTAATGACCACCGTTACTCGTAACTCAGTTATTATTGCGTTACTTTTTGAAATGCTTAACATCACCGCCTCCTGCTAATGTACAGTAATTACCGAGAAACTACATCATCGTTAATCAAGCCACCGAGATGCATATTTACATACTTGTCTTAAAGATTCGTAAATGGCGCGAACTGGGCATTATCAATCGTGATTATGGTGTGGAGGGCAAAAAGTGTTCTTTCATGCGTTCTTAGTTAAACGCACTTGTTAAGTGGTGGTGAGGAATCCCGGGCACCAGGAAGTCCATGTATGGGTGCTATTTTGATAAATTGTTTAGATTGCTTTGGACTCGTGGCCTACCAGATCAGGTTTCTGTGGGAGTGCCATTTACGGCAATGGATTAATTCTCCGTGGTCAATGCTAGAAACGGAGCACTATGGTTTAAAGAGATTAAGTTCCTAGTTTTTTGTTTTGGGTACCTGATCAATCCATCTGTACCCGTCAGAGATGGTTAAGCTCGACCTCTCCTTTTAAAGCTTTGAGTAAGGATTTTCTGTTGTTTGTACTTGTTCCTCACGCTTCTAATGATCGCGGAAATAGTTTTAGTTCTCGTCTGGTATAGTATAGAGTTTAGAGTATACATCTGTCAATCTTGATTTTAAGCAGTGTCAATCTGATCAACTTTGCGGAGAAAGGTTTCGATAATTGGAAATAACTTACTCAAATCTGATGATATTCATCTAACAAAGCAAACGTGATGTAGATAATTAAATTACAAGGTGTAGGACACCATTATACCTACAACATTGTTCCTCGCGTCTAATACACGAAATCGTGATAGAAATGACCCTAATAGGCAATCGAGTGAGTTAATTTCTTAAATCAACAAGAATGCTCTAAGAGAGTTGAAGCAATGGTGTGCGCTAGACAGTGACCGATTTTTCTTTCGTTAGTCTAGGCGGCCTAGTAATGTACCATTTGGGTCATTGGACCTCGCCGCTTGTCGGCTACTCACCGCCTCCGGTGCCATTATTTTTTGCCGCCATCTAACGTGCCACCAATTGTACGGTCTGTCTGACGCAGTCGCCTACAATCGCGGGTCGAGACGACCTGAGAACTGTTTTTGCAGGCCGTGTATGTGTGTATGCGCCATCAATTTAGCATGTTTTTCTTCACTCGCATGTAACGGATTGTCTTTGATTGAGGGTTTGCACAAAGAATGGCCCGTGTAGGATGTGAGAATCAAGCACTTAACGGTATCTTAGGGAAATTGATGTTACGCTGATTCACAGTCGAAACCTCATATTGGGTTTACACTTGGTTGTGCAAGGAATTATTTTTATGAGTACCGTACTACCAAGGTACCGTTAACGCATCTCATTACATTACTGAACCGTTCTATAAATAAGTTTTTTCATATGTTTCAAGCACATTCATCAATCCTTGCAATTTGCAACATAAATAAAAACCTTAAATTATAATTTTCACATTATTTTATTTACCTAATTTTAGATGTGGAGTAAAAATCATTTATATTAGAACCGTGTCAATCAGGTACACTATCTGAAAAAAGAAAAAGTTTTTAAATAGTTGTTTTTTTAACATTAATTAAATTTTTTGCAGGACATATAAGTAGGTCAAGCAGATATTGCGTAGCTTAACGCCCCAAGGGGAATAAAATCATACAAGCGTATCGTTGACAGTGACACACATCACCGCTGAATAAGCAATAATGTGTCCATCTAGGCCATGTAAATCTCACATAAATAAATATAGAACGAACCATGTCATAACACAACACTAGGTATGTGCACACATAGCTCTAGTATCTTTTAGGGCAAGCAAATGTTGAGAGCCAATCACAGCTGAGTAAATTCCACTCGATTATTAATTAGTATCCTGCGCTCTGTGTATTAGGATTTTATTATCTTACTTTCGCTTCATAATAAATCATTTGCTAATTTTATTTACCGCCGCAAGCATATTGAGTGCTGCCTGAATTTATTTAAAGCTCTACACGTATGTTAGCAACAAACCGTAGGCAGCAATAATTTATGTCGGGGCTTCGGCTGACTATTAATTCAATTTGTTTTCAATATTGCCTCCTCAACTTTCTCCCATATTCGGCAACTGGAAATTTGTCTGTCACTTTGATTGCATTTTCTTCTCACTGAAATATACATATTTCGTGTCATCATATTAATTACTTTTGAGTCCTTTCCTTTAACTGCACGCTCTTTCAATATTTACAAGTTATTTATTAAAATTAAACGACGGCAGTCGGCAACAGCCTCGTCGTCGTTGGGTAAATAAATATTATTTATCTTGACGTAAATACATTTTTATTCCTTCCTTCCTTGCAAGTTCACGAAGGTTCTTCTTAAATATAATTTAATTATCAACTGTTTTTATCTTTCTTTAAAACAAATTAACACTTGTCTGAGCGTTTATAAACTCAACGGGAACTAAAGAAATAATTCCTCAGTAGACATGTAATATGGTTATTTATTTTTGTCAGTGGCCCAAATGCATACATAATAATCTTCGGTTAATGCAGCGGTTTCGACACCGTTGACCTTCTATACCTCGGTACGCTTAATGTGTTCATATACATATTTTTATTTATTGGTTGTATTTGTTAAATGTAAATACTTTTTGTATTTAACGGGTATTTGTATTAATCGATTTTTTGTTTTGTTTCAGGTAACTGCATTCACTACATTTGCATCGAAATGTTACGGGTGAGGTTCTGTGTAAGGTGCTAGATTATTCCATAAATAGGGTCCGACATTAATTGCGGCCAGCTCGGCGCGGATGTTCACCGCACTAATTAATGATTCGTGTTTTACGACGACAGAAGCGCCGATTGAGGACGCTCCACATATCGACGATTAAAAAATGTTGCGTACGAGACGTTCTCCGAGAGAAAATTCGTAATACGTCCGATGTGGCCGACTTCGTTATTTTCCATTAAACACGATAACGAGCTCGCAAACACGGCAGACCTCGGACAGGGAAAACATACAAACTTTTTCTTTAACTTAAATTATTAATTGTCACGTCAGTCACTTGACGTCGGACAAAGGTAATTCTTAGGGAATGACAGATAAATATGTCATTGTACGGTCACAGACATTTTTGTGGTTAATTTAACAAGTGGTTTAGTTTATGAGGTTTATTTATTATTTAGAGAATACCAATTGTATGAAGTTTTCGTTAGTTTTTCTTTCATGAAATGGATTTTGCTGAATCTTTTTTTCTTATTATAAGATTTCTATCTCCTTTGTTGTGTCAATGGTATACTGTACTTATACACCGCTCCTGCCGGATCAAGTTTTATGCAAATACCAGTTCCAAAGAGATATTGCACTCTGCGTGCATATGGGCGATTCGAAATTCGAGCGAGTAGAACACAGGGGCGATGCAGGCTCGCTACTCGCTAGAGTCGTGGCGAAGGTCAGTGCTCCTGCGAATCCACCCGTAGTGTTCTCGCTATAGAGTCACTAGTGGGCCGGTGGAGAGAGGCGCCGCGCGGCGGTGGGGTCCTCTCGGGCCGCGAGCCGGCGGCTGGCTGTCCCCAGTCAGTATAGTCGCAGCGGTGCACGCACGCCGCACGCAGTTCTCGCGCGCCCAACGAGAAGGTATGCACGTACCGCGCGCTCCGTCGCCGCCCGACCGCAAACCGACTCACGCACTCACTTCCGGTGGCTGCTCTCCTTCTAACACCTATCGCGTTATCGTTTGCCTCGCACATTATGACAGACAATAGTTTCCCTCGTTATATAGCAGTTTGTGAAGTGTTCCAAGTGGGCTGCAGCCACCGCAGTTGTCCGTGTGTCGAGTACTGAATGGTGCTAGTGGTGATCTACTCGGGATTGCTCTTAGTGCATTTTATAAGAGCTGAAAATGTGTTGAATTATAAATAACTGATCACAATTTGTAGCATTGTTTAAGTTGACACGTTAGAACAATAAACGCGTATAAATGAAGACGGGATGGTGTTATCTCGTGTGATGTATTTAATAAAACAGCCTTAGAGAATTCATACATATGTAATACGTGTCGGCCTCACAGTCAAGACGAATAATGTTTAATCATGTCTGAAGTGATTTAATCAGTTACTGTGCAACATTTATTCACTTGAACGTGCCAGTAGCAGGGAGGCTAAATAAAACTCAAGATAGCAATCCATCACAGAATGCTAATAACGCAACATGCAGCGTTATGCTTGCCCCAGAATAGTTGTTTGTGATGTGTTTGTTTCTGCGGCCGCAGCCCGAGCGGCGGCGGCGGCTGGGATGCGTGGCGGGCTGACGGGCCATATGGCAGGCAGCATCGCCGCTGCCCATATCGGGGACGCCACAAGGCGACACTTGTTGCACTTATACGGCGTAACTGCTCCACAAAACGAACTAACGCACGAATGATGTTTTACCACTAACTACAATTTAATAGAATCATCTATCATCGACTAATGCTTATAGATATTAAGTAACGGTGCCGAGAACGTTTTTATCTGTTGTATTAGATTATGCGCACCGGTTGTCGTGATCGGTGACATAACTGCAGAAGAGATAAGGTAGGGCAGCGGTTCGCGAGTGCGTTATGCAAGCTGGTAGTCGAGCGGAGGGCGGCGCGGCTCGGGACGGGCGGGCGGTTCGTTGACCAGTGCGTTGTCCCGCCGCCTTGCGTCGCGCACCGCCTACCGCGAAGGTCACGCTCATGCAGCCCGCGACCCACAGCACGCCAACGCATCCCTACGCGCCATAATACCATCAAAACATATCGCTAACGTTTCCACGCAAACAACGCTACTCGGTTATAATTCAACGCATTTTCTTCTACTCTTCGTTTCAGGTAGAGTCGATATGTGACCAGTGTGCTCGGTGATAATAAGTTTGATTGTGAACAAAGTTAACTATTACTGTAAGTGGAAATTTTGATCTCAAAATGGTGACTTCGAGAATACCGGCTTATTCTCTGAATTCGGAGTTCAACAGGGAGTTCAGGAGTTTTCGCATAACGCGAGCCACACCGCGGTCGACTCTGTACGCGCCCGCCATCGTGCCCGTACACGAGTACCCGAGAGTGAGCGTGCACGAGCGGCGGGAGGCGCTCAAGGCGGCGCTCGCCAAGGCGTGGTCCTCCAAGAGCACCGACAGGAGGAAGCACGACACGTGGACCGCGCCCGGCGACCAGGCCAGGGCCGGCATCGCGGCCGCGGATTTCAGCCCCAAGTCGCAACACAAGACCAGCGTCAGCGGCGAGGAGATTTCGCGGGTCGCTCTAGTCAAACATGACTTTGAAACTAAGGACGTGGAACGGACAGACGCCATCGACAAAAGACTGGACAGTGGCCAGCCCGCCAGCTTTACCTACAGTAGCCGGATGAACGGGAACGGTATAGACATACAAGAGACGCTCAAAAAGGGCTGTGATAAAGGGTTACACAAAGACTTAAGCTATAGCGACTACCTAAACAATGTTCCTAAATGTAAAACTAGTTTCGAAAATAACTTCCTCAAACAGAGCCACGAGGATCGTTATAGTAAACGGAACGGGTACGACGCCACGTCGAAACGCGTGGACAGAGACATTAATCTGAACAACATCGAATACACCAGCCTAAATGGTGACACATATGATTCCTTGAAGTATTCGTGGACAGCGAACGGAACAGAATCAGTGCAATATAGAAGTTACGGTAAAGCGGACACCGTTAAGAGCAAATTGCTCGGCACAGACAGTCCGAAAAGCGTTACGTCTTGCAATGGGGAGAAGCTGAACGGATACGGAGGCTTGGAGCGGCGCAGCGGCAAGGATCTGCAGCGACCGCTGACCAGCGGGCCCAAGTCCGTCGTGGAGCAGCGACTCGCTGAGCGGCTCGAGGTGAAGGTAGCCGAGCTGCCAGCACTCTACCTCGGTGTCGACTCGTGGACGCCCAAGTCCAACGCTTTCCAGAAGAGTATGCGTGAACACGAGTGGAGCGTATCGTATGTACCATTAGCAAGACGCACGACATCTACTAACAAATCCTACCATCCTCACTACTTTGATCCAATCCTTGGCTTCCCGTGTGTGCTTTTTGGGAGTCGAGAGTGTTCGATATGAAGGCCTGCTCAAAACATGCCTACTTGAAGTCGGGAACGTCTCGTGCGTATATAAAATATGATAAAAACACTGTCGGCAAGAGTGCATCGACTCCGCTACTTGCTACTGCTCCGGAGTGCAACGCAAGCGAGCTTTCGCACTATACCACTACATTGTGTAGGCACATGTTTTGCCAACCATTACATTACACTACCTAGCCTAGCCGGTTCCTATGCTTTAGTAAATTCCTCATTTCGTACGTACAGATGTTGTAACGGTGTACAAAATTATTTCGTTTGCATTTAACAGTACTGTGTATCAGGCAGGAAAGAGAGCGCCTAAAGCATATCATAATCTTAATGTGCATTTTTGGTTGTAATAAAATTTTATTTTGCAGACTGGATACCGTTACAGTTTTGACAATAAAAACAACTTCATGTATTTGCTTACTGTAGAGGTGTGCCGTCTTGTGACCAAATATGACACGGGATACATATATAAAAACCACTGGGAGTTTCGTGAAGCTGCCCCTGACCGTTTTGTATTCGTAAATCCGATCATTGTCATGTCAACACAATCTATTTGCCTGAAATATTATGCAGCTTGGCAGTAGCTGCGAGGGCCTGGGGACTGGTTGTGCAAAACTATTGCATAACCGCCGTACTGGCATGACTCACCAGCGTTGCGCTTTATTCCATCCCGCTGCCGGTTGCCTAATCTCCTCGCTCATTATCGCCATTTGGCTAACTTAATGTACAGCGAAATGAGAGAAAAGTGGTTTGACGGCGGCGTCCCTCGGGTCTTATCGCAACATAAAGTATTATTTTCCCTCAGTTCACTGACAACGAATTTGATTAAGCTTCCTAATGAGCGTGATCAGTTTTTGAACCGCACAATAAGATATAATGTTAACGACATGCGCATTATCGGAACAAACAAGTGTTTACTGATAGTTTTGTGGCTGATATCGATGCGTGCGTACGTGTATCGGACAGAATATGCATAACAATAACAAACATTCAGCAGCAAATTCGTGGGCGCCCGGCAAGCCGTAGCATAAAGATTCGTCTCGATAGCGTTTGCGGTGAATGTTTCAAGGTCCTGTCCCGGTTTGTCCGCTCGCAAAGGATTTGTCAACTTGTAGGCGTCATGACGTAAGGGATCTTGCTTTTGTCTTTTTTTCTCCTCTCTTCGACGTCAGACGGATGTAAATAGTAATAAAAGGGCGAATCGATTGTGTCGCGGTGGTTTACGACTTGGAAGTGTCCGGAGAAAGTACTTTCTTGCGGTGGGATTATTGTGGCTATTCGACAACACCCACCACCGGCTCTCACTAGCACGATTTGATACAAATAATAATGATTATGGCTCTGTGTAATTTCCCTACTCTATTTAGAAACTCTTCTATACAACCAACTAGTCCAACAACAAAACAGGCCACAGGTTTCCCTTGCTTCAATTTTGCCACTCTTTTATGGCTTCCTACGCATTCATTTTAATTGCCATATACATTTATTGTCTTATGCTAATAGAAGCGAGTGAAATTTTCCCAGCGGCTGTTATGTACAAACAATGTACGTGATGGCACAGTCACACAGAGCGTGCCAAAAGCACGTTTATTTATTATTTGGTGACTACCTTCTGGTTTTAAAGTAAATACACACCCTGCTAATGTACTAATGGTGACATTAGCAGGCAGCTCACGTGCATCTGACAAATGTCAAAAGCAGACAGCATGCAGTGTTCAACTTTCACTGTGAACTGGTCCTGTGTGCATGCGCGCGTGCGCATTTATCTCTGATTTATGAACAACGCTGATATAATAATATTACGGATTTCATTTGGAATTCAATCACAAAAATCAATCAGCAAAAGAACGTAATGTATTCAGTCTATAATAAATATATTTGGAATATATTTCAAACAATATTGGATCATTGATATGAAGTCCGCGAGTGTTTCCCATTTCGTTTGAACCGTTTCTGTTATTGGTTTTATGAAAATGAAATTGATCTCTATTTGAGTGCTCAAATATTCATAGTCCCATCAAAATATTGCTTTCATCGATGTTAACGTATGTGTTCTAATTAAGGTTAATGGAGTTTCGACCGTTCCGGCGCGCCTGGTGTTATTAGTCTCGCATATTTTTTGCCATCTGACCCGAAAATCAGGTCATATTTTCGAAATCAAATGTTCATCAGTCGCAATCTACTATTAATGTAAATGTTCCCAATTAATGTTTTTTTTACTCATGGTCATATGTGTATTTTCTCTTTCTGTTGGTTTGGTTTATCTCGGCTATAAATGAGGCTGGTCTTAAGTTTTGCGTTTCTCTATAATAAAATAACCAATGTACTCTAAAAGTTTTTGTCACTCTAATATATAGTTGTAAAGGTCTATTAATCAGCATGAACTTTTATAAGCGCATAATATTAATGTGTGTGTAGGATTTGATAAATATTCTGTAAATATACAAACACGGAAAGATCACAGCGATGATGTCGATATATGGAGCGTGTATTTTGGAGAGCCGCGGTTGTCATTGACCCGGCGGCGGCGGAGCGGCGCGGGCGGGCGATTAGTCGCGGCTGCACTGTTGACACGGTTTGCAGTAATCGCTCATCCGGCGCGGCCTTGTCTGACCGCTGCCCGCTGAGCGGTCCAGCGTGGCCCGCACGCTCATTCTAACTGCATCTGCTGTGTCATCTTTTCTGTAGCTTCGTCTTAGCAGCGCTCAGCGTTCCATACGCTCATTAAGCGCTGCTTACGTCGCAAACGTAGTGTTAGCTGATTACTCAGTATTCCATGTTTGTACTACGGTCTTGCTGTCATTAAACTACTGTAGATTTATTTGATTGTTGACATTATGAGTCACTGCCCATGTATGTCTTCTAGCAGCTAAACTATTAATATTTATCTATCTAATTTAACACCAAAACTTAGTTAGCGCCTGAGTAGCTGTTGTGTTATTAACAAGCATTAAAGTGGACCGGACACAAAAAGGGCCAGGGGTCTATTAGGGAACTTAGTCGAGCGTGGTATGAATACCGAATAAAAAGTTAAAATAGATGCTCTGTCATTGTTTTCGTAGTCTTTTTATCAACCATAAATTCCATTCTACATAAGTCACACGGGAAATCATTAAAACTTAAATACACTCTAAATGCAACGTCAACATAATTTTTTGATATCTTGTAAAATTCCATTGCATGTGACTCACGTGGGCATTCCCAATGCCAAGTCACTTTGTAAGGTCCATAAACTTAGCCCAGGTGTAATAACATTTTGGGTGGGTTAGGTGTATAATAAGCGGTGCAGTGGATCCTTGACCGGGCGCAGTTCGCGGCACGTTGCAGGCTTGGCTGTCGATTTCGTAACCGACCGTGGTCCGCCCTCACTGCCCAGCGTGGCCGACCGATCGATTATGGTCATTGTGCCACAGGCGTTCCACTCTCGCCGCGATTTTGCCTGCTCCGCTGCCTCGCTGACCTTTGTCATTTGACCTGATTTCCTTACCTGTCACACAGTATCACAATCGCAATCTTTGCTTTTACATTGTTCAAATAACCAAGCCAATTATACTTTAGTCACGCTTATTCAAATTCGATTTCTGTATTTCCCACTGTCCAAAAACAAACAGAAGAAAGTAAAATTTTGAAACATTATAACATCAGGAAATACCATTAGAACACAGTAAATTGAGAAGATGATTCAACATTATACACGTGTTTAGCGTTTCTAAATATAAAGAACCGTTTTGTGAATACCATACAAGTTCTGGACGTTGACCGCATTGCAAATTAATGTTTCCTTCATCGAGTTTTCATTTAGACGTATTTGCACAATTTCCTTAATGGCTTCCAACAACGATCAGCCGATAGTGTGTGGAAGCCATTAGTTACAAAATATGCATAGATCGTAACTATTGACCTCGCTTCCTTACTGCGTGCATATTCGTGTGTTACCGGCACCTGAACAAACTTTCTCAACATTTTCTACAAATATTGACATGTGTCGTTATCACAAGGGTCTTTGCTCTTACCGTGTGCGGCGGGCGGGTGGGTCGGCGGCCACCGCGCCGTGCGGAACTGAAAGTGCACGTTGAGAGCATAAGCACACAAGTTGCGAATTACGTCTATTCGCTTTCACCTTCCACGGCTGCCTTTTGCCGCAATTAAAGGCTGCCCGACCGGCAGCTAGACGAAAGGAAAGCGTAAGTAGGCATTAATTCACCAATTAAAACTACATACACTCCGTGTTAATGAGAGAGATGAAACGATCCGCTAATTGTGTTAACAACATGTGACGTCTAAACAAATCTCTTAGCATATGACTTGTGTTGACATGAAGTCTGATAACTCGTTTCGGTAGGTTTAGAAATTGTCTTTAGTAGCCGGTTTGGGGAGCACTGAATACATAATAGTCGTATTCGTTCCGACGGATCGGTGTCGTCGTTCGTCGTCGAAAGTGAATGTTCCGGTGTTTGTTATTCGCGACGGATCGTGTGACGTACCCAGCTTTGTTGAACGAATGAATGCTGACACACGACTGCCATGGATAACATCTTTTAATAACACTTACCGACTATTAAAAACACTGACAGGTAATATCATCTACAAATCAAGTTTAACGTAAAATAGTTGGTTATTCAATTGCAATTGCATTGAAACGGCATTGTAACAGATAACCGTAATGTATATTTGTAAATCTTATCACTGCAATGAAATTTGATGATTTTGTCAGCGAGTGACGTAATTTTATGTTAAATGTACTCAGTGATCTTATCTGTTTGACTGGCGGTCATTATCACCAAAATCATGACTGATACTCTATTTTTATCGTCGTCTACTGTACGGAACGTAGTCGGTGGTAAAGCGTCCTTTTTAGTGGTGTATCTCTATAGAACACGTGTCTTTTATTGACTTTATTCAGCTTCTTCAGTTTATTTAGACACTATTTTAGGAGTTTTATTATTTCAGTATTGTTTCGATTTGGTCGTAATAATTTTTGAGGAATCATTTTGACTATAAACGTTTCAGTTTCTCAGATTTTCAAGTAATATATATTATTACAATTCCGATTATATACTCGTAGAGGACCTTAAAGTAATGCAATGTAAATGACAATAATTGGACTTGTTATCATATGTGGGCATGATCGCGCGAAGGCCTGGCTGTGTGTGTTCAAGTTCAACCTCTCCGCGGCGCTAAACAATGTGACATTACATTACCAGTGCCATTTGTTAGAGCCGCCCGCGCATGCACCGACGACGCCACCAGTTCCTCATTAGGAATATTTTAACTGATGTAGATTTGAATCATGTCTGTCATCGCCATTATTTAATCGTAACTATCCGTATATTTAGAAGAAATGCTTTAGTAGTAAATGCGTTAATCTCCGTTACATCTTGACATTTGTTGCGAATTTTAGTCCCGCTACTCTTCGCTAGGTGTCGTTAGCAGTCTCATTGTAACACTTGTAATTATAAAGGTTTCAACATTATTTCATTTATTTTTCAACACTAGTACTAGAAATTATCTCGCTCTGCGAACGATATAGGTACGTAACTCGTATCTTTAGCACGCCTACTCTTGTGTTGGTAAACCAATTAGGTGGAACTTAATTCTATTAAAGGTGACTGCATCCGTTTTCTGCATTATTATTACACGGCTCCAGTTTCAGTGTGAAGGCTTGAAAAGTAACACGTTCTACTCATTTTTAATAATTATAGTATTTTTAAATTAGTCGATTTAGAATCGCTATGACGTTATATCCAGTAAATGAAATGAAAAGTGCGAGCATCACACGAATTGACAGCGTCCTATTTCTAAGCCCACGTACTCTTAATTTACGAGATTGTTGGTGAGTTGTATTGTGCAGGCAAACGAGAATTGAAATTGATTTCAAACATCAATGTAAACTTTAAGGTCAAGGCTTCGCACGCCACCGTTGGCAACAAAGCAACTCAATTGCTATAATTCCCCACGATTTATGCCACAGAATACAAGCGTCGGTGATTTTCTCATGATGACATTGCGACTAGTGACGTTGATGTTTCGATTGTGCGGTCGTTACGCTGTGACGGTTGTTTTTTGCGAACGTTGATCAGGCAGCAGTATCTCGTGCGCGAACGCAGCCGCTGACTTGTCAAAGCTGGCAAACGTGGCAGTGTATCCGCGACCACAGCACGCACCGGGTACTCGATTGGTGACATAACCACTACTTAGCGTCGCCCGTATTCCGTCCATTATCATAATATCTTATCGCACCATTTACAGCGCTTGTGTTGTTACTTGATTGATCACCAACTCGCTGCTTCGCCAAAATTTAGTTTTAATAACCGGCTGTCCGTATCATAATATCATTATTTTTAAAGTGGTATGGTAGTTCATTGTTCTGTAAGTTAAAACCCATATAATTATATTGTCACATGTGCACGTTTCGCATACGTACGAAATGAAATACGGAAGTTTGCTTAGAACGTTCTTAAACAGGTCTTAGTTAATATTGCGCAAGGTTAAGCAAGTGATCGTAAACATTTAACATAGGGCATAATAAAAAAATTCGGCACTGGGCCGCCGTACGGGCGCTGTTGCGCGCCTGCTGCCTGCCATCGTCGGACCACCTCCACCAACTCGTTGACCCACACGCCGCAGCGCGTGGGGATCGCTCGCCAACGTAAGACTCACTCGCTTTCAGCACACACGAACCTCACCCCCTACACTATCATGTGTACGATGCATTATCGTTGTCCTGTTCACTAACCCTACAGCCTATCGATCGGTGATTTCACAGCTCGGAGCATTCGTGGAGAAGGAGAAATGAACGCTCAAAGCGGTCGCATCACCGGCGTTCGCCCACGTCGCATCGGCGGAGGAGGCACCATCGCGACGAGTCATCGCCGCGTTCACCCCCTGAACAGGTCAGTCCTACCGTTCATTATTATTTTATATTTTAGACGATGTATGAATGGACAGATGGATGAATATAAGATTCTCAAAACCCAGAGTTCTCCGTCACAGTGAGATGTCCACCCGAAAACCTGCCTTCTCACTAGTGTGAGCTTGTATAGTTGTAGCTACCTGTCGTAAGCAAAGTGCGGAACGAGAATAAAGCGTAAACGTCAGCGTGCCTGTTTGGGATAATACGGGACGGGTTTGGCTAGTGAATGCGCGTGCGCGTGCGCCTTCGCCCGTGAAGATGTGCGCGAGAGACGGCGACCTCCTCGCGTTTGCGCCCGTTCTATTTGTGTTCGCCTTCGTCACTCGGTACGCCTTCAGTCAGTCGCAAAGCTCTGCCGGCCGCCCGGCGCATCTCCGCCGCCCGTGCCGAAATTCATAGTCCGCGCGCACGGCCACGGGCGGCCAGCGCGCGCGATCATGGCTGCCCAGCCCCCGCGACCGCCGCCCAACAACCTGCTCTTCTGTGGGCCCCCACCTAGCTTGCCGCAGGTGGTGCTGTTGCCAAGCGACGCCGCTCGAGACAACGCCGTCACTCTTGACCCCGCAATCAATGTTGCTTTCAATCAAACACACGATGCTGACGCTTTGCACGAAATAAACAACGTGGGTGTGCCCACATATGGATTATTCAGTGACCAAGTGGAGAATAGTGTGATCCAGAAAGATCCTAACGCGGAAGAGCAGTTTCCACCAGATAATTGTTTACGACGAACTCACAGTTTTGATATCTCAGATATTTATGCTACTCGCTTTGGAAACGACATTGACGCCCGCGCATTCCGTCATAGACGCTCTGAACCAGACTTGTCAAAATACGGGTTATTCGTCGAAGCTGAAATAACCATGGAGTGTGGACCTCTGCAACCTCCTCCACTTGTTCTCAATAATCCATTTTACGACGGTTCCTATGCCTTAGATCCATCGCAGATAAACCAAACTATGGTTGTGCTACCCGAAAATTATTTAGCTTTTGAAGATTCATTTGTGCCGTGGAATTATAAGCCTGAGCTACTAATCGACAGAGAAATGAACCCCGAAATGTATTACGATGGATTACCTTTAATACCTTCAAACGACCCTTGGTTAGCTTACGGTAATGAA
The DNA here is from genome assembly GCA_947086405.1 of Esperia sulphurella. Lineage (NCBI taxonomy): Eukaryota > Metazoa > Arthropoda > Insecta > Lepidoptera > Oecophoridae > Esperia > Esperia sulphurella. The sequence continues at coordinate 4,945,913 of OX352261.1, forward strand.
AACACATTTGGATACTATGTTCCTCCATTTGTTGCTCCATATGAAGAGCAAGATGGTATCCACTACATGCCGTTGAGTGACTTGGAATATGCTATACCACAATATATGAGCTTACCATCAATAGAACAAGCAAATATTGAAACGTTTTCAGGTAATTGTTGCCAATCTGAAGAAACAGCTACGCCTACTGTTGAAACTACATCGGAAACACTTGAAGATGTAAAATGTTCACAACCGGAAATATTGACATCATCTGTCCTCTCTGCCATTAGTAGTAATATAGTAAGTGAAGATGAAAAAGTTAGTGCGATAGACTCTTCTACCAATAGAGAATCATCCACCCAAAGTGAGGAATCATTGAATGCGGACATTTCTAATGATGTTACGTCTAGTTTGGCATTTGTACCGAGCAGTAAAAGTTCACAAGTAGCACATGGTACAGATGATACGAGTGACGACACCTCACCATGTTCCACTGACTACCACGAAGCTTCCGCTCTTGATTTAGTGCAAACTCTAGACGAACTGTCTTGTTGTGATGATAGCACTGATTTTTCCCAAAGCAGAGATGATGCTTCACCGATTTTGCCTGACCCACCGAAGCCAAGTGTTGTGACAAACAAAGTAGATAAGGATGAAAATAAAAAAGATGAACCTTTCGCTATAGTATCAAATAAAATATTAGCCAATGTTCCTCTAAGTAAATTACCATCCATTCCAATTCGCAACAAAATGCCAACACATCTACCTCCGATACCAAATAGTTTACTAGATACTAATTCGCAGTTAACGCCAGTAAGCACGAACATTATTAATCAATCTGAACATGTAGTAACTCAAAATGAACCAAAGGAAAATAAAGCTAATGATAAAACGAACATTGTGAATAAATCTGAACCTGTAGATACTCAAAACGAACCAAAGGAAAATAAAGCTAATGATAGAACGTTAGAAACCCTGGTAACTGATAACAGAGTTAAAGCTAATGTTTCGAAGATACCGCCTACACCACCGCATCCACCAGCGGTACCACCGGCTTGGTTGGCTTCTAGACAGCCGAACTGTGAGCAACCTTCTGCATCCGTACCATGTGCGCCTCAGATAAGAGTTCAAAATGCCGACGGACAGCAGGCAGATTTTGAAAAGAGTCCGAAACCTCCATCACAGCCCCCGCACCCGCCTGCAAGGACGCACCAAGCAAAAGCTGTGGAACCTCAACCGTCCTGCTCATTTGTGCCACCACAGGTCCCCCTGCAAGCTACGCAGCTGAAACCCAAAGAAGTTGAGGTCAGTCTTTGGAAACGGTGAAAGTACGATGTGTTGCAAGATTTGCATTGCTCTCTTCGTACTTAAACGTTTATATGTAACGCTATGTTAGTAGAAGTAACTGCGCAATGCGCTGCCAGAGCGTGCTCGTATCGAGAGCAATGCGCATCTATTTTAGCCGATATTATTAGGTCAAGGGTTTATTTAATAACTATCTTCGGAGAGCTTCACTTTTTTGTCTATTGTAAAATTTATTTTTAACAGGACTAGTATTTTGACGACCTTGTAGTTTTAATTTTTTTTTAAGAAATATGTTGGTTTTAAAAGCAGGTTAAGCTTATCGCTTGCTTTAACTTTAATCAGTAAACTTTATTGGATTCCATGGTGTTAACTTTATTGTAATGGTGGATGATTTTCCAGATTAACACAATGATTTGATACATTCTTTAAAAAACTCCATAATGATCGATATTAGTTTAATTTTGAAATAATATATTTCGTTAGAGATGGTAGATTCCGAGTGGGTAAATGCGGTCGTACCATTTTATACCACATAAAATAACAATGAAAAATTTTATGTACCTATCGGCTGTAAACAATATGTATGACCGCCAGAAATAGTATCAGCAGCTGGCACAGACTATGCGATTCAACTGGCGGTCAGTAGATGGCGCCACGTGGTGCTCGGACGACGCGTGCGCACAGAAATAGTACCGCGACGATCACCTTCACCTAGGAGAGTCCGACCGCCGACATGCCATGCCCGCGCTGTTATCATAACAGCCCATGCCGCGCTTGCCGCCCACTCGATCAGAGGATGTTGCTATACCTAAATCAGTTTGTAAACCGCACAGATTCTTTGAATTCCGAATGATAATATGGCAATAAGCGTCAGCGTACACAAAAAGCATCAATTCATTGATAATTTTGTAGCATTGCTTAAATGTCCAACTGAAGTAAAATTTAATTTTTCTGTTATGCAAAATTGAAACATAAATAAGGATTAGTTTCAGAGGTAACTAGTTGACAGCTTTCCAATTGTCAGTGTGTCTTGAAAGTCTAGCCCGATAACTATAAGATAGATAAATTCATTTAATGAGCTTTCATCTATTCATATCCTAAAGTTTTATTTTTTAAATTCTTTACGCATTTGTATGAAGTATTTATATTTACATTAGCACAGCTACGTCTTATTTATCGAAGTAAATTCACTACATTCCTTCATATTGGTTTTCGTTCATTCTGTCATATAGCAAATGTCCATACCCACGCGAACACATTTGCCTAATCGAGCCTCATCAAGAGGCGTGCGCCTCAATTGTTTTGAATTGTACAGCGAAATCTTTAAATTAAAACCTGTTGCATCCGCCTTTGGTTGGTTTTACTCGTCGCGGTGAATCAAACAGTTTAGTTGGTTCACAGGCATATGGATATGTCTAAATACAATTTAAAACAGACTTGTTTTAAAAGATTAAGTCAAAGATGTTAGATGAAGAAGTTGTTATAGCAATTGCGGAATACTAAGTATTATTATCTCTATATTATTTGTTGTGACTACGTGATGTTTGGTATTTATCTGAGCCCTATGAATTCCTTATCTAGTGACCTTACATGCGGACCTAACGTGTTATGGTTTTTCCTGCTTACATAAAAATGTGTCCTTGTCCTTCAAAACTTCACCAAAGATTATTAAGGCAGTACAAAAACGCACCTTTTTGTTTGAATTTTTAGTCATCCCATTCATACAAGTAATACGAAGAAACATTTACGGTATTATTTCTTTACGAGTGTAATCTGTTAATCTTATTGTATTCTTAGTTAATTTAACAAGTCATTTGCGATCAGGCGAAAGATGCCATTACAGCATAGTCAGAGGTCAAGTTCACGACGTTCGATGTTAGTTCCTATCGCGTATCATTTGTACACGAGTGGCGTGGCGTGGCTTGGCGTGGCCGCCACTGGTCGAGATACGGTCTGATAAATGCGCTCCGCCCGCTGTTTTGTTGCCCACCTATCTATTTGGTAATGCCCAGTTCCTTCCGGCCGACCTTGCCGATATGCCTCACATTGGGCCAGTTGCTTCATTCCGCCCGGTCAATTTAAACTTAATCTAACCAATTTCGTTCTCAAAGATAATTAGTTATTCCCCGTACTACGTTCACTAGCAGTTTCATTATACACCATCAATCGGTTTAAGGTACAAATCCACGGGTTGAGTAACACTAGATGGCGCCAGTAGTAAAACATTATCATCATCAGCCGAAATACGTCCACTGCTGAGCATAAGCCTCCCCAAAAGAATGCCACTTTTGACGAATTGACCATTGAGGGATTTGCCATAATCGCCACGCTTGGCAGGCGGATTGGTGATCGCAGTAATGATCTTAATACACTCAGGAGAACGTTGCTGCCTGTCCCTGGTGCAATCCTTTAGTCGCCTTGACAACACCCATGGGTTGTCAATGGATTGGTGTTTGCCATATTCTAAGCCGGAAACCACCACACTTTAATTTTCGATAAAAAATATTTTCGTCTGCCTTCTGGACACCACTCAAAAATAGAATCATATGTGACAAGATTTGAACTAAATGAACTTAACTCGTATACCCCAACCACAATTTTTTTAGCATTCATTAATTTTTATTTAAAATTGTGATTAAATAAATTCACAATCTATTTTTTCAACTACTAGCGATATCTACATTGTTAAACAACCTGTGTGAGGCCATCTTAAGAATGTCATTTTCTGAGCATTATTATTATGAATTTATTCTTGTAGATAAAGTCATAGTGTAGAAATACATTAGTTTCTGTAAACTAAATGTAATTTGCTATTGATGATACATTATGTAACTGTCTTCCCGAATATAGCTACTGATAATGACCGTATAAAACTGGTTTATAATATAAGCTATGTACTAAACAATTATTATTTCACCAGACTGATAATGCAGATGATCTGGTAAACTCAAAACAATAATTTTATAAGTATCTGATATTTAATTAGATAACTGCCATAGACTACCTAATGAATTATCAGTAATAATACTGACCCTACCACTTGGTTACATAGCCCCCCCACCACCCTCCTCCTTTATTATTATAGCTTATTCATAGCGATGGTTTCGTCGAGAATAGTTAGTCACAATTAATATACAATTCGCGACGCGAGCGCCTGCGCGCGGTTAAATCCTGTTTAAACCAAAATCTGTCGCTACAAATTGTTTGCTCCATTTGCGCTTGCCACGTTTAATTAAACTGCTGCTGAAACGCGCTTCTCAGTTCAATCCTGGACATTGAACGAACGCGAAGTGTTCACGTTCTATCTGTTATATTCATTTCCGCGATTTTATCTGCGTCAACTCAACTAATTAAGTATTGTAATAAATAAGTTATCTTTTCGGTTATGTCAAGTGCCAATGGCTCGCCGCCGTGTGAAGACGAGTCTTACTTGACTGGCGCCGATCGCGCACCACGCCAGTACTCTCGCTTGCTACAGTTGGTTGTGAACCGGCGGCGGGGCGCGAGGCGTTCCGTCCACCCGCCCCACAATAATTTTACACTTGTGTTTATAAACTTGTGTTAATATTTATCAAGTGCAGTGCAATGGCGGAATTGTCAATAAGACACGATCGCATTCGTGTACCTCTGAAGCTAGCGTCGTTTTACGAGCTGTACAAGAGGTTCCTCAAGGAACATGGTTGCAATTGTTGGCATGACGTTTCGAAACTGCTCTCTGTTGTAGCAGAGATCCTTTTCGATGTGGATGGTGCTTGCAACCTGCTGGCAAGCAAGGTCAGTCGCATCACAGTACAATTATTTAATTCAATCATTCTTGCTAATTTCGTAAGATAACACCATTTTTGTAAGGCAATAGTTATCGAAATGCTGATAAAATCGATTCTCTTTATAATAATCAATATCTTTAAAAAACTCATATAAACATAAATAGTAAATATTGTATTTATTCAGCCTTTCTCATATATGGTTTAATTAAAATGACAAAATTTTCCACTTAAGTAAGGCCTTAATTATTAAATGAACCTAGACAATACTGTGTAAAGTATGTATACATCGTAACAGTTGTCTTTACCATGATAGTGGTCCCTATTTTGAACACACCAACTTAACATGTGTGTGGATCTAAGAATCCGGCCTTATATTATTGTTAAACTTGTTCTGAGCTTTGAAGTAGGGCTACGCTAAGAACCAATCACAGGAGGGCCCTTTTACCTGCTCCCAATTGCATTGTCCTACCGATCCTTCCCGAAGGGGCAAAACAGCTGGCACTAGTGACAGTCAGTGTCGTATACGCGACGTTGTATGCTCGCACGCTAGTTAACCACCGTGAAATGCTAACGAACTTTTCCCATGCTCATAGTGTCATTGACCAAACCTTTATAACCTGGTGTACTGAGTCACATGTGTTGTTCTTTTTAATCACTTTGTGGATAGCGGCCAATATGAAGAATCACAAGCTTATTAACGCTATAAAAGATTTTATCAATTTCAACTATCCATTGACAGATGACTGTTTATTCCCAGAGGTGTGTGTCTCATCATAAGTAATAATAATGTTATGCAGTAATCTACAATGCTCTAAGTGACAGTTGCGAAATTCATGCACTATTAAAAACTACGATCGTACGTCGTGCGCTCGTGCGTGTTCAACTTTCGATGCTGGCATGCTGAAGCGTTTTAAGTACTAGATATGTATCAGTAATTCATTGTTGCAACAACGTCGGTATTTGACTGAAATCGATCGTTGCTGAAAAGTGTCTAGTGAAAGTAGAAATTGCAAGCGAACTCGAGGTCACGCTAGCTATGCAAAGAATGCCGTTTTTGATGTGCTTCCACTGCGCCAAAGGTTTCAGCGGACGTTGTAGTTCGTACTCTGATGTAAATTTATGAGCCGCCAGCGTACTGCCCCGAACGCTGTATTTATCAAGATGTTATTGTTAGATGTTATCAGTTAACGCGAAATGGGCATTAGGTTAGTTTAGATTCGATCAAATCGCACGGACATGCTACACATTGAATGAAATAAGATTGTATTAAAGGCTTTCATAGAGTCAAACTAATTCACAAAAAAACAAGCTTTAATTACATTAGCTGTAATGTTGTAAGAGCTTTTAAGGAAAATAGTATAGTACTAAAGTTTTACCAGCAAATGATATTTTAATTACTTTCACAGCTCAATTTTATCTTTTAAAGCCCAAAATTTATTGACCCGGGAATCTGTGCGGTTACGGATGACAGACAAATAATATAATAGATGTTTACAACGCGATAAGCGTCTGACGGCATGGGGGCCGTTCGTGTCACTCGTCGGGTGTTGGTTATAACTCTGTGAATAATCTCTTCGTATGCCCTCAAGGATATCATTATTTATCTTTACAGTTACTATTAATTCAGCGAAAAGAAGGAATTCTATCAATGCCAAACATTTGCCTGTCCTAAAATAGATAAATGAGATATCGTTCATTCATCTTACTTTTCAGACACACATCTTTGTTGTGTGCGCTACCCCCTTCGCTGGCATCACAGTAATATTTCCGTGGTATATGCTCTAACAAATGTTCGAACAAATTGGGTTCAATTCGTCCCCAGTTCGTACGTTCTGTCAGCTACTATTAATACAGTTTTGCGTGTACTTGTTTAGCTGTAATTGTTCCATTATTTATTCATTATTAGTGAAAAATGTTCGCATGAACGAACTGACACATTCTCTAAGAAACGGACGCGTTGTACGCTCCTTTATAAAGATGTCACATGAATGGAACTCTGTTCATCATCATGATCAACGGCCTAAATATCCACTCCACTCGCACGCTCTGTTGTCGTACAAGATAAATATTGTTCAAAAGTATGACTCATCACATCATTTGACCTTAGAGGGATAACGCATGTGTCGAGTTTCCCGTACGTGTCGCGCCCGCCCTCGCTACATGCGCATGCAGCGCCGGTTGCGAGCCGCCCGCGGCCGAGCGGCATTGTCGACAGCTCACACGCGCTCCCCGCTCCACTGACCCAATTACCTGTCGCTTATTGACAGAACTGTCTTGGCGACCGAGCTCACCGGCTCTGAGAAAGGCGACGCCTCACCGATATCTCATTAAAGCTCAATTAAACGCACGCAACACACGACAAGACAGTAATAAATATCAACAACACTCATGCGAAAGTAGCTGAAAGCGTCCTATGACGTTAACGATACTTATTCATCATTTGCAATGCTTGCCAGAATTGATGTCGTGAATGCGTGGGCCGATAACTATTTAGTCTTGAAAACACAGGCGACGGAAAAAGAACCTCGTAATGTCTAATAGCTGTGTTAATTTACAGAAAAATGAAAATGTTTCCTCCGGGGACGCTTGTCACAAAATGCGCAATTATGATATAGTTTTGTAATTAAGGTATAGTGTGGGATACAATTAGCGAGAGTAATGCGACGAATTGCGCGCGCGGCGGCAGATCGGGTGCGCGGGAGGGCGCTCCCACGGGTTGCCGATATTTTTAGTCCGCGACCATTACTTGGCACCGGCGGCCGCACTCAGCTGCGCTAGTGATCTTTCTGAAATTCGTTCGCGCTTTGGTACGTTCTCAATCTCTAGATAGGACCCAGTCCAATGTTCAGCGGCGGAGTAATCGCCGCCTGACAAGAAATAGTGAGAAAACAGTGAGATGTATATAAATTTGGCGAAAGTGAAATTATGACGTGCCAGGAACATTATGTGACTTATCCCGGATAAAAGAGTGCTTGTTAGTGAAATTAAAACGTTGCAGACAAAACAAAAACATGGCCAGTTTGAGTGCGAGCGGCAACGGCACCACAAGCCCGCGACGCCACAGGTACAATCGTTCATCGACCACCAGTGTCACGCAGCTGTTATCAGATGGCTACTCCAGCATCATGAACCGGCTGACGCGACGGGGACCCTCGGAGAAGTCCGACCCCGTCGCAGACTCCAAACTGTCCGCCGCTCGGACGCGCTACGATGACAAGCTACTGTCGAATAACTCTGCACTGGCGAGCGTGCGACGCTACGAGAACAATAGGCACATCTCGCCGTACGCGTCGTTCGCATCCGGCGTCAGCGCACCGACCGCGAGGAAATTGAACGACGAACGCACGTACTCGAGTTACCTGAGCACGCCCAAGTCCCGGCTGGACGCATCACCCCTGCGTACTACGTCCGGTATTAGCGCACTCGGCCGAAGTGACTCATTCCGCAGAGCGCAAGTGAAAGATAATAAATCATCGCCGTACACCAAACGATATCCTCTAAAGGAAACCAATAATAATATCGACAGCACCATATTCCTAGGCAGCACACGCAGCCGACTAGAAGATAAGTATTCATCTGTATTGGACAAAATAGCTATCCAGAAGAGGGAGAGAGCCAGGAAGGAGAAGGAGGATCGCGATAAAACGTTGGAACCTGAACAGTCTCTGTCCAGAGGTTTGATGAGAAGTTTCACCACAGCTGTGTTCGGTGAAAATTCTTTTAAACGAAACATTTATTCACATGAGAAAGCTAGAGATAAGACACCTTATAGGAATACGGCTGACCGTCGTCTGTCATCAACTCATAAACAAAACGATAAGATTGAATACAAAAATGGAATCGACGCGTCGTTAAAAGATCGACCTCATTACGGAAAAGACAGGGATAGTATATACCGAAGGCATCAGCGAAGGTCTCTCAGAGCTGAAAAGAGTGAAGCAAAAAGCGGAAAATTTGCATTGCGACCGATAGATATCAGTCTTCAACCCGGTGGTCGCGACCTCATATCGCCGCTGCAGCACCTAAAAGAGTCTCATTTAAAAACAGCTATAACAAAGACGCCGGCGTCGTCCCCGGTGAGACAAGTAGGTAGGCAGAGGCAAATTTACTTTCCGTCGAGCGACGAGGAGGACGACGACAAGACCCCCGTCGGCGACCAGGTTCTGAGCGAGCGGGAGACTCGCCGCAAGGAGATCCAGAGTCTGATAATGAAGTATGCGCACCTGGACGAGGTGTACGGGCGGGCGGCAGAGAAGGAAGCCAATGGGGTGATAAGCGACGCGAGCTCGACGACGACGGCTCGCAAGCCGGAGCCGCTGTGCGTGGGCGACGTGGTGGCGCTGCCGCCGGAGCTGCGCAGCCGCCACCGGCCGCAGCGGCCGCGCCACCTGCTGCGGCGCGCGGCTACGCCGCCTGTAAGCACAAGCTAACCGCCCGCAACTGCGCTCTGTGTGCCGCTAACATATACCTGGTCCGTCGTTTTTCAATTATTAGATCTGTTCGTCGATGTTCATGATAGCAGTTGCATTGTTACAACAACTAAATTTCGACAATTAATATACTAGGAACGCACTTCCGTTTGTAGGATATAAAAAAATCTAACCGTAATATTGATTTTATCATAAGCATTAGTAATGGGACTTAATACGGTTTAGTTGGCCGAACTTTCGGTTATTAAAACAGTAGAACTAGGCTTGCCTGTGCTATAACTTGCTTGGTAACTATTGTTGCAAACTCATACGGACTTATAAACTCAACCAATTTTTGATTAGTTTGCGCTATTTGAGGTAATATAGTACTTAATTTTATTAATTTATACAAAATTCGTCTCAGTTCATTTTTAACCGAACATCCGACCGAATATTTGTATTTGGCAGAACCCATATTCGGCCCATTGCTAGTAGCATGTATTACAAAATATAATTCACAATGACAGTATCTGGGGGTAGTTGATTAATAAGTCACGTGGGTTGGGAATTGTGTATGTAAAAAAGTCAAATCAAACGTTAGTAGCTACTAACAACAGCGCGTTGTCATCGAATTTATCGGAACAGGAAAATCATTGAAAGTGAAATGATAGTGCATGTTTTTCGCTTTTTTGTGCGTGTTTTTAAAACTAACATGTCTCTTTTTTGTGTAAAGTTATTTTCGAGTTCTAAAAGTAAACGACGGTCAAGATCTTTTAGTGTTAGTAATGTGAATTATTAATCTTAGAGGTTCGGGTGGACATTTTTATTCCTAACTACCGGTGTGTGAGGCAATTTTGAATGTCTGAATGTGAAAATCTGCAGTGTGCCCATTCCTCGGTGAGTCCCAGTTCCCGCCCGCGCTCCTCGCCCAGTGTCCTGTTTTCCTCGCCCCGTGTCCCGCGCTCCTCGGCCCGTGTCCCACGCTCCTCGCCCCGCGTCCCGAGTCCTGCGCGCCGGCGCGGTGCCTCGGGCGCCCGACTCGCTCGGACGCCCGCCGAGCGCCGCCCGCAGCGCCCACCCGTCCGCCCTCTAACAGCATGTACGACACCATACCAATTGTCGCTTGTCTGACAAGCAACCGTTCCATTATTTGATTGTTGGGTACAACACAACTCGGGTCGTGGCGATCGCGTGGCGCTCTTCGTGTCGTGTGGCTGTGCGTGCGTGATGTCGACGCGATGCTGCCGGCTGCTCTCGCCCCCCGGCTCCCGACTCCCGGCGGCTGCGGTGCTGGCGCGTGCAGAGCTCCCGGGCCCGCTCCTCCGTCAAGGACGACAAGGACGGACACCTGGTCTACTGGCCGGGCTATGTCATGGGAGCGAGATGTTCGTGTCCACAACATAACTTAACCAACCGTATTACATACAACACTCCCAACCCCCTATACACTCGCCCACACAAACATTTACCCAGCTCACTACACTACACTTACACACAAACATGATACATTCATCAAACACTCCAATACATTTACTATTGTATGATTCATGAAAACAAAACAGTTACATTTCACAAAAGTCAACATATTGTTCAAGAAAGCAAGATTTTTCTCACAATACTCTCAGCCTAGTCTTTGCAGTTTAAGTGATTCGTGTTTTAAAGAAGATTTCAGATATTTAAATTTTTAATTTTCTTTTCTACTTTCATTCAAGAAAAACATATCATTTTTTATTATCACTAGAGTCATGCTGGAGCTGCAATCATTGGTTTGTGTGTTTTTTAAGTTTTGATACACAGTTGTAAGACTGTTTTATACTTGAGGATTGTTTGTAATCCACCAAGTAGCTTATAATGTATCAATGATCTCATACCTAATGATAAACCAATGCCAAATTCCATCATGACTGTGTTTTAATGTACAGTTAATTAATCGTTTCGCCTCGGTTTCGTTACAGACAAAATCATCGACACGCTCGGTGAGGGCACCTTCGGCAAGGTGGTCGAGGTGAAGGACTTAGAATTGTAAGTATCTTACTCTTTCATGAGGTTAATTAATAAATTTAGCTTTTGGGCGGACAAAGAACTCGACCCTGCCTTTTTACTGAGTTTTTCAACACCTATGGATGCCAACAGAATCCTTTTAAAGGGGGCCAGTTATACCTGGCGACACTTCGACCCTATGGGATCTGTTGTGTCAGCCCCTGTAAGGTAGCTGAGGTACTACTTACGTGGTGCAACATCGGCCCCAGCGATTCCTCACACTGATTGTCTCAGATGTGCGGTGTTTCCTCACGATGTTTTCCTTCACCGTTTAAGAGCAGTCAGTAAATGTACGTAAGTTTCGAAAAATAAGTCATTGGTGCAAGACATGACCGGGGATTGAACTCTGACTTCGACATTATAGTATACTTCTTCCCTGCTGCGCTACCGACGCTCTTTGATGCCAACAAAATAAAGCAATAGCAAGGTATCAAGGTACTAAAAGGAAGTACTAACCTAACAGCCAGCCATGTACTGATCACTGATCATCAACATCGACATGGAAGCTTAAAGCAATAATGTATTCCATAATAATGATAATTTTTTTTAATAACTGACATATATGACTGAGCTTGAAAGCCACCCGAAAATACAATTGATGCAACCAGGTGAAAATATCATCGCTGAAACTCGGTTCATTTTGGAGCTCTTGCAAATCTCGCACATTAAACATATTTATTTCAGCAGCTTTTGTTTACCGTCTGCATAATGCTAATATCTCTTATTAGGAGTGATGATCCATTACATTAGAACCAGACTGGAACTGACGGATTTTGTCTATAACTTTCTGCCTATTTTATCTTCAGTTGACATATAAACTCTAACTTGGCGATGATGGACTCGAAAGTTTGAACAGAACACCGCGAATTGTGATGTTGATGTGTGTATTATATTTGTAATAACATTTGCTATAGCCAGTACCTCTAGTGTCGTTCACATCGCCACGGCCGGATGATTACATAGTTTGGCAGAGAATGCTTTATTTTGATTATTCGCCTCTATTTTCATTTGTTTATATTACCACGTCAGTTTTCGATACTTATTGCCAGGAAATTCCTGAAATTTTATGTGCCTGAAATATTAATATTAACTAATTATAAATTTGCAGGGAGCACAGGATGGCTCTGAAGATTATCAAGAATGTTGAGAAGTACAGGGAGGCTGCAAAGCTAGAGATTAATGTATTAGAAAAGTTAGCTGACGTTGACCCAGACTGTAAAAAGTGAGTACCCTTATTTTAGTCTCGTTTCTGAAAGCACATACTTAAAATTTTATGGCTGTTGAAATGCTTCCTCTTTTTCAGGATATAATAGAGGGAAATAAATACATTTGAGTCCTATGTATTTTAAATGTGTGCATTCAGCAGTAGAATTTTCTGATTTTATATTCATCTCAGTCCATGCCCTCGGTCTGTGTCTAATACCAGTCGTCGCTTCGATACGTCCTGTATAGCATAAAGCGAGATGACAGTTTGATATCAGTATTACCCGGACCGAAGTGTAATGTAGCAATATTTGACCTTGCGCGTTTATACTTGCCGCCATGGCTCCCGCTGGCATGCCGCCAGGGAAGAACTCGATGTCAACTCCACACACAAAAATACCGTCTGCCGCTCGCGTCTTTACTTTCTAAATAGCAGTTCCTTTCTTGATATACAGACAAACATTTGCGGAATGCCCTTGATTTTAAATTAACGCCGGCTTCAATAAGTAATTATATTTTGTGAAACTGGCGCGTTTAACATCATTCCGTCTATTTTAGAAAACTCAAATTCCACTTGGGTATTTTGTTGATGAACGCCTCCTTGGCCTAGTTATGCAGCAGTAGTTTGCGGAAACAGGAGGTCACGGGTTTGATGCTTTGCGCTGACAACATAATAAAGTTATTCTGATTTGTGAACCGGGTTAATATTAAATTAATTATGAAATAATTAATTATGAAAACTGTAAGAAAAAGTTTATTATTTAACCCGCAAAGCTCTTGTTCTAAGTGTAGGCTCATATCTAGCAGTGGGACATAGACTGTTGTTGTCATGGGCAAAGTTATCTTTCTATTTTATCAAAGGAAAGTCTATTATGCTTGTAGACATTACCTTGTACCTTATTTATTCTGTACTTTTGCATATGTGGTCTAGTTGATCACAATGTCCTTATACATGCAATACTCTGTCGCTATGCCTTTGTTATTCTCATTTACAAAGGTTGTAATGTCTCTTTATATAATTTTAATAATCTCAGCTTTTGCCAATGAGTTTATGACACTTCTATTTTGTTTCCAGCTTATGCGTAAAGATGCTAGACTGGTTCGAGTACCACGGACACATGTGCATCGCGTTCGAGATGCTCGGCCAGAGCGTGTTCGACTTCTTGGTGAGTAATTGTGTAAGTCTTTTTAATTTTTTATGACATTACTGTTCGTGCGGTATCTGGAATAGTTTATTTTTCATATGGGAGGACTAAAGGCCTGCCACAATAACGCTGCACGGAGCTACAATACATTCTCTATATAAGTTTGTATGGAGCAATACGCACTGAACGACACGACGCGACGCGGTAGTCTCACAAAACTCATAGAATATATTGTCGCTTAGCGTTACTGCTACTTTGGGCAGACTAAGGATAAGTGATGAATGATGTATTTATTGATGGTAGCATAGCAGTATGCTATTAATTTACTGGGATTACCAACCAGCCTGCCCCGGAGCGTGGTGTTGTCGTGGTGGGCATTATTTTGATTGTGGCATATTCCAACGGTAGACTTATCATAGCTATTGTGATGCGCGATACGAGGATGTTAAGTTTGACAGTTACACTAAAAAGTTATAGCCAAGGTTTGGTAGAGTTTATATCACAAATAGGCCAATGCAGTCAGTCTCATTTCCCACGCACATGTTGGAAAACATAACATATGATCATATGAGTAAGATGATGGTTAGTTATATAAATACATACCTGACTAGTGCCGAGAAATCTTGTCTTTTTCCCTACAGTTTAAATGATCGTACAAACATTTACAAAACTGTATACCCACAAATAGTGATTCATAATTATAATTACGTTGTTTCTTAGTTGCACATTCTGGGGAAAGTGGATGTTACAAAGTGACGACAATTAGTCAACATGTAAAACGCACTGACTGACAAACCCAATCTTCTGAGAATGCAAATATGATGGTTCAATCTTGCCAATATTTTTTTATTGCTAGTAAGTTTACTTATATCAGTCTCACGACTTTTATTAGATTTGATTATCGTTTTAATGATTTTCTTTTGTATTTAATAAACATACGTATTTAAATAAAATTTGTTATTTCATGACAATTATCGCCTTTCATAATGTGTTGTTTATAAAACAAGCCGTATAGAAAAGCCTTCGCGACTTGAGTGGCAATACCATTATAGCCTCTGATTATCCATGTTGTTTTTGAGTGCAAATTATATATAATTTTTACTCGGATAAAATTACGCTATTGTCGACGACATTATAAAATGTGTTAGGGCACAGGGTTATATATCGTGGATAGGTGGGTGGGTTTATTTATAACCTTAGGTACTTTTCCTACAATGCCTTTATTTATAACCTAAGGTAGGTGTCACCTTTATTTATAGCCCCTCCAAATTGCATTATAAATCTTACTTCGTTCAACCCAACGACTAATTTAAACCTACTTTCTGTGGACAAAAAGTTCAGTTGTTTAATACAAAGTACAGTTAATACTTGCTAAGATCTTTGGCAAGTTTCTGGCCTGTGTGATGTTGTCTATTCGTGTTGTTTCAGGCATGACTTGACTATTAGTAGTTTGAGCTTCAAAACTTTTGTTTCTACGTTAATGTGCTTTAATTTTGCTTTATTCATGCATTCCCCTATGCCGAAGTACAATCCCACCTAGCTAGCCCAGCATGGCATACATTTGTATGTCCAATCCACCACACAGTAGCACGAAGCGTTCCCCTATTCATTAATTATGCAGACTTCTAATAAAGGATATTCTTTGCCAACATATGTTTTTTCCGGATGCATATAATTTGGATTTCCTTAAAGTGAAGAGTAAATAAGCCACCTTCTGGGTAAGCGCTAAGTGCATTTTATCTTCGGCCTCATCTTCACTTTCCATCTGGTAAGATTGAGGTAAATCGTGAGCCTAGGTAATATAATTTAATTCAATTACTCTTTATTGCACGTGAAAAACACAAATAGACAATAACAAAGTAATTTACATATCTAGACGGTCTTCTCGCTAAAATCGGTTTCTTCCAGACAACCTTACTATAATTATTTATATTTCTGATCTATCTGAGATTAATAATCCTTTCTTTTTGTTTGGTATTGCAGAAAGACAACAATTATCAGCCATACCCATTGGAGCAGGTGCGGCATATAGCTTACCAGCTCATCTATAGCGTGCTGTTTCTACATGACAACAAACTCACGCACACTGATCTCAAGCCGGAGAATATACTGTTCGTCGACAGCGACTACGAAGTCGTCAGCGTGTACAATACCTCTAAGAAGGTATGTGTCATTAGAAAAAATAATTAAAGCAATACATTTTTACCTGTTTCCGCCCTACACGTTTAGGGTATGACTTTATAATGGTCGCCTTTGACCGCCTCGTTGGCTTTGTTGACATCCGAGCGCTCGTATTACGCAACGTCTGTTCTTAGTGGAAATCATACGCACGACCTGTAAGCGCTTAACTTATGTTGGTCCTGGTCTGGATGTTATATTTGTGAATTGTCCTGTCCTTGTATATTTTCCATAGTATAAGTACAGGAGAAAATCTTAGTATGGGCTTAGACAAGTATATGTATATGAAATTGTTGTTGCGTACTGGCTGTTTTTATATTATTTAATTTAGTTTTATATTTCCAAAGAACAAAAGATAACGCTGTGATCGCATATTCAAGTTTTGTTCTGATATTCCTTCGATTAGCGAAATAAAACATGTTTAAGAATATATTTGTTCATTTAAAGACGACACTGTGTGTTGCGCAGAAGCATGACTTGCGGCGTGTGAAGCGCAGCGACGTGAGGCTCATCGACTTCGGCAGCGCCACGTTCGACCACGAGCACCACAGCACCATCGTCTCCACCAGGCACTACCGGGCGCCGGAGGTCATCTTAGGTACACGCACTTGCACAATACAATAAAATGTATAACCTAGCCGGGAAGCCGTGTGCTTCCCGGCTTAGAACAGGGCCACCCTTAGTCTTCTCGTGGGTGTCGTTAAGGCGACTGAGGGATTGCACCAGGGATGGGCAGCAGCGTTCAGCAATAAGCCTACTTAGCTCAGTTAGTCGCTTCATATACCAGCATTTGTTTACAAGCCTAGGCCAGCAATTTTTGTGAGAAAATCCATTAATGTCTGCTACGTTAAACTTGTAATTTGTAATAACTGCGTATTAAAAACCAAATGACCAAGAGAAACGTCTTTCAGCCGAGTGCCCACTGGCATAATATTTTTTTGCCAAATATATGTCTTTACGTCCAGCCCAGTCCAAAGTTCTTTTATTGAAATAAACTTATGGAACACTTATTGTTAGATACTAATATTTAACATAACAGTCTTATTTCATAATAAGAAATTGGTTTTCCTCTAAAATTTAAAATTTTAATATGGAAAATGGCGAGAAAATAAATGCAAGTGCCTTGTTATTTATTTATTTTTCAACTCAATTTCATAGTTATAAAATGACAGCACACCGCCAGATTTGACGATACTTCTTGTATGATTAAAACCTAATTCCCTTGCGTTTTTCTCAAAAGATAAAGTGTAATAACCGCGAAGACTTGTCGGCCAACCATCTCATGTGATAGAGCTCCCTTTAGTTCCTAGTTGAACATTCTACTATTTTTGCACAAATAAAACAAATACAGTTACAATTTAAGTACAAATTAGGCGGTTTTATCTCTTTATGATATTTATTCTCTACATCTTTGCGTAGAAATAAGCCAGAAAAAGGGTAGATTGTGCTGGTTCTGAAGCATAAATCATAAATTATACTCTATATAACTGCAGCATATAAGTAATACTTTAATTATAAAGGAGCTTATCCTCAGGCCAGTAAGTCAGAATTGGTAGTCTATTTTATGTACTTACCTCCCGAGATTGCGGAATATTCATGGCCCCAAAGAGAAGTTCATCATTTTGGACACACTTATTGGGATATATTTCATATGTATTATATTGACCTGCTCAAATGTTGTTTCTATAAGAATATCATAAATCCTGGGATATCTGTATCACTCGCTACCCAAAGATTTAATCCACCGAAAATTGCATTATTCACATCCGCCTTAAAAATTGGAACTTCTCCAAGTCTTTAACATATACCAAATTGAAGGTTTATATTTGAAGAAAATGCACATGCTTTGTAGATTTATTAACTAGTTGAAACAAGTAGTGTATTTCTTCATGCGTGATGCAATGACTCACGAATCTTTTGTCGCAATATGTTGACGTTATCCTCGCATTTTATTCGTATACTGATTATAATTAGAACCATAGTACGCAATGGAATTACACACTCGAGCAGGCTCATGAAAAGTCGCCATTAGCAGGTTCTTGTTTACACTTTGGCAGCAAACTGCAAGCTGTGTATTTGGCGCAGTCATTGTTTATTCTGTTGCCAATATATGCCAATTACTTACGAGTATCTTTACACAAATTTATAAAAAGAGCCTACTACCCGGCAAGGGCCATATCGTATATACATATATTAAAATGTTGCCCTTATGGTCACGTTTCAGAGCTGGGATGGTCGCAGCCATGCGACGTGTGGTCGATAGGCTGCATAATGTTTGAGCTGCACCTGGGCATCACGCTGTTCCAGACGCACGACAACCGTGAACACCTCGCCATGATGGAGAGGATCCTAGGACCCATCCCATACAGGTAAACCTAACACTTCACGAGAATTTAGAGCAGAATGACATATACCGCGTGATAATTTCCGCCCGTTCCGTTTTGGTACGACTTAATTCGATTAGTCTAACAATCAGAAAAAAAAAACGTTCTGTTACATTTGTCTAACAATCCGGAATAAGAATTGATTTATCTTTTTTAGTGAGTTAGCGAGTCACCACATCGTTAATAGCTTATACTAGTCCATTGCCGAACATAGGCCACAACCAAGGCCCCATTGGACCTGAATAAATATTACACGCGCAGATTCGCATCAGCTTGCTTTAGTAAGATTTAGATTAATATATTAGACCACAAGTTGTGCAGATCGAGTGACAAGCACATTGGCTCGTCGCGAAGTGCCACGTACCCGTATCGAGCACAATGATGTAACACAGTCCCTGATTATTCGCTTTCAACATCGTTAGCAATGTGCCTGACACTATTTTTAGCTTAACTAGAGATTTTATTTTCTATCTAGTTCATTAAAAACAATCTAAGATCGCGCTTACAAAATAAAATTATTTAATCCGATATTTATTACCTGTCTCTGCACCTTGTCCGCATAGGCATCCCATTTATTTATTCTGTATTAATCTTAATTCTGTTTTCATTCCAGAATGGCACGCAAAACACGGACAAAATACTTCTACCACGGCAAATTAGATTGGGACGAAAAGTCATCAGCCGGCAGATATGTTAGAGAAAACTGCAAACCCCTATTAGTAAGTAATCATTTTCATATCCAAGGCAATTCGTTATTGCTAATTGGGCCCCACCTGCACCAATATGGTCAAAGAGCAATTAAAATGTACAAGTGATGGCGGCGGCATGCGTCCAGCCGTGGAAAAACATGTGTTAATTGGAAAAAAAAAACATACTGATGAAGTTGTTACCTAAAGGCCGAAGGACAGAACGCCTTTTTTTTAATTAGGCGTAGGAGCTTTTTCTAACTAAGTAAAACTGCCTTGTGTAATGTTAATTGGAGTATTGATTGTGTTTGACGTAATTGCAGAGGTACCTGCAAAACACGAGCGAGGAGCACCGGCAGCTGTTCGACCTGATCGCGCGCATGCTGGAATACGAGCCCGCGCAGCGCATCACGCTGCGCGACGCGCTCAAACACCCCTTCTTCGGCAAGCTGCCCACGCATCAGAGGCTCGGTCAGTACCACAACATGTAAGAGACTCATGTCTAGCGTTACTATTAGCTAAGGTTTTGTTTTAAGCTGTTACGCGGGAGGACGGCCAACCAACACACTAGGGCGATGGGGGTGGCGATAGCAGTTGTGATTTATAGAATTGTATGGATGGATGGCTTCACACCCAACGCGTGAAGGAGCGGCCAGTGGGCGGTACATTTTATAGTACCCGGGCCGCGTCTTGCCCTCAGGCGCCACCGCCCCAGTGTGGGGTGGCTTAAGGCGTTTGCACTGTCCAGAGGACATTCAAGTCTCCCCAAGCCCGCCTTCTTAATAAGGGCGGGTTTTTGTATTTAAGAGTTGTCATTGTCCTTAATAAGGGAGAACTATGTGTAGTTAGTATAGTTCATTCCATTCAAATTATAGTTGGCCATCAATGGTATGAAGTAGCCACGTCAAGATGATAATAGTGGTCTGCACTATGTATATTTGCAATAAACCAGTCATGAGTGACACAGCTTGAAATATTGTATCATGACAGCTCGGTTTTTTTTAAAATACCAACTGAATTCGGGGTAAAGCTAATTGGTATTATTATGTAATAATAATTATGTTTTAGCAAAGCAGTTAGAATCGTAAAAGATTCTTAAAAATGGGATACAGCAGATAAAGTGATATTACTTTATTTACCTGAAGCACTGATTTTACCTAGCAGTCTCTACAAAACATCAAACTACAATTTAATGTACTGCATAAATCTAGTATTGTGGAGAATCAGATACAAATTAATTTGTATATGGGGATATCCATGTAACTAAAGGACATCCTTGTTTATAATATGTGGCTTTATTCAGTAGTCGCAGTTGTGTCATGTGAAATATTTTGTTATAGGATTCCAGTTTACAAGGCCATCATTCCTTAGGTCAGGGCTCTTTGTCGCTATTAGCCGCGCTTACTTGAGCTTTTATTTTATTTTTATTATTCAAACCATAGTGCGACATGATTACGATTTCGTTTGATACTGTGTTGTCAGTGTGCTGTTGATTTCGCTTCGAGTCTGTATTGTCTATAACTGTACATGCATCTTGTTACTTTCATTTTTGTTTCTTTAAAATTATTGTACAAATCATAGCCGATGACTTGGTGTTGATGCGTGTCGAATCTCTTAAAACTTGTATTTTATGTGAAATGTACTAAATAATAATGTGAATAATGACATGTCAGTTCATTTTAGTAACTCTTTATCATATTGCGGTTTAAATATATTTTGTGAGTTGATGTCACTGTGATGCAACGTTCCCCGAACCACAGTCTATGTAAAAATGGTTTCAATGACATTTTAGTATGTATAGATTTCGGTCTCCTGATCGATAGTGTCTTTAATGGGCCTAATGTCCAAGTGTTAAAATCTCTCGGTACGATCCCCTAAATTGAATAGTTTCGCAGATCATACTGTGTATATAGGCATGCGTAGCTTCGTGAAATAAAAATATTAATTGCCGCAGTGACTAGTTTTCTTTCGGTTTTTTATGACATTAATGTGACCTCTGGATACCAAATTTGAACACGATCGGAGATCTTTTTATGGTTCCGCTATTTAAAAAAAAGTATGATGTCACCAAAGGACTAATGATTTTAAATGTTTACGATAGCTGTCGAGGTGAAGATCATTGGGGTATCAGAGTTTCAAGTTTTGGGTTTATACGAACTCATTAGATGTTACTTTTACTCTGGACGACTCCTGGGAGTACAATTGCGTCAATGAATCGTGCGAGCGAGTGGCAAATCGAGCTTTAAATGCAGTGCTTAAAATCGGATCTCGGAAAAGTAATCTCAGGAGATCGTTCCCATAGACAATTTCATCAGATTTGATTAGAACCGCTTTGTATTGTCTGTGGGTCCGGGATCCAATCCAAAAAACCTGGAAAAGAAGTCGAGCGAAGATTTACGACTATAAATTTGACTTGACATGTACGCAAGACATTACTGAAGGGACGTCGGACAGCAGCCGACATAGCAGAGAGAAGGCAGGC
The DNA here is from genome assembly GCA_947086405.1 of Esperia sulphurella. Classification (NCBI taxonomy): domain Eukaryota; kingdom Metazoa; phylum Arthropoda; class Insecta; order Lepidoptera; family Oecophoridae; genus Esperia; species Esperia sulphurella. The sequence continues at coordinate 4,967,494 of OX352261.1, forward strand.
GGCAGAGCGGCATGCCCGTGCAACTTCACCTCTATACGCTAAATGGACACTGCACGACTTTCCGACATTCCTTTTATTATTATTTGTAAAATCAGTGCATCACTTACAATTTCATACTTACCTAAATATTTTTTTGACAGGAGATTCCATCCGCATCGTTAATGTTATGTAGCTAACTTATCAGCTCAAAGTAAATGAATGTACTTGTAACGTAGGTGTTGATTGCAGGCAATGACCGGCCACGGTGCAACGGAGAGAGCTCTGGCTCCCGCGAGCGGTCGCACTCGCTTAGCAGGTGAGAGGTGCGAGGCGCGGGCGCGGGGCCCGTGTGAGGCCCCGGGGCCGCGCGAGCGCCCGGGGCCGCGACGAGGCCAGCTCGAGGCCCACGCCCCACGCTGGACGTGCGATAGTCAATTCGGCGCGCCCATGGCGCCCGAGACGTGTAAACTTGTACAGTTTTAATGAAGTGATAAGTGATAATTATTTTGTCGAACATTGTAATGTAGGTAATATTTTGTTGTGAATCGGTACTTCTCAATTTGTATTTATAAAGTAATTATTATCCTAAATAAAGACTGTCGGTCTTGAGTATTTAATCTTTTATTTTTGAATCTCCATGGTAATATCAAACTTACGCCGACCGCTTCGTTAGTTTAGGAGCTTGGGCGTTTTAACGCCAGAGGTCGTGGGTTCGATTCGCTAGGGACAGACAGTTATATTTTGTGAAGCGTGTAAGGTAGACAAGTGCATATATAAAATACACTGTTTTTATTATATGTATAGATTAACATTCTTTTTTACCTACTTTTTACCTTCTAGCTGTTAGCCCATTGAGGTGAAGGTTCATTATCCAGTAAAATAAAGTTACGTTCAAATACATTTATTATAAAAATGTACAGATAAATAAGTATGAAAATTCGTATATTATATTTAAAAACTCTTATAACAATAATGTAAGAGGAACTAGGTTCTTAAATATCGTATGGATTGAACAATTTTTTTATATAATCTTAAATGGGACAAGTTCCAATACAGTACCAAGTCATGAATCTTTCAAGCAATAAATAAATTAAACTGTCCAATAATTTAAGTACAATAAACAACTAATTTTAATAAGCATTTTTTTACATTTAATATTCACACATTTACAATTGTTTGGAATGATAAAACATCCGTTTATTGTCGTAAAGCAAGAGCCGTTTGCAATCAATGTGTTACAATAAATGTTTGTGGAAAAACAGTAACGTTTTAAAAATTACCTTCAAGATTACTTTTGAAAATTGGCGAAATGTTTGATTCGCCATACAAGATAAAGTGACGTTTGTGCAGGAGTCATTTGACTTGCGTGTCAACTTACAGAAACATAATTTGCTCGTTATGAGAATTTGCGAATAATTTGCTCGTTATGAAAATTTAAATTAAATATGCATTTCTGATTTTATATCAGTTCTCCCCAAAACCAAATTCCGTCTACAATAGGTTCAAATCTAAGACGATGTGACAAGATTACACATTCCAGGAATAATAGACATCCGTAGAACATGACGCGCGGCACAAGACTTCAAACACAGACTTAGATACAAAAATAATGCGCTAGAACCAAAATAAACTCCATAAGACATTCTTTGAAGCTTGATAGCGTAATAAAAAAATATCCACGACGGTCGTGACGTCGGCGGTCAGATAAATAACGGTCATCCCACACATTGTCGTTTCGTTGTTCATTGGATTTTTTAACATGCAAAAATTCTTTTTAATTTTACTGACTCATTGCAATATTTTTACATTTTAAGGTTTTGCTTAATCATTGTAATACCAGTTCAGTAAATATTTCAATATCATCCTAACTTTGCAGGCGCTAGACACAGAAGGGAGGCCGGGCGGACGTGCTCAAACTCGGTCCTCGCTCGTGTCTTGCGCCTTAGTATTTTAAATTTTCCCCCCTTCTTTTTTTGATCCAGGCACTGACCAGGGTACCATCATTGTATTAAAATAATGTCTGGTCATGATGGATGTCACTAATATACAAGGTGTAATAAAGATTTAAGGTGACCGGTTACAGAAGCACTACACAAAGTATGGGTACAACTTTAGGAAAAAGTGTTTTTTTACTTCCCATGGAAAATGGAGTTTCAAGTTTAAATTCCCGAGCGTGTGCAGTTTATATGAATTTAAATAATGATCAGCATGCGCTACTGAGCACCTCTGCTACCGGCCACTGCAGGTGTCTACACTTAAAATTTCTTTATAAAAAAATATAAAAGAAATAAATTATATTTTCTCCATATAAGCAGAGAAAAAATTATGCAGCCTGCTCGTGTAATGATCACTCGTGATGGCGGGGTCGCTATGCGAGTGATGCATGATCGTCGTAGTTGTTGGGGGGGGGGGTCGATAGCGAGTGTGACTGTGGGCAGAATCAGATGAGGTCGACGTGGGGCGCCTGGTCGGGCCACGCGTACACGGGCGGCAGCGCGGGCGCGTACCGCACGTCGTACAGCTGCGCGCGGATGAACGCTTCCGTGTCCAGCGGCTGCGGTTGCACTGTCGCTTTGCCTACAGATATACGGTCAAAATATGCTTTATTTATATATTGTTTATTGTACATTTAAAAAAAACAATTATGAAATTTTGTGTACAAAGGCGAGCTTATCTCTCAAAGAGGTACGTTCCAACCAACTTAGCGGGTGTCTAAGTATTTCGGATAATATCCATCGAACTACAAAGCAATATTGTACTCTAGGGTCATTTGCCATATTCTGATCAGCGTTTAGAGTCTATGATAATACGAGCATAGATGTTTTGTTTCTCGTATTATCCTCTGGGTCGTTCAATGCCGTCTAAGTTAAATATCTAATAAATAAAATCGTAAACTTCGCGTGTCTGTACATTGAAGATATTTGCAAAAAAAAAATTGGGGGGTCTAAGGATAAGCAACAGAACACATTTCGATCATTTTTGAAATTTTTGTCTGTTTGTCTGTTTATCTGTTTGTCTGTTTGTCTGTGAGTTTGTGCACGCATCACTTAAAAACTACTGAACGGATTTTGATGGACTTTTCACAAAAACATGGTGCTTAACTTAACTTAACATTTAGTCTTTATTTCATCGCAATCGGCTAACTCAATCAAAAGTTATAGACATTTTTAGTTTTCAAATACATTAGTTAGGTAAGGTTATTATGCAATATATTGCTTAAAGCAGTATTTCCGTACTATTCAGATTCCGATGAGTTTGGATACATTTGGAGCTGCGAGTAGGAATTGGAGTGGGAGTGGGAGTGGGAGTGGGCGTGGAGGGTGGGATTGAGAGCGGAAGCGGAAGCGGTAGCGGAAGTGGGAGGGGAGCGGGAGCGGAACCGGAGCTGGACCGGAGCGGGAGCGGGAGCGGGAGCGGGTATGGTACCAGTGTAATTTGAGTGTTTGAAAATTCGCATAACTTTTGATTGAGTTACCCGATTACGATGAATTTGTGGAATAGGTATGTAACAAAGTAATGTTGGTCGGAATTTGGACTGCGATGGATTAGTTACGAGGACTACATTTTGAGAAACGAGGGAAAGAGGTTTGAGGGGAGGGTTGAGGGGAGAGCTGAGGAGAGGGTTGAGGGGAGTTTTGAGGATCTGGATCTGGACCTAGACCTGGACCTGGGCCTGAACCTAGACCTGGACCTGGACCTGGACCTGGACCTGCACCTGCACCTGCACCTGCACCTGCACCTGCACCTGCACCTGCACCTGCACCTGCACCTGCACCTGCACCTGCACCTGGACCTGGACCTGGACCTGGACCTGGACCTGGACCTGGACCTGCACCTGCACCTGCACCTGCACCTGCACCTGCACCTGAACCTGCACCTGCACCTGCACCTGCACCTGCACCTGCACCTGCACCTGCACCTGGACCTGGACCTGGACCTGGACCTGGACCTGGACCTGGACCTGGACCTGGACCTGGACCTGGACCTGGACCTGGACCTGGACCTGCACCTGGACCTGCACCTGCACCTGCACCTGCACCTGCACCTGCACCTGCACCTGCACCTGCACCTGCACCTGCACCTGGACCTGGACCTGGACCTGGACCTGGACCTGGACCTGGACCTGGACCTGGACCTGGACCTGGACCTGGACCTGACCTGAGTGGAAGTGGGATAGGGAGCGGAAGTGGGGATGGGAGCGGATCCTGTAGTCCACGCGAGCGGAGCCGCGGGCACAGCTAGTCTAACAAATAAAATCGTAAACTTTGCGTGTCTGTACATTGAAGATATTTGCAACAAAAAAAATTGGGGGTCTAAAGATAGAACACATTTCGATCATTTTTGTCTGCTTGTCTATCTGTTTGTTTGTGCACGCATCACTTAAAAACTGCTGTACCGATTTCGATGGACTTTTCACAGAAACAGTGCTTAATTCGGTGTGGTGTGCTTTATTTCATTGCCATCGGCCCAGTCAATCAAAAGTTGTGCTAATTTATAGTTTTCGAAAACTCGCATACAACAAAGAAGTGCACGTGCAACGTGTTAATGCACGACGGAATTCGTGAGCGGTAGCGGGAGCGGGTATTGTAGAAATGTATGTGAGTTTTTGAAAACTATAAATTCGCATAACTTTTGATTGAAGAGCCGGATCTGGTCCTGTACCTGGACATGGACCTGAGATTGAGAGTCTGAGTGGGAGTGGGAAGGGAACGGGAGCGGATTCTGTAGTACACGCGAGCGGAGCCGCGGGCACAGCTAGTGTTTCATAAATAGGATAAGTTGTGGTGATCTTGAAGGTCAACTCTCAATATCTCTGCGATTTATGCGATATTTACCTGTCTTGTAGGCGTGATCGACGATCTTCTTGGCGATCTTGATGGAGCAGTTCTGGATGTTCTCGAGCGGCGGGTACAGGCTGCCGCGGTCCAGGTCTTCCTTAGACACGATCTCCGCGAGGGCCTGCAACCACACGGTCACGGTGTAGTTGGATTGATAAAAGTAAATGTTGAAGATTCAGTGAGGTTGTGCAATGTGTTTTTATTTTTGCATAAGTTGTTTGGTGAGTAGGTACCTAGCCAAAGTAAAAAAAAAACAACTCGCGGAATAAATTTAGTTCGAATGTATCATAGGATGACCTTATTATTAATTTGCTCATTGTTGTAAGCCCAGTGTTAGAGTTAGATCTTATCTGTAATTTTAAAGTATTGAAGCTGGGCATTGACAATTTGTAACAAAATTGATATTGTATTAATATATGAAAATCTAAACAGGATTTTTGCCTCTTGTGGAAACAGCTCATCTGAACAGCATCTCTGAACCTACTTCAATCTAAACAGACTGTTAGGTCTCACCCAAATATTATCTCATTTTAAACTCTACCTCTCTAGTACGACTGTAACTTTCACTAGTAAGTATTACCTCAGCGGCGAGCAGCATGAAGTCCTCTGAGATGTCGATGAGTCCCGCGCTGATGATGCCGAGCGCCAGCCCCGGGAAGATGTACGCGTTGTTCCCCTGCCCCGGCTGCAGCCGCCGCCCGTCCTTGGTCCTGTACTCGGGGAACGGCGAGCCGCTCGCGAACACCGCCCGCTCCTGCCATTACAACCACGTTTATTTCCCAGATTTAATCCCACCAAAGACCATAATATATCGTAATTATACTGAGAAAACCAGTAACCTCGAAATTTTGCAAAAATATTTAACAGTATGAAACTATTTTTTGCGCTCTTTCATCTGCAAAAACCCGTTGAACGCTATGCGCATACTTGCATACTGAGACAGTTAACAGGAAAACCAATTATTTTAAACCTGAATAATATGTGTTTACAAAACAATTAAGTTTTAAATGATACATTTAAATTGGCGTAAGGGAGAACATGCCAAAAACGGTTTTTTAACTTCCCAACAAACTCAAACTTTGAAATTCGATAACTATCCTTTGACATGATTAGTATATAGGTCATACACAAAATAGTTACAGTCACAAAGAAAAAAAACAGGATTTATAAATAAGGATACTTCTCCTGGTTTTTCCCTTACGCCAATTTAAATTTCTGTGATTTCCGTATTGCTATAACCACAGCATGTTAATATATATTAGAGCTATGTGTGTGACTGGATTAAAGTTTACTGCAACATCTCTAGCCTAAGTACATCTTACAGCGCGACATCATCGAGGTGATACTGGCGTCAACGATGTAACGGCTTCATGCCAACAAGTGGCCACGCGTCATCACCGCATGCGTGCTTAATATTTTTAGGCAGTGACGTCTAGTAAGCGCGGTAAACGCGCTGACGCCGCACTCTGGTGACGATACAGTACTGACAATTGGAACCACTCTAGTTCATTCGGAGTTAGCGGCAACGTTTCACCAAATGTATAGAAACATTTTCCAACTTGAGGTAACATGTAACGCTTTTTTATACCAAAATTCACAACAATAACAAAATAGGAAATAAATTGTGTACAAAGGCGGACTTATCACAGTTAGAGATCTCTTCCGGTTAACCTTAGAATAACTTAAAGACAAGTACCTATAATGCGTTTAGTACCAAATTTTGATAAAGAAACGTATCTTTATATCTACTTATAATAAAGTTTGCAAATACTTATTACATACACATAAAGGAACAATAACATGTGGTCGGTGTCGCATATTGTCAGTGAAGTACCTACCTAGTACGGACTGCTGTTTAGGTTAAATTTTGGATCATGTTTGCGTGTACTCACGTCGGTGTTGGAGTACGCCTCCTCCGCCGTGCACTCCGCCTTGCTGGTGGGGTTGGAGAGCGCGAAGATGACGGGGCGGTCGTTCAGCTCGCCCATCTTGCGCAGGATGCTGGCAGTGAACGCGCCCGCGATCGCCGCCGCGCCTGCGGCCGACAACACATCAGTCAACCTTATATAGTCGGCCGTGGTGTGGACGTCCAATCAGCTGGGTCTACTCAGCACCAAAACTACCGCGCCTCTTTTCGAAAAGCCCGGTCTCCCGAAATAAATGAAGTTTTAAATGCCCTATCACCTTGCTTAGTAGTCAAATCACAGTATACAGTTTAATACACGACGGTGCAACTGCCCGTTGCCTGGATTTACCCTTCCTTTACAGTTCCAGATACCACACGGACAAATTCCAAGCTGAGAGTCGAGAGAGAATTACACTATAGGACAACTTTTCAAATATAATACCCAGACCGAAATGATCTGTTACGTCTGTCAAAGAAACAACACCCTTTGGAGTAGACGAGTCTTGCTAGTTGGAGAAACACGACGATCTGGAGGCCTAGTCCATAAGCATTTTTGATAATATCCGTCTAACATAGTAATATATGTCGGGAATTTGGGTTGTTAAGGCAGGCAACACAAGTTACGCATAGAACGCAAGCGGCGGTCTGTACCGTCGACTTGGATGGTGGCTGCGGGCGGCAAGGGGTTAGGAGAGAAGGAATCAAAGGACAGTCATGATTGGCACCCGGCGCGCGCAGACGCATCTGTTCTATGACGAACTAATTAATTATCTATTGTGAAATCATAAATCAGAACTGTAAATTATATCGCTGTGTGAACCATCTATTATTTTATCAATTATTAATAATCTCGAGGTACCCTAATATGTCTGAATATGAAAGAGACACGCCCATTGATGTCAATCCGAGCCATTCTGCGACAAATATTACATTCTGTACTCTCCAATAGGTCACGTGACGTATTCTGATAAGCGTTTGATGTCTAACTATCGTAGTTAGATTGGTTAGACGCCAAGCGACAGAAATACAGAATATGTCACATGACAAAATGGCTTACGGAGCAGGCCCTCTGATAGTAACTAGATGCGAAAGCAAGTAAGATAATGAATCTTACCGATAAGGACCGTAGGCTTGGCCAGGGTGACGACCTCCTCGAGCGTGTCGACGGGCGCTTGGTCCCTGGCGAACTTCTCCTTGTGTTCATTGAGCCCGCCCGTCGGCCGGTTCTTCACGATCAGCCCCTTCGAGTCCACCATCCAGATGCGGCCGCGCGCCTCGGCCTCCTGCGTGCCTTCAGCCATCATCGCCATCACGCACAGCTCCGCGATGCCGAGAGCGGCCTGTGGTGGACATGACATATGTTCAACAAATATAACCTTCTGTCACACCCCCGACACTTCCAACATTCGAACAGATTTACTACCCGCCTGTCCGTACACGTTTGTGTGTGCGCGTAAACTATCGAGAGAGGGACAACGTTATACATCAACACATAAGTGCTTCTCTTTCTAACCGGCTGGTACTACAGGGCCTGCTAGTTGCGTGCGGGCGACGTTAAACGGGCGGAGGTGAGTGTAGCGATACTCTGGCATCTACGTTGCCAGATTGCTCATTAATTGCTCTAGTGTCCACTAAAACTGCGCAGAGATCGACCAACTGTATGCAGTTTTGGATATAGATTTTTACACAACAGAAGCAAAGAATAATAAATATTACTTACATAGAGAGAACCAAAGCGATTGAAGCGTTTATACATAGTATTATTTAGTATTCTCTAAAACTGCATCCAGTTGGTCGATCTCCGCTCAGTTTTAGTGAACTACGGTAGAGTAATTAATTAATAGCAATCTGGCCACGTAGATACCAGAATTACATAGTTCTAATTGTAAGTATCAATGAGCTCACCTCGCCGGCGCCCTGGAACACGATGGTGTTCTGGGAGAGCTTCTTCTCGGTGACCTTGAGGCTGGCGAGCAGGCCGGCCACGGCCACCGCCGCCGTGCCCTGGATGTCGTCGTTGAATGTGCAGTACCTGCGCACAATATCACCATTCAAAAGTTAACACTCACTTTAGCCACAACATCAATAATTATGTGTCGGTCCTTATTTGTATTAATTTTTACTCCATTTATTGATACAAAACCCACAGCACTTTAAAAGCAAACAATATTATTCTTACTGCCAATTGGACTGTCCTGGTGTCAAGTCTCCTTGACTAAAGACATGACTGGCTGACGAAGATTATCCAAATTTAGAAGATGTACGGACATACAGAATTTTTGACAAGACGAAAAGACAAGACGGAGGTGAAGGATCGTCGACCTTAGACCGTTTACGGACACCGTGGGTGTGTATTTTTAGAGTTTCAAACTGATAAAGTGTCGACTCTTGAGGTTTTTGTTAGTGGCAAACAGGCAGACCTCCCACCTGATAGACCAAAGAAAGAAAGAAAGTGACCACTTTCGCCCATTAGCATCTGCATGCAAAAGTTCAAAGACTTGTCACTCTCGATAATATATTATACCGCTACCGAAGAGACATCACTACCTATGGTCCTAAGGGTTCAAATGTATCGCGCTTCCGGCCCGGCTATTCCTGATCCAGTCCTCGGTGACCTCTTTAAGGGCGTGGATGACCTTTTGCATATCTCGTTAATGTTACGTTTATTGGAAGCTTAACTCACCGTCCCCTATACTTCTTGAGCAGTCTGAAAGCGTTAGCGTTGGCGAAGTCCTCGAACTGTATGAGGCAGTTCTGCCCGAAGCGGCGCACGACGGCCTGCATGAACTCGTCGATGAACTCGTCGTACTCGGCGCCGGTGACGCGCTTGTGGCGCAGCCCGATGTACAGCGGGTCGTCTAGCATGCTCTGCGTGTTCGTGCCCACGTCTGAACGAATGCAATGGAGGTCAAATCAGCGGAACCAGTTCATAAATAAACGGCTAACGGCTGGATGCAGAGGGCGGACGGCGGAAGGCCTTTGTTTCGCAGTAAACATCTAAAGGCTGATGATGATGAAGTTGTCAGAACTTAAGTATGGATGATTATCATACTAGCAAGATTAACCTGACATACGTCGAAGAATTTTCGAGGCGTAACTAAATAAAGACTCATAACACGCATTAGGCTGGGCTCGTCATGAGGGTATACCCTCTGACCAGCTGTAAGTTATATAGGCTTTTGATTTGATTTGATGATTAAATAAATGCTTATTGATATGATGTCCTCCGCGTCCCAACTACGCTCTCGTGTGGATCTAGCGCAGTGCAGTCGTCCACTGTCGTTGTAGGTGTAGGTTTTTAGGACTTCATTTGTTATAAAATGAACACTTAAGCAGTAGGCGGAGTCAGAATTTGTAGCGTGTGAGACGGACCTAGCGTGATGGGCAGACACTGGTGCGGCTTGATGCCTCCAAGCGCGGTGTAGAGCGCCAGCTTGCCCACCGGGATGCCCATGCCGCACGCGCCCAGGTCGCCCAGGCCCAGGATACGCTCGCCGTCGGTCACTACGATCGCTCGCACGTCCGTCTCCGGCCTACAACACACAAAAATTATATTGGAATATCTGAAGAACATAGTTTGAAATTCCACGCGGACGATGACGTCGTGTGCAACAACTAGTTAACGGTTCTGATCACTCACCTAAAAAATGTTGAAATCAGAGCATTCACACTTGTCTTTGGTGTGTGGTCGGGTCAGAAAAGCTTATTTATTTTTCAAATCTCTAATGGAAGTTGCAGATCTGACGCTCTGTATCTAAACCTAGGGTCGAACTCCTACTGTTCTAATCTATGAAAAGGCTGGTGTTATTTCAAAAGTCAAAATCATTTATTGCATAACTTGGTACATTTAAACACGTAATTTTTTTTAGACTACCGCTTCTTAGTTGTGAAAAAGAAACAGCGCAACAAACTTCACATAAAGTCGTAAATACCTCTTTCTCAGTTCAAAAGTGTTATGTTCTCCAATGTGTACTCAGAAAAGATCGTGTAACTGTTACAAAACTGCTCGCTTATTACAAAAGATAATTCGATGTCTAATTCTAGAACTAGAAGTAGCTTTGCTCACAGACGTTTACGTTGCCCTACGTTTACAGCCTGCCACGTCCCCTGCGTCACTCACCAGTTCCTCAGTATGTCGTACACGTGTCCCTTGTCGTGGACGGTGATGAACAGTCCGCGCGGGCGGCGGTACACCAGCCCGTACTTCTGGCACGCCTGCCCCACCGTCGGGGTGTACACTATCGGCATCATGGCCGCCACATTTTCACCAACGAAGCGGTAGAACAGGTGTTCATTGCGGTCCTGGATATACATTACAAATTTTATTTCATTTATCGCTTACAATCCCGCTACACTACAGGAGTTTGGCAGTAGTGCCTATACAGGAGCATCGTCAAGACCAGTCAAGTGTGGGGAAGTCAGAAACTAAAAGAGAGTCATTTGTTCTAAGGAACCAAGGGGGGGAAATGGAAAAATTAACTAAACTTCACATTTTTATTCTATTACACAAGGTAATAGTTTTATACCTTGCAACCTACACTATCAAATTTCATAATAAAATAACATAGTTTTTTTTAATTTTCGAGTTTGATTCCCGAATCACATTGATTATTCTGAAATCTTTGAACGCAGTTTATCTTATCTCTAAGACGTCATAGTTCCTTAGACCAAATTACACTATCTCTTATAATTTCCGACTTCCCCTACATACGGTCTTGATGATACAACATATATGTGTAAACCCGAGGCCCGCTTACGCCATATTCGGCTGTGTGATATTTGTACTGTGCTCTAATTATTTTGTTTCTATTTATATGTATTTATTTACTTAATTATATTATTAAATTACATATATTTATTACTCAGCATCGTTAAAGCTTATGAGGTGAGTTACGCGCTTGTCACCTTCCGCGAAAAGAAACTTTTAGACGAAATGTAAACCAATTATTCACTCGGCGCGAGCAGAGAATTCTAAGTATTAAGAGTTACTGCAACGTTACATGCAAAAGAGTTCAACGCGGTCAATTTTTGCATTTGTAATTTTACCGTATTAATTTTTACATCATTACAAATTTTCCCAAGCCGGTAGTATTTTTAAGTATTCAATTGTAATATAGCTTTTATTGATAAACTGTAATTTAATCTAAAGTACGGCGGATTTGTATAGAGTATAATATGTATGTGGTTTCAGTTAGACTAACATTTTGACATACCCTGGACCACCTGATTAAAAGTTTGTATGGGCACAATCACTAAAAGTAATTAACTTCAGAGTTATGTCGCGTTCAATGTTAATATTAAATATTATGTATATCCGTGCACTCCTTTATTTAATACAGTATAACTAAACGAAATTCAAACGATATAAAAAATAATATAGATAGGTAAGATACCAAAAAAACAAAGTTCACTCCATAAAGTATATACAGTGACTAGCTGTGTACACTAAAAAATAACCATTGGCAGACGCCCAACTATATTCTCTCCATGATATACTTTAACGTTAGTCAATCCTTTCCGAGCAAGAGACCACTTGCTCCGAAAGGACTTTCCCAAAGGACTGTCCGTCGAATACTTCGGGACTTTATAAAAATTTACATTAAAATTGTGCGCAATGTCTTAAGTGCTACAAAAAATAAACCAATTGGCCTTTTGACGTCACGACACAGACGGGAAATACGCATGGTGGGATCCTCTTACTGCGAGTGGGAGTGTCTTATGTCGAAAAAGGCTTTATAGGAGTTGAATTGACGTCAGAATTGAATGTAGTTTGAACATTGAGTAAATAGCTTGGCTAAGAACTTCCTACTATTTGAGTATTTATCATTATCTAGTATTTATCAGTATTTAGAGGAATAAAAAAATTACATCTCATGATACAAACTAGAATACTGCAGTACTGTTGCTTGTCCGGATTAAATCGCGGACTACTTGCACGGATGACAGAGCATAATCGAGTTGTATATTAATCTAGCTAGATATTTATGTCTAAGGTGTGGCACAAAAGACCTAGCAATAGCATATTACCTTTTGGAACTAGATACGAGTATTTTATCGCAAGCGTATGCTATTCAAAGAAAACGAACCATTGTTCCACACAGACGTTTATAGTAATTTTTATACCCTATACATATTGAGAAAAGTATGGCTGTAATTTTTATACGTGCTTAAATTTATTGGCATGTTTTTGGAACCCTCCGTTAATCTTTTTTATTTAATTTTTTTGTTATATTTACAAGTTTATATCTTACACTGACAAAAAGTACTACTTACTGAAATAGGCATTGTTTTCCCAAAATATGTTTGTTCCTTTGTTAAGTTCTAACTTATTAAAAGAATAGCATATGTATCTAGGAAAAATTTGTATATTCTAATAGTAAAGATAGTTTTTAATTTCGGTTACGTAGTTGTTATGAACTACGAAAACACACCAACAGTAGCGCAGAGAGGAAACAGGTTTCACTTAATTTTTCGTAACCTATCCAGAATACATTCAAAAGTTTATCTATGTATATAAACGCTTTATTGTACAAAAATTACCAACAACAAAAACAAGCCAAAGAATAAAGTTGTTTATATTTTTACACTATATTATTTACGATTTATATATATATACATATATATGTAGTTTGTGTACACGTATGTATGTCTACTACTATTATTAACCTCTCTCTTTCCAGACAAGGTTTGGCTGGAAGAAATCTCTTTTTAGAGATAAGCACACGTGTGTATACGTCCTCTCCTTCTGTGTATTTATTTTTATATTTTCTCGTGTACAATAAAGTTATAATTATACGAGGTAGGCAGAAAGTATGGAGGATCAAGTACTGCTATCTCGCCGTGAGAACAAGAGCGAAAATTTCCATCTGTGATCTGAGCACTCGTTCTAGCTAATCCTGGTACTTCCCGTCTTTCGGTTAAGACCGTCCAGCTAAAGTATATATTATAATTTTTGAGTACAAAATAGATTTTTTTTTCTGCATTGGTAGTCAAATTTAAAATCCGAGACCGTGGCTCTGCCAAAACGACGTAAGTCATCCCAGGTAGTTAGTAGATATCGATGGGTCAGTTCAATAGAGGAACAACTCAAAAAAATATTGTTTGAGTAAGAAATGTCATCGCTTCGTCTTTGCCGGCATTGACCAGTTAAGTATATCTATTACCATACCATACATACACAATAATCTATAAGAAAACTATGAGAATCAAAAACTTGAAAGTTAATTATCCCAAGACAGTGTTCCCCTATTGAACTGACACATCGATAATAAAATAATGTATACTGAATAAATTATTACGTAAACACTCACAAGCAGACTCATCAGATAGATGTATTTGTTGAGGGGGTCCTCATATCGCTCGATGGCGAGCTTGCAGAGCTGTGCCTGCTCCTCTTGACTCTTGACCCTTGCGGGCAACAAGCCGTGGATGCCCAGGACCTGCCGCTCCTCGATGGTAAATGCCATGCCCTGGAAAAAAAATCTTGATATAAATAACTTTACATTTACCAGTAAATTAGTACAAATAAAATAACATTGTAAAATGCTGGCTAAAAACAGTAGAACTAAAAACTCTTTGTTTATGTATTTTTTCTTATCTATATGTACTATCACCATTATCATATCAGCCCTTAAACGTCCACTGCTGGACATAAGCCTTTGAACGAAACCACATCCAGTCCTCCGCCCATCCAGCCGCATCCGGCCACCTTCTTCAGGCCATCGGTCCATGTAGCGGCAGGGGGCATCTCACCGGGCTCGTGCCGATCCGCGGTCCGCGATCAGAACTCGTCTGCCTCAATGGCAGTCGGTTCTGCGATAGATGTGGCACGCCCATTGCCACTAGGTACTAGTACTAGATAATTAAATTACTTATGATGACTACCTCTATACCTAAACTCAGTAATCAACTAATCAAGTAAATCCCAAACTAAATGGTTAATAGAGCAATCTCTAATGGGAACTACAAACTATATCGCAAATATTTAAGGCAAACAAAGTCTATCGCCCACATTTTAGCTCCAAACAAGCCCAACTTGAAATTAACTGGGAACCATGCCAAGTGCGTCGTCGTTCAGTAAGATATTAGCGGACGAATATGCCAATATCTAAGCTTAAATGTGGAAACTCTTGAATACCTCATCTTAGTAATTTTGGAGCGCAGTTTATAAGACATTTTCACAATGTACGTACCTATTACCAAACGAACAAACAGTTAAAATTTAGTGAAATATTCTAAAATACATCATGTCAAAAGAAACATAAGGTAGCTTAGTAAGTAATATGATACATATGATATACCTAAAAAAATTAAGGACCACGTTAATGAATGTTCCTGTTTCTCAACCTAAGAATTTTACGAATTAATTTACAATGTTAAACAAAAGTATACTCGTACTTTTCAAATGTTTGGTCAATATATTTCAAAAGACGATCCTGCGGCGCATAAACCTTAGTGTCCTCCTCTAATTCTAATTTCTTCTTCAATTCTTACACAGTTCGCGCTACACAACTTTTTCTCATTTATTCTACTTTGTATAATTTTCTTTCATGTTTTAGAAAGAATAAGAATAATAAGATCCATAATAGTGCATATCAAACTCAGTCTAATAGAGAGCTGTATTTACGAAAATTTGAGAGCCAAGCCCCCAAATTGACGTCATTACAGACGGGTAAGTTTAAGTTGGCGATCCCGGAAACATTACGTCACGTGACGCGATGAAGGTGACCGCTTCACGGACCTTCGCGCATGCAAACGTATCCGACCCCAGTTACAATGATACAAAGTTTACATTCGTATCGCAAGCAGATTAGGTGTAACGTGACGCGGTAACGTTGATTTTCCGCTGAATTTTGCACTTGTTTACATTTTGTTGGTTTTGATCAAGTTTAGGAGTTTATATGAGTAGTGATTCCGGATATACTTCCGCGTATTACTTTAGACTTTGTACAGAACAGAGATTAAATGATTTTGTTTTGACTAACAAATTGGAAAACATTTTAAAGGCTTTATTATGATATGAAACACCTGGAAAAATACACGAGAGAAAAATATACAACAGATCGTACCAAATATTGAATCAAAAAAACTCATGACAATTGATTAATCATATATAATGAATGTACACATAATTAGGCTCAAACTGCTAAGAGTGACGAAAAGTTAATCAATAGCTGATCATTAGGAGATAGTCATGCAGTCTATTAATACAATTTCTAAATCCCATCTATGTATCCTATCGTCAAAACGGAAACTCTTATAGCCAAACTTTTATGTTCGTCAGTCTATTTCTCTGTCTGTTCGCCGAATAACTCGAAACTAACGATTAAGTAGCAATTTTGGAGAAAAAAAAACCTTTGAGATATTCCAGGAAAACTAAAAAATAATTAACGGAACCTTCACTTTGTAACCCTGATAGCTTTTTCCATGATCGAGTCGCCAGATATTTTAGTATGGTTATAGAGGATAATAAAAACTTTGATTATAGTTTTATTTTTAAACTCTACAATATTTACATAAACATTTAAAGCAATTTGTTACGAAACGAACAAACTCAACAAAGGGAACGGTTTCAGTTCATTAGACGAATAGAATATTCATTGTCCATAATGTTTTCTTTCTTGAATAATTCAAGGAATAATTTATAACCAGGCGAGAACAGTAGAAAAGGACTAATAATGAGAAAATTGAGGCTTGCGAAAATAAGTAACAAGTCAAACTACAATACAAATTGACTATGAAAGGCAATCACAGTGTAGATAGACAAGCAATACTTATAGGAACTATATAGTCTGTACCTCAAAAAGTTCAAAATACCTAAAATTTTGCACTCAATTAATTTAAAATTAAACTCATTGTCAACAGTTGTAAATTAGTCTTTCAAACTCAGAAACGTCAGGCACAGATTTTTCTCTAGCATTACGATTATGACGGTTCATTGTAACATTCCATCCAAACCGATCTTATTGGATAATTATTGAACTGACAAAGTATTGAAATCTCATACCCTAACTCTACGGGAAGTTCAAAGAATTTTTCCATAGAAACTATATTTTTTCCACCATGTACAATGTTATGAGCATTAAATGTGTTCAGCCGCGCCTCGTAACCGTGCCAGAATCCTGTTACGGTAGCACTTCAAACAACCTGCCTAGGATCTTGGAGGGCTGAAAATGTTGTGTACTAACAATCGTATTTTTGTTGTTTAAAGATATACACGGTGCTACTTTGCATTCTTGCCATATTCACAGAGCTAATAGTAGAGAACATTACCTATTATTTTAGATAAACTAGAGACTCTCATAAATAAAGCACCCTAAGTTTTTAGTAAACTTTGTTTTGCAGTACACATAGGAATAAACCAATTTTTTCTCGCACGTTCAACAGGCGCAATAGGAATAAACCAATGTGGGCGTGGCCAGGCCTGGCGTGTAAATGAATTGATTTCAGATTTTCCTTCCTACTTTACCGCCAACAATGCCTAATTTAATATCATTACATTGTTGTCCATTTCTTTGCAAAGTAATAAATTAGGTATTTTTGGCGTACCTAGTTAAAAAGCTAAAATCATCTAATAAGATTTAAAAATTATAATTTTTAATTTGTAAATGTACAATTAATTGGTTATTTACAAGTTCCTACTTACAAAATTTACGTGCTGAGAAGCAATTGTTCAAAATGTCCTCCGTTTTGATGAAGGCACAGTCTAGCACGGCGAAGCGAATTTCGCTTTAGTTTTCGCAACACATAAACGTTTTGTTTCACTGTTTCGAACGCTGGAACAAACCTTTCGCGTAACACATTTACACTGTCTATCTACTCTGAGTATACCAAGCGTTTCACGTCACTCCAAAAATAATAGTCCATCGGAGGAATAGTCCGGAAACCGTGGTGGATGAAATAAGAGCCCAGTAAATTCCCGTCGATTGAGACTAAAGCGGTGTTGAAACGAGTCTCGCTTAATTTTTCGAGGATTGTGATCACGATGAGTCCACCAGTGCTCATTATGGATATTAAAAATTCCAACTCTCGTAAACCGGCTTTCGTCAGTCCACAAGATGTTGACATGTCGGTTGTCCAGTAGCCAGCGACAAAATGTACTCCGTGAGGCGTTATCTTGAGGGAGCAGATCTTGGACTTTCCGAAAGTGAAACGGACGTTGTTATTCACTTTTCAAAAGTTTCCACACTGTCTTGTGGCTCACACCGAAGTAACGGCCTGCTTCCCGGGTACTGGCACGAGGCTCTCTTTCAAGGTACTCGAGAATTGACTCTTGCAATTCGACTGAGAGTCCTACGCTGCCTCGAGCTTGAGCGTGGAACCGGCGATGGTCTCTAAGTCTCTGCGTGACATGCTCTCTAAGTCTCTGCAAGCATCACCTGACGGGTCGGCCTCGGTTGGTTAGGAAACATTTCCACAAACATTTCTACGGCTTGTCGCAAACTGTTACCACTTATTGCGTACAAGCGCACCATTTCTACTAATTAAATATTTGAATACGCTTCAGTCATTTTTACAACAATATTTTTGAGAATAATGACAGCAGTTGACAATCAAATAATATCATTGTATAAAGAGACAAGATTAGCATAAAGAGTCTATGTCATGTCGTGATCTTACGAATGATAAAAGTGATGTGCATGCATTACGATAATTAGTGGTGTGCTTAACAGATTGTCGATAAAATAAAATAATCCAAACCAAAAAAAAAAAAATTACGTCATGATTTTTTTTATTGATTTGTGTTTAGTATCAGTAATATAGTTACCTCTGTAAATATGGCAAGAATGCAAAGTAACATCCTGTATATATCGTCGGCGGAAATATAAATTGGCGTAAGGGACAAAATGCTTACATCGGTTTTTTTAGTTTCCGAACTCAATTGAAATTCAATGACTTTATCCTTTGACATGATTAATATACCTATAGATGCACCGAACAAAATAGTCACAAAGAAAATAAAACTAGCTTTTTGCGGCTTCTAAAAGTAGCGGTTTGTCCCTTACGCCAATTTAAATTTCCGTCGAAGATATTTTGATCATATGTGAATATTTTAGCTCGTGTTGTTATTCTGTTTGGCTCATGCTTACTATTTATTTATACTATACCCGCGAGTCGATGGCCGCCAGGCACTCAGGCACCGCGTACAAGTCACGGCGCGGACTTAACTGCCACCAATCCCTCTCCATTTTCCTAAGTCAGCTCAATCCATTCAGCGGGTTTAGCTCAATTTGGCCCAATTCATTTACGTCAAGATTCTCTGTTCACAACTCGAGTTAATGGTGCCCCATTTAGGCGTAAACTCGTTCTTGACTACGAAATCAGTAAAATCTTTCGCCAATTTTACACGATTTTATTTTTATTTTATTTATCTTGCATGTTCAAATTGCTTCAAGTCGGACATATGAATTTAATTTATCTCGTAAAGTATATATGCTCTTTCATGGTCGGAAATCGTGCCTGTGACGTCATAAATATAAATATAAATAATGTACATTCACATGAGACACAATTAGTTACAATGCGTACACATTTAATGGCTTGAAGTATATGGGGATCTTTCCTAATTAAACAGTAATTTGATTCACATTCGGCGACAATTCTGTACTTGGAGAACAAAAGGTACCCCAGTCAGTTAGCTTTATATCAGGGAATAAAAATATTATTTTTATGAACTTCTCAATGAAGGTAATTTAAGGTAAGTTAATATACTCATATGTAGGTATTTTTACTCGACCCAATGATAGTGTTAATGTCTAAAACGTGATGTCATCGATAAAATGATCTAATACATATGCATACAAAGTAATGTACACGCGCACTGAAGCAAAACTTTCCTAACTAATATTCACTTAATAACTATTTTATAGTACATCGTTATTAGCTATAACAATTTCGCTGTATTTACTGCACAACCTAACAAAACATTTCACACTGTTTTAAACAACATTTTACAGCAATAAACTTCTTGTTCAGCGCTTATTCAGTGACTGAAAGGTATAATAAGTCAGTAGTAGTCAGTACAATGTTCGCAAGGAGTCCCTTATAGAGTATTTAACATAGAATGCGGTGTAGAATGCCGTCCTCCGTTGTCGACACGATCGATAGCTCTAGCTTCCTGTGTATTGTGTAGGTACCTATCTTTATACGAATTCTTTAGAAACTCTATACTTTAATATCAAGTTCATGTGGTAATGGTTTGACGGAAATGAAATTTTCCAACTTGTGACTAAAAGTTTCGTGTGGCAGGCTTAGTTATCGTAGCACTCTTATTCTCATATTTTCGTGATGTCGAAGGTTCAAATCAGTACCAATGAGTTTCTTCTTACTTCGTTTATTATTACGAAATATGTATTATACCACCCCGGTGGTACAGTTATGTGCTTCTAGTGTCAGCAAATGGGATTTTTGATGAATGATGAAAATAAAAATAAAATCGTGTATAAATACGTATTATCAAATATGTATTATGACTGCGTAGTGGGCTATGGCTACCCAATAGTGGAAATATTTATAGACTGTCGATTTGATCTTGAAATACCAATGAAATATTAGTAGTTGTAACAATATAGAACATTACAGATTATCATCTTATCGGTTGTAATATTTCAAGTTGTCTACGACCGCAGATTGGCCCAATTACATGACTAATGGCCGGGGGGGACCTTCAACTTGGCAAACTAGGTAGAACGGCGCCCAGGGCGATGGCAACTTGTGTTCTCTTGGCTTGTTTACTGCCATCGACTGACAGGCAGTTGCCAGAGGGGAGGTCAGAGATCTAGTAGGATCTCTCTTCTTTGAAGTAGTTGTAGAACTGACTGTCTGTTAGATAATTTAAGACTTAGGTCTACATTATGGTACCCATTTCTTGTAAAGTGTTTTATTATGTATTTGCACTTAATAAGAATTAATAGAATTAAAGATTGAAATATTTACTACAGTTTTCATTTATAACTTAATTACGTTTGCTACAAGCGTCATCAACGAAGCTAAACGCCTCAGAAACTTTAAATAAGAGATAAATCAAAGAACGAAGCGAGTGGTTACTCATAAAGTAATATGCAACGTCACGAAGCATTTTATCAAAACTCCAATATCGAACTTGAGCTCTCGTATAATAAATCCTTCGCTTGAATAAATTTACTCTCCGCCTTACTGGAAATAAATGTTGAACCCAATTTGCAAACTGAATGAATATTTCCTACCAATATTAAATTCATGCAGAATATACTGGAACTGCACTTTTCATCTGAACTTGAACTGCAATCATACATATTTTAAGTAATATATAATAATATAGTTTTACAGAATTTCACGTAGCAAGATGTATCAATCTAGTCTCAATAAATACCTATACTTCATACCTATATCTTTATTGAGATATTGACTTTGAAAACAAACTTTCAAACACTCGTATAAGTAAAACGAAAGGGCTGTACTTACAATCATGAAAAGCAAATAGCACCCTTTCAAAGTTATAGCGCCGTAAATATAAACGTAAGATGAATTTAACTGCCAACAACCCCTATGAAATTGAAATGGGATAAAACACGAGGCAGTGAGATGCGAGTTGGTACATTATGTGTCTGTCAGTATGTTGGACAAATATTTATAAAAGGTACCTACCTACACATAACATCTTTACTCTAAATCCGGTGCAGTGTAGGCAAAGAGGCTACCACAGATTTCTTCAGACTTCAATTCACAATTCTTTCACACTATTTACCCCAAATAAAAATACCAAATATTTTATTTATATATCAAATAGTTTGGTTTCAGTTGCTATTGTATTTGCGACACAAATAAATAAATGATTAACATTTTTGACGTATTATTCGTATGAATTTGCAGTTTAGAGTAAACTAGTTGGAACTGAAAATGCTGGTGGTTGCCTCCAGTTCAGAATGGAGAAACCGCATAGGTGTCTTAATATAAAAGGAAACCCTTTTTGACTGACATTATATAGGTTGTAACAAAATACCTTTAGTACTTAACCGGTTACAAGGCACTCGGTATAGAACACTGCACAACTTTTTATATAGCGACAAACATTTGTCGTTACGAATACATTCGTAATAGAAATTGAACTTCCCATATGAAATAAGTTGCAGAGAGCGGTTCAATTTGTTTGTAGAGTCAAAAAATATTTGTAAAGCTGGAAATTGTCATGTCGGCTATCTGCGGGTCTTTAAAATTCGCGTCATACATACTTTATCCACGCGAACGAAGTCCAGCTAGTAAGTAAAAAAGAAAAATATATAATATGGAATGAATAATACTTGTATTAGGCGAAACAAGGGTGTGGTAAAATGTAAATAAATATTACATATACATACACTTGCCTAATCCCAAACTAGGATTTTCTCCTGTACTATTGAAATTAAACAAGGATAGGACATTTCACAAATATAACATCCAGACCTGGACCAACTTGTATAAGTTGTACAAAGTTGTCTGTCCCCAGTGGGAATCGGACCCACGACCGCTGGCCCTCGAGTCCAACGACCTAGGCACTAGGACAACGAGGCGATCTTATGTCTCTTATTTATAACAACATACGAAGGACATAACATGGCAGAAGATAAATAGCTATTCGAAAGTTAGAGAAAATTAATGTCTCCAACAATTTCGACGAACGTTATCCATTTGTCGCCATGATAGATATTCAATTAGTATTATTAGAAACCGACATCAGAAGTGGGGTAATGTAATAAGAACTCAATAAATAGGTGTTTGATGAATTGTAACAAGTGATAAAAGTTGATTTAGGTACAGTTATATCTAATATGTAATCTATACGTAATTATAAAATGTATTTATGTTACTAGCTCTGTTTGTTTGGCAAGACACCTAAACAAATAATTAGCATTGACCCATTGATAGTAAAACTGAAGTAAAGATAATTAACAAATACTGTAAACTATGCGTTTACCTATGTCAAGTACATATTTACATTAAATTACGTAATGCATAAACCCATTTCATCAATTTTAATTAGTTACAAATCGGTGAGCGAAGTTCAAGCATGTTTGACAAATCTACTAAACGCATTAGGTTTCCATTAAACTTAATTGAAATCACATCTGTCGTAACACATATAATCCTATCCTATAAAGTATCAAGTTTGGCCACATTAACAGCTGTCAGCATTCTATTAAGAACAATTCGTCAAATTATCAGATTGAGCAAGTGTGGTTTGCTATAG
Organism: Esperia sulphurella; assembly: GCA_947086405.1. Taxonomy (NCBI): domain Eukaryota; kingdom Metazoa; phylum Arthropoda; class Insecta; order Lepidoptera; family Oecophoridae; genus Esperia; species Esperia sulphurella. Next base: position 4,990,421 of record OX352261.1, read on the forward strand.
GTCCACTTTCACTATTTATAAGTTACTATAAGTAACTTGACCGATACAGGGCCGTTTGTCTAGAGCTATTGTATGCACTCTGGTAATTTAGATCCTGTTCGTCTAACAGCTTCTACCGTGACGACATTTCAGTGTGTATGAAAAAGTATTAGAGAAAAATATGCAAAATCAAAGTTCTACCAAGAGTATACATATAGAGACATTATAAAACTGGCTAGTTTTATGGCCGAGGAGCAAAAGCGGTAACACGTATTAGGAAGGCGCTACCATAGGTATGTTCAACAATTAATTTTTACAACAATTTTCTTTTTCTATTAATCGCGCATACGTGCGGTCCAAACAGATGTCAAATGCCCGAATTTCGCAACTTTGACCTCAGATTGGCAGGTATATACTACTTAAACTTTTATTCAGACTGAACAAATAGAATAGATCGTATGACACATTTCCCCAAAAGAGCTCGTCTACTTAACATAAAAAAAATTTAGTTATACAAAATTGTATTTCCCTAAAAAAATTAAATTTAAAAAGTTGGAACGAAGGAGACAAGACAAAATAAAAAAAAGGTAATTAAGGAAACTTGAGTTAAGCCGCTCTCTACTTTTGTTTTTCAGAAACTCGGCAGAGCTGCGATGGGACAATATAAATTAAACGTATTTAATATTAAATTATGCTGTCTCTCGGAAATACTTTGAAGACTCCGCTTTGTAATGAGGAAGTCCTTAAACAAATTACGCAATTTATAATTATCAAAGAAGCTAATCTTTGTTGTAAATTGTCAGGTGTTTTATTGAGTTACATATTCATACATGCAAAAACTAGCTTATGGCTCTGATACTACCCGAAGTATATCAAATTTTCCCACGGTTATTATTATTTTTCTCTTTATTTAACAAAAATTACAACATATAATTTACAGTATACAGTCCACAGAAATGGAAGACCATTTGTATGCGAACAGAGCGCTCACGTGATCAATTAATTATACCAACCGTAATATTTATCTATTTATTTATTCTTAATGAATAGTTTTTGATGATTTAAATTTTACAGTCTATGCGCTATGATAAACTATCAAGTTTGTTTGTTGTGCTAGGTTGTCTGGAATGTTTTCATATTTAATTATTTTGAATTACTGAACATATTGAATTACTAAACATATTGATTTTTACTTTTTAGTGGAATGTGTTTTTAGCTTATGTGAGATTGATTACATTTATCGTTGGTCAACTATTTACGAGCTGTGAAGTTCCGAGGAATACGTAAGATTGTGAGGTGAGGTAAGATTGATAAATGAAAGAAATATAACTTACTTCGATTTTTATCGCAGGCAAGTATGAAATTGTGTTATAAAATTATACCTACTAAATTAGTAAATACAATCTATTATAACTATATGTCATTAAAAGAGCAACTTTCAAACACGACAATGCAAGGATATGTGACTATTAGCCGATAGGTTACCTAGGACATGCGTGACCTACTTACGAGACGTAGTACAAGGTAAAATACTGTATTATCACTTAAGATCTCTACCTATATACCTATAAAATAGGTCTGTAAGATTATCATTTTAGTTATAAGACATGAGAAAATCAAAGTTTGTTTCCCTTTCAACAGGTTATGAGCCAGGCTGAACTACTTTCTAACGTGGGAAAACAAAAAAATTATAAACATCAGATAGCATCGTATTAAATATCTTTAAGATTCATTTAAAACATACTGCTGCAATATAATTAATTAAGATTCAGTGGTCGAATAAATATAATTAATTTAATTAACAACGTGATAAAGCTCTTGTTTACAAATTTTAATCATAACAGGTAACTGTTGCCTTTTAAAACGCAGTTATTTACATCACTTGTTAACTTCACTTTCACTGTTTAACACATAATTACAGAGCTAATACAAACATCACACTAAATACACATCGGCTCCCGCAAAATAAACGTATCGAACTAATATAGTCTATTGTTAACACTCAGTAGTGCCAAGTTATCGCGTTGCCATAGGAACACTAATCCAACCTCCAGGTGACAATATTTACCCCACTGGCGGCTCTCTTTCACCCCAAAACGATAAGTCTGATAAAACCCCTCCGGCACGCTATCAGGGATTCAATGTATGATAAAATTGATAATGCTATTCTGTTTAGAAGTTATCTTTGTCATGAATGATATTTTAATCTGTCACCCTCTCCTGTTAATTCTACTTATCAATCAACATACAGTGTTTCATTTGTAGTAAAAGATTATATTATCGCTGATAAAGGTTTTGAAGGAGAAACTATTCATATTTCTTTGTTTAACAGTTACTTATTGTATGTACTCGTATAGGTATATGTAGTAACTTAAAACTTGCTCCACAACATTTTACACGAAATATAAACCTACATTATATACATACTTACGTGTTAAAGCTGTCACTTCGTTTAGATATTGAAAATGGTCAACAAGCAACATCAGAAATGAACCAGGACTTTTCACAATTAGAGCGATTCCTATTTATTATTCTAAGTATTATAATCTTACTTCAAATAACAAACGTTAATACAATTGCTACGTATTTATTACTGAAAAAGTTCGCTTGGGAATTCGAAATTTTAGGTCGATCTCTTAAAACTTACTGGACCTATTAAGTTGTTGAATAATTATTATTACTATTAATTATTATTGACAGTACAAATATTGTCTATTATAAATTATTCATGAACTTCAAAAAAAGAAAGGACTAAATTCAACGCTCCAACAAACCTTGAATATGTAGATAAAAGAAAGAGAAAGAATTGATTTCGACAGTCAGCCCAACGAGAAAAAAATGTTTTCTCTCTCGGTCCCAAAGGCGGAATTTAGAACATTTGTCAACAAAAGGCATAAAAGGGTTGTCAAGACGCGTCAATAATTCGATATTGGACGGATTCTACGAGCGGAAATCTGTCACATACCAGATCCGTACAAAGGGAAAACAATGCGACCTACTCATATATAAGTGTGTATTTATGTCCAGTCGTCATTTTTTGGACAGTTTGCATGACTTTTTGATTTAACGTAAGTAGGTACCTACTCAAAATGTATTAACTTCTACCACAGAATAATATGCTTCTACAACGGAATACTTAGAATCTACATACGTATTCTGTCGAAAATATCGGGAGAGAGTGTAACGTCGTTTACAAGATTAGGATTATTATGTGGGCTAACGTTGATTTTCTCAGCCTCAAGTATACGGTAACCTATTTTATAAATAGGGACACTTCAGTATACGCATGTTTTCTAGATTTGATCTCGGTAACTACTCCGTACTTTGGAAAAAGCTCTTGAAATCTAGTGCACCGCGCGAGATAGTGGATCTGTTGCGGTTCTGGTATAGAAACCAAACTAACAGTGTAAGAATATAGACTGTGGCGTGCGTCAGGGAAGGCTTACGTCTCCGGACCTTTCTAATCTTTATATTAACGACCTTATCGAGGAGCTGAGGGTCTCCGGGGTAGGATGCCATATTGGTAACATGAGTGTTAACAATCTGAGCTATGCAGATGACATGATGCTCCTCAGCCCCTCGATAAACGGTCTTCGAAAACTACTTGCCATCTGCGAACAACATGCGGCAACACACGGGTTGAAATATAATGTTTTAAAAACAGAAATGCTCGTGTTTACGGCAGGTAAGGGTTCGGACGTCGTACCGCCAGTGTTTCTAAACGGGTCGTCAGTTCGGGTTGTCAAGAGTTTTAAATACCTAAGACATATCTTAACGGAATCACTTTGTGATGACGAGGACATGGAGAGAGAGCGAAGAGCCCTCGCGGTTCGGTGCAACTAATATGTGGAATTGCATAATCTTAGCTTATACATTTATATTGTTGTACTTCATTTTATGTTTTATTATTTATAACCGTTGTGTGTGTGATATGGGTTTTTACCTGCAAATAAATAATTTCCCTTCATAGGGAAAAGTTGGAAGAAACTCACGGACCGATATTTATGAAACTCTCCGAGTTATAAGGTGAGTATATTGGTGACGAATTCCATTGCTCATAGGTAGGTACATCTGAATATGATGAAACTTTTGATAGTCCTAGAAGCTGCTATTTGTCTTACTACATCTCGCACAACGAAAGAACGCGAAATGCGTCTTGACTATTAATGACCTCATAAAGACGAGTTATTCGAACAGAACTACGCAACGACTGAAATTCACGAGAACTCCTTTATTGTATCTTGATCTTAATGTTCTAGATGGCATAGTGACGAGTTTTTGACTTGACTTTCAAAAGTCTTGGGTTCGATTCCCTCTGATAGTGATAACCTTTGTAAAAGTTGGCTCTGTTCTAGGTGTTTCTATTTATTTAAAGGAAAGAGCTGGTGAAAAATGCAGATAGTCACTCTGATGATACGAGCTTTGTATAGTTTTCTATTTGTTTGTGTTTTTTCTTTGTATGTTTGTGTGTACAATAAAACAAATAAATAAATAATCTGTCAAAGACGCCTACAGGTACCGGGCATCAGAATATTAAGATAATCTCTGGCAATAAGTCCTAGTTTTCTTTGCTTGTATATCGGGTAACCGGATGAATCTAGAACAGTTGTAGTAAGTATCAAAAGCCTAAAAATAACCCTTCTTGCAATTTATTGGAAGGACTATATGAAGACTAACATTCTAAAGAAATACACATGGGGCGGCGTACACCACTTTGGTGATAAATAACAGATTTTTCCGAGCAGTAAATAATTACCATTTGCAATTTTTTTTATAACATACTACACTTACATAGGCACGGTAATAGAGGACGTAGGCTGCCCCTGAACTACATGTATGTTACACGTATACTCTCATTTGCTACTGGATATCGGTCTCACCCGCCGTCCGTAATAAACTTTCATTGCTTTGATCTCGACCATATCATAAGGTCGTACATAACAAGCAAGAATATATAGTAGTGACTCAGAATAAAGGTAACATCATTATCCCACGTATGACGGGTTATTGACAAGGCCCGAAGTCTTTTTTATACGAAAATGGTAGAAACGGAACTTCGTTCATCCGTTCGTCAGACCGTCACAGCCGCTAATTTTAGCATTACTAATGCTATGGACTTCAAAGCAATAGTTTTAAATAATGATTGAAAGAATTAAAAAAATATATATTCATTGCAAAAGGAGCCGAAATGGGTGGGGGGGGGGGGGGGGGACGACACATTTTAAAGTGTGTATACTAGGTAAAGGGAATATCGTATGAAAGGGCATAATTTGTACATTCCAAAATAGATTTCGTTTTCTTTTATGCCGCTTGTTTTCGACTTATGATGGATATAAAAATCCATTGTATGATAATTTATGTAGAGCATATCTAAAACAAAACACATGTGCAATGCGGTAGGATGTCTGTTTGTTTGTACACTTGTGTGTTGTTTGTATACCTACTCAGCAGCCACGTGCAAGGCCTTATCAGTTATCGCAACATATTATATAGCTCAATACCTTAGTTACTCACATATGTGTAGCGATACATAAATATAGGTATGAGAAACGTGCATTCGAGAGATGTTAAACGACACGGTTATTAAATCTAATACCTTGTTAAAAATTTATAGATCGGTACAACCAACTCTACCTTTTCAGGGGCAAAATGTATCAGAATAAACGATTTATTTAGCCTTTAGCTGTACCATTCTAAGGGCACATAGTTAAAATTTGATAGTGGTAACATTTTTTCTATCCCTATCAAACAATAGGAAGGAGATAAAAACTAAAATAATTTTAATACAACAATCAGAATTGGTTAAGTAGTTTTTCCGTGATGCGTGCACAAACAGACAAAAATATCAAAAAGATCTTAATGTTTTCTATTACTTATCCTTAGACTCCCAATTTTATTTTGCAAATATAGGTATTAAATGTACAGACACGCGAAGTTTACGATTTTATTTATTAGATATATTCGTTCATTTATTTGTTTAAAATATATGATTCGTAATGAGGAGATCCGACAAAGAACTAAGGTGACCGACATAGCCGAAAAGATAAGTGGCAGTGGGCGGGCAAAATCTGTCGCAGAACCGACCGGCTATTGGGGCAGATGAGTTCTGAAGTGGACACCGCGGATCAACACGCGCAGTGTGGGACGAAGAAGGTGGCCAGGAGTGGGTGGATGCGGAGGGCAGAGGACCGGGTGTGTTGGCGTTCATTGGGGAAGGTCTGTGTCCAGCAGTGGATGTTTAAGGGCTGAATGATGATGATACGTACATGCTCAATACATCCGACGAAAATGGATAGGTACCTATGTTTTATATCTTTCAATGCGGACTACTCGTATCAAGGCATCGGGAATTTGGGAGATAACACAGCTGTCAGATTTTTTACCCAAAAACTAGCTTACTGATGTAAATGCTCCATAAGATGTCGTCTTTGTTGTAGAGAAATCAATCAGGGTGCGGCGCGTTTTAAGGTGGAAGACAATTATATTTATAGTAGCTACTTTTTCTTAACATGTTTTCAAAACATTATATGAATGGTTTTCGTGATGGTGTATACTTTAAGTTTAACAATAATAGAAGGAATCTCAAAAGCAGGTAAGATACATCAGGATTTGACCTGTCATCGAGGAAAACGTGGAATGAAATCACCCATAATAATAAATGTGAATAAATATCCGTAACCGTACGAAATAAAACCCATGAAATCCACATACTAAATGACGTCATTAAATATGTCGTAAAGGAGATATGTAAGCGTTTGCTTAGTATGGTGCAAATTACGTGGTGATTTCCTCTAAGTACCTATACAAAGTATCAATTATATTAGTTACTAGATATTGCCCGCGACTTCGTCCGCGTGGACAACTTAACATCAAAAATTATTATGTATTTCCCGTAGGAATGGGATGTTTTATCGGGATAAAAACTATGCTATGTCCTATTCCAGGACCTAACCTATAGGTGTGTCAAGTTTCATTACGATCCATCCAGTGCTTGAAGCGTGATTGAGTAACAAACATCCAAACAACTTTCACATTTATAATATTAGTAGGATTGTTAATACTAGCTAATATTTTTACTGAATTTATGGACCACCATTTTTGATACGAAAAAAAAAACAATTTCGCTGGTTTTCTAGACTACCACTTATATTATCATTTATCCAATCATTTTTGACAAGATTTAACGTTTTTTTTTAATATTACGTGCACCAGTTTTCTAAATGCCAAAAAATTTCACGCTGAAAAATAGTGCACATAAATTGATTTAATTCAGGAAAATTTATAAACTATTTTTTCGATTACTAGCGCCAACTAGTCAGCTACTTTTACATTGCCAAAGCCAATCTGGTAATAGTTTCCGTTTGTTAACGTAAACGTGCTTAAATTTTTTGAGATATAGACGTACGTATAGTCACATTCAAAATGACTAGCCCTAGCACCTTATCCAATGACGATAACGTTAAAATCAGAATGAGCTTGGTCATTTATCGCAGCCTACTGACTGTACGTAGTACAGTGCGTAAGGTCGAAGGTTCAATTATGAACCACAGGGCTATTCGGTAAAGGAAAATAATGTGAGGAAACCATATATGCCATAGAAGAAGTTATACCGTAGCTGGCTTTCGTGGAGAATACATCTAGCAGTAAATTGAATAACAAATATAAGTATATGAAGATCGTACAAATCACGACGGCACGCCCCACTCCTTCCCTAAATAGCTTACATTTTATTGTATGTGTAACATATAAAAACATCAATGTGTGCATACATTCGCTAAGATGCTGACGTTCGGATAGGTTCAAATTAACCCCGCGTCCCGCGCTCACCCCTCGCGAAAAGTATTGGGGCGTGCCATTTTAAATTATACGATCTATACTGAAATGTCCAACGCTAATAAATAGATAGAAGATACATATACTCATAAATGTTATTCATTATATACAAGAGTCATGATGAAATTTACCACGATTTTTAATTACGGCTAGCTTTATACCTGTAGTATTCTGCCCCCAGCAATGTCAGCAATCACTTGAATTTCCCACGGTTATTTGAAAACAGTTTCTTATAAATAAATAATCTATTTTTTATATATATACCGACCTATTTAAAGTTAAAAGATTACAAATAGATGTTGTAAAATTAGATAAGGCCGGTATTATTTCAAAGGTATCTTTGATCCATGTGGGTGTTATTGCTGATATCACGTATTATATACAATATATAGGCCTAAAAATGGAATGTTTATATTTATTTTATCTATCAATTATGTGCAAATGACTCAAAACATTGCATTTTTTAAGATATGAAAACATATAAACAATGATACAACATCACAATGCACGAACATTTATCTAAGTTTATAATATCATTTGAGAATAGTGGATAGGTTCAGCGCACGGGCATTTAAATTAATAGAACAGCTTTATTCAAAATCGAAATCTGCCCATTTCTTTAGTAACACACATGGACTCATAATTATATTTTATTCCATAAGCATTATTTTACGTATAACTTCGAAATTTGGGAATCGCAGTATTCTCAGTGGCTATTTTGCATTTTTTTTCTATCGAGCAAAGTTTCTGAGATCATGTTTTGAGAATAGCGCAAATCTCAGAAATACGATCAAATATAACAATAATTTTTTTTTGTAGTGGTACGATTATATGCGGTTCGCTCAAAACTATTGAATTCGGCAACACGTTTCAGTTCTTTCTCTTAATTTTTTTACACGATTTGTTATTCTTTATGCCCAATTAATTGCTCAACTGAAAAAAATTGTAAAAATGCATTTTGTCTAACCCTGTAGTGGTGGAGGATTGAAAAAATCAACCAGTAACGAAATGTCTTTAGTTGCTGGTTTCTGTCGAAGATTAGTGAAACTTTGATTTATTTAGACAAGCCAAGTTTACAAATTGGTAAATTTCTAGAAACTAACGAGCTTGATGTTAACACAAATTGAATTACATACATTCAATCAATCAATAATAAGTACGTCCACCGAACTCGAATAATAGGTAATGTCAATCTTAGCACTGATTTTGCAGGGACGACAAAAATCGTGAGAGAACTGCAAAGTCAGATATAATTTATTATCATTATATAATTAACTAACTAACTAATTAGCAATACAATTTAGTTAAAACAAACTTGGTATCATGATCACTAACTATACTATTTAATGGTGAACAACATTTTTCTATGTAGATTTTTTTCATTTTAACTAAGGGAACGTACCCAAATTTTTTTTAAATTGACCCCCCCCCCCGGTGACCACCCGTAGTATATGCCAAGATCCCCCCCCCTTTTCACGTAGTTATGCATAAATATGGTTTGAAACCAATTTTTGCAAACAGAAAGTTACAAGAAAAAATATTGCTCATATTTGTCTTTATTAATACGGCGCTTGCCGCGTGACGCCAAAAGTGCATGCATTCCTATAATTACAAGTGAAAAAAATATTATCAAGACGAAAAAACTATCGGTTTTCAATCAGCTGATGTTCGTGATTAAAAAGCGCTAAAAAGCCATATTTGAATATAGCTCGAAAAAGCGCGAGATTTCCCTAGAGGATATTGACTAAGTGACGAAAACCTAACCCCCCCCCCACCCGTGACCAAGCGTGGTATTCAGAAGACCCCCCCCCCCTCCTACGTTCGTTCGGTACGTTCCCTAAGTTGCTTAGAAGATATTGTTGAAAGCCATTTGGAGACCTAAATAGCAATAAGTTAGGCCTAAAAATAATATGAATGCAATCACGATACCTATGCATTCATCAAGACAAATCCAAAAAGATAATATCTCTAATTTCTCTGTCAATCTTTTAAGAGGAAATTGTCTGTCAGTTTTAGACTGCGAGGAAATGAGGTATTTATGAACTTCCGGAGTTTATAAAACCTTCTTATGAAATTCGACATTCATTCGATACTTGAGCGCCTCATCGGCCTAGGGTTTGGGGTTTTGCCTCGAATGCTGTGTTCAATTAAGACAACTTTGTGCAAATCGTAAAATAGTGGTCCTGGTCTGGGCGTTTATATTTGCTTATAGTGACGTCTTGTCTAGGGAAGTTCATACAAGTTTGGGATTAAATAAGTATAGGTTTTTTTTGACGTATTCATATTTAGATGTAACGAGTTATTATTGAGGATGTTGGTTATGTATACCCATAATAGGCACATCAAATATGTTTGAAACCGATAATTATTTACCTCGAACCAACAGTCTAGTGATGTCATATTTCAACTTAGCTACAAAATTCATATCATTCTGACGTCTTACAGAGAGAATTATGAAAAAAAAAAAAATAAGACTTAAACATTAATGGCTATCTAATTGATTCAAAAGTTTTCGTAACAGTCTGGTGCACATGAATGTACGTACTTAGGGACCTTCCATAAACCACGCGGTCTGACTTTGGCCACTAACTAATTTTTTATTTTTATTTGACTCCTTACTCTCAAAGCCTACCGTGACTCTTAGTTTTCCCCAAAGTAGTGCAACGTAAATTTTTCTTCTCCAGATCCGAACGTCTCTTAAGCTAAATGTCAAGGTGGCCAAGTCGTCAGAGTAGGCATGCTAGATTCGGAAAATGTCCATATAGCTAAAGGGTAAAAAATGATGAAATCATATTATGTATAAAACAGATTAGTAACAAACGACGCTTTATTATTATATTTAATCTCATTGTGTTACTAATCTATAAAAAAAATCATATCCCTAATAATTTGAAAACCATTTCGGATCAAGACGATTTGTGTTTTATGCTTTGGGCGAACTGATAGTTTGACGTCTTTCGCGTCATGCTATTTAGAAGTCTGTCATTTTGCTACTCTGGTATATTTGCCTACTTTGACTTTTGCGATGTTCTGATCTGGAATAAATTGTTCATATTATTTTTATAAGCTCTTAATACTGTGTTATATGCCGATAATATCATCATATTGATGAAGATACATAAAATTAAAGTAGTATGCGTATATGAATGTGCAAAAGCGCGCACGGCCCTGACTCGCATCTTTCTCTTCCACGTATCCTAGTATATCATTTTAGCGAATCCATCCTCCCTTATATGATACGTGGTCTATAAAAAGCCCCTTATTCAGTATAGTGTAATATCATCGCCGAGTCACCCCTTCGTCTAGACTGCGACCCCTTCTAAGCAAACACCATAAGCCCGTATTGACATCAATAGGCTTACTTCTACAAAGAATTCTACTTAGAATTGTCAGATATCGTTATAGCTATAATGATTGATATGACGGCATTGTTGACCTTGACATAGTACCTATACCAATGTATTCGTATTTTATGGTACCTTTATGACGGATATAAATAAATAACATTGATCCGTCAACTGTAAGCGTCGCCCAACACATAAAAATAATTCAGTTTAATTCAGTAAATGTACTTCATACTTTTTTTGGTTTTTAACACAAAACCAAAACATTATTGTAATTAAAACATCTATTTGAGCCAATGTTTGAGCGCATAAATGATCTCCAGCGAACGAACGGTGGCGGCAGAGATGCATTGCTATTGCTAGTATGGAAACATAGAATCTTTTACTTAATAAATAAGAAACTACGATATGCGAGGTGGAGTAGATGATAATAAGATAAGATACTGAAAAGAATATTTTTTACACACGGAACGGTTTATTTTTCCGTAATATTAAGGAAAAGCAGTGCAATTATCCTTGATATTTCAAGTTTCCTTATAGGTACCCTATTTCCCCATTCATGTAATTTTTAAATTAATTTAAAATACAGACTACAATCCACTGTTATTGTAATTAAGCAGTTGGAACAAAGCGCAGTGAAGTTTGTTGACACCGACCGGAACACAACACTGGCGGTGAACTCTGACACTGCACGGTCTCAGTTCAAAACAAATTCTAACACAACACATTAACTGGAAAATCATCTGACAGAACCGTAACTGGGTCGAGAATTACGTACTTATACGATTTGTTGGTACACTTCCGTGCAACCATGACCTAACCGACATACTCTTACGTGAGTTCATTAATCTTTTAATTTATAATTAATTTAGACAGTACCTTGTTGAGGCTGGGCTGTTTGAGGTGGTCTAGGCCGGACAGTCGGCTGCTGGTTTGGCTGTCACCGGAGCCCCACATGCCGAGGCGGTCGCGCTCCATGGCGTCGTACGTGCACTTTCCGCCGGCTGCGGCGGCGTGCGACTGTTTGACGGCGACGTTCGGCGCCGGGTATTTACTGCGCGGCGCGGGGGGCGCGGGACTCATCGCGGCGTCGCTCCTGGGAAAGCGGAAAAACTTTTCAGCGATACGCCTTGCGGTTGCGGCTACTCGATAGCAGATGGCGGTAGGTCTTCGAACTATATCCGAACGATGCGCTGATGGAAATTTAAGTGTGGTTTGACGGGCACATGCCCAGGGGGAGGGAGGTCATACTTTTGTGATAAGATAATAAACTTTTATTTTATTATTATTATATATATATGACCCCCACCCCCACCCGGAAAAACGTTAGCATGATTCGAAAAAAATGCTATAATGTAAATAATTAAAATATAACAAACAAAATAGCTTTGAATTTCTTGAATTATGTCTTACGATATTTGACTGTGCTGTGACTATCACCCATCTAACATCCATCATCTCATCATCGATTGACTTGACTGACCATCCTCTCCCCTCTCCCCTTACCCTCTCTCTATTTTGAAACCTTGGTACCAATAGAGTATTCGAATAGTATAGATGATCAAGAAAATCAACGTACAACGATACATTGGTGTTTATAGAGACGCAATTAACTTTCTTTGCCGTTGGAATCTCTAACCACCTGTCCAGGAATAAAAATGAGTTGGATTTTTTACGGAATTAAGTGGCAAATGGGTAGTCAGCCCACCTGATGGTAAGTGGCTACTGTTGTTAATTGATCTGAAACCTACAGGCCACAAGATCGTTGCCACCTTGAATATTAGACTGGAATGCCTCGTGAGTCTCTAGTTACACTGATTACCTTACCCTTCAAACTGAAATACAGCCAGCATTAATATAGCATGTAGACATCTACAGAATTCATATAATTATATTTAAATATCAGATGATGGTTCCCAGGGCCTTAATAGTTTGAAGTGTAATTAAATTATGATAACTGCCAGGTCAATGAACTACTGAACTACACAAATTGCTGTTATCATCGTCCTTTCCACAGTACAAGTTACAAATACAGTAGCTTACCTAAGTACCTACATAATATTTTTTTACAATCACGGTCACAACGATTGCGCGTGCTTCCGTTGTCCATTCCCATTCCCTCCGAGACAAGTGCACTCAAACAATGAAATGTGTAATGTACAGTCAGCTACCTTGTACTTCGCCAATGTTACGAGAGTGAATGTGTAAATTGCATTATAGAGCGACAAGAGACGTAAATGTGTAGACATTAATGATGCTAGCTGTAGGTACATAATAAAGTAGAAATAAAAAATTGGAAAGATTCATTCGCGAGCAGGATTTGAATATGCAACCAAAATAATTGATGGTGCTCAGGGAAAATAGAAACAGTATAAAGTTGGAAATACATCGGAAATACATTTACGTGTATCCGTTATCTAGTAACCATAGCACAGGCTCTGCCTAGTTTGGGACTGGATAATTGGTGTGAATGTCTGACATATTTATTTATTATTATTATACATTTAAACCTGGAATACATGCACCTATTCTATTACAGAATAAGACGAAGACATAATAATACGGTACAGGTTGAAATATACGAGCGCAGCTGCCTTGACCAGACCCAAAATGGCCTAAGCACAGGTTCTATTTAAATGCTGCTCACATATACATTTTTAGACTCCATCATTATCATTATTTTCCATTTATAAAAATCTGTTTTTTTTTTACAACTGTTCAACAATTCCTAATAACAGAAACACTCAAAATTATTTAATTTTCTTTATAACCTGCACCTAAAACTCAACCTTAAAGCTATACATATGATCTCTACTGTACCGTTCACTCACACTGTAGGTTTATTGATAGCACCCTACACCACACCATATCATTGTTATTTTATTCTGTACCCATCTAGGGCTATCGACGCGACCCCGTTCTACTATTGACAATTTTGCATGTAAATTGAATGGTTACGAGTTGTTCAACTGTGATCCTACTTATGTACATATTTAATAGAAGTTCCGAACTAGAGTTAGGGTTGTCTTTAAGATGTACAATAAGAAGCTATATGGTCGATGAATAACTATATAAACTATGTATAGGTGCTATTCTCTGAGTAGATACCTACTTCACGCACCTACGGCATCTGATGTTATTTAAACAGTTCTCAATATATCTAACAAATCAAACTACCAACCTATAAAGTCATGTATTTTCCGTTTTTTAATATTTAGTTTCTCTAATATTAAGAGTACTGGTAATAAAATTATATGTATTTTTAAAATGAAACGTGAAATTTTATCGTTCAGTCAAGACTAGACTAAACACCCTAATTGACATGAAGATAGGGTGTTTTAGTCTCAATATTAATTACAACTACTTGGTACGTATACTGTTTCTATGAACTACTTCATCAATTATGTAAGTAGTTTATACACAGTGCCTTGTGATAAACGACCAAGTTCGTTCTAATTTTAACTGTATCATTACTGGATAAGGTGTAAGGACCGTCACTTAATTTGGAATATACCTCCTAAGTAAACGATGTCCTATTCGAACAAAACGACTCAGCTTAAACACAGTTTGATTTTCGATTAACGCGATTCTAATAGGTTATTGTTTTGTTTTCACTATTGACTTTTATGATTGAAATCAAGATGACGTAAATTTAACGCATTCATTTACCAGCTTCCCCATGATGTTTTCCCACAACACTACGATATGGGGTTTTCAAGAGGAACGTTGAAGAGTCTTTCAAGATCGGCAACGCACTGGCAATTCTTATACGTGTGCGATTAACCCAAATATGTTTTAGTTATTTATGCATTCAGTCTGGTTTAAATTCGAAATAAGTTTTGAATATTATGCATTTAAAAAAAATAGAATAAACGCGATAAGTGTACAGTGGAAGTTGTAAGGATGGATTTAAAAATTACACGTAATATGCAACAGTCTTGTTCATGTTTTTACCGACCTTTTTTTCAAAGTAGCTATATCTACACGGATTTTAGGCGGATATCGTTTATGCCTATATCTACAGTGCTACGTAGGTCTACGGCCTACCTACCTAACATTCGTCTGCAGAATAGCAGGACATGCCCTGCCATCCGACTCGCATGTGCACTTCGATTTTTTCATACCGACAATCTGCGAACAGAGTGCAAATACTCAGAATTTGAAACTAAACACACAATAACACTACCTCATAATTACGGCATTGTGTGGATCACTAGAAAATGTGTATGTAACTTTCGAATTTCCTGTCATTCGATAGAAACCGCTGCATTTCGATAAGATAACAGTTAAATTAAAAAAAAAACTCTCAAAACAACATCGGCGTTTTGCTGGGCGATTCATTGAATAAAAACCATTCGAAAATATATTGCACTACGATCTCGGTGGTTTCATTAATAAAATATTAAAAAATTTATAAACAATAAAAATAAGGGCATCTATATCTACTGCTGTTTTTTAATACTAACTTCCTTGTTAGAAAGGAGAACACACACTACAAGCTACGATTTATTTATAATTATTTGTTTCTATTTACCTATATAAAAATAACAATTTACCGTTTACCTTTTAGTTCCTTTATCCTCAAGAGCGTTATGGACTTTCTTGGTAACTAAAATAATACGATGACTTTATTAAACTAAATATAAAATTAAAATAAAGATATACAAAAGTAAATTCGAAACTCTAGTTTTTATCAGAAATCACTCGCACATTTTGAATTAGCCATTCTCTGGATAATTCTCGATTCCCTACAAAACCATTATTGTATATAGGCTAGCCCAAAATGGTACAAAAACATTAAAAAATAATATCTAGAAGACATTTCCCAGTAAACCCTCCCCATGTATGTTCTACGTTTTTTGTTTTGTGTAACTTTTTTTGGAAAACGTTTTGCATTTTATTTTTTGTGATCTGATCATAAATGAAGTAGGTTGTTATTAGTTTACACCAGATAAAAGCAATGATCAACCTGTTCTTTTATAGGAGTCATTAAGATTTTGACAGAATTTTAATTATTACGTTAGAAGTTACTAGCTGTGATCGCGGCTCCGCTCGCGTGAACTACAGAATCCGCTCCCGTTACCACTTCCGCTCCCGTTCTCTTCCCACTTCTACTTCCACTCCCACTCAGACTCGAGACTCTCAATATCCCAATTCCAACCTCAACACCATCCCTATCCCCAAAAACTAAATTTCACTCAATCCCATACGCGCCGCGCCGGGGCCGATGACCTCGCCCATATGATGAACATACTCGTACATTCGAGAAATATTGCATTTTTTTTATAAAAATTTTCGTAAAAAAAGATGTTTTTTTCATGAATGAATTCTAAATGTGATACTGAGTTACTGGAAGAAACATTAACAGTCGTTTTATTAGCATCCGATATAATGGCTTCTAGAAAAAATTACTTTAATAATATCTCAGGTTCTAAGTGGCGTATCAAGATGAAACATGCACCAGATTTTAAGTTGCATCAAAACTGCATCAAATTTCATTCAGTAGTTTTTGCGTGATGCGGTAACAAACGTACATACAGACAGAAAGACAGACAGACAGACAGATATGATGTATTTTCTTAATGTTAAATAAATTAAAAAAAAATCTAAAAAAATTGTTTTAGCTTCTATTGGCCCTATAAAGACCCCTAATACAATTTTTTTTAATATCTCTCATGTACAGACGTAGACCAGTTACAGTTTTATTATAAGTATAGATAAGATGATAAAATAAATGTAAAAGGGGTTTTCATGGTTTCTAATTTAATTTAAAAACTTCTCCAAATCCTAATCTATTTTATAATACTGTAATCTATTATAATCTAGCTAGATCATTCCATAATATTAGTGTAGATTTGGTGTAGATTAAGAACTTCATAATTTTAAATCTACACTAATACTAGTAAAACGAGGAACGTTTGAGGTCTCCTCTAAAAATGTTGAATATTTGACTCTCCGTGCAAAACATAGGCTTCATTTTATCCGGCTATATGAAAGGGGGGTGATCGCAAAAGGGATGAAATTATAAATAAATAGTAAAGAATTTTCTATATTTATTACAGACCTCTTTGCTTTTCGAAGTCCCATTTAACATTAGGGAATGTCTGTCTGCTAGTAAGAATTTTATACATACTACGACTAATCCGCCCCCCCATCCCAGTTGTGTAAAATGTTACGAAAATAATGACTTACCTTTTATTTTTAACAGCGTCGTTGTCCGCGCCAATCACTTGACAGCCGTCAAATTTCCCATTTGGCATTAGTTTGCGCGTCAGAAATTCCATTTTTAATTTAATTTACAAAGAGATCAAAATTTATCACAGATGGCCAGAAAACTTTTACCAAAAAGTTTATATTAAATGTTTTTAATAGAAAATACTGTATCTACTATAAATTAGGTGATGGGGAAAAGATATTTAATCTTTGTGTATTTAAAATATTTTAAAGGTTTCAAAGACTTTATCTTTAAGAAATTAGAATAATTAATACATATTCAATGTGCCTTATGATGAGTTCTCGATCTCGCGAACTCTTAATGACGACTGAAGGACGGAAGCTGCGATCTCGATAAATATCGTGCCACTTACCTACATTACACCGTATATCGCAAGTTTATGTCTTACTAATTGCGGATTACAGATACTAATATATTTAACTAAATATCCTAAACGAACTCGAAGAGAGAATGTACCCTTCTGAATACATATATTTAAGTACATTCTACCTACTCTAATGCCTTTACCATCAGCCGTAACTAGGTATGTTTTCTTCTTAATTTCCCTATGATTAACAAACACACAAATAACATGTAATCGCGGCGTACTACACAAACAGACAAAAATTCGTGTTGTGGTTATATTAGTGTGCTTCTTTCTTTGAATTCGAATATAGGTGAAATTTATTATGTGATATAGATTTCAAAAAAAAAATTAGTGGACGTAGTTATTCGTTATATCCTAAACTGTGACGCGGGCCAAAAAATCTGTGTGTTTTTACCATTATGACGAACATCAGCTAAAGTTTCACATACTTAGCAAATAATTACAAATAAAAGTAAAGTGCGAGCGGCGATAAGCTATGGGTATGGCGTGACTGACGCATGTCGCACGGTCGTCCGCGGCCGGCGCGGCGTCTGCGCAGGTCGCTCGATCAAGATCAGGCCAAGGGCGCGGGAACGTGCACTGCTCTATAAATCTCTAAGTGTGATACTTTTTAATGTATGATTTGTACTACAGCAGATATAGAGACCATATTTTAGGACCTTTTTGATCAGGACGAGTGATTTGAGCTGAAGGCCATCTAAAATACAAGCCTGAGAATCGTCCTTTCCGCCGAGACTATAAAGTGCCTTTTACGACTAATGCGAGGAAAATATATTTTCAGAGAATTTTTTCACAATATTAAATGTTCGTAACAATTTAAATCTTAACTTCTTGCCGGATTTTGGAGGCAACAAATTATCAATCGCATTGTTTGCTGTTTTGTGTATTTCAGTTACAGTTAGAATGTCAATCAATAGGTATCACTATCGTTTGATGAATCATTTTTGAAATAAACAGCAATCTAAACAAACAAAATGTTTAACAGTATAACGTTAACGGTTTTCCCGCCTTTTTTAATTTAATTTTTTAATCTAATTTTGTTCTTCGAGGCCAATAGTAATCAATACTAACTAATCATTATCGTTTCGTTCGTTCATTTATAGAAAAACTATCAGACATGGATATTGGCACTATAAAGTACCTTCATATTTATTTTAAGGGACGATGCGGCACTAAAAACGACCTAATTTAATTTTATAGATAAAATACTGCTCGGTCAATAACATTGTTGCCCTACAACATTTTTAACATTGTTGGATGCACGAAGGTAAAAACTTTTCGGTGGGCGTCTCCGTCCTTATGGGGCGCGAATATGTTTTTTCCTCCATGGTTGGATGCAAGGATCTAGCTTGGTTGGATGGTTTCAAATCTGAGGACAAGAATGACTTCGGGGCCTCCTTTATTGACCAGAATGACAAGTGGCATGAAAAGACTGTTCTTTAGACATTATGTATAACGCCTGGATATCATTCAATCGCTGTCATTCATTCATTATCGTAATCCCTAAAAAGTTGACGAAAAGAATATATTTAATTATTTCACCAATGCAGAATCTGAGCTTAAACTTATTGTATAACAAGAACGATGAACTGGTATTGTCTCTTCAACTTTTGACGGTGACATTATGCTAACTTCATATCATGCATGACCCATTTTTGACCATCTACCTCCCCCCTGTGACCACCTGTAGTGTATGTCGTCGTCGTCCGTCCGTCGTCGTTCAGTTTATATCAAAATTAACAGCTCCCGTGGAAACTACGTGACGAAGACCCAAGTGATATTTTTGAACCCTATATGTACGTGTTGAAACGGCAGAAATAGGTAAATGTCATATTACAATAAAGTCTGTTCTGTTGTCAAGCTGCTCAAAATGATATACATAAATAATAATAAATATTACATCTTATACACTTATCTAATCTCAAACTATGATTTTCTCTTGTGATAAAGATAGGGCAATACACAAACTTATACAAAATTGACTTTTTCCAGTGGGAATTGAACCCACGACCTCTGGCGCTCGAGTCCACTGACCGAGCCGCTAAGCCATCGAGACAATCACACTATTTCAACAACTTTGTTGCTTCTTTCCTTCTATCTAAGAGCGACTTAGGTCATAAATATTTAGCTACAATGTCTAATGGTTCTTTAATTGTAAAAGTTAATTAAACTTGTAGTTCTTTGTTTCCACGTGTAACTCTGGCTGACCGTCGGGTTTTTGTTAACTAGGTATTTTAAATTACTAATCAATCAGACTTATAAAATATTTAAGTGAACGGCCACATGACGTCACACATGTTTATAGGGTCGTGGGATAGTTGGGAGTTTATCAGTGTGGTCGCGGTCATGTCCAGTTTGTACAAAGTGATATTTATATGCAATGGCATCCCATTTTTATCTATATCAGCTGGTGAACACGCGTACCGAACTGGTTATGTCCTATTTGATTTCAAACCTGTCTCTTTTCAAAATCTACTAGGGCATTTTTTTTAGAATTTCCAACTATCCTTTATATTATTTGAATACTGTATCGACTTAATTTATAAATGTAAAAATATAAATATTAGTTGCTAAAAATAAAGTTATTTAAAAGAGAAATGATTTAAATATTGCTATCCTGTAAAGTTGACAATTTTCACTTATACCTATTTCATTCCAAATCAATAGTCATATGAAAACAACGCATTTGCTTCTCGAAAACAAAATAAATAATATATGGTGTTCCGAAGTGGACCGTAAAGTCTATATGGTAATGCAAACCCTTTTTTGCTGCTGGTGACCCTTTCATGTACATGTTAACGAGACGCAAATAGCGTCGGTTTTCGAATGGCTAAGTTATACGTGTTATTAAACTTCAACGACGATATGTTTTAAATTATGTGAATAATCAGGTAATCATGTAATTATAGTCTACGCTGTGTCTAATCTTGTATTTCGCAAGTCAGACAAAAACCACGACCGGTAATGTCTGTCATCCGACATGATGAGGCAACTGACAACCACAGCGAAGATATTGCCACATTTACCTGCGAGTACAGTCCATCACGACGACATAGTCTATACATTTAATTGTATACAAACAACAAGAGCCTGTAATTAATATTAATCCCCTGCTGTACTATATTAGAATGAGATAATTTTCTTACCAGAAAATATGTATCTTTAGTACCTTATTTATCTATCAAGCACAACAAGTGCGGTCGTGTATGGAGTACTGCAGTCACCTTTCGGATGGCTCTGCCAAGTATCAGCTAGCTGCTCTGGACACGGTTGAGCGTCGTGCCCGAAGGCTCATATGTGACGACGCTCTGGTAAATACCAAGTTACAGAGCCTTAAACATCGTCGCAGTGTAGCCTGGCCTGTCTTTCGGTATTCTACAGGTTACATTTTGGAGAGTGTGCCCAGGAATTACACGATTTGATTCCCCCATCACCCTTCCATCAACGGACTACCAGGCGTGATGAGCGTGGCTTATGTAGTAGACATACCACGCTCTCGCACAAAGCGTTTTGTTTCCTCTTTGAACTTGAACTGCTAAGGAATGGAACTCCCTGCCAGCTTGTGTATTTCCGGACAAGTACAATTTGGATCTTTTTAAAGGAAGAGTGAATAGGCATCTTCTGGGTAAGCGCGCTCCACCTTAACATCACTTACCATCAGGTGAGATTGAGGTCAAGTGCAAACCCATCAATAATAAAAAAAATATTAATATGTATTTTTCTTTAGTACCCTAAAAACTTGAATAGGCATAACTAAAACATCAGTTAGATTTAAAAATATATGTAAAATGACTACTGCTTATTTAAAAATACTTGTAAGCATGGTTAAACCACCTGTTGGTTACATTTTATAAGTACAACTTTTTGTTTAAATAAAAGTATTTTTTTTTGCGGCTTGTGGTTGCGTGTTGGCGAAAATATTCCACATTAATTATTTGTACCTACTTGACTTTGAGACTCTAGTATCTTTGCTTTGAGGGACATTAGAGAGGAATGCTCCGCTATATTCTACGGTTGCACTTTGGTGTGCGGAGTGCCAAGCATGGTGATTATGGTAAATCCCCCAATGAACAGCCCACAAAAGCGGCATTCTATTGGACTTGAGTGGGCTATTTATTTATTTCAGCTGATGATGATGACCTCGATATTTATGCTACTATTGGGACTAGCAGGGACATGAGACAAGTAGGTACGACATATAAAAAAGCTACGCAATGAAATACGTGAAAAATTATATGAGGCAAATATGTGTTGTTCTGTTTCACCAACGCCCCGGGACGCACAAAACAGCACTTGCAATGTCTGCCAGTCTTTGAAATACTTGAATATCCTCCATAATTACCAGTACTCGCCCATATAGTGATTTCTATTTCGGAAATTGATGGAGGCCAGAAATTTGACGACGATGAAGCAATAGTCGCCGCGGTGCAGAGATTTGTATGTGCTCAGGGTGCAGATTTTTTGGGAAGGGGATTTTAAGTTTAGTAAAAGATATATCAAGTGTATTTATCCAAAAGTGATTATGTTTAAAAAACACTGAGTCTTTGTTTTGGTTGCTGTATGTTAGCTGAAGTAATCACTGTTATGATCGTTTGAAACAAGATCAAAGTTGAGTTAATGCAAGCAGGGGGGGGATAAGAGTTAGTTCAAGGGAACAAGATCTTGGTGCACTCGTATGGAGTTAAGATGACTGTCACGGTTAACAAGGTCTTGTTTAAATAAATGATTGTTTTTAATTTATTTCAGTGTAACATTTAATAAAAGTTGACTGTAACATATTCGTTCTCACCTGTAATTGATCGCCTAGATATCTACTAGTGATCTGCGAACTATCTGTACAACAACTGTAACGATTTGACGACGTGTAATAGTGTAGATGATTGTGTTGTGCAGTGCACGTTCTAATCACCATAATGGTACATCTATTGTTGTGAAAGCGAAACAATCCGATGGAAAGTCTATTTGTAACTAATACACTCTGAGTGTACTTTTCTATCCTGCTACTTACATCAATTTTAAGACTTTCTTACAGATTTCCTTCTTCTTTCTAGCATTCCTTCATTGATACTGTGCCACGGTACCTACTACTGGTAGTGGACGTACACCAATATACGGGTACAAATGTGAGGGGTAAACGGTGATACCCGCCGCCCATAGACTAGACCAGGGGAATTGCCAGTTAGTTGCCGATTCTCTAGTTTCAGACTAGGTTATAGTACCTAGATGAACGTTTACCACTGTCCAAGGTCCCAAACCTAAACTGATAGTGAGTCATCGTCGCCGTATAATAGACGTCTAGAACAATAGAGGAATTGCCAATGCATTGCCAAATCTCAGTTTACTCTATACGTAGGTAAGTTAGTTCCTAGCTGAATGTTTACCTCTGTCCAAGGTCCCAAGTTAGCTTCCTAATCTCGCAATATTGTATTCAACTGATGGTAATTGACAACCGCCGCTTATTGACATCTACAACACCAGATAAATTTGCTAGTGCATTGCTGAGTCTCTAGTCAACTCTAGACTAGATGAATGTTTACCTCTGTCCAAGGTCCCAAGTTAACTTCCTATTTTCGCAAAATTTGTATTAAATACAGTTAAGGCTTCGAAGTTCTGTGTTTGTTTCATTTTCATCAGTCAGTTTGCCCACTTTTGGACAAACGCCTTCCTGCTAATGCATTAAATGAGTAATGCATAAAATGGTTACACTGGATACACGTTTGTACTATTCTCTCTCTCATGCAGGCTGTTCGTTTGTCATTAAAATTTTAATTCGTATACCCTATTGGCTCTTAGCAATCAAGATTATTTCCGTTGTTTTGTTCGTAAATTGGTTCGTAACAATTAACGAGCCAAGGTCCCATAAAACCCGGTGACTATGCGCTATAAAAACTAAAATGCGATTATTCATCTCATTCTTACTCACTGCTTTTGATAACATACAAACTGAAGTTAGGTACCTACTTAGGCTATTAAATGTATTCTATCGGTATATACAGGTAACAATATGCCTATAACATTGTATAGCTGTTTGAAATCTTATATGATGTTATGATTATGAATGTATAAATTTTATTTATTTTAATTTTTGTTGTTTTGTTGGTAACTAAACTACATTACTTGTAATGTTTTGACAATGTATAATTAGTACAAATAAATAATATGAATTAATTATTATTATAAATATACCTAGTTACCCAAAGTTATGTCATTTTTGTTTGTTCGTTCGTTTGTTTGTTCCTCAATCACGCCATAACGGTGTTGATGAAACTTGATGCAGTTTAGGGATCCTTTTTATCGCGAAGTCGCGGTTATAAGCAAGTATGAAATATATCTTTGATACTCGTATACGAGTATATCAACTTTTGTTACTAAGTTTGTATTTGAATGAATGTATGAATGTATTTGAATGACGACCTCCGTGGCGGAAGGGGTAGCTCTCGGACTGCCACGCCGGAGGTTGCGGGTTAGAATCCCGCTAGGGGCAAATGTTCGTATGATGAATATGAATGTTTGTACCCAAGTCTTGGATGTTTATATATTTATTTAAGTACTAGCTGTGCCCGCGGCTCCGCTCGCGTGGACTACAGGATCCGCTCCCATTCCCACTTCCGCTCCCTATCCCACTTCCACTCAGACTATAAATCCAGGTCCAGGTCCAGGTCCAGGTCCAGGTCCAGGTCCAGGTCCAGGTCCAGGTCCAGGTCCAGGTCCAGGTCCAGGTCCAGGTCCAGGTCCAGGTCCAGGTCCAGGTCCAGGTCCAGGTCCAGGTCCAGGTCCAGGTCCAGGTCCAGGTCCAGGTCCAGGTCCAGGTCCAGGTCCAGGTCCAGGTCCAGGTCCAGGTCCAGGTCCAGGTCCAGGTCCAGGTCCAGGTCCAGGTCCAGGTCCAGGTCCAGGTCCAGGTCCAGGTCCAGGTCCAGGTCCAGGTCCAGGTCCAGGTCCAGGTCCAGGTCCAGGTCCAGGTCCAGGTCCAGGTCCAGGTCCAGGTCCAGGTCCAGGTCCAGGTCCAGGTCCAGGTCCAGGTCCAGGTCCAGGTCCAGGTCCAGGTCCAGGTCCAGGTCCAGGTCCAGGTCCAGGTCCAGGTCCAGGTCCAGGTCCAGGTCCAGGTCCAGGTCCAGGTCCAGGTCCAGGTCCAGGTCCAGGTCCAGGTCCAGGTCCAGGTCCAGGTCCAGGTCCAGGTCCAGGTCCAGGTCCAGGTCCAGGTCCAGGTCCAGGTCCAGTTCCAGGTCCAGGTCCAGGTCCAGGTCCAGGTCCAGGTCCAGGTCCAGGTCCAGGTCCAGGTCCAGGTCCAGGTCCAGGTCCAGGTCCAGGTCCAGGTCCAGGTCCAGGTCCAGGTCCAGGTCCAGGTCCGTGTCCGGGTCCGGGTCCGGGTCCGGGTCCGGGTCCGGGTCCAGGTCTAGCTAAAGTTCCGGCTCCAGATCCAGCTCCAGATACAGCTCTAGATCTAGATCCAGCTCCAGCTCCAGATTTTTCATCGTAATCAACTAACTCAGTCAAAAGTTATGCGAATTTATAGTTTTCAAAATCTCACATTACATTGATACGATACCCGCTCCCGCTACCGCTCACGAATTCAATCGAGCATTTACACCCTACACTCAGTTTTCGGAAACTATAAATTCGCATAACTTTTGAATGACTGCACCGATTGCAATGAAATAAAGCCTATATGTTACACCAAATTAAGCCCCATGTTTCTGTGAAAAGTCCATCAAAGTCCGATCAGTAGTTTTTAAGTGATGCGTGCACAAACTCACAGACAAACAGACAAACAGACAAACAGACAAAAATTTCAAAAATGATCGAAATGTGTTCTGTTGCTTATCCTTAGACCCCCCAATTTTTTTTTTTGCAAATATCTTCAATGTACAGACACGCGATGTTTACGATTTTATTTATAAGATGTCTATCCGTTATCTAGTAACCATGCCACAGGCTCTGCCTAGTTTGGGACTGGATAATTGGTGTGAATGTCTGAGATATTTATTATTTATTATTATTATAATTATTTAAGTTTAAAAAGTTGATTGTTTTTGTACCAATTTTACTTCAATATAAGTAATATTGCTTTAATACGCTTTGATAAGAAAATAAAAACGTAAGGCCTATGATGCATAATATGCAGACATACGTATAATATGCAGTCGTACCTATCACACAAAACTTTTTAGGTTTGATAAAAAATATATATTTGCAAAACTCGCGATGGTAAACATGAGGGAAATACGGCCGGGGAGTAGATTTTGTAGATTTTGTCGACTCTATTTCGTCGAGACCAGCGATATTGTCGAGACAGAGCCAATACCTATTTCTCATAACTTATATAACTATAGTAGAAAATAAGTTACCAAACGATTCAAATTATATGAAAAATTCAAAATTTGATGTAGGTAAGTCGCCATACAACACATTTTTCAGTATCTAGTACAAAATACCCTTGTATTTGTATGTTACGTGTTAAGCAACAAGGCTCATCATTTTTAATGTTGTCGGTCCATCTAGTATGATTACTGAATAACAATAGATACGCACAAGCTAAAACAAATTGAAAATCATCAGCTTATGTTCGCAACGGAAGAGACCGATTGTAAGTAGACAAAAAAAATTCTTGAAGATTTAAGGATCTTACCAGTGATATGCATAGCTGCAGAGAGAAACCCATGAACGGAGAAACCCAAAGAAGTTTTCAGTAATTACTTTAAATCTCTAATGTTATTATTTGCTAGATTATCGACCTCGGCTTTAGTCATTGGGCCAAGGAAATCATGGTTTGCTTGGTTTTTGTCTAATCGATATTGTCACAGCTCGTCTAGTCTAGATATAAAGGTCAGGGTCATTGTGATAGTTAGGTACTGAAGGACAGTTGCAACTGAAGACAATACTCAGCTGTAGCAGGGTGCAAAAGTGTTGGTTTCGGGAAGGTCAGGTCTTGAATTTGTCTGAATAAGTGGGCGAGACGATTAAAGTGTAAAGATAATTTTATTGCAACTCGTTAGACCATGTACAATTGCAAATTTGTCTCTGTAGGTAATGTATAAAAAGTAGAAACGTAATCTGTAGTGGTTTTATATCGACGGCCGTCGATACATGGCATCTATAGTACAGCAACCGAACATGGATGTCGTTGCGTTGTGATGAACAAAAAGAACAGGAAGCTTACTCCTGAAGCATGTCGGAAAATATCCGTCGAACTACAAAGCCATTTTGTACTCTCTAAAATGTTATGTAACATGTTTAGATAAGCGTTTGGCGTCTAGCAGAATATGTCATCATAAATATTATTTTTATTTATTTTATTTTAATGGAAAGGCAGCTTATTATATGTCATCATTATCCGATATGCTCACTGAGTAGGCCCCCAGGTCAGGCACTCTTTAGGACACCATGGAGCAAGGCTGTCAACGTCCAATCTTGGAAATACGGTAGACTTCGCTCATGTGGAAATGGGCAGGACTAGTTTGAAAATTTAAGGGCGGGCTAGTGATCGGCTAAAGAACTAAAGTCTTCGACATAGCTCAAAAGTTAGTACTCGTACGTTGAAGTGGGCTGGTCATATCTGTCGGAGAACCTATTACCGCCGTGGTAAACGAGTTCTCGAGTGGAGACTGCGCGACTAGGCAAGCGTAGTGTGGGCAGATCGTCGCTCCATCTAGCCATCTAGAAGAACCGAGAATCGGGTTCAGTGACGCACCTCGGGAGAGGCCTACGTCCAGCAGTGAACTCTTGCAGGCTGATGATGATGATGAATTTTACCACGACAAAAAACAGTTTTCTAAAACTATATGACTTACATTATTATAAGAGTAAATTAAGAGTTAGATATGATCATTCAATATTACATACTCATATCATCGACATCGTACTCTTTATTACACAATAAATGACATGAATATTATAAAGTTACCTATCTTAGGCAAATTGCCTTTTGGATGATACGGCCATAAACCGGATTCATTTACTATTATAAATTCTTTAAAAGTATAAAGACAGAGGCTTAAATAATAAAAGAGTGT
The DNA here is from genome assembly GCA_947086405.1 of Esperia sulphurella. NCBI lineage: Eukaryota > Metazoa > Arthropoda > Insecta > Lepidoptera > Oecophoridae > Esperia > Esperia sulphurella. Next base: position 5,018,189 of record OX352261.1, read on the forward strand.
ACAAAGGTGGACTTATCTCTATAAGAGATCTCTTCCAGTCAACCTTTACTGAGCGAGAAACTAAAAATTAACATGAGATCAATAAATGTTGTTTACTTACATGTTTGCAATGATTCATATCTTATAAATAAAATCGTAAACTTCGCTTGTCTGTACATTGAAGATATTTCAAAAAAAAAGAATTGGGGGGTCTAAGGATAAGCAACAGAACTTTTCACAAAAACATGGTGCTTAACTTAACTTAACATTTAGTCTTTATTTCATCACAATCGGCTAACTCAATCAAAAGTTATAGACATTTTTAGTTTTCAAATACATTAGTTAGGTAAGGTTATTATGCAATATATTGCTTAAAGTAGTATTTCCGTACCTCCTATTCAGATTGCGATGAATTTGGATTACATTTGGAGCTGCGAGTAGGAATTGGAGTGGGAGTGGGAGTGGGAGTGGGAGTGGGAGTGGGAGTGGGAGTGGGAGTGGGAGTGGGGGGTGGGATTGAGAGCAGAAGCGGGAGGGGAGCGGGAGCATAACCGGAGCTGGACTAGAGCGGGAGCGGGAGCGGGAGCCCGTACCAGTGTAATTTGAGTGTTTGAAAATTCGCATAATTTTTGACTGAGTTACCCGATTACGATGAATTTGTGGTATATGTATGCAACAAAGTAATGTTGGTCGAAATTTGGACAGCGATGGATTAGTTACGAGGACCTGGACCTGGACCTGGACCTGGACCTGGACCTGGACCTGGACCTGGACCTGGACCTGGACCTGGACCTGGACCTGGACCTGGACCTGGACCTGGACCTGGACCTGGACCTGGACCTGGACCTGGACCTGGACCTGGACCTGGACCTGGACCTGGACCTGGACCTGGACCTGGACCTGGACCTGGACCTGGACCTGGACCTGGACCTGGACCTGGACCTGGACCTGGACCTGGACCTGGACCTGGACCTGGACCTGGACCTGGACCTGGACCTGGACCTGGACCTGGACCTGGACCTGGACCTGGACCTGGACCTGGACCTGGACCTGGACCTGGACCTGGATTTGAAGTCTCAGTGAAGGAAGTGGGATAGGGAGCGGAAGTGGGAATGGGAGCGGATCGTGTAGTAGCCGCGGGCACAGCTAGTATTGCAATAAAGTTGGTTGTATGTTTAGATCGCAAAACCAGTTTTATGTACCTAATAGGTAAGTATTACCTCACTTTTACTTTCAAGTAGATTACCTACACTATCCGCAATTATTCACCTTAATTGTACGCACGGTTTCCTAGTTACCTAATAAGTAATAACAAACAATTATCTTGACGTGTTTGTCTTTAATTTATTTACCTGTTTGAAAAAATTAAAACAACATTTTATGAGCGTTATAGTTTTGTTAATAATAAGGCATGCACCTAAAACACCTAATCATACAGCTGAGAATGTAAAAATTGACATTTATTAGTAGATTTAACAAAATTTAAAAGTTTTTGTATTAAAGCTTAGTGTTTATAATCCACTTAATAAAACTTACTGCCATTTTTTCTTGTCGTTCAACTTAACAGATGCGGAATTTCCCATCGCTGGTGTTTATCAAGGCACTTCCCTCACTTGGCTCGTACGGCTATAAACAACCGGCTCACAACACAACGCGTGTTAACCATCCGACTACCTGTAATACTATTAAACCTGTAGCTGGTGGCAGACTGTGACCGTGACTTTCCCTCACCAAGTTACCTGCGTCGCTCGTCATTTGCTCCAATTGTCCCTGTCTCGAAAATTCTACAGAGTAATCCACATAGTTTCAAGTTGAATTTGTGTGAAAAAATTAAGAAGTGTCAGGATCATGACGCTTGGTACTGAAATCTCTAGGCAACGTAAAGGCATTCAATATCCCTAATCTGCAGATATTCCATATACAAAATTGGACTAAAAGAATAATATTCATCGTAACTCTGGAGTTAGACCGCGCACCGGTAGGCGCATACCTACTACGCCCCCCCGCCCGCCATCGCCAAGTGGACCGATAACGACCTGAAAAAGGTGGATCGAAGTAGCTGAACATTTGGAATTTGAATGCTTATGCCCAGCAGTCTTGCCAGCAGTGAACGTCCACAAGATGATGAGATAAAAAATAACCAGCTGTATTTTTAACCGACTAAAGCTAGTCTAAACTAGGGGTGCAGCGATACACTAATCTGCCGATATGATACGAATACCGATATTTTTGGAAAAATATCGCCGATACCGATACGATACACTGATACGGGCAAGCTATTGCCAATTTTTAACATTAATGCAAGAAAACACTACGAATAGGTATGTTAATACAGAGTTTATTTTTAGAGTAATACAGAGTTTGTTTTATAATCAGTAATAATACTAAGTTTAATAACACTAATTTTAACCTAATGTTTAATCAGTCCATAAAATAAGTAAATAAACTAAATACCACATCACACTGAGACATTAAAATTATTAGCGACCACCTCAATAGTTAAAATTAACATTGACCAAATTTTTATTTATATATTATTTTTATTTACATATTCAAGTTATTTGGAGTTATACTATTTCTCAGGTCTGTTTGCATGTTGTTGCTGGCTGTTGAAAACAGTCTCTCCGATTCTACCGAACTTATTTGGAAGCTCAAGTATTTTCGAGCCATTTTTTTTATTGGGTTAACACAAATTTTTACGCCAGTAAATTTATGGATCTTTCTCATCTCTTGATACGTTCGGTGATCTAAAATAATTCTCAACTTCCTCCTGTATATTTGATATGTGTCAAATTAGACAAGGGTCCTTCATCCTCGGCTTCTTAGATCACTAATGCTCCATATTCCTCTGCGTAATGCGTGTAAATTAATTTATAAGTAAGTAAAAGTGTGGGCAGTGGGCGAAGGGAGAGCAACGCAAGGGAAGGCATGTCGCGGGAATTCCCCGGGTGGTGGGACTTCTCTTAATCAAATAGCTTGAAACTGAGTCTCAATGTCAAATTTGAATTGAAGTTTTGTATATTGACGTATCGGTCTGGTATCGGCTGCACCCTGAGGCTGCACCACTAGTCTAAACTTCATACAAATCGGTTTCCTCCCATACGTGCCTCATGCATGAGATGTACCGTGTCTGTCACGGCTCACTCATAAATAAACATTATTTGTTACACCTACTAAGTAACAATTAAATTACCTATACTACGAATTACGACATTGGTTTCGTAATAAAATATAAATAAATAATTAAATATGAATAAATAATGAAATCACTACACAAAATTTAAATTAGCAATTTATTTTGTTTGCTTGATAGAATTATTGAAATTCTGATTATTTCGATTTTTATAACTTCGTATTTAAAAACTTTGTTAGCATTCCCCAAATATGGATGAACTTCAAGTTATAATATTAATTGTTTAAATAAAATTTGTTATAAATATAAAATATATAACTTAACACTATGCTGTATAATGTACGGTATCTTTATATATGAATTGTAAAAAAATTCAACATGACGTTGACGTTTGTTAAAATAGGTTAAAATTCTTTGATTATTTTGAAAAATTTAGGTTAGCTCATTTGAAGACGTAAATTTGTGAGAAGTTTCAATTTTTTTTTACAAATTGAATTAACCCATACTTTTTGGTTTCGGATTAAACTATTAATAGAACAAACAATGAAGGCAGAAGGTTAGTTTCTTAGAATTTGAAATACTTTTTGCCACAGGTCATTATTGCTCAATGTTTTCATATGTTTCAATTTACAGAAGTCCAGGAGATCTTTTTGAAAATCCTCAAAGAAGAAGTGGATGTGTCTGCAGCAGTCGCTGCTATTAGAACTTTGTTGACTGTCATAGAAAATTATAAAGGTAGCATTAGCATCCAAAGTTTTTACTCATAGTTGAAGTATTGGTTGGTAAACGTATTCGTATTAGGAGTGCAACGTATAATGGTAAAATTGTTATCACAAATAGCCATCCTGCTCTTAGGAGATCTCAAAATCTTTTGTTTTCTTTACATTGTCACAAATACACTTGATAATTTTTTTCAATTATCATATGCAATGAGAGTGAGATGACTCATTAAAAATGATAATGTTAATGGTAACTAACATAGGTAATATGCGAGCGATATGGTCCAGGATGACCAGAAATCGGGAAAAGTGGAAGAGTCTGGAGGAGGCCTTTGTCAGAGGACAAGCTGGGGGAGAAACGATGGCTACCGAGGAGCCCAAGTTAACATAGTTATTTATATTATTCAGACTATTTTTTTATACTTAGATGCAACTAAACTAATGTGTAATTTAACAAAGTACCAGAATACAGGCTATTTTTATTTTATTTTATTTATTTTATAACATAGGTAAACCAAAATAAAATTTAAGTTTATGTTTAAGTAGGTAATATATACAATACATTTTCATTCCCAAATGTATGATTATGTGATATGATACCAAAAGTTCCTTACATGCTCCATAACATTCTATGTTATTAGTAATTTAGTATTTAGTATTTATATGTATGTTTTCATTTCAGTTGCAACAGTAAGAGAACTGTACTTGAATCTGCGAACAGCAGTAGATGCGATGCGACACTGTGACCAGCCAGTCACAGCAATATCTTCAGGTTGCGAGCTATTCATGAGGTTCATCTCTTTCACCAAACTAGATGACAAAGTATGAATCAGATACTTATCATCTAAAAACATATATCAAACACAATTCTAACTGGACTTACTAACTTGGAACTCTGTTAATAAAAAAGTTTTATTTCAGACATTTGAAGAGTGCGAGCAAGTGATGCTGCAGCGAGGTAGAATATTCCTCGACACACTGCTGGAAGCCAGGGGGAAGGTCGCCAAGCAAGCACTGCCGTTTATAAGTGACGGATGTGTAAGGACTTGTGCCCTTAATTTGACAATACATTAATTGCCTCATTACCTTAGTGGTTCAGGTATTCGCATCATAGGCCAATGGTCATAATGTTTGAGTCTGACATGCAACTTTGTACAGTTTGGTCCTGGTCTTAGTCTAATTTATTGTGTGCTTAAGCACTTTCCTTTCCTATAAAAGAATGACAGCTATATTATGCTATTTTTTGGAGTACACCTTGACCTATTAAAATTTCATTGCAACTATTTTCATTGCAACCCAAACGAAAGTTTCACATAAAAATCTGTTTGCAGAAAATCCTGACTCACTCTCGATCAAGGGTAGTGTTGCAAGCAATGTTGGAGGCTGCTAAGGCAAATAAGAGATTCGAGGTTTACGTCACAATGTCCTGTCCCGACAGTAGTGGGTAAGTCAAACATGTTGTAATATAAACAATTTACAATGCATATTCTTGTGTTTAAATTATTTATTTATTGCACATTTTAAAACTAAAAACAGTTATAAATTTTGTGCATCACTTATTGAAGGCCTGTGCAGTTGAGAGACAGTCCTCGGGGTACTTTTTCGTCAGTTAAAATAGATCACTTACAACTGCATGAAATAACCTGCTTAAGTTCTCAAATGAAATTTTTTTCCTTGGTTCGGTGGTTTTGGCCTCCGCTGACAAATTACTCTCATCATCTTGATTGCATTCAGTTTGTAAGAAATACTTGGACACTTACGTTGTTTTTATAGTGCGCTAGTGAGGAAGGCGCGGCCTGTATGTAAATTGTTGAGAGGCGTGCCGCTGCCACTTTGAATAAAGTGGATTTATCTGCGGATCGTCCGCTAAATTCACGCACGAAGGTGGGAGTTGGGAGTACAGCATGTTGAACAGAATTCTATTTGTTATTCCAGCGAGCTAATGCACAAGCAATTGTCTGCGGCGGGCGTAGACGCGACCCTGATCTTGGACTCAGCTGTGGGCTACATCATGGAGCAGGTGGACATCGTCATGATCGGAGCCGAGGGCGTCGCGGAGAGTGGCGGCATCATTAATAAGGTCAATGTTAAACTTTAGCTTATTGCAGTTTCCTTGACGCATAATTTTATAATTATAGGGATGATAAAGTGAGCAGAAAGATTTTCTTATATAGGTTTTGTTTGTTAAGGGCGTTTTAGCACTTATCTGTATCCGATTCGTATTCGTTTCTGATCCGGTTTGGCCATCTTAGTAATAAGACGGTTAAGATTTTAGTAAAATAATTGACGAGGTAAGGCTCTTCTACTATGCCAACGGAGCCACAAGCAAAAGCTAGTTATATAAATAAGGATTAGACGTTAAGTTGCGCTAACTAAAGCTAAATCTGGCTATAAATATCGCTGACCGGTATCGAGAAGCAGCGCCATCTGTACCGGTTCGAGGGCTAGTATTTTCCATAACCAACAAATCAGCATAGATAGAAAATTTAGTAACTTTGTAAAAACAAGGGTAATTAATATTTTTACAGATCGGCACATACGGCTTAGCAATGGCGGCGCTGGAACTAAAGAAACCAGTGTACGTCCTGACTGAAAGCTTCAAATTCTCCAGAATATACCCGCTCAACCAACAAGATCTTCCGAAGGAGTTCAAGTACCTTTCCGGCGTAATAAAATCCGGTAAGGACTTGTCCAAACAACACCCACTTGTGGACTACACCCCTCCCGCGTATATAACGTTGTTGTTCACTGATTTAGGTATACTTACACCGTCCGCAGTCAGTGATGAACTTATTAATTTATATTTATAAGCTTGTTTCTATATGTTATAATAAAATTTATTTATATACTTATAAATTGTTTATAATTTGCTTACCAGAAATAAATTGTCTAGCATTAAACTTCAGAAAGGAAACGAAAGAAAACAAAAACATTCAGAATCCGAAATTGTCTGGCACTTTAATTAATATGTATGAAAAAATATATTTACAGTCAATGTTTATCATTAAAATACTAAACACTCAACAAACTAATAATATCTCACTTTGTGTTACATATTTTATAATTTCATGCGAATTTTCTGGATGAAAAATTACACGCTAAGTGCGCTTATAATATTAAAGAAAATATTTTATGACGGCACAAGATTAATTTATACTGGGTGATAATAAAATGACTGTTCATATTTTTTCCAGTACTTCAATATCATATTTATAAATCATTAGTAATTTTTTATTTTTTTATTTTTGTACAACAAAATGCGATATTTCTGAAACGTATGCTCACTAGTCGCGGCGGGAAACGGCGTGTAGCGGAGAGGTGTGGCGTGGAGCGCGGCGGTGCGGCCGATCATCAAACCCCGCGCACGCGATATGGATTATTTTCCATAAAGTCTCATGTTTTTTGGAAAACTTGGAAGCGTCATAATTTTTTAATTTTTGACTTAATTGAAAAAAGACCGAAATCATATTTTTTATTTTCATTACAGAGCATGTTCTCAAAATATCCAGTCATTTTCTTATCACCCATATAACAAACTTATTTTCAAGTTTTTGAAATAATTAGGGACAAGTAGGGTAAGAATCTTTTTAATTCGGCCCACATAAACATTTAGAATTGGTCGCGTGTTACCCTTGTTTTTTTAAATAAAAATCTGCCATAAATCGTCTTATTAAACAGTTACAGTATTATTTATACCTTCGATGTATCCATAAAGCTGTAATTGTTAGGTATTAACCCTTTAATTCAAAAATATCAATTTCAAGAGATAAGTAAAATAAAATAAAAACATATTTATATTCCTTCACAAACAATATCTACAAGCGCACACTAACAATCTTTGGCCACACGGTTCATTTGAACGCACACCAACTCCACGTCACTTCCCGTAAGTTTTATACAGCAGATTTTTAATCTCGTACTCTCGGACATAAGCGTCCACTTTTAAAATACTCAAAATATAAAAAAAAATACACATAAGTTGGTGGCCTGTGTTTAAAACAGTGGCACAACACAAATGTTTGTCGCCTGTGTAAATATAACTCCCAACGAGTACATAACTCTGTGGAGTCCTCACCTTACAAGGGTCCCTCAGTAATGTTACAGTCTATGGAAAACTAAGCTTTAAAGTGTGGATACAAAATGAGGATGATAGTTTATCAATTTTATCATTACTTATATAAACAAAGCAGTGCGTAATGAAAGTTTGAATATCTGGTTTTCTTTACACATTTAAATACGTTTATAACTCAATACATAGTAAAAATTTATGTTTTGCAGACAATAAACATGGAAGCACAAATTTACTGTAAATAACATCAAAATAAACGATACATAGTGAAGTAAATCTACAATGTCATTTTTACGTTAATAAATGGCCTATAATCTCACATTAATTCACAATGTAACACTTTGTTATACACCTACTAAAACTATGATTAAACATTAATTACATTATTAATTGAAGTTAACCAATAATTATATGTAAATGGGACCAAGTTTACATTGTTTAAATAACACAAACTTCAGTCAAGAATAGATAAAAAATTAATAATACTAAACATTATGAATACCTACATAAACTATACAACGTTAGTCGGAAAGGGGGTATGAAGCCGAAGCAGGGTGAAAGTACCCATAATACTGAGTAATGTTTGTTCTGGAACTTTTCTCAAAGCACATCCGATTTCGAGAAAAACCTCATTGAAATTTCCAAAAAAACTATGCTGGTAGCAACCCTAGAAATTAGTTTTGTTTACATTTTGAAGTCATTCGGGTGAAAGTTCATTAACCACAGGCCTCGACTCTGATTGGCCGCTGGACTCTGATTGACTTTGCCGCCTGCGCCGCCATTAAAGAAATGATTTCACACGTACGGTCAGACAAAAATGTACTAAGAGATTTTTTTTAATTAGAAACTTGAACTAACTACAAGATTAGATAGTTTATCGACCGAATTGGTAGAAAGGGTTAAGAATGTATTTGGGATACCTACCTAAACTTTAAAAAAAAGGTTATTTCGTGCGGCCAACCTTGAGACTCTTGTACAACGAAAGAGGACAAAACATACTTTCTCGTGTAGAAAAATCTCTTAACCTTTTGTTCAAGCTAGATATTCGACTTTAAATTTTAAAACTTTAAATATCTTGCTTAATCAGGAGATTAGGAGATTTTTCCAAATGAGAAAGTAATTTTGTTGTTTTAGTTGAAAGTAATGTTTGTAATTATGTCCTCTTTCGATATGCAGTCTCAAGGTTAACCCACAGTACACTAAAGTTACTTTAGTGTACTGTGGTTGGCTGCACGAAATAAAAAAAGTAAAAAATCGCTACAAAGTTTTGAAAACTTTAAAGTCGAATATCTAGCTTAAACAGCAGGTTAGGAGATTTTGCGAATGAGAAAGTAGGTTTGTAATTATGTCCTCTTTCGATATCAAGGTTGGCCGCACGAAATTAAATAAAACAAATTGAAATCAGCACTTTAAAGTCTAATATCTAGCTTAAACAGCAAGCTAGGAGATTTTGCATAATGAGAAAGTATGTTTGTAATTATGTCCTCTTTCGATTTGCAAAGTTTCAAGATTGGCCGCACGAAATATTAAAAAAAAATATTTTGTATCCCAGGTTTCATACAAAAATGTTCTAACCCCTTTCACGGGGAGGTGCACTGAAGCCAAGGTTGAATAATTAAACAATTTAGGTTTGTAATGTCGGCGTTGCCTAAAACCAATGCCAAAATTCGGTCAATTCAATTCATTTATTGTGGTTCGCCACCTTTATTCTTTAATTTTGTAATTTTTTATTTCTGTACACTTTTTTTGCCTACAGTACTGTTGTCCTTTAACTTTTTTTTGTCCTTTGTTGTTGTAAGCCTATGCTTAGTCGGTTGCAATCCTTTCGCGCGTGACGTTGTTTAGCTACTAGCCATACTAGTTTCGTTCCGTTGTTTTCGTTGTTATTTGTTTGTGTTGTTATTATGTCGTCGTATAGCAACCACGAGTACTATGACATGATGTTATGTGTAGGAAAGTGTGATGGAGGTCTATCACAAGCTCGGGCACTGTACCGCCAACGGCATCCTGAGCGTCCTTTGCCGTCATGGCGCTCGTTCCAGCGAATGACTCACAGGCTCTACCATGATGGGACGGTACACCCGCCTCGTCCGCAAGGTCGACCCGTGCCCGCTGGTCGAGCACGGACAGAATTAGAAGAAGACATCTTGGAGTACTTCGCCGAAAACCCAAGACGAAGCACCACGCAGGCCGGGTTGCACTTCGGCATATCACAAAAAGCGGCATGGCACATCATTCGTCGAGACGGTCAGCACCCATACCATTTTCGGCGAACCCAGGATCTGATTCCCGCTGATTATGGCCGAAGAGTAGAGTTTTGCCAGTGGTATTTGTCCCAAGTGAGGGCTAATCCCAATATTGCCCTAAAAATTTTGTGGTCTGATGAGGCGTCGTTCACCAAAGGTGGCATTGGGAACATACACAATGAACACTACTGGGCCCACGAGAATCCACATGTATCCCGGGAGGACAGTTTTCAGCATAGGTGGCGGATTAACGTTTGGGCAGGAATAGTGGGCACACGCTTAATAGGACCCATATTCTTGCCACCAAGACTTTTTGCAGCAGCTTTTGAGGATGTTCGACAATCGCCGCAGATGTTGCGTAACACCATTTTAAGCATGAACCGGCGTGCTACATTGTGCATCACTAGAGAAGGCCGGCACATTGAGCCTTTCTTGTAAAACCTACATACCTAATTTGTGAAACTGTTTATCATTGCTTTAACTTTTCCACTTTGTGTTATCATACCTACTAAGGATTGGATTGCAGTGTTCGTTCATTAAAGTGTATGAATTGCTAAAGTACCTACTTACCTACCTATCTAAAGATTTGTGAAATTTCGATATGTGAAATTGTGAAAGTGAACATTTATTGAAATGAAATGTACAACAGTGAAACAGGTGAGTGAGTTAATTTCACTAATTTAACCCTTATTGCCAAGCGGCGAACGTCAAACGATCGCGACAAAAGCGAGCCGCCTCGCCGGTGTTACGCAAAGGACAAGGCTCCGCCCAAAAGTGGGGGAACAAGTCGCCGCCATGTTTTTGACTTTGTTAGGGTTCCCAATTTCTTTTTATTTTTATTTTTTGTATGGAACCAAATAATTACGCTTTCAGGTTTATAACACCGTTCAACACGATCGTTGTCAATGACCCTTTACATGCTACTCGGCTTCATACCCCCTTTCCGACTAACGTTGTATACTGGGCCCGATTCTGAAGCACACATTTAAAATTTGACAGCGCTAAAATTGGTTTCGTCTTTATCTTCATAATACTGAGTGACAACGATAGCAACAGTTTTAGTGCTGTCAAATTTTAACATTATGCCTTCAGAATCGAGTCCAATATCTTGATAATTTACTTGTTAAAAAGTACAATTTGACAGAGATCATCACTTTATAATGTGCGGCAATCCAATAATACTAAAAACAAGTTATGCACATACATACAGACATTACTACGTATTATTATAATACTTATCAATTAATTTTATCTTCAAATTACATAAGACTTAACTTTTTATTTTATTGACACAGATAAGAACAAAAATTACTTTAATCATAAAACGTATAAAAAGAAGAAACTCGGGTCTCGACAAGGGACAAACGTCATTTCCCAATGACTTTACAACTATTAATATAATTTACTAACTTTGTACTCGTACGAATTGTTGTACGTACACGTGAATGTGAAATAGAGTTCTAAAAACTCAGCTTCTACAGAGTTAGAAAATTACTCACAATTAAATGAATACGTCAACCCGCGATTTGGTTGCAAAAGTTGGTCCACATTGCTAACATATTTATAGATTGTATTATTTAAATATTACCATAAATAGGTCTCAAGTCCTGTTACCGTTCATTGTCATTCATTCATTCATATCAGCCCTTAGACTTCCACTATTGGACATAGGCCTTCCCCAATGAACGCCACCACACCTGGCCTCCGCGCTGTGCATCCAGCCGCTTCGGCCACCTTCAGGTCGTGATGGCGTTCCGATTCGCAGTCTCCACTCCATTCATTTGCTAAACCAAAAAAAATTACGTGTTTTTTTTTGTCTATGCTTCAAAATTTTATGTTTCAAAAGAAAACGAAACTAGAATTGAGCCATTTATGGCAATATTTTATTATTAAAATCTATAAATGCTTTGTATGAAAGCATCGTCTTTTTTGTGAAATTGTCGACAATTGTCGGAATTCCTTACATTCGTGCACGAGGTGCATTACCTATTGTAAATGTTATCGATGATGGTGTATATCTGGTGGAAGTGTGGCCGTTTCTCCGGCTCGTACTCCCAGCAGCGCAGCATTAGTGCGTACACGTCTTCCGAGCAGCCCTCTGGCGCCGGCATTCTATAGCCTAGTGGACAGAAAATACTTTAATTATGAGAAATTATGAGTCGCCAATTAAGCATCTCAAATGATAACCTCAATTGCCTTTCCACTTATCGCTCTATCATTTTCGTTGCCGGCTACTTTATGCTGGGCCATTTATGTAAGTAATTTAAACCCAAGACCTGTAAGTGCGTACACGTGTACAAAAAATAATAATATGCGGATTAGGAAGGACGAAAGTGTATTTCGGGGAAGTGCGAAAGTCACACGACTCAGGTAGATTCACCATATTTGGATAAGTAACGGAGACTAGCCGCTCGACGGCGACGAGACTAGTATGACATCACTTCCAAAGGGATAAAGAATAAGAAAAGGTACAAAATAGAAAACTGGTAGCAAGGTTTAGTCACAGCCCGCACCCCATACAAGCGAACAGAGTTACCTACTTCTATTACAAGCGCACCAGTTTGTCCGTACACGTGCGTGTGTGCGCGTAAACAATAGTAGGGCAGGCTGCTGCACCCAGCGCGATAGAGAATGGGACAAAGTTTATACATCAACAACATAAGTTCTACTCTTTCTAACTGAAAGCGTCGATCAAATAAACTGGCGGGGGAAATGAGTGTCGCTTCTTTACTTAGCAATATTTTGTATTCTCTGGTTTAGTCATGTCGGTGCACTGTTACGTGATTCAGACCGAAACCGCGAAGTCGGACGGGCCGTGTAAAATGGAGGGTGTCTCTTATAGGTAAACTAACACTTACCCGTGTCAATCTTCTCCCTGGCCCTGGAGTTGCTCATGCCCGCGTACGGGGTGTCCCCCTTGGAGAAAATCTCCCACATCAGCACCCCGTAGCTCCACACGTCACACAGAGACGTGTATTTCCCTGTAACAGTAAAAAAAAAGAATTAAGAACATGTCAGTCATACAGCGAAAGAACATCATACATTATTACAAATCAATTTCATATGCCCTAAATTAACACTTCAGCGAGTTTTAGGAAACCATGGCAATCAAATATGAAAACACTCACCAAAATTAAGAGCCTCTGGCGCCGTCCACTTGATGGGTATCTGCTTCATTCCCCCCGACACTATATACTCCTCCTCCTCGCGCGACATGCCGAAGTCCGATATCTTGACGATGTTGTCATCCCCCACGAGACAGTTCCTGGCGGCCAGGTCCCGGTGGATACAGTTCTTGGACTCCAGGTAGCGCATGCCGGCGGCGGCGTCCCGGCACATGGCTAGGAAGGAGCGCGCGGCGAGGTTGGAGGCTCTGGTACGCAGGAACGTTAGGAGAGAGCCGCCTGTAAGGAAATGAACCTAAATTACAAAGTTCAAGGGAAACATAGTGAAATGGCGTATGTGAAGTCAACTAACCCTCTCTGGGACAGCGAGGATCATACGCCTTTTTAGGGGGTTGGCCTCTTTCCAGTGGTGGGACATTCTAGGCTGTTGATTTGTGCTATACTGGTCGTCTAAGCATAGAATACTTAATAATACTACATCCAAGTCTCGGACTATCAGAGTTTTTATTTCGCTTCGTAGTTATAAATAAGTTGTGTATTGTTTGTATCCACGAAATTCCGATTTTTTTATATTTGATAATACAAATTTTATTATAATTTTTTTTAATTTTTTTAATTTAAATAATTATTTATTATATTTGTCAATAATTTTAGCTTTTTTTAGTTAAAATACCAATCACTGGTTCAGATTACGGTTACAATGGAAACTGTTTTCCCAAAAACATAAAATGGTAATTCCAGCAGAAACACGTCCCAATGAATGGCGTGATCTACAAAGGAAACCCAGAATAAAGTCTACGTCATCGACCCCCACGGTGTGACTCCCACTCGCGTCTGTTTATAACCGTGTTCCATGCTCTATGGGAATTGTTCTGCAATGTGCACCCATCAATGTTGCGTAAACAAACCGTTCTGATTCTAATAATAAGTATCTAGATTATTCCACAAAGAAAGTCATATAGGTACATTCGATTAATTTAACTTCAGAGCCATCCAAGTGTTTGGTTCGTTTTTGCAAACTACATTATGTGAATGTATGAGTTGGAATTTTTATGGCCTCTTTTTTGTCTATTTTTTTTTCTGAAAATTTATTGTCAATAGGACAGAATGTGATATTTGTCAATTAATTAACTTATTAATTTTCCAGATTTTTAATATATTGATATAAATAATAAAGATAACAAAATCGATACTTGTGGGTTTGTAAGAGTGCAATAAGGATAGCATGATTTATTATTATTACTAGCTGTGCCCGCGGCTCCTCTCGCTTGGACTACAGAATCGGCTCCCCTTCCCACTTCCGCTCCCACTTCCGCATGCGACAAAAGACATTTTATGACTAATTTTTTACACCTTGGGTTACATTATTGAAGTTTTACTAGGGATTCCTAATTTTTTATAGTAATAAATATAGCCTATGTTACTGACGGATAATGTAGCATTCTAATGGCGAAAGAATTTTTGAAATCCGTCCAGTAGTTTTTGAATTTATTTGTTACAAACATAATATATTCTTTATTGCACATCTTAAAACTAAATACAGTAATAAATGGTGTGTACATACAAATCTTTCCTCTTTATAATATTTTTAGTGTAGATTAGGTCAGAAATTAAATTGGCCTACTGTATCTACTTTCATAATTCATATATCACAAACTAGGATTTTTTCCTAGACCTACTAAGGGAATCACATGACAGTTCACAAATATAAGGTCCAAATCATACACTTACACAAAACTCCTAAACTAGAATTTTCTCCTGTACTATAAAAAGTGGCGATGCATCGTCTCTGCCTACTCCTCTGGGACCAATTCTTGAGCATTATGTATTTATTTATTTACTTTAATAAGCAGGGATCGTAATTAGGTAGTATCGTTTATGTAAGTACGTACGACCAAAGTATGGCGCAGTAGATTAATATGGACATTCCTTTTCACGTGATGATATTAGTTGTTGTAATAAAAATCCTGTTACTCGTCAATCAGTTGTAATCTGTACATATAATTGATATATCTAAACCATTTAAGTCCAGATTGTTGAAGAAAAAAAAAGGATTGTTTTCCTCAGTGCCGGAATATCCGTAGACAAAAACCTTTCGTATGTGCATAAACCCTGATGACATTAATGATTAGTGTTAATAATTAGGTAGTCCGAATTCCGATTCCTGGTAATAAGACAAGGACAATTCACAAATATAACATCAATCTAGACTGGGACCAACTTGTTGTCTGTCCCCAGGGGAATCGAACTCACGACCTCTGCCACTCGAGTCCAGAGACTAACTGGGACAAATATACTATGCGGTTGTTTATTATGCGGGGCGGTTATTTTTTTCTAACGCGCCACTGGTATGAACTAGAAAAAGCGTGCGTTATTTCGTTCATCATAGAATGACATAGGCCTCTCCCAAGGCGCGCTACTGAACCCGATCCTTTTCTTCTTATTTTGTTGGCACTATCCATGGAGGAAAATGCCCTAATCGCCACGCTGGGCAGGCGGGTTGGCGATCGCAATGTCAGGCACGTCGCACCGGTGGCGCGGCTGCCCGCCGAGTTCTTTCGTTACGCTCAATTAACTAAGGCGTTGGAAAAAATCTTATAGGTCATACCATGAAGCAAAATAATTTTTTGCATTAGTTAATTAGTTATTGAATTAGATAACAGATGAGTTTAAAATGTGCATCTGTTATCTAATTTAATAACCAATCAGTGTCAATCATGAAGGTACAAACTTTGAGGTGACTTATGAGGTGCAAAAAATTATTTTGCTTCATGGTATGAGGCGTAGTTCACCTGAAACCAACTCCATGACGATCATGATAGGCTGTTTCTGCACAGCGATACCGATGAGCCTCACTATGTTGGGGTGCTGGTACTGCTTGAGTATGCGACCCTCCTGCAGGAATGTCCGCTTCTGTTCCTCAGGCAACGCCACGCGGCAGGTCTTGACTGCCACCTCCTGCCCAGTGGTCTTCAGCCGGGCTTTGTATACGTCGCCGAAGTTACCCTGGACACAGAATAATCTAATAAATAAAGACGTAAACTTCGCGTGTCCTGTACATTGAAGATATTTACAACAACAAAAATTGAGGGTCTAATGATAAGTAATAGAACATATTTCAATCATTTTTATCTGTTAGTCTGTGCACGCATCACTTAAAAACTACTGAACCGATTTCTACAGACTTTTCACAGAAACATAGGGCTTAACTCGGAGTAACATATAGGCTTTATTTCATCGCAATCGGTTTACTCAATCAAAAGTTATTGATATTTTTAGTGTTCAAATACATTTGTAGTATGCAATATAACAAGGAAGTATAATTTTAATGTATACGGTACTATTCGGATTTCAAATATACACTTGTCTATTCGTAAACTATGATTTTCTCCTATGGTATAGGAATTAGACAGCTATAGAACAATTCACAAAAAAAAAAACATCTAGACCCGGAGCAACTTGTATAGTTGTACAAAGTTGTCTGTCCCTGGTGGGAATCGAATCCTTGACCTCTAGCGCTCGAATCTAACGGCCAACGAGGAAATGAAATGAAATATCTTTATTGTGGATCATAGGTATAGAAAGGATTACATGTCATAGAGCTCAGCTATGTCCCGCCACGTGGGCACACAACATTGTGTCGTAGTAAAGCATGCATTTAAAAAAAAAAGTTACAAGATAATACAGTTACAAAATGAGTTAATTTGATATAAATTGAAACCTTAAATTGAACCGTCACCAAGAAATTCTTCCAAACTATAATATCATTTTTCTGTCAACAGATCGTGGAGTTTTTTTTTTTAAATAAATTAATCTCATCTTTTACTCGTATCGTTTTAGGGATTTTAACATACTCGTATATGTGAGGCATCCTGCAGAATAGGCTTTTGTGTAACAAGGCAGTATTTGCTGGTAATATGCCATTTTATCTAATTACCTCAAATGAATTTTAAATGTAAACATGTTAATATCAGATTTTGCAAAAACCGCCGATTCATATACGAGTATATACACACACGGGAGAGTTAGTATTTTTAGTTTTATAAAATGCGACCTACATGAATCTGTTTCAAATTCCATATTGCCCGAATGCATCGTTTTTGAGCTCTAAAAGCAAGTTCTTTGTTTGTTGAGTTTCCCCAAAATATGACACCATAGTATGTTAGGCGATAGGAAGTACTCCGAAGGTTTCACGAATATAAAAAATAACGTGTTAAACCAGTGTAATATAGGCCTCGAACGCCCAATTACTCGAAAATCTATCAATGTCATCTGTTCCCTGTATGTCCCGGTTTTCCCCCTAATCTCTTAAAACAATTCTCCACTAGCATTTTTACAATGCCTTAAGTCCCTTTAGCCCTGAGGAACTAAATGTTTATGATATGAGAAATTAGGTCAATGACAGTATACAAATAGTAAAAGCTTCTAGTCTCATTCTTTCGTTTGTCCTTGTCGTCACTAAATAATTTAGTGATGTTTGCGCTATGCCTGAGGTTGAACAACAAAAAATGAAATCTCTATTATAGACAGAACATTATTTTCTTGATTATTGAAATTAAAACCTAATTTTCTATTCACGCTTAGGCATGTCCTCCTATACAGTTCGCGGCACATGAGCTCTAGGATAATGTAGTGGGGGTTAAATCGCGCATATAAGTACACGTCGGAGGTAAAGGTTAAATTCTACATTTTTAAACAAAGTGAATATATATATATATATATATGTGTCGGACATTCACACCAATTATCCAGTCCCAAACTAGGCAGAGCCTGTGGTACGGTTACTAGATAACGGATAAACATACTTAATCAAATATATAAACATCCAAGACTTGGATACAAAGATTCATAATCATCATACGAACATTTGCCCCTAGCGGGATTCGAACCCGCAACCTCCGGCGTGGCAGTCCGAGAGCTACCCGTTCCACCACGGAGATCGTCGCGAGAAAACTACTTTGTAATTTGCAGTCTAATCATTGATAAACACAAAAACCTGCCTGCGCACTGCTGTTGAATGCTGAGTATAATATTTATGTTAGGTGGCTGAGGGTCTTGAAGTAGTTTTCTGCAGAACAGGGTCCGGATTTTTACATACCCGGCCGATTTTATCGAGTAGTTGCACATCATCGTTGTTCAGCTCCCAGGTCTCGCGCGGCACGGCGCGCCGCAGCAGCGCTCCGGAGCGCGCCGTCACCGGCACGCCGCTGGTCCGCTGCCACGCGATCAGCTCCGCCACCGACGGGAACGCAGCACCCTCGAATCGGTAGTGGCCCTAGAATCCACACTATTGTATAACAACACGCATATGCAAAATGTGAAATGACCTCAGACTTTCCCACAGCGTTACGTATTGTATATGTGATCCTAAAGAAGAGCATGAAGAGAGTTCTTCAAGGCCGGCATCGCACTTCAGAGTAGCCCCCGATGTTACATCTGTCTAGGGGCGGCGGTAACCACTTACCATCAGGTCGACCTCTTGCCTTTACCCCTTAGTTATAAAACGGCCATAGGTAATGCGGTTGGCAGTCACTCGCAGTAAACTGAGCCGGTACGACCACACCGCACAAATTTCTCACTCATCGCTCAACAAATTGTTGGTTTCCTAAGTACTAAATGTAGAAAATATAAAAACCTGTTAATTAGGAAGCTCAAAAACAAAAGATTTTAATGGAAATGTTTTAAAAAACTACATTATTTAGTGTAGCAGTCGAAATGTTATACATGTACGGATTGTAGATATAAGACATTTGTAGAACAGCAATTTTAACTTTGTATGAACGACATGTGGTTCTAAGTAAAATAAAATAATATACAAATTCTTCTGGACTATAATTAAGTCGTTTCAACCGTTTCAGCAAAGAATTGTATCTTGTGTGGCTCGTTTCATACATCTCGAGGTCATTTTGGCTTCTCGGTTTTAGGTGATGAGTTGATGAGGTTCCATGTGATTTGAAAGTTGCTATCCAGATTATAGATATAAGAGGTTTAAAGTGCCTAAGACACCTAACTCAACAAACTAATAATTCTATTCATCTTCCACTTACCTCAGGAGTGGTCTGCACGATGAAATGCTTGTGCTGTCCCCAGCATACGGATAACACGAGCTGCCGCGCGTGGTTCCTAGTGGTCTCTCGTACCAGGTAGTCGCCGTCGGCTCTCAGCAGTCTCACTACTTCCTCACGAGGTAGCACGCCGTGGAACCACTCCTGCTCCACTAGGGATCGCTCAGTCTCGCTCACACTGACCTGGAGATTTTGGAAGGTAAAGAGGTGTAATGTTAGTTTTGTTACTAAAGGGAGAGAAGTTGTATCTTCACATGATGGAGGTTCATGTTAAATGGTTAATTCTTTATCAACTTATGGGTACATTTTTATCTCGTAAATTATCATTGTGCATATAGGTGCACTGTGTATGTCACTGTGAATACTTGGTATATATAGAAATCATATAGTTTATTATAAGACAAGTAGCACACCAAAATCAATCTGTTAAACTCTCAATAAATACATCAGTCCATGCGCATACATCAACTGTCAAGATAAGTTCCACATATTAAAATAAAATCGACGAACACAAACACATCTTAAGCATTTAAACATACGGTGTCATTTTCATGTTCAAGTTGTAGTTGCTTCAGTCGCTTCTTCCGGCGTGGCACCACGATCGGCGGCGGTAACTCCGAATGCGTTATGTACATCGAAAACGGGTCCATTGCTATCAAAATCACTCGTTAAAACTCCCAGTATATCATCGCGATGACTTTATTACACTTCTTCTACATCGACCGAAGGAAACACGAGAAAAAACAGGATGAACCTGACGCAAAACACGACTGAAACGTACACAGACGTCGTGAAACCTAAACATTACTGGAACGTCCCAAGCGGCTTCACCTTGATTTTGAAACTAAATTTTAGAGCCGGTGCTATTTTAATTTTATTCGAAAGTGTGTTCTGCTGCGAAGTTCGTGCGCTGTGGTGCTAAAATTAGCGCCGTTCGCAATACCGGTCAATTGGGAGCGCATAAGTTATTAGAATGCCACGCGGTGTAAGAAAGCTCATGCATGCATGCCATGTGACGATAGGGTAGTTCGTCCGTTAGTGGCACTCACCACACTGTTAGCACTGACAACACTGCGACATTTCTTTTTCCTCTTGAACACACTTCTTTCTACACGACAATGCACATATACATCCACACGTTTTCGCAAACGTCTTTTTAGGACTCTGATCCGAGTTTTAGGGAGAGTCCGTATGACCTTTACCGGGTCTGAAGGGCCTTCGCTACTGCTCCTGTACGTTTTTGGCGGCAGCGCAGGGCTCGAAGGGACGGACTTGCGCCGGAAAGGCCTCGTGAATATTCGAAAGAACGGCTTCGGCGGTATTATCGAGTGGAGATGCAACCGCAAAGCGTCCATGGATGCTTTTGAGCCGATTGACGAGCGATCCTGATAATTGAACGTTGTTTTTACATCTATCCATTTGTTTTAAATTCTATAAGTTTGTCATACATTTTCTACAACTATAAACACAATGGACCTGCGCATGACTAATGCTCTCCACAATGGACATTCCACCAGAATAATAGCTGGTTCGGGAATTTTCTGTGTAGAAAGGAGGCAATATCTAAGGGAACTGACGTTTGCTAATGTTTTCTAACGTTATGTAGATGAATGACGTATGCATGACGCGAAAGATTGCAGTACAGTTCTCATGATCTCTAAAATTGCTGTACCTACTTATATAGTTGTAAAATTGATTTGATTTGATTCAAGGTATTCCGCTTTGACGCTTCTTGAAAACCCCGGTATTCGAGCGCGAGTTGCTTTGGTGTACATAAGCTCCAATATTTTGGAGAGAGAGAGAAAGGGAGGTTTGAGGAAAGGTAGACACCCACCATCCCCACCCCGAAATATCCAAAACTTCCGCCATCTCCCCGCGACCCTTCACAACATACCTGATGATCAGGTGAGCTGCCATCCAGACTGTCCACCCCCACAGTCTCCGCGGACAAGTCGGGGCATCCGCTCGGTGCCTCCTCGCAGCCCAGCTCGGCGAGAGCAGAGCGGATCATCTCCGCCTGCCGGGCACACTTGCGCTCCGCCACACGCAGCTCGGCTAGCTTCATCGGTTCCGATGTCGTCACCGGGATCGGTGGGGGTGAATGCCTAGTGGAAATTGAAATTGAGATTAAGATACAAAAGATGACATAACTATTACAGATTTAACTGAGAGATTTTCGGTAGGTTTGACTGTCAATAATAATACATTTATATCTTACGATTTTTGGATTGAATTTCTGCGTTCAAAATAGTCTTAAGAAGTTGCTGGCCAGTTATGAATAGATTGTGCTTGAGAACTGACACTGATCAAGTGATCACTGATAACTACCCTACATAGTATTTTTAGTATATCACTAGTATTTTTATACTACTTTTGGATACTAGGATTTGTGGATATTTGTCTTTGATTGACTATTTTATGTATTTTTGTAAAAAGGACGATAATTCACTCGAGGAGAAAAAGTAAATATAGACTACTAACACACTTGTTACGTCCTATACGTAACAAGGGCAGAAAATTAGCAATTATTGACTATAAACACTGTTACGTGCTTCTAGGGGAAAAGTATTTAAAGTGAGAAAACGTTTCCTGTCTACATCGGCACGTCAAATTGTATATACGTCACTGGTAGTAAAGAATGCTCAGATCGCACATTTGTTACCCTCGGCCCCGGCTCGGGTGGCAATACACATACAATGTACTTATACTATGCTTGCTTAACTTAGAAGTACTTATCCTTTTTTAAATTTACCTGTCAATCCCATTAACACCATTCGTTAGCCCAATATTGTTATTCTTGCACACCCCGTTCCCTATGATCTCTGGCCCCTGCAGCGCTGTCTGCTTCTCCCGGTTGTCCAATAGTGTGGTCTCCAGCTCAGTGAGCTTCTCCTTGAGCCACTCGACGGTGAGGTTGTCTACGGTCAGCTGGTTCGGCTGCAGTTTGCCGCTCGTGTCTTCCACCAGGCTCTCGTCGAACGTGAACGTGATTGGCGTAGAGGGGGGTGATCTGAAATAAAGTATGGTGTTACTTTGCTTGCAAATTCTACAGTGTTGTAACAATATAAAATTAAAGTAATAAGAAACGTATGTATATTGGTTTAAATGTTTAAATAAAAGTCACCAAATTGTACGTCGTACACAACACAATTGAATGTACAGGTTTCATTATGTAAAATTTTTTTTAGTTATCCAATATAACTAAAATAAGAATAAACAAGCCATTATTTGCACAATAAAACGCCTCGATCAGTTAAGTACTTTTTAAGTTATCCAGCGGACAGACAGACAGATTGAAAGACAAAGAAGGTTCACTATAAGCGTATCCGTTGTGACGGAACGTCGCAACTACTTCCACACAAAGATTTCCTGTCCTATTATATGCAGGGTGGTGGTCCAACCGAACTTTAGTAATGGGAGAAATCATTTCCTATAAAGACCCCGTATGTGCATATCCAATTTTTGATACTTCAAACGTTTTTTTTTTCTAATAAAAAAAAAGGATTTAAGATTAAATAAAACCTATTGTATTTGAGAGGAATGTGCCTTTCTAAAAGTAGCATATCCATAAAATCTATTAGCATAATATGTCAAATGGGCGCTAACTATTTTCTGCCTACTTTTAAGGCGCGACTATTTATCTTGATTTTAAGTAACAGTAAAAATTAACGTGCTCTGCCCATTTCTAGGTACCAATTTTATACGCCATAAGTTCTATAAAGCCAGTAATAACTGGAAAGTTGTGCAAAATTTTCAAATCATGCAAGACATTTCTTCGGAAAAAAATTAAAATAATAATAATTACGCGGTATTATTAAAAAAGAAACTGTTAGAATCACATAAATTAAGAAACTTTTCCTGACATTGGTTCAGCTTTCCATACTCGAAATAAATTAACTTTTGAACTATTAAAAATCGAATGCCTAAGCACATATTGATACAAAATCATCTCTCCTATCACTATATATGAACCGGACCACCTCTCATACTTCTTATGGACCACCACCTATGGGATATAGTTTATACGATAACGTCTTATTACAATCCCAAAACAGAACCAAATTCTACAAATGATGAAAAATTATATGTACTCAAGCGAAAATCTAACCTATTACACGAATGGTACTATTTATTATTCTGTGCAATTACGTTTATCGAGTCATTCAACGCTGTGTTTATCGTTTAAGCCGGCCAATATACTACTGACTTGTACTTCTCTATAAATTCCTTGTATTCCTCTTGCGGTTTCAAGTTCTGGACCGCTGACTCCATTTTGGACTGGACTTCCTTGAATTTATCCGTGCCGAAGTCTGACCTCTGCACCGCTTCTAACAGAATTCCTTTCCTGTTAACAAAAATATATTTTTCAAATGTAGAAAATATATATATGGCAAGCTTATAGCGTTGCATTGCTCGCGTTTATTTAAGTTTCCTGTTTGAACTATTTTACCGTGGTAAAAAGTATAGCGTTGCCCTTCGGCTCATACGTAATTCTGTCAGTTCCATTGAGCTGTCATTGAGTAACAAATATAAACATGCAAATGGAAGACTTTCTACGAGTATATTATTTGGGAACTACTATATTGGTGACACAGAAAATGAACATCTGTATACTATTAAGAAATACTGATAGTGTATGAATCAACTTTAAATGTCTTCGCTTATATAAGTTTGTGAGTTGGCTGGGTTAAAATTCATTTAAAGTTAGAATGCTCATTTTCTTTCTAGACGGAAATTGACATAGCAATTTTATCGTAGAAAACTAGTAGATTTTCGCGGTTAACGGGAAGCCTATTGTAAGTTCCACTTTTCTGCGTATTAAATGTTTATTTATGAAAGGACACCTGGTTGTCTAATTGGAAACATTGCATTGACGTCAGAGTAAACTTGTGGTCAATTAAGTGGAATTAAAGCAAAACAGCGGTAGATGGATTCACATTTACAACGCAGATCTAGCACAATGATTCAAGTCTTTGTTTTTGATCTGAATGTTGACGTATCTGCAAATAGTACTGGGAATCCTAGGGATTTATGTTAAGGATGTCTGGCTTTACGTCTGAACTAGTAAATGGGCAGATAACACATCTGGTAGCAAACGATTTCTGTCGCCCATAAGCACCTGCAAGATGAACCAGAAACCCTTAAAGGTTCCCCTAAAGGTAGAAGTTTCTCCGAAAACAAAGAAGACAGAAGTATGTCCAAGGGGATTGCCTAAAACTCCAACTTGTGGTAGGCCTTATTCTTATGTTGGGATATGTTGGTGGCATGCCAGAATAAGGCCAACCAACTTGTGCTCGGTACAGTGAATACCACACCTGACAGACCGGCTACAGAGACACTCACCAGGAGGTGTGCGTGGCTTCGCCCTGCCGCCGTTGGTGGTCCCAGAGCGCGGGCAGCGCGGCGGTGCGCAGCGCGCGCTCGCACTCCGTCGCCTCGGCCAGCAAAAGCACGTACTCATTATGGGCCCGGTGCAGCCGCCGGCACGCCTTGCCGTACTTGTCCCGCGTCTCGTCCAACTTGCGCCCACCCCGCCCCGTTGGACCTGGAAACGTAAACACAAATCTATCGGTACATGAGAAATAAAACATGTGGATGTAATACCTACTAATAAATAAATATTTACCACTAGCAACCATCCCCGACTTTGTCCGGGTAGAGTTATTAGGGAGATGTACCCAGATTACGTCACTTTTTGATCTCTTCTCCCTATCTTCCCTTAATGTAACAAGTACCAAATGTGACATGATACTGTGGAAGTAGCTAAAGTACACCAAGAATTACACGAGAGATACAACACCGAGTTTTAGTGGTTAGAAAGGACTTAGTAACTAAAATAAACGTTAGAAGTGTTAACTTACACTTACATTTAAGGTAGTTCTCCTCGAACTTGGTCCGCATCTGCTTGTAGGACTCGAGGCACTTCTGGTACTCGCTCTGCTTCCTCTGCACCTCCTCTGATAACTGTTGACAAGAGAAACATTTCTCAGAAACAATAAAGAAACAGATAAGAAAATAAAGTATCTGGACCTGGCGCACGGGATTACCGATATGTGGGGTGTGTCGTCGACCAAAATGATCCCTATAGTATTATCCGCAAACTGATTAATTCCAAACAGCCTCACTCGTCACCTGAAGCTGTTGGAACTCCATGTGGGCTCTATTCCCGCGGTGATGCTGGCTACCGTACGGCTAGTCCGCCGGTTTCTCTCTGTGTCGCACTGACCTCCGACCGCTTGGACTCCTCAGCCGGAGGGAGTCTATCTAGCCATGTTGATTTTTTTAACCAGACGAGACAGAAACTTATGTTCATCAAACCATAGATGAACATTTCATTTACTAAGTGTGGCGAGGTTGAAGATTGATTTGTGCTTCTGATCTGGCCGGGCCGGGCCCCGGAATGGCGAAATTACCGGAGCAACTCTGCTAGATTATACAACCGACTTTACTGTTCTTCAATCCAAGCAAAACCCATCAAAACAAAAGTTACCTTATCGAGTCACATATGTGGGAGTGAGCAAATGATCAAATTATCGACAAAAAATCCATTCAATATTCATACAGACATCCTAATGGTTCCTAGTATTTGGCGCCTACTCTGATGATGCTAAATAAAACACGTCAATCATCCGTAAAAACCAGAGCATTTTCACAGTAATTTGCTGATGTGAGATAGAAAAAAAACGGAGAATTGGTAGGAATTTCGAGTAAGAATTTTGTGGGGTTACTCAGTATCGGATAGTAAGCAACTTTCGTACCGCAAAATAAAGTACCCTACATGTAATGTTAATAATTGTCACCTATCCTTACTATCTACTTACAGGGAATCCTAATTTGAGATCAGACAAAATATATAGAAGAAATAAACTCTTGGAATCACTATTACTAAATCGTGCACATAAATTAATTGTAATAGATAAAGCCGTCAAAGGTGCAAAAGTTTGGATCCTCTGATATCAACAGGCACGTAGAAAAAAAAATGTTTTTGGTCAACCCTTTATTGCACATGAGTACACATAGTACACTTACACACGTAATTGTTTTACAAACTACCGCACCCAGGTGTTAGCGCTGGGAAGAAGAAACGGGCGGCGCAACAAACTTCCAGGAACACATTCATTACGGTATTCTACTATATTTAGTATCAGAAATAAATCATATATAAACAGGTTTGTTTAAAACCTTTGACATTACACAACATATAATTTTATTTAAAATAGTATAATATGAATCTTTAAACATTATTATTATTAAAAAACGCAAAAGTATATTTTCACAAGCCTTATTTTTCATAACATAAATATGTACTTAGTTATTTCTAGTATATTGTATTGTACAGCCTGTATTATTGTTTATTAGTATTTATTTCTCTATTGAATCCAAGGCAAATTAATCACTTTTCATTGAGAGATAAAAAGAAACACTCAGCTGTCCAGAAGATCATGAAGTAGCCCATCAAAATCAATGAGACAAAAAATGCACCAAATCAATAATGGCATAGTAATTTGAGGCTATAAACTATCGATCATTATGAAAGTTGTTCCCACGGCCACCTGCACCGTAGGCGTTAATTAAATAAAGAGTTGATAACACCCGTTGTTCAAGTTTCTTAGCTCTGAACTAAACACCGCCGCCGCTGTGTAACATTATAGTTTTTACCTCGCTGTAATTTATTTATGTTACTTTGTCCATTTATGATGGGCATGGGGATGTAATGTGGCACAACATCAAGCAAGTTCTCTCTTGCATGAAGACATGCAAATTTTTATCACCTCATAGCGGCTGACTCTAACATCAGAGGCTATGATTTCGATTCTCACTGCGGATGAATAAATTGGTTTTAATCTAAGTGCTATATATCTGAAATGTGATGTTCTTCTAATACCTACCCAAGTATCTATACAAGAAATCTTGATTGGATTTGTCAAATGTATTAGATGTTTACATATTCTTTAAAAAATCGTACAAGTTTAGACCTAATCACATTGTGTCCACACGTTCTAATTGAGTGTTAAGAAAATAAAATGACATGCGCGAGCGCACGCGACGCGTCGGTGTTTGGGCGCGAGTCGACGCCACAGCCTCGACTCCTCGAGTGGTTCCGGAAATATTTGGCATTACATTCCCATGCCTACATCAGCGTAGCCGTAATGATTATGTGGCAAGTGCTCGTAATTGAGAGAGGCAGTGCCTTTTTTGTTGGAAGTTAAAGCACACTTGATAAGGTTGTCAATGGACGAAAACATGTGTTACTACTTTTATAAAAATATACTAAAAATATAAAGTAACTAGCTGTTGCCCGCGACTTCGTTCGCGTGGACAACTTAACATTACACATTATTATGTATTACTAAATCCTAAAAGATATCTATTAATCTGGTTATGCATTGAAAATATTTATATACATAATATTAGCGGGCCGGCAACGGTTCCGCCCGTTGGACCACAGAATAAATGTTTTAAATAAAAGTTGACATTCTTCATGTTTATCATGAATTAAAAGATTATCATATAATTATTTATATTTTTTATATTTTAATATTGTACAAGAAGTAATGAGATTTATTTTATTAAAAAAATTATCGCAGGTGATATTCTATTTCCCCTCTCCCATTCCCTCTTTCCATACCCCCTTCGTTCTTTCCTTCCTCATTCCCTTCCCACCCGTTGAAAACCCCTTCCCCAACTCCCTACCCCTACCCTTCCTCCGCCCTTTATTATCCACTGCCTCCCTCCCTCTGTCCTACCACCTCCCATTCCCGCTAGCCTCGACCTCATCTTTCCTCTCCTTCTCCCCTAACGCCTTCCTACTATCACTCCTCCTCCCAACTTGCCCCTCCCCTTCCCTCTCTTCTTTCCCATCAGACTTCCATCCCCTCCTATACCCCTCCCTTATTAACACCTATTTTGCATATCCAATTAACGGTACAACAAAATGTCTGTCAAACTGCTGGACATAGGCCTTCCCCAATGAACGCCACCACACCCGGTCGTCTGCCCTATGGATCCAGCAGCTTCTGGCCACCTTCTTCAGGTCGTCAATCCACCTGGCGGCGGGGCGTCGTGGAATCTGCGGTCTCCACCGGTTTCGGCTATGTCGGTCACCTTCGTTATTCGTTGGAACTCCTCATTACGAATCATATGCCTCATAGAGACCCCCAGGCATAGCCCTATAGTTCGCTCAGGGACTTGAAACTTGGGATCAGGCCTACCGTCTGTGTTCACGTCTCCGCGCCTTAGGCAGGACGCACTGAATAAAGACTTTTGTTTTTAAACATTGTGGAATGGGCGACTTGAAGACTTGACGCAGTTTCCCGAATAGGTACTGCCCAGCCTAACTGGATTCTTCTGTCAGCTTGCCTATCGAAATTGATCCTACCTAACTGTATTGTCTGTCCTATGTAGACGTATCCTGAACAACTTCGATATTGACATTGTCGACGATGACCGATCTAATACAGGGCCACTAATTATCGAATAGCGAACTTTTTGTATCGAGACTTGTGAAAATACTCTGAAATACAACAGCTAAAATAAATAAATATAACTGTAAATGAGCTTTAAAACGTTTATATCCCTCTCTGTCAAGTTTTGCATTGACCAGTAATGTTGAACTACACTGTCATACAAATGATATGAAATGAGAGACATACATACATACATACATAACATAAAGTATGGTCTTAAGTAATTTCCGGGAAGTGTTTTTTTTTAACTTCAATGTACAGATTCGCTTTTATTTTGTTTTTCTACTGTTTTATTATATGTATAGATACTGGTAGTAAAGTAGCAGTAGTTTCTTTTTTCTATTTAAGACAAAAACTTAATGTCGATCGTAAATTTTCATTAACTATAAGTCAATAGAATTATGTCGTTTATAATTCAATAAATCATCGGTATAACTTCTGTCTAAGCAGTTCATCCGTCGCTTCATAGATCACCTTAGTGAGCTGTGTTATAGAGATCTATTTGGTTTTAAAAATAGGTACTCAAACAAAATCAAATCTGTTCGTAACCAAATGTGAATCAGCTGTAGTCATAAAATGACGTGGATGATTAGGAAGACCCTAAATAAGGTTCTCATCATCCAAAATTGGATGAATTAAAAAGTCGTTAAGTTAATAAATTTTATTTCTGCACGGAATGTATCTACACATATTCTTTATAAATCCTTTTGGTTTACGTAATTTCATCGTAACGTGCCTAGAAACGAAAGAAAAAACCATAAATTACATGTACTTATTGACACGT
This sequence comes from Esperia sulphurella, assembly GCA_947086405.1. Classification (NCBI taxonomy): domain Eukaryota; kingdom Metazoa; phylum Arthropoda; class Insecta; order Lepidoptera; family Oecophoridae; genus Esperia; species Esperia sulphurella. The sequence continues at coordinate 5,047,776 of OX352261.1, forward strand.
GGGAGGTAAATCAATAACATATTTTATTTTATACAAACATTTAAAAATGGATCACACAAATAACATTAGCATCCGCCGCCGACGCAGATTTCACGAGCTAACGGCAGTTACGTGTTCAGCAGAGAATAGTAATCAACAAGATAGACAGAGTCATAAAATCGATCAAGACAAGGATGCAGACAGATTGATGAATAATGTGTTTAAACTCGTCACTTTATCCAAAATAAAGTTAAAAATAAATACGTCTATAATTGATGTGTTGTAAATTATTGTACTAAAATTTAAAGGATTTTAAAAATTAATAACTAATGATGTTGTTTAAAGGTTCTAATGGATAACGTAAGAAAAGAAATAAACCAATTGATTCAGTGCTTAATTACATCTAAGAGGCGCTTAGCGCATTTTCCGTTCCAAATTGGAGACGGAAAGAATTGCTGCGCTTCGAATTTAAATGTTCTTCTATGGGTTATTTTCTACTATCTATCCATTTATCTCTGTGTTTAAAAGGTCTAGAGATCTTAAAGTAGTAGGTAGATTATTATAGCCTTAATACCCTTGTAAATGAGTTAGTGTAGCACTGGTCAGTTTCCTGGTGCATCATTAGTCATTTTCGCTAATTCATCAGTTTCATCACAGTTTCATGAACTCGTCATTTTATCCTAAACAGCGATGCGTCCCAATAAAAGTTATATTCACGATCACCATAAAGTGATACAAAGAAAGTTTAAAACTGTATCAAATCAAGGTTACGAGCAGGTTACAAATAATATTTAGCAGAACATTAAATTATAATTGCAATTCTACCATCCATCGCCATAAGCGTCTGGAAGGGTATTCGTCTTTTATCATACTGAGTGTGGTCGCTTTAAGTGCTTATAATGCGAACACAGGAATTATGTGAGACATAACCTTATTGAGTAAGTACAATTAACATTTCAAAAGGAACTGAGAGTTTATTTTAATAATTGTTCAAAGAAGTTGTCATCAACCATATAATATTAGTCTAAAAAAGAAAACATAAAAGTCTTCTTGCGCCGGCCTTGTTTCGATAAGGTGGTATAAAAATAGTGTCAGTGAATTTTCATCTTATTAAATAGTTTCAAGCTTTAGTACTGTGTTATTGTGATTCCCGTCCAAACCCTGTGGAGGTGGTGCCTGGTGCGCCACAGAAGTATCTCACGCAGAATTTTATATATTTTGTTTTGCTAAAAAACTGATCGACACTAATCGTGATCACCGGCGGAGGAATAACAAAACCATAATAAGAAATATAAAGGATCAGATTTAAACTGATAATTCCCAGATCAGAAAAACACAGATAAGTATTATAATAAAATTATTTTTTAGAAAAAAAACCGACCTCAGGACTATACCTACTCGTACATGTACAAACTTAAACTAAAAAGTAGAAAATAATATTTTAATTACTTCAAAGCAAAGAGCATTAAAGGACAATCGACGAAATTATTGATACTTATATACCTATTTACAATTTATAATAAGTTATTTTTGGCATACTGTCGAATTGAGAACCTCCTCCTTTTTGAAGCAGGTCAAAAGAGAAAAAACTAAGATGTCTAGGGTAGACTTATGTGCACAGCCAGGTCATTAAGATGTGGTAATGACATCTGCTGCTTGCTGATGACGTTAAAAATAATTATAATTATAGATTTACCTACAGATATATATACATTATGTAAGTATATAGAACCAAAATGCAAAGCACCCTATTTTAATTGGTTTAGATTTAAGAGTAGTAGTGACACAGCAAACAGCAGACTTACGAAGTGGCGACACTACAGTAAAATGCCAACAGTTATTTTTAATAACAGTAATAAGTGACCGTATGGCAAATCATCATCTTTAGCACGTGACGGGCACCCACACCGACACCGACGACAATGGGTCTGTGAGAGTACCGTATCTCTAACATGATTGTCATGATACCATCATTCGGTTACAGATCTCGATGATTACAATGACATTGTAAAAATTGTAGAAAGTGTTATCGGTGAATTAGCAACTCTGGTGAAAGATAGAGATGCCTGTTACCCGCAAATTCAGAATTAAATGTGAACCGGTAGCTAATATTATAATGATATGAATATCGCATTTGAAACTCTCTAATTGAAGAACAGACAGGTTTGATTAGGTTTTATCAGCGACTATATATAATTTAATTAGTCATATTTATTTATTTTCCGGTACAACTAATTACGTAAAGCTAATTTTAAACCTTTAATTTAATGTACGAAAAGTTTGTGCCCATTCACGCAAACAGCAATGTTAGGCCATTTTTTTAACAGCATTTTAAATTGATTTGTTAAACCCTTATCAGGAATAAAATATAATGTTTACTGGTTCAAGGCTTTATTTTGGCCCGACTTTACAACTATGCGAGTATCGTCTATCGCGTAAGTGAGAAACATGTGTGCGTCTGAAAGTGTGTGTACTGTGTGATTTTAGGTACACGCGGCGTACGATACTCTTTCTTGTATGTTTTGTTAGTAAGGTAACTCTGTAATATTGATGCAGACCAGACAGAGGACTGTACTGCTGAACTGTTTGTTTGTATTACAATTTACAAGCTCATTCGTCACGGGATACCCTTGAAACAAATTTATATAAATTTCAATCATGTCAATAAGGATTGAAATTGTAAACGTGTTAAGCAAACTATTTGATAGATTTCAAAGGTTGATTTGTGATTTTCATTCTTATTGACATATTTAAATTCATATAAATTCGGTGCCTATCATTAACTTTCACCTAACTTTAGCTACCGGAATGCCCCGGCTTGTTGTTTGAGTATATTTCGACATGAGGAGTAAAAAAAAGTGTCTATTATTCATGAACTAAAATGATAAATCTGTTTTATATGATTGGGACATTTGAGAAGCATCCTATAGTATTATTCATTTTCATGGTTAATTGTTGATAAATGAGCACAGGAGAAAATTAAAAAACACACTTGACGACAGGCGCCATGACATGACATGTTATGAGTGCCGGGCCGAGAGCCACCGGCCTAAATAATACATAATTATACTTAATACAAAGTAATATTGTGGTATTTATGGTTTCCAGGGTTTAATTTAACAATACAGTAGTAAATGTCAAACTCATAACGAAGTAAAGATTAAAAAAGCGGCCAAGTGCGAGTCGGACTCGCCCATGAAGGGTTCCGTACCAGCAAGTAACATAATATAAAAGTTATAGTAGTTCGTTGTAACTTTGATCGATGTTTTAATAATATTATTGTGGTTTACGATTTATGACGTATTAAAAAAAAACTACTTACTAGATCTTGTTCAAACCAATTTTAAGTGGAAGTTTGCATGGCAATGTACATCATATATTTTTTTTAGTTTTATCATTCCTTTATTTTAGAAGTTACAGGGGGGGGGACACACATTTTACAACTTTGGAAGATTCTCTCGCGCAAACTATTCAGTTTAGAAAAAAATGATATTAGAAACCTTAATATCATTTTTGAAGACCTATCCATAGATACCCCACACGTATGGGTTTGATGAAAAAAAAATTTTTGAGTTTTAGTTCTAAGTATGGGGACCCCCAAAATTTTTGATTTTTTTTCTATTTTTGTATGAAAATCTTAATGCGGTTCACAGAATACATCTACTTACCAAGTTTCAACAATATAGTTCTTATAGTTTCGGAATAAAGTGGCTGTGACATACGGACGGACAGACAGACAGACAGACAGACAGACATGACGAATCCATAAGGGTTCCGTTTTTGCCATTTGGCTACGGAACCCTAAAAATGAAAAGACGAACAAAAGGTTCATATATTAAAAGGGCCAAGTACTTACAGGACCTGCGGTAAGCCGCTAACAGAGTATAGTTCATTGACTCATACACTCTCACTCTCGCTTGTAGTCGCTGGTATTGACAAGGTATCGCCATCTCGATCAACTCACAGATATGCAAAGTTATATATTTCATATTGTCGAAGGCCAGTGCAAAAACTATTTCACTTTTATAATGCAAGGCAGAAAGTAAGGCATGAGTTCATATATAAACGTAGGTAGAGAAAAATCAGTTTCATTTTAGATAAAGTATTCTATTATGGCTTTATTTCTTTGTTCAATGTTAATTACCTAAAATTATATTATGTAAAATGATACTTGTAAAATCGAATAATGATTACTAAAAGAATACTTATCATGTAAAATGAAACATAGGGTTTTACGAGTATTTAATTAACAACTTAGTAACTGAAAGTTTAGTACCTATTTGAACAATAGAAGAAAGTGACATTATTATGGACGCGTAGGTGGAAAATGAAACAAAGACAAAGTTGACAATACTGAGTAACGGTAATTCACTAATGTTTATGAAGTAAGTACATACTCTAAACCTAGTCTAGAAAATAATGTTTTCCAGCTAAGCAAATAGTGTAAGGCAAGGCAACAAAGAGCATAGATGTAAATATTGAGAAGTAATAATCAATCATCGATATAAATAAACAATGGTAAAAACGTAAAAAAATCTGTAATCCTTAACTCAGAGGCCACCTACGATTACAAACTTTATTGTTATTATTAGTTATTTTTAATATGTATTACGTATCGGAATTATTTAACTACGCAGTTTATAGTTTAAGACTAGTGGTTCGCGTGTGCGCCGCGGGCCGCGAGCGGCCCGCAGAGGGCTGTGTGTGCACCTTTTGTTTGTAGGGCAGCTCGACTTTTTCAATTTTTAAACTTGCAAAAACGGTGTCTTTGTAGTGGTTTGATTTTGAAATTATTCCACGCCCGGGTGGGAGCACTGGAGAGCCGGGGGTACAAACTTTTTGGTGAGGCTGTATGGGTTCGGTGGCTGTGCCCTTCTTTTTTGGAAAAAAATACTACGTTCAAAAAATAGTTCACCTCGGTCATGTTGAAAGAATCCCCAAAAACAGGGATTTACCGATTATATAATTCTATATATATTTGTTCTGTCATTTTGAAATCTTTGTCATACTCTGATGTCGCGGCACGCTTGCTGTGCTCGCTTGAAGCGTCGCGTGCCGCTGCCGCGGCACGCTCGCTTCGCTCGGTTGCCGCTTCGCGTGCTGCTGGCGCAGCACGCTCGCGGCGCTCACTTCGTTCGCCTTGGCGCTTCGCGCGCCGCTACCGCGGCACGCTCGCTTCGTACACTTAATGGTTTGGACTGAGAGAGGCGCAGCACGATTACAGCGCTCGCTTGAAGCGTCGCGTGCCGCTGCCGCGGCACGCTCGCTTCGCTCGGAAGCCGCTGGCGCGGCACGCTCGCTACGCTCGCGGTGCCGCTTCGCGGGCTGCTACCGCGGCGCACTCGCTTCGCTCGTGAGCCGCTAGCGCGGCACGCTCGCTACGCTCGCGGTGCCGCTTTGCAGCCCGCTGCCGCGGCACACTCGCTTCGCTCGTATGCCGCTAGCGCGGCACGCTCGCTGCGCTCACGGCGCGCTCGCTACGCTCGCTTGCCTTTTAAAATCACAATGGTAAGTCCTTGGGCTGGAGGGTTTGGACTGAGAGAGACGTAGCACGATTACAGCGCTCGCTTCGCTCGGACGCCGCTGGCGCGGCACGCTCGCTCCGCTCGCGGTGCCGCTTCGCGGCGGGCTACCGCGGCGCACTCGCTTCGCTCGTGAGCCGCTGGCGCGGCACGCTCGCTGCGCTCGCGGCGCGCTCGCTTCGCTCGCTTGCCACTGAATGGTTGAATTTTAGAAAAAAAAATTTTGGTCTAAAAAAAAATGTGGTCGAAAAAAATTTTTTGTCGAAAAAAAATTTTGGTCGAAAAAATGGGTGCTCTGGTAATTGCCCAGGGTCCTGAACATTTTTCGCCAAGAACATTTTTTGGTGGGTCGCACCGTTCGAGCGGGCCGTAGGCCCCGGAGCTGATGCCGAGGAGGATGTGGAACTTTCGGACCGGCCGGGTGTTCAGCCGGGGAGGAGAAGATATATTCTTGAAAAAAAAATTCAAAAAGTCAAAATTCGATAAAACACCAAAAAAGGTTGACAACCCCTGATTTTTTGTACAAAAAATGTGGTCCGCTGGCAGTCGCCCGGGGTCGTGAACATTTTGTGTCGAATAATTTTTTCTGTAGGTCTCACCGTTTAGCCGGGCCGTCGACTCAGGACACCAGGTCGAGGAGTTTGTCCACTTTCAGACTTTTTCTCCGGTCACCTCCCCGAGGTCTATGCGACTCCCGTACATGGTCACGGTGTATCTGGACCCTGGGCCGAGCGAGAGCTCCGAGAAAAAAAGGTTGTCGACCCCTGATTTTTTCCAAAAAAGTGGGCTCCAGTATCGCGGAAGGTCGAGAAGAAAATTTCCTGAAAAAAAAAATCATAAAGGCCAAATTCGATAAAACACCAAAAAAGGTTGACAACCCCTGATTTTTTGTACAAAAAATTTGGTCCGCTGGCAGCCGCCCGGGGTCGTGAACATTTTGTGTCAAATGAATTTTTCTGTAGCACGCACCGTTTGGCCAGGCCGTTGGCCCGAAAAAATTCTGCGAAAAAAAAATCTGCGAAAAAATTGTGCGACAAAAAAAAATCACCGAAAAACATCTCTACGTACCAAATAAACAAAAAAAAGCGAAAAAAAAATTGCCGAAAAATGTCGGCGGATTTTTTTTTTTTTTATTGGCGCTCTGGTAACTGCCCAGGGTCCTGAACATTTTTCGCCAAGAACATTTTTTGGTGGGTCGCACCGTTCGAGCGGGCCGTAGGCCCCGGAGCTGATGCCGAGGAGGATGTGGAACTTTCGGACCGGCCGGGCGTTCAGCCGGGGAGGAGAAGACATATTCTTGAAAAAAAAATCAAAAAGTCAAAATTCGATAAAACACCAAAAAAGGTTGACAAGCCCTGATTTTTTGTACAAAAAATGTGGTCCGCTGGCAGTCGCCCGGGGTGATGTACATTTTGTGTCGAATATTTTTTTCTGTAGGTCGTACCGTTTAGCCGGGCCGTCGACTCGGGACACCAGGTCGAGGAGTTTCTGAACTTTCAGACATTTTCTCCGGTCACCTCCCCGAGGTCTATGCGACTCCCGTACATGGTCACGGTGTATTTGGATCCTGGGCCGAGCGAGAGCTCCGAGAAAAAAAGGTTGTCGACCCCTGATTTTTTCAAAAAAAATGGGCTCCAGTATCGCGGAAGGTTGAGAAGAAAATTTCCTGAAAAAAAAATTCAAAAATTCCAAATTCGATAAAACATCAAAAAAGGTTGACATCCCCTGATTTTTTGTACAAAAAATGTGGTCCGCTGGCAGCCTCCTGGGGTCGTGAACATTTTGTGTCAAATCAATTTTTCTGTAGCATGCACCGTTTGGCCAGGCCGTTGACCTGAAAAAATTCTGCGAAAAAAAAATCTGCGAAAAATGTTCTGTGTTAAGAAAAATTCACCGAAAAACATCTCTACGTGCCAAATAAACAAAAAAAGCGAAAAAAAATTCTACAAAAAATGTCGGCGGATTTTTTTTTTTTTTTTTATTAGCGCTCTGGTAACTGCCCAGGGTCCTGAACATTTTTCGCCAGGAACATTTTTTGGTGGGTCGCACCGTTCGAGCGGGCCGTAGGCCCCGGAGCTGATGCCGAGGTGGATGTGGAACTTTCGGACCGGCCGGGCGTTCAGCCGGGGAGGAGAAGACATATTCTTGAAAAAAAAATTCAAAAAGTCCAAATTCGATAAAACATCAAAAAAGGTTGACAAGCCCTGATTTTTTGTACAAAAAATGTGGTCCGCTGGCAGTCGCCCGGGGTCGTGAACATTTTGTGTCAAATAATTTTTTCTGTAGGTCTCACCGTTCAGCCGGGCCGTCGACTCGGGACACCAGGTCGAGGAGTTTCTCCACTTTCGGACTCTGTCTCCGGTCACCTCCCCGAGGTCTGTGCGACTCCCGTACATCGTCACGGTGTATCTGGACCCCGGGCCGAGCGAGAGCTCCGAGAAAAAAAGGTTGTCGACAACTGATTTTTTGTACAAAAAATGTGGTCCTCTGGTAAGTGCCCAGGGTCCTGAACATTTTTCGTCAAGAACATTTTTTGGTGGGTCGCACCGTTCGCGCGGGCCGGAGGCCCCGGAGCTGATGCCGAGGAGAATGTGGAACTTTCGGACCGGCCGGGTGTTCAGCTGGGGAGGGTCTACGGATGTCCCATACATGAAGCACGCGTAGCTCGACCGGATCCTGGTGAAAAGCCAGGTGAGAGCTTCAACAGCCCGCCGGGTCGGAACCGCCGGCTGATTGTAAGGTTTCAGATTTTTCCTGGGACCACCCGGCGATTGCCCACTTTTTTTGGTATGACAACTTTCTTCCATCTCGTCTCCTTCATCCCAATACTTTTTCGGGTCGATTGGGGGGGGGGAGGTCTTCTTCAGTCCGCCGTTCGGAAACCCGCCGTCCGATTGAAAAAAAAACTGGACGTCACCCATTTGCGATTTTTTTGAAAGGTTTTATTTCAAATAAATTTTTCTGTAGGTCGCACCGTTCAGCCGGGCCGTCGACTCGGGACACCAGGACGAGGAGTTTCTCCACTTTTCATATTTTTCTGGTACGCGGAAGACCGGTCTCAGCACATGTGCGGTACATCATTTTTTGGTATTTCCGCTGGTTCGGGGAGAACGACCGCCGGTTTGGGGAAATCGATCGAGCTTTATATATGTTAGACATTAAATCGCTAATCGTTATAAATATATAGGCTCTTATCTAAACGATAGGTTTTAGTTAAGTTTAATCGTATTTTATGGAATTTTCTTACCAGCTTAAATACCTGACACAACATATTCTTAATCAATTATAAGGGTTTCGTTAGATTAGTGATTAATTTCAAGGAAGATCGCTGTTTTTGTCCAAATTAAGGTGTGTTTTATTATGCATATACAACTTATATTTTGGTATTTAAATCAAGTGTGTTTTACACAATAGTAAAGTGGAACACGTATGTTTATACCTACTTACAATTAATATAAAATGTATATGATGTATGTAGAGGGACGAATTAATAGGCTGTTGATTGAATAAATAATATTATTTTGATGATATACAAACTTTTTAAATAAATAGACGCTGCTTCAATGTACCTTGCGATGTTCTACCACTTTTAAAAATTCATAGAAGAAAATTGTAACTTCTCATACAAATCGGTCGACGGAGCAATGTAATATCTATGAAGGATCTAAAATAGTATTTTTAAAATATTTTTTATTTTAAATAGTTGTAGAACAAGCGTTGTTGGAATTGATTGATAAGCAGCTATTTTTAATTGCTTAGATCAATTAATCATATACAAATATCAAAGAAGATATGGAGAAGAATTGTTTAACCTTTTCGAAAAGAATAATATTTATTAAATTCATTTTTAAAAACAAAACAGAATAAAGAAGAACCGTTAGCAAGAAGCGACAATTGTTTGAGTGTGTAGATATTTATAAACAGACAGTCTTCTATTGTCAACCAACGGTGACCTACATAGATGGGGCATCGGTTGCTTGCCGAAGCTAGGGTTGTCATCTGACACTTTGTTGATATAAATTGAAAAAAAATGACCGTGAAAATGTAACATAAAATATGCTTTCAAGAGTAACTTCACTAACTTATTGCAAACTAGCTGACCCGTGCCCGTATTTGGTATTTTATATTATCTCTTAAACTATACGATCAAAAAACATACTGTAAAAAACGAATTTTATCTAAATAAAATTTCCTTGGTGATAAAGCAATTTATTTCTAAATAAATAGATTGACGTCATCATCATCATGTCTAGACGTCCAATACATCATAGTCAAAAACGTTTTTTTTTGCTAAATTATCTGATAATAATATTTTATATACAGATGTCTAATCCCAAACTAGGATTAATATAAAATGATACCCTGACTAAATGACTTACTGGCTAACTGATCTGTCAACGCACCAATCAAACTGCTGGGTCTTGCTCTTGATACTTGCAATTTTGCATAGAAGTTCCCAAAGTGCTCTGAGAAAAAAATAAGTAGCCCTCCTACTTACATAAGGATAAAACTATACTACTATTACATAAGTAGCCGCCCCCATTATAAATTGTGTTGCCTACAACTGATTCAGTAGCCGGTCACATTACTAAGAAACCACACTACTTAATAATGTGGCCGGCTACTGAATCAGTTGTAGGCAGTGTAGTATAGTTTTATCCTTATGTAAGTAGGAGGGCTACTTATTTTTTTCTCAATGACGTAGACTACCACTGTGACGGAATTTTTCTAAATTCCCGAAGGAACATAAAGAAACTCAGTAGTCAACAAATCGCGAAGCTTGAATGAATATCAGTCGATAAATTTACTACATGAATATAGTTTTGGCGTGGCCCTGGTGTTGACACCCCTGCATCACACGGCGAGGATATCTTGATCTTCAATCGTGTTGTTATTGTAACCGCACACGCATCATCGACTGAATTGCGAACTGATGTCATGGATTAAAGACAGACTAACGTTAAACCACGTTAAAATTGTTTTGGCTAATAAAACTAATTAGAATATGAGTTTAGTTGCCTGTTCAGAAGCTATAAACGTAATTACGTATTTTAAGTTTAATAAACAGAAGCAAACCTACGCAAGGCATACGCTATAAATGGATTCTTTAGATAAACGACAGCTAAATTATAAACAGTCATTTTATATCAACATACTTATCTTAGTTTATTCCAAGGCAAAATTGGTTAAATGTTTAAAATAACAGACAGGATAGTTCGAGTTCCGCCAATTAAAATTGAGCTTTACCATTTGTACCTACATATTATTTTTTCACCTTTTTTTTATTATTTGATAATTTTGTATGTGTGTAAAGCAATAAAGAGTTAAGTAAATAAAATATCTCGGGAAATATACCTAATATGTTCTTAGTCTTATGTAATTTTCCTATCAGTGTCAGGCAATTTTACATGTACGAATACAGTTCCAAATTTCAGTTGACTCGGTCCAGTAGTTTTCGAGTCATACGGTAGTCAGACAGACAGACGAGAAACCTTTGCTATAAATATATCTGTTATGACAAAATCCTCTAAATTAACAAGTTGTCATTAATATCAATCATAATAAGATAGATTGATTACGATTAGCTTTGAGGTAAGTGATTAAATGAAAACATCAAAAGATTATATAACACACAGAAGATAAAATCGCTACAAATTCTATTACAAAAAACAAGTGGACTAAACACGAGACAATACTTGAGAGAACTTTGCAATAATAATGGACAGAGTATTAAATATAATGAAGCTTTAACATTTTAAAGTAGGTTAAGAATTTAGTTTTCATATTTATGTATATTTATTCTAAAACATAATAATGATCTCTTCGTATTATTCAAAGAACTATTGATGTGTCTCGGCAAAGCCAGCAGATACTAGTTAAAGATGTCGGTAAAAACTTTTGAAACTTTCGTGGTAACAAATGAAATGCCTACACGACGATTTCAAAGGATTGATAGCTTAGATCATCCCAACACTGCGCAATTTATTCGTAGCAAATCTGCATTATTGTATAAACACATCTGTTTTGAACCCTAAAATTGTAGGTCAATGAACCAAGGTAGACTTTGTTGATTTGGAGACATAAACTTAATTAACATTTGCTATCTGGCTAGATTCACGGGTTGATTGTAGCGGTAATAAACACGTTCTGTTCACTATAGAAATCCGACCTAAAGATAAAATAGAATTTATCGAAATATTAGAGGTATGTCCTTGCAATTGTTTGAAGCTAACAGATAACGAATAGCAGGCGCCTTTGACACCAGGTACGGACCACAAACTAAAGCAGGACGTCGAAATATAATAGTCATTTTGGTGTAACGGTATAATGCAACTTGAACAGTTTTGTCTTCCAAGAATCATCAGTAAATAACATAACCCGTGAGAATAATGTTCAGTTCAGTACAGTCAACCGCAAAGTTGATCCTTCCAAAATATACAGTGAACAAAGGTATAGAGGAATTTGACAATGTCGTTAACCTGTGTGGCTTACAAACAGTTCGGAGAGCTGACATGAACCAAGATACTTTGAACGGTGCCGCTACTGCAGAGAAAGCGTTTTTCTCAGAAACGTTGCCCCATTCAGTATTCTTTGTGTCACCGGCTTGTCAATAATATGACGTCAACACCAATAAACTCAAATACATACAATTTTATAAGTATCAATCGTACATTATATGTCGTTAAATCCTTAAAAAGGTCACAATTTTTTTTGTGCCGAATGTCAACATACGAGTAGATTTACAAATAAATGTAGATATAGGTTACAATATTCCCTCAATACTGCGACTAGAAATGTATAGGTTTTGGAGTCAAGATTTGCTCCTCCAAAACACAGACAAGAACCTTCAATGTGTACATCGTTCACTTCTAAAATATGATACCCGCCAGACCATAACGAGCGAGCGCAAAACAAATTGCATATACAGGGCTTGTTTATGGTCCAAAGCACACCCTAGCCAGACACTTAGTGTGCCTTGTTACTTAACAGCTTTACTCAGGAAGTCGATAAAGTAGGTAATAATAAATAAATAAATATCTCACACATTCACACCAATTATCCAGTCCCAAAATAGGCAGAGCCTGTGGTATGGTTACTAGATAACGGATAGACATACTTAAATAAATATATAAACATCTAGGACTTAGGTACGAACATTCATATTCATCATACGAACATTTGCCCCTAGCGGGATTCGAACCCGCAACCTCCGGCGTGGCAGTCCGAGAGCTACCCCGTTCCGCCACGCAGGTCGTCATATATATAGGTATATTTATTGATGGCAAACTTTGCTACCTATAATAGATTTCAATTCCTCGAATGTAACTTTGGAGATAGCCACCCACCACGCTCGTCTTATCTGTAGGTATTTGTAGGGTAGCTTGAGCCGAGCTTGATTTGAGTAATATAAACTACATTTTACTTCAGTAAATGAGTTCCTATTATGTTCTTTTCATTAGACTTCGCTAATAAAATTTACTCTCATTCAATTCAATTTATGTGTGAGTGACAAAACATCTGTTTTTGAGGCATCGACAATCTGCAGTTTGTTTTGGAGTTCCGTTGAAACAGATACCTCATTTTATCCGTACGTCTATCCAGCAAAAATAAAACTAGGTTCCGACCGAAGATTCGGTTTCGGCCAGTTTCGGCCAAAAAATTTCAGTTCGGCCATAGTTTCAGTTTCGGCCAAAAATCAGCAGAAACTTCGGCCGAGCCGAAACTCAGTGTTCGTGAATTGTCGCGCTCTGTTAGGGTGAGTTCGTTTAGAGTTTAATAACAAGAGTAACGTTGTTTATTATATTTATTCATGTTAAAGTTAATATTATTACATGAAGTTAATGTTATGTAAGTACATATTTATCATTAAAATTTCCTAATCAGCGCAACCTACCTTTTTGTATGGCATAATATGTTATACCCAAAGTTTGTCTGAAAGAAATCGCCTATATTGTACTATTTTAACTTTTAGAACTTGTAACTGTATTTGTTTGTGAAATAAAGTGTGTTGTACCTATTGTAACAAAACAAATCTATTAATTATATTACAAACTTTAATGGTTATTTTTTTATTTTTATTTCATTTAACACGAATTAACTATATAACATGTAAAACGCACTCGATTTCAGCATACAATATACATTTTAACATGTCTAAATAAAGTTCGGTTTCGGCCGAAACTGAGACCGAGGCCAAAGATTCGGTTTCGGTTTCGGCTGCAAATCCTGTTTCCGTCTGACACTAAATAAAACATAAAATGTTGGCGTAAATTTTTCGGCTCTAAGCCAAGTTCGTACTAATGAGTTTTACGGATCCTAACATACTACAGAATTATCGGTAAGAGTAAACAACATCGGACCAAAAACTAGGCTTCGCTTAGAGCTTGATTGGCATTATAAAATTCTGTCGTATCTAACTGAACACATATATGTATAAATGTCAACAGGAAAAGGCTCAATTGACTGTGGCTTTAAGAATGTGGTCTCGCAAGCAACATTTTAATCGGCTATCGACTGTGACTCACGGGGAACTGGGACTGCAGGCGTTGCAGTAAATATGTTTTGCTATTAATTTGTAGGGAACGCCCGCGGATTTCACCGCTATAGTTTATAAAAAAAAATAAAAGCTTTCGGACTGCGTTCGTCCTCAAAGTAACAAGCAACGGTTGCCAAGACATTGAAATGTGTTACCTAATTACACGCAAGATAAATTTCACCCAAAAAATTTAAGTCTGAGAGAACAAAATTCGTGTAAACCATTAATGATTTTTGTAACCAAGCAATGAATTGGTAATCTATTATATTCATTTATTTCGCTTTTACTTCTGCTTTCGCATTTCATAAGTGGCCTTATTGTAAAAGGAATCGTCACACAAGGTAGTAGAAGAAACCTGTATATAACGGACTTAACGTGACCGGGAAAACGCAAGCAACCAGCATCGTCTATGACTCACCATGGCTCTATGGTGCATTGCAGGGCATGTAGGTTGATTTCGAATGCAGTCTTATATGTTTTTCTCATACCGCATACGGGATCCGCCTGGAGCGAGTGACGTGTTCATTTACATTCCAAGCAATAATTATTCAACGGTCGATTGCAATTTTTTGCATGGATAAAATTTGTTATTAGGAAAATAAATAAGGTGAGACAATAATAAGTCAATATCAGATGTACCGTAGATTTTGTGAAATTGAGGAATGGAAACTTACCTGTCAACCATAGCACGTTCTTAGATCTAAAATCTAGATGTGCTAAATTGTATGTTAAAACGTTTCTTAATTTATCGATACGTTCTGTGGCACCGCATCCTTGACGCTTTTGTACAGACGTTTTTAAAGAATATTTATCACCTTGTGTGACGATTAGGAACAACATCTATACATATAATAAAACAGTAAAAAATCAAAAGAAGGCGATTATGTACGATGTATGTACCGGCTAATCTTAGAAACTACTGAACAGAATTTGACGGCGTTTTCACTGTTTAATAGCTGTGAGTTCGGACCGCGATCTGGTATAAATTATATCTCAGGAGGCTGATCTACAAGTTGACCTCCCATTTCATATCTTTTGTATGACAGTGTAGTTAAAAATTACTGGTCGTGCCAAAACTTGACATAAATGTTTTA
The DNA here is from genome assembly GCA_947086405.1 of Esperia sulphurella. Classification (NCBI taxonomy): domain Eukaryota; kingdom Metazoa; phylum Arthropoda; class Insecta; order Lepidoptera; family Oecophoridae; genus Esperia; species Esperia sulphurella. Next base: position 5,062,907 of record OX352261.1, read on the forward strand.
TAGGTTATTTATAGTTTGTTGTTGTATTTTTAGGTATTTCCTCAAGTCTGAATAAATAATTTTTTTTTAATTCCATAATTAGTGGCCCTGTAATCGATCACTACCTGACAAGCATTTTGTTGTAAAGTGTTAATTGGGTATGCAAAAAAAGGGGGAGGGAGTGGCAGGAAAGAGGAGGGAGGGGAAGGGTTTGGAAAGGGAAAGAAGAGGATGAAGGGGAGGGAGAGGATAGGCAGGTTTGTAAGAGGAAAAGTGGATGGGAGATGGGAGGAATAAGACAGTGGTAAGGAGGAAGGCGGAAGTGGGTAGGGGTGGGAAAGGTTGGTGTATATATTTCATTCCAGATTAATAGTCCTATGAAAACCAACGCTATTTACGTCTCGGTAACATATACATGAAAGGGTCACCAGCAGCAAAAATAGGTTTGTATTACCAAGTAAACTTTGCGGTCCACTTAGGAACACCATCTATTGTGTATTTTGTTTTCGAGACGCAAATGCGTTTGTTTTCATAGGACTATTAATCTGGAATGAAATATAGAATAGGGAACGTGTGGGGGAATGGGAAGAACGGAGGGGGAGAATTGGGAGGAGTGGAGGAGGAAAGGAGGAGAGAAGTGGAGGATGGGAGGAGTAGAGGACGGGAGGAGTGGAGGACGGGAGACGGAGAGGAGAGGAGGAATGGAGGCCCCTTCTCCAAAGCTTAATAAAGGATCTTTACTCTCTTCCCAAAGGTTGTCTGGAAGAAATCGATTTTAGCGATAAGATCTCCTAGATCTTCATATTATGTAAGGTACTTTATTATTGTATCTTTTTTTTAAGTGCAGTAAAGAGTAATTGAATTAAATTGAATCTTTTCGAAATTTCCATATTCTTTTCCAAACTTGCAACTTAGCGTCTGATATCTATTTGCTATTATAGCAAATAGTGATTTCTTCACGAAATAACAACCTTATTTTATTCAAAGACTAGATGATACCAATAACCTAAGCCCAACGATTTCGATTTGATGTGCGTAGAGTTGCACTACGACTACGAACAATGTTTATAACACAGGTGCATTGTTAATACGTTGTGAAGTCGCAGGCAACAGCTAGTCATCATACATAAAGCAATACAGTTGCCAAACTACATAAATCTGTATTTGATTGCCACAGAAGCAACACGATCGAAACACTACCGTAATAAACAACAGTGAATACAACTTGAATACCTAAGTAACATAGAGAAAATACGAAGGTTTCCACCGAATTACAAAAACCATGAATGGACATTGGACAGGAAAGCCTGCATAGCAAGTTGTGGCGACTTTCACCAGGCCCGCCGACCACACCCGCGCACGTGCCGATGCCCAGTCTGTGTAATTTACTTAAACAAGCTCAACTGTAACTATTAACATAGTTCTAATAGCGATTAACATAGTTACAGATGGTTACGGTCAATGTATTCTGTTCACTACAGGTGGAAATTTGTTGTAAAGTTTCTTAGCTGGAAAAGAACGAGACTCAAAACTGATAAAAAGGAATAAGAATATGGAACACTAACGAAGTGGATTGAAGAAATATATGATGGATCGGATAAATGACGCATTTTTTTAGGAAGGTATGTTATGTTTGTTTTGTAAGAAAAAAATTTGAAAGAGACAGGGCACTACACAGGACCTTAAATCTTAACACAAAGATAACATACTCAAGCTAAATAATTCCGTAAGGTATTTATTTATAAGTTACAGTAACTGTAAAATATCCAATCGTCGACATTGTCAAGCGCTTTACGGCTTTCTTTAGTGGTTTTCAAACACACCAGGAATTACTGTAAAAGTACTGTACTGTGATATTTCCTAACTAGGTACCTAACCTTACTCATTGATCAAAACTCAGGTAACAAAACTTTCATATTATTGAAACAAAACATTTATTCACTAAGTTTCCTTATCAAGGTTCATTCATGAGGCTGCACCATGACACCTCCCGGCATGCGCCGGCGGCGGTTTCCCACGGACGGAACTACACCAATTAGATGCACCACGCCCTTAGGTGCATTTGTGCAAATGTACGCCCCAAGCGATTTTAGACAAAGTATTTAAATAAGTTATGGAATAATATATTGATGACCACCATAATGTCTCCTACAACTTGATTAAAGCACTATACTACTCAATTTCATTTCGAAAGACGAAAGAAAATTAAAATTAAATTCTACTCCGTGATGTTTTAAACTTTGCGTTTTGATCCCAAATTTTGAAAAAGGGCTCTCTTCGGCCTAAGCCTGGAAGTAAACTGAAATGTTTTAAGCCTTATTATGAAACAGTCTTGCTAGCTTATGTGCAAACAGGATTATATCGTCAATTGTTTATTTATTAGACACTGAATTAATTTTAAATTAATAAACGAAGTTTCACCGCATCATCGAGTGACTAATTTATCAGTCGGAGCTACCTCATGTATGATGCTTCGCAGATTGTAAACAACAAGTTGATATTTATTTTAAAATGGTTATTTAAATGACCATAACTAATAAATCCATACTTTCCACTAGAACAATAATGTCGCTCAACTTTAGTACCTATACCTACAGTAAACGAGGACAATAGGATATAATAACTGGTGCGTGATTTGACTATTTTGATAAACTACTAGAAAACAAAACAAAATTATCAGGAAAGAGCAAGTCTTTACGTCACTTACCTATGGGTTATATAAGTACGACAAACACACTACATATTTACTAACCTAATCTAAATTACAGCTTTATCAACGCTATCACATGTGTTTGTATTCTAAATCTTTTCACTTCTCTGGACATAACTACAATAATAGTAACTAGCTATACATTATACATACACCTACTAAATATTAGATTATGGTAACCAATGAAAGACACTCTTAACGATATAATTACCTACATGATCTAATCACCGTTATTTTATAGAAGAGGTGTGTATGTGCTCCCTAGTGTAGGGTGCAATCAACACAGAGAAGCTGAAAGCAATGCTGACTGAACCTATATGTAACACTACAAGTATGAAAGAGAAATACCTACTCCCGCATTATTAGTTAAAGTGAGACGGATCCATTTTTGTTGTATTCCAATGCCCACAATATCAGGCCACTTATAACAATGACAATTACCAGATAGAGATTTGTCGGAATATCTTTACATTATTTTGTCAATACAGCAGTGGCAATTTTAACATAATCTACAAGACTAACTTATTTGTAAACAAACTAAGCTGTAAGTTAGGAAAGGACGTTGACACAAATAGCATGGCATGCCGACACGTACTACATGAGTACTTCCAATGTTAATGCCCTTAGCATGAGCATGGGGCCCTTTTAACAAACCACCTTGTTCTAAGTTGATAAATTAAACACAAGTTCTTTCTAAATGATCATCAAACATAACAGGGATATAATATTAGAAAACAGACAAAAAGTATATCCTATAGACTTTCAAGATATCCTTACAATTGCAATAATCTATAACATAAATCCTACCTAGAACTGTATTTATGTAATTGAAGTAGAACATAATGTGAACGAGAAAGTTCTTGGTATACCTGGGCGCTCGTGGAGCTACCAAACCGACTCTATTTGCACAGCTAAGCAAACTTTACGCGTTTGTTGTTATCGTTAAACCAACTCGAAAAAACCTCCTTCCCCCTTCTCTTCAACTGATATAGATCTTATAAGAAGCAGTAATCTGATGTGCTGTGAAGGTTCACAATAGAGTGGTTGAATTATATCAAAGTGTAATGACGACGTTGCGCCAGTCAAAGGAAAACTGTAAAATAATAGCATCATTGTCGACGACGATATCGCTCGAAGTGGGTCGGGTTATTTACCTTAGTTCTACACTTGTACATACTAGCCCGAGTGCATTTATTGTTTATTCAAGAAATCGCTTCCTAGTGAACTAACACCATTATATCCGTTAAGCTAAACTGGCTCCAGTGTATCTCCCTAGGGGACTCCGTGTGGATTGACTTTATCTTGCCCATAAAGGTATAGTTGTTTAAACAACTAATTACACTTTAGTGTTTATATAGTGACGTCTATACATTGTTAACAACCGTGTAGAATTACACGTTACCTATAACGTAAAATGACGTTTAATATTATCAATAATTTTTAATAGTTTACGGCTTTAAAAATCAATGCGATTTGCTTTTTTTATGTCATTCTATTTTGAATTCAACACGCTAAACATAGAGTAAAATTCTTATCCATGATGCATGATATTACGCAAATTGGATAAACTATTCTACAAATACATACAACATCGTGCCACTTTTACTTTTAATCGATCAGTATTCAGAAAGTTTTAACTTTCCCTTGTGCAGCGTGGCCAGTGTATCCGAAAATCCGAAACAACCTATGTTATTGAACAGGATTTAATTTTACCTAATCATCGTTATAACTACATTAACACCCAAATAATAATAAATTTCTAAGAAATGACATAATATTACTTGAGAACGACTAATCCCTAGTTATTAAAATGGTACATCCTATAGAATCGTTACTGCTTTTAACGAAAATTTTAAAGATACTTTTGAACATTTCATACCACCAGTGGAAATGAACAACAACAATAAATATACAATAACAACTGTTAAAGTTAACGAAACACGTTGGAGAGCGGCGCCGGCGAGCTTCTAAACTTACGAGTGGTACAACAAATAAGAGGCTGACACACAGACGCACACACAGGCAGGCTCGTGCGCGCTCGCGGCGACGCGGGCTGCGCAGGCGCACGGCTTGGGACACAGGTTTACTTTACTCAATGAACTGCGCACGGCAGGGATGCTACGGCTCGGCTGCAGTTATAATTTATCGATCTTTCAATCGGAAAATAAATTGTATGCGAATTTCATAGATATATTTATTAGTTAATTTAGTTAACTATTGTTAACTAGATTAAATAACAATGTTTACTGCCGTGACGGAATATTTATTATATAAATATGAATTTAGAATATGGACGGTAAATAAATCGTTGATAGTAAAGGCAGTAATTGTTGATAATTTTTACCCAAATCTTTTATGAAATTACGTACATGTAGTTCAGCAAACTCAGATATAATAATTATGTACACACTTCTATCTATACCAGTGTAACATTCTTTGCCAATATATATTTTTATCGATTCTTCAATTGCGTCATCGTGTTATAATGTGGTCACGACTAGATAAGATACCAACAGACAACTTCTTTTACGATCACTTCTAATGTCACTCAGTTTTAATTTATTGTGTAGCAGCGCCTCACGGACTAAAATACTGTGGAGCAATTTATCAAACTCGAAAATCGACAGACAAGTCTGCGACTGGAATATTATGTAACGAAATAAAGAAAGAAAATCAGTGAAGGTCGATTGTAGATCAAAGATATTGAATAATAATCGCCATATCAATGTAAAGCAATCTTAATGTCATTCGTCAAGTCAGCGCTCTGGAAGAGACATTTAAAAATGAAAATGTGTACGCCTCCATGAAGGTTTTATTAGATAACAAGTATCATAGTGAGGTTTCTTTAACCCTAGCATCGATGTCTTTGTCACCAATCACAGCACTATTCTCAGGGGTATAGCGTTAAGTAGGCGGGATAGTTGCATTGCACCGGCTAGCGGTGCAGCTTCCCTTCTCGCTCCCACACCGTCAGGCACGTAGCAAGGATTTTGTTTTTGAGGAAGAATAGAGTTTGGAGCCTTGCATGAACTGAGGCAGGAACCTTTGTTTCGCTCTTTAGGAATAAAGCATGCATCTACGCATCTTTAGGAACATATTTGCATTGCATGGACCCTATTTAAAGGGGTTAGGTTAGGGCTGCATTCTTGCAAATACCGTCTTTATCTGACTACATATCTGCACACCGTCTGCGTGTAGGTGACTCTTTGTTCTTGGGCTGTGTTACTCGCATATGATGACACCTTAACACAGAATATATAATAGAACTAGAGCCTTAAAAATTGAAATTAGTTTCAAGCGCAAACAGTTCATTATTTATGATGTCCGACAATGCTCGCAGAAACCTCAGCAATAATATATCACCGACAACAGCACCTACAACGGGTGGTCTCGTATTGCGATTCCTTTGCCTGAGGACGGTATCGGCAATGGCGTTTCTAGCCATAAATACAGGCGCGATATGTATCGCCTGAGCTGAGCGGGCGATGGGTGGTCGACGCGAAATTCGGCGGAGCGCTGCCCTCAGGACCGGTTCTGAGAAGGCCCGGCGCGTCGGCGGCGGCTGCTATTGTGTCTGGTCTGCCCTCTACCACACGCACCGCTTCATTACCCTCCTTCACCTCTCATGTATTGTAGGCGCCAATACCAACAGTGAATTGTAATATTTATGCTACTTGCACTATTTGCAAATCGGCTCTAAATTATAGTAAAGCTGTTGTCCTAATTTACGTATTCCAGCGAATTGTTTTGAATTATTTGGCTAATTCTCATCGCCACGATTCTCATCGTCACCTTCGTGGTAAATTCTATTTTTTGCTTATATAAACTATTTTTATCAAAAATCTAATAGCGCTTGATAATACGAGTAAATTTATAAGTAAATTAATCAAATCGTGAGTCTCGGTTGGAAGTAATAATGTTTTGAAGTTCTAGATGCCACGAAAGTGACGCGATGATCCACGAAAGTGACTCAGTAACTTTACAGCCATTATTTTCTCAGAATTGACTACTGGTTATGAGACTAAATGTTCATGAAATAACAACTTAATCTTATTTTCATAATTAAACAGGCAAATACATGATATTCAATCAAGCGCAGAGAGAGTTACCAGTTCGGTCCTAGGTTCGGTCATCCTACGAAATAGGTTCCTATTATTACTGATATGCTACGTCAATTAAAACTACATAATTTTAGTGAAAAGTTCTTATTACCTATAGAACATTATTAACGTAGGAAATAAATAGAAACTTTACTGTGGTTTTATTAATCAGGTACTTATATTTCGGAGGATAGTTTTACTCTAAAATACCCTCTTTATACATGTGATAACATAATAACATACCTAATGTATCTAAACTTATAACAATTGTGCATAATTTGAGTATACTTTAATTATAATATCACTGCTAATTTGTGACATTTACAAATAATCAGTCTCCGGTGATAAAAAATGATCAAAAACTTAACCTAATTAATTGTAATATAAACTATTTCCTAATGATGAATCAAATAAGTCTTTAGAACTTAGATACTACTTTTAGTCTGAACTTAAGAAAGGCTAAATCTCTCAAAAAATAAAAACGAAACGTTACACGTTATTAGGCAGCACTTTTACTTTTCAAAAACAAAAACGTTATTCTATAAAAAAATCTCATTACAAGAAGACAGTAACATCTTCGAACAATAAAAGAAAATATCAGAACGTTACGTTTGCGTAAATCAAATATATTGTAACTCGAATCTGGATCATCATCAGACCAGAAGCTACGTTGGTGTTGAGGGTTCATTTTTACCATCTTGGTTCGAAACCCTAAAAACAACGTTAATATACTTACTTACTTACTTTAATTAGTACCTACCCATACTTCATGTTTAATTAGTTATCTATTAATAGTGTAGTTGTTAATTTATCATGTAAATATACTTACTTATGTATTCAAAATACATCAAACTAGTTGATTTTGTAAATACATATACACCAGTCGCTATATTTCGAAATAAAACAATGCAAAAAATCACTTTCGTGGCAAAAAATCACCTTCGTGGGTAAAACGCCACGAAGGTGATGCCACGAAGGTGACGAAAATATTCCTTTTTTATAAATTCCTGCAAAGTTTAGGTGTATTGTTTTAAATCAAATACTACATAAATATCTCGAACATTTTGGAGTTTCGATGAGCTAACTTTAATTTCCATTACCAAAATACAATGCACAAATATGTTGTCCACGCAAGTGATCGGTACACCTACGAATAAATATAAACTTACCAATATTTTTTACTCACGGAACGATGAGTCGCTCGTCCCACTTCTGCGAAGCAGGAACACGACTGACGATGACCGAATCGAACTCTGTGATTAGTTGCTGCTGTTGTATTCAACAGCAAGCCTTTATTACTACTAAAATCTTAAGTACCTAAAATCGTGTGACCGACACATATTGTGTTTCCAATTCAAAATAATGACGATAAGTTTTTTTTTACACCAACGTATGTAAAGTGTATTTAATTACGATGACTTTGGTATATATAACATACAAATACATTGAAATTTGGTAAAGCAGTAACCAAATGTTTTACTGCAACGGGAAGTGTGACACGATGAGAATACGAAAAATGGCCCCGTTTTTGATCGTTCGTGTTAATTATTTATATTATTTTTGCTTCAATTACAGCAAGTTTTATTTATTTTGTGACCAAATAGATGTTTTATCTACCAATCCACAAGTTATGTTTTTAACTTATACTGTTTAGGAAATATAACTGTGTGACCATAAAAATTGAGTGTCAATGAGAAGTACCCATTTATATTCGTATTGGTCTGATTTTTAAAACCTTTCATATTTACTTTTTCATTCTGTGTCTATTGGTCTAGTTGATTTATCTGCGTCTATGATCTAACTAATATAAGAGAGTGTGATGTCCTATGAAAACATTTCAACCTTCGTCACAGTTTAACAGGTGATTTAAAAAAAATTAAAAAGCGTTTCAAACGGCAAACAGCCGCCGCTGCGATAGCCCAGCCCACAATAGACGAGAAATAATATCGTCCACCTAATCTCTTTTTCGTTAGCGGCGAACCATATTTCATTCTGGCAGCCATTGTCAATAAGGACCGAGGCATACCGAGGTCAGAGGCAAATAGGAGAAAAGAACGTCCCCAATTTTTGTTTTCTTTTCCGTACACTCAAACAAAATAAACTCCGGCACAGTTGCTTGGACGTGCCGCCTTTTTAAAATTCGAATCCTAATATCTTTTTTTACTTCTATCTTTTCATTAATATATTTCTGGCTGTCAATTTTAGTTTTTTTTAATTTTAGTTTAGATTCGGGTACCTGGACAGAGTATCTACCATTTTACGGTGGTGGTCGTGTGAAATGCCATAAAATATAAATAATCGTTAGGCGTAGGAGACTAATGGTTGATTCTTTTTACTAACGAGTGACAAAAAGGCCAATTATAGGTAACAATATGTGAAACATGTTTATCATTTTTGAAATTATCTAATTTACAATACAACATACTTATTGAGTAAATAAAATAAATAAGTACAGTTACTAGTTCATTTTCAGAAGCTCAATGTACAAATTAGGCCATTATATCCCGATTTCTCCCAGATCGTATTTAGCGCTGCTTTTACTCAAAGAACCTTAATAGGATGTGTGAAGGTGTGAACCTATAAAAAGACCAGATATTTTACATTCAATTTTAAAAGGTAATGAATGACGGTTGACATAGAATAATTCACTGCCGGGTACAAATCATACATAACCAATGACAGTTTGGCTTGAACTCCCAAGGCCAGCGATTGCGGTGAGGAAACAATAGAAAGTCTTAACCTTACTTCACTGGAACCTTTTTACATAAACGTGGCAGTTTTTAGCAGGTATTTCCCAGTATGGTAATGTTTGACAATGCCATTGGTATAAATAGCTTTTCAAGGAGATAACTAATTATTTAACAACAGTAGGTGTAGTTTTTATGATATTGAGGTACTTATAACTAAACATGTTATGTCAACAGCTGCCAATAGACTATTATTATAACATGTATATTGGCTGAAATTTGAAACTTTTGCTCTAATTCAATCCAGTACAAAATATGCAAAAAAAGCATATAATAATTTATATTATGTGTAAGATGTATATTGCGTTGTTTTGCATATTTTGTACTGCAATACCTAGTCTGTTTGCTACTTCTATTCTGACTCTGTGATTTCTAGTAACATACTTATACGGAAAATGTTTATTACCTACACATGTTTATATAAGTACATATGAATTTTAAGTGTGTATTAGGAAAACATCATTATCATCATCATATCAGCCCCTAAAGTCCACTGCTGGACATAGACCTTTCCCAATGAACGCCTCCACACCCGGTCCTCTGCCCTCCGCATCCAGCCACTACCGGTCACCTTCTTCAGGTGGCGTCCCACCTGCGAGTGCCGATCCGCGGTCTCCACTCTATTCTCGTCTGCCCCAACGGCCGTCGGTTCTACGGCATATGTGGCCCGCCCACTGCCACTTCAGCTTGCTAATATCCTTCAAACAAACCCCGAGCATAGCCCTCTCCATAGCACGCTGAGCGACTTGGAACCTGTGGATCAGGCCCACCGTCAATGTCCACCGTATTCTGCCGTGTTTCTGCACCGTAGGTAATGCATGACAGGCAGGACGCACTGATAAAAGCCTTTTGTCTTTAAACATTGTGGAATAGGCGACGTGAAGACTTGACGCAATTTATTAATTAGGAAAACATATTTGCTCGAAATATTTCTTAAGTTTAAAAAAAATCGTTTTTGTCCAAGCAGTATTTATTTATACCAAGAGTATAATGTTCTTCGAGCAATTAATTGTTTACTAGACCTTATTTGTTACAATGAAAATAAAACATTTTAAACTAAATAATCTAAAGATAGATACATTGTCTATGATCAAGTTTCACTTGTCTTCACACAAAACAATTACATTACTTACATTATCAATTCAAATTCATAATTTTTTTTATTGTAATATATACGAGAACACGATATTGTTAGTTCAGTGCAATTTACTTGAATACCTACAAGTTAAGTAATATGTCTTATTTAAAAAAATCCTTTTCATCTGTGTGATTCTTTTCCCCAATACGATCTACGATTTTTCTCTCATTGTGTTTGACTATGTCTACAAAAACAATAATTATGTAAACTAATCGATATACACTTTACGTGGAAAAAGTATGAATTGTTCGAGTCTGAACATTAAACGGGCGTATTCTGAGAAGCGATTGAACGGTGCCGGCAAATGCACAAGAATAAAGACCACGGATTCGAAATCGTTCACAAAAAATATTGAACGTTTGTTAGCGCCGCCTCCACACTTTAGTCTTATTTTATTGAGCTTATTAGTTTTTCAAACGTGTTCACTTTGCTGCAGCGAGAATAATAACATCTTGTTCCAAAAACAAGCGTTACCGAACTTCTAGAAAGAGTACGAGCTTATCATTTTAAACTAGGATCAAGATACTTATAGGCTGTACTTATCAAATCCCATAAAAATCGTAATTATTATGAAGTTTAAAAACGCAGAAAGTGCACTGGGACAGTTGTAACTAAGTATTTGCAAATGCAACTGTGTGTCTGCTCGTATTACTGAATTGATAATACACACTTATCTCACATTTATCATAAAATACCTAAATTACATGACGTACACAGTACCTTTCTCCATCCAACCACTTAAATCCCGGTGCACTTTAGTAGACTTTTAGCTGTGGTTTTCTTGCCATTTCCTTTATTACCACAGAGATGGTGTTCTCTTCTGCAGACGGTTTACCGACTCACAGTCTGACCGAGGACCGTCCTAAAGTACTACCAAAAGAAAAGTCAAAACCGAGTCTAATATAAACAGATTTAAATATATTTATGTTAAACTTGGTTCCGTATTTTCTACCTATAGACGTCGTCTGAATAAACTATACCAACCAGCACAACGTAAAATGGACTTTACTACGAGTATGAACGAATTAACCACTTCGTTTGTTTCAAATTTGACAGAAGACTTCTTTCTAGTTTTTTTGTTGTCAAGCGGATCATACTCCAGGCATACTTAATCAAGATTTGAGCACGACACCAATCCTCTCAACTAAGCAATTAGACAATGGCAAACCCGAGGAAAATTGGCAATTGACCTTAGAGTTGACATTTAAATTGGCGCCTGTCCGATGCTATGCCTTGTCCTCGCGATGGAGTCTCTTATCGGGGAGTAATAGTTGATAATAGCTTCAGGAGAGGTATCCAAGGTGGCCGCACCCAAGTCTTGGATGTTTATAAATTTAAGTATGTTTATCCATTATCTAGTAAACATAGCACAGGCTCTGCCTAGTTTGGGATTGGATAATTGGCGTGAATGTCTGAGATATTTATATTTATTAATATTTAAAAAAAAAAGGTTTATATTAGTTGATTCCATCTATATATGCATACACAGTTAGAGGTAGGTATGTATTTTATAGTACATTAAGCTTGTCGAGAATAACTAACACCTAATTTTAAGATGAGCCGTTGAAACAAAACTAATACTTATTCCCACGGCACTTACACAATGCACCACAAAATTATGTCATAAAGCGAACAGCAGTAGAATGTTGTATTATATCATTTCATATTTGGGTACTCGTACTTTGCTATTTATTACTAGTTCATAAGGTTTAAATTTTCATTGTTCATTTGAACTTAGTTCCCGAACTAAATAAAACATTGTTGCCGACAATAATGAATGACAATGTTTTATTTAGTTCGGGAACTAAGTTGTTGGATCAAATACTGTATTTAAATTTTATTCCACTTTTATATATCCTGTATATAATCCACGCTGAAAGTTTTGCATTCTGATGACCACTCATAAATAATTGACTTTCGAATGACTTTAGAAAAGATTATTTCATAAATTAATAATCAAAACAACCGATTTATGGCTTACCAAAGTTCACATTTCGCACTAAAATGGATTTAACGAGAAAAGATTTTAGAACAATATTTTTTTAAGATTTAAAAGCTTGTACTGTGCCTATAAAAGAACAAGTAAACGACAATGATCGATCTACCCCACTGGGTAATATTCACAGTTGGAGGTAGGTCTGTATTTTATAGCACTAATTATAATTTATTCTTTCTCACAAATTCTGCTTAATTCTTCTTGTGAATTAATATTGCAGACACTGACACTGCACACAGAAAAAAAAGTTAACTTTTTTTTCTAGATATATATATAAAAAAGATAGTAGACAGTTAGTAGATAGTAGATAGATAGACAGTTTTTTTTATAGATATATAAAAAAACTGGTCTTCTCCTGGTATACCTACTTACACATTTGCCATAAAATTAAGTACTTTAACGTAGACAAAACTAAGTTATAAATAAATAATTATTGACAATATGTGTATTTTTCAGTACAATTTGTTCATGTTTGTCTTGTTGTTCTCGTTGTTCTATTTGTGAATAGCCTGTCCTTGTCTAATTTGCATAGCACATGACAAATTCTAATCCTAGTTTGAGGTTATACAAGTGTAATTATAAATGAAATGCTTATTCTTTAATTATATTATTCTCTTTCTTTCTTTCTCAAGTATTACAAGAGTGAGAAGTGGACACTACTCTACACTAGTATCAAGCATTGACACTACACATCGTCTGGCTGACCTGACACCCCGTGTCAAATTGCACGATTCGTCCACTGATGTAATTTAACTGCAATTCGTGTAGTGCAGAGAGCGGACGACATTTACTTTTACTTGACTCCGGTCATAGATCACGCATTACGAGTTATGAATGATGTATCGATCGTATTAAAACTTTAGGATATTCTGTTAAGTTATGTCACTGTTACATAAACAAGTTCATAGGTGACATAATATATTGCTGAGAGGTTATGGTAAAATTTAAGTCAATTTTGAATTAAACGACATAAAGCGCAATGTTATAAAAAAATAATAGGAAAAAGTAATGAAAAAATCAACGACGAATAAATTCAACAGTAGAAATCAAATTCAACACTAGGATTTTCTCCTGTGCCGTGGGAATTGCATAAGATCACAAGACCAAGACAAAAATTTACAAGTACACAGTGGGAATAGAACCCGCGACCTCTGGCGCTCAAGTCTAACGACCAAGTCACTAGGCTAACGAGGCGGTTAAAAATGAAGAAAATAAAAGAATACATCTATATTTATCTATACTTATTAATATTATGTAAACAATTTATGTAACATATTCTGTATATTTCCACAGCTGACATAGTTATGAAAAAAATACCAAACACCGCACAAATAATGTATGTGACTCAAATCGTCAGAGGACTATTACCCGTGGAACAATATAAAAAAATCAAAGGCTAAGCTAGGCTATGGGTCTACAGCGGCAAAATACTCAGGGAACGGGATTTGACCTACGTAGTGGACGTCAACAGACTTATGGGGATGACAACCATAAGTCCAACAACGATCTCTATGTACTACTAGATGGAGCGTTCCAAACAATCGCTGTGTTCTTCGCAAGTAGCCACAACTCTTTCACATTCACTTTGAAACTTGTGCAGTTACTACTCAGAACATTTAATTATTTTCTAAATATTGACATTATTTAACCGTAGCGTCAATATTTAGTAATAATTAAATGTTCTGCGTAGTAACTGCACAAGTTTCATTGTGAATGTGAAAGAGTTGTGGCTACTTGCGTAGAACAGAGCGATTGTTTGGAACGCATCTAGTAGTACATAGAGATCGTTGAAGTCCAAGAATCAAATAAGACTAAAGAAATAGATGATAAGGAAATGTTCAACTATTTTAAGGTGGGTAGGTCCAACAGAACGTCGCCCCTGAGACAGTACAACTTTTGGAAGACGACTTTTTTACCAACTGCACCGCTCAGCACACCATTTTGTACGAGAGATTAAAGTTTTTCCATAAGACGTCAAAAAGATTGTTCATTCTCTACATACTACAGGTAAGTATTTCGTTACAGCATGTATATGGACAAATAATTCTGGTCCGAGCGAGTCGCCCGCAAGTTAAGAGGACAGTGCAACGAACTATTTGGAGCGATGCGACATCTAATTCCAAGAAATATCTCGGCCCGCGGCCAGCCGAATGCGAACATGCACATTTTAGTAGCTCATTATGAACATTACTTCACAAGACATTTAATTATACCGCCAGATTCTGATGTGACAACCCATTACAGTCATTTCACTACCGTGTCGAAAGATTTCTCAAAATTGTAAGTATTGGACTAACGACCTAAGGGCCAGTCTTACGGACTTCCTTGTGTCATTTAATTTACATATTTTGTCATATTATGTAGGTATTTAAGATTAGATAATCATTCATTACATCTTATGATTGGTTTCTTCATCTCTGACATTAAATTCCGATAATATTGAGACACGCTGACGCATTGTAACGTATCTACAATTATCTAATGATAGAAAGAGAGACAAATAAATCAATTGGCTTTTGTTCTGTATAGTTTATATTTCTATAATAAAAGTGACGCAGTGCTATCCTGAGATTTTTTAAGTTCCCCGCTGAAATTTTTATTGAACCGTGAGGTAAAATGTATATAGCCTTTGTTACGCCGTGCGGCTTATGATTTACCTACAATAAAATTTAAGTAACAAAAAAAAAGATAGCAGAACTTGCAGAGGCTTTCTGTTATTCCAGCTTTTAGGAAGCAACTGTTTTTATATTTCTTACACAAACTGTACCTCTCAGTTCATTATTTTGTTTCGTTGACTATACTTGCTGATATTTCAACGTTTGCTGCCCATATTCGTACCTACAATCTTGAAAAACGTAAACAAAAGTTTAAAAAAAACATATCAAAGTCTCAAAAGCAAAAACGAAACAACACAGTGTACCGCGAGATTTGCTTCCGCATCGTGGATTTATAATTCATCATGTTGAGATTATAATTGGAGAACTAACATTAAATTTCCAATATCTATTTGACTGACGAATCGACCATCGATTCACAGACTTAGATATATTTATCAATACCAGTTTTCAAAAGCTAATCGAGTTTTGTAAGATTTGCAAGCTGTTGAATTTCGATACGCGTGCTTGAGAAAACCGGTTACATTCTGACGCAATATAGACGAAATATTTAAGTCAGCGATAACATTACGGTAACGGTAACATAACAATAATTGCAAAAAATTAAAAAAAAAATGACAGAGATATAAGTGTCAATATGTTTCGAATCAATTAATAGTATCTCGGCAATAATAAAGAACAAATAATAAACAAAAACAGTGGATAAAAATATAGTATAAAAACATTTTTAATAAAAATATGGTAAGTATTCTTCGGCAGATGAGAGAGGGTTGTGCTCCTGCAGTGGAAATAAAAATAACCTCATGATGAAGTATTCGTGAAAGTTTAGATAATAAAGTGGATACAGGAAAACACGAAAAAATAATGCGCAATGTGATGAAAAATTAGGTACAATGCATTTGTACAATGTGTGAAGTCAGATTGATCGAAGATAATAATAAATTGATGCATAGTAGACTTACCTACAAATCAAAAAAAAATATCAGGTATTGAGAAGACTTGATTTGCAAACTTTTCCTTTGCAATAGTAGGACTTATTCTAGGAATTTTTTTGCCTCTTAACCCCATAAACAGTCACCACACGTGTTCAATTGCTAATACAAAACGATTTTCGCCTTAAAGGTCATAGAGTCGCCGTCAGATGCGCACGAGTGCAATCTATTTCTGTTCAGCAACTCAAATTAATATCTGTAATTGATGCGTTCTGCACGCCGGTAAAATATGGATGCAGACGCCGCCAAGGGCCTGTGTTATTATGACTTAGGCCTAATGAGGATGGATATAATCAATAACGGAAGATTGGTTCATATGATTTGCATTTGTTGTTACAATTTGAGCACTATATTGTAAAAACAATGGCGGGGAGTATGTATCCCGCAAAAACACCGCACGAGAAGTATGGAAAAGAAAACTCAATGAAATATTTAAGAAATATACTTATAGGTATGTTAGGTACTTGTTTCGACGCATCAACAAATGCGTCAAAAAACAGGGGTAAAAACAATGTATAGATCCAGAAATAGAAACTTACGCAAACATTTTCCCAAAATTAGAACATTGCATGGAGAAAAAACTAAAAATGATCCAATTTCAATATATAAAAAAATCAAAACCCTAAAGAAATAAATAATAAAAATATAGAAACCAAAACAAAAAAAAATCAGTCATCATAACAAATTACAATTTCCTTACTTTCTGATTAAGATTTTTAAATATGACTTCTTCTGGTATCTTTACTGGTTTGTGAGATTCTTGTCATTATTTCCCAGACCATCTTACCATGAGATTTTTTTCGCTGGCCGTTAACCAACCTTTTTATTCCTACTGTGTTGAGGCAACGATCGGCGGAGCAACACAGGGTAATTTCACACAAGATGAAAAGAGGCGTCTAAAGTTACCAACAGTCGAACTCGCGGCTGGACGCAAATAACAGGTCTGGCCGATCTAACGAGCGGTAAGGGGTCACCCGCAAACCACATAGGTACACATTTTAAGGTACTTGATGGAACCAAGATAGCCAATCGAAACGTAACTATCAAAATGTGACATGAGGCTGATTCAAATCTTACAAACAAATATACAAAATACCTTCTCATAGGTGATGTGACATCCGTCAATAATGGATCAATCATCAGCTACAATCTTTTCGGGGATGTCCTAGTAAAACCGTGACGTGATTGAAAAATAGATAACTACAACTGTTTTGTGAAATTGAGACAAGTTTACAATTTGAAAGATTTTGGAAGATTTTAAAAGACCCAGAAAGATAAAAGATTACTTCGTCGACAGATCTTTAAACAGGAATACAAATACCTTACGTACTCTAAAGCAAAATTAGTGGGATGGTTTTCCATTGCCCTCCCCTACATTACTTTTCCAGGTTTTTTTTTAATTGCTGTCTATCATCATTAGGTTATTTTTGTCTCCACTGCAGGAGCACAACCCTCTCTCATCTGCCGAAGACAGACGGAAGATTTGACCTACACTCCCCGCGCTGGCCAGACGGGTTGGGGAGGCCTGATTGATGATTTATAATGTATTCCCTTAGTCGCCTTGTACGACATCCACGGGAAGCGTTGGAGTTGTCCTATTCTACTCTATCGGAAACCACACGGCAAATTAGTATATATGTAGGCTGCATTTTCATAATGCTTAGGAGTCTGTGACGAGGAGACAGACCGTAGTATATAGTGGAACCCTAACTCGCCACCTCCACCTCGCGAAACTGAACCGAGACTGTTATTCTCGACCAAATTAAATGGCGGCAACGTCAACAAAGGACTGGCCAGACTGACGCGGTGTAATTTACGAGGTCCCTATCGCTGCAGCAGACCAAACGCCATTACATTAACAATCGGTGAAGATTGCAGATTACCGAGATGCTATAATCATTTTCGAACAGCTTCGGTGTTATTATTTTATAAAGATTAGTTTAAGGAATTGGAACTTGGACATAGTTAAGATGTATGGGTGCTTACGCAAAACCTCTCTGCGGGAAGACAGTTTCGTTCTAGTCATTGGCAATGTGCAAATAAAATTATTTCTCAAGACGTTAATTTAGAAAGAGATGTGGAAAATTAACTCTTTCAATATTTATTAAAACTTAAGTAGGTACTTCATCAGTAAAAGATTCGATAATATAGGAAGTATCTTATAAATAAAATCGTAAACTTCGCGTGTCTGTACATTGAAGATATTTGCAAAAAAAAAATTGGGGGGTCTAAGGATAAGCAACAGAACACATTTCGATCACTTTTGAAATTTTTGTCTGTTTGTCTGTTTATCTGTTTGTCGGTTTGTCTGTTTGTCTGTGAGTTTGTGCACGCATCACTTAAAAACGACTGAACGGACTCTGATGGACTTTTCACAGAAACATGGGGCTTAATTTGGTGTAACATATAGGCTTTATTTCATTGCAATCGGTGCAGTCAATCAAAAGTTATGCGAATTTATAGTTTCCGAAAACTCGCATTCACTGCGACGAATGTAGTAGGGTGTAAATGTTCGACTGAATTCGTGAGCGGTAGCGGGAGCGAGTATGGTACCAGTGTAATTTGAGTGTTTGAACTTTTGACTGAGTTACCCGATTACGATGAATTTGTGGTATACGTATGCGACCAAGTAATGTTGGTCGGAATTTGGATTGCGATGGATTAGTTACGAGGACTACATTTGGAGAGACGAGGGAAAGAGGTTTGAGGGGTGGGTTGAGGGGAGAGCTGAGGGGAGGTTTGAGAGGAGGGACCTGGACCTGGACCTGGACCTGGACCTGGACATGGACGTGGACCTGAACCTGGGCCTGGGCCTGGGTCTGGGCATGGACCTGGACCTGGACCTGGACCTGGACCTGGACCTGGACCTGGACCTGGACCTGGACCTGGACCTGGACCTGGACCTGGCCCTGGACCTGGACCAGGACCTGGAGTGGGATAGGGAACGAGAGTGGGAATGGGAGCGGATCCTGTAGTCCACGCGAGCGGAGCCGCGGGCACAGCTAGTTTATAATAAATTTGCGAAATTCCATAATCATGGTGCATACAACTGCGCCGAAAATCGGAAATACAATAATTGTTTAATCGTGGCTAGGATCTTGTAAACATCACTAAAATGTATTTTCAACGACGACGTAGAATCTTCCCTACGCCTTAGCGCGCAGTAGATGCTAAATGTGCTGACCTATGAGAAAGAATGTTTTTTGTCTGCAGTGGAGGCCAGATATACAAAAGATCTGAAGACGATTAAAGTGTAGATCAAAACCGCATCCATAACTGAATTAAAAGAAGAGCACTTGGCAGTACAAAACAGAACCGATGGCACAGGCTGGACCTAGTTGGATTATTGTAGTCTACATAATCGGACGATCAGTCTTGGTAAGAAACGAATCCCACTAATATTATAAATGCGAATCTTTGGATGTTTGTTACTCAATCACTCTTCAACACTGGACGTATCGGGATGAAACTTGGCACACATATAGGTTAGGTCCTGGAATAGGACATAAGATAGTTTTTGCCCGAAAAACATCTTATTTCTACGGGAAATACATAATAATTTGTGATGTTTAGTTGTCCACGCGGACGAAGTTGCGGGCAACAGCTAGTCCTTCATAATAGTATATATCTTCTCTAATATGAAAACCGCGAGTTGGGGCGTATTTTGGAGGAAATCTAGGTATGGTGCCAAGACAGAAGATAGATTTAAGAACGATGGTTCTGTGTTGGGTCAAGCTAAACAAACACCGAAGTACAAAATTTTAGAAACGATTCAAGTTATAAAAGTATATTGACAGTTTTGTTTTAAATGCCCAAACATAAACTGCAACGAGTAAATAGCCTATTGTGAAACCCGAGCCATACAGAAATCACAATGAAATCGTAACAAAAGGCATCGTGGGAAAGTGCAACACATATGGAACTGTGGGTCAAGCAAGTGACGGATATTATAGTACCAGTTATGAATTACATAATGTTATATAAATTAAGGACATAAATATAAGTATAGTATAACACATTTCATTTCAAATCAATTGGCTTATGAAAACTAACGGATTTGGGTTTCAAATAAAAAATAACAACCGTTTCCGAAGTGGACAGCAAAGTTTACATGATAATACAAACCTATTTTTGTTGCTGTTAAACCATGTTATCGAGATGCAATTAGCGTTTGTTCTCT
Source organism: Esperia sulphurella (assembly GCA_947086405.1). Lineage (NCBI taxonomy): Eukaryota > Metazoa > Arthropoda > Insecta > Lepidoptera > Oecophoridae > Esperia > Esperia sulphurella. The sequence continues at coordinate 5,083,364 of OX352261.1, forward strand.
TGTGACAATTGATTTGGAATGGAATACACTTGCATTTAGAACAATAGGTAGTGGAGCTACAGGAACTGATTAGATTGAGTTCAGACGAATTATGCGAACGTCACAAATCACTTAAATAATTCATTATAATCATCAGCCCGCCATCGTCCACTGCTAGACATGGCTTTCCTTATTTGCGCTCCACGCGAGTATTTTGTCTAAGTAAGTTGGGTTAAAAAGTCATGTCAGTTATGCCCTAATCACATCACCACATCGTCGGGCAGGCTGGTCGCAGCAAGGCTCTGTAGGCTGGAACGAGGAATACAGCTACGGTGTCCTCTGCCTGTCGGACAAGCCGACTAAAAGGGTAATTGGGGACGCGGATGCACGGATGTGTGCATTCTTTCATCTGATGCGTCATCAGCTTCACGGGGAGTTTGGCAGAACGGTGTTGCCTTGTTGCTGCTTCGAGGATAGCGGAGGGAGGGACTCCGTCTTCCTCCTAGGTGTGCCGTCGAGAGCGAACGGCGCGTGCCACGAGAGAATGACACCGGACGCATGCCCAGAGTAATATCCTGGGGTCCTTCTTTTCGCGTCGTACCTACATGGCCACCATGGGGTTTTAGTCGATGCAAGTCCGACATAATCTACTCGTTCCTCCGAGTGGGAAAGCGTTTTGATGCGGTACGACATTCACTGGAAGGCTGGAAGTGGTACTGTTCCGGCTAGCACACGGACATTATACATAACATATTGTTATTATAAAATAAACAACACACATGAATGTGATGGGTGTGACCGTTAAAACAACAACCTTTAGCAGACGCGTTCGCCTTGGCAGCGGGCCATTTGTCTTCATTAAATTAGTTGTATGTTGTATAAAACAAATGTACTTGGTAGTATATAGCCTAATATACTCGTATGTAGATGAAGTTGGATTACACAATATCTATTTTAAAGAAGCATACAACTTTATTACGATAAGAATGAATATTTGAGTATTTTGGTCAGTATTTACTATTAGCATTAAATATAAAAACAGGTAAATAATTATTGTATATATTACTACACTTTGTAGTAGTAGGTGTACTTGATCTATAGGTACCTACTTACTTAGTCATCTAATAACTAAAAACGTACACTTTGCGTGTTTGTACATTGAAAATATTTGCAAGAAAAAAATTGATGGTCTGAAAATGGACGGAAGGATAAGTAATAGATCACATTAAGATAATTTTTGATTTTTTTGTTTCTTTGTCTGTTTATCTGTTAGTTTGTGCACGCATCACGTAACCCCCTGTGACAAAGCGTGGTATTTTGAAGACCCCCCCCCCTCACCCTAAACATATAAAAATACTTCGACTAAACGGGTCACGTAGTTTGGGTACGTTCCCTTACTCGAAATAAGATTTGTCTGAAATTGTCCCAGAAACAACTGGAAATCGGTTTTACTTTAAAACTTTTTCCACTGTTGGATGCTGGTTTATTTATTTTCTATTACGTTTTTATTTACTATATACTTATACAAATTGTATGTACGAATCTAACCCACTACGTCTCGTGCGGGTCCATTGAACAAAGCCAAATATTAAACATATAAAGCTGTTAATAAGTTACATCATAGTATTGTTTGAGATGGATTACACATCACATCACATAAAGGAAGATCACCAATGACATTGACATTTCGAATTATTTCAAACTAGTCGAGTTGAGCCAGCTACGAATAAACCATCGTCGTCTCATTCAAATAAGAGAAGATCAACTTCGAATTCTTCGACAAAGCTGTTGTGTTTATAATCTTTGAACAAGAAGTCGAAGTATTTTTATATGATAAATTATATTAGGTAAATCGATTAAGAATTTCGCGTTTTGTGTATCTATTCAAATATTAAAATACACGGGGCTTATACGTGAATATTATTAACCTTTGTCGGACGTTTCTACCATAGGTAACAAACACTAGCCATACGTGGTCAGAGTGCAAGATAAGATCGCGTCGTTGTCCAAGTGGCTTGGTCATTAAACTCGAGAGCCAAGGGTTGTGAATTCGGTTCCCACTAGGAACAGACAACTTTGTATAATTGTACATTTGTCACAAATAGAAAAGGGGTAAGTTCAACTACAGTCCGTGCATTATATCAGTGTCAGTTACGAAAGTCACAACATTGTCAGAAATGCGGAACATGAAGACTGTTGCGGGACGATTTACCTAAGTGTGGACTTTATTATTATTGTATCTGTGTTTTTTTATTGTGAAATAAGGAGTAATTGAATTGAACACGAGCAGTCGTCGAACTATCGTGCAAAATCTCCTTGGTCAGCTGATCAACTACGCACCTACTCTGCAATCGATTTATATTCATTTTCGCCGTGAACTGTTTTCGTTTATCTTGCCTCAGTATAGGTCAGTGTTTGTATTTTTAGAACATAAATGAACGTTTACACAAACCATCTGTGAGGTGCGTTTACGTGCATTAGTTAGGTTAGAGCTGAAAAACTTAACCTTGTTATAAGCACAGATAATAAGGTAACGAGCGGGAATCAACCGGGAAATTAAGGTGTTCAGTTCAAGCTGCCTATGCAATCACTAAAAAGAAGGCAAATGAAAATACTGTTGATTTAGTATTAGTAAGAGTACTTAGTTTTAAAAGTTCTGTGGTTAGTAGGTACCTCTTATCACTTATTAAGCTAGAATTATTCTAACTTAAATCAAAAATGATAAGATTAAAAGAAAGAAAAAATATGAATAGGTACGACAAAAATTTACAGAAGAAAATGATAAATCAATTGAGTCTGTTAATTTTGTTAAGAAAAAATTAATATAGATAAATAATCTTGGTCATTACCACCAGCACTGTAGGTACAGCGGGGCTTTACAGTAGATGTTTATAGACTGATAGATAGATAGATATTGATTGACACTGTTGATTGCACGTCCTACTGCAGTTTTCGATGCAAAAAGGGAAATGCCAATCTTGAACAAAGATATGACTATCGGTAGGAACCTTTGTTTTATAAAGGTACCTAGTTTGTCGTCGCCGTTGACTCAACTTCGGAATGTCAATTCTCAGATAATACCACTTTGTCAGGTACAAGTATGTCTTTATGCTATGGTTATATAAATTCCTTATTGTTCCAGTAAGTATTTCTTATCTATCACTGATACTTTCCTAACAGTAAGTATCTATTGTAGGTAGTTAGGTAGAAAGACTGTTAAATATTGATTAAGTATGCTGCTTACTAGCTTCTTATTTAGTTTTTGAATTTCATTTGATACTTTTGTTTTAATTGGTTTTTGTCCTTTTGCTTGTTTGTGTGCCTGACCAATTTGGGCAAAATATACTTTGCTAAAAATGTATAAGATTGATATCACCTGTTTTTTAAAAAGATTGCCGACATACTAGGATATGTAGACACATACAAAAAGAAGATGCATTTTTATTACAACAGCTAACGTTCATTCAAAGTAAAAGTTTAAAACCACACAAAGCCAAACCTGGCATGTTTGTCTTTCTCTTTGCGCCGAGCAGGAGTTTATAATTGATGCTTCCGATAAAGATGTCATCATTCGTCTACTTCCATCTAAACCTGTCTCGATGATCCGTGATAACCGTCTACGTCACAACACCCAACCTGTTGCCGGACCATCGAAATTAGATAACTGTCAGGGTCTGACTTTCACTGATCGCCGTCTGGTTTCACTTTCCCCGACTGGCCCACTAATGATACGATTCCAATCTTGCGCAACAATGAGCCGAACGCTCCCATCGATGCAAACTGGTCACACATGCATCATTGTGGGATTGTCTATTGATTCACGTGTTTATAGCATTTTGTCATTCCATCAATAGCTATGCCCGTGGTTCTGCTTTAGAGAATTTTAGAAATTGACTTAGATTTCAACGGCAAATGTTATAAAAACAGTATCCTGCTTCAAATTATGGTCTCTAAGTGAAATTCAGGTCGAACAGTTCGGTGGTCTTCGTGTGATTAACAAACAGACAGAAAGACAGAAAAACTGTTTTTTGTGTTTGATTTCTGTACGCATGAAATTATTTTCAGCACGTTTTGACAGTTACGGCGCATTTAGTTCTTGATTTATAACTGAAGTGCATATTGAATTTAATCTCAATAGTAGTCAGTACGTGCCGTATTGCCCAGACAATATGAAATTGGCACTATTTCAAATATTTAACGGCAAAAACCAGAAGAAACACAACGAGAGCGTCTTCTGTAAGCGACAATGACAAAATGTGAGATAATTTGACAGAACAAAACTGTTTTATACATTCCACCAAGTAACAGATGTTTGCTTGTAAAAATAGCAGAGCTTCGAATAATTATATATATTTTTTAAATGTTTTTAACAAACAAACTAAAATACCGCCCTCAGAGGTACCACTTGAGAAAAAAAATGTTTCCGGCAAATACCTACAATTAATCTTATAGAGAGACGAATCAGAGAGCGAAGACGACGCTTTCAGCATAATATCTCTGAGTCTCGAACTAACAGCCAATTACCTATAATTTAGGCACTAACATGTCTGTTCTATAATACCTGTCATCTATCTACTGCATCTTAATGCATTCACACAGACAGGAGTCCCAGAAATTAAAAAAGACCTGTTGTATCAAAAACGCTAATTACATTTTTAAATAGACTTATTTATATTTTATGTTTAACTTACGGTAAATTTCGCACGCTTGACCCATATATCTAAAACTAACACGTTTGATATAACGCCGAGTAAACTGACAGGAGTGGGATGTAGAGGGAGCCACGGAATGTGTGAAAATATCTGTTGATAGACGTTGGGCAAGAAATCAAATATTGAAAGTAAAATTTTGCAGTTTATTTTACAAATTCTAATACAGTTAACTAAATGTAAAAAAAAACATAACATCTGTGCGAAGCAACGAAACGTTGCTGTATGCAATGCGAAGAATAGCCAAAACCCAGACATTTAAAAAGATCAAACAAGCAAACTTCAGCACCTACTTCGCCCATATCTTGAGGTACAGCTCGATCAACTTGTAATACAAGGAAGATCTAGTGCAGAAGTGAACCTGGAAGAATAAGGATGTAATAGTTTAAAACCTAAACCAAGGAATGCTCATTGTTCCGAGTTTCTGAAGTTGAGATAATTGATCGCCAACAACAAGAAGAAGGAAACGAACCAATACCTATAGGATACGAAAAAGGAAATCTAATGATTCTTCACCAACAGATAGCAAACAAACAACCAAGACGAAGATTATGAGCCCTTTAGGCTTATTTCAGTTTCTGATAGAAGGGAATTTCACAAAGCGTCCATTGATAGGTTGTCCGAAATACCTTCTTTGCATTTAAGTGCGACATAAAGTATTCTGGGTGAAATAAACATGTCTAAGACAATGTAATGCTAGTTAGCATTGCATTGTCTTGACGAATCCTTGTGATATTAATTTTAATATTTTAAAAGCTACTTTGATTGATGACGTATTCGATAAGGGAACATTTCAGGTAGACAGATATGACGGGGCGCCAAGTATCACGATCCTGTCGTATCACATTTAAGTTAAAATTACAATAAAAAAAATCACATCAACGAAATATATGTTGTCTAGTATTCTTTTTAGATTTACAGGTCACTTGCGCGATCTAGGTCAGACATCGAGTAGACGCGGCTATGTTCGCGATTCTTTTGCCCCAGTTACGGGGTTTTACACGCTTAGAAACTCGGACAGTAGAAAGATTCTCGATATTCAATCCGCGAAACATATCTATAGACACACAGCCGTGCTAACTAGGCCACATCCGGCGTGCATCGAGTTGAGGTTACCATTTAGATACGGTTGACACACCACTGAAGGTGTTGGAAGAAATATTATTGCAGAAATCCCCAATTGGGCAACTGCAGGGGAAAAGGTTACTATGATTTGTTAACAGTTTCGATTAGTAATATATTTAGGAAAATCCAAAATCGTTAGATGTATATCTAAACTTAAAGATTAAATTGAGTTAGTTAACCACATAACGAATAAGTTGTATAAGTTGATTGAAAAGGCTAGGTGTTAATTGATTCCAAAAGTTTAGCGTTTGTGTTAATCGATTTTGTCAGGTCTCGTCACAGTTTGGTGAACAAAACGTTTGTAGAAATAATTGCAATAAAAGTAATAAAAATGGTAAAGAAGAAATCAGTGTTGCACGCGCCGCAACTCAGACGCAGGGCCAATGAACGGCAACAGGTGCCGCGCAGCCAATCCCGTCACTTTACGCGACTTACTTAGAAATCACAAAATTATATTCTACGTCCTTTTCTGTTACGCATTGGAGGTGTTACGTAAGAGCGAGCCGCAGGACGGCGGAGTACGCTTGTCCTCTTACTCCGCTAGTGACGCGGAAATCTTTTACATCCTTTGTTTACCGATCAATCTGATTGCTTTCCTTTTTAGGTTATATCTGTAAATAAACTTATCTAGACTCGTTTAAGTAAACAAGTTATGCTTATCGCATTTTCTGCGATAGTTTTTTGAGTTAACATTATGAAACAGTCACGCATCTAGCTTTGATTCCTTGCACGATATTCCTTTGTTCGTCGACATCGTATGCTGGTGTTATACCTATGCCTACCGCTACGCTATTACGAGACAAAACACAAGTCAACCTACAGAATCTATAGACAACCTTTTCAACTAAGGTTAAAAAGTAAATTAACAACAAATGACGCATACGTATTTTGTGACATCAAATAAAATGTTCCCAAGGCGGGGTACCGTACGTGAGCTTGGTTCGTCAGAACTTCGTCACGGTAGACTTTTATCTCTCTAGGTAGTAGAAGACAATACAATGACCTGACAGGCCTATTATAATTCCACGAGGGTAGGCCCACGCATTCCGGGAGAGTTTCTGTAGACGCTAATGTCAGTCATTCATTAGACGAAGTGCATTCCCTTGCATACAAATGTCCTTCCTACTTGCTAACCGCTTATAAGTTCGAGCCAACTCCACTGCCTGGTACGGGATGTATGTGAGGCTTTCTAAACTACCAATGACCAAGTATTATTTAGATATTTTAGACTTTATAAATTGTACTGCTCTAAAGAGGCGTGCGTGAGGGTCATGTGTCATGGGTTAATTGCGACCTGCATAATAGGAAATGTTTTAAAACTTATTAATTCCAAAATATTGCCGTAAAGAAAAACACCACAAATGATGAGGAATTTTACATATACAATAGGAAGCACAAAGTACTCAAATGTTGTTAAGAGAAGAAGCAGAATAAAGGGTGGATCCAGAATATTTTCTAGAGGAGCCACTTTTGTTAGCAACAATAAAAATACAAGCTTGTCAGACGTCGAAGAGAGATGGAGGAAAAAAACGTAGGTACTAAATTAAAGGAGGATTCAGATGAACTATCTTGAACATAAATTTCTAGGAATACCAGGGTAACACGCATAGAAAAGAAAAAGATAGTAGTTCTGTGGTAACACGATTTGGAGTCGCTATAAACCTACAGATGTTTGTTTCTCGGTGCGCTAAACGGCGCTAATACGTTTTGCTAGTAGTACGCCCCGCTTCTTTATTTACATCTCTCGGAAAAAAATTGGCAACACTCCCAATCGTAGAACTGCGTCCGGGATTGTACGACAGCGGTATTTGAAACTGTAATGCAGATAAACATGTGTTCGGTATAGACTGGTAGGATTTGATGATCCTGTTAGTTTAGACGGTAATATAAAGGTTGTGTAAGCAATGCTATTATCAATCAGTTTAACATCAAACATCATCATGAAGAGTTTTCTAAATAAAGTATCTTCATATAATCTTGACGAAATATAAATATTTGATATTACCTATCTACCTCGCAGGATATATATCATATGCAAATTATGCTTCTATATAGAGTTTTCATTTTCTAGGAGTTAAGGTATTCCTCTCACAAACAAAATATTATCTATACAAGAAGACAAACAAATCTAGCATACCTACTTCAAAACAATATTGTCCCTGCTGTGTCAAAGGTACAATAATTATGTAATCATCATTACTGACTAAGATAGAAAAGATCAATGAACCGCTAGTCGTAGACGTAGGACGGGATGATGTCAGCCGTTTCACTTTCACATTGCTGTTTGCTCATTCAAATCAATAAACAATCACATGTTACTCTGTTTGGATAGCATTTGAAAACACTCAGCTGTCCAAATATTCAACGAAAAGCATTATACCATGCATGGTTCAATCGGCAGACTTAGATAAAATTTCCTTCAAGAAAAGCCAGTAGTCTGTTTAGTGATCGGAGAGAATACGATCACTCAACACCCAAATCATGTGTCACATAAAATGAAATATTGTCTGCAAATAATAATGCAACTAAATACCTATAATGTAGATAGAACTATTAGAGTACCTAACAATAGTTTAAGGCCAAAAGACAAAGAGCAAAGCGACATTCGAACTGAAAACACGGTAGTTAGAGTTGGCGACAACAAGGAACTTGAACTCTGATTTGTACCGACGATGCTCTCATACATATCAGGATTTCAGTTAGATGCCGCCAACCTACAACCAAGAATCGGCTGCAGAATCACCATTAATAGCAAGGATCTGAATACAGGAGGACGATTAAGGTTTCAGATAAGAGACAGCAAAATATATTTTTTCGAACTTACTGAGCTAAATATGCTGTCAATCGCATTAAACAGGATATTGCTAGCTCACCGCTAGCAACTTTTCAGAGCAAGACCGATTAGCCCACATAGGACGAGATTGACTACGGGACCATTGAAATTGTTGACTAGCAGCTGCTTATAGTGGCCTCGACACCATTCATTCGCACCGTTCGCTCGGACCTAATTATGTACCATGGTGCCCGTATGAAGATCGACGATAGTAAGGGAAGCGGGCTAGGCGGACCGGTTGCTAACGGTATACTGTTTACGTTACCATCATTGAGGTAGGAAATGGCGTAGAAATTTCCTTGAAATGCTAATTCATGTCTAGTTATTTTTACATCATCATCATTGGTATCAACGTCTAGAAATAGTTACGGATGCTTTAAGTTGAAAATTACAACAAATGTCGCATAAATGTGCTCACTGAATTTGACGGACCGATCGGACGTCTTCTTCAGAAGACTATTATTGATTTATTAGCCGTGGGTCCAATACGTAATTCGTAAGTATCGTAGTTGGTATTTTAAGTGTCTTCGTCTAGTGTCCATTAATTACGCAGTTTACTCAAGCGCAGGGATTTTATGGACATTTAAGATGATAGTAATGGATTATGCAGGAAATAAAGTATTTACAAAAGTCACCTCTGTCTCGTCGGAAAGAAAATTCAACAGTTGCAGCCAGGCCAAACTAAAATAGTCAAATACAATTTTCTCGCCCGTGCCTGTTTTCATCGCGAGTTAAATATATTATGAAAAAAATATGTTAATTTAATTATCAAAGCATTTTTAAACTGTTTTTAAGGACGTGAAATCCTAGAAAAAAATATACTTTTTAGACCTCCATAATTTAAAACTAAATAAATTATACGTAGAGGCTTAAATAGCCATATCTTTCACACTTAAAAAAATACAAATACACCCAAAATTCAAAATAAATACAGATACGCCATGCAATTTTATTATTTAAATTTTTAATTTATTTATTTTACCGTGTTTTATCTGTTTTAGCAGCGTCCACTCCACTGATGCTAGAGAAAAACCCATCGGCGGCATCGGTCGCACGTCACGTCCATTGGTCATGATAGGTTAGATTAATACGTTTTACATAGGGATTTGTATTATCTACACAGAATCGGACTGACCCACATCACACGGGAAATGTTATGACTTCTACACTTAAGATGACTTCCGCTTCTAAGATTTCCAAGCTATGCCTAAAATACTAATCAGTAAAAGTCTACAACGTGACTTACTTACTGCCTCTTTATAAGTGTTTTGATAAAATCAAAGTTCATAAACGGAATAGGCGCACGTTATGATTATGAGTCAGGTTCGTTATCGACATAGTACGTACGTGATCGGTTACTGCGGTTTAGACCTGATAAGTAACTTACTACGTAAAGTATTTATTGTCACTACCTATTCTTAAGATATACAAATTCTTTGTAAAGAGACAGTAGATACGTTTACTAATTATTAGAATAAATTCTCGCTAAATTAAAACAAATTTGTAATAAACATGTGCAAAGGGACTAATCTTTTTGAATATACTTTTTTTGACAGATCAACAACTTAAAAAATAGTTAAACTGAATTAAATTGTACCTGAAGTAAAATAATAGGTTTCCACTGATAAAAAAATTAGATTAAAATATAAAATTACCGATGAATTACAATTTTTTTTTTTAAACGAAGAGTCTAAGTTTAAATAGGTGTATTTAGTAAGTATTTACGTGTAGATGGTAATATCTATTTGCTTCATCTTTGCCTATTTCTATCAGTGGAGAGCAATAATTGACCTTAGCTACTACTAGAGCTACAACTTTGTTGCTCTGTAACGTAACATTTTTAAGGCTTTCCTATTGTGTTGAGGCATGAGTAAGTTCTGTAAAAAATTACTTTTCATGTTTTGAAGTGTTCTTCAAAAAAAAAACTAAATCTTGTCTAACGTTATACATAACAAATGTGAAACGAAAAAAATATAATTGCATTTACTTACGAGATAGATACAGGCATTTGTCATAAGAATTTAGCTAGATTATGACTATTATAATATAACAATTATGAGATATCTGCGCTTATAAATAACTTATGCCATAAACTTACCTGTGTAAACTGAGAGGAGATCTTAGTGTGGTCTTCCTGGTATATCTTTCTTGCCTTCCGCCGTTCAGTCATCAAGGTGATGAGGCGGTCCAGAGCGCGGGACTCCAGGGCCTCTGCGTTGGCCCTGATCAGGCGACTCGTGTTCTCCCACTCCTCGGTCATTGTGCGCCATGCCGACGCGATTACGGAACCTGGGGGAGGGAGAAACAAATCAGCAGTCTGTTGGTGACGCGAAGTGTACCGTTCTTGTGGTAACTTCACTTTTCAATTTCTCTACTGCATTGTCTAATTCTCAGGGATCGGAATTAGGTGGTATCATTCACGTACTTGCAACGAGATATTTATGTGAATATGGATATTCAGGGATTTTGTTCGATATGTATTTAAAAATTAATTTATCATTAATTTATGTATAAACTGTAACAGTAATATAAATATGGACATTCCACGTCGCTCATTTAATAATCTATAATTCTTCTCCTCAGGGATTTCAGTTAAATCCTACTAATATTATAAATGCGAAAGTTTGGATGTTTGTTATTAAATCACGCTTCAACCACTGGACGGATCGTGATGAAACTCGGCACACACATAGGTTAGGTCCTGGAATAGGACAGGATAGTTTTTATATATTATTTAATAATTTCACTTATTATTTGTATTTTTTTATATATTACTAGTTTTTGCCCGCGACTTCGTCCGCGTGGACAACTTAACATCACAAATTATTATGTATTTACCGTAGGAATGGGATGTTTTTTCTGGATAAAAACTATCCTGTGACTATTCCAGGACCTAACCTATAGGTGTGCCAATTTTCATCCCGATCCGCCCAGTGGTTGAAGCGTGATTGAGTAACAAACATTCAAACATCCAAACTTTCGCATCTTATAAATAAAAACGTAAACATCGCGTGCCTATACATTGAAGATACTTGCCAAAAAAAATTGGGGGTCTAAGGATACGTAATACAATACATTTCAATCATTTTTACAATTTTTGTCTGTTTATCTGTTTGTTTGTGCACGCATTACTTAAAAACTACTCAACCGATTTCGATAGACTTTTCGCAAAACATGGTTAAACATTCGGTGTAACATATAGGCTTTACTTCATTGCAATCGACACAGTCAATCAAAAGTTATGCTAATTTATAGTTTTCGAAAACTTGCATACACTCCATTAGTATACAACAAAGAAGTGTACGGTGTAAATGCTCGACGGAATTCGTATTGTAATGAGTGAGAACTATATTTTGGAGATAGATAGGTGGTCATGGAAATGTAGAGGGAAAGTGGAGGAGAGGGGGGAAAAAAGAGAGTGGTGAAGGAAAGTCGTCATGGACTTAGGGGGAAAATAGAGACAGAAGAAAGGGGAGGGCTGAGCCAAAGTTAAGGGTGAGTGGTGGGGAAGGGGGTGAGGGCAGGGGAGTAGGTATACATACATGAAACAACAAAGTATAATATGTACGGCATTCAGGTAACGATGACATTCGGACTAATTGAAATATTATGTAAATACTAAACATTTGGGTGTGTGAGTGTGAGTGGGTTAGGGATTGAGAGTCTGAGTGGGAGTGGAAGTGGGAAAGGGAGCGGGTGTGCGCTCCTGTTACCACTCTGTAGTCCACGCGAGCGGAGCTGCGGATACAGTTAGTACATAATATTTATAATGTTGTTTGCAACACGCGCCCAAAAACCTCCAGTTGTAAAGTGTACTGTGTTCTATCTTAAGTAATTTACATTTTATATCTCTCAAAAGGATAACACGTTTATAAGCTATAGACACGGACACCTAGCACAAGCAAGTTCGATCGCGATGTAGAAAATACAAGCATCACCATAATCTAAAGGTAGGATAAAGAGTGATAATATTGTACATGTCATAATTAATAAGAGATGCCATTATAATATTATACACTCAGACTAAGTACCAAAGTAGGTACCTAAGTACCGAGTAGTATTAATTCTATGGTGTTATACACAAAAAGACATGTCAAATAATGTCTTTATCGTTCAGGAACTCGCCAACTGAGACGTAAGACTTCAGAATAAGACACTCCTTTTATTTTCTTTTAAATACGCTAGTGGAAGCTGCATTTTTAATAGATAATAATTAGTTAAGAACGTTTTTTTAAATCAAAATTCAGCTTACATTTCTATCCTTAGCTTAAATCTAAATATCAACATAACAATTTGCACAACGTTATAAATAAATAGCTAGCTAACTTACCTAGCTAGCTTGCACAACGTTACCTAGCCTAAATAGCTAATATAACTAAAAGCATTCCTCCAATCCGCTTCGCCTAAAGTCAGGGGCTATGGTTAAGTAATACATTTGGCCTGTGTTCAAACCTAAACGGTGTGAAGTAGAGAGAGATGGATAATATTTTACGGGCCCCTAGAATTGGCACTGCAGAGATCTTGCTGTTGGGTTTTTTAGGCTTTAAACAGGTTAGGTCGATCTCATCGCTTAAATGTCATGTTGGAAACCTGAATGTTTGACACTACCTGCTTACTGTGGAAAATTTTGGTTCACTATATCTGACTATAAGCACATTACAAACACAATGTAAGTAACTGATATTTATTACCGGCACAAACTCCTGGGCCACAGCTAGACACCTGGTGCACACTTCGAGCAGGCAGTTTAGCATATGCTAAAATGAATGTGGTTGTGCCCCCTTACATCAGTGCTTTTAATTACATTACGTCACTTTTTGGACAGTACTTACCTGCTTTGGTATTTCCTGCATATCTAAAGGAATTAAATTAATAAATTGACCGCCTCTTTGGCCTAGTGGATTGGTCATTAAACTCGAGCGCCAGAAGTCGTGGGTACGATTCCCATCGGTAACAAACTTTGTACAATTTGTAGAAGTTGGATATTATATTTGTAAATAAGTCTGAATATTATATTTGTAAATTGTCCAATAATTGTTACTTCCCATAGCACAGGAGAAGATCTTAGTTACGAATGTATGATTCTTATTTGTTCTGGAGTGAAGACCGCGGATCGACCCGAGCTGGGTGGGACGCCCCGCCGCCAGATTGGCCGACCACCTGAAGAAGGTGGCCGGAAGCAACTGGATGCAGAGGGCGGAGGTCCGTGTGTCCGCGTTCATTGGGGAAGGCCTATGTCCAGCAGTGGAAGTCTTATGACTGATACGATGAATATTTTTTAAAATAAATTACCTTTACATCTCTATTATAACATTACGTGTAACACAATCTATGTATTTAGGTATAAATAAATGAATATGATTGTCGTTTTTAAATGTATTATCACGAACGCATCAGATAAACTGTGGGTGTAAAGTAGTCTTGAGGTTGCAACAAAATAGTTGCTGCAAATACCTATTTAAAGTATAGGTAACAATCATACTTAAACCATAACATAACTTAGAAAAAGTTCAAACTCGTTGATTTTTTTTACCAATTGCAAAATTTATAGTGTGCTGAATTATAAGTGATACGCTGGTACATATTTTTGCAAAATTTATTATTTAAGAAGTTATAGTTGAGGATAATTTTACTTACGCATATAGTATTGTTTAAACTTTTGAATGTAACGGTTAGGTCTTTAACGATTGATTGCCAGATTTAGATAGAGACAAAGACATCGTAAGTCGGACATTGCCCTTGAGATTCTACAGCCCTGGTCTTACGAAATCACCTATAAATATAGTCTAGTCCTATATCAATACTCTAAATAATATAAAGGTAGGTAGACTGTACAAAATCTTAACTGAGAAATCTATAGCGACTGAGGACACAAATTCTAGATCATTGCCTATTCATGAGTTCATGAGTAGGAAAATATATTAAGGCTTTATTTTTTAATTTTGCTGTTAGACTTCCCCAACTTTACTAAGAGGAAGATAGTGCAAATAGCGATCAGCAGTATGCTAATTTGAGTTCAATTCACATAGGTATTTCGTTCGATAAATTGCTATAAGTATAGGACTCTTACCGTTAAGTTCTTCGCACTTATCCATCTTCTGCCCCTGCGCGGCCGCTGCTGATAGCGCGAGTGCGTACTCCCGATCGCTCTTCATCTTGGCCTGGAGGCTTCTCTTCATGGTCTCCATGAGCCGCAGCTCGGCATCCTGGCGGGCAAGCAGCGCCTCATGCGCCGCCCTACCGGCGCCGCTAGACGCGTACCCCATGGCTACAACACCACTTCACACAACACACATCCCAACGTAAACACAACACATCACACCCCGTTATCACCGGCACTGTTTTTACGTCACCCAACAAAATTCAATTACAAACAAGTCTTAAACACGGGGACAGCGTTTGATTTTTTTTATAGAACGTAACCTGATTGTTAAGAGCGTGGCTTAATAAAATCACTTTGAAATAAAAAATAGGTTTTGTTAAAAATGTTTTAACGGACAAGGTGAGCGCGCTCGGGCGACGGACGTGCGTCCGTGCAGACGGCAATGCGCGACCTCAATGCCACCTACCTCACGTTTTTTATCGCCCAGTCACTCGACTCGCTGCAGCGAGGACTTGGATGTAGCCGACTTCTGCATTCGGGCATTCTCAAGACAGTTTGATTGATCCAGTGAAAACCAATTACCTACATTCAGAGACCTCTAATATTAACGCATGCCTTAAAGATGAGTTGCTGGTTGCCTTAAATATAGGAGGAGTTAGAGTAGTAATTTATTCGCTGGGCCATCAGTTTGCTATATTGCTTCTTCAATTTCCAAAACTTTATACGTATAACCTACATATATTTTTTATAGAAGTTATCAATTTATCATGTATTTAGATTTAGACACGGCTTAGCTTTCACAAAGATACGGCTCGAAGGACCAGTAATTGAGAAAGAGAACTAACCGTTAAAACCTTACGTCGCTTTTTAAATTTATAAGTGTATGATATTCAAACTAATTATTTTCTTAGAGCACACAAAAGAAATTCAAATATTTATCCACGGAACTCCAAATATAGACCAAATCTTATCATGTTATCATGGCCCATGCATGGCATTAGAAAAACATGAGCGTTTAACAATTTACAACCAACATAAGAAGTAAAAAATGATGGAAAAGTTTATTACGACGAAGATAATATTAACTGATATTTGGTACGAGACAGAATAAGTCTATTCTATGTCTATTGCGCGGAAAACATAAATTAACACAATTAATAACCTTCAGACCGTAAAACACATGGCTGTAAGATTTTAGTTACCTTTGCTTTAATTTTTTTTATTGTTCAAGTGTTGCTAGTACATAAAATTACACTATGTCTATGGGAAATTAACACAATACAATACCTACACTTAGTTGCACAAAGAAAAACAGTTACATGTTTTAAAACTTAAAAATAGTACAATTTTGGTTGTTTGAACGAAACTTTGATGATATTGAACAGCTTATTTACTAAGCCAATCAAACAACAAAGTATACTTAAACCATAATGTACTGATAATAATAATAATAATTATTATTATTTCTATACTATTATATAATAACAAATTTCAGAAAATAATTTTCCATACAATTTGTTAGTAAACCTTATACTATGTTAGTTAATTACAAATAAAAATCTAACATGCACAGTTATAGCATGATCCGTAGCGACTCGCCGACTCTACGGCTACCTGGCTACGTGCAGACGTATCCAGTGCCGCAGTATCGGAGAATCCCACCTATCTGCTATTGTGTTCAGGATGCTTGACTAATGGATTAGGCCTGGCCCTTAGTCTCACAATAATTTAGAGGTTTATGTTTATCCTTTAATTACCACCCTGGGCAGAAGGGTTAGTGATTGCAGTATATTGCAGTAAATTAATGCTCAGACAATGCTTCTGCCCATACCTGAACGGCTTCCTGTGGATGTCTTGTGAAGTTATTATAAGACATCCAAAGGAAGCCATGAGTGGTACTATTCTATTTCGGATAGTAACTAAGTGATATCACTAATATTATAAATGCGAAAATTTTGATATTTAGATGTTTGTTACTCAATCACGCCAACCACTGGTCGGATCGGGACGATACTTGGCGCACATATAGGTTAAGTCTTGGAATAGGACAAAGGATAGTTTTTATCTCGAAAAAATATAAACCAAATTAATCGTTAAAAGCAGTGAAAACCTACGCGGACGAAGTCGCGGGCAAAAGTTAGTAAAAGAAAAGTGAGCTATGCAATACACATCGCCACATTTGTAAAAAACTTATGAACCGGACCAAACCAGCATATGTTAATACTTGTCTTTATAACTCTATCCCAGATCAGCTGGCGAAAGTTAATAACAAACATGGCGGCTTGATTTCCACTGACAGTTGTAGGGATATGAAATCGTACGAATAAATGAAAAACGATTGATTAAATTAACATTAACATTTTTTAACAGGATTTCGCATGGTATATTGGTAATTATACGAATGAATTGTAAGAACGAATGGTTTATTGTTATTTAGATTTTCTTACATAATTTCGAGTGAAGATATTGAGATTCTACCAAACTGGATCGGCATAATTTCTTTCAGTAATGCGGAAAGAAGTTATGCCAATTCAGTTTGGTATTCAGTAAGTAGTAATCTGTTACAAAGGCATTTAGTATCACATCATGATTGACTTTTTTTTACCAATTTTTTTAATTATATTAAACTTGTAACTGGACACTAGTACAGGTATTTGGTGACACTTTGTGACTAATGATGATGATTAATTATATTGCAAACCCTATAAATATAGATATATATATATCACGCTTAAGTAAATTATGAATACGAAACATTTCCTAAGTCTAATATCTAGATCAGACCATCATACATAGAAAAACATGACCATACCGATTTGATACTTTTCTTTTGGCAAATGTTGCGCTTTGTATTGCCGCCCTCATGAATAGAATGTGTGTTGTCTGTTACTATAGTAATAAACTGATCGTCCTTGGTGTAAGTGAGATGCAAAAATTCAATTCTACCCTTTAATGATAATAATATGTTTCATTCTAGGCATAAACGACACTTTTAACAAATTATCAGCCCTAAGGCAACACGGAGAGGAGTCACCAACTCATGCAAGTGTGAATATGTGTACATGCGAATAATGCCAGAATGTTTTTCGTCGTAAGAAAATGATACGACAGCTCATCTGCCCTCCCAGATTAAGCCGGTAGCCATGTTTCTTTATGACATCATTCTGTCACCTCATTCTGTCAATATGTGCCATCGACAACCGCTCTCCCCAACCAGCCATGTCTGGTACCTTTAAGAACGAATTCCTCCGAGTTAAGGAAGTATAGGTACTTTTAAAAATATATTCCGGACCATATTTGTTTGACTAATATTGATTAAAAATATTAAACGTAGAAGAAAGCATGCGGCTAGAACATTCTCTGTTTATGCGTCTGCTATGTATCGTTTCATTTTGTCTTAATTTTTTTAGATACTTGGTGATTTTTGCAACAAAAATGACAACACCGCTCAATTTAATGTTGTTCGTTTGGTATTCCCTGGCAACACTTTTAGAGGCACTCAAATCCTAGTCAGTGGCAACACGGGCCCCAGCCTTGTAATATGGCCGCTACAGGTTAGTTCTAATAATTTTGTCACGTGAAAATTTCTTAATTTTTACTATATTTCCGTGTATATTTTAATTTTTTTATGTTTTAACGTATTCGCAAGTGATATAGATATGTTACGGAACCATCTTTTCAGCAATACAATGCGATATAATAATGCTAACGTGTCATCATTTCACCTTAGCGGACGTTTGGATTTACCGCGTGGCCACATTTCTCAACTTTTGTAACACTTTATTTTCGATATTATGTGCCTTTACTAAAATTCTATAAGTTTTATCATTTTCTACGAGGTAAGACAACATAAACTTGCACTTATGTAGCGGGAATGCAATTTGTCCTTTTAGTGCGTCCACGAATAACCGCTTTCCAAAAACGGAGTAGGTCGTTCACTGTTCGTTGGTTATGCGTCATCATTTCATTGCCCTCCACTTATCCTCCCTTCGCACTCATCAATACTTGATTTACCCTATCATGTTACAGGCAAGAAATCAAAGAAGGCAAAATGGATCCCAGCCGCCATCACAGACATTTTGGCTGAACCCACTACTATACCGACCACAAACAGCTGGGCGGACTCTGTAGATGAAGAACGTAAGTAATTGTATCTATTAAGTATTTGTTAGTAATATTATGTTAACATATATAACCCAATGATGAATAATACAGGGTAAAGGCAGGCCAATGTTAATCTCGTACTTGGGGCGCACATGCCGGGTGCACGTCACTCCCTCCGCCCCGGGAAGGTCTGAGTAAAGGTCTTTGTGTTTCTAAATACTTCCTAGCCGGAGGCTTCCCTCACAGGGAAGGCGGGGGAACCAGAAATTACAGTGCGGTGTCCAGCTGAGGATACCAGGCCTGTGAGGCTGGGAGGAGGCACAGGCACTGCCACTGTTGGAAACCCTCGCGACCAGCAGTTTTAGCTTAATCTACGAGATGACTATGGTCATAACTCAATTCAGACTAGTCTTTCATTGGCTTGCTCCCTAACGCAAACTGAGGGTTTTTTTATACTACCAAACAGTCTGTACACTGCTGCTACTAATAAACATAAATAATATTGGCTAAATAATATGGCAGCTATGGTATGAAATATATTTGATAAACTTAGTAAAGTTATGACACCTTTTTTGTTTAAGCACTGGAATAACTAATTTTGAATTGACAGATATCAACCTGTATGTAATTTGAACATTAGCATAAAACAGTAACAATATACACAAATCTTAAATGAACATGTTATTTGGGCTTCATTTGGAATTAAACATAATGTATAATGCAAACGGAAGCATTCTCAAGAGGCTAATATAAATGTGTTATCTATCAGTATTGAAATATGCTAAGTAGATTTCATCACTACTCACTAATGCTAATTGTTATTGTATTTTAATGATTATGTAAACAGATATCTACTTTGCTAAAGTACCCATTATGCACATTCCATATTGTTCAAATTGAATTAATAAATAGCAGCTGGTTTTATTGAGGTCACATCAATATGGAACAGTAATTACTTAAATATTGAAGATGTTTTTCTATTTATTTATGTACTAGTTACTAGGTTATCTGTATTGAAGATCTTTGAAGTATTATGATTACTGTATTTATTAGTTCTTAGTAAATACATATTTCTAAATGCTTGCTTTAAACTCTATTGTTGATAGTCCTTCCAGACTTGTTTATTTTATTAAAATAGAAAGACAACTTATAATTGATGCTTCCATATCAACAGAAATTATTGAAAAATAAACTAAAATAGTAACTTTTAATATAAACACAGATTACATTTTAGATTACATTTTATTGTTAGGTATATGATTAGAGTAATATTTAAACAGTAATAATACAAAATATCTATTTACTCTTGACTCAATTCTGGCAGAAAATATTTAAAAATGTACCTTTTAAATGTGTGTCATTTAAGTATATAGTATTTTTAGGCCCTCTGATATGTTTATAATAAGCGAAGAAGGATTACTGTTCCATGCACGCCCATGCCAAATTCTTGGATTTAATGACATTTTCAGCTTGTTTATAACTACTTGGCTCTACATAAAAACAAACTCACTACATAACATTATAATATACATTCATACATCTCTTATTGCCCTATGTCCTTAGGTAAACTTCTAAAATAAGAAACTAGATTCAATCAAAATGTTTCCACCACAGCGGAGACGTACGGCTATGCGTCGCGCTCGCGCGCGCCGGTGGTGCTGCCGTCCGCGAGTCGGGCGGCGCGCGGCGGCCTGGCCGTGGACGACGAGTCCATCCCGCGCCGCCCGCCCTTCATCGCGCACATCTCCAACCTGCCTTACGATGTCGACGAGAGCGCCATCACAGAACTATTCGCTGGACTTAAGGTGAGGCTCTAGTGTGGATTCTAATGCATGGTCGGTCTCGAATATCTTGCTGTTATTAATTCTGTCACCAAGCAGCAATGCTGGCACTGTTATGTTTAGGTTTAAAATTTACAGACACATGAGGCATTCTAATACTCTTCATGGTGGCAAAATCTGGGTGATAATGATAACACATGATGCTTACAGCAATGATGCAATTTTGAAATTAAGCATAAAAATATTCCATGCTTTAATGTTGATCATTGAAACATATAATTAATATTAATTATATGTTTAATATATATATTATATACATATACAGCAAATTACATATATGTATGTAGGCTGTCTACACATTTTCATAATTCCTAAGCATTATGAAAATTTATAAACAGCCTACATACATATATGTAATTTGCCGTGTGGTTTCCGGTAGAGTAGAATAGGACCACTCCAACTCTTCCCGTGGATGTTGTACAGGCGACTAAGGGAATACATTATAAAACATCAATCAGGCCTCCCCAACCTGTCTGGCCAGCGCGGGGAGTATAGGCCAAATCCTCCGTCTGTCTCCGGCAGATGAGAGGGTTGTGCTCCTGCAGTGGAGACAAAAATAACCTGATGATGATATATTTAAATCACTTCAATTTACAAAATGTAAAGGTATCTAAGTCATGTTTAGATTGCTGAGTCATCACCATCAGACTGAAAGACCCCACTGCTGGACATAGGCCTCTCCCAAGGTGCACCATGGAACCCGACCCTCTGCTCTTCTCATCTAGTCACTACCAGCCCTTTTGCTGATTTCTGGGTGAAAATAAAAAGTAGTTAGCCTAAAAACCAGACTTTTTATGTACTATTATAGTATTTATTATGTGATACAAGGCCATATAGTTAGTGCAGTTAGTTGATCACAAGCCCATCATCATGAAATTAGACTGCATAATATTTTAGGTGAATTATTTATAGTATATATTTTATTTACAAACAACTTTTAGATTTTAAATTAAACTTAATCATAAATAGGGGAGGATGCTGTGGAAGTGAAGAGGTTGATATGCCTTTAGGGGTATAATGGATCGTCATTATTATTATATATATTTTTACAGATTATCAACTTGAGACTGCCACGAGAAGGCGACCGCCTTAAAGGATACGGCTATGTGGATTTTGAAGACAGGGAGAGTCTCATCAATGCTATGAATATAGCAGATTTGGTGAGTTAATACAGTATTTCCATGTATTTCATTATGCGTACATTTTGATAAATGTAAAAAATTTGTTTAATGTGATATCAGTAAATAAAACAATGAGAAATTATGAAACCTGCATAAGAAGAAATTCTGAAGTATATATGAAGTCCACCAACCCATCTGCAGAACTATGCCCCATATGCTCTGAATATGTGGGTTGGGCTCTACCCAACAGTGGGATGTTGATGAATGTTTCATAATGTTCCTGAATTTCACTTAAGTTCCCATTAAACATTCAGAAAAAGGACTACATTCATTTAATCTGCCTTTAGAATAGTTAAATTTATAATATTTATAGTTTTTACATATTTGAACAAAAATATTTTTGCTATTACACTCACGCACCCTTTCACACATCAATACTTACATACGTTAAGTTTTGAATATTCATTCATAGCCTAATTTAATTAATAATAAACTATTTAAAATAAGGTTACTACTATTTTAAATTTATAGATTAAATATTATGAAATAATTGATATTATCTCACTTTACGTAGTAGAAATTTACTAACAGAGCAAACAAGACAAAAAAACTACCTACAATAACAGTTTTATGAGAGCAAATATTTAAGCATTTCTAAAATGAGGGTGCTGTTTGTTATCAAGTATTAAAACTGGTTGTTTTGTTCATCAGACAATAGGCGGCAGGCGAATAAGAATAGATGTGTCTACTCAGGACAATGACCGCCGACGGATGGGGGGCAGGAGCGACCGGGACAGGTAACAACCCTACTACCTGCACTTTTTCTTCAACCTTGCCTAGCTCCAGCTATTCAGGGGCGGCTTTCATATCATTTCCTTGTATTTAAGACGATCTTGTACTATACCACGCGTCAAACCTTCTTATTTTTTTGTTAATAGGCAATATTGGTAGTAAGTTCCTTTCTCTATTTTCAAATTGTTTTGTAAAGAAATTTCTCAGAAATTGTATTGTTTTATCACAATTTCAAAATGGTAGATTGTATTTTTATTCATCATAAATTAAATCTAAACCAGAAATCCATACATATTTAAAAACAGACTATACAGGTTTTTAAAGATTAAAGCAATTAGGCATCCCTGACGGACTCCGGCCATGCCTGTTACTCTTAAAAAAATAAAAGCAAATCGTCCAAAGATATAGCTGTAAACGGCCTTATTACATGAAAAAAAAAAGCATAAAGGTGCCTTGGAGGTGTATGAGAGAAAACTTCCTGTTTGAGTAAATAATCATATTTTTGCTGTAGACAATAACGCTAAAATAGTAAGACAGAACAATCACCTATCTTTTATGATTAGTGTTGTTTTAAGGCGTGCCTTGGTTGATACTGACGCGAGATGACGCGTACATACAATTTCTATATTTAATAGGAAGTATAAAATAGACAATATTTGCTAGTGGTTATTTTTGTATATATTTTTTGTATTATTCTGCTCAACTGCTTTCGAGATAAATAATACCACTCATGTT
This sequence comes from Esperia sulphurella, assembly GCA_947086405.1. Taxonomy (NCBI): domain Eukaryota; kingdom Metazoa; phylum Arthropoda; class Insecta; order Lepidoptera; family Oecophoridae; genus Esperia; species Esperia sulphurella. Next base: position 5,106,706 of record OX352261.1, read on the forward strand.
AGATGAAACAGCTAGGAATCCTAGAACCCTGGCTAGGAGGACTGTAAACCGTAATTATACATCCCAATAAAAAAGCATTCCATACTCGTATAATGGACATGCAGGTGCAGGTGATGTCGATTCAACGACATACTTGCGATCTACTATAAAAGCAAACGCAAGCTTTTAACTGGCAAAATCTTGATAAACATGCCAGAACAATGTATTCATCAGATACTTTTATGGTAGTAACAAGCACGTGTTGTATATTCCTGGCTTGTACGCTCTGTATAAATCAGTTACATAAAATAAGAAAACAGTTCCTTTGAAGTGGTTTATTGAGCAACTGTATTTAATAAGTGTATTTATTGTTAACGATAAAATAATATTCACAAATAAATGTTTATAATGTCTTTCACAATCCCATCCCACTAATATTATAAATGCGAAAGTTTGGATGATTGTTACTCATCACGCTTCTATCACAGGACGGATCGGGATGAAACTTGGCACACATATAGGTTAGGTCCTGATATAGACATAGGATAGTTTTTATCCCGAAAAACATCTCATTCGTACGGTAAACCAAAAATGATATTTATTTTGAAATTCAAGATTTGTAAATATCGAAACCTACGCGGTAGCTGTTAGTCGCTAACAGTATATACGAAATATTATTTATGTTTGGATTACATTTCAAACTATTAAATATAGCAATATTACACTGTGAAATTGATATTACATATGCAATCAGGAAGCAAGTTTCTGCACGGAATCGAAATATTAACTATATTAAGGTTACTAACCAACCCAGTTCGTCTTGAAGGGGTACTTGGCCTGAACTCGTCATCTTACGACAACCCTATCATTGTAGCTCTCCTTTAAACAATACTGACGGTCTCTTTCTTTCTTAATTTTTCAAACATTTGTCTCTTATCTGGTTATAATTTCATTTAACTTTGTACAGGGAGTATGACCCCGAGCGCACGATGGGCGACTGGCGGTCCGGGCCGCGCGCCGTGCCCGAGCCGCAAGCTCGCCCCCGCGAGGGCATGGGCACGCGCACAATGGACCGCGAGGGCATGGGCATGCGCCCAATGGACCGCGAGGGCATGGGCATGCGCACAATGGACCGCGAGGGCATGCGTGAGAGGGAACGTGACTGTGAGTAAACCTTTATATTAGGACGATACAAAAACAAGACAACATTTTGTAATTATATACTATAATATACTTTTTACTTTAGTTGTTTAAATGTAGATAACAGAAATGATATCTAAAACAATAAAAAATATATAGTTATGCTACTTCAGATTCTATAATTTATAGCGTAGACGTATAACGCGTCTATGATGTCAAGTCACAATGATGATAATTGGTCGCTATGGTAAGGAGCAAGCTCTAATGTCACACTTGGGACACACTCACAGAGTACAAAGAGCTTCGTGATTTTCATATACAGCCAAAGTTTTTAATAAATAAAAATCTTTTAAAATATTATTTTCTTTAATGATCGATTTATCAGGCTAATCTCACTAATTGTATATGAAGTCGAAGATCGGTTGCTCATTATGTCTCGGGAAGGTCTGAGTAAAGGTCACCGGTGCATTGTGGTCACTATGGAACCCTCTATCCGGGGGCGTTGCCGATAGCAACGACGGGGGCACCAGAAACGCAGGCCTCTGGGCTTGGTTGAGGACTCCTCATGGAAGAGACTCTGCCAGCTGTGCCTTTGGAAGCTCCCGTGACCAGCAGTTTTAGTTCAATCTGTGACGCGGCACCGCCGCCGTAACTCAATTCAGACTAGTCTTTGGCTTGCTCCCATGCTGTGGTTACTTCTGAGTGACCTGCATCTCTTATTGCGACAATCCTCTAAGCGTTTTGAAGATGTCATAACTTATTCACCACTCGCGTGGACTACAGAATCGGCTCCCGTTCCCACTCTCGCTGCCTATCCTACTTCCATTCAGACTCCCAAGCCCAGTCCCGCTCCAACTGTAGTACAAACCAATCGCAATATGAATTGTAATCAAACATAATAATATGTGCTTCTTTAATTTACTTTATTAATATCTCAGGTTCTAAGAGGCTTATCAAACATGCACCAGATTTTAAGTTAGACCTCCAGCAAGACAACTGTGAAAACTGCATATAATTTTATTCAGTGATTTTTGCGTGATGCGGTAACAAACATACATACAGACAGACAAAAATTCTAAAAACAGTTATTTCGGCTTCTATGGGCCCTATAAAGACCCCGCCCCGCATACACATTTTTTTACAATATCTCCCATGTACAGATATCGACCAGTTACAGTTTTATTATATGTATACCACCGGCGTTCCCGTAGGAACTTTTTCTGAAACTAAAATAAACCTACATCAATCTGGAACAAATTGACGTTCCAAAAGTTTGTTCCAAAATAATGTTTCAAATCGGTTCGGAAGTTTTGGCACAATCTTTACCTCTCTGTTATATTAGGAGATACCTGTAAGATTCATCAAGTCTCTCCATTTGAAGGCATATAATATGTGTTGTGTATGGTCGCAGCGAGCGCGGACAACCGTCCTGGCGGGTGGCGGGACGGCGACCGTCCTGCGCCGCCGGAGCCGGCGAGGACGCCCTACGGAGGCCGGGACTCCTTCGGACGTGACCGCTACGGAGACGGGTATGTTAACTACGTTACTTTAATTTACATAGATTAGACATATTCAGTGACCGCAGCATAGAACTGTCATAACATAAGAATATTAAAGGCTAAGATAGGTAGTACATTTTCATATTTTTATATTTTATATATACTAAATATTACATAGAGATACGCTTGTCTAATTCCAAACTAGGATTTTTTTCTGTGCTATGGTAATTAAACAAGATTTAGTAAATTTACAAATGCAACATCCAGACCCAGACCAACTGTTACAAATTGCACAAAGTCTGTCCTAAGTGGGAATCGACGTCATTACCGTAACCCCAAAAGCTGTTGAATAAAAATATATGTAAGTAAATATTTCACCAATGCATATTCTGTGCCAGGATCAGAAAAGTATCTAATAAATAAAAACGTAAACTTCGCGTGTCTGTACATAAAAAATATTTGAAAAAAAATATATAGGGGAGGATAAGTAATAGAACACAATTTGATAATTTTTGGAATTTTTGTCTGTGGGTTAGTTCGTGCACGCATCACTTAAAAACTACGGAACCGATTTAGATGGACTTTTCACAGAAACATAGGGCTTATCTCGGAGTAACATTTAAGTCTTTATTTCATCGCAATCGGCTTACTTAATAAAAAGTTATAGGAATTTTTGTTTTCAAATACGTTAGTAGGTATGCAATATAACAAAGACGTATGATTATAATGTTCGGTGTAATTCAGATTGCGATGAGTTATGACTTTAGAACTACATTCGGGTCGGGGCCGGTAAATTATTGAGTAGTCCACGCGAACTGAGCCGCGGGAACAGCTAGTTGTGTAATAAAAACCATGAACTGGTGGTGTCTCTTTAATTTCTAAAGGTGACGGTGGTGTCGGCGGTTGAAACAGAATATTTACAGTAGAAAGAAACCAAAAGGGCAACAGATGGTTTTTCATTTTTGTTGTTGTTGTTTATTATGCAGTGGCAGAGAGCGCGGGTTCGGTCGCGACGGAGAGCGCCCCGAGCGTAGCGGGTACGGCGGCCGCGATGGGTTCCGTACAGCAGAGCGGGATGGATATGGGTATGTAAAAACTCATTTTGAATGTTCTATCTGCTTAAAAAAAGTTATACCTATACTGGCCACCATGAGCAGATGTGCTGGCCGTCCTAGTCAGAATTGGAATTTCAAAAATGGAAGCGAAAATTCATACTAGATTAATCTCTGTTCTAAAGTATCGGAATGAATCATGACTGTACCTAAACGGTTATCGTAAAAAATAGGATAACCTGTGGTTAACGATTATCGTATCATTGTTGTTTCATCCCTAGTTGTTATATGTCATTATTAACTACACTGTCATTGAGGGATTGATGATTTACATAATATACAAGTATTAATTTAACAAGATAAACTTCGATTTATAAACTTTGCAACATTATTTAAAATAATTGTTTAATTCTATGCTACTGCATTGGATTTCCTATACTTTGAAGACTGAATTTGACTGAACTTTGAATTTCCTATACTACTGCACTTGTATTTGCAGTGCTCCAGCCTTAATATTGCCCGCGATTTTTAATAATTTTATAGGTATTTTGTCAAATTTCTTAGCGCTCAAGCTAAATGTCACTTATTTTATTTAAATTTTGTATGTAGAAGTCGAGAAGGCAGAGGATTTGGTGGACGGGGATTCGGCGATCGCGATCGTGACCGGGACCGCGACCGCGACCCTCCCCCTAGAGACGGTAATGTTCCATTTCATAACTATGTGTTGTGACAAACTTACTTTTTAGTTTTGACTGAATTCTCTTGTAAAGAAAAGAATATCCTATACTTATACAAGCTAATTCGCTATGCGAATGCAGCCTAAAGCACAGCTTGGGATCGTGGCGTGCAGTTAACTTATATCGGATCGAATTAGATCGAGGACCGCACACTGACGCGGCATGCTTCAGTACAAATTTGTATGGAGCCTGGACCACGCCTTGCCCGCCACTGCCATCGCTCGAGTGTAGAGGTTTGCTTTAAAGACACTGGGCAGACCTGTTGGACATCGTAGTACTAGCACAAATACGACATTTTTATTACATACACTTGTCGAATATTTGTACTACTAGGATTTTCTTCTATACTATGGAAATAAAACAACCATTCACAAGTAAACCTGACCTGGACCAACTTGTTCAATTAGTACAAAGTTGTTTGTCCCTGGTGGGAATCGAAACCACGATCTATGACCCTCGTGACAAACGCCCAAGCTGCTAAGCCAGCGAGGCAGTATATTTGATCTTGTATTTGTTATTGTAAATGATCTAGTATTCTCTATTCCTCAAAAAGGCTGGAGTCCACAGTGAGATGAATAAAAGGAGGTGCATGATAAGGCTAATGAATGTGAGTGAGGCTACTGACGTGTGTCAGGATCGCACAAAGTGGCGATACATCGTATCTGCCTACCCCTCTGGGACCAAGACGTGAGCATTAGGTATTTATGTGTTGTTTGTGTAGACGGCAAGCCCCGCGAGCGCCCGAAGCTCAACCTGCTGCCGCGCACGGTGCCGCGCGACACCGAGGCCCCCACGAAGCCGGCGGACGGGGCTGCGCTGGACGAGAAACCGGCAGAGAAAGCTGCGCCGAAGCCTGTACCCGCTGAGAAGGTGTTCGGTGCCGCCAAGCCTGTCGATACTGCGGCTAAGTAAGCTAATATTCTTATAGCCACTACTAGTTTCAGATACCCCATGGATGAATATTGCCAGTATAACCTGAATTAACCGATGGTGGGAGGCTATTGTCCGAAATAGAGTTTGTTAGCATTCTCTTATTAATCTATTATGGAAACGGTTCTCTATCAGTATTTATAATTTGTCCTTGCACATGAAACAACGGTCAAGATTATTAGATCCTGATTGTTGTAAAGCTTTTTGCTTTATGTGCTATAGTAACAGGGTTAACAAGACACCGTTTCACGCCTGTCCATGTGCGATCCGGTCGCTGTACACCAACATTTTTAACGGATTTTGAAAAATGTGATAAAATAAAGGAATGTAGTTTTATTTGCAATTAGACCGCCTCGTTGGCCTAGTGGCCTGGTCGTTATACACGAGAGCCGGAGACCGTGGTGTCGGCCTGATGAGACAACCACAAAAATCCAGGATTTCTGTGCAGTCAACTTTGTAGAATTGGGTCCTGGTCTGGATATTATATTTGTAAATTGCCCTATCCTTTGTCTGATTACCATAGTATAGGAGAAATCCTAGTTTGGAATTAGACTTGCATGTGTATGAAATATTTATTAAGTCCAATTAACTATAATCTTGACTTCTGTGTTAATGTTATAGGGAACGAGAAATAGAAGAGCGTCTACGTAAGCAGGAGGAGGAGGCGAGACGGGGAGGCGATGATAAGGAGCGCTGGGGACGCAGGGTAGGAGAATGTTGTTTTTTTTTTCTTTTCATAGGGTCTGAAGTGGCAAAGAGAGCCTGCCTGAAGTAAGAACATACGTCCTGAGGACTATTAGAATGCGTCGTATGTCTGTAATAACACTGGCTTTCTTAAGCTTCAAGCTGAAACACAACAATGGTAACATGTTTGGCAGCAGAAGATGCTTTCCTACTCTTCGTTTTCTTATCTCCTTCCCATTTATGTATACATACAACAACAGCCTACAATTGTCCAACACTGCAGTCAATTTCTGAAAACGTGCTCTACTAAAAAAAATAAGACAATAATTGGTCAAATATTCGTAGGACGTCTACAAATTGGTGTTATGAATATTAAATGAAATCAATACTTAAAATGTCTTTATTTCTGTGAAAAGTCCATCAAAATCGGTTCAGTACTTTCTAGTGATTCGTGCACATACTAACAGACAGATAGACAAAAATTCCAAAAATGATCGAAATGTATTCTGTTGCTTATCCTTAGACTCCCCAATTTTTTTTTTGCAAATATCCTCAATGTACAGACACGCGATTTCAATAATTTTTGGATTTTTTGTCTGTTTGTCTGAGTTTGTGCATGCATCACTTAAAAACTACTGAACTAATTTGGATTCTGTATTGCACGCGAGCGGAGCCGCGGGCACAGCTAGTTATAAATAGATTGTCACAGATTGGCATGCTATACATACGAGTACATGATAATAAAATAAATATAGACGAGGCTGCTGCCCATCTGGGATTATTCTTTATTAGCCTTATGAAGACGAGTTGAGCTGTTAGACGGCTTCTACACGGGATATATAAAAAAAAAATTTGCTATCTTCGTTATCATGTATTTGTCGTTAAATTTCAACCAACATTAACTGTCTTAATTTTTGTTACAGAACGATCATTCTGGTGACCGTCGCGGCGGCGCAAGACGCGGTTAGTATGCTAGGCTTAAAAATTGCTTTTTATTAATTTAATGCAGTCATTTTCTTCCACAGATTAATACCTACCTGTTTATATTCTCATTACAGACGATCGCGGCAGGGATTCTCGCAGCTACAACAGAGACCGGCGCGACTACTCCAAGGATGACAAAGACCGACGCGACTATTCGAAAGACGATAGAGACAAACGTGATTATTCTAAAGACGATAGAGACAGGCGCGACAGAGACGAAAGGGACCGCAGAGACGACAGGGATCGGACAGACCGACGCGACTACGACAGGCGCGACAGTAGGGACAGGCGAGAGAGGGATGATCGAGAGAAACGGGACAACGATGACCGCGAGAAACGCGACTACGAGGACCGCGAGAAGCGCGATAAAGAAGACCGCGAGAAACACGACAACGAGGACCGCGAGAAACGTGACAAGGATGACCGCGAGAGACGCGACAAGGATGACCGCGAGAGACGCGACTACTCGGGCGAGAGGATAGGCTCGCACGAGAGGAAAGCGTCGGCCGAGCGGAGCGAGAAGGAGGACGAGGAGCCGCGCGAGGAACGCAACGGGCGGCCGCGGGAGGGGCGCTCGCGGGACCGGCTCGATGACGCCGAGAGAGAGGACAGACCCATGCCCAAGTTGAAGGAACAGGAGAAACCGGTACGTTTATGCAGTCTATGAAATTATGTGCACCAACTTTATGAATGCCAAATGTCAACTTTATGAAAGTCGGTGCACATAAATTCATTATTGAAATGTTCAAAAATGAAATGCCACAAATTGTTTGATACTTTGAGGTGTAGTCTAGAAGTCCGTCGAAATTAATTTTTATAGATTGTGACTACTTAAATAAGCTTAAGTAGTTTGCGGTTTATCTAATTTTCCGCGCTATCAAGGATCCTATAGCCGGTGATACACATGCTACAATAGATACACGCAGAAAAGCATACCAGTATCTAGTATAGGTGGCGGCCAGTAACTTGAAATCTGATGCATCCTGATCCCGATTTTTCAAATAAAAAGAGATCGCTAGCCGCTACAGTACATCGGGTACGAATTACGGGTCATGCTTGTTACTAGCATGTTCCTAAAGGTCGAAACACTTTTTGCTAGTCGTACATTACATTAGCATGCCACCGGCACCGATGATTTTTACTGGCTGTCTTGTGTCAATTCAGGATATATACAGTTTCATCGAAATTGGGTTAGCGTTCCGACATGAGCAAACGTTTGCAATTATAATATTTTTAGTTATATTCAAGAAGACTGTCTCAATGTTTATTTTGCTCTTTTCAGAATTTCGTAGCATCGAATAAATTCAGCTTCCTTGAGGACGCCGACGACGGCGGATCTGACTAACACGTACCGAGCCACGTGTGCGTTATTATTACAGTGTCCGTTTTACCGTGACTCGAGTGTAAAGTGTAAATTTACGAGTATCAAGTGTAACGTGTAGGACTCAAGCACTGAGACGATCTTAAATTGTGCTATGTAATAGGACTCGTTTAGTCATTAGTACGGTGTGGTATATACGTGTATATTAGGGTTGCTATATGCACACACTGCTTCGAGGCCGGCCCCAGCCTTTATTGTCATCTTCTAGAGCTGGGACTTCGGGCCCGCTTTTGTTATTCCACATTTCCATTCCAATTCCGGATACCTGCAGGTGTTCAGAAGTCGCAAGCTGGCGAGGATGTTGCAGTAAAGGCTGGGGCTTACAATTTGTAACCATATTGTACTGATTGGTGTAAATTTTTCTATGGGTTTGTTACGTATTAGTGTGAGGTTGCAAAACCACGGCCGAGAGCGATTAGAGCTAGCACGCACTGCGATTTTATTCGCCGCGATTTTTTCCGCGCAGATTTTTTCCGCATCCGCGGTGTAACCTGCAGCAAACAACGATCTCTATGTACTACTTCGATGGTCTATTTCGATAGCAGCAAAACACAGATTTGGTTGCGGAATTTTTTCCGCAAGTGCAGCTTCATACAACTTCAATTTGTCACAGAGTTCTGCGAAAAAAATCGCAGCGAATAAATTCGCAGTGCGTGTTAGCCCTTTATACGAATAATTTTAAATCAGAGATACTGGTATTCTATACAGGTGCTGCTCTCCAATTCTACCTTTATGTGAATAATATTTCGTAATTCTTTACTGATTTTGCTGCAATATACTCCTTGGAACCACAAAGCAGAATGTTGCAATCCTACCATAGAAGAATCTTATGTCTTTATTTAGTAAACTTCTTTATGTTAAATATTTAGTCGATTTAGATTATTATGAATGTTAATTGTATTATTTATCTTTACACTCAAAATTTGTTAATCTTGTGCTACGATTTTTGGCGCGATATTTTCACTTGCAAGTATGCATTTGCTGTGTGCCTAATGTATCGTAATGAAATTTAGTTGATATGAAAATTGATAGTACCTAAGTGCTACAGGTTAGGGCCTGGTCACAACAATTTTGTCAAAAGACGCCCGAATGGCGTAAAATATGTTTATTTGTAATATCTCAACATTTTTGTTTGCTACATTTTGTTCTAATTGTGGATTATAAATAAATTACTCTTTTTACAGCCACAATTTATTTTTAATTTACTTCATTTCCACACAAGTATAATACTAGTCTATAAAATTACGCGTTGTATTAGCACATTCGCGGCGAGATTCGAATCAACAAACTGGGGCGTGCCAGCTTCGGCTGAATTTTATAATGTAAAGGAGGGAAGGAGGGATATGAGAAGTGAGGGTGAGGAGAGGAGTGGTGAAGTGAGAGTGGCGAGTTGCAGAGAAGCGGAGTACTGGCGGTTTGACCTTGACTGTCGGAATACTTTATTTTCGTCTGTTACTTTTCTATGAAAGAGCAATAAAGATTTCAGACGTGAATATTTTACATGTTTAAAGCGAACTGTATCAAAACAGCGATTTATTAAGTCATCGTTTTAATTTCCGAAACTTAACTCTGGCTTTGTAATAAATAAAAAGGTTGCATCCCACTTTGGGCTTACCCTCATAATGAGTGTGAACAGGCCATAGCTGGCTGGTGGTTTCGTAGATTGCATTTCTTCTTTGAATTATAGTTTTCCTCCACCAAAAAGTCCTAAAAAAATGTATACATGGTTCCATCAACCACCTTGACATTACCCTCATTATATAGTAAGTATAATGGCGTCGACCTCATCAATTTCAAAGAGCGCAGACAGCTGATTCCTCCATCTTATGTTTGTGTTGCACTATCACTGTGCTTGCCTGTTGGAAAATATAAATTCTTTAATACACTTTAGAATATCAAGGTAAAAAAGTTGAAAAGCCATTTTGACAGACCATAATTTACAATGTAACATTTCGAGAAACATGTGGTGGACTAAGATCATAATCTTCTAACTCTTCCAAATACTCCTCTTCCATTACTTCATCATTTGCCTCCGCTTCAACATAATTTTCCCTTCTTATTTTGACTGGAAACTCTTCTATTGAACTTTTACTATTCTCTTCAGCATCTAAATTGCAATCATCCGTCTCTGTTGTTAAATCCTTTTCTTCATCAATATGAACTGCGCCACAGGAATCTAAATATGTGTTTCCCCCTCTCAGTGGGTTGCTGCACTCCCTCACAGCATTCAGCGTTTTCTTTTTTTGTGCTAAGAAGTTTTTATCTAAAAAAAAAGCAATTGTTTTCTATGCAATACCAATTTATTCTTGAGAATTTATGGGCACTCCATGACATTCATGAGCAAAAACTGGCAATCAGATTAACATACAAATAGCTAACTACATGAAACAATAAATTATATGCATATGAATACATAAGTTTTAGTCCTGAACTGTGAAATGTTTGCTGTGTAAGAATATTTGACACAAGTAACGCACACAACGATCTAAGCCGCCAGGTGAACAGACAACCTGAAGAAGGTGGCCGGAAGTGGCTGGATGACTCGGGGCAGACTAGTTCTGGAGTGGAAACCACCGACCATGGGACCAACGGCCTAAAGATTGCTGAAAGAGGCTATATATGTACGTGATGCTCAGGTGTAGTGACGTTCACTGGGAAAGGCCTATGTCCAGCAGAGGATGTCTAAAGGCTGACATGATGATGATGGTTGCATGCAAATATGTCCTGTTAGAGAATACAAAATAGATACTATTTGAAATGCTTACCAGGTAGGACCCTAATTTTTGCATATCTATCCAACCTGTGTGTAATCTTACTGGTACTCTTAATCTGCCCTAATATGAAGAAGGTTCATCACCATCAGGTTATTTTTGTCTCCACTGCAGGAGCACAACCCTCTCTCATCTGCCGGAGACAGACGGAGGATTTGGCCTACACTCCCCGCGCTGGTCAGACGAGTTGGGGAGGCCTGATTGATGTTTTATAATGTATTCCCTTAGTCGCCTTGTACGACATCCACGGGAAGAGTTGGAGTGCTTCTATTCTTCTCTACCGGAAACCACACGGCAATATGAATAAGGTTGCTAGGAGTTTTTGGTAAGTGTTGGGAAATTGGTACAAAAGGTGCCTAACTGGTTTTCTAGAACTATGAATAATTTAATAAGGGCCAAAATTAAAATTGAGTAATCTTTTAAAGTATATAAAGTACAAAATCTGAAATTTGAGTACAAACCAGTACAAATTCCAAGGTGAAGCGTGGTGTGATCAGAATTTAAGTACGTACCATAGTTCAAAATGTCCGAGCTGGAATGACGTCATTCCAGCTCGGACTTCAATACCCCCTTGTAACTTTTGATCTGTTTAAGTACAAAATCAGAAAATCGATTACAAAATAGTATATTCTGAGTACTAAATCCTGCCAGGGTAAGATGACTGAAATTCGACTTCGTCCGAGCTGGAGTGATGCACACCTGACTCTCAGTGGTGGACACTAATTTTTAATATCTTAACTGAACCCAACTTTCATATTTAATTATTCAGAAACTAAACAGTTTTGCAAAATAATAATTGGTGAATATATATCTATGGCCACAATAAATATGAAGCTTCGATGGTGTGATTTATACAGCTGAGTTAAAGAAACTTATTTCATTACAGACTAGACAATTTCTTAAAAGAAAATAATCAAGTCTACTAATGATATGGAAGCACCACAATAATGCTGCCTTTCCATTTAAAATAAAATAAATAAATATCAGGGCAGTACTACTGAGTGCAGGATCTCAGAAATCCATTTAATGACTGAGGACAATGTGATGTTACAAGACTTCATCAGTGCCTGCATATCTACACACCAACAAAATATAGACTATGATTAGCTATTGTTAAAAAGCCTAAATACTAACTATTACTAAATTGAATCACACCTCTATTCTTCATGTTATTTTGATTATCATAGTTAGGTTTTTCAGTCAAGGTAAACACGCCCCTAACTGTGTCCTTATGTATTTCAAATCCTAAATCATCCAATATTCTACGAAGTGTGGTCTTGCTGCCTTGGTAATTTAGATCTTGTCTAGCTATCGTCAGTAATTTATTCAGCATAAATGCTTCTTTCTTCACTATAAACATGCTGTGTATAATATTCCTTAATTCTAGAAGGCCTTCACTGCCAAAAAAGTTTTTCTTTCCCCTAGGTTTCTTAACTGGCATCTCTATGGTAGTTTTGTTTATTTTTGCTTCTTCACCTTCTCTGCGTATTTTTGATACGGTGTTTTTGTTAATGTGGGTAGCTGCCACCACCCGCTCAGTAATTCGAGTAGTATTTCTATAATGACTTACTACCTCTTCCAAACACTTCCTTGGCAGCACAACTTCGTCGGCAAAGCATCCTTGAGCATTTCGTAAGATAAGGCTCAATGTTTCGAGTAATTCTTTACAACTCTCTTTTTCAGCTACAAAGTATTCGTAAACGTTGAGAACCATTTCTCGTCCGCGGCGTTCGATTACACCCCGTTCTTTATTCATTTTACAATGCTATAGAGGCAGCAAACCCAATTCTAACTATCGATGTTCTAACTCCGTAGGTATTGTACCTCTTTGAACAGCACAACACTAAATAAACGAGACGAGGCAGAGACAGCAAAAGGCACGGTATTTTACATTACACTGCTCAAGACGCTCAAGACCATATATTAATTGTTGACCAAGTAAACTATTTTATTTCTCTTGTTACTTTACCGATTATAAATCAAAATCTATTTGCTGCAAGCAAATACAAATATACGCAACAAAAACAAATCCGATCCATTAGGCCACATACCTATTGTGGGTCACATATAATACAAAAACCAATCAATCTCCATCAAAGAGGATAATATAAATATCTCCATCAAAAAAACACCGACAGCACGAGGGTTGTATTGAGGCACACCGACATATAGTACACAGAAAATAAAAAGATAGTATTTCTCGAAAATTGTAGTATAACTTTTGAATAGATAAACACATGATCATTGTTAGAACTTGGTTAGAACATAAAGAAAGAGGTTCCATACTCATTTATGAGTTTTATTATTATTGTTATTCGAGTTGGGGCTATTTCAAGGTCTCAGTCTAGACCTTGTATACTAGTCAATGGTACTACTGACATAACGCGATAACTGCGACAATTTCTGGTCTATTGTGATCGCCACCATACTACAGTTCGTTGCTAAGCTTTGTGGCAGCAAAGATAATATATACTAGAGTGTGGCAGTTAGAAACTGCACGATGCTTTTAGCACTGAGTTGTTATAATTCGTCAGGGCGTAGCAAGTAGTTACCTAGGTGTGTAATTCTTTTACGCATCAGTGGGCCACACTCGCACAGGAGGTGCATGGGGGTTTCCTCTGCTTCCTCACAGAGCCTGCACCCTCCTGTGGTTCAGAGCTTGAGGTTGAACATGTGCTTGTTCAGACCACAATGTCCCGTGAGGGCTCTCACTACTATGCGTAAATTATTCCTGCTAAGCGCTAAAGCTTCTTGAGCAGACTTACGGTTGTAAGCCTTGATTAGTGCTTTGGAGTGGTTCAATCCTTCCTGGCGTGCAATTCCAGTGATTGATGGATTGCTCTAGGCAGAGGTTTCAGAGTATTAGGCGTGCAAAGCTTCTAGGAATGCCACAGCATGGCTCTGAACCGCATAGCGTTCCTCTGGCTCCCGCCTTTGCAAGTTCGTCGGCATTTTCATTGCCCTCGATCCCTGCATGTCCCGGAACCCAGCGCAGAGCCACCCTGTTCTCTTCGCCCAGGGAGTTCAATAATGTCACGCAGTTCTGCACCAACTTAGAGCTTATTGTCTATGAAGCTAGTGCCATGAGAGCTACTTGACTATCCATATATGATGGTTGACGTAGTTCTTACGGAGGTATATATCCGCAAATTCAATAATGGCGTATACCTCCGCTTGGAAAATGGAGGCGTGTTGCCCCAAAGAAAGTTACACTTCTTCCGAAGTTCGGGCGCTCTCCATAAACTCCACATCCTACGTCATGTCTTGACTTGCAACCGTCGGTAAACCATTTCAGGCTACCGGCCTCCCAGTGAATTTGGCTGTTTAACCATTTATCCCTGGACGGCAGTTCTACTGTAAAGAGTTTTTCAAACTTGAACAGCGGAAGCATGGTATCCGATACCATGTTTAAGATTGGAATTTCTAATACCGAGTCTAGTACAGATCTCAGAGCTTTAGAAATCCAGTTTACCTTCTCCAGGTCAGATAATCTATACATGCTGGATATCGCGACCTGTTCAACATGTAGATGAAGAGGCGGTAAATTCAGCTGTGCATTTAGAGCCGCTTCAGGTGAGGAGGACATTGCCCCAGTAGTAATGAGGCAAACTGTCCTTTGTAGGCTGATCAGTTTGTCACTTACTGTTATCTGATTGACTTTGTTACTCCAGCGGCCTCACAATGGCTGTGTAAAGCCAGTGGGATATCTTGGAGGTTGAGACCCCACTGTTTTCCTGCCAGTTTGTAGCTTATACCTAAGGCATTTTAGCCTCTTGACCCTCTTCATCCTTTGAGATTGATGTATGCTGCTACCAGGTCGTCGGTGCATAACTCTGGAACAGGCAGAAAGTTAATAGTCTTATTGAACACAATACACGCTCTAGGATTTTTGCCACCAGAGTACGACAGAATCTGAATCTTACCCGCAGCGCTAAGTCCCTGAATAGTTGAGCGATTTACCCAGGATTCCAGAGTGCGAGGTCTGATTCTCCTTTTAGTAGGCAACGCTCCGCCACTGTACTGACAGCAATGGCGTGATGGAGGTTGGTTTGGAAAACCCTCGCCGAATCCCCTGGGGTCGCCATCAGTGGTCTTTAGGCGCGGAGGGGCCAGGCATAGGCTTTCCCTTTTCCATGGGTGGACGAGGTCGTACACGTTCGGATTGTGCCTTGCCACGTTTCTTCCCTCTACCTCTGGGTGCACCTCTGCTGTTCCTGCCAGATCTAATAGGAAGAGGTCGATTTATCGGCCCTCTTTCCTGCTGGGTGTGTGCAGTTGTTTGCTCCCCTTGGGTAGAGGTGGATAGAACTTTAGGCTCTGACATCTCTGCTGGCCCACCCTTGATTTTGAAAGTATTTTTTCCAAAATCAAGGGCGGCCCTGCAGTCGGCTCGCCGAAGCGTGTTCACAGAGGGCTCGTCGATTGAGAATGTCACTATGCGACCATTCTTTTCGTCCCTGCTGTGTAAAACCCTCCAGTGTTCCGGGTAAAGGCCTTCGTTCTAATTCGTCGATCTCCTATGCTAGTCGCCTCGCTGCTGGGAAAGATCGTGGTACAAACCCATGGCTTAGGTTGAGTCATGACTGAAAGCTTCACCTCGGGCCACGGTTGAGGTTTGGGATCTCACGCACAAGCCATTCCTGGCACTTCTGATTTTCACATGTAATGAGTACCCAGCCTGGCTTGTGCGAGAAACCCAAGAATTAAGGACCAGTCCCTCTGTCAGCGATTACCAGGCGCACTAACTGCATCTGGTTCTCTCCCATCGGGGTTTCAAGTTTGGCTTGATGCCTCCTTCAGGGTGGACTTTAGGAGCCTTCTTAGTATGTTCCTTAGGTGACTCCTCCTCTGACCGATTGCATTTGATCGCCCTCTGGTCAGCAGGTTTAGGCAGGTACGGCGGGAGCAGACTCCTAATATCGCTCCAAGGCTTTTAGCATGCTTCGAAGGCTTTTTCGGCACTTACTCTCGCAGCCCTAAGCTTCTTGAAACGTTTGCTAGCAGCGCCACACAATTATACGCTGTGCTTCTCCTTACTATTCTCGTTGTCGTCGTGGTCCGTCACCATGGGCGTATTAGAGTCGTTTTCGTCTCTATGCGCACCTAGGCTCGTCCCTGCAACAATCGAGATAGGTCCACCCTTTGGACCTGAGGCCTACTTCTTGGCTCTGAGATGTTTCCTACTAGGATGTTATCCATATTGGTCCCACGAGTACACAGGAAAGGGTCGTCAAAAACCGACAGGGCCCGGTGTCGGCCAAAGGGCACTGAATACTATCTGATTGCAAAGGTGTCAGAAAGCCACCGTTCAAGACTGAACTCCCAACAGTCATGCAACCATCGGCACTGTACGGATTACACCTTAGCTTGGGGATGGTCTCTTCGTCTCCGAATAGTAAGATTCCCAGAAGTTGCTAGTCGAAGCCCCGGATGCAACGGCACATAACCGTCCTTTCCAACGGTATGTGGTCATGCCATCTGGACCGAAAGATCATTATGCACCATCAAGCGCTCCCAAATGAGTTACTGGCAGCCTCTGAGGTTTGTCATCTTGGCCCTATTAACCTGTGGCCGAGTAATATTACCATTCTAGCCTGTACCCCCTCTGTCACGAACCAAGAACTTTTGCCATGGCGATTATTTCTTTTTGTCAGTCTGATGCAGACGCTCGGCGAGACAATATATGTGAAAAATGGGTAAATGCGCAATAATGTGGTGCATATCTTATAGTGGCAAAACAGGCAATCTGTCTTTTCACTTGTAAGTATAATTTTATTTCATTTACATGGCTACTATTATCAAAATCAAAATTATTGAAAAATAAAAACAATGTAATCCGTCTATGTTGAATACCTCATTTATATTTACCCATGGTAACAAAAAAGTTACCTACCTTATTCAGCCGGATTATCGCTCATTCATTCTTGAGAAATTCATCGTGAGTAGGTATCATAGGTATAGAAAGGATTACATGTTATAGTTAGAGCTCAGCTATGTCCCGCCACATGGTGGATTATAAAGTTATGATAAAAAATTAATATATTAATAAATAACCAAATTAATATTTATAAATAATTTTATTCTAATAAATTAAATATATATTCTGTGAGCGTTAGTATGAGTACATTGGTAATTCACGACTCTACAATGTACTCGTATTTGAGATAATGATACTGACCTATATTCCGCGTAATGTGTAAAAAATGCTAGCGACAGTATATCCTGATCACAAAGATTATTCCTTAGTGATCACAGGTTTGTTATATAAAATCCCTGTTTAGTATAAATCCTTAAAAGTGTCATATTGTTCAATTTGATTTTAAAATAAAGTTAAACAACTTTTATCATTACATAACCATGTATGAAAAAAACTCAGCAAAGTGTACATCATACACAATTTGCGGTTCCGTAAGATTTTCTAGAATATTCCAAAAAACCTTACTTTTTTCAAAATTCCCCAAGTAATCAAAATATACTTGTTAATAATAACGGTCGACTGGAAGAGAATCCTAAGTGTACATAATCGTAATCCATTGTACACAGTTTTATTAAAATTTCTTAATATTTTTGTTAATTTTGGTACAATAAAGCGTTTACGTTACAAGTTTCAGCTCAATCAGACCTGTAGTTTTTAGTTATCCAGCGGACGGACGGAAAAAATACCTACACTTATAGTGTGTCACTTTTGATGGAACCATAAATACGACACTTGGATACGTCGGTCCGATAGTCTGAGTAATAGACGAGACGAGACGAAAAAAGCAAACATAGTATAACTATTATGTCACCTCTTGGCATAATTGTGTGCAGTACCGAACATTAAACTATTACCACAATATACAGGTTTATTTTTTAACAACTGAACTAATATTACCCAGAACATAATAAATTGTCATTCATTCATTCGTTCTCGATACCATGTTATCGACTGCGTCAAGCACTAGTGTCAGTCGGTCATTTTATCTATGTAGTGCATAAAAGAATGTTTTAGTGGTGGTAGTTAGACAGTGACAAGGCTCTATGTCAAAGTAGTGCAACAATAGATCACACAACAATAAAACGTCGTGTGTGCGTAATAACGAACAAGGCTATTACGATAATGTGTATTAATTACGTAAAGTTAGCGTTGTGTGAAGTTCTTCCCCCCTCGGACAGTTGGTTGAACGTGATTCCATACTTCAACGAGTTTGTGTCGTGTCCATAGGTTAATAGGTCCAAGTTTGTCATGTATAAATGTCGCAGGAAAAACGTGTTGTTCTTGTTTATCTATTCTGTGAAAATAACGATACAATACGATATATTGGTTAGGGTGTACAAAAGGGGGCACTAAAAATATTTTCTTTGAAAAACGCCCCGGAAAAAATTTCACGCCAATCAGAGATTTTTTTTCCATAGCGCCCCCTTTTGTACACTCCAACCGATATATTTTATACCTAACAATATACTCGATTTAATATTTATTGTGTTTATCTCAGTCACTGGGGTACCTAACTAAACCAACAATCATAATTTGTAATTTAATGTATTGATCCACAGATCAAAATCTACACTGGCAAGTCATCAAAATCGAAAAATAAATCTTAAATTCGTGGTCGTCACATACTTTCACTCATAAAACTTATATCCTATTTTGTGTAAGTGTTGTCATTATCGTGCCTAATAACTTCCAAATCGAAAGTCCTAGTAAATTATATTGCTTTTAAGAGCAGTGGATTTTGTGGAAATAAGTAAAATAAAATAAATAAATCCTTGGTTTTGAATAGTACAAAGCATGATTTTATAGTACAATTATTATAATTATAGTACAGAATCAAATCCTGGCAGCCCTGACTGAACATTGACAGCATAGAACGGTATTGCCCCTTGAAAATTTCAATTTTATTTCCGCTTGTAGGTACTCGGCAAAAAGAATATCTAAGGGTAAACACGCACTGTGTATTTATTCGCCGCGATTTTTTCCGCAGAATTCTGTGACATAGGTATGGAAGTTGTATGAAGCTGCACGCACTGCGGAAAAAATCCGCAACGAAATCTGTGTTCTGCTGCCATCGAACTAGACCTTCAAAGTAGTACTTAAAGGAAAAAAAACCGCGCGGAAAAAATCGCGGCGAATAAAATCGCAGTGCGTGTTCGTGAATTGTACTCGGAACTCAGTCGGACATCAGAGAATACAATCGGACAAGTATTTTTTAATTGAGCCGGTGCAACGCCATTTATTGCTAACATTAGCAAATAAGTAGTTGCTTACCCTCGCAACTTTAATAAATAGTAATAGTGTATTTTTTGCTATACCTTTCATCCACACAGGGCGCTGGGATCAGGATCATATGCACGCACATGTGTTCCCGGCGTATTATGTGTGTACAATTAAGTACCTACCTACCATACCAAGCAATATCCCAACGAATCAGCATATTTCATCATCAGCTGGCTGCTGGGTGCGTAGCATATTATATAGGTAGTTTGTGCTGCTGACTCAAAACTAAATGAAGTACCTACCTGCCCACCGACGACGTAAGTATCCAAATCTTTTTGTTGTTTTAGCTAGACCCTGTGCTGAAACGCATAATATTGGATTTTCCATGTACCTAAGCCACAGAATCGGGATCAAATGTTGTGCTTTACCAAAAAGTTCTAGTTATTCAACGACCTCTATAAAGTTATTCAATATTATTTCTTGATTCAACAGTAGACATTCTCTACTAATCTATCCGAAGTCATGAACGTGTGAGTGATGTACTTATTTGATTACTAGACACATTTAATCCTGCATTCAACATAAATACCTACTACCATTTGGCGAACATAAAATAGGTAAGTTCCTAGATAGGATGTATTATAGGATAGGATCTTTGATATAGGCGAAAAGGAACTATTACAAGTAGGTACTCGTATTTGTGTTACTGAGTTTGCAAACAAACCGTACATTTTCAAATATCGAATCACCAACAAGAGTTCCTTTTCTGGCGTTTTTCACCTATAAGTAGATATATACATAGTACATATATGTCATCCATTACATCAGTGTATGGGGTCGTGTGACAATGCATTCTGCTTTTCTTGAATTGTCCATTTTTGTTGTCTGGTTTTATGTACCTATTTATTACAAGTGTATTTCTGCGTGTTATTATGCGGCTTTACTATTTTAGTAAGTAGGTATAATACGTTAACTATGGGTTAATCCATGAATATAAACCATTGATTAGTTACAAAGTTTGATTCAAAATCTATTTTTTCTTGCGTGATTAAATAAGAAACATGCACATTTTCGCATTTATAGCATTAGTCAGATAGGTACTAGGTCAGACACATACTGTAGTAATTTTTTTGTAATAATAAATCATTTGAATAAATAAACATTTCAATGTTGAATCATTTATTTCAATTACTACACCACAGAAATATCAATAATAACTATAGCAATACCATGCATTTACATTTTAAAAAATAACCAATTGTAGATACATTTTTAGTTAGTTTTAGAATTATGTATGTAGGTAAATAATATTAATTTCGACCATTGCAAACCGTCGAAACACTACATCAAGATTTTTATTAAACTATAACAAAGATTATTAAACACCTTCCAGATAGAAACAGCAACACAACTACTTGTGTCAATAATATACTTATTTAAATCAAGCTTACTTTATTCTATAATCCATGCTATATAAATCATATGTTATATAGCTTAAGAGTTGTCAAATCCAGGTTTTATATTATGTCAAATCCAGGTTAAACTAACAATAGAAGCATCCAAATGGCATGGCATGCATGCACCATCAAATCTATAGTAATTGAATATACTACCACAGGACAGAAATATCTATAAATTAACTTAACAGTTAACAATATAGATAGATTTGCAGTACTTGCCAATGATGGTAACACATTTGTGATCATTGGTATCATTTCAATGATATGTACTGTTCTGCCATGTTAATGTAATAAACAGGAATCACAAGTCGCATTAGAAGAACACATTACTTCTGCAATATGGCTGTCATCAACGCATCTTTAAGTCTTTTAGTCATGTCTTCAAGAATGTCAGCCCTAACTTTTAATTTTTTATTTCGCTCTTCTAGATCGTCTGCATGTTGCTCCATCTGTAGCTCCTTGAGCTTCCTGTTCATTCTTGATCTTTTGGATGCTTCGTTATTCTTATCTCTAAGTTCTCTGTATTTTACTTCATGTGTAGAAACAGATGATGTGTTGTCATCTATACTACACACTGATGATACAGTGCTTTCTCTTCTTTTTGGAGGGCGACCTCTTCGCGCTTTAGGCAGCTGTTGTGACCCTTCCAGTGCCATAATCATGTCCTTTATTGGGATGTTGGGCTTTCTTCTCTTGTACTTGCGAGGTGTGTAATCTACGTGTGGAGTATAGGTTTCATCTGAATCTTCACTGTCGTGGCGTCTTCTTCTCCTGCTGCTGTGAGATTTAGAGTCGTCGACGTCCGATTCCAAGTGAGATTCGCTCTTGGGTGTGATTGGTTCATAGTCTGTTGGAGAAGGGAGGATCTTCATACAGGTGTCTGTTGATATGAATCCACTGTCTTGAAGTAAAGTTTGTTCCGGTGGATTCTGTAACAAATGAAAAAATAGTATATAATACGGATCTATGATAAAATCTTCACTGTGGTTATCTAATCAATTCAGTAATGATTTAGGATAAATCGGTGGTATATTCAAAAGGGTACAATATATTAATTGAATAGTATTTAACATCAAACGATATATTATGTAACCTCGTAATTCACTACTTAATCTTTATTTAGAATAAAATGTATATTTAAGACCGCTTACAAGCGCACAAATGCAGCATTGAAAAGAATACGATACTCACCGTCATTGGGGGTGTATATTTCTCCTTCTCCAACTCCTCGACGTAGTTGAGAACTTCAGGTGTGCTGATGTTATTCAAAGACCAAGGGACTGGCATGGTGACGTTCAGGGAAAGCCCCATTTCTCGTCGCTCTGTCCGGGGTTTCTCTAATAAGCCCCCTGTACCCCAATCTTCATTCATAATGCATTTTGACATTACCACGTTATTATTCTCTACTTCCCGGGGCATCACAGAATCTAATTTCATGTCCATGTCTTCTAAGTCGAAGAATAGCTTGTTATGGGTATTTGTTGGTGTGTATACTGTATCGTGTGTGTTGTGATAGTCGACCGGCTCTACGACATAAGCCGGGTTTAGGTCGACCATTCGCTCTGACGCTAAGTCCCCTATCACCACAGGCAGACTGCTAATATCAAAATCAAGTTCCTGAGAACGTAATTTCGTTTCGTTTTCTATATCCGTAGAATACAGGAACTTGTTGTCTAATTGTGAAAATCCATCCATGTTAGGTGACAATGGGTCATTTGGAGTAGAGACATAAAGTGCTGCGGGGGCAGGAGAATTAGCGTCTAATACATCCCAACCTTGCGGTGAGAATGGAGTGTGTAATGTGTCAGTGTTGTATGCGCTTTCTTCGGTCTTCTTTGGGGAATCTGTAAAAACACAAAGTAATATTTAGTAACTGGAATTTCACATATTATATATATAATTTCGTTTTAGACGTAAAAAGAAAGTTCCTCACCAATGGTCGGTACTTGTTCTTCCTTGGCGAGATCTGAGCACAACGGAACCAGATCTTGGAAGAACTCGAAGTCCGAATCGTGGAACATTGTGCTCTCGAATACAGGCTCCGGTTTCAGATAAACCTGAAAATGTTAAAGGCTGATGTTAATTTAAGTTCAAAAATATGAGCTAAACTAATAATAAACTTATGTTAATAATAATACAGGACTACAGTTACTGTACTCACGGTAGTGGGCGCTGATCCTTACCTCGGAATAGCTGGTGGTGGCCACTGATGGCGACGGCGGCATGAATCCTGTATTTCCGCCGGCAATCACTCCGGTCGAACCGTTCACCTGCTGATTCTTTTCTGGCTTTAAACGATCTATTTCTACCACTTTCAAAACACTGTGAGTCTTGTGACTCGTTTGCGAAAAAACCATATCTTTTGGTGTTTGAGTTGATGTACTGATTTCCGATATCGTCGCTCCGACTCGGACAGGTGATCTTTTGAGCAACCATTTTGTATAGAACTACAAACAGAAATGATACGACGTAACATAATGTGCAGATTCATATAAAGCGGGGTGGCGGAACGAAGGTGTTGATGGAGAACGCAATAAGAAAGACTGAGCAATTGATGCAAAATGTAGAAGTAACATAACGACAAGCAATTTATTCAACCTATAAAAATATCTACTTTTGAATATTCGAACATAAATTTTAAAATTTCATTTGATGATTATATATTCATAAATAGACACGTAAAAAACTTCAGTGTTTCTAAATTGGTTAGGCAATAATTAATATTTTCATGGATACTAACAGAGGTTCACGGTAGTAACATTAAACAAACAACAGTTCTTTATTATTCAGATTAAACTCTTAAAATGCTTCTCGTTATTTTGATATCCTATTATTTTAGAAATTCATTTCCGATTACGATTCCATCAGCGGTAAGAAAGATAATGAATTCTAATGAAATACTATATAATACATAATATAGAACGAAATTAATACATTACAAGATATATATAATATGATATATAATGATGATAATGAACCATGACTTGTAATTTTTTTCAACTGTTGTATAAACAGATATTCAAAATTTTGAAAACATTGAAGTACATAACATAATGAAGACACATATTTGAGATATATATATTCTTTGTATAATGGAAGGAATGATGATTGCATAAATATCAAATTACGATACATTTAGAAAAATACATAATTTATACATATTTAACGTTTATCTGATTGTCGTCTATTATGCAATCAACATAGTTGTCACCTGCCCAGTATATGGTTTAATTTATGGCACCAATCAATATTCAAAGTGGTATATAAAATGAACTATTGTATAAGCAAAATATCATTCCTAGATTTTCTGCTAATATTTGTTACCTTTTAAGACATTTCAAAAAACAATCTTATACTTAAATGTGGGTATTATCTAGTACTGAAGTATTTATATCCAGTGTTGTATTCTAATTATTATCATCTATGCTATGTTAAGTACTGTATTAACTATTGCTACCTTAGTTATAAATTTAGTATAAGCATTAACTTACAAATAAAGTATTTATATCGTAATTTATCTTAATACTATTTTCAGTATTAACTGTAATAATAAAATGGAAAATGATGATGTTTTTTAAATTGATATCGTTTACTATTTTCCATTACTTTTAATGTGAAGGTAGCTCGTTATCTGGCTTGTTGGCATAGAACAATTATCTATTGGAATTAATTGAATCTGTAATTGCGAACTAATAGCTTTTTATGACTACATTATTATGGTGAAATATTCAAAATATCGAAAAATCTCAGTATTGTTCTTGTAGTAAATTAACGTAGTACGTGTTATTCTAGGTTTTGATATTTTATGCCATAAATTGATAATTCAAAAGTAAACTTGGAGGATGAAGATTTGATAGTGATGCCTTCAATCGTGCAAAGAATGAATTTTTGATGAATGTGAAATTTTTGATACAAGCAGAAAGTTCATGCAGCAGTCTGGTATGGTTGATTTTTAAAATGTACACACTGAAAATATTGAAAGTGATTAAATCAGAAACAATAAATGATTAAATATTTGCTTTTCTCAGTAATCTTTCAAAGGTTCGAATATTTTAAGTAATAATGACAACAATTATTATTGCTAATAAACTATTTGAATATTCTAATATTGACTGAAATATTTTTAGATTAATCGCAAGGATAGGGCAGAATTATAACTTTTAGTTTGGCATTTGTATTTAAGTCTTGTAGTTTCATTGTTCTCTATCTTGATCATTCTTCTACACCTGTGAACAGAAACTTGTAATCGAAAAAAATAACCGCTGGGCGGTGTTACTTACTTTTTCGAACTCTTCGCGAGCTCCTAATGAAATTGTAGCTCTTTAGGCTCCCAACCAAGTAATTCTTCCGACTGTAGGCCTGTAACAAAAGACACTACAGGTTAATCTTATAAATAAAATCGTAAACTTGGCGTGTCTGTACATTGAAGATATTTGCAAAAAATAAAATTGGGGGGTCTTAGGATAAGCAACAGAACACATTTCGATCATTTTTGAAATTTTTGTCTGTTTGTCTGTTTGTCTGTTTATCTGTTTGTCTGTTTGTCTGTTTGTCTGTGAGTTTGTGCACGCATCACTTAAAAACTACTGATCGGACTTTGATGGACTTTTCACAGAAACATGGGGCTTGATTTGGTGTAACATATAGGCTTTATTTCATTGCAATCGGT
Source organism: Esperia sulphurella (assembly GCA_947086405.1). Lineage (NCBI taxonomy): Eukaryota > Metazoa > Arthropoda > Insecta > Lepidoptera > Oecophoridae > Esperia > Esperia sulphurella. Next base: position 5,132,189 of record OX352261.1, read on the forward strand.
GCAGTCAATCAAAAGTTATGCCAATTTATAGTTTCCGAAAACTCGCATACGCTGCAAGGAGTGTGTAGGGTGTAAATGCTCGACTGAATTCGTGAGCGGTAGCGGGAGCGGGTATGGTACCAGTGTAATGTGAGATTTTGAAAACTATATATAACTTTTGATTGAGTTAGTCAATTACGATGAAAAATCTGGAGCTTGATCTGGAGCTGGATCTGGATCTAGATCTGGAGCTGGATCTGGAGCCGGACCTTTAGCTAGACCTGGATCTGGATCTGGAGCTGAAACTGGACCTGGACCTGGACCTGGACCTGGATCCGGATCCGGATCCGGACCCGGACCCGGGACCGGGACCTGGACCTGGACCTGGACCTGGACCTGGACCTGGGCCTGGACCTGGACCTGGACCTGGACCTGGACCTGGACCTGGACCTGGACCTGGACCTGGACCTGGACCTGGACCTGGACCTGGACCTGGACCTGGAAATGGAAATGGACCTGGACCTGGACCTGGACCTGGACCTGGACCTGGACCTGGACCTGGACCCGGACCCGGACCCGGACCCGGACCCGGACCCGGACCCGGACCCGGACCCGGACCCGGACCCGGACCCGGACCCGGACCCGGACCCGGACCCGGACCTGGACCTGGACCTGGAATGGGAGCGGGAATGGGAGCGGGATTGAGAGTGAGATTGAGAGTCTGAGTGGAAGTGGGATAGGGAGCGGATCCTGTAGTCCACGCGTGCGGAGCCGCGGGCACAGCTAGTAATACATATTAATGTTGTACATGTGCAAGTAAGAGCCACCGAAAAGCAAATGAATGACCCCTTTATTGATAATTTCTGTTCCCAATGACAGCTAAACTAAAACCTTATATTTAACAAAGGACTATTTACATTATTGCTAGCCTAGGCTTCAGCAGCCCATTCTCATCCAGAGTTATTTTCACGAAATATTTTATCATATAAATAATAATTATAAGAAATAACTATTGTTCATTTATGTAAATATCAGTAAAACAGTTGGTGAAAACAGCCTTGAATCAAGTCTCAATTGTGTAGTTGCAAAAAGATACGTGATTATGTGGTAGATAAGGTAAGTACCTACCTAACATAAAGATAAAGTAGGTACCCAGTAGGTATCTGCTTTAATCGCATTATTGTTCCTATCAGGTACGATGGACCACACAATACATTGTTACAATCGTAGTACATTAGCCTACAAACTGTGTGTTCGAGCATTTGAACGTGTGGTCGAATGTACAAAGTGGATTGTTTGATATATCTACTGACAGCTTCTATTACTAATGTCGCAATTGCCGCCCACACACTATTATCGATCTGATACCTACCAACATACCCGCATAATCTAACAAACTTTTGCTATTTAGGCCATAACTATGTTTTTACGATGAGTCATGCTTGCATGACGTAAGCATGGCCCTGACTGGGGTTAAATTAAATAATGCAGAAAAATCTTCAGCCTTGGCAATGTGCCGCCGCATTCGAGACTTTCTGGGAATCAGATTATTGTCATGTTTAAAACTATTTTATATGAATGTTTTAAACGCTTTGGTATCTGGATAACATACCCTACCCTACCTAAAAAGAGTATTTAATTTGGACTGAAGTTGTAAGTGGACAGACAGACAGCCATATGTAGGGTTGCACCTTGGACACCATAGAATAGGCAGAAATCTCGTCTTAACTAGCAACCCACAAAAACCTCTGAACACAAAAATAAATTACGTCATTGAAATTACGTAACATAATTATTAAAATGAAAAAGTTCTGCTTGAATATAAATAACAACCATTATTTTAAATGAATTTTTCCTGTAGTTTGTGCAATAAAGTAGCCTTACAAAGATAGTTACCTGTTAATAAATGCTTTTATTATTATTAATAATAAGTATTATTATTATTTTTATATTCTGTTTTTATTCTCATTGTCACTACCATATCCATTTTTTCAACTGTATTCAAGTACCTACTTATGTCATCAATATAAAAAACACATTTTACTTCAGTGGCATTTGATTATGAAATTCAGTCTAAAAAAATCTCGTCAATTTGCCTTTTTTGATACCTACTCCCTAAGAAATTGATCTCAATTAACTTCATCAGATCATAAAGAAAGACGAATTGAACTTAAATCAGTATTTTTATAATTTTAAATTTAAGCCTTTAGAGACAGTGCTGTGGGGCGAATCAAACAGTGAGAACTTGAAGAAACGTGTGCGAGACAAGTTACAACTTGTCTGTGCATGAATTGGGGTAAAAGCAGGTCACCTAACGTGAACGACGCAATATCGTTGTTTCCCATGAATTGAGGTATTTCCAAAGTAAGAAATTTAATGTAATAACATTTTTATTGACGTTGACAATAATTATGATGACTAATGCAAATATGATAGATTATACGAAACAAAAAACGAGGTAAGAACGCTAAAGTCGCTACCTATTCAGAATTCAAAGATATTGTAGAAGAATCTGGAAGTATATTTTTGCTTCACGTTGTAAACGTATTATTATTATTTAATTAAAATTATTTACATACCTTGTTACGAACAAATATTGTAACGCTTCCAATCCGGGAAGAAGAAAATCACTCGATTTACAGAAATGAAAAAAGATTAAACTTTTAAATACTTTTAGTTGGCAAACGTTTGTTTAACCAGCTACCGCTTTACTAGCAATGAATTTATTTGAGCTCTACGAAAACTTTAGACAAGCAACGCGCGTGCTCTTCACTCGAGAGCCTGGAAAATGTTGTGCAACATTCGCGCCGCACGCAGTATACGATTTTCCTCAATCCCCCACCATTTCACTTTTGCGTTCTAAAAATATCTCAACTGCCTCGCAATAGGTCTGTCAAACTGACGTCAGCGTATTCAGCCAATAAGCAAGCTGTGTTTCAAGGGTCACGAGACCGAACCGACTTTCGTATTGTAGAAAATTATCTCTATAATATATGTACCTATATGTCAGCTTTGCTACCCAGGCGAGGGGAATTCACGCTGTTCGACGTGTAAAAAATACAGTCATTATGTTTTGATGCATGAGAAGATTTAATATGACGCATAAGTACATGAACGAAACTACATAATAGTTTTGTAATTTCACAGCTCAGGCTCAACAAACTTTTTGTGTAAATATACCTATTAAAATTCTGCCCACTGGTAGTCCTAGAGTAAGAAGTTACTTTTGTATGATAATATATATAAAATGGTCGTACGATTGATTTCCTATTATAATTAAGAATAAAGGTAAAACCTAAAATGAGGATGAATTCATAAATTGTTCGAAAAGATCAGGTTAAAACATGCTTGTTAAGCTGTTTAAACTGTTTTGTTACCTAAGTATTTAGAAGTGAGTGACTCACTTACTCCTGTCATGATATTGGGTTGAATAACCTCCACTGCAAGCAGAAACATTTTTCATAAAAAACATGCAAATGTTTTTAACAGCTTTTTATGGTGCTTAAAAAGTCAATTTATTACGTTATCTAATAAAGCAGTATGATCAAGTATATCTAGGCGTATGTCATGTACCTACCTATTGCAATGTATAATGCATGGCATGGAAAAAGAAAACAATCCTAGGTATATTCTATACGTAATGAATAAATCTCTACAATAAAACGCTGTCAAAGAGATGTGAGATTTTATCGGTCCCTTATTTTATGTCTGTAGATTCGAATTGTTCAAACGCAACCGTTGAACATGACAGTCAGCAAGTAGCATCAACCTACTATCCGAAATGCTACTCTGCTGACTGTACGTTTACACCTTGGACCTATTAACCTATGGACGAGTAACATTACCTTTCTCGCCTGTACCCCCTCTGTCTCGAACCACGAACTTTTTCCATGGCGATGACGATCTTTTTGTCAGTCTGACGCAGACGCTCGGCGAGACAATATTTATGAAAAATGGGTAAATGCGCAGTTATGTGGTGCAAATCGTATACTAGCAAAACAAGCAATGTGTCTTTTCACTTGTAAGTACAATTTTATTTCATTTACATGGCTACTTTTATCGAAAGTCAAAATTATTGAAAAATAATAACAATGTAATCCGTCTATGTTGAATACCTCATTTATATTTACACATGGTAACCAAAAAGTTACCTACCTTATTCAGCCGGATTATCGCTCATTCATTCTTGATAAATTCATCGTGAGTAGGGGTTGACGTTGTCGATAATGATATCGATAAGAACGAATGAATGAAATAGTGATTGATTATAAAGTAATAACATAAATAATTTTATTCTAATAGATTAAAAATCATATATTCTGTGCGCGTTAGCATGAATATATTGGTACATTGCCACTGTCACCAGCGAGGGCATACATCCATACAGTCGTGGTTAGAATAATGCGACGTTGTAATTACCGTGCGTACGCGCTCGCGGGTGCTCGCTCTTTACATGAAACTGGGTGACCGGACCGGTGACCGTACAGTGCGCGCGGGCCACGGGGAGCGCGGGGTATGGGACAAGGCCGCTCATGGCGGTTACTGTACGTGGCGGCAAGTGTGACACCAACATAATAACAAAAAAGATGCTTCAGAAAAAAAACGATTCTGTTTTATTGATTTATAATCAGTATCAGCAATACAATTACATCCATTATTTGACCAACACCTTGTATACAACAATCTTAATTTAACTATCATTAATTCATTACATATAGTTGGATACATTTTAGTAACGTGTATTATACTAATTTAAGAAAATTATGAATCCCACTAATATTATAAATGCACAAGTTTGGATGTTTAAATGTTTGTTACTCTATGGATCTGATGGATGAAACTTAGCAAACATTTCTTTCATACGGGAAACTAAATTAATGGTTAAAAGCAGTGACGATGTGTAAATATCGAAACCTACGCAGACGAAGTCGCGGGCAAAAGCTAGTACGTTAATATAAAATAAATAGTGTGTAATATAAATTATTGTGATTTGTGTACCGAGTATTATGTTAAGATATTCTATTAGATTAATTACTAGCGACAAATAGGAGCGATAATTATCGTTTGCAAATTGAAACTTCGAGATAAAAGCCGGATCCTTCCCCGATGTTCTTATGCTAACGCGCATAGAGTATATATTATGAATGCAGGGTCAATTTTAGTTACTCGATGTTGTACCTATATTCTTGTTATTATGCTTTGTTATACTAAGCAATATCCTTCCAATACAGATTTCCACAAGATCCAGAAAGGAAAAGAAAGTGGGTTGCTGCAGCCCGTAGAGAGATTTCTTGGATTCCAACAAAACACAGTCAAATATGTAGTTTACATTTTGAACCAAATTGTTTTAATGTAAATAGTCTTAAACAAAAAAAGCTTTATAAAGATGCCGTACCGACGCTGGATTTGCCCGTGTATCAATTAGTATCAGTAAGTATCAATTTAATTACTTACTCTTTTTACCTATTTAGACTTACTTTTGCACCTACTGAGTTAAAATTTACATCAATATATTAATAATTTACAGCCACAAGTACTTAGAAGTAGTGAACAGGAAAGTTCTCGAGAGCAGCTGCATACACCAACTGATCAAATGTTGAGTTTTCCATTAAATGTAAGAAAATTTTAATTTCATTATCCGCTATTCCACTCTAAGTTACTAATAAATAAACCTAGTAGATTGCAAAACAAAAGAGGTTTGTAGAGTTTAGTACCAAAATACGTCAAAACTCTTACACAAAAGTCTGTATGTATGTGACACCTAGTTTTCTCAAACATTACCGCTGCTACTGACCTAAAATATGTTACAATTTTAGAATTATTACAAGGTACAATAACTCATATTTTATTGTAGCAACATGAAACGCATAATCCTTCAGAGATAGATATTAGTACTCAAAATGATACACCAAGAAAACGGTTATTAAAGAAAAAGATACAGGAACAAGGGAAGAAAATTAAAAGACTACAGTATCATAACAGACGTTTAAAAAAGAAAGTGGCTCAGTTAGAAGAAATATTGGATAGTTTGACTGAAAAATTCCTTATAACCGAAGAAGACAGAATTGTGTTGGAAAAAGTTGGCGGAAAAACAAAAGATTTGTTGAAGAGAATGATGTCAAAAAGCCAAACTGGAAAAGTCCCACGCACTCAGTACTCGCCAGAGTTAAGAACTTTTGCATTAACTCTGCATTTTTACTCTGCAAGAGCTTATAAATATGTGCGAAAAACTTTTGACACTTGCTTGCCGGCTCCTCGCACTTTAGTAAAATGGTTTAGCAGCATAGATGGTAAACCCGGATTTACCGATGAGGCTCTAAAAGCAATCAAGGCTAAAGTAGGAGATAAAAAGGTTTATGCTGCACTGATTATTGATGAGATGAAGATCATGGAGTCAGAAGAATATCATCGGAACTCTGGAAGGACATTCGGGTTTGTTGATTTTGGTTTTGGAGTAGACTTGGACTGTGAAGATAAAGCAAAAGAAGTCTTGGTTTTTTTATTAAATGCTTTGAATGAGTCATGGAAAGTTCCGATTGCTTATTTTGCCTGTTCTAATGTTAATGCTGAACAAAAGAAAAGGCTAATATTAACAGCAATAGAACTAGTGCAAGCAACTGGTGTCGAGATCAAGGCAATTACATTTGACGGCCTTCGCACAAATTTAGCCACCGCGAAAAAATTGGGATGCAGCTTTGATCCTAACAATTTAAAAACATTTTTTGAAAATCCTGTAAATGGGAATAAGATTTATTTGTTTTTGGATCCATGCCATATGCTGAAAAATGTTCGTAATGCGTTTGAGGCATATGGTACTTTTGAAGATTCCCAAGGCAGAAAAATTAAATGGCAATTCTTAGAAGATCTGCATAAATTGCAAGATAATGAACTCTTCCATTTGGCCAATAAATTAAGATCCAATCATATTTTCTTTAAAACAAAAATCATGAACGTTAGACTTGCTTCTCAACTTTTCAGTGACAGTGTTGCCGATGCACTTTTATTTTGCGATGCCGAACTGCATATAGTCAACTTTTATGGAGTTCAAGCCACAGCAGAATTTTTAAGATTATTCAATAATATTTTCGACATTTTAGACTCAAGAATTCATCAATATGGCTTCAAGCGTGCAATGAATGTTGAAAATTATAAAACTTCAGCAGAAGTATTGGACAAAGGAATTGAGTTCATGAAAACCTTAACATATAATGGAGAATTAGTGGTGAAAACGGCAAGATTCACTGGATTTGTAGGTTTCTGTGTGTGCGCAGAAAGTGCAAAAGGACTATTCAGAGACTTGGTTATGACTGACAATGACATCCGCATGACATATCTTCCACTACACAAAATCTCACAAGATCACATAGAGATTTTCTTCGGAAACATTCGCAGTTACGGCCGCTGCAACGATAATCCCACTATTCGGCAGTTTGAATCGATATACAAAAAAATGTTGGTCCATTTGGAGCTTATGGATGTAGATTCGGGGAATTGCATTTCCCTAGATAAAATAAGTATTTTAAACTGTTCGTCATCTGTAGACAAAATTAATAAAACAACTGCCAGGCTGAATAGCGACTTTGAAATCAAGAATTCGACTACTGCAAAAGATGACGATGTCAAGGATATGACATTTATGACTACGCTTTCGCCTTTTGGTGCAAAAGTAGTGCAATATATAGCAGGCTTTGTTGTTCACAAACTTGTAAAAACAGTGAAATGTGAAATTTGCACAAGCTCTCTTTTGTCTCCTGAGAATGCCGATAAAACTAGTCTGATCGCTCAAAAGGATAAAGGGAAACTGATTTACCCTTCCAATGACGTTATAACCATTTGCCGGTGCTGCGAATTAGAGTTGCGAAAGGGTATCAAAGAAAAAAAACTTAAAAAGGAATATACCACCGATTATCTTTTTGACAAAGTGACATCAAAATTATTAAATCTTCATCTATTTCAGGATATAGAATATCATAGCTGTGATAACGAATATGTCAATCATTTAGCAGAAATAACGAAAGCCATTGCTGAAAATTATTTAGACACAAGACTCACATATTTGAGGAAAAATTTGAAAGTTAAGATGTCTAAGAAGCGGATATATAAAAAGCTAATACATAATAAAAGTCAGTAGATTTACACTTAACAACTTTTCGATTAAACACAGAACACTCCACACATATACACAGTATAGCAAATACACACAAACCCCAATAGACCCTCATACGTACACACACATCCATTTTATTAGCATGATTTGTATATAATATCACAATGACTCTTCCTTTAAGTGCTCACAGGTTTGCTAACAAAATCCTTGTTTAGTTCAAAAATGATGTAGCGAAGCGCTACTTAATTTCCCAAGTAAAATCAATATTAGATCATTAATAGTTCATTTAATAAGCAAAATAATTCAGTAAATAAAAAATGTAAATTGAAGGTATCTGTCTGAGTCGGAGTCTGGCATGGTACGCTCGTATCGTTTGGTTCCCGGCATACTTTCTTGACCTAATAAATTTTAGCAATGGCTTGATTATTTCGGCGAGTAACGGACTCAATTCGTCAGAACCATGCCCTTCAGGCGACTGACAATATAAACCTTTGCCATGTAATTTTTATAACTTAAAATTTAAATAGTTTTTATGGTGCGTCCATCTTGAATCGCAACCACATGAAGGAAAACGATGTCTGACGATGTTCCCGACGAGAGATGCATGAAGGCCCACGAGCGAGGTCTTTCCATCGGCAGCGCGTCCGAACAGCAGAAGGGAGATTCCCGGCACAGATGTTGAACCCGATCGACATGCGGTGATTAATCGGTTTTTGCTTCCACGAGATGAAGACGCCTTGTTGAGGACGTCCATCATTCTGCAGTTATGAACCAGCAGGTTCATACCAGCGGAATCATATCATCGTGCGTGTGACTTTCATCGACGATTTTAAAACAGCGGACGATGCTAGTGTTACGTTAGCTTTTATAAGTCCTTGAGTATACTTTGCTAATGTGTCATTTTGTGTTCGATGTGATTGTAGAATACACATGCTTTTATGAGAGTGATTTATATATAATGTCACAATGACTATTCATTTAAGTGCTTACATGTTTGCTTATAAAATCCGTCTTTAAGTATAATTTGCTTTGTTTGTAATTTGTATTTTTGACTCTAAAAGTAACTGATTATAAATTGTAAATAGGTATATGAGTATCAATACCTTCATTGATTCTCATTTAATGCCTTTTGCTTTGGAGTAATTAAAATATTATTTGTAATGTAGTCGGTTTAGTTTTTTTTTCGCTAAAAATTAACTTTATTTTTCAATTTTGTAGTTTAATTTTATACATGTAGGTCTTGAAGTCTTGTTTTTTCCAAAACCTTTGCTGAAGGGAACCACAAACCAAAACGTCATCAGTGTATATATATTTTTTGTTGTTATTGTTGTCTTTTTCAAAAAACGCTGAACCAATTTCGATAAAATCTATATGGGACCACCATAGAAGTATGACCTACCAACCAAAAAAAGAATCATCAAAATCAGTTCACAGCTGGCGGAGTAATCGCGTAACAAACATACAAATAAAACCATACTTCCGTTTTGAAGTCTGTTAAAAATACCACCACTCATTATCTGCATGACCCAAAGGTCAACTGGAAGAGAATGCCATATTGGCATTATGTTCGCCTTTTGTGCTTTCTGTGCAATAAAGTTTTATATAAAAATAAATAAATTAAAGCAAACATAGTATAAGTATTATATCACATCTTGGCATACTTGCGTGCAGTACCTAACATTAAACTATTACAACAATATACAGGTTTATTTTTTAACAACAAATCAAAATCAAAATATTTATTTTCAAAATTGGAACACATAATTCTCTTTTTGACGTCAAATTCCGCCTAAATCTACTCCACTTCCACCTGTATAACCGAGGGGAAGAAGTGGCAACAAACCCAACGGCACAGGGAACTACCTTTGATTTATCTTATTCATTACAATCATTAAGTCTACCTATGCTGAGCAACTGAACTAATATTAACCAGAACATAAGAAATTGTCATTCATTCGTTCGTTCTCGATACCAAGTTATCGACTGCGCCAAGCACTAGTGTCAGTCGCTCATTTTATCTATGTAATGCATAAAAAAATGCTTCTGTGGTGGTAGTTAGACAGTGACAACGCTCTATGTCAAAGTAGTGCAACAATAGATCACACAACCATAAAACGTCGTGTGTGCGAAATAATGAACAAGGCTATTAAGATAGTGTGTATTAATTACGTAAAGTTAGCGTTGTGTGGAGTCTTTCCCCCCTCGGACAGTTGGTTGAACGTGATTCTATACTTCGACGATATCGGGTCGTGTCCCGGGGTTAATACGTCCAAGGTTTACACCGACACAACACATACAAATAGTGTTAGTTTTGTACTTTAGATTAATATAATACATATAGAAATGTTTAATTAAATAAAGCCCTTTTTTACTTCACAACTGTCATCGTGGTTTTACTTCATGTCGCATAGACTTTTAACTGCCACCCTTAGACTTTGTCTGACGGTCGCCTGAGGCTGGGCGAGTGGCAGTGAGAAAACCCACCACCCTAATTGTCTTTACCTCCCCACTTCCGTCTGTTGCCTTAGGTCTCACGGCCACAGACTTCCCGCACTTATTTATATATTTATAATTTATTATATAGGGCTGTAGGGACGATAGGTTGTTAGGGAACGTAGGGTCTTAGGCTTACTGTTACTTCCTCTCATTCATGCACAATAGCCTGTCTAGTTGATAGTACCGAGGCACTGACTCACAGACAACATTAAACTAAGTCTAGCAGGCTTAGGCAAACGTACACGAATGAAAACATAAAATCTTTATCTGGCGAGAACTTTCAGTGCTTAATAAGTTTTCTAAACATTATCAATAGGTCAAAATAACCAAGAAGCGTATTAGGTACTGGTATTTTTTTTCGAATTTATTGTATGGAAATTTAAGTGTTGTGGGATTATCTATTCCCTATAATGTTAAAAGTTATATTACACTTATTTACACTTAATAAGTTAATTATTTGTAAGTAGTCGGTTCATTGTGTGAAGTCAATGTACCTGTAAAAATATTTTGCCTATAACTATCCTATCTTTACTATTTCATACTGTACACTTGTTTTCGACATTACTTACATTTATTGTTTTACAGTATATGTATTCAGTATATATTATAATCATGTCTGTTTTGTTATTATCGATACCTAATTATTATTTAGTCATAAATTTGCATTAAATGTTGTACCTCGGTTTTGGTTGCCCTTGCATCAGACGCGAGCGCGGCGTTGCTGCATCAGGCAACGGTTAACGATAATACTACGGAATGATTCAGCTATCACTCGTACTTATTTGATAGTTTACTTCCCATAGCCTAACGTGTCACGACCTGTTCAGTTCCATCCCACAGAGAAAATTGTACGTAAAGCTTGTGACGCCGAATGAAAAACAATGAAGTGTCTGTCATAGGCAACTTATTTGATGCCGACAAACGTCTGCATTACGAGATTGATAACGTCGTCGTTGTTTCTTAAAAACCTCCTAAATTTAATTAACATAAAATAATATGTACTTACTTTTTTGATTGATTTCGAACACCATTTTATAGCCTTTTCCCCCTCTTAAAGGCTAAAGGTATTAAAACCAACCAAAAGGTATTTTAGAGACAACGACAATAAGCTTTATAATTGATCAAATTTAGTAAATCAAGATATATAAGCCCATGATTATTAGGGTGAAGTATAAAAGGGTACTTAGGTCAAAATCTAAGGGAATTTCGCGAAATAGATACAGTCTTTCGTGTACGTACAGTTCTTTGCATTTTTTAATTGTAATGGACAAAATCGTAATACCTACTGTTGCTATGATAATTCAATTACAGTAAGAATTTTTATAATATCATATGATAACAGCTGTTGCAAATTTCCAGAGTTAAGTATGGGCTCTAATCTCTAACAATGTGTTATCATTGCTTATCAAACGGAAAAGTACGTCACGAAAAGACCTTCACAGTTTAAAGGAGGAAAAATATATCTTATGGATTTAAATTGTGTTGACTGAGGCAAATACAGACGTGTACAGGTACAGCTACTTTTAACACTATTCGTTCACCCTTTCGGGCCTCCTACGGCGGCGGGGCAGGCGGGGCGACGACGGCGCGTTGCGTGGTGGCACCGGCCGGCGCCCGCTACGTCACCGTGATAATCGTCAACTTACAGAGTGATGTAGGTACATAAATGTGTACATAGGTGATGTTGCTTGCCTTGACAATAATTGTATGCTGATTGATGACAATAATTTTGTTTGTTAAATTAGGCTATATTAATAAGATATTCTATATCCATCTTGATTAATAAGTTTTGAACGTTACGTCTGGTTACCTATATTTAATCTCTGGTAACTGTGATCCAGTTCGGGTAAAACAGAGAATAGTTATTATAATATAATACTTCATGTAAATATGCTCTATAGCGCCTGGGTTATTTAAGTGATGTACTATTGTGTCCATTTATTGTAAAATATGTTAAGAAATATGTTTGCACCTACCTTACCTTTAATTTTAGTTGCGAAAGAAAGGATCTGTCCACTAACTGTAATTAGTTTGGTCAACCTAATTTATAAAAAGAAAGTCCTAATTATTATCAGAAAGTGATCTGTTTGGGGGACATCAAATAAATACTTCGAAGGAAAACGTACGAGATCCGGGTTGTATTGGTTACCGTTACATCTCGATTTCACTTTGTTTGCTTTACCTATACAATTAATTTCTCAAAAAGCTTGTTTATCCATGAAATATGTTATAAAATGAAGCAAGCAAATAGAAAAGAAGCATATGAATTCTTTCGTTATGTAAGTAAGTACCTAGTAATTGTATTTAAATATTTAAGAAAAAATATTAATTAATTTAAAAAAAATCTTTTAAATTAAAGAAAAATAGATTCAAAGTTAACGAAATTCAAAATCAATGGAGTTAAAATACATTCGTAACATCTCCGTTATTTTAATATGGATCTTACTGTTTAAGGACTTTCCTCGTTATTCTCCTCTCATGTTTCATCAATGACTATCTTTGTCCCCGCCCTGGTAATAGATGCGATCGTATAATCATGGTCACCATAGTTGACAGGTGCTGTTGATGGTGGGATGCACGCTCAATAGTCTCAGGATTATTAATAATAAAATAAATGTTAATAATTATTAATATCATAAATATAATGAATGACGCATACAAAATAGTTAAAAGGGCCTGAACTTAGGTACATAGTCTGAGGGCGACTAATGAGGATGATTATCTGTAACTAAGGGTACAGATACACATGCTCAATGTAGCATGTTTGTTCACACGTGCTACTAGCATACCCCCTTCCACCCGCATCTCAGGCTATGCTTCAGGTAGCACGCTCAAAAATCAACTGGCATGCCTTTTAGTCGCATGCTCATTATTCGCACGCGCTGTATACACTTGCTAGTAGGTAGCCTTTGCTCGAAAATTGCATGCTCTCATGCGACTAATGAGCATGTGTATCTGTACCTTAATAATACTACGTAGGTACCAGAGTAAGTCTAGTACCTACTACGTAGGTACTAGACTTTTGTGGAAGTTACTCCTTATCACAGACAAGGGAATTCTGTTTACGTTCTCTATGGCCGGAAATGTGGAAAGTTTGACATTTCTAAAGTATCATGGCATAGATTCATAGAATACTTAATAATAATCATGGTTCGAGCGCGTAATTTAAAACATATTGGCAAATATTATTAGTATGACGTCATCCTTCAAGTATTAGGTACATAAACATCTAAAGTATTTAAAAGTGAGTAAAAGAATAGACAGGTAGGTACTTACATTTTAACGTGTCTTCTAAAAACTGTAGTCTTAAATTTCTTAATCTTGTTGTTTCGCATACAACTATTAATTCTACGCAAAATCTCCTGAGGATGCGTCAGGTTATTGACGGGCTCGTAATAAATCGTATACAGCTTGTTGGGTTCTTGCGTATAGACGTAGCTCATGTTAAACTCCTCCAACTTTAACCCAGTAACTATATTGACTTTATATCTTTTTTATCCAACGTAAAGAATGTGACGGTGGTCTTATAACGTTTAGTTATTAAGACCAAATTTTAAAAGAAAAACGAGTAATAGTTAATCCCCAAAATTAAAATATGTAAATAACTGCAATAGTAAGTAAATCGCAGTAAGTTACTGCTAAAAATATTAATGTTTTAATTTGCAATTACAGTACATGGGTACTCTCAAATGCCGCAAAAATCCTCTTCACAGTATTCAAAATAAATAGGTAAGAGATTAGACGCCTTCACTTTTTAATATAGATTCACTTCAAAATCACGTACAAACTGTTCTAGAGAAGGTAGCTAAATGCCAAAGTGCGCAGCGCAATATACTGGGAACAGCATAAAACTCGCACAGCCAGATTTCACGAGTTTCTGATGCAATCAACGTTCCATTACACGTTAAGAAAATAGTGTGCAATTGTTAGAAAATTAAAATCAGGGTACGAATCTTTTCATGTTTTGACAAAGTATTAATTTCAATGTTTTTTTTGTTGTTGTTTAAATCTGTAAATGCAGACAATTTTTTTGTCAGAGATACCTTGTTATAGCGGATTTTAGTTGGTTCATTTATATATGTCTGCGTAAAATGAAACAGATTATACTTCTATAGTAGTGACGTATCATGTTTGACGTTGAAGGTCATTCATACAGTTTACGTCCCTGTCTTTCATGCGCATTCTCCTAATTCTATCTTTGTCCTTCATGTTGTTTAGTATGTTGATTATGATTAGATAAACTAGTTCAACACTCTTTTTGATTAGTCTTTCCACTACGTATTGTTCTTTTAAAAATATCTAAACCATTTATTTAAAAATTCCGAGTATTTAGCCCATAACAATATCTGACGGAGGCTCATTTATTGAGGCTTATTTTACTTCGGAGTTTAGTAAGATGATGCAACTTCAGCAGAGATGAGGTGAGATTGTCTCGACAAATCTCGACACCAATAAAGTTGTATACGTAGGTACTAGGTACAATGTGTATAATAGTCACTTACTCCTGTCGTCAGGAGTTATTCACCGATTTTGATAAAATTTGGTAGGCACATATGTAACTAGCATCGGTAAATTCTGTGTCTCCAGTGAAAAAGGATCTAACTTATAAAATGCTACTTTTCAGGAGATCAAAGTTATATTTTTTTAATAATGTTCAGATTTTTTTACGTTATCTATACATAATATAAGAGTGAAAAGTGGTTTCTGTATATTGATTGAATTTTTTTAGTACACAACATTTATGCGTGTATGTCTCTCTCTCTCTCTCTCTCTCTGTGTGTGTGTGTGTGTGTATGTGTATGAATATATTTATACAGGATAATCTTAGAAACTACTGAACATTATTTGACGGCGTTTATAGCTTAGAGTTCGGGACACAATCTGGTATAAGTTACTTTCAATAAAATGTTAAGATGATTCAGAAGATGAACTCCCATTTCATATTATTTGTATGAAAGTGTAGTTCAACATTACTGGTTATTCTTTAAGTTCAAATTCTGAAAATCGAGTATAAATTAGTACGTTATATATGAGGGTACTAAATTCTGCCAGGGTCAGATTACTGAAATTCGACTTCGTACGAGCTGGAGTGACGCACACTATAACCCTTTGTAACTTTTGATCTGTTTAAGTACAAAACCTGAAAATCGAGTACAAAATAGTACGTTATGAGTACTAAATCCTGCCAGGGTCAGATTACTGAAATTCGACTTCCTTCGGGCTGGAGTGACGTACCTTAGTTCAAAATGTCCGAGCTGGAATGACGTCATTCCAGCTCGAACATCAATACCCCCTCGTAACTCGCGATCTGTTTAAACGACTACAAGAAGGCTTTAAACGTTTTATAGATCATTAATCATTTATAGGTAGGTAGAGAGAGAATGGGATCAGGGGAGGAGGGGCAAAGCGGTCGGTGTAGACAACTATTACTTTATTCAGAGACTAGATGATACCAATAACCTAAGCCTAAAGGCCCCAGTACACATTGGCCCATGCACGGCCATGCGCCACGATAGCACAGAATACTAAATAGTAGGACAGAAGTCTCTGTTCCGAATAAAACAGCGTTTAAGTACCAAAAACATACCTACATTACGCTTCCCTTTCTATTGTATAAGTCTATCTCGTTCAGACGCGGCACGTGTAACGTTAGGGTTGTCATCTTGTGAACCCATAATTTAATCTAAGTATTTATGGATAGTACAAAAGTACTCTTTTTAAACAACGATTTTTGAAATATCGTTTTAGACCCGAAAACTATTTGTTTTACAAATTCCCGCATACTTACATAACTAAGTATCTATTTTCACGAAGGCAACTATGGGACCACACGATGCTCCCAGATGCAGTGGACTGTAAAACTCGAAGGTGGAGCTGCTGGATTACCAACACCTTGGTCGTCAGCAGGAGAGAAACAACTTTTGACTGTTTACTATTTTTACTTTATAATCTTAGTGTAGATTACCGCGACCGTGACTACTTCGACGTCCATCGTGTGTGCGTCGCCAGACAGCAAAATATAATATTTTATAAGAAAAGTATAAATAAAAAAACTACTTATATCCTGCATAAACATTCATTTATTCTACGTTTATTTCAAAATGTTTAAAAAATAAATGTCAACCCGTGCGAAGCATACAACTACTCAGTACCTACTTCTCAATTAGAAATTGAACAATTATCTATTAAAAAAAGCGCAACACCCTGTTAGGATCGGTGATGAACTGAACAATCACGATTCCTTTGAAGTGTGCCTGAAAAACCGATAACTTCGCCATTGCGCGCCATGATGCCTGGCCCATTGGCAATTGTCCGCCATCATACACGATTGCCCCGTGTACACAATGGCGACGGCTTGTACGGCCCATGTGCCGATGTGTGCATGGGCCAATGTGTACTGGGGTCTTAACGGTTTCGATGTCATATATGTATGCGTAAAGTTGTACTATGCATGCCAGCTATGCAATCCACGGCAATGTTTTTGGTATATGACCACACATCTTTGGTATGGCCGAGTGTGTTACAGGCATTACATTTAAAGCATCGACACATTTAACACACGCGACGCGACCCGACGCCATGCAACGCGTGTTGAGTCAAATCACAATGTACCTACTAAATCATAAACACAGTATCAACACGCGCCGCGAGGCATTGCGTGGTGTCGCGTGCTATAAATGTGTTTCTGTCTTTACGTCCTTTGGCATATTTTCACATTTATTTTTTGACGTAATCTTAAATTGCAATTGTAATTTAGATTTTTGATGTCAGGATTTTTGACATTATGCGTCGGAAGAAAAATCTTTGCCCAACGATCTTGGATTGGATACTTTTAAACCAAGCATATGTTTAAAAAAAAATCTTTTGTGTTTCCGTGATTGGGGTCTAAATTCTAGTAGTTATCGATATAGTAAAATAATAAAGACGTACTGTTATCGCAATATTCTTCGCAACTAGCTCAAAATGAATAAAGAGAAACTGATTTTTTTTATAATAAAATAACGTGATAGTACGATAAATTGATTAAAATATTACCTAGTTCGTTTTCTAAAAACTAGGTGCGAAGAATAATGCGAAACCATTACGACTTTATAATTGCGCTATTTCGATAATTACTGATATTTCGACAATGAAGTTCATAAACTTTTATTGATGATAAATACGGCTTTTAATTGGAGTAAAAAAAATTACCCCTTATGCGGCAAAATATCACTTATGTTCTGATACTTTATGATTTATCTTGTATTTTTATTTACATGCTGTTTATCATTAGACCACCTAATAGCTATGTCAGTTCGATTTTTTAGGATATCTTTATTAGTTACGAAATAATCGGCTGGTGACACGTTTCTGTTTCACTCTGTGAACAATATTTCTACTTATATGTATTTACATTTTGAATCTAAATATACTCGTGCTAAACCGGGGCGCTTCGCTAGCTACATATAATTCCATATACTCGTGTCAACTTGTTTTTTTCTCATAACCTCATCTAAATATTTGACAACAATAAATCACAGCAATATCAGAAGTCTACAGTAATTTATTAATTTGATTTCATTAACTCGATCAAAGTAACAATAAATATTAATCGTAATTCAATCGTGTTCTTTTTTGTGAACTGTACCTATAGTATGAAGTAAAAACAATCGTCTGTATCTTTTAAACGATAGAAGCACATATTCTGAATTTTAGATATGTGAAGCACAAATTCCCCCTCCCACCTCCCCATCGATTGAAGATATCATGTAAACCAGGTAGAAACCATACGGGCTCCCTAGTGCACTGGCTGGTGCAATTTGTGAAATGCTATAATTATAACCCTGTGACCTGTCCGCATAATTTTGTTAAATAGTAATCCAAGGTTACCATTGTATAAATAACAATAACAAAATTAATATGTAATTATATATAAGATTTTTTGGTAAATAAACGTTTCTGTATTCTTTTGTATTCTGTAAATTCGAGTACATATTTTGTACTATTACAGAAATTTTATATCTTTGTTAGTTTCCGAGATATGGTCTGCTCTAGTGACGTCATTTTGGCAGAGCCACCAATATTCCCTATAACTTTTGAACGACTGAAGTACAAATTCTAATTTTCGAGTAACAAATAATACATTTTCAGGACATATTTTCGTCATAGTCAGATTTCAAATCAGAGTGGCTTTGCCAAAATGACGCAAGCCGAAATAGGAATAATATTAGGTACTATCTCAGACTAAAGTCAAAAACATATTTATCCCACGCGTTGCGTCGCGTGGCGATAATGTCTGGCAGTGTCCGACCGAGCCGAAACTCAGTGTTCGTGAATTGTCGCGCTCTGTTAGGGTGAATTCGTGTCTTGGACCTATTCGTGTAGAGTTTACTTATAAGAGTAACATTGTTTATGTAAGTACCCATTTATCATTAAAAATTCCTAATCAGCGCCACCGTTCTTTTTTCTCTGGCAATATATTTTATACCCAAAGATTATCTGAAAAAAATCGCTTAAAGCGATAAGACCTAAATTGTACTATTTTACCTTTTAAAACTTGTAACTATTTGTTTGTGCAATAAAGTGTGTTGTACCTATGATGATGAAGACAATGTTTCTGGCCATAGGATTTCATAGTTTTGGATTTTACTCCCTACGCATTCTGTTGTATAGCGTCGCGTCGCGTCGCGTGGGGTAAATGTGTTTTTGCCTTAACTGCTACTGGAAAAAGATTGCAGTTTTTGGGGTGCGAATTAAGATTTATATAATAGTTAGAAATGAAATGGCGCTATATATAATTATTATTTGTCTCATTCTCTCTATTTAAAAGCTCAGTACCATGATCTAATATGTTGTATTTGCTCTTTTCTATAATATCTGGTGATTTTTTGTGGATTTTTCGTACTTGTCGTGTGGTCTCATCGTATTTTTCCGTCGAAATAAGCTTTCATTTTGTGAAAAAACCCACATAAAATTTATTTTGTATTTATTGCACGAGCACTGTACTCTCTAAAGTGAATAAATGTTATAAATAAGTTCCAGTGCGCTAAGTTCAGGTGCAAATTATTCAGCTGATATCACGCAATGCATATTAATTTTGGGAACATTCTGTCGCATTTCTAATATAAACATTGCTGTTTAACATAGGTCTGTAATAATAATAGTGAATATTTATTGCTCATTCATATTTAGATACCATTGTATGACCTTCTGTTCGAGGAGACGCATCTCTGAGGCAATCTATGATTTTCAATGGCAGCATATCCTTTGCTAATATATCAATTTGCAATCCAGTACATACTGCTCTAATATATTCGCTAAACAAACATTTCAATTTACTGTTAAACTTTTAGATATTGTTAATTATGATTAAACACTAATTTCAGGTTGAAATAGTTGATAATGACACTAATTGAAGGCGTGGGTGACGAGGTGGTTCAGTTTGTGGCAGTGTTGCTGTTGATGGTGGTCGCAGCACTTGCGTGGTGGTCAACTAATGCTCGCCCTGACCGCTACCGCACTGTACTTGTGATGCGCGCTCGTTCTCATAATTCAGTCACTGTCAGCATAAGGACCAGTAAGTAAATGGTTTACGACTAAAGGCAGAATTTGATTACAGATTCAACTGCATTTGAAAATCTAACATATTTATTTTATGACTTACCATACAAACCACTTTAAATCTATTTTATACATATTAACATATTAAACTATGCATATCAATACACAAAGTATGTTATTGATTTAATTTTTACACATAAATAAAATCGATACAGCAAAGAAGGATTCAAAATGTTTTACTACAGAGTACACCATGTCAGTAAGGGCCTGGGTTTGTTTGGGATTCAATTCCTTGCAGCAGCAAGCTATTTTAACTGGGTTTTTAAAGCTGAATGTATGAAATTTACAACACTCGGTAATTTGACGATGGTGAACCTGACGATAAGTAATAGAACACATTTCGATAATTTTTTGAAATTTTTGTCTGTTTGTTAGTTTGTGCACGCATCACTTAAAAACTACTGAACCGATTTTGATGGACTTTTCACAGAAACATAGGGCTTAACTCATAGTAACATATAAGCTATGAAATCATCGCAATAGAACAAACACATTTAGATAATTTTGGGAATATTTGTCTGTTTATCTGTTAATTTTTGTGCTAAACTAATTCTGATGCAGTTTTCAGAAAATATAAGGCTTGGAGTAACATTTAGTCTTAATTTCATGGTTATCATTTCACTCAATCAAAAGTTACGCGAATTTATAGTTTTCGAAAACTTGCATACACTGCATTAGAAAGAAATATAGGGTAGTGTGCTTGACGGAATTCGTATTGCAGTGAAAGAGAACCTGGTAAGAACTTTATTTTGGAGATAGGTAAACGCGGAAGTGGGTGGTCATGGAAGTATAGGGGGAAGATAGGGACAGAGAGAGGGAAAGAAAGGGGAGTGTGAGGTGTGGGGAAGGGGATGAGGGCAAGGGGAAGCTGTAGGGATTAGGGCAGGACAAAGAAAAGGTTTAGGAGGGGTTCAGGGGCAGGAATAATGAACATTTATGTGCCATTCAAAATGAATGTTTATGTGAAATTTACCGAGAGCGGATTGAAGCAATAGTCTGATGAACAGCTTCATTTAGTAGTAGAGGTATTTTTATGCCCTTTACTCATTATTATTATAACCGAGGGCCGCAAATGTCATTATTGGTTGCGTCAATCAAGCTGTAGTTACTCAACGGTCCACTAGATTGCGCTACAGGTAACGAATTATCACAATTCGATAAGAATATTGAAAAATTAGACTTTTACGCCATCTATGGTCGAATAGTCGTATGACGTTATATCTTTCATAATGTTATAGCATTTACAAACCCCAATAGATGGCGTTTAGGTAAATAACAAGACATATGTATGTAATCAATGATGATAGACCTATATTAAAGATAATATTATAAACTACGACGAGCAGTTAATGAACAGTAGCTCTCAATTTCATTATATAACAGCTTTGCTGTCAAACACATTTCGTTTCATGTTTGCTGTAATTCATTCGCTTACCCAAATAGCTCATATCTTTGAATGCATTGATGCATAAGAAGTGACATTTCTTTAGCTATTAACGGAATGGAACGTCGTTTGACGTTTACATCGCGTGTTTGTTGTACGAATATAAGCTACAAATGAAAACTCAAAAATTATATCTCGAAATCTTAGCTTACGGAACGGAACGTCGTTTGACGTTTGCATCGCGTTTTTGTTGTACAAATCTGAGCTACAAATGAAAACTTTCAAAAATTATATTTCGAATTTAAGTTTGCAACTTTAACTTAAAATTATTATTACCTTATTATCACCTCTACCCGTAGTAAAAATATAAATTGAGTACTTAAGCAAAGCGAAACTAAAAATGGTATGGATCGACAGTATCCAAAAATCGTCGATTTAATGATGTTAGGGGAAAATTCATATCAAAAGAATTTAAAACACTGGTTTAGTTTTATTTAAAAGGTTCAGATTATTAAGATTTTCAATAAAATAAAACATTAATAAAAATACTGCAATAGGCCATTTTGACTGAAACACCAATCACAGTGCATGACGTCACGCCTAGGTAAACAATACCTACTGTCATTCTCTGTGTTTTGTTGTTGTTAGGGATACGCAAAAAAATAAAAGTAACGATACTGTATTCGATACCAGTATCGCATCAAAAGTATCGATGCCGACGATAGTATCGAATCAAAAGTATCGATACTACTCAGTATCGAGTACTTTCTCATCACATTAGAAACCTCAAAATTAATAATAAAAATAGTATAAATAGAGACCGAATATTATTATTGGTATAATAATAATATTCCGTCTCTATTTATTTATTACAATAAACATTGACTTAATGGTAGATGTAAATATGGTTCTTTTTAAACCCCTAGTCTTTATCACTGCAATCAGACCAAAATCAGACATAAAAAGTAATTTGTCTCCATGCAACGACATCATATTTTAATAAGATAGTGGTTTCCTCTAAATCTCGACCGAGAGGGTCGTTATGCATCAGCAAAGCAAGAAAGAAGAGAACGGTAATGAGATGACACTATGAGTATACAATGCGGTTTGCCGCATTTACACATGGAGCGTACGGAGCTTGCGCTGGCGTATTATCATCCCTGGCGCTAGGCGATACGCAAAACAAAGTAGGTCTGGTATCGGTACACCAAAAAGTATCGAGTATGTGACGAAGTATCGATACCTAGTAAAGTATCGTAACAAAAGTATCGAGTACGAAAATACTTGGTATCGTAACGAAAGTATAGATACTACTCAGGTATCGATACTTTTTGCGGATCCCTAGTTGTTGTGAATACTACTGATTACGCATTTGGATTGTTTTTTTCTTTTGCGTGTGATTTATCGACTCCACTGTACTATAACAATGGAACCAAGCTTTGTTAAGGCAAATAGCTCAAATTTGCCCAGGATTGATGTATTAATGTTGGGCGATTTCCTCGCAACAAATAAAGAATTTTGCTCGCTGAGTTACGAGAAACGTGAAAACTTCCTTGTAAGTAAATTTTGTATTTATCTTTACCCTAGATACAACCAACCTAGATATAATCAAACTTTTTGAACTCGTGCGAGTTTATTTTACTTTCATAGGTTATTTGCACAATAAACTATTTTAGAATTAATACCATGTTAATACCCGATAAAACTTGTACATTTCTGTAACTAAAAAACACCTACTAGTATAGTATTTTTCCTCATAGTAAACACCTAAATCACCAAGTCAGTGTGTATGTATTTGTTCTAATTAATTTCAATTATTTTAGGTCTTCAAGACCATCATATGGGGATGATGCAATCAGTTATGTACAACTAAAACGGGAAGGAAACATTTGTACAGTAAAGTGCAAAATTTGCCCAGAGCATAAAGTCCATGCAAAACTATATGCTGTTACATTGATGGTTGATGAAGATGAAGAAAAAGTAATATCAATCGAATGCCATGATTGTGTTGCTCCCCAGGGCGGATGTAAGCATGCCATAGCGCTGCTTATGTGGATCCATAGACGAAGCGAAGAACCTTCATGCACAGAAGTTCAATGTTACTGGCGGAAATCAAAGCTATCAAGAGTTGGCACTACCTTGAAATT
This sequence comes from Esperia sulphurella, assembly GCA_947086405.1. Taxonomy (NCBI): domain Eukaryota; kingdom Metazoa; phylum Arthropoda; class Insecta; order Lepidoptera; family Oecophoridae; genus Esperia; species Esperia sulphurella. The sequence continues at coordinate 5,155,902 of OX352261.1, forward strand.
TATATCTGCAAAAGATCTATCTAAAGGTAGCCCTATATTGCCTTCTAACTCCACATGATAGCAGGTTCCCTTGATGGAATATGTCAAGATAGCATTGTGGAGATAAAATGTCCCATAAGCAACAAAACGTATCTCAATTATATAAAAAATGGGAAACACAGCAAGAAATGCTTTGCCCAGGTTCAAATGCAAATGTACCCAAGTGGTCTAAATAAGTGTTATTTCAGCATCGCAGACCCAAATTTTACTACTAATAAAAATATAGAAATTATATGTATAACTTTTGATGATCAATATATGTCAGGCTTGAAAGTGTTATTAAATTTTGAAAAAACTTATGTGTATCCATTGTTATATAAAAGTATAGAATAGGAAATAAAAATGCAGTAATTTCATTTGTGTTTTATTTAATAAGAGAATCTTGTATATTAATCAAACCACAAGCTATAGTTATCACATCACCAAGAACTTTAACCAAACTTAAGATAGGCATGTTACTATTAACACCTTAATGCTTGATTTTAAATGGTGATGTAGAGACAGAATGTAGAAACGGCTTCAATGGTGATGTCATCTGATTTACTGAACTGACTATTGTTTGGTTAGCTTTACTTCTGAATGTTTTCCATGTGTGTACTTGAATTGATTTATCCAACACTCTTGGTGTTACTTGGGGAACTTCTACATTCTGCTGAACTGTAAAACAAATATTTTATTATTTAAGTGCAATGTTATAATTATGAACACAAATAGGAGATTACTACTAGGTCACAGAAAAATCTATGTAGTCTTGAGTGTACCAACAATGTACCTATGTAATAACACTGAGAATAAAATTAACTTTTTCAATGCTATATTCTAATAAATAAGTTAATATTAAATACCTGAACTACCGGATGCAATTTCTTCAAAACTTGATTGTTTTGTAACTATACATTTTTCTTCGAATTCCTTTTTACACTCTTCAAGAATCATAATTCTTCGTTTCTTAGCTATATAGGGTCGCTCTGTTGTGTCAGATGTTCGTGTTTTCCTGTCTGGTTGGCATATAAATTTATGGGGCATACATCCTGGTTTCATACGTACTTGTGATACTGACCCCATCACATGATACTCCATATAATTTTCCATATCATTTGGCAACTGGAAAAAGAAAAGTAAACGATTAAAATTGTTATTAGGAATGATGGCCAAGACCAAAACAAACATAACCTCAATAAATTAGTTATTCCATAGCCTCAATATTTCAACTATTTCATATCAAACAAACATTTTAAGTATAAGATCTATCAATATATGATAACATACTCACATCAAAGTGGTCTTCACAGAAATAAAGTGGCGAATTCGTGACTACGTTGTTTCGCCGTGCGAGCTTTAACCAAACCATTTATCTCTTGCTCATAACTTGTTTGGAACATGTACAAACACTTTGTTGGGTGTTTTTATTGATGTGTTTTTACACTGCAGTACTGCACACCACTTATAAACTTTGGAATTCATTTTTATCACACGAATTAATTGAATATTTTGTTGACTTTCTTCGTACGCATAGACACAATGACATGTTTACTTAACCGTGACGTCAGAGCCGACGCCATGACAGCTGCGAGCTGTTTGCGCGCAATATTGAAAAAATATTATCAAAATGGCTTTAAACTCCGTTAAACTTGAGTTTTATACCGAAATAAAGGTTTTTTCGTAAATAGTAAATGTGTACCTACATTACGGAAGAGGATTTCAAAATCTTTCGTCATGCCTATTTGGTACTTTCGGTTGATACGATAAATAACCATGTTCATTCTAATTTTTACTTTATCGCTATAATAATAAGGTGCTAGGGATGGTCACAATTCGGAACTTGACTGCACTACTAGTAGTAATCGCTACCAAACATAACATATTTCGCAACTGTGAAAAACAAATGGAACGAGAAAGAACAGCTGACCTCAGGTCAGTGACCTGTTTGAATATCTAGATGTCTACCTCGGCTTGATTTACCAGAGCACTGTGCAATTGCGATTGTATTCCAATTTTAGTTACCTAGAAGTAAAACAAGTTTAAGTAAGAAAAGAAAAAGATAAGAAAAACAAGTTTACAGGTCATAGTAAAGCAACGATCTCTATGTAGGTACTACTAGATAGAGCGTTCCAAACAATCGCTCTGTTCCACGCAAGTAGCCACAACTCTTTCACATTCACAATGAAACTTGTGCAGTTACTACGCAGACATTTAATTATTACTAAATATTGACGCTACGGTTAAATTATGTTATATTGAATTGTCCTTTCCTTAGGTACTTTGTTTCCATAACACAGAGATGTATATACCTACATGTAATATTAATGACTCATTAAAGGAATTTATGGAACGATTTGAAAGAAATAGGATCAGAAAGTACTGAAAAAAATACATTTGGTTATTTGAGATAAAATCCCGCCAGCCCATTTCCTCCATTTCGATAAAATTTATATGGGATGACCTCTGAAGTATAACCTACCAAACAAAAAAAGAAACATCAAAATCCATTCAGAATTGGCGAAGTAATCGCGTAACATACTAAAAAAAACATACTGTCGAGCTGAGAACCTCCTCCTTTTTTGAAGTCGGTTAAAAAGAAATTCAAAGAACAACACTGCAATAAGAAACATGGCGGGCATGGCGGCTAGGGGTGTGAATGAGAAGTATCTATGTTAAAGCAAGACAGGTATAACTGCCATTAGTTCGTTTCATATAACTGTTGTTACTATGAAAGTTGCGACAGATTGTAACTAGTTTCGTATTAGCGCCATCTGTTACGTAACACGTTCATGAACTCATTAGGTGATTACATGTAATGACATCTAGCGACGGGTAGTGTTACCACTTTTTACCTTCGCCACAACTAGAAACAGTGCACTAAATACACCAGCGCCGTGCGGATTTTAGATAATACTTTTAGAATTGGATAGCAAATGCGCCATCTAAGTTTATGCTACCAATTTTAGATTTACACTTTTTGTTCGGGGATTGCTTATCTTACTCTAGTATATATTATCTTTGTTATAACTTAATTGTATACAGACATGTTAAACAATAAATACACAGAAGGATAGTACGTAAAAACAGGTGTGCTTATCTCCAAAAAAGAGACTTCTTCCAGCCAAAATTTGTCTGGAAAGAGAGAAGCACATAGAACATGACATAATTAGTTTATGAAAAAAATGCTGTCTAGCCAGAAAGAAGAAAGCACCTATTCTGCCAGTATCTCAAAAAAACAATTTTCCCATGAATTTCCGTCAGTCACGTTTTGTCTAATGTCTAAACAAGTAGTCAGGTTGATAGCAAACTTTGAATAGACTAATTCATCAAAGGATTCTTAGCGGTTTTCCCGCTGGCTTTTAATGTGAGGGCAGCCGTCTTACTACAATCGTAGAATATTATCATTTTGTCAAAAACCGCTGTAACCAATTTGATTAAAGATTACTTGTTCTAGAACCTCCTGGCGTTTTATCTTTCGGCAGTATCCATTGGTCTGGCAAAATTCATATAAACAGTAGGTACTACCAAAATGTAGACTTCTCGAAATCGGTAGAACTAAATTAGTTTTAATGTTAATTTGAATTCCAAATTGTATGATATCCAACGGCCGGATATCCGGCTATCCGGCCAAGAGACTCGCCGAGATATTCAGAGAATGTCTCTGGGTCAACTTAATTATAGCATATACGACCGGCGACGTTACACTGCTGATCTCCACCACACTGTTAGTGAGGACTTTGTTGATCAAAAATCCAACGCCGCCTTGCCATTTTTGGTCGCCCTCTTGATAGTAGAGCAGGTGTCCCGACTCAAGGGTTATCGCGTCCTCCCTCTGTCTTACTAACTCCAGGTGTTCCGTTCTCAGAGTCCGGTTATTGAGTGTCCGATGGTTGTGGTAGCCTGCCGTAACCCGGGGATTCTTAGCACCCTCCGCCCTACCGTTACCTAAACCGCTACCGTAGCCAGGAATAGTAGGGCTGCCGGGAACTGGGGGCCGCGGCTTTTGTTTGCTGTTCATTGGAGAGGTTTGCCCGTAATGACCACGCTGGGCAGACGTGTTGATCATCACAGTACTAGGCCTCGCACGGTGACGCTGCTGCCCGCCACCAGTCTGTGTTATTTATGGCCTAGTGCATGTTTTCATGGTTATACCGCCATTGTCGGTCGCCAGAGCCTCGTTGGTCAAGCAGCAGGGTGCACCACGTGCAGGTGAGGTTGGCATTTGGAGCGCCGGATGTATGTATGCTCCCTTGCATCCCTGGGCGTGAGTGGGCCGATTACTAGGAAATAAAGACTAAATGTTACTCTAACTTAGGCCCTATGTTTATTTGAAAAGTCCATCAATTGGTTAAGTAATTTTTGTTAGATGTCGAGTAGCTTGGAAGGCTGTACAAATACACACGTATAATAATATAGATTAACGTTTTATTAAAATCGTACAACTTTCTGGAAAGAAGGCATAAAGGTGACAGCCCATAAAAAACAAATAGTTAAGTTTGACAATACAAAATCATCGAACCAAATAGATTCTCTAACACACCCCCTCAAACTAAACTAATGTAGGTTAAGTAACTACCAATTTAATTAAACAAACATAATTTTTTTTTTTTTTTTTTTACGTGCCCTTAGTAATTAACGATAGTTGCGATACGAAGTTTCTCAGCTTATTACCCTGTAAAGGCTTGGTTAATATGTCCGCAACCATATCGTCCGTAGGTAGATACTTAATAACAATTTGCTCATTATGTATAGCATCTCTAATAAAATGAAAACGCACATCTATATGCTTTGTCCTACTGCTGACCATCTTATTACATGCTATTTTGTGACAAGACTGGTTATCATTATATATTACTACAGGACGAAAAGGAATGACTGGATATAGTTCATTTATTAAGTTCCTTAAGAAAATCGCTTCCTTCGCACCCTGAGATAGAGCAACATATTCAGCTTCGGTTGACGATAGAGACACACAAGTTTGTTTCTTACTCTCAAAAGAAATCACGTTGTTTCCGAGTTTAAAAACTAAACCTGAATATGACTTTCTGTCTTCAGAATTAGCCCAATCCGCATCTACATATCCATACAAATTCAGATCGACCGAACGTGTAAAAACCATACAAACATCAACTGTCCCTTTCAAATATCTTAACACTCTTTTAGCGTAAGCAAAATGTTCCGATGTATAACAACTGTTATATTGGGAAAGTAAACAAACTGTGTGAAGAATATCAGGTCTGGTATTAATGGCAATGTACATCAAACTGCCAATTAAATTTTGATAAGGAATCTTCGGATCACACTTATCTTCGCCCTTAGTTATTTTCAAACCTGTCAACATGGGTGAGTTTACAGGCTTACAATCTGACATATCAAAAAGGTCTAACACTTTTTCTATATATCTCTTCTGATCTAAAAACATTTTATCTTTATCTCTACGCACCCTTAAACTCAACGCATGTTGAACGGGACCTAAATTTTTTAGTTTAAATTTGCTTTCAAGTTGATGATAAACATCGAGCTTAAGACGGTTACTGTCCCCGACAACAAAAATATCGTCAACATAAACAGCCAAAATTAAATGAAGTTTATCTTTTCTTAAATAAAAAACACAAGGTTCGTTTAAAGATTGCTTAAAACCTATAGCAACTAACGCCTTACTCAGCTCACTGTTCCAGCTTGATGCGGCTTGTTTTAAACCGTAAAGGGCTTTATTTAATTTGCAAACTTTTCGATTACCGTCATTATTTTCAATATTTACACCTTTAGGTATATGTAAATAAACATCCTCTTTTAAGCTTCCGTAGAGGAAAGCTGTGACAACATCCCAATGGTCAATATACCAATCAAGCTGGACAGCTAGAGAGAATAAAATTCTTAAAGTACTAGACCGCACAACAGGCGAATAAGTCTCAAAATAATCAACCCCGTATTGTTGGTTATATCCTCGAGCAACTAGTCTAGCCTTATACTTTTCAATGTTCCCTTCACTGTCTCTTTTAATTTTGAATACCCACTTCGAGTCAATTGGTGACACATTTGGTGGTAAATTCACTATAGACCACGTGTTATTTTCTTTTAAAGAATTTAGTTCACTACTCACAGCGTTTCTCCAGACTTCCGGTAAATCGGACAAATTCCGAAAACTCACCGGTTCGTTCATCGGATCTTCACAAGAATAGACATGAAAATCTTGAAATTCTTTAGCTTTTCTATCACGCAAAAGATATCTGCGCTCACTCGTAGTATTTTTCTGTCCAATATCTTCAGCGGGAATTTCATTACGGTCAGAAAAGTTATCATTAACTACTGACTCTTCTTGAGCTACAACATCACATCCCGTTGTTATAGAACAAGCTTCATCTATCAATGCAATAGGGAGTTCTGCAACTAAAGGTGTTGAAATAGGTACTACATTGTCTTTGCTTAGAGCGTCATTCTGCGTTAACTCGGCTGAGTTATCAGCATTTGCAAAGATGTCAATACATGTTACTTCTTGCATAAACTTGACGTCTCGTGAAAGCAATAATTCATTATTATGAGACCAGATTCTGTACCCATCCTTATCACCACAATATCCAACTAAAATTCCTTCGACAGCCTTTTTATCGAGCTTTTTCCGTTTTTGTTGAGGCACATGAACAAAACATTTCGTTCCAAAAACTTTTAGATGGCTGATATTAGGTTCATTCTTAAACCATAAACCGTATGGAGTCGACTCACCATCCACGCCAGTCGGGCCAGTTCTATTCAGCACATATGCCGCAGTATTGACTGCTTCAGCCCAAAGACGCTTATCAATATTGCTCGAGTGCAACATACTTCTCGCCGCTTCCATAAGGATTCTATTTTCGCGCTCTGCCGCACCATTCATTTGTGGTGTATACGGCATCGTTACTCTATGGTTTATTCCCTGTGAGTTTAAAAACTGTTTAACTTTTTCATTGACATACTCACCGCCACCATCCGTTAGCAAACATTTAATGACTATATTGTTTGTCTTCGCTTCATTTATAAATATTTCCAAACATTGTTTCACCTCTAGTTTCTCTTTAATGAGAAAAACTCTTCTAAATTTTGTGTAATCGTCTTTAAACACGACAAAATACTTAGCGCCACCTATTGAGTTAACTTGCATAGGTCCGCACACATCACTGTGTATGATTTCTCCAGGTGAAGTAGCTCTAACGTCTCGGCTTTGAAACTCATTTCTAGTCATTTTGCCATAAACACAACCAGAACAGATAGAGTTTTCTTTTTTGGAGATTGAAATACCTTTATGCTTCAAAATTTTCTCAACTTGACGCATGTTCTGATGACAGAACCGTTCATGCCAAATTTGCATGTCAACGACCTCATTTTTGGCATATATTGTCATAGCTTGCGCAGGCAAAATTACTTTCATTTCCATGAGGTAGAGGCCATTCTCAGCCATAAAACCATATGCAATCACTTTATTATCTGAATCTTTAAAAACTCTTTTCTTAGAGTTTGCATACTCAGTTAAACCATTACGCAGAGCAGAGCCAGATGAAAAAAGGTTTTGCTTGGAATCTGGTACGTACCATGCATTCTTCAGGTAACCTGGTTCGTTTTTTCCATTTATCAACATCTCAACATTAATTGTACCTGAACCATATGCCAACATCTGAGTACCATTTCCAATGTACAAGGGTACTGGTTTCTTAAATTCCTCATAGGATGCGAAATATTCTTTCTTACTAGTAATGTGGTGTGATGCACCCGAATCAATGATCCAATCATCAACAAAATTCACACCAGCCATAAATGCCTGTCCAGAGGAAGTAGACTTTGAAGTATTACCTCTCTTTTTCAATAGCCAACAATATTTCTTTAAATGCCCCTTTTTCTGGCAATAGGTACAAGATAATAGCTTTTTATCTTTTGCCACTAACGCAGCTTCAGTACCATCTTTCTCTTCTTTCTCTGAATTCTCACCACTATCTTGTTTTTCAGTGAGTCTCTGCTCGTGAAGACGAAGGCGCTCCGTCAACAAAGATACAGTTCGCTGTGCTACCGGCACCGATTCCCATGCGTTTTTAAATTCTAAATATTCTTTAGGCAGGGTATTAAGAACCCGGTTTAATAACAAAGAAATTGGTAGCTTACAGCCTTCAGACTCCAACTCAAAATTAAGCTGGGTAAAAATCTGTTCCAACTTAGAAACATGCATGGCGATACTATCAGAAGCAGTTTTCTTATACGTAAATAAGTCACAGTAAAGTAAATCAAGTCTTCGTTCATTTTTCTGCTCATATATTGTATGTAATTTATCCCACATTTCTTTTGCAGTAGAACACGTTAAGATATGCCTTTTCGGTTCAGGTCCCATTGTGGAACCTATTAAAAATTTAGCCACGTTCTCTTTATCAACGTATTCTTTTTTACATTTTTCATCGGCGGAATCTGAAAGCTTGACCACAGTGCCTGTTACGATATCCTGCACTCTGTGAAGAGTAAGTTGAAGCCCAATATCGAACTTCCAACTTAGCCAGTTGCGATCACCTTCCAATTTGTCCATAGTAACTTTTTCAAGACGGACAGCCATTTTTACTTTCAGTTGTGAAAAAATACAAGACCCGAAAATGGCGACTCACCAAAAAATCCACAAAGATCAGTTCCAAGAACTAGTGGTGAGTAAAACCCATAACCGTTAGATGTCGAGTAGCTTGGAAGGCTGTACAAATACACACGTATAATAATATAGATTAACGTTTTATTAAAATCGTACAACTTTCTGGAAAGAAGGCATAAAGGTGACAGCCCATAAAAAACAAATAGTTAAGTTTGACAATACAAAATCATCGAACCAAATAGATTCTCTAACAATTTTTACGTGATGCGTGCACAAACAAACAGGTAAACAAACAGACAAAATCCAGAAATGACCTTAATGCAGTCTATTACTTATCTTTCATCCTCAAATATATTTTTAAATATTTTAAATGTCTGTAACATGCGAAGTTCACGTTTTTATTTATAAGATTTAAAGTTAGTCTATATTTCTAGAAAGATTGTTAGAAGCGACACTAAGCAAACCATTAAATTAATGTACCTATAACAAAATGTATGATTGTCCATTTTCAGGGAATAATTTGGTGATAGCAAATGCACCAGCCAGTATGACTGCAGCTCCATCGTCAGATTCAGATGGTATGTGCACTTGCATTTAAAATTCTAAAAATGAACAAACGCTTTAAAACCTAACAAGCTAAATTAAAAAAAAAATAAGGGTGACTATAAAACCGTAATAATGCAATGTAACTTTTGCTTACAATTTTAGAGTACAATCACTGATAAAAAAAATTCATGTTATATCAGAATTGCATGTTGAGAGAAAGGGTGTTGCGTCGTAATTCGTTCATCACTGATGATGATGACCGTATGAAGACAGTATAATTATCTTCCATGAAATTTTTATTACAGAGATTTTGTTCTTATGATTGACTCTATCGATCGATACCATAAGTTTTATTTTTTCGCATTTGGTTAGATTCCCGGTTACATTTAAGGTACTTTTCCACGAGGGCCCGTAGTATTCTTTTAGTATTATCTATTTTATTCGTAGTATCTTAATTCTACATTCATACATATATATATTCTTTATTGCACACATAAATATTGTCAATACATTACACAAAGAAAAAGATGTACAAAGGTGCGCAGGGAGACTATTCCATAACTGTGCAGCACGGGCTGTGTAGGAGTTATAGAAGAAGTTGGTGTTAGAGGTGGGATAGATTAGGGTTTTAGTGACGCAGGCTCGCTTTGGTCGGTCAGTTGGAGGAAGAAGTTACATATCCTCACACTATAGTATCACAATCGTGACACACCTTTTGTTATTTTAGTCTCATCATTATTTTGATACATGCTTGGCGTGGGACACATCTTAAAGGTTATCGCACACGTATCGGCACTCCATCGGATTTGCATCTCCACAGCTTGGCACCGGATTGGATGAGCGCCGAAATCCTACTAATATTATAAAAGCGAAAGTTTGGATATTTGGATGTTTTGATATTTGGATGTTTGGATGTTTGTTACTCAGTCACGTTTCAACCATTGGACGGATCGTGATGAAACTTGGCACTCATATAAGTCAGGTCCTGGAATAGGACATAGGATAGTTGTTATCCCGATAAAACATCCCATTCCTACGGGAAATACATAATAATTTGTGATGTTAAGTTGTTCACGCGGACGAAGTCGCGGGCAATAGTTAGTTATATATATATTTTTTAATATTATGATTTTGATAACTTTTTATAATATGAGAGACAAATAATTTTGTATTTATAATCATTTCGATTATCTGATTATTGAAGATCTACAAACTACAACCGCTACGTTTATGTCAGATGAAGTGGATGGTTACTAAATCATATTTATCGCATTCTTACATCTAAATGATATATAATTTCCGCATAAAAAGGTTCGAAAATAATTGAGTTTAAGAAGAAGTGCTAGTGCGAAAAGCGCGGGTTAAGTTAGCAGCACTGATTCTTATGATCGTGCCGTCGTGGGGTGACTTACTATGAAACCATAGGTTAGAAGACACGTCAAACACCGCTCTTTAAAGGTAGACCGCAAGGCAGGTACAAAAGTTACGTGTATATTTTGTATTTGAAATGCTGTTTGGAATCGTCATGGCAACGAGCATATAACACAGCACTGGCCTATCATATCGTTGCGAATTGCCATATTAATTTTTAATATTATATGGCGTAAATCCACGTGGTAATCATGACATCTGCCATAGCTTCGTGTCATGGCCTTGACCATCAATCGTCATAGGACTTGGATGTGACGTGTCTGTTGCTTCATTGTTCGTTGTGTAGCTATAGTAGTTGCCAGATTTACCTATACTTTTTTTTTTTTAATACAAGAATGATTAAACATTAGATAAGCTGCAAACTTTAACCCAGTCTCACCACTACTCACTCAATCCGCAAAAGTGACAAATCTCATCTCTTAAAGTTATGGAGTAAAGCCCCAGGGTTTTCAGCAGTAAGGCTCCTGATACTTGGCTCTCAGGTAGGCTGTCAGCTCTGCCTTCGAAGCTTATGTTTAACTGTATTATTCGTCCACAGGGTTGACCGTAACACAGTCAGACACATCTGACACAGCCGAGGAGGGTCCTAGGGAGACAACGAGGGTGATACCTCTACAGGAGATGGACAGCATCGCAGACGCTGATATGGCCATGCTTGAGAACAATCGCATGCACTTCTATAGGAGGATGGATGGTAAGTGCTTGGATGCAATTTTTTTTCACTTCAAAGTATAATCTCCGTTTATTGACGACGCATCGATTACACGAGCGCCTACAGACAGCAGTATTTGGAAACTAAGAATCCAGAGATGGATGCTTGAGAATTGACAAGGTGGATGTCCTTGCGCTAATTTCACATTTATATTTCCTGCTACGAACTGTCAAATTACTACTGAAAAAGTTTTGATTTTCAGGCGCTTGGAGCCCTGGGGTGAATCTTTGCGTCGCCAATAGTTGAGCAAAACTAGCAAAAAGCTTCAGACAGTTCATTTACTTTAATACTTGTAGATATTGAATAAAACCGGTTTTACAGTCCCTGGAAGAAACCGAAAAATACTTTGATTATATAAGTATTTTCATTGGTGTTAATCTTTGATGGTTATAGTTAGTAGTATTATTTCCTACTCACTCGAAATTTTTGTGTTTCTCTGTTTATCTGCATGTTTGTGCACGCATCACGTAAAAATGACTGAGCCAACTCGGATGCAGTTTTCAGAAAAACAATGGGCTTAACTTGGAGTACACAATAGTTCTACACTTCCATGATCACCCATCTCCACTTTTACTTATTTCCAAAATGTAGTTGTCACTCATTGCATTAAAAGAAAAGAAAGAAAGAAAAACATTTATTTAATGCCATAATTGGTACACACAAAAGAAAAAAACCAACAAAACAAAAAAAAAGTAATATACGTGTATGCGAGTTTTTGAAAACTATAGATTCTCATAACTTTGGATTCAGTGGGCCGATTACCATGAAATAATGACTAATGCCCGAAACACACAGAAGGCGAATGCATGGCGGAGGCGTGCTGCGGTTTCTTGTATTGTTCGATTTAGTGTGAGACACCTCACACGAAGTACCGCCGCGGGAAGTGAGATTTGTATGAAGTATACCGCTAACGAACGCCTCCGCCACGCAGTCGCCTTCTGTGTATTTCGGGCATTAGTCTTTTATTCATGGTAATCGGCCCACTGAATCCAAAGTTATGAGAATTTATAGTTTTCAAAAACTCGCATACACGGCATTAGTATACAACAAAGAAGTGTAGGGTGTAATGCTCGACGTAATGCTTAATCAATGAGTGACAACTACATTTTGGAAATAAGTAAAAGTGGAGATGGGTGATCATGGAAGTGTAGAAGGAAGTACGAAGTTGCGGGCACAGCTAGTGAATATAAAATAAAAACAATTCCTCCACCCCCAGCTCCCAGTAACCCCCCAATCGTGACCGAGCCAACAAGTAACGAAAGCGAAACACTGGAAGAGGCCGAGCCGGCCAGCAACGCGCAGATACGCGAGATGGACAGCATCGTAAGCGCCATGGAGGCGGAGGTCACCACCGGCTGCGACTTCTTCTCCCGACCTAGCGGTAAGTGCCTTATCTCTTGCTATATAGACAGTTGACTGCACAGTCCCATCTTTGTGCATTTGCATTTCATGCACCGTCATCATCATGTAAGCTCCTAGACGTCCACTGCTTCCCCAATGAACGCCAACACACCCGGTCCTCCGCATCCAGCCGCTTCCGGCCACCTTCAGCTCGTCGGTCCACCTGGCGGCGGGGCGTCCCACCCTGCGAGTGCCGATCTGCAGTCTCCATTCCGTGCACTGATACTGTTATTAATTTGTTATTATTATAATTTTGACATTGAATTTATAATTCGAAAATTTCCACCTACTTCGTGTGCTCGTTTTGGTCCCCACGCTTGCGCACTAATAAGTTATTGGCGAACACTAAATTAAGCAATTGTGAAAAAAAGTATTAGGAAAATTACAAATGAAGGAAAAACGCGACCGTTAAAATTATCGAACACTGAAATAACCTGTCAATAAATGAAAAGATTGAAAAATTCACAGTCGCGAAAAAAGAAGCTACATAATAAAATAAGCGATTAAGAAATTGATCGATCGCGGAAAAACACTATTCGAAAAAAATCTACATGAAAAAAATGCGTTTTAGAAAAAGATCTACCAAGTCTTTACAACGGCCAATTAATAAGATACTCAATTACGTTTAAAAAAACCTCTCAAGGTTTTTAACCTATAATCATATTTATTGGTAAAAATATTTACAAGTCAAAAAGTTAATCAATTAAATTGTACATGACACGTAATTCATACATACATAATGCTCACGCCTTGGTTCCAGAGGGGTAGGCAGAGACGATGGATCGCCACTTTCTGCGGTCCTGACACACCTCACTAGCCTCACTCACATTCATACACCTTCTTTTATTCTTCTCACTGCGGACCCCAACCTTTTTGAGGACGTTACTAATGTGATTCTTGAACGTCCTCTTACGTAATTCATAGATTACAAATAACGTGATAAATTTTTCAATAAGACCGTGTCAAATAATACCGTTCAGGAACTCGTAGGATTAGTAGTAGGACTTAGGAATAAGCCATTTTTTATTTTTTAAATACGCTGGTGGAAGCTGCATTTTCATGTCTCGGAGTATACAAATTAGTTTTTTTTTTTCAGAATCGAATGCAACTTCAGCCACCACAGCTGCGGCGGAATCAGTCAAAAAAGATGAAAACAAAAATGACAGTTCGGCGACTGCATCAGATGTAAATAATCAAGAAGACAATGCGAATACGGAGGTCGCGACTGGTGACCAGGGAACCAGCAACGACGTAACGGACGGTAACGGGAGGAAGATACTTATCAGACTGAAGTACCTCAATGACACGCTAAGAGAAGTCGATGGGCGAGAAGACGAGCTGCTGAAGGATTTTAAATTGTGAGTATTTTAGCGTACTCCTTCCCCACCACATACGGCTTCTTTATATGAGGCAGTAGGCTTTTAAAAATTGCCTACCTTATTTATAAATCGCCTACATTACCCCCTCTCGTGTAACAAAGCTGTTCCATTCGTATATCATTTATACACAACCCATTTAAATCTATGATGTACAAAGGCGCCCTTAACTCTGCGAGAGTTTTCTTACATAGATACGATCAACAAATTTACTCAAGTTTTTTGTCACGTTTTTCTTCTGAACGTTGACGTGATACAGATTGTGAAATTTGTTAATTAATTAATTTGCCAATTTTCCGGAATCTTATTACATTAGTAATTAATTATGTTAACAATAACGCCACTTGATGGGAGTCTGATTGGCCGATTGTGTATACAAATAGATAATTCGGATAGGTAATGCTCTTTTACTCAAGTCCTGAACATGCTCACGATGTGCTCGCTCGAATACCACGGTAGTGAGTCACTTTGTAGAGAGCCGTGGTAGCCGGTTGGTTGTGCACTCGCCTCACGTTCATGAGGTCGTGGGTTCAAACCCCGCCCGTACCAATGAGTTTTACGAAACTTAAGTACGGTTTATTTATAATACCACAGGCTTTTCGGTGAAGGAAAACATCGTAAGGATGCCGAAGAAGAAATTCTGAGGCGTATGTGAAGTCCACCAAATCGGGGCACTGTTGGTGGTCAGGGGTTTGGCACAAAAGATCCTGAAGGGTCGAAGTGCCGCCAGGTCTTCCTGGCCCCCTGAGAAGATAAGATAAGTGTCACTGTAACTCTGCGAACACGTGCAGGCGCCACTTCTCCACGGAGCTGACGTCGTGCCGCGTGCGGCTGATATTCAACGGGCGCGTGCTGGTGGACGACGCGGCCACGCTGCGCGCCTGCGGCCTGCACCACCGCGCCGTCGTGCACTGCCTCGTGCACCCCAAGCGGGCAGCCAATCAGGTGAGCGCAGCGGCGGGGTGTATATTAGAGGCTTCGAGCGTTTCAATCTCCGTCTTATCCTCACCTTCAGAAGTGGAAGAGACAATACCAGTTTATAGTTTTTATTATATACCTAGCTGTGCCCGCGGCTCCACTCGCGTAGACTACAGAACTAAATAAAGTTAAAATTTGTTAAGTGTTAATTCCCTTCCCCCTCCCCTCCCCTCCCGCTCCCGATCCAGGTCCAGGCCCAGGGCTAGGGCCAGTTTCAGGACCAGGTCCAGAACCAGATCCAGCTTCTTAATTAAAAGTTATGCGAATTTATAGTTTTCAAAAACTTGCATACATAACTCGTACCATACCCGCTCCTGCTACCGCTCACGAATTTCGTCGTGCACACTCTACACTTCTTTGTTGTATGGGAGTTTTCGAAAACTATAAATTAGCATAAATTTTGATTGACTGGGCCGATTGCAATGAAATAAAGCATATATGTTACACCGAATTGAGCACTATGTTTTTGTGAAAAGTCCATCGAAATCGGTTCATTAGTTTTTAAGTGATGCGTGCACAAACAGACAAAAATTCCAAAAGTGATCGAAATTTATTCTATTATAAATCCTTAGACCTATCGTGTGTCCCACGACACCACACGGCCTGTTTTAATTTCTGTAAGACATAAAAAAATAATTTTGGCCCTAAATTTGCTGCCCCTTAAATCTGCCGCCTACTAGATATTTAGATAGCGCAAATAGAAATACTATCCGCTCCCGCCCTACATTCCGCAGCCCGGTTGCGTTTTGTTTTTGTGCTGCTGCGTAGCGACTTGCGTCAACTTCAGAGCTATTTAGTTGCGAGGCGATACTTGTACCTGAGTCTTACCTATTTCTACCGCCAAACAGACATGCATTCATTGGTGTTCCGATTTAGACACGCGAGCCATTCTACCCTAACCCTCAGGGTAACGCACATGTGGTCTGCAGGTTAAGGGCCACTTACCACCAGGTGAACTGTCTGCCCGTTTAACAGTTCATCCGTTCATCAAGCTAAATCTAGTCATTATTTTCAGCGCGGCGCCTCCGAGGAGGCCCCATTGAACGCAACGCACGAGCTGATCACAGAGGGCCCGCAGCCCGAGCGCGCGTGGGACCTTGAGAATATACTCATGACCCTCGTTTCCGTGGCACTGACTGTCGTTTGGTTCTTCAGGTAAGAGTAGATCTTATTTGAATGTATTCAAAATTCAAATCATTTAATCGTAAACACAGGTAATTTTAAGCTGGTCGAATACATTTAGGTACTCTATGTTTTGCCCACAGGCGTACGACATTTGGTGTTTAACGTTTCACAAATAAAACATTTTTTTTTCATTACATATTAAAATTAAAGCAAATAATTAAGTACAATATACAGATGTCAATAACGGAATATATACATGTCAAAAGCGATTTATTAAAATAATATAGAAATGTCAATTTAAATTTGCATCATTTAAAAATCGTATCATGTTGATGTATCAAAGTATCATGATGATGTGCACCATTGATTGTTATTTTCGACTGGGAACTACTGTCTTGTTATGATGACATTTCATACCAATGACATCTCATCGCATCGGCGCGCTGTTAACGGGACTGCAAAAGTGTGATTAATGGCGATGTGAGAACACTTTTTCTTAGTCGTGTTTTGTTCGCAAAGCTGTAAGGATGCCGAAATGTGTCATTAAAAGTGCGAAAATAATACCCCATTGACGCAAAAAAGATAATATGCGAAAAAGTTTAAGGAATGTAGCAAAACATTTGAATTTCCAATAAATATCAAAAATTGGTAAACGTGCTATATTTTGCCTTTGTTATTGTACCACGTGATACATCCATAGTATGAAATGTCATTGTCTTGTTCTAACAGTGCTATTAAGTTGAGAACGCGAATGAAATTGGAACGCGAATAGCGAGTGATTCATAATAATTTGTAGTAAGGTTTATGCTCAAAATATCGGAAACAAAACGTTTTTGAGCAAAAGGTCTGTCTCCTACAAGTTATATGAATGCTCAGCGTATTGTTTCAACAAACTTGTATCTACCATCAGTTTGTAGAAAATTCCTTGGATGAGTTTTACAAATAAATTTTTACGTGTAAGTCCCATTGCTTCTACATCTGCCAATTTTCTTTTTGTTTTAGTTATTTCAAGTATGAAATTCATTTTGGGAGTTTATACCTTCTGAGATGAACCTGACAAGTAATTTATTTAACTTTCTATACACTTAGCGCTCGAACCCAAATCAATACCGCTACGCCTTAATAAAGCTTGAAATAAGAATCTGGACAAGTAAATCCCAGCCTTATAAAGAGGAACTCGTTCAAATAAAAAGATCGAGAACTTGGCTTCCCAATCTACCCACTAATCTAATTCACGACATCGAAAACACTTATCTTTTCGTCCTTTTTTTGTTTATCATGTAGTTGATAGGGTCCCGGATTTACTTTTGTAAAGTGGATATTATACATCTGCTTACACTAGCATTCAAAGCACAGGGCTCGGCGCCCTGCTCTTTTCCGGTCAGAACAGAACAAATTCGTTCGAAGTTTTGTAGAAGAGCTTCCTAATATAGCAATATTATTAGAGTTGAATAGCCTGTGGCTGGATTAATCTGTCATTTATCTCCTTCCATTTTTCTTTCCAGATGCGAGTATTCGAACATGTTCACAACGAGCGCCAGCGTCGCCCTGTTCGGCCTCACGGTGTTTTACAGCGTGGCCATATTCGGCCTCTACCTGTCCGATACGTTCCATTTCGACCGACGACCAGCGCAGGGGCAGCCATTGCACGTCATCTAGAGAAAAGAGCAGGAATAATTTGTGATTACTCTCGGTCTTACCACAAAAAACTTAAACAAGCCTTAGACAAGTGTTTAACAGTTGTTTCGAAAAAGTGATACCACAAATCCCTGTTTAGCCGTTGTTTAAGATTAGACATGCTTTAAACGTTGTTTAAATTTAAACACTGCCAACCCCCTGTCTAACGCGTGTTTAGCCACCGCCATATTGAATTTTTGCCAACCTTTCTTTCTCTGTTTACGTAAATTGCCATGGATTGCGTCGATTATGGTAACTTCAATGATTTGGAAGACATGGAATTTATGGATAACTATAGTGATCGAGTGTACCAAATGCTTGAGAATACATTAGACAATTACTATGAACATAATTTCAGAAAACGGTATAGATTTAACAAAGCTTTCACACACACACTAAAACGACCTAGTAAAAGAAGATATTCCACATGATTCTCGTTTTGGATGATTGGATCACAAAATTCAAAATTCAAGTATCCGTTGAATCAGCTACTTGGTCAATTATTGTCAGCTGTTTAAAACTGTCTGTCACTGTCACTGAAAATTACGTTTCGTTCCTGATAATATTTTTGTGTCCAAAAAAAGTTACAACTTGTCTACGCAAGCTCTAATGGCGGACATAATAAATAAATGATAGTATTTACAATTTTTAACATAGGTTTTAAGCATTTAAGAATAAAAGAAATACGTTTTAATAGAAAACATAAAGTTTTAATTGTTAAACGTCTGTTAAAAACGAAACGTTTCTTAGGGTTGCCATGTTGAAATAAAACTACATCGACTTAAGCAGTGTCTAACTAAACGATTGCTAAACATGGTTTTGTGGTAAGAAAAATTAAACTCTTGTTTAAGCAGTGTTTATCCCTTAAACACTGTTTAACTAAACAAGTGTTCAAACATTGTTTTAAAATTTATTTGTAGTAAGGCGGTCTGTGTTTACAATTCATTTACAGCGGATCGTTCGCGAGGATTAGGTCTCAAAAAATCTACATCTTATATGTATGTCCCACGGTTGGGATTTGGAGGACGTGCGGGTCATAGTTCTTCACACGAGCCCACTGCTGATTGGTATTAGTCGACTTCACTTACGCATTAGATTCCCTATCCAGCGTATATTATAATTACGCAGGTTTCCTCTTATGATTTTGAGGTGTTAGACCTGCGAAGCATAAATCTTTTACTCAAGTGGCTGTTGTGCAGCGAATGATACGCTTTAAATAAATCTACCCTGAGGGCTTACATATTGTCGAATACTGGATAACGCTTAGCGAGAGCTCACACGTCGAAATTGATTACCAATTGCAACCTTTGACTAGATATTTGGATTGTGATACGCACTGGAGTTCCACTGGCGATAGTTTCACCAACTCCATGGTTTAGTCGGATCAGTAAACCCGCGTATTTCTCTCCAAAACTGATTAGTTTCTCAAAATGTCATCATCAGCCTAAAAGAGCCCACTGCTGGACATAGGCCTCTCCCAAGGTGCGCCACTGAAACCGACCATCGGTTTTTGTCATCCAGTCACTGGCTGGCCCAGATCTTCGCTCCATCTAGCCAGGAGGCGTCCCACATTACGCTTGCCCAGTCGCGGTCTCCACTTGAGAACTCGTTTACCCCAACGGTAATTAGTACTCCGTCAGATATGACCAGCCCACTGCCACTTAAGCGTACTAACTTTTTGAGCTATGTTTTGAGACTTAAGTTCTCTGGCGGATCACCTCATTTCGGATCCTGTCCCTTAGAGAAAATCTGAGCATAGCTCTTTCCATAGCCCGCTGAGCGACCTTGACTTTTCGGACTAGCCCTACTGTCAGTGTCTACGTTCCGGCGCCGTAGGTAATTACGGGTCAAATGGTATTCGGCGACATTTGTAGGATTATTTTATCGGTTGTTGTTGGGGACTAATCTTGACAGAAAATCGGTTCGGTCTTATGAACGCACTCCGACTACCTCGCCTTACCTACTTTGTGCTACACCCCCATCAGCCGAAAAGGAAATGGGACCATATCAATACCTTAGCTCACAAACGTCGGCCCCGTAGCCTAGTCGGTAGTACACCTGCCTGCGAAGCTCGGTGTCGAGGGTTCGAATCCAGGGCAAACATTTGTGTCATGAGCACTTGTGTTTGCCTTGTGACTGGATGTTATTTATATAAGTACATTATGTATTTATGTATCTATATTTCATTCCAGATTAATAGTCCTATGAAAACAAACGCATTTGCGTCTCGAAAACAAAATACACAATAGATGGTGTTCCTAAGTGGACCGCAAAGTTTACTTGGTAATACAAACCTATTTTTGCTGCTGGTGACCCTTTCATGTATATGTTACCGAGACGCAAATAGCGTTGGTTTTCATAGGACTATTAATCTGGAATGAAATATATATCAGCTGTCTGATACCCATATTACAGGTTCTTATTGTATTTATTTTAAACATGCTAATTCTTATTTAATTAGAACGTTTGGGGGCTAAGGTCCCTCTCTTGATCCTCGCTATGAAGGATTGGCAGAGGAAGGTAATGAGGTGGCGGGTACCCTATCCTATATACGTATGTTCAATGGCGAATCCGATAGCTTTTTTTAACACCGATGCAACATGCTTGGTTTTGCTCGAGTTGGACTCTCAGCGCTAACCTGTCAATAACACAATGTGACCGGACCCTTAAAGCTGACAGATGAAAATGTACAGTTGACCACACTCGTAACATTAATGAAATGAAAATGAAAATTTACCTATAAGATAAATGTACTCAGGTTTTCCATATGCGAATATGACCAAGGATACTTCGACCGTCATAATCAATGACTTTCTATAAGTTACTACATTTCTCTAATCTGCAGTCAAAAAACGGATGCAAAGGAGCTCATTTTGTGATCAGTCTGTAGATAGACTACTTGCGACGCCTTCAAAATGCCAAAGTATTCTTCCAAATGCCCTAAGAAATTAGAAATTAAATAGACAATAATACGTGTGAGTATGACTATATTTACACATGCAGAACTTTGGACGCATAAGGAAGATTTTGTTCAGGATTCATTGTGTAGTTTTTAAATAGTAGTAATTGTATTTATATTCTTAAAAAATTCTGTAGGTTTCTATGAATATGGTTTATGAGCCAAGAAATTGTATAGGACTTTTTTACCACGGCAAATTAGAATAACATGGTCAACACGAGGTAGAAAGATAGTTATCTAAAATTCAAAATTGTGTTTGTATTAGAGCCAACCCATAATATACATGATCATTTTAGTTCCATGTTATAGTAACATTTTCGAGTCTTATTCTACGGTAATAAGTAAATAAGTTAAAAACAATTGTTAATGTGACAAGACTACTAAAATGATCATATATTTTTGCAGTTGACTGTACATTGTTTGTCAGCTTTATTGTTTCGGTAATCCGATATCTGATATGTAAACCTCGAGCTCCATTTGGGAATTAGTAAACGTCTGTATTAAAACAATTACAATTTCTATTGTTTTCTGTTGCGTACTATGAATGCCCCAGTAAGTATTGAATACTGAGAAACTTGTTCTACAGAGGAAATTAAATGTCCCTTCCCATCGGAATATGTCCTTTATCTAACCTATTACCTCCCTACAGGTGTAGAATGATAGTTCTTGAGACAGCAAGCAATTTCTATCTGTCTGACAGTCACCAAAAAGTGTCACGTTTAGCAGCTAAAGCGTCCGTGTCAGCGGCCATTTGCAACTAAAATTAAAATGTATTTGCGTAAAGATTCAAGAAAAGAACAAGTTATTCTGTTTTGTGTCAGGAACGCTGTTTAGTCTCAGAATTGAAAATAACTCGTCTATAACAATTTAGTTCCTTTTTATACTATTTAGTACCTCTGACGAAAGTACCTTCTTTGTGTGAAATGGGTTCTGGTGATCCGTAGGTCATCCGCATCTAGTTAACACTAATAATGCATTCATATAAAAGTCAGGCAAGAAATTTCCTATCGGCTCTCCAGAACGTTAACTATATATTAGTAAATACTAGTTACTAACACTAAAAATTATCGATTTTCCCAGTGATTACAACCAGAGTCAGATATTGTGTACTACTCTTGAGTAGTGGGTTACCGTTTAATTATCAAATACAAATTAGGTACTAAATCTTTACATACAATTATAATATATTGTTGATAAGGTAAACACGCCTCTATGGCTGTCATCTGCTACTTATTCTGTGGCTGCCATCCTGAGACACCAAGCTGTCCAGAGTTAGGTTGGCGATTAACTTTAGAGCTGTTGTATCTTTGTATTGGAAGAGATACTAATTTCATCAGTGGTACTAGAAGTTATATAAAATATGCAATATTGTTATACAGGTTATCCGATTAGATTTAGGTTGCGGTCCTGACAAACACAGTATTCTTAACTAAACACGTATTTTGGGCAAAACTCTTGCCCAAAGAAACCTATTGCTTTTACACAGTTTTATTTCGATTACTAAATGTTTGAGATTGATGTAACCGCTATAAGATAATGATAATTGGAGATTCTATCACAGGATTGTCAGCTTTCCTCACTGTATGCCACTTGATTGACTTGAATTCTCTAGTGCATATAAGATTAACTGTAAGAAAGCAGTAATAATAAAAACATACACATAAAGATCTGTCTGTCGTCTAAACGAAAAGGTTTTTGTACATTTTGCTTTTGGAGTATTTGATGCCAAACATCGTTTATGATTAAGGAGGATGTCTACATGAAATTTGTTGACTTGAAGTGGGAAGTGGGAGATAGGTTGTCTGGAAGAAATCGCTTATAGCGATAAGACCGCCTAGTTTGTACAAATTTCTTTTTAATTTTTTGTCTAATATATTTTTCCCTTTTTGAATTGAATTGAAAATAAAGTGCTTGAAATGCCAAAACCAAAGAACTTTTGTAAATTATTACATTGCTTTAATATTTACCTCAAATCAACAATAAAATCTTCGTTTTATTTGTTCTGCATTCATATCCGACTATAATTTTAACAAATGGGATTCCAGTTATAGCTAATTTTGAGTTAAGTTACATCTGATCGCACTTTTTTTTCTTAAATGCTCCCAATTTAATATTACTAAAGTATCAAAGTTCTAGAATTCTCATTATATCACCCTACGTATCTCCCCATAAGGTGATAAATTGGATAATAATTTACATGTAAAGAGAGAAAGACGCAATGTAACAGATGATGATACTAACGTTGGACTGATAAGTAGATATCCTCGGAAATGTGAATATTAATTCCTGAACGTAGTCGTAAAATTGTCTAATATAATAGATGTTTTCAAATTAGTCTGATTGTTAATTAGGTATGAGAAGGTATGGCTGTATTGACCTCAAATTGCTTTCAAATGTGTAGTATTTATATTCTTATAGCTTGCACAAAGAAATTGATTGATATATTTTCGCGTCTACCGTCCAGTCAAAAAATATCTGATCTTGTTTTTGTTACTATAATGTAATAATTTTGTTTATAGTGGTCTTAGCAAAAAATGTAAATAAATTAGGTTTACGGTGTTTTGTATTTATTTAGATGTAAGTGCGGATTTATCCATAGTTTCATTAATTTTTTTCTAATACATTAATCATTAGTATCATCCATCAAGGACGGCTTTCGAAATTTTGTAACGACCATAATAATAAATATCAAATGATTTTCAATGCTGAACACTTTTTTATTGTTATTTATTTTTTAAGGTCATACATAGCATTAAACATTATAGAACTGGAAAGTACATCAAAATAATGTTTCTTTTGCTCTTCCTTAGCTTTTTTGTCAGTCATTCGTTAGGAACCATTCCATTCATTGCTGACGAGGTAAGTGATATAGGCAACGGGGCGGTGGCGGTGACGGCCAGTTGCGAGTGGTACATCATCACATAAATAGTGATGCCTAGTCCCCAAGCTGCATAGTTTGGGGACTGGATAATTGGTGTGAATGTCCGACATATTTATTTATGTCACATCCCATATTATGGAAAATGAGAAGAAAATACTAAAATATAACTACATAAAGAAGCGACACTCGCCTCCCACGTCAGTTTAATTTCGCCCACAAATTAAGCATGGCTGAGTCGCACTACTGGGCTGCCGCATACAAACACGCAAGTGTACTGATAGGCTGGTGCGCCTCTTTAATAGTAGGTGATTAAAATCAGTCGGGAGTGATGGCGGACCGACTAAATCTAGTTGTTTGCGATTCGACTAATTATCGACATTTGTTCTATCTATTCAGAATTGCAATCCGCGTTGGTGGCATGCCAGAATAAGCCCTACCAAAATATCCTGCCTGGGTCAGATTCCTGAAATTCGACTTCGTCCGAGTTGGAGTGACGCTAACAAATGTTTCTAATTATTATCTCACACTTTGTGTTTTTACAATTACAAAAGCAATGAAATAAAAAATATAAAGAAAAATTTCATCATTTATTCAGTCATTTTATTACATTAATACGATTTCTTTTCTTGACCGTTGTGTTCTTATTCTTCAGCCGCAGTTATAGATCTGCAAAAAATAAAAACATTATTTTATTGGAATGAAAATTTCATAAAATTCTTTGAAGATAGCATTTACAAAACTGTGTCTTGCCGGATTGAGGTTAATTGAAAATTTACCTAACAATAACCTCACCTAGACAAGAGTTTAATATTCCCAAATTCATACCTCGTTAATCAAATGTAATTTATTAACAAGTTAAAATTTGAATTTTGGACTAAAATGACCATTATCAATTTATCATCTGAATAAGTCAGTGCTCATGTCTTCAACCTAGTCCACATTTGGATATGAGCATCCCCTCTGCGAGGAGTCATGTTCAAATCTAATAAAGAAAAATGAATAATCAATCAATAATCACCTTTCAGAACGTTAACACCACTAACATTACTTCAGTCAGACCTCCAGCTATACTCCGGGAATACTGTGAACAAATAAATAAACAATTATATTCATGTCTTTAATATTTATCTAAACATTTATGGATTTGAGTAGTTCAGCCATCCAAGGAAGTTTTAAATGCGTGGTAATCAGGGTTGCGCATTCATTAAGCATTATATCATCACTTTAGTTTCCTTTTCTACATATATATAAAGTTTATAAAACAAAGAAACAGGATCAAGGTCAACATTCGGCTATTCATGAAGGATACTTATAGATACAGAAGAATAATAATTACCTTTAAGCGGAAATAAGGAGCCTGGGCATACTCCAACCTGGAAACAATAGTAGTTTGAAAAAATAAACAAAAAATATATAGCAATATACTATGCTCAACCGAAATTCTCTATTTCATCCATAAAATTGCGAGATTTTAGCATCTTTTCATTATAAGTAGAAACAGAAGCTTATACTTGTAAGGCGAATATAAATTTCGGTTACACATTCCCTACAGAATACTTACACAATTGTCACTGATACAATTTTGGGATAGACTGAATTGAAATAAGGAAATATTTTAGTTATTTTTATTGAAATCCACTGGCTTTCCACCTGAGATAGGAGTAAGACAAATAGAAAGTCACTGGTGGTGTTGTATGTATATCTATCGCTTGCGATGTAGTTGCAGTGTGTTGCGACGGAGCCAGGCGGCGCGGCGGGAGCCTCCCTTGGTCTGCGCGTAGCGATGACCCTTGCCCAGACCCCTTGAACTTCTGCCTGCAGACGTGAGGCCACGCATTTCACGGTGCTTGTGCACGGCGTTCACTATCCAATTGATCTTGGGATCCCTTCGGATAGCCTGAAAAAATTCAGTCATAGTTATTTATCTAGAAGAATGGTACATGTGATGCTTAAGATCATACAATCAAGTCAGATAAAACACTAGGTGAAGTTTTACAGCACAGACACTCAGATTGGTGCATGACAAATAGTTCATCATATTAATATATTATTCCATAACAATAAATTTTTATCTAAATCAAATATTACTACAATATTACAGGGACCGAGATGGAACTTAATTTAACTATTTCTACCATATCTCAGACCTAATATTTACATGCAGTTGCAAAAAGATATTTACCTTGTGGGAAGGATCAACCAGGATGACCTCGAAGTATTTGTAGGAAGAGTCTTGAGCCACCCAATACGAGTTCAGCACACGCAGACCACCGCAACGGCGACCTACACGCTCCTAAACAATAATGGCATGTTTACTATATGGCTCACTTATTGTCATACTGTGCAAGTTAGGTAACTACTAGGGATGAAAGAGACTGATAATACAAAATAATAAGTGGTTTACGATTAATGAAAAATTGTAAACCACTTATCATTATTTTGTATCATCAGGTTATTTTTGTCAGGAGCACAACCCTCTCATCTGCCGGATACAGATGGAGGATTTGGCCTACACTCCCCACGCTGGCCAGACGGGTTGGGGAGGCCTGCTTGATGTTTTATAATGTATTTTGTATAAAAATAGTAATTTATTATGATGCTTAAAAAAAACAAATAGGTTATTTCCACATCCAACTTTGATTTGGATAGAACTACCAAAAAAATAGTGCCCTCCTGCATAAAATAAAAAAGGGGCTGCTGTACATTTTTCATAATTATATTTATGGTTTTGGATGTTTTGTAAATGCAATAAACAATTGAATAATTTGTAGTGGTCTCTTAATTTTAACTTAATGCGTAATCTTCACAAACATACCATTGCATAAACTATACTTACAATGGTTTTTCACCAGCATATTTCTAGAAATCTCACGGTAAGGTCAGGTAATTCACATTACAATGCATTCATCATAGTAATAGTATTGTAATAGCCATTTGTTTCGTTCCTACCTAATAACAGGATGTGTTCTCCACATAGTACACCATCAGTAATGTCATGATGGAAAAAAGAAATTTGTTCAAATGAAAAACTAAAATAAAGTGACTGGGCAATAAAGGATTTATATTACACCGACATGCGTATGATGATTATGTGCATCCACCATTTTTAAAACGTATATTTAGGTACCTTTACCACTAGTAATTAAAGAAAGTAATGGTTTGCGCACATGTGGTCTATTTTTCCTATGATATTTTGCTAACATGCATAAATGCTCGACATTGATGTGGTAGACATCCCACTGTTGGATTGCCTTTGTGTGATAGTATAGGTTAACCCACGTGTAGGATATTTTCAGACGCCTTGTTTGTAGAGGTTCATTGAGGTATAGTGCCAGTCTATTTAGGGGATTAGTGATCTCTGGTCATGGTGCTTGACGTTAGTCAGATAATACCTATACAATTTGTCTCACCTCAGCAATAGACTGCAAGTTGCGCGTGGGTTTCAGTTGGTTGACACCATGGCTCTTGGGTTTGCCATATGTGGCACCCTTGGGAACGGGGCGCTTGCGGCCACCACGGCGCACGCGGATTCTGAAGATCACGTAACCTAAAAACCAGAAACGAAGATTATTTTCATGTTTATGAGAAAGTGGCTTTGAGTGACAGGTTACAATGCGTTAACAAAAATCAGACAATATTTACCCTGCTTAGCGCGGAATCCTAGTCTCCTTGCCTTATCTGGCCGCGTAGGTCTAGGAGAGCGATGCATACGAGTCAACTGGCGATACTGCCACACTCGAATACGCAATAGAAACCGCATAACATCGCTCAGCTTTTTGCGGTATAACTCCTGAATATATCTGTACGCGCCCATCTTGGGAAGTCTGTGGCAGACCTAGTAACAAAATCAATGCAAATTGATCAGAAGTCACATCATCGGTCTGGCCACAAATAGAGCGATCCAAAACCCATCAAGAAAAACATGCCGCTGAAATAAAAACTAGTTATCAATCTAAAAAATACATTTATAAATATTAACTGCATGTTTGATAATTACGTTTTAGCTTTTCAAATTCAAATAATTACTATGGATATCTTAGAAAATTTAGGATATAAAATTCAACATACGTCTCACGCACACCACAGGTAAACCGGAAAAGACAACTGTCTATATCAGTGTTGCCAAATAGTATAAAATAAATTACCCGGAATAAGGATGCCGATTCGATCGATTTGTATTTTAGGTGACACGATGATTATGCGCGCGACCCTAGCAACAAAATTTGGAAGCTGCCAAAGATGCAACGAGGCTCGAGAATTGATGTTCTTACGGTTCACTTTAGACTATTTCTACTTACGAACTATATTAGTACAGAAAAGGACTTGATATTCGCCCGCTCGCTCATCGATCAGTGGACATCATGAGAAGGCTGAGATAACATGATGATGAGACATTGGTCGCCAATATCTCGAGAATGTTTTCTAGTTTCTTCCAGCACAATAGTTTTAATATTTATTTTATTCAATTATTGTATGTGCATCTCTTTAGTATTCCTATGATATGATAAATTGATAACAGATAAAATTTTGAAGCACAAACTAAAATCCTGCAGCACTAGCACTGAAATTATTGGATAATTTTACTTATCATTAAGGCACATTATATATAGTTTTAACGTAGTACTAAATTAAAAAACTAAGGAAAAAATAAAAAAAATAGAAGAAAATAAATGAATAAGAAAAATAGAAGAAAGCAAAACTACCGTACTTCATGGAGCTTTCTCGAAATTGGCAACCTTAAACAATTGTCCAATTCATTCATTCGCTCTTCTTTTTTTATACACTACTGCACATGGAAGGCAAAGGTTTAAAATGATTTCAAACCGTCTCTTTTTTAGTAAGCCGAACCAATGTCAATATTTAGCCGCGGGCACAGCTAGTATATACATATATATGCTAAAAAGTATTTTTTTCCCATAAGGGTTAAACATAAAGGGTTTCGAAAAGGCTACAGCACCGTAGACCACATCCACACATTGCGGCAGGTTATACATAAGACCGAAGAGTATAACCAGCCCTTGTGTCTTGCATTTGTGGACTCTGAGAAATTCGACTCCATCGAGACATGGAATCTGTTCTGGAATCCCTGCAGCGATGCCAAGTCGATTGGCGATATATCGAGGTGTTGAGACCGTTCAACTCCAAAATCAGCAAACAAGGCCAATTCAGTTGCAAAGGGGTGTTATACAGGAGGATGTTATATCCCCGAAACTGTTAACCAGCGCACTAGAGGATGTCTTTAAAACACTGAGCTGGAGGGGACGGGCCATAAGTATAAACGGCAAACACATCTCACACCTTCGATTTGCAGACGACATAGTTGTCGCGACGAGCGCGAGGTTCCCATAGACAAGCCGACAGGGTGAAGTAAGGAACTCTATGGAGTAAGTTACCTGTGCCTATTTAATGAATGATTAGAGTGAAAGAGACTGAAAGTATTATATAAAGTATAGATATGACGGTTAATTCAACTTATAGACAGCAACCGAGAGCTCCTTCTATTTCACCGAGGCCCGGCGACAGGAGCGGTCACACAACCCAGCGCAGCCAACGCGCCGTGCCTGTCTGCCGAAAGCTAAGTCCCGACGATGTCTCGAACTGGAGGCGGTACTAACACCTGACCTAACGAGAACTAACTATTAAACTGTGTATTAATTGGAAACGGTAACTCTCAGATAAAGTAGCTTTGTTCGTTTGGACCAGGAGTGTGACCACGTGTAGTTTGGGGATTCTCTCCTGATCCCCCGGCCGGGGAATTAATTGTACCATAGCAGTAACTGATCGAATCTATGTGTGTAACGTTTGTGTGTGTCTCCTCAGGTTAATTGTTGGAATGCCTTTCCACAGAGCCGCTGAAGCCCACAAGGTGGCACAGCGCGGGCTTGGTACCACTATGACATGGTACCAAAGTCGATTAACTCTACAGGTGGACCAGTGGTTGGGAGCAAGCCTCGCGGAGGCGGCCCGATCCGTGGGAACCAAGTTTGGGATCCTTGGCGTCAGCGACAGTTGGCCCTGGTCGCTCACGCACTCTTATTCGGCCACGAGTGACAGGAGCCATAACTCACTCGTAGGCGTGCAAAGGTCCGGATACCGGACCGACTCATAGGGAGAGGAAAAGATCCCGAGAAGCTGGCCCGATCTCAACTGCAAAGTAGAAACACGTGAACTGGATGTGGTATGTCTTGCAAACTATTCCTAACTTAAGATCCACTCGCTCAATCAATATCGCGTTTCCCCTCTAAGCCAGTAGCCCGTCAGGTATGCCACGCCCACAGCGTGGCTATACAAGGGCAGCAAATAATGAACCAAGGCAATTGTGTAGTATACAAAGGAACAACAAGCGAAGCAGATATATAATGAGGCTCTGGGGCACCGCGACAATAGTTGTGATGGCAGAGTCGCTGCACGATCTTGAGGAAATGCTGACCAGCCTTAATTGCTCTTCCAAACGAGTAGGTCTTAGGATGAACGTAGACAAGACGAAAGTCATGTCCAACTCACACATTGACCTAAGACCCGTGATCGTCGAAAATGTCAATATCGAAGTTGTTCAGGAGTACGTCTACCTAGGACAGATAATTCAGTTGGGTAGGAACAATTTCGATATGGAATCTGACAGAAGAATATAGTTGGGCTGGGCAGCATTTGGAAAACCACGTCAAGTCTTCACGTCGCCTATTCTACAATATTTGCGTCCTGCCTATCATGACCTACGATGCAGAAACGTGGACACTGACGGTGGGCCTAATCCACAAGTTCCAAGTCGCTCAGCGAGCTATGGAGAAGGCTATACTCAGAGTTTCTTTGAAGGATATGATTGGTAATGAGGAGATCCGACGAAGAACGAAAGTCACCGACATAGCCGAAAGGCTGAAGTGGTAGTGGGCGGGCCACATATGCCGCAGAACCGACGGCCGTTGGGGCAGACGAGTTCTGGAGTGGAGACCGCGGATCGGTACTCGCAGGGTGGGACGCCCCGCCGACAGAGGACAGGGTATGGTGGCGTTCATTGGGGAAGAGCTATGTCCAGCAGTGGACTTCTAGGGGCTGACATGATGACGATGATATATATATATATGTATGTATATATGTATGTATATATATATATATATATATATATATATATAAATAAAGTATTTTTATTTTCCCATAAGGGTTAAACTTTTTTAACGCCAATCGAAAGCCTTATTTTAATTATTGGGCCCAATTCTGAAGGCACACATTTAAAATTAGACAACGCTAAAATTGGTTTCGTCTTTATCTTCATAATACTGTGTGACAAGGATAGTAACAGTTTTAGTGCTGTCAAATTTTAACATTGTGCTTCAGAATCGAGCCCATTATTTACATAAAAATGTACTTTAATATTGAAAAGAAAATCCAGTAGTTATGGAAATAATACATAAAATATAGACTGTATCCATGGAAACGGAAGTCGTTGAAACAATTATTTTCTCCGTAAATTCATTTGTCTAAGAGTAGTATGTAGATTGTTTTTTTCAGATTTTTGAACGAATGAGAGAATGAATTGGTGCCAGCTAGTGACTTCATTCAGCTGCCATCTTGGAAAGCGTAACGTATTGTTGTCATGTTTATGTTGTGTGTGAAAAGGTGAAATTTATGGTTTGTGATCTAATTATTCAAGTAAAATTGTAAAAATTCGACCAAGAAAACCACCTTGACCTACAGCTCAGTAAATCTGATACAGAATTCTCTCTGAGAGGAATTTGTCTTTGTATTAAGATTAGGCGCCAAATTGCATGAAATTTATATTGTCATTTTGATCTAGCGTAAAAACCGTTCCTTCCTTTACGAAACAATGCACCCAACCTTGCGAGTAATTGTAACGACATCTCATTTCACATAAGTATTTGGTTTCCAGAAATAATTTGATGTAATTGCTGGTCTGGCTTGAGCACAAACACCATGTTTTACGCACATTTCGTGCTGGCCAAGAAGGGCCCCTTGGCTAAGATCTGGTTGGCGGCTCATTGGGACAAGAAGTTGACGAAGGCCCATGTGTTTGAGACGAACATTGAGCAGTCTGTTGATGGCATACTGAAGCCCAAAGTGAAGATGGCGCTACGTACATCAGGTCATTTGTTACTTGGTGTTGTGAGAATCTACTCAAGAAAGGCAAAATACTTGCTGCAAGACTGCAATGAAGCATTTGTGAAGATAAAGGTTAGTGTTGTTTACTGTGATTTGACTACCGTATTTTGTAATTATTTCAAAATTCCCTATTCACTTAGTGGTATTCTCTAAAATCAGGGCAGGTCTGTTTTATTAGCTTAATGTGTGCATTTGTATCTGTTCTCATAATGTTATTCCTCATCCACAGATGGCCTTCAGGCCGGGTATGGTGGACTTGCCCGAGGAGCACAGGGAGGCTGCTATGAATGCCATCACATTGCCAGAGGTCTTCCACGACTTTGACACTGCTATGCCTGAATTGAAGTGAGTAAAATGCCTTTGTCTATAGATATATGATGATAAATTACTAGCTTTCCATATGAATTATAAAAGTCGTCTACTTAGTAGGTGCCTATTAGAATAGACTACTGTCCAAATTTCAAGTTAACAATGAGTACCTAGCAGAGTAAAAAGCTCTTCAAGAATTGAAAAAATGTTTGTGTTTATTGCGACACAGATACAGACTGTACTAACATCTTAAAACATGGTAAAAGAATGGCTTTACTTGCCTTAGATGAGACTTAGTGTCCAAAGTGTGAATAGTGTCCTAAAATTCTATACCTGAGAACTTGGGCTCCTACCCTTCCTTAGTTGCATAATATAGTGAATACTTGGGTATGGGAGCAAGGTAAACACAGGGGCTGACACATAAGATTACTTATGGTTGGTGTCGCTGGGTATGATTGGGCAAAATACTTTCAAGAAGGCTAATATATCACAATTTTATGTGGTAAAAGGTAGCTTATGTTACACATTGTTCCATGAACTTCCTTTTGTTCCTTTATATACCTATGATCCACAATAAAGATATTTCATTTCATTTTAACTGTTTGCTGCAAAATTTCATGTAGATCTGTTGAATTTTGGATATAATTTTGTTAACATATATAAAGTAAAAATCAGGTCATCTGTTTATCATCATCAGTCTTCTGCAATCGCTGCATACAAATATTAAAATAATTTCATACACATTGCAGTGAGGTGGATATTGAGGCACAGTTTTCCCTAAACCAGTCAAGAGCGGAAGAGATCACAATGCGCGAGGATTATGGCTCATTGAACCTTGTCACCCATGATGATGGCTTTGGGGATATGGGCTTCGATACTGACAACCCTGATATCATGCGAGAGGCCATTGACAATGATGGGGGTTTAGAGCAGGTATTAAAATTTAATATATATGTCGTAGGTCCCTGGTTCCGCCGAAAGTGTGGGCTCCCAAATTGAGTTTAACCCCGTTACAAAGTTAACACGTTTACTGACTTAAATGACACTACATAAAATTACACTACATCAACAAGAACGATTTAGAAGGCAGATGATCCGTCAGCGTAACGCCTGCGCACCGCACGTCTTTCCATCGAAGACTGTCTCGGTTCTGCGTCTGCGCAAGTTATACCCGACGTTCCGTCAGCGCGTGCTCGCGACGATCTCCGAACCAAGCCGAACGGCGCGCCGAGCTCACACTGTGCCTCCAAATCAGCTCCTCTTTTATTATTTCGCCGACATATATAACTATTAAATATGGCTGCCTTGTCTACACGGTTATTAAACTTGTGCGCCATATTTTTACTAGTTGGTTCTTATCTGGATATTTGTGAATTATCTGATTCCTATGAAACATTTATAAATGATTAAAAAAAACTTGTCCATTCCTTACGAAATACTCATTATTAAATATCATGTTCATTTGTGTGTGGACCACCTAGTGTGGTGAAGGCCTCTCCAATTCACGTTATTCTGCTCCATATTTTACATTGCATTGATTATGTTTTAGTTGACCTCGATTTCAACTAAATGTACCCAAAAAATGCCATATTTAGTAAATATATATTTTTACAGAGTAACCTGCTGTTCGCGGATGGATCGTCCCTCGAGCTTGGTGGCAAGGATTCCGCGGCGGCCGGCACCAGCGGCGAGGCGCCCGCGCTGGCGGCGGCCGCGCACGAGCGCCGCATGGAGGCCGCGCCGCACGGGCCTATGGACGACGGCTTTGGCGGGACTATCTCAGATGTTGCTGATTTTGGACGTAAGTTTTGCAAAATGTACGCAGATAATTGTGTGAAAGGTGTATTGATTGAAGGTATCACCTAAAAGTCTTCTTTAAAAATATATGTATATTTATAGGACATATTTTTTTTACTGGAACATGGTTACGGAAAGATTAATATAGAGCTAATTGGCCAACATATTTGCCTTGTTTTTAAATTTTATCTGTAAAATTATAATAATTATATGAAACTAGAAAACAAAGTTGTTTGCCGACAAATAGATGAAGTCAGAGTTAAATATATACATTATTAAAGAACGATCAATTGTCTGTACATTATTAAATATTATATTGTTATGTCATCTCCTTTTGCGGGTGAGACACATATCGTACGAAAATGAGTAACACTATCTCAGTGTTCTCTCATTCGAGATGTATCAGCAGCGCGCAGTCTAACCCAAAAAATGGCCTTCAAATTGTATTCTTAATATTTTTGTGCACAGACGCGGGCGGGTTGTTTGAGGGAGATTTATTTGGCGACGTGACAGCGGGCAGCTCAGGGGCTGGTGCCTCAGCCATGCCCGGCACGTCAGCTCAGCCGCAGTCCTTGCAGGTTTGTAGTTTCGATATAAAAAAAATTGCTGAGCCTTGCCCGCCGTAGTGTGGAGTCTCATACAATCCTATATATCACTACTGATCGCCACAGCCCCAGTATGTAGGTGGTTAAGCTCGCATCGGTGGCGATTTTTGTGTCTAAAAGCGTCTCAATGGCTTTTCACACGCGAGAAAGCAGACAGTTATAACACCGAAAATACAGTTAATTGTGATTATCTGCCATAGTAACTATTGTTTAATAAGACATTTTCATTGGCATATCACTTATTGGTATTGGTGAATTTTTTGTGTGTCAGTGAATAAATGTCTGTGTGTCTGTCGCAATAGGCTGAGATCGAGGCGGCGGGCGCGGAGGGCGCGAGCGAGGAGGCTGGCGGCGAGGCGGCGGCCGACGCGCCGGACTCGGACGACGACATGGGCGACCACTACGACGCGGGCACCTCGCCGCCGCACAGGTAACAATCACTAGGGACTATTATTATTGATATCGTGCACTGATTATTATCAATATCATCAGGGATCGGAGTTAGGTAGTCATTGATGTACTTGTGATAAAAAAATGGCCCGGAAGATGAATATGGACATTTCTTTTAACGGGATTTTCATTAACTGTTGTAATGCAAATCCAGGGATTATTACAATACATTTTATTGCACAAACAATTACAGTCACAATTTTAAAAAGTTAAAAATATTACAATTTAGGCGGTCTTATCCGCTTTAAGCGATTTATAGTAGTAATAATTAAAAAGTATGTAATAAAAGATAATAAAAAATATTATTATTATTTTTATTATACTGGTAGGCGGGAGGGAGGTGGAAGAAGAATCATAGATTATTAAATGATCCATGTGGAATGCCCATATTTATATTACTGTATGAGTTTAGTGCGTAAATAAATGACAAATGATAAAACATATTTTTTTTGGTCAATCTCTGAAGAAAACACGGAATATCCATAAACGTTTCATTGCAAGTACATAAATGACACTATCTAATTCCGTTCCCTGCTAGTACATAAAAATACACATTGCTGTGCCCTTATAACAACAGCGATTGAGTAACAACAGCATACGAGCGTAGTTACAGGCGGATTTGAAGTCCCTAAAAATGCGAAGTGCAACCGACCGAACTGGTATCCAAATAAAGATTTTTTTTGGGAACCGTCGCACCCCCAATCTGCCCGTTTACATCATTTGTATAATATATACAAATGATGTAAACGGGTAGATTGGGGGTGCATAAAAACAGCAATAACTGGAATTTGTTACATGCAAATAGAAATGATTTATAATGTATTCCCTTAGTTGCCTTGTACGACATCCACGGGAAGAGTTGGAGTGGTCCTATTCTACTCTACCGGAAACAACACGGCAAAGGGAATACCTTATAAAACATCAATCAGGCCTCCCCAACCCGTCTGGCCAGCGCGGGGAGTGTAGGCCAAATCCTCCGTCTGTCTCCGGCAGATGAGAGAGGGTTGTGCTCCTGCAGTGGAGACAAAAATAACCTGATGATGATGATGATGAAATAGAAATAATACTATGAAAAAGGGCACATGTCTCAAACACAATAGCATTAATATACACAATAGCATTACTATTATAAATGCGAAAGTTTTTGGATGTTTGTTACTCAATCACGCTTCAGCCACTGGACTGATCGGGATGAAACTTGGCACACATATAGGTTAGGTTCTGGAATAGGATATATATACGATAGTTTTTATTCCGAAAAACATCTTATTCCTACGGGAAATACATAATAATTTGTAATGTTAAGTTGTCCACGCGGATTAAGTCGCGGGCAATAGCTAGTACTAAATAAAAATAAGCCAAAAACATTTTAGGTATTTTTTTACACTGCGATTATGAGGTTTCTTTAATAACTTTTGAACTGTCAAAAATCTGGAATCAAAAAAAAATGGGGGTCGAATTCATAGGAAATGATTCCTCATCATTTGGTCCACCACTTATGGGACACCTGTATAAATAAACTTTTGCAAGTTTTTTTTAATCTTCAAAACTGGACTGTTAGTTGATTTTGCCTAGAACATTTCCTTTCCCATAACATATTTGACTAATTGTTACGCACTTCGCGCGTAGAAAAACTAGTTGATATAAGGTGTTGCTATGATGTTGGGTGTTTTACAGTTGGGGCGGCTCCCCCCCGCACGAGCCTGTGGGCCGCGTTATGGAGGACCCCGCAGACCTCATGCCGCCTCCCGCCGTGCCTCGCCCGCCTTCTGTCAGACCTATGGTAATTTATAATTTTACTACATTTCGAGCAATAAATTAATACGCTTTTCTGTTCGCGGGCTTGTTTTACATATTTTGCAGACTTGACTGCCTCGTTGGCCTAGTAGCTTGGTCGTTGGGCTCGAGCGCTAGAGGTCGTGGGTTCGATTCCTACTGGGGACAGACAACTTTGTACTAGTTGGTACTGGTATGGATGTTATGTTTGTGAATTGTCCACTCCTTGTTTAATTCCCATAGCACAGGAGAAAATCCTAGTTTGGGATTAGACAAGTGTATGTATTTAATGTAATCAAGGCACGTGCTGATTCTGCTACCGTAGCTTGGCTAGAGTGCATAATTTGAAGTGTGGTTCTGTGGAAATGGGAATACTTGACAGAAATGTAATGTGCAGACCCTACCTGTTGACAGGAGCGTACCGCAACTTTGTCTTTATAGTTTTCGGCCACATAATATGTACTTTCATTTTAATCACCCTCGCCGTACTCAACATATCCATTTTAAGTTTGCACCACTATCTATCCCCGACATACAGTATAGTGTAGGTTTTAGCTAATGATATTGTGCGGATATAGGAGGTGGACAGCATGGGCGGCGGTACCGCGGACGAGGTCCCGCTCGCGACGGAGCCGGCGCCCGCGGAGCCCCCGCCCTACCACGACAACACCACGCTGCTGCAGAACGACGAGGAGTCCTTCGCGCTCGCGCCGGTCGACGCCACAGTGCTCAAAGGTAGCATCGCCATCATTATCATTATTGCTATTAAGTTATGTAATTGAACTGTAGACGAGCTGTGCAGTCGCGAACGCTAATTTGGGACCCATTAACAGCCGAAATTAGTCCACTGCTGAACATAATAGCATCCAGCGTCCAAAATAGAATGCCACTTTTGGTGGCCTGTCCATTGGAGGATTTGGCATAATCACCACACTTGGCAGACGGATTGGTGATAGCAGTAATTATCTTAATATACACAGATAAACGCTGCTGCGTGTACCTGGTGCAATCCCTAAGTTGCCTTGACCCGCGGAGAGAATGGGTGACCCTATTCTAAACCGGGAACCACACGGCTAATTTCAGAACTTTTCCTAGAAAAGTTCTAAGAACATTATTGCAATAAGGTCGAAATACTCAAATTTCAGAGCAAAGAGAATTGAGACGGGTAATGTAACTAATTATAACTTTCATGTATTTTGTATTTCTTTGTGAAAATCTTGTGTATGTGTGGCAATTTGTATTTGGTGTGTTTTGAGAGTCTATTAGGTCGCTTCTGCTAAATGTAAAAAAAATGCTTCCCAGGTATAACAAAAACGAAACGTAAGCGCAAGCTGATCGTGGACGAAGTGAAGAACATATCTGGCGAGGAGATGAAGAACCAGCTCAGCAACACGTCCGACATCGTGACGACCCTGGACCTGGCGCCGCCCACCCGCCGCCTCATGCACTGGAAGGAGACCGGGGGGGTGGAGAAGCTGTTTACGTTGCCGGCCAGGCCCATACCCTCTCGGGTGCTGTTCAAGGTAACAAGGACCAAAATGCGATTCGATGGCTCAATGATCAGAAATATTTTTTAGGGTTCCGTTAAAGTGTTTACCCTTATAAATAAGCTACTGTCCGTTTTTCCTAAATCAAATCAAATCAAAATATTATTTATTGTACACCAATACATATAAAAATTATAAAAATGTGACAAGGATCAATCCAGTGTACAGTGGCGACTTTATTCCCTTCAGCGATTTCTTCCAGGCAGCCTTTGGGTAATGGTTTTACTGTTAACTCGATTGATCGACCTGAAATTTGAAACAAATGTAAAATGGCATTGAGTTTAAAGTTTCAACATACATGTAGAGTTGCTCGACTGTTGTGGGAAATTAATCGAAATGGCTTTATTTTATTTAACGAAGGAAATTAAAAAAAAAATTATTGGGGCCAACTATTGGGTACACATTGCTTTTTTTTTAAAGTGGAAGACGATTTTTTTCGCTTGCCTTCTCGCATTAGTTGGTCGCCCGAAGTTTAACTAAGTTAATTTCATAGGTCTCTTTTCAAATTATGACAACATCTGAGTTGCTTCCAGCTCTTTGTAACTGGGATAAATAACCACTTACTTGAAACATAAACAAATTCGCTTCAGAAATACCAACGCAACATGACTTTGCGATGTGAAACGGAAGAAGGCGAGCCACGTTCCCCTGAACCAGAGCCCGCGCGGCGAGGCGGCCGTAAGCGGCGACACGAAGAGGTAAGATTGCTGTTGTAGTTAGGCACTCACCATACTAGCATCACCTTTTGAAGGCCGTGAGGAGCTGTTAATAGTTTGTATTTTGATCTTTAGGATGAGGAACATATTTACAAACATCTGTCTGAATGCTTATACAATTCACACCACTAATTCTTAGTGGTATGACCCAACTGGTGATAGAATTTGGATCTTAGTCAATGATCTGTTATATTGCTGCATTCGTTTTCGGATGGCAGGTGTTTCTATGTGGCCTTAAAGCTTAGTTACACGGTACACTCGTTCATTACTACCCGTGACGCCTTCAGCGCCAAAATGGAAATCAACTTGGCACTTAACCTGCGATAACAAATCTGTACAGCTTGTTAGTATAATAGAAATTAATGGTCTAAGTAGAGCCGTGGTAGCCTAGTTGGTTGCGCACTCGTCTCACATTTAACAGGTCGTGGGTTCAACCCCTCCGGTACCGAGTATTTTTGTTGAAATTTAATTACGATTTATTTATAATACCTTACACTTTTCGATGAAGGATAACATCGTGAGGAAACCTGCATATGCCAAAGAATAAATTCTAATGCGTATGTGAAGTCCAACAAATCGGTTTCAGGTACCGTTGGTGGGTAGGGGGTTTAAAACAAAAGATCCTAAACTTCTTCCTGGCCCCTAAGAAGATAATTGTCTATGTAGTTGCACACTGTTAACTATTTCTGCCGCCAATCATGCGTGCGGTTTGAGCAGTAAGAGAGTAATTACAAATTCCCGATGCCTTCTGAGTTCTTAAGAATCTAGCATCCTCGTAGCCTTATAGCACGCGGCCCACCAAGCAGCAACCCAAAGACAGTGTTGATGGGCGACCGAAGCACATAGTATAACCACAATATCACTTAATTAAGACTGTCATCCCTTTGGCCATTGCAAAGACCATTAAAAGTAATATTGGATTGACATGTGCTATTTCTAGATGGTACACCCGCCTGAACCTCCAGCACCGCCCCAGCCGGCGGAGTTAGAGCCGCCCACTCCCGTGCCACAGGAATATGAACCTTCTGTCGGTATGTACTACGTTTATAGTGTATTTAAGGCCGTTTTCTTGACTGCAATGTCTTAAATATATGATTACATTTTCAATGTCATACATTTTTATTGGAAACTTAAGATGATATCAGACACTCGAGACTAACTTTAATAATGTCACATGGTTCATATCGTTTCATCAATGCTTCTGGTTTTGGTAACCTTGGGCAGCACATTTTCGTCAACATAGAGAGTATTGGGTACCTCTATTGTATCATACAATAATTGGCACATAACTTATTTAAGCTACCACAGAATTAAAGCTTACCACTTACTATTGAAGACTTATATTAAATAATTCTGCAATAAACTCAAAGGCCACACATCCCAAGTGAAAGCCGTACGTACGGTAATTTAGTCACTCAGTCAATTTAGAACTTTTAATAGTATTGTGGTAAGCTTTCCTCTTTGTACTGTATATACATTACCCTTCAATTGCAGAAAGGTTCAAGACTATTGAGCCATCCATATTTAATGTTTTAAGCAACCGTGTCTTAAAAAGCGCTCTCCATTTGTCGTTTTTTTTTAAATACGTTTTCTACCATAATGTAGTAAAAGAAGTCGTATATACAATAAATCCAGAGTTCGTTCTATCGTCGAACTCCTAAAAATATAATTTACGCAATAAAGTGTCCTTTGAACCTCTTTGCAACTGAATACCCACCAACTAACCTCACACACATTTAACAATGGCTTGTGGTGCACGCTCGGCTAGAAATGGAGCGGCCGGTCGACACGCCCGGCTACCCTGCGCCGTTGACGCCGCGTTCCGACGACGAGGGACCGCATACACCAGGTATGGGGAATTCTGTAACTCTTTAGGTCTTATTCTCGAAGTCCGCAGGTAGCGGCCCCGCCCCGCTTCCCGCTGACTTTGAGAATTAGGCCTCATGGTTTAAACTTAGTGGCGCCAGTAGTGGAAAATATGTTTTTAATATTTCCTGACTTTATTTGACGACAACTTTCGATATATAAATCAATGTAGCCGCCTTCTAGAATCCAATCATTTGTAACGTTTTTGAGTTATCGCACGGATAGACTGACAGACAAACTACAAACAGGTCACAAAAAATTCGCTATAGTCCGTTTTGACACACTAATACTAATAAGTCAGCTTTGTTAAATAAAAGATAACGGTGTCAGAGGTAAACCTGAGGGTATATTTATGCTGGTTTCATTTTCCTTCTATTTGGAAGTCTGCTTTACAGTTGCTTGCTAGGAAAAGCAACAACAATGTATTTTTCTTGTTCATTGCATCATCACAATTCACAAACATGGGTTTCGGATCACCACTTGTATTTTTCGAACTGTTTTATGTGATTAGTGCTTCAAACAACACGGCTGCCGGTTCGATCAGGAGATACCATAGCATTTTCTTCCGATGCGAAACGACGCGGCCTATCGAGAGGTCCGTAGTCAATTTCCGGTTATGCCATGTACCAATGATTTTTTTCTAATTTTAAGTGCATTTACTGTTTGCTCTCAAACGTCATCATAAGGAATCAATTGTACATCGTGAGGAAACTGCACATCTGAGATAATCAGTGTAGTCACAGAAAAAGTACAAGTACAGAAAGTCTTGCTCAGAAAAGGCGTGTAGGGGCGCCTAGTATTTCGTCAACGCGTGAGCCGGTTTTCTGGAAAAAGCCTAAAGTGCGAAGTGAGACAAGTCTGGCGTAGTGTAATCTTCGCTCGGGAACCATAGTTCTTTTCATAGCCCGTTGAGCGACTGAATTTTCCATGAAGGAAAAAAAAATTTTACGCCGCCCAGATGGAGTAGTAATCAAAAAGTACTATGGGTGCCGGCTGAGATACACTTGTGTAACTCGCACACAAATTCAATCTTTTCTTTCAAATAGTCGTTCACGGCATGTGACACGGACATCATCTCTGACATAAAATTTTCACTAATAAAATAAAGTACACAAAATGGTCAATTGTGCGGTGAAATTGTGCTGAAACTACGCCGCAAGCAAAACTATAAAGCTTTCTGGTGTTACATTTTTCTGGTAAGTAATAAACCGCTTGGTTTTTCACAAATTACGTGGTCAAATTTTTAGTAGAAAATGTTGATGATTTTTAGTGATGTGACGTAGTCGATAAAAAATAATATAGAATCGAGTCGTCATCTTATTATTATTTTATTTCATTTATTTATCGCAGTTTTCCAAAAGATAAATAGATAGTTTCCGGCGCAAAAACGCAAATGGGTGCCAACATGTGGGAGAGACGAAAATTGGATTCCAACCAAATACAGCAGAATCTGCTCAGCTCATTTCCAGAGAAATAGTTATGGATTAACTAAAGCCGGAAAAAAATACTTTATAAAGATGCCATTCCAACCGAGAAACTATATCACAAGGTAAATGTAAAAGTAGTTTTTTCCATCCTCAGAAATCCATAATCTCTGCCAGCTATCCCATCTGGAAAACAGCTGTGAGTTTATGTACGTATGTAATGTAAGTTTATAACTTATGTTTTTCTGTGCAGTGTCTTATTGAGATATGCAGAAAAAGTGAATTCGTACTACGAAAATGCTTGAATGAAAGTGCGGAAAGTCGTTAAAACCAATTTATACAACCCAATTTATAGTTTCTAAAATTTTAAAAGATTTCATAGGTAGAAATCTATTTGAAAAATTAACAGCGCATCAGTTTGATCAAACATTTCCTGAAAGTAATCATGCAATTGATTTAGCTAAAGCTGTAATGGAAAAATACATCACAGTTAGAATTCACTATATAACCAAACGGCTGTCGTATCGTTTAACCAAAAGGCAACTTTTTAATAGGTTAAATTTATTTAGCGGACAATAAAGCTTAGGTGTGTCAAGGACAGTACCCATATCCTACCTAATACTAAAGGACACCTATTTCCCATTATGTATTATTTCTTGGGAGAATGATGTCGTCTGGTATTTAAATTATAAGGTATATGAAAATTTATTTAATTTATA
This sequence comes from Esperia sulphurella, assembly GCA_947086405.1. NCBI lineage: Eukaryota > Metazoa > Arthropoda > Insecta > Lepidoptera > Oecophoridae > Esperia > Esperia sulphurella. Next base: position 5,198,929 of record OX352261.1, read on the forward strand.
ACAAATTAAAACAATAACAACATAGTTGTCTTGTTTTACTACTTCTATTATATTTTTTTCAACACAGGCGAATGAGCACTACATTAAACATTGTTATACTTTTTATTGTTAATAAATAATAATTTACATTGTAACAAATATTATGTCAATATCAATGTTATTCAAAACGTAATTTAAGTAAGTTATAAAATAATGTAAATAGTTAAAAACACAAATAAAAAAATATTGTTTTAAAATTTGTGATGTATTTTTAAGTACAAATGTAAGTAAATAATCGATAAATAAACGTTACGCTTCATACCACATCACATCACTATTTCCAAATTCAGCAACCATGAAGTTTCTTGTTTTTTTACATTTCAATAAAGACAAATATGTCGTACTTTATTGATATTTTGTTTTTAATTGGGCATGTCATAACATGAATGTATCTATCTTTTTCTAACGTAACGTATTCGAGATGTGTGATAGAGTTAAAAGACAAACCCCGTTCCCCGCTTCCACCTACCCTCCCGCCCCTCTGAGCTGCCGCATTGGTTTCGATACAAAATAGGCATGATTACTACTCCATCTGGGCGGCGTAAAAAAATTTTTTCCTTCATGGAATTTTCAGACTAGTCCCACTGTCCACGTTTCGGCACCGTAGGTCATTACGGGTAGGACGCACTGATTGAATATTGCAAACCCATTTGTGTTGCCCATTTTCACTGCAGATTAGAAATCTAGTTACTTATATGACATATGGCTAACAAAATCAACAATATCATAAGCTAGCACGCTTTTATCACCAGGTATGCTAAGCGCCCTCGGGCCGCCGCTGACGCCAGGCGTTCTAGGCGTGCCGCTGACACCTGGGACCCTGCTGCAAGGCGGCCTCACGCCAGGCGGCCTACACGACTCTATGACACCAGGTTTGTGACATACTTAAAGTCGGATTCTGTATTAGCTGGAGTAAAAGTGCTAATGTCACATGTTTCCATGTTTGTTTAAAGCGGACAAAGTTTAAAGTTTATGCGGTCTGCCTCATTTATGCAAAGTTTAGTAATGTATGCCGGCCACCGCGGTGTAAGGCACCTCCTTCTAAGATGGGAGTATCGAGACTGATGGCCGAGATGCCATTCAAAATTTTACCGCAAACCACAAGCCCGTCTTGCCCGCCCCTATGTGAGGACTATACAATCCCATATATCACAACTGACCGCCACCGCATCAGTGTGGGGGTGGCTTTAGATATGTACTGCTTGGTAGACATAGGCTTTCACTTTGACGTAGGTAAGATTGAGGTCAAGCGTGAGCTCATCTAATTATATAAAAAACGTCAGTGTTCTGTGTTATAAATAGTTATAACAATAACTTATTATTATATTCTAAAACACTTTAATTTGTGTGTAGTCGGTCTCCACCACGGCGGCATGACGCCGGCCGGTCTGCACCACGGGGAGTCTCACGATTTGGGTCTACACGCGGGCGGCATGACCCCGGCCGGCTTACACCACGGCGGTAAGTCGCCCGAAGTCCGGTTGTATCAGTTAGGAAAAAGACAGCTTTCAGAGTTGCTACAGTACGCGTACGTCGACAGTGTTACCAGTATAAATGACGAAAAAATAAGATATTTAAATATATTTTTTAAACCAGTTTTAATTTTAAACGCCTCACTGGCTGTTTTTTTTTGGACTAGAGCCCCAGAGGCCGTATTGATTCCCACTGGGGACAGACAACTTTGTACAAGTTGGTCCCTGTCTAAGTGTTATATTGGTGAAAGTCTAGTTTAGAAAGTCCTAGTTGGAGATTAGGAGTGTATGTATATATGATATATTTATTATCTGGAAAAGAAAACTAGTATGGTTCTTGAATAAATGCCAACTGTAGAAAAAAATGTACTGTTAGAAATCAACTAGGTAATATATACATCCCACAGACTTTTAAAGACCGTTAAATCTGAACTATTTGTGATTGATGTAAATGATAATTATAAACATATTATTTGTGAATTGCATTCCTTAAATGGCATTTCAGGCATGATACCAGGTGGCATGACGCCCGGACTGGGCTTGGACAACGGAATGACCCCTGGTGGTCTCTTGCACGGAGGCCTCACGCCAGCGGGCCTGCACCATGGAGGGATGACGCCAGGTCAGTAACTATCATTAACTCTATCTATGCCGACACTAGATCGCCATTATAATATTCTATTGAGATCCTTTCATTGTGATGAAAATACGAGTATATGTGCTTCATGTACAGGAGGCCTCGACCACGGTGGCATGACACCGGTTGGTCTCCAGCACGGCGGAATGACACCAGCCGGTCTGCAGCACGGTGGGATGACACCAGCCGGTTTGCAGCACGGTGGAATGACCCCCGCTGGTCTTCAACACGGTGGAATGACTCCCGCTGGATTACAACACGGTGGAATGACGCCGTCGGGGCTTCATCACGGTGGCATGACGCCCTCGGGTAAGTCGTTTGATAAATAAATAATTATGATTTACCCCTTTTGGTTTCTCTGACTTCGTTTTCGAATGGCAAATGTTTATTTAAATAAACTTTGTTATACTATAGCAAAATATACCAAGTGTCAAGGAAACTCACGAGGACGTACGTACCCATTTCAAATTATTTTCCTTTCATGAGATGGGTTGGGCGCTAATTGTCCAATTCTCCTAACCACCTAAAATGGAATTATTTCTACTGTGTCCTTTTGTTGTTATATATTATATACTGATCTTATTGGCGAAACCGGTGTCAAAGCTTCCTTTTGTGACACCTAAATCATTGGCCCCTTTGGATGGTTGTAGGCCTGCAGCACGGCGCGCTGCTGGCGCACAGCATGGAGCAGATGCCGATGATGCCGCAGGTGGGCGCGGAGCTGGCGCCGCTGACGCGCCTAACGCGCGCCGCCGCCGCCGCCGCCGCGCTCGCCGGCCCGCCCCCCGCCGCGCCGCCCTCGCATGTCTCGCCCATGCCCTGCGAGCCCTTACTACACGGCTTGCTCGAGCCTTCCGACTATCAGGTACTTTTTGTGGCAATATTGGATGTATGTATTTCAACGCTTTATTGTACCAAAATTAACAACAACAATATAAGGCATAAAATTGTGTACAAAGGCGGACTTATTCCACATAAGGATAATTTTCAGTCAACCTTAGAGTAACTGAAAAGACTAGTATAATGCGTGTAGTACCAAAGTAATCCGTAACGCTTACGGACGGCTTGCGGTATCGAGCCTATTCATATCTGTGGAAAAAGATGAACACCGACAGAGTGTGGGGGCGCTAATTGGGCAAGGTGATATAATTATCAATTAACTAAACTCTTTGTAAAGTGTTTATATGTGATTGTAACTTTATTATTTTCAGAGTGGCATGCAAATGACAAACTTAGGTTACGACGACCAACACGGTCACCAGAGTCCGCAGCACGACTACGACCTACCGCTTAGTGTTGAACACGTAAGTAACAAACCTTATCAAATCAACAGCCTATTCCCACTGTTGGGCAGAGATCTGAGATCAGAGAGAGAGAGGGTAGACCCTCGCAAAGATTGGGCGGATGGGTAGTCAGCACGCTGGTCCAGTGCGGGTTCGTTAATCAAGACGATCTAGACCAATGATAATTCTATACCCAAAAGCGCAGCGTGTGGACCGGCCACCAGTAAAAGGTAGCCGACGATGAGAAACTACATGACTCGAGGTAGTGGCAAGCTTTGGAAAATGCCTACGACCAACAGTGATTGTTGAAGAGCTGGCTATTGATGCTTATTTGGTCCTGGTCTTTGATACGCAGCCTATTTCACCACGCTATCACGGTGGCTTTGCCTAAAAGGATGAGTAAGCCCCGATAAATGATGTATATTTTATGCTGCTTAATTTTTGGGGATTAGTCAAATCGGGAACCCTTATAGCGAAACTTTTTTTTGTTCGTCCGCGCCCCGGACAGTTTTCAGCAAAATGTAATTAAAAACTATAACTACATTGCAATGAAAATACAACCTCCCCACTTCATCATCACACCCTGGTCATTTCTCACTAAAAAAAATTACCAGTTATCATTAGTCAAATATTTGAGTAATTGCAATTATCAAACTGCAACTACTGTATTTGCAATTATCAATTACTCGTGTAATTTTTTTTTTATTATTGATCAAAACAATAGAGATACATCGTAAGTTTCTATTTTTCTAACCAAACCAAAGTTGACGTTTATCTGTAGAAGACAAACTACATTTCAATAACACATAGTTAAATTCTAAATGAATTACAAAACGTAGTTAACAGTGCCCAACACTTCCCCCGGATAACTCTACTCTCTCGAAAAACGACTAGACCAATATTGAGCTGAAATTTGGAACATGTGAAATTTATAGAAAAAATGATCATATTTTGATTTTCTCGTTAAGGACAACAAACGTTGTCACCTGTATATCTCAAAAATCACTGGACCGATATTTAGTTCAAATATTACCATACATGTATAATTGCCTAGTAATAATGATAAATATGTATTATAGACTACAAGACTAAACGACAAATGTAATTGACAATACCCGTATATTGTGTAAGACGCAACATACGATTTGCTGTATTTTTTTATCATTATACCGTAACATATAATATTCTGTTTAGCCGGAGGAAGGCGAGCGCGAGGCGGGCGAGACGGACGAGCAGTTCGAGGAGCGCGTGCTGAACCGGCGCGCGGCCCAGCTGTTCACCGTGATGCGGCCGAAGCTGGCCGTCGGCTTGCAGCTCACTTTCGCGGAGCTTGCCCCCAGGCACAACAACAGGAAACAGGTACACATTTTGTTTACTACTAGTTGTTGCAAGAAATATATTTAAATTGTGTAAAAGTACAAAATATGTACCTGAATTTGTGCTCCACAAATCCAAAATTCAAATCACATACCTTTACCGATTTCGAAATACCTATTCGGTTTTATTTGTGGCTGTGCCAAAATGACGACAGTACAGCAGAGCCACGGCTATATCTTTATAAGTTGAATCGGAAATGACAATATCTAGGCTTAAAAGTTATCGACAGTGTTACAACAAAAGTACCCGTTCCCTGTTCAAGAGCTGTGTCGAAGCTACAAATCGCATTAATGATCATTAGAAGATGGTACCCCTAGAAAGACATATGAGGGGTAGAGGAGCGACGCGGTCCGACCACTCTGTACCCTATCTGATCTTGTAGTACACCAAGCGACCATCGAACGCCCACAGAATAGATATCACAGTTTTTACGTATTGTTTATGGAACGTGGGCCGGTTCTATTAGAGTCTATATAAAACAAAGTCTATTCAACATAGGTTCAATAGTTTCTGAGCATCAAACAACCCGGGACGAATAGAAATTTTAACATCGGTTTAGAAGAGTAGATGTAGACAAACAACTGACAAACGGAACGTCTTCGTCACCTCTGTCACATGATATATAGCGCGAGCGGCGACTGTAAGGGAACATACCCATACTACGTGATCCGTTCAGGGGGAGGAGGGGGGTTTTCAAAATACCACGCTTGATCATAGGGGCGGGAGAGGGCTGGCTTAGGTTTATGTAGTCAATATCCTCTAGGAAAATCTTGCACTTTTTCGAGCTATATTCAAATATGGCGCGCAGCGTTTAGCGCTTTTTTTAAGTTACAGGTGGCAACACTGACGCACATATCGTCAGCTGATTGAAAACTAACAGTTTTGCCTTCTTGATAATATTTTTTTTACTTGTAATTATAGGTATGCACGCACTCTTGGCGTCACGCGGCATAAAGACAAATATGAGCCAAATTTTCAATTTTTTACATCTTTCTGTTTGTAAAAAAATGTTTACAACCATGTTTATGAATTACTATGTGAAAACTAGAGGGGGGGCATCTTGGCATATATACTACGGGTGGTCACCGAGGGGGGTTGGGTATTAACAATTTTAAAAATGGGTCACGTAGTTTGGGTACGTTCCCTAAGATAGAATAATCCACGTCATCGGATTGCGAATGGCAGACTGGTATTATCCGATTGGACGGATAAGACAAGCTGTTTATGTAAGAGATTATAGAATGCAATTTTTAGCATACATATTCGTGGACATAGCACACGTAACTAGATACATCGTAATGCGGCAATAGATGACGAATCAATACAAAACGTCCATAGACGTAATGTCGCAGTAGGAGCCACTGTGACCGGTATTACGTCTATTGACGTACTGTCCACGAGCATGTTAAAACTTTGTTTTAAACTGTCAATTTAATTAGATATGGAGGTATGGAGGTAATATTTTGATGTTCTCCGGTGATATTATGGTTCCCATCTATATACATTATTTCTCTATTTGCAGGTAGCGCAAAAATTCTACAGTTTACTTGTTCTCAAGAAGCATCAAGTGCTGAAATTAGAACAAACTGAAACATATGGTACCATTATAATTACGAGAGGAGACCAGTTTGAAACTGAAGCGATCTAGACGCAATAGTAATTGCATTATTTCAAAAATATATTAAAGTATGAACAATAGTTGATAAAAGATAGTACAGTGGCGGAATGAAAAGGTTCTTCAGTTTTCAACTTAATTTCTTTAGTCGCGAGAACATTACCTTTTCAATCTATGCCACAGAACCATATTGCTGCAAGGAAAATTGATTGATGTCAACGTTTTAAATTAAGGTGTCATTTCTGTAATATTAACAGTATGGAGTCTGTAAAGCAGTAACAAACCGAAGATTTATTAAAATGTTGGCAATACTGTATCTTGGTACAAGCAAAAAAAGACATAAGTCGACGAACTTTTCCATACAGCCACTGTACTAGGGTGAGTCGTTGTAAAGTTGCGCAGTTCAGGTTAACGGTTGAGCCAAAAATAATGTGTAAGTTTACCTTGTCGTTCGAGTTTGTGGAAGCATATTTAACTTATTGGACCAAATAATTTATAACGATTGTAATGATCTCATAAGAAACAGATTGCAGTTTATATAATAACAGAAATATTAGCAGTTTCTATGAACTCGAATCATGAGCGAATGCGCAGTTTTGTATTGTGGAAATTACGTTCGATTACTTAATTAGCAAATGCCTTATTTGTTTTGCTGTAGGTTAAGTGAAATTATTGTAAAGTTGTTTACAGATATTGTTTAGCTTTACAGGAGTAAAATATAGCTATGTATTGTTAACTTTTCCACTTTGAATCCCAAAATTGTGTAAGTTTACTTTCTAAATTTCTTAGGACAACAAAAATTTAAATGTATTTAGGGTAAACAGTGTTTTAAATGACGACACTATTTTTTTTCTTTTAGGTTTGAATGCCTGCAATGTTTTTTATAACATAACTTTTCTTCATTATTATCTTCACGAGTATCCAATGACGCGGAAAGGATAGCTTCTGTGTGCATACTACATGTCAAGTTATACTAAAACGTTTCAATTGCTTTTATAACCGCTGTGAAAGGTACCGGTGTGTATAGCTGGACATGTAGTCGAATTATACCTGGGGTGACCCACACGCTGGGGCGGTCAGTTATGATATATGAGATGGTATGGAATACTTGTTGAAACAACGCGGCCAAGGCGTGGCTTAACACGATCGGCTGCAAGCCGCGCCCTGCCCGCCACCGCTTCAATGTGAGGGATGTGACAAATGTATTCACACTTTTCTGTGGTCTTTACTTTTTTTGAGAGTAGAACTATTTAAGCAAAATGAGTACAAACCGATGACCTTGGCTTAATTGGGTTGAGTTCATTTTGACCATTTTATTTAAAAATTATGATACAAAGCGTTGAAAATGTCCAGGACAGTTATTCAAATTATGGAGTGACATTATACATTTTGTAAAATTTAAGTGTTTACCTCTGTATTGGGAAATGTTTTTTAAATCCTTACCCAGAGGTATTCACTTAGATGCAATTTATTAAAGCATATTTGAAATAAACTTGTTGATATAAAGTTTCTTATTTATTTGCTCTCTGGAAGATTGCGGACGGACATTCCTTCGTTTGCAGTTTTTATGTACAAAAGCAAACTTTATTTGTTATGAATAGTCTATCTGGATACTTTTAGATGTAGACAGATCAGACAACACGATTTCAATTATCTATACACAAATGAGGTGCCAGAGCTCCATTTGGTATGAAATCTACCTGCACCGTGAAAAGTAGCAAGCAGTAGATGATGCAGCGTGTGACATTTCCCTTGACCAAAAATTCTTCATAAACAATCGTATGCCATACTCTGGCAGGCATGGGCACCATACGCGATTTTATGGTTGGTTGTATTTTTGTTTTCATAAATTTCACCATAATAGGATAGGCAATGCAACTAGACCATACAGCCTATTGACAAAGTCGATAAAGTGGTAACACTGGCAGTATTTTTTTAACGTACCCTGGAGAAAAACTATAGTAGGTAATCAATAAAAAAAAATTACCAACAACATAGATGGCTTAAAAAATATTACCAAAATATTGACCGAAGCATACTATTTATTAGTAAATTTATAGCGTTATCTAAAATTTATAAAAAAAAACATTAATATATTCGTTTATTTTAAACCGTTTTGTCGCAACTGTACCACAGTACAAATAAAAACAATCTCAAATATCGCTTGCGTCATTTTGACAGAGCCACAGTCTCTGATTTGAAATCTGACCATGCAGAAAATTTGTCCTGGAAATGTACTATTTTGTACTCGAAAATTAAAATTTGTACTTCAACCGTTTAAAAGTTATAGGGGTATAGGTGGCTCTGCCAAAATGACGCCACGATTTCGGTTTTTACCGACTAGGTTCGACTAATTCACCCGATCAATCGACTAAATCAGTTGCTCGCTATGTACTGTGATTCCCAGACGTATTAACCGTTATTAGGTGGCATGCCGTAATAAGCCTTAAGTCTGGCATGCCACCAACAAATCCCTACAACTTTTAAACGGCGCAGACTAAATCTATTTTTTTGCGACTAAATTAGACTAGTTAAGGTCATTTGTTCTATCTATTCAGAACTGCAATCCGTGATGCTTTGTATTATATTATTTCTCGTCACTCCAATTATATGGCGTGTTTACACAGCAATGGTGTTTATAGACAGCAAAGATTTTAATTAAAAGTTCGTTTCAAATTAGGTCTGTTACGTAATCTTCAATATTGTAGGCGTAACAAAACACAATCACGTGATAAACAGGTACCGAATTCAGATTAAAGACGCTTTACAAGATGTCGGCCGAACCCTCTAAAAAAAGATCTAAAAATATAATTCCTTCGACTGACAGTTTGTCAGTTCTAATTTGGAAATCTGTAGAATGGCTTCAGACTATGCAGTTTCAGTTGCATGGCAACACGAGGACAAGGTTATATAATCCTACCACCAGGGGTATGGTGGGTTCGCCGGGCAATTATAATTAATAGTACTTTTGAGAACAAAAACTCTAAAGATTAATCTAAATTGCGGTACTATAGAGAAAGGTTCGCTAGGTTCACCGGTGGTATAGTTCTGTAGTACAAAGTGGGCACAAACGAGCAAACGACGAGACGGTTGAACCTAAGGATCTACATTTAAAACTGTTAAGAGGTTACTCAAATGATAATACAGAATAGGTGGAAATGCCGGAACCACCACATGAACGGATTTATTAAAATTTGCACGTACGAACTGCTTGTATTCGAAGGTAAAGTAGCCAGTAGTGGGTACATAATAAATGCCCAGTAATTTTTTTGTATCATTTAATCGCCCTAAAAATGTACAATACAGATTTATGCCGACATTTTCAAACAGAATAAAGCATACATTGCAAAAGTTGATGACAATACACACACGCAAAATACGCAGTCACTGGCAAATAATACCATCATCCACCTTGGCAATTATAATAATTATTCTGCGAGACTATTCATACCATGATTCAGAGTAACAGTCTACAAAAATCAGGAAACAGAAATAACTGTAGCATCCAGGTTATGTTTACGTACAACGCATTTTATTTGCATATATTATTTACTACATAATTAAATAATTGCATTCCTGATGACGCGCACTGTGATTTGTGTAACACATTTACACATCAGTCCTTGCATCACTATGAGGGTGAGGTTTCCACACATTCGATTCCTTGGCCGTTTACTCCAGATAGTATACACTGAAACCTCATTATGTGGGATGGCAGTAGTGTTCTTAAGAGTAAGTTGCTTAGAAAGCAAAGAGCAACAGGAAGGCCATCATAAGACAGAAGAGACCCATGGCCTCGGACAGGGCGAAACCCAAGATGGCGTATGAAAACAGCTGCTGTTTTAGGGAGGGGTTCCTGGCATAGCCGATGATCAGGGAACCGAACACCGTCCCAATACCCGCTCCTGCAAACATAAAACAATTGTTAGTCTGTTTTCAAAAAATTGTATGGCTCAAGACCTTTACAAGAATTTATATAGAACTGATGACATTTCAAATGTTATTCATAAGAGTATAATCCAATTAAAAAATTCCTTTCATAATTTTACTTTAACACATACATTTTTTAAAACAGGATCTAGTATTTATGCTCATTTCTCATTTAGAATAATCAGGCTATAAACATGTAGGACCTAGGAAAACTTACAAATTAAAAAACAAAAAAGGTGAACTAAACTACATTAACTACAAGCAAAACAAACCATCTCACCTGTTAGTGATCTTCAACATAAAATAGTAAATATAATTGCACCCAAAAACATGCAACATAAAAGAAGTCGAAAAATATTTGCAGCAATAATTTCCCTTATACACAATGTACAAAATAAATGATGATCTAAAAAGCAAACAACATCAGGAAGGCAATCATCAAACAGAACAGGCCCATAGCTTCTGATAGCGCAAATCCCAAGATGGCATATGAGAATATTTGCTGCTTCAGGGATGGGTTTCGTGCATAGCCAATGATTAAGCATCCAAATACCACACCAATACCAATACCTGTTGAAATATGAATTGTTAGTGAATGAGGTAGGTTATTATGTGAAATTACACTGATGGTAATAATAAAATAGGGTTCTCTCAGGTATCATTTCAGAGACCTGCCTGATACTAAAGAAGAAAACAAGTGTTTTTTTTGGACCTTTGAAAAATTTCCAAAAAAGGTAATTAGTTATATAAAAATTAATTGTTTCTTCTGGCAAAAAAATCTCCAAAAAGGTGCTAGACTGGATAAAAAAAAAATATATAAAAACTGAAACATCAACTTGTGAAAAGGTGAACAAAGATATTATTACACCATGCTGTAGGTTTTTTAAATCTTTTCCGCTTTCTTGTCTTCCTTAACAGTGGGGATACATACATAATTTCTTGTAATGAAATCTCATTAGATCCCATTTCCCTCGAAGACAAGGTTTGGATATACATGTATAATTCTACAAAGTTATTGCTCATATTTTATGAGCACCATCACAATCTTTAAAGGTTTGCAAGAACTGGGATTTCCATAAATCACATGGAATGTAAGCCTCAATTGAGAGAATGAATGTGCGTTAAACCTTAATATATATAGGTCACCTTGTAAAATCAATAAGTGCTAGACCCATGTTATGCAATCATTAGGGTGCATTGGCTGCAAAACTGTCTTATTGTAGGTTATGTTTTAAAGTAACAGTGGTGGGTTAGTTAGAAAAGCAGAGATTAAAGAAAGCACATCACAAGACAAGCACAAAATAAAAACTGGACATTTTTAGAGTTGCTCACCAGATCCTGCGACTCCGACCGTTGCTGCACCAGCACCGATGAATTTAGCAGCAGAGTCAATATCTTTTGAGACTGCTGTAGTTTGGAAAGACCGTAATGCTGTGAGTGGCGCTGGGACTACAGGGACAATTTGTTTCTGTGTCGGCACTGCGGCAAGTGGTCGCACCAGTGCTGTGTTGCTGAAGACCTGCAAACAGTTGCGGAGCATGTGAAGTTAAGACTGCTTTGGATATTCCATAATTTGGACTCTTACCATACAAAATACTTAAAGGCTTGTGTTAAGTCCTAGCACAAAGCCCCTGGTTTGACTTAGCACAAGCCTTTAGTATGCATGAAGATCAGACTACTCTATCCAAATTATCTACATTCTATGTCAGGTAGTGTATACTCCTTATTCTCATTCACTGTACTGAGTATATTACGATTAGAAACCATGATTATGTAATAGCATTAAAGGTTATATTGAAAAAATCTGTTCTTAATTCCAGCTGGCTCCATTATTCCTCCAATAAATGAAGATAAAAGCCGGTGACATAAGACAGGTGCAGGCACAAGGTCAGTTAGGTATTGGAAATGTCACTACGATTACATGTCCTGCAGTGATGATAACCTACTTACAATGGATAAATCTCGTTACTATGGAAAAGTTGGAGAATTATAAAAATATCATTAATAATTATTCTACTTACGGCGGATCTGGCCGCAGGGGCGATCAATCTTGCAGCAGACAGCATATTTGTGATAATTTGGGTGCGGTGAGCAACAACTGAAATAAATGGTATCACTAGATGAGTACCTAACGAACAGTCTGAGTACACGGTCAGAATAGTCTGAAGAATACTTCAAGATTGATCTAATGTTGATAGCCGACCGACCGACGAACCGCAAAAGGTTACGTAATTTACGAGACTACGTAACTGAGACTGCAAAGGCCTAGTCAACACATCACAATATAAAATATCAACCGCGGTATCACCGATTATAAAATTATACGTGTTAGAAGGGCGTTTATTACCGATTTTAACAATAATAACGAGACGACGGAAAATGGCCGAATGAGTGATAGAATTTGAAAGACATCCTAGTGACAACTTACGTATACACGAAAAAATATTTGCACTATCACCCACTATAATTACGTACGAGATGATATTTTCACTTGTTATTTGATAATGGTTTGAGATTTTAACACTTTTCCACGATTTTTATTCACTATTCGCCGGACTTACCAAAGAACACCTAGAAGGAGGAGACCGGCCTTTGGAATGTTCAATTCAATTTCCTGAATGCTGAAGTGAAACAGAAACAGAGTATAAATTCAGCATTGCCATTGGTCAAACGAAAGCAGTCAGATCGGTGTAGCCAACTATTGATTACCGGCGCGAATGACAGCACGTAAAAAGACTTATAATTTAAAGACTTCTTAGTTTTCAACATATATTTGCAATAATAGCATTTTAATACGTATTTTATTTTTATTAGTGTCTACATTTTTAATAATCTTCGGATATTTTAGTTTCCGATAAAAATATATATATATAATATATGATAAATAATGGGTACAACCTTGCGATTGACTAGTGAGTACATGGTAATACCAAAGAGAATATACGTCGCTGGGTCGCTGGTTGGTAATGCATAATGTAAATTTCGACGACATGGCCGTCTTCATGATAAACATCTGTAAATTTAATAGCTGTGGCATAACATTTCCAAGCCTAGACCATCTAATCGAGCATATACAAGACGTGCATATCGGTAATTATCAAAGATTTCTCTAAATTACAGAGCGCTTTTTCTATTTTTGCATGTAATGTAATACGTGATCATTCCCATTACGTCTTATCAATGTCTGAATGTTGTCAACATTGATACAGGTATAGTGCGGGAATTTTTAGATTACGATGGAAATACTTTCTAGTTCGTACGCATCGTCTAATTAATTTAATCCCCCACGTTTGTTAAATCACAGTTTGATAAGCAAATAATTTGTTTCATCTCTTAGAATTAGGTAAACAAAACAATAGCAATAGAATATGCGCGCATCAGTGTATACTCTGGAACAGCTGATCAAGCAGACGGGCTGGAATCGGAAATTGCTTGTTAGCACCATTTTATTACTGTTATGTTTATCTTTCAGACTATGACCCAGCAGTGGTTGAGCAGAAGGAGGCGTCGCAGCCAGCATGCATTCCACTCAGCTACGTGCTGAAGTTCTATACTGATGCGACGCGGCGGGAGTTGCAGAATATGCCGCCGCTGCCGGACGTGCGCCGGCGCATCACCTCCGCGCCCAAGGCCCCTTCTGTTCGTAGCAATACGCCAACGGGTAAAATATGGTTTATTATCCACTTCGTATGGTAGCCGGATACTTAAATGGTACTTCCAGGTGACAGGCAGCAGTGCCGTCTGTTAAACTCCATATACCTAAGTAAGCACTGCGATTACCAACCGAGTATAACCACAAAACTGTACGCGTTCTTTGCTATCGTTAGTGTAAATAAAATTCAATGTGCAACAACGATCTCTATGTACTTATTAGATGGAGCGAATCAAAGAATCGCTCTGTTCCAAGCAACTGCGGCTCCAGGAGAAGCAACTCGTTCACATTCACTTTGACACTTGTGCAGTTACTACACAGATCATTAAATTAGTACTAAATATAAACAGGTAAATAGCGTCAATATTTAGTAAATAATTTAATGTTCTGCATAGTAACTGCACATGTGACAAATTGAATGTGAATGAGTTGTGGCTCCTAACAGAGCGATTGTTTGGTTCGCTCCATCTAGTAAATACATAGGGTCTCTGTGATGTTGATGTGTAATGTAAAATTTGGAACCGAAATTAAGCGTCGCTGACTTTGCACCAATGTATATACCTTCCTTCTATTATTTTATGTGTCTTCATGTTTGCAGTATTAGTCTGGTTACAGGTTCCAAAGGTCCTTGTTTAAGCACCAGTCTCCACAAACAAAATGCACTTATTAGTGTTACTAGTAAACTAATCCTAAAGTTCTGAGTAGATTGTGTTGTCTGTTGTGGTGAGCTTATGTATTTATATGTAATTCAGAACTCCAACAGTGAGCTAGGAGATTACTTCTAGGAAACCTTGCAAAACCATCTTTATTATCTTAGTGTAAACTGTAGAGTGGATTGAAACATTAAACTTTGGCTTAGGGCGTGTAATTACGTATGCTTGTGGAGGCAGTAATGATTAGTATTCTATGCTTGTGGCATGTAATTATAGGTACATCTTTACTTAATGACTATCTATCTAATTTAGTAACCACAAACTCGAACAAATCTGTATGCACATCGACCAGCGACCTCAGACGTACCTCAAATACCAATTCGGTGCTTCTCCTTGGAAATCTTAGATTATACGGAGTCGTCATTGTCGCCAGACCTGGGGTATAGATCGTACATTCACATAGGCACACCCAACAGTGGTTCCATTATTAAAAATAGTGGACGTGGGAACGAAAGTCATTATTTTGACTTAAAAAAAATTAGAACAACAAATGTTATGTACAAAAAAAAATTTATATCTTCATATGTAAAAATATATATATATTAGAAACAACTGTATGGAGAAAAATACATCTTAATTTTTTTCTCGAAGCTGTATAAAGCTGTTGTGATGCAACGTTACATGTTATATAGGACTATCTCGATTTACATTCTATGGCGTCTACCGGGCCGAGCCGGTCGTGTGTAGCAAGTTATTCCAACTCAAGATGCATTTGCTTTCGTTGCCTTTGGGAAACGCAGCAATGTGGAGGTTTCAGGATACATGTGATATTGGCAGCCTAACACCGGAGTTGTTTTTAGGGAGTGAAATGGACGATGACGAGATGATGAGCCCCTCCGAGGACAGCAATGACTCGTGGACCACCGTCGAGGAGTACAGCTCTGAGTACATACTGCGATATGGTGTCAAGTGCGTATTGTAATATTTCCTGCTTATTACGAAGTGGAGGTCTACTTTTGTACTACTCCATGCCCATGCCTAAGGCTCTCTGTGTGCATTGTCTATTTTAGCCTTTATTATTTTGAGTGTGTTGCCACGCTCTACAAGTGGCGAGCGGTTTCACTGCGCTGTTGATGTGAATAGCGGCGTGTCCGCTGCTGCTTTAAATAAAGCGGATTCCGCCGCGGATCGTCCGCTGTATGGTGTTTCTGTTTTTGGTTATCTAATATGGGGCCTTACAATATATGTTGTGTTTAAATGGTCCACATGTATGCACTTATTGTGTTACTATCTGTTGCCCGCAACTTTGCCTTTTTTCCTAACGAGAATTGCATAGGTATCCGTACATCGTTTCCGCTTTTTTGCGTCGCTAGATGTATAAAATAGATCTAAATGTCTGCCCGTGTACCTGTTGAGCTGTACCCTGTTACAGGCTGAACGGTACGGCAGTGTCTGGCGCGCTGGGTCCCGCCGCGCAGGAGAAGCCGTTCGCGTGCCCCGTGCCTGGCTGCAAGAAGCGATACAAAAACGTCAACGGCATCAAGTACCACTCCAAAAACGGCCACAAGAAGGACGGAAAGTAAGTATAGCATATAACGGGATCGGTAGTAGTATTTAAGTTCCATCTGGATTGGAATCATCCTCTTTTTGCCCCCAAGCAGGTTTTAGGGGAAATTACAGACACTGGTTAGTCCTCAGGGATGGCAACGCACTTGTTGCACGCAGCAGTCCAAAGCCTACTGGTGTTAATGGGCGATAGTGGCCACGTACCATCAGGTGGGCTCTCCCCGTTTTCTGATTTCATAAAATAAATATTACATATACTTGTCTAATCCCAAATTAGAATTTTCTCCTGTCCTATGGAAATTAATTATAAGACGATTCACAAATATAACATCCAGACCGGGACCAACTTGTACAAATTGTATACAGTTGTCTGTCCCCGATGGGAATCGAACGCACGACCTCTGGCGATCGAAACGAATGACCAAGCCACTAGTCTAACGAGGCGATCAAATCCAATTTAATCCAATTTGGTGGGCGCTCATCCTAAAAAAACTTTTAAGCCACCTTCTTCACCGTCGGTCCATCAGGCAACGGAGCGTCCCACGGTTCTTGGTTTCCACTCCAGAACTTGTCTGCCCCAACAACCGTCAGTTCTGTGACCGATGTGGCCCGCCCACTACCATTTCAACTTGCTACTCCTTTCGGCTATGTCTGTGACCATAATTGTCATACATTCACTGATTTTCGAAAATTACATTTGTTGATAGAAGACACCCAATGCTGCCGACACCTGATTATTATAATAAGAAATTCAACCCCCGCCCCAAGAAACGTCTGACTGCCCTTGAGTATTTCTGGCAGAAATGGGTACTCTATTTCATATTTTGGGTATTTAGTACGTAGGTACTCGTAGACGACTGTAAGATATAGGTGTAACCTACCTTCGTGGTAGTCATAGAAATTTATTTAACAGTGCTATGATAGATAGATAGATAGATAGACATTTATTCACTGACACAACACAAGTTCACAAACAAGTAGAAAACATAAATTTCGTGGACAAAACATAACATATCGCTTCACGGGCACCCAACGAGATACAATAGAACTTCTACTGTTTATTCTATTCTATTTATATACAGGGTTACAGGAAAAGTCGTGCTAGATCCCTTATTACACATTTATTACATATACTACATTTATTTTTGTTTATTTTGTGTATCTTATTATTATTATTATTATTGCATTTTTACATGTGTAGTAAGATGCTTTAGGACGTCAATCATTAAAATAGTGCACAAGTTATTTGAATAGACCGTAGTAGACAAGTGAAAGAAAAGAAATAAAAAACATATTAGAAAGTTTATTTTTCTCTAAGGGATATCTAAAAAAAATATTATGGTAATTGTTCGGCAGATGTTTTTTAAAATATCTACGGTTCATCAGCTATCTAACGAGGTATAATAATGTAGGGTTTTATTCAAATGCATTCAAAAAAATTTAGTTTCATAGGCGACAGTGGAGAAGAAAATGTATACTTAGCCCTAAAAAGTAAAATAAAACAATAGGTAAGCATACAATGCCATTTATTAAAGGTTTTCTCACAACTTTTTCTTTTTCTACAGTTCATGTTCAACATGGCCGCCTCTATTTCTAATACATTGTCGCATCCTTCTACGGAGACCGGTCTTCACTACGCCAGTGGTCAATGTGGTCCTCATTTTATTTGCTGCATCCACAATCCTTTCTCTTAAGTCTTCCACAGACGAAACTGGATTCGGCTCGCTGTACACGAGACTTTTCATGCAGCCCCACACATGAAAATCCATGGGGGTTAGGTCCGGACTTCTTGCTGGCCATGGCAATGGCCCACCTCGTCCAATCCATTTGTTTGGATAATTTGTGTCCAGCCAGTCTCTGACACTTCTCCTGAAATGGGCAGGGCAGCCATCGTGTTGGAACCACATGTCCCTGATCAGGTTGAGTGGCAGATCATCCAGCAAATCACTCAAGTCTGCTCTCAGGAAATTTTCGTAGCTTTCCCCGTTTAGATTATCCGGGAGAAAGTAAGGTCCAATCAAATGATTGGAGATAATGCCCATCCACACATTCACGCTGAATCTTCGTTGGGACCCCTTCACTCTTTTCTTATTGGGATTCCTTAGTTCTTTTAGGGCCCAGTAATGGGCGTTGTGATAGTTAGTTATGCCATCTTTATCAAATTTGGACTCATCCGTCCACAAGATATTTCTTAAAAAATCTGGGTCTTCTACATCAGCATTTAGCATAAATCTGCAAAAGTCCAATCTTCTCGCGGGGTCCCCTTCTTCAATAACGTGTACTGGCGTGTAATGGTACGGGTATAGGCCAGCAGTATGCACTGTAAACCACACTCTCCATTGCGAAAGCCCCAGATCACGGGCAACAATATTAGTGGAAGTAGTCGGATCCGCTCGAAAGCGTTGCACTATCTCATTGTCCTGTTCTTCGTCGTCAATTCGTGGTCTTCCCATGTCTGTACTTCGTCTCAAAACAGAGCCAGTTTCTCGAAGTCTTCGATAAACTCTGTCAACGTCTAAGTGTAAGCGTCTTAACTTGAAGGACAATAGGCGTGGGACCGTTAGAACTGCTACCTGGAGCGTCCCAACTACTTTTTTTCCACGAAATGTAATACAAACCCTAGATTGTTACACCTCGTTAGATAGCTGATGAAACGTAAATATTTTAAAAAAACATCTGCCGAACAATTACCATAACATTTTTTTTAGATATCCCTTAGAGAAAAATAAACTTTCTAATATGTTTTTTATTTCTTTTCTTTCACTTGTCTACTACAGTCTATTCAATTAACTTGTGCACTATTTTAATGATTGACGTCCTAAAGCATCTTACTACACATGTAAAAATGCAATAATAATAATAATAAGATACACAAAATAAACAAAAATAAATGTAGTAGCCTAAAAATCAGCAATTTTCAATAAAAAAATTAAAAGTCGAATATCTCGAAAAGGGTTAAGTTTAGGGTAGGGTGTTTCATAGTGAAATAAGTCAGAAATGATGGGTGCTCCACACCCTTAAGGGATCTAGCACGACTTTTCCTGTAACCCTGTATACTATGCTAATTTCGGCGATAGCAACCTATGTTACTCTAAGGTTGACTGGAAGAGATCCCTAAGTGGGATAAGTCAGCCTTTATACACAGTTTAATTCCTATTTTATTATTGTTGTTGTTGTGATTTTTGGTACTATAAAGCGTTTACATACGTACATACATAACTATAGTCACTTTTCAGACGGATAGTGTAGAATGTAGCAACATAATAATTATTACTTAGATTCGAGTAAATTATGTTTATTACGGCAGAGTAGACAAATCGATATATGATAGGCATATAGATTAAATCGGTCGTTTTGATAAATCGCTTGTTAAGATTTTCAGGAAAATCGTAACATTTTCGAAATTACCGATACAGTTAAGGTAAGGGACAAATGACAACATTTTAGGAGAGGCCAAACCTTTTTTTAAATTTATTTATGTTGAATCTAATTCTGAATTTAATCTATTCATCTAATAAATAAAATCGTAAACTTCGCGGGTCTGTACATTGAAGATATTTGCATAAAAAAATTGGGGGTCTAACGATAAGCAATAGAACACATTTAGATCATATTTGAAATTTTTGTCTGTTTGTCTGTTAGTTTGTGCACGCATCACGTAAAAACTAGATAGACATTTTGATAGACATTTCACAGAACCTTGAGGCTTAACTCGACTTAACATTTAGTCTTTATTTCATCGCAATCGACTTACTCAATCAAAAGTCAGTAGTATTTATTACTCAAAAGTGTATAATCTTCGGTGCCATTCGGATTGCGATGAGTTAGGACTACATTTGGAGCTATAGCGGGCGTGGGAGTAGAGGTGGCCGTGGGAGGGTCTGGACCTGGACCTGGAGCGAGAGCGGGAGCGGAGGCCGGAGTCGGAGCGGCTGCGGATGCGGGAGTGGGAGTGAGAATGAGAGTCTGAGTGCAAATGGGATATGGAGCGGAAGTGGGAATGGGAGCGGATCCGGTAGTTCACGCGAGTGGAGCCGCGGGCACAGCTAGTTACAAATAAATATACCAATTTTTGGCATGTTGTCCATTACGTTAATTGGTATTTCTGGTATCTAAACAATATAATATACATTAATGTAATGGTATATTGCGCTGAGTAAATAGCAAATGTTTTCGTGTTGGTAGTAATTTTTTATATCTCGTAATTCCAGGGTAAAAAAGGCTTACAAATGCCAATGCGGCAAAAGCTACAAAATGGCCCAAGGACTTAAGACGCACTCCATATCGCAACATATAGCTATCAACCAACAGCCGGCGTCCACCCCGTCGCCCGCCCCGGAACCCCCCCGGGGGCACCCCCCGGAGCCCCCTCGGGGGCAGCCCCCGGAGCCACCCCGGGGGCACCCCCCTAAGACGCCGCGCCTCGTCGTGACGGCGTCCCCAGCCGGAAGACATATCAACGTCATAGACGGTACGGGCGCTAACAAACTAGTTCGTATTTACGACAGTATAAAGACGAAGGATCTCCCAACATTTACCATTCCTAAACACAATCTTACCAGCTTGAATATAGTTGGCGCACAGCACGGGCAGGTTGTGAGGCACTCGGGGCTGCTGACGCCGGGGTCCACTCCGGGGTCCAGCCCCGTGGACAAGCTGAAGTTCGACCGGTCGCCCAAGGTGACCGTCCAGAACGCTCAGCCCCTCACTCCGCTGACGCCGTCGTATGGGCACGATATGTCTCACTAAGGCTCACTGGTGTTAATGCAAAACGAATTTAAAGTCATTAGTTTTAAGTATCTACGGGCTGAGATCGAAATACTTCGATAGATTTTAACAGGCTTAATGTAAAAACAAGTTTCAGAAAACAATTATAGTTTTCTATACAGTTTAGTGTTGTAAGTAATTTTTTTTCAAGGTATTGCTTGTGTTATAAATACAGAAGCTGTTAAAATTTGTTGAATATTTTCGACTTCGTTCTGTTTAATTATGAACGTACAGTTCCTATCTAAAAACAAAAAAATATTTTCACTAATTGTTTTGTTATGTTTTGTAGTTTTTATTTTATCTTTCATATGTGCTACACGATTTTGCATGCTTTTCATTGCGGCAGCATTATTTAAATTAGATTCAAATTATGGTTGTTGCACCGAGGTATCTTAATTATAAGTACCTTAATTTCTCAAAGAGATAAAAGTAATTGTTTTATTTGTTTTTGTTTGTGGTTTTGATTTTATTAGATTTTTATTTGTAATTGTGCATCGTTATAACAATGATGGGTGGTATTTTTTAGAGTTAATCAGTAAATGAAACAAAAGGAAATTTTAGCATGAGCGATTTACCAGTAGCTAAATTTTAGTTGTTGACATTGGCAATAGATGGCGTGGAACTGAACTGTCATTGTTAACGGACTCGAAAACATAATAGAGAAAAAAAGGTCAGTTGTAGTGGTTTTAAACAATGTTATGGCCTTGCTTCTCGGGATTTTGCTAACATTCTCCTTTGAAGATAGTCAGTGCCATGCATTCAGCTTTTTTTAAAGCTATTTGAAAATCGCTCATTGAGTTTTAGATCCGGATTTTCTGGAACAACTTTTTATCTTTTGATCAGGTCTGGAAGACTTCTGATTAAGTTGGTCTCTGGGTATATACAGGGTTGTAAGAACGAACGCTAGTACCTATTGAAGATAACTAATTTTACTCTAAGCAGAATTTATCTTTAAAAATATAAAATACTCCTTTCATAATTTTACAACCAAATACATTAAAAAAAACTATTAATGGATTTTTTATTTTAATTTAAAATAAAGTCTCTTTTAAATAAAATTGGATATCTTCATTATTTATGGTACTTTCTCCTACAGATGGCGGTTGTTTTTCCCGCTCTGTATGCTCGATAAAATGTGCTAATTGTTTCCCGTCTTCCCTCTAGAGCATCACATGTGTTTGTGTCTGTGATCCGCGCTTCGTGGCCTTTGCGATTCCCTGACTGTTAGGTATTATTATTATTATTAGTGTAGGTTATGTCCTCGGAGTAAGAAGAAATATGTAGCCAGGGCGATTTGTATCCAGAGTGTGGTCATATGAAGTATCTTTTTCGTTTTGGCATCATGTGCCTGAGCTTGATAGTTCAATCCCGGACCCGTAAACGATCGTTTAATTTACGAAGGCACATGGGGACTTTTTCTCTAACACGTTTCATTGCATGCGGTATACCATATGCGGTATATAAACAATATATTGTTACCGACTAATCATAGATGTGTAGTCTGGGACCTGTCTCTGCCTACCCCTCGGGGACCAAGGCTTCAGCATTATGTATGTAGTCCTTGAGCATTATGTACCCTTCGGCTGTCCAATTTAATAACCTAGTACCTCTGACATTTGTGAAAATGTCTGCTTTGTAGTTTATTTTTTCATGTACTGTATATAGTACGAGGCTTCAAAACAGCCAAAATATTAAATAGTTTAGGAGATATGGCTTCCTGAAACCTAGCATATTATTTTATTAAAATCATTAAATTAATAACATAGTAGGTCCGATTCTGAAGCACATTTTTAAGTATAACAAAACTCAAATTATTCGTCTCCTTGTCAAACAATATTAGGCATATAAACAGAGAAATAGTTTTAGTTTAGTTAAATTAAATTTAAATATGTACTTCAGAATAAGGCCGAGTATGTAAATTTATAATTTCTTTTTACTTAGCTGCAGATAATAGGTTAATAAATTGGAGTCGCCCTAGATAGATGCACTTTCGGCACCTGATGATTCAAAACGATCCGCATACTTCATCTTATTAACTGAGGCGTCATTGTATGTGATGATACTGTATGTAATATTTTTTCTTTGTGCCATTATTTCTAATATTTCGTACTTGATTTATTTTCTTTCACGCTATATACATCACACTGCTCAACATTATTCGTTCCACATCCTATAGTTAGATTTTTATAATTATAAGAAGAAAAAGAAACAAAAAATGGCATTTTTAAATATCGTTTGAAGTTAGATTAAAGGATATACTCTTAAATGTGATAATAATATAGAAAAAGTAAAAAAAAGCTTATAAGCGTATACGTCTTAAAAATAACTAGTTTATTGCTGAATTTGACTTGTTTTGATGTTGTATGTGTATAACAAGTGTAGCTGTGTGGGTGGGTGTGCTCTCGTGCCTTTATTCATTTCGTGGTAAAAGTTTGTGGAACAGGGTTAATTTTTTTTAAACCCAAGCCTGATTTAATAAGCCCGATTCTGAAGGCACACACAAGGCACAGATTTAAAATCTGACAGCACGTCGTTCGTTTCGTCTTTATCTTTATAATACTGTGTGACAGGGAAAGCAAAGATTTTAATGTCATATTTTACAGTTGTGCTTCAGAATCGGACCCAAAATCTCTATATATGTGAGGTTTGAAAGAAATGGTTATATATCGATAAATAGATTATACTTCCTAACACCATAATTATGCCCTGATAGGCCGAGAAGTGAGAAGGCTATTGTTTTTAGTGAACTTTGAAATAATGGCGGTTTTCTAGAATTCTATGACTTTTTTATTACAGTTTCTTCATTAATTTTAGAATTTAGCTGCACTTAGTGGCCTACTGTCGTATCAGGGCAGAATTTGTAACCTTAATTTTTTTAGTTCGTGAGATAAAGAATTGAACACCAATAAAACGAAAATTAACACGATCAAATGCTGTCATTCTAGTCTAGCCTTGTGTGAAATTGAGCACTCTGCTTGATCTGCTTTAGTCTTTGCTGAAGTATTAACTTTTTTCGTGGGGTGGTCTTGACGAACTATCCTTTAATTAATAAGTTAATTTTATCTTTAAAATTAACCTACCTTATTTATTTATTTATTACCTTATATTGATGACCTTCGTGGCGGAACGGGTAGCTCTCGGACTGCCACGCCGGAGGTTGCGGGTTCGAATCCCGCTAGGGGCAAATGTTCGTATGATGAATATGAATGTTTGTATGTCCAAGTCCCAAGTCTTGGATGTTTATATATTTATTTAAGTATGTCTGTCCGTTATCTAGTAACCATACCACAGGCTCTGCCTAGTTTGGGACTAAATAATTGGTGTGAATGTCTGACATATTTATTTATTTATTAAAATTGTACTTATTATTACTACTTATAAGAAGTGAAATGTAATTACATTTAGATTCATTCGGTTCAAAAAAAAATTACATGGCATTCTAAACCAATAAAAGATTGAGCAGATATGATTCTAATATTGGTCTTATGTGTAAAATTAACAATTAACAGGAAGTCATTCATACTGACTCACCGAACTTGCATAAAAAGCCTTATATTGCGTACTAAAAAAAATTACTTAGTATGTATACTTAAAGTTAAATAATTTATCTATTTTAAGGTATGCTACACGGTACAGTGTTTTCTGAAACTGAAACGGATCCTAACGAATTTTATATTTACCCAACTTTTATAACCCTAGTGATAAATTTCCGTTCATTAAAATAACGCGTGCCAATAATGAATGGTTTTCAGCTTTAGTCGAAAAACAAAAGGTCACTATATTAGGTCATTATAACTTTTTTGGCTTTAAGCTCAAAGTTGGAACTTATTTATTTCTTCTTTTATTGGTGTAATAAAGTATATTAAAAAAATATCTTTATTAGCACGAGCAATAACACAATGTAAATTGTCGTATCTATTTGCATATGATATGGATATCAGTGGGTGAAAAAAACGTTACGTTTTCATCTATGGGACAAGACTGGTTTAGAAAAATCTATTAAGATACCTAATATGTGTGGTATTTCCATTTGGCATAGCTTGTTTCTATACCACGAACTTCAGGAAGATTTCTCAGTCCGAACGGAACTAGCTATGCCGAATGTCGGTTCTAGCGAGTATCAATGGTAGGAAACAAGGGAATTAGTGTATAAGCGATTCTTACTTCGAATTCAAAGACGATCCTGGTTATTAAGCGAGTTTTTGTAAAGTCGATCTAATTTAGGCGCATTCAGTATCGGTTACTGAGCCGTAAGCGTTACGGATAAACTACAATTCGGATAAAAGTCAATTTTGTGCTCTATTTGACATACACGGATAAGCGTTAGGCATCTAATACGATAGTTAAATGCCAAACGATTATCAGAATGTCACATGACTCGTCAAATAATCCGTTGGAGAGTACTTACAGAATGGTTAAGTTCGACGGATATTATATTCGAAATGCTAAAGGATATATGACATATATTATATTTAGACAGATATATGACATTTTTCACTACCCTCTGTTCTTCTTGTTAACTTCACTCAAATATTCCTGCAAAGGTTAAAAAAAAACAAGAAACGGGCGTCGCGTGGTAAAACTGTGTGTGGTCGTTAAAGAAAATGATCAACAAGCGTACTGGCAATGAACTAATTAAACAAATTAGTTGATTAGTTCATGGTACTGGCTAAGAGCCCACAGTATACAGTCCATGTTTAACCCAGCGGGTTATGCTACTTTGTTTAAATAAATCGATTACCCACTCGATTGCTGTAAAGTGTGAGAAAATAAAACTAAGAATTTACAGAATTAATCAAGTGGAGTCCTGGCTGAAATGCACAGGCTGAGTAGGTATATTAAATATTAATGTCAAATTATTTCTAATCAACTAATGTTAAAATGGTTACGGTGCTTAACTAGCGGGTAAAAGTGTGATATTCGGATACAAAGTACGTTCTAGTGTGATTACCAAAGAGAAATGACATTTTGTAATTGTAAACCGCCATAAACGTTGGTGTGCATGCTAAAGTATTCAATTAAAAATCTTAGGCGTTTTGAACAAGTAGGCAGTTTAAATTAAACTGTAAGTAACAATATTAGCTATGTTGCGGCGAATTTGAGAACTTAAAAGCACTGTTAACATGTTCATACAACATTTAATATTAAGAGGATTAGCGGTTTCTAAACAATACGCTTTTGGATTGATACAAATAATACGCCACAGATGCTGTGGTTATATGGAAATAGTTGAACAATTTCTTGTGAAGTTCCGTATGGCAATCAGTGTCAGATAGTCGGTAAAATAATATTTAAATTACTTACAACTACACATCAAGTGTCTAAAACTGAAGTAGAATTGCCCGTACTATGCTATGGGAATAATCTATATTAGAACCACAGAAACCCTATCAAGATAAAATGGTGAAGTAGGCGTGACACGCGTGCCAACGATGTGCAATATATTTTTTGAGGTTTGTAACTGCATAATTGTGAAGTGACCAATTATGCAGTTACAAACCTTGTAAAGTGACCGCGACGCATAAAAAATGCGCGGGAGGGGTGCGCTGTGTCCGAAAATCGGCACGCGCGGAACTGAAATAAACAAAAGTCTTAACCGTTCTATCTTGATAGTATTTCTGTGATTAGAACCATATTTATGCTGTGTAAAGTGTATGTGTTTTACCTTAACTTTATGATATCGCCAGACTAAGTCTGTTCTCTGATTTTGGCTGGTGACTTACTGACTAGCCCCAATATATGTCATTTTAAGCATGTTTAATTTGAAGCCTGTTGATATATATTACCCGTGTAGGTATTATAGGTTTATTTATTTTGTTCTGTCATGGTGAGTGTAATTATTTTATTGTATTTTCGTACAATTATGCTCATTTAATAATTTATAAATAATAGTCTAGTATTTGAATAAAGAAATTCAAAATCTTCAAGTGCCGTATTCCAATTGGTATTTTATTCATGTATCTACTAATAAGTTATTGTTCTTGGGTCATTTAAAAATAGACTATTGCAATAGGCACTTAAAACGTAAAACGAATTTCTACTCTCCATTTATCATTGATAGCCATTATTTCATCCAAGACTGATATAGTTCGAAATGTAATGTATACATATTATTTAATTTATTGTAAGAAATTTAGGTACTCTGAAAGACATTGTTAACATGCTCATTTAATTTATACACGCTTTTTCATTATTTCTCAATGTTTTTCAATTTAATATTAATTTAAGATTTTTTTAAATGGTGATATAATAAAAGTTAGTCAAAAATATCACTTATTAGTGTATATCGCCCGAGGAAGCCATTAGCGATACCTAAGTGTCCAAAGAGTGTCCATTTAACTTACATCTTTATCTTACACTGAATTTAAGATAAAGACAGCAAGAGATCACTTTAATGTAGGATTTTTTAAAGATTTTTTTTATCTTGCTTAAACTACTCTCCATTATGAAAGTTAGTAGATCTGTTGTTGTAGTCAATTACATAATATGAATGACCAATTTTCAATGTCGTTGAGTATAGAAGTTGTGGTGAGGATTTTGTACCGTGAAACTTGATAGTTGTAAGGAATGATTAATGAACAAAAGGCGTGAATATGCTTGCATCACAAAATATCTTGGGCTTTCTGACTAGATAGCCAAATAAAAGTCGGCACACACACTAGCGATGAAATAGGTACCTACGCTATTCATTTTGTAAAAAATATGTAAGTAAATAGGTACCGATAAATCGGACCATAACTTATAAGTAAATGTCAAATTGTCTAAGTTTTGAGTATCTACTTGTAAGCGTTTTACATTTTCATTTCAAGTATTTTGTTCAATATTATTTTAGTTCGGTATGTGTGGACCTTATCCATTAACGGTTGTGAATAATATATGAATGGCAACGTAAATATGTATAGGCTTGTATTGTATGGGAAAATATGACAGTTTAAAGTCAAGAAGTACCAAGATCAAGTAGATTTTACGTCTGAAACGAAGGGAAATATCTTCGTAGGATCGATGCGATCGGCGCGGAAGTCTTAGGTAGAACACATAGAAGGAACGTGGCGTCCGCGCCAGCTCTCTGCCAGACTTACATTCTGTTTGTCTATCGCCTAAAGTTTTGTAATGATTCGGAACATCACTAATATTCACCTACATACTATTTTACGTGATTAATCTCGTTTTCTTGTAGCAAATTATTGGTAATAAAAGCTTTTTATGTGATTCTACCAATAAATGTATGTTTCTTCGTGCCATATAAATTTGTCAAAAATAGTTTCTACCAGCTATTCAAGAGGTCGGGCTTTTAGTCATTAGTTTGTAAGTCTAAGGCGCTGTCGATACTTTCAGAAACGCATCGGCGACTCAGGAGCTTTTGAGTAGCTAGGTGTGGTTGAACGCTAAACCTCATTATATTTAAGTTATATGAAGGGGAACTACTTCTCATTCCAATATTAATGATCCAACTGACATCCCCAAGATAACGCAACAATACATTCAAGTTAGAACTCTAGCTAATTTGGATGCGTCAATGGATGTACATTATGTTTAGCAAAACACGAGATAGTACCACATAACATTTTACTGAATGTCTTTTAAAAAAACAGAGACAGATTTTTTAATATTAAGCTAAAAGTATCGAGGTGCGTAGGGACGGCCTTGATGAAAATTTGCAATAGCAGGAGGTAAAAATCAGCTTAAACTATTGTAAGGCCGGACTCACACTTGACCGATAAATATTGCAACGCAATATGGACTCTCATTTTGTGTTTTTTTTGCATCTTTTAATAAATTATTAAGATTTTTATGAATTGATATTTCAGGTTCATTCATGTCCTTACCGCAATAAAACCAAACCAACTTTTTTTAATTGTTGTTTTATTTCATTTTAGTGTAATAAAATTTACTATACAAGTTATTTCTAGTCTATACATTTTAAATAGGGGAATATTTGGTAGTGTCAACAAAATGATGTAACAATTAGATGAACTTATATACCTACATATATACCTCCAATCATCATCAGCTGAAATACGTCTACTGCTGAACATAAGCCTAACCAATAGAATGCCACTTGGTGAACTGTCCATTGGGTGATTTGCCATAATCACCACACTTGGCAGGCGGATTGGTGATCGCAGTAATGATCTTCATATATTCATATTAATATCGTTTATTGTTTCATGTAGTTAATGGGGTCTAACATATAATGAATACACAGCAATCCCTTAGTCGCCTTGACGATGCCTACGGGAAATAGAAATTCTAATAAAAAATATAATAATCGCTTTGAGAATGACACGTTATTTACACTAAATGATTATCAATTTATCAGTTCTTTTATCACACAGTTGCAAATAGGAAATTGAACTTATATAATATAGTAGAGATAATTATTACAATTAAAAACTTTGCTCGCTGGATTGGAGTCACTCAAGTAAAAAAAAACGTACTTGGTTTAGAACGACTAAAAGCGGATTAATTATGAATATAGGAAGAAATATGTACTTATTACATAACTACTTTCTGGTGGCTAACTGTTCTAACAGCGCGGCTATTCTCTCGTGTTTGAGAATCTCCCTCGTCGGACATTTGCTTTGGACGAAAAACAACGCACTTTCGTCTTTCTGCTCGAACGCCACTTGCGCCGCCTCCTCGAAGAAACTGGAATTTAAATGAAATTCTGCTTATTCTCTGTTGGGCAGCGGGTTAATGTCACTGGGGTGGTGGAAGTAGCGAAAAGTTGATTTATATGATTGTATGGAGGACCCTACACGGACGCCGGCCAGGCGCGGCCTGTTGTGGTACAAATTTGTATGGATTTGTATGGCCCCGCCTTGTTAGCAAATTTCCGAGAACATTCTCCTGGTTGAGAATTTATGAGAACTTAAAAGTGAAGCCACTTTTCGCTACGATTACCAATGCAACTAAATAGGTGTTTATGTATGTAGTCATAATATCACCAGTCTGCATATTCAGTTTTTTTTATTTTAAGTTTTGTTCATTTCATTCACTTTTTAAGTTCTCATAAATTCTCGGCTAGGAGAATGTTCTCGGTATTTTACCAACACTACCGCCGCCTAGATGTATTACGACCAAGACCAAATAATGGGGCAAAGTTGAAACTTGCAATAAAGTTCTTGATGTTGATCTGGGTTAAGGAGGTTCAACAGGCACTACTGGCGCAGTTTCAGGTCTTTAGATGAATTTTTGTAGTTATTGTGTGGTAAATAATACGCCGCCTCAGTATGGGCTAAAATAGTAGAATCTTAGCAAACATCCTGCAGGTAGCATTTTATGATTTTAATAATGTTCTTAAGCTATCATTATAGGATTTTGGGGAAATATTGGATTAGGTTTAGTAAGATAACACTGGAACCGATTTATTTAGTTTTGTATCATGGCATTATTGTAGAACTAAAGCTGAGAGGTTTAGGGTTCGTTCCGAAACAGGCAAACAGCACACGAGTTGAAGAGGGAAGGGGAGACTGAAGGTGGGAAAGGAAGGAGATGGAAGGGGGGGGGGGGTTGTAAGTCGAAAGAGGACGAATATATTAACCCTATGACTCTTACTAAGCCTTACTCTTGTGGTAATAACGTCAACTCACCCAGCCTTCACGTAGTACTTCACTTTGATGTCGTCCCGACAGCGCGGCAGGTATTTCAGCGCCTCGTCGTTCTTCCCGCGCCCGAGGCACGCGTCCACAAACGGCTCGTAGCCCACCGGCGACTTCTTCGTCTTGGAGAACCGGTCCAGCTCCGACCAGTCGTTTTTCTCCGCCAGGGTTAGTATCCGGAGCCACCAGTATCTGAGTGATCAATAGTCAAATCAACAGTAGATCGAAAATAGTTGAGTAAGAGGAATGAATCACAGGCTGCTATATCCTCGACAGGCCTACATTCTCGACAGGCCTACAGACTAAACTCACATTCTGTTGACTAGAAAAAAATACTAAATATACCTCGAACCTTATTTTACTAAATGTTTGGTTCCAAATGTTAGATATATGAAATAATTTATTGCAACAACTTACAGTTAAAACAGTTTTTAAATGTAAGGAACGCCTTTTAAGTAAATTAATACCCGTTTCAGGGGTTTCCACTCTTCCTAGGCGGATATAGTCTAGATAGATAGACTAACAAAAAAACTATTATTTGATGGACAATGTTACCGTCTATCGGGCATCTTGTACTCGGAGCGCAGTTTGTCCGCCAGCTTCACCTCTCCCTGGTTGAGCAGCTTCTTGACGGTGTCCTGCAGCGACAGGCCCACGAAGCTCTCGCCGTACGTCTCCTGCAGGCTCGACTGCTGCTTGCACAGCTTGCGACTCTCCTCGCATATTGAAACACCTGCCAGGAACACGTGGCAATACGTGACATATCCAGAAATATTATTCGAGGGACGATATGAGCGATGAGATGACTATATCGTCGCCTAGGAGAGTAAAAAATTCGTAAAGCACAAATGTTTAAAAGTGCATTTAATTTTTTCTTACGAAAGAAACTTTACAAATACACGTTTAATCTTACTAAAATCACCTTGCGGTACCTTTAGTGCCAGCTATATCTTCGAACGTAAACCTCACAACATTTTGGTATATGGAACGCGCTTTAGACATGTATTTAATAAATTAAATAACTGTTTTATCAGTAATTAAAAGAGTAAACTGATAAAACAGTTATATCAAAACAAAAGAACAAGAACTAGGACCATAAGAAAAAAACGTTTTTCTACAGTAAAATTGAGTTTCATGAACACTGCGATTTACAACTATTACAACTACAGACGCACCAGCATATGTGAGTGCGTAAATTATAATATAGCTACTGACTGCACCCAGCGGGCGAACATAGTCGATTGAGAGAGAGAGAGAGAGGGTTATACGTCAACAACATAAGTGCTCTTCTTTCTAACTTATAGCGACGATCTCTGGTCGCTGGTCGAAAGTGCCCTGGCGTAGTAACTTTATACCTGTAGTGCGTAATGCCAGCCGTGAGTGTCGCTTCTTTAACTCAGTAATAATATTAAGTATTCTCTAGTCTAAGTACACGTTTTATTTGTAAGGTTAAAGGTATCTCACCTAAGTCGTTCTTCCCCTTCTTGTAGCACTCCCTGGCCGATATGAGCGACGCCTCCGCGCTGCCCGGGGTGCTCTGGTCGATCGCGTCGCGGATGTGCGTGGCCGCCTGCCCGGGGAAGTCGTCCTCCTGCACGTACACCTTGCGCAGCGCCTCGCGGTTGTGGCTCGCGCAGTACTTGATGTACAGCGCATGCGCGAGGGGGAAGCTTCGGATTGTTAACTGTGGGACAAAGTATCCATCCTCAGTCTGTCGACATCAGGTCTCCATATCGTCGTTTTGTAGGCTAGCAAACAACACCGCGCAAGTCGACATTTGGATCACCATAGAAGATCGACATCATCATATCAGTCCATTGCTAGACATAGGCCTTGAACACGACCACACCCGATCCTCTGCCCTCTGCATACAGTCGCTTCCGGAGACCTTCTCCAGGTCGTCGGTCCACCTGGCGGCGGAGTATCCCACACTGCGCTTGCCGATCCGCGGTCTACATTCCAGAACTCGTCTGCTCCAATAGACGTCGGTTCTGCGACAGATGTGGCCCACTGCCAATTCAGCTTGCTAATCCTTTCAGCTATGTCAGCCACTTTCGTTCTTCGTCGGATCTCGTTATTACATGTTTTTTTAGCCTGAATGGTTCTCGAGTTACAAAGTATCAAGTTATGAGAGACATTGCATTTTATACTATGAAGGGAAGGGATAGTTTACTACCGTAGGCCTTACCTCAAATTCATGCTTTCCCATCTTCTCCTTAAGATGTAACAAAACGATATACACTAGATCCGTATCACCACTGGCAGTCGCCTTCAACAACGCAGTCGGACCTTCATCCAAACTCAGCAGCAGAGGCACTTGGAGCTTACTCCGCGTCTCATATTCTAGGATCTAGAACAATAGACAAGAAAATACTATAAACGGTACGGCCACACCGCACAAGTTTCTTATTCGCTCACAAACCGACTTAACAAAAAGAAACAATATTCAATAATAAGCAAAAGAGTATATACCTAATTTGCAAATGTGTTTACTATAATATTCAATGTTTATTTATTTATTGCATATTTTAAACAGTAAATGTTTCACTCATTGCAAGTGACTTTTTTAAATAATATATACAATATTTAAATTGATGTTGTTACTTTATAAGTAGGTAAATGTTACTGTATAATTTATAGGTTTTTATATACATTTCAATATAAAGTCATTAATATGCTTGAAATCTAATAAATAAAAACGTGTCTGTACAAGGTATATATTTGCAACAAAAATTGGGGTCTAAGGATAAATAATAGAACACATTTGGGGGAATTCGTACTGGGCGTGGGAGTGGGAGTGCGCGTCGGGGTTGGTGTTGGGATCGGAGTCGTAGCCGAAGTCGGATTGAGAGTGAGTAGTCCAAGCGAGCGGAACCGCAGGTACAGCTAGTTGTAAATATTTTTGTAATCAATTTATACTTTATAATTTACTTTTAAATTTTTAAATGTATCATTATTGTAGTGCCCTTACAGAGTTCATGTTAGCAGCGCCTGTGTATTTTTTTTTGTTACCGGGAAACGAGCATCACCGCCGCCAGATGGACCGACGGCCTGAAGAAGGTGGCCGAAGCGGCTGGATGCGGAGGGCGGAGGACAGGGTGTGGTGGCGTTCATTGGGGAAGGCCTATGTCCAGCAGTAGACGTCAAAGGCCTGATATGGTGGTGATGATAATGATTAACACCCACCTTGATGGCGAGCGACTTGCGCCCCTTCTCCGCGGCCTTCATTGCGATGGTGGAATACGAGATGCCTGGCACGTTGCGCAACTTCTCGCCGATGACGCGCGCCGCGCTCTCGTTGTCCAAGTGCTGCTGCGTTACCTAAGTGAAGATTTAATTTTATATAATACTAGCTTATGCCCGCGACTTCGTCCGCGTCGACAACTTATTACAAATTTTGTGATAAAAACTATCCTATATCCTATTCCAGGACCTAACCTATATGTGTGCCAAGTTTCATCACGATCAGTCCAGTGGTTGAAGCGTGATTCAGTAATACACATCTAAACTGACGCATTTATAACATTAGTAGGATTCTTTATTGCACACTTTAAAAACTAAATACGATTGCCTAATTTACTGTGCAAAGGCGAGCTTGTCTCTAGAAGAGATCTCCTTCAGCCAACTAATACCAAAACTATATTAATAATTTAATTATAATTTTACCTACATAAATACATATATTTCATTCCAAATCAAGTCATATGAAAACAGACGCATTTGCGTCTCGAAAACAAAATAAACAATAGATGGTGTTCCTACGTGGACTGCAAAGTTTACATGGTAACACAAACCTGTTTTTGCTTCTGGTGGCCCTTACATGTACATGTTAACCGACAAAGTTAGCGTTGTTTTTGAATGACTATTGGTTTGGATTGAAATATACATACCATATTATACTGGGTGAGACATGATAGTGCTCTTTTAGTTTTATTGTAATTTTATGTTATATAACACCTACTTTATAACAAGCCCAGTGTGAAAGCACGCGGGTTTGCCCGTCCTTGAGTTGGAGATACGAGGCGATATGACCGGCGAGGCAATGCAGCCGCCGCCATATTAGCCGGTCCAGCAACACGCGCTCGCCTAGGTTCTGTACTCTGTGGCTTGGAGTTAAGGTCAGAGGAATATGTAACTTAAAGCGTTAATGGAGAGAATCTAATAAATTAAAATGTAAACTTCGCGTACATTCTGTACATTCAATATATTTGTAAAAAATAATAATTGGGAGGTGAAGGATAAGTAATAGAATGTATTAAGATCATAATTGTTAACATTACATTGTTCTCTGAAGGATATTGCGGGTTCGATCCCGCTAGGGGCAAATGTTCGTATGATGAATATGAATGTTTGTACCCAAGTCTTGGATGTTTATATATTTATTTAAGTATGTTTATCAGTTATTTAGTAACCATAACACAGGCTCCGCCTAATTTGGGACTGGATAATTGGTGTGAATGTCTGACATATTATTATTATTATTATATGATTCGTAATGAAGAGATCCGACGAAGAACGAAGGTAACCGACATAGACGAAAGGATTAGCAAACTGAAGTGGCAGTGGGCGGGCCCCATCTGTCGCAGAAACGACGGCCGTTGGGACAGACGAGTTCTGGACTGCAGACCGCGGATCGCAGGGTGGGACGCCCCGCCGCCAGGTGGACCTGAAGAAGGTGGCTGGAAGCGGCTGGATGCGGAGGGCGAAGGACCGGGTGTGGTGGCGTTCATTGGGGAAGGCCTATGTCCAGCAGTGGACGTCTAAGGGCTGATATGTGTTAACATTATGTAAATGTCAACTATTTTTTAAAAATAAACTAAATAGTTCTAGCTAGTCGGAAATAATTTTGTTAGGAATGTGTTACAGAAGTGACGTACCGATAGTTTTGATAGGTAGGGTTCATAAATGTGTTTGCCGAAAGTTCCTTGGGCTCGCAGTTTCTTCTTCACACAGGTCACAGCTTCTAAAGCGATGGTAGATGGTATAAATGTACCAAGTGTACTTATTCCAACTAATATTATACATCTCTATGAAATTTTGCATACACATAGTCTGTGTCGTGGAGCTTGGAGATGAACATGGCAAATTTGTCATGGGAAAATGTGTTCCTGCGGGAAACTTATTTGACACAGGCAAAGCCGCGGGTAACAGCTTATATGCAATTTGACTTTGGTGTTTACTTCCATCAAAAAGTATCGTTACGGTATACTTATTAATTCTAGGTCATTGACCCTTGGATTTACGCCGAGGATCAGTTTGGGTGACATCTGATGCTGGCTGTTCTGAGTACATACCTCTTTGCTCAAATTGACAGTTAACATCGAGGATTATCAATTTATCTAATATAAAACATCTAAAATGTCATCAAAATGTATGTGAATCCAAACACCTGGGATTCTGAATAGTCTCCGGTGTGAACAGCTTGCCTGATCAAGGAGTTATGTTTGGCACTCTGGATGCTACTCCAGGCAGCCAGCTTCAGATGCCACCGGCGGAGATCCAGGGTTCAAAATGACCTCGCATGTCATATATTCGAAGTCAAAAAGCCTTCCGTAATCTTTTTTTTTGCTGTGAGTATAGGTATCAATTATCAGTCTGTCAGGCGTTCCGCCGTTGAAGTAGGAATATCACATACCTACCACTAATAATAATCAATATAATTGAACCTTGTATATGCCTGGAAAGGCAAGTTAACGGTGAAACTAATGTATATAGCAAATTAAGCCGCAACCCCATTCCATACCCATTCTCTATGCAATAAAGATATTCTATTCTAATTTAAAAAGGATACTGCAAGAAGGTGAGCGGTAGCGCCACTTTCGGGTCCCGTATGGCGTTCAAAACCCTCAGCCACCGACAAGTCTTGACATAGTGGTCGGTCAGTGCCGGGTCTATGATGAAGCCTTTCCCGAACTGAGCTGCGCGTATCAGCATCTTCTGGACTTCTGGGCTGAACTCGAAAGCTGCTGCGTCTATGCAGTCTTGCACTGCGACTGCGAGGTCGGGCTTCACCAGTCGTATGTACTCGTCAGCTCTGTGGCTCCGTTTCTGGAAAGTAACAGTTAGTTAACAGACAGAATTACGAACTGACCTGTTTCTCAAAGTTTTTTTTTTAATAGAGGAATAAACGAGATTACACTAATGGCGACGCAAATATTTTCACCAGCAGCGCCCTTAGCGGAAAATCGAAACTATATCAATTCTGACAACGCTCTATGTTGTTAGGAAGCTCTAAATTTAACCATGCTATCTATTCGGCAAATGCAAATCATGTGATGTCTTAAGGTAAGGTATAAAATAGGCCCGATTCTGAAGGCACACATTTAAAATTTGACAGCGCTAAAATTGGTTTCGTCTTTATCTTCATAATACTGTGTGACAAGGATAGCAACAGTTTTAGTGCTGTAAAATTTTAATGTTGTGCCTTCAGAATCAAGCCCATTATCCTAGAAAATTGAACTAACCTGGAATTGCTTAGAGGCCTCAACTAAATAAGAACCAGGTGCGGTGCTGTTTATTCTGAATATTTTTTCTACGACGACGGGGACTTTCTGGATCAGCTCGTGAGTCGATTCTGAAATCATTTATTATTATTATAATAAAATATATTATACTACGGTCGGATTCGGATTGCAATGACAGTATGTAGTAGACTACCACGCTATCGTACGAAGCATTTTGCTTCCTTTTTCATAATGCAAACTTCAGAAATTGAACACCCTGCCAGCTTAGATATTTCCGAACAAGTATAACTTTTATCTTCTTAAAGGAAGAGTGAATTGGCATCATATGGGTATCATAAGCGCCCTTCACCTCAGGCCTTACCGTCACTTACCATCAGGTTAGATTGAGTTACGCTTGGTACACCCGGCAGGAATAAAAAAAACAACATTAAGGTACTTTCCAATCAGGAAAATTAAATAGCTCGCCTAAGAAATATATTCAGAGACGTGGGGCGACGGCGACGGGGCCCGAGAAGTCAATCGCGGGACTTCCCGCCGCGTCTCATTTACACCACCAAACAGATCTAGAAAACGGTTACTGCGCAAGTGAAGTTCATATGTTTATGTGTCTTGAACTGTACGTACCTGATATAACCCTGACACAGTCCATCTCTGGTATGATGTGGAAGGGCCCGTCGTACGGGTACGGGAATGAGGTCCCGTTGAACCCGTAGATGCACATCGTGTCGTCCCAGTGACCCACTAGCGCTTGAGAGCCGCACCTGAAATATATAAATGCATTGTATAAATAAATATACTTATATACACGTGTCTTGTCTTCTATGGGAATCAGACATTTAATTGTCAAAATGTGCACCCTAACAGTAACATTACATAACGGTACGAAGTCCAATAAGAACATTCAAGATCGAAAAATATTATGAGCGACTATTTGGCGACTTCTGGCGCTCGAGTTCAATTACTAACGTCTTAAGCCAACAAGGAGCTGCAGCGTAGCTACGTGTTACTGTCTTACATATGAAATGCTTTCAATGTGTGCGTGTACTCCTCTCGTCCCCTCCCCCGCTCCTACCTATCCATCGCCCTTAATGTCGCCACCCAGTCGCCGTACACCAGCCATCCGTAAAAACTGTCCTTTCGTCAAATACTTCTGTCTAGACTTCACTGTGCCGTAGTGTCTGTCTTTTGTACTACTGTGTCGAACTCAGTGTACTACTGTGTCGAATGATCCTTCTTAAACCCAACCAGACGACTGGAACACCAGCCCCTCAGACGGAGCATCCAGCCTATCCTGGAGGATCACGCCGCGCCATCGGGTGATTGCCAGGTGAGGTTGTGCACTGTCTATGCTGTCTTACTTTTCCCAACATACTTTATATGGTTATAGCTCTCCCAAAACCTGCGTCTGAACGTCCCTCCAAACATCTCCTAATTCTAACTTTTGGATTATGATGTACTTATTATAATTATTAATACGATCAGTTTTAAAGGTGATAAAAGAATAGTACAGTACAGGGAATAACTCTCTGAGAGATGAACTCACCAGACAAGTTCTTTTGGCTGCTTGATATAGCCGGTGTCGATCTCGCAGTACTTGTTCCTGAAGTCGGACGAGCCGATCCACAGGAAGCCCGAGTCCGTGAACAGCGCCACGTGGCGTCCGTTCTGTGACGGCACTATGGACAGGATCTGGGTGTAAGGGTTCCTTATTTCTGGTCGCTGGAAATTAGAATGTAATATATGTTTGTGACAAAAGTAACAATAGGTATCTAAAAGTAAAAACCATCTCGATATTTACAAAAGTCAGCAAAATATAATCGCACACCATGTGCGGTTCCCGATAACTTTTTTTTAGTTTATCTGGAATAAGAATTTATTACTTTCCCATTATTGCTGAACAATTTTACTTGTTTCAATTTTCAGGCCAATCGGTCCAGTAGTTTTGGAAGCAAAGTTGGTAGTGCGCCTGCCTCACGAGATTTAAGGATTCAAACTCGACCCCGTAACGATAGGATTTTTATTATCATACCACAGGGTTTTTGGTGAAGGAAAATATCTGATAAAACCCTACATATCTCAAAAGAAGGAATTCTGTACGATTTTATAATGAGGAAGATGTAAATGAAAAATAATCGCGATTTCTTAATCTTAAATTTTTTTTTTAGTAATTATAATAACAACTGCGAAAAAATCATGACGATATCTTGAAAACTGTTTTTTTTAATAATTCAATTTGGCCCCTTTCGAAAACTGCTTACGCCTTCTCGGTAAGATGTGACGTCACATCGCCCATTGGCTCATTGTCTTTGAAAAATTGTAAAAAATACTATTTTTAAGATATCACGAAAATTCTTTCACCAATATTTTTCTGATTTTAAGTTTTATTTTTCTAGATCACAAAATAGATACACTCATCTTCCTCATTATGGTTGATAAAATCATTAGCAATGTCATTGTCAGCCAAGGTGCTTAAGAAGTGTTTAAGAGCGAGACCATGAAGGACCGAGCACAGAGAGAGATAAGAAGTTACCATAAGAACAGCCCTGGGTTCGCCGAGCTGGCATTTGAAGACTTCCTTGTCCCTGCAGACGAGGAAACCGATGACGGACGATGTGCGTGCCCCAGAGCTCAAGACGCACCACGACGTTATGGGTTCGTTGGCTCCTGTTACAAATATAACAAGCCTTTTTATTACTGAACAAATATTTTCAACATTGAAATTTATATTGTAAGTATTAATTAAAACAAGAACTCCAGAAACATTTCTTGTCTGGATAATGAATAGATCATGTGAGCTCTGTTAGTTCACATACAAATGGGCTTCCATTTCCGAGCATTAATGACGTGGTATTCAGAAGTTGTTATGAAAATAAAAACAAATCCATTAACATATATAGTTTCCAAATGCAGTCCGCCAGAAGGACGAAGTCCTTCTCCAATTATACACACCCGTACATTTAATTTAATTTCCAGTTATGCGCGCCTTCTTCGTCCTATCTCATCATTATCATCATATCAGCCTCCACTACTGGACATAGGCCTTTTCCAATGAACGCCACCACACCCGGTCCTCCGCCCTCCGCAGCCAGCCGTTTCCTGCCGTCGCTCCATCTGGCGGCGGGGCGTCCCAGAATGTTTCACTCCAGAACTCGTTTGCGTCAACGGCCATCGGTTCTGAGACATATGTGGCCCGCCCATTGCTTCGGCAATCCTTTTGGGCTATGTCGGTTACCTTTGTTCTTCGTCGGATCTCTTCATTATGAATGATATCCTTTAAAGAAACTCCGAGCATAGCCCTCGCCATAGCTCGCTGAGCCCACTGTCAGTTTCCAAGTTTTAAATAAATTAGGGAAATATAAGTTACTCAATCCGTGATCGACCATCTTATAGAGTTGTTTAAATGGCGATATACTAACTGGGCAAGTCTGGTACGGATCTGACTTTGGGTTCAGAGACATTGCTGAGCAGGAACATGCGGTTGGTGGTCGTGATGACAGCTAGGCCCACACCGTGCGGGTTTGGGAACAGTTGAGCTTTGAACACCTGAAAATGAAAAATATAATTAATAATTGAAGTGTCCTTGGGCTTGCTCTCAGCAATGACAGTTTTTAGACTAACGCCATAACGCCTAAAAGCGAAGCTATTTTATGTCCATCAAGACAGACGTCTGTCTGACCGCTTGATAACTCATACACTACTGTACCGATTGAGCTGTTTTTGATTTTTGAATTGTATAAGTAATAAGCTGGGGCTTTCGAAAAAATACTGAAACAGCTGCTAAAATTTAAATTGTTTGGCAAATGTAAAATTGTAACTAGTATTGTTTCCTCTGCTCTTAGCAACATAATTACACACTATATTCTTTATAACAACTTTATAATTTGCACCAAACACAAATATCTAAAAGAATTCCCAAGCATCCTAATATTATTTAGTATAAACTATCCTCGATTATACCTTAGTGTCTCTAACTTCTTGTCCCAAGCTGAAGCTCCTCTGGTAGGCCCCAAACATGTCATAGATGAGGACATCTCCGCTCTCCTGCACACATAGCAGCTGCTCGCCATCAGACCAGCCCATGTGAACTAGAACACCACTGTTCCACTGTAACAACCAACATTAACTTTTAAGTTTCTTTTTATAGCTCCTGAAGAGTTTTCATACTGCTTTACTTTCCAAAATTCAGTTACAATAACTGGAGTCACAACAAAGCAATGGAAATCTGCTCCTTAGGTCAAAGATTCCTAGAGATGAGCTACCTATTTCAGGATCCGCATCATATTTTCTGCATGACCCAAAAATCAACAATAAATCAACTGTGCAATAAAGTTTCAAATAACATGACAACTTATTATTATTATTAAGGAACATCCTTGAAACCTTATATTGCATTCAGCATAAAAGGTGCTATAGGCATTCTCACCAATAATCATTACTGGTTACTAGTAACAAAGCTCTTGAGCATAGTAATTTCAACAATGTTCTCATAATTTTTGCGTATATGACCTAGCCATTCCCGGCTTAGAATAGGGCCACCCTCAATCTGCCCATGGGTGTCGTCAAGGCGACTAAGGGATTGCACCAGGGACGGGCAGCAGCATTCTCCTGTGTATATCAAGAGCATTATTGTGATCTCCAATCTGCATGCCAAACGTGGTGATTATGGCAAGACCTTCAATGGACAGCCCATTAATAGTGGCATTCTTCAGTTCAGCAGTGGATGTATTTCTAGATATTTTTCTGGATGTATTTATAATAATTGATTATGCATCTCATCACAATCTTAATTCTAATTAGTTACAATAATAAGTAAATAGCCTTTTTTATTTCCATAACATTTTTCTTAAATTACATCATACAAATGGTGTTAGTATTATTAGTTTTGTTTATTCACTAGTTGTTAGTATGGTTAGTTTTTTTTCTGTTTGTGAATGGACCCCTCTTTGGGTGAAAGCCTCTTCCATAACTTTCTGTCTTTGCCTTTGCTTTGTGTTACAATATGTGGTCAATAAATAACAGAGTTTGTTGAGACTGGTGCCTGTAATAGGTAGTGAGTTGCGACTTGTGCTACAAGTCACCAAGTCTCCGCCTAATTGAGATTTACCTAGGTACATTTAGGAACTATTTAGTGTTAAACTTAGTTAATTATATATAGACTATAATATCTCTAAGTCTTCTTCTTCTCATGTCGAATAGTTCCACTACAGCATATGCGACCAGAACCTAGTCAATCTGTTGGTAAGAAAACATTACAGAACATTTGAAAAATAAATAAACAAACCAAAATCTTCGAAATGATGTTGCCAACACAGTTGTAGATGGTGATGACCGGCTTGGCAGTAGTCATGACCCTCACAAACTGTTTCCTGTCCCTCACAACAGCGATGGGGCCTCCGTATGCCGCACCACTCACCATCATGTTATCAAGTCCTTCATCCATCGACCAGTTCATCATGTATAGGTCGAATTTTCTGAAAATATTTAAGTTTTAATTTAAATCATGTGTTTGGACTGCAGAAATGCAGATTTGAAGGTAAACAGCTGTAATAAAATAGCTTTATATTATAGTACAATAGCAAATAATTATAGGCAAAGAACAGTAATTGCTACATATTTTAAAAATATATAAATCACCAACCTGTAATAAGAGTCCAATTGAAACCAATCCGCTGTTAGTAGCGCCGACATTTTATATTCGTGTAGATTTTATGTTTCAAATAATTAAATAGCCGTAAATGAGATAATTCTCTTGATAAGCTGAAATTTTCCTCCTGTGAGTAACATTACTAAAATCTCTGAATTATGCACATTTTCGCTACTGTTTTCGTTAGTTTCTGTAAAACTGATTTATTTGTTTTACAACAGTTTCTGTACTCTTTTGATCATTAATCACTTAAAAATTTATAATAATTCCTTTTACAAAGTAAATCAACAAACCACAGCAAATAAACAGCAGTTTTTTTACAGGGGGATGAAGTGACATATTGTCATTGTCAATGTGAATGCGACATTGAGGTTTGCTAAAGCGTTTAGAAATTGTTTGCATAAAAAGACCACGTTACATCCAAAGGGGCTGCGCTCTATGAACAAAGAAAACGGTCCGAGCGAGAGGCTCCACGTTAATACCTGTGTCTCATTCTATATCGACATCATTTCATTATACAAATTATTAAAATGTTTTTTTAAGAAATTTGATGTGAATATAAAGAAACATTTAACCGTAGGTAAAATAGTAGGTACAATCTTACATCCTCTTTGGTACCTACTACGTTATTAAATTATTTATTTGGTCTCCTTAAAAAGTATCTTTTTCTAAGTTACATCCGTTTTCACAGGAGGTGAAGGCAAAAAAAAATTATTTCAATATTGACGACGACACATAAGATTAGGTATGCATGCGCGCGCCCCCAGCGGAAAAATGTTAAAACTGTGAATGCAGAGATAATATTTGGAAATTGACAAAGGATCATGTAAATACCTATTTGTACTTATCCTTGTATTTTGCTAACTTCACTTTTATATTTTTCTGCTACGAAATATTATCAAATTAGTTGAAAGAGTTGCGATTTTCGGTCGCTTGGAGCGCTTGCGT
Organism: Esperia sulphurella; assembly: GCA_947086405.1. NCBI lineage: Eukaryota > Metazoa > Arthropoda > Insecta > Lepidoptera > Oecophoridae > Esperia > Esperia sulphurella. The sequence goes on from OX352261.1 coordinate 5,242,578, forward strand.
GCGACTCCAATACCTAAAATATTTTTGAAAACAATTTCGAACACCGGCAATAGAATTTTATGAGAATGTGAAAGTTCCCACATCCGAGGTTGAATTTGTTGGCTGTTAATTGACGAGGTGTAACTTGATCTTGATCTAAACGTCTGATTGGAGGCAATATTCTTTATTCTCGGTCGTTGACTTTGACCTTCCTTCGTCGTTAATTCGTTATATAATTTAATTAACCTATTAGCATAGCACAGACAGATTATTTATGTTGTCTATGTGGATACAAGTACCTAACGGTTAGGTGTGGGTATGCTTTTGAAGATTTTCTATAACTAATAAATACGTTCTAAGTACTTTTTTATTTCAAAAAGTTAACTAGGTATTTTGTTTGGGAGCGCAGTTCCGCCAATGCGGAATCAGCACTAAAAGACCTTTCCTGTCGTCTTTCCTACGCAAAAAAAACATATGTTTATTTCCATGACAGGCTGTGTGTATGGGCGTGCGTGCCTAAGTAGCATAGACTTGTGGTACCTATTACCACTACTACAACTTGAGACTTGTAGTACTACTACTAGGTACTCTTGGTGAGGAGGGGTCGGGCGAGTGGGTAGGGGGATGCAGGACCACCCTCCTCCTCCCCATGCCTTAGCATGATCCGAAAAAATTGCACTAATGTAAACAATAATCAAAATATAGCAGTGTGGATGTAGGCAAAATGATCGATCGCTTCTAACTCTGTGCTTCTACCATAGACAATTAAAAGAGGGTTTACGTTTGTTTCAATTTAATTTTGAATACAAATATTTTGGCTAAACATTTTTTTTTATTTATTAGACTAGCTGTGCCCGCGGCTCAGCTCGCGTGGACTACAGAATCTGGTCCACGAAAGCGGAGCCGCGGGCACAGCTAGTCTAATAAATAAAAACGAAAACTTCGCGTGTTGGTACATCAAAAGTATTTGCAAAAAAAATATTGGTGGGTCTAAAGATAAGTAATAGAATACATTTCGATCATGACATAAATTTTTTTAAATATTTCCCCCGACAATTCCCCTTGGTTTGAAAGCTGGACACACATCTGGCAGTGTGTCTTATCGTAGCGTTATATTTCTTTGGTGTCAACATAGAGATCGGTTAAATAGTCAAGCACACGTATGCTTCAAACAAACATTTATCACGTTTGCTATAATAATATTACGTAGGATTAGAATTGCAATTTGTAGTAGATCCTTTCGGGTGATTGTTATAAAAATTAAGACTAAGTACTACTAAGTAATAAACATAGTCGGGACCGTGTTAAAGGGATACGGGGAATGAGGTGAGGTAGGAGGGAACGTCACACGTAGTATCGCACAACAATATTAGATAACTGCCACATTTCTCCGATGGTCCTTTAACTCGGTCTCCCACAGAAGCTACATGGATATTCGTCATTATGGGATCTATTTTATACCTCCTCATAAAGTCAACATGAATACATTTGCGCCTATTATATGTATAGCCCACTTTCATCACAGTATGCTGAATCATACAAAAAATGATTCACCGGTCCAGTGGTTACAGAGATAATGATGGACAAGGCCATACACATAACGTACCGTTACATACAGAATATCTTAGTGTGTAGTCTTAGTGTCGTATGCAATTTGCTGGTTCCTTTGGTTCCTGGTTAGTGTAGAGTTCCTATAATTGCTCACTTAATACTAGCTTTTGCCCGCGACTTCGTCCGCGTATGTTTCGATATTTACACATCTTCACTGCTTTTAACGATTAATTTGGATTCCCGTAGGAATGAGATGTTTTTTTCGGGATAAAAACTATCCTATGTCCTATTCCAGGACCTAACCTATATGTGTGCCAAAGTTTCACCCCGATCCGTCCAGTGGTTGAAGCGTGATTGGGTAACCAACATCCAAACGTTCGCATTTATAATATTAGTGGGATACTTGCATAATAATAATTAATTATTCTCTTATTTCAGTTCAATTCAAAGCAGAAAAGGGCATCAAACATTTTCTTAACATTACTTACGGAAAGTTTCATTTTCTCGTACATTAATTTTCATTTTATTAAGGCATAAATAATTCAAAATCACATAGGTATAACTGGTAACAACCAGTTAATCTTGATTCTTGATAACTGCTCTTATGAGCTTGTAGTAAAACTCTCAGAACTGTTAAATGGACGCCCTAATATAGAGAACCCGCTATAAATACCGCTTTCCATGTCAAACTAGTTCTCTACTTTGTCACTCTCACAGGACATCTGTCACCAGATGAACTAATTTGTTCTAATTGATTTTTGGAATAACTCACATATTTGATTTAACTGTTTAAAGCTACAGAAACACAGGGGTGGGGGCGGTGGCGGTATGTGGGCAAAGAGCGGCCTATGGGATCCATATTTGTTTATTGCAGAGGCTACGCCTTGTCCGCATTAGTTTGGGATCCTCCATCCATGTAATCCCATATATCACGAGGGTGGTTTTTACTGAAAAGGTACCTATTACACGAGTACATTGGAATGCAGCATAGTTTATTTATATTAGATAAAAATAAAATAATTGAATACTCACATACATTACAAAATACTAGTTAAACTAAGTTTCAGTACATTGGATTGGATACTGAATGTTTCGGGACACTGGTCATTATGGGAGACTAGAAGTTATGGTTCTGAAGACTGAAATACAAGAACTTAATATAAACACGCAGCATCTCTGTGCGGAGAACCACTAAACGATATCTTAGTCTGTTTTCCTTTCTGTCAGTCCGTACCCTGTCATCATCATCATCAGCCTAAAAGAGTCCACTGTTGGACATAGGCTCTCCCAAGGTGCGCCACTGAACCAGACCTCAGTTCTTCTCATCCAGTCGCTGCTAGTCACCTTACGCAGATCGTCGCTCCATCTAGTCAGTGGGCGTCCCACACTATACACTTGCCAAGTCGCGGTCTCCACTCGAAAACTCGTTTACCCCAGCGGTAATCGGTTCTCCGACTGATGTGACCAGCCTACTGCCACTTCAAACCTGTAACCGTGTCAAATAAATATTTGAAAAATTACGTAGCTATTGCTCGCATCCCCACCCCTATCGAGATGGTGGTTAAAAGCCTATTATAAAATAGACAATTATTTGAATGACAAAGATGCCTGGTACTAATGTTGCTTCAGCTTCGCACATCTTTATAATATTGTACACAAACTTGATTTTAGAAGATGTGTTTCTGGATGTGTGTTGTGCCGTTTCTTATTCACAGCGCTAACACCTGGGAAGCTCTGGTCGAGTTGATAAAAAAAAAGTGTATAAGTGTACTCATGTGCAATTTCCAATAAAGGATTTTAACTTTGACTGTATTTATTAGAAGCTCCCAAGACCTAAGACTGTTCCATATACTGGGATAATTATCAGTTCGTTCCTCCCTTTATAACTACGACCCTGCTCCGCCCTGTATTTCAAGGTTGTCGGGTATCAGAGGGGTTGACGACTTGCAGACACCGCAAGTATGTGGCGTAAATAGAAACGCGAGAGCTAAAACAACATCTGTGTAGGAGGAGGTTCGTTTTGCAGAATGTTGTGGTTTTATGTTACCTCCTTTGCAAGGGATTTGTGAAGAGTAAATTAACACCACACAATGTTAAAGGAATTTTAATGTTTCATACACAACACTGCTGAATTAGTAACAAGATCATAAAGCATTTTCAATTCAAAGCAAAGATTCTCACCAGTACGGATTTGACAGTTGGTAAGCATGGATTCAAAGTGAACTTATCACAAGAACGTTACACTTGTCAATTGTTCATGCGTCGTCTCTTTTCAGGCAGGAAAAAAAAACGGGGCTAGGATCTAGTGCGTCGCTAGGTTCCCCGTGTCCTTCTTATCTAAAAATTGCCAATACGCCACAACAATTCCAACAATTTAATATATAATACCTATTTTTATTTACTCTGGAAGAATGACGTTCGAGTTCTAATAAATTCATGCCATGTTGGTAGAAATATCGATTTCTTTCGGTACCTAGTTATATTATTAAGTTGGTCGTTGTTACATATCTGTCGCAGAACCGTCGGCCGTTGGTGCAGACGAGGTATGAAGTGGAGACCGCGGATCGGTACGCGCAGGGTGGGACGCCCCGCCGCCAGGTGGACCGACGAGCTGAAGAAGGTGGCCGGAAGCGGCTGGAGGACCGGGTGTGGTGGCGATCATTGGGGAAGACATATGATCAGTTGTGGATGTACAAGGGGTGATATGGTGGTGATTATGTTATTACACAACTTTAGTGCAAGTACCTAATAACAATAAGAATAAGTACTAATTAATTTAGTTCTTATTTAAAATTGTTAAGTATTCAAAACTAATTTCAACAGTATTAATATTTATTGTCGAACTCTGTATCGAGAGACCGAAGGCAGTTTTATTTAATAGTTTCTTGTTGCGAAAAATAAAGAAGTTTGTATATCTTCAAGTTACCATTACTCGATGCCAATGTACTAACTTTTACAGTGCTGGCTTCAGTTTATGCGCCCCTTAGTTTTGAATCAACCAAACAGCTTTTATTACTAGCTTGCGAGATAGACATGTGATTCATTTTATTTCACCAATCATAGAATTAAAAAAAAAAACCAAAACAAGTAAACTATTTCTAGTTATCTCGGTTCCAATGAAATACTCTTATATAAATATTGTGCTTCACTACACTTATAAGTTAATGGACTTAAGACCTCTCTCTCAAATAGTTTTTTTTAGACTACATAAACGTTGAAGGACGACCATGGCGTGATCTCGAAGGGTCCCTGTTCTAATGTTGTAACATATTTCAATCATGCTAATCTATTGTGAAAGTATGTTTAGTAGTGTCTTACTTGCTTTCTTGCTTCTTCAGACAGTCAAACTTGACAATTGAAACACCATGGGTGCCACCGACGTTCTAGTTACAGCCCTGAGATTACTTCGCATGGATGACTTTAAACCACAATGTTCTCACGACTCGTCTACCCGTGGACTATTAAGTAAGTGGCCGTAGGAATTTGCATTCATTATGAAAATAGTGCCATCTCCCTCACCTACATGCCGTGTGCACAGGCAAGATTAAAATCGCGAAAGCGTGGCTTCGTCAGTGGAATTAGCAGCTGTTACGCGCAAGTTATTTTTACTTGCCTATGTATTAGTTACTGCTTTCTACTTTGATTTACTTGGCGTCAAGTGTACCTATACTCAGACTAATCTTAGGTCCTTTTACCTACAATAAACCAGTAAAAATTCTTCTTGTCAGATAAAAACAGTGGTGTGAGAAGTGCAGAAAACACCATTAGCCTATTAGGTACATCTCAATGTTCAATGATCGATACTGTTTAACGTTTAACCAATTAGGTAATGAACCGTAAAAAGTATTAGGTAGAAAAAAAATTACGTACTAATGATTAAGAAAACTCCTCGGTACAAAACTCACAGTTACAGCAGTATACGTATATATATACACAATAGTGGGCGAACAATTCCAACCAACTCTGTTTCTTCTCAGTAAGCACGTAAACTTTGTACAAGTTCACTCTATCAATCTAGTTCCATAAAGAGTTGGAGGTTGCCAGTGGCATGTGCGCCAATAGATCCGTCATTTTGAATCCAAAGTAAAAGCTCGTAACTTGGGCTTGGGAACTTGTATTATATTTATTGTGAATTGATTTATTACTCGAAGTAAGTAGCCATTTTAGTTACGTTTTCTATTGCTTAGGAAACCCAGATTTTAAGTCTGAGAAGTTTCTACATTAATGTTATTGACATTGTGTTTACTTTGTGCTTAAGAGGTGTCACATCTACTGCTGCTGGATCTAGGTATTCCATTATTTGTGAGTCGACATCAGAAACTTTGCCTTGACATAAGTCTACCTAATACATCTTCGATTCAAAGACGTATGTCCCTGAGTTAGCGCTACCACTGACTGTGGTAGCGCTACTACTGGACTCATTACAGTTCTGATTTTTCTGGTATATTTTCTGTTTTCCTAAGAATTTTTTTCACAGAACCATCTTTAATTAACCAAAGTGATATACATATTTATTGGCATTCAAAGAAACCTCTACATTATAAAGATATATAATACTAGCTGACTCTATATCGATATCTAAAAGATCAGTGATCCGGAAAGCAAACAAAAAAGCCTTTGAGATACGTGAACGCAATTTGAAGGAGCGAAGTCCTTGACAAGTTATCGTCGCTTGTTATCAAGTTTAGACGAGACATACAAGGCTCGTTACCACACAATTTATTGCTGTCTGCACCAAAAGGACTCTTTATAAAGGGTAAATGTAGCTAGAAAGGGGTGAGAGAGGAAAATAATTATCAAAGTACTTTGAACACGTTGAAGTACTTGAAGTACAGTGAGACGGCGATCTTATAGTAATGGCCAATCGTATGGGCCAGTGTGAACTGTCATTCAAGTGGTGCACTCAAGGCGGATCCAGTAGCAAAGACCCCTAAAATCTGTGACTGAATGTTGAACACTTTATGGGTACATGGTATTTTGCGAGTACTAAAGTTTTATATTGTTTGGCACCACCCCTTGATGGCCCAACAGTGACGATAACGATGAACACTTAGAAAAGAAAAACTAAAAATAAACGTAAGTATATCTGTATCTCTGTCTTGAACTATTCCTAAGGTAGGTGGGTTTAAAGGTAGGTACTACGTGTACTTGTATAATCATAGTCTTATAGAGTGTTCTGTATTTTATGTTCTCATGAGACTTATTTAGTTTTTACTCCATCAACAATAATTTTATCTTTGCCCTAAGGAATAAGGTGCAGATTTACTGTGGCATTTACCAAAGGTATCTAGTAGACGATACCTATCAATTGCATTCCCTTTCACTAAACGAATCTGTATCGCGCCCTACATCTGAGCTCTAATTGAACCAGTTTATGTTCTAAACAGGTTGAGTATGAAAATTTACGAGTAGATAAGCGTGAGAATTCAAACAATAAAGGAGCTAGCATTATGTCTTATTTTTAGGGTATCTATAAAAAAATTTACTCAAAATCCACAATGCTAATAATTTTTTAACAATAGTAGAGAAAACTACAATGTGTTTTATAATTATAACAATAGTAGATAGCGTAGACCACCTATTAGGCAGAATGATAACCTGACTTTTCCATTCAACATTCAAGGCTCTACATTTCGCCAGATAAATGCCACAATTCCGGCGTCTAACTAACAATGGTTGTAACAATAGAATCTGTGCCAACAACAATAACAACACGAAGTTAAGTAACGAAATAACTTGAAAATGTCAAAGCTTGTTCGACCTCGCTCCCACTCTCGGGGCAACGGTACTCGTCTCGGGCGGCGGCGCCCGCGCAGCGCCATCAACCACGCTCCGAGGTCTCTGCCCTCCTCCGGCGAGCCTGCACGCGTCACCGCACTGCGCGCACTAAACATTCCACAAAAAACCTACGATTTTCAAACACCAAACTGCAAAATATTTCAAATTCTTCGTAATAACTGGAGCGCCGAAGAAGTTTAACCTGAAAACTTTTAATGTGACCTATTACGGTACGCAGTCGAGTACGTACGCGAACTTTTATCAATACAGCCTTTTAGGAGCTTCCGAACTTATCGCGAGTTGAATGTGATTTGTGAAATGTTGCGTATTATGCTGATTTTATGTTTGCTTGTTGAAGACGTGATTCGTGCTTAAAAAGTGGAGTTCTTGTGAATTATTGAAGGACGAACTGACTTGAGCCTGCGAGGAGCCAGCTTAAAAGGTGAGTGAAGCCCCAGCGTTGAATTTTAAGCAGACACTTTTCAATATGAATAAACGACTTCAGGCTTCAAATGAAACGTATTTTCTGAGGAATACATTTGTTTAAATTCCGCAAGTTGATCACCGAAACGACTCTAGGGAGTGTTTGAATAAATGAATGTATTGTCGAGGTAATTATGGAGACAATTTACGTAAACAAGCTGGCAACTGTTTCTCACTTTTATATAATAATTTGTTACTTGCCCGTAGTTTTAATTATCAACTTGCTAGAGTTCCAGTCTCTACAGTAGTTGAAGATTACAGTAAGAAAAACCAATTTTATCTCCCAGTTCTCTGTAATAGGTCTTATGAAATGCTACTGGACTAGATAGATTAAATAGCCTTGCACACTTTAAATTTGAACGTGACTGCTGAAAAATCAAAAATAAAAGAGAAGAAAGAGCCAGGAGAAAACATCTGGATTTCGTTACAGTTTATATGAAAGACTGGTTTTCATATCAAAACTAGTATTTTAAAAGATTGAACATCGGGTAAATAGATATTTGCAGAAAATATTTCCGTCGCTACGGTAGGCCTTTATCAATCAGATTGTGGGTTGACTAGTGATAGGTCGGTACAGGTAGCCCTTAAATTTTTAAAAGAAATGAATTTCAATAAGTAACTTAAGAAAACTTTAAATGAAATAAATTTTCAATATTTTTATGTAAGTAAAACTTAATCCGAAATGTTTGTTAAAGTTATTTTAGTGACACATAGGTAGTTTAATAAATTAAAAACGTCAAATTAGACATTACATTATAGCAGACTAAAACTTTAGCAAGTAGGTACCTACCTATTTACCTAATAGCAGAGGTCGAACTGAAGAGAATATGATGTACGCCCGAGGAGGGTCAACTCTCATTATTCATTTTTAGGGTTCCGTTTAAACGAATACCCTTTTAGCGATGTCTTGTAGCTACTATTACTTATTTTCTGGCAAAGTTTTTTTTTGACCATTTGTTGGTCTGTCTATAACACGAACACTATTGAATGAAATAAGCTGATGAAAAGTGATATTGCAATGGTTGTAAAAATATGGTTTCGGGCAAAAGTTTCTTTTCCGAGATAATTGAGAAGTACTTAAAATACAATTATTTGACGAAATTCCGCTCATTGTGGTACGACGTACACATTATTGACTTTTAAGTAGGTATTCTTATTGTAATAGAGTTTACAGAATTGCAAATCAAACAAATAAAAACAATTTGTAATAAGAAGCTGATATTGACTATTACAATAGTAGGTTTATCATAGAATAACAAAACATATTCGAATCTGGCTATATTGTCTCCAAATAATAAAGAAATATTACAAGAGGGTACCTATATTTGTTATCGTGAAAGATTATAAATAAATGTATATATGAAAAATGTATAAAATCTATGAAATATTTTTACAACTATTGAAAGTAGGAAATTACAAGTAGGGAGGTATGTTTTAGTCAACGAATGTGCTTACCTACCTTGTTGGTGGTAAAATTAGGGTCAGGGCAATTTTCTTTAATATTTACGCGTAAATTGTTTTCTCGTAGCATACCTCAATGTCGGTCAACGCAGTTAGTGTGGAGTCGTTTTATTTTATATCATGTACTTATATTTGTAATGTAATTTGACAACTCTATTGTCCTCTTTGGGAAATTATGCTTTGTCCATAGTGTCACTCATTATGGCATATCTCATTAGTCATTACTTTCTCACTGTACTAAGTACTTATTACTACTTTATTTTTTAAGATAGACCGGGTCTTCCTGCAGTTGTAAGGTATTTAACACATCTTGAATGTTATTTTTATTTTCTAGAAGATATTTTAAGCATTTTGTCTAATACAAGTTTTAACCGAGTATTATTCTACAAATGAGCTTACACAGTATTTGTTGTAGATTTACCCTTAGTATATAAGAACCAGGGACAAAACCATCTTCTATTTTGTGCAAGGGCAGCTTAGTAGTTGCTGGGAGCTAAGATAGCGCTTAGTTAGCTGCAGTAGAAAATTGTACTTTTCATTGTAATAAATCTGCTAGTTTTATCTCGCTGTAGGGTCAACGCTCTTACATCGTATCTACAAACAGAAAGTACCTAAGTAAAAGTGTAAAGCGTAGAGTTTCCTGCAGACGAGCGTATGAAATATTATAAGGCCGTTGTAGTGGAGAAACTATATGTCAGAAGTTTCATTGCATTTTAACGCTTGCTTTCTTCTTTCTGCTGAATTAATTAAATTGCTTATGTTAATGTTAGTTTAGTGTAATAAGAATATTATGATAGGTGTAATTATCATGGTTATTTTATGTAATGCCTTTTGATGATGTTTAAGCAGCATTTTCATAATTTGGTATCATATCCATCGTACTATCTAATCTCGCTCTTGCGAAGTTCTCATTGATTTTGAAAACGGGAGTGCCTCCGCTGCCGGCGTCGGTCGCTGATTCGGTTGCCGGCGCTGGTTACCCACACAAGTGTCGGCGTCGGTTGCCGAGTTGGCTGTTGGCGCTGGTGGGTTGGTAGCAATGGAGTGTATAGAAGATAGTGTTTTTTTGAAAACAGCGACATAGCTTCATTGTTTTTATATGGCAACCGCATTTACTTATTTCATTCATCATCATCATCAGCCTGTAAGAGCCCACTGCTGGACATAGGCCTCTCCCAAGGCGCGCCACTGAACCCGATCCTCGGTTCTTCTCATCCAGTCTCTGCCAGCCGCCCTACGCAGATCATCACTCCTCCTAGCCAGGGGCCACATCATTAGTTAATTTTAATTTATATTTGTTAGAAAAAATAATAAAATAGTTTTAAACTTGAATACCAAAGAAGCCGAAAACACACAAAAATATATTTGAAACTTACAATACTACTATAATCTAAAGATATTTTTACAAATGAATGAGGCTAATACATTAAAATACAATAAATCGCAAAATCATGAATTTATATTAACACTCGTTATTTTTGTACGTAGTATTTGCTGTATAGGTACGTAGATCTGATATTGTACTTTTTTTATTGTTGTTAGTTTACATTTCTCTAAGTTAAAATAAAAGAATCAAAAACCGCAAAACCTTGGGCACAAGTCAGTCTTTCGACGTCTACTGCTGGACATAGGTATTCGTATTTCACAGACGATTCCGTCCGTTGGTCCATATGGTTGCGTATACGTGGACTTTGTGGTAGCATATATCCTTATTCTTATCCGTCCTGTCCGGTCCACATTAATATATTATTACTTTTATTAATATCATCATCATCATCAGGTTATTTTTGTCTCCACTGCAGGAGCACAACCCTCTCTCATCTGCCGGAGAAAGACGGAGGATTTGGCCTACACATTTATGCCTGGCAAATATTTATTAATGTAAACATTTATAATTATATTCTCATAAGTATTTAACAAAGCTTGTGACCAGCACTTACCAAATTTTTTACTTTCTTTTCTTCGTCATTATTTATAAGTTGGAGGAAAATTAGTCATTATGTAAGGAAGTTTTTGTTACGCGACTCAACAAAGAAAAGTTTTGTGCTTTCTTTGGAGTTCAAAAGTTCTATTGTAGTTAGTGCTATTCACTATGGATTGGTCCACCTTTCGTGCTCCTTATTACAGTGTAAAAGGGTTCATATTCGCTCAAAAGTAGTAAATAAAGCTTGTAAGTAACAGAAATTTGTATGTGTTGATTGGTAGAGCGACGTCATTATACTCGTAGGTACGTTACTACTTATTACATGTGGGTATATATATATCCTACTTAGGAAAGGAAAGTAATTACGCAAGAATCACGACACCTTTTAAGGTAAAACTAGTCATAACTTACACACATTACATAAATTTTATGTGATATTTAACTTACTTTCGTATAAAAGTGTATAAATAAATGTATTTAAGAGAACGGTGTATCCAAGTACGGACGTAATGTAATTACTTGAGTGTACTCATTATAACGGTACTCATAGCCATGTTTGTTAGATACGTACGTGGGCCGGAATGCCCTCAGGTCTCCTCTCAGATTCTTGACCCAAATTAAACAACTTACCCTAAGTAATGATAATTCTTTTAAGATGATAGGAATGAGGTAAATGTTCCCTAATTGTAAAAGTGTTTAGAATTAGTAAAGTGGCAATGTGGATCGGCACGCGCAGGGTGGGACTCCCCGCCACCAGATGGACTGACTACCTGAAGAAAGTGGCCGGAAGCAGCTGGATGCGGAGGACTGGGTGTAGTGGTGTTCATGGTATGGTGCCTATGTCCAGCAGTGGACATCCAAGGGCTCTAATGAAGATTAAAGTGGCAAAAAGTTGGACATAGCAACTCACGAGTGGGATGAGTGAGATACATAATATCAGCGTATTGAAATTTTCTAAGAAGCTTGCTTGTAAATATATAACACAATATTAAACAAAGAACGACAGAGGGATTAGACCGCCTGGGGACCCGCTATACCAACTGGCACATGAGAGATGATCTTCTCTGTATAGTCAATTATAGTTGATGACGATGACTTATATGAGCAATGAATATGGGAATTTACTACTCTTTATAAAGAGAATATGCCTTCTATGTCGAAACTGATGACAACATTTTAGATAAAACACTATAACGGCATGTGGTCAGATTTACACGCATCGCGTTGAGGAATTTCCAGTGCATGTGTATAAAACCTTGCGATCGCTAAAGTAGTTCCGCTTTTTAACCGCTTCTTACTGCAGCGAATGAGTTCGACGTGTGCTAGTTATTAGTAGCCACTTCGTTACTCGTGTAGTTGGCCATTTACAAGGCGATTTAATTGACCTTTCCAATAACATGAACGAGTATAGAATTAAGATAATTATTTGAATGAAAGCTCAAAGACGAAATATCAAAGACTTTAGAAGAAAATTTCCCACAGGGTATAAACTATATTAGTTTACCAAAATACAACATTCTGTACAGATCTGGGTTGTGAGTAGTATAGATTTTTCTATTTAGGATGTTGTAGTTCGAAATAAAAAGTGGAACCCTCATTGAATCCTTTGTTATCTGTCTGTATGTATACGTCCAAACCCTGCTTCTCAGAAACAGTTAGATTTGTCGAGTTAAAATTAATACCAAATACTAAAGGCTACATACAGTCTTGTAGTTCTGTAAAAAATACAAGTTTTTTAACTCAATGCAATTAAAAGATACGGCCTTTCAAAGAATATATTCATTCCGACTAACATACTGTCTGGGTCCATTACGTGACAAACATTTTGCAGATCCCTCATTAACTTGCACACTTAAGATAGCTTTTTCACAATACCAAAGCCACTCTTGGGCTGAGGAGTAAATAAGAATGCATAAGACTGTATAATCATCATCAGCCGAAATACGTCCACTGCTGAACATAAGCCTCCCCAATAGAAGGCAGCTTTTGTTGGGCTGTCCACTGGAGGATTTGTCATAATCACCACGCTTGGCACGCCGTTGTACACTAAATGCAACCTTCAACCTAAATTTTTTTTTTATAAAAAATATGTATTAGAGCATCATAAAGAATATTTGAATTGAGCTGGCAAGCGGATTGGTGATCGCAGTAATGATCGTAATTAACAGGAGAACGATGCTGCCCGTTTCTGGTGTAATCCCTTAGTCGCCTTGACAACACCCACGGGAAGTTTTGGCGTGGCCCTATTCTAAGCCGGGAACCATATGGCACAATGTATAATTAGTAATTACACTAGCTCTCTTTCTCTTTAACCGTAAACAGTAATTGATATTTCTTTAGCGGCACAAATAGGTGAGCGACGTACCATACCACCCATACGGAGTCGAAGCTCTATGTAAACAGATTTCATATAAGTACCTAATATTTATTAGATAAATACTGGACTTTTACCAAAAGAGTAGGTACGTGTACAAACGAGTAGGGTAACTAAAAGGAAAAATAATACTGCTGACTGCACGTGATGAATTCTCGAATGTCTATTACGAAACAGCTTGCTCCGTAATTATAATAAAAAAAAACATTTTAAGAACAAATTACAGCGATCTATTCGTCTAGTTTGATGATACAGCAGCACAAAAACTACGCACCTTGAAGTTTTAATTACAATGCGACGCGTAAAAAGCGAGAAAGTGAATTCTTGACAAGAAAGAAAGTGTAATACATATATGTAATTGTTTAAAATTGTCTACAATTGATATTTTTGTTTAGTCATAGTCGTATCGATTTCATTTTGTAATTGCCTTGATTGTGAGGTTGTATGTACGGCGGTAAGGTAGCTTCACTCTTTTTTTATCGCCAGTCTGTTGAAGTCCACTGTCGGTTGGTGTGCCTCAACTCCATGCTAGTACAAAATGGAAGTTTAGTAAACTGACTCAGGCAGAATTTGGTACCCCTTATGTACTATTTTGGCTCAAACGTCAGATTTTGTTCTTATATACAAAGATCAAAAGATACAAGGGGGTATGTGACATTTTGAACAAAGGCATGTACTTAAATTCTGATCACACCAGGCTTAACATTGGAATATGTGCTACTTTGTACCCAAAAATCTGATTTTGTTCTTAAATAGATCAAAAGATACAAGGGGTATTGTAATGATGTCCGAGCTGAAATGACATCACTTCAGTTCGGACATTTTGAACTAAGTCACGTACTTGAGATTCCTTCAAATGCGTATTAAACCACTAAACTACCCACTCTGGTTGTGCTTGCCGAGTTATTTACGTAGATTATGGAAAGCCTATGAAATTTGTTTAGTGGGTAAGACTCTACTCCATATTTAAATGCAATCAGTTTTCTATAGATTTAGTTAAAAGCGATTTTACGTAGATCTAAAGTACCAGATATGTATAATCAAAGATAATATATACTAGAGTGTATAATGCATGTCAGACTGCACGTGAAACTTGCCAGGTGGGTTTGAAGTGCCGCAATAGGTATTGTCTCTGGCACGTTCGTTGAGGTGCGACTGAACACGTTCAGTGCATATTATCAGTACACGGTGGATAAAAATATATATAGTTCCCATATGGATAAGTTCTTTGAACTATGTAAGTTATGTATTTTTCAATACTTTTGTCAGCCCAAAGAGTACTTAGCTCATTAACTGTAATGTTTTTTTGTGGGATTAGAATAGAAAACAATTATTTGCTCTTAAATTGGTACAATTGCCAGATGTTAAAACTATCCTAAAGTAACACCAATTCAGTAATTATCAATAGCATGCCAATTTATACAATTATTCACTACAATAAACATTAGGTACACATCAAAATGTCAAAGTTAAAAAGTAAAAACAAAATACTCCAAATAAACAAACAATATATTTAATTAATTCAGTAAGTACTGTATTTCTTGTCTTAAATTTAATTTAATTTGACATACGACCGAATTAAAGTATACCGAATAAAACAGCGCACCACACAAGTCAGAGTGCAGACAATAAGAGTTCACGGTCGTCAATCATCTCTATTTCACAGTACATGTTGCAATCGGTGTATTCTATTCATGTCTAGATCATGCGTGCAATGTTGTGACATTTCGCACCATTGACCATTGGCACATGAAAGATGATATCTTCAGTTATGTATGTAATATGTTTAAAGGTCTTTGTGTCTTTTGTCTTAGTTTAACTAACCTTTGAAGGTATACGTGTTTTTGATAAATATTTAACAAGTTATTGGGTTACGAGTTGTACGAATAGAGCCAAAGCCTTTCTCTGCAAACACAAAAATGCTGATAAGGCAAAAGATAGAGACGGCAACGAAGACCCACGTGGTAAAATCAGGCATACATTGAACTATTGAAGTCTTCAAGGAAACTCTCTTCAATACAACATCTGAAGTAAACAGTCGGGTCACCATCTCAGAGTCTGTCAATATTTGGTACTTATTTCAACATAAGTATTCATAACAGGAAATCCGGAGAAAATGTACATGTGCCATTCAAATTTGTCATTTGTGCTAATTATGATACCAAGATAGATATCCAGTATTCTAGATGGAAGAAAAATTCTTCACAGATTCTTCACTCTAGGGAAAGTATATTTTGCCCGCTTCGTTAATTCGTGGTAAGTATTTCTTGTGCAGCAAACTCTCATATAACTCTTAAAACCGAAGTGTCTATCTTCTTATAGGAGACAAATACTGATCCAATTTACTTAGTTCTCAAAGTCTCGAACTAATTTGCAAACTTCAAGTAAAGCTCTCACTAATCTTCTTTCAAAGTTACAAAACAGGTAAACAGAGGTGATAGCTGTGAGGGCCTTAACAAAAGATGGACGTGTTTGCTAACTGATCTACATTTAGGTTAAATATTACTAGGAAACACTATGAAACAATAATAAACTTTATTTTAGCTATCTTTTGCCCGCGACTTCGCCCGCGTAGGTTATATTTACACATCTTCACTGCTTTTAACAATTAATTTGGTTTCCCGTAGGAATGAGATGTTTTTTCAGGATAAAAACTATCTCATGTCCTATTCTAGGATCTAACCTATGTGTGCCAAGTTTCATCCCGATCCGTCCAGTGGCTGAAGCGTGATTGAGTAATAAACATCAGAACTTTCGCAATTATAAGTGGGATTTATAAAATACAATTTAAAAAATAGTATTTCCAAATCAGTTATCCTGAGAAAACAAACACTATTTGCGTGTCGAGAACATGTAACTCGTATGTTCAGCAGTGGACGTATTGACGGTGAAAACTTGCGGTCCACTTCGGTTTTTTTAGATGCAAATGGGCGTTTTTAAAAATTTTGCACACCCCCCCTTTTTATGACTGTCCCTCCGATTTACCATTTAATTTTATTTAAACTGATACAATAAGAGCAGAAGTGATATATACATCCAACTTCTTATCTTATTTAGTGTTGCTTTACAATTTTATTACAAATCATTTCATAATATGTTTTGTTTTATAATTAATTTAAAGTGTTCCAAGCAGTGATTTTTTGCGGTTCCCTGTGATAAGTCCTCTCAAAAAATATCAAAATATCATGTCAAATCGATAAATGTAAGAGGTTTTAGTTGTTCATTTTAACTTTGGTAATAATTACTTCATGTTTTGTCACTAAATAGGTACATTTTTTATTTCTTTTTACTATTAAAAAATAAATACAAATGCATTGATAAAATTTTAGTCACAACCTGAGCGCTCAATATTGTGACCGTCTTTTTTATATTTATAAACTTACTATTTTGTTTTTGGTGGTTATGCATAATGGCACCACTTGGCAAACTGAATTTTATAAATAAAGCAGGATTTCGTTAGGCAGTGTCAAAATATCACGAACGACAGACGTTTGCGTGTGCTAACCAAGGGACTCCTTTTTTGCACTCAGGTAAGGTGATTAATTCTTGCTTATTTTTCGAGCTTTCCTTGAATCTAATTAGTGAAACTTATATCATTCGAAGTTGCCACTCTGTTAATATTTGGCATAGCAAAAGAGAAGTTAATTATTTACAAAATTTATCTGAAATCCTGTAACTGACATGTGACCTCAGTGTGTGACCATTCGGATTGTCACGTACACCCAGAGTTGCAAGTCACAGCAAGTCTGAGCTATAAAGATTAGTTCACATCGTCGATATTCAACCTTGGTAGGTATATACTATTGTACAACAATGTGTTACTCCAAGTACGGGAAAACCTCTCAGGTGTTGATTCACAGCAGGCCCCCATCACTGATACGTCCCTATCGTGATAAATAACTACTCTTTCACGCCTGGTTCGACGGTATACTAGCCCCGCCCACCAGTAGGGTTGTCACTTGGGTAAAAATCTACTCATGGTAAACTAGTCATGGATGGTGATGGAAGGTTCTAGGAGGTGTTGTTCTAGAAAAAAATATATTTAAAAACTAAAGTATGTGATTAGAAATTTCATTAAATTTATAAAAAGAATTAGTTGGCATTTATTTTGAAGATTCCATGTTATATAACATGTACTATCTTGCTACTATGAACTATATGTAGACGCAGCTTTACTTTTGACGAGCGCTCAGTGTGTCCCTTATATAAGGTCCGGTTGTGTGTCCATTTATTGGTAATATTTATTTGAAGCATATATAAAAGTTTATGCTAAATTATAAGTTTCTATTTAATGAATAAACGCTGTAATTTATAAAGTCGTAATGTTAGGTAAATTCGTTTTTATTGAAAAAAGTCTCCACGAGGACCTACCTATTTAGTTTCTTCCTTTCTTTCTATTTAAGTTTAACGCAATCTAATTTAATATATAAGCAACAGTGATTAATTTTAATTTTAAGACTAATTAAGAAACAGATATTAAAGACTTCTTACAGGCAACGTTGTTTTTGTAAAAATAACAGCTTTCTGGCACAAGGGCATAGTCACACTCTGAGGTCTGAACTTCTAAGAAGTCCATTTTGTCACCGGATTTATCTTAATAAAATGTAAAACACAATAATTTTAGTTTTTCATAAATCATATAATATAATACTATATAAATCCATCAAAATAATACTTAAATAATAATATTAAAAATTTGAATGCATTTCGCGGGGGTGTGCTTTTTTAATGAAAATGCTCAATTGCGTTTGTTTTAGTATGTCTATTGTTTGGAATGTAATTCAGCAACAACGTCGTGCTTTTTGTTTCTATCAACCAATGATAGCAGTGTAACCATCACTCCTTTAACAAAATTGAGTTATACTGTGATTCTAAAACCATATAAGACCAAGTATTTTATCTCACTTGGTTTGCTCTTGCCCATTAGGTGCTGTCTGCCAAATTTGTACATTTTACCTCACTTTTTTCTTCCTCAAGCCTAATTTCCTTCATCAGAGGCTTTCAATAACCACAAACTATACTTAATAGTTTCATGTTTCGTCAGTGTATTACTACATGATTACGATTGTCTAGTAATTATTGCTAATTATACACAAAGTTGTAACAATGCGGTTAGTAGATCATTTGTTGCAATTACGGTCAATTTAACTATAGGTTGGCTTAAAAATTAATATAGAGAAATTTTATTGCTCTCATAGCCTTTAATAATCATGAACAGGGACAAAGGAACATGGTAAAAGTAGAATAAAGAAGTAGGGGTTCGGACTCAATCTTTATTTTAAGGAACTGGGGTGCTAATGGCTTGGGGGAAATGCACAGGACTCCTACTTTGTACCTCCATGGTACAAGGACTGCCACCCCCCTATAAGAATAAGAAGGGTAAAAGAGCCGGTGTAATTATGAACGATAGAGTCATAGGGTTGCAACTAGTCGTGCAACGATTACTACGTCAGCGAATACGAATATTGAATTCACTATTATATGAATACTAATACAAATATCTCAACATACTAATAAAAAATATGTGTTGACTTTTTGTAATAATGTAGGCCAAATCCTCCATCTGTCTCCGGCAGATGAGAGAGGGTTGTGCTTCTGCAGTGGAGACAAAAATAACCTGATGATGATGATGAATTTAATAACAACATTAATACACAAAATTTGCAAGTTCGTCGGCAATAGAGACGAATTTTTTGTCTTGATTTTCCCAGCCACCGAAAAAACGAAAAAGCTTTTCTGAGGCCTTATAGTACATAGCTTTAGGAAATAATATCTCTGGGATATTTCTTAGATCTTTTATTTGGGAAATTTATAGACACGCGGTACAGTCAATCCATAAACGGATGTGTTACATTTTAGATTGATTCATTCGTAATGATATTCGGCGAATACGAATATTCGTATTCGTTGCGTTACTAAACCAACACACGATACTAGCATAGAATACTTAATAATACTACGTATAGAATGGACACTCCCTTCCCCCCGCCAATCACAGCTTCCTCACCCCGCGCCGCAGTTTTGGGTAGCGTTTAGGGCACTAGCCGTCAGGGCTGTTTGTATTGCTTGAAAGATAATTAAAAGAATAATGGTGAAGTATTGTGCTGTAGGTGGTTGTTTGATTAACAGAAATGACAAAAAGGGACGATTTCATTCTTTTCCTCCAGAAGAATCGAGGTAAGTAACATATTTTGCCTATTTATTCAAACAATTTGTAGGATTGAATTTTGGTATTATATGTAATACTAATATAATTTTATACGTTTTGGTTTATTTTATTCTGTTTGATAATGTAAATAAAATGATAATTGAGATAGACATTGATACAATTTTAATCAATTGTATATTTATTTGTTTGTTGTACGACATTTACACATTTGCGTTAAGTCGCGAGACGCTCGCATCGATGTGGGTCTTTTTGAATTAGGTAACTTGTCACGCGAAATTAAATATGTTTTGTGACAAAACATAATAAATCTTAAAGAATTTAAGTAGTATTAGTCACGCCTTCAATTAATATCCATGAATTATTCAGGAACCTGCAGATCATCAGAAACTTATTACATTCTAGCGCCCAACGTGGGGTTTAGTTGTAGCGTGTAAGAAGATACCTGAATTCTAAAAATTTGTAGGTAAAGTTGGAAAAACACCTAGTTTCGTGTGACTTAATATATCAAGGTAATTTTTGTACCCTGCAAATTTTATATTTTGTACACTTTAGACTTTAGCGTGTGGTCCACCGTACATACATTCGCATAATTGCCAAGTGTTCATGCTAGTAAAAAATTCAGTGGTGTAAGTTTTAATTTATGGCAGTCATGCATACACGAAGATAAAAATAAATGTTTGGACTCCCTCTGTTGAAGATATCATGGTTATTGACCACGTCGTTGGCTTAGTGGCTTTCTTATTGGATTCAAGTACCAGAAGTCGTGAGTTCGATTCCTTTTATATATAGACATCTTTAGAGTTTGTCTTAGTCTGGGTACTATATTAGTGAATTGGTCCTTATCTAATTTCAATGGTACAGGAGAAGGAGACGTTCTGATCTGAAGTGAATAAAATCAAGTTTGGGATTAGACAAATGTAATGTATAATACATAAAATACATATTTAATTAAATTAAAAATAACGGAACCGAAAACATCAATCTGGCCTCCCCAACCCGTCTGGCCAGCGTGGGGAGTGTAGGCCAAATCCTCCGTCTGTCTCCGGCAGATGAGAGAGGGTTATGCTCCTGCAGTGGAGACAAAAATAACCTGATGATGAACGGAACCGACGTCACGTTTGAATTTTCACCTTTTTGATCTAATCGAAATTCAATGAGCGATTGTGTACCGACTTGCGCGGATGTGTAATTGCAGCATAATAAAAAGAAAAAAATGACATGTGTCATACAGTGGCGTGTGACGTGAGCTTACAACGTAACATTGTAGGAACGTTTCCGCAGTTCCTTTTGTTTGGGTATAAAATCTTTTTTGTTTTTCAGATGTATATACTGGATTCAAGTGATTGGGCGACCCGACTTACACAATACAAGTTTAAAGAATTACCGCGTTTCGATCTTCATTTCTGTGCTTCGGATCGTCTTTCAAATAAATTAAAAAGAATCGCAGTACCAAAACGCAGTACGCCGTCAAATTTTGTTCAGCAGATTCCAAGATTAGCCCGTACAGACATACATACATACATAGACACGATTTTTTTTTATATTTTTGGACTCCAGTGGTCTTAGGGTCTGAATTTTTTTTTTACTTTAATGTACAGAAACGCCTTTTTACTGTTTTAATATATGTATAGATTAAAAAATTATAATGTGCGCAATGAGAGTGTCGTGTTTTTTCCCCGTATGTCGAAAAATACTTAATTTTAGCACATGCGCCATGTTTAATGATAATGAAAGATATATTTAAACCATAATGAAAGAAAGAAAAAATTACACGCGAGTAGGAATTATTCCATAACAATAGTCCACGACGCTGGCCCAATGCGGGTTTGTGGACTTCACATACGCCTTAGAATTATTACTTCTTTGGCTTGTTTCTTAAGGTATTTTCCTTCACTAAAAACGTTCTTAGTTCATTCTTTGGCCTGTGACCGGATTCGAACCCTCGACCTCATAAACGTGAGCGCAGTACCAACTAGTCTATCACGAATTCGTACAGTTTTGTATGGTTGCATAGAGATTTTGCACGTAAACATCGAAAGTTGGAAAAAAGATTGTATACCTACGACTTAAATCTCAATTAATCAACCACCTATATAAACTATTTTTAATTTTTATGCACACTTTACGCCGCCATCACAAAGTGACTGGTGCCCACGGCCGTTCCGCGCGGTCTGACAACCCTAACGATTGACTTAGGCATGTGTGCGTGCGCTGCCGTGTGCGGACACGATTATTGTATTTGTGTAAGAATAGGTAGTCGATTTCCCGCCATCGCATACATTTTGGCACAAGTGTCCGCCCTGTGATACTAGTATGCATTGGATTGTTACATGCAAAAGCATCTAGTATCCTGCGGACCCGTTTGCCGCTCAAACTCCTAAAAATACCATTATTATTATTAGCTAATGTGCTGGTAATATGATAACGAATTGTATTACTGTTATGTATTGTATGTATTATTATACAGGTAGTGAAACACACGACGCATACTAATCGCTAAATCGTGTTCTGAATAAATTTTGTCTTGCGTTTGATTGGAATATCTAATTTCGGTTAAAATACATGTATGGCGTGTTGGATGATCGTATACGTTCGCATAAGTGATTAGTCAGTTGTAATAAGAAATAATATTAGGAGCTTCTCGATGAAGGAAAACATAGTAAAGAAATCTGGAGAAGAAATTCTAACGCATTCAGGTTCAAATCTATTGAATCCATGTAGGTACATGTCATATGTATACAGTTTGTACAATATATAGTGTGATCGTCATTTACGCTTTGAGTAATGTTCATACAATACATACATACATAATGCTCACGCCTTGGTCCCAGAGGGGTAGGCAGAGACGATGTATCGCCACTTTGCGCAATCTAATGTCGCAAAGCGGCTTTCCTTCGTCCGCTTTTCGCCGCGTGATACCCCTTGACGTGATGTGTTGCGAACAACATCGCCGCCTTATTGAGGTGTTACGATTAGCTAGGCAAATAATTTTCCACCTCATCAGAGCCCCGCATGACTCGGAAAGGCTAATAGTGCCCGGAGTTCAGCCAGCTCCGGCTGTAGTCCGTAATGTTCACACGCTTACGACCAGGCTAACCCCTGGACACGCGTCCATCGGCAAGGCAGACCATACAAACACACAGACATGTTCATACAAATTACATAAAAAGTACTTATGGCAATAATAACATATTTTTAGTATTTTTTTTTTTTAAATTGATACTATTACAATACCAGTAACCTAACCTAATTTGGCACTGCAAGCAACCATTCTTACACAATTTAATCTTCTAATAAAATAAAACAAAGTCGGGTTAGTTCCACTATTCATAACTCAAGAAGCTGGACCGATTTTAACCTGGACCGATGTTAAAATGGCTGGACCGATCTCTGATTTGTACGATTCGTTTCCACCCCGAATAGCAGTATAGCTATTATAATATCTGAAAAATTCAGAAAAATATATACAGAAAATTAATCTTTAAATAAATTAGGTTTGGAATTCTGCCATCTTCCGCAATTGACAGCGTCACGCACGCTTATGGAAGCGAAGTTCATGGTGGATTTTAATGTTTTACTTTATAATTTACCTGTAATATTGAAGGTAGGACCTTCCTTGAAAGTTGCATGGAAGGAATAATACGAAATACTTACGAAAAATTGAAAAACGATTGCACAAGAAGTGTGACTTAACAATAGATGACAGAATTAATTACAAATACAATTTTTACCTTATTTTAATTAATTTATTTTATTAATTTTATTTTTACCTATCTCGTCATACACTCACAGTACACTACAACTTCTAGGTATGTGTGTTTTACAGCCAATCTTGCTGTTCCAGCGCAAACAATGATAAATGGTAAAATAAGGTACGGTAATGGCATTCAAAATATTTCAAACGGCTAAATCGAGATTTGATTGGGCAGATTGGTGGACCATAGGGCTACGTATACGCTTTATTTCTACTATTTATATCTAGACGAACCTTTCATGTGAATTAGAATGGTATTCCATTCAGTAAACCCAGCCTGGACCACGGCCAGAGATCTCTGTTCGATACCGGAGCATCAAAAGCACGATTATACACCCACTGTTGAATTTTTATTCCGTCAAAGAATTCTTTAGCTATTGTGACCATATTTTCTCTAAATAATCGGACTATTTGAGGTATAATAAGGCAGTATATGAAAGATAATATAACAATAGTGAATTATTTTTAATAAACTTACCTATAGAATTGTTTCGTGTTGTTTTTTTTCTTCACAGTTCGAACTCCTTCAGAAGCGGTAGTAGAATTACAAATCAGCGAAGTGTATGTCATTTACAATGTGAATGTTCTGTAGATTAAAAAAAATCTTTTAATATCACTAAAAATACCGATATTTTTATAATTTCAGGGTAATTTTACATATATGTATGTTCCAAATTTCACCTCAATCAGTCCAGCATTATTCGAGTTATTTGGTAGACAGAAAGACAGGATATGTCTCTTGACGGAACGCTAAAAATGACATGTATAATTGTACCCTGTGTATGTGTACTCATAATCATAAGCATTTACATCTTTTCTTAACGTTGCCTTTGAAGTTGTGGTCACATCAGCCGTCTCCCGGCGCGGTTCGCATTCCTCTTTCATGTCACGCGCCCGTCTGCGGCGCATATCTCCGCAGACATTAATGCCTTTTTCCATGCCTTCAGCAATTTAACCGTCTGAGCGGTATCTCCGATAATTCGCCGCTTTTTTCGACGTGTTCGCTCATTATTGGATTTTCTTCTCCACGCTGAGCGGGTTTTAGGAGACGCGTGAGTGTCGGGTGTGGTTAATGTTAGATTAAATAAGTTAGGAATGTTACTTCTTTTACATTTACAGGACGTAAAAATAAAGTTTTAGTTTAAACTTTACAAATTAAAAAAAAAATTATACTCAGCGTGTGGGAAGCTCATGTGAGAACTGAAATTAATTATTTGCAAATAAATAATTTAATTTCTTTTGTGTTCGAAGTTTTAAAAAAAACGTTACGATAGTTACGGGCGATTTAAAACCTCTTAGTACAATGAGAGACATTGGCTATATGTGTTCGGTCGCTTGTATAAGGATGCGTGTTCCGAAGAACTGTTGGATTTGGTGCTACCCTTAAAATTTCCCCATCGCACAGCACGCTGTCAGAATAGAGTTTATCCACATTTCATAGACTCTATAGCGGTCATGCACTGGGCGCTTTACGCGGTCCTTCATGACGGGTACGTCAAAATATGGAATGATATACCTGATCATTTCCTTTAGCACTTCACGAGGAGTATATAAAGTGTCCAGTAAATTTTTTACCATGTTTCCGAACCTTTTAATTAAGATGTGTGAAGCTGAAGCTGAAAATGAAGCTCGCATTAATTTGTTATTTGACTGTTCCATACGTATTATAAAACGCAACACCTGTCTGTTTGTTTGTCCGTTGCAGTGAGCGTATAACTCGAGAACCACTTAGCATTTAACGCGTTTTTTTTAATGTACTTTGGCCAGGTTTTAGTATATATTTTGTTACGTTAGGTAACATAATAAGGAATAAGGAGTAACATAATTTTGTAGTTTACGCGAGCGGAACGGAGAAACCTTAATTTTGTGAAATTTAATGCGCAGTAAACTAAAAATGTAAATTTTTTAGTTTAGGTACTTCGCAGTTTTTAACGTACCAATGTTGGATCTTTGTGTAGTCAAAGCCTAAATTTCAGTTGTGAGCACTAGATTCTTTTTAAAGAGCTATAACCGCAGATTTATCGTAAGGACTTTTTATTTTACCAAAAAAGGTTTTAAAATTTAAGGTTCAGGTTATTTCCGCAAAATTTTACGACAGTGAACGTAAACGGCTTACGATAAGTTTGCGGTGATGGCTCGAAACAATAATATTCTTAACGTTACAGATTTGACGTATGAATCAAAAATCAATATTTAATTGATCGTCTTCTGAGACCTTCAAAATCAGAACGACAATGGCCAAGCTGTGGTTCCGGAAGGACCGGAACTACCAACCCGGCTGTTTCCGTTTCCATTAGCTTAGGAATTCATAGTGCCAGGGACATATCTGAAGTAGATCTTGGTTTCCGATACGATAAGAGGCCGTCTCGTGTCGGTAACGGCCAGTTGTCTTATATGGCATTGAAATTGAATTAAAGTAAAACGCGGGCAAGGCGCGGCCTGTGGTACAAATTTATATGAAGCTCAGGCCGCGCATTGCCTGAACACTATCACCGTCATCGCAACCGTACTGGTGCCTAATTATCAGAATGTGTCACGTTACTCGTTACAGAGTACAAAATATCTATGTTGGTCGACGGATATTATCCGAAAAGCTTACACCCTTCAAATTCTGTCATTTTATTTCACGTATATATATTCAAGTTTGACGGTAAAATTGTATAGCACCTTCGCGTCGTTTTACAATGTTACCGTCAAACCTGATTTTTACTTAACTGTAGGTAGGTAATAATAAGGTTGAGTTTTATAATAATGTGTTTGTATAGTCTGTCTGTAGTTTGTCTATAATCTTTGTTAACTTTTCGTTTTATTTTATAGGTACCTCCCTATTTCTATATTTATCCTGTTATGGTACACTTTACAGTAAAATAAAGTTTAGAAAGGCAAAAAACACTCGTTTCTCTTAAAATAATGCATATTTACAGCCATTTCGTGACAACAGAGTGGTATAAATCGTGACTCCCTCTCCTACCACCCAAATAACCTAATGCTGTTTTTACATTGCCCCCATCAAATTAAGAGTCGACCCCAGAAGAATTACGTCACAGCAATCTTACTAAGTATCGCGCTTTTCGTGAGCACTTGGCCGGAAAATCTCATATTATTTTGCTAAGAATGATTCCTTCTTTCCCTTCGTATCACGCAAAAGCAGGAACAATAAAGGGAAAACGGTCTTCTTTGTATTGAGACAATAGAGGTAAATGGTGGTAAATCGGAACGTTATGCGATGGTGTTATCAGATCGAAAAATGTAAAATAATTATGTGAACGATTATTTCTATATCGATATTTAATTAGGCCAATGACTTTTAAACGTCAGTTCAAGTTCTAACTAGTATAACGAGTGTCAAGTAAACTTCCATTTCCAGCCTTCATATATGTGGATGTCGAAAGTCGCGACTTAGTGACAAAACGGTGATGGGCAGTATAATCGTCTGCTTGCATAAAATTCCATATAATTATAAGGTCGTTCAAAATTAACTGTATTATCAACTTTGAAGGATTTATGTTATATACATTTACATAATACGGTAAACACTTAAATTTAGAATAACCTCAGATTTATAGTATCATTGCAAATCACTTGTTTCGATGTTAATGTCCTAGACATTTTATACTTTATCTTTAATTCATTTTTGTGTTTACGTTAAATAACATAGGATTTTATCGTACGTACCTTCATACGTCAAATAAAAGATGGAATTCCAGAGCGCATGTGATGTTAACTAACCCGCACTGGGCTAGCATGGTGGACACTTATATCCTGTACACTCTTGTTAATAAGTAGAGTGGAGGAACTAGTTAAAGGTCTTTGGGGAAATAAGGTGCGGTGAGGTAAAAGGGAACGTCAAACGTAAGTATCACACACCTCTATTCGATAACTGTCAAATTCCTCTGTAGGTCCTTTAACTCGGTCCTCCACTGTACATTCTGACCTGTGTCGCTACAGGGGGGACATGTTGATTAATTGTAAGTAGGTACGTAGTATGCAACTACTATAGGCATACTTATTCAACCGGTTAGTCTAGAATAGATGTAACTTCAATTAAAAGTAGGAGGCCCATTAGAAGCGAATCAAATATTAATAACATTCGTTTTTGAGATTAATTTACATATTTATGACGACAGGTACCTACATTTTAACGGCGTATAGGTAGGTAAGTAGTTCAACTCATTCGCGGAAGACATTACGCCGCTACTGGTTGTAAATTATTATAATAAATACTGGAGTTAGGATACATTATATATAACTTTCTCCGAAATAGCATCTAATCTATTAAGGCAATCTATTAAGTTTTAATAAACGCCTACTTAGTTTAACAGCTTTAGGGTTGAGTTACATAAACGCGCGTGCTTTCGCTTTTGGCATTTTACTTTTAGCATCGCCATTCGCACCGCCCAGCACCGCGCTGTATCGCACGGCTCAATGCAGGAGCTATTTTTTACAAATCTTGTGTTTTGTATTTCGTGGCGAGCGATAGTGGGATTCAACCCTTAATTTGACGTAATTAAAATACTTTTAAGAATTAGTACTTATATTGTATTAGAACGTGAAAAATTAAAGGTGAGGAATTCTAACACGAGTCTAAACAGGGTGGAATGATCGAATGGGACCAAAGAATAGGTAGTACACTTTAGTAAGTGTCAAGTAGGTCGCATAAAATAGATAGTATTTCTTCCTGAAAATATTGTACTAATTTAGAAAAAGGCGTTACCAAAAAGTGTTTACCTTCATGGTTTTGAACGAACGTTTGGTTGCATATATTTACTGAGTTTTGTTGATTGAACGTTTGAGGGTGCTGCCGGCGCTGCATGCCATTGCAGCAGGTTGGGTGCGTCTGGAATATCTGGACACTAAGTTTAGTTTATAGTAAGTTATTGTTATTAGACTTCTATCGGCTGGAGACATAATGACTGCTACATAATTTAGTTTCAATAAACTATGAGTTAGAGTACCTATGGTGGCAAAATTAGCAATACAAAACAGTTGTTAAAATATTGTTTCAATATTGTTGGTATAATTTTTACATACTTATCGCTACTAGGTCAATAACTCATAGCAAGACTTTGACCTTTGCAAATTTTAGGTATTGACAGAAGCACTCAGGCGGTAGAATTAGCAACAAGAGACAATATTGTTAACATAGTGATGTTTTAGGTCAAATATTTTTACACCTTTTGCAAGTATAGTAAGTAATGCAACTTTTATTGTAATTGACACTAAATGCAAAGTATATTTAAAAATAAAATACTTGAAATATTAAACAGTAATAAAATGTACGTCTAGCTGGAGTGCCCATTCAGTCGTAATAAAAACTATAAGATGTTATTGACTCTGCTAATCTATAACAGATAAATGCGTGGAGTTTTTAAATAATCCTTTATCAGTAATTGGATTACGAAGAATATGCAAGATAATCATGGTGTGCGGATATTGTAAAGCTCATCGAGGTGAGGTATGGTATTTAGATATGTTTTAAAATATGCCAAAGACATTACACACAGTAAAATAATCCTATGATTTCGCAAGATATGTCATTTATTGATATTCACGTCGGCCCCTAGACGTCCACTACTGGACATAGGCCTTCCCCAATGAACGTCATCACACCTGGTCCTCCGCCCTGCGCATCCAGCCGCTTCAAACTACCGTAGTCAGGAATAGTAGGGCTGCCGGTATCTGGGGCCGTGGTTTATGATTACTGATCTATTTTCGGGGAGTTTTGTCCATATTGGCCACGCTGGGCAGACGTGTTGGTCATCGCAGTATTAGGCCTCGCGCCGGTGACGCTGCTGCCTGCCACCGGTCCGTGGTATTTATGACCTAGTGAATTTTTATATAGTTATACTGCCATTGTCGGTCGCCAGAGCCTCGTTGGTCAACCAGCAGGGTGAACCACGTGCAGGTGAGGTTGGCATTTCGAGCGCCGGATGTCTTTGCGCTCCGTTACACCCCTTACACTACTTATTGATATAAATAAATGTAATAAGAGCGCCTTTAAATCAAATGGAGCAATAAATCATTTCTTTACTACGTTTCTTTACTCGTGGTCTGTGAAATATTATTAGAATTCGAAATCTGAGTACATACTGTATATAATAATAAGTATATATCGATAATGGAAATGTAAAACCATTTTTTTTTCGAAAAGTGACATCTATCTCGCCAAAAAGGAATGAATGAAGCTTTGTTTTAGTACACAATAGATATCATATTGTCACATTTTTCAATTTTTTTAGACTTAATAGTAATAAACAACAATATATACTTAACCACGTACCAAAACTCTAGATGTAGGTACTAGAAATAAGTAATTGCAAAGAATTGTATATACAAAAATAAATATATATTGAATGTATTGGTATAATGAAATCTAATCTAAATAATTGATCAAATTACTAATATACCCGTTCAAGTTGAAATGTTGAGTAAATGCTTAACAAATAAGTATCTTCTGATTTAGTACTCAATTGCGCTCAGAAAAGGAGGTTCCCATATCAACAGAGCCTTCTTATCTATCCACAGACTTTGTCTATCGACGTCATACATACTGCTCTTAGATTAATACTACTAGTCTGTAATACTGCTACTGATCAAACCGTTGTGTCGTGACAGTGAAGCAAGCAACGCGAGGAAAACCAAAACCTCAATTTGTTACGTTGCCTTTTATACAACCTTTCTCTCTGCCAAACACAGTGATTAGTCACACATTATTGGCTACGCGTGCAGAGGTCGAACATTACTGTACGGCAATTGCATGCAGCATTAACATGTCCACTGTACACGCAAGATTATTATACCAACTTGGTAATAATTAGTTATTACTATATTCTGGTAGGTATATGGAAATAAAAAAAGTTTCTTGCTTTCCCACAGATGATGATTTATCGAGACATTTGTAGTTCACCAACTCGCGAGCGGTTTGACTTTGATCAAATTAATTTAAAAGCACACAAATACAGGTTACATCGAAAAACTGCCAAGTTCATATTAACGAGTTTGAAGTGGTACTGTAGTGCCTCTGGCACTATTGCGCGAGGCGCGGCTGAACACGTTCAGTGCTTAAAATACATGGTGAAAAAATATAGTTCCTATATCGATCCGTTCTTTGAACTTATCATGTCAGTTGAACAATTATCCAACGAGAACTTGGCCCCTTTTCATTACAATAAGGTTTTTGCTAGGATTTTATTCACCATGAATAACATAAAGTAAAACAATAATGAAACACTTCAATATATATATGAACCTATATCGAATAACGTTGGCGTGACGTATCAGTATTTAACTTACATGGACATACAAGTACATACCTAACGTAGGCGTAGTAGGCGGCCTCGATAAAGTTAAAAGTTGCCTTTAATTCACATCTAAATACCTAATATTGCATATAAAATATGCGCATGCGGAAATATTGTAACAAGGCTTATTGTAAAAACTGGCCATAAACGAATTCTAAATTCAAAACTTCAAAGAACAATGGACATTAATAAGCGATTTTCGAACGAAAATCTATATCATTTCAATACTTATTGGACAGTTCGTAACTAGGGTTCATAATCTAAGGTTCATAAGTATAGAGAAATTCAAAAGTGAAGTTAATGCAAGAACGTCACACTGGCAATTCTCAAGAGTCGTCTTTATGCAGCTTCTAAATTTTGTCACTAAAGTCAAATTCTTAATTAAATGAGTAGGATGACGTTTACTGGGTTGTCAGGTTTTGACGAAACAATAATAGTGTTGTGACGAAAAGAATAACCTCTTTAACCGTTCGTTGTTCTTTCTAATATCAATAAACTTTTAACTGTTACACAATTACCTACATTGATCTCAGCTGAAATGGCACATTAATATGACATTAGTTTTATTTTAGAGAGAAAATTAATAAAATAAAATGTAGTTTAATGAGATTGAGCAGT
Organism: Esperia sulphurella; assembly: GCA_947086405.1. Lineage (NCBI taxonomy): Eukaryota > Metazoa > Arthropoda > Insecta > Lepidoptera > Oecophoridae > Esperia > Esperia sulphurella. Next base: position 5,273,970 of record OX352261.1, read on the forward strand.
GACATACAAAATGACGGCAACTGTCAAAAGAAAAAACAAGAAAAAGTGTTATTAGAATATATATATTTGGAAAATACAATGTCACCTATAAAGATACTAATTTTGTAATTCATGGTACGACGAACATCACAGCACCTTGGACAAGCGTAAGCGGTAGGTAATAATGCCTACAAAGATTTTGTATAACATGGCATTACTGTTGTCGACGGTATATTATCTCTGGCATTAGGGAATTCCTGGATGTTAAATTGTCACTCATATTTATACTTGTTTATGTTTGTGCCCATAATATCTTGGCCGCAAACCGGTAAATTCCCCAGAGATAGACCAAACTTGTGTGCAAGTGCTTTAACTATGTTGGAAGACTAATTGCCCCTAGAGAATTTATATGGTAGCCGTGTATCTAAACCGTGATGCGCAGTTAGATTAACTATCTACTAACTTCGGTAACCTATCAATTTATTTATCTCGTAACATTAAATTGATGAAAATTGGGCAAGAGAAGGTCGCTCACGTTGTTAAGCCAAACATCTATATATGACATCCTAAGGGTATTGGCTGAGGTTATGCAAGAATCCCGTAGGAACAAATTTTTACTTATAAACTACACACATACTATACCTAAGTAAAAACATTCTTACCTACAGACACAGAATAACTTATAGTCCAAGTACAGAAGGCGCATTCCCTAAGAAAGGTTGTTCAATTTCTTACAAACGTAGCTACCACATTCAATGCAAGCAAAAATTGAACATTTGATATTATTATGTTTTAGGCCCCTTTTCTAGGGCACGAGTAAGTTTTAACTGTGTCTTAAATATTATTAAAAGGCACCAGCACCATTATTTTTTTTGCAAATGCAAATAAAAGATATTAAACGACTGATACCATTAAATGATTACTATCGGATCGAATGGCTATTTCTCAACGTCTCTGAAACGCAAAATGAAAATTATTCACAAATTTATTTCGTTTTCGCAGACGGTTTTTAAACTTGGTACAATGCAATAGTTACTCTAGAGGCTGCCACTGGCAGAAATGAGAATACGCTTCAAATAATCGCTTAATATTTCGGTGGTTTCATATGTACTAAGTAGGGCTTAATACTATTAACTAATACCAATATCTAAGCGGTTAATATCGGTATCTTCTATTTTGACACTTGGTACTCAAGGAGGCCCGGTATTTTGACATATAAGTACCGGTTCCCATTAGCGTCGGTGCCACACGAGTCACACGACAAAATACAGAAAACAGAAATGCATCAATCTGTAATGTGTGTGCGCCCCTCTACTCGTTTGCTACGCTATAGCTTATCGGTTAAAACGACGTTCGTCAAACCCCTTTTTCGTCAGGTGTCTTAATTTGTCAAATTCCTTTTTAGTCATGTCTTTTTTTCGTCAAGTCTCTTTTTTATCAGGTGCTTTGGTATGCCAAAATGTCTTTTTTGTCAAGTCCAGGAATAAAACCAAATATATTTTACAGATTTTCATAAGGAAATAAATAACATTTTAATACTATTATTGACATTTATTAATTTATAATAATATAACTTATTTTTACTCCACGCGGAAGTCTGTCGTACGGGGTAACCCCGGCGGGCGTCCTCTGGTGCACGCGCATAATTGTGTCTTGTATGCATGTGCATCAACTCTACGTCTATAGCTCACATTTATAAAGTTGGTTACCTGATAAAAGTACCGGTATTGTACAGATTTTAATACCCGTAACAAAGGAAAATAAATGTTTAACAGCCAGACCGGTAACCCTGCCTGACAGTTGCGATGGGGACCGGAAAGACCCTGCCAAAGTCAATGGTATCGTTAAAATACCCATATTACTGCTGCATGTGTTTGTTTGACATATCGTATGATGACATGATATACCGTATGGCTGGATAATTTTTGGATTTCTCTAATGTATCTGCCACCAAACAGCAATATTAGCATTGTTGAGTTTCGGTTTGAAAGTTAGCAGAACCAGTCTAATTACACGTATAAGAGGCAATCATAGTCCTCAGGGTGAATATGCACTGCAGGTTTCTGGGGACAGTCGGACAGTGACCATTTACCATCAGGTCTGTCCATTTTACATTCCACATCGTATAAAAAGAAATCGGTTAAAAGGCTCTTCTCGGCCTCTTCACAAATTACCCCTGCCCTGTAATCCAAAGATAACATTACAACTGGTGCGGAGCGCGACTCGACCGCAACGATTATAAATCGCTTATCAAAGAATTTCGCCCGCAGTTTGCGTAGCGATATTGGAAAAGTTTCGGCAAATTCCCGCAATCCGTAAATGTCTTCTTAGATATCGGCGTATCAGTCACAAGTGTTTGAGTTAACGACGAACATTCTTCCATAACTTTCCACCGACAACTACAGATCCTTCGCAAATAAAATGATAGAATCGGTCTGAAGTTTTAAAGCAATCAGAGCAAATACTTTACGTTACTTAAGAAGGGGGACGGGAATCATTTGTGGCAATGTAAATAGGGAGGAAAAAGTGAGAAAGGCGATTATGCACAATGATGTTGACCGTGTAAACAGGCTTTTCGAGGCGAGCCTCAATCTTTGCTCAGTAAACAAGATACGCCCTGTGGCTGCGCGGCCCGAATCAGTCGGCGAAGATAATACGGAAATGAATTCAGAATTCTATACGTAATTTTGTTAACCCTCCGTCAATCATAACAAGTTAATATTCAATTTTCAATAAGAAATCATATAATTTGTAATCCTGTCAGTTTAATTAAGTATAATCGAATTTTCTAATTAGATAAATTATTATACTTCAACCATTTTGTTTGTTGTGGTGGAGTTAAGGTCACTTGATCAGAGGATTATGATTTATACGAGTGGGTCATGTGACAGAAAGAAGAACTACATGAGAAATTGGAGGCCCGGTCAGAAAGTTCAACAGTGGACCTAAAACCAACAAATTAAAAAAAAAGGTCACGTGCCCACCGTTCTAAATCCGATCCTGAGTCACTCCCTGGTTCAGGATGAAAGGGAAAGAGGGACCAGCCCACACTTTAACTACGTAGTCCTAGCTCTATGTACTTACGTAACTCTATCTTGTGAAGTGTTTGATTAAACCTCGAGCTGACGAGCACGTACAATTTCGAATGAGATTTTCGCGATGACCTCTTTCGATACATCAACGTCGACTCTCTCGAATTGCGCATCCGTCCTCAGGTATGAAGGATATGAAATTCAAATCCATTGGCAGAATTACTATATCGTCAAAGGAATGATTTTTTTATATTTCTTAGGTCAGCGGTTCGATCAGCGATGGCTGCTGGATAACGTATGTATGTATCAACTATACAAATGGATGTATATCGTTCACATCAGTTTTCTACTATATGTAGAACCTTATTTTTAACTTTAACTCTTAATTTATCAGTTGCGAAAGGAGAATTTGATTTTAGGATACTGATTTGGATGTTATAGTCTGTTGCGCATACTTGTATAGATGACATGTATGCCACAGGCACGGAAGCTTTTTCAATTTTCGCAGGGAGCAACATAATAAAAAAAAACATAGTAGAACTGGTTCGTCCAACAACTTCAGATCGCCGTTATGGTTGGTTCTGTTATTATGACTCATTTCGTATATGTTACATATTGGTAATTTTTACATGAGCTAAGGCAACCTTCCGATGAATTAAGTAACATAAAATAGATAGAATATTTTACGAGTATTTTTATTGTCTCTCCAGTGACTTGAAGTGTGAAATAACTATAAAAGTAAACATAAACTGTACCTAAGCTTATTTATTATATTAATTATCAATTAAATTACTCTTTATTGCACATAAAATATAAAAAGATACAATAATAAAGTAACTTACATATGTATGTACATGTAGGTGGTCTTATCGCTAATTATCTTGTTCTTGATACATTTCTCCGATTGCTCTTGTGTTTTGCTTTTGTACTCTTCACGTTTCAGTCTGGGATTGCTCTATATTATATTCGGTCTATTATTGTCTCCACTTATCAGTATAGTGTCTGTCACAAATGTACGTGGTAACTATTATACTATAGACTTGATTTGTAATTTCTTGAACAAGGTACTAACTTATGAATCATTTGTAAGTTTTGATAATGAAAACCTCGCTCCGGTTTGCGAAGATCATTTTACGACACAGAATTGTGATAAAATGATAACTGTATAAAAAGGCAATATTTATTCTTGTTGTCTCGATTAGGTACAACTTGAGAGACGATTTGCACTTACGTTTTTACATTTATTTAGTTGTTTTTACCGGGTTTTCGCTTCAATCAACTGCTAATCGACGGATCTAAATGACCATTAACGGTAAATCGGTGATGTCAAGAGTCCAATTTGCGAACGAAATCACGGATCAGGGAAAGATACACAAGGTAACAAATTGCCAATAAAAAGCTAACAAAATGCTGTGGGTAAGCATTTCGGTCAAAGCTGTAAATCCCGGGGCTCTGGCAATAAATCCCGGGAAAAAATATCGAAAGCCGTGTAATACAGTTAGACACAGCTTGTGCTGTTGGTCCTGTGGGAAACGCCATATTCCCGGACTTTACCAGTCTGTTTTGAATGTTTAAACCCGCGTTAGATGATTGCGCCTTTCATTTCGTATTTGGGCCTGATAAAGGGTTTTGTCGGCGTCGTTGTTGTTTGTTTCGCCTGGGATTTTCGAATTGCGTGCCTAGGTACATTTCACCGTCGAGATACTGGGTAAATTATAGTACTGTACAGCTATTGTAAATGTGAGATAGGTACAAAGAGATATTTCAACACCTGTCATTTTTAAAAATGAATGCCTATGCGATTTCAAGATTATTTGTTTATTTGAATATTAACTCTATTTATTGCCAGTAATTTTATTATTTTTATTTTAGCGATTCAAGATGAATATACTTTATGTAAATTTAAATATTTACGTAAACAAATACTAATTAATTACCTTTATTCTGTTTAAGAGCTTAAAACACATATAGTAGTCGTTCAGTATACCTCGTATTCGTATACCTCTAGCTACATCAATCGCAGATTTAGATGACGAATAACAGTATCACAATAATAATTCAGGTGCTTTCTTCGAACCGACCGAGGAGACGGCAAGGTCTGGTAGGACCGGTTTGCGAATACCGGTCTTCATTGAGGAACGTTGCCGCCAGCGGTCGTCGGGTCACTTATTTTATGCGGTCTATAGACGTCTCCATGCGGTAAGGCGACATGTAAGGCGAGAGTGCAAGTTCCTGCTAACGTAATAGTGCAATTCTTTTAAATTTCAGTGCAGTACTTATGAAAGGTAATTGTTGAGAACGTTGAAGAAGCATCAATCAGCATAATCAAGCTGACCATGAGGACAGGAGCATTTTAAAATAACTAAAATAAACTTAAGTAAAATTTTAATTGTAATCGGAATCTTTAAATCCTTAACAGCCAGAATGATAGTCGAAACTAGTTATCCGTTTATATAATAGTTAAGTCTCACATCTGATAAACAATTTTGTTTCATATATATTGTCACCAAACTGCGTAAGGTCGCTCATGGACCATATTATAACAGCATTTCTGAGATAATCTAATGGGATGATCTATAGCTTATTCAGAACATTAGCTATTAGTCGCTATGTCTTATGTTAATCATAATATTAAAGTCGTTAAAGTAATAGTTAGGTATCTCCCGTCGATATGTCCGTTACTAATTAGTAGACAGGTATACATAGTCTCATCTGATAATATCTTCAGCTGCGCTGCGCCTTTAAACCTCTTTAGTTTGTTTTTGAATTTTTTTGTGCAACTGAATATGTCGTAACATAAATCTATTAACGCCCACTGCTGAACAAAGGGAATAATATCCTTAATTTACATGCCTGAACACTAATGGGCAGACGTGTTGATCCTCGAAGTTTAACTTTTAGTTACTAGGATTATATTATAATCCTACCTTGTTGTATCGTCTATGTTAGGTTGCCAGATCTCGGGTGCATCGCGTGAAGGTGAGGTTGGCACTTAGAGCACCTTATGCTGCCATGCGCCCTTACAACTGAATTATAAGACTAGACAACAGTGATTTGTTATCATATCACCCTTTTTTTATTGTCAGTGACTTCATCATTATTCTTGATGAAGTGAAATTTTTACCAGGAGGTTATAGGGTCACATTTCACTTCACAAAATTGTATCTTTTTGTTTTTTTTTATAGCAAGTAGAGCAGAAAGCGGATAACTAAGTCTCTTTGCTTTTTGTAGTTTACGTAAAATTACGTGTCGGTTGAAACTATTTACCGGAAAGACTGACTTGTGAAACGAATTAATTTTCACGCACATTTACTTGGGTTATTTTCTAAACCACAACCGCGATACATTTCGTTCATTTAAGAATTCAAATGTCACTAGTGACGCTCCACATACTTAGTGTTCGTTTAATTAATTAATTATTCTAGAATAACGGTTTCCAGTTCCCAATTGGGAAACGAAAAGTATTAGATTAGTTTATAGCTAAGCCTCTATCAGTATTGTACTTTGTTTAAAATAAAGTCCTTAACACTTTCTTACATACGCTTATATTCAAACTAACTAGTATTATAAACTAATATAAAAACGCGTCACAGCAAGACCTTAACATACATACCTATATGTGTGACATTATATCCAGTTCGCAAAATCTCATTGGTACGGTTCCGGGTTGAACTATCGACTTCACGATTGTAAGGCGAGCTCACTCTCAAGTAGGTATACTACGAACATGTCATGAACATTTTCTTTTGTTTTTTATTTATATGAAATGTTATGTTATTTATTACAAAAACCAACACAATTGAATTCCGATGTACAAAAAAGTATTTAACCGAAATAAAGTTACAAGTAATCTTTTGTTGAGTTATCATCAAAGTTCATTTGAATCTGTAAAACTGTTTATTTATTTATTTATTAAATATTACATATATACATACTTGTCTAATCCCAAACTAGGATTTCTCCTGTGCTATGGGAATTAAACAAGGATAGGACAATTCACATATATAATATCCAGACCGGGACCAACTTGTAAAATGTACAAAGATATCTCTCCCCATTGGGAATCGAACCAACGACCTCTGGCGTTTGAGTTCAATGACCAAGCCACTAGACCAACGAGGTGTTATGCACAACTATTATAGTTATATGTTACATATTTTTCGGTAGTTACTTTTTGTGTAAATTGTACACAAAACTTCGGTTACGTTTAACGAAATTTTTTTTTTAGGGTATAGCGTAGTATTATTAAGTATTCTATAATATAGCAGTCTGATTACTAAAAGCGATTTCAGACATCGTTAGGGAGTTGTATTCCGATGGTACATATTACGAAGTCAAACTTATGAAATAACTGTATTTGAGGTTGTGGAGTAACTAGAATAACCGTGTTAGAGACCCGCCGCAGGCACAGACTCTCTTCTAATATGACTAACCGCAAAACTTACAAAACTAAATTTACAACTGTCCCACTGATGAGTACGTCGTCGACGGTAACCTATCGACGTGCAAAATTTATTTTCCTTTGGCCGAAACCGAAACTTAAATTTTTAGTAGAAAAACTAAACATTGCATTTTATTTTATAACATTGAAATACATTTTAAAAAAATATTTAACAACTTATTACATATCATTAAAGTCCACAGATACGGACGCGCCCATTTTTATGTATCAGCGCTCAGGTGATATGTACATTAATTATCCTTACCCATCGTTAAAAAAGGTTTCTGGCTATCTTATTTTAGAAAATTACTTGATGCAATATGTTTTAACTTATGTGTTTAGTTTAAAAAAAGTTCGTTTTTAATTGTTAAAAGTCCGAAAAGTTGTTTAATTAAGTAATGCGATTGTTTTAGTAATTTCAGCACAAAGAAATATTAAATATAAATTCACACAGATTCTTAATCATGATATTATACGCTCAATTTATGTAAAAATGTCTTTCAATCTCGTTTGGCAAAACACTCCGAATATTTGTAGAAAAATTCAATACAAAAAATTATTTATTTATTTATTTAAAAACTTTATTGCACATAAGTACAAAAGGCGAACATAATGCCAATATGGCATTCTCTTCCAGTTGACCTTTAGGTCATGCAGATAATGAGTGGTAGGCGCAAAAAATTGGTTATATACTATACTATAAAAAAATTATACTATACTAAAAATTCTGACAGTATTCAATATTTCTAAACGAAAATGCAGAAAGCCGAAACCGAAACCTCGTTCGAACACTACTAGTTGGTAACACGTCCCAACTCTTAACCCATAGATGCGTGAAACTAGGGCGTAAGTGTGTGTGTCTCACGATGGATGCGGCAGAGCGATTACCGCTATCGGACCAACCGGAAAGGCGAACCGAGGCGCTTGTTTACTTTAACTGTACTTGTACACATGTGAACACGTTGTGCACTTGGGTCATCGGGCAATGTACAGACGTGCAGTCAAATGGGATAACCGCATCGGGTGACCTAGTATTGAGTTGACAGACAGTTTGGGAACTAGTGTGGTGGCCGCGAGCGCGGGATGATGGATAGAGGATTGGTTGGTTTTTATAATAATAGCAAATTGTAATTAATGTCAGAATAGTAATATACATACATCATAATATATATATTGTGATTATCAAAACCATTGGTTTCCATCAAAACAGATACCCTTATAAATACGTTTTTTTGTTCGTATATCTTACGCTGCATAACATACAAACTACTGAACTGATTGGGCTGAAATTTGAAATAGGTATGGAAAATATTTGAGCAATGATGGGAAAATGGGCCGTGTGGTTCCCGGCTTAGAATAGGGTCACCCCCAATCTTCCCGTGGGAGTCGTCAATGTAACTAAGGGATTACACCAGTGACGGGCAGCAACGTTCTCCTGTGTGTGTATGTTAAGATCATTACTGTGATCACCAATCCGCCTGCTAAGCTTGGTGACTATGGCAAATCCCCCAATGGACAACTTACCAAAAGTGGTATTCTATTCGGGAGGCCTATGTTCAGCAGTGGACGTATTTAGGCTGATGATGATAATGGGCAAATTATAGAAATTTGAGAGAAAACAATAGTTTTAAGATTTCCAGGGAATTAAAAATAATTTAATTGACGGAACCCGCACATTATGTATTACCCGACCAAATCTTTTAGACGCATGACAGCTCGTACTTCCCGCAACCGACCCCGCGTACTTCCTAGAGACATGTCTATACCTAAATACATTACGTAAGTAAATTAATACTTGTTCATAAAATAAAATAGTAAGTATACCCACCCTATTATTATTTATTAGTTGGTAAAAAAATACAGTACGCGATATTCAAATACGGTGACAGTCCCATATTTACTGGACGTATATGGGAACCCTTACTTTAAACGAAAAGATAAAAAGAGATGGACTTGGAAATCACCAGATGGGAAAACCAAAAATGAAATTGACTTCATACTCGCCAGTAAAATTGAGATGGTAAGAAACACAGATGTACTAGCCAGAACTAAATTCAACACTGACCACAGAATGGTAAGAAGCGAAATCAAAATAGAAACTCCAAAAAAAATTAGGAGGAATTTTACACCTAACTTAAGATCAAATTTACCTATCGAAGCTCACGAACGCCTGAAAAATATTTACCTAAAAGAAATTGAAAACGAGAAAACCAATGACAACGACTCAGTCCAAGCACAATATGACTCATTCGAGAAAACACTAACCAAAACAATAGAAATAATGACAAACGAAATCAAAAAGGATGAAAAAAGAATAATACTGTCAGAAAAAACTAAGAATTTAATTGAAGAAAGAGAAGAGCTAAAAAACCTAGACGGAAAAACAAAAGAACAAAAAACAAAACTCACAATACTATACCGCAGAACTAAAACAGCTATCAAAAGAGATTTAGAGAATCACAAAACTGAAATTTATAAACATTCCATAAAAACCACTGGAGGAACTAAAAAAGGAGACAAAAACTTGAAAACATCATCAAAATGGATATCTCACCTAAAAAACCAGGAAGGCAAAGAAATAAGAAATAGGCATGGAATAATAGACGTAGCAACACAATTCTACAAAGAACTTTATACAAAAAATAAAAAACAAGAAAAAGAAATACAAACCTACCGGAATAAAGATAAGATACCACCTATATTGCCAGCAGAAATCAATAAAGCAATAATGAGTTTGAAAAAAGACAAGAGCCCTGGGAAAGACAAGATCTCGAACGAATTTATAAAAGCAATTGGCGAAAACATGATTGCAAAATTAACAAAAATATTTAATTCTATTATAACAACTAAAGAAATACCTAGACAATGGACACACTCGGAAATCTCAATAATATACAAAAAAGGAGACAAAAACAATATCGAAAATTATAGACCCATAAGCTTAGTCTCAAATGTATACAAACTATTTGCAAAGGTACTATTAGATAGAATAACTAAAAAAATCGATGAAAATCAACCGTGAGAGCAAGCGGGCTTTAGAAGTGGATTTTCAACAACCGATCACCTTCATGTAATGAACCAAATCATAGAAAAGTACTCAGAGCACAACAAGGAGCTCTACATATGCTTCGTTGATTACAAAAAAGCATTCGATTCAATAGAGCATAATGCGATATGGAATGCATTGAATGAGCAAGGAATAGAAGAAACATACATAGAAATACTTAAAAACATATTCCTGAATAGCACGGCTGCAATAAAATTAGAAAGTTTAGGAATTGCATTTAAAATTGAAAAAGGAGTCCGACAAGGAGATCCAATATCGGCTAAACTCTTTATTGCAGTACTAGAATACGTTATGAGTACACTAGATTGGGAAACATATGGACTCAATATAGACGGAACAAAATTAAACCATCTAAGATTCGCAGATGATATAGTCCTACTAAGTGAATCTCCAAAAGAAATAGAATATATGCTCAATCATTTAAAAAATGCAAGTGAAAAAGTTGGATTAGAAATTAACAGAGAAAAGACCAAAATAATGACTAATAAGGAAGAATCTAATATTTACATTGATGATAACAGAATAGAATACGTTGATGAGTATACATATCTAGGCCAACTAATATCATTCAAAGACAAAACACAAAAAGAAATAGATAGAAGAATCTCACGAACGTGGAACCGATACTGGAGCTTGAAAGAAATATCTAATAAATAAAATCGTTAACTTCGCGTGTCTGTACATTGAAGATATTTGCAAAAAAAAAAATTGGGGGGTCTAAGGATAAGCAACAGAACACATTTCGATCATTTTTGAAATTTTTGTCTGTTTGTCTGTTTGTCTGTTTATCTGTTTGTCTGTTTGTCTGTTTGTCTGTGAGTTTGTGCACGCATCACTTAAAAACTACTGAACGGATTTTGATGGACTTTTCACAAAAACATGGTGCTTTACTCAACTTAACATTTAGTCTTTATTTCATCGCAATCGGCTATCTCAATCAAAAGTTATAGACATTTTTAGTTTTCAAATACATTAGTTAGGTAAGGTTATTATGCAATATATTGCTTAAAGTAGTATTTCCGTACCTACTATTCAGATTGCGATGAGTTTGGATTACATTTGGAGCTGCGAGTGGGAGTGGAAGTGGGAGTGGGAGTGTGAGTGGGAGTGAGAGTGGGAGTGGGCGTGGGGGGTGGGATTGAGAGCGGAAGCAGAAGCAGAAGCGGTAGCGGGAGGGGAGCGGGAGCGGAACCGGAGCTGGACCGGAGCGGGAGCGGGAGCGGAAGCGGGAATGGTACAAATAATATGAGTGTTTGAAAATTCGCATAACTTGACTGAGTTACCCGATTACGATGAATTTGTGGTGTAGGTAAGCAACAAAGTAATGTTTGTCGGAATTTGGACTGCGATGGATAAGTTACGCGGACTACATTTGGAGAGACGAGGGAAAGAGGTTAGAGGGGAGGGTTGAGGGGAGAGCTGAGGGAAGGGTTGAGAGGAGTGTTGAGAGGAGGGTTGAGGGGAGAGTTGAGGATCTGGATCTGGACCTGCACCTGGAATTAGGCCTGGGCCTGACCCGGCCCAGGTCCGGACCCGGACCCGGACCCGGACCCGGATCTGGACCCGGACTGGACCTGGACCTGGACCTGGACCTAGACCTGGACCTGGACCTGGACCTGGACCTGGACCTGGACCTGGACCTGGACCTGGACCTGGACCTGGACCTGGACCTGGACCTGGACCTGGACCTCAACCTGGACCTGGACCTCAACCTGGACCTGGACCTGGACCTGGACCTGGACCTGGACCTGGACCTGGACCTGGACCTGGACCTGGACCTGGACCTGGACCTGGACCTGGACCTGGACCTGGACCTGGACCTGGACCTGGACCTGGACCTGGACCTGGACCTGGACCTGGACCTGGACCTGGACCTGGACCTGGACCTGGACCTGGACCTGGACCTGGATTTGAAGTCTGAGTGGAAGTGGGATAGGGAGCGGAAGTGGGAATGGGAGCGCATCCTGTAGTCCACGCGAGCGGAGCCGCGGGCACAGCTAGTTAAAAAATAAGCGTATACCCATACATCTGAAGAGAAAAGTGTTCAACTCAATATTGCTACCCTGTATGACTTACGGTTGCCAAACTTGGTCTAACACTAAGTACCAAACAACAAAAATAGGCGTTTGCCAAAGAAATATTGAAAGAAACATACGAAACGTATAAGAAGGATAGAAAAAGTCAAGAATGAACAAATTAGAGAAAAAACTAAAATTATTGATGCCGAAGAATTTATACATAAACAAAAATGGAGATGGGCAGGACACGTAATGAGAACGCAAGACGACAGATGGACAAGGAGAACAACAGAATGGTATCCCAGAGAAAACAATAGGACGCAAGGAAGACCAAAGAAAAGATGGATAGATGACATCGTAAATGAGGAAGGAGTAACATGGACTAGAAAAACAAAGAACAGGAAGGAGTGGGAGAAACTGGGGGAGGCCTTTGCTCGAAAAGGTGCAGATAGAAATACAACCACATAAAATAATAAATATAATTTTATTTTACTTACTAATGGAAAATAATTTAAACAAATATAAATATATATTAATGTAAAATGTTATAGATACTATAAAATGAAGGCTATTTTTATTTTTTATTTTTATTTTTTTTTATTTATATGGCAACCCTAGTCATTTGTGAGAAGTCCGAATTAGGATTCAGAGTCAGTAAATCATAGTAAATAATATAGCATTGTATCGGCGAAGAAAATAAATTACTCGTAGTATATAAATCTTTTTTCCAACATTATTGCAAACAAAGTTATGCGTCTTAAAGGTTTGGTTGGCTAGTACAGACTCTTTTCTGAATTGTTTTGTATTTGTATTATATTTTAACTTTAGCCCTAGGCTTTGCTCGTACGGTTTTTGCAACTGACAGATTGCTCACCGGTCTACTTGTATCGGGATAAACAGCATACCATTTTGAGTGAAATCCGTACAAACAGATAGGGACCATTCATAATACAAACAGTTTATTAAAATATCAGATGAATAATATAATAATTACAGTCATCATTAATATTATATTACATAAATTAAATAATATTAAGATATTAAAATCAATAGAGCAATACAGATTGAAGAGTAGTCTAGACCATGCGCATTCTGTTCCGATGACCCTGAGATCCTAGAAGCCCATTCTTTCCTGCAATTTCTCTATGAATACAAACTTTTGAATATTATTTTATTCATTTTCTCGTGATGGTTGATTGAAAGAATGCCTGATTTCGTAACTTTACCAAAAATAATATTTACTTAAGGCAACACAACATAAATATTTACCTTATTTGATATGTTTGAATTCCAAATTAGTTTGCAAACAGTTGGTTGTGCTCCTACCAAATTATTTTGTTGATTAGTAGACGCTATGCCAATGGATATGTAATCTTTTCCAGTTAGTTCAAAATTTCTCCACCGGCACAAGAAATTGGTGGCACTGATTCGTTGCTGCCTAAAGTCCTTAGCAGAACAAATGCTGCAATATTACGTAAACTACTTAAGTTCTCAGATTACATAACATTGACCGCTTCAGTGCTTTCCTAAGATGGAAATAAGTAACGGTTGTAACATTTTTGATGAGACTTTGCTAATGTAATCAATTTAACCGTAGCATAGTTTCTGTCGGCTTTGAAATAGATATCTATTATTAAGTTTTCAAGCAAGAAATATTATCTATGTTCCAGACCCAGTGGTTTAAACTATGCGTTGCTAGATCAGCCAGTGACTCACGTTATCCTTTTATGGATATAGATTTCATAGATGTGCCGCAACAGTAAGGTAAAAGAAAAGACCGGATCACCCTTTCAAAATATATATATTTCACTAGCTGTTGCCCGCGACTTCGTTCGCGTGGCTTAGTTACATATGGTGCGAATTTTAAGGACTCGCAGATAGCCGACATAACAATTGACAGCTTTCACAATTCGTCGTTTTTCTGAAATTATAAACAGAACTTCCCAGATCATTCTTGAAATTTTGAGAACAATCTAAAACATTCTAGCCTAATATCCTACACTCACTTCATAGTTCATTTCAAAAAAAGTAAGACCAATTGAATTTCAATGTATTTCGTTCATTACAAAATAAATTTAGGTTATACCTTAGCCTCAGAAACACGTGATGGTTATGCTATTAAATTGTAGCTTATATGAAACGTATTGTTTACATAGCGCCATCTATTGAATATTTACTCAATCCAGTCAACAGATATCGCCATCTGTTAGAATCGTTTGGAGCTAACAGATAATTGTGACTGTCAAATAATAGACAAATAATTTGCTATAAAATAATATTGCGACTATAAATTGAGATGTAAGCTATCCTATCGGTTCAGTAGTTTAGGAGTCTATCGCGGACAAACAACGTGACACGTATTTTTTATATACAAAGAAGATATAGGAGCGAATGCAAGAGGGGAGTTACGTTATTGCTGTCGTTGTCGACTTGTAAACTTACTGCCTCCAAGCGCACTGTATATAGTAAAGGATCGTTATAAACGCCTTAACGTATTTGGTCTGAGAATATGGAAGAGCGTTTTTGTTTTGGAATTCTTTATTGTCGACTAGCTGTTCCTATAAAAACACTTGCGAATATCTAATCCCAAATTAGTATTATCACCTGTGCTATGGGGAACAGGTAAATTACGCCCATTATACGTTCATTTAAGGTAGAATAGGTACCTATATAATATAGGTCTATCTAATCCCAACCTATAATTGTCTCTGTGCTATGGAAAGCAAACAAGGGTAGGACAAAGTACAAATACAACACTTGCACAATATGTACATAGCTGTATGTCATCATCAGGTTATTTTTGTCTCCACTGCGGGAGCACCACCCTCTCTCATCTGCCGGAGACAGACGGAGTATTTAGCCTATACTCCCCGCGCTGGCCAGACGGGTTGGGGAGGCCTGATTGATGTTTTATAATGTATTCCCTTAGTCGCCTTGTACGACATCCACGGGAAGAGTTGGAGTGATCCTATTCTACTCTACCGGAAACCACACGGCAAAAAAGCCTAGTAGCTGTATGTACCGAGTCGAAATGGAACACACGACCTCTGGTGTTCTAGTCCAGTGATCAAACCACTAGGCCTACGAGGCGGTTGTTGTTACGTTTATCGGAATAGAATAGATCATGTTAGGAATAGTTCATCAAACTTCAGTGGTTTTTTCCTCAGAGTAATGAAGAAACTATATTATCATAATGAAACATGTATCTACTCGTATGATGAGAGGTACCTTGAAATTATACTTATCTATCATTATGTGGAAAAATTTACCTCACTTTAAAGCCTCAACAGGGGCCATAAAGTCATTCAACTGAATATAATTTGATTCCCTTTTGCTATTTGTGGTGTTTTTAATTATAATAAAAAACAAGCCTGCTGCCTGTGTCAAGAAAAATGTTTGTGATATACTTATGTAGAGCAGTTTCAGACAACGTGGCTCGGCTGTCACTAGCACTGCAATGCCCGGAACAATGTCCAATAGAACAATAACAAAAATCTATTTCGTCGCTCGGAATTGTTTTGTTTCAATAAAGAATACAACGACAATCGAATGTCGCTTGTCATGGCTCCACACATTAGAAATCAAGATAAATATAAAGTAACTTGCATCAGAAATAACGTGCAATAAGAACAAATACAGAAAGTATATCTGAAAGGATATTGAAGCAAAATAATTGGACAAAGAATAAGAGGGTGTTCGCGCTTGTTTTAGTTTCTCCTACAGTAAAAGTTGGCTGAAAGAGATCTCTTATAGAGATAAGTCCACCTTTGTAATTTTTTTAAAAATTCTTATGCTTTTTTTTGTAAATAATTGCAATATAAAGAATATTATATGGTGAAGAACCAGACTTAGTAGCGTTGACTAGTATTAACCATTCAACGCTACTAAATCTGGCATTAGCCTATATCCAGAAGTGGACGTTAATAGGCTAATATGATTATGATAAAGAAAAATATATGATACATACACTACGTTTAACGTATCTCTTTGCAGTGAAAGTCGTGATAAATCGATTTTTCCGATAAGTGGCATGAAATTTAGATAACCACGCATATATTCCGTAGTCACATTACCTAAAATAGTAACAGAAATATTCCTTCAACCTCAAATTCCTATTTCGGTCGTAATTCGTAAATGAAATCCGTCTTATATCCTAGCGAGACCGGCTAGGGTCTGGTAGAATTTAAATTCAGTTAAATGTGTTCAGAATAAAATTCACGTGAAATACAGATCAAATGTTAAGTACTGATTGATGTGATTATGCATAATAATAACATTAATATCAACAATGGGTCATTCATAACGCTTCATTGACGATATATTAGTTAGTAGCAGTGACAGATGTCGATGGTTATTATGCACATATCAGATTATGACCTACTTACATTGCTGTATGCGAACAACCTGCAAAATCTAGACAGATAATTCACAGCAAGCGACTGAATGTTACAATCTCTACAACTCTACTGTAGAGTGGATTAGTTTCTTTGATTTGATTGCAAATCGTTGTTGTTGAGACGGTTTTTCAGCTGAGTGAAAAACCTTGAAAGTTACGTACTAACATCAAACGAGATAATATGAAAAACTCTGAGGCACAAACCCGTTTTTCAACACGATTTTTAAATTCGCAAAAAGCCCTCTTCCACGAATTTGCATAAAATTTTGTAATGTATTGCCTGAGATGGGCATAGTAACATAGGCTCCTTTTACTATGGGAAAATATAATTTACTGCAGGGCAAAAGCTAGTAAACTATACAGGAGTGATGAAAGTTTTCTTACGAATTCCAGATAGCCAAGTAATAATAGCAAAGGCGATATCGTAGTTCGTGGTTCTGCCTTTCGTTATAGCTACAAATAGTCGGCCATCTGCGATGAAGGTCATCGGTAACGGGACATGACCGAGATCTACGTGACTAGTCAGTGCTGTCGATGACTTTTTAAGCTCCACGCTGGCAGGACAAGTTGTGCGACAAGTTTACCTGGAAATGACAAACGAACGGTACTGGGCATTTTTCCCGGAAGAGTTTCTTGTTAAATGAGTGCTTCGAGTACATAGAGGAAGCCATATCCTGTACGGTGTAGATTTACCTAGGTGTTTTAAGATTAATGATAATGAATAGCAGGATATAGAAGGCCGCGAAAGTCCTTCTGTAATATAGGTTATATCAATAAGCCATGAGTGGGCAATATTGAGCAAACTTTAGGTAGGTGTAAACTTTATTGTTACCGCCTCGTTGCCCTAGTGGCTTGTCATTGGACTCGAGTGCCAGAGGTCGTGGGTTCGATTCCCACCGGGGACAGACATTTTTGTACAATTTGTACAAGCTGGTCCCGACCTGGATGTTGTATTTGTGAATTGTCCAATTGTTGTTTAATTCCCATAGCACAGGAGAGAATCCTAGATTAGACATGTGCATGTATGTACATATATATGTATTATCAACCAACCTTCTAACAACATATAAGTAGGTATTTATGTTACGAAAGATTTGGTTAGTGTAAGTAAAATAAAATATTGTTAGAAATTTAGAATCGCGATACCTATTTGGGTTTCCATTTACATCGAAGGAGATACCGTGTAAATAATGCAACGTATGCATTACATGGCAAGAAATGTGGTAAATCTTAAGTTAGGTCTCATTTTAGCTGACGTAAGTTAAGTCTTGCGGTTAATAGAAGTGTAACATAAGTAAATGCTTATTGAGCTTTGTAAATTTACGCAGCTCAGCGAGTGATTGCTATTGCACATCGTAACATAACATTTCTTACATTGCGTTGATGCATTCTTAACTGCACTTGCGTTTGTAATACTTATCGGAAAGTATGTGTGTGTGAGTTGACCTATTCTGCAAATATTTTGAAGGTATTGCGAGAATTACGATTATACGGACTTTGTCATCATTGACAAATATTTTATTATTTTACTGCAAGACCTCCTAGTTATTTTAGTGCCTTGGCCTTTGGATTCGAGCGTAAGAGGTTGTGGGTTCGATTCTTTGTGTATAATTTATACAAGTTGTTCCCGGTCTTGTGAATTGTCTATCCTTGTTTAATTTCCATAGCACATGAGAAAATTTTAGTTTGGGATTAGACAAATCTATGTATATGTGTATTATTATTATTCGAGTTGGGGCTATTTCAAGGTCTCAGTCTA
Organism: Esperia sulphurella; assembly: GCA_947086405.1. Taxonomy (NCBI): domain Eukaryota; kingdom Metazoa; phylum Arthropoda; class Insecta; order Lepidoptera; family Oecophoridae; genus Esperia; species Esperia sulphurella. Next base: position 5,292,662 of record OX352261.1, read on the forward strand.
GACATTTTATCACTACGACCATTTCTGGCCTATTGTGATCGCCACCATACTATAGTTCCGTGTTAAGCCTTGCAGCAGTTAGAAACTGCACAATGCTGCTTTTAGCACTGAGTTGTTTTACTTCGTCAGGGTGAAGCAAGTAGTTACCCAGGTATGTATTTCTTTTACGCATCAGTGGTCCACACTCGCACAGGAGGTGCATGGGAGTTTCCTCTGCTTCCTCACAGAGCCTACACACTCCTGTGGTTCGGAGCTTGAGGTTGAACATGTGTTTGTTCAGGCCACAATGTCCTGTGAGAGCTCTCACTACTATGCGTAAGTTGTTCCTGCTAAGCGCTAATGCTTCTTGAGCAGACTTACGACTGTAAGCCTTGATTAGTGCTTTGGAGTGGTTTAACCCTGGCGTGCAATTCCAGTGATTGATCGATTGTTCTAGGCAAAGGTTTCTGAGTGTGAGGCTTGTTGGAATGCCACAATATGGTTCTGGACCGCATAGCGTTCCATGTACATGTGTGATGTGTGTGTCTAATATTATTGCGCCTATTGAAAATACTTTTTTATATTTTGTAGGTACCTACTTTACCATAAATGAGCGTATAGTTAGCAGCACGTATCTTGAACTCGTATTTGTACGAGAGCTATAGAATACGTAATGAATACAACGTACTAGAGTGCTCATACCAATCAGCTCACTTCAAGACTTTGCGAATTCCCAATTCACCTGCAATGAATTTAGAAACTGAACGTAAGAATATAACACCAAAGATATTATGTACTGGATGTGCCCGCGGCTTCGCTCGCGAGGGCTACGTTTTTTTTTGTTTTTAATTAAGTCGAAATTTACTTAGTGTGTAAGTTTTTGAAAATTATAAATTCGTATAACTATGGTTTGAGTGAGCTAATTGTGATGAAATAAAAACTAAATATGACTCCGAATTAAGCCCTATAATATTTTCTGAAAACTGGTTCAGTTGTTTTTACGTGATGCGTGCACAATCAAACGGATCAATAGACAAAAAAATTAAAAATGTATTCTTTTTTTTTTGTTTACCCCCAAATATGAATTTATTTTCAATTTATAGATTTTGTGTAAGTTATTTGATTTTTAGATTTTATAATATATTTGAAGTGTTTTTGTGAACCGCGCTAATTTTTATGTTCGATGACCGTACTGATCTCGTTATGATCGGAGTTCGGACGCAAATTTTCCTGGTTTTCCGGTCGAACGCCCTAATCTTAATGAGACTTTACCTGGCATAGCATCGTAATCCGTGACCCTAATCCCCTCCCTATTAGGGCCATAATAAAATAATTCTGAATAGATTAATCGCTTTGGGCAAAGGCTTTGAATGCCAAACCTGTTAACGGTAAACCCCCCGTTTATCGCATTTACTTTAAGCTTAGGTACATACTCCTACATTTAATGTATTGAATTAAACTGATTAAGCCAAATACAATTGTTGGATAGAAAGCTGGAACATGCCGTGCTAATAGGTATACGGAGTGTCTTTAATTGATTTGATTAGGGATCTCCAGTTCACCACGTAATTTTCTAATCTGTTTTCAGAAATAAATCACACAACATTTTCATTTACAACGACTTGTGGTAGCTTAGTAAAGTTAGTGTATGACTGGTCATTTTCCTCGTTCGTTATTTTCGCGAATTGGTCACTTTCGTTCATTATTAGATTGCATTTGAGACAAATGAATTTTTCGAAACTTATTTATAAAACCAGTGACTTTTCGTAAAGAAACCATGGTTCGAAAACTTGCAGAGTACGTCGGAGACTAAGCACATTAAAGTACACTATAGGTTCATGGCCTTGTGGTGGACAATATATATGATCCGTTAATCGATGCGAGGGTTACTTTTGTGCTAAAAAATGGGACGTTAAGTTGCATGTGACCGTGGATTTGGATTGTACGTACCTACATTATTCACTTTGACCGCCTCTGCTTTCTTTGGTTCTGGACTGGATATCAATTGTAAATTATCCTATGATTGTCTAATTGCCATAGTACAGGAAAACACCCTAGTTTGGAATTAGACAAGTGTATATATGAAGTATGTTTTATTCATTTATATGACTCTTCTAAGAATTAGGAAAGTTGTAACCTAAATCTATTAAGTTCTATTAGAAGCATATTATACTTCGGACTTATCTTCTTTTCATTAACACTTTCTACTTATCTCCGTAATTTCATTGTATTGCCATATATTATTATACATAACTCCTTCTGAGCGTCCGTCATGTGGTGTACAGACGATCCCTATGACGATAGAAACCTGCAATCGACATTCGATAAGATCTATTTGCACTCTGGAGACGTGAGATAATGACGTTGCATCCACAATACCCATCTCTATTTGCAGTTAAATGTCGATTGTTTGCTTTTACTTCACATAGGGTTGTACCTGATCTGAACTCTATTTTGTAAAATAATTAACTTTTCTATGAACAGTAATTTTCCCATTTCCCATTAATATTATAAATTCGAAAGTTTGAACGTTTGTTACTAAATCTCGCTTCAACCACTGGACGGATTGGGATGAATCTGCAACACATATAGGTTAGGTCCTGGAATAGTACAGTTTTATCTCGAAAAAACATCTCATTCCTACGAGTCATACATTTGTGAAGTTAGTGGTCTACGCGGACGATGTCACGGGCAACAGCTAGTGGTTAAAAAGTTATTTTAGTTTATCTAATGTATCTTTTAAAACCGTTTCAACCTACTGCTGAAAGAAAACACCACTTAAGTACATCGATGTAAAGATTTTCTTATTTACTTAGGTATCTCATCAATTCTTTCAACATGAGAACAATGGTTACTTAGGATATAATTGTTTCCATCCAGTTGCACACTTTTGTTATACAAAATTATCCACTATTACTACTACTGTTTACTGTAACGTAGGAATATGTAGACTGCTTAAATTAGCATTCCAAAAGCAGTAGAAAAAAACCGTTTTCCCACGAACCTGTTTATGAAATTATAGAACTGTAAAAAATTTCATGACCAAATTGTAAAAGGCTTCTTGCTAGGTTATAATAATATAGACAACCCTATGTCAACTTAGCAGCATAATGTGTTGGACAATGGAGAACGATCTATTCTCCGCAGCAAACGAAAGTGTTGTCTCATTTCTCTTTGATCGTGAGTAATATGCATGGTGACATGTTTTATTGATGTCTCTGATTTAGTGTTGTCTATTGTCACTAGATATTGAGATTTACGGAAAACTGATGTGACTACATTATTCAAGTACCGCAGCGATTCCGATATTGACACGGTTTAGAATTTAAAGCATTGTTTTCGTTTAAATTTATATATTTTTTGCAAAAATATCTTTGGTATTAATAAAAGTATTAATGTATTAGTCTGGACAGGACAGGATGGATAGGAATCGGGATATATGCTACCACAAAGTCCAGGTATACACAGCGTGGGACCAGATGGACCTACGACCTGAAGAAGGTGGCTGAAAGCGATTGGATGCGGAAGGCGGGGACCAGGTGTAGTAGGGTTCATTGGGGAAGGCCTATGTCCATTAGTGGACGTCTTAGGGCTGATATGATGTATAAAGTCATATAGTTAAATTATATCTAGTGTAGTTTTGATTTTTATAAATGTCATCAATGAAGTTACAAATCTTGGTTGTAAAAATCGTGGGTGAATAAATACTACATATAAATTGTACTGTATTTGTTTCTGCAATAAAGTGTATATTATATTATATATACGAGTAAAAGTAAATAACACGCGCACGCAAATACTATAAGTTATTGGTATTATCTTTATCTGTATTCCTCTTTTTAATGTTAAAGGTTACAATACCGGATATAACTAAAATATTAAAACAAAAAAATACCGGTATCGGAAGCCCTACACGAGGCCAGCTATTTTCATTTTATCGGCTATCGACTACCGGCTCAATATAGGTAAACACCCACACTCGCTATAGGAGAAATGGTATTTATATCATAAAAAGGCGGGCTGTCTGTCTGTTTGCTACTAAAAGACATGAATACCTACTTATCATTCAATATAGAGTTGTGGACTTACATATGTTTTAATACATATACTATAAAAAAAACACTCGTAATCATTTGTTTTTCAATCAAAAATACCTTTTTCAACCGACTTCAAAAAAGGAGGAGGTTCTCAATTCGACGGTATGTTTTTTTTTTTTTTTGTATGTTTGTTACGCGATTACTCCGCCAATTCTGAATGGATTTTGATGGTTCATATTTTGTTGGTGTTCCCTTCAGAAAAGGATGAAGCATTAAAACTATGGATCCATCATATTAAGTTGAAAGTAAAAAGTGTAATCGACTCCTTCACATATTTAATAATGGGCATTGTACAAAAGAGATAGGTATATTGAATCTGTATTGTTTAAATAGTAGAATGTCAACAAATTATGGACATATTTATTTAAATCAACTTACCGATGAAAAGATAATTTGTAATTGTTTTCCGTTAAGACACCAATTCGGCTTCGACAGCCCACAGCAGCACATGCCATAGTTATTATAAAAGCAGGTTACACAGAACATAATAACTAACGAATTAATCACGAAATTTACGAAAACCTAACGCAACCAAAATGGTATTCAGCTGTATACCAAAAGCTTTCAGACGTCAAAACTGGTGGCCCGCCGACTTTCAAGATGACGCGCGTGCCAATTGTTATCTCTTTTTTTCTCAGTAAATGCTGCCATATATATGACAAGTATGAAGTATTTATTTCAGGTTTCAACTTATAATGAGTCATCCATGGTTTTAATGCTTGATCCTTGCATTAAACAAAAGTTGTGATGAGGAATTTCAATATTTTTTTAACTGTCATTAGCTAAGAACAAAGAAGATTGTATGCATTTGTAAGGAGCCTTCATAATAGTTATACATTAATATCTGTTCTTAAAGAAAACTACCTATTTGTTGAAAAGATTACACAAGCGTGTCATTTTTGTTAAAGGTTTCTCATTGTGGGATCGATTTAAAAACTTGCCGCATAGCAACTAACCGAGTCGATCTGGATTCATATAAATGCTCGTGTTGCAAGCCAAGACGAAGAAAACATTACTCTTCGGTTTCGATTGATAAACGTTGTGAATCAAACTGAGTCGTTGAGCATGACTTTCTGGACTTTCATTAAGCCTTGATAAGTTCGTGTGTCTGAGAAAGTCTATAGGCCCGCTGCTCAAAACTCTCATTTGAAATATTTATAGCATTTCTTTCCCTACTTTTCTTTAAACAATCTTTCTTCTCGTCACTACTGTCTTCCTAACGGCGCTGTCTCATTTGAGCAGCGCGTTTTAAATGAACAAAATACACTTACTACCCACTAAAAAGTAAAAAATAAAATTATTTTTTAGAAAAAAACAAAACCGACTTCAAGGCTATACCTACACGTACAAACTTAAACTAAAAAGTAGAAAATAATATTTTAATTACTTCAAAGCGAAGAGAATTAAAGGACAATCAACGAAATTATTGATACTTATATACCTATTTACAATTTATAATAAGTTATTTTTGGAGTCGGTGCCAGCCAAAGCAAAAATAAGCTTAATGGATACCTCACTTCACTCAGGCATATCATATTGTTGCTTAAATTGTTAACAAAACTGTCCTTCTTGGCTGGCACCGACTCCAGAAATAACTTATTATAAATTGTAAATAGGTATATAAGTATCAATAATTTCGTTGATTGTCCTTTAATTCTCTTCGCTTTGAAGTAATTAAAATATTATTTTCTACTTTTTAGTTTAAGTTTGTACGTGTAGGTATAGCCTTGAAGTCGGTTTTGTTTTTTTCTAAAAAATAATTTTATTTTTTTAATTAAGGTTTAGGACATTGGTCCTCTGGTTCTCAAATTACACGTAGGTATTGTAGCTGTAAGTTGACACCTATACTGTAGGTATAGGTACTATCTAATAAATAAAATTGTAAACTTCGCGTGTCTGTACATTGAAGATATTTGCAAGTAAAATTGAGGCGTCGAAGGATAAGTAATAGAACACATTTCGATTTATTTGTGCGCGCATCACTTAAAAACCACTGAACCGATCTCGATGGACTTTTCACAGAAACATAGTGCTTAATTCGGTGTAACATATAGGCTTTATTTTATTGCAATGGGTGCAGTCAATCAAAAGTTATGCGAATTTATAGTTTCCGAAAACTCACATACACTGCGAGTAGTGCAGGGTGTAAATGCTCGACTGAATTCGTGAGCGGTACCGGGAGCGGGTATGGTACTAATATAATGTGAGTTTTTGAAAACTATAAATTCGCATAACTTTTGATGGAGTTAGCCGATTACGATGAATTTCTTGCATATGTATGCAACAAAGTAATGCTGGGAGGAATTTTGATTGCGATGGATTAGTTAGGAGGACTACATTTGGAACGAGGGTAAGAGAGAAAGAGGTTTGAAGGCAGGGTTAAGGGAGGTAAATGCGGGAGTGAGAGCGGGACCTGAAGCGGGAGCTGAACCTGCAGCTGGAGTCGGAGCCGGACCTTGACCTGGAGCCGGCGCCGTAGCCGGAGCTGGAGTTGGAGCGGGAGGGTGAAGTGGCGGCGCAAAGGAAAAGGGGCGGAAATTAATTCTTATTAATTGTCGACTTTTTGTAATACTGTAGTCCACGCGAGCGGAGCCGCGGGCACAGCTAGTTTAAAATAAGTATCTGGGTTAAAATAACCATAAACATATATACAGTAAACCATAACGTTCAAGCTCAGAATTTCTGGCTAATACCTACTTTTTCATTAAAAAAAAAGTCTTCGTTAGGTGTTGTTTTTGAACGACACGAGAAAACAAAATATATAAAATATGAAAGTCACTATTAAATATAGTTTTATACGGGTATAAAACCGAGCCATTTGATATTATATGGTAGTTTTATAACTCTATTTTCTATTGTGCCGTGTGGTTTCCGGTAGAGTAGAATAGGACCACTCCAACTCTTCCCGTGGATGTCGTACAAGGCGACTGAGGGAATACATTATAAAACATCAACCAGGCCTCCCCAACCCGTCTGGCCAGCGCGGGGAGTGTAGGCCGAATCCTCCGTCTGTCTCCGGCAGATGAGAGAGGGTTGTGCTCCTGCAGTGGAGACAAAAACAACCTGATGATGATGATGATAACTCTATTTAGATAAATTTACAGAGGCTTGTGCTGCCTCTACAAGTACAATATTATCAACCTAGATGATAACAATTTTCGTTTCGTCATGAAACTTAAAATATGAAGAGACTCTGATATAGATAGGTACGTGTGTACTCAAGCTGCGTAAATAGCCAATTATTTCAGCCGGAAACTTCGCCAGCGTAACTTTGCAGTGATTAAGTCGACTTCACATCAGTTCAGTTGCGTTCTTGTGGCTTGGCACAATTTCGCGCTAAACATTGATTAACTAAAAACCACCTATTTCGAAGTTTAAAACTTCCCCGTGACGTGACCTAGAAAGGCGGGCTTTCACTTAAGCCTAGTTTTTAATTAGTTTTATAAAATAGAAATGAAGACACTTTTTTATCCCAATGAAGTGTTAAACGGACAAACAGCCCATCTGATGGTAAAATCACAAACCCGGCACTCCATACAAGCGACGATGACGGGCGTCATCGTCGTTTGTGGGCGAGAGGAGGTGAGAGTCCCTTCTTTACGTAGTAATATTTAGTATCTCTGGTAAAAGTGGCTACTGTTGCCCAATAAGCCGAAGCCAACAGGTCACAAGTTCGTTGTCACCCTGAGAACTAGACTGGAAGCCTAGTGTGTCTGTCGTTACACTGACTACCTTACCCTTTAAACTGAAACATAGCAAACAGCAATGCTAGATTGTTGTTAGGCGGCAGAAATAGGAAAAATAACTAAGTAAGACCATTAAAATTTTGTCAACACGCTGTACAGAACATAACATAATTGGTAACCAAATTGATGAAATTCGTGAGCAGTATTTTTTGGTAAATATTTTTTTCTCTTTGTAAATAACGACTTCAAATAAAAATTAATAATATTTATTTAACGCGTGTTATGCTTGTTTCAGATAATTCAAAGAAGGCAGACATAGAGGTCAGTAACTACTTAGTACTTATACCACATAATTGCGATTTTGAGTAGTTTTCAATATCATGCGGAACAGCTTTGATCGATATATTTAACGATTTGCTCTTTCGTTACACAACTAGATTGTTTTAGATAATCAGTGGAACAATTTTTTTTATAGTTTGAAGTGGCAAACAGACATCAGACCATTTTGATGATAAGCGGTCACTGTAGCCCATAAATCTGCAGCCTTTAGGCCAAAAATGGCTTGTAATAACACTGGTTCTCCTACCAGAACACAATACCTAAGCTAGCATGTCTGTTTGGCGCCAGAAATAAGTACATTCAAAATGTATACGGGGGGCTTTTTCATACATTCGAGGCCATTTTGATTTAGATAAAAGGCATATAAGTCAATCGTACTTAACACTTAGACCAGAATCAACTTCTACAAATTATACGTAAATATCTGTTCTAAAAGTTAGTACGTAAACTATATCAATACTGTGACTAAGAAACTTTGACCATAAGTCTGTTATTGTGACTAGACTGACGGGCAAACTCTAAACAGTGGTTCTGTATATGTATGATACAACTTAGGATGCCATAATGTTCCATTTACTAAATAAATATTATTATTAAGTAAATATTATTTAAGTAGGAGCATTTTCTACTAGAGTCAAAGTAAAAGTGCTGCTAATTCTTTGTCATTTGAATAATTTATTTTATTGTAAGGTGCTTTATGCGCCAGGCGTTGTGTTAAAATATCCTTTTGTCCGTATACGAGTAGAACAACGTTTACCATACGACAGACTATCTTATCTTCTTAGGCGGCCAGGAATACCTGGCAACTCTTTAACCCTTCGGGATCTTTTGTACCAAACCCCTGTCCACCAACTTCAATAGGCCATAGAAATTCTTCTTTGGCGTATGTATGCACGATGTTTTACTTCACTGATACAGTCTGTGGTACCTATCCTATCCTACTTCCTACTAATATTATAAATGTGAAAGTTTGGATATTTGGATATTTGGAATATTTGGATGTTTGTATGTTTGTTACCCAATGACGCTTCAACCACTGGATGGATCGTGATGAAATTTGGCACACACATAGGTTAGGTCCTGGAATAGGACATAGGATAGTTTTTATCCCGAAAAAACATCTCATTCCTACGGGAAACACATAATAATTTGTGATGTTAAGTTGTCCACGCGGACGAAGTCGCGGGCAACAGCTAGTTATAAATAAATCGTACTTAAATTTCGAAAAACTCATTGGTATGGGTGGGGTTTGAACTTATAACCACATGAACGTGAGGTTTTGCGAGAAATTACCTAGGTAGTATTATAACAAAATCAGTTTTATTTCTTTAACCAAAAGTAAGGATTGCTGTTCACTAAAAGGATTCTAATAAACGAGGAAGCCAAAAGACGAAAGGCGAATGAAAGAATGATTATGCTGAGATATTTTATGAATTTCATTATGACGACGACTTTTCCTTCCATTAGAGACGTCTTTATGTTTTCCTAAGGCATGGTAATTTGATTTGAATTTATGATTTATTGACGTTTTGTCTTTGCTTTCTGGTGTAATTATGTAGATATTTCTTACTATAGATACATTCGGGTAGTACATTACAATTCAGTAGGCAACATTTCTATACGTAAGCGGTTTTGAAACCATACAATTTCATCCGCAGCCGAAATACGTCCACTGCTGAACATAAGCCACTTTTGGCCACTTTTGGTGAACTGTCCGTTGCGGGATTTGCTATATCCACGCTTGGCAGGCGGATTGGTGATCTCAGTAATGATCTTAATATACACAGGAGAACGCTGTTGTCCGTCCTTGGTGCAATCTCTTAGTCGCCTTGACGATACCCACGGGAAGGTTGGGGGATGGGGGTAGCCCCTATGCCTATACAATTTAGCATGATTTTTATTTTATTCTGGACTAACTGTTGCCCGCGACTTTGTCCGCGTGGACAACTTAACATCACAAATTATTATGTATTTCCCGTAGGAATGGGATGCTTTTTCGGGATAAAATCTATCCTATGTCATATTCCAGGATCTAAGCTATATGTGTGCCAAGTTTCATCACGATCCGTCCAGTGGTTGAAGCGTGATTGAGTAACAAACATCCAAACATCCAAACATCCAAATATCCAAACTTTCGCATTTATAATATTAAGTAGGATAGGATAGTAGGATTGACCCTTGATGACGTCGACGATATATAATTAAAATGCCTATCCGTAACAAAATAGATTCGTTGAACTTTACATCGCCCACTCAATGCTTCTCTCCATTAGGTATATGCGCAAAAGTTCAGTAGATCTATTTTGTATGCGGGCTAATCAAATGCCATAGAGTACCTAAAATACTCGTAGAACACTATTGGGAAATAATTCAAAATAATATTCAGTTTGAACTTAAATGGAATAGCATAAAAATCATACCAACCTAATCATTTTCGGTGTTTCCCGGACAAGTACCATTTGGATATTTTTAAAGGAAGATTGAGACCTTCAAGATTTTGAACAATCACTACACCACATCCAAGTTAAAGATATATTTAACTCAAACCCCACTGAACGACTCAGAGGACATAATATGAGATTACAAAGATCAAATGCTCACCTGAACCCTCAAAGAATGTTTTTTAGCAACAAGGTTGTATCCAGATAGAACAAATTACCAGAATCTGTTGTATCTGCCACATCAATAAACATGTTTAAGAACAAACTACACATTTTTTTAAAAGAAAATAATCAAGTCTACTACTGATATGGGGGGAGCACCAGCTATAAACTGCCTTTCTATTTAAAATAAAATAAATATATAAAATAAAATAAAAGTTAATTGGCATCTTCTGGGTAACCTCCACCTTCATCATCAGTCTAAATATGTTCACTGCTGGACATAGGCCTCCCCAATAGAATACCACTTTTGGTAAGTTGTCCATTGGGGGATTTGCCATAATCACCACGCTTGGCAGGCGGATTGGTGATCGCAGTAATAATCTTAACATACACACACAGGAGAACGCTGCTGCCCGTCCCTGGTGCGACCTCCACCTTAGGCCGCATCATCACCTACCACCAGGAGAAATTGAGGTCAAACGCAAAAAATACCTTCAGTAAAAAATATTGAATTGAGCCACAACTTCATGAGCTACAGATACCTATATTTCTAATGGCATTGCCTAAAGTGTGAATGTTACAAGGCTTATGTATCGGTTAACGTAAAACAATTAATGGCAATAAAAAATTAAATCATCTTTAAACAGCTTATTTTGCTATGATGTACATACTGAACCGAACACTGTATGTAATAAATTGGTTCATCAATAGTGTGTTCCAACAATAGGCGTAGGACGCACGCCGAAGCGTGAACGCTCAGCACAATGCGCTCCTGGGTACAAAGCATATTGTGGCGAACTTGCGACCCGGCTCAAATCTACCGTACATTGATTCACGTCCTATCTCAGGGTATGACACCGGCTGTGTGGACGGGGCTTTAGATGTTGCTGAGAATGTTGTGTGTTGTACAAATGTAGAGATGTTTCGTTGCAGTTGTAAACAATGCAGAGAGAGTATGAAAAATATATTCATAATGTTTAGAAGTACATCAACATCGTTAGTCTGGCCAGACCTTTCCCAATGAGCTCCACAATACAATATCATGAAGAAGTAGTGAATATTAAACATATAAAATAGATCTTCACTATGTATTCCTTAAGAGGTACGCGATACTCATTTTTCCATCTGTCGAAAGTACAAGACTGTCTGGTCATACACGGTATCGATGTATTTTACAAGTTGTACTATGAATGTGTTGTTAGATTTGTTACGTGTGCAAGAGTGCGTAAATTCACACGTGAATGTTTTGCGTCTGAAAGAAACCGTGTCCGAACCGGCGCCGGCGGTCGTGTCATTTTAAGGGCAAGGCTTCTTAGCTTCTTTTAACCTCATAATTCTCTTCATATATGCTCAGAACTGCCAATGATAGATAGATAAACTCTTTATTGCATACAGATTAAAATAACAATGATGATTTCGATTCCATCACCCAATTTTCTAAATTTTGAAATTATATAACTATTTATGTTCCAGAGTTTAATCGGTGTAGTAGTTTTTGAGTTATTAACAGGCAACGTGACATATATCGCCGTGTGGTTTCCGGTAGAGTAGAATAGGACCACTCCAACTCCTCCCGTGGATGTCGTACAAGGCGACTGAGGGTATACATTATAAAACATCAATCAGGCCTCCCCAACCCGTCTGGCCAGCGCGGGGAGTGTAGGCCAAATCCTCCGTCTGTCTCTGGCAGATGAGAGAGGATTGTGCTCCTGCAGTGGAGACAAAAATAACCTGATGATGAACGTGACATAATTATAGCAGACCAACTAAACGGATCATATAAGCCAATGTACGGACATGAAATTAACTTCATGCGTAGTTTGTATAAAGATTACTCGTTGTACACATTACTATACTGTGACATTACTGAAAATAAGCTCAGTAATATAACAATATATTATGTCAACGAGATATAATGTCAAGAGCAGATATAACAAGGTTAAAACAAATGTCTGACTAATGTAATTTCAGACATGGCCTCGTGTCCTAAAACAATAGTAGGACCCAAAGAATAAACACTTTAGTGGAAGTTTACAGAGGATTCCTGCGGAGTCACACCTTAGGGGGTTCCGTACAATGTAATTTAATGTCTAACACATACAATAGGTGGACTTAAAACAATATATCCCACTACACAACTGTCAAGCAACTACTGCCTTACATATGATATTCACGATAAATCGTTTGTACCAACATGTCACAGAACGATCTGACAGATTTAAATGGAACTTTCACTTATGCAAGCATAATAACCGAGGTATCTGTCTCCGATTTGATTCCTCTTAGGATATGTTGTATTATTACCTATTTTTAATATGTGCCCACATCCATATTTAGTTATGGAAATCGACCTTCAAACCCAAAAGTGGATAAACCCACTTACTTGTTTTGAGACTTTTGTTAAGCAGAAATATCTCGGAAAGAAAGCTTTTCCTGGAATTTCCGTAATTTCCTCATCATTGGGGACCAATCTTACATCGTCATCATCAGCCGAACTAGGTTCACTGCCTCACAACTTAATGCCACTTTTGGTAGGCTCTCCATTGGGGGATTTGCTATATTTACTACGATTGGCAGGCATCACCACGCTTGGCAGGCGGATTGCTGATCGCAGTAATGATCTTAATATATACCAGTAGAACGCTGCTGCCGGTCACTGGTGCAATCCCTTAGACGCCTTAACGACACCCACGCGAAGATTGGAGGTGCTATTCTAAGCCGGGAACCATACGGCCTTTTTACATGTTTCCAAATTTTGGCTCAATTGGTCTAGTAGTATTCGAGTTATTCACGGGACAGACGAAGACAGACAAAGGGACAAAATGCTTCACTAGGAAAAATCAGATATCTCCAAACTTATTGATTTTAAATAATTCATTTCAAAATAATACTATGAATAAAGATACCTCTTTAACATAAGACAATTAGAAACATTGTTTCTCTTTGTACTCAGCCAAAACTGATCCAGGCGAAACTTTTGTTATGTTTGTTAGAGAAAATTACAATATAGGTACTCGTATAATGAATTACTTATTTTACCCTATTATACGAGACCAAATTTTCCACCAAGCATTAAAACTCTTCACAAAAGAGCTTTATCTCGATAAAATAATATTAAACACTGAAACATTGCTGTTTCGAGTCCCTAAAGAAAGTAAAGCGATGAAAGCGTATGTGTGTGTAGGAGCATAGATAAATCTATTTACGCTAGATTTGAGTTGAAATCCGTTCCGTTGCGAGGTAACGAACTGGGAAAGCGCCTTACTACACAACACCTGTAACAATGTGGAAAAAAACATGCTCGCCTTGGATATTTTTAAGGAACATCCTCTTTCCTTATAGGCATGTCGATAGTGAAGGTTATTTGGTTTTGCGTCTCGGTCGATTACCATTTAAGAAGAATTTTTGCAATAAAATAATATCGACTGTACGTGTACTTAATGCCGAATTCAAAATGTATCATTTGAGTGTTATAAATTCAAGGAGCGGCTTCTGGTGTCGACAATCATTACGATCCAGCTTAGTATATCGAGTATTTAAATCAAGGAAATAACCTAAACCTTTTTGAAAAATAGTTAGCCAAGAGTACATCGTACACGATATCTAGGATCTAGGATAAATATTTTCAGGAAATTTTTGCAATTTTCTCATCACTACCGTGTAAATTTGTGTGTGTGTTAGAAGTTTTAGCTTAATCGGTGTAGTAGTTTTCGAGTTATTCGCCTGCTAGTCAGACAGACAGACTGACAAAGGAACTTTGCTATAAGGGTATCCGTTTAGACGGATCTCTAAAACCTAACAAAGTTCAAAACGAGATAACTTTTGTCTCTTTTATCATGACACAGTACTGCACTGTCAGCAATAATACAGAAATAGAGTCTCTTTGCGAAGCCGGTCTATTTTTGTAAACAGCAATATAAGGAAAATAAAAGGAAGATGCATTGGCTCAGTCACACCTAAGGAATCGCATCGCACAACTTGTTTCGTGTTAGTGTGAATATCGTCAATATCTTGTCTTGTTCTGAGCGTCAGCGATACCCTGGGGGGCGGGCACAGCGCTGCAAATTGAAAACTGAACGAGTCACCGATATACTGGGAGCATTGAAGCGATACTGGCAATTCTCAAGTGTCGATATGCAGCGGTTGAAATGCTATATGAGTGAATTCTATCTCGAGTGCTAATGGAAATTGTTCTGTGCAGGTATTTTTGTAGTTATTTGACGCTGCAATGTGGATAGTAGGAATAAAGTTTATGAAAGAAGAAGGTATATACTTATGTGATTTCTAAAACATAAAAGATAATCAAGAACATATCCCAAGTAATGCTTACATTTTTCAACCAGTAATGCCCTAGTATTTATCGTTCAATTCACGATGGCACGCCCCGCTGCTTGTCGCGAGAGGTGATTGCGGGACGCGAGTAGCTATTCGGAACGTCTAGTATCTTAGTGTACGTATGCACATATTGATAATAATTAGTGCGTAACGATAGAACTAACACAGTAACAATATAATGGACAATTTAAACGATTTAGCTAACGAGTGGGGCGTGCCGTCGTGAACTGGACGATATATAAATGTACCTGTAGTCGTGTAATTAACTTATTCCTAGACGTGAATTACTTGGGTCTCAAATGTCAATATGGACCTTACGTTTCCATGTTATGGAAAGGAGGTGCTCTCTTGATTAACCAAATCTTAGGGTCTATTCAGATTAACTACATTTAAACCACACGACAACCCATGACTCCCTCTCGATGTCTACATCACTATTATATCCTTGAAAGAAACCCAGAGCATAGCTCAATACAGAGCTCTCTGAACGACTTTAAACTTGTGGAGTCCGTTTCACCAAACCACATCGCACCGGGCCACTAGGGAAACGTGTGGAAATTGAAAATTGGCATCATCTGGAAATTTGATGACCGTAAGCCTTGTACTCGGCGATATGTATTCCAGTTGATTGGAATTGAAATACAGTTTTACAGGAGATCGAAGTTCATATTGGTGGTACAAGAGCCTCCGGGCAGCCCTGTTCCGGATATTGCGCTGCGTCCGGATATATTCGGGATCTAGAACACCGACGTACCTAAACGCAATATTTCCTTTGATACATATTGCTCTGTGTTCGCTACGCTTTCTTCTGTGAAAATGTGAACAAGCGGTATAGTTAAAGTTCAATCACAAATCCTTCTATTTTCAAGTTTACAATATTTATTACTTAAATAAAATATTTGACAAACTATAAACAAAAAAGTTGACCACATTTCTCGATGGAATCGAAATGCTTTAAATATCGTTCTCATCAACATTGAAGTAAAAGAGATGTCAATCACAACAACAAATTTGAAGACATCAATCATCGTGTACGATTTTTCCAGTAAAATCGCTCATAAAGATTGCTTTAAGCCAACCTTAAGTGCAACCTACGATAATAGAAAGAATCTCATATTTTTCATCAACATAACCTTTTTATTCTTATCTACATAAGCTACAAAAGACAAATTCTAAAGCTTTCATCAAGACAAAACCCTTTAATATAAGAATAATTTTACATCGGGAGGAGGCTCACAAAACAACGCCAACCACACCGCTATCAATGAATGAATGACCTGATGATGTTTTATAAGCTATATAAAACATCAATCAGGCCTCCCCAACTCGTCTGGCCAGCGCGGTAAGTGAAAGCCAAATCCTCCGTCTGTCTCCGGCAGATGAGAGAGGGTTGTGCTCCTGCAGTGGAGATAAAAATAACCTGATGATGATGATGATGAATGCCTAAGAAAGCGAGCTGCCTGATGCGCAGGCTGCGGTACGGCGCTAACGGGATCCTGAAGATGAGAGGTTTGACAGTTCCATCATCAGACACTGGATCTGACTTTTAAACCCTATCTGTATAAAGTATGTAAGGAACTAGTTAATAAGTTTACTAACATAGTGGACCCGATTCTGAATGCACACCTTTAAAATTTGACAGCGCTAAAATTGGTTTCGTCTTTATCTTTATAATACTGTGTGACAAGGATAGCAACAGTTTTAGTGCTGTCTAATTTTAACATTGTGCCTTCAGAATCGAGCCTACTACCTACCCATTAAGTCTTTTACTAAAACTATGGATGTATGTCTGAGTATACGAGACGATAAGCATGTAACAATAATCCGCAATGAGGATATCCGATGCAGAACTAAGGTCAACGACATTGCCGAAAGGATTAGCAAGCTGAAGTGTTAGTGGGCGGAACACTTCTGTCGCAGAAGGTGGCCGGAAGCGACTGCGGTTGGCAAAGTAAGTCTAACAATGGAAGTCTAAGGGCTGATATGATTCCCAAGCATTTTATGTTGGTAGAGACAAAACACCTGAATAAAAATATTAGTTCGCCATTTTGCGCATTAACCACAAGTGGGTGAGTTCCCACTGGGTACCTTATTTTTATATTCCATAATCTTTAAAAATGCTCACAAATGATCCAATATTTCTCACAATACATCGACCATATTGTCCTCGTAATGCCATAATGGAAGAAATCACATTTTGTTGAATAATAAAACAGAAATAAGGAAGGTTCAGTACAAAATCCCGAATCAATTTGAAGACGGTGGGATTGTAGAGACGAGATCAAACCAAAATCAGATATCGAAGATAGTCGATGACTACACCCACACACCGTGAAAAGGACAAATAGATATTTGCCAAATAAGCTAGAATAAGGCAGCAAAATACGGGATTATAGGATGTAACGAAACTTGTACGACATACATCTTGAGTAGGTACTTTGTATGTATTCTTTGGATAATCTCTCCGAAAAGAAAGTGGATGAATTATAGACCCAAATTAAAAAATATATATTAATTTGTTTATTTAATCCGTAAAAACTCTATGTAAAAATATGTTAACTTTTGTACTATCAGTTTTCTGAAGTTCGAATAAAAAAACAACACAGATTATTAATGATGAAACAGACAATTTAAAAATACCCATACATGCTTACTGGTTTCGAATGATACAAAAAAAATAGTTGTCAATTATTTAATACTATAGTTTAAAAAATAATAAATGAATAAATAATTTTATAAAATATAGAAAAAAATCATTAAATGAGGTTGCACCCCCTCTAAATTAGTCGATATTATCCTGAGACACGCTATATGGGTTACGGCGTGTAATGTCCCGTTCACAAAATTTCACTTTGGAAAAATTAATCTTCTGCAAAATGTCGATTTCGCATAATGTCCCATGAATTGCTATCTCCTTGGTTGAGTATTAAAATAAGCTTGTGAATGCTACTGGCAGAAAATACTTTTTTCCAGCATTGATTTACTGGTCACTAGAAACTAGAGTACTCATAGAAACGTATTTAATTTAGTTGAATCAAAATTAGAGAATGAATTAATATACTTTATTGTGCATCAATCACAGATTTTTTTTAAAATATACAGTGAATGTACAAGTGGCGGCCTTATCGCTTTTAGCGATTTATTTCAGGCAACCTTATAGCTAGTGAGAATCGTAAGGGAGAATTAGAATGCGAGTGCATTTCGCGTGCGAAATTTGCATTATAATATAACTAAAGATGAAAGTAAGTCGTTTGTTGACAATACATTTAGAATATCATAAAAAAGGAAAACGAATACCTTTTTCTATTTAAAGTCCAGTGATTATATTTAAATCTTCTCGGTATAAGATTGTTAACTCCAATGTTGGTGTGAAAATTGACGACGAGATTAATGTTAACTCTACTTTATAAGCTTTTAATCACGGCTCAGCATCGGTTTTGAAATAGCGAAAAAACCAAATTCATTTCGGTTACCGGTTTTACGAAGAAAGAAACTCGCAGAAACCTAAATACACCGGTGTAACTCGCCATCGAAAATCAGACAATGTACGTACTTATAGCTTTAGGTCGATTGCGCCCTTGTTGCGCGGCGGCTGTCCTCTCTGCCACGAGGTTTAAACCTGTTAATTTGCCACGTCTAACCGGTTAATTTACCATAATTGAACCAGATAGACATAAGGTCTGTTCTTTTCATTAACCGGTTATTTGAACGAAATCACTGGAAAACCGGTTTGGAATTTAAACAGGTATCCGAGTCCTGCTTTTAATCGTAAATCTACTTAAAGTTTTAAATTCAAATAGATTTAACTGTACTTAATGACAGAGTAGGTATATACTCGGCACTTACGTTAACTTGACTTGCAGAATTCTGTAGAAGTTTAACTTTTTAATTAGTGCAATAAATAATAGGTGGGTAAGGTGGGGTAAAAGAGGTAATTATTACTTGAATGTCTTGGAAAGCTCACCTTATTAAATTATTAAAATGTTTCGGTGAAAGTTTGTTAAGCTTCAAATTTAGATGATTTGCGAATAAGTTAAGTTATATAGAGATGAGAGTCTTATATTCTGATGAAGGTACCTATTACGTAGCTTGAACGGTGCTACAAGTGCAAAACTAAAAATTTAACTTAACTTCGAACAATATGACACTGAAAAATATATATTGAATATAAATACTATATTTACCGTTCAATAACGCCTCGTTGGCCGTGGGTTCGATTCCCACTGGAAACAGAAAATTATGTACAAGATGGTCTCGGTCTGGATGTTATATTTGTGAATTGTCCTATTCTTGTCTAATTCTCGTGGTACAGCAAAAAGGCTAAGCATGGTGGCCACGCGTTCCCACTACACATGGCGCTGTACGCTATGCAGAGAGTTATTCGCCGCGAGGAGCATTGATGCGATATCCCAGTTAATGCTACTTTATCCCGGGTGCAGGTTAGTCACAGGTTCAAGTCCTGTTAGCGTATGATTATTTCTATCTTTATTCAAGCTTTAATTCAATTACTCTTTATTGCATGATAATAAAATACACAGATACTAATAAAGTAACTTACATTTTTACATCTAGGCGATCTTATCGCTAAAAGCGATTTCTCCCAGACAACTATTGGCTAGAGGTAGAATCTTACGACCAATGTAGGTTGGTTAAATAAAGGTTCAAATTTTGTTGGTTAAAAAATAATGTGCTGCTGAAACCCCAAAATATTTAAATAAATATTTTATGTTATGAATGTGAGACAGGTACCTAACTACAGTGCTGGAGAAGTTACTTTGACGGGCAAAATCGTTTATATTCGTAAAAATTAAACTAATATATCGATTGTTGTTATGGAAATAGATTGTAGGAAACTATAGCCAGCGACTCACCTGGTTCTCCTGCATGGTTCTCCGTCGTCTTCTTTAGGGTACCCTGGATGCTACACTTTCATCAACGCTGGTAGTTTGGTTTTAGCACTTGGTGCACATAATTCTCGTAATTATGTTGTGGGGTTTTATGGTTTATGAATTATATTAACTGTAGCTGCGCTCGGAATCGAATCCGCGACCCGTTCGATCGAGATAATCAGACTTACTCCCTGCCGAAAATAGAAGGCAGCACAGTAGTGGATGCAGTTGAAATCAGGGAGCCGTAAGCCGTACTTCCCTTTTGCAGTAAAACTTATTAGAAAAAATGAAAAGGCCTTGTGCTAGCATTAAATATATACATATCACTAGATATACGGAATAACTGTCATTAAACGAGTGTATTTTAACAACCGATACGTCATCGTCAAGTAACTTATCGAGCACTGTACATAGGTGTTAATATCAAAACTATTTACAAATGGGTTACATTTTTGATGTAATAAAACGAAATATGTTAAGAATATAAAGAATTTTTATGTCTTTCATGTTGATGCAAAAACTTTAAGCAATTGGGGCTTATGTTTACGCCTACGCTCAGAAACCATTGTGGATATCAAGCAACAGGAATAAAAAAGTAATGCTCGTTTCATCGGCCGTCTGCCGTGGGTGTTCGTAATATGAAAATGAGTTTGGAAGTGTGTCTGCGGGCCGGCGCCAGCAAACTTTGATGAGCCCTCTTGATTTACATTCATAGCTTTTCTGATGGCATTTGAATTGCTTGCTTACTTCCAACCGTCAGTTTCGCCACTAGGTATGGACAATTTAAAACTTATATTACGCTGGGGATTTCTAATGGACTTCATTTCGCCTTGTGTGAGGACAAATGCCTAATATGTATATTATGTGGATCACATTTTGCAGGAGGTTTGTTGTAATTTATAGGATAACTCTTTTTTACCATTTTTGTTTGGTTTCTTTTTTGTCAGAGTGGTTCACTTTTTGTTTGTTGTCATATTCGCAATTTATTACAAACCCTTGTTTATTTTATGCGCAGTTATATTGATTTTAATCTTTTATATTTCAAGAAGATATCTTTCGTCGTTAAGAAGCTAAGATTTACGAAGAAATCAGATTCAAACTTATATTTTCTTCTATTGAATTAAGAACTAGATATCATTTTTACAAAGTTGACTGTCGTCCCCGTGTGAAACGAACCTACGTCTCTGACGATCGAGTTTAATGATCGTAATGTACTAAGTAGGCACCAATTCTTTACATTCATTTATGGTTCAACAGTGTCCGATCCAGGCCAATCGTCAGTTGGATAGGTTGTCGTCGGTCGCCAGCAAATTCTAATATTACCCAGTGCAGTCCGTTTTTCGGGTTCCCTCAATCCCCCCCTCGTATGTCTGCCTGTCCGCCGGATAACTCAAAAACTATATTGGACCGATGAGCTGTTTGGAACATAATTATATATATGAATGCCCGGCAACGATGGGAAAATTATGAAAACTTCAAGGAAAAATGTTTTTTCCGAGATATTGAAGTAAAACTAAAAACTGTTTAATTGAACATGTTTTTATTCTATAACATTCCAATACCTGCCGCCAGCCGTCTTTTGAATAAAAACACTGTAATATAGGTTTCTGTGAAACATTGCGCAGAAGGAAAGTATACGTATTGACAAAAACAAAATGTTTAAGGTCAGGTAAAGGTAAGTTTTATTATACCGCTACGGGACTGTTACTTTTCGATGAATTTCCATTGCGTCGTGTGTTTATTATCCGAGTATTCAATTCAATATTTTAGACTTTCGAGCTTTGTACACAATTATACATACGTGATCAAAGGTAAATATTTACATGTAGGTAAGTAAGACCTGTATATACTACGCTGTTCAATAAAAACTGAGAATAACTATCATTATCAGCTGAAATATGTCCACTGCTGAACATAAGCCTCCTCAATAGAATACCACTTTTGGTGAGCAGTCCATTGGGGATTTGCCATAATCACCACGCTTTGACAAACAGATTGGTGATCGCAGTAATGATCTTAATATACACAGGAGAACGCTGCTGCCCATCCCTGATACAATCCCTTAGTCGCCTTGACGACACCCACGGGAAGATTTGGGGTGGTGGAAGAGTCTGGAACCACACGGCTTATCCTGACACACCATCAAAAAATTATTATACAAAAACACATTGGCATAATACGAAGGTATATTTCCAACAGTTTTCTTGATATGGGGTATGTCTTATTTTAATATAATGACCAAAACATAAGGACGAAAAAAACAATATTTAACCGACTTGTTCAAAGATCGGAAGAATTTTTTTTTGTTCAATCTCAGATTAGCGTCTCTAAAAGTGAGTTTATAAGTGAAATGGAAGTGTGCGTAAAATAATGGTTTATTCATATTTCAATCACGCCCTGCTTCTGACTGGCCTTTTATCCTGTCAGGGATATGACGTAGTACCTTTTGCAATTTCAATATTGGGTTGTATTTCCATACCACAAAGTACTTTATTTTCTTCAACTTGTAAATAATAAATTCACCTCTTACTGTATTCCGTTTACTTCTATTTCTTTTTACATTTCTTTGGTTTGAATATATCTGGTGTTTTCGGGATAGAATTTCTTATACAAAGGAAATTAATACCTTCGTACTGTTCTTATTCTTTATTGGCCTGTTTTTGTACTTTAATTTGTAACTATGGATCTGATTATGAAAGCACATATTTAATATTTGACAGCATTAACATTGTTTCTATCCCTGTCTAACAGTGGTAAGAAGATAAAGATGCAACATAAATAAATTTCCTCAATTTTAAATTGTTTGCTTTCAGAATCTGGTCCTATAATTAACAGTGGTTTCAGTAGGATGGCTTAGGAAAAAAATACATTTGTAATATAATACAATTTAAATAAATAAATTAAAAAAAATAGGACAAAAATAAAAAATAAAAAAAAAATTATTGCTAATTAATTATCTAATAAATAAAAACGTAAACTTCGCGTGTCAGTTCATTGAAGATATTTGCAAAAAAAAAAGCGGCCAAGTGCGAGTCGGACTCGCCCATGAAGGGTTCCGTACCAGCAAGTAACATAATATAAAAGTTATAGTAGTTCGTTGTAACTTTGATCGATGTTTTAATAATATTATTGTGGTTTACGATTTATGACGTATTAAAAAAAAACTACTTACTAGATCTTGTTCAAACCAATTTTAAGTGGAAGTTTGCATGGCAATGTACATCATATATTTTTTTTAGTTTTATCATTCCTTTATTTTAGAAGTTACAGGGGGGGGGACACACATTTTACAACTTTGGAAGATTCTCTCGCGCAAACTATTCAGTTTAGAAAAAAATGATATTAGAAACCTTAATATCATTTTTGAAGACCTATCCATAGATACCCCACACGTATGGGTTTGATGAAAAAAAAATTTTTGAGTTTTAGTTCTAAGTATGGGGACCCCCAAAATTTTTGATTTTTTTTCTATTTTTGTATGAAAATCTTAATGCGGTTCACAGAATACATCTACTTACCAAGTTTCAACAATATAGTTCTTATAGTTTCGGAATAAAGTGGCTGTGACATACGGACGGACAGACAGACAGACAGACAGACAGACATGACGAATCCATAAGGGTTCCGTTTTTGCCATTTGGCTACGGAACCCTAAAAATGGGGGGTTTAAGGATAAGTAATAGAACACATTTCGATCATTTTTGGAATTTTTGTCTGTTTGTCTGTTTATGTGTTTGTTTGTGCACGTATCACTTAAAAACTACTGAACCGATTTTTATAGACTTTTCAAAGAAACATAGTGCCTAATTCGGTATAACATATAGGCTTTATTCATTGCAACAGGCCCAGTAAATCGAAAGTTATGCGAATTTATAGTTTAGGTAGGTGGTCATGGAAGTGTAGGTGGGTTAGGATGGGAGGGAGATTATAGTTTTTTTTACTGTTACTTAAAATAAAGTTAAGTTTTAGTCGTACCTATACGTAGCAAGAAAACAGTTATCTCCACTTACACAGTCATGCTAATAAGGTTTATGGAAATGAAAAATAGTTTCTTAAATCTCTTACAGAGATAAGCATTACCATTTCTTATTTTTCCTTATTTTTATAGTTTTGTTGTATGTTCTTTCTTCTGTGTGTGCAATAAATTGTTAAATAAATAATAAAAAAATATATAACTCTTGAAATATCAGAAATCTAATAAGCACATATGTGCCCTATATAGGGCCAAAAGATAAATGTTCTCTCCCATCACTACACTTCGTTTGGATCACTTATGGGATACCTGGATTCAGAACTGAATACGTCAGTCTGTCAGTTACTGTATATTTAACTGTTTTTAAGATAAATTAATATTACTAGATATTTCTTAGTATTTACCCAGTGCCAGACCTACCTCGGAATCCAGTAATTTGAAAAGTTTTTGTATAGGCAAAGTTATCGATCTTCTCGGGCCGGCGTCACTTAATGAAAACCGAACTTGTATCGCCAATACTTGGGCCAATCTTGCGGGGGAACACAAAATATGCAAATAGCTTTAAAATTGACTTGGAGATGTTGCGCCCGCCTAACTTTCAGTCTGTTTGCTTTAATCTGCGGTAATTTAACGTTCGCCCGATGGCGAGAAAAATACGGCAAAATTGCCTTTGAGGATTCGTATTACATAAACAGACTTGGTGCAGCGCAATAATCGCTCTGGGTATTTTTATAAACATTATTGCCTGCCGTATCGAACGAACTAAATAAGCAAGTGAATTTTACAAAGCTATAAGAAAGTAAATATTTAAATAAGTTGAGGGTATTCGGGGTGAATAAGACAGACCACCAATAGTACAAGTTGGCATTATAGAGGATTAGGGATTTGCAAATACTATACATACTAAGGCTTATGATGTGATTATATCTGCAATGGTAACATGTATATAGCTTCGTAGCTTTGATTCGTACATTTAGTATGAAAGATACGACTGTCTTCTATATTTAGTTAACTTTAGCCTAATTTAAATGCGCCGTAAGTTACGGCTTGTAACCACGACATCAGTGTACCAGCGAGTTCCGCGTCAACTGCGGTTACATCGAAACTAATGAATCTGTGTACCTAGAATCGAATCCAGGTTCAGCAGATTCCGCAAATAGACATAGTGGAATACAGGTGTGCATGTTTTTGCTGTTGCCAGAGCTAGAGCCTCACGCACTAATGACTGCATGTGTGATGCATGAATGCCGACTAATGAAGAATGGGATGTAACGGGAAACAACGCGTTTGATTAGTGTAGTTGCAAAGAATTTGTCTACGTATTGTACGGTATAGTCGTAACCTACTTGACCCATCCAAAACTACACTGATTCTGCCAGATTTGTTGCTTTATTAGTCTTCGACTGTTGGGAAGCGGAGTTAAATTCGTTTGTACCGATATCACAAATTTCGCTATAGTTATTTCACGCACTGACTGTTTTAAATAGTCGAGTTTTTTCTTAAGTAGTATCCTTTTTATTAAAGTAAATTGCTTTAGAATATGTGCCTAGAGGTGATGCTAATGCCACTTCAACCTACAGGCTTTTATGGCCGCGACTGCTATGCGAGTTCTGGAGCGCAGCGTTGTATTTCTCATATGGCCTGGGGGCCTACTCCTTAAGTATTTCGGATAATATCCGTCGAATTAAAAAGCCCTTTTGTACACTAACGAATCATGTAACATATATTTTGATAAGCGTAAGACCCATAGAGAGTATAAAAGGGTTTTAGTTAGACGGATATTATGCGAAATGCTTGCGGGGAGTAAGTCTTTTATAGGTTTAGTTCTCGTTGGCAAACATCGAGCTTAGACTTCTAAACACCTACAAAACAATCTCAATAATCTAAATAGAGATTTAGAGGTTTCTCGTTTGTAACAATATCCGGATATTACAATAAAACATAGGTAGAAAGGGTGAGAATTGTTGCAAAAATAAGTAGGATATATTTAGGTGCTAGGGAAATATAAATTCAAAGAGCTGACAGCACCCAAGGCATTCGTGTAATGTGCAGCAGACTTGGGGGTCCTGAATAAAGTGCTAGGGGCATATGTCAGTCGGGTCATAGAATAAATTGGTGTATAGGACGGGCAGTGCGTCTCCATAAAGGCTTTATGTTGCGTGAAGTGGACGCTCGGAATTCCAACAGGGCATGGGTCTTGAATGTTGGTTGGTATTAGGTGGAAAAATGTAGTGAAACGTTTTCGGGTCTTGTGGTATGTAGGTCAAGCCGAAGTTATGTTAGTAACACAACTGCTACGATTTCTGATAACCTTTGGTTTTTGACCAGATTTTATTAGAATGAAAAAACTAGGCAATAGTCCTAATAACCTCTTCTCAGATAAATTGGCAAAGGTACAAACCCTACACTCAGATTTCAGTCGGACTTTATGGTTATGAGCTACTGTCCAGTACTGCCTACTTCCTATCCTGTTCTAGCACACGTAGAAATGACTCCACACAGCTGCAAGCTGATTATTTACAAGATGACGGTGTATTACGCCTCCCAACCAAGTTGCAGTCAATTATAAAGGAATCTGACATAACAGCTCCCTGTACAGCTTCATACTACCAATCTCAATAGAGAATATATTTATTTATGAACATACTAAGTTATACAATTGCCGTGTGTTTTCCGGTAGAGTAGAATAGGACCACTCCAACTCTTACCGTGGATGTCGTACAAGGTGACTAAGCGAATACATTATAAAACATTAATCAGGCCTCCCCAACCCGTCTGGCCAGCGCGGGGAGTGTAGGCCAAACATCCTCCGTCTGTCTCCGGCAGATGAGGGAGGGTTGTGCTCCTGCAGTGGAGACAAAAATAACCTGATGATGATGAAGTTGTACAAGTTTGTCCCGGTCTGGATGTTATATTTGTGAGTTGTCCTATCCTTGTTTAGTTTCCATAGCACAGGAGAAATCCTAGTTTGGGAATAGACAAGTATATGTATATATGTAATGTTTATTTATACATATAATAAAGTTGAACCATATTATTAATAACAATAAATAATCACCATGGCAACCAACATTTAGAAAAAAAGATATTTATTTAAATTTAAAAAGATATCTTGTTAGGTTTAATATTAGGCATTTTATGTATGAAGAAAGATGCCATGTGAAAATCGCCCCTTTTTTTTCTAAATGAAAGGAAGGGATCGAAAAGTAGGCAAAGTCTGGTTATATCTCCCTTAAAGAATTTACATGCAGACAAAGTCACGGGCGATGCCATTGATCACTGTAAGCTGTTCCTTAATAGTTTAATAATATTTTCTTTATGGTTTCCATGAATGCGGCTCTGAAAATCCTAATGTATTTACTTAGCCCCAGTGTACTTCACTATGATGTGATGAAATAGTACTTATATTTAGTTATTCATCTTAGATTGTTCATATTATTTGAAACAGGAAAAATTATAATTTCACTTCCACGTGAAGGATTCTTCAAAGTTTATTTAAACTTCGCCTTTGCTGCTATTTTACCTTGAACATGTTTGCGAAGCGACCAATGCTATCAATTGTACTGTGGTAACTGTTGTAGCTTGAGATGACGTACAAACAGAGTAAACCTAAATCAAAACCGATCTATTGGCGACTCAAGGATTCACCATAGCGCTCCAAGCTACGGAATATTTTACAGTACTAATTTGACAGTAGCCTTACCTGAGGCTTTGATGAGGTGGACACGTATTTCCCTGGTTAACCGTCGTATCACAACGTGTCTCAACACGGAGGCGGTGATATTGTTCGCCACACATCACGCCAAGTGGTATCACGGAGCAAAAAGTGGATGAAGGTAAGTCGTTTTTCGACGTTGGATCGTGCAAGGTGGCGATGCATCGTCTCCGCCTGCTCTTCTGGGACCACGGCGTGAGCATTTTGTATATATGTATGTATGTGTGTATGTATGTATGTATGTATGTATGTATGTATGTATGTATGTATGTATGTATGTATGTATGTATGTATGTATGTATGTATGTATGTATGTATGTATGTATGTATGTATGTATGTATGTATGTATGTATGTATGTATGTATGTATGTATGTATGTATGTATGTATGTATGTATGTATATATGTATGTATGTATGTAATTTGACAGTTCGTAGCTGTAAAATATAGAAGTGAAGTTAGCAAAACGTCATACTTGTACATTTTCAACGATCATCTCTGCGCTCTCAGCTTCCAAATTTTCGCCGCCAATGACCTGCGGTTAACGGAGCTTTAAAGTGTCACCTGAAACTTTAAAGTAGGCATAGCTTATATCTCACTTATTTTGTAGACTAGGTACTGGATTCGCCTTGATCTATGAATAATGTGACTTGTATATTGGCATTGTTGTCTACGGGCTGTTGCTGTTGCCGCTTCGCCCTCGTGAAATTCGTTTTTTAGAGCTATAACAAACTTTCCCATGGTAAAAATTACCCTATGTACATAAACTTTACGTGTACAATGGAGATAGAGATAGTTGAGCCATGAAAGCGCGACAAATAAATAAACTCATATTCCGATTTATAAATTATTTGATTTGATACTTGATATTAATATAAATTCGAAAGTTTGGATGTTTGGATGTTTGCTATCACAATTAGTGGACGGATCAGGGTGAAACTTGGCACACCTATATGTTAAGTCCTGGAATAGGACTAGGATAGTTTGAATTTATTAATTAATACATAAATGTATGAATGTTTGTACCCAAGTCTTGGACGTTCATATATTTATTTAAGCATGTGTATCCGTTATCTAGTAACCATAGCACAGGCTCTGCCTAGTTTGGAACTGGATAATTGGTGTGAATGTCTCAGATATTTATTTATTCCAAAAAAACATCAATCCTACGGAAATATGTTTAAATATCGAAACCTACGTGGACGAAGTCGCGGGCAAAAGCTACTTAATGATAGAGAATAGCGATTCCTAATTCAACAATCTTTATTTCTTTAGAGCATAAGACTAAATAAATGTCAGCAAAATTGCTCTGACTGGTTTTCTTATGTTATGTTTACCCCTCTGTTGTTAGTATGTATTTCTTTCTGAAATTCTTTATACCCAGGGTTGGTTCAGTGCAATCGTCTCGCTGCACTCTTCCGATAAGCCTGCCCGCCCGCCTGCCGTGCTCTATCTGTCGGTCTTAGACTTTATACACCGCTCGGAGCCAAGCACTCGTCTGACACCGGAAAAGGAAGCGTGAAGTTGAAATATCTCGATGAGCTCCTTTGAAATGGAGTGGATCACCATTTTTCACATTGAAATAATGTTTTATGAAGGCTCTTTGTTGAAATGTTACGGCTGATTTACAGTGGATTCAGGTCTGAAGCAGCAGTAAACAAGTATTTTTTAGATTAGTAGATAAAACCAGTATATTTTATACCAAAATAGTACCTACTCATTTTCACTTTAAGTAAGACGAGCATACAGTCCTGATACCCAGACATTCCCGTTATTATACATTTTAGTTAGCGGCATAAAAAAACAACATATAGTTATATGTAACGTATAATAAACAAACTTCTATTATTTTTAAAATATAAACCAGGTTCGCTTAGTAACAGACAAAATATATAAATTGGCAGAAATTAGAATAAACAGGTTACAAAAAACCACTTTAAAAATTGTTGATGTGTAAATTTACCGAGGCGTGCCTTATCTTAGATTTTACGCTGAGAACATTTTTCCTTTAAGACGAGATTTCGTTCTGTTTGTCCAATAATTTTAATCTATAATCGAAAATCCGGCGAGGTAGAAATATAGAGAAACCTTCAAGGTTAAATAAAATTAGAGTACGAGAAAACTTTTTTCATGTTTTTTCTACTGCTTCTTTCATTGCCTTCTGAATGTTAATTTCAAGTACTTTGTGTTTAGATTTCTCGGTGATGAGTTAATGACATCGGAGGGAGTGACAGAGGGACGGGACGGTGGGAGTGACGGATGGAGAGAGAGATTTAGTGAGGGAGGCAGAGAAGGACGCACAGAGCGAGGTTTAGGATGACAGCTGTCAAAATTGCAAATATTAGCAATTACAAGTACAATTTAGTACCTACTGGAAGTTTTCTCAATAGGTTTCCTATTTACTGAGAAGTTGCTGCATATGGCGTACTATACGGTACGTTTTACATCCGAAATGAAGGTCTCATCCAGACTTCTCATTTGAGTATAGACACCAGTAGTCTAGGGCAATTTTCGAGATATGATATGCTTTTGCACTAGCCTCTAGTGACACTTTCAATGTCTCACTTTGATTTGATATTTTGTTTCCAAGACGCAAATAAGTTTTTTTGTGGGTCAAATTGATTGTAATTAAATTGAAGTTACCTAGTGTCAATCATGAAGGTAAAAACTTTGAGGTGACTTCTGAGGTGCGAAAATTTTCCTTCATGGTATGACCTGTAAGTTAGTATGATGACTAAGGTTGTTTTTCCGTTTTCGGGTTTCCTCTCTTAGCTCTCGTATACGTTCAGCATCGCAAATTTACCTGATGTGAGCTTTTCTCTGAACAGCGTTGTCTACATTCGTTTACATTTTCCATTCGTATAATAAATAGCTTTGTGAATTATTTTTACATGTTTCATGTTGATATAAATGTTCATTATTATTCAATTATTATTTCTGCACCTTCTCTACACCTTCACGCGTTCGAGGGATCTTATATTTCGTCTATCACGCACCAGCCTTCCAAACCTTGAGAGTGCGTCAGCATACACAATTTCCTTTGGCAGAACCTTTGAATTTTTCGATATCTGATTTTAGTTTGTTGGCTACTATCGGCTCATAACTCAGTGACTTATCGCGGTATTATCTGGATATGTAATTTTGTTGCATTGTAAATATATCAATGACTCCAAAATCCGTAACAACAGACGTTTTACACTTCAAAAGCCCAGCGTGGCAATAGGTTTCGTTTAAAAATCGGATTGGCAGTGGCAGTTCAATCAAAGGCCACATCGGGCATCCATCACTCCGCCATATGTGTTACCGAGCGAATCGATCACGCGTCACGTGACGGCGCGAAAATCGTATACATAGCATCGTATTGTTGCCGTTTAATACTGTAATACATCACTGCATAGATTGTAATCATGCATAAATTCGAAATTGAAGTAAAGCGGTTTTCATTTATTTATTTTTATAAATAAATAAATATGTGGGGACATTTCACACACGATTACCTGATCCCAAACTAGGCAGAGCCTGTAATTTGGGTATCAGACAGCTGATATACATACATAAATACATACTTTTTTACGTATTTAAACGAAATCCACAGCACTTAATAAAACAGTATTATTCTAATATATAGTTCTTATTGCCAATAACGGATTTAAAAGGAGAATGCCCAAAAGTGGGCCTAAGATGCGTCTTTATCATTCATGTACCAAAAATATTAGTCTGAATTATGAATCCCCTCAATTTTTTTTTAAAGCTAATGGAATAGGGAGTTTAAAAATAACATATAATAAAAACGTTGATTGATTTCCGCCTGCCGACCGGCATCATATCAACTAGAGTAGTGAAAGTAGAATTAAAATCGATATTTGTCAACCATAGATGATACTGCCTTTCAGTTACTGGCACGATAATCCACCAATCACGTTTTTCATTTACTGACTGGAAATACGGTATTTGTACTGATTTAAAGTAATACACACGTTCTTAAAACCGAAATATCGATTATTCAATTTGTTTAATCGATTTAGTAGAATCTCACTATTGATATGCACTATGGTTTTGTATTTTGACATTATATCCGATATGATGTCAACACCTGTTTTGTCTCCGTTTGTTTACATTATGTATTTGGGTGAAAAAATCCATTTTAACGAGTCTAATGTAGTGTCGAACGCAATATACTGTCGCCGATAACCAAACTATGACATCAAGATCGGGAACGGTTAATCGTGGCCATATATCCACGGTGTTCTAAAAACTGTGCGCCAACGAAGATTTCATTCCAAGTAAGATTATTCAATTTTCCCACTAAATAGTTAAACGATTTTCTTTTTATAGTAATCCTTAGTATTTCGCGTGTATTTTGACGACAATTTGATCCAGACGCAAGGTTCAAAGTTCAAGGGCAAACTCCCATACAATTTTGGGCATTCTCCTTTCATTCGAAGTAAGATTATTCAATTTTCCCACTAAATAGTTAGACGGTTTTCTTTTTATAATAATCCTTAGTATTTTGCCTGGACAATTTAATCCAGACGCAAAGTCCAAAGTTCAAGGGCAAACTCCCATAAAATTTTGGGCATTCTCCTTTACATTTCATTCCAAGTAAGATTATTCAATTTTCCCACTAAATAGTTGAACGATTTTCTTTTTATAGTAATCCTTAGTATTTTGCATGTATTTTGACGACAATTTGATCCAGACGCAAGGTTCAAAGTTCAAGGGCAAACTCCCATACAATTTTGGGCATTCTCCTTTCATTCGAAGTAAGATTATTCAATTTTCCCACTAAATAGTTAGACGATTTTCTTTTTATAATAATCGTTAGTATTTTGCCTGGACAATTTGATCCAGACGCAAAGTCCAAAGTTCAAGGGCAAACTCCCATACAATTTTGGGCATTCTCCTTTACAGACTAGTGATTGTGTGTGTATGTCGGGGGGGGGGGGGAATGTGTATGTGTAGGGGGGCGTGTGTAAATACAAATGTACATGTACCATACATATATGATCAGGAAGTGAATGTATTAATCCATAGTTGAAATTGCCACAGTTTAATTATGTGTGTATGATCGTGATTAAGTTTAGTGCCTAAATCGGTGTAACGACAAAGAATAGTAAAAAAAATTATATGCTGTAAGATTTACTTAGACACAAAATAAATAAATAAATGTTACTACGTAAATAACGCTCACCCCCCGCCAATGCCGTCCACAAAATAGAGCACGGCTGGCAGTATTTTACTGGGCTGCCGCAGTTCGTCTTGCGCCACGCCGGCCGCCGATACAAAGCTATCGACTGGCACCTAGAGATCGACACTATAAGTTAGAAAGAGAAGCACACCGCACGAAACACTCCATACATACGAACTGATTTAATGACCTACTACCACTACAGGAGCACTAGCCTATTTGTGTGTATGCGTAAGATGTATGCAGGGCCGATCGCGCGAGCATAATTGATCGAGAGAGGGACAGCGTTATACGTCAACTACATAAGTGCTTCCCTTTTTAACCGGCGGGCGGCAGATATAACCTAAGACCCCATCAAGCGGTTTCATTTAAAAACACACGTCAGTAAAATGGGTTCATGTTTGTATTCGACATAACTTGCATTCAATTTAATAGACACTCATCGCTGATGGATGATCAATTTAGTATTTCAATTTTCAGTACGTCAATTTGTCTATGGTTAAACTGGGCCGTCCGTCCCCCGTCGGTATATAAAATATGTAAATTTGATTTTTAACTGCCAACAACGTGCGGGCGCAACTTAGATGGAATTTTAGATTATTTCAGATTCCATAGATTCTAAATGAGTTTGAAACTAGATAAAGTTTAGGCTTTATTAGTGCGGTGGTGAGACACCTTACCTATGACCAACGATCTCTATGTACTACTAGATGGAGCGTTCCAAAGTATCGCTCTGTTCCACGCATTTCTTCACACACAAATTCACGCGAGCGGAGCCGCGGGCACAGCTAGTATAATAATATATGCATGGTATAATTATATACTCATAAATATATACATGATGTTCTAATATTAATAATTTGCGTATTGCTTTGGCTTAACATGTAATCAAAATTTGGTTGCTTGGTATGGCAGAGTGATGCGCCAAATTTCCACGGGGTGGGAGCCTGCTGACCTGATTTCATAGGGTCACGAAGATAGTTTCAGGCACCAGTTTCTTACATAAAGGTAAATTGAACCAAAATTGTATACTTATCTCTAGTTTTTAGTCATGTGATTTTTGTAATGAGAAGATTAATGCATTTTGTGTTGTATCATATTGCATCGCTAATTTAAATACCTACTCGACACATTATTTTTAATTTATTTTACACTGGCTGTTGCCCGCGACTTCGTCCGCGTGGACAACTTAAAATCACAAATTATTATGTATTTCCCGTAGGAATGGGATGTTTTTTCGGAATAAAAATTATCCTATGTCCTATTCCAGGACCTAACCAATATGTGTGCCAAGTTTCATCACGATCCGTCCAGTGTAGTTGAAGCGTAATTGAGTAACAAACATCCAAACATTTTTATTATCAAAATATTCAAACTTTCACATTTATAATATTAGTAGGATTAGTAGGATTAATGGAAAAATACATTACATTCCTTACGTAACTCACAAATAACAAACCTCTTGGGTTTGTCTTATGTGCGGTGTTTTACTATTCTGCGGAATTGTTATTTTCCAAAGCGTTGGCCCTTTGGCGTTGGCGTGTAATGCTATTTAATACCTGTTATGTTATCGTTTATTTGTTATTATATCACGTCTTTCCAACTGTAAAGACACATTTTATGAAAATTATAAGGTTGCGATTTATACGATATTTTGTGTAATTTTATGACCAAAGCAAGTAATACATCTCCATCTCCTGGGTTTACATTTTCATCAGATTTACCACCCATTTGTATAGTGCACAGCGAGAGTGGTCCTCTAAACAAGTCATAACATTTGAGAGCTGCCAGACTATCACAATAAAACTTTTACGTCCCTTGTCCTGCTGGGACATTACTATAGAGACGACCCTAAAACGTTGTTTTGTTTGTAATAAAATACGAGTAGCAAAGGTATTACAACAAAAGATATATTTTAACACTTTAGGAATGTATATTAAATCCTACGCGTGGAAGCCGGATCGTTCTGTGGATTCCGTACAGGGCGACTAAAAGATATATCTAGGTAGTGCGCGAGAAGGTAGCGAGTGAAAGCGTCGTGTACAAATTAACAAAAATGCATTTTATTTTCTCTTAGGAAAGATTCGTTCTTACTAAAATCAGCATCCTTTACTCCTAGTGCCAGCTATAAAATTGAATAAAAACCTCGCAAAAAAATTGTAAATGCCATTTTAGTATGAGCAAAGCGCTTTGCACATCTATTCAAAGTTACTCTGAAACTAAATCGACATTTCAACAATCCAGCGCATTGAATCTCTTGAATTATTTACGTAGGTATTATAATAATACACGAATTGTCCACTCCATTGACTAATTAGCGGACAATTAATAATTAATTATAGTCAAACAGAATGCGGTAGTCAATCAATATTTGGCCATCATTAGCGAATCTAGTTATTAGATAGACGCGGACAAGTGTAATGCAAGCATATCAAGGCTATTATAAACTGTATTGAGTAACGTATAATATTTGTAAGTACAATAATTTTAATTTGAAATGTAATCAATAGTGCCATTCTCTTAGCATTGTTAGTAAAGTGTGTTGTGAGTGTAAGATTGTTAGAAAAAATGTTGATATAAAAAAAAAAACATTACAGTGTTAATATTGGTGAAGTTAATGTAAAAATCGCATCATACCGTTTATTACATTGTTTGGTGTATTGGAAGTATTAGTGGAGGTGTGTTTTCAACATTAATCTTCAGCAGTCTATAAAAGTCGAACGGATGGAGGAGACCCGTTGTTCACCCTGTAAGATTAAAAGGGTTTGTTGGACAAACGGACATCTTTGAATTTCTGCTCCAGCGCCTGCTTTCCTGTTATTGTCTTTTCTTGTTGCTGTGATAAAATATCAGCAGCTGAAGAATAAGTTCCATGTAGTTAAATTTAAGCCTAAATCGTTTGTTTTCCTAGCTTTAGTGTTTGTTACCTAACTTCCTACAGTTTATCAAATATTAGGTTAATCTTGCCATTTGGCTCGTCCTCAGCGGATTTGGCTCAGTCCTGCTTGCCCGGCGTGCAGTCAACATAGTTTACTAGTTCCACAGCAATGTTTCGAGCCGGTAACTATTGCCTCAGAGATTTGTTGCAGCCTCTGCTAGGGCTGAGTTATTGTCTTTGTTTCACATGTATGGATTGTTTCAGTTTGCATCACGGGTTGAATAGTCCGGGGTTCATAACATTGCGTTCAGTTGACATATCAAAGATAATCAACGAATACTTTTCACTAATATTCTTCTTCTCCTCTCCTCAGTTTGGATTTTTGTTATCTTTTTAAGGTTTAAATTATTGCAAGCATCGGACTTATATACTCAAAGTCCAAAAATATGTGAGTTTTACATATTTCAGACATAATTTATAATAGTTACTTATTCATTATCGAAGACATATTCACGTCTCTACCATCGCTGAGAATCAAAGACGGCAAACCTTAAGGGCTCCTGGACCCTTCCAATATACCTCTCGTAAAGTTTTGTTTGATTTCTAAACCAATACTTCCATTCCGTTAAATTATCTTGAGACTTACCTCTGTATAACTAAATCATAACTTTCCCCAATTGGGAGTCAATACATTTTTGTTTTTAAAAGTACCGCCAGTAAAAGTTATTTCGTTAGGAAAGGTCCTGTTAAAATGTTGTAAGATATTAAAATAGCGTTTTGAAGACGAAACTGATAGTTGTCGGTGGAAATTCTGAATTAACTGGGCCAGTTTTAGACGCGATCGGGACAACTTTTCACATAAATCGGAGCTTCGTTAATAATTGACTCATCGCCCGATTTCCAACTATAAAACTGAAGACATAATATTATAGACGATATTTTTAAAATGAGACACGACAACTTTTAAGAGACGATAACGGCGTATCGTAGAGACTTTATTGATTAACTTTGACTTTAAAAGGTATAATAATTTTAATCAATAGCAGATTTTAAAACTATACATATCATTGATGGGTTGGGTTGTCTTATTATAACCTCTATAATAGTTATCGTCGATTATTATAGGTTTACCGATGATGTCCTCTGAAATATTTAATATATCATGTCTTATTATGACGTTACCAATGCTTATATTATCTTTGATGTACATTTTTTATTTTCTTACAATTATATATGTAACGAAAATCGTCACTGTGTCATACAGATGGTACTGAGTAACGAAGTCTGAGTTTTCCGGAAATTTCCAAACGACAACTCGTTGGTGGTTGCGCTGAGTATCAGAAAATTTTATAAGTTTTGTAATTTATTGCTATCAGGGGCGCTCGGTTCCGTTTCATTCGAATTTATGGGAAAAGATGAAGGGTAAAGTTTTTATATATTTGTATTTACTTATCTTATCCCTGTTGATTAATGTTCTTCAGAGCATTAACCTTTATACGTATTTAATTATCCTTTAGTTCTATTCTTATTTCATCCCACACCTTTTTAATATTTCGCTTATTTTGTTCTTTTGGTCTGATGATTTTCTCCCATGTATTTCGTTTTTATTCAAAAGAGTTACCTTTCATAATTGAGTGAGGGAGGATACAAAAAGATGTTATTGTTCCGTCGTCAAGGGAAAACTGAGTTGTGAACGGAATGTTCACTCGTATTCATTCGTATTTTATGTCAGAATTTCAAATATGTATATTTCTCTAAGGAGAAGTCCTAAAGATTTTTCTGTCAAACTAATCGCCACAATATATCCTGTGCTATAAGGCAACATCAAATTGGTGTAGTCTTTTATCTTTGAAATTTTTAAACCAATAAAGTAGACTATATCAGGTGTGTATGAGGTCAGGCTAAAACCATCAGGAATAATATATATATATATATATATATATGCTATGCATGCACGAGCTTTACTATGCATGCACGTAGGATATGTTAAGGTCGCCTTTTTATTGTATATTTTCGTTAGTTTTGATGGTTTTAAGTGTCTTATGTTTATCGGTATCTACTCTATACAGAAGGTAAAAGATAAAGGATTTTTTGACACATGAATACTCAAAAATATCACTTTCAATGTCGCAGGGCTCATTTCTTATTATGAAACTACAGCTAGCAAATAATTACTATACTATACTTCAATCGCCTCCATTTGCATCAAGACAAACTTTACACGTAGTTGACTGTCGAACTTAGCTCGATATGCGCGAATAAAATAAACAAAGGACATCGCAGAACCGTCGTAAATTTCTTTCCTTCGACGAGTAAGTTTACGAGGTGTGCCTTGCCCAACTACGTTTATGTTTGTATCGGCGCCGGTTGACTTTATGGTAATTGACAACCGTGATAGTATTGTAAACGCTTGAAAGGAGTTTTTTTTTTCGTATTTGTTTTGAAATTTGTACTTTGAAAAGAGTATCACGGGGCGAAAAGCGGGCGAAGGAAAGCCACTTTGCGACATTAGATTGCGCAAAGTGGCGATACATCGTCACCTACCCCTCTCGGACCAAGGCGTGAGCATTATGTATGTATGAAAAGAGTATAGTGTATGCTAAAATATAACGTTCGAAGGACGTTCCAGTGACTGGACAAGACGCGTAACACGAGTAGGGGTGATAATATGAAATTGTAGGCCACCCATTACCTATTTACTTCAACTTGTAGGTAACTTTTATATGCGATAAAATGAACAAGATACCTACCTATATATTATTTGGTTGGTGGACTGTGCATCATTTGAATGACAAAGATGCCTGGTACTAATGTTAATCCAGCTTCGCAAAATCTTTATTAATTGTATGCAAACTTGATTTTTAAAAGATGTGTTGCGTGAAGTTTGTTGCGCCGTTTCTTCTTCACAGCGCTAACACCTAGGAAGCGGTAGTCGATAAAAAAAATGACGTGTATAAATGTACCAAGTGTACTCATATGCAATAAATGATTTTGACTTTGACTTTGATCAATATTTATTTTATTGTAAACTTCAAATATATTAGAAACTGTTCATAAAAAATTGTGTTAATTGTATTGTTTACATTGAACGAACATTTTCATGGATGGTAGTGGCATTGCGGACAATCCGCATCAGTCTGCTTTATTGACTCCCTTGCGTAGTGGGAATCTTCGGACACTTTACTATGGAGTATTAATCAAATAAATAAAATGAAAAAATTAAATTAAAGTTGTGTTGCTAACTAACTTAGATCGGATAAAATATTGCACAGATTAAGCTTTCTTGATGTTATTGGCATTACATCGGCATTAGATACGAGCCCTTATTGCGATGGACAACGGGTTTGTCCATTATGGATATTACCAAATATTACTCAAGTACTCGTATGAATGACGGTCTATGTTCAACTATTTTCTTTGTGTACGAGTACTTACCATTTATTGTTATTTTAATATGTACAATTGAGTATATTTTTAGATTTAAATCAAATTCCGACTAATAAGTGTGGCTTCCGGTAGAGTAGAATAGGACCACTCCAACTCTTCCCGTGGATGTCGTACAAGGCGACTAAGGGAATACATTATAAAACATCAATCAGGACTCCCCAACCCGTCTGGCCAGCGCGGGGAGTGTAGGCCGAATCCTCCGTCTGTCTCCGGCAGATGAGAGAGGGTTGTGCTCCTGCAGTGGAGACAAAAATAACCTGATGATGATGATGATGATGAAGTGTGGCTACTAAGAGTGAATAGATTTCCGATTGGTTCTCACTATTATACGTTTACTCACAATATCTAATTCTCTCTTCCAGGCCACCATGTGGACCCTCCTACTACTATTCATGGTGCCGTACATCGTGGGGCAGCGGCAGGGCACCCCTTGCTCTGAGCTGAACGACGACCTCCGCTTCCCTTGCCGATGCCGCGTCCAGGTGGACCGGTCTCTGCAGCTGAGGATCCTGATGGACTGCGACCGGGTGGTTTTCTCTGGTGACTATCCGGCGCTGCCCTATGGTGCGCCGATCATATCGTTCAGCCAGCGGTGGGCTGGACAGCAGACATTGCCGACACAGGTGGGTCAAACATAAACATTTGTTGAGGTTAGGAGATATCTATATGTTTATGATTTGCGTTACTCTTAACTCTTACTAGTATGAATTACTCTTTATTGCACGATAAAAACAAAGATACAAAAAAAAACGGCTTACATATGTACATCTAGGCGGTCTTATAGCTAAAAGCGATATCTTTCAGACAACCATTATAAAACAATAAAGGGTGTAAGGGACGGTCTTCCGAAAACTTTAACCATGGCTTCAGACCATCACCCTGAACATCGTACAGCAAGAATTTTTTGCCGGAAATAAAAAAAAAAAATCGACTCTTCATACAAATCTGGCATGTCATTTGTAAAATTTGTATGGTGAGACGAAATTTTTTTTTTATTTCCGGCGAAAAATTCTTGCTGTACGATGTTCAGGGTGATGGTCTGAAGCCATGGTTAAAGTTTTCGGAAGACCGTCCCTTACACCCTGTATATACCGGCACTTGCATGATCTTTACCACGTGTGTAAAGTGAATTGAATAATTAATTAGTTAATTTATTTTCATTTCATTTATTGCCTTTATTTGTAGGTGTAAGTGCAAAAGTTTTTAAAGTACAGACAATTCCTTACAATTGTACTCATTCGGGTGTAACAGCTTAAAACTAACTATATAGTAACATGCAATTTTATAATACACCAACAACTTAAAAAATATATAAACATTAAGTACCAATGTAAATTTTCGCGACTATACAAACGTATTATGTTTCACTTTATAACATGTGTAGCCCTCTGATGAGCGCTTGTAAGCTGCTTGGGAATTATTTTTTTATACCAACTTGACTAAATCTACTTTAAAGACTAAGTTTAAAGGCCCTTGTTCATTCTTATTTCGGAAAGTGTAAACTTGTACAAAATGGTCAATCCACAGTGGGAATAGAACCTACGACCTCTAATACTTTGTTTTCATACAAGAACTTCTTGATATTTTAAGACAATTTAAATAGGTATGGTACTTGCTATATAGTTTTCTATCTTCCTAGCTAATTCGCAATGTGGTGTTCTAATCATGTCTGATGCAAACATGGCCGTGTCCGCATGCATAGTTCCATACTTTGATATGCAAATGCATTTGGTACCAAATTGGAGCGAATGAAAATTATCATTGACCTGGTCTCGTGTAGAATCATCAGCCTGTCAATATCCACTCTAATACGCGAGTTATTTCCATCGCAGTACTATAGATATGCACTGTAGTTGGCGTTTTCTTATATTTATTGTTATTAGAATACAATATATAAAGATAAGGCGTGTGGTTCCCGGGATAGAATAGTGCCACCCCTAATCACCCAATGGGTGTCGTCAAGGTGACTATGGGATTACACCAGAAAGTAAAGTTCGTGAATGAGGGCAGCAACTTCCACCAAGCAATCACAAATCCGCCTGCCAAGCGTTGTGATTATGGTAAATTTCCCAATGGACAGCCCACCAAATCTAGCATTCTATTGGGGAGGCTTGTGTTCAGCAGTGAACGTATTTCGGCTGATGATGATATGAAGAAGAAAAAATAGTAAAACGTCCAAAGAAATCTAAATATGTTTAAGTGTAAAATAATAAAATGACTCAATATAAGAAAAAACATATAAATACATGGTACCTACACATCAAAGTAAATAACTTGGCAGGGTGCAACGCTACTCGTACTTCCGGTTCAAGTCAACTGTGTACGAACAATCGGACATCCAGTATTTGAAATGGGACTGTCTGGGCACTCGGATATTATGGCTCGAAAATCGTTATTAGACTTTATTTCTTCTCATATTTCGTTTTAAAAACCTAACTAATGGAATATTAAGTAAACAACAAATTATCGCTGGCCACAAATTAAATCCGGAACAGTAAATTGTGCGACAGGTTTGGTGCACCAATAACAATATAATAAAATGCAGTTGATGCAGAACTGAGCTGAAACACGAGGCGCGGTGACATCAGACCCAGATTTTAATCGGATAACATTGTTGTGCAAACATTTTCATCAGCATCAATGACCTTCTATAGTTAACCAATAACACATTTATTATTCTGTGGGCTAAATTGACCTGAAATAAATACAGTGTTACCTTTTAAACCACTGTAGTGCTGTTCTGTAAAATACAAACTCACGTGCGAGTCTCACTCAAGTGATTTTACTCACTTCAAAACCTAGTCCATTGGCATTCTGTAAAAATTCTACAGCACTGTCGACGTGAAATGGTTTCTTTGTTCACTTCACGTCGATAGTGCTCTGGAATGTTTACAGAATTACCAATGGATTATGTTTAAAAGTGAGTGAAGTCATTTGAGCGAGACTCGCACGTGAGTTTATATTTTACAGAATAGCACTACTGACATCGGTTTAGTAACGACTTTTTAAA
The DNA here is from genome assembly GCA_947086405.1 of Esperia sulphurella. Lineage (NCBI taxonomy): Eukaryota > Metazoa > Arthropoda > Insecta > Lepidoptera > Oecophoridae > Esperia > Esperia sulphurella. Next base: position 5,334,801 of record OX352261.1, read on the forward strand.
GTTTAACTTTGAGTTTCAATGAGTCACAAGTCGTTGCCGTGTATTATTGTCGTGTGGTTTCCGGTAGAGTAGAATAGGACCACTCCAATTCTTCCCGTGGATAGAAGGGAATACATTATAAAACATCAATTAGGCCTCCCCAACCCGTCTGGCCAGCGCGGGGAGTGTAGGCCAAATCCTCCGTCTGTCTCCGGCAGATGAGAGAGGGTTGTGCTCCTGCAGTGGAGACAAAAATAACCTGATGATGAGTCACAAGTCTAAATAAGCGCTAAGTGAGCCAATCTTGATAAATGTATTTGTCGATCAATCCAGTTCAATAAAAAAATCAATCACAACGTCGTTTTTTGAAGGCAAAGCTTCAAACCGACACATTAGCCGTGTTGTCACACTCCCCGGTGAAGTGCCTGTCAGTAATGTATTCGAGATTCAAGATCACAAGTTCTCGAGCTCTCGGGAGCAAGTTCAAAGCGCTGTCTGCCCTCACTATTCAAGTAACATCAAGGCTGACAGCGGAGAAATGTTTCGACAACTTTGCTTTCTATTGTGTGTTGATTGATTTTGGGTTGTTGAGTAACGTCAACCGAAATGTTTGGGAGTTCGCGTCAAGCTTCGTTCTAGGTATAATAAAAAAAAAAGGATTACGCATAGACTCAAAATTGTAAAAAACTTATCGGATAATTAATTAGAAGAATCTCGTTATGTTTGCTTTAAAACTCTATTTATAGTATCACAAAAAAGCCGTTGTGGTCTTGTAATAAAACATGGAAAAATACCATTGCACTGTTTATTTCTCCACCTGTCGAAACAATCCACAATAAGCGCCAGCTTAAACTACTTTTAAACACAAAATGTATTGTTGGGGCCTCCTGTATAAGATCAGAGACCGACAACTGTAGAGCCTGTGGAGATGACAACGAGATGATGAAGTGTTTGCAAGGTTGAGTGTCCTGGGTACAGCTACCTTAAACTCGAGGACGATGATGACACGATGCCGTGTGGTTCCCGGCTTAGAATAGGGCCACTCCTATCTTTCCCGTGGGTGTCGTCAAGGCGACTAAGGGATTGCACCAGGGACGGGAAGCAGCGTTCTCCTGTGTGTGTATGTTAAGATCATTACTGCGATCACCAATCCGCCTGCCAAGCGTGGTGATTATGGCAAATCCCCCAATGGACATCTTACCAAAAGTGGTAACTACCTCTTTAACTACTAAGGTACCAACTACCTTTTACTCTAATGGGGAAGCCTATGTCCAGCAGTGGACATGATGATGATGATGAAACGCGAGACTACCGCCTCCTACCCCGTAGTTGCATAATAACCTTTATACAACGGACTCTTAGGAATGAAAACAACATTTAAATATCTGCAAACATAAAGTGCCAGCAGGTGTCGCCGGGCATGCCAGGCCCCCCTGGCATGCCCCTATAATGAGATAAACACAAACTTTTAATATAAGATCATAACCCCCAAAAATTTCATTTCCAGATCTTCTCAAACTACGGCCTACCGCTGAGAGAGCTTGATTTCTCCCACAACAGCCTTCGTCGGTTGCCGGACCGACTCCTCACTGGGGTTAGAGGCAATATCACCAGGATAGCTTTATCTGATAACTTGTTGGGAGATAACCTGAACCCCATCTTCTCGACTGCTGAGCTGCACAACCTGCCTGCATTAGAGGAGTTGGACTTGAGTGGAAATAGCATTAGAGGCATTGAAGAGGGATTACTTATTGGTTGCGATGTTCTTAAGGTAAGAATCCTAACTACATACTCGTAATTGTAATAATGAGTTTGTGTGTTTGTTACACTTCCACGGCTCGACTGTTCGACCTTCATGAAAATTTGGCAATAAGGAAGTAAATCGGATGTCGTATGTCGGATAATTGAAATACTGCTGGACTTACCTGTGTAGAAATGTTTAAAATTGACTAAACCCGGACACTGCTGACTTTTTAACTGCATTTTTGACTGACCTGACACTGTTGTCTCTCTCTCTCTCTCCGAGTTTTGAATGAAAAACTATTTTCAATGCAGTATTGAATGAAGAGCGGCTGAAAAGTTTTTAGCTGACAGACAATTCAATTACATTACCAACTTCAGTTTTGATTGGTAATAGTTCAATATCTAAGTTTCGTATGGTATTTGATGTATGACAATTGAAGTCATTATTGCAAATGGATTTAATGATATGAGCTTTTATTCATTACTAATTTTGCTAAGAAACAGCTCAATTTGCTTCGAATATTCCATTTTACAGTTGCCCATTTAGTAACTTTAAGAAAATATTGTTACCAGGTATTCCGACTGGATCGTAACAACATGAATTTCGTGCCGTCTTCTTCATTGAACGGCCCCCAGGCGTTGAAGGTTCTCTCGCTTAGAGAAAATAGAATCGGTGAGTTTTGACATTTCAGACATTGATACTTAAACAATACCTACTTCAGGAAAATTACTTTTGTAATAATTGACAAGGAATAGTACAAGTAATTACTATTCGATTTATTTGACCAACGAAATTGAGTTAAGGGGCGAAATATTTATTTTGCGGTAGACAATTCGCCTCGCATATATTATGTATATTCATCGCAAAGTACTATCATAAGAATTAGTGTGATTTTAAGGAAAATTCTTGTGGTCGTCTACGCGGTCCGAATCGACTACGACAAAATAAATATTTTTCTGTAGCCTCCACTCGGCCTCTAGGCTGCGTCGTGTTTTATTGAGGCCGAATCGTCATACTCATGTAATTGGTGCGCAATCCATAACTGAAGCTCCAGTTAATTTCAAAATATATTTAAATTAACTTTCGTCCCTAACGGATTAAGTAAAATGTAATTCTATCATTTCAGCTGTAATCCGCCAATCATCGTTCGTATCCCAAAGGACATTAGAAGAAGTAGATTTGCATGGCAACATGATATCGACCATCGAAGGCGGGGCTTTCATTGGCCTGAGTTCTCTGCAGAGCCTTGATCTCGGTCGGAACAGGCTTTCCAAGTTCAACAGCGACGTGTTCCAGGGAACCGAGAACTTGGAGAAGTTGGATCTCTCCGAAAACTTCATAACGGATTTCCCCACCGTCGCCCTCAAGTCATTTGCCGCTCTTCGGCATTTGAATCTTTCCAGTAACATGATTACGGTGAGTTAGCTACATTTATTTTGAATCTGGAAGAGACTTTTAATTTTAGTACTTTAAAAAATATACAGACGCAGTTATTACCAAGTAATCCAAATTAAATAGCTGTTATTTCTCATAAATTCAGCATTTAATATTATCAATAAAAATTCACAAATTGAATAGTTTTTTATTATTAAGGGTCTATTAAATTCGTTAAGTTTGATTGAACATCCCGCAAAACATTTTTGCATTTATTTATTTACTTTATTTTAAATGGAAAGGTAACTTATAGCTGATGTTTCTATTTAAGCAGTCGCTTTGCTTATTTTCTTGAAAAAAATATCTAGTCCGTTTTCAAATATATTAATTGATGCAGATACAACAGATTTTGTCGTACACCTATATGAAATAAATCGTCTATTATATTGTAAATACTACATAAATTGAAACAAATATCTCACATTTACTAGATTGAGGTTCAATGTAATAGTATGAGAGATTGTGAGATTCGGCCATTTGAAGTAATCTTATAGCAGCCTCCCAAGAGATCTTCCTAAGGAGAAAACGTCTCTACTTTTAATGTGAACAATAGCGAAACGCGATACGGTATTTAATAACGTCAATCCTGTCATTCACTCGTCTATCGTTCTTTGTTTGTTGTTCACAAGTTCCTTCACCCCGACGCTGTAAACAACAGCGCTTCTATCAGTGAGACAGTTAAATAAAGGAACTCAGTGACAAAAGTTTAAAATTCAATTCAATTTCATTCAATCGAAAATGACAGCCAGATGGAACTGCGAACTGATCCGCTGTCAACAAAACGAAAAGAGTTACAAAAGCAATTTACAACAAAATAATCAAGTTTACTGAATTTAGATTGTCTTATTTTCGGTTGGTAATTAAAAAGTTATGAAAAGATCCAATTATGGCCCTTTCTAATGAATATTTCGATTTGGTCTTCTCTCTTGGGAAGTAGGCTCATTTACGAAAAGGGGAGATATAGTAGAAACTAACGCTTGTACAAAAACATATTTTTGAAAGGATAATATATAGGTAGCTTATAATTTATGTAGGTTCATATATTTTTGGAAAACTGTTTTAAATAGATTTTGGCCAGATCTACAAAAGAGCAGCTAAACGGCGAATTATTATTGAAAAGTCGAATGTTCATTGTCAGTTTCCAAATACGTTGTAATCAAAGTCATTACAATCGATAGGTGCTACTTAAAAAGTTGTATAACTTCAGCAGTACGAGTATACAACAGCAGTTTTTATGGAATTGAATTTTGTCTCAGGGTAGGAGTTTTACAAATACCCAAATCAAGATAGGAAGAGGCTTGCCGTAGCTTGATATTAATAAGTACTCTTGATACTTTAAGAAATTGCTTTTTGGATGTCGGACGTCGGTAAATTTTGATTTATTGTTTCAGAATATCGACAACAGCCACCTGAGCTCTCTAGTATCGCTTCAAGTGTTGGACCTGAGCAGGAATAATCTAGTGAAACTGTCGCCGGGGACTTTCGTTGGTCTCACGGAATTGCGTTATTTGGATGTCGGTGTTAATTCCCTTCGCACCGTACGTAATTTATATTAACATATTTTCTCGTTAGTACAACTTTATTATGCGAAATATTCAGATTAATTAATAAGTACTTATTCTGTAATTTGAAGCTGAGCAAACTTTTACTTTGCTTTGATTGATACTTGATATTCTATTAGAGTAAATTGGATGACTATTTGACCAAAATGTATTTCGAGTGATTACCAATTATAAGGTATAACCTGAATCGCTAAGATAAATAGCGAAAATTGATTGAATTTTCCAAAAGTTAGATTAAGTTTTAATGAAATATGTTTTTTATGGTAAATAATTGGTTTTAGGTTGAAGATGACGCATTCGATGGCCTGACAAGTCTTCAAACGCTGCTCCTACGTGACAACAATATTCTTCTCATTCCTGCAACATCGTTGTCACGTCTACCTAACCTAGTTTCAGTTCATTTAGGATTCAACAGAGTAACTGCCTTATCAAATGACATACTAAGAGCAATATCTGATAGAATCACATCTTTGGTTCTCTCAAGGAATGTAATTAGGGAACTACCACCTGCTGCCTTTAATCACTTCAAGACGCTAAACCATCTGGACTTATCAGGAAACCTTTTAAATTCTATATCAGCGGAAGTATTTGATGGATTAGAGACTTCACTGCAGTTTTTGTCGTTGAGTCAGAATAGAATATTAGGATTCACTGGAGAACAACTGAAGTTTGTAAATCTGTGGTTCTTGGATATATCTGACAATCAACTTTCAGAAGTACCAGCAAATGCTTTTGAGTCGATACCGAGTTTATCCCATTTGAACATGAGTCGTAGTGGCCATATCAATGTGCTGCCTCAAAATGCATTCCATCATAATCAGGCCTTGCTGACAATAGACTTGAGTCTAATAGGTTTGAAGGCACTACCAGTTAATTTGTTTTCAAAAACTCTAAATCTAGAACAGATTTACCTATCTAAAAACCTTTTACAAGAAATATCAGAACACACATTCAAAAATCTAAGAAATTTGACGCATTTGGATTTGTCTTTTAACAACATTGTCAATATAAGAACACCGGCATTTGTCAATGTGATGTCCATTCAGTACTTATCTCTAAAAGGAAATCAATTAAACGCATTCAAAGGAGAATTTTTCAATACCGGAACAAGTTTAGAAATCATTGACCTCTCTGATAATCAGCTTAGCTATTTATTTCCGTCGTCCTTCAAGATTCACCCACGCCTGCGAGAGATTATTCTTTCTAATAATAAGTTTAATTTCTTCCCATCAGAACTTATAAGTACCTTGCAATACTTGGAGTTGGTAGATTTGTCTGGTAATACTTTGAAAAATGTCGATGAATTAGATTTCGCTCGACTTCCAAAACTGAGGACGATATTATTGGCAAGAAACGAGCTTGAAACAATAAGTGAGATGGCTTTCCATAATTCGTCTCAAATACAACACTTAGATCTCTCGAATAATAAAATTGACCGATTAGGAGACAGGCTCTTTGAAGGACTTACAAGATTGGAACTTTTGAATCTAGGTGGAAATTTGCTCACTGAATTGCCTGACAATATTTTTGATCGATCGAGGTTACATATGCTGGAAAAGATAGTATTGAGTGATAACTTATTTGAGCAAGCGCCATTGAAAGCATTACAGAAACAGTATTTCTTTGTATCGTCTGTCGATTTATCACATAATCAAATCGTCGATATACCCGCTGAAGACAGCGTTATGGTTAACATTAAAAGGTTAGATCTGTCTTTTAATCCTTTATCCCAAAAATCTATTAATAATATTTTGACTGAACCAAAAACTGTGCGAGATTTAAATCTAGCGGGAACAGGAATGAAAGATGTAGGACAGCTCGAAACACCGTTTTTGTACAATTTGAATCTGTCATACAATAATATTACAAAATTATCAGAGAAAACGTTCTTTAGGACAACTTTATTGGAATCTTTGGATCTCTCAAATAATCAAATAATTGACGTTTCTGGAGGACTTGCTATTTCTTGGCCAAGACTAAAAAATCTTCAACGGTTAAATATTTCAAGTAATCCAATAACACTTATTGCTGATGGTAACTTTGAAGGTCTCTCATCACTACGGGTTTTGGACATGAGGTATCTGGACAAATGTTCAAGAATAGAAAAGAATGCTTTTAGGACACTTTCCAATCTTGTTGAAATTCGAGCTTATGGATACCCGAGGTTAGGGTATTTTGATGTTCAAGGCGCTTTGCAATACCTTGTAGCTCTTGAAAAGTTAGATGTCGAAGTAAAAGATACGATAATTAGTTCTGACCAATTGCATTCAATTTTACATCCACGCCTTGAGGAATTGGGTGTTAGAGGATCCCGACTAAAATCAGTGTCTGCTGGTATTCTAGCTGGTTTAAAGGCTCCGGCAATTACTGTACGATTTCGTAATACATCTGTGACAAATCTGCCACCGGCTTTACTGTTCCCGTTGCCTAGATCATCTCAAATAACAATAGATGTCGCTGGAAGTCAGTTGTCGACTTTACAACCACAGTTATTGGTAGCTCTTGACGACCGTCGTGCTGACTTATCTATGTTTGGTTTGGACACCAATCCCATTAGATGCGATTGCAACGCCAGAGCATTACGAAGATGGCTCCCTAACGTCGGAATAGATGATGTTCGTTGTGATTCACCAGATCATCTATCAGGATTTCTGTTAGTCGAAATTGGAGACGATGAACTGTCATGTGATACTAGACGAAGAACCACAGCTATTTCATCATCGAGTAGTGTTTCTACTACTCAACTACCACGTCTCGTACATCGCACTTCAGCCGAACCAGACATCATTTGGTCTGTTGCTCCATCGCACGACAGACCTAAAGTGACTGGAGAACCCAAAGGAGCACCAGTTGTCGGAGTGGCATCAACAACGAATGACGATAATTTGATTATAGGGATAGTTGGTGGTGTGGTGGCGTTTATAGCAATATTGATAGTGGCGATTTGTATAATTCGATTGAGGATGACGTCGACTTCGTACAGAGGAGGTCCGTTGGCGAATAGTCCTGTGGGTGCGGCTCCCCTGTGGGGGGGACCGTGGCCGGGGTACGCGGCCACATTGCCCCCCGCGTCGCTATCTACGGCCACTTTGCCCCATAAGGTGCAGTCAGGGCCCGGCTCGGTGCGATATTTAGCACCGCCGCCGCCAGCGCCGTATTTTATTAGCTTGCCACCGCATGACGACAAAATTTATCGGTAGAATTAGAACTTTAGTGTTATGCCAGAAATTGTGTAAATAGTAACTCTAATAATACTTAAAGAATTAGAGATTTATAATGCTGCGGAATAATTTTATATCGTTGTAGATATTTTTGGAATTTAAAATACTTTGTTCATATTAACGTCTACAACCCTTTAGAGGTAATTTTATTTCTTTTGGGTTAGTTTCATTTGTTACATATGCTAATAAATATGATCAGGCAGGTTGATTTTATCTAGTCACCAGTGACAGACTTAATAGCATATGCAGATAGTAGGAAATATAATAATAATAAACTTTTGTAAAGATCAATTATAACAAAATTATTCTCTAAGATTTTTTTGTAAAATATTTTATTTATTGTCTAATGTTAATAAGTACCTTAGTAATATTTAGTTTTACGTAAATCTATAAAATAAAATATTAAGAATAATTATACAAAGTTTATTACAATTACCCAAACGTAACCGTCACGACTGAGTTTTCCAAAAGTTATCGAAGTAGATATGACACACCATTAAGGAAACACAATTAGTCTATCACAAGTTAAAGGTACGCCCACGTGAAAAGAAGAATGCCCAAAAGTGGGCCTAAGATGCGTTTTTACCATTCATGTAAAAATATTTGAATTATGAATCCCCTTAATTTTTTTTAAAGCTAATGGAATAGGGAGTTTAAAAATAACATATAATAAAAACGTTGATTGATTTCCGCCCGTCGATCGGCATCTTTTCAACTAGAGTAGTGAAAGTAGAATTAAAATCGATATATAGTTATAATCGATATTTGATTAGATTAGATTAGATTTATTTATTTCACTTTTACATCTTAAAAATTCAATTCTACATGTCATTCTAAATAATATGGTAAAAGGGATCGTCATAAAATAAAATAATGTACAACATATAAATTACAATGTCAACAATTCAAATAATGTCATAGTATATAACATACTATCTATGTCAGTACATATTATTAAAATAAAAAATTTCAAATACACTTGGTATTAAATTATCAAAAATTAAATTAAACGTTAGAGGGCCCACTAATTGAATTTTTTAGAAAATTCATTTATGGAATAATATTCATTTTCCAACAAAAGGTTTTTCAGTCGTCGATTAAAGGTTTCGTCATTGGTTTCGTTACGTAGATCTGCAGGCAGGTGTTCGTAGTACGTGGGGCCGATGACGCGGGGGTCAACCATAGTTGATATTGCCTTTCAGTTACTGGCGCGATAATCCACCCATCACGTTTTTCATTTATTGACTGGAAATACGGTATTTATACTGATTTAAAGTAATACACATGTTCTTAAAAGTTATTTATGAAAATATTGTTACGTAACCGAAATGTCGATTATTCAATTTGTTAAATCGATTTAGTAGAACCTCACTATTGATATACACTATGGTTTCGTACTGTAACGTCATATCCCATATGTCACACCTGTTTTGTCTCCGTTTGTTTACATATGTATTTGGGTGAAAAAATCTATTTTAACGAGTGTAGTGTAATGTAGTGTCGAACGCAATATACCGTGGCTGACTAATAACTAAACTATGACATCAAGATCGGGAACGGTTAATCGTGGCCATATACCCACGGTGTTGTGAAAACTGTGCGCCAATGAAGATTTCATTCCAAGTAAGATTATTCAATTTTCCCACTAAATAGTTAAACGATTTTCTTTTTATAATAATCCTTAGTATTTTGCCTGTATTTTGATGACAATTTGATCCAGACGCAAGGTTCAAAGTTCAAGGGCAAACTCCCATACAATTTTGGGCATTCTCCCAGCCCTTGTTACCTACACAGGGTTTCCACTTTTTATATTGCGTGCGGCGTGCTTGACCTAGAAAGGTCAGGCTAATAGGCTGTATATTTGAAGAAAATTACAGTGAATGCATATAGTGAGGGATCTAAGGGATACCTAAAGGAGGTATATAAAATACTAGCTAGGTAATAAATGATAAAAGACATATCTGAGAGTACACGTAAAATCTATAGATGTCATGCAATGAAGCTAAAAATCTGAGGATGACAGAGCAATGCTCATTTAAAGTCTGAATACTTATTTCAATCTGATTCTATACGTATTTCTTCTGCAATTAATTTAAATACGACATTTGGAATCGAAGAAATTTTCTAAACTGAGCTATAATTCACGACAGGACTGTACCAGATTTATTCACCTACTAGTATTACAAGCGCACCAGTCATGCTTGTATGTGCGCGTAAACTATCGAGAGAGGGACGTCAACACATTGTTTCTCTTTCGTACTACACGCCGTGCTTTATTTTCCAGGCAACGATAAACTAGCGGGGGATAGATGAGTAGCGCTTCTTCACGTAGTAATATTTAGTACTATCTGCCTTGAGTGTAAGTCTTATTAATACTCAAAATGAGGATTCGGCCTCGGGCTTTTGAAGCGTACGAAACCGTCCCTCCAACGCCCGCTGGTAACATCACCTATTAATGTTATTCTTCCTACATTGTTAATTACCAGCCCTAAATTTCATATCCCAGCCGTAACAGCGATTTTGCAATATTAATTGCATCCCTTTTTTTCAGCTTTTGTCTTCCGTGTCGTTAAATTGAGAGAAAAAATCCCCCGAAAAAGGCTTGCTTTGTGTAAATTTTGTATCACACACTGCGTTTGTAAAGCCTTTGTTTATGGTCGTGAAAATTTACATAAAATCCTGACGCGCGTCACTTTTTCAGGGAAGCGTGAATGGGAAATAGGTATTGCAAACAATGTCCGGACAGGCTTTTGTGAGCGTATTTCAAAATTGAATTCTGCCTGCCGTTGTGTCGTAATGCGAGCAACAGCACAGTGGGATTCCGGAATGGTATTTATGCGAGTCAATAGCATATTCAAATTGTTGATTCGACGATTTATTGAGCAAATGGGTTGTTGCTGAACACATCTTTCTCCGACAACATCTACGGTTGGTATTAATAACACTTATACTGGATTTTATAAAGGGTGTAAGGGACGGTCTTCCGAAAACTTTAACCATGGCTTCAGACCATCACCCTGAACATCGTACAGCAAGAATTTTTTGCCGGAAAAAAAAAAAAAATCGACTCTTCATACAAATCTGGCATGTCATTTGTAAAATTTGTATGGTGAGTCGAAATTTTTTTTTTATTTCCGGCGAAAAATTCTTGCTGTACGATGTTCAGGGTGATGGTCTGAAGCCATGGTTAAAGTTTTCGGAAGACCGTCCCTTACACCCTGTATATTTAGTATATTTTCTATTTTTGCATGTCAGGATAACTTTTCTTTAAATCCACGTTTTTAACATTGTTTCGTATGCTTCCGCTCCTACTAATATTATAAATGCGAAAGTTTGGATATTTGGATGTTTTTTACTCAATCACACTTCAACCACTGGACGGATCGTGATGAAACTTGGCACACATATAGGTTAGGTCCTGGAATAGGACACAGGATAGTTTTTATCCAAAAAACACATCTTATTCCTACGGGAAATATGAAATAATTTGTAATATTAAGTTGTCCACGAGAACTAAGTCGCGGGCAACAGCATAAATCTAATACAGTTTCAGCGATGCAAATGTGCCTCCCCAACACGTCAGGCCAGCGCGGGGAGTGTAGGCCAAATCCTCCGTCTGTCTCCGGCAGATGAGACAGGGTGTGCTCCTGCAGTGGAGACTAATAAAACCTGATGATGATGCAAATGTGTAGGTAGCAGGACGGAACATTCAGTGTATGTACCTACATGGAATTTCAATTTAACATCACCTGCAGAACGGATTAGGGATTAGCTTGATTCACTTTCACTGTCACACTTATATGTACAACGAACGTGTTATATACCTATCGTAGAAGCTTTAATACGAATACAGATTAAAATGGGATGAAAATGGTTTAAGTCTTTCGGTCTAATGGGCAAATATTTTATTTAGCTTATGTACTATTAATCATATCATGTGTAATAAATAGGTTGAGCCTTATTATTTGAAAAGCAGCCCCATATTCAACAGGGGCAGAACAACATCAGTCCTCCAAATACCAACCTCGATAATCTATTAAAATAATCATAACTTCACTGCGCTCTTCTATGTGGATATTCACTTATTTAATTAATCGTTTACAAAAAACATCTATTAGCGATCAGTAGAGCTTTAATTATTTCCCTTGGGTTTTTAATATTGTGTTATGTGCATATATAATATTGTGTTAAGTATTTATTTATCTCATATCTCTACACGTAGTGGGCTGTGCTAGTTAACACTGAAGAGGCAGCAGCGCCACAGGTGCGCGCCCTAGTACCTACTGCGAAGGCCAAAAGATTGCTGGGCGTGGCAATTGTGGGCTAAATATCTACCCTTTGTCTAACTGAAGGTGTGCCTCTGGTGTAAGCCTTTTTTGTATAGACTTTTGTGTCCAACGTACAGGCGAATAAGTGAACTAAGAATTTGGTACTGTTTTCCTTTAATATCTCGTAGCATACCTATTTTTAATTTAATTTAATTTATTTCATTATTCAGATTACCTAATCCATTTTCATCATCATCAGCCTGAAAGAGTCCACTGTTGGACATATACCTCTCCTAAGGCGCGCCACTGAACCCGATCTTCGGTTATTCTCATCCAGTCACTGCCAGCCGGTTTACGCACATCGTCGCTCCATCTAGCCAGGGGGCGTCCCACACTACGATTGCCCAGTCGCGGTCTCCATTCGAGAACTCGTTTACCCTAGAGGTAATCGATTCTCGGACAAATGTGACCAGCCCACTGCCACTTTAGCGTACTAACTTTTGAGCTATGTCGAAGACTTTAGTTCTCTGGCGGATCACCTCATTTCGGATCCTATCCCTTAGAACAACTCTGAGCTTAGCTCTTTCCTTAGCCCGCTGAGTGACCTTGAGTTTTCGGACTAGTCCCACTGTCAGTGTCCACTTTCGTTAGTTAGTTATCCATTTTTGCTAGTAACAATACATTTAAAACCTAAGGGTTAGTTACCCATAAAAATACAAAAAGCACAAATACTCTACCGCAAGCGTAGCTCCGGCAGGGAGTGATCGTCACACTGTCCTACCAGAACCCGCCGACAGTGCTGCATGATAGGGCACTGAAAGTTGCCCGCTATAACGCATTTTTGTTCCTGAAAACATAACTTGACATGCGTTTTGACGGAACAAAATATTTAAATTGTTATTTTTCTCGTAAGAAGGAACCTCGCCGGATAAAAAAAAAGATACCACAAGACAACGCTACTAGAGATTTAAGGTAGAACTCTAGTTAGCTAGTGGGATGGACGTATGCCGAGCAAGACTTAACTCAATACCAAACATTTTACTGAATGTCCTCAAAGGGTGACAGATCGTAAAAAAACCGGAGCTAAAATAAAAATAAAAAAATTCTCGTTATATTAATTATCAACTTACCATTACCAATATAAGTAAACAATTATAATAAGTACAATAAAATAATGTTGAGACGATGAAATGTTCAAATATTAAAAATAGATTAAACTAAAATACAGTTTACTTACAGATACTAGCCAGTCATAAAATATACAAAATAGAAAACTTTGTAGTTAAAATCGTTATCGTTACAGCTAAGTATAGGATAGGTACACACCTGTTCCTAAAACCTGTTTCTTCATTGTATTTTCAACATAATTGTTACAGTCCTATATAAGTTATTGTATGAATTGAGTATGAGGTGTGGTTTTGACAATTATTAGTATAAGTGATTACTAGTTGTAACTAGTAAGAACCAGTCCAGTCGTAGAGTCTCGAGTTTCGCGTAACAACGGATTTCGGTTATATTTACTCTAACATGACTACCTATTTCATATCAAAGGGTTCTCTATATTTGAAGAAACAACTCAAAGGCATCCAAAGTTACTAGATTAAATGTTAACATTTGGTTTAGACAATTTGCTTATTTAGTTTGAATATCGAAGGTTTATTTGGTGAACCAATACGTATAATCGTTTCATTTGAAACTTAACCTAATGTAACTTAAATAATTAATACCAGTTTTGATCTGCAATCTCTTACATTTATTTGAGTTAGTTTAACTGAAGACCTCTATTGACCTGATTGACGATCTCGGGCAGTTATTAACTCAGTAATACATTAAGTTATTAACATCGTGTATAACATCAGGTATTTGTTGTAAGTTAATGTCTGTATAAGTGTGCGAGTGTGTATAAGTGTGCGTGCGTGCATGCTTGCATGAATCCTTAACTGTTCTTTTGAGGAAAACAACTATTTTATATTAAAAAAATCCAACAATTATTAGTTTTTTTTTATATTATTAGTGTTATTCCTTACTGTTAAAATTGAGTTTTATATAATTTTATGTTTATCTTCTCTCACATAGTTGATTTTGATGTCACAATGCCTGACAAATGATTGACAAAATAACATGAATATGAGACATAGTTGTTTTCATAAGCATTGGTAATAAATAATCAATCGGATGTAAAAACTGAATTTAATGTGTTGGTCTGCCGCTCTTAATATGAAAAATGAGTTCTAGACTATGACTTTATTTCGTAATTTTTTTTTAATAATTTCTATAGCCTCTAATAATTATTACACGCAGAAAATTCTAGCCTATCTTATCGCTTCCAGAAAACCTCTGAACATTATTGACCACAGTCTACAACAAACGTAGTAGTTCTACGCTCTCTACGAAAGTGCTCGCTACGAATTATGTCAGAGTAGTGCAATCAGTGGGTCGCAGTAAGTAGTGGGTGTTCAAGCGGTAGAGAGTGATGTTTTGTGCAAAAATCGATAAGCTGTTTCTTTTGACAACATCATCTTTGGAAATAAACCTTTCCAATCCAATTTACCAGCTATCTTGAGTACACTCGAGTCGCCGTCATCATTGAAGTAATTTAGTATAAAGAGAGTTGTATGAGACTATTTTTTGTCAATTCCGCGCGTGATTGCACACCATTGCGTAGCCCATTGAGGAAATAGACTACCTTTTTGTCCTTGTGTATCTTAGAAGGAAGGAACGGGTCAGTCCTTTAAACTATATCTACTTATTGATTGAACATTGTGAAGCAATGTAGTCTCTAGGTATATTTATTAAATTGCCTTTTGTTTTGAGCAATCCCACATTTCATATTACCTATACCTACTTATATTACCTATACGTTTCATATTTTGAACTCATATTTTTAGAATCCATGCTTTGTGAATGTTACTACCATCACTGATAGCACTGATGTCAATTATGTATAACTTAGCATTTAAGATTGTATTTTGTTTATACGTGATCGTGGTACAATGATCTAAAGTGGATTTTATTTATTAATACGATAATTATAAAAAAAACAGATTATATTTCCGACCAGCGAGGGTAAAATAAAAACTACACTCTAAGTTTCGTTGGCACGCATCAGAGCGCCAATAAAAAGAAGACTTAGAACATTTTATTCTTAACTAGCTGTTGCCCGATCGTCTCCGTGGACAACTTAATATAAAAAATTATTATGTATTTCCCGTAGGAATGGGATGTTTTTTCAGTATAAAATCCTATGTCTTATGTCTTATTCCAGGGCCTAACCTACATGTGTGCCAAGTTTCATCCCGATCCGTCCAGTGGTTGAAGCGTGATTGAGTAACAAACATCCAAATATCCAAACTTTCACATTTATAATCTTAGTAGCATTACGAGTATAATAATACTAATAATAATCCGAGTGTAATAATACTAAGCTATTGCATCATGTTTTTTTATTAATTTTAGTTTTTGTAAATTTATTTTTCTATTTTGTATTTTATGGGGCTTATGTTTCCCGAACTAAACACATTATTATTATTATAAAACATAAAAAGTCGATAAAATAACTGCATCACACAAACTAGTATGGATTACATAAATAAGGTATTCCGATATTTGGCATTTATTGACGTCAATATGTGAGGCCATCCCCTCCTCTCCTAACGTACATAGTAGTCTAGATTAACTTTTCTACGAAGCTCTCCTTTCCCTTAAACGGACCACATAGTTAATCGAAGTCCCTTGCACTAGAGCCGGAGTGAATTTATAACACAGTGAGATATGAGTAAGTAGTAGTAATCTATGACGCACAAATTAAACAAAAACACACAAATAAAAAGCACATTTGTTGAACGATAATAACTAGATTCCAAAGTCATGTCATCAGCGACACAAAATATGAGGAAAACAAACCCTTATCAAGGCTGAACAGTTCCTGTAATGGATGTTGTATGCAAAACGTGCCCGCATGGTATTTACATTTTAGCAGAGCTATTTTGTTGGCATCATGCGTGCAAGTGTGCTGTGTTTGTGCTTGACAGACATAAATAAAAAAATAACACCGTAAAATAATTTTACTATAAAATATGCAAATTAAACTATTCCCCTATACTCTCTTTTAGGTATTTTAATATATCCAACTATTAGACCACCGAATTCTATGACATAAAACTATAATAAGTGTTCCAAAATATAGTTCAAAACTTAAACTAAAAGTCTGATTTGCAACTAAAACGATCCTTTTCAAATTAAAGAAGTTAAAATTGGCTCGCCGACTGAAACCGGCCAAAGTTAAGGAGCGACTACAAAAGAGCAAGCGAGATCTTGTTAAACAAGAACTCTTAAAGGAGAATCAGTGAAAAAGTTAAAATTAAAACTCATTCTTCTCGCTAATAACAGTTCCAGAGACGCTGAGACTTGAGAGGCAATACAACTGGATGGTGAATGCTATTCACTGCGCTTACTTCTCGTTTTGCATTGATTTTGTAAAAAAAACATTTTCCATTTGTGAAGATTTTACATTTGAATTGTGTTCTTATTTTGATTTTATTTGTACAAAAAAGCGACAAAAAGATGCACAATATACCTACGTCGCAGTAATTGGATTCGTTCATCAATTTACTAGGATCTTGGTCTCTAACTATTGATTATGATTCTTTCACACTTTTTTGATTAATCTCCCAAAGTCAATTGCCATATCTTACAAATAGAAAAAAAAATATGTTTCTATCTGGATTGCGATGCAGATATACGCAGTATCAAACCTATAAATGAACTCAAAGTATCTGAGTTACCTTTTGTTCATAAAGAGAAGAAATCTTAGCACTGATGATGAACTGAGCATCCTTTGATGACAACACAACGTAACACACGTCAGCACCCGATAGCGATCGAGAGTGAGGAACCAGGATGCTCCACGAATGATTGATCAGGAATCAGTTCTAATATCTTTCATTCAGATTACAGTCCCAGTTAAAAACTCGTAGCGACATCTTGTGACCAGCCAGGATTAACGTAAGAAATGAAAACCAGTGGTATGTGATTACTGACTTACTGATATATGAATATGTTTATCTATAGAAAAAATTTAAGTCAATTTTGAAAATATTTTAAAATATAAGTTACCTTTGAATAACTTTGTATGAAGGTAAATATGTAAGTAGTAAATAAATAATACAAAAATGACATGAAAACTGTTTGATCTTATGAGTGTGCTGCGTCAGTAAAAGTACGTAAAGGTAAAATCGATCTCCGAAGTGATTCTATCCAACTCCAATTTGCACTAAACGCTTTAAGGGGCGCTTATTCTTTGAGCTGCTAGATAAAATACATTGAGAGGAAAAATTGATGAGCTTTCAATGCCTATTATAAGCGGGGATCACTTTCACCTTGATTTCGGGGCGCAGACACGGAACGAGAGACTTTGCTCTTATCAAGTTACGACTTACGTGTGCCTATTCCATTTCCCCGGAAAGAAAATTTAACGAAATAAAAAAACGGCATAACATAACATCTTAAGTTAAATTTCGCAGTATTTTTTCTCTTGCCTATTTTTGAACATGTCTCACTGTCAATCATCATCATGATAAGTCTGTCGTAAAATACGGGGAGGGTTGTGTTTGGATATTTTTAAAGATTATTTTCCTTAGTGATGAGATAACCATAATAAACATACATATAGCTAAGCTCACCGACATAGCTGATACTTAGAGGTGAAGCGGCAGATGGCCGTTGTGGCAGACAAGTTCTGAAGTGATGACCGGTAGTTCACAACGCTTCGTTGAGTAAATGGCAAATTAATCAAATTTACGCTTATAAAACCATTTTAAAATTACTGTAAGTTAATACTAAAAAGTTTAAGTAGGTAAGTAAGCCGAGACGAGATATACCTATCATATTATAAATATAAAGGGCTCATAAAAATTACTTAGCGAGCTCGTTTAAAAGTTTCCAGCACAGATGCGTTGGCGCGTAGTCGCGCAAAGTGTTCGCCGATGTTATATAACCTACTCGATTTATGCGAAAACTTTGCCCGGCTTGTTTAGACCGTCTAAATTAGACGTAATACGTAGGCAAAGTTGTCTGTCTGCGACCTAATAATTAGAAATATAAATTTGTCACGAGATACAGGTATGATTTTCTAGTAATACCATACCTGTATCAGTAATTAATTTTCTAGTAATACCATACTAGTAATTAAGCTGAAAAACGTCAACAAAGTCTGTTTTAAATATTGAATTTTGAAATTTTTTGGTAGCCGGCTTATAAAAAGTATAAATAATAATATGGTACATAAATATAAACAGATAAATTATTTGCATGACCTAAAGGTCAACTGGAAGAGAATGCCATATTGGCATTATGTTCGCCTTTTGTACTTATGTGCAATAAAGTTTTTAAATAAATAAATAAAATAAATATCTAAAACTACTAGCCCTAGCATTCCCATTATTTAGTTGAGTCTTAATAATTAATTTAACTACGTATTGTTACTCCGTATTATGTTTCTTGGCGTGCGGTAGAGCTTGAATGAATTATTGAATGAGACGCAGTTTCAAAAATATTTACTATTGAAATGAATATTTAGATATGTGTCACATGTGACACATACCTGCATGAATGCCTGAGATGTAAAAATAAATACAATTTACTATTTTCGTAAATTTTCACAACGCCGACAATTGGTTATCAAACGTAAATACATTTTCCAATTTAGTTATAAGAGTGTCAGCCGAAAGCTCAAAAACTAGAATCTGAAATGTCAAAGACCAGTTTATCTGATTTCTATAACACTCTGGCAGACTAAGGGTCCAGGCTCTAGTTTCAGTTCTTTCTAGTCTGAAACCGTGCCTGTTTAACACGGGTATGTAGACAGCGTACATATGTAAAATACCTATGCGAAAGGAAACAAAACGACAGAGTGAAATTTTATTACCGCATAAAACGCGTGTCTCCGTCAAAACGTAAACGTGGATTTGATTTTATCGAAATGCATAACAGAGGAACGCTTTTACGATCGGCGTGCCAGCCATCGGAATTCCCTTCGTGTTTCAAATACAACACGTGAATTTCAATCATAACATTTCTAACCAGTAATTAGATTGTCGCCTGGTGCAATTTCAAAGCGATGTTATTAGGAATCTAAGTGTAAACTTTTCAATGTATTGGTGTGTAAAAATAGTTTTCATGTTTCATATTTATATAAATTGCGGTGAAAAGTTTCCAGTTATTTGAATGACTGTGTGGAAACAGAAATCTTCACTAATATAATGAGGTAAAATCTAAATTTATATAAAGTTTCTGAGTCTTCTCGAAACAATTTATGGAACCAATTTCAAAAACTAATGCCCTGTAGATAATTGGTACGTGTATGTTATAGACTGATATAATCTAA
The DNA here is from genome assembly GCA_947086405.1 of Esperia sulphurella. NCBI lineage: Eukaryota > Metazoa > Arthropoda > Insecta > Lepidoptera > Oecophoridae > Esperia > Esperia sulphurella. Next base: position 5,354,393 of record OX352261.1, read on the forward strand.
TATTTCCCCGGTAAAATACTGTGTCATCCTGAGAACGGTAACAAAAATATATTAAAAAGTAAACAGTTCCTAGGAAAAATGTATATAAAATTACTCTAGACAACTGTGAGTAATTAAATTTAAACGCAGCCCCTGGAATACTTGGAGGGCCTCATTAAAACAGGGGTTGAATAGAGCTCATATGGCACAAAATAAACACACAGACAGGGAGGATTCCTCGTTATATGGCGAAATGCCCGGAATAACTTTCTCTCGTTCCTTCATAAAACGATTTTTTTTAATTTACCGGCACGAATATCTGCTAAGAATTTGTACACTTATGGTATTAATTGTTTCGAGAATCGAATAGATTGCCGTTTGAAATTGTTTGAAGCTTATATAGTTTTGTTTAATATAACATTATCGTTGTTTAAGCGTGTAATACTATTTATTAAAGTTGAAACCGATTACTACTTTTTTCAACATTTCACTCAAAATATCTCGACAATTGACCAACTTGGTATAGATATCGTCAAATAGTTGCATATTATCTGTGCTATCATGCCTTAGAAGGAATACGGCGAATTTAAGGTAACCCTGTAAATGTAAAACTGACCTATAATGATGTGAAAATTATAGAAATGTTTTAATTTTCAGATATTAAAGAAAAACTTTTTAAAATATAGTTGGAGTTAACGGAACTGCATGTTGAGTATGGTGTAAACTTTGCTCTTTTTATTACTATAATTGAAAGCGATGTGACTAGTTAAATTATTCTGAACTCATTAGACTTTAATCAATGAAAAGTTCTTGTAATATGAAAATGACACCCACAACCGGAAATGCTTAGTGACGCGACAGAAATGGCAATGACAATTTACCGAAATTCTAAACTAAACGCCTTTTTGAAACGCTCCGCCTCCGATTACGCCAAAAGATAATAAAAATCTTTTTATATTTTTCACAGCGGTAAAGAATATCTCGAGAATTGCCCGCGGAGGCATTTCGCGATTTCAAATTGTAGGCATTATGTTCGCGAAAACGTCGCTATCTCTGTTATTACATTCCGTCCTAAGCCCTCCTCCGATATACTAAAGGAGCATGCCTCGCCGACATATTGCAATATTTGAGAATCAGCGGAAATATCGCATTATCATCATGTCGGTTGCCAGGCGAAATTGGAATGGAATAAATAAATAAATATCTCAGACATTCACACAAATTATCTAGTCCCAAACTAGGCAGAGCCTTGTGGTATGGTTACTAGATAACGGATAGACATACTTAAATAAATATATAAACATCCAAGACTTGGGTACAATTATTCATATACATCATACGAACATTTGCGGGAATCGAACCCGCAAACCTCCGGCGTGGCAGTCCGAGAGCTACCCGTTCCGCCACGGAGGTCAAACATACATACCAACCATACAATACCACCCATACGTAAAAACCATACATACCAACCATACATTGGTATGTATGTATGTAGGTATGGTTGGTACCATATATGTATAACAACCAAACATACATATCATAAACAAGTGAAGCAAATCTAATGGAGTACATCGGTTGATTACAGGCGGGGGTTAAAAATAAATAATTTTTAAATAAATATTTCATGTACACGTAACACAGACTGGGATTTTCTTCTGTTCTATGGGAATTAGACAAGGATAAGACCACTTCACAGAATGTAATTTTTTAGCATTCAGGATGTTGGTGCACATAAATTCATTAAGTAAGCCACTGATCACTGGTACTTAACCCACGCAATCTAGTGGCATCCATGAGCGACCTTTAGGCAGATAAATAACCCTATTTACTTTGAAATATTCTATTTCTGAAAATAACGAAGTCTGTCCTATCAGTTGGAGTGACAGATTTTATTGGAGTTCAAAAATAAATACGTCACCAAAACCAGTCAGAGAGGCGGGAGCTAACTCAACAACATTATTGTTGGCAGAGTTCATGTCTGTAGGAACACAGTTGGACGGCTTTGACTACTGAACTAATACCACAGAATAGATATTGCTATTATTGAGTTATTTTAATAGTAAGTAAAAGGAAATATAGGTAAATTTTTTTATTGACATCATCACGTCCACTAAACATAAGCCTCCCTAATAGAATGCCTTATGGTAGGCTTTCCATTGCGGCATTTGTTATAATCACCACGATTGGCAGGCGGATTGGTGATCGCAGCAATGATCTTACACAGGAGAACGCTGCTGCCCGTCCCTGGTGCAATCGGTTTTTCACCTTGACGACACCCATGGGAAGATTGGAGGTGGCTCCTTTATACTATATGGCCCCCATATTCTATTTATTGTCAAATAAAGTTAAAATTTCAATTGGTGAAGGGAATTTGCTTACTTTGAATTTTGTTGTTGTAGGTATAAGTACAAATTTGTACCTAAAAATATTCCCATAAAGAACCATACCCATTATTTCCGTTCCATATCCTTTGCAAACAGTGCTTTCTTGATAAAAAATATCTCCGACTCAAAACACCTCTCTCTGATTTTAAGGGGCGAATTTTATCTTATTGTAGTATAATTTATTTCCCTATTATTTGAAAAGAGCTTTTGCCTGACCTCTTTTTGTCATAAATAAATGTTCATAATATCAAAATGTTCTTCGCTAATGTTGGCATTAAATTTTAACTACCATATGAATTAACAGTTGACGATGATCATATTTGTTTCCACATAACTATACCGTACCGCTGGAATTAACCTAAATTTTACACTCTTCTTCCATTCAAATAAATGGAACTTATATACCAATTACCTATAAAAAAAATTATTTTATATATGAAAATACCTGGTGAGGATATTGGGCCATATTTCTAAAAAAACCTTCCCAAATCCCACCAGGCTCCAACGAAAAAAAGGCCGGGTGGAGTAAATGGGACAAATTAAAAAAAAAGTCTGAAACGCCCCACTAGTGGGGCAACTCGGTGGGGCCACTCGTGGGGCAAATCCCAGGGCCTGGGAACAACCCTATTGATTTAAAAACTGCTTAGTGACAAAATATTAAGTAATGACGCAAGCATAAATGATTTTTATTACGTAAAAACAGACACCACAAAGTTGTTATTTACAATATCATAATTATGTATTAATAGATTATTTTGATAAAGCAGAACAAAAATGTTCATTCAAAAAGTTCCCATATAAGCTCCGTCTACTCCCGGGGGCCTCAATGCAGTGCCTGTATTTATGGGCAAAGTTGCCAACTCATGTATAACGCATCCTAAAAGCTAAAACTTACTTTTTATAGCATTATTATACGACACACAGCCCACAGCGGGTCTTTGCTTAGGAATAATGTTATCCTAAAATTTCTGTAAGTAAATTCATTCAATTTTTAAATCATTGTTAAAATTGATGGAAATTTCATTTTTTTAGTAGTAGATAATTCAACACCTATTAAATGAAGAAAGCTTTGAGAAATAAACTTATAAAAAGTTTCTTGCAAAGTTTAAAATTGAGGACTAATTATTTTCGACATTAACTAATTACTAGCGTAGATTAGATTGTGGCCTAGTTTCTAACTTTGCCCATCACGCGATGCTGGATTCGAGTGATTCATTACACAGTAGGTCTTTCATTTTCATAAAGTTTTGCGGGCAAAAGTGTCGGCACTTGCAGCTCTTCCAATTTGGCCTGGAGCCAGCTGTTATATTATAGTAGCCAGAGAGCTAGAATTGGTGTCTTTGAAGCTAAAATAGCGCTGAGTTAAATAGTAAAACATACTTGATACCATTCAACATCTTGTTGTATATATATTTTAGATTTCGCGTTTATAAACATGTGTTAATTTATGGCCGTCAGTTTAGGCTGATGACACTAATTGGCTCATGACTGTAGCCATAGATTTATTGGTACTTTGAGATTGTAGCATTTCTGTACAGACATTGCAAGAAAATAGTGGATAACAAGATAAATAAGACTTTGTTCTTTTTTAACAAAAATGCAATTTTATAACAAAAATTAAATTTTAGCGCTAAAATAAGCGCGATAAGCGCTAATTTATCAAAACTGGAGAGCTCTAAGAACCTCTTCATTTCAGCTTATTACGTTTTAATTCGGGTCACTGTGAAAACTGAAATGATATTTCTGTTTGTGTAATTAAATGGCACTGAACAATGTAGTTTATATTAGGTAGGTGTCAAATGAAATATGTTTAATTGTAACTATGAAATAGCGGTTAAGTGAATATTTTTGTAGATTTATCTAGTATTCGGCCACCTGTCTGAAATAAGGCCGAAAGTTAGTCAGAAGTGCCACTCTTGTGATCAATGAGCGGCCTATGAGTCTTCTAATGCCGTGTGGTTTCCGGTAGAGTAGAATAGGACCACTCCAACTCTTCCCGTGGATGTCGTACAAGGCGAGTAAGGGAATATATTATAAAACATCAATCAGGCCTCCCCAACCCGCCAGTGCGGGGAGTGTAGGCCAAATCCTCCGTCTGTCCCCGGCAGATGAGAGAGGGTTGTGCTCCTGCAGTGGAGACAAAAATAACCTGATGATGATGATGAGTCTTCTAATGGATGTTATTTTCAAATATGGATACCGGTTATTCTTATTACAGATGTTTACCTTGTTCTGTCTTGCGGCTTTATTTGTGATTGTTTTGTACAGATAATACCATAAGAAGACAAGTGTTTTTATATAACCCATCGTATGCCGTTTAAACGGTCCCGGTCAAGGTCACTCTCAATGGCGAGGGAACGGTCACGGTCGTATTCTGCTGGGCCCATAAAATGTCGCTTTGAAATACAACTGTCAGTAAAGCCAAATAAGGCCATAGCAAACCATTTCTTTCAGTTCGTTCAACTGTATACCCAACTCAACGATGTTCCTTTTTTCTTTTCTTTTAAGTGGTTATTTGCGTGTGTTGTGATTATAATAACATAGTTGTTGTTTGTTTGTTACCAGGATTAAGACTTAGTAAGGTCAGTAAATCGTTCACGGGGCAATGTATACGATTCTACAACAAACCAGAGGACTCTCTTACCTTCGTCGTTCCAAATGTAGTCCTCCTAACTAATCCATCGCAATCCAAATTCCGCCGAGCTTTACTTTGTTGCATACCAACGTATGCAACAAATTCATCGTAATCGGCTTGGTACCAATGTAATGTATATGAGTTTTGCAAAACTATAAATTCGCATTATAGGCTGGCATCCTACAAGTGAATTTTTAACCTTTTTTAAAATATCTAAATATGTACTTTCAGGCATTTCACTTCACAGAATTTATTATGTTCCTTCCCTTCGTAGACACAAAAGTGAAAAGTGTAACGGACCGTGAAGTTTCCATAAAGTATCTTCCAAAGTTATTATTGAAAATAATAATGTTGTACAGCCGCTACAAGAGTTAGCCATTCATCGGATTTGAAATACCTACTTCTGTTGTTATTCGGAAAGTTGCTTTTGTTCGTAGATTAGCGGTTGGAACTTTGATTCAGAAAAGGTACTTATAGCACAGTGAGACTTTCATGTAAAGGGTGATCCGCGTAGCTGGATTTGTAGTATCAATTTACCATCTAACAACTAACGAACACGTCTATGACTAACGTTGGGGCAGACGGGTTCTGGAGTGGAGACCGCGGATCGACACGAGCAGGGTGAGACGCCCCGCCGCCAGGTGGACCGACGACCTAAAGAAGGTGGCCGGAAGCGGCTGGATGCGGAGGGCGGAGGACCGGGTGTGGTGGCGTTCATTGGGGCTGGCCTATGTCCAGCAGTGGACGTCTAAGGGCTGATATGATGATGGTGATGATGACTAACGAACGGATACTTCGTCTTGTAGCAAGCGGTCACTTCACAAATGACCAGTGACTAACTCACTTCACTACCGCTCGTGACGCGTTCAACCAGAGGACTTGGTTGCAAAACGCCTCGTGGCTACATTGGCTATATACTTTCAATGTGACGTCACCAAAATGCATAAGGATATAATTTTTTTAGTTAAAGAACGGTTTTGTTTACTGGCCCTTGTAATATATAATCTTTGATCTGACACAGTTGCTGAGGGCCGCTTACTCCCACAGCTATAACCGGTGACAGGCAACAGCATTACCGGTGCAACGTGTCTAATACTGAGATCGCCAACCCGCCTGCCCAGCGTGGCGATCAGGGCCTTCCCTCCCCCACATGAATAGTCATGAATTTGGGAACGTGTTTTTGAGTTTTAGTCATATGGAGGTCAGTAACGACTGGCAGGTTAATTTTCTTTTTACCCACGGCGGAACGGAGACAGTGTATGCGTTTGGGGTGAGAGGCAGTTTGTTTGTTTGTGCTAACCAATGTTGCCATTTATCTCCAAAACTACTAGTCCGATTTTGATGCGGTTTTCAGTGATGGTTTCGGGTTTGTTCTTAAACCTACTTGAATTTACGTAAGAAAATATATATTTTTTAAAGCACCCACAATTGTGGTTTTTTTCTTCCTTGGCACAGGCCTCCAATGTTCCAGTCTTTTGTTGACCTTATTTAGTGTACTCCAACATTTAAAACTAAAACACCGTCCCAACTTTTTAGGGTCTTCCTTATTTCTTCTTGTTTTCCCACGGGTACCATTCTGTTATCTTTTTGGTCAATCTCTCTTTAAATTGTGAGTCGTAATAAAATGGGAGAAATGAAGAAGAAATGAATGAAGGGATCGACTCCTGATGCAGGAGTCCTAAGAGAGATAGAGAGAGTTTGTTACGCCCCCGTTTAAACATTGGCTTTGTGTTCACTTGAACGTGAACCGGAAGTAGCAGATTATATGTAATGTGTAATGTTATATTGTTAAGATGACGTAGTAAATTTTACAGAATAAATGCAAATTTAATTTTTATTGTAATATTTTATTCAATTATTGTAATTTATAACTTTGATACAATTTTATTATGGATCTTTTGCCTGAATAAAGAAATTCATTACTATATGATATTTACAAGGCTGGTAGTAGAACTATCTCGTTCCGGATAAAATTTCGCTTCGTTATTTAATATTAGGATAAGTTTTGTCGTAAACTGTCACTCATTACTAGAAAGAAAGTTTTAGTCAAAATGTAAAAAAATATTATATACTTACACAAATTTGAAACTAACCGACTTAATGCCATTGCAAAGAATAGTTAAATATAAAATATTTATACTTACTTGTATTTAGATCACAAATTAGAAAGCTATCTTTTGTTATAAAAGTCAGCAAAGTGAACGTCATGGGTATGTAGGTACACAACATAAAGCAGTTCCGTCAATTTATATACTTCAAGGCCTAAAAAGGGTTTGGGAATTCAAACTCAGTTTAAGAATCACGACAAATTCAATGTATTCTTTCTAAACAATACTTAAAAAAAAATTACAATTGCCCTGAAAGTTATGCAATGGTTTAAAAGTTCAAGGCATGGTTGATAAGTTTCGTATTTCCACCGAAGCCATACCTAATGGTTCTGTAACCGTAGACCAAATTTCGTAAAGTGATTTCCCAAACAAAAATGTTTTTATGTTTTCTTTGAAAATGTCCGCTTCTGTAAGCAAATAAATGGAATTACCTAGAGAGGTAAATATTTGCTGTTAGGGCTTCGGAGCTTACTATAATTTTTTTTTATCGTGAGTTCCATATCCACGTAGGTATACCTAGCAGAAAACCTACGTTCTGGTTATGGCAGATAAATCTTAAATATGTCTATAATTATGTCTATAACAGGGGCCAGTAAAATTTACTATGGATTGATAATACACTTGGCCTACACTCCCCGCGCTGGCAAGACGAGTTGGGGAGGCCTGATTGATGTTTTATAATGTATTCCCTTAGTCGCCTTGTACGACATTCACGGGAAGAGTTGGAGTGGTCCTATTCTACTCTACCGGAAACCACACGGCATAATAAAAACTAAAACATGTATAATACTGCTAAACAGGCCAATACCGATACCAATCCCGGTACCGGTCTGGCGGTTATTACCTACAAGCCGGTATTTCAAGCCCTGGGTCAAACACAGTAGAGAACAGTAGGCTTCGTCTTTATCGCGCTATCAGGAAACAGCACAGTGTAACGGAAACCCATTACCATAATCATATCGCCAACATGCCTTCCATTCCACATTATCGGGTTTTCACTGCAATTAAGTGCGATCTACTAGACCCTGATGGGGTTTATTAGCATGCAAATTTGCTCATCAATTACTCCTATGTACGCCTCGTGTCACAGTAGGTACATTCTGGTACAGTCGCGTACATTCATACATATTTGCATAATGAAATTGGCCCCGCGCATCGGTCTTATACAACCCTGTGTGATGAACAGTTTCTGTGTCGTGCAATTAACCTGGTAAAGTAACTAGGTATGGTAAAGTAAGACTGTATGGAATAATTTTACTCGCTTTTAAAATCCTATATAAAATGTTCAACATACATAGTTCGTTTGAAATAATTTTATTCTCCAATGACTCTTTCATTCGTTGCAATTTGCATGGAAAATAGATTGGGTAAAAGTTTTAAATAACCTTGTTCTATTTCGAATAATATGGAAAAGTTGCACATTTCAGAACATTTTAAGTTATTGATATTAAGAGACCTCGGCGATTGCCCTATAAAAGAAACAAAAAAAATTACTTCAACGATTCATTTCCATACGTTAGCGATTCGTGTAAATTCATATTCAACGAAGATAAAGCTGTGCCGATTAACGTTTAATGTCGACGATAAAATAAAACAAATGTTTGACGTAAAACAAAAGCACCTATTCAATCGCAGCTCTGGGATCACCTTATTGGCAATTCAGAACTCGATGGTTTCCATTATCCTTGGGCGAAAGGAAAAATCGAATGCCTGAAGAGAGCTTCTCATTGGTGTTAGTTTGATCGTATTTTGAACTCCTGCAGAGCAGAAAAGTCAGCGTTAACGGCAGGTATCAAATTTTTACTGCGGAATTAGCACCTAAGCCATAGAATTTATTTATCATGTACTGTATTTCCGACATTTCCGATAGGTTAGGCCTGATTGTATCTGTATATATTGTATCGTGCAATACACAGAATTTATCATTTCATCATATATCTGAGATGTCCACTGCTAGACATAAGCCTTCCCCAGTGAACGCCACCACACACAGCCCTCTGCCCTCCACATCGAGCCGCTTAATAGTTGAATTGATTTCTTTAATGTCATGTCTTGTTCTTTATATGACAGTCTGTTTGACCTTATTTTCAGAACTGTATGTAATATATGGCTATATATGGTAGGTACGTGTTCCATAATACTTCACACAAACACAATTTATTACAAAACAGAGTACACTATTTGGATTCGTATCCCTAAGTTTAGGCATAACCTCTAAGTAATTCTCTATCCTAAAAAAACCTTCGATAAGATTCGATCAAATAAAAAATATTTATATAAATAAGTATTGGTAGTTCCAATAATATAGTACCTAACGAAAATTCCTTACACTACTACGATTTCTTAAGTTTATTCGAATGGGATCTAAGGCACGCTTGATATTTTGTAGACCATTTACTTTTTTATATTATTTATATGTATAGAGAGCTATGTTCGGAGTTTCTCTAAGAGATAGGATCTGGAAAGGGGTGATTGATTGATTGAATATACTTTATTGCACACAAATTACAGAAAATATGTAGGAGAAATATACAGTAAATGTACAAGTGATCCGCCAGAGAAGTTAAGTCTTCGATACAGCTAAGAAAGGACCGTTGGGGAAGGCGAGTTCTCGAGTGCAGACCACGACTGTTTCGCTACGTTTTGTTTCTAGAGAAAAGCAATATTTTTTTGCAAATGTCTTAAGTAGGTGCTGTTTGTTGTCATCGACATCAGTCAGCTCATCATCATCGGCCTCTCAAAGTCCTTTGTGGAAGCTATACAAATACTAAATGCACTGGAAATTCTAATTCAATTCATTGAGTGTGAATTTTTTTCATAAAACTGCTAACAGCACCAAATATTCGAACACAACGGTCCAGCGATTATATTGCGGTATTCAAAAATACATTTTTTATACCACAACAATTGCTATCTGTTTGGGGCAGACGCAGGCGGCGGGCGCTCGATCACACAGATCGCGATTACGGCTCGCTGGTTGCGGACACGATGTTTGCACGGTGCAACGGTTTTATGCAAATTACAGGCACTGGACGTGGTTGCGCTTCCATTTCGTGCATTATTAATTTTTTTTTTCAGTGTGCGTATGTACCTAGGTAGCATCGAGAACAAAAGATGCTGCTCAGGTTTTGCACAAAATGACGTACCTGCATAATAAAGCTAATAATGCGTCTCAAATATGTAATTAAAAATGTTGACTAGAGTACTAGTACAACAGCAGCAACCACAACAACATCTGATGTTGCTGCTGATGATGATGTTGCTTTCGCCTATTAGATAGATTTTATGTTATTACTTCCAAGAAATGAGGAATTTTATAGATTTCCTCAATTTTCAAATTCCTTCATTTGATACACTTGTAATATTCAGTACATTTTGATATAAATATTTAGCATATCAACGAGGACTTTACTTGTAAGTTCACTTGAAGTCGAAGCTTGTGGAAATATAAAAAAAAACCTTTTTATGTTTAATCATTTTATCCAAATGTAAACAATGTACCAAAACTGACCTCTGTTAAATTATATCCGTTAAAGCATTCACTGATAAGCAACGGAAAACTTATCTAGGAACTTCCCATTAAATTAAATACATGATTTACTTTAACTTAAGCTCAGGATATATCCTCGAGGGGAAGTTATAGAGACTCAAGAAACGATTAAAAGTTCCCACGTCCCACACAACGAACTTTGTTGAACAGATGAGTTTGTTAAAAGATTCTCGTAAGCTTAATAACTTAATATGTTGCCATAACTATATTTATGTTATTATGATCTTAAGTAAATATTTGCCATAGTATTTATTTATGTGAAGACCGCGTAGGCGCAGCATGGGACGCCAGTCTTCCAGATGGACCGACGAAAATATACGTTGGAAGGTAGTCTGAGGCAGCTGAATGAGGATCCCTCCTTGGAACCGGGTGAAGTGGAACGCATTGAGGAAGTCCAGCAGTGATATTCTGGTGAATAACAGTAAGTCTAAAGGCCATAAGTGCGTTGCCACCCTCAGGTCTAAGTTTCTGTTAACCCTTATCGACGTTCGCTCACATATTTATGTGCATCCTTTTCGGCTCCCCTAAAACTCAATTTTATACGTTTGTTATTACTATAGACCCAAATTCAAATGTGAAGAGGTAAAGGGTAAATTAACCCATAACTGAATAAGCTTGTTTTGCTAAGATACAAGTGGGTACATAGTCAAAAAGGTACAAAGCACACAAAAGATCGTTGAGTGTATGTAAAACCTAGTCCTGTTACGATATGAGATAATAATGACTGAAGGTATAATTTCGCAATACTTAAAGCACTTTGCAAACTTGGCTTCACTGAAAAGTACTCGTATATAAGTATAATACAGACAAAATGGAAGCCTACCCTTCTGGGACCAAGGCGTGAGCATTATGTCAGAAGAAGAACTTTCAATGCAGTTTTCACTTACAGTATGTATTTTGAAAAATGTTTAGGTGCATAATCTGTCACTGTGACTATGTTTAAAAGGAGGCGAGTGGAATTGAATTTAATATCATAAATGGAAAGGAAGTTCCTAGTTTTCTTCGGTTATATTAAATACGCGGCCGAAGATAATTGTTGAACAGTGGAAGAAGCTAGTTTACTACTCGTATAACTTTTCATAGTATTATAATATTATATCTTTTCAGACCTCACAATTTATGGATTAAATTTGTTTAATAATGGGAAATTCGGTCACTAGTGGCAGTTTTGTGGCTTGTTGGGTACTCCGTCTGAACAAACCTTCAGCTAAAAGGGGACAAAATCGGCTGTGGGATGTTATCTTTTCATTACAACCGCACAGTCCTAAGCAAACAAGCCCTCAGAAGTTAACTATCGGTCCGCGAGCCATATTACCACTCTAATGGAAACTTTGTGTCAAAGAAATGGTGGTATATTGTGATCTGTTTCCCTAGGTTCAATATGGATAAAATATGTGAACTAGTGAAAATATGTGGCGCAGTGGGGAAGAAGCGGCTTCGAAGAGTAGTGCGATGGTGGATATGGGGCGCGAATCATTTTTCATTCATGGTTTTATGTACCGGTGCCTTATAATGAGTCTTCTTAGAACTTATGTACATTTACATTGAATGCATAGAGCAGATGTTTTATTACCTTAGTTACCCTTTGTTCCACGTATCCTTCAAGTGGTGTTAAAATTCAACAAATTTAGCAGTCGTTCAGTTTGCTAATACAATGTTAGAGTTCTACCATAAATGATTTAACTTTTACGATCGATTTTCAGACTATTTTATTACCAAAAGGTACCTGTTAGTGTCGGCGTCTGATCAGCTTTCCTTTTTAGTCTGTATAATCTCCTCCACTTTGCTTAGTCTTGCGAATTCTCCATTATATAGCTTGATACAAACTGTCAGTAGTAACAATTAGTAGTTTTCAGGCATTTCAGCATATATACTCGGTTTTGATAAAAACAAAACTGACCCATTTTAGTTGGCGTGTGTGTTTATTCAGGAGGTATCGAAATATTGTTTATTTTAATGATAGAATGAAATTAGTTCGATTTCTTCCGATCTATAAAACTGTTCTCCCGACTTATGCATTTGGAAAATATATGAGGTCTCACGCGAGACAATATTCCCTATGCTGCCAAACGCAACCACGTCATTTGCATAGAACGCCCATCAATTGTACAGCCACAACCTTACAGGGAAACGTCCTTACCCACCCCTAATAAATCATTTTATCTCTTCTAAAGAATGACTAATGAAGAAGGAAAGAATCCCTCGAATGGGAATAAAAGATTAAAGTTACAATCAGCTTGAGGAAAACTCGCATCTTAAACGCGAGAATTTTCGACGTTTTAAAGATGTAGAGGGTAATTGTAATTAGTTTAAGTGTATTGTATACATTCCTTTATAGTTGTGCACATACTTTATGAATTTAAAGGGGTCATTTGAGGTTCAGTGTCTACAGAAATGTAATGAAAGGTAAGTAATTTTTTAATAAAATCATAATAACCTCTTGTATTTGTAACTGAAACTGCAGTTTAAGTGTAACTGAAATTGCAGGTCCTCTTTGTAATTTCCCTGTTCAGTTTCTAATCTCTGGGTGAATCCGACTTACCAAGTAATGAAATTGACGCACCTGCAAATTACCTAGGTGAATTAAGTTAACGAATTAGTGTACTTAATTCACCCATTTTTATTTCGACTACATTAAACATTTATATTTTTTTCATTTTCCTCTTATATTTTAAACATTAAAATTATTGATGTATTTATTTAGACCACTGAAAGTTTTACATCCTAAATTCTATGAAATTTAAAGCTAAATTGACTCCTTTATAACAAGCTAAGCGCCCTGAACACGCTTCAAGCTGACGCGTAAGCTCAAAGAGCCATCCATAGGTCTCGGGGTCACGTTGCGGCTATTAATCTGGCGACAGATGCAGCGGCTCCATTACATCCAGCTTGTACATCAACTCGACTAGGTTATGGGAATACGAAGCGGTGGAAGGGTTGCAGGTCCGGACTTCCAGATGTTTTTAACGATGTCCGTAGTCCCGTTTGCGAATCCGTCACGCTAATTTAATTATTAAATAGTTGTCAAATATAGCAATGTTATATGGAGAGTTCAGTTTAAAACGTATTTAAATCTAAATCAGATTGATTGTTGGTAGAACATAAACTCAAACTCAGCTCAACATTCTTTATTCAAATTTGGATAGGTAGCTATAAAGTTAAACTTTTCGGATCTTAAAATCAAAGCAAATGAATTCAAAAGGTTCAAAGTAAACTTAGAAAAATGAGTCACTAACAAAGTTTATCATTTTTCTAAGTTTACTTTGAAGCTTTTAAATTTTGTTGAGGGAAAAATAATGCCATCAATCGGTTGCAACTTCTCTATTGTTGAAACCACTAAATTTAGGACAGTTCATCTTACATAAACTTTTGCGTATTTTTTACCTGCATCACTGGTAGAAGTATTTAATGTGATTTTGGAAGTAGGCTAGATATGCGAATAAATCGGGTGATTTTATTGATGTCGCACATTCAGACCTCCCGTTATTCTTAGACATTGTTCCGGAATCTAGAATATATCTCTGGTCATCCCTAGACATAGAGTTTCGTTATTACATACGCCCTGTCCACACTGTACACGTACAAAGTGTGTACCTAACGCATGCCGACGTGGATGTGTAAATGAGTTTTTCACCTACATCTGATGAATATTCAAGTACTCTTTTAAATTATTTATTTAGGTACGTTGTGAGTTAACATAACTAAATTAATTATAGAAATAATTAAAAATGTTTAATTAAATGTATGTATATGTATATTCAGGGAACGTTGACGGCGTATCCATCTATGTTGATAATTAATTTTGAAACCTTTTGGGAATGACCTTAACTAGACCATTCCTCTATTGAATAATTTAAAATTATTCTCCTTTATCTCATATTATTTATAAGCCATTTATAGGATCAGATATAGAATCAACGTAGGTATAGTTTATTATGTAACATAGTTTCTATATTTCAAAATGCACAATTTACCAAAATGGTGTAGTCCGTCGATTTTAAATTTTGCTCCAAGTCGAAGTTTCTGCGCAAAAAATTGCTATGCTGCTTTGCCGCACCGCCACCGCCACCTCCAACTAATGTTTTCATGTAACTGTAGAAAAGTTGAAGCCAATTCACATTATAAACATTTAGATACACGGGGTCTACAATTTGCTTAAGCTCCATATCATGGCGGCACGGCGCCTCGTCTCTAATAAATCATTTTCCACCATAAAAGAGGAATATTAAATCGAAGGAGAATGCCAGGGAAAATGAAGGAAAGGGGCGATGTGAAAAATTGGGTCATAAAAAGGCAATCCCGATGCGTCGAAACGATGAAAAGCGAGCTATTTTCAATTACCGCTCTTTCTGCGGTGTCAGCCATTGTCGGTGCGAGACTTGGTTACTTACTAATTCATTAAGGCTTCCACCAAGAAATGGGCATGGCCGGGAACTGTAGGCATTATTGATTAAGCCAAAGTTTAATAAATCAAGTGCTTATAAGATGCCGAGGATCGTAGTTGCGCCTCAAAACCTAATAAATATATGCTAGTTAAATTTGAAAATAACAAAACGCTTTTATTCCCATTTGCAGCAGTGGCTCTCGAAAAATCAAGTCATGTTTTGCGACTTTATAGAAACCATGACATAACAGTTTGTGCCTGATAAGACAAAAAATTGTGTGTGTAAAAATGCGTAACAAGTACATTCTGGATATTACCAAAAGTCTAAAATAAAAAAATAAGTTACTACGTCTTTAAAATACCAACAGAAAATAATAAGACTGTCAGCGAAAAAATAAAATAATTTCCTGCTCGATTCACACGATTTTGCCCATAGTTTGCCGAGTGAAATGAGCTGAGCAAATAATCGAGGGGGTTGAACAAAAGCAACGTACCGGCAAACTGCACAGCTCGCGACCAAGTCAGCTTAATCGGCTTAGTCTGACTTAACCACTTTCAACTAGAAATTCCGCCTGCTCCACGGAAAAAGTAAGCTCATTGTGAAACAAAAAACTTGAGAAAAATGTGTTTCTATTTACTTATAAATGCTTTATTTTGTAGAATGGAGCGAGAAATTAAAGATATTAGAATTATGACTTGTGACTGAAAGGTCCAAATCGACTTTTAATTAGGTAATGACTTAAATAACGATTAAAAATAACAGATTTGATGAAAATAATCCTACTTCCTACTTCATAATATATTATATAATATTATAAATGCTAAAGTTTGGATATATTTGGATGTTTGTAACTCAATCACGCTTCAACCACTGGACGGATTGTGATGAAACTTGGCACACATATAGGTTAGGTCGTGGAATAGGACACAGGATAGTTTTTAATCCGAAAAAACATCCCATTCCTACGGGAAATACATAATAATGTGTGATGTTAAGTTGTCCACGTGGACGAAGTCGCGGGCAACAGCTAGTAATAAATAATTTGAAGTGATTTGGTTTGCATGTATGTATGTACACGATACACAATAAACACCTGGGACCACAAATATTTGGTGATATATAAATCATATACAAATCAACTCAATACGTTGTTGTCATTAATTCATCCTAGGTTCACAAAGGTTCTAAATGGCTTAGAATAGCCTGTTCTTGTGTTGTACCTATATTTTAAGTTTATCGTTTCCTTTTAAATACATTTACTACAATATTGTTTTACAAGGTGCAACCTTTTGGTATTACTTATACTGTACCAACAATTTTTAATCTTGTGAAAACGCAAATTCATAAACGAAATTCGTTAAAGAGTTTATGCTGCGCATAAATTAGAGAGTCAGCAAAGCGTACGATGTAGAATAAGTGGGTTCCGTCAATATTTTGTTCTTTTAATATCTTGGGAAGAAAAACGGAGAATTCGTAAAATTTGTGATTCGTACAGTTCTTTTAATTTTGAACAAATTTGCAATTCATACGTGGTAGTTTTCGAGTAATCTGGCGCATACAGGCAGACAGAAAATATAGTGTATCCTTTTTGACGGAACTTTCAAAACGGACTCAGGTTCAGTACATATTTTTTGTGTCAAGTCTCCTACTGAATTTTGTAGTTTATTGACATAATATAATAAGAGCTTATCCCAGATCATAAGATGGTATTACCTATAATCCTAAACTTCTCTTTCCCTCCCCAGATCTGTTTTTATTGAAAATATTTCGCTCGGTAAAAGTATGTAATCCAAAATATCGGATAGTACAAGTTCGAGAGGCGATTTATCGTGGGGACTCTCCTATATCCTTATTTATTGGGAAACGCGTTACGGGTAGCGATGGGTCCATTTATTTATAAAGAGGTTGTTGCGTCTGCAACCAAGAACCTTTTTATCTTTTCGGGATCACGATTTGAAACCTTCAATCCTACGCGTCATCTTTATGTATTGAGCTATTTTGACATTATTTACTTCATGTATGTATGTATGTATGTATGTATGTAAACGCTTTATTGTACCAAAAATAACAACAACAACAATAATAAAATAGGAATGAGAAGTGTACGTATATTGAAGATTATTAAAATTAAAATTTGACACTAGCTGACCTGGCGAACTTTGTACCGCCTAACAGTCAATGAATGTCGTGTTAACTTTTAGTTAAGGATTATATTAACGTAATAAAATGAATACAATTGTTTTATTAAGTTCAATATTTATTAGGATAATATATATAAAGATAATAAAAAATTACTAGTTAATTGCGGAAGATAACGGAGTTCTAAACCTAATTTATTAAAAAAATATTTTTGTATAGTTTTATTCCATGAATTTATCAGATATTTTATAGTTATTCTGCTATTCTGGGCGGAGACGAATCCAACAAATCAGATATAATTAAAATCAGTCCAGCCGTTCTTGAGTTGTAAATGGTGTAACTAACCTTACTTTGTTTTACTTATTTAGATTTTATACTAACTTACACTATTAATTTACACCAAAATATGTACAAGGTTTGGTATATGCTTATGCAAAAGTTGCTCAGCACGTTGCTCTCTGTCCAATGCCATCAACATATTGGGGTGTTATATGGACATTGATAAACTTCGGAATTTTTTTAAGTCTCTGACACGAAAATATAAGATCCTTTTTTATTGTCCCCTCCCCCCCTCCTCCATTCCCTTATCTCGCCCCCCCGCCCCTCCTCCCCTCTTGCCCATCCCCTCCCATCCTGCCCCCTTCCCTACTCCCCTCCCTTATCCCAATTTAATAACCGCAGGCACACATACTTATCTGATACAATTATCTGTACTATGGAAGGACTAAGGACATAATTTAATTTTAATTAATTTATTAATGTATTACCATTCATCATAGAAGTTTTAAGCCCCGTTGGATATAAATTTAATCACATTTTCCAAAAAAATCTAGAGTTCTCTCATATTGCCGGATATACATACAGTCAGGCGTACAAAAACCTTCGCTGTAACAAGTTTTTATATTTTGACAGATCCCTAAAAAGACAAATCGTAGCACCTCAGTACTTACGTAATTGATGAAAATCTGTAAAAGTTTACTGCCATTGAGTCAAATTGTAAGAACCTAGTTTTCAGAGCGAGAGTCTTAGAGACTGGTAATGAATCGAAGTAAGAACTCTTAAACAGGAAGTAGGAATTCCTGTCTGGCACATCTAGAAGAACGTCCGGCGGGAGAATTCACTTGCTGGGGGAATGTTAAAGTAATCTGAGGGTAGTATAATTAATTTGTACATGGGTAACTGCGAAAGGGTTGCGTAACTACCGGGGCTTTAATTAACAGCGCTGTTTTCCGATATGTAACTATGCATATGTACCTCTTAACAGCATTCCTCTTTAATATCAGAAGTAATTCTAATTTTTTACACAATATTTATACGTAAGTAAATATATTTTAGGGGTTGTTGGGTAGGTCATTTGTATCAAGTACCAAGCTAGTCTTTTCTCAGTCTTACGTTCGACTATATGTATTCATCACACAAACAGAATTTTGCATAATACTTCGTCAAACTCGTTCTTTCAAGATAAGGTGGATCTTTTGTAAACAAAGTATTTTTTTCTCCCCAACCTCATCAGGATTCGCAGGAAGCCCTCAGTGGAAAAAAGCTCATTGTTTTTAAGGGTTTCTTTAAAAAGCTTAAAAACGTGACTTAACGTTTATTAAATTGCACAGCGACTTAGGACATTGACGCAAATTATATTTAGGGATTTCAGATTTAATTTCCTGGTTTCAAAGAGATTCTCTTTCTTTTGGTTTTTTTGTGAAAGTTGAAGGTGAAACTCAAACAAAATAAATGAATGAAAATAATGATTAGTTAAGGTTTTTAAATTATAGGGGTTATTTTCTAAATACTTATTAAATTTTAAAAGACAATCGAATTTCTTTCTATAGCTCGCATTCTAAGTTTTGACAATTTTCAGCTATGATACAAAATCTATACGTATTTTCAAATAATTATACACGGATCAAATAAAAACTGTAACTGAATATCGTGAGTTCATACGGTTGCAAAACCTTGAAATACCTGATGAAATGTTTTTCTATTGGATACAATTTGTAAACAGTTGGTCAATATACAGATTGTTTTTCCCATCAGGAAATTAAAGTGTTATACTTAATTATTAGGCCTGTTGAGTGAAAAACACAGGAACTAAGTTCAACAACCCAGATTTAAAACCAAATTTCATTGGATACTCGATACCCCTGGATACTCTGTAACCGTTTAATTGGCTATCAATCTTTGAACGGGATTTAAAATGGCATTTTTTCCGAATTCGAACTGAATGACGAGGAGCTTTCGTCACGCCTGTCGATCTAAATGTTGGAAAGATTTATTAAAAACGAAATTAAAAACGAATATTTAGCACATGACTTTTGATAATGGTGGTTCTATATCGTTTATTACGAACTGACATTGGGAAGTGCTTTGCAATGTTGTAGACTGAGATTGTCGGAATATAGGTACTTACCTATATATAATTATACCTGGGCCTAATTTTGAAGGCAAATATTTGAAATTTGACGGCACTAAAATTAGTATCGCCTTTATCTTCCTAATATTGTTTAACAGGGATAGAAATTGTTTGAATGCTGTAAATTTTAATGTTTGCCTTCAGAATCTTATTATTTCTGAAGCGTTAGGAGAGGCCAACATACTTACATTAGGAGTATAAGGAATTTCAGCAAAAGATAAGTAAAGGAGGATATAGGTACGTAGGTTGGACTGTCGATAAAGTATAGCTTTACTACATAATTTTTACAAAAGCTTTGCATAATTTCTTATTAATTTACCTTCAGGGATGCTAGATTTAGTTACTTCCAGTTTAGCGTGTCCACTAAATGATATTTAAGTTTAATTTTTTTATTGCAAGTAACTTCCACAGGATTAAATACTGCGATTGGGCAACATTAATAGAAATGTATTGATAGAGGGGTAACAAAGATTCAAAATTTCCTAATTACTCCTAAAACACGACGCCAGTCAAACGAAGGTATGTAATTGGAACACGTCCCAGAGGTAAAGTGGCGGGCTCCAAGTGGTAAGTATCACTTGCGGGCCGTGCCTGAGGCACCCTGAGGCTAATAATTTCAAATCTGAGCAGTTAAAGTTCGACAGACTACGTAATGGTATGCCCTGAAGGCGTGCGATTGAATCGCTCAAACCAAAGTAGGTACTCGAAGAAGAGTAGTACGGAAAGTTTGTACCTGACTTAATTACCTATGGTTACAGGGGAAGGTCGATTGAGTTCACAGAGCATGCCCGATTTTATGTATCTGGACATTTCGCTTCACCCGCTCGAATGCTCTTAGAGCAGTCACGTCTCCTTATGTTTTCTTATTATTTGTCACCGACTTGCCCACAATTATCATCATCGCCATCTACTACGCATAACCAGTTCTTCGTGTCTCTTGTTTGGAAAATAGGTGTTTTCAAAAATCAGAATAAATGTATGTATTTTTAAGTCACGGTGATCAGATAGAGTACTTTTCGTTGCTGTCCTCCAGGATTCTAGGAATGTTACTATGATCGAACTAAATACATTGTCTAACAGATTCTTCCCTTCCCTTCTTCCTTTTATACTAAACTTACGGATAGGTTCCATAGTATATAGCATATTTCCTATAGTATATAGGAACAACCAGGAATCACATTTTCGTTTCACTTTATTCTAGATCTTTTCCTGTTAACAAATGAAAGTGATTGGATCATATTTATTCGTAAATGTGCTTGAAAAGATATACGTAATTGTTTTATACGTTCATTATTGTACTTATGAATTATGGAATATTCTTTTTAATATTTTGTATTCTAAAATTGTTATGCTATTTAAAATACCTACTTCTACGGAAATATTATTCCTAGTGCTATTTTATATGGTTAGGACGTAATATACCCTATCCCTGAAAGAATGAAATTTTTTCCAAGGCGATGGCCTTTCAAACTTAGCGTCTGATAAATCGGTTACTAAACACTAAAGAATAATTAAAAATATATAAAAATATAGTACACAGAGATGGGTATATGGGTATGATGTGACTAAGTTTCTTCGGCTTGCGGCGAGCTCGCCCACATCATCGACAAGTTTAGGCAACTCTAATTGAGTTTAGTATTCGACAACCACTTGCTCTGCCAGTTATGTACGCCAATTTGAGAGAAGACCGTTTATATTTGTATGCTGATAAGATTTTAACTAATGAATTGTGTTACCTTACCTGCCTATTATTAAAAGATTATCTTTAAATTAGCTAAAGTAATGCTAATTTTTGAAAGAATGAGGAACATAACCTCCTTAAGTTTTAAAATCGTTTTATATAATAATAATAAGAATTTTTTTTTGGGAATAGTTATCTCAGCAAACTTATTGTGCTTAAAAAATAATATAAGTAGCACTAATTATTGATACTTTCAGGGTTGTTAAACTAAATAAGACGATTTTAGCGTTGTTAATAAGCAAAGTGCTAATTTATTTTAAAACCAACGATTTAAATGTAGCTCAGGCTAAATCTCGAAGAATTAAATATCGCGGAGGCGAAATTTAGTCTTAAGTTCCTGTATTTAGTTTAATATCGGCATGAGTCAATGAGTAAGTTTTAAATAGCAGTGTAGTGTTTGAGTTTAGAGTATTGCATTATTTTGGCAACATTGATGATACAGCATCACTATACGTTTAAAGTGATACGGCTTAGGTAAGTAGTTCTCAATACGACTAACGGAAAATTAAAGGTTTTCGCGTTAATAATTGCTCTAAATATCGATACGGTTATAGGGAGTAGTATTTGTATTTCTTTTTATTATCATAGATCCTTCCTTATAGTAGTATTTTGTATATATCAAGTGTATACGATAAAGACAAACATGGAGAACACGCTTTAACGGAGTAAAGCTGTTGATTGTGCCACTAGAACACAGAGGGAGGGTCGCTCAGATAAAAGGATATCACGATTAGCTTTGATTTGCCCACGTAGATTCCCATAGAGAAGCCTACAGCTGCAGAAGTACAAAGGACATTGCCATTGCACGAAAATTG
This sequence comes from Esperia sulphurella, assembly GCA_947086405.1. Classification (NCBI taxonomy): domain Eukaryota; kingdom Metazoa; phylum Arthropoda; class Insecta; order Lepidoptera; family Oecophoridae; genus Esperia; species Esperia sulphurella. The sequence goes on from OX352261.1 coordinate 5,376,539, forward strand.
TATTATCGATAAATTAGTTCTATTTACAAACATTAATGACTACTGTGGTGATCATTGCACATTAAATATAGCGAAAACTGAATAAACCCAGAAGATAAATAACCTAGGACTGCTTCTATCTATTATATCTACTATCGTAGTACTGTATTTTTTCTACAAAATAACAAACTTAGAATATATAAAACAAGTCAAGATCACGCGCAAAGCTTTAGCACTTGAATATACATTAACTTTACGATCAACAATTTAAATTATAGAAACTGTTTTTTTTAATATTTGTAAACATGACATAACACGTGAAAATTTGATGAAAAAACTTTGCCGCAAACAGTATTTTGTAGAGCTTCTTGTTTACGAAGGGCCGATATTGCAAAGGCAAACAACACTGATTGCAAATTCGTTTCTAAGCAGAATCCGATATCGAGTTGTTTACCGAAACTCTTAGCGGAACTCGATCTCTTGTTCCAACTTGCTTTTAAAGAAAATTCGAAATTAAATAGGTATAAGCCGTAGTTTGTTTTAAGTACTGGAGATTTTGCTTAAATTCCTATTTATAAATGATGTTACCGTCTAGTTATTCTCAGGCAACATTAGGTTAACAACTTCAAACATTTGTGGACATAATATCGTTTCTTTATAAAGACTTAAAAAATGTATATTAACGTATTACGGGTGCTGTTGGGACTGCTGCTGGGAGATGTAGCGCATTTAGAATTTTAACGGAGGCGCACACCAATAGCTTTCACGACATTGTCAGAAAAAGATGTGCTTCTCTGCTGGGCCGGATGTGCGCAGTGCCAACAGTATCCTGAGCTCGGTTACCGACAGGTGGGACTGTTCAATAGCTGGGGCATTGGATACGGCTGCACGCAGTCAAGTAAAGTATCCTCGTATTGGAAAGACACCCTGTCCAGTGTGTTTGTGTGTATTTTTTATTACTGTTTTTTTTATAAACTAACATTAGTGGGTAAGCTGTATGTATACTAACATTTAATGGATATTCTTCGAAATAAATATTTATTTCATTCAAATTATGGGATATTTTACAGAAAAATATGTTATATTTTACTGACAATAAAATTTTCATCAATTTGTTCCGTAATAAATTAATGGACACTCTTCCTAATTTATTTTTGTTAGTTACCTTAATGTGTATTTATTGAGTTCTTTAGTTAAGGTAAGTCTACGAAAATCTAGGATGTATGGATTTGAAAAATATTGACTACTAACCAATATTTTTCAAATCCGTGAATCAGGGCGTGATATATTCACGCCCAGTCAACTAATCCTTGGTGTATACAGGTTCATGAACTAATGTTGCTGTAGATAAATATTGAAGATAAGGTCTTTAGAAGCCCATAGAGTCAGTCGGAGCATTTTAGTCTTAGCCGTGCCTGTTTTCCCGTCTGTTGTCAGGGGCATATTGAGTTGCTTCTAAAAATATTTGATTCATGTAAAGATTTTATCGTACTACTTAACAATATTGTTACTTTATAATATTTTATAATAAGGGTATCGCGAGCTAGAGCCAATGTAATACACCCTTGGGAGTGCGTAATTTACAACACTTCAAACCTTTACGGCCATTAAGATAGTGTACACTTCGGTAACAAAGTTGATAAACAGACTGCCCCGCAGTTAAAATGATGTATGGACTACATACAAACACTTATAACTTTACCGCTACGAAATATATTTAAGGCTATACTTCAGCTTTATTTCGTAGTAATAAGGGAGGTGTTTGTAACTAAAAAAGTTGGTGAGAAAAAAAGTTGTTTTGTTGCAAACGCGCCTCGCCTGAAGGAAGGACGTCACTTTTTACTAGCCGTCCTTAAATGTTTACCTATCTTTAGTATAAAAACATAATTTACATCTCAATAACAAGTTAAGTCTTTAGTGAAAATAACAAAGGGAGAATGTTTATCTAATGAATAAAAACGCCAACTTCGCGTGTCTGCACATTGAAAATATTTGAAAAAAAAAAATATAAGGATAAGTAATAGAATACATTTCGATAATTTTTGGAATTGTTGTCTGTTTATCTGTTTTTTGTGCATCACGTAAAAACGTTTGAACCGATTTTGATGGACTTTTCACAGAAACATAGTGCTTATTTCGGTGTAACATAGGCATATACATTTATTTCATTCCAATCGGCCCAGTCAATCAAAAGTTATTCCAATTTTTAGATTTCTAGTATAAATTAGTAGGTATGCAATATAACAAAGAAGTATAATTCGGTGCGATTCAAATTGCGATGAGTTAGGACTACATTTTGAGCTGTAGTGGGCGTGAGAGTGGGATTGAGACTGAGAGTGAGATTGAGAGTTTGAGTGGGAATGGAAGAGCGATATGGAGCAGGAGTGGCAAAGGGAGCGGATTCTGTAGTCCACGCGAGCGGATCCGCGAGCACAGCTAGTTATATTAATAAGGAAGAACAAATAGTCCAATTAAAACAATTCATTTTAAAGTGGTATCGATTTCAGGAAGAAACTGAAGCCTAAAATAGCCGTCCATGAATGAGGTTTTAAGTAAAAGCCCGTAACAATGAGATTTTCGGAACTTAAGTACGGATTATCATCATACTACAGGTTTTTCAACAAAAGAAAACATCGTGACAAAACCTTTACACACAAAAGAAGAAATTCAAAGGCGCATGTGAGTCCTCCGATCTTTACTGGGCCAGCGTGGGTAAAGCTCATATGCTTCGTTGAGATAGCTCTGTGTACCAACATCATCATTATAGTCTATCACCGTCCACTGCTGGAGCCTACTCCGCAAGCATTTCGGTTAATATCCGTCGAACTAAACCATTTTATACTCCCTAACGTGTTAACGATATATTCTGATAAGCGTTTTGCGCCAAACGACGATAGACGCCAAACTCTTATCCAGATCCAAATGCGAATTACACGACCTGTGCTTGCTGAGTGCGACGTATGCTTGCGGAGTAGGCCAGCTGTACATACATGCCTTTTTTTTGTTATCGCGGGAAAATGCCTAACGCATACCCGCTTCGGGGAGACGAGCAGGTTATGTCGGGTTTGCACCGACTAAAACCCGCGGTGGCCGTCACCGACGCACGGACGAAGGAGGGAACCCGGGGGCTCTCCCTTGGCTTGCATCCGGGTGTCCCTCCTCCGTGCGCCCCGCCGCTCGCGCTCGGCGGCCCGTCTCTGGGGAAGACATAGTTCCTCCCCAGCACCCTCGCGGTGCCTGCAGCAGCAACGAGGCCACCCCGTTGCTGCCGCCCTCCCCGGGGACGCGTAGATGGCCCCGCGTCCCCGATGACTCTGTTTAGTCTGCTTGTACGACAGGCAGGGGATACCGTGGGTGCATTCCTCGCCCCAGCTCACAGAGTCGAGTAGATATATGCCTTCCCCAATGTGCGCCATCACATTCTAATCTCCTTCCTTCATATCCTGCTGACAAATCGGCCGCCAGTGCCTCAAAAGTGGCGACATTGCTTATATTTATTTGAACATATCATTGCTACTATAGTAAAGAGCCTAGTTCAACTTGCGAGTGATACCTGATGGAAGCAGTAACTCGTGTAACTACGTGACCGATCGGACCCCAGCGTCCATTTCCAAAGATAAATAAATGGATTCCTCCAGCGCCCACTTTTACGGGCCTCGTAAAAAAGCGTCAGCGACAGCCGGCTATCTATAACATCAATACTAATATTTGCTTTATGACGGTTGCCTTTGCCTAGCGCGGAAAAAGATATTTCAAAATAGGAAGGTTTTCATGTATTTCACAATGAATGTGAAAATTCGTTCGAGAGCGTTTTTTTATCTTTCTTTGACGTCAAACTTCTTTAAAATCACACCGACACATAAGGGTACCAGGACAGATATTTGGATCATATCGAAAACGCCAATATTTTTACTAGTTATTAGCCTCAGAGCAGGCGCGGATACAGCCCCGATTCACGACCGAAGCACTTTATTTTGTATAATTTCAAGTGTTTACAAGAATAATTATTAACTCATTACTGTCTAAGCATATTAATTACATCGATCAACTCTGTTTCTGGGAAATAGGTAAAACCATACATAGTATAGATAAACTCTTTATTGCAAACAAATTAAGAATAACAAAATAATAGGTACAGATTTTACATAGTTACAATCTGTATACAAGTCCCTCAAAGTAGTAAAGTTAATTTTGAATATTCTTTTAAGTAGGCATACTGATACTCTATAACACAACATTACTATGAAAACCTGGCATGCATATCTCGAAAATCGTCTTGACAATTAAATGCTAACCTCAATTAATATCTCGTGTAAGTTTCATGAATACACCGTCTTTAGCCTCTACAGGCTTATTTATCTCAACTATCTTTAAACAGCTCGAGTCACATTTCAGATAGGGAAGTTGGAGAACTTAATTGGAGAGTATTAATATCGAGTTCGTGGTGCAAAGTTCTGGCTAAACTTTGTTAACTTTAATCACCTTAAAGGCGCTGCTACATCTTACAGAGGTATGAGGTGGGGAAAAAAACCAAAACTGATTTAATGGCAACGGTTTTTTAAAATTTAATATATTTTTTAAAATTTATAACTCTGAAGTTTAACCTTAACTTATTAATGTAATCATTTGAGAAATTTAGAAACCTTGAAGATAAATAGATATAAGTACGAGTATATGTTAGGTATGGTAATCCAATAAAATTTACGATACTGATTCCGTAATGTAATATTAGATCTGAAACAATAATAAATAAGTTTTAATAAAATGCGTTAGCACTAAAAACACAGAGTATCAATGACATCTGTCAAAAGCTTCAACTGTCACTGTCACGTCCCACAGATAGAACATAACTTGTAGTATTATGGCGGACGGCGGTGTTATAGTTATTTAGAAGTTATCGTGATGTGTCTAAATGATATGAAGTTATAAAAAAATATAGTAAAAAATCAAGCTATAACAGATTTTTTGTTTCTGTAAACGATCATTTGCTCTGTAAGAAAATACACATACCCAATATATTTAGTGATTCGAAATTTTACATATCTTGGTATTTCACTGACTATAAAATACGAGTAGCAAACGTTTCATAAGAGACTTTAAATTGAACAGCTTTACTATATTCCTAATAATGCACAATGGTTTGAAATTGGAGCTTGCACTGGGAATATTGCGATCCTAGCACTCACAAAGGAAGTAAAATTGGATACTCAGAACGGTGAATATCGCGAACGGATGGATGCATCGACAGATGATCTTGTTTACATACGTATGTGTTAAATGTGTTAATTTTTCAATTTTCTGTTGCACTTAGAATTTGGTTCAAGTACGTTACTGGTTTATATTCTTAAGTTTTGACGTGGATATGTGTTACTTTGTTTCAATTGGAGAGCGTCACTAAAATAATCTATGACGCAACTGTACTAAAAGCTATTGCATACTGATCTTTGATGATTTTGGTATTATCAGAATCAAGAATGAACGTTTGTTTGCTCATGGTATTGAGGAGGCTGTGGCATATTATTAAGTATTCCATGGTTGTGGGAACAATTCTTACTGGGAACAGACAATAACATTCTTCAGTGCTATCAGTAGGTATTAGGTGGAGATCCTAGTTTCGAATTACAAATGGGTTCAGTTAAAAAGATTTTTAAATAAAAAACTGAAGGCATTTGAGTTAGTAGAAAATTTACTTATTTTTATCTAAATCTTGTTCATAATTAAGTAACCAGCCATATTGTAAGGAGGAAACTCAGGTTTCCTCGAAATAATAATGTTACGAAAGAAAAACCAGAAAATATAAAAACACCGTACATGGCCGCGGAATCCCCATAAATGAGAATGTTCAAAATCAAATATATTCGTATATTTTTCCTTTGATTTACATTTCTTTGAACATCATGATAAAATGAGATAACGCATGCTACATTACCTTACCTTTTTAGAAAATGAGTTTGGTGATTGTGTGTACAAATATATATTTTTTTGTAATGGGCTGGCGAGACATTTAATATTGTTTTAGTGCAAGGGAACTCATCATATCTGAGTATAGAGAATAAGCTTTTTGGCAAAGGTGTATGACGGTATGAGGCCGAGGCAATTGGCCATTCATTCAATGTTATCGTAATTTTTCAACGTTATGTACCTATCTGTCAATGAATGAATTCCTGTAAAAAAGAGATGGTATTATTATGGCATCATATAAGGGGTGCAAGGGAGCATACAGACATCCGGCGCTCCAAATGCCAACCTCACCTGCACGTGGTGCACCCTGCTGGTTGACCAACGAGGCTCTGGCGACTGACAATGGCGGTGTAACCATGAAAACATGCACTAGGCCATAAATACCACAGACTGGTGGCGGGCAGCAGCGTCACCGGTGCGAAGCCTAGTACTACGATGGCCAACACGTCTGCCCAGCGTGGCCATTACGGGCAAACCTCCCCAATGAACAGCAAACAAAAGTCGTGGCCCCCAGTTCCCGGCAGCCCTACTATTCCTGGCTACGGTAGCGGTTTAGGTAACGGTAGGATGGGGGGTGCTAAGAATACCCGGGTTACGGCAGGCTACCACAACCAACGACTATATGCGGCTACACTCAATAACCGGACTCTGAGAACAGACGAACACCTAGCCGAGCTCGAAGTAGAGTTAGGAAAATTCAAGTGGCACCAGCTCGGGTTATCGGAGGTCCGAAGATAGGGGGAGGACGCGATAACCCTTGAGTCGGGACACCTGCTCTACTATCGAGAGGGCGACCAAAAATCGCAAGGCGGAGTTGGATTTTTGATCAACAAAGTCCTCACTAACAATGTGGTGGAGATCAGCAGTATGTCGTCGCGGGTCGTCTATATGCTATAATTAAGTTGACCCAGAGATATTCTCTGAAGGTCGTACAGGCATATGCTCCTACGGCAAACTACACTGATGATGAGGTCGAGCCTTCTATGACGACATAAACCACACAAAAACGCCAAAATGGGAGTACAAAAACGCGACGAATCAATAGTTGGATCACATGGATTTGGGCCTAGGAATCACAGGGGGCAAATGCTTGTCAACTCCCTGGAGAGCCAGGGGCTGTTCTTGATGAACTTCTTCTTCAAGAAGAAGCCCCATAGGAAGTGGACATGGCGAAGCCCCGACACCGTGACCAGGAAAGAGGTTGACTTCATCATGACGAATAGGAGGTCTATAGTTGAAGATGTCTCAGTGATCAATAGGTTTAATACCGGAAGTGATCACGGACTTGTCCGAGGCACTCTAAATATAGACTTCCAGCTCGAACGGCATCGACTGATAAAGTCAACCCTCCGACCCGAAACTGGGCCAAATCATAATGGGATCCGAACGATTCCAACTGGAACTAAGCAACCAATTCGCCTCGTTGGAAACCTCAGAGGCCGTTGATCAAAAATATAACGATTTTGGGAACGTCGTTCGTGAGGAAGGCCGCAGATTCTGCCAACAACAGCGTAAGAGTAGTCAATTCCAAAATCTCCAGCGAGACTCTGGATCCTATGAGGCAGAGACGGGAGATGTCGACGTCCTCGCCAGACTGACATACTATAAACAAGCGCGTCAAAAAGCAAATACGTTTCTATCTCCGCCGCTCTAATACATGCTCCATAGAGGAAGCGATCGAGAAAAATAAGGGATCGAAAGTATTTGCCAAGCGACTTGGGAGGAGCCACATGACGAAGTTGAGGACCTCTGATGGTAGGACCTTTGCCTCTAAGCCAGAGATACTTGCCGAAATGAAAGACTTTTATGAACAATTGTACTCTACACACGCGCCAAAGCTTGCGGCCCAAGACACGGGTGATAGTCGCTCACCCTTGATCCGCCACTATACTGAAGATAACTCGGACGTTGACGTGGGCGAGATTAGAATAGTTCTCGAGCAGCTCAAGAACAACAAGGCACCAGGTGACGATGGTATCACAGCTGAGCTTCTTAAGGCCGGGCGGACTCCAGTCCTAACGCGACTACAGGAGCTCTTCAATACCGTCGGTCACAGCGGAACAACGCCAGAGGCATGGAGTAGGAGCATAGTGGTATTATTCTTCAAGAAAGGAGATATTGCACTTCTTAAGAACTATAGGCCGATCTCGCTCCTGAGCCATGTCTACAAGCTGTTCTCGAGGGTTATTACGAACCGTCTCGCCCGAAGACTTGACGACTTTCAACCTCCGGAACAGGCTGGGTTTCGAAAAGGCTACAGCACCGTAGACCACATCCACACATTGCGGCAGGTTATACAAAAGACCGAAGAGTACAACCAGCCCTTGTGTCTTGCATTTGTGGACTACGAGAAAGCCTTCGACTCCATCGAAACATGGGCTGTTCTGGATTCCCTGCAGCGATGCCAAGTCGATTCGCGATATATCGAGGTGTTGAGAAGCCTGTATAACGCTGTCACAATGACCGTTCAACTCCAGAATCAGCAGACAAAGCCAATCCAGTTGCAGAGGGGGGTTATACAGGGGGATGTTATATCCCCGAAACTGTTTACCAGCGCACTGGAGGATGTCTTTAAAACACTGAATTGGAGAAGACGGGGCATAAGTATAAACGGGGAGCACATTTCACACCTTCGATTTGCAGACGACATAGTTGTGATGGCAGAGTCGCTGCAGGATCTCGAGGGAATGCTGACCAGCCTCAACTGCTCTTCCAGTCGAGTAGGTCTTAGGATGAACGTAGACAAGACGAAAGTCATGTTCAACTCACACGTCGACCTAAGCCCGGTGATCGTCGATAATGTCAATATCGAAGTTGTTCAGGAGTACGTCTACCTAGGACAGACAATAAAGTTGGCTAGAAACAATTTTGATAGGGAAGCTGACAGAAGAATCCAGTTGGGCTGGGCAGCATTTGGAAAATTGCGTCAAGTCTTCACTTCGCCTATTCCACAATGCTTAAAGAAAAAAGTCTTTAATCAGTGCGTCCTGCCTAAGCCACCTACGGTGAAGAAACGTGGACACTGACGGTGGGCCTGATCCACAAGTTTCAAGTCGCTCAGCGAACTATGGAGAGGGCTATGCTCGGAGTATCTTTGAAGGATATAATTCGTAATGAAGAGATCCGACGAAGAACGAAGGTGACCGACATAGCCGAAAGAATTAGCAAGCTGAAGTGGCAGTGGGCGGCCCACATCTGTCGCAGAACCGACAGCCGAAGAAGGTGGCCGGAAGCGGCTGGATGCTGAAGGCGGAGGACCGGGTGTGGTGGCGTTCATTGGGATAGGCCTATGTCCAGCATGTGGACGTTTAAAGGCTGACATGATGATGATGATGATGATTATTTTTTTTAGAGTCCGTATTATTTATACTTTAGAAAGAGTTGAAGATTGACTTTGAAATCGCATAATATTAAGCCTTTGACTTTGAAATACATGTACAGTGGGGGATTTACCGAGATAAAGGGCTTCGGAGAATGAGATGCGGTGAGGTAAAAAGGTAGGAGAGAACTAGAACGAACATCTCTTTATCAAAAAAGGAATCGCTTAATTCTTACGCAATATATAATTTTGTGACCGCGTAACATCAGCTAAAACTGCCAACTATAATCAAACTGTATTGCCCCATGTGTTGGGAATGGCCGCTCCTGCCAACAACTTGGCCGCTCGGGCACTGACATCTGTAGTGGCCATAAAATTGGCCATTCCTTTCCCCCGTTTAATGATGGAGCCTATAAAACGTGCTTCGTTACAATTTCTTGCAAATGCCGCCCTGAATGACGCTTTGTCCTTATTTACATATTTATCTAAGGGCGGCGCAAGGTCGACTAACTACCGTATAAACAAAAGGTAAACCCACAGTACCAATAAAGTCGTGATTTCTAAATATGTTCTCAATATATTTAGGCGTGGTGGCGGGCATTGGTGAGCAGAGCCTTTTTGTAATAAGCTGACTATGAATGGACTCGATGCAAAATTCCACTACAGGACAACTCATACGCACCACCCTACTTGAAACTCAACTTTCCTCATACAAACAGAGAAATGCAAGAAAAGTGAGTGAGGCATCTACCTACTTAATACTTACATCTGCCGTTGTATCTCTGACTACTACCTTCACCAATTTGTAACTTAAAATTATGTATTATTATCAATAATGATCTATAAGTGACTAAATTTCTAATCTGCAGTGAAAAAACGGAAACGCAAATACTAGATTCGGCCCGCTTGCGATCAGACGGGGGCGGGAGTCTCGGGAGACCATTGCAGTTCGTGCGACGCCGACGCCTTCAGAATGCAAAAATATTCTTCAAAATACCTTAAAAAAAGAAATTACACAAAGACATTATTAATGATGTACTTGAATATGATTACTTTTATATTTACACATTTTCTAAGGAATATTTTGTTCAGAATTCATTGTCCAATTTTATTAAAAATGTATCAATTTACATTATTTGGAATTAAGTAACCAGCCCTAGCACCTTATACATTAATGATACAGTTAAAATTATAATGAATTTGGTCATTTGGCCCAATGACTGTACATTACACTAGTTTTAACGAAAACTCGCGTTAAAGACAGAGTCAATCTACATAAATGCCGGTGCAGACAATGGTGATTACAGGAACTGTCAAGCGCTGAGTGGTCAAGATACCGCTGACGATGGCCGTAAGAGGCTCGTCTGCACCCGGCTTTGAATATCAAAGACCGCTATTAACATATCTTGATTGCCCTTTGCAGAACACTCACTAACGAATTTACCTATATAGAGCTATCAATACTTCCAATAGGCGCTCATTTGCTAATTGCCGTATTGATCATCGTGACCTGATTAACTGAGATTCTCTGGGATGATCAGGGCGATATTGTTGCAGCTTATACATACCTAATTGCTTAACATTGTTTCTTTGACATTGCCCAGCTTATAAGAAACTTATTTTTTTCAATGACAATGTCTTCCAGTATTTTCATATACGTTTTTTTTTGGAAATTCACCCAAACTGATCCTTATGACGAAGCTTTTTTGTCCATCTGTCAGTCAGTGTATCTATCTCTGTCACTGGACGGAATACTCAAAGCCGATTGAGCTGAAATTTGGAACATATGTATATGCAAAATTAGTCGTGGTGGTAAAATTCCGAAATTTCCATGAAAATAAGAGGCTCAGAGCTAATAATGACAATACATTTAAAAATACAGTGATCTCTTCATATTATTGCCATAATGCAGAGAATCTTATCACCATACATCCGATATCTTGGTGCAGGAATAAAATCGACTTCAAGCTACAATATGCATATTTATTAATGCATGTAGTGACCTGAGATAATATATGCTTATCAGTCAAATATATGTTGCTACGGTTATTGAATTAAGTTACATACTGTAATAACCTACTACTACTTGTTACAATTTCAATTATTTTGTATTTTAGATTTTGTTATAGTTTTGGCGATGGATTAGGAAAAAAAACACAAGTTTGGAAAATTCTTCTGTTATATCACTACAACTTTGAATTGGCAAAAGTTGAAAAGGGGGTACCAACCACTCTCAAGATATCCTGTCCATAGTAAACGCATGAGTAGTTAGCATTGCAAACCGACAAGATGTAAGATTTCAATCTCTTGATTGCTAGCACTATTCCATTAGTGTCGGCGTGGTTTCCACTGATGAAGCAACTGCCTAATTGCCATTGTTTTGTATGCATAGGTTCGGGTTTGAATTATAATAGCTATGTTGTGAATAAACTATATTGTTTTAGGTCAGTATTAATTATGAGAATATGTAGGATATATTGCGCCCTAATCTGAAGGCACACAGTTCGAATTTCATGGCACTAAATTTATTTCTATGCCGGTTGAAGGACTTAGTTACTGCGAAGAGAACCATACTAGGAAGATAAACGTAGCTGCTTAAAGATGATACTGTACAGCATCAAACTATGAGATTGAAAATAATATGGCATTAAAAAAATCAGTACATTTAGACGAGATTCAATCTTACATGCGAATACTTTTATTTACGTTTGCCCAAAAGAGAGACCCATTTTATGCATTACATATGCATAAAATGTATATAATTTGATGACAATATGTACATATCATCTTTCAATATTTAGTTAGACTTATTTCTGTGTTCAAGTTCAGTTTTTTGTCCAAAACCGACCAGTATTAATTATAGTTAATAATGAAATTTTCAAACATAACATACAATGATCTTATATATGTAATATTATGATCTCTATAGTAATTTTACTACATAAGTTCTATCTAAGATTATGATTTTAACTTTATCATAGGTTTAACAGCTCAAAACGCTTGCCATCTAATTATCAAGTTCGGTATTGATGCAAACAGTTTGGTCTGTGGAGAATCAGCACACATGGTGTAATTTATCCTGATGAGGTCAATGCTCTAGTTTCTGGTATAGGTACAGTTCGGTGACGTAACATGGACAGGGCAGAGCGGGCGCCAGCCTCGGGCGGCACTTTTCCCGGGCGGCAAAAGTCGAAAAAAATCTAATAAATAAAAATGTAAATTTCGCGTGTCTGTAAATAGAAAATATTAAAAAAATATATGTAAGGGGTATGAAGGAAGAGGATTTAAAAAAGTTTTAAATACTTAGTTTATGTAGATTAGTACAGTAATATTACATCCATGTGTTCCCATCAATATCCGAAGTCTTCTCTTAGATTCCAACTGCATTCTAAGACAGATCAGCTGAGCTACATATATAAATTAAGTATGGCAAATGTAGTCTGGCTACATTTTACCCCTTTTACCCCTATCTTTTACACCTTTTACCCCTACGGGTGAAAATCCGTAACAGTTTAGAATTGATCCTCTTTGGTTTAGAATAAACCTACTTAAGATTCCTGTGAAATTACTTTCCAAATACACAAATAGCACAGAAGGTAGAGTTATAGCCTGTAACTTACAGGTAACAACAGTCAACGTTATTAGACTTTAACTAAATGGGCCACATTATTTTTGGCAGAGGTCATGAGGTCGTTCCCATTGGGACGACTATTTGTACAATTGTCCCGGTTTCGGTAGGGCTGGCCCACGAAAGGCTGATTACGAAGGTAACAAATGAACACGGCAACAAATATCTTAATGTATATCTGACCTAATGGATAGACGCAAATGACATGGACACAAAACTAATGGAGGTATTACATTACGAATGAAATTAAGTAAATTTGGTTAAATACAAGAGTAACGCAACTAAAATATGCGTGAAAACTTTGTAATAAAAATTTGTCAAAGTCAAATTAAAGGATTGTTTCCTACAAATACAGTCAAGAATAAAATAATTATGCCTCTGCAGTTGTATTATTTAATTATTTAATATTTGAAATCCAGTTTCTGTTCTAAGTTTTAGCGAGAAACTTAATTTATATCTCGCTGCCTCTCTACAGTATAGTTTACAAATTGTTATTATACCCCTAGGTCGTGCTCACTTCCACATAAAAGTTTAAAGAAAGTTTTTGAACGAATCCTCTTACTCTGGCAACTGCTGTGACCGCTCTGGCATTCGTTCCTTTATATTAACGCTTATGAACTACATTTCTTTCAATATTATTTTATATTAATTAAAAATTGAGAAAGTGTGATATTAATGACAGTGAAGTGAAATTATCTGTTATGTCAGATTTTATATACAAATATAACTTGTAGAATATTCAATCGAAAATCCCTTAACATGTACATGTAAGCCACTTTATGTATGTAGGTAGATAGTAGTCTGGTGTTAGCCCAGTATCTCAGAACTCTAATTATCGCAGTCTATTGCAGTAGTTTGACATTCGTATCAATTATCGACGTCACATGTTAGTAACAGGCGAGCGATTTGCGTCAACAGAGACGCATGTAGGGCGCGGACGATGACGTGCGAGCAACAGTGACTATTCAATATTCACACTTAATGTAATGAATAGTTACCAATCGATACATTTTATGTACCTATATTCTTTCATATTTCTTCTTGCCGTGTGGTTTCCGGTAGAGTAGAATAGGGCCACTCCAACTCTTCCCGTGGATGTCGTACAAGGCGACTAAGGGAATACATTATAAAACATCAATCAGGCCTCCCCAACCCGTCTTGCCAGCGCGGGGAGTGTAGGCCAAATGCTCTGTCTGTCTCCGGCAAATGAGAGAGGGTTGTGCTCCTGCAGTGGAGACAAAAATAACCTGATGATGATGATATATTCTTTATTGCACATCTTAAAACTAAATACAGTAATAAATTGTGTGTACAAAGGCGAGCTTATCTCTAGAATAGATCTCTTCCAGCCAACCTAACAGGGTGTGACACAAGGCAGTAAGAGCGAGGGAGTAAAATAAGTGCATAATAAGCTACATAATAACTAAATACCTGAACTACTTATATATATAATAAATATAATAAATAATAATAACTATAATAAACATACATACATATCATAATATACTGAGTGAGACAGATAGTGCTCTTTTACTTTAGTTATGAAAACCGCATCAAAGTCGGACTAGTAGTTTTGGAGATAAATGGCAACATTGGTTTGCACAAACAAACAAACAAACTGCCTCTCACCCCAAACGCATACACCGTCTCCGTTCGGTCGTGGTAATAAAGGATGTCACCGACGTACCTACTACAATGTAGATACAATGTAATAATAACTATGAAATTGGAAAATGAAAGACACTTTATTGCAATTGTTACCAAACATATTTTTTTCCAATGAACAGTCAATACGTACCGAAAATAGCATTGATACGGGAACAGGTTTGTTCCCTCCACTTCACAATAGGCTGCCACGGCTTCACATTGATTTTTTGGCCTAGATTCAAAGTTTTACAACAGAATCGATTTTATACGACCCCTGAGGTTAGAACTTAGATTGAGGTCGAAATGAAAATTACTTCACTAACATCATCATCTAACACTACCGTGTATTGAATCTGTGGTTATTTAAGGGAACTGTGAGTTAGATGGGCCCTCGGTTGTAAATTGGCAATTAGGACCAGCGGTCCACTATACACAAATTATAGCTCGAGTCATAGAAAATGAGCGTTATGCAGGTGTATATTTTAGTAAGTATCCGTAGTTGTAAAAACAATGAAATCAAAGTCGCTAGCAAGTTAGTTTTTTTTAAAGACAAGCCTAGGTTGTTTTGCAGTCGACTTAAGTTCATGAAGTAGGCTCAAACCCTGCCTTACCAAGGAGATTTTGTAACTGAAGTACGATTTATTTATAACTAGCTGTTGCCCGCGACTTCGTCCGCGTGGACAACCCTGCGGCTCCGCTCGCGTGGACTGCAGGTTCCGCTCCAATTCCCACTTTCGCTCCTTATCCCACTTCCACTTAGACTCAATCCCGCTCCCGCTCCTGATCCCGCTCCCACTCCCCTTTTTCCACGCCCACTACCAGCTCCAAATGTAGTCCAAACTCATCTTAATCTGAATAGTACGGAAACACTTTTATCTGCAATATATTGCATACTAACCTTACCTACTAAAAATGTCCATAACTTTTGATTGAGTAAACCGATTGCAATGAAATAAGGACTAAATGTTAAATTAGATTAAGCCCCATGTTTTTGTGAAAAGTTCATTAAAAGCCGTTCAGTAGTTTTTAAGTGATGCGTGCACAAACTCACAGACAAACAGATAAACGGACAAAAATTTCAAAAATGATCGAAATGTGTTCTGTTGCTTATCCTTAGACGCCCAAATTTTTTTTTGCAAATATCTTCAATGTACAGACAAGCGTGATTGATTAACAAACATCCAAACTTTCGCATTTATAATATTAGTGGGATACTGCCGGCTTTAAAGAAAATATTGTAAGGCAACCTGCATATGACAAAGAAGAAATTCTAAGGCGTATGTGAAGTTAACCAAATCGTCTTGGTACACCGTTGGTGGGGTTTGACACAAAAGATAACAGAGGGTTGAAGTGTCGCGTAGGCTTCCTAGAAATGAAAATGAACATGAAATTTGACATTGTGTGAATTAACAGTGAACAAACATCTGGTGAATAAGAATAAATAGAGTTTAAAACAAGCAACGGTAATTTTTTTTTTCATTATTCATACCGTAGTCTTGTGCTCAAGATAACTCCTATATGTTGAACATTTAGATAGTTATAAGTATTTAGGCGTAAACTACAGTCTGTCCCTAAATCTTTGGATTACACATTACTAAGTAAGCAAACTCTCTAACGCTTATCACTTATGATGATTAAGGGTTAAAATGTGCTTACAATAATTCATGTGTCAGCCGAGTCAGACTGACAGTGACATTGATCGATAACCCATGCTAACCGAGTGTTAACTCGGCCTTATTAGTAGCCATTTGCTAACAAAAGTCAAATGGTATGATAGTTACAATGTTTTAAGCAATGACTAATGCACGACATTCGGATTTTATCCGGGTGTGATTAATTGTAGTGACGAGAATTAAGATAAGATAAATATTTCATATATACAAACAAACGTGAACTACACTTTCGGTAAAGAATCAAATATTTAAATAATAGCTTGAAATAG
This sequence comes from Esperia sulphurella, assembly GCA_947086405.1. Classification (NCBI taxonomy): domain Eukaryota; kingdom Metazoa; phylum Arthropoda; class Insecta; order Lepidoptera; family Oecophoridae; genus Esperia; species Esperia sulphurella. The sequence continues at coordinate 5,393,015 of OX352261.1, forward strand.
CTTCGTTTTCCAAAAGTCTAGCGTTATGAACTTATGACGCCTAAACTCATAGCAAAAATAAAAGAGGCAAATAAGTTGTTAGTGTAGTTAAGACATCCGAACATTTTAGTATATTTAAGATTTTAAATTTGACAAAAACCCTATAACATCCAGACCAACTTATACAAATTGTATAAAGTGTCTATCCCTAGTGAAAATCAAACCCACGACCTCTGGCGCTAAAGTAACGACCAAACCACTAGGCCAACAGCGAGGCGGTCAGTTTAATTAAGGAAGGCCTTATCAGTGAACGCTGCCATAATAAAAATGCACAAGTCATTTTCTCACCAAAAGGCCTATCATTAGCCTATATTATAGGCCTATTGCTGAACCAGGCCTCCACCAAAATAATAGGAGATTTATGGCCTAATTACCATGTAATAAAAAGGCAATGCTGCTGCCCATTACATAGATTCATTCTTAATCGCCTCATGTTACATGACGACAGGAAGAAGATTCGTAAAATTCAATTCTATTTTTGCTTGTACCAGTCCAAGAGACAGTATTGCCAACATTTGAATATATCTTACGTTTTATTTACTGATTTACCGACTCCATGCTGTCAATATTGCAGACATGACACCTAAATTTGTGCTTTGTTATTCAACATTGAAACATTATTTTACTTTCAAGAGTCTGTTTTGTGGCATAGTTTGAAAAGATAACATCTGCTCGCGACATGTTGACGGAATTCATTTGAAAACTGAAGAACCATTTTGATCCGCTACTGTACGAGTACTAGAACAGGTCTGGAAACCAAAAGGATAAATATTACCCTTAATTGTGTGTTCCAACTTGATCCATGTTATGAGTTGTTAAAGTGCTAGGTTTGCATGGCACGTAATTGGGGGTAATTCACTGTACCTACGAATAATTACCTCGACGTTTTCACTGTTATTTGTGACTATTTGATAGACTATGAATTTATTTGTCTCTGTAAGGTATTCCTCATTTTCCAGTTTAGTCTTTTCTACATATTTATTTCGTCGAAGATGCTCGTGAGTATAGATATTAAGGGCATTGAACAGGACTGGATTAATCTAGCAGCTTTCTAGAGTTGAGTGCAGAGAGAGTGATAGACATTATCAGACGAGCGAAGCGTCTTTGAAAATTATGCATAGTGATCGTAAAATACTTGTAACAAAGGACCCTTGTTCCTTTAAAATATAATATGTAACGAGCTTAACATAGTTTGCATAATACAGATGTTAAATGAGATTGTTAACCAAACTTAGGTTAGAGCCGGGTGTCAGATGTGCCATTACGTACATAGTAATTTCGTCTGCTCATCAAATGAGTAGTGTTACGGCGTAGCAAGGAAAGCTTTATATTGCTACACGTGCTACGTCGTAGCACAACTTACCTGGTCAGCAGTTATTCGGAACTTACGATTTCGGTTTTAATTTTTATAAGTTAGATAAAGCGTAATAAGTTTAATTTAAAGCACCTACAGTGGGGGACCAAGTTAAAGGGCTTAGAGGAATGAGGTGCGGTGAGGTAGCAGGAAACCTAACGTCAAATTTCCAGTTGCAGTGCAATATGTAACTTACAAGAAAAAAAATGTTAATGTCACATTCCTCTGACGGTCATTTACCTCGGTCTTCCACTGACTTCAGACCGAAATATAACATCTACCATAGAATATAAATACCAACAATATGGAATGGTCTTTTCTTAGTTGAATATTTTATGCTTCTTAATTATATATTTCATATATTTTAAAACAGTTAATAAAATCTCGTGAAAAGTTATGTCCACATTAATCTTCCGTGCCATATTTTCGTCGCAAGTACATAAATAGTACTACCTAAGTAATAACAACAACAATAACAATAAAAAAAGAAATATCTGGAAATACAATTTAAAATAATACTAGCTGCACTCCCGACATGTTAGCGGTCAGACGCCGAACTAGTTCCATCCTGCGGTTTTAATTGACACAGATAGAATCAACAAACAATCAAATATACCTATATTTTTTATTTGCCAGACTTTCAACCATTGTTTTTTATAGAAATTGAGATCCGCCGTGTATTTTTAGGCCGCCTTTAACCGCGGACAAAGTCGTGAGTAAAGTTTAGTCGGTAATTTGAAACTCAAAGGTTATTTTTCGGTATTGAGGGTGCCTTATAGCGTAGCATTTTCTGTCTGTCCATCCTGTTTAGCTGTAATGTTAACTCATACTATAAATGCCCTGCAATGATAGATTGTTTAAATAAAATAAAAAATTTGAACTTATACATACATACTTACGCCTTGGTCCCAGAGGAGTAGGCAGAGACGATGGATCGTCACTTTGCGAGATCCTGACACACGTCACTAGCCTCACTCACATTCATCAACCTTTTCATGCACCTCCTTTTATTCTTCTCACTGTGGACTCCAGCCTTTTTGAGGACGTTACTAATTTGATCCTTGAACGTCCTCCTGGGACGACCTCTAGCTGTAGTTCCTTCCACATTCGCACTGTAAATTTCTTTTGTCACTCTTCTTTCACTCATACGCTCTAAATGTCCAAACCAACGCAACATACCCTTCTCTACCTTCGTTACTACATCTTCTTACATATCATTGCATTCCTCACTTGCATTTGAGCTTATATATGGTGTAAATGTATATTGATTCACATTTGTCTCTTTTAAAGTGATTAAGAGTAGTGTTACTGGTCCGCCCTCTACTCTTATACCTAATATGTACAACTAGGACATAAACACGAAATCGCGAGAGCCTTCAATAGAACATTGTAACGCCCCAGTCTCGCCTTTGTTCGCGTTCCTGCTATTGTTTCGCCTAACTTTATTACAGAAACACATTTACGTCGCGAAGTACCGATTAACTTTGCCACCATGATGTTTTTACGTTACGTTTTAGGTATGTTATACCTACATACAATACAGTGTGACGAAATACCTATATACAATATATGTATTAATCCCGTCTGGCCAGCGCGGGGAGTGTAGGCCAAATCCTCCGTCTGTCTCCGGCAGATAGAGAGGGTTGTGCTCCTGCAGTTGAGACAAAAATAACCTGATGATGATGATGATATATTAATCATCATCATCATCAGCCTGCAAGAGCTCACTGCTAGACACAGGTCTCTCCCAAGGCGTGCTACTGAACCCGATCTTCGGTTTTTCTCATCCAGTCTCTGCCAGCCGCCTTAATACGCAGATCGTCGCTCCATCTAGCCAGGGGGCGGCCCACACTACGCTTGCCGAGTCGCGATCACCACTCGTGAGCTCGTTTACCCCAACTGTTATTGCTTCTCCGACAGATGTGATCAGCCCACTGCCACTTCAACGTGCTAACTTTTTGAGCAATGTCGAAGACTTAAGTTCTCTGGCGGATCACCTCATTTCGGATCCTATCCCTTAGAAAAACTCTGAGCTTAGCTCTTTCCATAGCCTGCTGAGTGACCTTGAGTTTTCGGACTAGTCCCACTGTCCACGTTTCGGCACTGTAGGTCATTACGTGTAGGTCGCACTGGTTGAATACATTAAATATTAATTACAGTGAATAGGCATTCCTTAGGTACCTGGGCGAGGAGTCAAAAAACGTAGGTGTTTCTTTTTAATTGTATCCACCGCTTATCACTTTCCCTGACAATTGTACAAAAAAGTACTGTTTATACATCATACTGTTGCGCAGTGGCCCTGACCCTCACAGCGAGGGCAGAGGTCATATTATACCGCACGGGCACAGTATAGTAATCAGTACTACGTACAGTATGAACACTCCCTGCCTCCCCGCCTTCAGCTTCCTCGTACATCAGTTACCTATCAGTTATCGGCGGTAAGGTGCGAGCGCAACAAGTTTGTCGGGATAGAAGTTTGTATTCAAAAGTTTTATATTATGATGATTCATATTTACACTGGTATCTGTGATTCAACACAGTTGTAATAACTATTGTAACAAAATATAAATGGTTGTGCTCTTTAAAGAAAAGGCTTTTAAGGCAAATCATAACACATTATAATGTAAACATCAATGCGAGAAAGCAAAGGTATGCACGAATGACCCTCGTGAGCAAACAGGATATAGTTGTTAAGCGTAGTCCATGGCTTACAAGGAACACCGAGATTCATGAATATCTCAAGATACCAACAATTAAAGAAGAAATCGAGGTTCGGAACAATCGCTACAAGGAGCGACTTGCAGCTCACCAAAACCAGCTGGCTGCTGAACTGCTGGACTCAACCAGCAGCCTCCACAGGCTCAAGCGCAATCCCCTCCTTAAACAATAGTGAACCCATGAAGGGAGCTGCGTTACTGAATGCACCTACACACCCACTTCCTTACCACCCATCTAATAAAAGTCATAAGACTGATTGTAGATCTTAAACCAGGAAACGAGGAAAAAAAAGCGTAGTCTTTCTTTACAGCAGTGACGAAACGTCGCCAACCCTAGCCAACGCCAACGAATGCATCTGTTTGTGTACACAAAAGGTTTTAGCGGTCTGAGTGTAGGCAGTTAGACTTTGCTCGGGCCCATACATCATAAGTCCAGTGAAGATTATTTGTTCGATTCGACATACGCTTTAGGTTTTTCTCACGTCCTTCTCCGATAAAAGCAGCAGGAGTACCGACGATCTGAAAAAGGTAGCCGGAAGGAACTCAAAGAAGTCAATGGAGGAGCATAAAGGGAAGCCTGGGGAAGGCTTATCTCCAACGGGACGTCTACAGGATATTTTTTTTTCCCTAAAGTGGCAAAACTGTAACTGCTCACCATCAGATCCAGAATGACTTTGCACAGTATTTTGCAACACTCTGTACATAATATCCTACCTCTTAGTCAGCGCATTGTACATGCGATATACAGGCTGATCACGTATTGCGACGTTTGGATCCTCCACACACGCCGTAGAAATGAATATATCTGGGAAACTACACGCTGGAATTGCTTTTTCGTGATATTTCGTTTTTTCTCACAACGTGTTTTGATGGTTTTCATTGCAGTGTTATCAGTGGTCTGTTAATGTTATCGTAATTTTTGTGATCATTGAAGCTTTGTTAAGAGTTCTTTATAAAAATTATCAAGTTCCAAAGCATTTTGACTGCCTGCTGGTGACTGGCAGAAAAACTGGCGAGGGTCGTTGTAATGCGGCTACCAACATTTCTTATCAGCATGGCCGTATTGAGAATCTTTCCAACATGTGAGAAGGCCTGCGTGTGGTAGACATAAAAAAAAATGATAGTGATAATTGACCAATCCGCTTGCAATTTTTAATAATATGCAGATATATAGAACCCTTCGTTGGCCTAGTGGTCGTGGATTCGATTCCAACTAGGGACTGACAGTTTTGTACTTGTTGGGCCTGGAATGTTATATGTATTTGTAAATTTTCCTGTCGATCCTAATACTCATTGTACAGGAGAAAATCATAGTTTATGATTAGAGAAATGTATATTCTTATATGTATGAATGAAATATTTATTTATATAATCATCTAATAAATATAATCGTAAACTTCGCGTGTCTGTACACTGAAGATATTTGCAAAAACAAAAATTTGGGGCGTCTAAGGATAAGCAACAGAACACATTTCGATCATTTTTGAAATTTTTGTCTGTTTATCTGTGAATTTGTCCACGCATCACTTAAACACTACTGAACGGATTTTGATGAACTTTTCTTAGAAACATGGGTCTTAAACTTAACTTAACATTTAGTCTTTATTTCATCGCAATCGGTTTATTCAATCGTTATGGACATTTTAAGTTTTCAAATACATTAGTAGGTAAGGTTAGTATGCAATATATTGCATAAAATAGTATTTCCGTACTATTCAGATTGCGATGAGTTTAGACTACATTTGGAGCTGGGAGTGGGAGTGGCGGAGGCGGTGTAAGCGGGAGCGGAGTGAGAGCGGGAGCGGGAATTGGAGTGAATTCTGTAGTTCACGCGAGCGGAGCCGCGGGCACAGCTAGTATTTTAATATTATTTTCTATTTTTTTATAAAGTGCGGCATTTTTTTTTAATTTGCAAGATACTCGCCAACTTATAATATGTTAGGCAACAAAATGTTAACGTTTTATTTTCCTGATTTTACCAAAAAATTCATTTGCTTTCTTATCTACCTATAGGTATCCCGTGAGATATGAATATGACATTCGTTTGAGAAACAAAAGGAGGCAAGTATCACGCACGGCGTGTCGGTCAGAGGTAGGTAAATAAGCGTTTTAGATCTTAGGCCTTGACTACACGGCTCCATATATTATTTAGTATTAACGTAGAAAAGTTTTCAGTTATTAGTATCATAGACGTACTCCCGCATAGAAATACTCCCGCATTAGGGAAGACCAATGCATTCGCAGCATTCTGTCGCAGAATCGACGGCCGTTGGGACAGACGAGTTCTGGAGTGGAGACCGCGGATCGGTACGTGGAGGGTGGGATACCCCGCCACCAGGTGGACTCGTCGGTCCTGAAGAAGGTGGCCGGAAGCGGCTGGATGCTGAGGGCAGAGGATTTGTTGTGGTATAACATTCATTGGGGAAGGCCTATGTCCAGTAGTGGTAGTTACGTCTAATAAAACGGCGACGACGGACGGCTGATATGATGAATGCATTCGACTCCCACTTTTCGACAACATTCCCCAACAAAAACATTCTGCAACATTTTGTTACAATTAAAAATTGTTTGCAACAGTGTCCAACAGTTTGAAACACCGATGTGGGAGCACACTAAAAAGACCGTATGGTTAATTTCTAAAGTTTTTTTAATTAACAAACAAAACTATTCTTTGGATGTGTAAACATGGAATAAGTTCAAGACCCTAATAATGGAACGTTCGTACGAAATGTGGCCCCCAAACGCACCAATTTACCCTTTGCAGGGCTCGGGGCCCTGGGCCGCGCATCTTCGGGCAAAAGAGGCCATTCAATCTCCAGTTTTCCGGAAGGGTCACGTTATTTTTAAAATGAAACGGTTCGATGGAGGTCGCGTCTGTCTGCGGTTTACTTTTAGAAATCAAAGAACTTCTGTAGGTCATGTTTGTTTTGGCTGTCATGTCATGACTTCAGAAATACGAGTAGGTATGTGTTATTTTCGTAGCAGAGAAAATATAAAGTGGTAAATTAAGGTATTTATTTAAAGAGGTTACACTTATAAGAAGATGAAGACATCTGAGCCACCGTTCCTTTTAAATAAGCAAGATATCTCGCTACTTTGGTGAAGCTACAGGATATATTTCTAACGATTTAAATTAGTAATAAGTACCATACTTTCATACAATATGCTATGTTCCTAATCAAAGAACAATATTCAAAATGCGTATAATTAAATAAAATATCGGTATATGTGCCACTTGGTAGCAAAAAAGTCAACAATGTCTAATGCCATGCACAATGTCAATTAAAATTACGTTTTCCTGGACTACTGATTTTTTTTTCATTCATGGAAGAGGAATTTGACAAAATATCTAGAAAAAATTGCTTTTTAAATGTACAATAATTCACGCATTAAGCTAGCTAATCCATGTGTAATATCTATATTCTACGTATTAGGTATTTGTTAGTGGTCTGTATTCGTAAACGTTGCCGCGCCGGGTGCTACTAAAAGCCTTTCAGGCTTTCTTTAGCACCGTACTTCGTAGCAAATGTATTACACATACCTATGTATTTTGATAACCTATTTGTGGCTACTGTTCTATGAACAAAAGAGTAAAAAATAACGGTTTCATTGTGGTATTTGATTCCTATTGCTCAGAAAGTCTTGTATAAGCGTTCGGTGTAGTAAACAATAACTGCGATGGATGTCAAATAAAATATCACGTTCACATTATAGCAGTGATTTATGTTGTTGTTTAGGTTTTCTTCACACGGATACCTATTAATGTTTACTGTACACTGAGCCGACCCACATTTTCGCCATATGTTGCTAGTTACAGAACTGTAAAAACAGTTTCTGATCCTAGTTTGTAGTTTCTATGTACCTACATATAAATGGTTGATTTATGAATAAAGTTAAAATATTTCATTGTTAGGTATTTTAGTTGTAATTCTATCGTTATTTGGGCGTTGAAATTTGAAGGTTCAAAAGAAATAGAACAATATTTCTGAGAAAATGTTATACAGTTTTTAAATTATTCACATTTCAAATTTTTATCTTGAAATTTAGACATAGAATTTCCAAATAAATGTTCTTTACGCAAAATGGAATTCTCGGGAAAAAGAAAAAGAGTTCTAATCGAATAAAGAATGTGCTAATTAGCTATATAGATTTAGCTTCGGCAGTAAAAAAGCGGCGACAAAGGCGGCGGAAGTAAAGTAACTTAGTTGATACCTAGAAATTAACAAAACTTAGATTCCTAGCACATTCCTTTTATTTAGTCTTATATGTAAGTTGTATACATGGTGGAGAAAACAAACGGGCTCTGGAGGGAAATAATCTTAAATATTAAAGATAGCAAATTTAACTCAAAGGAGACAATCCTTAATTTTATAAAATAAGTAAAAATGTATTCAATATTGTTTGAAAAGTCGCTTGCCACAGCCGGGAATCGAACCGACACAAAAGAGTAAAAATAACATTCTATACTTTTGTGATTTCAATACTTTTGTGATATCAATCGATATAGTCAATCATAAGGATCAAATCTCTCTAATATACCTTGCATCTTAAATTTAAAGAATATCATCTATCTCCTCTAAAGATATCTTTTTAAAATTTCAAAATTTAATGTCGATTTGATTACTAATTTCTTACCCAAAGTTTTAGTTACATTTGTCGATATTCCTTAAATTAAGATGCATTATTTATTAGAGATATTTTATGCATAAGATTGACCTTAACGATGGGTGTCTCTTTCTAAATTCATCTATATAAGAACTATTTTCAGAGACAAATATAGCACGTACTACGTATATTAAGCCATCTTTTTTTATTCCGTTTATAAATTATGTTACGTGTGCTAGAAAGTGTGTGATTTATTTAAGGATAAGAACTAGTAGGATTTTAGGATTATTTAAACATTATCGCATTAAAATAAAAACTTAACCTTATTCCACCAGACTGTAATTACGTTGAAGGCTCGCCCAGATAAGCTAGTTTCTTTTTAATTTTCCTCCTGGAAATTACTTAGATTCCTCTTTGAATAAATGAGTACTGTAGCACTACTCCCTTTGCCTTTTTTAATTTATTTTATTACCGCGAAAGAGATTTCGGGAAGTTGCAGAGCTGTTAGTGGGATGTTTGATTAACTGGTCTAACTTTGTGCGGAAAAATCACTTCAAATGCGAATCGGACGGATTTGCTCGGGAATTAATCATTACTTTGTCCAGGATTTTCTGTGGATGTTGCTACAAAAACGAGAGTCCTGCCTTTTGTCGCTTGTAGTGAGTATTATTGTCACTTTCAAAGTAATTACTTAGGCAATCTGAACCAACATTATATTTACTGTACTTTTTAGTATATTAAGGCCATACACAGCTTTTGCAATGGATGCACTAATTATACATTGTCAATTATTCCTGGGTTCTTTTCATTTTGATGTGATTGATGAATCTCTCAAAAAACTAGATATAATATATATTATCTTTGATATAATTAAATTTATGTAATAACCGCTTTCAATTTTCTAACTTCCCATACAAAAGCTGAGCGCACCTACATGTAGTTATAGTGATTTTTGATTATTGTTTTGTTTACAAATTTACTGAATAAAAGAGATTTAGTACTCTAATCTGAATGTCCATATAACTGGTTATTATTTCTTACTGTTACACCTTGCATATACCTACTGAAAGCTAGGTACCTCGAATTGTCAGTGAAAATATTTGTTCACTAGTCCGTGACGAGTAACAAGTGAAATAGAGTGGAACACATTATTCAGTCAGTGATTTCACGCCGGAAAATTGCAGACCAATAGAAAGAATTAACTATTCCAAGAAATTGCTAACATTGGAGTATTATAATAAAGTAGTCAATTCGTAATACCTAAATGTTCTCTAAATCTTCAACAATAAGCTTATTTGAATCTTGTAGAAGGAATTGCCTCTTCAAAGATAGGTGCTCCGAGGGGTGTGCCTTTGATTTGTAAATATTTTTAGCAATAAATATGATTGTGATTATAAAAACTTCCGAATTTCGGATACTGGACATCTAAAGATTTCGGACATCTAAAATATTTAATGGCGGCGAAACTATGCGTAGACATTCTTCTAAGGATTTTTAGATTAGGGTTCGATGGAATTGACTGAAACCTATTCTATTACGCTCTTGTGCAAAACGTTAAGCTTCCTCTTTCATAATGCAAACTGCTAAGGAATAGAATTCCCTGCCAGTTTCGGTATTTTCGGGCAAGTACAACTTGTTTTTTTTTTTAAACAAGAGTGATTAGGTCTCTTTTGGATAAGCGCGCTCCCCTTTAGGCCTTATTGTCACTTACCGTCAGGTGAGATTGAGGTCAAATATAATATCAGAAATAGATAAACTTATTTGTATTTGTTCTAAATTAATTTTAAATTGATTGTTACTCATACGCTAGTAGACTATTAAAGAAGGTCGTATAATCCATGTCCATATTTTGAGGTTTTTTATTATATTGACTTTTCTTCTCCTGGTCGCTCCTCTGTTTGGTTGGCTCTTGACCACGTTTCAGGCAACTGGAGTCTTGCCACTTTGTCAGGGCGGCTCCTGGGATGTGTGTGCAAGGTACATGCATGTTCCTGTTAATGATAGAATCATTATAACGTAGTTAGAAAAGTCAGGTTTTTTGATGCAAGAATACTCTTGATAAAAAATTTGCTAATCTAATATATACAAATGTAGGCATGGCCAACCATCTCCATTAGACAATTCTAGCAAGACTATGTGTTTAATTACAATAATACGAATATAAATAAATAAATAATAAATAAATATCTCAGACATTCACACCAATTATCCAGTCCCAAACTAGGCAGAGTCTGTGGTATGGTTACTAGATAACGGATAGACATACTTAAATAAATACGTATATATAAACATCCAAGACTTGGGTACAAACATTTATATTCATCATACGAACATTTGCCCCTAGCGGGATTCGAACCCGCAACCTCCGGCGTGGCAGTCCTAGAGCTACCCGTTCCGCCACGGAGGTCGTCACATATCAAATATGACAGACACGGTCATAGAACGAATAAAATAGTCATCATGTACGGAACCCACGGAAGATGACACTGAACTTATAAAAAAGTTGTTTTCATTTCTGCACCCAAACAAAACACCAACGAAACTTTAATAACAGCTATCATCCATCAATCTTCCTGACCACAATGCATTCCATTACTTTTTCCATTAAACTATTAATCACATAAATCGAAATTTAATAGGTACAGTAGTGGAATGAAATGGTTCTTCAGTTTTCAAATTCATTCTTCACCATGTCGCGAGCGAGCACATGTTACCTTTACAAACTATTCCACAAAACTGACTGTTGCTTGGAAAATTATGTTTAAATGTTTGATAACAAAGTTTAAATTTAGGTGTAGGGGTCGATCAAACAGTAAACAAAACGTATGTATTTAAAAGTTAGCAAAACTGTTTCTTGTACTGGCGCAAGGAAATATAGACTTAAAGATGACGAACCTTTTCATGTACGCCACTGTACAATTAACAAAACCACTGTAGGTTCTAAAAACTCAAGGGACCTACATAGGCACATTCATAATAAAAAAAAATTGGATACCACACTATTAAGATAAAAACCACCTGCGGCTGTGACTTTTCCTCTTCTACAGGAATTAGCATTACGATTATTTTGTACAACTGAATATTTTTTCTGCCGATACTGAAGAAATAATTCCCGAATATCAGGAGGCACGGTATTGCCAAAGTAGTGAAAAAATTGCATTATCTATTCTTGTTTCTCTATAAATAACTGCAGTAAATAACACTATACATTTTGAACACACACAGAGTGAGGCGATAAGCAAGTTTGACTGGTTTCCTGGACTAAGTAAATTCGTGATATCTTTGTGGGGATTTTATTTTATTATTTTCTGTTTCTTACAGACTGACTGATGAGCTCACAATCGAAAATAGGTATTAATATTCGGACGAAGTCCTAAAACTGCGCTCGAAAATCCAATTAATGCATACCCGTGTCCGACATTCAAAAACGCCCGCGGTTGAATGGATTGCACGGCCTCTGCGTTGTCGCACGCCAGTCGCGCCATGTTAGTTCTCCTGATCTCCTGTAATTGAGCTGCGAACAATTTTATTTCACCTTTATTCTGGCTGGCAACATTTCGCTGACGTTATTAATATCGGACAGGTGTTGTTTGTAATTCACGTTTTAATAGTTTGACTTAGGTAAATGCATAGAAGGGGTTTGTTTACAGTTTTTGGAGCTTTAAATTCAAAAGGATTTTCAATACGAAATAATGAGTAACTAATTTTCTTCAACTGGACCTAGATATGGCCTACTTTTGCGTAAAGAACCATGTTTTAGTTACGATAAAGGTTTTAATTTATCTAAGTATTTATTTTAACTTAATTGAAGAGAGTTGTTTTTATATTATTTTAAGACTTGTTATTTTATATCCATACATTTACGATATTTAAAGATAATAAATATCTTTTACCAACCCGGTCATAGCTTCGCCCTCTTGGCATTAGTTTCTTAGGTACAAAATGAGGAGAATTCCTGTTACTCTGTAGTATTTCCTTGAGAAAAGGAAGGAATTTTATGTTTGATCCTTGGTTCAGGGAGTATCGTAACGTATAATAGAGATCGTTATCGGAATCTCAAATCGGTAGCATGTGTATTTTATATGGTAAGTAATGTTATTTTTTAATAAAATAAAATAAGTTATATGGTAAGACGTACTTTAATTAGCACACAAACTTATACTAAAATATTGTATTGTTCATCAGTTAGTTCAACCACAGTTGATATAATTTTAAAGTAGGATTTGGAGAAAATGTATACTTTCGCGCCTCTATCATCTCTTGGGTAAAATTTATCTCACATTTATTTATAAATAAATAAATAAATATGTCAGACATTCACACCAATTATCCAGTCCCAAACTAGGCTGAGCCTGTGCTATGGTTACTAGATAACCATAGCATAGGTTTAAATCTTATCTTACTAGATAAGATTTATGATTTATATCACAGCATAATATTTTATTCCATGATTATCTGCCAACTGTACACTGCTACCAAATCAAGCACAAGATAACGATGTGTACTTAAATAAAGTACAGAATGTAATAAAGCCTGTAAGTGAAGTAACAAGCTAACATAGAAATTAAGTAAGGTAACTATTTCCGTAGCATACATTTCATGCAGATTCAATTAATATTATTAGACCTCGTACTATTTGTCGAGACACTTGGTCTAGCAGTAGACACTGGGATTGTGCTGTTCATTTTAGAACAAACATGCAAATAGAGCTGATACTCTACACGGCTTTGCCCGCTTCTACACACTTCTAAACGGCTTTGCCTGCTTAGAAATGTGTAGTAAAGAATTAAATTAATCTAGAGTTCCTAAATCAGTTACAATATCGATAGTATCAACAGCACCAAATTTGGTTATACTAATAATCTCCATTATCGATAGTATTGCACTTATTGCCACTTGTAGCTCATAATATAATTAAAAAACTAACAATACTATCAATACCATCGACAGTGTAATCGCTATTGAAATCCGATACTATCAACAGAAAGTACGAATTAGCGTTAATAGTATTACCATATTCTGTTCTATCAATATTAACTATATTCTTGCTAATACTAAGTTGTCGATAAAATATCGATAGTCAACTATCGAGCCCCAACACTGTATCAGACATGCCAAATGCCTAGTCACAGTATACGAGTAGACAGACATAAAAAAAGGCAAATCATTTTGTGGAGAAAAATTAAGTACGTACATAATGTAGTTTCTATGTAAAGATAAGTTTTAAACTCTTACCTAATGTCAAACTATGTAGTTGATCACCTCTCTCGAACCAGAAGCGATCAGTAAACCTGAAAACTTGCAGCTGCTTCGCCATTATGCAGAACAGCGTTGTCCCTACGTAGCTTCCCTTGATGACCGTCTCGCTCATCAAACCCGCCAGCAAGTCCACGTCATCAACATCGTGGTACAGGTTCTTGAGGGTTATAACTTTCTACAAAATTACTTTAAATGTAAAATAATAAATAAAAGTGTAGACCAGGGTAAGGGTAGATTTAGTTACGTTGCGGCAAATAATGTTATAGGCACTAGTCGGACTGGACTTGTGAACCAACTTTTAAGGTTAGGAGGTTTTAGATTTCTAAACTTCGTAGTACTAACATTGTATTGGTAATTTTTTTTTATTATAAATAACAAATGAAGATCCTATAAACTGTCCAGATTTTTGGTCCGTAGCACCCAGCATATTTCATCTAAGTATATATAGTTTAATTAACTATAAGTACCTCAATATGCATAACATCCAAAAAATCTTCGAAATTCTTCGCTTGTTTCAGCCCACATATCTCGCGGTAGTCGTTATAGCCACGAATTGCCAGATCTCTGCCTCGCTGTATATCCATCGCTGCCAAGTCATGAGCTCTTTGCAAACTGCCATAGAAGTTCTCGGAAATCTTGAAAACGGAGAAGCAATTTGCGTCAACTTTAAAACTTAAGGTTTTAAAATACTAAAGTAGAAAGTTTGTTCATTTTCTTTTGTTAATGTTGGACACTAGAAAATTTTAAGTAAAATGGCCAAGTTTTTTGTTGATGTTGGAGGCTATTAATATAGAAAAGCTAAATCTCAACTGCTTACATGCTATTTCGGAGAACTTTTCCCTTATGTTCATGAGGTGGAAGGTTCGTGCAAAGGCATTGATACTCATACTTACTAATTTATTTCAAGGGTTTGCGACATTGAGAACTCTAGGCTACGTCGAAATTGTTTTGTTTTTGTTTTATACGCGTCTTTTGGAAATACGTGGCAAAGAGCGACCAGTTTCTACATTATATAGTTAAGCTTTGGTAAAGGAGAATGACCAAAATTGTATGGGAGTTTGCCCTTGAACTTTTAACCTTGCGTCTGGATCAAATTGTCGTCACAATACAGGCAAAATACTCAGGATCATTATAAAAAGAAAATCATTTAAATATTTAGTGGGAAAAATCAATAATCTTACTTGGAATAAAATCTTCGTTGGCATGCAGTTTTCACAAAACCGTGGGTATATAGCCACGATTAACCGCTCCAGATATTGATGTCATAGTGTTGTTATTAGTCGACGACGGTATATTGCATTCGACACTACATTAGACTCGTTAAAATACTCGTAGATTTTGTCACCCAAATACACAATGTAAACAAACGGACCAAAACAAGTGTTGAAATCATATCGGATATGACGTCACAGTACGAAACCATAGTGCATATCAATAGTGAGGTTCAACTACATCGATTTAACAAATTGAATAATCGATATTTCGGTTACGTAACAATACTTTCATAAATATCTTTTAAGAACGTGTGTATCACTTTAAATCAGTACAAATAGTGTATTTCCAGTCAGTAAATGAAAAATATGATGGGTGGATTATCGCGCTAGTAACTGAAAGGTAGTATCAAATATTGTTGACAAATATCGATTATAACTATATATCGATTTTAATTCTGCTTTCACTACTCTAGTTGAAAAGATGCCGGTCGGCCGGCGGATATCAATCAACGTTTATATTATATGTTATTTTTAAACTCCCTATTCCATTGGCTTTAAAAAAAATTTGAAGGAATTCATAATTCAGACCAATATTTTTGGTACATGAATGGTGAAGACGCATCTTAGGCCCACTTTTGGGCATTCTCCTTTCATTGTCATTCAGCTGTAATATTAACTTGCGCAACAGCAGTAGTGCCTGATATGGCCAGCCGTACCAATGACTTTTTTGGCACTTAAATATATAGATTAATAATACCACATACTTTGGGTAAAGGTCGTAGAGAAATTGGCATATGCTGGAGATTGATATTAATAGAAGACGTATGTGAAGTCCGCCAGTTCAGTCATGAAAATGAACATAGAATAGTTTTCACACCACGCGAGTGTAGCGGCAAGCAACAGCTAGTATTGAATAAAATATTACTAACCTCTGGATCCTGAATGTCGTCTATCATTGCAGCATTCTGATAGAACGTACCACGATTGATTTCTTCAAAGTTTTTCTCCCGCTCAATTAGACCTTGTTTGAAGAGAGTTTCACTGAAGGAAAATTCTCCGACATAACGGTAATTTTCGTCGTACCGCCTAAAAGCACGTCGTAAAATTCCAAACCTCTTCACGCTTCACGCAGCATGACGTCACAAGACTGGCGTATGTTGTGACGTCACGCTGAAAGAGTGTCCTAATGTAGGAATGAATAGTAGGCCTAAAAGGTTATGTTAGTGTAATGTCACAATTTATTTTCCAGAAGTTTTTTCGGGTGTTTGTTACTCAATCACATCATAACGGCTGAACCGTTGTTGATGAAACTTTGTACAGGGATAGCAGGACTAATAAATACAAAGGATTTTTTTGCTATGGGAACTGCGTAAAAACGGTGGCTCATGTCCAGGAATAGCACATCATAAAATACTTTTTACTAGAAACTAAAATCTATACAGCAGAAAAAATGGTGATTTGGCAAGATGTACAGTCTGTCTACAGGGATCATAAATGCTAAATATACTATACTTACTTAATTCTGCCATCAAGAAATGTGTGGAAGAATCTGGTGGCGATATCGTATTCCGCATACACGAGTGGCACTTCGTCCTCGTCGTACGCAGTGACATGCGCCACGCTCTCTGATAAGAGTCCGTAGTTGATCATGTTCTCGTAGCCTGTTGAGGATAGTTGTATGATTAGTTTTGAGACAAAATGTGAAAGTCTGCCCTGGAAATACAGTCTTGTCGACTACGTTCCGACCAGTTCCATACACCGAACATAGTGAAACTAAAATCCATAAGTGAACAAGTTAGGTCTCACATTACACTGAATTCTGTCTATTATTATCGTCATTAGCCTAAATGTCCGCTCGCCTGTGATTTCTACCGTTGAGAGTTCAACCAGGGTCCGTACCAACTAATTATTTAGAACTTAAGTAAATACATATGGATTATTATCAAAACAGTTTTTGGTGAAAGACATTGTTATTGTTAGGTTCTACCAATTCGCACGTGACTATTATTGTTAACTAATGGCTGTTAAGACCTCTGTCTACACAGTGTGACGTGATAAATACTGTTGGTATTGATTTGACCCCGATAATATTATTATTATGGTGATAAATGGTGAGCAGAAAATTGCTGGAGTGCCTATATCTGAGCTGGTGTATTTATTTTAAGTCACTTCTTATTACTTATACTTAACACTGGTTTAAAGAAAAGTCAGTTAATAAAATATCAAGTATGGCGAATGTGTTTAGATAATACATAGAGTTCCTAAGGCAAGTACTTACCCAACAAAGCAGGTAGTAGCTCATACATAAATATGTTGGAAGCCGTTGCTATGTTGATTTGTCGAGCGACTTTGAACAGGCGATCATCCTTCCAACAAGGGTGCATTTCATGCAGAATCTTAGCTACTCGGTTGTGTTCACGCATAAAGAATATAGTCAACGTTGTCGTTCGCAGATCGAAGTTTCCAACTTCTGGGAAACCTTTGAAGAAAATATGTTTCAGGTCATCACCATATCAACCTTTCGAAGTCATGCATTGCTTGGCATGCTTCCCCAATTGACTCCACATTGTAATTTTTTTAAGTTCAGAAATGGAAAACTAGTAGAGAACAAGCACAAAGAGCAAATTTCGCTCATTTGTGAAAAAAAAAAGAATGTTTGTAATGTCATAAAATAATTTCAAACCATATCATAGTGTTCTGATTTTCGAATAAACGAACCATGACGGCCGTTTTGAATTTTTTACGCTGTGACTTTGTGAACAAGATACTTTCACAATAAACTGGAAAATCCGATCATCCGAGTTATGCAGAACTGATCTACAAGACGTCAAACTGCTCGTATTAATCCTAAAAATCATCTGGCATTTCCATTCCAGGCTAACTTCTGTATATATTTTTATAATATATTCATCAATACTTGTGAGCATAACATTTTATTGAAGAAAACTCTGAACGCCTGATATCTTAAAAATGACTAAGTGAGGGGTGAATAATTTCTGCATAACATGCCCACATGTTAAGTATAAGTTTACTGTAGGGATTTTGAATACTTACCAAACTGGTAGCATTTTGATTCATTGCCCATATTCTGTATGCACACGTCTTTGCTTCTTATTTGATTGACGTCAGTGGTTTTTTCAGTTGTATTAGCTTCTGCAATTGCATTACTGCTGGATATGTCCAGAGGTACATAACGTTGTCCCCTCCTCTCGAGTTTCAGAAGACCCTGTTTGAATAGCCTTAAGGACTCGAGTGCCTTGTCATCAACGCCGTATATAGTCGATAAATCCAACAGTGGTGTTTGTAAATTGATCTAAAATTGGTATATTATATAATTTTACTTATCATCATATAATATTTGTATAATATGTCACTATAATTTTATTTATTTATATCAAAGTAAAGAGAAATACATTCAACATCTGAGAATATACAGATGGGACAAAAAAGTGTCACCAGCATTAATCCCTAACTTATGAAGATATCCGAAAAATTCAAACTGACATAGCTACTTGTAACCTGATGCTGAAAATAATGTTAACTTCTATGGGGGAAAATCACTTCAGCCATGGTACTGTATTTTTATGTTTTTTTTAGTAACATTCTTTTTAGCATTATGCCACCTAGTTGCTATGTTAGTTTGAATTTTTCGGATATGCTTATAAGTTAAAGAATAGTCGTCGTTCAATAGATTTGCACGACTAATGACAAAAAAGAAAAATGTTCAATATGCCGATAAGCGATATAGCACATCTAAAAAACACTGAGATATTCATTATCTTTTCTAGTTTCTGAGAAAAAAAAACACGGAGAATTGTTACTTTTTACTCCGAGAAAAGGTAACGAGATAATGCTATGAAAAAAAAACTTGAAAGAAAGGAAAATCGAATACCTACCTGCGATTCTAATAATACTAAGGAGGTCGCAATGCTCTCAGAAGGTGCCCTTTTAAAGGGCTTTAGAATGGTAAAAAGAAAATTTAATTCGCTGCTTTATTTGGGGCGGTAGAGTTTTTGTATATATTTTCTAAGGAAAAATATGAGTGGAAAACTGTAAATGGGTACGACCAGGAGGTTGTACTCCTAAACTTTAAATATCCAATAATCTATCAGTGTTTTAATATCAGGCGTACTTGAAAATGAGATATGAGGGATGACACATAAAAAAAGAATTAGACGTAGCATGGCACAGGGAAACAGCAGACAGGAAGAAATGGCAATTCTTGGAAAACTCCTACGCTGTACAGAGATGCTGAAAATGTTGTCAGTTTCTACCCACCGCCGTGGAAAAGAAAACGAAGAACACAAAACAAAATGACACAGCAAGGAGTCAAAGTAATTAATGTAAATAAAGACGTGCACAAACAATACTAACAAATGACATATGATTATGAAAAAATTTACTAATTTACAAAAGCATTGTATCGAAATCAGAATAAAGACTGGTCATTTATATTATTTTTATTACTTGGAAATGTAACCAAAAACACACTGGAAAAAGTGCTCTCTACCAAGTACAAGCACTTGAAAAGTTAACACGACTCGCGTATCTTGGGAACCGTTTATCATTTAATATATTTAAACGGCTGAACTTCCCGAGCTCATAGTTGCACATATCAAAACTTTTACGTACGGCAGACTGAAGTTGTACCTGTTCTGGTGTACTGTTGATCACACAGCCAGCGTCTTGAAAAGTTTCCGCCCGGGAGAAGTTTAGACAGCGTATATCAGTCACTTTGAGATAGGGGTCGTCTTCGGGCACTCTTATGGGCATACACCGAGGGTCAGACTCGCCCTCGGGCTGGCAACAGGGCTGTCTCGTCTTGAGGAAGTCCACTGGAATAGTTCACAACTTGTTGACTGTTTTGCTTTGTTGAGATAACAAAGTAACAGGTTTGTTTTAAAATTTGGAGTCTCTAGTAGTGTTAAGTTAAAGATTATTTTTATCTTCTATTATATGTTTAATTGAAGGATAAAGAGAAATAGTAAATAGGTGAATATGACCAATACAGCTTTCAGACAAGCTTAGTTGAAGTCAGAGGAAAGCATACTTGTGATAAATTTTGAACAATTTACAAGTCTATAGAGCCGATGGACAACTATCCATGCACGTACTGGTAAGAAATTCGTTCATGCTGAACTACACCTCATACCATGAAGCAAAATATTTTTTCGTAGCTCGTAGTTTTACCTCAAAATGTTTTCCTTCACGATTGACACTAATTGGTTATTAAATTAAATAACAGATGATTTTAAAATGTGCATTTGTTATCTAATTTAATAACCAATTAGTGTTAATCATGAAGGAAAACACTTTTATGTGAAACTATGAGCTACAAAAAATTATTTTGCTTCATGGTATGAGGTGTAGTCAGTTTAAGTAAAATTCCAAAACAATTGGCATCTGAAAACTCATTTGGGTATTGAAAACAACAAAAAAAGAAACAAGTTCCGCTAAACCAAGCTTTTGATGGTAGTGTCTTTTAAGTACTTACATAAACAAATTGTTACCGAGACAATAGTAGGAATTGTTTTTGTATGTCTGTAACTGAGTTTCAGTTGCATAGAAAACCAAAATTTGATAACGAGCAATCTAGCAGGAAAACAATCTTGTGAATCATCAGTTATGAAGAAAGGATTGTTACTTCAATTTAAAATCTGCGGTTATCTAGAAATAATTTATATTAGAATAGGGTAATAGATTTATGTTTCTGAAATAAATAAACTGAAATCGCGCATTAATTTTTATTATTTAACGTATGAAAATTGTAACTGTATTTCATTTATTTGTGCAATAAAGTTCAGGCACCTACGTATTGTGAATTCCTACAAGTCCATTAGACACAAATAAATAAGGAACACTTACTTGATCCGCTCAGCGCGCTGACGTCTCTCCGGATAAATTCCAGGAAATGTACCGCTGCGGCATTGAAGGCCTGCTTATCTTCAACACGACCTGTCGACTGCAGACCCGTCCGGACCTTCCGGGCAGACGGTAATTGCACACTTTTCCTGCTTTTACCAATATCTTGCGCTAAAAGTGTATGCGATTTTGAAATGTGTTGTGATAAGATTACGTTCTCGGTTTCAGCAATGAATATGAACCTTTGAGTTCGGTCGTTTATTTCAACAGCTAGATGTAGTGAGTTCTAACCAAACCGTGTTCTTAGTGATATCTAATTCTGAAATTGCCTCAAGACAAGTTTCTTGATGATTGCTTAGAATCTTGTAATAGGCTATGCAGAATGTCTACAAGAATTTGTTCCATTCCGTATCTTATTTGTTAGTTGTGAAGTCCAAATCCATAGCACAAGGAATAGTTTGTAATAAATAAGACACAATATTGCATAAAGACCTAACTAGCACACTGACGAAACATGCAGCCATAAGCTATAAAATAGGTCCATAGTGGGGGTATACTAGTGTTAGTGCTACCCTACTATGGACCTATAAAGCTATGAAGCACATTGTACTTGCTAATGTAGCATTAATTTAAAATCATATTGCTTATTCCCAGTTGATTAGTTACTTAGACCACTTACCAATGGGGTTTTTTCCAAGATAATAAGTACTCACTGTTATTCTCATATTGTGGTTTCAGTAGTCTTAAGTAAGGCCCTCTTGCCGAGCCTTTCGTAGGATACTTGTAGTTGTTGCATGTACCATCGACTCGGCTGCCTTCATGCGGAGTACAAGGTCTTATGTCTATCGTACAGTTTCTGTAATTGACATATCGTTAATAATAAGTTAAGTGAACCGTGAAATCTGAAGCAAAAAATCAAGTTATCGTGACCAGAAATAACAGTGACCGTAAATGGGGCAAGGGGTGGACGAAGGAGAAGACATATCATTAATAACACCAATAATAAGGAACTAGAACTATTTTTCAGTTTTATCCTACTCCTTTACCAACACTAGGGTCGACTATCTTTAGTGAACCAAGAGGGGCGCCACTTATAAGAAGAAACTGTCAGTGTCAAATAATATATATATATTTAAATTACCACTTAACAAGAAAGCATTTTATTCCACCATTTCACGTGAAAAATCTACGTTAAACAAACCTTAATGCCAACTAGGGAAAAGGTATGTCTAACAAATCCCTTAAAGAGCCTTTCTTCTTACAAGTGACTTTCCCATCTTGCCACAAAATTAATAATAGCAGCAAAGTAAAATAATAATAATAATCCTCTTACTGAATGGCGTTCCTCGATCGAAGCTCTTTCGTTGTGACTTCATCGACTTCATTTCCGCTATACCTGTCAAAGCGCTCACCGTTCACGCGTAAAAATATCCAAATAAATATTAAAACGTGAAATAAATAATTCATTTTCGTACAGTACTGACGACTTCGAGTTGTATCAAGCATTTGAATAAAAAGAGGATGCTAATGTTAATTGCAGTACGAAATAATATCTATACTATTAGGTATGTACAAACTGAATGATTGCGTGTAGGTATGTTTGTATTGTATGCAATCATGGTGTTTTTGCGGATACGTTAGGTTACATGGACACGGAGTCACATCATCAGCAGTCTATATTAAGTCCACTGCTGGACCAGCTTCCACCAAAATTAGGAGAGGTTTATTACCACAATCATACATACACAGTACCTATACTGTGAAGTTAATTATATAAAAAGTATAAATCGCACATCTGGTGAAACTGGTCTCTATTATTGTTTGATAAATGTGCTTTATTGTTGATTGCAAGAACAAAAATTTCGAATAGCAATAGATACGAGTACCTATCTAGTTTTGACTGAAATTTAAATGCAGTACGTCATTATTTCACCGGATATGCAATGATATGCTGAAACCAAGATCATGAAGATTGTAGTGCTGTTTTCGTATTTCTTTTATCGTCTAATTGAACCACAATTTAAACTGAGTTTGTGTAACGCCGTGTGCAAAAGCTAGTGATACTACTGTGTCGTAAACTGATCGATAATTAATCGTTTATTTCCTTCAATAAAATGTAATTTACCTTTTCCTATTTGCACAATTTCTGAAGGTACTTGTCACGCATTTCATTTCAATTCAATCAGTTTTTCGTATCGATACGCTCTAGTAGATAATGTGTGAAGTTGATTTGGAATGGGTGAGTGTAGTACAGTCACATTCCGAATCAAGTGACTAGCCCTATTCAATGATAACACTAGAATAAACTTGATAATTTACCATAGCGTAGTAACGTAGGTACGTTGGGTACGTAAATAGTGTATATTTTCATATACACAACACATTTAGGATCATCTTCTGATAGTTCATAATTACAGATACTTGTACCATAACTTTCTGAAAAATAATAAGTGAGTTTAGTGGACTATTTATTATTTTATCTGTGTATTTTTTATTGTGCAATAAAGGTAATTGAATTGACAATCAAAAAAGATCGAAGATGTCCTCTTTATTACCGTCTTCTTATACAGGTACCTAAATAGTTTATTTAAGGAAACAAATATAACATTTGTACTGTGAATTCGAACTGGTGTATTTACTCAGGAAAGTCCTAGTAAGTCATATCCGGTCACTTTTTGCTGACTTTCGTCTAGCCAATAGTATTTTTGAAAGATAAAACTTAACAAATCTATAACTTCAAGTGCTATGACGTAGTAGCTCTCCATCTCAATGCTCTGAGAAAAAAGTAAGTAGCGCTCCTACTTATATGAGGATAAAAATATACCAGTATTACGTAAGTAGCCGCCCCCATTATAAATGGTGTTGCCTAAATCTAATTCAGTAGCCGGCCACATTATTAAGTAGTGTGGTTACTTAACAATGTGGTTGACTACTAATCAGTTGCAGATAACACCATTTATAATGGAGGCGGCTACTTACGTAATAGCGGTATATTTTTATTCTTATATAAGTAGGAGCGCTACTTACTTTTTTCTCAGCGTGACGGCATATAATATGACGTGATGTAAAGTCAAGTCTCATCATAACTAAAGATTAAATAATATTACTTTACAGTCTCTACGCTTCCTCCTTCACAAAGTCCTCCAGGTCAATCCTAATAAAAATGTCAATTATTAAGCAACTTTCAAAATGGACAAAGTTTTATTTACATTGTAAAGACGTCGCGTCGTGGCCACGACCGCTGTATCGCTCGGAAAAAAGTTTTAATGAGTTTCTCGTACTTCGCTAGTACAACGTAATGACACAGGACATGGACTTACAACTCAGTGTAAATAAGAACCAATGACGCTGTAATTTTAAGTCATGACCTGGATAGAATTATGGTTCAATTATTGGGAATTTGCAAAAAATTAATAAAAATCTGCTCAGCGGTAACTAATTACTAGTTAACATTCACCACAAATTGAGTTTTATTGAATAAAGTGATTTATCCATTACCTAGAAAAGTATAATTAGTATAACGATGTCAAGAGGCCATCGGCATCGGAAATAGCTCGCGTCGTTACTTAGTTTGATTACATCGCATGAATAACGAAATCTTGTTCGGTATATTTCTGGACAGGAAAAAGGAAAGGTACGACGAGCAGTATATAAATAATCACTGAATAAGTCAATGAAATGATTTGTTTATCTTCGAATTTCCAGTTATATTTGAAGCAAAATGAGTTAGTCAATTATCTGAAAGTATAAGATTATCCTACAAGATTTGGTTCTATATACAGCTTAATTGCAAGATAATATTAAACGTTGACTAATCTTAAACTTAATGAAAAGTGGGGAAACGACGTTAAGACCTGAGATTAGTGCTAAAATATACTTATAAATGTGCCAGTATAGTAGGTTGAAACTCGTAAGTGCTGCTGAGGTCAGGCCGGGTAATACCACCTAATCTAGGTGCTTTTTTAACGGGAAAATCCCCGGTTTAAGCTTGGACTCCGTATAGCCCCTTTATTTTTGTTATACGGTTCAACGAATTCTGATATCGCAAGAAATTGTTTAGCAAACAGGTTTGTACAGCTGCTTTGCAAGAACTCTGCATTTCACTGATAAAAATGGTATATATATGCTTAAGCGCACATGTTGTTAGATATAAATAATTTTCTCAAGTAACTATGCTAGAAAATATTTGAGTTAGGTACTTAAAAAAAAAAGAACACATATGAAGCACCTCATGTACGGCGAGAGCATCTCTATAGGCCAGCAATGTTAGTATGACTATAAAAAAACATTGTGGTCTGCTTGGTTAAACTTATCAATTTGTGACAGCTGTAATTAAACCAAGTGACTAAAGAAACAGGTGTCATTTTTCAATTTGATCATAATGTTTTTTGTGAAACGTTTATGGATCGATCACGGTAAACTCAAATTTCCTATCAAATAGTTCAACGATTTTCTTTATATAATAATCTTTAGTATATTTCTTGTCTTTTGGCGACAATTTGGTCCAGATGCGCTGTTTAGCCCTACTCCCAACCAATTTTGGGCATTGTCCTTTAAAGCATCTATTTCGATGACCGAACAGCGACACGAAGAGGTGACTATTCAGTAAGTTCTACTTAAAGATAATTAAGATAGATTATAATGATAGGTATGTTGATGGTGAGTTATTATGCTTTTAGCGATATCTCTCGCTCTGTAGAATTCAATCGAGTGTATGGCCGAGTTCAGTGCATCTCGCTGCGGTCGACACGGCAGAGAACTAAGTGGATTATTGGTATTTCAAATCCAACGGCGCACTTAGCTTCGGGAGAGTGCATGCACTATATCCCCGAATAGAAAATTGTATAGGTAGGTTATGATTGCGTTGAGCAATAATAGGTAAATTCCTTATTAATAAAGCAGATGATCTGGCGACAGGCCAAACCTGGACTGTACATCATAATAAAACTCAGCGTAAGTGTACATTTAAATATTGAGAAAAAAAATCATTAGGGGGTTGATGGATCAGTTATAGATAGAATGCAATGCATATAATGCATACAGAGTGGGAGCGGGAGCCGGTTCGAAAGCGGGAGCTGGGAAATAAGGCTGCCTGTCCACCGAAGCGGAGCGAGGCAGTAGAGCGGAGCGAGGGAGTAATGCGGAGCGGAGTTGCGGACTCTGTCTGTCCATAGACGCGAAGCTAGGTAGCGGAGCGGAGCGAGAAAGTAATGCGGAGCGGAGTTGCGGACTGTGTTTTTTGTACGCACTGGTCGGACTACGGCGGTACACTGCGGCTGCAACCCACGCCCGTGTTGGTTTCTCCTCTCCGATTCTCCGCTTCTCTTCATTGCTCCGCGTCTTCGCTTCGCTTCCCGGCTCACAGTATTTTATAGAACCCAATTTTGTGACATGTATTTTTTATTCCAGATTCTTGTAGTTTGAATCAATTCAAAGGCGTGAGTAAAACTCCCGTTGTCCCATATTCAGTTTTTGAGAAATAAATTGTTAAAAATTGACTTTTTTCCCCGAAAAATATAGGTGTTTACTAATTGCTCTAAAACGTGTGCCCTTGATGGTGTCATGTATCAAATATGTTGATTTGTTGATTATTATCATAATTTATAAGTTATAATTTATTTTGATATTTATCCGGACAAAAAAAGTCAAATTTCAAAAATTATTTCTCATAAACTATGCATATTTGACACACGGGAGTTTTACTCTCGCATTTTAATTTATTTCAACTACAGGAATATAAAATAAAAAGAGATGTCACAAAATTGGGTTCCATAAAACACTTTGTATGAATTTTTCGCAACTCCCTGTTCACTGAAGAATCCCTGTCCACTGAAGAAGAGAGAAGATTTTATGCAGTTCTATTGGTGGATTTTTATCTCGCTCACCGCTCCGCCATCTAGATCCGCTCCAGTGGACAGGCAGCCTAATTCTGTAGTCCACGCGATAGTATCCGCGGGTACAGATTGTACATGTACATGTATATTAATAAAATAGTGAGGTGCACAAAAAGTGGTCAACTATAAGCATTTTGCCCTGGTTGCTTTGGTTAGTTAATCATTTTTATCATTGTTCGAAACAAGATCGTGTTTTTACAATATGTCATACTAAGCAATATAACTAATTAGACTTTGTCCAATCTGTTTTATCGTAAAACTGTTAGTATAACTAATTGACCTACACATCAAGTTTACAAGTTGAGTTAGTGCAAGATAAAAAGATCTTGGTGCGTTCGTATGGAATGAAGATAACTGTTTACGGTTAACAAGAGCTTGTTCAAATCAACAATTGTTTTTCTTCAGTAGCTAATATGCAGTAAACGTATAATCTGTATTTCTCCATCTGAATGTTAGTTACCCAATCAAACCTCTAAAACCCAATGACAAACGCCTTTCTTCTTCAGTGTATGTATGCAGTTTCCTTTGCGATTTTAAGTTCATCGAAAAACGTGTGATACAACATTCAAAACTCAAAATTAAAAAAAAACAATAATAATAAAAAGCAATGAATAAGAAAGAACACATAAAAATATATGATTTCTTTTCTATTTTTTTAAAACTGCTTTTCTGCTTTTCCTTCTGGAGTATTCTACTGATAGTGCTTGAATCACACGTAATCGAGATAACGAATTTACAAACTCGTCAAAACAGTAAAGACGAAGAAAAGGAACCTTATTTTCTCGGAACAACATCGCGGCCATCTTTCATTAGAATTAGCCTTGTGACGTCATCCTGGAACAAAACGAAAGCAGCGAGGAGTCCAGCCTTCATTCCGTTTTACGGCACCGTTGGTGCCGCGAGCGCCTAGGGAATGTTTCATGCAATCGAATAAATAGCCTCAGCCAGCTACTGAATTACGAGATCCTTGATTAGTAGCCCAATTCTCGTACGTTACTTAACTTTAACAAACCGGAGTTGCAGAAAGGTTCATTGGAGGTCATTATATTGACACGGCCGCTTTTCACTTTGGTAGGACTACCTACTAACAGAGCCGCTTCTGCCGCCGATCAGTAATGTACATTCGCATTGTGTCAGAACTTGACACAGACCGTACTAAAGGTCAAACCATGAAGGAAAATAATTTTCGCACCTCATTAGTCACCTCAAAGGTTTACCTTCATGAATTTACATTAATTTAATTATATAACAGAGTCATAATGGGCCCGATTCTGAAGGCACAACTTTAAAATTAGACACCACTAAAATGATTGCTATCACACGGTATTATGAAGATAAAGACGAACCTAATTTTAGTGCTGTCAAATTTTAATTATGTGCCTTTGGAATCGGGCCTAATATGTTGTCTAATTTAATTAAATAACAGATCTGTTATCTAATTTAATAACCAAATTAGTGTCTATCATGAAGGTAAAAACTTTGAGGTGCGAACATTATTTTCCCTGGTATGACCTTTAGACTTGTAGCATTAGAACAGGAAACCAATGGTCACAGTGTTTATGGGCGACAATGGCTGCTAACTATTAGTCAGAATACAAAAACAGAGGACTGCATAAGCAGAAAAAACTGCTTAAAACTAGGTGGTATATTAGTCTGTTCGTTTGTCGTTCAAGCAATTCATTTTACCCAGAACTTTAGCAAGAGTAGGCTATCAAAGGTGTTCCGAAGGAGTCGATTTCACAATTCTGCGACCGAATTTTGTTAAATAGGTCACATAGACGTTGATAAGTGAGTGAACACTATTATAAGGGTCCATGGTCATTCATTAACTTTGGGCTCCTTGACCTAGTTTTCTAAATAGACTACTTAAAATGGGATCTACCTTCCGGTTTAATTAATGATAGTTCTCTAAAAAGTGTTTTGTGGGTGGTAATTTTTCACTGGTCGAATAATTAATGAGCATTTCCTTATTTACACAAAATTGAGCTAAGTTTACATCTTACACAATATGCGGGTTTCGTCACATCCACTCACATCCTGATGAGTTGACACTAACATGATTTGTAATTCGTTAATTTAATTAGTCAAAAATGAAAGATTGTAACGGAGTGAATACGTGTAAAGTTGCAGTTACGTGCGCTTCATAAGACACCCGCCACCTGCACGTGTCACTGGTGGGTTTGTTTGTGCCGCCTTATAAATTTAGTTGTATAGGCTTGTTTCGGAACACATTCGTTGACAAGTCACGGCTTGCAACACGGCACCGTCATACTGACGGTTTACTCCGAACCACTGACCGCGATTAAACCTGTGGACTTACCTGGTTGTTTCATTGCTCGTTATGGATCCGGCATCACCACACACTGTTGATGACAATGATGCCGATAATTAATCGTTCAGGCCGTCCGTCGTAACATAATTTAAATTGCTGTAATATCTCGAGATGTTATTTTAACTGAAAATAATATAATAAATGTATACACATAAGTTTTTTTTCTTTTACCGTATTTTTTCTCGTATATTTCAAATTTCAGTTCAATCGATACAGTAGTTTTTGAGTTATCCGTGGACAGATTAGCAGACGAACAGATCTGTTTAGAGGTATTCTGTGGTTTGTTAGGATTCTACCGATTCGGTAGAAGTTCATAATCTCTCGCTTCTTGCAATTTCGTCTTCATTTTACCTAATATTTTACTTGATTAATACCTAATATTAGTGCCACGTTTAGTGTTGCACTTGTTGCTACGCTAATCAATTATGTACCCTCTTTGAACATGCTTAGGAATTTTATCAGTTGGCTTAAAAGCTTCCACTCTCGTTCCTCCTACGGAAATCTGCTTGGTTGATTCTGCTTAGTAGGTACGTGGGTTGTTCCGGAAGTTGTTAGTAAAGCCGAAAATAATAAGTATACTTATGAGCATATTTTAGCTCATATTTAGTCATAATCACTGGAATAACATAAATAATGAATAACATTTAATCATAGTCTTTACTGTATAGGTAGACTGGGTACAGTTGTAACAATTTTGCTTTGATCACGTCGCTTCGCTAATAAAATGATTTAAATTAAAGAGTACACATTTGTCTTCAAATAGCCATTAGTATTAGAAACCGAAATGCAGTAGTTGCCAGACAGGAGTTGATTTAAAAAATGTCTGCCACTGTTAGAACTGACCCCCATACCAGGCGCGGTTGTAACAGCGATGGTGGACGGTTGTAACATACCCAAATAATAGACAATGCAGGCAGTTTAATCAGTTTTATTACTCATTCATCTCAACAATGTACTTTTACATTATTTAAGGGTATTATGGCGCCATTTCTTATAGAAATTATAAGCGTTATAAGCATTACGTGTGGTTTCCGGTAGTTGCCGTGTGGTTTCCGGTAGAGTAGAATAGGACCACTCCAACTCTTTCCGTGGATGTCGTACAAAGGCGACTGAGGGAATACATTATAAAACATCAATCAGGCCTCCCCAACCCGTCTGGCCAGCGCGGGGAGTGTAGGCCAAATCCTCCGTCTGTCTCCGGCAGATGAAAGAGGGTTGTGCTCCTGCAGTGGAGACAAAAATAACCTGATGATAAAAGCATTATTTTAAAAATTAGTGTCGATTATTGTCATATTTGTCTTAAATAAATTTTGTATTTTGTATTTTTTGTATTTGCTTCAAAGTTATGAAAATCCATGACGATTTGTAAATTTTAATAAAAACATCGACATTCTTCATAATGAAATTAGTCGCTTTAGACAGCCCGGTATGCTAATTTTCTTACTTCTAGCCTGGATAGTCTGTAGTATACGTCTGCTTATTCAAATTTTGATACTATACGTTCTTGATCTTCCGTTTACAAGCTACATATCCCAGTCGTATATGGGATATATAGCTTGTAAACGGAACTCCCTGCCTCACCCGCACTCCATCCTGTATAGCTCAGATAATTTATCAGCCCAGTTAACATTATTGACTTGGTAACTATACCAGTGTCTAAATAAGGCGGTTAGATAACCAGGCAGTCCTGCTTCTTTAAGTTTTTTCCACAAAATGTCGTAACTGACCATGTCAAAGGCTTTAGATAAATCAAGAAAACATGCATTAATAGGTATCTGTCTGTCCGTATAGTAAGTACCTGTCAGTGTGCTTTATAAGAGTATTCTATGGCAATATGTTATGCAAATCATATCTAAGGTGAAATATCAATGTCAGTCTTCATCTATTTGTTCATGCTTACACACACGTGTGCAAATGCACGGTAGAAAGGATTTACCTATATCCGTTCTGAAGGAACCATAAAACTAGGTATGGAAAATAAATCAATATGATCAGCGAGCAGCCGTCATATTTAAATAATCGGATGTGACCTAAGTTCTTAGAGTGAGGGATAACGACAGCAGGTACTCATAATTATTAATTGTTAACGGTTTTCGCGGTTGATTTTATTTTATTTAGGTTAAGTGTTCACTAGCATATTGTAAATGAATATATTGATTGGATAATGTTGGTCAAGCGACACTGATGAATCTGTTATATTTCATTCTCATGCATTTTATATTGAATTGCCCTTTGGTGTCAATATTACATAACCATTAAAGTTTAAGTGAATAATAGAAATATCAGAATACGCACGAGTGAGTGATATATCTAACTGGGGCCAATAATTATTTTAGAATTAACTAAATTTAGTATGTACGCTTTATTGTACCAAAGTTAACAGTAAGAAAGAGGAATAAAATTTTGTACAATGGCGGACTTACCTTTTCCGTTCAACTTAACGTTTCTTTTAACACAATTTTATACTAAACACATTATACCAGTTCTTTCAGTTACTCTAAGGTTGACTGAAAGAGATCCCTAAGTAGGATATGTCCGCTATTGAACACATACACTTTTTCACGAACTTTCCTTTAATAAAAAAAAACCTAATTGCTAGGCAAATTTGTGCCTAATAAATAAGTTGCACGAAAGTTTCGCTGTAAAGGTATACGTTTGATGGAACAATAAAAAAGCGGCCAAGTGCGAGTCGGATTCGCCCATGAAGGGTTCCGTAGCAGCAAGTAACATAATATAAAAGTTATAGTAGTTCGTTGTAACTTTGATCGATGTTTTAATAATAGTATTGTGGTTTACGATTTATGACGTATAAAAAAAAAATTTACTTACTAGATCTCGTTCAAACCAATTTTAAGTGGAAGTTTGCATGGCAATGTACATCATATATTTTTTTTAAGTATTATCATTCTCTTATTTTAGAAGTTACAACAAATTTGTTGAGTTTCAGTTCTAAATTTTTCTTTTTTTTTCTTTTTTTGTATGAAAATCTTAATGCGGTTCACAGAATACATCTACTTACCAAGTTTCAACAGTATAGTTCTTATAGTTTCGTGACATGACGAATCCATTTGGCTACGGAACCCTAAAAATTACAAATTTTAAGTAAAACGTTTGGTTCTCCACTGCTTCTAGAGCGTGCCCACGAGACTGGCAGTAGTTCAGTTAACTGAACTGGACAACTGAACTTGTGGGAAAAGAGCTAACTCACTGAAAATGTTGTAACTGGTTTGTTCGTCATCATCAGCATGTTATATATTAATTTATCTTAGGGTCCATTTTTACTCTTCATCAGGTAAGACTGAGGTTAAAGGTGAGCCCATATAATATAAAATAAACACTACTGGACGTTCGTTTGCTCATATATGAACGAAACACTTTCAAAAAAATATTATGTGTGAAGTTTGACAAACAAGGGTCGATGACTTGTATTCCAGTGTAATAATTTTATACCTATCCAGTACGTTTTTTTTATCCTAACCCTACTGTTGCTGTATTATTCAAGAACCCCTCATCACGTCGTGTAGATATCACGTGACATACATCGCAAAAAGCATTGTGACGTGTGAGAAACGGTTGTGTTTTTACTACTACCCAAGAATGATAAATCCTCGTTTATTAAGTAAGTATATCTGTCGCAGCTTGATTGTAATTCTAGCCTTTTGGAGAAATTACTATCCTTGTTTGGATAGTTTATGGCCATGTTTATACAAAACAGAAAACACAATCGATCGAGCATAGACTCGTTATTGTTTGTCCGAATTAATGAGATAATAAAAATAAAATTATAGTATACCAAATGTAAATTTTATGCAACTTGTGCATGAAATTAATAACAATGTCATAAATAACTTCGGTAATATGTATTTTTTTTTAATCTTTTTACAGAGTATTAATTCTTTATTCAATAAGATGTTTTTCAGTCGGCGACTAATCGTTTCATCATTCATTTCGATCTGTAGGTATAGAGATGTTGGTAGTAGGTGCGCCCTATGATACATGGGTGGTACCACTTTACAGCAACCATTTATTCTTTTACAAGAAATATTCGTATAGGCAACAGCACATTAGTTCTTAATATTGATTCTTAAGAACTGTAGATGAGTTCTAAATTTCACAAAAGGTCGAAAACTGAGTAAAAGTATTGATTGCAGTTTACATTTGAAAATTAGAGTTTTTATAAATAGTCAAAATCTAAAATAGGACTGCTGCTACCTGAACATGGTTATAAATGTGTGAAGTATGTTATACAATTATTCATACTTTGCACTGGGAATACTTTTTATGGCCTGCACGAAATGTTCGGGGAAAATATGTGACCTGATTTTTTTATCTTAGTGTCTTCGTCTCATAAACTTTAAATATAATATATCAATAGACAATTTTGTAAAAACTCATGAAGTCATGATTTCTTAATCTTCGCCTGACTCGTTACCTCGAACACCAGAGCCGTATACATCGAATTCCACCGGGAATAGATCATTTAAAAATAAGTCGTCAAAGATTAAGTCATATACAAGCACACAAACACTTCCACACCCACACACATTAACTCATACACTACACAATACTTTAAGTTTATAAATCATTGTTTTCTATTGCCATAAGTTATTTTATAAGCAAAATTACTTAGTTGATATTTAAATTGGAACAATAATTACTTATCACTGTATTACACGGTTCGGAGCCTGGCGACCTGTATTTACAAGTTACTATGTAACTTAGTTCAGGCACCAAACTTCACAAAAAATTGTGAAGTAAATAAATAAATTACTAATTTGTAAAAAAAAAATTAATTTTACATAGTTACGTCATTTTTTTATAATTTTCCTAAAATAACGAGAAATTTTTTTCCTGACAGTTCCCAGATTAATCGGTCCTTTCGTTGTTGCGTTATAATATCAAATAATCGAGCTTTTCTATTTTTATGCCAGTCATGCATGTCTGAAAAATAAAACGTTTATACTAGGTACTATAGGGGTAACGCTTAATTTTATTTTTATCGCATTTTAAAACCATGGCGAGATTTATGGAGAGTTTCAATAAGATTTCATTGAAAGGTGGTCGGCCGTGCCCGCCTGTTCTGGAAGCAGGTAAAATATGGGCCACGCAGAAATTTCTGTTGAGCAAGAAACAAGGATGTAGAGCAAAATATGGTACTATGTTGTTGACATGAGTAAGTATAAATATTCTTACTTATTTATCAAAGCTTTTTAGTTATGAAGATGGAATCTCTTAAAAAAATTAAAGGAAAAAAATTACACGATAATAACGTCAGAGTCACGTTCATGTAGTAATCTCTACATGAACGTGACTCTGACCTCATTATCGTGTAATTTTTTTTATAAGATTTGTTTATTATTATTTTCTGAAATATTTAAGATTGTCATCTAACAAAGACTAAGTAGATAACTTAGTCTGTGGTGCTTTAAACAAAACCATAAAATACAAATAGTTTGTCAATTCGTGTGAGATTTTAAATGAGTTACAATAAAAATAGAGAACATGAGATTTCTATTCGTATAAATGGTTAGAGCAACACGCCAGAGATGACATGGTGTTGTATTCTGATGCAAGACTTATCTTTGTATTTTTGCGAGGGGATCACATTACACTTGGGCGCTGTCGCTACGAAACCCACACGTAATAAAATGAAAAGCACATACATAGCCAATCGTTCACTATATACAATATTATACATGTTGATAAAGTGCATAGTCAAGTGAGCTCGTATCTATGGCAGAGGGCATGACTACTCCTGCATATTGCTTTATGTATAAATAGGTCAGAGAAGATTATTTCTTGTATTAGTAAATAATCAGCATGCATATTTAGGAACATCTAGATTTTCATAGTCAGGGCCTATCCATAAGATTAAATAATAACTCTACTACAGGCTTGCCTGCAGCTGGTATATGAAATTTATAGTTCCTAGCGCTGTCTAAAATATAGATATTGAACATTAATCTCCATTACAAAATGACATTTAGCTGAATAAAGTTCTTGATCAGTTAAGGTTTCTGGTCAGAAGACTAAATTTATTAGATAGAGACGTTTAAGCACAAATTTGAAGATATGGCCACAGTGACCTATACAGTTGTACCTGAAATGTCAGAATAATTTGCCACTTATAGTCATATACTTAACTTAGGGCCCAGTGCGGATTGGTAGATACAAGTTCTTCATGAAGTAATGATTTTACAGTTGGCGAATGGAGACGTGGACTCTGAAGGTGGGCCTGATCCACAAGGTTCAAGTCGTTCAGTGAGCTATGGAGATGGCTATGCTCGGGGTCTCTTTCAAGGATATGATTCGTAATGAGGAGATCCGACGAAGAACGAAGGTGACCGATATTAATTAGTAAGCTGAAGTGGCAGTGGGCGGGTCAAATCTGTTGCAGAACTGACGGCTGTTGGGGCATACGAGTTCTGGAGTAGAGACCGCGGATCGGCACGCGCAGGGTGGGACGTCCCACCGCCAGGTGGACCGACGACCTGAAGAAGGTGGCCAGAAGCACCTGGATGCGGAGGGCAGAGGACCGGGTGTAGTGGCGTTCATTGGGGAAGGCCTAAGTCCAACAGTGGACGTCTAAGGGCAGATATGACTATTGGCTGCGGCAATTCCCAAGCAGCAAGAGCAACATTTAGTACCTGAAAATGCAGAGGTGATGCTTGAGAATCGATAAATGTGATCTTCTCTGTAATGAACTGTCAAATTACTACTGAAAAAGTTTCGATTTTTGGCCGCTTGGAGCGCTGGGTTGAATCTTTATGTCGCCAATTAGGACAATAAATTTCAGCTACCCTCCTCCTGCACCATAATGAAACTAAGTAGGCCAATTTGACCTTTACAATTCAGGTACAGCCTATTTTAATAAAATTTATCCAGCTTTAACCCATTTATGAGTGTAATTAGCTTGCAGCCGTGTCAAGAACACTCGAATATCAAAGACGGTAGCCGCTTTGTGGCCCGAGCAGCTCTTGTAGTGTGGCTGGGTGTGGCATGTGCTGTGAGAAGCCTATTTGCAAAAGAGGTTAAGTACCTCTTTTGCAACTAGGCTTCTCACAGCACATGCCTTAAATAGATTCGGTTATAACTATTACTTAAAATTTAAGACTATTTTTTTTCCCTATGTTCAAGTGTAAGTTAAAAACTGAGTGTGAATAGGATATACTTACATGTTGCTCATTAAAATATAAATTTTAGGTCAGGAAGGATTTGTAGATTGGTCTAGATATATATCACTGCCATTCACAAGCTGCATATTTATGAATTGCTTAGCTAATACAATTATAACGACACGTACCGTATATATATTTTTAATCTAAATCCAACCAAACAAGGATTTCCAGTGGTTACATTTGTTATACTCAGACCGACGAACTTGTAGGACCCAGACGGAATCGAACCCACGAACAAACGAGGAAGTCCTTCATGTGAAGGCCTACTCCATAAGCGTTTCGGATAAGATCCGTCGAACTGCAAAGCCATTTTATACCCTTTAACGGGTCACATGCCATATTTTGATAAGTGTTTGGCTTCTAACTACGAAAGTTAGAACCTAAACGCTTATAAGTAGTAAAGAGTACGGATAGTCTCCGAATGGCTTATATGCCTCATGGTGCCATGCAAAGTTGATTTATAAATATAATTTTTTCTTCATAAGAAATTGTTATGGAAAAACAGCGTCTTTGTAGCAATGAACGGAAAATTGTAATCTCAAACACGAGCCAGCCATCAACAAATAAAAAGACAAAGAGTTGTGTAAACCTTTTGAAGTACAACGCTCTGAATAAACTCTCATAAATTCAGTTTGAATGTGACTACAACTACAAAGGGGGCAGTGGCGTGTCGACATGTCCCAGGCTGGTAGCTGCAATGAAATATGCAGGAGGGTTCCGTCGTCGGCCGAGGGCGGATCCAGGGAGGAGACAGGAGGTCAAGCCCCTCAAATCTTGTAACCGAATACCAGAGTGCTTAGTTGTCCGTTACATAATAAATTTTCAGTCAATTAGCATTCGAGTTTGTTTTGAAACGGGATTGTTCAACAATGATTTTAAATGAAAAAGCCTTCGCTAGGAATCTGTAGAGTATCTATACTATGTCTACCATTAACGATCCTACTATTTATAGAAATACTTTTAAGTGTTGCCTACGTATAAAATTCGATAACGACAGACTAGAAATTCCCATAAATTAATAATCTGCGAGCCGATACCGAAAAATCTAAATGTTGGTTCCATTGAGACCGTCGCTGCACCATTGGAAAGTTATTTCGGAATGCACAAAACAAAAATGTTGGATTCTTATGAGATCACAGATCAGTTTTTCGACAATTACGAGTAGATATTTTAGCGAACGGTCGATCGAGCGACGTGATTGGTCGACAGGTATGTACACACCGTAGGTTATGATGACATGTTTAAGTGTACTTAATGTACCTAAGGATTAAATAAATAAATACAAATACCCAAATAAAGTTTGTTGACTTGGAATCTTCGCATGTTTTCACCGGCATCGTCATTACCGTTCAACGTGGCGAACTGTCTCGCTTTTTTTTTCCGGTGTCCCATACACATACCTGCCTGTCAAGTTATTAAATACTTGAATCTTGATTCATACAATTTAATTAAATTACTCTTTATTGCACGATAAAATACACAGATACAATAATAAAACGCTTACACATGTACATTCTTGATTATTGAAACGACAAATTATTAAATAGTTACGTCAGAGTCATAGTAGTTAAGGTAGAGTACGACAAATGTCCTTTGTTCTAATTTTGAATTTATCATCATTGGATAAAGTGTAAGGACTGATCACTTAATTCAGAATGTACCTAAGAC
Source organism: Esperia sulphurella (assembly GCA_947086405.1). Lineage (NCBI taxonomy): Eukaryota > Metazoa > Arthropoda > Insecta > Lepidoptera > Oecophoridae > Esperia > Esperia sulphurella. The sequence goes on from OX352261.1 coordinate 5,431,137, forward strand.
TGTCTAGATATACCTAGGCCTCACCCAGTCGCTTTAACTAGCCCCCAAAATAAAATCCTAGCTCCGTCCTTACTGGTTCGGTACGTAATCAGACCAGATGGCGCGCTGGGAAGCAGGGCTACCCACGACTGTCCACCGTGAAATAATGTTAGACCTCCTTCATATTTGTCCGCTTTTTACAAAATATAAGTAACATATTTCATATCGAACGAAATATCAGATTTATAAGACTTTTAGACTAAGTACTTACAAGTACAGTGGTAACCTACATACTCGTAGTTGGTAGTGCGCGTACAGTTCATTGGGTGACGCCCCCTGGCTAGATGGAGCGACGATCTGCGTAAGGATGCTGGCAGAGACTGGATGAGAAGAACCGAATATCGGGTTCAGTGGCGCGCCTTGGGAGAGGCCTATGTTCAGCAGTGGGCTCTTGCATGTACAGTTCATTAGGTCGAGAGCTCAAATTGAGACATGTATCAATGAGTTTTTTGGAACTTAATGCCCGAAACACACAGAAGGCGACTATGTACCGGAGGAGTGGCGGTAGCGGTATACTTCATACAAATTCCGCTACCCGCGGCGGTACTCTGTGTGAAGTTCCACATACTAAATCGAACAATACAAAAACCGGAGCACGCCTCCGCCACGCATTCACTTTCTTGGTGTTTCGGGCTAAGGTACGGTTTATTTCATCATTCCACAAGATTTTCGGTGGAGGATAACATCATTAGGAAACTTGCATACGTCAATGAAGGAATGGGCTAGAGTGGTGGATGGACTTATAGTACGAATGCTCCAACAGAGAATGGATTTTTTCCGAATTGTTTGATTAATCGAACTAACTGTCTAACAAAACGGAACGGACGTATAATAAGGCTGTTAATTTCATATATATGATATTCTCTATTGCACAAATTTTAAAAGTAAATACAGTTACAAATTTTATGTACAAAGGCGAGCTTATCTCTAAAAGAGATCTCTTCCAGCTAACCTTACAGGGTGTGAGACAAGGCACTAAGAGCGAGGGGGCAAAAAGTGCATAATATACTACATAATAACTAAATACTGAAACTACTTTACACACACATATATATATATATGTGTGTGTAATAAGTATATAGTAATAAGTATATAGTAAATAAATATTTATAGTAAATAATAATAAATATAATAAACATACATAAATACATACATATCATATTATACTGAGTGAGATATTATATTATACTAGATTTCATCTGACACACTGAAAAAAAATGTAGTCAATTAAGTGGCATGTTCTTGTATGTCAGCTAAGATAATTATTTTTATGATCGTTTGAAACAAGTTCGTGATCTAGTTAACAAGTTGAGTTAGTTCAGGGGAACAAGATCTTGATACGCTCGTTTTTTTCAGTGCATACATAGCTAATGATCATGCCTTGGTCCCAGAGTGGTGGGCAGAGACGATGAATCGCCACTTTGCGAAATGCGATGTACCAGAATGATTTGACATAATTATGCATTTAATCGACAGAATTTGAGATCACTTCCATTTTAATGTTATTACAATTTTAATGTTGTTATTAGGTCTAAAGTAAAAGGAGAACGTTCCAGAAAAAGAGATAAGTGAAAGGGGAAGTCAGTGCTAGAAAGAGGGTAGTAGTCAAAAGTTGCGAGAATATCTGCAACGACACAAATTAGTTAATAGTTCCTACATAACAGATATTGAATTCTGTTGAAGAGTTGAAGAAAGCCGCTTTTTCAAACACCTATTAAATAAGAAAATGCATGATTGCGCTTACTACATTGCACCTTATCTCAACGATGCGAGAGTTTTTATTACTCTGCAGCGAGATGGAACCCCATGTTATGGCCGCATCTTTAAAGCAGCAGCGTGGTGTGGACGTGTGGAGATTATTATGACTTATTATTCAAAAGAGTTTGCAACGGTGAAATCTATTGACTTCGACATCGCTATGGTAGTTTTTATTAGATTTTAAGAAATAAGTTGACGACTACTTGGTGTTCTGATAAAATGAATAGTTAAATGGGAAGCTTAGGTAAGTCAGGTGTTAGGATTGTATATATAATACAAAGTACACTATACATTCGTGAAAGGTTAAGCTTATAACAAACCTTGCTTCGGAGATTTTTGCTTCGAAGATTAAATATTTCTGAGAACTTGCTCGTTGCTCAATTTGCATTTCAATAATGCAAATTAGGCCTGGGGCTATAGCGGTTATACTGCTAATTTGATTGCAATTGACGGTTGACCACCATCGAATAACTACCTCTATAGGAAGCCAAAGGACAGACTAATAATTATCGCTGCACACATCAGGCATGCGTCACAAGGATCTCCAATTGCCTTTTACACATAGCCCTTTAAAAAACCTTATCCCGTTCATCTTTCAAGTCTCTAAAGCTCAAGGAATATGTATAAAATACAGTTTGTATGTAGTTTTACTTTTACCTGCATGTTAACCATATATATCATCAAATAATAACATATTTTCTGAGTACACTGAAAAAAAAAACACAATTTCTGATTTGAACAATAACAGCCTTCTTAACTTCAAACGAGCACAACAAGATCTTGTTCTCTTGAACTAACTTTTGTCCTCTTATTAAGTACTAGCTGTGCCCGCGACTCCGCTCGTGTGAACTACAGAATCCGCTCCCGTTCCCACTTCCGCTCCCACTCCCACTCCCATTCCCAGCTCCAAATGTAGTCCCAACTCATCGCAATCTGAATAATACGGAAATACTATTATGTGCAATATATTGCATACTAACCTTACCTACTAATATATTTCAATACTGAAAATGTTCATAACTTTTGATAGAGTTAACTGATTGCGATGAAATAAAGACTAAATGTTAAGTTAAGCCCCATGTTTCTGTGAAAAGTGTATCAAAATTCAGTAGTTTTTAAGTGATGCGTGCTCAAACTCACAGACACACAAAAATTTACTACTAGTAATTGCCTTTTACACATAGCCCTTTAAAAAACCTTATCCCGTTCATCTTTCAAGTCTCTAAAGCTCAAGGAATATGTATAAAATACAGTTTGTATGTAGTTTTACTTTTACCTGCATGTTAACCATATATATCATCAAATAATAACATATTTTCTGAGTACACTGAAAAAAAAAACACAATTTCTGATTTGAACAATAACAGCCTTCTTAACTTCAAACGAGCACAACAAGATCTTGTTCTCTTGAACTAACTTTTGTCCTCTTATTAAGTACTAGCTGTGCCCGCGACTCCGCTCGTGTGAACTACAGAATCCGCTCCCGTTCCCACTTCCGCTCCCACTCCCACTCCCATTCCCAGCTCCAAATGTAGTCCCAACTCATCGCAATCTGAATAATACGGAAATACTATTATGTGCAATATATTGCATACTAACCTTACCTACTAATATATTTCAATACTGAAAATGTTCATAACTTTTGATAGAGTTAACTGATTGCGATGAAATAAAGACTAAATGTTAAGTTAAGCCCCATGTTTCTGTGAAAAGTGTATCAAAATTCAGTAGTTTTTAAGTGATGCGTGCTCAAACTCACAGACACACAAAAATTCCAAAAATGATTGAAATGTGTTCTATTACTTATCTTTAGACCCCCCAATTTTTTTTGCATATATCTTCAATGTACAGACACGAGATGTTTACGATTTTATTAATTAGATTCTATGCCCTTGCACTAACTCAACTTTTTAAATTGATCACGATCTTGGTTTAGACGAGTCAAAGATAAATGCTTTAGTTAACATACATAGCAACAACAAAATTCCACTTCGTTGACCACCAATTTTTCAGTGTAGGTCGATAACGTAGTGCTAAATACTGTAAACAAATTAGCTACAATAATTCAAATAAATACTTTATTGTGCATAAAAACAGATTACTTAGAAAACAATTACTTATGTAAAAGAAGTTTATCTACGAACACCCAATTCCACGCGCCTATTATCTCGCTCCCTGAGGTTTTAATCAAACTGTTACCTCTGTTACCAGCCTTAATATTTCCAAACGATCCGCCCGTGTGTCCAGTCATTGATTAGACCCTAGGCAAATTGAACACAATTGTCCGACGACATTGGTCTGCTGACAAAGGCCGTCGATACAAACGATGTCAATTTACCATCAGTAACGAAAATACCTATCTTTTAGTCAGGCTTTGTAGAATTCCTATGAGAGTGTTGAGTGTACCACTATGGCTGTTGTTGCATGTCGTACTGTACTGTATTTTCATTTCTTCTTAGGTTAACGTCTAGATACACAGAGAAGAACATTAACTAACCTAACTTACTACATTAATAACGTGATTCTACTAAATTGTTACTTTTTTCAAACTATCGTTATTGCGGCTACCTCCCCTGTGGTTTTGCCTTTTTTTGATGCGAAGGCGCAACAGTAAAAAAACTCTGTTTTTTTGGCTTGCAGAAACTTTATAATTCGTAATTGTATGCTGTGAGATTTTCTCAAAAACAAATTAATTTAAAACACAATAGTTTCAGTTATATTATTCTTTTTAAAGTATCCAAGTCAAATTATTTAGAAAAGGAGCAGAAGAAAAGTCAATGTATTATTTACATCAGGGTTACATACAAAACATGTGTGTTTTTCTTTCTTTACTCTTCTCATATAAAAAAAGTTTGAAGAGCAAATTACTCTTTTAAAATCTTGTCCGAGAGCTCTTTTGAAATGCTCTACTTTTCATAGTTATTATAAAATGTTTTGCAAGGAAACCGAGAGCAAGGTAATTTACAGGCACTTTAAACTTTTTCTTGCAACTCAACTTCAGGTAACTTATCATCTGAAGGACGGGATACTCAACTACAGGGTAGTTTGAATGTAAATTTACGGTTTTTATTATTTAATGATTGAGTTATTTTTATTACATGAAAGGACGCCATAAGTTTCTTAGTTTTACGTTAATTTCAATGAAATGACAATGACAGTAGTATTATTTCGGTCAGTAAAACAAATTTTATGTATTGACCTAATAATAAACATTTCCTTTACTAAAGAAATTAGACAAGGACAGAACTATTAGAACCTAGACCAGGACCAGGACAAAGGTTGGTTGCCTCTAGTGAGAATCGAACCCATGATGAAACAAATAGTAGGTACAGTTTTCTTATCCGACTTCATAAATATCATCATACTTACAGCCCTCAGATGTCCACTGGTGGACATAGTCCTTCCCCATTGAACCACAACCGGTCATCGCCTTCCGGATCCAGCCGCTTTAGGTCGTAGGTCCATCTGGAGGCATCCCACATAGCGCGTACCGCTAAGCGGACTCCACTCCAGAACTCGTATGCCCGTTGCCGGTAGTTCTGTCACAGATGTGGCCCGGCTACTGCCACATCAGCTTGTTAACCTTTCAGTTATGTTGGTGGCATTAGTTTTTTATCGTATCTTTTAAGGAAACCCCCAGCATAGCCGTCTTCATAGCACGTTGAGCGTCTTTATAGTCTAGGATCAGGACCACCCGTCACGTTTATGCGCAATATATGCAGAATACAAATATTAAATACTTTTTGTCTTTAAGCATTGTGGAATACGCGACATGAATACTTGACGATTTTTCTAAATGCTGCCCAACCCAACTGCATTCATCTGTCAGCTTCATCTAAGTTGTTTCTACCCACTTTATTGTCCGTCCTAGGTCCTTTCATCCCAGTTGGTAACCAAATTTCGTAACTGGCTAAGAAATGGGGAATTAATTGCATCGTCCCTCAAAATTGTTATATAATCAGAATATCAAAGTTGTTCAGAACCACTTTCATATCGAAATCGCCTTTCTTAGGTCGACAAGTTTTAGCCAAGTTAAACCTGAATAAAAATATTCTGGAATCTGTCCTAAAATATTCTTATTTCAAAATATCTGCCTTTGCACTTAACTTTTAAAAATACATATTTCCGTTAGACCACGAACGCGCGAGACGTTCATAGCTGTCTTTTCAACGGGGATTTTCCCTCAAATGGAAATAGCTTGCACGAATCGTTCCTTTTATTGGTTCTCCAACACAGACAAGGTTTGAAATTTTTAAATAATTTAAATCTAAAAATGAGCTTATAAATGCAGTTGCCGAGTTTAAATTACATTGGAGGTAAGTAAAAATCATACAGACCACGAGTCTTCAGACTTGACATTACCTTAATTATATAATAATATATCTTGCTTGGGAACATATTATTATTAATGACTTACTTGTTCATAAATTTCATAATGCAGAGTATTTGAAAAATAAGGTTTATATTTCATGTATATTTCTCAACACAAGTCTTGCTTTTAATTTAGCTCCAAGCAAGCAATTCTGCAAACAAAACGCGGTGAACTCAAGGACGCCATCTTGAAATCTGATATGAAATATGCAAAAAGCGTTCCTGGCCGTCCCTTATGTACTAACCTACATACAAAGTACATATAAGTGTAACGTGAGTCCATCGAGGGAGGTTTATTGAATTTAGTTTACCTGGCAAGGGTTCAGCTCATAAAAATCTTGCTTTACAAGCGCATGTAGAAGTAATACATCAGCAATTTAGTGATGAAAGTACCCATAAAATGAATAAGGCAACTTTTGCTATACGAACTTGATGGGCATTCAAATTGTTATGAGTTTTATATAAAGGCGGTGTAAACTTTTGTAGGAAATCATGGCTTAAATTAACTTTTCTTGTGAATGCTTATCTTAAGAAATGCAATACACCCCTTTTATATTTTTACAACCTCACAATGAAACGCGTCATTTAATAACTTAAGGTAAATTTTATATGCGTTTATTAGTTTTATTTACTATTTCACATCCATATAGATCCAGAGATTACCCCTACAACGTCACAAATTAACAAACACACAAACTTACAAACTTTACCTCTTTATAATATTGTATTACGTATTAGTATAGATTGTGGTGTTAATTTGTCCACGCGGACGAAGTATAAAATTGCCCGGAAATGATGATAAATTGGAAATTATACATTTCTGAATATTTTGGATTCTTTTGAAGGGTGTTGTTCGGTGATTGAACCAACAAACAAACATTTGTTCACACTTTCCCATTTATAATATTAATGCGATAATTTATCAATCACACTAATATAACATCTGAACTTATCAGCATTTATCTTGGAATAATATGTAGGCTACATTTTATAACGCAAACTTTACTTGATATTTTCGACGCGGACAAAGTCGCGGGTATGTGCTAGTCTGTAACATTAATCCATTATTTGTAAATAGCTCGTTATTTGTCCCACTAACAAGACGGTACAATTGATCTAAAAATAATATTCCAAATAGAAATATCATTTCTTTGTTATGTACCAAGCAGGACAATATTATTTACTAGAACATTAATCAATAACCTCAGAAGGTACGCCCGCAAAATGTTTCCATCGTCGTGCCAAACTATTATGTTGGTACTAAAAATATGCTTCATACTTACAGCACACCCCGACACTCTATACAAGCCAACAGAAAGCCGTGCTTTTTATTTGCGGGCGACGTTAAACTGGCGCGAGGAGGTGAGTGTGGCTTATTTATGTAGTAATATTTAATATTCTACACCTCATACCATGAAGCAAAATAATTTTTCGTAGCTCAAAGTGTTTGCCTTCTTGATTGACACTAATTGTTTATTAAATTAGATAACAGATGATTTTAAAATATTCAACTGTTATCTAATTTAATAACCAATTAGTGTCAATCATGAAGGAAAACACTTTGAGCTACGAAAAATTATTTTGCTTTGTGGGTTGAGGTGAAACTATGAGCTAGGAAAATATATTTTGTTTCATGGTATGTGGTGTATGCTTACACAATACTATAGTATAAGCATAGAATACTAAATCATCATCATCATCATCAGGTTATTTTTGTCTCCACTGCAGGAGCACAACCCTCTCTCATCTGCCGGAGACAGACGGAGGATTTGGCCTACACTCCCCGCGCTGGCCAGACGGGTTGGGGAGGCCTGATTGATGTTTTATAATGTACTAGCTGTGCCCGCGGCTCCGCTCGCGTGGACTACACGATCCGCTCCCATTCCCACTTCCGCTCCCTATCCCACTTCCAATCAGACTTCAAATCCAGGTCCAGGTTCAGGTCCAGGTCCAGGTTAAGGTCCATATCCAGGTCCAGGTTAAGGTCCATATCCAGGTCCAGGTCCAGGTCAAGGTCCAGGTCCAGGTCCAGGTCCAGGTCCAGGTCCAGTTCCAGTTCCTCAACTCTCCCCTCAACCCTCCCCTCAACCCTCCCCTCAACCCTCCCCCCCTCAACCCTCCCCTCAACCCTCCCCTCAACCCTCCCCTCAACACTCCCCTCAACCCTCCCCTCAACCCTCCCCTCTACACTCCTCTCAACCCTCCCCTCAGCTCTCCCCTCAACCCTCCCCTCAAACCTCTTTCCCTCGTCTCTCCAAATGTAGTCCTCGTAACAAATCTAAAAAATTCCGACCAACATTACTTTGTTGCATACGTATACCACAAATTCATCGTAATCGGGTAACTCAGTCAAAAGTTATGCGAATTTTCAAACACTCAAATTACACTGGTACGGGCTCCCGCTCCCGCTCCAGTCCATCTCCGGTTATGCTCCCGCTACCGCTACCGCTTCCGCTTCCGCTCTCAATCCCACCCCCCACGCCCACGCCCACTCTCACTCCCACTCCCACTCCCACTCCCACTCCCACTCCCACTCCCACTCCAACTCCAATTCCTACTCGCAGCTCCAAATGTAATCCAAACTCATCGCAATCTGAATAGTAGGTACGGAAATACTACTTTAAGCAATATATTGCATAATAACCTTACCTAACTAATGTATTTGAAAACTAAAAATGTCTATAACTTTTGATTGAGTTAGCCGATTGCGATGAAATAAAGACTAAATGTTAAGTTAAGTTAAGCACCATGTTTTTGTGAAAAGTCCATCAAAATCCGTTCAGTAGTTTTTAAGTGATGCGTGCACAAACTCACAGACAAACAGACAAACAGACAAACAGACAAAAATTTCAAAAATGATCGAAATGTGTTCTGTTGCTTAACCTTAGACCCCCCAATTCTTTTTTTTATAAATATCTTCAATGTACAGACACGCGAAGTTTACGATTTTATTTATAAGATTCCCTTAGTCGCCTTGTACGATATCCACGGGAAAAGTTGGAGTGGTCCTATACTAGTCTACCGGAAACCATACGGCAGTCTACCGGAAACCACACGGCAGAATACTAAATATAACTACCTAAAGAATCGACAGTCACCTCCCCGCGCTAGTTAAACGTCGTCGCCAGCAAGCAGGGCATGTAGTACGTGACCGGTTAGAAAGAGAAGCACTTATGTGTATAACGTTGTCCCTCTCTTCAGAGTTATGTGCACACACAAACGTGTACAACCGGTCGGTGCGCCTTTCCTCAACATAAATTTCATTAGCGCTCACCATAGAATTGAAAAGCGATCACTCATATCATATAGGGAATTTGTACTACAGGCGATCACCAACCGAGGCAGCCACCACCGCGTTAATTGCCAATTAGGAAGGCGTAAATGAGAACAGAGCGGCCGGGAACTAAACATAGTTTCCGGTAAGGACTTTAGCTTTTCGATTGCTACACGAGTCGAGGGTCTTCGCACATTGCGGGAAGACATTCATGCAACAGTCTCCGTCGATAGGCTTTTTTTAAAAAGTGTCAAAGTTCTTTGACTTCATGTAATGTAAAGAAACAATTACAAAACAACAATATTGTTTACATGCCAGAATTTGTTGTTCTGGCTTGAAGGGTAGAAGAGCCAGTGTAATTACAGGTACGAGGTAATTTTGACAGAGTCCTTAGGGTGGCAACACACTTGTGGTATTTTAGGTGCGCGTTTAAATTGACGCATTTAAACAATTGATTGCTTCCCACCAATAAATCAACGACCGTTAAAAAATTAGTCCTGTGAATTTGTTAATTAATAAGTTGAATCCCGACACTAATTAATTTAAAAAAAAAATTATATCCTTTATTTTTGTATGTTTTATATAGTTAGGCTCATATTGTGTATGTCCAACTTACATTTTTCTGAGTTTTATTTTTGTACTGCTCTATATTTGTATATAGGTATACTTAGTCTAGAAATATATACACTTTTCAGTAGGTAGGTTACCTTAACTTGAAAACAATATTAATTTTCCTAATCTAATATCGAAGGTCTATTTATAAAACCTGTAATAGGTTTCTATAATTTGGATAATGACTGGCCTATTTACGTGAACGCCACAAAATTATATGGAAACCATAACCTAGATATTAATTCGTATAACGATATTGCTGAAAGCTATGTTATCGAAGTCTATAAAAGATAAATTGGAACTTACCACTGATCGATGCCTGTGTCTGATGATGATAGCTAATTATTTCCAATACAGAAAACAGACAGGCGAAATGCTGCACGGAAACTTTTATGCCTATTCTGGTCTTACTTATTTTGCACAATATCCGTCGAAGTAAAAAGCCATTTGTACTTTTTAACGGGTAATGGCACGCCTCCGTCACTTGAACGAACCTACCGTGATAAGTATCTACAGTTACGGGCCGCCCCGGCGTGGTTCTCGCCCCGCCCGTACGTAGTAATAACCACACTAAGGGCGTTTTCGCACTTATCCGTATCCGATTCTTGTTCGATATTTAAAAATACGGCCGGGAAAATTCACGTAAAGCGTCTGCGCACTGATCCGTTTTTAATCGAGTGCAGTGGGCAAGCGTAAGTACAACTTATATGGCGGCCATTTCGGCTTGGTTTTGATCCGTATACGATCCGAACTGAGAATTTACGCATCAAATACGTACCGTTTACGTATAAGTGCGCAAACGTTCATACAATTACTTAGATGGCCCAACCGGATCAGAAACGAATATGAATCGAATAAGAATCGGATACGCATAAGTGCGAAAACGCCCTAAGTCGAGCGCCTTAGACATATTTTGCGCGCTGTGCGGCACATTAGATGCCACCCGCAAATCGCGCGCTATACGGAGTGTATCAGAATATTGCAAACATTGAAAAGCGGTTTTCTCTTAAAAACTTCTAACTTACATTCCTTGTTCTTCCCGCGTGTTCTTCATATGTTAGATATCCCCTTAGAGAGTACAAAATGGATTAGTAGTTCGACGGATATTATCCGAAATGCTTAGGAAGTTCAATGCACTTTATTTATGCTAAGAGTCATATTCTTAACGAAGTCATTTATAGAAGTGTTAAACCCGAAAAGTTTTTTAATATTTACAAATTTATAATAGTTAATATTTACAAATTTCTTATGCCAAACAGCATTTGTTGATCTCATGGGTTTGCGGGGTTTCTGTCAATAGCCCTAGGTAGCTAAAAGTCACAATTGCATTGATCTGATTTCAAGGAAAAACAATTATTTGCCATAAATATGACAAAAATTGGAAAGCAAAAGTACAAATCTATTAATTTCTAAAAATATATAATAGCATCTTAGTAGGATTTAACAACAAAATATGGACTTGATGGTGTCTGAAAGAAATGAATTTTATTTAATTTATTTATTATAAAAAATAAGGAATTGAAATTGACAGATCGTACGCATCTGTCTAAAACTTTGTTTGTAAAAGAAGTTTGTAGGTATAATTTTGTTTTCGAGGACACTCTGAACAAGTAAATTATTTTCCCCTCAATGAAAATAGCACTTTATAATTTGTTTACAAAAACAGGATAAGAAAAATACATTATAATTTGCGAACGCTATTTGTCTTGTTTATTATTTTTATCATATCATTTTCATAAGAGTTCAACACACTCGCAGATCATCCTTTGGAAGGAGCCCTTTGATGTCCTGTGTAGGAACGTAATATTTCTTTAATTTGAAAGAAAATGTTTTGTGTAACATTCCGGGAGAGCATTAAGCACATCCCTCGCCAGTAATAAAGCTGAATTCAGCTGGATTTCGAATTAATTTTAAGTAGAAAGAGCTTAAAGTAATATAAATTGTTTATTGAAAAAGGAAATAAAGATTCAATCAAGCGATGACAAACAACTGAAAATTATAAAGCTGTATTTTATGAGACTGAGTGGACCTGCAGCCCACCTAATGTTTAGAGGCTATTGTCACTCATAAACATCTAAAAACAGATCAGCTATAAAATATATCCAGAGTGGGAGGACATTCGAAGGAATGTAATAGTTATGTAATAGTGGTGTGCGATTCGTACGTTTGACGTTCCCTCCTACCTCACCGCACCTCATTCCCCGAAGTCCTTTAACTCGGTACCCCACTGTATCTAACTATGGTGTGTGTTATTCTACATTATATATAACGTGAACTATTGGCTTCTCCCCTGGATTGTAGCTCTGACTACTACTAACCAATTTTTATGTTGTCTTTGATGGTTTCAACATGTCCACGGCTAGGAGTATACTTATAAAAATGGAATCAGTTCATATTTCAGTGCTCTCACGCACCAAATCACCGGCGTAACTAATACTTAAATATAATTACTAACTTGTTTGGGTGTTAATATTCAATTCCTGAACGTCCGTTTCGGTAACACAGATGGGTCATGTATTTTTCATCTACGATTACTTAAACTCCTGGAAACTGTTACTCTGTGGTGAAGCGTTTTTCCCCTTAAGAAGATAAAAAGAGCACGTCGCCTGGGCCATTTACGTCACCCCAGAATTTTGTCGTAGACGAACGGCTCGCAATAAAACTGAATGTTATCTCACTAATTTTTTCGTTCGACTCAGACCCGGCGACCGTTCGACTATAATCGAAATCTTTTGAGAACCGAAATGATTATGAGTGCTACTTCCCGAAATTCGCAGCTAAAAGCGAATCGGTGAGTCTCATTTTCGTCGCTGAATTTGGAAAGCTGATTAAGCAGCTTTTTCTACATCTATTTGTTTAACAAAGACAGAGCCAAAACGGGGAAACGTAAAGCCGAAATTAACATTGAAGGTTCCATCAGAATCGCAAAACAGGGGAAAAATCAATGTGGACATTTAAGTAGCTTTCCCTTTCTTTTTAGAATCTGAAGTAGGTTAGTAAATTTTTAGAGCTGGCAACTTTGAGGTCAATCTAATACTAAGAATTACATTACAGCTGTTATCGTACTAAGGGGTTTATAATAAGTGAACGAGAACATTATGAGGAAAACTGTATATGCTGAAGAAGAAATTTTTAGGCATTCACCAGTCCGCACAAGGTGGACTATGAACTCTTTGTTTGTATATGTTTTATTATGTTAATATGTTTTTGTTGTATTAGTGAATATTTATTTTTTCTTTCTTTCTTTTTCTTTTTAATTGTAATTAAACTAGACAAGATGCCTAGAATCAAATCACTGCACAAATGTATACTGGCAATAATGTTGTTAAGTAATTGGGTTGGCCATTGAACTGACACGGCTTAATTAAATTGTCTGGACTGGTTAACCGAGATTTGGTAGACCTAAGATGTCTGAGTAGAAAATCAGTTATTGAAAATAATAACGTCAAAATTTTTTAGAAACAATCATGGTTGTAAAAGTGCAGTAACAGAATAGATCAGCAAGCTAGTTTGATGGTCGTTTTAAATCCTCGCATGTTTGAAATTCAGTATTAAAAAAAACAATATGTGAATGCTGAAATCCAATATTGCTAAAATGTCATAAAATTTTATTAAAATCCCAATTGCCACATCCTAAAGTTAATCAACAGGGAAGCTTGTTTCACGCAATTTGTAGACCTATTTGACCCTTCATAACAGTCAACAAGGGTCCTTAATGTCGTTTCTGTTTTAAAAAACGAGCTCCATTGAAGTGTATGGGCGCAAACACGCGTCGTACAAAATTGGGCAAGCAATTTGCCCTGTAGACCATTTTATGAAACAATTTTGTTGACGGCCCACAATTTCAATTTAGGTTATGGCTCGGATTATTTTAAAATTGCTGCCAGTCAACAGTTATACAATGTTGTCAGTGGTTCGTTCGAGTTTCTGCCTCTGCTGCCTTTATTGTTTTGTTAAAACGGTTTTAATAATGATATCTTGAGTCTACACTTTCATTTATAATGACATAACAATTTTAGTTCTATTAGTAATAAAAATTCAGAACCTAAAACTAAAACTGTAAAAGTAAATAAAAATGCATAACATTTTAGAAAAAACAATATAATGTGTTCTACAAACAGTGCGTTTTGATATAGATTATTATATAATCCAACAAATGTTTAAATATAACGTTTCTTACAAATAAGATAAAAGAAGCCATGACTCCTAAACCAGTTAGACGGTCTTGGTGACAAGTACCTTTTTCCCATTTTAAAAATATAAGTACAGTTACATTTTTCGAAAATATGAGCAAAAAATTTGGACTTTAGTCGATGAATTTGGAGAACTGAATGATAATGACCAGATACGTGGTGCAGAGGCTGGAGTAACTGAGGGGTAAAGACATATTCAACCGGACCACGCCCCACAAAGCGTACGCGAACTCATTGTCTTTTGCCAACTGGAAAAACGCTTTCACTTTCCGACGCTCGATTTTATCTGAAAATGGAAGGAACAAATAAAAAGTTTTATTTTTATTTTATGCATTAAAGTGAATTTTTCCCAAATAGTAATTATCAAAAATATTACTGATATAGTTATAATTCTTATAGTTATAATTCTTAAATCACACAAAATGACTTTTCAATATAATTGAGTTTATTTGACGGAAAAACGAAAATAATATTTTCTCATGGTAAAATATTATTTTGTTTTAGGAACCTGCATATATAATTTTTTTTTAATTAATTGCATACAGTTACATAACAGGCTAACCTTATGCCGAAGACATTCAATACCAGTAAACTTTTGGGCCATGCTGAGAGATTGCGGTAGGTAGGTGCAAGATATTGCAGTTTGAATCAAAGGCACAATTGAGTTACTTATAAACATTAATACATTTAACACCCAGAATTTCTTCTCGTTTAAATATTAGTTGAGACTAAATAGTATGGAGTAACTCCACGCGTAGCAGTACTACGCCGTAGCACTCTGAATTGAATGGGTTGTTCTTTGAAATATCAAGCACATAGGTACATAAATAGATTTAAAAATTTAAACAAACTATAATAACCGCTTTATAAATGAAAGTCTACACACTCACCAAATGGTAGGGTACTAACAGCATCATGAAGCATCGTGCGGATCAAAGAAACTTGTTTGGTCGTGGAACTAGAGAAGAGGCAAGGAATGATAATCAAAAATGTATACTTTATACATCTCACCGATGCGTAAATTATTACCGCTCTCACCACCTGCAGAGAAACAAAATAAAGTAAATGACCTAAACCAGATATATTCGGCCTCTTTTCGTAATTCATAATTTTTTAATCACATTTTCAACATTAAAAGCAATTATGTCACTGGCGTAGCAGACAGAACCTGATAGACAGAATCAATTCTTTCACTCCAATTTACAAGGTAAAAAAAAACATAGTTATCATATGAATAAAAGTATCCTATAGTCTTCATACACAACGATACGATTGCAGGAATTAAACTTACCGCAGGATCTTCATTTGAATCAGCCAGTTTAAAGATACCTTTTAACAATATAATTGTCGATAGTCCTGAAGTTAACAACATAACAATAACCTGAAATTTAAACACTGAATTAGAAGTCAGTTTCATGTTGTAAACTTGTAGTATATATTATTATGACAAGTTATTACCGGAAAGCCCATAGCACAATTTAAAGTCTCCGCACATTTATGTAACTTTTCATACGCTCTGTGCATAGCTGTAGTATCTAGATGCGCGTTTCTTGATAAAGCTTCTACTGGATCTAAATCCTCAATTTTGGCTGTTCCTTTCTCGACCATAATAAATGATTTAGCTACGTGAGCCTTTATTATACGGACTCGTCTCAAAACTGATCTGAGTAACGTACAAAAGAATACTAGTTCACAGTCGTGCACCAGAATCGTTAAATAAGCGATCCAAGTCGTATAGTCGAAGTTCCCTAACACGTAGATAGCAAGTAAAACGTATTCAAATATGCCGTACAACAAGCCACCTACGGTCCAAAATATCGTTCTAAGCATTGGGCTTGCAATGTTCATATCCTTGGTAATGTTGAGCATTTCGTCGACCGTGGCGAGGCGGAGAAAGAAATGCTTTAGTGTTTTCTTCTGCATAAAAACCGAACTGAGGGCGAGAAGCGAAAATTCCAGGCAAGAAGTGACTTTATAGATGTAAAAGTCGCTCGCAGCAACGTAATACAAGGTAAGCAAGACAAGACAAAAACTGTAAAGGTAGAAAATCAATTGAATATTTTTGTTATTTTGAAGCAAATACACACGGTTTATGCCCATTAATGCTTCCGCATATATTATAAACCTATACTGGCGCACTATAAGTAAGGATTTCTCGAGGAAATTGTCATGTTTTGTAGGTGGTATGTCCACAGGTTTGACTTTTGCACTTTTCTTTAAAGCACTCATTCTCACACTTTCAGCTTACTTAATAAAATACAATATTACTTTGTTCCCCGGAAGGTGACGAACGAATGACAATTCGATAAAATATGGTTTTATTGATCGTCATATAATTATTTTAATGATGATTGCTGATAAAAAAACGTTTCAGTTAATGTAAATTGGTAAACGTATCAACAATGATTAAGTACTTAATGTAGATTAAAAAGTTCGATTTTCAGAATGGACACAGGTTTTTTTAATCAGATTATAATTTATAAATTAGCTTAAGGAAGAAAGATCTAGTTTTATTTGACTAGTAAGAATAGTCAGCAAAGCGTAAGTCGTACATAATGTGCAAGTTCCGTCGATAAACTTAATTTTTAGTTTTCTTGAAATACATCGAAAAATACACTATTTCCTGAAATTTACATAAAATTGCAATCATTGCCAGGAATATTAACATACTCGTACATGTTAAAAAATTCAGTTTGGCAATGACGTCAGTTACTTACGCCTTTATTATTTGATAACCATTCATTGTATCCCAATATGACAATTCTGATCGAAGGTGAAGCATGACATAAGAACAAGCACAACCACACATGGTTCAGCCGTATGTCAAATCGTAAGAGAAGTCATGCAAAATGTTACTCTAGATATGTGGAAAAGATATTTAGGTGATGCCATTGTAGTAAAAATTCGTTGGAGAATGAAACATGGGTAAATCGTTTAGTTTTTTTTTCTTATATTAAATGTTGATCCGTGGATGTATGTATTATTAAATTGCCTATTTAATTAGATTATGTTCCAGCATTTCGTTTGGGTGTATTTGAGTAAGTGGACTTTAATCGATATTGCCTAACTTTAATATCCTGATCTATTTTATTTAATACTAGCTGTGCCCGCGGCTCCGCTCAAGTGAACTACAGAATCCGCTCCCATTCCCACTCCCGCTCCCGCTTCCGGTCCTGCTCCTGCTCCCACACCCACACCCACTCCCCTTTTCTCACGCCCACGCCCACGCTTACGCCCACGCCCACTCCCACTCCAATTCCCACTGGCAGCTCCAAATGTAATCCAAACTCATCGCAAAGTACGGAAATATATTGCATACTAACCTTACCTACGAATGTATTTGAAAATTAAAAATGTCTATAACTTTTGATTAAGTTAGCCGATTGCGATGAAATAAAGACTAAATGTTAACTCCCATGTTTTTGTGAAAAGTTCATCAAAATCCGTTCAGTAGTTTTTAAGTGATGCGTGCACAAATTCACAGACAAAAAGACAAAAATTCCAAAAATGATTGAAATGTGTTCTATTACTTATCCTTAGACCCCTCAATTTTTTTTTGCAAATATCTTCAATGTACAGACACGCGATGTTTACGATTTTATTTATTAGATAATTATCTCTAACGCACATCCCCATAATTTGTTTACCCATAAACTGCGTGGATGTGATTTATTGCCCTCCCGATAACTTTTGTGAAATATCATATTGCATCCAATTTACGTGATAATATATAACCTTACCTAAGGAATGATTGATGAAATGCCTGCCAAATATACTTATACAGGCTGTATTAAAATAAGTAAGAATATAAACTTTCGAGTGCCATAGTAACTATACCTAACACATACTAACAGGTACCAAATACGACGAGTACCAAAATAATTACAAGCCAAATTAATCCAGAAATTACAATTGTATTGTCACCCTAATTTAAGGCCATGCAAGGTTCTCTTACCTTTCAAACTGGAACACAGAAATACATACTCTGCATGATCTGCTATTTATGTCAGAAATAGATAAGTGAAGTACTTGATAAGTTCAGTACTACGTGACCCATTTATGGCAAATTTTGACCCCCTCCTACCCCCTCCTACCCCCTCCTACCCCCTCCTACCTCCTCCTACCTCCTCCTACCCCCTCCTACTCCCTGTTAACATCTATAGTATATGTCAAAAACTCCTCCCTCTTTCCTGATTTCACATAGTATTATACGTATTAATACTTCACGTTCATATGTACGGTGCGGTACGTTTCAGTGTCAGTGTTACTGGGCGTTAACTTTAGCTCTAAAAAGCGCTAGAGGAAGACGTTTTTTTAAAATAGTTAAAATTATACACCAGTATTTCATAGGCTTTAACATGGATTTTCAATAAAACTTTCATAATGAATGTTTTGTGCGACGCGTGTTTTTTAAAAAAAAGTTACAGCTCCTGTAAAAATTACGTAACTAAACCCCCCTTCTCCCCTAAACAGATCACGTAGTCGTGGTACCTGCGTCACTAAACAAATAATACTAAATGTACTTAAGGATTAGGATTTAAAAAAATAGTAAAAACCGTATAACACCCTGAACAGTCGCATGGGAATTAACCTTGGAGCCTATTATGTTCGAATAGAAAAGATTGATAGCGTGACAGTAAGGGCTTAACAAAGCTATAGGCTTCTATACAAAGCACAGACTTTGTTGTGACAGCCTATCGCTTTTGTGAGGCTTAATATGAATTACAGTGTGGCGTAGTGTTAAGAATATTTACAAATATCTAGATTTCGATAGCATTTAAAATTCGTCTTGTAGATGAATAGTTATGTATACATTTCCTCATAAATGATTATCTCATTAGGAAGGGTATTTAAACATGAGTGATAGATTTTACATTTTATACAGTACAATGAATAAAATTTACAACTGGGATACAGCCTCCCGGGATATTAGTGTAGGTGTTCGGAACATTATTATGTTTACTGTGTTGGTATTCTCTATAGTTTTAATATTTTTGTCTGCATCGCTATCAGTCCTACTATTACACATTTTTAATCAATTTAACAATAAATTATAGAGAAATTTAATCGAATGAATAAGCTCAATCGCTAAATCTGGAGAGTCCATGATGAAAAGCAAATTACAGTACGGGAGTGAAAAAGTATAGCAGGTACTTTATTAGCAATAACAATACCACAATGATTCTAATATTGGGTTACCAACTTCCAAAGTAAAAGTTAATTTATTAAAGGGTTCTTATTGTGATTCTCCTTTTTAAGGAGATATTTAATTTGTTTGGTTGTATACATTGGTAATGATTTTTTTTAATGTGTCTTTATGACAGATACAACAAGTTTGGTAATAAAGATGATATTGAAAATTTGTTTGATCAGAAGCGTTAAAAGAATTATTCTATCATCGGATTAAAAAAAAGATACAATACAAAGGACTTAATATAAAGTTTTGAATATCAAAGAATTATACTTGCTAAGTTTATATTCACGTTGCAAAATATCGTTTCATTCTGCTGAACATAAAAAATCACAAAAGTTGAAACTTCTCTTTTCAAATCGTCAAACTCAATTCTTGCATTTAAACTTTAAAAAGATTCTCTCGACCCGTCGAAGAGTAAAAATACAATAATGGACAGAAAAAGCGAACTCCTGTTACGGAAAGTCTTCGGTGGATGAATAATGAAGGCTGGTGAATACATTTCAATATGAATGTAGTTTGTTCTGGGTATCGGAGCGGGTGGCAATCGACGCGATGGCTAAATGTCTGACGGTACTTGAATGAAATATCGAATAATGTTCATATTTTTGTAGTAATAAGGAGGAAAATAGCTTGTTGACATTAATATAGACGTTACTATCATAGGGCTAGAAACCGCGGCCTTCTGCGTCAATAAATTCTTATGCTGTTTTTATTTCAATGCCACTGAAAAAATGTTTCGTTGAATGTAACTGAAGTTTTGTTATTAGTTTATTAGTTTTGTTATACACTTATTCGGTTTTTTATGCAACTACATGAACTATCGAACAGTGATGATTACACATTACTAAAAAAAATTGTGCATAAGAGTAAACAGTCTTACAGATTCAAATGAACTTTGGTAATAACTAGTGTCCGACCGAAACAGGATTTGCAGCCGAAACCGATGCTGAAGATTATGCTGAAATCTAGTGTGTTGTACATGTTATAATTGTTGACATTTACCTTGAAAAGTAAATGTTGGAAATTCTGTGGATACAGTTGCAGTTTGATTCTTTCGATTTATGTGTATTTGTTGATAATCTTCGAAGCATGCCTGATATTCACATACACATACAAACGCACCCTCTCAAATACACAGTACTTGCCTAATATTCATATAGTTTTAGTTTCATATACTGTTATTGTAATTTTAATTATTTTTACTCCGTGGGGTGGAGACCTGGTGACCTGAAAAACAGGCTTTGTCTAGTTCAGGCTTCAGTCTCCACAGAACAGGTTACTTGATTTTTATTAAATGTTAAGTCATTAACTTGAGACAAATTAATTTCTATAGACGTACCTAGTTCAGAGCCAAATTTTTTGCTATGAAAAAAATATTATTCACTGACGAGAACTCATAAGAGCCTGTTAGCGTTGTTTTGTCAGGGACTACAAAATGCGGATAATTTTTCTTTCTCCTTGTTTTCCACGACTAATTATTTTATGTAAATTTTATCTTGTCCGTTCTTTAGATAATTGTCTCTCGTCTCTGAACCCACCTGTCTAAATTGTCGACGGTCAAAATAAACTCAGGGAAAATAAGTTCCTTTTTTGTTTTTACGCATGACGTCATTTCCCGGTGAAGATAGGCCTGTCCTGTATCATTATAATTTTCATCCTTGGGTTCTAATGTAATTGAAATAATATCCTAAGGGTTTTCCTTATTTAACTTTTTGCCGACGGCTTCTGTCAAGTAATCCATTCTCATCCGCGCATTATCCTGAATTTCCATTTTAAATCGGAACACGGTGCGGAGATTTAAGTGCGGATTGTGTGTAATTCTCTTCAAAAGGTGGCTTAGACATCATACCCTCACCGGCCGGGCTCAGTCGCGTAAACACTTGCTCTAAAAAGAGGATATATTGAAAAAAGTCGGCAAAGTGTACACACTGTGTGGGTTCCGTTAATATAAAATGAAATCCAGTGATGGAATCCCAACTAATATTATGAAGTGACGTTGTTTGTCTGATACGCTTTCACCACCCGACTATTCAACTGATCTTCAAAGAATTTTGCATACACATAATCTGTGTCATGGATCCGAACATATTATATTATATTATATTATATTATATTATATTATATTATATTATATTATATTATATTATATTATATTATATTATATTATATTATATTATATTATATTATATTATATTATATTATATTATATTATATTATATTATATTATATTATATTATATTATATTATTTATTATATTATATTTTTGTACCGTAGGAAAACCTCTTCCCTCGTAAACCGAAAAATTATTCCACGCGGGTGAAGTCGCGGGCAACAGTATAACAATATTAGTTAGGATTCTACCATAACTGAAAAATCTAAAATTACTGGACCGAGTTACAATTTTGAACTTTAATATGTAATGCATGAATTATGTGAGCTCGATGTAATTACGATATATTGTCCTACTATTTAAATTAGACAATGAATGTTGAACAAAATATTTCTAAGGAAATGTCTGTAGTTCTGCATGTGTAAATATAGAAGCAATCATATTCGTTGACTGTTTAATTTGTTATTTAATTTGGAAAAAATATTTTGGCATTTTGAAGGCGACGCACGCCCTGCAGGTGGTCTGTTGTCGACTGATCACAAACTTGCTCACATCTAGTATTGCGAGGTAGACGCAAAATAAATCTACTTATTCTACCACACCATAAATATGCAAAAGATGAGAAGTGAACAAAATTCATCAATTGTTAGTAAAGAAGTAAAAATAAACAGATAGGCACAACAAACATTACATACCAAGTACTTAAAGAAAATAACTTTATAATATGTAGGTATAACATGAAATAGATTCCCTGAATAAATGTCATTCTGACAACAGACGAGATATTTATCCGTAAATGAAATATGTTACTTGTTTTCATCAATAGAGGGTATGTAATATTTACACTGTTTAATAATTACTTTTTAATTAAAATAAGTATTGATGTAATTTGATGTAATTATTATAAGAGTTTTTTTTATGTAGGCAATTGAGATAGATTTTAATTTACTGTACTAGTTAGTATGACTGTACCAAAAAAAAACTACCTAGAGTTACAATATAGGACACGTGCCTACTTTGACTCGCATCAGTATGTGGTAAATGTTACACGATACCTTTTCCCTAAGTATTCAGAACTACTTTGTTGAAAAATACGAGTAGATAAAGACCAAAAACTTATGTATTGCGTTTGCGGCGTTGCAAAACGATGTATAAAATAGGTGTAATGTATTATGTTATTCGTTCCAAATCCGGGTTTAGCCATTGTGTATCGAAGCAATTTTTTATAAGGTAAGCAATAAATCAAACGAACCGCTCTTATCTAAAAAATATATCTCACTATAAGGGATCTAAAAGAGAGATTTTTCTTGCGGCAAACTCAGTTTCTGAGATAAACCTGCCGGTGTAATAGACATCGCTTCACTATTATCAAGTATTTATTAGGTATCCTCAGAAAAATACTTCTTGCTGGTCGTATGTTATTGGAGATAGATAGCGCTTTAGAAAATATATCTCAACTTGCCTTGCGGTCCTGTATTACCTAAGTCTTATTTTCCTTGTGATAAAAAGTACCTATAGGTTCACACAAATGTATATCTAGTATGGAAGGCCTATTTCCAAAATAAGCAGTGGTAAAAAGCGTAACGTTAACACATGATAACTCCTAGGCTAAACTAAACTCATTTTATCGATTTAAGTGATTGAGCAACAAATGTGCAAACAAAGCTAGTCTCAGTAGTTCTGTACCGAACAAAATAACCGAACTTTTGAGACTGGAGGCGAACAAACGAACTAAATCCACATCACAAATTTACTAGGATTTGTCTATTAGATTTAAACCTAAATCTAAATTATTAAACCCGCAACGATAATTGTACTCATTGTGAATTAAATAAGGATGTCAATTATAATTTACCATAATATAACACTCATAATAGAACTAAGTTGAACATACTATTCCCAGTGGGAATAGAAGGAAGAAGGATATTAGGTAATCATACAATAAATCAATTTGTTAATGTTTGCCTAACAGGTTTAGACATCCAATCAGACAGGTGTGAATGTTTGTACACAGAGCATATAAAATAATATATGTTGTACCAACATTGTACTTTTTAATAGCGTATTATAATTTAAAAAGTGTAAAATATCTGAATAAAGAACCAACCTAAAAATTCCCTTACGCTTTTACATCCATTTTATTCCCGGGAATATCTTAAAATCACTCTTTAAGACAGTTTTCCGCGACGCGTGAACTCTCAAACAAAAGCCTTTTAGGTATCTCTCTTCGATTCAGACACAGAGTTTTTCCGCTATGTTTATAACAGAGTTTTCGAAAGTAACCTTTTCTTTCATCAAAAGAAATCGTAGGCAGAGAAAATACGCGATTGTGCGCAAGGAAGAAAGTGGCGGACTCCTTTGTTAGGAACTCCCGTTGTATCGCTCCCAAAGGAGGCTTGTCCGGGTTCTAATTGTTGAGATAAGCTAACTCCCCAGTACGCACTTGCCAAAAGCGTAGACGAGGGATTTATGGAAGTGAGTTTTCCTTCATTCAACTTAAATGGAAATGGAATCAAAATGTTTTCAGAAGATTATTCTGAAATGATAAACGGGACATATAATAGGGTCTTAATATTATAGGAACTATCTATTGTCTTATAAATTCATGATTGCTAGATCATTACATTGATGGTCGTAATTTTATTCATATAGTACCTAGTAAAGTACCTACTATTTGACTTACATGAGCGGACTGAGCGGTAAATTAAGAAAAAATATCAGACTATAGTGAATTTAATGAAAAAATACTTATATTCTTATTTGTCTAATAAAAGAAATTAGCATTAAGTGTGTATCTCAAGATAATTAACTTATTAATAAGCACTTGCTTCACAACACAATCCTTTTAAAAGTCTCTTGATGAACGTGAAACTCCTGAAAATTTTCACTTAGCTCAATGATTTATACGTGGTTGTTACTCGTTTGTTTAATTTTAAACTGGATGGAGGCTGTAGATCAAGATAATTCAGATTGCTTCTCGTAATTTACATAAAATTAACAAAGCTAATTGCTTTAACATGTTCAACATGTTTTGTTTGTTTTTGAATCTGCGTGTCACAAACTCACTTTAGAGTAGCAATATTTCTTGCTTTGTTATTTATAAATATATTCCTTCATCGGCGCGGCGGTCTGTATCATCATACTCTTGGTCAAAGAACGTCGTATATTTCATACATTTAGTATGAAAGATACGACCTTCTTTTAGCTAGGGTACGATATATGGTCAGAAATGTCAGAATGCTCGGAATGGCAAACCTATAGAAAAATATGGCTTTGGGTTTTTGAGTTGAAATTACATTTATTTAGGAATAATCTATGTATTGTTGTAACACATTTGACATGCAAATGATACAGTATTGAAACAAGTTGCAACACTCAATATTAAAATAAAAATTTGGTAAATCTGAGGGAACCATTATGTTTATGTTTCTTATGGGTGTTATGGGTCTGTCTGTCCAGTCTTATTCCGTTCGAAAATTAGTATACTGTCATCGTAAGTCAAATCAAAGCGTTCAGAAAGAGAATCTGTTATATTTATTGATAATCCACTAAACTTTAAAAATACTTTGGAGTTCCGACCACTATTTGTGCACTCCTATGACTTTGATTTTTTTTACATTAATTTTGATATTCAACTAATTATACTGAGGTTGTATCACTAGATAAGTATAGAATTTTATCTAGATTATATTAACAATTAGGTTTTCATTTTAGCTATCATGCTATAATTTTCCAAATTTAATTACATAGTAGAAATATTATTTTTTGTTTCGACCATTTTATAGCATTGCTATAAATGTCCGTTCTGCTACGTGAATGGTTGAAAACAAGTAATTTGAAATAAGTTTAAATTAATTTGCTCTAAGAGTCGACAATAACAGCGTGGCATGAAATTTTGAACGGGTAGGTATTTCAATTACCGTAGAGTTAACATAACTGAGCTTAACCAAGGGAAAGAATCCGATGATTTTGAAAGATGTACTACGTAGTTGCCTGTTGAAAATAGACATGAGTATTATACATACATAATGCTCACTTCTTGTTCCCAGAGAAGTAGGCAGAGGCGATGTATCGCCACTTTGCGCAATCCAATGTCTTTCCTTCGCCCGCTTTTTGGTCCATGATACCCCTTGATATGATATGTTGCGAACAACATCGCCGCCTCCATGTTGAGGTATATAAGTATCCCACTAATATTATAAATTCGAAAGTTTTGATGTTTGTTACTCAATCACGCTTCAACCCCTGGACGGATTGCGATGAAACTTGGCACACATATAGGTTAGGTCCTGGAATAGGACATAGGATAGTTTTTAACCCGAAAAAACATCTTATTCCCACGGGAAATACATAGTAATTTATGATGTTAAGTTTCTAGTTATAAATATTCAAAACTTAATAGATGTGGTAGTTATTCAGGATTTTATAATAAAACATCTGGACAAAGCACCTCCTGACCATCTGATTACTCTTCCCCTTAAAACTGCCCTAAAAGCATCGCCGCGGGGAGAAATGGAAGACTGCGCAAACAATGTCTATCTGACCAAGGTTGAGGCCTTGTCCCGTCTTTGTTTAAAAGGCTTCTGAATTCTCCCGGGTAATTACGCAATGAAAAACAACAAACCCTGGTTTTCTACAGAATAAAAGTTTTAATCAGTATAATGGTTAAATATTTACACAAATTATTCGGGTTAAGCTCGTATAAAGTAAATACATTATATTATTACCTCTTTTAATTCAAATTATGTCTTGTTGGAATATTATGGTATATTACTTAGCTTCGATGGCTCTCCACGTTTTTCATTTGACTTTTAATACTTTTTTAACATTTTGCTGAGGATAAGCGTTCTAATATTATACTTTACTGCTAAACTTTGAATATAATGAGAATGCAGGAAAACGTACGCTATGCGTAGTTTATAAAACGAAACTTTCAAGGATGCGGTGATAAACTAAATAGACAGTTACGTGATACTAGATGATTTGGATCGGCTCTATATTCATCCGATTCGTAAAATAAATTACTTTATGAGATACTTCTATTTAACAGATTCGTTGCTGGGAGTATCTTGAGCCACTTGTTTGACAACTTCTATAAATGTACCTAGACTAAAATATCAAAGGTACATAAAAAGGTAAATAAAATATTGATGATTTTATCATCGAGCTACGGTTTGCGCAACGGCTGGTAGAGACTGCATGCGGAATCGAAGATCCATGGTATGGACTCTACATTCAGCACTGTACTGGTTAAAGGCTGATGATGATGATTTGATTCCAAAGAAGTTATGTTGTCGTGTAGTACACAGTTCCTACGGTGCAGAAACGTGGACACTGACGGTGGGCCCGATCCACAAGTTTCAAGTCGCTCAGTGAGCTATGGAGAGGGCTATGCTCGGGGTTTCTTTGAAGGATATGATTCGTAATGAAGAGATCCGACGAAGAACGAAGGTGACCGACGTAGCCGAAAGGATTAGCAAGCTGAAGTGGCAATGGGCGGGCCACATCTGTCGCAGAGCCGACGGCCTCTGGGGCAGACGAGTTATGGAGTGGAGACCACGGATTGGCACGCGCAGGGTGGGATGCCCCGCCGCCAGATGGATTGACTACCTAAAGAAGGTGGCCGGAAGCGGTGTGATGGCGTTCATTGGGGAAGGCAGCAGTGGACGTCTAAAGGCTGACATGATGTACTGCACTGTTAACAAATCTTGGTCTATCTACCGGGAATAAAGGATTTAGTACGTTTTGATTTAACTCACACGCGTCGCGTCACTTGTTGATAATGTGTTTCTGGCCTAAGGTCAGGATTTAACTCCACACACGTTTGCGTGGCGTCGCGTCGCGTCGCGTGTAATAAATGTGTCGCGCATTTAGTGATAGGCATAACCGTCTGGGAACGTTCAGAAGTTATGTGGTTCATGGTGGTTCAATTTTACCTTGCCTATTGTGGTTACTGGACCACCCACCCCTCCCCCATTTTCCTATAGGTATTCATTGTCCTATAGTTCCTATAGGAATAGGCACTTTACACTATTGCCTATTGTCAGAACCATCGTTATAATGTGTGTAGATGTATGATAACCGATATTTACGTGGTTAATGAAAGCTCTCTAAACGGAATCAGATTTCGGGAATATTAATCGCCTTCGGAGTGAGCTCTAATGCCGATGTTTGAATTTTACGTTGATTATTATTAATGAAAGTAAGCTCTAAATGACTACTTTGGAAATTTCGGGGGTGGTGTTTAAATCCCAAAGAAATACTTCATATGTCCAGGGGCCTATTCGTCTACGGGCCAGATTCGCCTGCGGCAGGTCATGAGGGAAGGCGTCGGTAGGGAATGCAATCTCGGTATACCGAGATCTTGCACTATTTTTGGAAGATTAATCTTGCACCCAAAATGAAGCAAGATCTGTCAAGATTTTGCAAGATTAGGCCCCGAATCTTGCAAACACCGAGATTAAATATTTTGCTGCAACATTGCATTCCCTAGCGTCGGGCAGCTTCTCATTTATGCAAAACTATTTTTTCGTCGCATAATAGGGCGGCAAAACATATGTACCCAGATAGCCTAAATATGAAATACGCCGAATCCCATGTCCACGAGGCTCTGAGACTATAGCCTTAAAATTCCACTTGACAGAATAAAAACCCAGTTTGGCAACAAATTATCCAGCTAAAAGTTAAAGGGGACCATTTTCGCGTAATTTCCCGCGGCATACAGCGCGATACGGCGACACTGCCTACTTAATTGTGTGATAACCGCGAGTCACAATTTACACGAGTGATTTACAGCTGACCCATGATCCGTGGCGAGTACAATGCTTACGTAACTCATGAAACAAAGGATAATGTTACACATGGGTTGACAAGATAGAAAAACCGTTTGACTAGTAATGTATTGAAATAAACTAATACAATTGCTTAACGTAATTTTAACTTGATATTTTATTATGATCTGAATTATGAAGGTTATACCTACGCGAATTAGGAAAACGTTTCTTTCTAAGCTTTGATCTCTTGATTAGGAGGAAGGGGCCATAGAGTAGAAAAAATATTAGTTTCAAGTTATAAACGATTATTGTCTAAAAATCTATATTTTTAAAGATCATATATAACTCGTCAAAACAGAATAGTCAACTTTAAGAAACCAATTGTCTTAAAAATAGGAGAAATTGCTTTAAAAAATGTATTCCATATACCTGTATGGAAAAGCACGATACCTGTAGTGCGATTCTGTAAAAAGTTACTTTGCAACTCGACTTCTAAATTGCTTAGTAATTCAAATTCGTATCCCGTAAAGTTTACGGTCGTTCGATTTCTATACCAGCGCCACACTTTCGGGCGCGACGGCGGGTTGTAACTACAGTTAAATGGACATGTTGACGTTTGTTTGTATGAGATGACGTTTAGAATCGTATCCTGTAGCAACATTACGCACGTCGTTCAATTCGAAACTCGTGCCTGCATTCGACGAAGTTTTAGTACTTTGTGCGTGAAAATTTGCACGAATATTGTGGAATTGCTGTAGAGAAATTCTGTAAAGCTTAACTTAGCAACCATAATCTAAATCCGCCGTGAGATTTCACATTTTCATTAATTAAAGTTCACAGTCGTTCGATTTCTATGCTAGCGCTACACTTTCGAGTGCGACGTCGTGTTGTAACTACTGTTAGTGGACATGTCGACTTTTGTTTGTATGAGATAAGTTTAGAATGGTATTTTATAGCAACATTACGAACGCTATTTCTATCCACGACTCGTACTTGTATTCGACTCGCAAAAAGTTACTATTTTGTGCGTGAAAACTTGATCGAATGTTGTGGAACTGGAAAATAAAAGTTATTCTATCGCAGAATAGTGGTTACTTGTATTTAGTGACGTATTTTAAAGATGGCTCGTTCATTTCAATTCATAAGTTCAGTAGAAGAAGCTCACTATTATGATATCCAGCATCAATCTAATATTATACGTAAAATCAGCGAAAACGACTATGTGGAGGTTTATAGATTGTCAGAAGAATTAATTAATCAATTTGGACCTAATAAGAACAAAGGTACGTTTTTATAGCTTTCTTAATTATTATGCGACTTACCAAAGATAATATATACTATTATACTAGAGTAAGATAAGCAATCCCCGAACAAAAAGTGTAAATCTAAAATTGGTAGCATAAACTTAGATGGCGCATTTGCTATCCAATTCTAAAAGTATTATCTAAAATCCGCACGGCGCTGGTGTTTATAGTGCACTGTTTCTAGTTGTGGCGAAGGTAAAAAGTGGTAACACTACCCGTCGCTAGATGTCATTACATGTAATCACCTAATGAGTTCATGAACGTGTTACGTAACAGATGGCGCTAATACGAAACTAGTTACAATCTGTCGCAACTTTCATAGTAACAACAGTTATATGAAACGAACTAATGGCAGTTATACCTGTCTTGCTTTAACATAGATAATTCTCATTCACACCCCTAGCCGCCATGCCCGCCATGTTTCTTATTGCATTGTTGTTCTTTGAATTTCTTTTTAACCGACTTCAAAAAAGGAGGAAGTTCTCAGCTCGACAGTATGTTTTTTTAGTATGTTACGCGATTACTTCGCCAATTCTGAATGGATTTTGATGTTTCTTTTTTTGTTTGGTAGGTTATACTTCAGCGGTGTTCCCATATAAATTTTATCGAAATGGAGGAAATGGGCTGGCGGGATTTTATCTCAAATAACCAAATGTATTTTTTTCAGTACTTTCTGATCCTATTTCTTTCAAATCCGAACCATAAATTCCTTTAATGAGTCATTAATATTACATGTAGGTATATACATCTCTGTGTTATGGAAACAAAGTACCTAAGGAAAGGACAATTCAATATAACATCCAGACTCGAACCAACTTGTACAAATTATATAAAGTTCCCTGCCCCCAGTGAGAATCACGAGTCCTGACTCACTCACTCTAGTACATAAATATTATCTTTACTACAACGATCTCTATGTACTACTAGATGGAGCGTTCCAAACAATCGCTCTGTTCCACGCAAGTAGCCACAACTTTTTCACATTCACAATGAAACTTGTGCAGTTGCTACGCAGAACATTTAATTATTTACTAAATATTGACATAATTTAACCGTAGAGTCAATATTTAGTAATAATTAAATGTCTGCGTAGTAACTGCACTAGTTTCATTGTGAATGTAAAAGAGTTGTGGCTACTTGCGTGGAACAGAGCGATTGTTTGGAACGCTCCATCTAGTAGTACCTACATAGAGATCGTTGCTTTATTATGACCTGTAAACTTGTTTTTCTTATCTTCTAGGTAACTAAAATTGGAATACAAGCCGAGGTAGATATCTAGATATTCAAACAGGTCACTGACCTGAGGTCAGCTGTTCTTTCTCGTTCCATTTGTTTTTCACAGTTGCGAAATATGTTATGTTTGGTAGCGATTACTACTAGTAGTGCAGTCAAATTCCGAATTGTGACCATCCCTAGCACCTTATTATTATAGCGATAAAGTAAAAATTAGAATGAACATGGTTATTTATCGTATCAACCGAAAGTACCAAATAGGCATGACGAAAGATTTTGAAATCCTCTTCCGTAATGTAGGTACACATTAACTATTTACGAAAAAACCTTTATTTCGGTATAAAACTTAAGTTTAACGGAGTTTAAAGCCATTTTGATAATATTTTTTCAATATTGCGCGCAAACAGCTCGCAGCTGTCATGGCGTCGGCTCTGACGTCACGGTTAGGTAAACATGTCATTGTGTCTATGCGTACGAAGAAAGTCAACAAAATATTCAATTAATTCGTGTGATAAAAATGAATTCCAAAGTTTATATGTGGTGTGCAGTACTGCAGTGTAAAAACACATCAATAAAAACACCCAACAAAGTGTTTGTACATGTTCCAAACAAGTTATGAACAAGAGATAAATGGTTTGGTTAAAGCTCGCACGGCGAAACAACGCTTAGTCACGAATTCGCCACTTTATTTCTGTGAATACCACTTTGATGTGAGTATGTTATCATATATTGATAGATCTTATACTTAAAATGTTTGTTTGATATGAAATAGTTGAAATATTGAGGCTATGGAATAACTAATTTATTGAGGTTATGTTTGTTTTGGTCTTGGCCATCATTCCTAATAACAATTTTAATCGTTTACTTTTCTTTTTCCAGTTGCCAAATGATATGGAAAATTATATGGAGTATCATGTGATGGGGTCAGTATCACAAGTACGTATGAAACCAGGATGTATGCCCCATAAATTTATATGCCAACCAGACAGGAAAACACGAACATCTGACACAACAGAGCGACCCTATATAGCTAAGAAACGAAGAATTATGATTCTTGAAGAGTGTAAAAAGGAATTCGAAGAAAAATGTATAGTTACAAAACAATCAAGTTTTGAAGAAATTGCATCGGGTAGTTCAGGTATTTAATATTAACTTATTTATTAGAATATAGCATTGAAAAAGTTAATTTTATTCTCAGTGTTATTACATAGGTACATTGTTGGTACACACAAAACTACATAGATTTTTCTGTGACCTAGTAATCTCCTATTTGTGTTCATAATTATAACATTGCACTTAAATAATAAAATATTTGTTTTACAGTTCAGCAGAATGTAGAAGTTCCCCAAGTAACACCAAGAGTGTTGGATAAATCAATTCAAGTACACACATGGAGAACATTCAGAAGTAAAGCTAACCAAACAATAGTCAGTTCAGTAAATCAGATGACATCACCATTGAAGCCGTTTCTACATTCTGTCTCTACATCACCATTTAAAATCAAGCATCAAGGTGTTAATAGTAACATGCCTATCTTAAGTTTGGTTAAAGTTCTTGATGATGTGATAACTATAGCTTGTGGTTTGATTAATATACAAGATTCTCTTATTAAATAAAACACAAATGAAATTACTGCATTTTTATTTCCTATTCTATACTTTTATATAACAATGGATACACATAAGTTTTTTCAAAATTTAATAACACTTTCATGCCTGACATATATTGCTCATCAAAAGTTATACATATAATTTCTATATTTTTATTAGTAGTAAAATTTGGGTCTGCGATGCTGAAGTAACACTTATTTAGACCACTTAGGTACATTTGCATTTGAACCTGGGCAAAGCATTTCTTGCTGTGTTTCCCATTTTTTATATAATTGAGATACGTTTTGTTGCTTATGGGACATTTTATCTCCACAATGCTATCTTGACATATTCCATCAGGGGAACCTGCTATCATTGGATATTTTTGGGATATGAACAGTCTAGTATTCTTGATTTTTTTTCCCTAGTTTCTTGCTTATTATTTCCCGTTTCATTGCTGGTGTGTCTTATTTCAATCTTGTTAATAAGATCAACAGTCAAATTAATTTTACTTAAAAATAAGTCACAACACTCTTCCTTATATGTAAGCACAAGTTGGTGCATTGAGACGCTAAGTAGTTTATTACAATTATAATCTTGTTGATACTTTAGTAGCTCGCAGTTGTCATATTTTCTATTTTGTCCTTCTTCTAAAAAATTTTTCAAGAACTGTGGAGTTAGAAGGCAATATAGGGCTACCTTTAGATAGATCTTTTGCAGATATAAATTTCAAGGTAGTGCCAACTCTTGATAACTTTGATTTCCGCCAGTAACATTGAACTTCTGTGCATGAAGGTTCTTCGCTTCGTCTATAGATCCACATAAGCAGCGCTATGGCATGCTTACATCCGCCCTGGGGAGCAACACAATCATGGCATTCGATTAATATTACTTTTTCTTCATCTTCATCAACCATCAATGTAACAGCATATAGTTTTGCATGGACTTTATGCTCTGGGCAAATTTTGCACTTTACTGTACAAATGTTTCCTTCCCATTTTAGTTGCACATAACTGATTGCATCATCCCCATATGATGGTCTTGAAGACCTAAAATAATTGAAATTAATTAGAACAAATACATATACACTGACTTGGTGATTTAGGTGTTTACTATGACGAGTGTTTTTTAGTTACAGAAATGTACTAGTTTTATCGGGTATTAACATGGTATTAACTCTAAAATAGCAACATACAAGCTGTAAGGGAGCTCACCTCAAAAATAAACAATGACAAGTTTATTGTGCAAATAACCTATGAAAGTAAAATAAACTCGCACGAGTTCAAAAAGTTTGATTATATCTAGGTTGGTTGTATCTAGGGTAAAGATAAATACAAAATTTACTTACAAGGAAGTTTTCACGTTTCTCGTAACTAAGCGAGCAAAATTCTTTATTTGTTGCGAGGAAATCGCCCAACATTTATACATCAATCCTGGGCAAATTTGAGCTATTTGCCTTAACAAAGCTTGGTTCCATTGTTATAGTACAGTGGAGTCGATAAATCACATGTAAAAGAAAAAAAAACAATCCAAATGCGTAATCAGTAGTATTCACAACAACTAGGGATCCGCAAAAAGTATCGATACCTGAGTAGTATCGATACTTTCGTTACGATACCAAGTATTTTCGTACTCGATACTTTTGTTACGATACTTTACTAGGTATCGATACTTCGTCACATACTCGATACTTTCTGGTGTACCTCATATTCATATACCTCATATTCATCTTGAGGATCTTGCCGATCTTGAGGAGTAACAACTCCAAATAACAATAATCTCTTCTTCCTTTAAGTTTTGTTTAAAACAAACTATAGTGTGCTACGCATTAGACATCTAGTGTACAATTGAATGAACCATCAGTAGGTTGAAACCATGTTGGCCAAGAATGAGTATGAAATTCTTTTTTTTTTAAAGCAATGACAATATTTGATTGCATTATGTATTTTTTACTATGTAACTTTATGCTGTATGCAAAAAAATCTAGACTTAGAAACTGTAGTTAAAGGAAAGCACTTAAACAATTTTTTATTAGTAAATTTCTTTAAATAAGTTAAACGATAAAAAAAACTCGATTATATTGACTAGGATATTTTTCAGAGCGTCAAGCACTAGTCCAATGAATGCGAGCAACGAAGCTCACACAACTTCGAAAGTGGCTTGTTCTTGTTTACAAAATACCTATTCAGAGTCGTTCGTGATCTAATTCGCAGTAAGCGTCGGTATTCGTTTCGATTTTCGAGTTATTGTTTCAATTTTACAGAATCGACACCCTGGATAGAAAGTAACTTAAATATTGAAGATGGCAAAATTACTTAAAAGAGAATTTATTATTTAAGAGAATTATCGTCCGACAAGCCGTGTGACGTGATCGTCGTATATTATTTTTGTTTAAGTGTAATGTTGCACTGTATGTGTTTTGTTGCAGCCAATAAATATTCTATTCTATTCTATTCTATTCTATTCTGTTCTGTTCTGTTCTGTTCTGTTCTGTTCTGTTCTGTTCTGTTCTATTCTATTCTATTCTATTCTATTCTATTCTATTCTATTCTATTCTATTCTATTCTATTCTATTCTATTCTATTCTATCCTATCCTATCCTATCCTATCCTATCCTATCCTATCCTATCCTATCCTATCCTATCCTATCCTATCCTATCCTATCCTATCCTATCCTATCCTATCCTATCCTATCCTATCCTATCCTATCCTATCCTATCCTATCCTATCCTATCCTATCCTATCCTATCCTATCCTATCCTATCCTATCCTATCCTATCCTATCCTATCCTATCCTATCCTATCCTATCCTATCCTATCCTATCCTATCCTATCCTATCCTATCCTATCCTATCCTATCCTATCCTATCCTATCCTATCCTATCCTATCCTATCCTATCCTATCCTATCCTATCCTATCCTATCCTATCCTATCCTATCCTATCCTATCCTATCCTATCCTATCCCATTCTATTCCATTCTATTCCATTCTATTCCATTCTATTCCATTCTATTCCATTCTATTCCATTCTATTCCATTCTATTCCGTTCTATTCCGTTCTATTCCGTTCTATTCCGTTCTATTCCGTTCTATTCCGTTCTATTCCGTTCTATTCCATTCCATTCCATTCTATTCTAATTTTGTTTATTTTTAAAAACAAGATAACCTGCCTTGGTACTAGTAGCTTTAAAAAAAATATAATTATATGAACTTCATGCATGGAGCACTAAGGATAATTCACAAATATCATATCTAGACAGAGACTAACTTGTACAAGCCCATCTGGCGCACGAGTCTAATGAACAAGCCACTAAAACGAGACGGTCAACTCGCAACGTCACTTATTGCTAATAATTAAAATGTATTTTTGCTGAGATTTAAAGTCCGCTACCGCGTCCTCTATGAACATAGTACTAGCACACCGTAGCCGCGATAAGCGGTGACTTCCCGCCTGTAATTTGATTTACCACCCTCCCGTGTCGTCTCAGCAAACAACCTGTGAGCTCGCCACTCGAAAAGTGTCCCTTCATGAGTTTAGCTAGCGGAGCACGCAGGTGCTGAGTTCGTGAGCTAACCTGCACGAATTGTTCATAAAGTGTAGTGGATAACATACCAAGAGCATTCAGCAGTGCATAGTTTTGACTGACGTAGCCAGACCCATGGGTCATTCATCTTATAATTTGTCTAGGTGTGATACATACAAAACGTCAATCTAATTCAATCGATATTATCATTTTAAATAATTTCTACAAGACAATCTTTGGGTAGAGCATAGTACCTATATGCAAATATTTATTTTATCTCTGTAAAATGTAACAAAATATATAATTCGATTTTTTGATAACTCGGAAATTATAAAAATTTCCACTATTTTCCAATCGTTCCGGGTAATTTTTCATAATGTACTCGTGCATGTATACTCTAAATTTCAGTTTTAATAGGCTAATAGTTTTTGAGTTATACGGCGGATAAACATAACAGTAAATAGTTTATTTACCTTTGATAAAGAAGAGATAACTACACAGTACGCCACCCATTTTTCCGAACTCCCCAACTTCAGGGTTCCGTGAAACAGCTTTTGCACTGGTTAGTCCGGAAAAGAGTCAGTTAAGTGTGTATACAGTGTAATTCCCCGGCTCTCACTAGACAGGCACCTTCGTCAAGTGCTTATTGGCCCGGGCTGAGGAAATCTTGCCCGTTTGCCACAAAGTGAAGGCGCAAAGTGAAAAAAGTGACCTTTTCCCAGTTATCACTGATCCGGGCGAGGGTTAAATCAGATAGGTTTTAAATGTTCATTTTACCACAGTCATATTAGAATGGTTCAGTGATAGTGGGTTATAATATCTATAATGTTTAGGGAAGATAAAAAAAAATAATATAAAATATTAAGTAAGGTAAACTGTGGGTAGGGACGACGTGACGGTTCAATGCATTATGGTGGAATTACTCGGTTATCCTTATATTATTTAAGCCTGGCCCATTTTTCAAAGATGGTTATTTCTTCTTAAAAAATTTGTAGTAACGTCAATATATCCAAACAAAACTTCGTTAACAAAAACTAGTAAATTAAGATATCATTGCAAATCTGACGGGCTAAATGCAAAGTACTCTGTTGCACGGTTAATAAACATATTTTTTTATTTTAAAGTGTCACGTTTTAAAGATATAAGCAACAAAAGGTTTTCAACTGATAATTCTTTTGTAAAGAATAATTCACACTCATCTGAAATGAACGGGCATCATATACTTCAGAGTCACTAAAATTGGGTGCCTATCGGAATACTCTGCCAGCCAGTTAAGCCAGGCTCCATATAAAAATCTTCCAACCTAAGTGTTATTTTTTAAGTTACTACCTTGTTCCTATTGATTTTACAGTGTTATGTCTCGGTGTGAACAAAATAACGGAACGATTTCAAAGCATGTAAAAAGCGACCCTACATACAATCAAAATCATTT
Source organism: Esperia sulphurella (assembly GCA_947086405.1). Lineage (NCBI taxonomy): Eukaryota > Metazoa > Arthropoda > Insecta > Lepidoptera > Oecophoridae > Esperia > Esperia sulphurella. The sequence continues at coordinate 5,468,544 of OX352261.1, forward strand.
ATTGCATATGAGTAGAGTAACAGTGCGAGTGAGTAAGAAAGAGTTTTCTCGTACCGATCTTTAAAAATTGTATGTATAGGTAGGTAGTTCAGCAACCTAACGTATGCTATACTATAGGAAAATTAAATGAGCACATGAATTAGTTTTTTAATCACACAGTACTTATGAACTTGCCTAGTTTATTTTGTAACGAAGCTTAAATAAATTTACTGATTATTCTTGTAATAATTCAGTAAGGGAATAAGAAGTAGCACACGGCTATTTAATAATTCAGTCTGTTTGAATAATAATAAAGTAACATTTTGATGCCTCATTTAATCGATCCATCTATATACAGGCTGAAGCAGAACTAATTTGATTGGTAAGTATATCTATATAAATATTAATACTATGGAAAGTAGGAAACAAAAACTCGATTAAGTAATGTTCAGAAGTTATTGGAAAAAATATTCAAAATTCGTTGAAATGTTTTATTACACTTCCAACTCCTAAAGTCTGACCTTAGACTAATATAATTTAAACTTATTTCAGTTTTAGTACATTCGCATGACATCTCGAGCTAACTCTACAAAAACTTTACATGTTATAAATCTTGATTTTATAAAATTTCTAAGTTACTGAAGCTTGTAACTTAGACTAAGTCCCATAGGTGGGTCTATTGATGTGTGGATTTTCAGGAATCCCGCGGGACTAGCGGAGGAGCTATTTGTCCGCCACTCTTTATTAGTGGCAGCCCTATCCCTCACACCTACCTAAATAAATAAGGACAAAATACAGCATCTATCTATTTACCTAACTGATATTGATAATGTTCTAAGAGTTTTTTTTAATTTACAAATTAAGTATTTAGTTTTCATTCATGAAGCTGTCGTTCTGCCGGTAACAGACACCGTCTTAGATATGTCTTAGATGAAGATTATCATATTCTACCTGTATTAGTAAGCCTTGTCATGACGGCTGCGTTGGCCGGTGTCTCTAATAAGGAAAGTGACAAAGTACGAAGTAAAAATGTCTTTAAAGAGATCCATTTTTGGCAACCATATTTTAGAGAAGCAACATAGGTATAGTACCTAAGAATTACAATATCTTTTCTCAGATCCCTTTACTCATCTTTGGTAAACCTCTTTTAGATACAGTCTTAGCTCATGTTAGAAAAAAAAATTCACTGTATTAATAATATTTGTAAATACTGTTTTTCAAGTCCTTTATTTTTTAACACGTTCACAATCCAGGTGCCACCAATGATGAGTCACGCAATTGCTTCTCAAGAGTACATGCTTGCACTTAGAGTCACTGGTAAAATTCCATCCACTGTTGGGCCATGTCGTTCTACCTATATCATAAGTCCGTGTTTCCACACTATATAGGATCACGTCTAGTGATGTGCTATTCCTGGGGAATACTCAATACAATTTCTAATAAGTTGATCGCGGCATTTTACCTACACCCATATTATGTAATTCTAATTATGAATTTATTCACGTTGACTTGTCTGTTATGGCCTATGAGATTATCAGATAATTTTGTATAGGCGTTAAGTTTTACCATAAACTTTTAAGCAAGACAGTGTCCATAGTTTAACATATTCTGTTAAGAACAAACTATAATCTTGGACATTTTATCATGTTCCTCCGTTGACTAAGAGAATGATAAATGATGGAGGAAATTAAAACCTTGACGGAGAATATTTTGCATTCCGTGGTTATACAAATTTTAATGACGGACAGGGACGTTATTTTCATTAAAAAATACTTTGTTCGTCCCCGTCTATTTGTGTAAGTTTCAACTTCTGTATTCTATATTTTGTTCCATGTGTAGGTAGATATTTTTTGCTTACTGGATATCACGTTATTTCAGTTTTTAGAGTTCCGAATATTTTACTGTCTGTCAACCGTGTAACTCGAAATATACTGGACCGATTTAGCCAAAATTTTGAAGATTCGTATATGTAAAATTGCTCAATAATATTGGTAAAGTTTTAAATATTTCCGGAAAATTGTTTATTACTGAGATATTGTAGGAAAATATAAAAGAAATTGCGTTTACACCATGTAACGCCTTATACGTTGCTGCCTTTTTTGCTAATTGGGTTATTTATAAGGTTATTTTTTAGTCATTATCAGGTTATTTTTGTCTCCACTGCAGGAGCACCACCCTCTTTCATCTGCGGGAGACAGACGGAGGATTTGGCCTACACTTCCCGCGCTGGCCAGACGGGTTGGGGAGGCCTGATTGATGTTTTATAATGTACGTGCCTTGCCTTATGTTTTGTGCCTTGTACGACAACCACGGGAAGAGTTGGAGTGGTCCTATTCTACTCTACCGGAAACCACACGGCAAACTTTTTAGTACGGGATAAATAAAATGTAAATATGGAAATATACTTGGGAAATCGGTATATACTTTCAAGCGCTTTAGTATGATCTTAAACTTTTCAGCGATTTTACTAAATGTTATAAAAGAAATTTGTAGTTACTCTAATACGACTTAAACAGGAATGTTCCGATATTTTCGTTTAAAATAAATATATTGAACTATTGAAGGCGAAGTTGAAATGGTGCAGGTATTCGTATTAGTATTAAATAAATTTATAAACAAGGTAACAAGTTGTGTTAATTATTTTAAATTCTTTTACGGTTTTTTGTTCTTGAAGTTATAAGTAATTTTTTATCAAATCGGTCAATTATAAACGTATGTTAAAAATTTATCTTCATAGATTTTCTTGTATTTTGTGTCTTGGTTACAAGACCTTTAAGCCATGCCTTATTTCAAAGGAATCTTAATAGAAAAACAATTATTTTCGTAAATCATCAATTCACAGATAACATAGTATGTATATGGATATGTTATGTGTGAACATTCATTACATACTAATCGAGGAACTCATTCCGTGAATGAGTCATCAGCAATATCCATTCCGTTTGACGATAAAGATCTGTTGCGTCGACGCTCCGTTCCCGCGCATTCAGTCTAAATTACATTCAGTATTAACGACTAAGCACTCGTATAAAGGAACGTTTTCGTTTAAAGGTTATTCTATATAATATGACTTTATTACCTGTCTGTTGGTGTATTGTAAAGTATAATTATCGCCTTCTACCGATTAGGACTCTTACAAAATATTGTGTGTGCGAGTGTGACTTCGCTCAGCCCATACTTTTTAGCGCAAGTGTCCAGAATGTGCTATTATGAATTAAAAGTTCTTGTTGTGAGGCAATCCTTTGCCCAACAACCAAGGATTTTAAACGAGATTATTACAATTAAAATAATCGATTTCAAGAAGCCTAGTTTCGCATTTATAAAGTAATGTCATATGTAATATTGATTTCTAAAAAAAAGTAGAACGAAAGAGGGCTTATTCTCTAAATCGCAAAAATCCCGCAAACAATATTTCACCACCATGAAGTTAAAAACAGTAACGTGCCTGCGCGGAGAAAGTGGTTATTTTCGAAGGTAACGCTTGCTGCCCGAAAAGCGGTACGTAAAATTGTAAACATTCCACGGGAGGAAATAAAGAATGCTCAGGACATTCTTTACTTTACTTTCCTAGGTGTGTAATGTAATGTACTACTCAGGGAGCGATTTCTTTCCTTCATGGTCACCACACTCGGTCCCCTAGGTCGATTAGTTTCTGAGTCAGTAATATATGGCTTCAAATATTAGAAACAGTGCTTCTTAATAAATAGATAAATCTTAATACTTTTACAGTCAACGGAAATAATTGACCATCTATATAGTTATGAGTAGGTGATTCAGCTCTATTTAATTGTTCGCATCATTTTTGAAGAACGTCAACTTTAGATACAATTTTTAATATATATATATATATATATATATATACTAGCTGTGCCCGCAGCTCCGCTCGACTGGACTACAGACTCTGCTCTCCTTTCTACTTCCGCTCCCACTCTCACCCCCACCTCCACCGACCCCAATCCCACTCCCGCTCCAACTGTAGTCCAAACCAATCGCAATATGAATGAACTTACTTTAACAGCTTAGATTTGACTCTAACTCATAAAATACACGATTAACATTTACTTCCAAGGTAAACAATTATTTAATCGCAGTACCTACATCTTTTTTGAGTTCGATAAAGCTTTCAAATACTAGGCCGTTACCTTGAAATTTATGTAATCTACCCTCATTCAGCCTTATATATCGCTTCGCAAAGTTGTGTTGCGTAATGTGTGTCTGACTACGAACTCCTTCCTACGTAAAGCCCTAGGCAAATTACTGCCTCCTATCTACAAATGTATTTTAACCCGGAGAGAACATATTTGCAAATAATTAAATTGTGGAGCGAGTGTCAAATGTCCTGAATTTGTAGTTAATGAGTTTAGTAAGCCGAGGATACGTTTTTTAATGTAAATATATAATATATAGAACTGTCAAACATAATGTGTGGTTATACCAGAAAACTTACGACTGGCAGTACTCAGTACTGGGCAACCACTAACCCACCGGCGCCAAGCAATCGAAGCTTTCAGTTAGAAACAGAAGCATTTATCTTGGTGACGTATAACGTTGTCTCTCTTCTGATAGTATTATCAGATAGTATGATAGTAATCAGCAGCCTGCCCTTTTATTATTTACGCGCACACACAAACGTGTACAGACAGGTTGGTGCGCCTGTCTAGTAGCAGGTAATTTATATGGAGTGTCGGGGCTGTGCCTATACTGTCACTGACATTTATTATTGTGGTCGTAGTCGGTCAATGTATAGACATTAGATGCGTGTGAGTCCATATAATTTAATTAATAATAGTAACTATTAGGAACTTATGTAAGGATTTTAACCATATCTCAGACTTTTAACCTCGTTGCGGAAGAGGTTTGCTCTGTAGGTACGTAAGCTAGAATCGGTGCATGTGCTGGAGAGATTCTGATAGCCAATCAAAACTAGCGAAAAGGTATTGTAACCTGCAAATTCGCATTGTGCAGATTTAAGTACGTGTTATAACATTTTGGAAAATTACAAAGATAGAGTTTTCGGTGGTTGAGTAATTACTAGATGGTATCAGCAACCTTTTTTTAGAATTTTTTCCTGTATTTGTTTGGCCACAATTTTCGATAAAAATCAATTTCGCTGACCTTCTACCATATTCTGATGACCACTCAAACTCACTTTCCATTTACTTTCAGGAAAGTCGCATAACAAATCGTCTAGAAGGTTGGAGAAATGCCTAAATAAAAGAAGAGAAATTAAAAACTATGTTTTTACTACTGCCGCCATCAAGTGATACTAACCTGTGAGCAACCTGCTTAAATCTATTTATTTTTATGCCAATGCAGGCCTAGCTTTTTTAGAAACAATCGACTTAACACAAAACTTAAGCTATATCAAAAGTCGCTTAGACCGTTAACGGAGGAGAAGTTTACCATTGTTATTCCCTACGTGTTCGGTGCTAGGTAGCCGAGGAAGTTGTTTGATTATTCAAGGCTTTATTGCCCAATAAAATTTCAGCTTTACTGACGCGTCGACAGCGAGGAGGTAAATTAATATACTTGCTGTAGAGATAACAAACTTTATGGTGCTTTAACACTACAATCAAAATTCGCTACTTTGTTTCCGGAAACAAAACACAATCCTTCGCAGGAGTCGAATCTGAGACCTCGTGCTTGGAAGACAGTTTGTTCTGTGTATCTATAAAAGCCATAACTATCATCTTTTACTATCTACTAAGCGACGTGGATCCCTTCTAACGTCCGGGAGGAGTAAATGTCTGACAGATGGTGCTAATGTCACCTGGAGCCTCTAGAGCACGCATTGCCAACATAGGAGTACAACTGGATATACTATAAAATGCCAATGGCCTTACCTCCATTACTAAAGTTATAAATATAAACTATTCTTGGTAGTGCGCAGTATTATATAAACTTTAAAACGTTCATCAAGTTTTATGGCTGCCTGTACTGAATAAACATACACTACTCTCGTATTTAGTTCCAGTTTTATCAACCTAAACGTCACATAACTTAACCTCTAAAATAATTATGAAAGCACAAAGACAAAACAATGGCTGACATGTTTCTGAGTACGTATTACACACTATTTAGCTATCCCTTACCCAGTCCCACTTTAATTTAAAACTTTGTATGTGGGACTAATCTTGCTTCATGTCAGGGGACCCCTGTCTCCTCTCTCCGTCCCTTCGGGGTCGCTGCATGGATAATGACCACGTTTTGGAATTACAATTTTACACACCCGTGTTCGGATGACCAGAAAACCTTGATCTTTATCCTCTCTGATCTCAGTGGGTTGAAAGTACTGACCACGTAGATCTTTGACGAATGGACGCTTTATAATTTTAAAGGGCCAGTCGGGTCAGCTTTACTTATTGTCTTCACAGGCGAATTAACGGCAGTGTTTAATCCCAACGGCTAACTTAATGAACTGGGGGACAATAGGTTTATGACATGAAATTATTTTGTAGTAAAATTATTGCATTAATTGAAATTACCTCTCTTAAATTTTAAATTAAGTAAATTAGAACCGACTTAAGTATCTAATTAATATTTGAGGAAAAAGTTCTGTTTTTTTTTCTCCCCTTGCTTAAACCGTTATTATAATTAAATTTGTGCGTCTGAGTTGTAATTGAATGATGAAAAATTCTTGAGAAAAGAAATAATTAATGAGTTTATATTAATGAAAAATATTAACCAAAGTAACCTCTCTCGCTCTCTCTCTGTCAATATATACGTCAGCATGTTTCTAACTGGAGAGCCACTGAATTAAATTATATTGTATTAATTTGTGTTTCTTATCAAGTACATCGTTCACTTTAAGAGGGGACTTTTTCACAATACTTTAATCAGTTTCTTGAAACAAACAACTTGAAGAATAGATAAGCGTTCGATATAGGTACTAAATTTACATAAATATTAATAATTATACGAGTAATATATATTTATACACCTACTAAATTTCTGCGTCAGAGAAGAGCCACTAAGTGTAAAAAGGGATCCAGAAAATGCCAAAAAGGTGCAGAAATGGTTATCTAGAATTCTATGATTGATAAATTCTAATTCTTTAATTGGTGATTTCTTTTTAGTATTTTTTATAGAATCAATTGAGTATATTTCATATATTTATAAAAATATCTCAAAATTTACTTTTTGTACTAAGGGGATTCTCTCGTATCAAGGCAAATTTTGATATAGGACCAAGTCCTCCAATTTCTAGAACTATTTCCAAAGTTGATTACGTTAGTTGATTCATGAGAACTTTCAAACTTATTCAGGAATTTCTTCTTGTTACTCCTCTCCTTGGTGTTCAACTTCCGTATATTATACTTAGGTATCGGTCGACCGAACCGCAACTGACCAACTAATAGAAAAGGCAGAAATGTCAAGATGAAATAAAATTTATTACGTTCTAGCTCTCGGCAAAAAACTATTAGTTCGATATCGAAAGGAAAATGGCGGTCTTATCAGGAACGGCTGAGCAGGATACGAAGGGGAAACTCGGCACAATTTTCATGTAAGAATATCTACTGTCTTATAAATTGTGCATACAATTCTTTTTCTGTTAATGAAAGAAAAAAAAATATTTTACACGTTTCTCGTAACATTTATTTGTTTTGAAAAACAAATGAACATTACAAATACATTGCATGAATTTTCTAATTTGTTTGAATATTAAACAACATCTGTCTCACTCAGGATAAAAATATTGTATGTATGTATTTATTTATCTTTATTCTGATTATGTTGTTATCATGTATTAATTATATTTATTTTATACATGAGTATTTCAGTATTTAGTTATTATATAGTTGATTGTGCACTTATTTTTCCTCTCTCTCTTACTGCTTTGGATCACATCCGGTAAGGTTGGCTAGAAGAGATCTCTATTAGAAATAATCTTGCCTTTGTACACAAAATTTCATAATTTTATTTAGTTTTTAAATGTGCAATAAAGAATATATAAAATTCAAAATTACATAAAATATAAATATATATAAATGTTTAAAATTACAAAATTTTAAACATTCGTAGAAATAGGACAAATATTAGGTACTAGCAAATCGTGAAAAGAGGAACAAACAAAAAAGTACATAAACTGTTTTTGACATTCATAACGTAGGTATATTTCATTCCAGATTCATAGTCCTATGAAAACCAACGCTATTTACGTCTCGGTAACATATACATGAAAGGGTCACCAGCAGCAAAAACAGGTTTGTATTACCATGTAAACTTTGCAGTCCACTTAGGAACACCATCTATTGTGTATTTTGTTTTCGAGACGCAAATGCGTTTGTTTTCATAGGACTATTAATCTGGAATGAAATATAGTTATGTTATGAATGTGAAAAACTTTTTATTTGTGTTTGTTTTTAAACTGTGTTTTAGTAGACACATTAAAAATAAAACATCTAGTAGACATGTCAATATTCCTTATACACTCTTGTTCATCAAAACAATTCCTCAAAGCTAACTCTTGAGTTCACGAGACACCTGATCTTCTACCCTTTAAACGCAACACCCTAACGAATTAACACAAATTAGTACAAATAAAGAGAGACCGAAAACTCTTTCACTCGATTCTACCCATGATGTTTTAATTATACGCCTCGCCGGGTGCATATCTCTCACGGAATACTGGTACGTGTTTTATTTCTCCTTGTTTCGCATTAATTACGAGGTTCACGTGTTCCCTCCCCCGACGCCTCACCTACCCCTTCAGGTCCTCCTCTTTCGTGTACAAAAACGAAAGGTTCCCCTCGCATCTAGTCACATTTAACAAGATCGAGGATATTGGGATTCGATGGAATTGCAGGGCTTCGAATTGAAAGGCACCGTTTGATTCGATTTTGTTCAATTTGCGCTGTAAAGAGAGGACTGTTAGTAGTTCTTGAAATTTAATTTATTGATATGTTCCTATAAAAGGCAATTGACCTTTGACACATTTTCAGGGTTCAAATCGGGGCCTGAACTAATGAATTTTTCTCACAGTAAATAAAATTACCATAGCATAGGACTGTCGGTGCAGGAAAACATTGTTAGGAAACCTGCATATGGCCAAGAATAAATTCCAATTGAAGTCCATCAACTCACACCGGGCCAGCGTAAACTATAGGCCCATATTATGTCCGCATTGAGAGAGTAAGTTTCTACCTTCGATTAACCAAATCATTTTGTAATGTAGTGGTGTTTTTTTAGTAATCAAGATTAACGTACTACTTATGTAAGTAAATAGTACCTAACGAGGATACGCGTAGTGGAAGTGAACAGATTGATTAAGATGATTAACGTACTATAATTTACTTATTCGTTAGTTACTTTCATGAAGATCGCTGACTTTTTCCACCTTTAATAGAATGGCTTGAAAAAGTACATACGTATCATGGGTATAGTTAGATAGTTGTCAATGTAGTACATTTGCATCACATATGCAAAAAACTGAAGATTTTACCTACAGCGAGTCGTGTTAACGCGATACTCGGATGGTAATAGAGCGCTACCAAGGTTAAGGAATGCTCGAGTGTGAATTAACAATAATATATTACATTTATTCACTTATATAATCTCAAAATAGGACTTTCTCGTGTTCTTTGGATATTAAACAAGTATAGAACAATTCACAAATATAGGTAACATCTAGACCGGGACCAACTTGCTAAAAATTTACAAACTTCGCTGCCCCAGAGGGAATCGAATCCACGACCTCTGGCGCTCGAATCCAATGACCAAGCAGGCCAACGAGGTGGTCAAAATTGTTCATAAGGTTTTAAAATATTGTTAAGAATTGCAGCGTGTATGCTAAAATCCAAATTATATTGTAATCAACCTTATAACTACTTAGAATTCTTTCTACAGATCTTACTTCATAAGCCGTTTACAGTTAACTTAGAATAGAGATTGAATTGCTAATACTGATAACAAAACTGAGGCTTTCCTAGAACTTAGAAGAAATTTTAGTCATAGTACAATTTAACAGTAACTACACAATAAAACATACTTCCCAATAAGGGATTATGTAATAAAGTCCTGCCGTGAAACCGTTTAATTCACGGAATCAAAATAACAAACAACGTTGACATTTAATAAATACTCTGCCTCGTCATAATTTTGGAAAATGAAAGCAATTTCAACGGCTGCGTCGTAAATCAGTACAATCTCAACAACGCGGGGCCTTCTGTCACGATTTTGCCGCAACAACAAAAGGTAAGCGTTACACACAAAAGCTATTCAATGCGACGAAGAAGCGAACCGTATAGACTACATGACTAATCTCTAAAGAAATTCCCCGCCCCCCTTTCGTCAAGTTATTAAGGGTCCCCGCGGGGTGAAGGCACTCATTACCACTCATCGACGCGATTTGGTCAAGCAATAGGGTTGCCATGCAACGCCAACATAAAATTAATTGCCTATTTTGACGGGTCATGTCGGCCCGCTTCCGCAATATATCGTGATTGATCGCACTGGTCAACATGCGAATATTTTTTGTACAGTTTTGTGAGAAAGGTTTAAAGGAAATTATTTTTATATTTATTTTAAGTTTGGATTACATGGATAGTTCTTGTATCTGATGCAAACAGGCTAGTTTTGTGGTTGTAAATAGAAAAATACGCATTTTAACCTAGGATTTAAGGTTTTAGGTAGTCAGGTCAGATGCTATCAAATTTATTTACAAATAGTCTACTACTAGGGACGGGCAGCAGCGTTCTCCTGTCTATATTAAGATCATTATTGCGACCACCAATCCGCCTGCCAAGCGTGCTGATTATGGCAAATCCTCCAATGGACATCCCACCAAAAGTGGCATTCTATTTTGAAGGATTATTATATTTAGCAGTGGACGTATTTCGGCTGATGATGATCACCTTTATTATATTAGTAATACTATAAGTAGTTGTAGTATTTACCTAGTACCTGGGCTACCTATCAGTATTATCTGTAAGTTCTAATTTCAGTTAAACTTCATATTAATACTTATTGTGTAGTTGTTGTTAAATAATAGGATTGTGCATAGGTCATATCCTGGTAGGAATTTCAATCACTATCATAAATACTTTATTATTTACCTTGCAAGATGGAGAAGCTACTAGTGAGGTCTAGGTCTAGTAAGGTCAAAATAGTTGACAGCCCTGCACGAAGTAAATCGAGCAAGGAGATGGTATCAAAACTCAGCCCCGCCTGGGGTCATTAAAATGAAATTTGCTACATATTAGCTGGAGTATCACACAAACGTCGCTAGAAATCGCCTACGTTACACTACATAAATCTGATATCTTTAGTATTTACCATAATAAGGATATCTTATTTATGTTCTGAGTTTTCCTTTCAAATAATGGACAACTAGTGTTTTACCTTACAGGGTTGGCCTGTTACAGTGATTGTAATATATTCCAGCAGTAATTCTTTTACCATGGTAAAACGATAATCGTCTGCACCACATACATAATTTTAAAAAAACCAGAACAGAAACTAGGTAACCGAAATCAATATAAATATGTCATACATATACACACTTGTCTATTCCAAGCTAAGGTTTTCTCCTGTATGATGGGATTTAGACAAGAACAAATTCACAAATACAACACCTAGACCAATATTTCCACCAAGGCGACTGGGATTACACGAGGGACTGCGTTTCCCTGTGTATATTAAGATCATTACTAATCCGCCTGCCAAGCGTGGTGATTTTGGCAAATTCCCAATGGACAGCCCACCTAAAGTGGTATTCTATTCGGGACGTATTTCGGTTGATGAGACCGGGACCAACTTGTACAAATTATACCAAAGTAGTCTGTCCTTTTTGAGAATCGAACCCAAGACCTCTGGCACTTGAGTCTAATGACCAAGCTGTTACGCAAACGAGGCGGTTGTCTTTAAATAAATGTTTACGACTTTAAATAATAAAATTGAAAATAAGTAACTAGCATCACCTATGTATACCATGAAGGTAAAAAGTTGTCCTTTATGATATACATCGTAAATACTTTTTGTGTGCCCTGTGTAAATAATAAAATTGAATTTTCATTTGAGTGAAGATGACATGTGTAATCTTGGGTCTGTAATTGTCGTGATATACGAGTATCTGTTATTGCGGCTAGTGTAACTACAGTGCTACAAAAGTTATTTGGCGTGTCTGTTGTTACAATACACCTCGATTATTGACGACGACGATAATCGAATATCATACATGCTGAAATACTGCGATATGATTCACTAGTACTTATTCGCAACTTCTCCATACAGGCATACATACTCTCAGGGGGTCGTTTGTTACATTCTAATAAGCATTTAGCGTTTAACTACGATAATTAGATGCCAAACGCTTATCCAAATATGTTACAAGACCCGTTAGTTAGTATATGGCTTTTAAGCGTTTTTATTCTAAACTATGTTTTCTACTTGTTTGTAAATTTATGTTGTGTCCGTGAATAAATTCCTATTTATTATTTCGATCGATATTGACTGAAATGCTTACGAAGTAGGGCGCCAGCACAGTACTCATTCTTACCTAAAGTTAACTACTACAAAGATACTATGAACATATTATCGTAATGGAGTATAATTTGTTACGTAACATAACATGGCTAAAGCCCTTAAATGTTGAACAAAATAGAAACTTCATTTATTGTTCATCTGTTCATCGATTATTAAACAAACTCGAGCTTCCTGCATCGTCTATAGTGTATTTTACGTAATTCTAGCTCTTCCATCGCTTCACAAATAGATAATTTAAGTGGTGTTGCAATTAAAACCCATGCAGGCTTTATTACTTACTCTTGCGTTGCCTTATACAAACAGGTTAGTTAGGCGCTAAACACTTTGAACTCTATTACGGTGCTATAGGGTTAAAATATATTCAGTTGCTTTCGTTGCCGGTTGTACAGGCCATGACGTTGTGTAGGGGATTATTATGTTGTGTCTGTTGCAGAATGGTGTAGAAATCAGTAACTTCGCCAAATTTCCAAACGACTTTATTTAAGCAGTGCTGTTCGTAGGAGCATTTACCGGCCACCGTAACCACACAGACCGTCCCGACCGTCAGTAATAGAGCCTGCTTTAGAGAGTATAGCGAGACGATAAGCACTTGCTGTGTGAATGCAATGCGCTAGTTACTACAACAGACTGCTATTAATTAGCTGCAAAAATATCTTTTATGCAGTCAGACTCTGGGGGATGAAAGCATCATATGGACAAAGGATTGACACAAAAGATCCCCGGTGTCGACATGACGCCGGGTACATATATACCTACCTACATACAGATACTTTCTCTTTCCACTGACTGCCTCAGTAGCGACTGCTGTGTTTTGCCAGTATGAACTTGAACCAGCTTTGCATGTATGGAAAACATAGGTAAATATTATTAATGGATCCTTACCAACGGTGACTATTTGCAATCTTTTGTCCCAGTACAACTTTTTGTCTCATATTTCAATTGTTTTCTTGGAGATTTCAGGATGTTACCAGATTTGACGTTTCTATGTAACATTAATACTATCAGCAAGCTTATCATGACATTAGTGGGGTATATAGATAAGATTTAGTTACCTCATAAACACAAATACGTTGTGCAAAGCGGATGTTAATGAGGCACCCTATTATGCGGCTTATGACTTCCTAAGTTTGACAAAAGTATGCTATTAGGGTTAGTAGCAAAAACATTACAATTTAGCGCGCTTCGACCATATATCAGAGTTTCTAGATGTGCTAGTTTCAATACTACTTACATACTCGTATTTCTATTTGAGCTGAATCTATTGATTTCGGTTTAGATTTCAATTTTTTTTATAGAATTCTTTTCGTAGGTTCGGACCAAAATAATAACCCCCCGTTGACGTGTTTAGTTCTTTGATTAAAATGGGATATTATTTTTAAAGTTCATTTATATAAACTCCTTATAAAAATGCTTCTGCAATGGTAAATAAGGTTACATTTTATTTCTTTGTTGTTTTCTCATCCACTTATAAATTAAGTAAACCTCTAGGCCCCATTCTAGTTTATAACTATTATTAAGTTCATATATAGTCAGAATACAAAAATATTCCGCGATGGCGGGGAAGCTATTTAGAGTTTGACTAAAGTGCTGCCCAAATTAGGGTGAGTAAACTAGGTAGTTCAAATAGATTGGCTCTTCAAAAGAGGTGCTACGTCACGCGTGGCCTTGGCCTGAAGATACCTGGACTACGATAACAAGGCTTAACATACTTAAACAGAATTGAAATTTATGGCGGAAATAATAAATTATTTAATACAAATCTTTTTTTTTAAGTAAGTGTTCTGTCAAGTTACAAAAGGTTACTACGGTGGCGTAGCACATACGTAGCACTTGCGTAGTATGATATTTATTTCGCGGTAAATAAATGTTATTTCATTCACGAGGCAGTTCTTATTCAGCCTTGTCAGTTGGCCGGCCTCTGCGAAATCACTATCTTATATACTGTTTACTTTGTAAAACAGTCCATTTTACATCATCACACATGATGATCTCAATTTAATTCCGTCATAAAGATGTGGTGATACAAATTAACTTAAGATTTATTTTCTACACGATTGACACGGCTTTACAGGTTTTCATTATTTGCGCTGAGCATCACTGGGTTTGGAATTTTTTTTTAAATAAAGCATAGTTCTAGTGTCGAAGCAGAATATGACGATTGCATGAGAAGGAGTCTTCACGTTGAGTTATAGTCTATTTTCCGTAGTTATCGATTAATAATACTTGTTACGATAATAAAAATATTTATTACAGTTCTATAAACCATTCCACCAATACATAAAAAAATACTTAAATTAAATTAAGTTATACAAATGGAAAAAAATATATAATGAGATAACTAGGGCATGATACTCGGCTATCGTACGTATAGATAGGCTGCAAGCGATCAGAAACTTTTTGCCGTGAGAAGGCCAGGTTTGCTTAGAGCATAGCCTTATCAATGACTCGTTCATGGGGATTCAACTTTCCATAAAATGTGTGACATGATTTTAGACACTTTTTGACCCTTCTCCCCATTAAACTTACCTTGGCTTTTGGTAAACCTCTCGTATTACACCATGTCGTTGCTAGTCGCAATGTGGTATACTCCTGTCGTATATATATATCATCATCATCATCAGGTTATGTTTGTCTCCACTGCAGGAGCACAACCCTCTCTCATTTGCCGGAGACAGACGGAGGATTGGGCCTACAGGCCGCGCTGGCCAGACGGGTTGGGATACTTCGTACAATACCAAACACAGTCTCTTCGCTACGATGGTAATCGAAAAGGGTACAGCAGAGTAGAGTAAATGTTCGACTGTTACTTAATTTACAATTAGTAATTAAAATAAACATATTAAAAAAATATTATACCTTCGCGTATTGCAGATTCGGGATTACGTAGCAAACTGCTTCGCTGCGCTTGCGTTCTACCTGATATTTTCCAATAATTTGTATTCAAGCTAAGAAAACCTCAGTCTGTACGAATCTATATGAAATTCCCTATTTAATGTATAATGTTGAGTATAATCTGTTGAAAAACCAAATTATTGTAAAAAATTGATTCAAAACATTCTGCAACTTAGCTATTAAAAATACGCATTATTTCGACTTTGACGACAGTAAACTAATTTCTAAATTATTTAGATTGTGTGCCATTTGTGAGAATCTATCCCTGAACCGATTTTAGTCTGTGGTCATGCGAAGGGATAATATTTTTTTAACGGTCTTATACGCGAATAGAAAGGTAAGGGTGTATAAAAATATCGTGTGTGTTAGACCCTTGTATAATGTGTATATTATGTATACAAAGTATAATAATGTGTACGAAACCCTAAAATGTACTAAGAATAATAATTATGTACTTTATATAATTATTATTATATAAAGTACAGTAAGTACTAGTTAACAAATATGACAAGTTGGAAATTTTCACCAGAATGAACACTCTGTATCAGGTACTGGTACAGAGTTTCATTTTAATATACAACTAGCAGTAAATTGATATTGGAACGAATATTTCCGATTGCCATACTTACCGCTGACTACTACTAATTATAGCTAAGACATATCAGCTAATGTAAAAGGAGAAATGCAGAAATAGCTAATGTAAAAGGGTCTGTAAATCCTCATCAGACCGTATAACTTCACACCGTCGATCGTCAGAAACTTTCATATGTATTTGACCATTTTTCAACCAAACATATTTTACATTGTTTTTCTTGGCGAAATTTTTGCAGCGTGAAAAAAACATTTTGCGTTTGTTCGTGAGCAGTTCGTTAAAGTACAGCTTGCAATTGTTCCCTTCGTAATTTGGCAAAAAGTCTGATAATTTGACATTTTTCTTTCCCTTCATTTGTCGTAGAAAGTTGTCTCGTATTTGTTTTGTGATTAAATTAACTGTAATATTACCTGTGTGCTTACCCATTGTACATTGTTTGATTTCCACAATATCCTTCTTTTTAATAGGGCACTGCATAGATTTTGTAAATCGTATAAATAGGCATTTTAGGTTCTCTGATTTTTGGGTTGGTATGCCTCTGATTTCAAGTGATTGCTGCAATTTATATTGTTCAAAATCGTCTTGTAATTTTAATACTTGTGTCTCCAGATGTTTAATTCGATTAAATGATTTGTTGTGACATATTATCTTTCGATCATCTAAAATCCTTTTCGATGACTTCGACTTACTTGGGTACTTAGCATTATCAATTATGGCTAAGTAATTATCGTTACCATATCCAAGCCTTTGAAGCAAGTTACCTAAAGTATTTTCAACCATTTGCTTTTCGTAGTATGAAATGCTTAAAATAATACGCTTATTTCGGTTTTGCTTAAGAGTCCCGATAACCTTTTTTAAAATGCTTACCACGTCACTGTATTTTGTAATGTTATCAACTACTATGTGGTTACATGATTCTGATTGTAACGCTTTTATGGGGCACGTCGGAGTATCAAACAAGCTTTGAAATGTTTTCGAATCACAAAATATGTCTGCATCCACTTCTGTGTTTGTGATTACTTGCAATATTTTATTTGCACTCAACAGTTGCATTCTATGATAAATAATCAAAATCTGTTTCTCTTTACTTTTTAGAAATGCTCTTACTGTCTCAGTGACTTTTGTATTATCTTTAAATTTAAAGTCTCTACATATTTTTGATTTGTATGCTGTAGTTAACCCAACTAACCCTAAGCAGGCTATATTTTGGTTTAAACATTCAAATAATTTCTCTCCGTCTTCGTTGGTCAAAAAACGTCCCTCTCTTTGTTTCACCCAATCTAACAAATATTTCTGAAGGTTGCTTGCTATTAATTCACTATTAAAAAAGTTTGTGTTTTGGCTGATCTCTTTTGTTATTATATTTTGTAGCTCCTCTTCATTGGGCTGATTTACCGCGAGTACAAAATTTTCAAAGAAAGTATCTATTTCTTCATCAGGCACGTCTACTGGTAATGAATCTTTATCATCTATTGTGAATATTTCAGGTATTTTAAATTTTGCTTTCTGAAAAATCTCATTCACATTCTCATTCGGTTTTGCTTTTCCAATGAAGGCTATTAATGTTTTTCTGAAATATATTAGCACTTCATCACCTTTACATTTATCTTGCAAAAAATCATCTTTAAATTGGAGACACCACCCGTTGCTCTCTTTGATTATTTTGAATACTTTTTCCAATAACCAGTTGCGGTAACATTTAAACAAATCAAAACTATGCGGCATCCTTTCCTTGTTTACAAGAGTTTTAGCAAGTTTTGCTGCTAATTTATCGACATGACATATTTTCATAATTGATTTTAATTTATTATAAAACTTTGAATCTTTTGTAAACTTGTATTGTTTAGAATAAGAATAGTCTTTAAAACCAAATAAAATATCTTGGGTGCTGTCTATTTCAAAAACTGCAGATTTGCCACTGCAGTTGTCTATTTTCAGAAATTCCTCATGTAGACCAATATTGGTACAAATAATGAAATCTTTTAATTCACCGTCCTTAAATATTTCCTTCCGTTTGATTTTACGATAAGAAATAAAGTATTTCAGTAGACTGAAATCTTCATCACTCTCATTCACTAAATCATCGCGCTTGATTTCTTTAGTTTCATCTTGTTTATGTTTAGTCTGTACAAAGCGGTACACCTGGTGGCCTTTAATGTCGTCATAATACGAAAACACTACATCATCAAACTTTTCCGCGTCATCCAACTCCGTTGCTAGTTTAAATGTGTATCCATTTTTTATACCACGACATAAGAAAATTGCCAATAAATTAGTTTGGTAGATTATTCCATGTAGACTCGTTTTAACGCCCGACCCCTTGTACTTCGGTCCAGTGGCAATACTTTTATATGTCTTTTTATCAATGGTAATCGTTGGTTTCTGCTCGACTGATGATTTTTCCATGATAAATACATATGTTACTCCTTGATTGATATCTTCGACAACTTCTTGGGCTTTTTTTTCGTTGCAGCTGACCTGAAACCAAATGCACCATGAAATGACGATTATTTTGAGAATACCGATATTTGTGATCTACACGGTACAACGGATTAGTAGGTACCACTGCTTAGAAGAGGGGAGTTCGTTCTTCTTTAAGGTCAGCAAGAGAAGAGAGCAAGGCTCTCTTGTTATATATGCATAATCTAAAACTGCCTTTGCACCTACCTATTCGGTGATAACGTAACAAATATCGGATTATTCTAGAAACTTGTTATCGCTTTTAGGCACGTGGTGAGATAATGCATCGATAACATATAAAATAAGTAGGTATAGACAGTTTTTTGACATTTTATTTTGACTAATAAGTAATTGCAAGTAATAGGCATCTTTTGGGTAAGTGCGCTCCACCTTATCATCGTCACTTACCATCAGGTGTGATTGAGGTCAAGCGTAAACCCATCAGGAATAAAAAAAATCGTCTTCATATGTTACTTATTTGGCGCGAATTCGCCCTTCAGTTCGTTAAATCTACATATTAGTGTAATGAGTAATCATAACTCTATTTACTTTCTTTATTTAATCAAGTGAAACTGAAATAGCTAACTATTCTTAAGTATAATTTTTGTATAAACGGCATGACACATTTGAGTCGAGTAACATGAGTCCTATTAACTGTGATGAACTACATGAATTAACTTTGAAGCATTGTTTTGATAATTTGACAGACACTTTTATTATCATTGGACCAAAAAATTAAATTGGTAGTTTTCCCGAATTCGGCGATTCAATACATGTTTGGTTGGACTAGGTTACTGACTAATGTAATGTACTTATAAATAAATAAATATAAATATATGGGGACATTTCACACAGGGCCACCTGATCCCAAACTAGGCAGAGCCTGTAATATGGGTATCAGACAGCTGATATACATACATAGATACATAATATAATATATAAATAACATCCAGTCACAAGGCAAACACAAGTGTTCATCATATGAATGTTTGCCCTGGGCGGGATTCGAACCCGCGACCCCGAGCTTCGTAGGCAGGTGTACTACCAACTAGGCTACGGGGCCGACTAACTTACTGCGTGCTTACTAACTTGTACCAAAACATCGTAAGAACCATTCGAAACTAATGTGTTACGTTACTGGATTGTGTCATTCGAAACGAGCATGTTTTATTACAGGGCTGTACGAGTAATAAGATGATACTAAGCAAGCAATTCGTCATAACATACCATTAGATGCAAGCATTTTACGTTACTGGGCTATGACGGGTACTCAGTTGTCGAGAGCTCTTCGTTGTAACGTACCATACGAAACGAGCGTGGATTGAACGGATATTACGCTAGCGTAACAACAATGGTTTGTAATGCAAGTTTTAACCGTAACGTAGTCACTCTAAGCATTATGTTACCATTTTCTATGTAAAAATGTTCTGTTAGAAATCAGTACTGAGGAAATAAGATATAAAGACTTACCTGGGTTGTGATAGCGTAGATCACCGGCAACAACTGTGTAGACAACAACAGCAACTTGTTTAGGTACAGATACGTGTTCTGACAAGTGCAGTCTTGTATCGTCTGATGTGAGACTGCTGACGCATTGGTCGATAGGTATACAATGATATCAATATACCTATATCACCTAATAATAAATATTCGATTAGATAACAGTGATACTGATTGTATATTGTTTGGATACAAGTTGACTAGCTATTACTCGTGGCTTCGCCTTTAGTCTAGAGTCTAGACTGTTGCTGTTTGTGATTTTTTGTATCACATTTTATGGTCATGAGTCATCTACAGTGGATTGATTGGAGACGTTTGTCGAAGTTAGAAAGCTTCTATTTCAGCGACGAATGGCGCTTATCACAGTGCATGTATTCACGTTAAAAACACGGTGTAGTGTTCCATACTATATAATACATGGCAGCAAAACGCGAAATCAAAACTTTAGTTAATTCCCAATTAATACATTAAAATATGCCTTCTATTGAAATCCAGCGCTGTGGACTCTTGTACTTCGCGATGGCGTTGTCTTTTTTTATTACCTACCTTACAGGCAACTCATAAAAGTAACCACGGAATTGCCACTGTTTCCCTGACATATTTCAGTGGAATTGTAAATGGAAATGAGAATTTACGTAAGTGCCTTAGACAATATTGTTGAAAGCGGCTGAGTATTCTTTTTAATACATTGTGAATTCCGTAAAACGTAATCATCGTCAATCAATATACGTGACCACTTGTGTTTCTGTATGCTCTTATAAACCTCGCAAACTACCTACTAAATTAATTCAATATAATTTTCACAATTGGTTAGATCGTTTACCAAGCGCGAACACGAGGCAGACGGTTACAATATTAACATATTGTAACAGTCTGTCTTCCTAACGGATTAAAAATGTAGAATTGTTAATCTAGTAATTTTTAATCCTACAGCAATAATGTTTGACTACTCGTACTGTACTTGGTATTTTTCTCATTATTTATCATATAGATTTATCCCGTAACTGACATGTGCTAAGTTTTAGATACATGAACTTATCTAAGAAATAGTTTCTGCAAAATTTAGGCGCTTTAATATTTTACAGGAGTGTTCTCCGAGGTACCTGATATGGTTTACTATGTCTATATTTTGACTCGGTTACCAATTTCGTTCTAAGTTGACTTTTAACTGGAAATAATAAAGTGCAACTTAACGTTTTACGAATTTTTTTATGGACGGTTTGTAATTTACTATATTAAAAAATGGATAATGGTAGAAACATAGACTACAAAGTTGTTAAAGACATTTACAAAGTTCAAGGATGTGATAGAAATAAAAACACATATTATTTAAACTTATTTATTCAATGTGTGCACAATTAACAAGTAGCATTGAATTAGTTTTCGATTTTTACAACTTACATAGAGTTTCAAATCAGATTGCAGTCGCAGTTTAGAAATGTGATTTTCGGACAATGGTAAGTACGAAAACAAATATTAATATTGTAAATTTTCTACTACTCCCAGAATATGTCCATGACTGTTTTGGGGAATTTTACTTGATAAAGTTGTTACAGACAAAATAGGCATAACCTAACTTATTAGTTAACTGACTGGCTAACTCACTGGCTGGCTGATAATGTTGACAGCGACGACGGTGACCATCAGAAATATATATTTTTTAACAACAAAGTAAATAAATAAAAAATCTTTTCTGCAATGAATAGTAGAAACCCGCCGTTCCTTCCAATTTTTTTTTATATATTGCCGTGTTTCAGGAATATTTCGGCTCAATGGAATTTTAATGGATTAAAATTTTTAATTTACAAATAGAAAAAATACTGGAAAAATAAAATATTTCCATGGTACATTACTCTTTGGAAAAACCCTTATTTTTAATAGTTTTTTATAGTATAAGTATTGACCATGTTATCACGTAAATTCAAATATAATGATGTGGTACTTTTCTGAAAACAAAACCTTATTGTCAGATTAAATAAAATTCCCACCGAATGTTACCAAACCTGTATTATCTTTTATTTAATATTTTTAGTAACAATTTTTTTTTTAAGAACAGATTTATAGGGAACGTAGCCATGCAAGTTTCATAGAAAATGCACATTGTTTACATAGAGGGGAAGGACACTGGCTGGTTTATTCGTAAATATGTAACATAATACGATCCTTACCAGGTTAATGGATGACTGACGATCAAAGATCTTATGTTTTTTATTCCAACATTCAGAATCCTGTTAATTATGACTATGTAATATTCTCCAAACATTATTTTTCGGAATACAATTACTTTATCTAAATACAAAGTTTATAGAACATTTACAAAGTAGTATATTACATTTAGTTGTATGTTACAAGATTATGTTGTAAAGTATGTACTTAAGCTTATGATAGTTTACATAGGCAAAAATAAATATATAATTTAACATGGATCTTTTATAACAACATAGATAACTTTCTCGTGAAATTAACTAAATTAATAAATAAGAATAATTTACTATTTCTTAGAAGTAGGTAAATAACGAAAGATTTGAATTATTACATCTCTTCTATGACTTGTTACAATACTCAGTATGAAACAGAGAAAATACGGAGGTACCTATGTAACTGTAAAATAAACATAATTAAACTGGATTTGCTGGTAACAAAATTAGATAAATAAAGCTTTAGTTAAAGGTTTCTAAGTGCTATTAAGTATGGAAGAAGCACATTCATCTTCTAAACCAACTGATTTATTATTAGACTGAGATAATTTAGAACATAATAATGTGTACAAACTCCAATCCATTAAGTATAATAAGGTAGCGTTCATAAAATTTTAAACAAAGTAAATATTAAGTATACATAATAAATCAAAGTTGCAAACTTTTGACGACAATCTCAACTTTGTGTTGTACATTTAATTCCTTAATGGGCTACCTTTTTTTTCGGCGTACCAATTTATAAGTACCTACACTTCTCATGTTGTACATACAAGATAAAAATGCTAATCAGGTCATTATTTACACTTGTAACCAAACAGTATTTCACTAGTACATTCATATATATTTATATGTCCTTATGCCTATTCTGTAACCTGGAAGCACACAGAAATAGATACATTTTTTATACATTTTGTTTACAGTACAATAAAATAATGTAAAAATGTCTAACTTACTAAAATTATAATAATGAGTTGATGACACACATACATAGAGATTAATTTGATTCTATTTGTATTATTTATAATATTACAGCAATGTTACATTAAAGAGCTTAGAAAAATGTTTTAAACATCTTATAAATCTTGGGAACTTAATCTATAACACAAATTGTTAGTTACTGACAAACATTTGATCGCTTTTACAAAACATTATAAATTATAAGCGATATGATAATTTAAATAAAGTATTTTACAAATAAACCACGTCATAAGTTATTTAGGTAACAATTCATTTTTGTTGTGCTCTGCGTATAATTGTAATTTGAAATTAACGAGAAACTAAAGATATAATTTGTAACACGCATAGCATCATGTTACCTATCAAATTCGTATTTACTCGTATTTGTAAATAAATTGCACGAACAAACAATCCATCTAAATTTCTATAGTCTAAAAAAAGAGTGATAATGATTTACATTTAAATTCTGTCTGAATTTGGTTGTGCACATCTTTAAATCACTTTACTGTAAAGTAAATCCAATGTTTGCAACAAATATTGCGAAAAACCTTTCATAGAGCTGAATGGCGATATAACGAGTGCACACAATGCGGCCGATTTTATCGCCGGGCCGCGCCCGGAGTCGGGACATTAAAATGAAATTTGCGCCCGTTTACAAAGAAATAATCTTTACAACATATCGGGAACACTAGATACAATGTTTTTTATCGCTCGTAATGTTAATGCCTATTCAGAACTTATTACACAACAACCTAAGTAGATTACAGACACAAATGTTTTACTAAAATCATTCCGAGACATTTCAGCTATCTTTTTAATTGCGTCGGTCGAGCCACAGAAAACTAAGATTTCTCCTGCTATCTCGGCAATAGATTATATCCCTGTTTTAAATGAACTTACCTCGGATGACTTCCTATCACCCTACCAAGAACAGATTGCCGTATCTAAGATTATTGTCACACAGAGACAATGTACCACTTTACCTTATAAATCTTCTCTAAATCGGGGGTTTCTGTGTTTTGTCGTCTGGTCCTCTCATTTCACTACTTTGCTTGGGATATGTTTTGTTTTTCTAACTGTTCTATATACAAGTATAATACATGGTGTAGTGGTTTTAGTTGGTTCACGTGATGGTTGTACATGAGCCCTCGTAGCATTTGAGGCCAGGTTCACAGGTGCCCCTGAAGCCTCCGCAGTCTTCACCTAACGTTCTCGCGCATACTTTACAGCACCTGAAATGAAAATTGTTGTATATAAAGTGCTCCGTAGAATCATCCGCCTCGGTTCATCAATATTCGTTTAAAACTACCTAGAGCTACTAAACATCAACTGAAATGTTCTTAGTCTGTCGACATTATTAGTCGAGAAACCCTTTCTTTGTCCTCGCCTTTTCTCGGTTATGCGGGAACTTGGAACATTCAAATAATAAATTGTTGTAGATGGACATTGGTTACTTATGCTTAAGTAGAATACTGGGTTCCATGGAAAAACCGATTTGCAACGAGCACACAATGCGTTTATATAAATATATCAAACCTAAGCTAAATTAACGGGAAGTCGTGAACAGAAATGGTGGGCGCAGAATACCCAGTCAAATACGTTACGTTTACTAACCCTAATAATATTGAACTAAAGACTATGCCAGAATTTTCTTTACATAAAAACTTAGGCCAAAAGGTTAAATAGAGACATCTGAAAACCGACATAACATATTATACTACATTTACGACGTGGAAAAAGTAGGTAATTTTTAACGTACAACAACATATTGCCTAAATTGAGCGATGAAAGGTTAAAATAGGGATCTGACCTTTTGTGAACTTTCAGTTTATTATACTTATATAATTATGAATGATTATGTTATAAGTATTACTTTGACAAGCTTTATAGGTAAGCGGTTAGAAAAGGTCGAAGCTTTTGGGGTAGGTTAAAAATATAACTTTTTTCTCCAATGTATGTATTTTAATTTGTGATATAGGTATACTTAGAATCATTCGGATAAGCTAAAGTACTGCAATATGGTGTAAACTGAGAAATTAGATCTAAAAAGACCTTTCTATATCTAGTCGAAACAAATGTTTTTACTATTCTATAATTGCGGGTAAAGTTGTGCAATTGCGTTGGTCTTTTGGCCTATTTCCTTATTTCGAAACTCATGGACGAACTTGTAGCTAAGTGGATGTTGGAGACAAGTAAGCAACTAATAAAAAGCTTTTTTTATATATATTTTTTTGCTTTAGAGATTTTTTTTAAAGTTTTTAATAAGTATTATAAATTATGTGTTCCTACTACCATGATATTCTTTATCTTTGACAACAGCCAGTATTTTGTTAATATTTTCAGAAATGTATGATTTTTGTTTAATAAATATATCATATACATACATACACTTGTATATTCTCGAACTAGAATATTCTCCTATATGATGGGAATTAGACAAGGATATAACAATTCACAAATATATAATTCAGACCGAGATTTACTGGTACAAATAGGTACAAAGATGTATGTCTTTAAAAATCGAACCCACGACATCTGGCACGAGTCCATCCGTCATCCGTCAATCCACTAGACCAGCGAGGCGGTCAACTACATTTAGAAAAACGATTAATTTGCCCTTTCATTTATTTCCTTTGCTTTGTTGCCCAGGTCACATCACGATAACCTACAGGCAGTACTACCTCTTTTAATGTTATGTGGGAATACCCGATCAGTTATTACGCCTTGTATAATTGACCCTGTCTTAACATCCAACCAACGCAGTGGTCCTAATAAATACCGGCACTTCCGCTCGGCTCGTACCCCTCGTACTCCCTCGGGTTGCTCACGCAGTTTCAACCCCGTACCTCGCTAGAGCTAACCAACTAACCTGCACGGGTCCCACACGATGACCCCCAGGCCGGGACAGCCGCTCGGCTCAAGCGCCTCGCACTCCCTCGGGTTGCACACGCAGTCCCATCCCCTCACCACCCCTGCCAGTGCCACCACCGCCACCATCGCCAGCCACTTCTTGGTCATACTGTCTCTCACATCACACACGAAAATCTCACTGCGATCTTATATCGTCCTACGTTCATGGTCGCACATTTCGTTTGATGGTCAGCACTGTGATATTTTCATTCTGTAACAAAATGAAGTTATTGTGAATATGGATTCAATACAATGGTAAGTATCATTTTACGTATAAATATTTAGTAGTGCTTTATTGCATTTATTGTTCAAATAATAAATTCAATATCAAAATATTTCGAGAATTTCAAATTGCAAAACGCAGGAGTGAGAATTTGGTTCAGATAGCTGATTAATTTCTCACGAAACTACATCAAAGTAAATGTTTCGCAGTGAAATTCCACCTCGGCAATCAATAAAGTTAATTCAAAGTTTAATGTAAACTAGTGATATCAAAGATATTATTTGTTACTAAAAGAGTTGCTTTAATTTAAAAGCAAACGAATCTTTTGAAGTTTGGTGTGTGTGGGCTTTGATATAAACACAGGGCCTTTATTATTTTATTTATATTACGAGTGAAATATTTCGGGGCAGACTAAATAAACATTTAACAACCTTTAATTGTCTTTGCTATAAAAAAAACTGAAATAAATCTTAGTAATAGCATGAAGTACGCTGAACCTTTAAATATACAAAGTTAGCTCAAGAAATTTTGTTATTTCGTGAAATTTGTAACTTGATTCTTCTAGAGTCAGCTATAAAAGTCCTAATATACAAGAGAACCCAGCAATGCCAAACACAAAGGATCTAGTACAAGTTCAGTTTGATAATAATTATCAAATAAATAGATACCTTATTATAAGTATCAATGTGTTATTTTTTTCTTTAACCATGGGGTTAAAAGATATAAGATAGCTAAGATATTCGATCTCCTTTATTCTCATGAGGCCATGATACCTAGTCGTAACAAGAAAACATGTCAATTCGTTTGAGCGAAATCTTCAATTAAACTTCTACTAACCCTCTTTTGGTACTAAACGATTACGTCACTGGGGCGGTGGGGCGCTACTCAGTTGAGTTAATTTACCGTATTTTATTTGTTTATTGAATCGTCGTAGTTATAAAGTTTCTCTTTGATTGCGGAACACGTACCGAATTAGTTAATTTGAGAGCTTTGTATAGTTCCTACAGTCTCTCAGATGCATCTGCTGAAAAACTAATTTATAGTAATCGTATAAAACATTTGAGTAAACAAAATTGAGTTTTATAAATTGTTATGCATTTAAATTTATTTATTCATAATACTTTACACGGTATACAAACACCATAATAGAATAAATAAATATCTCAGCCATTCACATCAATTATCCAGTCCCAAACTAGGCAGAGCCTGTGATATGGTTACTAGATAACGGATACACATACTTGAATATATAAACATACATTCATTGGGTACTTGGGTACAAACATTCATATTCATCATACGAACATTTGCCCCTAGCGGAATTCGAATTTCGAACCCGCAACCTCCGGCGTGGCAGTCCGAGAGCTACCCCGTTCCGCCAAGGAGGTCGTCAATAAAACATATACTCGTAACCGTACCTGTAACAGATCACAAGACATAAAAATGAAAGAAATGATAAACATGTAATATAATTAGGTACAGTAACGTTAGGAAACTTGTAACGTGAAGAAATTACTTTTAGAAATAAGACCGCCTACATGTACATGTGTGAGCTACTTTATTATTGTATCCGTGTATTTTTATCGTGCAATAAGGAGTAATTGAACTGAAATTTAAATTAAAAATATTATAATAATACCTATTTGAAAGATGTACTTTATTGTTTATAGCAATAGAGATCAGTTTCAACCGAAATTTAATTGCAGGGGTAATAGGTCTGGTTAAGAATTAGTTTAATTTATTACGACGAGAATACTCTTCGTAACTTACGAGTGTTCAGTGAACTCACAAATAGTGTTTCATACTAGAATGTTTGTTGTAGATAATGAAGTAGATTTAATATAGAAATCTTAAAATCTATATAGCATATTTTAAAGAATCGCTTAGGTACTCTTTTCTCAGAAAGGATGGTGAACTTTTAAGTGAAGTTTTTTTAAGAATTCTGTATATTTTAAATAATTTTAACACACTCGGTATATTTTATTCTTTCAGTTGTTAAAACTGCAGAGTTTTTTGAATTTTTCTTCCTATAAATTGTGTTATCTTATCACTCTATTTTTGTGCGACAACGACTGCCGTTTCCGTCCGATTATTACCGATGGCCGAACCGCACTTCTCGCAGAATTGAGCCATTTATCTCGTGACAACCGGGTGGCCAGATTCCTACCTTATCGGTACAGACCTTTTTGCTAGTCGAATTCCTTTTCCCACCTTCCTTATTCGGATATTTTTAACATTTATCCATGCTTGGAATTGTATAACTTCAGTTTGATTATTCGAAGTATTTTTTTTAAATTATGAATTACTAGTTTTTGAGCGCTGCTATGCCAGTGTAGAATACGGTTTTGTTTCCCGTGGGAACAGTTTTATTCAATACAAAAATAAGTTATTGCTCAACTCTGTGATACAAGCAGGCTATATGCAGAAGAATAAATGAGTATACTGAAAATAAAGACGAAACTAACTTTAGTGCTGTCAGATTTTGAACATTTTTTCCGTAATATTACAGATGCCAAAGTAGATTAAGCGTTTTATAAGTATCTGTTAGGTTCATTAGGTAAAAATCAAATACGCAATATACACAACAACCATGAAACAACATACGAGTACTTTACAAATTATGTTCCCTGAGTATAGGGTTGCCATCCGTCCGAGTTTCCTCGGATTTGTCCTAGTTTACGGGGCGTTCGGGGACCGTCCTGGCAGGGTTTCATTAGTAGTCCGGGTTTGAAAGTTTTCAATAAACAGTTGACTTATCACAATTAAAACTATTTCTTATGTTACTGAGTAGGTAACTTTAAAAATAAACTGTAGACATGTCCAGGTTCAGCTTCAAAATCCGGGGTTTTTATGTTTTTTGTCCTGGTTGGCAAATTTTAGAGATGGCAAGAAAACATTCATATATTTTTAAAGGTAAGTGTAACACATTCCAAAAATCTTGTACCTACTTCTGGCTTGGTCACTGGACTGAAGCGCCTAAAGTCGTGGGTAAAAAAAATTTTCGGGGGTATCCGGGTAAAAAACTCGATTTCACCCAAATGTCCGGGATTTTTTAAAGTTCTTGAGCGTCGTCGGCAATTTTGGTGATGGCAACCCTACCTGAGTATCATGTACACATTTCCTGTTTGGAAGTTGCTGATTCGTTGAGCGTAAAATCGATTTAAAATCAATATGCAGGTTAAGACGCTCCAGTTATTTTCTTAATGAATACGTAGCTTTTTGATTGACGGCTTCTCTTACTAAACTAGGGTGGATTAATTTGGTTTATTATTTAACTAAATTTATTGTAGTCTTTTTTTTATCAAGTACTACTTTCTATATCAGCTTAGTAACTTGGTTATTGGACTCGAGTACCAGATGGTGGTACTAATGCACTCAGGAACAGATAACTTTGTATAATTTGGCCCCGATCCGAATGAACAGGATCTATGAAAAGGAAAAACTATCTAATTTGGGATGAGACAAGTGTAGACTGTATTATTAACGAAATATTTATAGATTACGTGTATTCATTTATTAATATGAGTAAGTCAGGATATTCTAAAGTTTGATATCTTTACTTCCTGCATTGTTATATACAGAGAGACAGTAGGTACTAAGTTCGGATTAGTTTGAGCCAACTAACCCAACTTCTCATGAAATTTGAAATTCGCTACAATTGTGCTAAATTATGTGCATACAACGTTGTTGCAGGATGAGTTTGATTGAAGAGTATTATTTAGTACTAGCTGTTGCCCGCGAATTCGTCCGCGTGGACAACTTAACATTCTTATGTATTACGTGTTACTAAATCCTAAAAGAAATCTATTAATCTGGTTATGCATTAAAAATATTAATATACATAAAAAAACATACTATCCAATTGAGAACCTTCTTTTTTGAAGTCGGGTAAAAATTAGCGTTCCGGCGGCGGTTTCGCCCGTTGGACCACAGTTTTTTAGGTTTCCGTAGCCAAATGGCAAAAAACGGACCCTTATGGATTCGTCATGTCTGTCTGTCCGTCTGTCCGTCCGTATGTCACAGCCACTTTATTCCGAAACTATAAGAACTTACTATTGAAACTTGGTAAGTGGATGTATTCTGTGAACCGCATTAAGATTTTCACCCAAAAAAAAACACATTAAATTTTGGGGGTTCCCCATACTTAGAACTGAAACTCAAAATTTTTTTATCAACCCCACACGTGTGGATAGGTCTTCAAAAATGATATTGAGGTTTCGAATATAATTTTTTTCTAAACTGAATAGTTTGCGCGAGAGACACTTCCAAAGTGGTAAAATGTGTGTCATCGTCCCCCCCCCCGACCCCCCCCTCCTGTAAGAGAATGATAAATCTAAAAAAATATATGATGTACATTGACATGCAAACTTCCACCGAAAATTGGTTTGAAAGAGATCTAGTAAGTAGTTTTTTTAATACGTCATAAATCGTAAACCACAATACTATTATTAAAACATCGATCAAAGTTACAACGAACTACAATAACTTTTATATTATGTTACTTGCTGCTACGGAACCCTTCATGGGCGAGTCCGACTCGCACTTGGCCGCTTTTTTTAAATAAAGTTGACATTTACATTTATCATGAATTAAAAGATTATCATATAATCAATAAAAAAAAAATGTAATATTGTGCAAATTAGATGATATTTCCTTCCCCCCCCCCCCCCTCCGATTTGTCCTTTCCATACCCTTTCTTTCTTTCCTTCTCCATCCCCTTCCCACAACGTTGAAAACCCTTTCCCCCACCCCGTCCCTCTCCCTACTCCTACCTCTCCCCCTTCCCTTAACCCACCCCTTCCTACACCCTTTATTTACCACTGCCCCTCATCTTTCCTCTCTTACCCTAATCCCTCTATTCTTTTCCATCCGACTTCCTTCCCCTCCTATTCCCTTCCTATGTTGCATATCCAATTAACTGTACAACAAAATGTCTGTCAAACTGCTGGACATAGGCCTTCCCCAATGAATGCCACAAAGCCCCACAGATCCAGCCGCTTCCGGCCACCATCTTCAGGTCGTCCATACACCTGGCGGCGGGGCGTCCCACCCTGCGCAGTCGATATTGACATTGTCGACGATCACCGGTCTAATACAGGGCCACTAATTATCGAATAGCGAACTTTTTGTATCGAGACTTGTGGAAATACCTGAAATACATCAGCTAAAATAAATCTATAAATGAGCTTTAAAACATCTCTGTCACTTTCTGTCAAGTTCTTGCAACGACCAGTAATGTTGAACTACACTTTCATACAAATGATATGAAATGAGAGGTCAACTTGTAATTCAGCATCCTGACATTTTATTGAGATATGACTTATACCAGTATGAGGCCCGAACTCGAAGCTATTAAACAGTGAAAACGCCGTCAAATTCTGTTCAGCAGTTTCCAAGATTAGCTCGTACATACATACATACATACAGACAGATAAGAAATTTTTTAATTATATTTTTGGACTCTACTGGTCTTCAGTAACGTCCGGGCAGTGAAATTTTTTTTTAACTTCAATGTACAGATTCGCTTTTCTTTTGTTTTTTCTACTCTTTTATTATATGTATAGATAATCTGTTGAAATAATGTATTTTTTTTACCTAAAACTAACTTTTAACTTATTCTTGACGAATACAGAGTTTTTGTTTCGGTATATCTAGTTACAAATCGTGATTAAAAAGGTAAACGGTAAAGCAAACTAAGTCTCAAAAAGAACTGACTCTCTTTTGTTAGGTTGTAGCTTGAACTAAGGCTAGTAAAAACAAAAGTAAACAACGCAGAGTACGAGTAATTAAAATTTACGCTTCACTTTTCCCTGTAGAGAATTCCGTGAAACTTCATTGTAAATCACATTCCAATCCTTCACTCCAAGTGTAATCACAATCACGTCTGCCTAGGTACATCTCAGGAGGCGCCTAACTTGATTGTTCACAATCAGGGAAAGCATTACAGTTGCAAATGCGGTAAATTATGTGCAGCCCAAGGCAAGTTCGCAAGCTAGTTGAATAATAATCACGGCGGGCGTTACTTGAACAAACCCGTCCACAGAGAGAATAATGTGAATCCAGTTACTCTAGAGTGGGACGATTCCTGTTGCCCCCAACATTGGGGATAACAGGAATCCTGAGAGACGTTATCATGTTGATCCCACTGAATTTTCAATGGTTCTCGTTCTCTGTTGGTCCTAATAGTGTAGATACATCTATAAGCTAAACTTAACACAAATCCAGCGTATTGAAATAATAAGTTCTCTATGAAGTAAACATTTTTCTGATTGGTTACTCTCTGATTTTTATACTGTGGCAACCCATTAATGAACTCATGGTGTTAGATAAACACAGCCACGTCAAACCTTCTTGAAATAACGTGTCAAATACGTTCGGAGTCGTGATAGGGCGGATAATGAAGCCGTAGCTTCTGGCGCCTAGGTACATTTGGCAACTTGGCACCGAGGGTTGAATTTGAGTTTCTGTGTGTTTACATATTGCGGGGTGTAATAACTCCATTTTGGAATACATTACCATATACAATGTGAAGGGCACAGGAAAAAAACATGTCATGTTACAAATCTATGGAGTTTAAATCACATTATCACAAAATATATAGGTAAAATTTGTTTGTTTTGTATTTTGTGATAATACAGTTTAAACTCTATGGATTTATATGATATTTTTAGTTATTAGATTATCAGCTTAATCAACGTACTGCGCGAAAGGGTGAAAGCACAGGCTATTTTCCTTTAATTTTCATTTGATTTATTAACATACTAACTGTTGCCCGCGACATCATCCGCGTGGACAACATAACAACTAAAATTATTATGTATTTCCCGTAGGAATTAGATGGTTTTTCGAGATAAAAACTATCCTATGTCCTAGTACAGGACCTAACCTATATGTGGGCCAAGTTTCATCTCGATCCGTCCAATGGTTGAAGCGTGATTGAGTAACATACTCGTACATGCAAACTTTCGCATTTATAATATTAGTGGGATTTCAAGATTTACTAACACATTATTATAGATCACAATTTTTTAATTAAAGAATTAAAAAATAACATTGGATAAGGAAGGCCTATGATGATGATGATAAATATAAACCATAATTTTTATTACCTTTTGGTCATTATTTCTTGATAATAGTTTCTAAGCAAACAAATAAATAATGGACAAACACAAACGTCACGTACACACGAAAATTGTTTAGGAATAACTCAATACTCACAAAAGGTTTTCAAATTGCAACATTTTGAATACATTCGAGAGCACGCCCTTGAAAGATTGCCTCCTTTTCATTAGCCCCTTTTGACCCCGTTCAATTAATTTTATAGAGTCATTATTACAATAAAATTTGAGCCTTAGCCATAAAACATTTTCCCCAGTTTAATGTAATTATTTGTTGCATTTTTTAAAGATGAAATAGGCTTTTTTTCTCTCCTAAATCTACCTAAAATATGTATTCTCGGAAAAGATATGATTCTGTTTAGTTTTATGTTTTAATAAGTAGATACAGTTAACCGTTTTGAAATGTAGGACACAGTTGAACCTTGTCACAGCAAATTTTACAGACTTGTTTCGCCAAAGCTTAGTGACGTTAATGCGGGTCATGCAATATCAACCTTTACGATAAACCTGCTAAGATTAATTAAAGTAGGCGTGGAGAACGCACGCCATAAATATAAAATAAATGTCATTTGTTACATTATTTGACAATTATAAATGATTGTCAATGCCATCCGGGGAGATTTTATTATCATTTCCAATTTAGCGATTCCAGACTGAAAATAAAACAAATGACACGTCACTGATTTTCCATTCCATTATACTTACGTATTTTTCCGATGCACGAGTCCGCCCGAGTGCTCGATCGTGTTGCCGATTTGGCCTACATTTCAAATTGGGGCGAAAATCTCTTTTTATTGCTAATCTGAAACATTAGCTATTTAAATAAGCACGGTACACCTAAAGTTGCACACCGTTTGGAAACTACACAATTTCCTTTAATCTACATTTTTCTTACAATTTCTGAAGCAACAATGGTTTCAGTAGCGAATATATATCAAAACATATGTAGGTCATGTTTACTTGGGATGTCTATGTTTCACAAATTACAATAAACGCATAGTGTAAAGAGATTATATGTGATTAGTGATTACCTTAAATTATGAAAAGAGAAAAAATAAATTAAAATAATTATCCTTCTATTTATATTTCTATGTGTATACGTCCTCTCCTGTGTATTTATTTTTATACTTTCTGTCATTATCATCATCACCAGCCTGAAAGAGTCCACTGTTGAACATAGGCTTCTCCCAAGGTGCGCCACTGAACACAGATCTTAGTATGTTTTATGCAATAGTGTGAAAGAGTTGAGAGATTAGGTCAGTTAATAGTACATTGTTACCCTGGAGGTGAAATTAACTTATTTAGTCTCGAGACGGGGTTTGGTTCGACACCAGTTCGAGGGACTAAATAAGTCTTTAACTTGAGGTAAACACTGTGCTTTTCATTACAAATACAAGGAAAGTAAAAATAAAAACATGAATTAGCTAAAGAAAAATAAGTGTATTAAATGAAGATCAGACTGCCGCTTTCTATTTTGTTTTTTTTTCCTGTAGCTGGCGAGCTATTCAGCCATTATGTTTCATTTCCATCATTGAAAAATGGTAAATATTTTGCCCAAAACTATGTTAATTTAAAGAAATAGTTGAAAGTAAATTATAAAAAGTCATTTAAAAATATATTCTTTTATTAATACTTATCTTTCTGTTATTTCTATTTTACATCACGCTGTAACTAAGTGGCTGTGTAGAAAGTTGAAACATGGTTCAATAGAAATATAAAAATAGTACTAGGTCGTATTTTTTTTATAATTTGACAGCTGTCAGTTGAAAACGATTCTCCCTAGAACTGAAAAGTATTACTTTCAACCCGCTCGTCAGGCAACTTCAGATCTACTTTCCGAGTATGAGTAATGAAAAGCAAATTTACTGCATCGCCCCAGGAGATCGCCTTAAATGCTCCTGATGTAGCTCTACCTATCAATTAATTTAGTCAAGTTTCCAATTTAGTCTAGTAATTTAGTCAAACCGTCACTCGAGCTGTAAGTTTACTCTATGTAGTCTGTTATCCAGTCTATTTGTAGTATTTGTGCAATGGAAATACATTTACTAAATTACTACATATTCACTGTTCTTCATTACATTAGTGTAATTGAAACTATTAGTTATAATTAAAATGTCAGAGCACTTATAGAATGAATACAATTACATTTCATTTCTAAAATATACGAGATTTGAATGCTCTATAAAATGCTCACGGTACTCATGGTGATACTGATTTAAATAAATACAAAAATGTTTGTCCACGAATTTATGATATAACTATTATAATGAAAAAGCATGATTCGTAAGAAACAAAAAAAATAGGCGTTCCATTGTTGAAGTACTTACTGCTACACCAAATCTGCTCGTACTTCCCGCAACAGGCCCCTTGTACCGCCTAGTGACGTGTCCATAAATTTTGTAAATAAATATATACTCGTTCATAAAATAAAATTAAGTATATAAGTAATTATTATTACCGCGTAACTCAAACAGCAAGACTTTTTTCCAATAAGCTTTTGACCTGATATTTTCCCTTTTCCAATCATCTGCTGTAAAGGTGCTTCTAAATGGACAACATTTTTACTGCAATGTGTGGCTGCAATATTGTCAACTATGGCCCGGCAATCTCAGCAACATTTTAAGCGCGCTTCACGGGGCTATTTAATTGCCGATCTGATCGCAGTTCCACTCCAGATTTCAGTTGTGACGAACGGACAATACTAGTACTTATGTCTCTTAATGTACTACACATTAAGAGACATAAGCTGTCTCATATGAGGGTTTTGAGCGATTTGGAGTCAGAAGACGTGAGCATTTTGCGAATTGACAATTTGTCGTCCTAGTTTGGCGCCGATTTGACCACGGGCGATCATGCCCCGATTTAGTCTCCGATTTTCCTTAACACGATACAGACTGATTTCATTCAGATCGACTATCAAATCGCCTCGTATAGCGTGCCCTACAGTCTGGCTCTAATTGCCGGCAATGTTGCTAGTCACATGATTGCAGCCACAAACTGCAGTATAAAAGTATTGCCCATTTAGAAACCCCTTTAGAAACTATTACAATTCTAGTCAGTCTTTCTGTTTCCCTCTCTGATTGGTCTATGTTTCTGCAACTCAATTACTTCACTCTATGGGATTTAAATCGTATTAATCGTTGGGAGTCGCAGCACTTGGTAGCTATTTTGCATAAATTTTCAACACTATTTTGCAACCTATCAAATCATTCACTCCTTTCATTCCGACTACCTCGCTTCCAATCCTATCCCGTTCCTATAGGAACTCACTCAATCACTCTCAAGAAAAACTAAGCAATGGTGATCTGCGCTAATTACACCAAAAACTATCGTCATTATCATTATCATCATTTCAGCCCTTAGACGTCAACTGCTGGACATAGGCCTTCCCCAATGAACGCCACCACACCTAATCCTATCTAAAACTATCATAAATAATCCCGAAATTATCATAAATCACATCAAATCCTCATCGACTCCCATAATTTCCCTGTCAGACAAAAACTTCAGACTAAAATTGTATATCGATGCTATGTTTATTTATACGCGGATCATAGTTACTCGTACACAATGAACAGAGCCTATTACCCGAGTAATGGTTTCGGTAAATTGCTAGTTGATAGAGAAACTTGCTGCATAACGAATGGCTACAATTTGTTAGCTTCGCGCCGGTTTCGGGTGTTCCCCCTTAAATGACCCAATTGACCTCAACGAACTTAATCAAATTAATGAATTATTTTAAAGTTTTAATTAGAAACGTTTTGGGTAAGTTGAGTTGATTTAGTTTTCTTTGTAATTAATTAGAGGGTGTTAGATAGACCCACACCCACGTAATGGTGATAAGTCTACGAGTAACATAGAAATATAGTACTCGTACGTATATATGTATGTGATCATGGGTGGGACTTTAATGTCTTTATTACTTATTTAAGGAAATCTGGTTTATGAATGACTATACGTAAGAGGATAAAACGCTATTCTTTATTGCATAATGTATGATAATTATAAATGATATAAAAAAGTTTACAAAGGAAAACTTATCTCTATATGAGATCTCTTCCAACCAATCTTTAGTGTAGAAGAAAATAATTGGAAGATATGAGAAAAAAGTGCATAAACATATAATTTATTTATTTATTAAAATGCTCAAAAAAGTTAAAATATCTAAAAGTACAGCTAGTCCCTACCACATACACCTCCAAGGTTTATCCGTAGATGGACATAAACATACCATTAATGGTCTCTGCATCAACAATATTAACAATGCCGATGACACGGTCCTGATGAGCCCAATGATCAGTGCTCTGCGGAAGTTGCTGAGCATGTGTGAGTCCTATGCGGAGGCCCGTGGGCTCAAATATAATGCTAGGAAGAGTGCGTTCATGGTGTTTAAGGCGGGCAGTAAATGCTACATAAATGTACCAACCGTCACACTCGGAGGTACTCCCTTGAGCCGAGTCGATAAGTGTAAGTGTATTCGGGTCACTGGGTTACTGAGGATTTGAGGGACAACGTGGATGTTAAAAGGCACCGTAGGTCGTTAGCTGTCCGATGCAACATGTTGGTTCGCAGGTTTGCACGTTGCACAAAACAAGTAAAGGCTACGCTTTTTAAAGCGTATTGTCAATCCTTTTATACGTGCAGCCTGTGGGTCAACTATACGCAAAGGGCATACAGCGACCTGTTGGTTCAATACAACAACACGTTCAGGGTGCTGATAGGACTGCCGCGGTACTGCAGTGCCTCTGGTATGTTCGCGCTGGCACAGATTGATGGTTTTGATGCCATCGTGCTTAAACGCTGCGCCTCTATGACGGCTCGGGTGCGCGCCAACCCCAACAGGATCCTGAACGTGCTGACTGACGATATGATACGACTGCATGCAGTAAAGTAGCCTCGCCGCCCAGTATCGGGCAGCCAATCATATTTTTTATTATAAAACATTTTAATATTGTGTAAAATATTAACATTAGTGAATAAGAAATGTGTTACTAACACATATGGATTATGTCCGAAATTAAATTTAATCTTTTCTATTCTATTCTATAAGTAAAGAGATTAAATATTGATACTATCTACTACGAGTCTTGTACATATTAGAATTGAACTAAATTATTTCCAGCTAACAATAAATACTCATATTATACTTAAGAATTGTTATACAATAATTCAATGCGAGCTATGCAATTACTTTGTTGCTCAATCCGGAAGGATGCGTAATTTGAAATTGAAACGTTTACTCCAGCTTTGTAAGGCGAAATTATTACTTATTCAAAGAAATCTGACAACCAAGCAACAATTTAATTATGTTGTTAGGGAATCTAGAAATAGATAATTTCATTTCATACGTGCGTACAACATATATTGTATTGGATATTTAATAGGATAATGTTAATTAGTCTTTGACACATTCCCTGCTGATGCATAAATTTATAACTATTGGTGTACCAGAATCTCACGACAAAATCTTTTTTAAACAAAACTAGTTTTTTTCATATGACAATGTCGGTTTGTTATTGTGAAATCAAAGTCTATAATGTGTCATGTCAAGAGAGAACAGTTTTGATACTTTTAGTTTTTCTGGTCCTTTTAATTATTAATTATGTACGGCTTATTTATAGGAGTTTCCAGTGCTACCATTCGGCGAATTATAGGTAAAGGCACATCTAATAATGATGTACTTTCCACACCTGGTAAAAAGAGAAGAAATGGGAAAAAGCAAATCGAGTGACATAAAAACGATAACAGAAGAAGCTTTTTCACAAATCGGTGCTCCCTACCGTAGGACCCTCCCCATGAATTCTCTTCTAGTCAGAAGGTCGTCGGTTAATCTAGCACCACTCTAGAACTCGTCCATTAGTAGACATTTTTGTTACAACCGGTCTTTGCAAATGTTTATTTTAAATACTTTCTACAGAAGAGCTTGTGCGACAGGGAAGTAAATAAGTGGGCGGCGAGTAGTCCCAATTTTCTCTGTTTCCCTCACACACATACACAATAATACTTGTACACATCATACTCATACTTTGATTGAAGTATTATTATATTTAACTGTGGTATTATTTGATTCTGTATGCTTTATATGTCTGTAGTTAGTTTAATGCAACTATCAGCGTAATTTATTTGTTTATTTAATTTTACTTACTTGATATATGTACCTTAGTGTATAGTTTTTTATGCTATAAAATGTAATAATATCTTTATTAACCTGCAGAGTTTTAATCACAAATCATTTAATATATATAAATCTTTAATTAATAAGTGGATTAACAATTAAATTATAATACTAATACACAAGATAATTAAGCTATAAGATTCTTTTTTGATTTCATCTAAAGATTCGACAAATTGAATCAGAATCCTACAATAAGAATGAGAAGAGTAACAAACAAGTCTAGAAATCAACAAGCGGCAAATCCTCATGACTGAGACAGTGCTGGTAGATTCACATTATGCAGATCTCCAGAAAAATTCCAAGTTATTGTTTTTCACATGTCGTCGCTGTTCTGACTAATAGGTGTAACGGATATTTTGTAAATTATACACAAACACTTTTATTCAGTTTACACAGTACTATTTGATAGATGGTCACATCAAATGAATTGCCCAGTGGTCTGCTCCGTAAGTATTTTGGATAATGTCCGTCGAACTACAAAAACATTCCGTAGTCTCTGACGAGTCATGTGTCATATTCTGATAAACGATTGGCATCTAACTTTAGACGCCAACGCTAATTCACATATGATGTAATGTCAACATTGCATTAGACGTCAACAGATGTGCAGATGATTTAAGTGTACATGAAAACAGAAACAGAATGATCCCTAAATAATACGACAACTACTAACAATAGACTTAATCTAAAAATACTTAAAATATATACCTTGATATATAAACATATAGTTGTCTCAAAGGTTGCAGAAGTTGCAAATGTCGGTCGTTGTCCGATACCCTTGGCGACCCTTCCAACTTTTGGGCTTGACACCTAAACTACGCACAGTATGTTAAGACAGTAGGGACAGTCCATACAAAACGTTTCTAAGCTCAAATTAAGTTTAAGTAAGCGGCATAGCACAAACTACACTTCCACAGTCTAAAATCGCTCAACGTGCGTTGGAGAAAACGACGGCAACCAGAAAAAGATGGAAAAAAGAAAATTGATTCTGCTGTATGATGAAGGTATTCCTACAGCTCTAGGCTGGGTGTGGTTGCATGCATTAGGATAGGATAGGATAGGCTCACTTCCACTTTATACTGTACCAAAACTATTGAACTTGAACCAAAGATGCCTGCGAATTATGTTCGTATGAACTTTATGTGGTAAGTTCAATTTTATGGTAGTTTGGCAGTTTTAGGACCAAGAATTCCAATGGTATTTTGTAGTAACATATGTCTCGTTTATGTAGTCGTTCACTTATTCATAGTATTGTGAAATTTACATGTAGGATAGTAAGGTATAATATCACCAACACACCATAGCATAGGAAAGGCATGACCATATTTATCAAAATATTTTCCAAGTATCAGTCATCAATGTAGATGTACTTAACTAATATACTGTGCTTTATTTGTTAGTAATGTAGGTAATTTGCATTTTATAGCTTGGATGTTTGACTTTTATACCAAAACATTTATGAGAAGAGTTTGCTAACTTCCTATGAAATTCAGGGTCAGGGTTCGCCAACCTTTCCTCACTTCACAGAATTATGACACCCGGATTCAATAAAATAACATTATAACGACCCAAGGTCCATAATTTTCTTTAATGCTGCAGTATCCTCGTAACCTGCCTTTAACGTTATAAATATCCCGTCTCTGGGCAGATCACGTTATGGTCTCACTGCATTTTATTAGTTTCCAGTGTCATTTAAATCTTTGCGTTCATCTTTATAAGGTTATAATCTATTATTCTCGTATTTACTTTTCATTACAGTTAATTGCATACTGCAGCAGAAAGTAGTTAAAACTATGTTTGAAATATGTTAAAAGAGTGCAATGAACTGCAAAAAATTTCCCAATATCTGCACTTTTAAAATGCTTTTTCTGAAATGGTATTTTTAGTTTTCATACCAATAAATTTAAACTCTTTATAAAGTTCCCTGCATGGTTTGGTACAAAATATAACGGACACACTTTTTTTATAAATAATGATTTAATTCACTATTCTGTCTAGGACGTCAGACTGAAAGGTACCTATACGACATACTATACCTATAGTGGGTTCGATTCCAGTAGGGATAGACCACTTTTTACAAGTTTAGAGGAGACCAGATTTAAAGAATGGTAACAAATGATATTATTATACGCTTTTGTGGACTTTGGTCTATTGCGGTACTGTTCACAACCTTTCAGTATATTGTAGAGTTAATAAAAAGATATATTTGCCCTAAAAAGTAGATTTTGGAAATCTATAAATTTTGTATATAGATACACACACCCTTTCGGTTTGATGTCGTCGATACAAAATCCCTATATTGGGCAGACGTTAACATTATAGTGCACAACGTAGGCATATATAATACGAAATATTACTAAGTAAATAAGCGGCATTCACCTCCCCTCGCCAGTTTCACGTCGCCCACAAAATAGAGCACGGCTAGCATTATTGGGCTGCCGCCGCGCTGTTCGACTCGCGCCGAGACATCGACGCTATAAGTTAGACAGAGAAGCACTTATGTTGTTCACGTAAGTATAACGTTGTCCCTCTCTCGATAGACTATGTTCGCGTGCAGGGTGTAGTAGCCCTACAATAATTTACGCACACACACAAACGCGTACCGACAGAATGGTTTGCATGTAGTAGTAGGTAATTAAAATCGGTTCGCTTTATGGACTGCCGGGTGTGAGATACGGGTCCATTGCGGTTTAGAAGAAATAGTCATTGCTTAACTCGGTTCCAGATAAAATGGTAATTAATAAAACTGTGACGTGACAGTGTTAAGTTTCCCATCATTACTTCCTCGGTCGTCAACCTTCATAAAGTTTAACGAGAGCCAACGGGACACCCTTAAGGAGTGATTTGGAAAAGTAATGGTCGGTTCTTGAGTGTAAATTGCTACATTTATCTATTTATTTTTCTATCTATTTTTTATGAATAGGTCCCTGTGGTGAGATCTCAGAGAGCTAGGTAAGCAGTTTAGGAAAACTGTAATATTTCACATGCATTTTTTACATTTGCTTGAAAACGTACCTAATAGAACATTAGTATCAGCAAATTCTATCAGCCTATTGTACATCATTTTATCATCAGCTGAAATACCTTCACTGCTGAAAATAAATCTCTCTAATAGAATGCCACTTTTGGTGGGCTGGCCATTGGGTCATTTGCTATAATCACCGCGCTTGGCAGGCGAATTTATGATCGCAGTTATAATTTTAATATACACAGGAGAACGCTGCTGGTTGTCCCTGATGCAATCCATCAGTAGCCATGGGAAGACGGTGGGATAGGGGTGGCCCTATTCTAAGCCGGAAACAACACGGCAACCTTTACCATGATAGAATTAATAGTAGATAGTGTCTTCCTAGATGTAGACTATCGCATGTCAGTTAGTCTATAATAAAATAAATTGTCGTAGGTGGTCAAGTCCCTTACAGAAAAGATTCCTATTAACTGAATTCCTTAGCAGTCAAAAAAATTCCGTAAAACTTGAATTAATTTCTAAATTAAGAATAGTGTAATATTTTAGGACGTATACATATATAAATATTTTTAATTTCTTATGTTAATTTTTCATGATAAATAATTATTTTATTTTGAAAATTATACATATTTTTAACTTATTCACGTAATTTTATAATGAGTATAAACTAAATTAATTAAGATATTGCTATTTTAAGCTATAGCTTATGAAAAAATTGTATTGGAACAGAAATTACAAAGAGAGAAACAAATTAAGCCTAAACAAATGAATTGATGTATTTGTAATCTGTATGAATCATTTAGGTATACACGTGCCAATGACACACACAAGCAATTAGAGGAAGATAAGTGTTCTAAATGAGGATTACTTTACATCAAATTACTTACTGATTTTAGTTTTAGTCAGGGGAAGCTCACAAAAGAAATTAATAAAAAGCCTACACTTTACGAAATTACTCGATAGAAATTAATTACTTAAGGCTGTAATCTCCAGTTTTCGTGCGAGTAAAATAAAAGCTCGGTCATGCCATCACTTAATTAACAACGCAAATAATGGTATTGTTACCAAAATATTCGTTCACTAAAAATCTAGTGGCTGATAAAGTGTGCTAGAATAGGCTGGTGATAGTCACGCAATTACGTCTTTAAATATGATGCTTTGTGTAATAAATAATAATGCGTGGCGTACGTGGGCGTAATAAGGTGTATTTTCTTCGATCTACTTTAATTATTTACTTTTTCATTTTACGTAAAACCGTTTAAAGTTTATTTTCATATTTTTATGGGAGATCTAGATCCTTATCGCCACTATGTGGTTGGCGTAGTAATTGTAGTATATAAAATGGGAAATTTTTAATCTGTCGATTATTAATACATGTTGTCTATGTTTACGTAAAATACGTTAAATATTTTTTGATTAGTAACTAATATACCATTAACACAACTTTGTAACTAAGATCCTAGTGAAAACATTTCAAAACTTTACTCGGTTAAACATTTCAAACAAACCGTCCGTGGAAAGTTAAACAGGAAATATTAATCATGGCTATCAAAACTAGGACGTTACCTAAATTAAATAGGCTGGGGCTACGCATGACCCTATCGCCTTAAAAGCCTACGAATACAAACGAATTTCAAGTAATTAACATAGTAGGTGAATGAGCAGGCGATATATTTCTCATAAAACATGAACGCGCCTACTAGTCGCTTGCTTAGGAAATAGTAACGCTAAATCGAGATCGTTAGACACATTTTTGCGCGTTGAGTGCCACGTCAAAAGTCGCCCGCATATCGCACGTTGCACGGAGTAATAACAACGCCTTAGACACTTTATTTACACGTATCGTCTAATAGTGGGAAGGAGTAGTTGATTAAAAGCGTAGGTAGTATTTTCGTTTTATTAGAGAGTGATGTATCTGTTACGTGGTAACTATTAAGTAATCTGTGGCCAGGTTACTGGAAAGAAATAAAAGGCGAGGAATTTAATTTCAAGTAAGAGGCCGAGCTATAATTCCCATATTATTTAAGTTAACAGCTTATCGACCCTCGCATGTTGCCATGGTTGTAAGACGTTCGTAAATAGTATTTTTTCAGTACTATGTAAATTCGTCGTCCATCGGGATT
Organism: Esperia sulphurella; assembly: GCA_947086405.1. Lineage (NCBI taxonomy): Eukaryota > Metazoa > Arthropoda > Insecta > Lepidoptera > Oecophoridae > Esperia > Esperia sulphurella. The sequence continues at coordinate 5,513,122 of OX352261.1, forward strand.
CCAACAGTTAAATAAATTAAAATCGGTCCGGCACTAAGCCTAGATTACTATGATCAACAATTTGCTTTCCTTCATGCGAAAATAATGTCAGTAATGCAAAGTGGACCAGCCGTGTTGACGGTCACAGTTTAAGATCTCGCAGAGTTTGCATGCTTATAACTTTTACAACTTTTGTGGATGTTATAATCGAACGATTAAAAAATAAGAGTTCTAACCAATATGACTTGTTAAGTATACCTATTCAATTTCCGATATCCTGAAGAGAATGTTTAACCCAGTGATTAGTGTGTTTAAATGCAAGAAAAATAGATAGACTTCGAGTTTGTGTAGTGAAGGTTAGTGCAAACCGATGCGTCCTGCTCGCGTGCAGGTGGCCGCGGACTACCCATGTGTTTGTATTAGATTGTTCACACCGAACGTTGCGTTCAGCGCCCTGTGTAGCCTTCTGATGCAGCGATAACGTATCAAAGAGACTCTATAGATACCAAGAATAAAATACTTAACAATCTCTTTGGTAGAATAGCCACTTCAAATAATTTACGGCGATGACAGGAAGCAGAGTTGAACGCGGAAGCGTGAACGCGAGCTCGGTATGAATTTAAATTCAACGCAGACTGATCGCCACCGCGGACGCAAGAAGGACGCGTTGGTTTCGCCAAACCTTTTATGTAGATAGTGGTCGCAGCTGTCGATTAATAAAAAACGGATAGACCATTTTTCTGCTCCTCGTTCCACCGCAACAGTCAGTCAGTCATGATGATTATGGTGCATGAAATATCTGGAAATCATGTCGTCACCCTATCGTATTTTGGCATTACTTAATACATTATCAGCCGAATACGTCCACCAAAGAGAATATAACTAGTAAGACACTAAAACGGGACTCCTATAACCAATTCTTGAAAAAAGCAACACATAATCCGTCTGGTTACGAAGACCACTGGAGTCCTATAATAATTTTGGATTTCAGTGCTCTTCCTGATTTGAACGGATTAAGCCGCCATTAAAAACTCTGTCCGTTTCTTACATCGGTTTCTATAATCCGTCTGGTTACGAAGACCACTGAGTCCTATAACAATTTTGGGTTTCAGTGTTCTTTCTGATTTGGACGGATTAGGCCGCCATTAAAAAACTCTGTCCGTTTCTTACATCGGTTTCTATAATCCGTCTGGTTACGAAAACCACTGAGTCCTATAACAATTTTGGGTTTCAGTGTTCTTCCTGATTTGGACGGATTAGGCCGCCATTAAAAACTCTGTCCGTTTCATATATCCGTTTTTAAAGATCCGTAGCCAAATGGCAAAAAACGGAACCCTTATGGATTCGTCATGTCTGTCTGTCTGTCCGTCCGTATGTCAAAGCCACTTTATTCCGAAACTATAAGAACTATACTGTTGAAACTTGGTAAGTAGATGTATTCTATGAACCCCATTAAGATTTTCACACAAAAATAGAAAAAAAAACAATAAATTTTAGGGGTTCCCCATACTTAGAACTGAAACTCAAAATTTTTTTTCATCAATCCCATACGTGTGGGGTATCTATGGATAGGTCTTCAAAAATGATATTGAGGTTTCTAATATCATTTTTTTCTAAACTGAATAGTTTGCGCGAGAGACACTTCCAAAGTGGTAAAATGTGTGTAACTTCTAAAATAAGAGAATGATAAAACTAAAAAAAATATATGATGTACATTGCCATGCAAACTTCCACTTAAAATTGGTTTGAACGAGATCTAGTAAGTAGTTTTTTTAATACGTCATAAATCGTAAACCACAATACTATTATTAAAATATCGATCAAAGTTACAACGAACTACAATAACTTTTATATTATGTTACTTGCTGCTACGGAAACCTTCATGGGCGAGTCCGACTCGCACTTGGCCGCTTTTTACTATTGAATTGCGCCTGCCTGACGTCCACTGCTGAACATAAGCCTCCACAATAAAATGCCACTATTGGTGGGTTTGCGGTACTGTCTATTGGGGGATTTGCCATAATCACCACGCTTGGCAGGCGTATTGGTAATTATCTTAATATACACAGAAGAACGATGCTGCCCGTCCCTGGTGTAATCCCTTAGTCGACTTGACGACAACCGCGGGATGATTGGGTAGCCTTATTCTAAGCCGGGAACCACACGGATAAATTTTAGCATAACATAATTCAAACGGAATGATGGTTTATTTTAGTAACATAAATGTTCATTCCGTTTGAATGTTACTTAAAATATTATATATTATATATAAACAAAAATATATAATAAATGTTACTTAAACAAACCATTATTCCATCTATAAAGCTTATTCATCTAAAGCTTCTAAGCTAGCACCCACCTTATAGGCTTGCACCCACTAGGACCTATTTATATTACCATCAAGTTACTTACTGACAAATAGAGGTGGAGCTAATATTTTTTTTTATACTGAAACTGTAAAGAAATTATTATTTAATGTAAATAATTTGCTTACTATTTGAGCTGATTCATCTCGGGCAACAACTCAGTAACAAATCTGTTTTATTTTCAAATCGTTGACTTTGTGTTATCTAAAATAACATAAATCTTTTTGTCATACAAAATGACTCTGAATATTTAGGTACAATACCCAGTCAGTGGTCGTGAACCCTCAAAATACGGATGTATATATTTGGTGCGATAAGTGCTTATAAAGGTCGCAGAGGCTCGTTTAATAATAAATCAAGCGAGTTAATCGCGTGGGACGCGACCAATCAATTGCAGTTTCTGGAAGCGGTTTACGTACTGGAAGGTTATAGTATTCATAAAAACTTATTTTAACGAAAGAAGACCGCGTGTATTGTAAAAGTTCAGCTACAGTACACGCGCGCAGTTGCATTACGGCTGTTAACTGACAGGCGCCTTAATTGCGAGCAGTGCGCTACTCAACGCCACGAACAAACCTATATGAAAGATTGATTGAAAGTGCGGCTGCAGGTAGAAAGTACCGCAGACGCGTGGATAGCGTGCGACCGCCTCGCCTGCCGAACACCACGCCCGTCCGCCGCCGCCGCCGCGTCGAGCTGGTGCTAGCGAACGCTATTCTATACAAAACGAGTGATTTATATATACAGGCATAATAGGATCCGGAGCGCTATAGTGGGGTTCAAGCCTAAAGCAAAATGGTCTCCGGATCGACTCGAATGGGAGACGTCATAGCGTATTGTTCGGATACAAAATATTGTCGTTTGAAAGTTAAAAAAATTATAAACAAGACGGCTAAAGACAAGTAGGCAATTTTGACTTATTTACTAAGCTATGATTATCTGTTTACATAATGAAAAACAAAGATGAGGAAATCGAGTACGTTTTTTTGGTATGAATAACTCAACACCGCATTTTTTGAGTTATGACGGTCTATAGTTTCATGTGCAATCTATACTGCGCATGACTGGTCACCCTAGTGACACAAGGAAGACAAAAGAAAAGGTGGATAGACGACATCGTAAATGAGGAAAGAGTAACGTGGACCAGAAAAACAAAGAACAGGAAGGAGTGGGAGAAAGTGGAGGCCTTTGCTCGGAAAAGGGCAGATAGAAATACAATTAGATAAATAAAATAATCATTATAATTATACTTACTTATTAATGGAAAATAATTTCAATGAATATAAATATATATTAATGTAAAATGTTAAACATACTATCAAATAAAGGCTTTTTAATTTATTTTTCGGTGTCACTTTCGTGTATATTTTGTTTTGGTTCCTAAATATAAATAACGTTATAAGATTTCATTTGGAATTTAACATATGGTGCTAGAGTGTAATTTCTGTAATGTTTAGTGGAGTAAATAATCAATACGGTCTTTGAATTTACGTTACTTACTGAAGCAGAATACAAACTGCCAAGAACGTCCATTCGATTAATTAAGGGTAGCAAGAACAGCCAGAAAGGAAATTTAAATACAACATTGAGGCTCTTAAATAATGGAACGTCATAAAAGTTGGGTAGTTGTCGGAATTTCAAACGCTTTCCTTTTGGAGTGCAAGTAAGTACTTAAAGATGTTTCTGGTACAGATTTAATTGTGTGTATTAAAATTTTGCTATAGTAATATTAAGATAGATAAATGATAGATAATATCTATTAAAACTTGGTACAGTTTGTGATTTGGTTTAAAATATCGCCGCAAAATATACTACAGTACCGTACAGTAAGTGTACACACTATTACATTACATATCTAAACATAATATACTTACTAGATACTTTACTGTCCGCGGTATATTTTGCAGAGATATTTTATATATGTTATCAAAATTGGTTACTGAACGCATTACCTATACCAGTTCTCTAAGGTTGACTAGAAAGTCCGCCGATAAGTTTGTACAACATTTTAATCCTATTTGCTATTGTTGTTGTTGATAAAGTTAACATACGACGGGAAAGAAGCTATAGTATCACGTATCGAAAGAATCACTTAAGGGTTGGGAACAATTGCGAAATTTGGGATATGTACCCAGTACCGGGATGTTACTATATTTGTCACACTTCTTACATTTTGTTGGTGGGGTTAAATATGTTTATTGTAAGTCACAGTGCTCAAGAGTTATTTAGCGTATCGGCTGTCACCACTAGACACTTCGGTTATTGTCGACGAAGACAATAATGTGATATCTTTGTTTCACTTTTACAAATAAATATTTACGATTTTGTCCGACACGCAAAATAATGTCTTCTGCACTGTACATCTAGAAGATTTATAAGAGGATTTTCTTGTTATTTTCCACTCGCATTTTTTTCCGAACACTTCTAGTCGTGTAGCATATTGACTAGTTCTTTCTTTTTCCAATCGATATTTCTTTATTGTATCAAACGTATTTTTGTATTAAATATTGTATTTATTAACAAACAAACAAAAAACATTACGTGTAGTACCTAACAGTGAGTTCCATAATATAATTAATTATCGAATTTGGTGAAAACTAACGTTTATCAAATATCCATTTGTGTTTATTAGATAGCATAGAAAAAAATATTTATAATAAATAGGAACAGAGAAAACTATATTGAAATAATGATTTACTGCGAAAAAAATAGATTAGAAAAATAAACAAGAAATAATGCTAATGAAAATAAACATGAAGAAATAACGATTTCGGTAAAAGGTTCTAACAAACTACACTTGCCTAATCCCGGACTATCAGTTTCTCCTGTTCTTGGGAAATTAGACAGGTATGGGATATTCACAATTATAAGGTTATAACTATTTCGGGAAAAAGCTCTAACAAATCATCCAGACCGGGACCTAATTGTACAAACTGTATGTGGCTAATGGGAATCAAACGACGACCTTAGGCACTATAGTCTAACGATTAAGGCTACGGGGCGCGGTCAATATCGTAGTTATTCTAAATTAGTTCGCGAGTGATTTATCATATATAATTGGTATATGCGGTGGACCGAAGTCAACGAAAACGTTAAATTATAGAAGGAGTACCATGAAGGAAAAAAAATGTACGCCGCCCAAACGTAAAATTTTTTCTTCCTTCATGAGTAGTACCTATACTTCTATAATTTAAGGTAGGTACCTTCTACGTACCTACTTCGTTCTAGTAGGTTTCATCATCATCATCATCAGGTTATTTTTGTCTCCACTGCAGGAGCACAACCCTCTCTCATCTGCCGGAGACAGACGGAGGATTTGGCCTACACTCCCCGCGCTGGCCAGACGGGTTGGGAAGTAGATTTATATCAGATCAATATCTATTATAGGTATTCCTTATATTTTAATTATGTCATTATATAAATAACAAAGTTTGGTAATTTCAGTAATAAAAATAACTCCGTTTTACTACGACGACGATGTTAAATCAATCAGTATGGGTTTGGCTTCCTATATTTTTATTAGGCAGAAAAGAACCCTCCAATTTCCTTTTCATCGGATCGCGAAATAAAGCTGTACATAAATCAGATTACATTTCGAGTTCGTTAAACTTTCATCCGGGGAGGTGGGGGCTGATTGGAATGCTCTGTATAGAGCCGCTGTGCTCGTCGTCGTCTTTTTAGAAAGATATCGTAGAGATTTTTACTTTCGAACGACGCTAGGAGTGAAGAAAGTACCTATTGTGATCGTGCGAAAACTCGAATCTGAGTTTTTGATGAAAAACTATGGTACCACACTTGAAGAAGCGAAAAAATACGAAATACATGAAGAGTCGAAAAGAAATAAAATCAATTATGTGTGTATGATAAAAAATATACCAGTAAAGCCATTTGAATGAAATTATCTATCTGTGAGTATTTCGTAAATAACTCGGGGTTTTTGTACCACTGAAATTGTACAAAAAAGAAATCATTTTCGCAAAACAGTGCCAACGATCAACTTGATGAAAATTCTGATGTGATATAATGACTTTAAGACCTGACTGTAATACAGTAAGGCTCAAGTGAAGTTCTCATGACCGTGCGGTACCGCACGAATAACTTAGTGAGCCGTATATACTCGTATCAAGAATCAAACTAAATAATGTTTACATGACCGTGCGATACCTCGCCTGTAATCTTATACATCTTGTCCGCGTGCTGAGTCGTTCGTGCGGTATGCCGTTGTCATGTGAACTTAGCCTAATACTCATTGGTCTAGGATAAATTGGTAAATCAAATTAAATATAAATTATTTGTTCTAAAAAGTAGCATTTTCTAAGCTATATTATTTTTCACTGGAGGCTCTGATCAATCCATTCAACTAATTATTATATTAATATCAAATAATTATTTTTATTACTATTAGGCGTTAAAAAAACTACAGGTTAGGTACATTTTGGGAAGTGTGCCCAGGAATTACACGATTTGATTCCCCCACCCCCCCCTTCCAACTCCGGACTACCAGGTGTGGTGAGGGACTTCATCATTATGTAGTAGACATACCAAGCTCTCGCACGAAGCGTTTTGCTTCCTCGTTCATAATGCGAACTTCTAAGGAATGGAAACTCCTGTCAGCTTGGTTATTTCCGGACAAGTACAATTTGGATCTTTTTAAAGGAAGAGTGAATAGGTATCTTCTGGGTAAGCGCGCTCCACCTTAGGCCTCATCATCACTAACCATCAGGCTATTTTATTTAATTTGTGTAAAATTTAATTTGACCTGTAACGGAAGTTATTAATAAAGTATGTCCATGAAAAAAATATATAAGAAGTCGTATCTATCTTACCATCAGGCGTGACTGAGGTCAAGCGCAATCCCATCAACAATAAAAAAAAACAAGATATCCTCAGTTATGGTTAAAAGTAGAAAGGCAGATCCAGTGTCGCTCAATAAAAGAAGCGTGCGAATGAAACTATGTACATTATATAGAGCCATTTTAGTGGTTTATTTTTTATAAGTATTATAGGATTTTTTTATTAAGCAGCAGAAAGAAAATAATGTAAAAAAATATATTTTGTTACATACGAAGTAAATATAAGCAATATCCAAACGCAAACCACTGACATCGCAGTGGAGTTGCCACTCAATAGCAAATAATAATAGCAGAATTATGACGGTAACGGTTTGCTTGTTTACAACTATCAAAACACATTTTAATACCTTGTTTGTTTTATGCACGAAGATGATATGTTTGTCATAGCTATAAGTTAATAATAGTGGTAATCTAGTTGTAATTATATTCATATTTTTGTCTCCACTGCAGGAGCACAACCCTCTTTCATCTGCCGGAGACAGACTGAGGATTTGGCCTACACTCCCCGCGCTGGTCAGACGGGTTGGGGAGGTTATTATTATATTAATATAGAATAATAGGATCCATGTTATAGTCATACATTTTTAAAGAATTTAGTTGGCAACATTACAACTAAAGTCAATGTCATGCATGGCCCAGACAGGCGTCCTCTGCTGTAGAGAGAGAGAGAGAGAGGTACATGTCAATGAGGGAGAGATCGTATCGATGATTTAAGGTTGCGTTCCATTACATGTAAAATTCGCTTAACAGAATGTAAAATTCACTTGTCAGATGGAAATTCACTCGATCCCGGTTCTAAAAGACAATGTGGATTATCATCTAGGGTAATTCGGGTAATCATCAGCAACAAGCTGAAGTGGCAGATGTTTATGGTTGACAGTAGAGCTTAGCAATGAGTCGGGTTGTGTGCTTTGGACAGTAGAAAAGGAAATGTATTTTACTACTTGGTGCTAGGTGCTTTTATTTATGGACCCTACTAATACCCAGCTTGTTCAGCCACAGTACCTTAGTTAGTAGTCCGATTACTATGGTATTCAATCACCATTTTATTATTTCTTTTTATTAGTAAAAGCGACGATGTGAGCAGGTTGATTTATCCGAACAGGGAACAGCGAGATGAATATTGCAAATCGAACAAGCGTAATTCTGGCGACCCGACCGTTATTCTCTCACGATCACACTATCCCGCCATGTTAATATTAAAACATGCAAATCACTGTATTACCATGTTCCTTCTTCCTAAACCCTGCATACAAATGCACTCAAGTATTAAAGCCCCAGCCCAGCCCACCCATCGAATGTTGTCCTTTCCCAAATTTCCCGCGTTTGCCCACCCTGTGAATAATTTATTTTGTGAATCAATTTGGAACGAGTTTTACATAATTTTTGTTTATTAATTTACCTAGGCATCAACGAATCTTTTTATTGTATCAATATTAACTTTATTTAATAGAAATCTTCATAACTTTCTAATAATAGTACTTATTCAGAATATAACTCCAGGATATTACTATGTAGATGCGTAATATCTATAATGTTTCTCAGAAAACCAAAACGTAATCTTAAACCATAGAACCCTTGCGTTATGGTCTGGCTTATGTAAAACGATATTTTGTCTTTCAAAAATGTATCATAGCTGTAATCGTCATCCATACAATACCACTTTTGGTGGGCTATCCATTGGAGGATTCGCCATAATCACAACACTTGGCAGGCGTATTGATGATTGCCGAGAACGCTGCTGCTCGTCCCTGGTGCAATCCCTTAGACGCCTGGACGACAACGGAAGTTCATAGTACAATCGAATAAATAATTTGAACGACCATAATTTATTGGTAAAATCCCCAGAATCGATTAAAATTATCTTTTATTTTTCTAGGCCATTTACAGATTTTTTCGTTGTTTACATTTGAATAGCGTAACATGTGATATATAAATAAATAGGTATGCAATGTGAATTTTGAATAATAAGTCGTTACAATGACCTAGAAATCATTAATTCAAAAAACGTAGAAAGGAGAGTATTTTAAGGACAAGATCCCGAAGGCGTGAAATATGAAAATCCAGTTATATCCCACTGTCATATCCGATTTAGTTCTCATAAATTATATTGAACGTGCGAGAGAAATAATAAAAATATTCTTTGTTACGACGTAGAACAATTATATCTTTATGAAAGAGCATTCTATTTTAAATAACGGACGGTACAAGCATTTTCTATAAGCGAATTTCCTAAAATGCTCATTTGTAAAAAAAGCGAAAAAGTCCATTAACCTATGATTAAGTTCATAATTATATAAAATATAAAATATTCTACTTAACGTTAGTTAATAAACGCCTCTCTTTAATTATAAAATAAAGATTGTCTAAATACGTCGAAAGATATCTAGAAGAAAGCGCTTAAAGCGATAAGACCGACTAAATTATACTATTAAACTTGTGCATAGTTCTACCTAACTGTATTTCTTCAATAAAGTATACGAGTAAAATTTGTGGTAAAATGAAGTGGTGACAGTTACTTGAATAAATCGCGTGTTCATAGAAATTGTTTAAAGGTATACACTTTGATGTTTAATCAAATCTATGATCGATGAGAGAAATCTAAGAAGTATTTATAAAAACAGATAAACCAAACCTGAAGTAACCACAAGATTGAAAAAAAATTGTGTTTCTGACAATTTGAAGAATAACTTAATTTTATATCCTTCGAAAATTACTATTTTAAAAATAATATTGTGTAGGTGTAGATTATTATTTATCAAATTAATTATTTTTTTCACAAACTTTAAATTCCACCCAAGAATACAAAAATATATAACAATTGACTTTAACTCGGCAAACGCTAACATACATAACTCTGTACAATAGGTACGTAACAAAACAATTTATTGTATATTCATGAAAACCAGACCGCATGGAGATAACCTAACCTTTGTGAGGCAGTAAATAAGATTCCTTTATCGACTTGTGTGTTATACGGCGTGTATCTAAATTGTAATTCACCCCTTTGATGTTATCTGTACCGAAAATATATTACCTCTGTTCAATAACAACAGTTATTATAAAGGGTGTAAAGAATTTACATAGTGTTGTATCTGAAAGAGTCACTCATCAGTTTAACTCGGCTCCGGCCAAGTCAAAAAGATGTTACTGTTTATCGCGTGTAAGTATGTATGGTAAATGGGACGACGCAATTTCCATTTCCCATGAAAATTAATTTCCTAGTTAGTAGCTAGTTACTAAATGAAACTTAACTTTTCATTTCGTCACTAGTTACGAAATTTGATTACGATATTTGATTTTATCAAATGGGATGGTGCAATTACGAAACGTGTAATCTATTACGGAAACAATAGAATTAGTATTGGAAGATGTCTTGAGAATAATTTCCAAAACGGGAAAGTCTATCATTGTTTGTGGCGACTTTAACATAGACATTTTAGTGAAAGATAAAACCAGTACAAGGTTTCTAAATGTATTTAAATCTTTTAATCTAAATTGTGTGTTTTTCGAGCCTACCAGAGTAACGGCAACGACCACTACGTGTATAGATAACATCTTTTGCGATTGTGAATACAATGACAAGTCAACGATAAAATCTTTTAACTCAGATCACTGGGGACAGTTGGTGTCTTTTCCATACGCTCGTCAACAACAGAGCATCACAGTTACAAAAAGGTCTACCGATGCTGGTCGACTTGAAGAATACATTGATGTGTTGGTTCAAAAATTGCCTCAATTTAATTATGATATCAGTGATCCAAATAAAATTTTTTCAATGTTTTTTTGATACATTGAAAACTGAATACAATAATATTTTCAAAGTAGTTACAATAAAAAAAAAATACTAAGTTTAAATTCAGTGATTGGGCAACAATAGGTATTAGGAAAAGTAGGGACGTACTATTTCAATTATATGCAGATAGATCTTCAAGACCCGAAGATTACAACTTTAAAGAACATGTAAAAAATTATTCTAAAATTTTTAAATCTGTCTGTATTGCTGCCAAATCCAATCTAATTAGTAAAAAAATAAAAAAACGAGGAAAATAAAATGAAAGTAGTATGGACAATAATTAATAGCGAATCGGGAAGAACCAAACCTCGCGACAACGATATTATCCTAAATACTGACCGCGGTACGTTAACATCGAATGCCGAGGTGGCTCAAGAGTTTGAAACTTTCTTTACTAATATACCACTAAAGACCACAGAAAACTTAAATTCATCGGCTGCTCTTTCAGCGGAATTTCTACGAAAGAACGTTCCCTCTTGCATCACTGAATTTGAATTTAGGCACGTGAACCCACAGGATATTATAACGTCCTTTAAACAAATAAAAATAAAAACCACTGAAGACCTGTGGGGTATGTCTGTTAAAGTATGTAATTCCATCATTGATATTTTAGCACCATATCTTGCCTTCGCGTTTAATCTCTCTATAGATCATGGCACTTTTCCCGATCTAATGAAGCTAAGTAAAACTATACCATTGTACAAATCAGGAGACAAAAGAGATCCTGGCAACTTTAGACCCATTTCGATCTTACCGGTACTTAGCAAGGTTTTCGAAAAGGTCATGCTCAGTCAAATGCTTGTTTGTACATTTCAACTGTAACAAACTTCTACATGACCAACAGTTTGGTTTCACTAAAGGCCGCTCGACGACGGACGCTGGTGCTGCTCTTCTGCAAAATATTTTTGATGCTTTTGAGCGGCACCACGATGCTATCGGGGTTTTTTGTGATTTATCTAAGGCGTTTGATTGCGTAGATCATAAAACGTTGCTCTTAAAATTAGAACATTACGGTATCAAAAATAAAAACCTTAGTTTATTGAACTCCTACCTAACAAACAGGATTCAAAAGGTTCAGATAAACGGTAAAAAGTCGCAGGGATCTCTTATTAAAATAGGAGTCCCACAGGGCTCAATATTAGGACCTTTCCTTTTTTTGGTTTATATAAACGATCTTCCGTACATGGTGCAGAATATGTCGAAGATTGTGTTGTTTGCAGATGATACTTCTCTGATTTTTGAAGTTAATAGACATGCCCAAAACTATGACGATGTGAACGACACCCTTCGGCAAGTTCATGAATGGTTTATTGCTAACAACCTTGTTTTAAACTCAAAAAAAACTAAATGCATAAAATTCACACTTCTAGGTGTTAAACCATGTGATAATGACATAATATTAAATAACGAGAAGTTAGCATTTGTGGATAATACAGTTTTCTTGGGGCTAACCCTTGACAAGAAGCTGCAATGGGGTCCACATATAGAATTGTTATCAGGTCGGCTAAGCTCCGCAGCATATGCCGTTAAAAAGATTAGAGAGTTGACAGATATAGCTACAGCAAGACTTGTATATTTTAGCTACTTTCACAGTCTTATGTCTTATGGCCTCTTGCTCTGGGGTCGTGCCGCTGATATCGATTCTATATTCATTTTACAAAAAAGAGTAATAAGATCTATTTATGGGCTTCGTAGTCGTGATTCTCTAAGAGAATTATTTAAGGAAATAAATATAATGACGGTGCCATGTCAATACATATTCGCTAACATTATGTTCGTTAGACAGAACCTTTCTTCACTCAGCTTAAATAATGAGAGGCATAATTTAAATCTTAGAAATAATAATAAAATTCAAATACATCATTCTAGATTGTCTAAGATCAATAATTCTTTTGTGGGGCTGTGCGTGCGTTACTACAATCAGGTTCCGAATGAAATTATTAACTTGTCTGAACAAAAATTCAAATCTTCTATAAAAGTTAATCTGTGCAAGAAAGCCTACTATAAGTTAGATGACTACTTAAATGATAAAAGTCCATGGAGTGCTTGATGGCTCAGCATAGGTAGACTTAATGATTGTAATGAATAAGATAAATCAAAGGTAGGGCCCTGTGCCGTTGGGTTTGTTGCCACTTCTTCCCCTCGGTTATACAGGTGGAAGTGGAGTAGTGTTAGGCAGAATTTGACGTCAAAAAGAGAATAATGTATTCCAATTTTGAAAATAAATATTTTGATTTTGATTTTGATTTTGAATGGTAATTAATTTCCAACGTCGTAGTCAGTTGCAAAAGTTGGTTACCAAATGGGACGGCATGAATAAAATAAGTTCTAGCCCTAGCATAGATTCTGTGTTAGTAAAAAATGTCATTAATTATATTTATTTAAGCTTTATTATTTTTACCTACTTGTGCAACAAAACAAAATGACACAGTAACGAGACCAAGTAATTAATGTAAATAAATAATGATATGCATAAATAATAATAATTGACATATGATAATGACAAATAGTACTCATTTATATATAATTTTATTAATTTAATTGGCATTGTAATAAATTCAGAATAAAGGCTATTTTTATTTATTTTATTATTTTTATTTTATACTTGCACAGCCGCCATTTTCTTCTATCAGCCAATTTAGGTCTTACTGAGAGTTGTGATAGGTATGAGCAAGATATTGTAACTTTGTCTACTTTAAACATAGGCGATAAACAAAACACGGTCAGTTGGCGATTGAAACGCGCGTATAACCCACATTCGTCATTCAAGGAACCTCTGCAAGATTTCAAAGATTCTAGATTATTCTCTATTTTATGGTTCAGAGCACCGAAACGTACCTGACATGTTAACAATTAGCAAGCCTAGACCGTAAGCAGGATAGTATTTCGAAATGCTTACGGAGTAGGTCCCAAACCAATTACAAATCTGACATTACTAGAAACTGTCGAGCATAGAATCTGTCTTTATAAGAATCTGACCTGCTTTCTCAAAGCGGACCAGCGTTTTGGACTGTGTATTGATAGATCAGTCAGTCAGAGCATCCTTTTATAATTAAAAAAAACTACATACACACTTGTCTAATTCCAAACTAGGATTTTATCCTGTGCTATAAGAGTTAGACAAACCATAAGACCATTCGCAAATACAACATCGAGACCTGGACCAACTTGTGCGAGTTGTATAATGTTGTTTTTCCCTTGTGGGAATCGAATCCACAACCTCTGGCGTTCGAGTCTAACGACCAAGCTACTAGGCCAGCGAGGTGGGCAATATATATATTTATACTATTATGCGACTACTGCCTCTCTATAATCCTCTGTCTTTACCGCAGGTTAGCTGGAAGACATTTCTTATGAATAAGCTCAACCTTTTGTATAATTTTCTTCTCTGTGTTATTTTTTGTATTTTTGTGTTTACAATAAAGTATTAAATAAATAAATAAATTATTAGTCACAACTAGCCTAGTAACCATAGGCATAAACTCAATTTATTTTATTTTTTGCTAATTTAAAAATAAGCATTCTAATTCTTATGTAAAAATTACACTGTGTATAGTAGCTCAACGCCGATGGATCAATTTGCATGTCTATGTTTGTGAATTTCCAAAAGGCATTAAAAATTAATCAATCTACAACGGTTGTACATACATTAAGCATACGACAGCACTTTTGTTACACCCCGTATAAACACTCTAGTATAATGGAATATTCATGAAAATACCTGAAAAGGAAAACATAAACAAGAAACAAAAAGCAATTTGTCCTCTTCTAAAAATAGATATAACAAAACGTGCAAGGCTCCACGTATGGATATTATGTAGGTATGAATTTGATCATAAAACGTCCTTGATACATAATTAATTCTGTATTGTGTTGTTAAACTGATACATTAAAAATTAAAACATTTTAAGAAGGCAACATCACGTTCCGAGCTGTATTTATTATTTGTATCAAACTCACCATGCTCCAAGCAAATTTGCACAAGGTCAAGGATTTCAATGCGTGTACATACAAAAATGTACATGGATCATTATAAGTTACACTTGAGAAATTGACAGGAATAGTTAAATGGAATATAATACAAGTTGCTCAAATAAGACTGCGTAGTTTATATAGTGTATTCTAGAATCACATTTTATGTTTCTCTTCTTATATGAGCCTATAAAGTGTATTGAATAGAATTGCATGTAAACAAAAGATTCTTGTTTTCAAATTCTTTTCTTTTTACTGATTTAATACCACCAGAGTGTCACAAATACAGGAATTTCGTTCTTCATCGCGCATTTATTTTATTCGTGTGTCGTAGCGATTCGTAGCAACGTCGTAGCACTAACGCGGTATACGTGTCTGTCTCGTTGTTTGTCTATACTTATTTAGATATCTTTTATCAAAAATAGCTTCTAATTATTTTCCAAATCCAATTATTTTTCCTTAATTCCTATCCCGTTTTTAACCTTATCTATTATATTCGTACTTTGAACAATTACTGCGGTTACATCGAATTGAAAATGGTTAAGAATTATGTATCTTGTATATTGTAAATGTTCATATGATGAATATGAATGTTTGTACCCAAGTCTTGGGTGTTTATATATTTATTTAAGTATGTGTATCCGTTATCTAGTAACCATACCACAGGCTCTGCCTAGTTTGGGACTGGATAATTGGTGTGAATGTCTGAGGTATTTATTATTATTATTGTCATATGTGTATTATCTATGAATTAACTTTATTTAATTATTTAAAAGTCAGTAATAATAGAGACATATTCTATCATAGTACCTATCATTGTGCAATGTCAAATTTTTCTAAAATCTTAAGGAGGCCCGAATAGGTATCAAAACCGTTAACGTTGGGGCTGTTGAGACACCACCACAAGGTCCTTTGGTGTACGTGTATAGTAACTGTGTCAAAGCTGGGGAAAACCGGCTGAATTATTTACGAGAGTGCTTAAGCCTCCACCCAGGTAGTTAACAAAAGTATTATGAGATGAAATTAGAGGTGGTTTGTGGGAAATAAAAGATTTTATAATGAACAAAAATGGAGTATATATATTCACTTCTACGTGTAATTTTATAGCATTGACAGTAGCGCCGCGTGACAGAACTTGGAACTACATATTAAAAAAGTATTTGTTGCGTTTTATTTTCACACCCTCCCTCAACAAATATCTTCCTAGATCCTTAATTTATTAATTAACATTTAGAACTAAATTTAACACTACACTGGTACTATAACAAGTTAGCATAGCATTACACTTTGACATTTTTAAGTTTCTACAACTAAACACAGTAAACTCAAATAATTACACATTTTCATTGGGCAATATTACCTATCAAAACTAAATTTCTAAATTTTACAAATAATACTTTCCCCAAAGGTTTAGTTAGTATGTCAGCAATATTATCTTCAGTTTTAATATATTTTAATGAAATACAATCATTTTTAACTTTTTCAACAATGAAGTGATATCGAATATCTACATGTTTTAGTCTTTTGTTATTTTCGTTGTTATATGCCAACTTAATAACAGACTGATTGTCCTCAAAAATATCCACTTCAGTGTTGATTATATCAAAATCGCACAATAGATTTTTTAACCAACACACTTCTGTAATTGCTACACTTAGTGCTATGTATTCTGACTCAGTTGAAGAAAGACATACACTAGTCTGTTTCTTGCAAGACCATAATATTAAACAATTGAATATTTTGAAAAAATATCCTGATGTGGACTTTCTATCGCTAGTGTCCCCTGCCCAGTCCGCATCAACATAGCCTTGTAAACCTGAGTCTGTACTGTTATATACCAAAGCAAGATTTAATGTACCTTTCACATAACGTAACACTCTTTTTAAAGCCTTATACAACATCTCACTCGCACAGTGCTGAAATCTACTGAGAAAGCTCACAGCCACACACAGATCTGGCCTCGTGCCACACACTGCATACATTAAACTGCCTATAATTTGCCTACACTTTCTTTCAATATCATAACTTTCAGACTTGTCCCTTTTAAGCAAACTAAAATCATAATTTTGATCTATTGGAGTGTCCACTGACTTACAGTTTGACATGTTGTATTTTTCTAATATCTTCATCAAATATTTTTCTTGACTTATTGTAGTTCTTCCTTTTTCTTGTTTTATTTCAATACCTAAGTAGTTCGTAGCTACTCCCATATCCTTCATTTTGAAATTATTATGCAGCTGTTCTTTAAATTCTTTTATTTCTGTCTCGTTGGAGCAGAAGAATATGATGTCATCGACATACAGAAGAACATACATAATATTCTTTCCTTTTCTAAAATATAAGCAACTGTCACTCTTTGATCTTGTGAAATTTTGTTTATTCATGAATCTGTCAAATTTCTGATTCCAGTATAGGGGGGAACGTTTTAACCCATATAGTGGTTTATTCAATAAACAAATTTCTCCAGTAGGAAGTTTTAAATATATTGTTTCATCAGTATCTCCATGAAGGAAAGCCCCTACAACATCCATTTGATGTACCATCAGTTTCATTTTATTAGCAACAGCCATAAGTACTCTGAAGGTTGGCAATTTTGCCACTGGTGAATACACTTCTAGATCACAGTCTGTCTGTTCAAATCCTCTAGCAACTAATCTGGCTTTATACAATTTCTCACCATCAATATTTTTCACCTTAAATACCCATTTGCTGGATATGATGTTTGTTCCTTCTGGAACTTCTGTAATCTCTGTCCAGGTGTTATTTTCTTTTAGGCCATCCAATTCCTTCTTAATAGCTTCTTGCCACTTAATTTTCTCTTTACTATTAATGGCCTCTTCATATGTCATCGGTTCTAAACCAACCATTAAATAATTTGTGTCATAATCTTTCATCCAACTTGGTATTTTCTTCACTCTTTTAGGTCTTCCAGCTGATTCTTGAATTTCAGGCTCCTGTTCTACTATTGTTCTTTCAGGAACTTCTAGTATAGTCGGCTCTGACGTTTCTTTATCTTCATGAACTTCTTCTATAGTCTGGTCTGGTGTTCCTTCATCTTCATAAAAGCTATGAAATTCTTCTCTAGGTTCCATTTCTTGATTAAAAAATTTTTGTTTTTGTTCTGACATTTTCTCCTCTACAGGGAACTGCAAAAATGTTTCTTGAACTTCAGGTTTTTTCTGAACCAAATTAAAATTTTCTTTAATAAAAATAACCTCTCTTTTTATAACAACATCTTGTTTATTTGGATAGTAAATTCTGTAACCCTTTGTAGTTTCTCCATACCCTACAAAGTAACCAATTTCAGATTTTGAATCCCATTTTTGACGTTTTTGATCTGGAACATGAATACCTACTCTTGATCCAAAAATCTTCAGCTGATTGATGTCATATAGGCCCTTATCAAACCATAGCTCATATGGTGTCACGTTTGTGACCCTGCTTTTTCCGGTCCTATTGATCACAAACACCGCTGTATTAATAGCTTCTGCCCATAAGCTTTTGTTCAAATCCTTCGCTAATAACATTGTCCTGGCTGCTTCTGTAATAGTACGGATTTCTCTTTCTGCACATCCATTCTGTTCTGGTGTGTATACAACACTAGTTTGATGTATAATTCCCATACTGTCAGTAAGCACCTTCATCTGCTTGTTCAGGAACTCAAGACCATTGTCTGACCTAATAATTTCAACTTTGTGACCAAGATTTTGAGTTACAAACTGCAGAAAATGTTTAACTTTTTGGTATGTCTCAGATTTATTTTTAAGAAAATAAACTGTTTTATATCTCGAAAAATCATCTTTAATCATTAAATAATATCGAGAACCTCCAAGTGACGTGGTCTCCATTGGCCCACATAAGTCCATGTGTAACAGCTGACCTGGTCTTTGACCTCTAACCTCACTTATTGGAAAGGGTTGCTTATGTTGTTTCCCCTTCAGACACGATACACATGTAGACTCTTCATCATCTAATGTGAACTCAATCTTACACCTCTTTAACATACATTTTACCTGTTCTATGTCTTGGTGTCCCATCTTGTCATGCCAATCAGATATTTTATTATTTAATCGGCCAACACATGCATAACTGTTCACATACCTGAACTTCATCACATATAGTTTATGCTTGCGAAAAGCAACTGCACCAACCTTATTAGTATCCTTTTTCAATAGGTGACATTTCTCTCTGTTCATCTGTAATACATATCCTTTATCTGTAGCCGAGCTAACTGAAAATAAATTTATTTTTATTTCTGGAACAAACAAAACATTGTACAATGTGGTGTCGACCCACTCACATCCATTAAAAGCTTCTAACTTTATATCACCGATACCTACAGCATGAATAAAAGTTCCATCACCTATCAGGATCTGTCTTGGTTTTCCTAACTGTTCATACTTAGTAAATAATTTCCTGTCATGACACATGTGCTCTGACGCTCCACTGTCCATCACCCATTCATCACCACAACTATCATTCTGACTATTTAATGCTGACAGTACAGATACAGGCAAAAGACAAAAAGCATTACTAGTATTACCAGTTTTAACACCATTTTTGTTTTTAAACCAACAATTATTTAAATCATGGCCCCTCCGTTTACAGATTTTACAATATTTTACATTATTGCTTGGATTACCACTATTATAGGAAACTTTACAATCCTTCTTATAGTGTGACTCAGACCCACATTTGAAGCACTTCCTTTTAGCTTTTACCGCTGCCAGTGCTGATGTATTATCCTCATTTCTAGCCTTGTACCTCTGTTCTTCAACTAGAAGTCGAGCTGACAACTCTTTCATTGTTCGCTTGTCCTTAGGGACTGACTCCCATGCAGATATGAAGTATTGGAAATGCTCAGGTAAGCTTGTAGTGATTTTAGTTAAGGCCATACCTTCGTTAACCTCTGCACCGAGGGTTTTTAATGTCGACAAAATGTTCTCCACACGACCTAAAAACGTGGCCATTGACTCATTATCATTAAATTTTAGATCAAAAAACTTTTGATGCGCCAAATGCAAGGATAGTTCACCCTTCTGCTCGAAGATCGTATGTAACTTATTCCATACCTCGGCTGCTGTCTCGCAGGTCACCACATTTGAAAGAATTTTATCTGATATTCTAGTCACAATTATACCTTGTGCTTTTGCATCACGATTTAACCACTTTTTTATTGATTCGTCTGTGTCGCCTTTTGGTGGACACGTGCACGAACCGTCAACAACGTCTAACACGTCTGTCGCTCGAAGAAGCACCTTCAATTTATATTTCCATGTGTCCCAATTGTCACCATCGAGCTTACTTGTACCGCCTGAACCGCCGGTCTCCAATAAATTCTCCATTTTTCGTGTACTTTACCGCCACGCTTAACCTCTAAACCAAGGTAATGACGCACTTTACCGCCGTCACAGTTTTACCACAGCAATTTTCCCACAAACGATAATCCTCGTTAATCAGGCCTGGAGCAATGCCTGGGCCCATAACCAGATGAAATTAGAGGTGGTTTGTGGGAAATAAAAGATTTTATAATGAACAAAAATGGAGTATATATATTCACTTCTACGTGTAATTTTATAGCATTGACAGTAGCGCCGCGTGACAGAACTTGGAACTACATATTAAAAAAGTATTTGTTGCGTTTTATTTTCACATTATGTACTAAATCTTTATGTGCCTCATACGAACTAATCTTCACGAATTTAATAACGTTACACGGATTTTAGGTGCAAATTATTAATTTTTATTTCCACTTTGCCTGACGTTCAAAATACGTTGCACCAACTGTGATTAAAATTAATAATTCACGGCTTGAGCCTGAATATATACAAAGATAAAATATTTAAAGTTTCTAGGAATTTCAAGAGGTTAATTAATAATTTTAAAAGGCTCGTTAAGTTTCCATTAAATATTAAAATTTAAAGTCTGTTTTGCTAATAATTGATGGATTGGAACATTTTCAAAGCAAGGTAAAAAAGTTATAAAAAATACTGTACCTTTTCAGCTTCAACACATTCCTCGTTACAGTCCGTTCACAAAACAAACAGCACAGGGAACGTTATATAATAAGGCTCGATCGCGTGCGAACACGTCAGAGTAGCGATTTTTAGTGGCGAGACGTGCACCCCCCACGGAGTCCTGAAGGATACTGGTTCGCATCACGTCGGCGAACGTGAACCGGCATTCGTACGGTGTGAAATGCGCAAGTCACACAGCGCTAACTTATCCACCTACTTTTGAAATTCAAATTGTCATTTATTCGCTCTTATTATGCAGTATACACGC
Source organism: Esperia sulphurella (assembly GCA_947086405.1). Classification (NCBI taxonomy): domain Eukaryota; kingdom Metazoa; phylum Arthropoda; class Insecta; order Lepidoptera; family Oecophoridae; genus Esperia; species Esperia sulphurella. The sequence continues at coordinate 5,534,373 of OX352261.1, forward strand.
AAAGTGGGGACCTTCGCGGGGCCAAATTTCCGGTGTTCGGGTGTGCGCGTTTTCACGCCTCCAAATGTACGTACCCTCGCCACAAGCGCAGGATTCATTTCGGTGGGTAACTTCTGTGACTTACAAGATTAATGTTTTCAGATCATTGAAAAACTGTGGTTTTTGATATAGATACATAATACCTCGAGAATTGAGATTTTGATAATAGTATATCGATGCGTCGGTTTAATTGGGGACAACTAAAAATATGTATGTTTTGAATAAGTAATGCCATAATTTCTCTTTAGCCGGCCTTTACCAGGTCAATAAGTCACAATCTTAAATAGCTATTACCATACCACACATACAAATTAATAGAAGAAATTAATATACACTTAATTGTATCAGAGTCGAAAAGGACAATGCCCAGAACTGAGCCTAATATGCGTCTTCACCATTCATGTACCAGAAATATCGGTCTGAATTATGAATCCCTTAAATTTTTTTAAGCCATTGGAATAGGTCGTTTAAAATAACATATAATAATAACGCTGATTGATTTCTGCCGGCCGACTGGCATCTTTTTAACTAGAGTAGATTTTTCAAACATATTTGATACTGCCTTTCAGTTACAGCACGATAATTCACCTATCACGTTTTTCATTTACTAACTGGAAACATGTTATTTATATTGATTTAAACACACTAGTTTATGAAAATATCGTTAAATATCGATGAATCTATTTGTTAAATCGATGTAGTAGAATCTCACTAATGATATTCACTATGGTTTCGTACTGTCTTGTCATATCAGATGTTATTTATGTCACCATCCTGTTTTGTCTTCGTTTGTTTACATTGTGTATTTGGGTGAAAAAACCTATTTTAACAAGTTTAATGTAGTGTCACAACGCGAATAATGACATAAACTAAGAATGACATAGAATGAACTATAACTATGTACTCGTACAGTTTTATAATAAGTGAAGTGACGAATTCTATGAATTATAAATTATATCTACAGAAGGGCTAAAATGAAAATAAAAATGTAGTGTCGAACGCGATATAACTTGGTCGATTAATAACCACACTATGACGTCAAAATCTGGAGCGGTTAATCGTGGCCATATACTCACGGTATTGTGAAAACTGTGCACCAACGAAGATTTCATTCTAAGTCTATTCAACTTTCCCATCAAACAGTTAAACGATTTTCTTTTAATCCTTAGTATTTTGCCTGTGTTTAGGCGACAATTTGATCCAGACGCACGGTTCAAAGTTCAAGGCCCAACTTCCATACAATTTTGGGCATTGTCTTTTAAAAGTTAATTATCTTAGAACAGTGTCTTTCGATTGTCCCCTATTCAACTGACCCATCTTTATGTACACCCTGTTTTGTTAACTAACAGTCATTTCTCAACCTCAACCTGGCGAGAAAAAGAATCGTGGTACGTCATACTGATAGATGGACCAACAACCTGAAAAAGGTCATCGCGGAGCAGCTGAATGAGCAAGGCGGAGGAGCGTGTGGTAGGGATTAGCAAAGGAAAAAGGATCTTTACAACAGATCTGGAAAATCTTATTTTATTCAGAGACTAAATGATGCCAATAACCTAAGCCTAACAACTTCGATATGATAAGCGTATAGTTGAACTACAACTAGCATTATTAAGTATTCTATGCTATAACTATGAAAAAAAATTATAACACAACAGTGGACTCGATTCTGAAGGCATAACGTTAAAATTTGACAGCACTAAAACTGTTGCTATCCTTGTCACACAGTATTATAAAGATAAAGACGAAACCAATTTTAGCGCTGTCAAATTTTAAATGTGTGCCTTCAGAATCGCGCCCAGTGCATAGCTAAATATAAGTAAAAAGAAGAATGCTATTATAATCATCTGCATCTTAAATATTAAGGTGCGTACGGTGTATCGACGTTAAATTAGTGATTTCGTAGCAGTCTCGTAGCGTCCTTGTACCACTCAACTCGAACATTTTAAAATCTTTTATCCAATTCCAAACAACTTGCTAACTTTGTCTCTGCAAAATTAGATCCGATTCAAAAATTCGTTTCACCAAAGTAAATTCAATTACCTCTTGTATTTGTAACTGTACATAGAATTTCACTGGTCGTCAAGTATAAAGAAAAATACACGCTTGGGTAGGACGTCTGGAACCCATTCCGTAGATAATTTAATTTACTTTCCAGGAAAGACGAGTTTCGATATAGTTTTTGTAACATTTCTCTGAAGGAAAGCAGAACAAGAAAAGTTTATTTCCCAGTGGCTTTTAAGTAAATGATGAATTATTAAAAATATTTTCCGTTTCCTGGAATGGATTCTGAATGAGCTGTGTAAGTTTATTTGCCTTTAAGCGTATTAAGTGCAATCATTAGTTGTTTAAGAGTGAATACCTAACAATTTAACACAAAGTCGACTTCAACTTTAAAATCCTTTAGAAATGTACACAATAATTCTTTAGTTTATTGTACTGTTTGTTACGTGAAGTATTTTTTTCCTTAGTCGCTTTGACCACATACATACATACATAATGCTCATGCCTTGGTCCCAGAGGGGTAGGCAGAGACGATGTATCGCCACTTTGCACAATCTAATATCGCAAAGCGGCTTTCCTTCGCCCGCTTTTCGCCCCGTGATACCCCTTGACGTGATGTGTTGCCAACAACATCGCCGACCACACCCACGGGAAAATTGGGGTGGCCCTATTCAAAGCCGGGAATCACACGGCTATTATGCTGCATACCTATGGGATTTTGAAACACAAATCAATTTCTATTTGCGGTCAGTGACTAAGCTAGCATTCCCAAAGTAACAAAAAATATTATTTCAGCTCGGGTTACTCTTAAACTCTATTTTACCTAATTACAAGCGACGATGAGTCCGAAAAATTGACGACATTGCCAATAAAATCCTTTCGTCCCATTTCGTAACCAGATAACCAAATAATAACTGGCTACGAAATGGGAAATGTAAAATGCTTATTTACATTACATATATTTACATACTTTTCTTCAACAAAGCTGTAATTTTTTTCAGGTTTCTGCTAATGTATTACATTTCTAAATAGTTCGCATTTAAATGACGAATCAAAACGATTCGTGCTAATATAATAAGTTGTAGATCGACTACATGTGCCTTACCGCACATCACCTACTGGTAATACTAGTAGTATTAGTTCGGTGATGAAAGGAAATAGGGATGGTGGAATTAAATAGTGCATTCCTGCGTGAGTATCCCAAATTTATTCGGTATAATATTCCGTATAATATTTTAATAACTCTCGATTCGACAGCGCAGCACGTGTGCCTACATATTACTCACACATTTTACAAATCACACACACACATAGGAACAAACTAATACTTACAAAATGAGAACGTAGTCTGGAAAGCAATGCCCAATATTTTTTCCCGAGATAAGATACAAGCAATAACAGCATTTTGTTTATGTTGACGGCGGTCTGGCCCCCGGGGGAGCCAAGGGATCGACAAAGGCTCTGTGGTTTACAAGAACTATCGGGTAGGCTTTCACACCAGTATAACCTGACCTACCTAACCCCTCTAATCCTGAAGTAAATACGACGACAAAGGTGTTTAGAGGTTATTCATTTGTGGTTCAAACGTGATTGGATATCTGCACATGTGTGAAACTTGTCTATACCCATGGGAGAGATCCCTACTCAACTACCAAGTATGATACCACAATGATAGACTGCCCAGCCTCGGCCATTGTTACCTTTGGTGAACGGAGCCCTAATTAATCTCCTTTAAAGGTTAAAGGTATATGACGAAAAGGTAAAAATTAAACCCTGATCCTAACCAAACGGAGATTTATCTATCTCCGTATCTCACTTTGAACGAAAAGTAAATTAAATTTCAAGTTATGTGAAACGAAGGGTAGGTTTCAGTTTCGGTGAACGAATTTAAGGTTTATTAGTAATCCCAAACTTCAATGATAAACTTTTTACTCTATAACAACAAAGTTACTTATATTTCATTTTTACCCAGCTGGTAATTTTAATTCCAGTTCAGGTTTAAGCAGCTGGTTCAGTCTCGACTTGAGTCTGACCAGTTTGCACCACTCGATTATGTGCAGAGCTATTATTGTATGTAATCTCAACTCCATGAAAAAGTATTTGCACGTTTCTCTATTATTATGCGTACACAACGGTTTTGCAATACAATCTATGAGTTCACGTGGATTCAAATAATCAGATGTGGCTCCAAATGATAGATTTTATAATTTATGTTTACACATAAATTATGGTTACCTACATAAATTATAAAATTAATAAAATAAAATTAACTATATACTTACATAGGCGCGTTCTAGAAAATGTTACCAAAGTTTAAAGTTTAAGATAAAGTTGTTCGTTTCTTTGCGCTTGTTCGTGTCATTTATATAGGCAGCAGCCAAACCACTTCATTCTTCTAACAAAGTGCGTTGCTAGCGATGGCGTAACCAAATACTTTCACGTGTGCCTGTTGGGATACTTTCCAGAAATAACACAGTTTATGTACGTAGCTGGTATGATTAGGCTGTTCAGGCCCGGCGTCCACCGAAGCGGAGTTGGGCGGAGAGGAGAGGAGAGGAGAAGAGCGATATAGAAAACCAAATTAGGGACAGGCTTGTAAGCTATATAAATCTATATACTTATAATAAAACTGTAACTGGTCTATGTCTGTACATGAGAGATATTAAAAAAAATGCATGAGGGGTCTTTATAGGGCCAATAGAAGCTAAATCATATTTTTTTAGAATTTTTGTCTATTTGTCTGTCTGTCTGTATGTATGTTTGTTACCGCATCACGCAAAAACTGCTGAATAAAATTTGATGTAGTTTTCATAGTTGTCTTGCTGGTGATCTAACTTAAAATCTGGTGCATGTTTCATCTTGATACGCCACTTAGAACCTGAGATATTAATAAAGTAAATTTTTCTAGAAGCCATTATATCGGATGATAATAAAACGACTGTTAATATTTTTTCCAGTAACTCGGTATCACATTTAGAAATCATTCATGAAAAAAACATCTCTTTTTTACGAAAATTTTGATAAGAAAAATGCAATATTTCTCGAACGTACGAGTATGTTCATCATATGGACGAGGTCAACGGCCGCGGCGCGGTGAACGGCGCAGCGCGTATGGGATTGAGAGAAATTTAGTTTTTGGGGATAGGGATGGGGTTGAGGTTGGGATTGGGATATTGAGAGTCTCGAGTCTGAGTGGGAATGAAAGTAGAAGTGGGAAGAGAACAGGAGCGGAAGTGGGAACGGACTTAATATGAAATGTTGAAAATTGTAATAAATATACTGGTATAATTCCTTTATCTTAGGTTATAGATTAATATATATATATATATATATAAATAGTTTGTCTATCTTTTAAGAGAGTATTAAACATAATCAAACGTACATATAAATTTCTTACATTAACAAATAAAAAGAGGATCCATATCATCACTGGAATGCGTGGCATTGAACGGTCGGCAGAGTCCGACCTCTGTTTATTACACATCTCCTCCCTTCTCCGCTTTTGGTGGACGCCATGCTTAACTTCCGGGCGGGGCGCGGCCGGGCGCAGATGCCGGCATGTCAACCTCGCTCGTAAATTGCTCAGCGCCACGTAAAATGCCAGCATATAAAGTTCACCGACTTGACATCATTCTGTTTCCGGCTGAAACAATATTTTGTGTATATCAAGTAAACTTTTCCCTGTTGGGATAGATTTATGAACTAAGAAGATTTGTATACTAGTACCTTAACAACTTAAAGGTCGCCTAGTACATTTATCCCTACCAAGTTTGTTAAACATAAAATGTTAGTAAATAACGTATTTATATATTTTTTTCTTAAACAAGTCGAAAAGTATTTTTTCCCAGGAATTTCCATAACTTTTCTATCATTGCAGGCTAATTTGACATGTATGTTCTAAACAGCTCATTAGGTCCAATAGTAGTCGAGTTATCCGCTAGACAGAGAAACGGACAAAAAGCTTTATAATTAATAAAAAAAATTATTATAAAGAAGAATACATAAAGTGTGTCATTATAAATGCTAAGAGTTAATTTTAACATATTTAGGGGCAAAAAAATTACAAATTTAGAGTAGACGCCATATATTCATTATTAACTTTTGCTACATATCAAATACAATTAAACAAAAATAAAATAAAAACACAATTAAATTAAATAAAAAGAAATCAAAAATAAAAAAATTCATATACAATGCACAAAATTGAATACAGATATGTCAAGGAGTAGAAAAACTCTGCATAGCTATAAAATGTACACTTAGGTAAGTACCTATAAATACCTTCCTAGGCTTTTTTTGTCACTGTCACTACAACTTCGGTTTTTTTCTTAAGTGTACATTGTAAAATAAATATTATGTCACGTTATACTGTCTGACGAGTCGGCAACTAATGTACCGTGTCGAAAATCAGAGTCATTTCCGTAGTACGCCGTAGCATCGTAGGCGCGACCTTTTCACAAGCGAACGACAGGTTTATTATTTGTAATTTATTTATTTACACTTGAATCAGTCATTTAGGTTAGGTATTATTTATTTGAATTTATTTAAACTTTGTTGCACCATTTTATACAAAATGTGAATGTAATGCCGATGAATTACCTACCTGCTACAATAAATATAGGCAAATAAGTACAGAGTAAATCAAGACAATTGTTGTTATTCATTATACCTAGTTGGACAAGGCTTTACTACGTCTAAAACGTCTTCCAATATCATGCCTATATATACATATGGGTACATACACTTGTCTGTTTCCAAACTAGGACTCTCCTGCATGATGGGAGTTAGACAAGAGTAGTACAATTCACAAATATAACATCTATACCGGGACCAACTGATACAATGTACAAAGTTGTCTGCCCTAGTGGGAATCGAATCCACGACCTCTCGCGCTCGCGTCTAACGACCATGTCACTAGGCCAGAGAGGCAGTCTAGAACAATATAAGTAAATTGGCGCACGCGCAGTACTGACCATTGCACTACACTTTGCCTAGCAAAATAATTACGTACTATGCTTCTCTTACCTACCTCTGCATGCTTTCTTCTGTCGTTTCTTTAATCTTTTGCTACATTTAATCTTAACTCTTGGAACTGTACTATTGTCTATTATTCTCTAGTTCTATAATGTTCAATAATTCCTGCAATAAACAATGACAACAACAACTAGAGAATAATAGACAGCAATACAGTTCCAAGAGTTAGAATTAAATGTAGCAAAAGATTAAAGAAACGAAAGAAGAAAGCATGCAGAGGTAGGTAAGAGAAGCATAGTACGTAATTATTTTGCTAGGCAAAGTGCAGTGCAATGTTACATATAAAAGTATATTGAAGATGTTAAGTTACATCTAAATGTATTACTGAAATCATCAACAATAACCTGCCCTGAAATATAACTCTTAATAACTTCTAGCAAAACTTTTATACGGAAAATGAAATAACAACCAACAAAAATGAGCGAAAAAGCGCTCGAGGTTCTTACTCTACGGTGACGTTTTAGATATCGCAATAATTATCTGTTCGTATGTGACTTTTCCATGGGTTTGCTTGCCAAGGCTGCAGAGAACATTGGTAATTTCCTTGCTATGTGCGTTAAGCAATTTCCACACTGGCGCGGTGGCCTGCTCCGCCCGAAGCCAAGGCGCGGCCTAGACTCCATACACATTGTACCGCATGCCGCGACTTGCAAGCGTCAGTGTGCGATCCATATAACGCAACTGGCTGCCACTGCGCCATTGTGGGGGTAGCTTTACGTCCGCTACGTCTCACTTTGCGGAGCATGCAATATCCGCCGACGGCCTACCCGTAGTTACGCCATACGACATGTCAGTGCAGGCGGAACAATCAGTCGATAATATTTAAGACTCTGTTCTCATCGCACTGGTACAATTAACACATTCGTCAATACAGCCCACGTGACGTGATTATATTACATAATATTATCAAGACGAGATAGATCAGGTACTCATACCTTCGTATACGAAATACAACGTCCAAAGACGTACGCTAGGAGCCACCAGTATGTCGTCTATTGACGTACTGTCCACGAACGTGTTCACAGGTTAACCGACTTTTGAGTCTCCACAATGTACCTGGTTCAATCTAGTTTACCCAAATAATTGTTGTAAAAACCGTTTATGGAACTATAAACTATTCATATAAGAATGATATAAAATCAAAATCGAATTCGAAATTTATGTAGTTAGTTCAATCTTCTTGTTTGATTTGATTTAAAAAGGACGAAACGAAACCAATATCCGCATATTCCAATAAAGTACGTCATCCGTCGAGTTATTTGTGGTTGTTCAATATTAGACGGGTATTTCCTAATACTTTATTATTAACTTTGTTTTGATCGAGACAGTCATAACAAAGTGAACAAAGCCAGCTGTGTGCATGTTATGTAAGTACTTATCTTATGTAAGTAGTTAGTAAGTTTGTAATTATAATGTCATTTCATGGATAAATAAATAACTTATGTATTTAAATCATTATCATCATATCAGCCCTTAGACGTACACTGCTGGACATAGGCCTTCCCCAACGAACGCCACCACACCCGGTCCTCCGCCCTCCGCATCCAGCCGCTACCGGCCACCTTCTTTAGGTCGTCGGTCCACCTGGCGGCGGGGCGTCCTACCCTTCGAGTGCCGATCCGCGGTCTCCACTCCAGAACTCGTGTGCCCCAACGGCCGTCGGTTCTGCGACATTGTATTTAAATAAAAACTTTTAATTAAGTATGTCATTAGTTAATGTATTTTTCAAACAACAACAAAATCACTCCAAATTGACTCATTTCACGAAATAATTTTCTCAGTACATAATATGTAGGTAGATGAGTAAAAAGCTGAATGCAGCTATCAAGAATATGCTGTGTACTATGTGTCTAACCATAAAACACTGTTATAAGAGTCATATAAATACTTATTTATTATTTACGTTTCCAAAACCGCATACACAATCTACCTTCTTTGGCATAATATTGTTTACCCAAAGGTAGTCTGGAAGAAATCGCTTAAATTGATAAAACAGCCTAAATTGTACTATTTTAACTTCTAATATTTGTAACTGTATTTGTTTGTGCAATAAAGTGTACTCTATTGTATTATTGAATGTTTTGTACCAACATACATATTGATGACTTTACGCTGTCCAACTCAAAGTTTTCACTTACCTAGACCAAAAACATCTACAAAACCCACGTAAAAACTAAAAGTGCATTCTCCAGAGCGCTAAGAATTCAACTCACGTCGTTTTGTCGAGCGAGTGTATCGAGGCGGTGCAGTAATTTTATGCAGAAATGCGCAAGGGTTAAGGAGGTAAAATTCTAGAGCACCGTACGTGCTCTCTCTGTATGTACTTGTAGTACAGTGCGCCTAAGATATTTGAGTCAGTAAAAAAAGTTGTTATTTTTCCTGTTATATCTCGGAAAATAAACATAGGTATACTTAAGAGCGCTATGACAATATTGAGTAGCTCAGGTTTAGATATAATCGTGTCCGTCGTGCGCTAGTGAGCGTAAAACACACCACCTTACCCAATAACGATTTTGATCCTTGCATCCGAATATAATATTATTTAGTTGATTTGATTTTATTGATCTTCACTTTATGAAATAATTACAGTCTTACTTGAATAGTATTAAACAAAGGAATTTTTAAAGAAATTAGATGAAATAGGCCGTGTGGTTCCCGGCTTAGAATAGAGTAACCCCAAATCTTCCCGTGGGTGTCGTTAAGGCGACTAAAGGGGAAATAGGACACGGAACTTAGCACAAAATACTTCGTTTAGATTGTTCATGTGTTCGTTGCATTCAAATTTGCCTTATACAAGGTCTACAATAAAATAGGGCATAATTTCAGATTTAAATAACCAAGGTTTAGGTAAATTCTCTGTCACTGGCAAGAAACTTTCAAAGCCTAAGTATTAAAATTTGTATATGTTTTTCCCCTTTTTAATGAATATATTAATTTTTATATATGTCGGCGAAATAATAAAAGAGGAGCTAAATTGAAGGCACAGTGTGTGCTCGGCGCGCCGTTCGGTTTGGTTCGGCGATCGGTGCGAGCACGCGCTGACGGAACGTCGGGTATAACTTGCACAGACGCAGAACCGACACAGTCTTCGATGGAAAGGCGTGTGGTGCGCAGGCGTTACGCTGACGGATCGTCTGCTTTCTAAAATCGTTACTTGATGATGTAGTGTAATTTCATGTAGTGTCATTTAAGCCAGTAAACGTATTAACTTTGTAACGGCATTAAACTGAATTTGGGAGCACACTTTCGGCGGAACCAGGAACCTACGACATATATTGTGCAATAAATAGTTAAATAAAATAAATAAATAACACTGTCTCATAAATAGTGTCTTCTATAATATGCTTAATGAGAATAATAGTTAAGTTAGTGGGTATCTTAACACTCAACATGTCTATTATTTATCCACTTATACTCGCAATTATTTCCTGTGACCTCATTAAATTCTATATTACTGATTTTAATAACTAGCCAACTGGATAGCGTCGCAGTAATGTATTGCTCTGAGGCTTTCATTTGTGCCGATAAATGAAATTTCGTGCATGTTGTTTATTTCAATCACTTTAAAACTTCAGCTATATGAATTTTAATAGGGAATAAAAAAGTTAACGTCAGGTCCATCACGAGCAATAAAACCATTCTGTAATTAACTACAAGTACAGTGTACCACACGACCGGATAAACATACCGGGCCCTAGCGTGGCAACATTAGTGGGAACATTGCAATAGTTGTATATTACCAGCTGTGAAGGTACTCTTGTTTTTATCACTAAAGAATTGTGAGACAACAACACTTTACATACTTAATACTTACGAACAACAATGGGCAAAAAAAAAAGATTAAAAGGAATATTTACTAAGCCGATCCTTTCAAAAATATTCGAAAATTCACCTCCATTCATGAGTAAGGGTACCTTAATCTCGAAATGGAAAAATAAGCGGCGTACCTTATATCCGGCCTTATAAAATTGGATAATACTAAGATACTCTGGCTAAGCATAACGAGGAGTAAAAAAATAGAAATATTTCCCAATAGTGGACCAAGGAGCTTAAAATGTTAGGAATATAATATCAAAAGGCGAAAGAAATGCTCAGAGCTCTTTGTACGAAAGTATTCCCTAAGCTCAGAAGTTGGCAGTTACTCCTTTTTCATTACTGTCTGCGGATTTACTGAAAAAAAAAAAAACATGATGACGGTCTTACTATCGCTAGGGATTCATTTCGAGGTTCCTTTCGAGAACCATCTATAACTTAGCTTATCATAAAGTTATCTAGGTACTTATAAAATAGGCATGTTCATAGGTATATGTTTATTGGTAGACAACAGGCTAACCTTTGAACTAAAATTCCTTTACAATTTTATATATACTAGCTGTTGCCCGCGACTTCGTCCGCGTCGACAACTTAACATCACAAACTATTATGTATTTCCCGTAGGAATGGGATGTTTTTTCGGGATAAAACTATCCGATGTTCTATTCCAGGACCTAACCTATATCTGTGCCAAGTTTCATCACGATCCGTCCAGTGGTTGAAGCGTGAATGAGTAACAAACATCCAAATATCTAAACATTCAATCCATATTCAAACTTTCACATTTATAATATTTATATTATATATATTATTTATTATATATTATGAAGGGTACAACAGTGAAAGCAAAAATATTTTATTTGCGTTCACTGGGGTACAGGCGAATAACGATGAAAGTCATGAAACAGTAAGGTTCATATTAAAACAACGGAGATATTGCAAGTGTGTTTAAACTCCGCTGATTCTGGATTTTGTGACTATGTAAATAAACTCTATGAATTTTGCGACTTTCATCGTTATTCCTCTGTAGTCTTCATATTATTTTTATGTAGCTATTCAGTAGGTATTTAGATATTACAGTGCAGACATTTTATTGCATCAAGAATTTTAGATGGAGTCCCACCATCTTCAGTAAGATGAATGAATGCTTAGAAATGCTTAGAAAAGAATGCTTATTTACAAACCCCTTCACTGTCAAAGAAGAAGGTGTGTGCCTTAACTAATAAATAACGAGACAAGTTCTATTATCACTGTACCTAGATGTTCGTTTCTCCTTTCACCTATTTCTTGTTAAATAAAAACCATGGCAGCTATATACTCTATCATTATAAATAACAATATTTATCATTGCCATGCATTGGCTGGGTGCGCAATGACACACCATCTAGCGTCATCTTTCTATCTGATATTTCGTCAATACTGTAGTATGGTACGACTATGTATATTTGGTGATTTTGAATAAACAACGAAGGAAACCCATTTTCAATAAAAAATATTTATTTTTTCTAACATTTAAAATTTACGTCATTTAATACCCCATCGTGCGCTGTCAACATTTTTATATGTTATCGTGGTTATCTATAAAACATATCTGGCAAATAGTACCTACTTTTTTTAATTTAGTTAGAACAATTTATTGCACTGACAAAAGAAAAAAAACATACAAAACAAATAAAAGTAAGGAAAAAATAACCTGGACAAATGGCAATGCTTATCTCTTTAAGAGATTTCTGCCATCTTACCAGCGACAGATAAAATTTCGTAAAAGGGCAGACATGTGTGTACATATATAACAAACTACTACTAAATAAATATATAAACTAAAATTAGTTATTGCAAAAGCGGCAATCTGCAGGGTCTTTTAAAGTTTATTTTAAGACGTATTAGTAACCCATTACAGCAGGTAATGGAATAATTATGCTAATGGACAAATGCCCTTTTCGCAATAAGTGACTCAATTATTAGGTTCACCAAAACTATAATTTGAGTAGCTGATTCTTATTATCATATTCCTTTGTTTTACATATAACATAAAGATAATATGTGTACATTTACTACTCTATAAAACACTTAAGTAGTACCTACACCTTTCATAAATTCCCAAGTGGAACACGTAAGTGTTACACGGCCGTCCCACATTACGGCACATAATTAAGAGTCCCGGGGAAAAAACGCTGTTTAGAGGCTAGTTTATTGTCGCAGCGGCGAGTTTTATTGTGGTCGACTGTACCGCACATTATTCTTCCGCAAACGCGTAAAGTTCGCGTTCCTGTAACAGAAATGCGATTATAAAGCAATATACTATGCTGTTCAATGTAATAATTTAAATAGTTTACAATGCTATCTACCTTAAAAAAGGTTATAAAAAGTGAGCGTATTTATAGTCGTTGTCCGCGTGGACAACTTAACATCACAAATTATTATTATGTATTTCCCGTAGAAATTAGATGTTTTTTCAGGATAAAAATAAAAATTCAGTGGCAGGGGATGATTGGAATAAGCCCTATTCCAACCTAACCTATATGTGTGCCAAGTTTCATCCTGATCCGTCTAGTGGTTAAAGCGTGATTGATTAACAAACATCCAAACACATAAATATCCAAACTTTCGTATCTATAATACTAATGGGAAATGGACTTATACTAAAAAGGTTTTATAAATAGTGAGCGTGTATATAGTAACTTGTTCTGCGGTTAACAAAACAATATACATATGTGGGATACCCATATCCACCGGTACTACATAGGTACAATTAATTAATAATACCCTCAATAGCTGAAATTGTGAACTAGTCAAATTATATAAATAGGAGTGGTATTCCAATTAAAAGATCAGAGTTCACTAATACTTCCTACAGCACACATCGTTTTATTCATAATCATAAATCCCCAAACATACGTATAGTAGGGGGCCGAGTTAGAAGACCGTCCGAGGCATGCTGTACGATACGTACTTTGACGTACCCTCCTACCTCACCGCACCTCATTTCACGAAGCTCTTCTCGGTAAAGTGTCATAAATGCTGTGCTATTCGATCGGTGTTCGATGTTTTGTCTGTTATTGCAATGCTATTTAGCTCTGCCGATCTATAAAGCAGCAGCGTCACCTATGTATATTAAGATCATTACTGCGATCATCAATCCGCCTGCCAAACGTGGTGATTATGGCAAATCCCCCAATGGAGAGCCCACCCCAAGTAGCAATCAAGAATAGTGACTAAATCCTACATATCTATACTTTATCTAAAGTTGGATTTGACTAAATCAAAAAAGTTTTCGTTAAGTCATTTTTTTCTTTAAGACTAATTAGTTTTATACTACCGCTACTTTAGCAAGTTCAGAATACCCAAAACCAAGTTAAGTACTCTCAAAACTGTTTTGTATTAAGTATGCCTACAGTTAAAACTAAAAATCTTTTGTAACTGTACTCAGATTATTTGAAGGCTCACGTAAAACTCTTTCAAATAATTCAAGCATCTGTTTAGTCTTCCGAAGTAAAAATTAATTTTGTAGATAAACTTAAGATAATTGTTACACCAAATTCTGGGAACCGTTTTTCTGAAGAACATTTTATTCCTTTATTACTCAAATTAATCAGATTAGAGTAAAAATACATTTAACGGGACGTTTTTATCAAAAGGGAACAAAGTAGAAAGATGGATTACGTTGAAAAATTAAAAAGATCTGGTAGTTTTCGTCGGCGTGTTGTGAAATATAAAAAAAATACTTTAAACAGAGTGCAAGCTGCAAATTTCAACAATGCATCATCTTCGACTCAGACCTCAGTGTCGTTTTCAGGAACTACAGATCACGAGGAAGAAGATACCGCGGAAAATTGGGAAATCAAAATAGTGGACAGTGATTCCGATTCTAATGAAACGAAAGCTGATGATTTTAATTTTAGAGACCAATTAAGAAACTGGTGTTTTGGTCACAATATACCACATACTGCAATCAATGGCTTATTGCAGATTATAAATAAGCATGATCCAGGTGTTGTGCCAAAAGACGCAAGAACACTTCTGAATTCAGTAAAATCTGTAGATATCAAACGTTGTGACAGTGGAGAGTACTGGCATAATGGATTTAAAAAATATATTTTACAGTATTTTGGAAATTTGGATAAACATATCAATTTACATATAAATGTAAATATCGATGGGTTACCTACATACAAAAGCTCAAAAGTAGAGTTTTGGCCAATTCTTTGTAACATTCATGAGATGAACACTATGAATTTTGCACTACTTATACGTCATCGAGTGAATAATTTATAAATGAATAGTTTTTTTTGCATAAACTTCTTTCCAGCACAAAATACACTAGAATAATGAAATGAAAAGCTAAGAAAATATCAAGTAATCTGGTATTAACTAAATCAAACTAAAGAATCATTTAATACTAAGTAGTTTTAAATAGTAATACACCAATACGTTGTATAGTATAAGTTAAATGTAATATCTCTTAACTAGCACTACTTTAAATCTAACTTGTCTTTACTTTAGCTAAACTAGCCTTACAAAATCAATATTGTCTAAAGTCTTACTACGTTAGGAAAAATAAGATTTAACGCCATTTTGCACTTTAAGTGAAAAAATAATAATACATTTTCCGACACCACCTCATGATAAACTAGAGAAGATTGAAGTTATATTTTTGTCAGAGTTAGAATAACTTTATAAAAACTCATTTATTTATAGAAAATTTAATATTTTGCACTTTATGCCGCCAAATTTTTCAATTGCAATACAAATATCCTTAATTTTATTGTTATTTTTACGCTATTTTAAAGGCCCGTCTGTTTTATAGCACTTTCTATCGATTTTACACGAGGAACAATCATGCGTTTTAAATTTGCAATGCATACAACGACATAATACATCATTTTCTAGATATAAAAATCAGTTGTTTAACCGCCATTATCATAAGCCTTCATCTTGTTTTTGTATTAAGTATAAAATGTTCACCATATTTTCTAAAATACTATGACATAAAGTAAAAAAAGTTTTAAATTTTACTTCAGTAAGTTATGATAGAATCTGTGCAATTCAGTATTGATAGTTTTAACTAGGTTTTGTAGATATCATCAAGTCTATTTCTTGGTCTAAAGTCGACCTACAAGACATCTTGAAATCCGTGTTTAGCTCTGCAAAAACCACTCTCTTAAGTAGGGTTAAAGTTTGTCTAAACAGTAGTATTAACTCTGTCTTAAATTTGTCCTAAATGCTGTGCCCACTTGTACTTAACTGTATCTTGAGGGATATCTTCAGGGATATCTTGAGGGACGTAATAGGTTTAGCCAAGACAACAGCTGGAATACGTCTACTTGCCTTCAAGATAATTATAATACCCTTTTAAGACATTTGTTTGCTACTTGGGACCAAAAGTGGCATTCTATTGAGGAAGCTAATGTTCAGCAGTGGACGTTTTTGGCTAATGATGATATATAAAGTTTGACCCAAGAGATAGGGGGAGTGGTAAGCAATTGATTTAAATAAGCTAGTTTAGTAACTCGAACACATCAACTTATTCATCATCAGGTTATTTTTGTCTCCACTGCAGGAGCACAACCCTCTCTCATCTGCCGTAGACAGACAGAGGATTTGGCCTACACTCCACGCGCTGGCCAGACGGGTTGGGGAGGCCTCATTGATGTTTTATAATGTAATGTATAATCAACTTATTGCATTGTAGATATACATACATGTAAGTATACGTAAACACCTAGAAAGAAAAAAAATTAAATTCAGAGTAACAAGAATCACAACTGAAATGAATTTCTAAAAGCCATAGAATGCATCCTTCCTTTAGCATCGCATCGCGTCGCGTCACCGGCTCAATGGAAGTACAACCTACACCTCCTAATGACTGTCATGTAAAGAGCTCCGTCTTCCGTCCAAGCACCGTAAAATTAATTAAACAACCCAAAGGATTATTTTACACGGGCTCCGGCGAGTTGCTAATGCGAGGTTACGTTCGGAGACGTTAAAGTAGTTCAGAAAAGGGTAAGAGGTTGCGGTACGATTTCTTAAACTGGCCTATTTCAAAATTATTTATTAAAAAAATTCTAGATATACTTGCACTTTAATCTAGTAAATATGAATTTGGTTTTTATTAGTGTTGTAGTATGACATATGTCAATACAGCATTAGGTAAATAATCAAGTAAATTTGAGAATGTCAATTGATAATATTAAATACTGAGATAAGCAATAATCTAAATTTAATGTTAAATTGCATTCGTTTGTAATTAATAAGTGGGTAAGTATTTAATATTGTCAATTGAAAGATTAAAGTTCAAGGTATACCTATCTAGTTTTTTTTTAGTCAATAGTGTAAACTGTGAGATAAGTCCAGTTGAAGAATATGGCAGCCTTTCCCCTTGAGAATGTTGCAACTCCTCAAGCGAGCGCAACTGTTCAACTGAATGTAAGCGTGTTGTGCATTTTTGAGTTTATGCGCTGCTCCTTTGAACTAATTATTGCATACTAAAAACTTTTCATAAATAGGCACCTGCAGAAAAAATATTATTTTAAAATGAATGGACTCATTAGGGTGAAAGCACTGTAAAATTAATAAAACCATCCAAAGGTTTACTTTGCTATTTTGACTTGCTAATGCAAGGTTACGTTCACATACGTTAAGGTGGTCACGGGTCGAGTAACACTAGATGGCGTATATATGTTTTTTTTTATAAACTATTCTTGAATTTATTTGTGTAAATTTTTTGATAAAATTATTTCGCCTTCCTTTTAGCTTCCTACTCAAAGTGTCTAATCATTTGTGACAATATGGAACGTAGTTAAGTAGTTAAATTATTTTATTGTGCACCAACTTTTTGAGTGGCTTAAAATTACACTCTGGTAGTTGAGGCACAAAATTCATATTAGGATCAGTAGAGGTTTTTGACCAGCAGTTCGAAAGCTTATAGATTGTAAAAAGGACTATTTTTAATGTTACTGATTGAATGTAATAGGTTCATTGTGTCCTAAGTACTCATGAGTACATTTTAAGCCAAACCAAACTCTTAAATAAACAATAGGTAGACATTTCGTCCCCTTTTGCAGATTTTACTAAAAAATAATAGACTGAGATTTCGTTAAAATATAGTACATTGAAGACACTGACAATTCAATTTAAGATCGTTCAATCCTAGTCATTAAATAATTTATAATCGGAGGTACAGTTACGGTAAAGTAGCTTAAAAATTGCACAATCTAAACCAGACATACTAAATTACGATTAATTTTAGACTGATTTGGGGCTCGATTCTGAAGGCACAACGTTAAAATTTGACAGCACTAAAACTGTTGCTATCCTTGTCATACAGTATTATGAAGATAAAGACGAAACCAATTTTAGCGCTGCCAAATCTTATATGTGTACCTTCAGAATCGGGCCCTTGATATTACTTGGTAATAGGTTAAACTGAGTCTAAAACTACCTACATTTTTCCTAATCTATTCTTATTTTAAATTAATTGACCTAATCGTTGGCCTATACCTAGTAGCTTGGTTATTTTCACTCGAGTACCAGAGGTTGTGGGTTCAAGTCTCACTGGGGACCGACAACTTTGTACTAGTTTTTCTCGGTCTGGATGTTACATTTGTGAATTGTTTCATCCTTGTTTAATTCCCATAGCACATGAGAAAATCCTAGTTTAGGATTAGACAAGTATATGTACACGTATGCATTTGTAGTGTGGTTTCCGGTAGAGTAGAATAGGACCACTCCAACTCTTCCCGTGGATGTCGTACAAGGCGACTAAGGGAATACATTATAAAACATCAATCAGGCCTCCCCAACCCGTCTGGCCAGCGCGGGGAGTATAGGCCAAATCCTCCGTCTGTCTCCGGCAGATGACAGAGGGTTGTGCTCCTACAGTGGAGACAAAAATATCCTGATGATGATGAAGTATATGTACATTTATGTATGTATATATGTAATATGTTTTGAATCTTTTCTTATTTTAAATCAATGAGATGTAATACAAAAGTTTCACAACGAACGCTTACCATTATCTAAAAGCCAAAATACTTTTATTCGAAACACTTAAACCGTTTCGACGGGCCCCGAAAGTTGGCATGTGCTAAGTGAAGCTTGAACGGAAACTTTACAATTTTGCGCATTTATATTTCATCGCACTGTACCGCATTTCAACTGAGCTCCTCGTTATAAATTAGCCGCGTTTTCATTGTTTCGTGTATTATTTAACAATCATCTTCTCAAAACTTACAGGGGCTGTATAACGGAAAGTTGTTTTGGCAGACAGTACACAATTTCCACTATAAAGAGAGTTAAAAGTAATACGTTGGAAAAATATCACAGACTTGATAAACATTGCCGGAATTATTGAGTGTATTTTTTAGAGAGATGAATTAATGATTTTTAAATTATTTATTTATTATTAGCTGTTGCCCGCGACTTCGTCCGCGTGGACAACTTAACATCACATTTCCCGTAGGAATGAGATGTTTTTTTCTGGATAAAAACTATTCTATGTCCTATTCCAGGGCCTAACCTATATGTGTGCCAAGTTTCATCCCGATCCGTCCAGTGGTTGAAGCGTGATTGAGTAAAAAACATCCAAATATCTAAACTTTCACATTTATATTATTAGTAGGATAGAATTTTAACTGCACAACCTACCTTTCTTTGCTATTGTTATCCTATACCCAAAGGTTTTCTGTTTTTTTGTTGCAATAAGAACGCCAGTAGTGTAAGTGTAACTATTTTAATATTGTATCTGTGTATTTTTATCGTGCAATAAAAAAATTATTCAATTGAATTATTATTATTACATTAGTCATATAACATTTAGAAAACATTTGATTCGTTGCTGATTGGGATCGTTGCTCTATAAAGATATAATACAGTTCTATTTACACTTTGAGGACACCTTAGGTAAAAAAAGTGTTTATTACGATGAGCACAAAATACACAACGTCCTACAAACACTATACCGTTAGACCCAATTTAATTACGCCAGGCACGGCCTTTGCTTTAAAAGCGGCTCGGCTGAAAGGGAATTACTTAAAAAATAAGGTTTAAAAGGCTATAAATTGTGGAGCCATCAATTTGCATGCTAATACAGCGACTGGCGGACTGGCACGGACAAGTGAGTGACAGCGGCGTAACTTTACTGCCCTTCGAGACCGCCTAAACGACCCCCCGGGTATTAAGACATTTTTCTTCCTCTAACAATTATATTAAATTTACTGCCCCACTTCCAAGAATCATCTACCGCCTTATTAAAAAAACTCCCATTTAGTCCAGCCAATCTACCTTGTTGGTGTAAGATTTACAATACTTACTCGTATGTACACTTTAAATAAGACATGTTTATTTGAACAAAAGATCTTGTTAAACGTGAACAGCCATTTTAACTCCATACGAGCGTACAAAAATCTTAAACTAAATCTTGTCCCCTGCACTAACTAAACTTATTAACTTGATCACGATCTGGTTTCAAACTATCGTTGATGTACGGTTTCGATGTATAAGATAGGTTATAATTTAAAAAATGTTTTGTTATAGATTTGTTACAAGTTAGCGTGTTTCATAGCGACAGCGTAAAAGTGTGCATGTGTGCGTGGATTCCCCTCGCGATGACAGGAGGTCTTGCATCAGTAGATAACGCTATAGCGTCTCCCTTTCGGGTCAAACCGGCGGACGTGTTGCTTTAAGCACCCACGCATCGTTGTTTCAGTGTGACGTCAGAAGGGTCCCCAACTCAGTAATTCAGCTGCTATGTTCTGTTGTTGAATATTAATAAAGATTAAGACAGAAATATTAATTCACTCAGCTTCAGTATAAATAAATGATAAGTACGCCGTGAGAAATTCTAATGCCATACGTAAGAACTCTTTGATTATGAGAATAATTAAAAGCGACTCTTTGAAAATTAACTCTTGAACAATATGTGCCGCTCTTAATACGTATTTTAGCGCCTGTGTACAAAGTTGTCGGAATTCTAACATCAAACGAAGTTTCTCGTAGGTATATAGAACGGAGTATTTGCTACTGTTTTCGGTGAAATTCTCGAAATAATGTTCATATCATTTATATTATTGACTTACCACCTTACCTGAAAACTTTTTTAATAACAGTTTCTGTTATTAGTTCTGTTTTCGGAGAGACATATGTCCCGCAGAGTACGATTGTAGGTGGATGGTGATGAATTAGACATCCCAGTACTATTGAAGACAAGACCATCACGATTTACAAGGTAAATCCTACCTCTGCTGATTATGTCAAATATTTTGGAAACCCCCTGGTCAGCAGTGGAATCCTAAGAGAGGACCTTGAGCGCG
Organism: Esperia sulphurella; assembly: GCA_947086405.1. Lineage (NCBI taxonomy): Eukaryota > Metazoa > Arthropoda > Insecta > Lepidoptera > Oecophoridae > Esperia > Esperia sulphurella. The sequence goes on from OX352261.1 coordinate 5,555,570, forward strand.
TCCAAGCTTGGACTAAGGAATGGATAATAAAACTTAATCCAAGTGCACTGTTTTACATATGGGTCGCACAAACCCCGAAGTAGAGTACAAAATTGGAGATGTGACAGTGACGCCCGTGCACTCGCAAAAGGACCTTGGTGTACTTGTGACCTCTAACTTTAAATGGGCAGACCACATAGAGGAATTGTGAAAAGAGCCAATAGTGTCATGTATGCTATAAGGAAATCATTTCAGCACCTCACTCCAACCACCTTACTGAAGATCTACAAAACATATGTAAAGCCTCTCCTTGAGTATGAATTTCAAATCTGGAACCCCTACTTTGTGAAGGACATTGACTTATTGGGAAGTGTCCAGAGAAAAGCTACAAAAATCCCTTTCTGCCTAAGGAAGAAAAGTTACGAACAGAGACTACAAATTTTGAAACTGCCCTCCCTTCAGGAACGACGCAATCGTGGTGACCTCATCGAAACCTACAAAATACTGACTGACAAATATGACTGTCCTGAACTGAAATCCAGCTACAACCTCAGTTGCATCCACAGAGCAAGGCACAGAAATGACATGAAGTTGTTGACAACTCAATCTAACACCCTCGTCGGTCATAACACGCTCAACAACAGGGTTGAGAGCACATGGAACAAGTTTCCACAGGACGTTATCGAGGCCTCCTCAGTGAACACTTCATACTAAAGTTCTTCATATACCAGTGTTACAAGTGACAATTCGTAGACTTAAATACACCAGTTCAGATATAGGCATAACAGCAAATTGCTGCTCGTCTATTATCTCTATAATAATAATAAATCGTGATAAAGTCACATGATCTCATCACATCTCACTTGACACATATATCACGATATATGTGTCAAGTGAGAATTTGACTAACGACCTGTCGTCATTCAGGGCAATCGCCCAGACCGCCCAGACCCATTTAATAAAAGCACACTATTAAATTTTCCATAATTGATTAAAACAGTAAAGGTGTTGGTTTTATGAGGATCCATAAACTTTGTAATAACTTTATGAGGACGTGCGTTATTATGAGTTTTATTGGTGAATTAATTTAACAGTAGATTCAGCTCCATTTGCTTCGGAAAATTACTTCGATACAATACAAGTAACATTCTCAATAGAGTATTGTATTACTAGTGACAGGTACTACAGAACTGTGAGCAAACGATGCAAATTTCATCTAGATACAAAAGCCACTGATACAATATCACAATAAGGTTGATATTTGCCTCGCAAGCTACACTGGGTTTACACAAGCTTCGAGTAATAACAAGAGAAGTTGCTACCTGATCCGGCGCACCTCGGCTTGGTTCTACTGAATTTACATTTATATTACTTGGAGTTTTAAGCAATACATGTATGTGGTAGACGCTCCATCGAGGAAGTAATCTGGGTTTCGAACTTACTTTACAACTCTTGATTAGTATATCTATTTAAAAAGGCAAAGTTAAGAGATTGTCTTTGATAGATATTTACTTGCATTTTGCAATCAAAGAATAGCTACGAAGAAAAGTTACGTTTCGTCGTAACGCGCGTAGCAGTTATAGTTTTGCCAATTTAATTTCATAGCAGCACTTCAACATTATTACGTACTACAAAGTTACTGATGCCTATAAAATGTTTCAAATTACCAGTATAAATTAACTTTCGTAATATTTCCCGACCTCTACAATGTGTTTTTTTGCACTAAATGCTCTGGTTTGCAAAAATTGCTTTAAAAGCTGTTTAATATTATTATGACCCTGAATCGACTGCATATTTTTATCGAAGATGAATAACTTCATGGAGTTTGATGTACAGCTTTAAGGTTAAGAAGGCTTAAAATCAGATTTTTAGAGGCTGTCACATTCTGAATTAAGTGACCCTAGCACCTTATCTCTTTCAGTTCTTCTCTTAAAGTCTTTCTATTGTATCCAATGATGATAAAGTGATAATTAGAATGAACTTGGTCATTTATCGTAGCGACTTTACAAGTAGTACTGAAATGTATGTAGGTAAATAAAATACCAAAGAATAATTAAGTAATAAGGTACAGAAACGCAATTAAGAACAAAATTTCAGTTACACTATATTCTGGCTAGATGTCACTACATTTTTAAACACCTAAATGAAGGTGAAATATATAGACAGGGACAGAAAACATTGCACAAGTTGGACCTGGGCTGAATATGTATTTGTGAATTGTTCTATCCTTTTCTATTTACCATCGCATAGGAGAAACATTTAAATGTACCCGTAAAACTGTATGTCTGTGCCCGTGTTCATTGCATGAACGATTGACAGGACTCGTACCGGTATCAGTATGTACAAATAATGTATTTCTATCTTAAAGGAGAACGACCAAAAGTGGGCCTACAATGCGTCTTCACCATTCATGTACCAAAAATATTGGTCTGAATTATGAATTCCTTCAAATTTTTTTTAAAGCCAATGGAATAGGGAGTTTAAAAATAACATATAATATAAACGTTGATTGATTTCCGCCGGCCGACCGGCATCTTTTCAACTAGAGTAGTGAAAGCAGAATTAAAATCGATATATAGTTATAATCGATATTTGTCAACAATATTTGATACTACCTTTCAGTTACTAGCGCGATAATACACCCATCATATTTTTCATTTACTGACTGGAAATACACTATTTGTACTGATTTAAAGTGATACACACGTTCTTAAAAGATATTTATGAAAGTATTGTTACGTAACCGAAATATCGATTATTCAATTTGTTAAATCGATGTAGTTGAACCTCACTATTGATATGCACTATGGTTTCGTATTGTGACGTCATATCCGATATGATTTCAACACTTGTTTTGGTCCGTTTGTTTACATTGTGTATTTGGGTGACAAAATCTATTTTAACGAGCCTAATGTAGTGTCGAATGCAATAATACCGTCGTCGACTAATAACAACACTATGACATCAATATCTGGAGCGGTTAATCGTGGCTATATACCCACGGTTTTGTGAAAACTGCATGCCAACGAAGATTTTATTCCAAGTAAGATTATTGAATTTTCCCACTAAATATTTAAATGATTTTCTTTTTATAATGATCCTGAGTATTTTGCCTGTATTGTGACGACAATTTGATCCAGACGCAAGGTTAAAAGTTCAAGGGCAAACTCCCATACAATTTTGGTCATTCTCCTTTATAATAAATAAATAAAGTAATTTTTTTTACACTAGCATTAACTTTAACGTGAGCCTATATTGCGGATGCAGAGGTCGGAGGACCGGGTGTGGTAGCGTATATTTTAATGTTTATATTTTACCGACTTGAAATAATGAATTTTTGTTCAAGGCGTTGGCCCCACGTGTTATCACAAGCTTTTCAGATTGTCACTGCGAGCATATTTGTCATATTTAAGAATAATTTTTCATGAGAGCAGAGTAAATTAACAGGATGGTCAAATATAAATAGGTACCGACTTAATTTTAAAGATGATCTTGAACAACGGAAGTCAAGACTCGGATGACCCTTCCCCTAGACTTCGTATTACAATGCAGCAATCCCAAGTTAAATAGACTTCACTTAAGAGCCATTAAAATGTTCAAGAGAACAGGTGAAAAGAGACCTTTTCGCACAATATTGTCTGTCCACTTCTCAAAACTAAGAGCGGTATATATAAGAGTGGATAGGAAGGCGGCTCGTCTTACCAATCCCATCCTAAAAATGTATATTTTTTTAAATATATACTTAAACCCAAGTAACCCAGTTTGTAGTGTATGAGGTATTGAATTGTAGTGTATGTGTATAACCAAGAAACTAAATATTTATTACTTACTAGCTGTGCCCGCGGCTCCGCTCGCGTGGACTACAGGATCCGCTCCAATTCCCACTTCCGCTCCCTATCCCACTTCCACTCAGACTTTAAGTCCAGGTCCCGCTCCCGCTCCCCTCCCGCTTCCGCTTCCGCGCCCGCCCCACACCCACTCCCCTTTTCCCACGCCCACGCCCGAGCCCACGCCCACGCCCACGCCCACGTCCACACCCACTCGCACTCCAATTTCCACCAGCAGCTCCAAATGTAATCCAAACTCATCGCAATCTGAATATTACGGAAATACTATTATCTGCAATATATTGCATATTAACCTTACCTACTAATGTATTTGAAAACTAAAAATGTCTATAACTTTTGATTGAGTTAGCCGATTGCGATGAAATAAAGCCTATATGTTACACCAAATTAAGCCCCATGTTTCTGTGAAAAGTCCATCAAAGTCCGATCAGTCGTTTTTAAGTGATGCGTGCACAAACTCACAGACAAACAGATAAACAGACAAAAATTTCAAAAATGATCGTAATGTGTTCTGTTGCTTATCCTTAGACCCCCCAATTTTTTTTGCAAATATCTTCAATGTACAGACACGCGAAGTTTACGATTTTATTTATTAGATTTGCTAAAATTCAAAAATACTTCTCCATTCGTGACCACTTTAAGTTCCTTCCTTTTCCGGTAGAGAAACTTGGGTTGCGCGCTTGGGCTCCGGAAGCTAAGAAGATTGCTTTGAATATTGGCATACTTCTGAAGGAAAAGCCCGACGACCGTCGAGCCAGATCCTTTTTTATCAGCCGCATCAGCCTGGATATTCAAAGGGGTAACGCAGCGAGCATCCTCTGCACTGTTAAAAACTCTGCAGAGCTGAAGATTTTCTATTTGTAGAGCGGTCCCTTCCATCCCCCTTTTCTTTAGTATTAGTACATGCCAAATTGTATTTTTTTTTCTATCACCTTTGTTTCCCGTAATAAATATATGACTTATTTCTTATTTGCTATAGTCATTTAACTATTTATCATTTAAGTTCCCAAATCAGCGAAACCTACCTTTTTCTGTTGTATAATATTTTTCTACCCATTATCTGGAAGTAATCGCGACCGCCTTAATCGTAATATTGTTTTACTTTTAAAACTTGTAACTGTATTTGTTTGTGCAATAAAGTGTATTGTATTGTATACCAACGTCGACCTAAGTAAGCCCTATAATGTGCCACCTACAAGTAAAATTTTAATATATTTTACTAACATAATTCATAAGTTGCTACTAACACTATCGTGGATCTAGATCTACAAATATAATAAAATTCTTTATTTGTACATCAAGCAATTAATGTCCTCCTAAGTTGTAGGTAAATATATTGAAAAAGTTGTCGTGCTTATTATAATCCTAATAGCGTTAGGTTGACTTTGTTTTTAACACATACGTTTTCATAAATGCAGATTAATTAAGAAATACTTACAGATATCTGCGCCTATTTTGGAAAAAAAATACAAGCATCAACAAGCACTAAGATTAACCGTATTTTCCTCGTAATTGCGTGTTAGCACCATGAGGGTATTAAAAAAAAGAATCTGTTCAACTCGGATTTCATTTGCCCAAGGTATTTCGAAAACAAAGAGAAAAATAACTCGGCTCTGACGGTATCGGCCACAATGGCCGTTTTTCTAGCTATTAGCGGGGGCGTGCGAGAAGAATAGCCCCATAGAAGCGACCATTAACTGGGGATTGCATCCGACCTGGTGTTGCCGCGTAATACGACTTTTGTGGCCGTACAGCGCGAACGGTTCGCTTTATAGCCAAGCTGTAGTGGCGTTATTTTCATAACTTCGCGATCTTTATGTTGGTAACACTGACTCTTAAACAAGAACAAGGCCAGAACTTTCAGTCTGTGATACTTATCTTATGAGATGAAACTACCTTCTTTTTATTTGAAAATGAAGCTATATAAGTATATCTGACGTAATAAAAGAGCATAGGTTTCTTATATTATTACCGAAATCGTGGCCAAATAAAATTAAAAAGTCTCTTTTTTGTCTACTGGCGCCATCTAATAAAAATAAAAACAAAGAATATTTTTTTTTTGCTAATGCTACTTGCAATGAGGACAGGACTTGACACTATTAATTGTTATTAACAATTATTAGCCACCGATTGGCGGCACAAAGATTGAACCCAAACTTACTTGGATTTTTGGATTAGATATTTAGATAATCTTTTCCATTTACGGTTTGACTTCAATTACTAATTATTAATTAATTGCCTTTGGTGGAGGGGTGACTAAATGATACTAGCTAATATTATTTTTTATTATTACTATTTATTATTTATTACTATAGTTCAATATTATTTAATATTCTTATACACAGGGAGAGAAACGACTGAAACCAGCGCAAGCGACGGAGGCCGACTCGTATTATATTATATTTCCTATGTAAGCTTGCTGCTACAAGCTCTTCCACTTTATATAGATAAAGGGAATCCCCGCCTGAACAGAATGTCTTATTTAAAGTGAAGGGAAAGTCCTGATCGTGTGAATCAGTTATCCTCTTTTTTCTCGGTTTCGTAGATGGCCGAAATGATAGTATGAAAATTCCTCCACCGTAAACGTTTACGTAGAAGTACAATAATTCCTCGATCGAAACCATTACGGCCGAAGGATCGGTACATATTTACCTCCACAATATGTTTTATTTAAAATTGTTATACTTTATTTTTACTTATAATTTTTATTTTTATATCAACGATTTATTGCTTACTTTTAAGTACAGCATCTAGTTTTATCAAAATTCACATACTAAAGAAGCCGATATATACAGGGTTACAGGAAAAGTCGTGCTAGATCCCTTAAGGGTGTGGAGCACCCATCATTTCTGACTTATTTCACTATGAAACACCCTACCCTAAACTTAACCCTTTTCGAGATATTCGACTTTTAATTTTTTTATTGAAAATTGCTGATTTTTAGGCTACTACATTTATTTTTGTTTATTTTGTGTATCTTATTATTATTATTATTGCATTTTTACATGTGTAGTAAGATGCTTTAGGACGTCAATCATTAAAATAGTGCACAAGTTAATTGAATAGACTGTAGTAGACAAGTGAAAGAAAAGAAATAAAAAACATATTAGAAAGTTTATTTTTCTCTAAGGGATATCTAAAAAAAATGTTATGGTAATTGTTCGGCAGATGTTTTTTAAAATATTTACGTTTCATCAGCTATCTAACGAGGTGTAACAATCTAGGGTTTGTATTACATTTCGTGGAAAAAAAGTAGTTGGGACGCTCCAGGTAGCAGTTCTAACGGTCCCATGCGATATCGTTTTGCTCTTTTTCTCGACTTGGCTGTGATTCTGGACTATTTCTTCTGATTTGTGACTACTGTGCTTGTTAACCGGACTCTGATTTGTGCCTGTGATACGGAAGTGTTGAGTATGACGTCCTACACACCTGAGGAATATGCTGATATGCTTATTTGTTACGGATACTGCGATTGTGTGTCTGCGCAAGCTCGCAACGAATACATAACTCGCTACCCCGGTCGTCGAGTGCCGGATGTGGCCGTTTTTGACAGAGTTTATCGAAGACTTCGAGAAACTGGCTCTGTTTTGAGACGAAGTACAGACATGGGAAGACCACGAATTGACGACGAAGAACAGGACAATGAGATAGTGCAACGCTTTCGAGCGGATCCGACTACTTCCACTAATATTGTTGCCCGTGATCTGGGGCTTTCGCAATGGAGAGTGTGGTTTACAGTGCATACTGCTGGCCTATACCCGTACCATTACACGCCAGTACACGTTATTGAAGAAGGGGACCCCGCGAGAAGATTGGACTTTTGCAGATTTATGCTAAATGCTGATGTAGAAGACCCAGATTTTTTAAGAAATATCTTGTGGACGGATGAGTCCAAATTTGATAAAGATGGCATAACTAACTATCACAACGCCCATTACTGGACCCTAAAAGAACTAAGGAATCCCAATAAGAAAAGAGTGAAGGGGTCCCAACGAAGATTCAGCGTGAATGTGTGGATGGGCATTATCTCCAATCATTTGATTGGACCTTACTTTCTCCCGGATAATCTAAACGGGGAAAGCTACGAAAATTTCCTGAGAGCAGACTTGAGTGATTTGCTGGATGATCTGCCACTCAACCTGATCAGGGACATGTGGTTCCAACACGATGGCTGCCCTGCCCATTTCAGGAGAAGTGTCAGAGACGGGCTGGACACAAATTATCCAAACAAATGGATTGGACGAGGTGGGCCATTGCCATGGCCAGCAAGAAGTCCGGACCTAACCCCCATGGATTTTCATGTGTGGGGCTGCATGAAAAGTCTCGTGTACAGCGAGCCGAATCCAGTTTCGTCTGTGGAAGACTTAAGAGAAAGGATTGTGGATGCAGCAAATAAAATGAGGACCACATTGACCACTGGCGTAGTGAAGACCGGTCTCTGTAGAAGGATGCGACAATGTATTAGAAATAGAGGCGGCCATGTTGAACATGAACTGTAGAAAAAGAAAAAGTTGTGAGAAAACCTTTAATAAATGGCATTTCATGCTTACCTATTGTTTTATTTTACTTTTTAGGGCTAAGTATACATTTTCTTCTCCACTGTCGCCTATGAAACTAAATTTTTTTGAATGCATTTGAATAAAACCCTACATTATTATACCTCGTTAGATAGCTGATGAACCGTAGATATTTTAAAAAACATCTGCCGAACAATTACCATAATATTTTTTTTAGATATCCCTTAGAGAAAAATAAACTTTCTAATATGTTTTTTATTTCTTTTCTTTCACTTGTCTACTACGGTCTATTCAAATAACTTGTGCACTATTTTAATGATTGACGTCCTAAAGCATCTTACTACACATGTAAAAATGCAATAATAATAATAATAAGATACACAAAATAAACAAAAATAAATGTAGTAGCCTAAAAATCAGCAATTTTCAATAAAAAAATTAAAAGTCGAATATCTCGAAAAGGGTTAAGTTTAGGGTAGGGTGTTTCATAGTGAAATAAGTCAGAAATGATGGGTGCTCCACACCCTTAAGGGATCTAGCACAACTTTTCCTGTAATCCTGTATATTTCATTCCAGATTCATAGTCCTATGAAAACCAACGCTATTTACGTCTCGGTAACATATACATGAAAGGGTCACCAGCAGCAAAAACAGGTTTGTATTACCATGTAAACTTTGCAGTCCACTTAGGAACACCATCTATTGTGTATTTTGTTTTCGAGACGCAAATGCGTTTGTTTTCATAGGACTATTAATCTGGAATGAAATATACATACGGAAAGTAAATGAGGTTAGCCCTACCCTTACAAGCAGGGTTTTATAAAAACACTCACAAAACTCGTTACAGCTGGTTTTTCTTTTAAAAAAAAAGAACAACCTCTATGCTGTTGTCTAAAACGCGCAACGCTCAACTAAAATAATTTGTTGAAAATAAGCACGAAATTTACTGCGCCAGGGACTTTCTGGACTTAAATTTATTGTACGCAGCGCAATTGTGGAATTTTAAACAGTCTACCCTGCAGTGCGGAGCGGAAGTTTTTGGACGATATTACGTACCGTAGGGAGCAAGGGACAAACTACTGTTCCTTTCTTTAAGAGTCTGAGCAGACGGGTACTGATGTTGTCTCAGATTTTTGTCTTAACCAATATTAACATATACTATATAAAAAACATGTTATAATATAGAATAGCATAGATGACTATGTTAAGGATAAATCGCATGTTCGGCGCAGCAATGATTGTTATAATGTATGCAGATGATATTTTAAAAAACTTGGGCTTATATTGCCCATATATGGGTCTTTTTGGTTTACCGACCCACTCACATACCTAAATACTGCCCTAAGGTTACCAATGGTTACAGTAATATACAATTTAGATGATACTTTGTAAGCAACTTTGAGTAAAGTTTATTAAGATTGTGATGTATGTATGCTTGGATCCGTCGACCATAAGAATATTGAAGCCCAAGCGAACATTTTCCGGCAACACTTCAGATTTTTATATCTTTAGATGCCGCTCTCACCAATCGCGTAGAACGTCATATTAGTTTCGACCTATTACGCGTGCACACGTCAGCACTTTGACATAGTTATTTATTTGTATAATTAGGAGAAATAGGTTTATTGGTCAATGTTAGAAACTAAGCAGGAACAAAGTAGGTACTTTCCAATCTTTTCTTGTTATATTCACTTAAAGTTTTGCTTTAGTTGCTATTACTTATTATTATACTATGCTTTTGCCTAGTCAACTTATGCTAGTAACAAAAATCGATAGCAACTTTCCCATATAATGTTAGTAAACCACCAACATTGAACGTCACACAATATAAGTAAACCGACACAGTACCTACCAAATAATATTCTCGGCGTACCTACACCAGCGCCTACGTTTGCAGTGACCCTTAAATCCGACAATAACGAATGCCGTAATATCCAAGCACCAATTGCCGTGACACCGGCCAGCTATAAACTAAATTGCGGCTTGCTGCCTAATATTGTTACAAGGAGCCCAATTTGGCTTTTCGGAATGTGAGCAACGCCTCTTAGGGAATTACCACGGGGAGAGAATAACCGTTAATTTTATGTTAAGGCTTACCTCTGTGTGCGACGAGGAAACCATAATTTTATGTGACAATGCATATTGTGGCGGCAATATTGTGTTTCCTTTCGACTTTGTGGCTTAAGAAACGAGGGAACAGTTCTTAGTAAAAGACAGGAATATAGGTATGTCATCATGAAATATTATTATAATGCACGCTTCAATTTACGGATAGTTGCTTATAAGTAGTTGGAGGACGGTGTTAGGGATGTGAACTTTAAGAGGTTTCTAGTCTAGTCTATCGGAAGAAATGTATGGAATAACATACATATTAGTTAATAAATTAGTCAACTCGTGACTTATTCATTTATAATTTAACAGGGTAAGTAATCTTAAACTATCATCCCACAGCTCCAAACGATATATCGTCACTGTTTAGGAAAAGTTACTGAAGCGCCAAGATAGGATTTTATGGAAAAGAATTTAAAACATGTGTTTTTAAAGTTCTCTATCGTAAAATCCTACCTTGGTGCTTCAGCAACTTTTCATGAACAGCGAAGATATGTATATAGGTCTAGACTTTTAAACTTTGCATATAAGTTCCTCAAATAGAAAAGTAAGAAGGTGCTTAAAATTAAGGTTTTTTTTTAATTTCACTTCTACCAAATCGGGAAGATATGTGACTTCTTAAGTAATAAGATATGGCCAAGAACGGAACATCTGCTTGGTTGCATTGCTTTTACTCTTTCTCTTTATTACTGGTTTTAGCAGAAAATATATATCAAAATGCCTTCTTGTGTATTTTGTGTGATCTGTATTTTCAATCAATCGAGACAAAAAAAAAACTAATACTGATGGGATTAGTTTTAGTAGATTAACAAGTATAATTTATCAGAAATTAAGAAAATCTATGTTATAAGACATGAAACAGGTGCTCTGCCGCTACTTTTCGTTCTAACCCCTCACACTATCTCTATCTCTATGTGACATACGCAACTTTGATTTCAGCTGTGTGGTTCTAAGAGTATCTAGTAAGTAACTACACCGAGCCTAGTTTTCGTTTAAGCAATGTAAGGGTGTAAAATGTCTCCCCTTCTGCTTTAATCTAAGCCTAACGGGTAGAAAATTCGTAGCACGATGCTGCAGGTAACAGCTAGTAGATATACATAGCGATACTTACGGCGACGTAATTATATATGTAACGTTATTATATGAGTATGTAATGGAACTACTTAAAGGCTGACCTGTCTCCTTAGAAGATGGCCGGAAGCGGCTGGATGCGAGGGGCAGAGGACCGAGTTTTGGTGGTGTTCATTGGGGAAGGCCTATGTTCAGCAGTGGACGTCTAAGGGCTGATAGGATGACGATGGTAAACTGTATCTATTACCAACAAGCTTCAGAAACGTGAGCGTAGTTTAAGCTAATTAATCTTATTTTTTCAACCGCAAGGTAAGATAGTACCTTATGGTAAGATAATAAATTAATAACGGTAAGATTTTAATAAACTCGCTGAATAATTTTACGACCTTCATTAGATATGAAAATCCGATAAGTTAGAACCTATAATCATGAAATTCAATTATTAAGTGGGTGGGTATACTTATATACAAGTAGGTACTCTAATTAATTTACTTTTCCAAATTACGTAAAACAGGCGTTTGTTATACAGTGAAGAGAAAGCCTCTCTTAAGAGGCATTAAGTTCCTCGTTTACCTTTATTATTAGGCCCAGCTAGAACAACTACGAAACTACAATTTAAAATATTATAGTCTTAATTTAAAGGACTGCTGAACTTTGAATTTTCTAAATTTCATTAACTTTTGCTATAACTTCATACAATGTGCTACTACTATAAATAATTCGATGGAACACTGAAGATTGGACTTGACCTAAATCAATTGTTACCCTCGGTTTCCTTTCTATGTAGTTCACTGAACATCCCAATAAAGAACGGATACGGACGGAGGAAGGATTTTATCCGAATATTGCGATTCTTTGTAACCGTAATTTGAGTTATTGTTCGTAATGAACATCTAATAAGGTTTTGGTTACCCTTCATTTTATTTCACTCACAATATGATCGGTGGAAATTGAACTTTTATATAAAGGAACAACGCTAAGCAGTTTTATTTATGCACTAGGTTTAAAAACTGCTCTAACGTGTTCAGTTACTTATTTTAAGTCGCCCTGATTGGGTTTTTCCGAATTTATTCAATGTACAGACTTTTTGCCTTTACGATTTTATTATTAAGAATCTATACAAGATTCTTGACTGCAGTGTATAGAAAATACAAACGGTATTATTACACTGGAACTAATAGTGTAACTAGTTGGACTGACCTCCAAAATCAGAATATTTAATTATTTCTTATCTACTTTGCTTCACATATCTTAATCTAGTAATGGGCGTCTGCAATAATATACAGCTTAAATCTTAAATTACTTCTGCTAGAAACGCTCGAGTAACTGGATATGAAAACAAGATTCCACAAATTATATAAAATGAAAACGTAATATAAATAGATTTAACAAACATTTAACGTTGAACCAATATCCAATCAGTTGGAAACAACGCTGTAATTTGATACCCATCAACATCGCCAGCGCGCCCGAAGTAATTATCGCGACAATCAAACCACCAAGGGTTTTTAAAATCGGTTTCAACGGTCGATTCCGATGAAATTGCAAATCGACTCGTGGAAGCCTGGTCAATGGAAACTATCAAGCTTGTGATCTGTAAATGTGTTGCTAGAACTTTATTGCGAATAGCAATTGCAGACTTTAATTCTTCTTTTTTATTATTTGTAGATTTTAATGCCTTTGATGTCATAATCAACAGTACATAGTTATTTATTTATAACTGTAATGGTTCTTTTAGCAGATTTTTTTTACATGATGATGTAACTCACGAAACCGTGGTAGTTTACAATAAGTAAACTATACTGACTTAGGTATACTGACATTATTCACACCGAGGATTGTCCTAAAGAAAATTTCAAACCAATATGACCAGCTATAACTACATAAAAGTTCATTGACCCAAAAAGTGGATTAACTTACAAATAATAATAAATACCTACCTAATAAATAAATAAATCGCGCTGCCATTACCGCGCATTATGTAGTTATTTATTATTATTTATAAGTTATTCCACTATCATCCTGATTGCCTCTGAAACCCACCACCACATATATTGTCTTACACAGTGTGTAACAATCTATCGCTCGATTTCCGATCGCTTATTCTGCATCCTGTTATACGGTACCTACATATATTGAGGCGGTCGAGCCTCAAGTCTGCTACAGGAACTAATAAAAATAAACCCCGTCGGTTACCTGGCGTGCAATAAAGGTAAAACGGCCACGCATTTGTTTTTCCTATTCCTTTTGGTTTATGCCGATCGTAGTAGTCCGAGAAAATGAGAATTGCAAATAGTTTCACCGAAAACGAAACAGTAAACTTCCGATGTTTATGTTCCTAATACATATTTGATTAAGCTCTAAAAGAGGAATTAAATTTCAGTTGGAAGCATCAGAATTTGTAAACTTAGTGTAAATAAAGGATACTGTACGACCCAAACTAGGATAATCCACATCATAGGTGGAGACAACACAACTCGATTACATTGGGACGTATAAATGAAACCGCTGACTGAAAAGGCTTAATCCTACTTACTATGCAATATATATTGCATAGTAAGTAGGATTAAGCATTTATTTATTTTATATTTTATTTATAGGAAATTCATAAAAAAAAAATTGTGATTTTATTAAGACTTTTTTTCGTGTTATACGTAATTAGTCTTACCAATGTCCGGTTTTTCAGCCCTTTCAGGGCCTGTCCCGCAAGCACCCTGAGCAGGACACCTGACACCCAAAATCCCGCTTTTACATCTAAGTAGCCAATTTGTGGCCAAAGCCAAGCGCGGTAGATACTTTAAATAGAATCCGTCAGTGAAGGAAGAAGTGCATTAATTATAGAATTGTAACCAATGTTTTGAATTTGTATCGAAGTGCGATGCGATGTGCGTGTCCAGGGGCTAGCCTAGTCGTAAGCGTGCGTGGTATCACGGGGCAGACGGAAAGTAGTTTTGCGACGTTAATCAGGATCGCGAAAGTGGCGATAAATCGTCTTTGCCTACCCCCCTGGGACTAAGGCGTTATGCATTATGTATGTATCAAGTCCCGATCCAAGGTCTGCCGTGCCGATGGATGCGTGTCAAGGGGCTAGGCTGGTCGTAAGCGTGCCGACATCCCGGAGCTGGGTGAACTCCGGGCACCATTAGCCTTATCGAATCATGGGGGGCTCAATCATGGCTCAATCATGGGTGGACAATTATTTCCCTAACTAATCGTGGTACCTCAACAAGGCGGCGATGTTGTTCGCAACACATCACGTCAAGGGGTATCGCGGGGCGAAAAGCGGGCGAAGGAAAGCCGCTTTGCGACATTAGATTGCGTAAAGTGGCGATACATCGTCTCTGCCTACCCCTCTGGGACCAAATTTTTCGTCCTAGTCCGGTTTTTTTTCATTTGTCTCGATATTTGGAAAAACGGATCTGTCAACGCTAGCTGTAATAGAATATACCATTCTGGAGCTGTGATTCCAAAACGAATTTTAACTTAAGAGTAGGTAGGATATACGATCCATCCCTCAAGCCAAGGGATCAGATTACACATTCCATTAGCAGGACTTCCAAGCACTATTTATCGTTATTCAGGTGCAGCTCCTTTAATTTGATATTCCCTGCCCTAAACATGTACCTAAGTCGCGTTGGCTTTCAGTTCATAAAAGTCTAAAAATGAAGGTACTGCTCAAAATCTTATTTCAGTATTAAGGTGAAGTTTATTTATTTAATTAAAAGTGTTTGTGAAAAGTGATCGTGGTGAAAGGGTTTGTACTTTCTGTTCTCGGTGTCATATTTTTCTGTCCCATTTTTTTGTGATTATCGGAGTAACCTTCTTACTTCATAATAATACAATACACTTTATTGCACAAACAAATACAGTTACAGTTATAATTATCGAATTTCACTTAATGTAGCTTATTTGATCATTTATAGTGTACCTATATGAATCTAGTTTGGTTTTTTTTCTTCATTATTTAACATTAATAAGAAAATACATCACCTGTCTTACATAACTCACACATAATAAACCTCTTGGGTTTGTCCTATGTACGGTGAGGCTGCTCGGTCACAGTTTAGATAAGTCTATAAAAACATTTGTCCATGAAACATCAACCAGATTTGATTGTTTACATTAATCTGCCAAACCATATTATATTTTTTCTTAGCAGAAATAGGTTTTTGACTCTTGTTTTTGACATTATATTTCACGGTCATTAATGAAAGTAAGCTACGTGAACACCTGAATAAAACATGCCTGATGATGTGATGTCAACCGCGTGTGGCCTTTGAACTGTTGCAAAGCATTGTGCAAGAAATTGTAAAGCAATCTTTTTTTGCTGCACCTACCTTTTTGCTGTACGTTAGTAGTGCAAAGTGGTGAGATTGTCAGGCGGGAGGACTCAGTCCTTTTTAATTTATATTTTTAATTATAATTGTGTGTACTAACATAGTTTCACAGTAAGATTTACTATGTGTCTGAATTAAACGATTTTTTTTTATATTATTATCTGCTGTTATTTTATCTCAATTTATTATACCCGAGACTTCAGCCGCGCGAAAATATACCTGTCAGATTTCCATAATAAAAAGTAGCTTATATGACTTATAGATATGCATGGGATACAAAAAGTTATTAAATCAAAATCCGTTCAGGCGTGATTGAACAACAAACAAACAAATATTCACACTTTCGCATTTATAATATCAGTAGTGTGAAGCTTGATTAGGATTCATTAATTAATTGGAGTTAATAATTTGAATTATATTTTATTACTGCTTTAGGCTCCGCTCGCGTGAACTACAGTTCCCCTACACTTCCATTACGACATTCCTCGCACCTCCCCTTTCTCCCCCCCCTCCCCCCCCCCCTTCGTCCCCACCCTACCCCACTTTCCACCTACACTTCCATGACCACCTACCTATCTCAAAAATGTAGTTCTCACTCATTGAAATACGGATTCCGTCAAGCATTTACACCCTACCCTTCTTTGTTGTACGAGTTTACTAATGCAGTGTGTGCGAGTTTTCGAAAACTATAAATACGCATAACTTTTGATTGACTGTGCCGATTGCAATGAAATAAAGCCTATATATTACACCGAATTAAGCACTATGTTTCTGTGAAAAGTTCATCAAAATGTGTTCTATTACTTATCTTTAGACATCCAACACTTTTTGTTAAAATATCTTCAATGTACAGACACGCGAAGTTTACGTTTTTATTTATTAGGTAAAGTATAAAATAGTATTTCAGGCTCGGAACCCATATTGTCAGCTTAATTCAAACCTGTTTGTCAAGACTAACGGTAGAATAATTTTCAATCTAAGACCAATATTTTATAGGTAATGTACTGCATGACTTATAGTTTTAATTAAATTACTTAATGCATGATCCGTTACATTGCCGTCATCGATGATGGAATTAACATAGCTATGCATTTTTTGTACATATTGTGTGTGGTGGTGTGTTGTTTAAAAATTCAAAGTATTTACACGTCTAATTTACATAGGTACCACAACGGTCATTTAAGACAGGATGGAGGGTCAGAAGAGGGAAATGGTATTATTCTTTTTTCTTCTATAAAATAATAAAAAGTCGTCAAAGCGTACATCGTACACTACATAGGGTAGGTTGCGGGTTCGGCCAATTATTTATTTTGGAAAGTGGAGTGAAAATATCTTGGAACTTGTTTATTTTAGAACTGAACATTTTTCATGAACTTATTGCTGGGTATGTTCAAAAGTTCAGTTCAGTTCAACTCAATCGGTCCGTTAAGTACAGACCGATAAGCCGACAGACAAACAATTTTGATGGAAACCTAACAATTTTCAGTGTATATCTAGTTATTTGTTTAGTTTAATAGTGTAAAAGAATTGTGAGAATCAGTTGAAGCTATCTTACAGCAGTCTCTTAGTAGAGCCTCTTAATTATAAAAGCAGAAAAGGCTGTTGATCCTGGTGACCATGGAGGATTTGAGCAAGACGAAGGTGCAGGTGAAGACGCAGGAAATGATGGAGGAGGAGCCAAAGAAAGTTCAACAGAACCAGATACCACTCCGGCAGACAAACATACATTTGTAGCGTTAATCGAGTAACTATCAGTTCTCTTATATTTCTATACTGCTTTTAGAGTCCAGTATTGTCGGCCCGGTAGCCTAGTCGGTAGTACACCTGCCTGCGAAGCTCGGGGTCGAGGGTTCGAATCCCGCCCAGGGCAAACATTCGTGTGATGAGCACTTGTGTTTGCCTTGTGACTGGATGTTATTTATATATTATATTATGTATTTATGTATGTATATCAGCTGTCTGATACCCATATTACAGGCTCTGCCTAGTTTGGGATCAGAAGGCCATATTTATTTATATTTATTTATTAGTATTGAGCGTACAAATCATCTTAGTTATTTAAATGTTGATAGAAAAGGACTTAATTTGGGATAAGTTCATTTACGACTGTTATTATTGTATAAGATTTTAGTAGAGTCGTGTGGGACGTTAAAGGTAAAGTTATATTTTTAGAGAAAAATTAAGAATTTATCACTGTTAATTTCTGTATAATTTATGGTATGCTGGTGTTTACTTACTCTTTGCGCGACTGTGCAATACGAGTACATCAATATACTTACCTCTGTATAAGGTTGGTAACGTTTACACGGTAAACAAAATAAACGGGCCGGGCATGGATTCCATTCCATGGCCGTTATGGCAATTTAAGCGGGAGAATAATTATATATATTTCATACAGTAATAAAAGTAAGCACATATCGATATCCGGCTGGATCTGCATGATGCACCCGATTAAATTATTGTAGTCTAGATTAATTAAACACTAATTAAAATAAAATAGGAAATTAAAGAGACAGAGCAGTATGCGTAAGCGGCGAAGGCGGTTGGAAGACAGGGAATAACTTTTTTACTCTGTTATAAGAGGCAATGATATTGCACATTCAGCCCAGAGACTATAAAATAACGTCCACTTTTTTCTACATACCGTCATCTAAAAGCGTATTCTTGATTCGATACGTAGTAATATAGGTGTATGTGTAGCCTGAATTATATAGATTATTAGAATACTTTCTGCTATTTATTAGGCTACGAAAACTTGGGTATTCAGTTCGTGCATTGAATTTCAATTTTCCCAGCATTGTCTTCAACGATGGCTCAAAGAGGACATGTACCGGGGCTGTAATACACGACAACGTCGTCTTAACTGCTGCTCATTGCTTGTAAGTTACATTTGAATCAAGTGATATGCATGGTATTAAAAGCCACCAATCGGATGTCAATTGTTACGAAGAATACAGTTACAATTGTATTATTAATCGCATGTACGACAGCATTATCACTGAAGTAGTACCTACAAAGAACACGTCTGTAACTTTTCAGAAAATATCAAATACAACCGACACTTGGAGTGTAGATTATAATCTTTTATAATCTACACTCCAAATCGGTTATATTTGATGTTAATTTCTGAAAAAGTTAAAATTAACGATATAAATAAACATAATTATGTTTTATATTGTAGGAAAGTTTAATTTAAACCTATTGTACAACAAATTTGAAAACCAAGGCTTTCATGGTAGATCATAATCTTTTGACAGGTGTGTACCTACAGCCGTGCGCATTAACAAAATGCACATAATACGTCATTTTTCTACGACTACAAGGTTAAAATATGTATATATAGGTAGGTATTTATAATAGTTAAAAAATAGTTATATACTACATGTATTTTAAAAAAACTACCATAAAGTTGATACTATCATTTTGCTGTGACATCTATTACGGACTAACTCCAAAAAAAAAAGATCCAGAGTGTGAAGATTCGACACTTGTAGATAAAATCCATTAGAGACGTCAATAATGTATTATTAATGTCAGTTTCTTGGTGAATTCTCTGTCAGATAAAAGTCACACTGGTATTACTAAGATTGTAATATTATGTAATGTCCTAAGAACTCCAAGTGTGACCTTACGCGGACAGAGTTCATACATATATGTTTCTTTCATTTTAGTGTGGATCGCCATAATGAATATCTTACACCGGAGTTGACGTTCTCGTTCGTAGTGATCGGAACTAAGAAAATGTTCGAAGCTGGTTATGAACAATACTTGCCTATAGAGAAGGTTATATCTCATCCAAAATTTAAAGGGTGGGCCGCGGACCTGGCTATGGTGTTTACTTTCGCGGGCATGACCTCCGACAAACCCGGGCAGGTCATACCTCTGGCTGGCGGGAGGTCATCGACACCAGTTGATTCTAATGTCACTGTACTAAGTTGGGGGCAATGTAACAATCACGAAAGCTTACGAGTAAGTGTTTTATTTTTAAATAATTTTTTTATAAATACGTACTCGCGTCTCGATAAACTACTCAAATATTGTTTTTCTTTTGATTTATTTAGAGTGTAATAAATAAAAGTTATCTTACACATCGGGAGGGCTCTCTCTTCATATAGATTCGTTAAGTTATGTAGGTGATAAAGACGAACAATAAACATTACGTTAATGCTTACTGCACGGAAAACGCGTTCTGTTGTTCAGTTACAATTAATAAGTTAATTTTTTTTCTGTAGTATAAAAGAAAAGTATAGGTATAGTAAATCGTGTTTACGATAACTTTCTATGAGAATGTAAGATATTCGGTATATATCTTACATATATCTTAGATATTCGGTATATATAACATTAGGTGCATTTAGACTTCCGATTGCGTACGTGATGCAGACGAGCGTGTTTCAGGCGTATCTGTTGTCTAAATAAATCTGTAAGAGCGTGCGATTGACTTTTTGTCTCGTTCGGTCACGCGGAAAAATATATCGCCATCCCATAAAGAATCCTGTTCGAGTGACTGGACGCGCTTTTCGGGCGTGACGCATTTGGGCGCACACATTCTTTTCCTCGCGTAATTGCACACATGATTATATTAATTCATGGTGTATAATAAATAATATATGTATTATATATTGCATATGTACTTATTTTGTTAAAATATTTGACAATTTGGAGCGATTCGGAGTGTTACGTCAACGTCGTAAAATGTCCAGTGTCTAAATAGGAGTTGAAATGTTCTATTTGCTATTTAAACTTTAATATTTTCATAAAGAGATAAAAATTGCTATTGGGCGGCAGGGCCATGAATATTTCATTGTCAATATTTTCACTTGAAAAATAGAATAAAAACGTTTCTATCTTGTACATATTATAATAAGCATTATACATAGCTCGTCAACATATATAAAAGTAACCTAACTGCCTGACTGACTGATTTGACAACACAAAGCTCAAATTGGCGCCGAGTCTATTAACTTGAAATTTTACAAAGAAGTTTCTCAAATGAGACATAGAAATCAGACACTGTGAAGTAATTTTTCGATATTTCCGAGAAAACATGAACAAATTAGGCAGTTCATATTCGATTACCAAATTATAATTAAAAACATTTCTTTTTCAAATTTAAAGGAAAGAAAAGATTCATTTTCAGAAGAGAAAGATAAAACTGTGGATAGAGAAGATAAACAAGATAGAGTCCGTCATGGTAATATTAATGTGGCGGATGTCAAGGCCTATAATATCCGGTACATATCCAAAGTAGAGCAAAGATCAAGAGATAAATTCCAGAGGGTACAGACGAAGCCGACAGAGAAGATAACAAAGCGAATCAGTCGCTACTTAACCACAAGTGAGGAAGAATCAGAAGAAATTAAAAAACCAAAGGTTTGTTAAGTTTTAGTCTTATTTCTGGGAAGTAATTGGTTTGTTTTTTAATATATTTAACATGCAATTTACAGTAAAGTCCGCAAAAAATAAAGCCCATACTGAAAATTTATTATTTACTTTAAAATACTGAAAAATAAATATAAATCAAAACTTATGGGGTGTACTGTTGATCGGCAGTAAATTATCTAAAAGCTAAACCTATCTACTGTCTTTGGACAGAGACCGCTCCTTGGAAAACGCTAGGTATACAAGCAGTAAGTGTAAACACAGAGGCGGACATTCTTACTTACTTGCTGTAAATAAAGAAAAATTAGTAGGTAAAAAAAAATAGAATTTCAAAGACTTGTTTTATAAACTTTTATTTCTTATGTTTTCTGAGATTTTATATCTCAGTTTGTAAGTTCATCGATGTCTCTTTTCAGGATTTAGATATAGTCGGATACTTTCATACTGACTTTAAGTCAAAGAAAACACCAATTGCACAAACCAAAAATAACAAAACCGCCAAAGGATTTAACACTATGAAGAAAAAACCAAAAAATTTGAAATCCTACAAAAATTGGCGTAGACAAATGGGAAAACAAGTAAATATTCGATTCCTAATATATTTCATTTATATGGAGTAAATTATGTGACACAGTGAGTAATGCAGTGGTATATGAGAAGTGTGGTTTAAAAGAAAATGTAGTAACGAAGGTAGACAAGGGTATGTTGTGTTGGTTTGGACATTTAGAGCGTATGAGTGAAAGAAGAGTGACAAAAGAAATTTACAGTTCGAATGTGGAAGGAACTACAGCTAGAGGTCATCCTAGGAGGACGTTCAATGATCATATTGGTGACGTCCTCAGAAAGTCCCGCAGTGAGAAGAATAAAAGGAGGTGCATAAAAAGGTTAATGAATGTGAGTGAGGCTAGTGAGGTGTGTCAGGATCGCGCAAAGTCGTAAAAAAGAAAGATCGTATCAGTGCTGCTGCTACTTGCCACTTGTCTATGGCATTCATGGACTAGCTGTTTTAAGTTATACCGCCCCTGTTTGGTCACACTCCGGACACTTGAACTGAAATGTATGGCGCGAACGCCGTTTAACTGCCTAGATTCGCACATGCTTTCTCTACTCTTTTTCAGAAAAATGAATTAACTGTCGAAGTGTTTGGCTTCGTAAACGTGCTGGCTTGCAAGAAAATAGTAGAGCGGGCCATGCCCTCCACGTATTCAATAAGTAAGTTCGCTATATCCTTGAAAATATTACCTTATATTTTTAAGGCTTGGGAGGCAAGGTTTTGAATTCTACCTTTGCATAGCAACTTTGCATTGCCGTGTGGTTTCCGGTAGAGTAGAATAGGACCATTCCAACTCTTCCCGTGGATGTCGTACAAGGCGACTACGGGATAAATACATTATAAAAATCAATCAGGCCTCCCCAACCCGCCTAGCCAGCAAGGGGAGTGTAGGCCAAATCCACCATCTGTCTCCAGCAGATGAGAGAGGGTTGTGCTCCTGCAGTGGAGACAAAAATAACCTGATGATGATAGCAACTAGCATTTTGATGGATTAATCATAAAAGTTACTAGTGTCAGAATCTAGGCGTTAAGAAACCAATACAATACAATTTACTTTAATGGTCAAATAAAAAAAATACATTTACAAATTGGATATCTTAGTATAGCTGGGCCAAAAGCCACAAGCGTGTTGTGCCTGTTGTGTTTCTCCTCGTAGTATGTGAGACGATTTTTTCTGCATTCCAAAGTGTAGCTATACTAACCTCATACCATGAAGCAAAATAATTTTATGTAGCTCATAGTTTTACCTCAAAGTTTTTACCTTCATGATTTACACTAATTGGTTATTAAATTAGATAACAGATGACATTTTAAAATCATCTTTTATCTCATTTAATAACCAATTAGTGTCAATCCTGAAGGAACAACTTTGAGGTGAAACTATGAGCTACGACAAATTATTTAGCTTCATGGTTTGTAGGTAACTAGAAATGGCAGTTTGTCCACATCGCAAAAAAAATATCAATCTAATCCAAACATTTATAAATTGCATAATTGATTTTCAGAAAATCATAATGAAATATTGTGTTACTCCAGTGAAGATCACTACATCACCAATGTAAGTTTCACTGAAACATTTGCACAATAATTATGACTCAGTCTAATTTAATTTTTCAGGGGTTGACTTCAAATATTCTATAAGTTTTTCCAAATGAAATGCCGCTTTCTCAGTAAGTCAATAATACAACAAATATCGATAGGAATGCCACCACAACCAATCCCTAATAGTCACCAGCCAGACAGAGAAAACCAAAGAAGATTAGAAAAAGTTAGAAACCACTTCAGATCACGAAAATCACCTTGCGCAAACGGAACGAAAACTAATTGGAGCCACCATCACCAGCTCGTCCTAAAAATCAATACCCGCCTTACTGGATTTCTTATATTGACTATAGGCTCTATAGTCAGCCAAATTGAAGTCCACTAGTGCAGCTGGACCGTGCTTTCCAGTCCTAAAGCATGGGCACAAATTGTTAAAAGGGACCTGCTAAACTTGTCTCAACTTGCAATTTATTTTCGTTAACCCAAAAATACGAGAGCCAACATGGGTTCGAAGATGAGGCAGGTTGTACCCGGCTTGACCGGATCAGGTATTGACCTGGCTGGGTGTGGTACCTCTTATCTTACCTAGCTAAACTAATACAACTTTAAAAAATACGGTTAAAAATCTGTAAGTGATTCTCAAGACGGTATAATAAATAATCTATTGTGAAGACGCCAACCTCCGTGTAGTAGCCTGCCTGGGTAGTAGTACTACCCAGGCAGGGCGTGGTGGTTAGAGCATTTATAAGCTTTCTTTTATTTTGGGAGAAGCTTGATCTAGCAGTGGACACTAATATTTGCTGATGTTGTTAGCCACTTTGTTGTTTCTAATATAACGTTTTGTTAGGAAGACTCAGGTGCTCCTGCGTTACAAAACGGTCATCTGGTAGCTGTTACTGTGGGTGGTGTGGAGACTGATGGCGAGCACATCGCTATAGGAATGAAGATGAGCTGTTTCTGTCCCTGGATTGCTGACAACTTACCGTGAGTCTTTTGGTGCCTGTCGCATAATATGGGTAATATAAAAATTAGGGCGAGATGGGATAATACCGATTTTACACAACAGACAATAAATTTTAACATATTTGCACTCGGTATTATTTAAACAAACGAACGATCATAAAGAAAATTCATAAATATGGGAGGAGCTAGGGAGAGGAGGTAGACAGAGGGTATGGAAGAAAAGAGCGCAGCAGCAAGACAATCGCTTCATGCAAGACGCTGCGGTAAGGTAATGCTAAACTAATAAATAACACATACCTACTTATACGTACAGGGTCCCAGATACATGTTGTAACAATAACAATAATAATGCAAAATAATAAAATAAGAGGACAAAATCAACGCCTGAATGAAGTTTGGATAAAATGACGTAGTAAAAAATATTTCACATTAAAAAGTCTGTTTCGTAACTTAGATACCATTGCTTTAATAATAAATGTCACTTTACTATTTTCCATTCACGTTGAACATATCTAGTTTTTTTTTAGTTTATATGATACTATTTGATAATTTTATTGAAATATTGGGCCCGATTCTGAAGGCATACATTTAAAATTTGACAGCGCTAAAATTGGTTTCGTCTATATCTTCATGATATTGTGTGACAAGGATAGCAACAGTTTTAGTGCTGTCAAATTTTAACATTGTGCCTTCAGAATCGATCCCATTATCGTTGCAATCATTGTAATGTTCGCTAACATTTTGAATGACCTATTTTTAACGTTGTTCGTTAAAATACTTATTTTAAATTCAAACAAATTCAAAATATACCTAAGTACCAACTTAAAAAAAAAGACAAACTAATTTTAAAAATATCTGAAAATATCACTACTCATATAACGACGATAGAAGACGTTCCTCTACTCCAGACATATCTCGAATTGCTGTAAATTTGATCATCAGCAACACCTGTATTGTGTTATTTTTCTATACTCTACACTCGATATTGAATTCTCGATTGAGCACTATTAAAGTAGAGGTTCTTTCAATCACGTCGCACTATCCCCGTTTTCTCTTCTGTGTTCAATATCGATATTTCTAGCAACCATAATGCGGACATGGCTTCACCGTGCTCCGTCGCGTCGCTAAGACGTTGTCAATTACGGCGTATCCTGTTCAACATTGCTTCTCTCGTTTCTTAGCCTATTGTGTATTATGGTGAAGTCATCTGTTAAGCTAAAACTAAAAAGTTTTAGTATAGTTTAGTTTTTATATGTATTAACTTTACTTTTATCCCTATATAAATAGCCCAAACTATTTGTTAGTTGGTTGGTAGTGACCTCGTGTGCTCAAGTACAATCTATATCTATAAATATATATCTATATAGAAAAAGCATATATTGTACTTGAGCACAGTTTTGCCTTCTGTAATACAATTGTCATTTCCGCAGTTGACATTTTTCTACGTCATTTTTCTCCTTATGCCCACGGATTAGGGAAGCGTATTTTAATTGTTAGTAGTGTATACATGTAACCTTCTGATTTGCACCAGTTGCAAAAACAAAGCCAGAGAAAAATAAAAACGAAAATCACGGATTCGCGATATTTTTCGTCATTCATAAACTGTATAGCGTCCGGGAAGAACTCATAATTTGGCTTTTGGTTAAGGCCTTTTGAGCTTTAAATGAAAATTTTGCTCATCGTGTCAAGATTTTGTGTAGTCCGAGATACCGAAATTCCCGAATAGGGTTAAAAAAATACATGTTAGCCACACGGGAGTTTTACTCGTGCCTTTGTTATAGAATACTTTAGCCCAAGGCTGTAAGAAATAACGTGGCCGATTTTGGGGAGAAAAAAAAAGTACTCTCCACTGTTTTGCTTTATGACTCAAACCGTTAAACTAAAGCATTATAAGGATATTTATGTTACTATGCTTAACAATTGAAGTAGGTACCTATGATGAAAATTCGTTTCTTAATCATAATTCGTAATTGTTTATTTGCACGAGCATTATCTTACGTGAGATAGCCACGTACGTTACGTTATTTTGTTCATACATGACTAAATAGCTTGTGATAGATTAGGTACTCAGTGCAGGGATCCTTTTATATAATAGGTACCTTTTCGGTATTACAAAAAACGGTATTATAAAACCCGTTTTTTGTAATACCGAGAAGGTATTGAAATATTTAACAGTTCAATATAATATTATGTAAATTTACTTACTAATATTTCTTGATTGAAATATTTCTCAGGGATGATGGTGGCGAGAAACTGTCGTGCTGCAGAAATTGTTGCGACACGAAACATTTCGGCGATGAAGAGAAACCAAGAGATACGGTTTATTACAGACATGGAGATGGACGTGATAAAACTGTTAGGTAAATTATTTCATAATAACTTAGTTCAAGATGACCGAACGTAATAAATTAACAAAAAAATATGTAATAATATAAATAAGATCCTTAAAGAAAACTATAGAAAATATAGGTAACGATTTTTCACTATTTTTATAATGTAATAGATCTTATTATCTAACAGGTTCGCAGACATTGAAGAGTCAGAAGATTCAGAAAGTGAGTTAATACCTCAACGTACTACTATTCGTAAACCTCAGCAAACTACATCTAGAAGTGACGTCACCATAATACAGAATTCTTTTGAAGATTTCTTACCAGGCCTGTTAGAGTCATAAATCGTAATAATGCACAGCCATCACGTCGAAGACTTCGTATAGACAAACTCCAGAGATGTAGTTTGTATGCACACAACAACGCATGCGATTAATAAATCGAGACGAAACCCCAGCCTACATTACCCTTAGGGGTAGGTACTACTATATTAGTTAGGACGATAAGTGTCATTATGCGAAGTTGTTGAAGTAATCAATGATCACTTCAACAACAACTTACTTGTCCTTTCGGTTACTCTAAGGTTGACTGGATGAGAACCCTAAGTGGGATAAATCCACCTTTGTACACAGTTTAATTCCTATTTTATTATTGTTGTTGTTGTGATTTTTTGGTCCAATAAAGCGTTTACATACATACACTTATTCCTGTAAAACTATTTTTATTTTGAATAAAATATCTTCTAAATATAACATTCTGTAGTAAGAACGCATACCTATAGATCACTTTACATTTGACGCGAATCACCGCTTTGGGATCGGTGAAATATTTATTTTTGTCTTTAACCTTTGAACGAATAACCTGCTTTTTGTAATTTTCTGTAAAATAGTAAAGTTACCGAATCTGAATAGCACATTAACAGTCGTCGTACTTAAGTTCATATCATAATACTGCGATAATAAATCAAAATGTTCACCTTATCTATTATATAACAAGCAAAACAACACACATATTTACAGATGGATAACACAAGGTTACAAAAACAATACAGTGAACCATAAGAAGAAACATAAACTAAGGTTCTAAAAAAATAATACCAAATTGAAGGTATGGCACAAAATGCGAATGTTGTTTGTTTTTAGGACACACTGACGAGCAAAAATTAGTAGTCACTTACATCATAGACGATATCATCTAAACTTCTCAAGATAGCTTCTTGAAGTAAGAAGTATATTGAAAAGTGTTTTATATCAGATATTAAGACCTTTTTACATAGTGGTTTATTGGATGTATAGAGGTTTAAAACGTCGTGGTAGAGTTGGTGGTGCGCTAGTCTCACATTCAGATTCAAGCCCGTATCAGTGAGTTTTTCAAATTCCAGCTTGAAGCCTTATAATTTATAAAGTAGCACATTAAACAAATTTAGATTCCCAATTAATTCATTTACTCTTTATGGTACGATAAAAAACACACAGACACAATAATAAAGTAGCTTACAATTGTAAGCATAAAATACCTCTTATTAACCTCCATTTTGTCTCTCGGTCTCTGATTTTGTGAACCGAAAAAGTATTGTTATAATGCAACAGACTTTCCGGCGAAGGAAAACGTCGTGCTGAGAAAACCTACATATGCAAAAAAGGAAACATATTACTATTAATTTTAATGTTATTTTTTTTTAAAATTTACCTTTGACCATATAATTTATTAACATTTTAAAAATCTTAATTTAATTTAACTTATATATAGGTAAGTATAATATTAGATTATAGTATGTAGAATGTATAGTATGTATATAGTATAGTATGTATAATTAACCTAACACAAACTAGGCATGCTGTCGTTGCTTATAATTGGGGTGGCATCTGCCCAATGTACAATTGTAAGTTTCCCCTAAGCAACAATTGATGTACATTCTGTTGGCAACCCTCCCCCCTCAGCACAAATACACACCCACACGTGTACGGACAGGTTAATGCGCCTGTAATAATAGTATAGGTGATTAAATCTGTTTGCTCGTAGAGGGTAGGTGATGTGCATCGATATCAAGGAAATTGGACTATTCATTGGATTTCAAAAAAAATTACTTGTGTAACAGACTTGTGTAAATGACTAAATACCGCAGCAAAGTTTAAAATGCTCACTGTACTATTCAATTCCAAATCAGGCAAATAAGCTTCCACTGCCTTGTAATAAGATTTATGCCGACAAGCTAAGTCACCCTTAATCCGATTTGTCTACTCAGCAGCGAATAAAAAAGCATTATAATAAACTCATTTCTGTTTAATATCTAGGCATGGATTTTTAAAATAATTAGTATTCATAATCCTCAGTGTTGTTAAGGGAATTACCACGAATTTACTTAATTTTTTTATAATTTGTTTGTGTTTGTTTTGTATTCTTTTTTATTTACGAGCTGACTGATCAAACCGCTGAGTCTACATCATGTAATTTGCATAGCTTCTCATATACACTTAGGTATACAAAAAAAATTAATTCACGCGAGTGAATATATTTAATTACGAGATAGTTAGCTTCTAACGCGAATGAATTCACAAGGCAATCACAATCAATTCCGTTAGTCCTATGTATAACTAGCTGTTGCCCGCGACTTCGTTCGCGTGGACAACTTAACATTACACATTATTACTAAATCCTAAAAGAAATCTATTAATCTGGTTATGCATTGAAAATATTTATATACATAAAATAAGCGTACCGACGGCGGTTCCACCGTTGGACCTCAGAATTAATGTATTTTTTTTTAAATTGACATTCTTGATGTGTCATCATCATCATCATCATTAGGTTATTTTTGTCTCCACTGCAGGAGCACAACCCTCTCTCATCTGCCGGAGACAGACGGAGGATTTGGCCTACACTCCCTGCGCTGGCCAGACGGGTTGGGGAGGCCTGATTGATGTTTTATAATGTATTCCCTTAGTCGCCTTGTACGACATCCACGGGAAGAGTTGGAGTGGTCCTATTCTACTCTACCGGAAACCACACGGCAAATTCTTCATGTGTATCATGAATTAAAAGATTATCATATTATTATTTATATTTTTTATGTTTTAATATTGTGCAAGAAGTAATGACATTTATTTTCATTAAAAAATATCGCAGGTGATATTCCCTTTCTCCTCTCCCATTCCCTTTTCCAAACCCCCTTCGTTCTTTACTGCCCCCTTCCCTCTGTCCTACCACATCCCATTTCCGCTAGATTCGCTCTCATCTTTTCTCTCCTTCTCCCCTAACATCTTCCTACTATCCCTCCTTCTCCCAACTTGCACCTCCACTTCCCTCTCTTCTTTCCCATCCGACTTCCTTCCCCGCCTATACTCCTACCTATTTTGCATATCCAATTATCTGTACAACAAAATGTCTGTCAGACTGCTGGACATAGGCCTTCCCCAATGAACGCCACCACACCCAGTCCTCTGCCCTACGGATACAGCTGCTTCTGGCCACCTTCTTCAGGTCGTCAATCCAACGGCCGTCGGTACTGTGACAAATGTGACCCAAACAGTGCCACTTCAGCTTACTAATTCTTTCGGCTGTGTATTAGTATTAGTTTATTTTGCCATAAATTACATGTTATATAATAGGTGAAACATTATTATTTCGTGGTGTCAATGTAAATTTACCCAAAGACAAGTAAGATAACGACTTTTTAGGTCAAACAGTCACGATTACGAACCCTTATAGAGACCCCTTTCCATAGCTCGCTGACGGTCTTGAAACTTGTGGAGCAGGCCCACCGTCTGTGTCCACGTCTTCTCGCCGTAGGTCATGCATGACAGGCAGGATGCACTGAATAGAGACTTTTGTCTTCAAACATTGTGGAATGGGCGACGTGAAGACTTGACGCAGTTTTCCAGCGGGCCAGTTTAACGTTGTCGTCCCCCGCAAAATAAAACTCGGCCGAGTAAGAGTATGATAGTTTTTAGCCGAGTCAGGGTCAGGTAAACATCAATAAAAAAAATTGCAAAATTGTCATATTGCGCGGTTTCTAATAACTGTATCTTCTCACTAGAAACGTGACCGCGAGGCATAAAGGGTGCGCTGTGTCCGAAAATCGGCACGCGCGAGACTGAAATAAACAAATGGCTATAACCTTTCTATCTTGATATAGGGTTTCTGTGGCTGTCCCTCTCTCGATAGTTTACGCGCACACACAAACGTATACGGACTTGTTGGTATGCTTGTATAGTAGTAGGTGATTAAATCTGCTCTCTTCTATGAAGTGCGGGGGTGTGCCTCTATGCCATGGCCGGAAGGAAACTTCCAAGTTTTGATCTAAACCAGGTGAGTGCTATTTGTTGGTAGATCAGATCAGAGTATTACTTTTATATAGCTAAAACACTAGTCTCATATCTCAGAGACAACGAACATTGCTTTAAAGCTTATCACAATAATCCTAAGATCCAAATCACAATTCCAAATTACGCCACCTACCACAGCTTATCAGATTATAAGGCATTGTAGAAAGCGTCTCCTGCTATTTTAGGCATTCAGTACGAATTACTGATGAGATGCCATCGTATCTATTGAAATTGTCCGTGTAATCCGAGATCACAGCGTTGCCTTGACAATGCAGCGATTATTTCCCAGGCTACAGTGTGGGCTTTAGTAAACACCACAGTTGCTAGAACGACCAGTATTGTCACTGATTCTACTTTTTTCGAGTTCTTCTAAATAGATACTCTTTTTCAAGTTTTATTTGTATGTCTGTCTATCCGGCTGATAACTCGGTAACTAGTCTACTGAGAAGAAATTTGGAAAATGAAGGAAATTGGAGGATTTATTTCTCGGACATAAATATATATATATATTCTTTATTGCACATAAATTTTACAAAAAAAGGAATAACATAAAACTATACAAAGGTGAATTTATCTCCATAAGAGATCTCTTCCAGCCAACCCCTACTGTCGGAAAAGCTAAAACAAGTGGTAGATCAAAAAATGTGCATGGATATTAAAATTTAATATAAAATATTTTACTATGCATAGAATAAATGATACCTATTCCAGGAAAACAATAAAAAAGTGATAGAAGCTGCATATTATTTATGACTTTTTCTATGAGCTGCCTGACTTACCTAACCACGAAGGATTTTACTGTAGTGTCGATCACTAGCGTCATTTATTCCATCACACGATACATTCTAACATCTTCCTAAGGGTGACAACGCACTTTTGGTCTTTAGACTGTTGGATGGTCTGTGACCGCTTAGGTTACTTAATAGTTAGTACGTGACAGATTACTTAATTAACCTTTTTAAAACCAAAATACCTACGCTTTTAATCACCATCAGAGAATACACACAAAAATGTGTTTGAGGTGCTCGACTTAGAGTGTATTATTATTCCGTACGGGGCGAGAACCACGCCGGGGCGGTCCGAAAGTGAATGTAATCATCGCTGTAAATTCGATCGAATAACGGAGGCCCGTGTGACTCCGTATATGCTATAAAAAATTTCCGTACTGTATTTTTTTTTAATAACGTTGAGTTGCTGATATTTTTAGCTCTATTGTGGTAATAATACTCCAGGCTTTTGGAGCTATATTCTAGCCATTACCCACAGCTTTGTTGGCCGTCATGTTTTATATTGCTGAGCTCTTTGATCAAGAGATTAGGTGCAAAACATTATTTTTAATATGAAAATAATATATTAAACAATTTGAACATATTTTCGCTTTTGTTGACAGATTTAGGTATATATTGAAACTACCAACTCTCATGATATCATAAGTCGTAACTTAAAGAAATGTATCGATCAAGCTTTCAGCGAAAAATAATCTGGTTTCAGAAAGCATTTGAAATATAATTTGTTTTTTCACCAAATCGTTTCGTATAATAAATAGTACTCATACATAACATATATATACATGTAGGTACATTTACATACACTTATTTAACTCTAAATTAGGATTTTCTCATGCACGATGGAAACTAGATAAGACAATTCACAAATATAACATCTAGACAGGTACCAACTTGTACAACTACAAAGTTGACTGTACCTGGTGGGAATCGAACCCACAACCTCTAACGCTCGAATCTAAAGACCAACGAGGCGGTAATCTCTTTATTCATCTTGTTTTCGCAAAAAGCCGGAAATAAAATACGTGATATATATCCGTTTATCAAATAATAACATGTCGCTACTGATTTAAAAAAGAGTGTACCTAACATGTTTAGGTTTTAATAAACCAAAAATAATCTTTCTGGACCCAACTATAAGCTCGGACGATGTAAAGGGGCTGACTGCTACAGAACTCCTGCAAAATATATTCAACAGCATGGGAGGTTGGAGCGAAGGTTGTTTGCTTTGAACTCACAATCTGAAAGGTTAGCATCGGTTGCTTTCATAAAGTTTCTGTGTGCGCAGTTTAGAAATCAAGGAGTTTCTAGTTATTTTTGTACTTTTCATATTATGTAGATTATCATGTGATTTTTTTTACTGGAAGAAAGCATAGATGGTTAGTGGTCACCGCCGCTTACAGACACCTGAAACACCGGAAGCTACTAAAGCATTTTGAACTTGTTGTATGTTCCTCGTGAAGGGCCCCATGTCATCTACTTCTCGTGCCGGACGGTTCCATTTAAATTATCCGCGACCAGAACGCAGCTGTACCTGTACGCCATATTTGCCCATATCATGGGCAAAGAATACTAAATATAAAGAAGCACTCACCTCCCCGCGCCAATTTAACGCTTGCGCGCTGGGTACAATAGCCCTACAATAGTTTAGGCGCAAACACAAACGTATAAGGACAGGCTCTTGTAGTAGTGGCAGGTAATGAAATCAGTTCGATTGTATGGAGTGCCTAAGTGTGTCCCAGGTCTGTATTAAAACCTCAGGTGGATAAAACTGGCACACCATCATTTACAGAAAAATATTAGAAGTAATAAAAAACCTCGCCTCGTTGGCTTAGTAGTTTGGTAATTGGAATCGAGCTCCAAAGGTCGTGAAAACCTATCAGAAATAAATACAGATGTGCACAGAGCTAAGTATACTTAAATATAATACTTATATTAATTCATAAACATTGTGGAGACAGTGGACCATAGTCGTTTTAATAGTGCCAACTCACAAATACACCACGCGCAAATACTAGTACATAAAGTTTCTGGGCAGCAGCTAGATAAGCCAGACACCCATTTGCTGAGAAAATATGCACTCCGAGTCTCGCAGGCCAGTGCCAGATAAACTGAATGGAACTCCCGAGCAAATGTCGGGATAAACTGGGATTTGATTAATCTCAGAAAACGTGACTTGGGTACTAGTGACCGAAAAAACTTTTTGGTTTAAAATTTATGTGCTGTGTAACAGCGTTAATAAACCGAATTCTTTCTGTCTTTCCTTCTTTTGAAATGTCACACCACAGTCTCATACAGAGTTACATTACATTGAAAGAGTCTCGTTAAATTGTTCCCGTCATCTACACCTTATAATTTTTGGAATCTATAGCGAAATTAATTGGTGTTATCGAAATATCGGCTAACCTAGTATCTGCGGCTAATTAAATTTGAATTGTAAATGTTCACATTATATCACATTATAGCAAAAATAATACGCTTTCGCTAGTTTTACAGGCATATATATCTCCTAAATTATCAATATTATGGCTGTTTTGATGCCTTTGTGGAGAACTATTTTGCAGTTACATTCAATGACATTATTAGTTCGATATGAGACCTATTTTCTAAAGTGACATGTTAGCTTATGACTATGGCAGCTGGCTGTCAATTTGTATTGTCATGCAATGGTTTGTTCTGGGATAAAGAAATAATATATTTTGTACAACATTTATGATTTTCTCTCCATCTACAAAGCCTTCCCGACATTGGTGACCCCGATTTAAGAAGAACAGTGCTTATCGTATCTGAAAATGGCAGATACACCAGAGGAGTTGGCGAAAACAATAACTGCCGCAATCGGTTCAACACAAACAGCAAAAGTGAGCGTAAAAGTACCACCGTTTCGCCCAGAGAGACCTGCCCTGTGGTTTGCGCAGGTAGAAGCACAATTTATCTTATCGAATATAACTACCGATGCTACAAAATATTACACGATCGTGGGCAGTCTTGAACCACAGTACGCTGATGAAGTGGATGACGTAATTGAAAATCCTCCTGTTGATAATAAGTACGAAAAATTAAAGTCGGAGCTTATTAAACGTCTTTCGGTTACAAAGGAAAAGAAAGCACGTCAATTACTGGTGCATGAGGAACTGGGAGATAGAACACCATCTCAGTTTCTTCGTCATCTCAAGAGGTTGGCAGGTGAAGAAGTAACAGCTGATTTTTTGAGGACAGTGTGGATAAGTCGGCTACCTACGAGTCTGCAGGCACTTGTAGTATCACATAATGAGAAGAATCTGGAAGAGGTAGCTAAAATGGCTGATGAAATCTCGGATTTGGTACCAAGTAATCCATCCATTCATCCTCTAGTAGCAAGCACAGCTGCGGGATGTTCAAATTCAAAGGAGATCATGAAAGATATATCTGAACTCAACAGAAAGTTTGATGCGTTATCAACACGTATGGCTAATAGACCTCGTTACAAGAATTTTAGACATAACTTAAGACGAAACGGTCGTACTCAACAATTCCAGAGTAGCGGTGATCGCAGCCTTTGTTGGTATCACTATAACTTTGGCGAAAGAGCTGATCGCTGTGTACCTCCCTGTAGTTTTGCGGGAAACGTCAGAGGCAGTCACTAACGACGGCAAGCGACTGTTGTACTATCTCCAGCCGTCTATTTGTTATGGATCAGAGTTCAAGAGTTCAGTTTCTCATTGATACGGGTTCAGATGTCTGTGTTTATCCCAGGAAGTTCCTTCAAGAGCGTCGGCAACGAGTTAATTATGAATTAACAGCAGCAAATGGTACTATTATATCTACATATGGATATATACACCTACTGCTTAATTTGGGTCTTAAAAAGGATTTCAACTGGAAATTCATTGTTGCAGATATTTCTAAACCAATAATTGGGGCAGACTTCTTATCTTATTATAATTTGATGGTAGATTGCCGAAATGCAAGATTACTAGATGGGAATTCTAACTTAGGCGTAGATGCAACTGTCACTCGAATAACTATACCAAGTGTTAAAACAATCACAGGAGATACACGTTATCGTGAACTCTTGGATAGATTTCCCGATATTACGCGACCATCAGGAACTCGCAAAGACGTGCGCCATTCAACGATGCATTTCATCAACACCGAACCAGGCCCTCCGGTTTTTTGTAGACCAAGAAGATTGGCTCCTGATCGACTGGGAATAGCTCAAGCAGAATTTGACGCAATGCTTAAAGAGGGAACCGCGCGCTATTCGAGTGGATCTTGGGCATCGCCTTTGCATTTGGTCCCGAAAAGTAATAAACAATGGAGGCCATGTGGCGATTATAGGGCCCTAAATGCAAGAACAGTCCCAGATAGGTATCCGGTGCGTCATATACAAGATTTTTCACAACAGTTGTATGGATGCACAGTGTTTACTGTAATTGATCTTGTCAAAGCTTATCAGCAGATACCAGTAAACCCAGGCGACATTGAGAAGACTGCAATTACTACCCCATTTGGTCTTTATGAATTTCCTTTTATGTCATTTGGTTTACGTAATGCCGCACAGACTTTCCAACGTTTTATAGATGAGTTGGTGCGCGGTTTAGATTTCTTCTGTTTTCCGTACATTGATGACATTCTAATAGCATCACGGAATGAAACAGAGCATCAGCAGCATCTCCATAAACTATTCGAACGTTTAAATAAGTATGGGGTAGTCATAAATGTCAATAAGTGCGATTTCGGGAAACAAGAGGTAACATTCCTAGGGTACAAAGTATCAGGTGAAGGTGTTAGTCCCTTAAAAGACAAGGTGAGTGCTATTCAGGATTTTCCACCACCGAAGACCGTCAAGGGTTTGAGGAGATTTTTAGGAATGGTGAATTTTTACCGCAGATTTATTAGAAACGCAGCTGAATTGCAAGCACCTTTAAACAACTTGTTATGTGGAACCAATATGAAAGGAAATAAACCAGTGGCTTGGACTCCTGAACTATTGAAGATATTCGAAAAATGTAAAAAAAATCTTTCTGATGCTGCTCTATTGGCACACCCGGTTCCTAATGCCAAGTTGGCACTGGTAACTGATGCCTCAAATGTTTCTATAGGAGCAGTCCTACAGCAAGAAGTCAAAGGAATTTGGCAGCCGTTAGCGTTTTTCAGTAAAAAGATGAATTTAACGCAGCAAATTTACAGTGCTTACGATCGGGAACTCTTAGCGGTGTACGAATCTATAAAACATTTCCGTCATATGATAGAAGCGCGCCATTTCACTATATTTACGGACCATAAACCTCTGATATATGCGTTTAAGCAAAAGGATCAGAAAGGTTCGCCAAGACAAATCAACCAGCTTTATTTTGTGTCACAGTTTACTACAGATATCCAACACATCTCTGGACAGGATAATCAGGTTGCGGACTCTTTGTCCCGTGTGGAAAGTATCACGAACACGATGGATATTTCAGAATTAGCAAGATCACAAGTTAATGACCCTGAATTGCTAGCTTTATTTAAAAAAGGCACGTCGCTTAGATTAAAGAATATAGAAATCCCTGGAGCGGGATTAAGCATTTGTTGTGACATATCGTTGTCGCGGCCTCGTCCGTTTGTGACATCGGCTCATCGTAAACATCTGTTTGAAACCTTACACAATCTTAGCCACCTGGGAGCAAAAAGATCCATCAGAAAAGATATCAGGACATGGGTTAGAGAATGTATTCCCTGCCAGTTATCAAAAATTAACAAACACACTTCGACACCTCTAGCTAAATTCGATTTGCCTGATGCCCGTTTTGTCGAAGTACATATAGATTTGGTGGGGCCATTACCAGTATCTTCTGGATACAAATAC
This sequence comes from Esperia sulphurella, assembly GCA_947086405.1. Taxonomy (NCBI): domain Eukaryota; kingdom Metazoa; phylum Arthropoda; class Insecta; order Lepidoptera; family Oecophoridae; genus Esperia; species Esperia sulphurella. Next base: position 5,593,141 of record OX352261.1, read on the forward strand.
TGTCTTACTGCCATTGATAGGTTTACGAGATGGCCAGAAGCGATTCCCATCACCGATATTACTGCGGATACAGTTGCAAAAACGTTTGTTTCAAACTGGATTGCTCGTTATGGTTGTCCTAAAAAGATAATTACAGATCAAGGACGTCAGTTTGAGTCTCATTTATTTCAAGCTCTTGGAAAGTTATGCGGTATAAAATTAGCACGTACAACAGCGTATCATCCTGCGTGTAACGGTATGGTTGAGAGATTCCATCGAACATTTAAGGCTGCAATAATGGCTCATGGCGGTAACGATTGGGTAAATACAATACCACTAGTGTTATTGGGACTTAGGACGTGTTGGAAAGAAGATTTACAAACTTCGTCTGCGGAGATGGTATATGGTGAACAGTTACGAGTTCCAGGCGAGTTCCTGCATGCTTCATCAGTAAACGTCGAATATTCCGATTTTGTCAGTAAGCTGAGGGAGAAAATGAGCGATTTACGACCATGTCCGGTGCAACACCACTCTCGTCATAAAGTATTTGTACATAAAGACTTAGAGAACTCAACTCATGTGTTTTTGAGACAAGATCAGCTTCGTGGCGCATTACAGCCACCATACACAGGTCCTTATCAAGTCATAGCGAGAACGCAGAAGACTATGGACTTATGTATAAGAAATAAAATTGTGAAAGTCAGCTTAGATAGAGTTAAACCAGCTTATTTGGCAAATGAAGATACAGACAGAGTCCAGACAGGGCCGAAGTTGTCTATTCCTGCGCCAGTGAGGTTAACACAGGAACCCGTCGAAAGCAGTGAGAAACCTTACGTCACAAGAGCTGGTCGTCAAGTTCGTTTCAGAAAGTATCTTGGTTAACCAAGATTTTCGTGGGGGAGTACTGTGGAGAACTATTTTGCAGTTACATTCAATGACATTATTAGTTCGATATGAGACCTATTTTCTAAAGTGACATGTTAGCTTATGACTATGGCAGCTGGCTGTCAATTTGTATTGTCATGCAATGGTTTGTTCTGGGATAAAGAAATAATATATTTTGTACAACATTTATGATTTTCTCTCCATCTACAAAGCCTTCCCGACACCTTTAACAGTAGATAAGTGAAATAACAACCTATACAAAGCAAAACCCAATTTTTTACATTTAGCAGATACCTACTAGATTATTCTTATTAAATTGGACAGTCGATGTATAGTACCCTTATATTTAATATGAAAATACGCCTGTTTCCACCAAGGGTACGATATCATCAGCTTGTCAATGTCAATTGCTGGACAAAGGCTATTCAATAATGGTGACCATGTAAAAAACTCTATGTGCAGACAAATTTAGAATTTTGGCGCTGTTTATAAATGGCGCTGTTTTGGCGCTGTTTAATGGGAGGCGGCGCGGGCGGCGGCTCGAATGCTCGCATAACTGTAGGCGCTGCGCCGATGACTCACAATGCACCTAATAATGTTACGTTCTCTCAAATAGCGCGAGAGGGGGGCGAATTTAAGGAAAAGGCGTCGGATGAAAACTGGATTAAGGTGCAGAGAAAAAGATTTAGAAATAAATTTATTGGAACAGAGGGGCAGGCTAAAGACCCCACTGGTAAATTCAAAGCGGCGGACATAAAAATCCCATTGTTTATAAACAATGTGGACAGCGACGTTTCCGCGACTGACATTGCCGATTATATAATGAATAAAACCAATGTACGAGTAAACTTGGTGGAGATTAAAATGAGGCGTCAGAAGGATTATAAAGCCTACAAGGTATTTGTGCCTAGGCATAAAATGTTTACATTTTTAAGTGAACAATTGTGGCCGGAGGGCATCTCCTTTAGACGTTTTGTTGACTTCGGCTCAAAGAAATTGAGGAACTCCACGAGTACGGAGCTGGAGGGGGCACCACATGCATTATTGGATGGATTTAAGTAGCGACCGTAATATAACTAAACTAGTGAGTTTTAACTGCAAGTCTGTTACAAGATCTATAGACGGTGTGAGGCAGTTATGTAAAACGGCGCATGTGATTGCACTTCAAGAGACGTGGCTGTTACCACATGATGTGGCAATTATTGGAACTGTTGACCAGAACTTCGAGTACACCAGTAAATCTGCGGTGGACACTTCGGCTGGACTACTGAGGGGGCGGCCCTACGGTGGTGTGGCAATAATGTGGCGAAAAAATGTGTTTTCATCAGTTAAGGTCGTTCAATGTAGTAGTGTTAGGCTTGCGGCGATTAAGGTGTCCGTGGCTGATAGTTATTCGTTGATATTCTCTGTATACATGCCGACGGACAGTGTGTTAAATTTACCGGAATTCACGGAAGTACTCAGTGAGATAAATGCAGTGATCGAAAGTAGTGAAGTTGAATCGGCATTTATTCTAGGTGATTTTAATTCACATCCAAACGAATTATTTTTTAAAGAACTATCAAGTTTTTGTGATGAGCGGAGTTGGCTCTGTGCTGACATGATATGGTTGGGTACGCTGCCCGAAACACACACCTTTATTAGCGAAAGTCACAACTGCAAGAGGTGGCTGGATCATTGTCTGGTGACAGAGGCAGCTTCGCAATGCGTGTCAGATGTTAAGGTACATTATGATGTCTATTGGTCGGACCACTTCCCACTGGAGATACATTGTAAACTAGGTCACTTGCCAGGTAAAATAATGTTTACTGAAAATGTATATAATAAAGTTAGGTGGGGTGAAAGGGATACTGGGCAGATTAATAAATATAACGAAGAGTGTAGGAACGGGCTGAGGGAAATCGATTTTCCATCTGAGTGTAGGCACTGTGCTGATAAGTTATGTACTAATGTGAAACATAGGAAAATTATCGACACAATATATTCAAATATTGTCAAAGTATTAAGAGAGTCCGCTGAAACCAGCTATGACACACGGCGGCCTGGCAGGCGAAAGCATGTAGTGGGTTGGAATAAATATGTTAGGGAGGCTCACGAGGAAGCGCGACGCTGTTTCCAGGTGTGGATGTCATTTGGTAAGCCCAGCGTTGGTGATATATATAATAAAATGAGTGAAACCAGAAAGCACTTCAAGTCTAAGCTGAAATGGTGCCAGGACAATGAGAGTCGAATAAAAATGGACATTCTAGCTACCCACCACACAGCAAAGGACTTTAAGGGCTTCTGGAAACACACCAAGAAACTGGAGACTGGGTCGCGTGTGCCGGCGAGTGTTGAGGGTCTGTGTGAGCCCAGTAAAATTGCAGAAGTGTTTAGAGAGCATTTTAAAGTGGAATCACCATTGGGACCGGTGCCGCGGGTGCTCGGTGCTGGGGATGGGCTGGAGGGAAAAACTATTCATTTTACTGCCAAAGAAATAGCGCTGGTAATAAATAACATGACGCGGGGCAAATCACCGGGACACGACGGCCTCAGCATCGAGCACTTGCAGTTTGCTGGTGTACACCTTCCCAGGGTGCTGGCTATGTTTTATAATTTGTGTGTTAGCCATCAATATCTACCTCAGGAGCTTATGAAAACCATAGTTGTACCAATAGCAAAAAACAAGACGGGGGATGCCTCCGACAAGAATAACTATCGTCCGATCTCACTCGCTACCGTGATAGCTAAGGTGCTGGATAGCTTGTTTGATCGCCAGCTTAATAAGCATGTAGATTTGCATGAAGCCCAGTTCGGTTTTAGACCCGGACTGTCTACTGAAGCAGCGATCCTGCGCCTCAAGCATACTGTCCAGTATTATGTTACGCGTAAAACGCCGGTATATGCGTGTTTCCTGGACTTGTCGAAGGCATTCGATCTTGTTTCGTACAATATTCTGTGGGATAAGCTTCTGAGGGAAACCAGCACACCCAAAGAATGCGTACAGTTGTTAAGGTTCTGGTATCATAATCAAACCAATGCTGTGAGGTGGGCAGGCTCTTACTCAAAAGAGTACAGGTTGGAGTGCGGAGTGAGACAGGGTGGCCTGACCTCTCCTCGGCTCTTCAATCTGTACATAAATGGGCTGATCGATGAGCTCAGCAGGGCTGGCGTTGGGTGTTCAATGGATGGGAAGATTGTTAACAACGTCAGCTACGCCGATGACATGGTACTGCTGAGCCCATCGATCAGAGCCATGGAGACCTTACTGAGGATTTGCGAAAGGTACGCGGTGGCCCATGGCCTCAGGTATAACTCCAAGAAAAGTGAACTACTCATCTTTAAGGCAGATAACAAAAAGCCGAAGTCGGTTCCCCCAATCGAATTTGGAGGAACGGTGCTGAGTAGAGTCACCAAATTTAAATACCTGGGGCACTGGGTCACCGAGGACCTCTCTGACGAGCTAGATGTTGAGCGGGAGCGCAGGGCGTTGGCGGTGAGGAGCAACATGCTGGCGCGCAGGTTTGCACACTGTACAAGAGAGGTTAAAATAACTCTCTTTAAGGCGTACTGCCAGACTTTTTACACGTGCAGCCTGTGGGTCAGCTGTACTCGCAAATCCATGGACGCCCTGCGTGTCCAATACAACAATGGGTTAAGGATGTTGTTGGGACTGCCCCGCTTTTGCAGCGCATCAGGTATGTTTGCTGAGGCACGCATTGACAGTTTTCCGTCCATAGTGCGAAAACGGATAGCCTCCCTGATGCGTCGCGTGCGGGACAGTCCCAGCAGCCTCCTTAACACCATACTGGAGCGGGCGGACTGCCCAGTTGTACGGTTCTGGAACCTGAAACATGTGGAGTCCAGAGCCACAATATTTAATGTTAAATAATATTTTTAATGTTTTGTTTGATGCTTTTTTGATTTGAATTTAATATTTACTAACATTACTTTTAAGTCTGTCATTAACAATATTTATGGAGTAATCTGAAATAAATGAATTATTATTATTATTATTATATAAAAGGTGTTACGTGCGACCGCTTCAGGATAAACGGGCACAAGCGTTTTGCACCCTTCGTAATAACGCTGCGCTGTACGCTGTGTCCTAACTTATAGACAAAGCCGGAAACTGTGTCAGTATAATCTAATAAATAATCTAATAAATAAAATCGTAAACTTCGCGTGTCTGTACATTGAAGATATTTGCAAAAAAAAAATTGGGGGGTCTAAGGATAAGCAACAGAACACATTTCGATCATTTTTGAAATTTTTGTCTGTTTGTCTGTTTGTCTGTTTATCTGTTTGTCTGTTTGTCTGTTTGTCTGTGAGTTTGTGCACGCATCACTTAAAAACTACTGAACGGATTTTGATGGACTTTTCACAAAAACATGGTGCTTAACTTAACTTAACATTTAGTCTTTATTTCATCGCAATCGGCTAACTCAATCAAAAGTTATAGACATTTTTAGTTTTCAAATACATTAGTTAGGTAAGGTTATTATGCAATATATTGCTTAAAGCAGTATTTCCGTACTATTCAGATTCCGATGAGTTTGGATTACATTTGGAGCTGCGAGTAGGAATTGGAGTGGGAGTGGGAGTGGGCGTGGGGGGTGGGATTGAGAGCGGAAGCGGAAGCGGTAGCGGAAGTGGGAGGGGAGCGGGAGCGGAACCGGAGCTGGACCGGAGCGGGAGCGGGAGCGGGAGCGGGTATGGTACCAGTGTAATTTGAGTGTTTGAAAATTCGCATAACTTTTGATTGAGTTACCCGATTACGATGAATTTGTGGAATAGGTATGCAACAAAGTAATGTTGGTCGGAATTTGGACTGCGATGGATTAGTTACGAGGACTACATTTTGAGAAACGAGGGAAAGAGGTTTGAGGGGAGGGTTGAGGGGAGAGCTGAGGAGAGGGTTGAGGGGAGTTTTGAGGATCTGGATCTGGACCTAGACCTGGACCTGGGCCTGAACCTAGACCTGGACCTGGACCTGGATCTGGACCTGGACCTGGACCTGGACCTGCACCTGGACCTGGACCTGGACCTGGACCTGGACCTGGACCTGGACCTGGACCTGGACCTGGACCTGCACCTGCACCTGCACCTGCACCTGCACCTGCACCTGCACCTGCACCTGCACCTGGACCTGGACCTGGACCTGGACCTGGACCTGGACCTGGACCTGGACCTGGACCTGGACCTGGACCTGGACCTGAACCTGGACCTGGACCTGGACCTGGACCTGGACCTGGACCTGGACCTGGACCTGGACCTGGACCTGGACCTGGACCTGGACCTGGACCTGGACCTGGACCTGGACCTGGACCTGGACCTGGACCTGGACCTGGACCTGGACCTGGACCTGGACCTGGACCTGGACCTGGACCTGGACCTGGACCTGGACCTGGACCTGGACCTGGACCTGGACCTGGACCTGGACCTGGACCTGGACCTGGACCTGGACCTGGACCTGGACCTGGACCTGGACCTGGACCTGGACCTGGACCTGGACCTGGACCTGGACCTGGACCTGGACCTGGACCTGGACCTGGACCTGGACCTGGACCTGGACCTGGACCTGGACCTGGACCTGGACCTGGACCTGGACCTGGACCTGGACCTGGACCTGGACCTGGACCTGGACCTGGACCTGGACCTGGACCTGGACCTGGACCTGGACCTGGACCTGGACCTGGACCTGGACCTGGACCTGGACCTGGACCTGGACCTGGACCTGGACCTGGACCTGGACCTGGACCTGGACCTGGATTTGAAGTCTGAGTGGAAGTGGGATAGGGAGCGGAAGTGGGGATGGGAGCGGATCCTGTAGTCCACGCGAGCGGAGCCGCGGGCACAGCTAGTTAATACAATATGATAAGTGCCTCACATAGTTTAATGCATTTAGCATTGCTTAACTGCGGCGTCGTATCTTATGCAAATAGGAGGTGTATGTGATAAAAACACTTTTTAGCGACACATTCAAATTATAATCATCATTAACCTATGTAAACAGCCATTCTCATATGTTTATCATCTGTCACATTGCATTAAAATAGATAAGAAATTATTATGTAATACGATCTCAATGATTATGTTATGTATAAATATTACAACCAAAGAGATTCTAAGCCACCTACATTATGCTGTCCTACAGAATTGAAGTGATTCAATGCCCTATGTGAATTGTACCAGTATCAATCAGAGGGTCTACGAAAAATAAGTCTCCCTCGTGGTCTCCAGTGGGACAGATTGTGGGTTCACGAGAAAACGGGGAAAATACGTCCACTACTAAACATAATCCTCCACAATAGTGTGCCACTTTTGGTGAGCTGTCGATTGGGGGATTTGCCATAATCACCACGCTTGGCAGGCGAATTGGTAATCGCAGTAATGATCGTCATACACATAGGAGAACGCTGCTACCCGTCCCTGATGCAATCCTTTAGTCACCCTGACAACCAACACCCACGGGAAGATTGTAAGATGCCCTATTCTAAGCCGGGAACCACACGGCTCAGATACTTTTGCATGAGGGCGATTAATAACTCTAAAACATTAATTACTAACTCTAGTTTCAATGCTTATATACCACCGTTATATACAAGAGCCTCAAAGAACATAATGTACAAAATTATTCGATTTCGAAATTTCAAAACTATTGATGCATAGAATTTTAAAATAAGGTTACATCAAATAAAAGCGAAAGGCAAGCTCCTTTTAAAAATATACTAAGGTATAGCAATATTCTTTCATCTTTTCTATTTTCATTCTAGTACGGAGAGCATTCCAGTAGCGAATGGCTGAAGTTGTATTACAAAGTGAAAACTAGACCATTGTCTGCTAAGCTAACCTTTCAACATACAATTCTTTTTTTTTTCCCGGACAAATAGATTCAGAAGGAGTTTTGTAAGAATATGTCTTTTTAGCTCCATATCCATTTATTTATATACCTTGATTGATTTTCTCAGCAGCTCAAACCACTGGGTTTAGATAGTAGAAATTTGTCACAGAGGCAGAAGTTCCTCAAATGAAGCAAGTCGACTTAAAAAATCCAGTATTAGTGGTTACTAAGATGTATTTTTAAAATTCCCTCGGGATTAGGAGGCCCCACTAGCTTCGTTACGAAGTAATCCAATTTGAATACAGGTAGTAGCAAAGATAAACCCCGTGGTATTAGGGGTAAGACGAGCATTTATTCTTCTGATAAGTAGAGAAAGGGTTAAACCCCACATAAAGCGCCGATCCGCACTTCGTATATATGTATAAATCGCTTGTTTTGTATATGGGATAGCGAGATTAGCGGATATTTCGCATGTGGTCGCACGCATTAACATTTCGTATCGGTTTCTGGCGTTAGTTAACGGCCATAATGCGAATGCACCGTGTGCTTGCTTGGTGTGCAGTTTAACCATTACATGGGCTGATTTTTATTCGAATTGCGCCAGTAAAGGATTTGCTCGTTGCTGTTACACTCTTATAAATAAATTTAATAGTATTAGATGTTGATATTAAGTATAATGCTGTTTATTGAGAAGAATCTGATACAATAGTCTGATAGACTACTATATGTATGTTATGGAAGAGCGTGGCACTCTATCACAGGTGTTGCCACACTTAACAGAGAGCCTCCACAACTAGTAAAAACTAATATACCAGTTTTGTTATTGATTAAAAAAATACTTTGTAAGAAGAGTAATATTTTTCAAATGTATTTATTTGTCGTAAATCACAATAGGTTCCGACAGCATCCTTAACTAAAACACCGAATGCAATGCCGGCCGGGGGAAAATAGTAAGTCTATATTCGAATAATATAAGCTTCATGTTGAACTTTTTAGGTCTCAGTGACCTTTAATTTAAAGTTTCAAATGCAAAGTTCATTTGTCAAACTAAATCAAAGCATTTAACTTACTTATGTAAACAATCGTCTGTGCAAAATATACTAGTGCTCGCTCGTGTAAATAATTTCTAAGCATGGCTAAGGGCAATTTTCTTTTCCTACAGTTAGAGAATATGTCAGTAACACAACTCATTGATTTGTAATTTCTCTCATGTCAATCTCACTGGCTATAGATTTAATCTAAGTAATTGTTAGAAAATAGGTGCTTGCCTATTTAAAACTAATACATAGCGACCCTAACACCATTATACTTATAGACTGAATGATTAAAATTAATATCTATACACTACCTCGAATATTGAAGAAAAATCCACAAATCAATTATTTTTTAAAATAATTTAATTTATGTCATTATAAGCCTTATTTTTAATAATATACTTAATATAATATAACAGCCTCATCTCCAGTCTAAGCCGTAGTGAATACAAAACATCTGTGTTCGGCACTCTTTAGAAGCAGATTTAATTCTACTACTAATACAGGCGCACCAATCTGTCCGTTCAAGTTTGCGTCTGCGTGTTAATTATTTTAGGGCTGCTGCAACCAGCACGCGAACATAGTCGATCGAGAGGGTGACAAAGTTATAAGTTACAACATAAGTGCTTCGCTTTCTAACTTATACCGTCGATCTCTTGGCGCCGGTTGGTAGCGCGTTGGCGTAGTAAAGTTGTACCGGGGCCTTGTGACCGGGGCCGGCGGCGCGAAGCGAGCTAAACGGCGGCAGTCCTGTAGAGCGTAGCGCCAGCCGTGCTCTATTTTAAGGGCGACGTTAAACTGGCGGAGTAGGTGAGTATCGTTTCTTTATGTACCTAGTAATATTTTGTATTCTCTGCTACGGGTGCCTGTGTAAAATTACAATTCCCTCAAACCAATGGATGAGGCATTCATAGACGAGAATCGTGAAAAAAGAAGACACATGAAGTTGAGTTACTGTTTGTAGTTAGAGAAGGCACTGTGCTCGTGGTCAGACAGCCATTAGTCGGCGAGGATGTTTGCGCTCGCTCTAATGGCTCTGAACTTGCAATATATTGCTCGGCAGCTTTTATTGCATGCCGAGATTATTTAAACGGCCAGAGGGAGGGTAATAATTTGAGAGAACGCCTCAGCTCCTCCGCCATAGTCTACTGTAACGGGATGATTTTAATCCCGCTGATTTAGATGGCTCCTTGATTTTCTTATGTTTTTTGAACGGCGTTAAGAAATCATTTCTAGGTAATTTAACATTCACGTTTAAAGAGATTGTTTCTTCGAATTTCGCCACTTTGTGAATACTGTTTATTTTATCCATAAAGTAAATATATTTTTTCCTGTTTGCGTTCATTGGCCTTAGATTATTATTTTTAACTGCAAAATATGTAAAGATATTTCCTATTATCAACTTATCAACTTTTCCTATCTAACAAAGCCCAGGTCCGGAAACTTTTACAATTTACTCTAGACTTTTAAATTAGCATCTGTGAACCTGATGGCTAAGACATGGTAGTACTATACCTAAGTCTCTGTATTTACGTAAACGTAAATGTCATATTAATTGTTTGTATTTGTTTTATAAAGAAGAAAAAAAACGAAAATAAATAGATAAGGGTATTTCTGGATTTTTTTCCAGAAATCCCCTTTGCGTTTCCTTTGAGCACTGGTAGGGAATTTCTGGACAAAAAGCCAAAAATCCCCTTCGCAGGGGATTTTGGCACGGGTTATTGGATTAATCAAACCCACATCTGCTTATAAAGAGTTTGTTTGAAGACAACAATTTAGGTACCTATATTTCATGTCAAATCAACTGTCATCTGAAAACAAAGCATTTGCATAACCTGTTTTTGCTGCTGATGACCCTTTCATGTATATTATGTTACTGAGACGCGAATAGCGTTGGATTTCGTTTGTATATTAGTCTGAAAACCTTAGTGATGATTCACCAAGGAAATATCGATAAACGTTGCAAATGTTCACGTTACCACTTCAGAAAAATTTAATCATTTCTGTAATCTTGCAAAGAGCCATTGTTGCAAAGAAACTAAGTACTCCCTAGCTTGTGTGAAATAACTTTTAAAGAATACATGGGAAGTCCATTATTGGAAGCGGGACTCCCATGACTTGCTTCCAGCTACTGACATAACAAGCCACTTGCAAGTCAAAGATTAGCTGTTGGAGACCTCGATAACTCGAACGTCGATAATTTGAGTATTTCTTTCCCTAACTCCATTCTATGAAATACCTAACTTCTGTAATACGAAATGTGTTCTTGAATTTTTTAAAGCTATGATTAAAGAAAACCTAGGTATGTAACTTATAAACCAGTGAAAAATTTGGGTTGCACTGATTGTAACGGAAAAGATACATAGAGTGTTTTAATTGGTTATAAAAGTTAACTATTTTGAAATTTTCAAGTTTCGACCGTTACTACTAATATTGAACAATACCGATCTATTTGACCTATTTATTTAGTTTTCTAAGCTAAATGCGACTACTACAAATAGATTATTTATTAATAACTAGCTGTGCCCGCGGCTCCGCTCGCGTGGACTACAGGATCCGCTCCAATTCCCACTTCCTCTCCCTATCCCACTACCACTCAGACTTTAAATCCAGGTCCAGGTCCAGGTCCAGGTCCAGGTCCAGGTCCAGGTCCAGGTCCAGGTCCAGGTCCAGGTCCAGGTCCAGGTCCAGGTCCAGGTCCAGGTCCAGGTCCAGGTCCAGGTCCAGGTCCAGGTCCAGGTCCAGGTCCAGGTCCAGGTCCAGGTCCAGGTCCAGGTCCAGGTCCAGGTCCAGGTCCAGGTCCAGGTCCAGGTCCAGGTCCAGGTCCAGGTCCAGGTCCAGGTCCAGGTCCAGGTCCAGGTCCAGGTCCAGGTCCAGGTCCAGGTCCAGGTCCAGGTCCAGGTCCAGGTCCAGGTCCAGGTCCAGGTCCAGGTCCAGGTCCAGGTCCAGGTCCAGGTCCAGGTCCAGGTCCAGGTCCAGGTCCAGGTCCAGGTCCAGGTCCAGGTCCAGGTCCAGGTCCAGGTCCAGGTCCAGGTCCAGGTCCAGGTCCAGGTCCAGGTCCAGGTCCAGGTCCAGGTCCAGGTCCAGATCCAGGTCCAGGTCCAGGTCCAGGTCCAGGTCCAGGTCCAGGTCCAGGTCCAGGTCCAGGTCCAGGTCCAGGTCCAGGTCCAGGTCCAGTCCATGTCCTGTTCCAGGTCCAGGTCTCCAGGCCCAGGTCCAGATCCTCAACTTTCCCCTCAACCCTCCCCTCAACCCTCCCCTCAACCATCCCCTCTACATTCCTCTCAACCCTCCCCTCAGCTCTCCCCTCAACTCTCCCCTCAAACCTCTTTCCCTCGTCTCTCCAAATGTAGTCCTCGTAACTAATCCATCGCAGTCCAAATTCCGACCAACATTACTTTGTTGCATACGTATACCACAAATTTATCGTAATCGGGTAACTCAGTCAAAAGTTATACGAATTTTCAAACACTCAAATTACACTGGTACCATACCCGCCCCCGCTACCGCTCACGAATTCAGTCGAACATTTACACTCTACATTCTTCGCAGTGTATCATCCAGGTCCAGGTCCAGGTCCAGGTGACCTCCGCTCGCGTGAACTACAGAATCGCTCCCACTCCCGCTTCCGCTACAGCTTCCGCTCCCGCTTCGGTCCTGCTCCCGCTCCCGCTCCCCTCCCGGTCCCGCTCCCGCTTCCGCTTCCGCTCCCGCTCCCACACCCACTCCCTTTTTCCCACGCCCACGCCCGAGCCCACGCCCACGCCCACTCCCACTCCAATTCCCACTCGCAGCTCCAAATGTAATCCAAACTCATCGCAATCTGAATAGTACGGAAATACTATTATTTGCAATATATTGCACACTAACCTTACGTAACTAATGTATTTGAAAACTAAAAATGTCTATAACTTTTGATTGAGGTAGCCGATTGCGATGAAATAAAGACTAAATGTTAAGTTAATCCCCATGTTTTTGTGAAAAGTCCATCAAAGCCCGATTAGTAGTTTTTAAGTGATGCGTACACAAACTCACAGACAAACAGATAAACAGACAAACAGACACAAATTTCAAAAATGATCGAAATGTGTTCTGTTGCTTATCATTAGACCCCCCCAATTTTTTCAAATATCTTCAATGTACAGACACGCGAAGTTTACGATTTTATTTATTAGATGTGCACCAGGGTAATAGCATCTACGGAGCAAATGTAACTACAAACTTTATTTTATATGTGGAAGTCATTGTTTACATCTTTTTTAAAGTACATTTAATGATAAATAATGAGGCGAGGTGTGAGGGTTCAAGACCCTAGTAAGGTCCTAACCTTTCTCAATACTATTTTTTTTTTTTCTCTGAGCCAACAATATTATATAGAAGTACAAGAATATGACAACGCGCACCGTTATTGGGTCGCTAGGTTCGTCAAGTAATAAGTTAATAATGTTCATAGGATAGTACCTGGTGTGAGCAAGTGGAAGAAAAGCTATTATATAAATTTATGTTTAAGTAGATATATACCTATGCTCTAGTATTCGGTTTACCGACACTAATAAGTGTATCGGTAAAGGTGACGCCCCGCCCTGAAATGAAGAGAATCAAAACTCACTTCAATTCAGTTTTTCCGCGTCACCTATGATGCCCGTCCCAGACTGGTCGCATCTCTACCGAAGAGTTTACCCGCCCGCAAGGTATACTAATATGTCCGTTAAGTTTAACCAAACCAACGATGTGTTAGTTTGTGGCCAATAGGTCCGTCAAAGTCTTGGTCAGTCAAGGGGAAGCAAATTAAGAGGAGAGCAACCCCAATACTAAATGTTTATGCAGCTTCACGTTAATAACTTCAGTTCACGATAGCTAGAAAGGACACTTAAGGCAAGATTAGTAATTATTCTAAAACTTAGCTCCGGATTTCAGCTTTCTGCAACGTATCTCCGCTCCGGCCCTCTAGAGCTGGGACCTCTCGTTTCCCTGGCTCTCTCTGTGCGGTCACTCGCACACAACTTTCTATTTATGATTCTACAATTGAATCTTTATACACATTCTACGCTTTGCTTAATATTTGCAACTAAATAGCAACACTCAAAATATGCACACTTTACGCATTGCTTAATATTTACAGCCAAATTATCGACAGACAAGATCACACACAATACTCGGAAGACCAAAAGCTCGATATTAAACCTCTCGCGCCGGCTCTCTGAAATCGACTGTCCCGCATCAGGGTGGAAAATCTCCCTTCACCCCTCTGCGCCCGCGCATCGTAAGACACCACCCTTGAGATGCATAAGCCACTCCTTCAGTTCTCCCGTTGGTTGCGTCTGCGCACAAATGAACCTTTCATCCCTTAAGACATTCATAAAGCGACGCCCCCTGTTATATAATTGGCTAAAAGTAAAGTTTATGTTAAGAGAGACCAATCACATGTACTTAGTATCCTTGAACAATCAGCAGCTATTCAAATTTGATCCTAAACAAGATCTATTTAATGATTAAAATACTTGGAGGTTCAACTGAAATTCAGGAATATTTCATATAATGTTCACACATCTTATTCAATGAAATAGTTCATATTCTAATTAAATCATGCGCAATATTAATTGTATTTATAATTAGTATCTTAATCCTAGATGTGTCAAGATACAACTTATTATTGATCAGATAATAAGTTCTCTTTTGTGTATGTTATGTGTGTTGTGTGAATGAAATGTCTTAGATATTTATTTATATAAAACATCGAGGCCTCGGTTGTTACGCAATCTTATTATGTTACGCCTTATTTGCATAGTAGTATTTACAAACACACCGCTCCATACAACCCAATAACAGTGATTAGACTTTTGATTAGACCATATCAAATTGATATAATTTACACTTGCACCACGACATAAATCATTGCATAAATCAGGCATTGGGAACGACATAAATCGGCTTGACGCTATATAATTCTTATTGTCAAAAGGCCGGCTCATTCAATAAAGCAGTTTAAATGGTTGTTGTAATATTTCGTCTATTTAAACGCGCCATATGTTATACTTTTTCTCAGTGCAGAGTATTTTGTCCCGACTGCTTGCCTTTGTAAATGTGTCATTGTTTTAGAATTACTTCCTTTGAGTTTCGTAAAAGTTATTTGAACAATTACCCCGTTCGTACAGCTCCTTTTGTCTTAATAGGCAATATCTACATCTATTCGAATATTTTAGTTGCGTATTTTTGGTTGCATTGTGAGTTAAACCTTTTAATTTTCTATTGTCTTTAATTTATTACCACAGGATGTTCCATGGTGTCGTTTTTACCAATTGAATAACTCTTAGAATTATATTTTTAAAAGAAGTTGTTATTTATGGTTTTTGCGATGCGTCAAATTAGTCAAGGTTTTTATAAATCAACTTTGAGTTAGTTGTTTTTACACACTGTTCACATTTGTTCCACATTTGGTTCTACACTCCTTGACAAACACTTTGGGAGTAATTTATTAGGGTTCGAATTCCGGACGTCTTTTTAAAATATTATTGTCCACTTGAGTTCAAAGAAATATTAGGTAGATGCAAGTGTTAGTTAACTATGCGTACATTGACATTATACATATATATATAATTCTATATATATATATATATGTACACACATACATTACGGACTGTGTTCTATCACACTTCCCTCCCTATAGAACTATAGGATATGCAGTATCCTGTTGATCTATATTCAAGTATGATCGTACTGTCGGGGTTTGTCCGGACTATATTTAATGTCTATCGAATTTACCGTGGTGTGAAAAAGAAAATCCACAGCCCCTAATCAGATTATTGAGCTTCTCGTATTATTATCATCTTATTCAATTATCAAATAATTTATAGCGTAAGTTTTGCATAAACTTTTATATATTCAGAAGTATTAATTAACTCTCCTTAGGTTGCGTATAATATTATTATTATTATTCATTTACTTTATTATTATTATTATATTTATTTTTCCTCTAGAAGTGGAAACTGAAACCAGTATTTAATTTATACTCTCAAGTTTGGTATTACGAATATTATAAGAATTACGCTTGATGCAATATATTAGTATGTTTCTGCATCAGCTGGTCGAAGTCCTCCGATATCTCCGTCTCTGTATAGGGTAAAACATGGTTACGCATGGCAAGTACATATAGTTTAGATACACCTTAGATTAAGTCATTTTACGCCATCATATCTCGTTCAGTTGAGTATATTAACCTGGAAATACGCATTAGCAGTTATCAAATATAACGTTGCGCTTCGCCTTAACGTAATACCAAAATTGATATATATTTTTTTTCATCGATTGTTAGTCATTAGGTTTTTTTTTTTTTTAATTATTATTATTAATTTTATTATTTCGGATTTATTTTAATTGTTTTGCCTATTTTATTCTATTTACTTAAGCTTTATTATATACATGTTTTAACGAAAATATGTACGTATCTTATTTATTATATAAGGGTTACATTATATTATCTTGTTAAGTGGATATCATTATAATTGCCTATAATCGAGCTTGTCTCAACGTCTACTAACGTATACACATTACAATATGCAATACACAAACTATGTATGATCCTTCGTAATAAGACTTTTCGAATACTTTTAGTTCTACATTAGATTTTGGCATAACACTCAACTTTACATAATCACCTTATAATACAATATGTCTGTTCTCTTCTATGTATTGATTTTACATCTTTGTGTGCTTGTTATCTTATTTTGTCAATATCCACATGGTGACTTTTGTTCACATACTTAGCTAATACCAGATCTGTGTATTACACTGTTACATTTCCTTTCACTATTTCAAATATCGGGAATCCTGTACTACTAAATATGGTCTTATTATAACATTCCTCTAATTTATTCCTCTAATTTTAGTAATAAACTTAATTATAGTCTTAACCAGCTTCTATGCGATTTTATTACAGTTCGTTTTGAACATTCGGCCTTACTCACTGTTTTAGCTTTCTGTGTTTTTATCGGGGATTGCATACTGAAATGTGTAAATATTTTATAAATAGACTATTAAGTCCTTATTTCCATATACGTAAAGTGAACTGAGATCCAATATAAGCAACAATTTGCTTTATTTCTATATCGGTATGATATTCATATTCATATCATTTATTGTTATTTCCGTGTGCAAACTAACACAGAATTATTAAATAAGGGTTCGAACCTTATGTTGTCGACCATCGTTTCCACTGCTTACTATCACTTATTCCATTCAATTCTAATTCAATTACTATTTATTATTTCAGGATAATATGACTATGACTATAAAGATTCACGGATACAGTAATTAATCTGCTTACATTAGTACATCTAGGCAGTCCTATCGCTAAAAGTGATTTCTCCCAGACCACCATTCTCACTTAGCTTCGTCATTTAATTTCCTCAGTTTCCAAGTTTCCTCAATAAGTTTCCTCAATAGTTTCCTCATTAATTTACTTACTTAATCCTTCACACGTATGTAACACCTTTACATACAAATTAAAATTCTCCATGTTATCTATCTTTGTCTGTGTTTAACTCCCATCTGTTCCACGATCAGATTTTCAGAAGTGCACACGTAATAACGGCTTTCATTGCATTGAAATCTTATAACTATAAATTAAACTTATAACTATAAATAAATGTTTTATCCAATACATACACTCTTCTCTATTGCCAAACTAGATTTCTCCAGAATTAGGTACCGATATAACATTCCGTCCGGGTCCAACTTGTACAATTGTACGAAGTTGTCTGTCCCCAGTGCGGGAGTCGAACCCACGTACTCTGACGCTCGAGTCTTACAACCACTCCACTGTACCAACAAGGCGGTCCTTGGTTAATTAATATTCTTAAATTAACATAGATGTCTCTACTTCAATCGCTCTTAACCTTATAGTTATTATCGTCAATCTCGTGATCTGACCTCTCATATTTATTAACCCTTTACTTCATTATTGTCCACTCTAATATTTATTTCCAATAGTTTATAGTTACTTCATTCTCATCAATTATTTATCTATTTCTTCTTACATGTTTGGCACAATTTTCATTCAATTCAAGTATTATTTATTGCACGATATAACACACAGTTGCAATAATTAGATAGCTTACACATTAACATATTGGCGGTCTTATCGCTAAAATAGATTTCTTCTAGACAACCTTTATTCGCTACTTAATAAAAAGCCTTCTCGCCACTGCGATCTAATAAGGATCCTATTATATATATTTTATTACTATCTGAGCTAGTCTCACAGCCTATGGGATATCTACGATTATTCTCTAATAAACCTATGCCTTCATGTGGTATTCATCCCATCTTAGGTATAAAATCTTAAGCGATCCTACACGCTCATGCCTTATTGTATTCACTTATTCAAGATAAACACATTATCATAAGGGTATCTAATAAAAGTAGGTGTAGTTGAACATTTAGGCCTTGTTTAACTACGATTCGTCTCCCTATATATATTCTTTTAACATCTGCACATCAGTGTCTCTATTTAAACCGTTAATACCTGTTACATCAGGTAGATCAAAACTGTCTATCATCTATTTTATTGAATTTATATAATTCTTTAACCTTTGAATACATTTGATTGTGTCCAAATCACATCTTCCGCTTAACTTAGGCTTTTTTCAATATCCGTTCACATTTTATAAATATTTAAGATAGCTGCTAGTTGAACTCGACCCTAGATCTGAAGCAGCGGGCACAATACTATTGCCGTCGGTCGGCCTTTGCGCTTACATATTTTTACAAAACATGTAACATTTTAACTATTTCACCCAGCTTTTCTCTTAATAATTGGAATCCTGACTCAACAATGCTACTCGTATTTGCGCTCTGGCTACGTTGTTTCTTAGTTCTCTATGTTTAGTACGTTTAGGCAACACTATAAACATCTAACTCAACTGCGTCCTGTTCTAACATTACATTGTACGCTTATCTTCTCTACATGGTTGGTTATTTGCAGACATTTTAAACTCTCGATATTATCATATCATATACAATGTCTCGTTATTTATGTAAAATACTGACTGATAACGAATAAGTTTCCAATACTATATTTATTATTCGTGTATCTAATTTATGTTATATATATTTTATATATAATGAATATCGTAAACAACTGGATACAATTCAATTTTCATTCATAATTATTTATATAAATACGAAGAGAAGGTGGACTATTAGTAACTTATAAATTACCCTTTTTAAATATTGTCTATTTAACTTTCTAATGTTTGAAACCTTCTATCAGAATTATTACTTAAGGTTCCGGGATAACTATTATTCCGTCTTTTTCTGTTAGCACATTTGGACTCTCCTGAAACACCTACTTCTACAGGATCCGTTCTATGAGCTCGTACGCAATCGACCATTTCAAAAATGGTGTTATTTTAATTATTTTGTTTATAGTTGTTACAATAATTAAGGTTTACAGTACTATGTAGATATTGCTTATAATATTAGGGATAAAATCAATTTAATTTTTGCCTGTTTAGACTTGATTAGTGGTGCAAGCTTAAGTTAATAATTGGTCTAGTTTTCAAATAAATTTAGAAAGAACCAAAAATATTGTGACTTTATATATGCTGTTTGGATCATGTCAGACTTATACCATTACCTCGAAGAATCCAATGCACAAGATGGAATACTTTATATGCGAGTCTGTGTGCTCGCAGCAGACGCATGCATGACAAAGGACACTTACGAGAAACTTTTACTTTTTTATCTCTTACTTAGCCTAATTATATTCGCAGCGAACTTGCCATACGACAAGACACTTTATGCGAGATAAAATACGGGCGTAGTAATCGGAATTGATATGAGATAGAGGAGCATAATATATACTTTTTTTTTTCTTCTTTCTTTTTTTTTTCTTTCTTTCTTTTTTTTTCTCTGGGTGCACCCTGTTATGTATTTTTTTTTTGTTTTTGTATATACATACATGTAAACCATGCATCAGTTTTATGTTCTCTCTCTCATATTTAGTTTAGGCAGTAGTCTGACCTGAACAAAACTATTTTATACAGTTTAGATTCAATTTTATATTACCGATGTGTATAATATCACATCCCTCCCAGACTGTTACACTATTTTTAATTCAAAGAGATCGTCTTGTTTATTTCTACGTTGTGTTATTTTATTCAGATTCTTTTATCTAGCAGTGTTGCATATTTGCAGACACATTTTAACTAGATCCTGGTGCTCGGCAACAGATGTGAGGGTTCAAGACCCTAGTAAGGTCCTAACCTTTCTCAATACTATTTTTTTTTTTTCTCTGAGCCAACAATATTATATAGAAGTACAAGAATATGACAACGCGCACCGTTATTGGGTCGCTAGGTTCGTCAAGTAATAAGTTAATAATGTTCATAGGATAGTACCTGGTGTGAGCAAGTGGAAGAAAAGCTATTATATAAATTTATGTTTAAGTAGATATATACCTATGCTCTAGTATTCGGTTTACCGACACTAATAAGTGTATCGGTAAAGGTGACGCCCCGCCCTGAAATGAAGAGAATCAAAACTCACTTCAATTCAGTTTTTCCGCGTCACCTATGATGCCCGTCCCAGACTGGTCGCATCTCTACCGAAGAGTTTACCCGCCCGCAAGGTATACTAATATGTCCGTTAAGTTTAACCAAACCAACGATGTGTTAGTTTGTGGCCAATAGGTCCGTCAAAGTCTTGGTCAGTCAAGGGGAAGCAAATTAAGAGGAGAGCAACCCCAATACTAAATGTTTATGCAGCTTCACGTTAATAACTTCAGTTCACGATAGCTAGAAAGGACACTTAAGGCAAGATTAGTAATTATTCTAAAACTTAGCTCCGGATTTCAGCTTTCTGCAACGTATCTCCGCTCCGGCCCTCTAGAGCTGGGACCTCTCGTTTCCCTGGCTCTCTCTGTGCGGTCACTCGCACACAACTTTCTATTTATGATTCTACAATTGAATCTTTATACACATTCTACGCTTTGCTTAATATTTGCAACTAAATAGCAACACTCAAAATATGCACACTTTACGCATTGCTTAATATTTACAGCCAAATTATCGACAGACAAGATCACACACAATACTCGGAAGACCAAAAGCTCGATATTAAACCTCTCGCGCCGGCTCTCTGAAATCGACTGTCCCGCATCAGGGTGGAAAATCTCCCTTCACCCCTCTGCGCCCGCGCATCGTAAGACACCACCCTTGAGATGCATAAGCCACTCCTTCAGTTCTCCCGTTGGTTGCGTCTGCGCACAAATGAACCTTTCATCCCTTAAGACATTCATAAAGCGACGCCCCCTGTTATATAATTGGCTAAAAGTAAAGTTTATGTTAAGAGAGACCAATCACATGTACTTAGTATCCTTGAACAATCAGCAGCTATTCAAATTTGATCCTAAACAAGATCTATTTAATGATTAAAATACTTGGAGGTTCAACTGAAATTCAGGAATATTTCATATAATGTTCACACATCTTATTCAATGAAATAGTTCATATTCTAATTAAATCATGCGCAATATTAATTGTATTTATAATTAGTATCTTAATCCTAGATGTGTCAAGATACAACTTATTATTGATCAGATAATAAGTTCTCTTTTGTGTATGTTATGTGTGTTGTGTGAATGAAATGTCTTAGATATTTATTTATATAAAACATCGAGGCCTCGGTTGTTACGCAATCTTATTATGTTACGCCTTATTTGCATAGTAGTATTTACAAACACACCGCTCCATACAACCCAATAACAGTGATTAGACTTTTGATTAGACCATATCAAATTGATATAATTTACACTTGCACCACGACATAAATCATTGCATAAATCAGGCATTGGGAACGACATAAATCGGCTTGACGCTATATAATTCTTATTGTCAAAAGGCCGGCTCATTCAATAAAGCAGTTTAAATGGTTGTTGTAATATTTCGTCTATTTAAACGCGCCATATGTTATACTTTTTCTCAGTGCAGAGTATTTTGTCCCGACTGCTTGCCTTTGTAAATGTGTCATTGTTTTAGAATTACTTCCTTTGAGTTTCGTAAAAGTTATTTGAACAATTACCCCGTTCGTACAGCTCCTTTTGTCTTAATAGGCAATATCTACATCTATTCGAATATTTTAGTTGCGTATTTTTGGTTGCATTGTGAGTTAAACCTTTTAATTTTCTATTGTCTTTAATTTATTACCACAGGATGTTCCATGGTGTCGTTTTTACCAATTGAATAACTCTTAGAATTATATTTTTAAAAGAAGTTGTTATTTATGGTTTTTGCGATGCGTCAAATTAGTCAAGGTTTTTATAAATCAACTTTGAGTTAGTTGTTTTTACACACTGTTCACATTTGTTCCACATTTGGTTCTACACTCCTTGACAAACACTTTGGGAGTAATTTATTAGGGTTCGAATTCCGGACGTCTTTTTAAAATATTATTGTCCACTTGAGTTCAAAGAAATATTAGGTAGATGCAAGTGTTAGTTAACTATGCGTACATTGACATTATACATATATATATAATTCTATATATATATATATATGTACACACATACATTACGGACTGTGTTCTATCACAGAGGTAAACAATAATTTTATCCCATCAGTCATAGAAATTAAATAATATTGCCGAATGGTTCCCGGTTTAGAATAGGGCCATACCCAATTTTCCCGTGGGTGTCGTTAAGGCGACTAAGGGATTGCACCGGACAGCAGCGTTTCCGTGGTTAATTTTGGTGCAATAAGCGTTTACATACATACGTTTTGTGAATAATAAAGAGTTGTAAGAATATTAAGATCATTACTGCCACCAATCCGTCTGACAAGCGTGTTGATTATGGCAAATCCCCCAATGGACAGCCCACCAAAAGTGGCATTATATTGGAGAGGCTTAGGTTCAGCAGTGGACGTTATAACTTGCATTTACTCCGTAATCGATATTACCCGGTGCATGAGTTTGCTGATCCCAGTTAATTCGTCTCTATTAAGAACACTCCGATAAACCTTCAACTTAAGACTAATCTAGATCTGTCTATAAGACCTGACAATTTAAATCCTAGTATACCTCCTCCATTGGCACCCGTTTTCATTTTCCATCTACGCTAGAGTTCGATAAAATAAATTGACTAGCTCTTGATCAACTTAATTACTTTTCCATTAAACTCAACGAGATTTCTTTATAGCGATTTATTCAATTATTTTCGTACGTCGCTCTGTTGGCGAACATTATGATTTGTATTCAACTCAACCTTCAATTTGGCACTGTAAATGGAGCGTAACATTAATAATTGCGTAATTTGCATGCGCTTTAATTTCATGCCACAATACACGTTGTGGTTCTGTGCCTATTAATGGAAACCTTTTCAAGTGCCGATTCCAATTAATTTTATTATATTTTATTGTTTATTTAAAAAAATTATAATATAGTTTAGAGCACGTTTGTAAGCGTTTAGAAGATCTAGTATTCGTGGCCGGTACTGCATAATAATTAATCATCATCAGGTTATTTTTGTCTCCACTGCAGTCATTTTGTAAATAAGAAAGTAATCTTACACACATTATTAATATCTTTTTCTGTTCAATTTTAATTTCTTAGGTTATTTGGAATAATACTTTGGCATCTTGAAGGAGTCGTCACACCCCGGCAGTGGTATGCCGATTAATCGCAAATAAGCTCACTTCTAATAGGTATTGTGACGTTGTACATATTAGATATCCAGTTGCTTATAGAACATTATTGCCCAACAGTTTCTATTCGCGACACCAAGAAAGAAACAAAATATTTACAAGACGGTGGCCTATGACATGTCCGTACCAATAATACGTAACTGAAAGAAAAGACTAGCTTTTACGCGTGTCTTAGTTCATGACAAAGTAGTAATTCGGTTTAGTTCATAACAGCCTCCCAATTTACAGGCAGAATGCACAAGCGGCTATGGAGGGCTATGCTTGTTTATTTTGAAGTAATCAAGTAACGACGAAGAACGAAGGCCACCGACGTATCCGAAAAAATTAGCAAGCTGAAATGACATTGGGCCATATCTGTCGCAGAACCGATTGTCCTTGGGGCAGACGAGTTCTGGAGTAAAGACCGAGAAACGGCATGCTCAAAGTGGGACTTACGGACCGACGACCTGAGTTAGGTGCAGGAAGCGGAGGGCGAAGGACCGGGTGTGGTGTTAATTGGGGTTGGCCTATTTTCAGCAGCGGACGTCTAATGACTGACATGGTGATGATGACTAATTCATAAAACTACTGAAATATTATTATTTGCATTGGGTAAAGTGCCATTTACTAGTTTGACGTTTTAGTCGGATGTTTTCTAATTATGCTTAGGATGATTGATGAACATCTCCAAAATCCAACACCCCAGGCCTCCTTCTGCCACCCTCTTCTTCATATACTCACTTTCGTATGGTAGTGAACTATGACCCACGTGTGACAGTATAGTCCTCGGTCCTGCAGGCTATTTATTTATTTCATAGCTAGAATTACCTACTACAACTTATATCATTGAAGAATATTTGCTGTCCACATTTTTCCACACGGAATTTCCAAAACTAACATATGAGCATACATTTGTCATTTGCGAGGGCGATGAAGGAGAAATGCTAAAGATTTCTGCAAACCTGAGTTGAAATTCTACTGCGTACATAAAAATTGCTCGAAGAACGGCAATAGGAGCGCTACAAATCACGTTGGGAGTTGAGACGAGGCGAATCGTGGTTCACCGCGACGATTTACATTCAGAAGTACCTCAGACGTGAAGTATATCTTGGAAATATATTATTTTGATAAGATCTTTCAGCAAAGTTTTGTACTCAAATGTGGAATCTCAAAAATGTATTTTCTTTTGAACTGTAACTGCGTTCTAAAAGAATGTATTTTGGATCTGGTAGGTATTCCTTAGGGAAATTTCGGTAATATTCATAGCACACTCTCTTCCAACATCGATTTAACTACCTAGTTGCCTTTGAAGTGAATTTCTGGAATAGTTTCTTATTAGCTGACAGCAAATATTTCTTTGTGAATATTATAAAACCGCCTTTGATACTACATTTTTACGTCATATAGCATACATATAGCGGATATTGCAGTCACACATAATGTATGTGTCGATAAAGTTTACGTTATTGAAAATAAATTGAACGTCATTGCGTTCTAATTTGAGTTAGTTTTTAATCGGAATATTTGTCTTTATTTATTTTTCTAAAAAGGATAGCTAATAAGGCTACCATAGTATATTATGTTATAAAAGTAATAATACAAGTAATTACTAAGTTCACAGTAAGTAGAGTGAAACTTATGTGAAAGTTTTCAGTTCTTGTAATTATAAAATCCTTCGCCTATTTAAACTACTTCTGTATTTAAACTGCTAAGATTAAAGAACAATTACAAACTACGACTAACAACAGAAGCTAAGATTTACCTGATAAAACGTCACAAACAAACTGCAGATAGGTAATAAAAATGTAAATTGGCAAAGCAAAGCCGAAATAGCACGCTGCATGCGGCCCGAGTCCGCTGAGTAAATCTATTCATAATTTTGCTGTGGACCGCTTATCTGCACCTCATAAATTTACTGCATAAAGTTTTACGTATATTTAAATTTTTATGCAGAGTTATAGCGTATTCGCAGTGACCTGCATCTCTACTAATGGGTGTGGTGGCGCATTGAGCTAAGGCCAGCAGGAACGAACGGCAACAGGCTGATGATTACTTGATCTGACCGCTGTTTCGCTTGAGTGAACTTGGAATGTTACTCCATAGCCCGCTTCCTAAACTGAGATGCAAGCGCAACAAACTGATAATGTAATGAAAATAATTGATTGCACAAATTAACATTGACACGTTGTTAATCAGTGAGGCTTAATGAGCCTTTATTAAACTAGTGTAGTTGTAGTTAAAAATAGCTGTTTGACGCCTAATCAATGGTGCTTTTAAATCGTCAATGACTAAACGTAAATTAATAACTATTGGTAACCTTATTAATCATTTAAGTCAATCCTAGAATTATCATTAATCATTCTAAAGCAGCAATCATTCACTAATTACTTTCATTAAATTTTAATAATCATTACCGAAACTTTTACTTAAAAATCAGACAAAAATAATTAATTCAGCCAACAATAAAAAATATTTTAAAATCAGCCATCACGCTACACTCTCGGCGATACCGTCCGTCGGATCCCGCAATCATTACCAACCACCTAATTGTTTCCAAATCGGGACCGCTTTGTATCCCGTTCCAAATGGATTTTTGTTTGTATACCTCGCTTTTACATTAACGAATTGTGAAGATTTAAGAGGATTGCTTCTACGTAAATAAATGAGACCGAACAGTTTTTTGAATTTATCGAATGCATTGTGAAAATATTTGAGGTTTGAATGTGTATTGACAGAGTATATATATAATAAACAATCAGTACCGAACGGCAGCTTACGTTTTGCTTACAGAAAACCGAGTTATGCTCTAAACATAGATCTGCCATACAAACTATGATTTTTTGTAATTTATTTATTAACATGGTCGTAGTTTTTTTATGTAAGTATAGCTGCATTAAAATGCTGTATTAAAATGCTTGTGCTGTCTATTGTTATACTCGCTATAGCACTCAGATCCTTCATTATAGCATAGTTGCATAAATAACGATAATGTGACAATACTGTAGTTATATTATTCTATAAATTAGACTACTAGGAACTAGAAAAAATACTACTAAAAATAATGTCGAAAATCTTTAAAAAAAATCCCGTTAACCTAGTCTCACGCCGGAGGTCATGCTAGGGGCAAATGTTCGTATGATGAATATGAATGTTTGTATACCCAAGTCTTGAATGTTTATATATTTATTTAAGTATGTCTATCCGTTATATAGTAACCATACCACAGGCTCTGCTTAGTTTGGGACTGGATAATTGGTGTGAGTGTCTGAGATATTTATATATTTATATTTATATATATATTTCACCTTACCGTTACTAACCAGCGGGTGATATCAAGGAACATGTGTAATTGAATATGTACGTACATACATCCGCACATGCATTTATATCATTCAAAATTAAATAAGTACACAAACTTTGGGGGAATTATATGCAATAGTTATTTAAAAAAATTTAAAGTACGTTAAACAAATTTGTTGTGCAAAAATGAATCCATGATAATCTGTGTTTATTTTTGTCATTTGTGTAAAATTTTGGAAGGAAAAAAAATGTAAACAGTATTCAACATTTTTTAAACGAATGAAAAAATTATATTTTCAATAAGTATAGGTAAGTATGAAAATTGTTTAACAACAAATATAAACTATGAAAATTGTTTAACAACAACGATCACGCTACACGATCGAAGATGGTCGGAAGCGACTGAACGCGGAGGGCGGAGGACCAGGTCTGTTAGCGTTCATTGGGGAAGGTCTAAGGGTTGATGTGATAATGATCACGCTACGATAAAAGGGAGCCAAGAAGTAACGGTTTAGTACCTAAATTAGACTATGAATTAATTGTCAGACATACATCAAAATAAAGTACTTCGGTACATACAGTTATTTGTAGTATTCTAAGCACTAACATAGTAATATTGTATAAGCCCTTGTATTACGTAGTGTTACTTAGTATTCTATACTTGAAGTCTAGAAAACTAAATGATCTTGATTAAAAATGGATTTCGTAAATATTTATTTTAAACTAGCTATTGCCCGCGACTTCGTCCGCGTGGACAACTTAACATTACAAATTATTATGTATTTCCCGGAGGAACGGGATGTTTTTCGGGATAAAAACTATCCTATGTCCTATTTCTTTTAATTATATTTGTGCCAAATTTCATCACGATCAGTCCAGTGGTTGAAGCGTGATTGAGTAACAAACATCCAAATATCCAAACTTTCACATTTATAATATTAGTAAGATAAATCTGAATTCCTTTCCATCCATTCAGATGTGAATGCAGCAAACCTATTCATATTTCATATTCACTGCATGCAAAGGATAGAAGCGGTGCTTATACTAGTATATGGTTAGTGAGTAGGTATTTGAATTTACTACGGTATGTTAACAAGTTCTTTTGAACCCTGACTTCGTTAAGCGTCTATTCGCTTAAGACTCTACCTTTAACAAACTAGTATTTAAGCGTGTATTATTATTATACAATATAAAAATTATAATTAAATGTTTGGGAAACGGCCCTTCAAAGTGTATTTTCATACTGACAAACTAACTATGGATCAATATCTATAAGGAACTTAGCGTTGATCTAGACATTAGAAATTTGGCATAAAGGAAGGTCTCTGCACAATTAAAGGAAAAACATCGAAAATAATTAAGATTCCATATACATTTCCTTTACTGTATTAGTATATTACTGCCCTAGGAACTACATACTGTGAAAGCGTCGCATGTAGAAAAATAGAACAATAACACAATTTCCGAGCATGAGAAATAAAATTTATAATAAGTAAGTATTCACTGGAGGCCTACGCTCGTAATAGAACTGCTGAGAAAAAAAGAAAAACTAAAAAAATTATATACATGTACCTAAATTATGTACCCATAAAATAATTATTTTGAAATGACAGTCCTTATTTCAATATAAGGTAACAATCTCATGAAAACGATATAATTAAAACAACAAATAATGTAAATAATGACATAACTAATGATAATGATAAATTATGTTAAAAATGTATAACATTGTAATGAATTGGATGCAGATCAGAACAAAGGCTCTTTTTTATTATGTATTGTATTTTATCAATATAATGTTGAAAAATGTTTGAACTAGGCATCGATTTCACAAATTCTTCCATTAGAAGTTAGATACTATCGGAACGTTCTGACGGATAAGGTTGACGTAAATCAGGGTGCCGCCAATAGGAAACGTCAAACGCGATCCCAGCGGCAGCGGAAACCTATCCCTTTTCAATTATTGACATTCCCAAAATAATTCCGCCTTTTACCCGAAGCTACAAGTTTTTGACAAGTTAGAAGTTATTTGGGGGATTTCTTCATAATTAAATTTGTTTTTCTCCAAACTAAAACATTGCCATTTTAGATAAGAGCCTTTTTGTTTTGTTTATTTGAATAAATAAAGTTTGAACGTTAAATTGGAAATTCCCGGAGCTGGAACGTCGTGATCTGTGTCGTTTTACAATATAAGTTTGCGTTTACAATAGTATACCGTCTACTTACTTATTGCACCAATTTAGCTTGTGAGTTTGCTAAAGCACCTGATATCCGAAACTAGCAATAAATTCGTAAGCTGTGCATGCTGGGAATGCTTTTTTCAACAGTCATAGTATAAGCTGTTATACTTACTCATAGGCTAGTTTTTACTTCAGAAAAAACACTGGGTTCCCACGAGAAAGATTTCTAAACGCAAGATATAAACCACAGGCTAAAATATTTAAAGAGTTAATAAAAACTCTTTTATTTTATTTTTATTTTATAATAAAAACTCAGTCTAAAGAAAAGTCTTTAATCTGTGTGTCCTGCCTGCCTGACGGCGCTGAAACGTGGGCACTGACGGTGAGCCTGATCCCACAGGTTTGAAGTCACAGCTATGAAGTGGATTATGCTCAAAGGATTTTTGAAGAATATGATCCGCACTATATGCTTCGCTACGACAACAAAGAATCGACATCGATCAGTTAGTGCGTCCAGAGAATGGTGACCGCGGACCGATGGACCGGAGACCGAAAGAAAGTTGCCGAAAGCGCCTGGTTGCCGAGGGCCGAGGACCAGGTGTGGTTGCGTTCATTAAGGAAAGCCTATATCTAGCAGTGGACGTAGAAGGTCAGATTTGATGATAATGATTATGATGAAGACTGTCTTACGATTGCAAACATCTTACGTATTCATATCACTATAAAACATTTTTTTTCGTACCGCGAACTCCGATGTCTGTAAAAGCGATTGTTTTAAGAAAGTTATGAGGGTATTAGATGAATAATGTATAAGTGGCACCGACCTCAGTAGATACCAATGTGAATGTGAATACCAGTCGAATGGCATGTTCAGCATACAAGTACAACATCTCTTCTAGTGGAACAAAAAAGTTATTGCTACTGCTCTTGAATAATATAGAAATTCGCATTTTATGTTAAGAAGAGAGGCTCAAGTAAATACCTAAGTAGCCACGAGTAACTTATAAAGGTGCAGGAGGTCATTATAACTCTACCACTGTTTAATGCGATGATGTGATGATGTAGCTATTTATTCTTAATCATCAATTCGATTCTAGCAATATCATAAGTGTGACGTATATTGGAGAGTTAGGATGAAATAAAAAGTATACTTACCAGAGGTCTCCCGTTATATGTAAAAAAGTGTGATGTAACGCTTATAAACTACTATACCTCATACCATGAAGCAAAATAATTTTTCGTAGCTCATAGTTTCACCTCAAAGTGTTTTCCTTCATGATTGACACTAATTGGTTATTAAATTAGATAACAGATGATTTTAAAATGTACATCTGTTATCTAATTTAATAACCAATTAGTGGCAATCCTGAAGGTAAAAACTTTGAGGTGAAACTATGAGCTACGAATTATTTTGCTTCATGATATGAGGTGTAGACCGTTTTAAAAATTGAGATCTCGTTAACACTCACCAAAACCATTTTTTTAGTAATATTCAAAAATGTTATCCTTTATTGTTTTTTAATAATTTTGGTACTTGATATCTGCATGAAGTGCGAGAATTCTAAATTTTGATTTGAAATAATTATTATTGATAGAATTTCGAAGGGTAACCGTCCAATGCTCGACTGTATTTTCCATCATCATAGACAATTTGTAAATCTGAAAAAAATATTCCTGTTGGACAAATTAGTTTGATTACTCAGTTTGACCACGTGGACGAACAGAATTAAATTCATTGATGTATTTCATCTCTCGTCTCAATTTGAAGATTTATTTAGTACCTACATTTAATACTTTACCTGTTAGCTCAACAAGTTATATCTAATTTTCAGTCCACGTAGAAATTTCGATTAGTGTGCAAGAAGCGGAAAACGCGCGTCTAGTTGTGTTTCATATGCAGCACGTAACCAAGTAAACTCAGGTAATATAAATGTAAATTCACTAAAAGAAACGCATTCCGGTGCCGTCAGCACTTTTGCCGGCTTATACTGACAACGCATATGGCGTAAAATGGTTTGGATTAAACTTATTTTGTTATTTATGTTACTGCCTACACCTGTGTCAAATACTCAGTTATTTTACCTTTTAATCTTATTAAGAATAATCTTGTCCAGCAATGGATTTATTAAAGTGAAATAGCTGATAGGCTACTACTAAGTATAGCATTTTGCTTCACAAAGTTGCATGTGGTAATTGACCGTTCCTGCAGGAACTTATTATGAACAGCTATTTCACCAGCTGGTTTAAAATTTCTTGCAGATTTTGAGCCGTGTAACCATTTATTATAGTAACATTTTCTGTCCAATTTCATTACTGTATGGGATTAACACGGATGGAGGATAGATAACGGTAAGGAAAATAAATTTATATGATTATATAAGAAGCTATAAAGAAAGCTATTCCAATACGTTATAATGATTGAAATCATGTCATGCTATAAGATTATGAACGCATTCGGGAAATCGATACGAATACAATGACAGTATAGTGATTTAGCCTATAAAACTAAAACGATGGAACTATCTACATACACACATTGTTACATCATAACTCTCCTTTTGGCTTCGTTGTGGACGGGTAACAATTAAAACATTTCCTCGGCTCAAACCTATCGTTTCTACCATTTGTGACCAAAAAACTACTAAAGAATAAATAATTTGATGCGCATATTTTGCATTTAATTGTTATCTACCTGCAGAAAGCGTTCGTATCGATTCAAATTAGTCTATATGCAGGTATCGTGTCTCACAGACCAGACTAGGCATGTTATGCACTGCATAATCTATCGCGTGCATCTAATGGCACAAAGCTCCGAGACCCATTTGCCGGCGAACCACTAAGCGCATCCAATTCAATACAGGTTCTCATTAATGGTATAATTTCCATCAGAGTATACCTTAAATTGGTTCTCTTGTTATCGCCAACCCATGAAGATAGAAGACTAACTAATGAGTTAAAGAGAATTTAAAAGTTTTCAATACTTAATTCATTCTTTATATTCGATAGATATAAAGAATGAATTAAGTATTGAAATTAAATACACTTGTTTTGGCCTTGTGATCGTCTAGCTTCCTACGTTGTGTTCTAAAGTAACCCGTGATCTTTTAGAATCAGAAGTTCGACACAAATAATCTATTACCTAATAATAGCTTACACTTTAGTAATATCAAAATATAATAAATAAATAGATACAATTACTGTAAATAATCATAAATAAGTACTATAACTATAGCATAAACTTTTAGTAAGATAAATTTATATTAGCTTAAATATAACATTTAATATCAAACTAAGTCCCTCTCTGGAACCATATAGAAAAACCGTACTGTTATGTATTAATGAACTTTGATCGTTTCTTAATCTCTTTTTTTAATGTTTAAAGCAGCCATGGGTATGCTTGAGCCATTTCCCTGACCTCCTGCTTCTATACAATGCAAAACCTCATATCTACATTAAAACTAACACAGTAAATCCTAAACCAACGATTAGCATACCGCAACGGTAGCTTTATGATGCATTTCGCTGTTCAAATTTATAAGTTTTAATTTTACTAATTCTAAACATAATCTTTGAGATCGAGTCAGAGTGTTTGAAGAAGTAAATTAGAAAATATGCTATTTAATTCATAGAAGTATGAAGTACAGTACAACCTCGGCCACTGTCAGATGTAAGGAATTTTTCATTCAGTTGCACTTATATTCATAAATTGAGAATATAATCCTCGAATTATATACCCTGACCTCACTCTCAAGTTAGGTATATAACAGAATAGAACAGAACGGAATTATAACTCAGGATACCTAAATTTGTATGTATGACAGTAAGTTGAGTTTATAGCACAGTACAACCTCGGCCAACTGTCAGGTACAAGATTAATTGAGTTAAACTTACAGTCGTGATTCAATCCTCAGATTAGAAGTTTGCCTCACCCTTAGGTTAAGCATAAGCATTCTGAGCTACTCATAGCACAAATTCTGTAAATATAAGTCACAATATTATTATTAAATATAAATAGTTACTAGCTCTCGAGCTCAGTATAAGAATTAGAAGATACGAATGACAAGTAGTCTCCAGCAAAACTGTACAAACAGTAAAATAAGTGAATGGTCTTCATAAACCAAACCAACTATAATTCCAAAGACTATTTACTAGCAAATATGCAAGTAGAAATTTGATCTAGAATTAATGTAAATTATAAATAACTTGCTGTTGCCCGCGGCTTCGTCCGCGTGGACAACTTAACATTACACATTATTATGTACTAGCTGTGCCCGCGGCTCCGCTCGCGTGGACTACAGGATCCGTCCCAATTCCCACTTCCGCTCCCTATCCCACTTCCACTCAGACTTTAAATCCAGGTCCAGGTCCAGGTCAGGTCCAGGTCCGGGCCCAGGCCCAGGTCCAATTCCAGGCCCAGACCCAGGTCCAGATCCTCAACCCTCCCCTCAACCCTATCCTCTACACTCCTCTCAACCCTCCCCTCAACCCTCCCCTCAACTCCCCCCTCATACCTCTTTCCCTCGTCTCTCCAAATGTAGTCCTAGTAACTAATCCATCGCAATCAAAATTCCGACCAACATTACTTTGTTGCATACGTATACCACAAATTCATCGTAATTGGTTAACTCAGTCAAAAGTCATGCTAATTTTCAAACACTCAAATTACACTGGTACCATACCCGCTACCGCTCAGGAATTCAGTCGAACATTTACACCCTACATTCTTCGCAGTGTATCGTTCAGGTCCAGGTCTAGGTCCAGGTGACATCGGCTCGCGTGAACTACAGAATCGCTCCCATTCCCACTCCCGCTTCCGCTTCAGCTTCCGCTCCCGCTCCGGTCCCGCTCCCGCTTCCCTCCCGCTTCCCTCCCGCTTCCCTCCCGCTCCCGCTCCCGCTTCCGCTCCCACACCCACTCCCCTTTTCCCACGCCCACGCCCACGCCCGAGCCCACGCCCACGCCCACGCCCACTCGCACTCCAATTCTCACCAGCAGCTCCAAATGTAATCCAAACTCATTGCAATCTGAATAGTACGGAAATACTATTATGTGCAATATATTGCATACTAACCTTACCTACTAATGTATATGAAAACTAAAAATGTCTATAACTTTTGATTGAGTTAGCCGATTGCGATGAAATAAAGCCTATATGTTACACCAAATTAAGCCCCATATTTCTGTGAAAAGTCCATCAAAGTCCGATCAGTCGTTTTTAAGTGATGCGTGCACAAACTCACAGACAAACAGATAAACAGACAAAAATTTCAAAAATGAGCGAAATGTGTTCTGTTGCTTATCCTTAGACCCCCCAATTTTTTTGTGGCAAATATCTTCAATGTACAGACACGCGAAGTTTACGATTTTATTTATTAGATGACTAAATCCTTAAAGAAATGAAAATATTCATATACATAAAATTAGCCTGCCGACGGCGGTTCCGCCCATTGGACTACAGAATTAATGTTTTTTTTTTAATAAAGTTGACATTTACTTCATGTTTACTTAAAAAAAATTATGTTTTAATATTGTGCAAGAAGTTAGGTGTTTTTATTTTATTAAGATAATAATAATTTCGCAGGTGATATTCCCTTTCCCCTCTCCCATTGTCTTTCCTTCCTCATGCCCTTCCCACCACGTTGAAAATCCCTTCCCCCACCCCTTCCCGCTCCCTACCTCTACCCTTCCTCCGCCATTTTCCTTAGCCCTTAGCGCCGCGTCCATGCTGTGTCAATGTATAAAATCAGAAAGCAAATTATAGGTTTTCACATATAATAAAATACAAAATATATATTTTTAGACTGACATAGGCTTTCCTAATTAAAGTAAGGGAATTGTCTAATTTCCATCGTCCCACTGTTTGTTTTTCATCAGAGTTAGGTAAGAAGCTTCTCCTTGACTTTTACATGACACGAGCCGGTCTGGAGGTGAGAGCAATGTTGAAAACAAAGAGTAAATTAAAGATAATATGATCAGGGTGCGCGACCGACTCGTCACGTGTTTGTGTGGAACACAATAAGTCATAGACTTTCAGTTTACTCAAACGAAACATGTAAGAAAGGCTAAGGGCTGCTTGTTGCTAATCATATGTCTAACTTAACGTGCCTAAGTTAACGACATGACGGAAAAAACCATCGTAATTTTCCATCGGCGAATATCCCCCTGGCCATGTACTTGTAAAAAGCCTTACTTATTCATTTGATCAGAATATAATCTCAATTTAAAATGCATATTTTACTTTTGAACGACAACAGCAGTAAGACGATCCCGTTTACCATAAAAGAATGACATGTAAAATTGAATTTTTAGATTTAAAGTGAAATAAATTAATCGAATCTAAAGAAAGTATTGTCATCGTGAGAAAATTCGAGCTTGAGTTTTGAAATGAAAAATTATTTTATAACACTTAATATGGTTGAATAAACACGAAAATAAATAAAAATGTATGTGGCAATTTGAATGACATTTTGTATTTTGTGAGCATGTATTTCGTAAATAACTTTTATATGAGTTTTGAGTGTAAGGGTATGGAGTATCGCTCTATAAAATAAAATGGATTTTCTCAACTGTGCCTATGATTGGCTTGAAACTATACCTACTATGCATGTAATAAAGATTCATTGAATGTATTTTGAGTGGAATTACATAGCATCGCGTACTATGACATATTGACACTTCCTGATGGTGCTGGCACTGGCTTTGACTTTATATCGGGTTTGTTGATCCCACGAACATGTTTTATCTCCTCGTTGTTTGCATTTCCAATACCTACTTATAGCCAACATGTTTGCTTTTTCCAAAGTCAGGACTCGGTACTCTATCTCTTAGTCTGTCTCTTACCTTCTTATTCCCACTTGTGTATTGATTCAGCGATGTTTAATAACCTGCCAAATTTGTAAGTGCTTGCCATTTTGCTCAAGGTGCATTGGTGGAATGTGTAGCATACTCTGTATCTCTGGTAGCCTTGCTTATAATATTCTGTTAATAGGTTTTTCATATTAGTGTATGAAATATCAATAAATTATTAATAAATGACTGTGGTAGATAATTCTGGCGAAATCAAATCACAAAGTGTTCAAACGTCTCCGCTTCGTTAAAATGTAAAAAATAATTCCTCTTACTTTCTGTCTCTGTTATTTTATAAATATAGAATGCGCCTTAAAGCCTGTCCACCCACTTGAAATTTTTTTTTAATATGAAGTAAGCTGGAATTTGGAGATCTCCCGAAGTCCATGCTGCAGATTCTCCTTCGTTCACCATCCTCGCCGCCAAACGTTAAATTCTTGCACAATTATTGAACTAAACTTTTGGAATTTGGAATAAAAGCACAATTTTCAGATAGCTTAGATAACAGATATTTTATTACACAGACATTATTAAGTGGCTCCTGGATGGGCTTCGGGATGCAAGATAATTATGGCACGAAAATTTACGCGATATAAAAATATCGCGTATATTTTCAATTCCATCAAACAAAATTCTGTGGTAATTTCACAGAATGCGACAGACCTCAAAACACGAGCATAACAAATTGTTCATACTACAGATTTTTTTGAGAAACAGTCAACGTGAACTGGGTATCATATTGGCATGCATGTTCGAAAGTAAAGCATTTTCGCCCGGGGTGAAATACTGGAATTATTGCTTAAGTTTTATAGTTTCGACACCATGATGGATCAATTGGATCCATCATGGTAATATTCTTGTAACGCTGTGAGTCGCATCAATTTCAATATCCGCCTACATGAATGCTTGCAAGCATTAGTCGCGAATGAAATAGCGACGAAAATGATGTGGCAATTTGTTGTATTGTGAATTCATCTTAACACGACTGATCGATTTTATCCGAATGGTAGTAACTTTTTTAGTAATCTCTACAAGGCCCTATTAATAAGTTGGAATGACTGACGGCCACATTTCATCAAATTTTCAACATCATCTGATATGTAGAGCAGTCACTCATTTCATCATCAGCCTATATACGTCCACTGCTGAACATAAACCTCCCCAATAGAATGCCTCTTTTGGTGAGCAATGATCTTAATATACACAGGAGAATGCTGCTGCCCATCCCTGGTGCAATCTCTTAGTCGCCTTGACGACACCCACGGGACGATCTAGGGTGGCCCTATTCTAAGCCGGGAACCACACGGCTTGCCGGGAACCACACGGCTTCCGGGAACCACACGATGTTTATTTCTGCTGATTGAGTGTGGTCGGACAACGACTGAGAGTCGCTTTTATTTGACGTCAATTTTGATCCTATTGGTATAAAAAATTCAAGCCGAATAGTCCAACGTCGAATAAAACCAGAGTAATAATATATTATAATTTGGCTAAGCACTGTTTGAGGTCTATCCCATCGCTAAATATGTTGTGTTTCGCTATGAGGCTGGCATGGACATAACTTGATCCTAAACCTCGTTAAAAAAGTAGTAAATTCAACAGATTTCACCCATTTTCTAAAAATTACCATTACGTTGTAGAACTTTCTTTACATGACTACCTTAATATTTCATTATTAGAACAGATTAGATCAATAGTTGGAATTAGTATTATTTTGCTTGCGTATAATAACAATAATGATGTTTGTTACGTTTTTACGTACGTTATTTATGGATATCCGACACAAGTTTTTTTAAACTTTGCAATCATATCAATGGTAAAATCAATCAAATCTGTAAAAGTTTTTCGCTTTCTAAAGGTAACCCAAAATTCATTTTATATTGGACATTGACGTGAAAGGCAGTCTTATGGGAATGTATAGGGCTATCTAAATTAAGATGGATGTATGAAATCCTTGAGGACTTTTAAGCTATCAGAAAGTGAATTTCGTGATTAGGGTTTATTTCTTTGTCGGTGTTTATAAGATTGTGAATGTTAAATAAATAAATATATTTTATTATATTTAATAAATATAATAAAATGTCGCTAAATATTTATTTTATTATATGTATACTTACAATATGCCGACGACCGCGTTCATTAAGTATGTAAAGTAGCGTTTTCTGACGTTAAGTATCTCATTATTGTATAATAATTATTATTTTTTTATATGTGGGGACATTTTTACACACGGCCACCTAATCCCAAACTAGGCAGAGCCTGTAATATGGGTATCAGATGGCTGATATACATACATAGATACATAATATAATATATAAATAACATCCAGTCACAAGGCAAACACAAGTGCTCATCACACGAATGTTTTGCCCTGGGCGGGATTCGAACCCGCGACCCCGAGCTTCGCAGGCAGGTGTACTACCGACTAGACTACGGAGCCGACAAGCACTGAAAATCACTTAAAGGTATGGTCATTGGGTGTAGTAGTGTAAACCATAGATTTATAACTACTTTCGTTCGTTTTTAATCTGAGAGCGTAAACCAACCAATAATATGTTATGCAGATCATATGCCAGTCGTCATCTATGTGTACATACTTACACACACGTGTGCCAACGCACGGTGGAAACGATTTCGGTACCTATTACCTACTTCAAGTAACACTACACCACCATCCAAAAATGCTAAAATGTTACTCCGATTTTCCTTAGTCTAATAAGTGCGATTCTGAAGATCATGCATTTCATTTGGAGTCGTCCCTCTTAACCTTTTTGGGCCATACTTACCTGTTATTGACTATTTCTGAATTAACCATCATCCTCACTAAGTGATTTCGGATAACTCCTGCCTCCAGTTGGTTAATGGACGTCACGACCTCGTTTGCGACTTCTCTATAGCGACAAAACTTTTCTTTCGCTTTACGCTTGCTAACGTGCACGCTTCTAGATATTCGTAATAGGGCCGTTTTATATTGCTTCAAAGACGAACGTGGGATTTGCCTATCGCACGCAATCGCGGACTGTAAGCCACTTTAAGTATTACCCCAAATCCCGCCCCGGGGATTCTGCAAAATCTTTGTCCGGATCTTTTCAATGAAATTCAATTTCTTCAGATGTGCACATTTCTTTTATTGCGTATTCTTATCCATTCTCCTGAGTTTGCATTAAACGTATGGACAAGTATGACAACACATCAAATGATATCAACCTTTTTCCGGAAATATGAACTCTTTGACCAATTTGAGATAACTATGCTTCAAAGGAACGATATATGAAAAAAGCTTGAGTAATAAGAGTGCAATTAACAGCAGTGACAGAAGCACTATCAGATGACACTACAGTGGTCAAAAATAAAATACACATAGTAGCTATCAGATTCAAAGAGTGCGCTCTAACACCAGGCTCGGTGTATAATATGGGCAACCTACCAACGTTTGCTTACAGCCACATGCCTGTAAAAATAGCCTTAAAATTATCAACGCCCAGCACTCCAAGTAGCTCAGTGTTTAGCTACCAAAAGAACAATCACTTCGATAACAGCTCTACAGCAAAAGGTTTCTGGTACCAAACTATACAAACGTCCCCCCGTGCCGACTTTAGTAAAAAGGCACTGGTTCTGCCATTCTGATTCCGGTCACATTCTGTCATCTTGATTCGCCATTGTGTACCACATGCGATCCAACAGAGGACTTGCTACATGTTGTAGTGGAGTGTAACCGGAACGTAAGTTACAGAAGGCAGTTCATATGAGGGTACAATGGTGATATAAACTTAAACTTTAGCAGTTATTTATTAGATACTAGCTATGCCCGCGACTTCGCTCGCGTGGTCTACAGAATCCGCTCGAGTTCCCACTTCCGCTCTCGTACATTTTCCCACTCCCACTCCCACTCCCGCTCCCACTGCATATGTATGCAACAAATTCATCGTAATCGGCTAACTCAATGAAAAGTTATGCGAATTTATATATTTCATAAACTCACATTTCATTGGCTCCCCGCTCCCGCTCCCGCTACCGCTCACGAATTCAGTCGAGCATTTACACCGTACACTCCTCGCAGTGTTTGCATTAAATTCGCATAACTTTTGATTGGCTGCACCGATTGCAATGAAATAAAGTCTATATGTTACACCGAATTAAGCACTATGTTTCTGTTAAAAGTTCATCAAGATCGGTTCAGTAGTTTTTAAGTGATGCGCACACAAACAAACAGACAAAGAAAATTCGAAAAATGATCGAAATGTGGTCTATTACTTATCCTTAGACCCCCAATATTTTTTTGCGAATATCTTCAACGTACAGACACGCGACGTTTACGTTTACGTTTTTATTTATTAGATTTTAAATAATAAGTTATCTTTCAGACTGTGGTCTAAACATGATAAATTAGTGTTTAGACTATATTGTGACTTGTGAGCTAGAATATACGCAGGTGCAATAAATAGTAATTGAACTGGGTATCCGATTACAAAGCCGAATGAATACATAAATTTCAAACCGACTGGATTTAACTTCATTTATACGTGAGCGAAGGCGCCGACTTCATCTAGTGTTAGAAAGTTTAACAAAAAGGTAAACGTTGTTAAAATGACAGCTTCTTACAGCCTTTACCTTAGGGCTGTCGAATGCAACAAGCATTTTAATCTTTCCCTCGAGATAGTACGGGTATTTTCTTGTAGCTGACAAGGGTTTATACCGGCGGGCTATTTTGTAGTCCGGAAGGGTAGCGGTCCTGTCGGAGGGTCGTTAGATGTCCTCTCAAACGCCGGATGCTAAGTGATGTATCGCGGGCTCGGCGACCATATTGTGTTATTATAAAACCGTTTTCTTTTGGGCAGTCGAGCGTAATCTTAATGTAGTTCGTGGTGCCCGGATGTTTTGCGTGCGTGTTATTTGGCTTATATTTCAGTAAACAATGAGTTTATTGATTATTATTTACCGTAATGCTCAGGAGCCCTAAGGCGTAGCGCATGTAACAATGTAAATGTTTTCAGCAACTAATATAGTTTGTGTTTGTTAATCTTAGACAATGACGCAGATAATACCTACTTCGCTCACGACTCGTGGAGTTTATGATATTATGATATGATATCAACAGTATGTGCACGTAGAGAAAAGAGCGCTTTTTGAGAGCGTTATAGTTACTAGTTTCTGTAATATGCTACATTTTACTGCAACTAAACCTACAATGCTAGTATCTATAACCACAATAATAATAAGCCTTTATTGCTGTTTAACCATAATTTAATATAAATACTACATAAGTATTACATTTATTAAAGACAATCGGTTTATCGAACAACAGCTTGTCCTTCGACAAAGGCCTCCTCCAAAGACTTCCACCTATCTCTGTCTCTTGCAATTCTGATCCATTCTCGACCAGCAGTTCTTTTGAGGTCACCTTCCCAAACGTTTCATTTGTCGGCCTTTACTTCTTTTGCCATCCCTGGGGCTAGTATCTAGCTAGTATATCGACGCCAATGATCAAGTCAAATGGTCTGGCTCCCTTTTGGTCTTTTCTGGTATTTTCTATTAGGCTTAGAGATACGGGACCCAGACCATTCATCGTAAATAATTTTTTCTGCTTCCAAATTTGCAATAATATTTTTTTTACATCGGTGTGTGTGTGTTACAACGTTTCCGCTTTTTTGCGTAGATATGTTTATATATGAAATTGAACTTTTAAGATTAAAAGGTGTGTCAATACATCTTATGTATTACCACATACAGTACAAGTAATTCAGTTTATTTGTCAAGCTTCGACTTGGCCATCGTCCGTTTATAGCCACAATAAACTCGCCACAGCAATAAAACTTTAGTCTTACACCGTTTCCTTTCAGGATTACTGCAGACCTATAAAGGTATAATATAATCAGGGCGACCAATAAACGCTGTGCCAAAGCTCCCTTAATTTGTATTGTTATTCAATGAAAAGGTGTAACTTAATATTTGTCAGTAGTGATTTTTTTCTGTGTTTAACGGACTTAGCTTTTTCCTACATTTTGAACATATTTTACTGTGACTGGATCGAACATTTATAAAGGATTAGTAAAGGAATCCTACTAGTATCATTTCAATCATAAGCCCAAATTATAAAACTAGGAAAATAAACCCGTAGCAATTCTCATTTTTACGAAACGTAAATAACAATTTCCAGTAACAATAATTAATATGGGAAGGTACATTTTTCAAGTACTTCTTCTATTTAATTTTTCGATGACGTAGCGGGATGGGGTAGCTCTCGGACTGCCACGCCGGAGGTCGCGGGTTCGAATCCCACTAGGGGCAAATGATGAATATGAATGTTTGTATCCAAGTCTTGGATGTTTATATATTTATTTAATTTATATGTATCCGTTATCTAGTAACCACAGCACAGGCTCTGCCTAGTTTGGGACCGCATAATTGGTGTGAATGTCTGAGATATTTATTTATTTATCATTTATTTATAGTAGGGAAAAAACCTTGTCTTAATATACTTTTATATGAAACTCATCATAAAAGTATTTAAAATCTAATACACATTACAACAAAAACTTGCTCGTTTTGCATAGCGCTAAGTACTTATAAGGATAGACACCACATTCCTGAAAAAGAAATCAAAAAGTGGAACAAACACGTTTTTAAACAAACAAAGTAATAAAGAGGGATAGTTATTTCTCATAAATGGAAGGACCACAAAAAACCATTTGATTTTATGTCGTTTTGAGGCACATGTCATAAAACTAATTTTGATATTTTGTTATGCGAAGGGCTTGACATAGAATTGTTTGATAATATTTAAAAAAAACTAATAATTCCATGAGTATTTTTCATCTACAAACTTTATAAATTAACGAGTTTTTAAAAATAACCTGTACTTAGTTCACTAAAAATATTTGACTTTATTTCATCTTTCAAAGAGAACAAGTGCAAATAACAGTGTTTCTTTATGATCACAGTTTGCACGTAGGTAAGTGCGAGTTACTCGTAATGCGAGTGAAACAAGCGCTACTAATGAAGCATCTTATGCACAAGGCGAAGGAAATAAGCATCCACTTCGTAGTAGTACCACTTCGTAAGTACACAGACATTGGTAAGTACCAAACTTAATGAACAAATTGTTATATTATTAAGCAGGTATTTCTTATCATAATGTCTGCTGAAAATTGAACATAATCATGAAGATATTAATTTTTGGTACTAATGCAACGCTATGAAATAAATAAGTACTTAACTTCTGCAATAATCACAATCACTTATGCATCCGAAATAATATAATAATAATATAATAAGGTTATTTAAAATTAACTACACAAACGTTACATTTATTGATATACAGGTTTTATCTATTATGTGCTTTCAATTTATATCAACAACTTTTGAAAAAAGCAAATTGTTTCTTAAATTACATAATTATCAATGCCTACTATATTCACTTTCACATTATCGTAATTCAACTAATGCCTACAGTAATTAGGCCATATTTAATTAATTTGCGTTTATGTTGAACAACGCCAAATTTTTATTATAATTCTCGCTTACTAATATTTTAACCTACTCTAACACTACAATTAGCTAGTATATTGCAAGTTGTTTAGAAATAATGAGTAATGCAGTCAATTTTCCGACGAAGGACGCCTCATGAGTTGTCGCTATTTTAGTAGTATAGCTGTCAGAATATAAAAATAAACTTATATCTAGTGACTAGTATTTACAAATATATACTCGTATGTACCGTTTTATCATACTACTGTCACTGGCAAGTGCGTTTTTGAATGAAGTAACTATACCTATTTGTTACTGAACTGATTTTACGTAAAGCTTCTTATTTAACATTGTTATTTGAAGAAAGGGTGAAGTTTAAAAAAATACAAGTAACTGGTTTAACTGTTTTATTAATTTATACTAAAATCACTTATGCACTCCCATTAGTTGATACAACGGAACAGCTTTGAATAATTTGTTCAGATTTCTCAATACGGATGTAATACCAAAATCCACAATTGGTTTTCCGAATTCATCAGCAACCATCTTCCAGTTTCTGTTCATGAACTCTAGGATCACGTTACCTGCGGAAGTAGTAAATGAGAAAAAATTATATACGAGATTCTAATCAGTGTCGAAATTTTGTACGGTATGTCGATTACTGTTACAATAAGTATATGTTTAATCAAATGTATTAAATTAATATTAATTCTAATGCAGAGCCTCGTCAGTTTTAGGAACTAGATTATAAAATGAAAGGTAGTAAATAAGAACTCATACAGTTGTAATGTGTTAGTTTTGTGTCGTCTAATAATATACAAATGGTTAACAATTTTAAATTCAAAATTGGAACGTAACTAAAAAAAGTACGTACTTAACAGGGGATTTCCCTTGATGAGGTTGGTCATTCTATAGATAACTTGGCCGTCGTAGCTATGACTGGTCCTGATGTTTGCAATTTCCAGGTGTTCTTGACCGTCTTCACCCAATTTCGTTGCTAGCTTAGCGAGGCACTGGATTTTTATGTTTTCTGAAATCAATTTCGGTAAATAAGTATTAAACACTGATGAAATATATATTTATACTCGAAACGTGGGCATGTCATATATATCATAGATTGAATAGGCTATAATTCCAAAATTTGTTGAAATCGAAGCCATAGACGACGGGGCGCAGAAGCGTCGGCAGACTACTAGCCTGAAGTCATCGTGGAGTAAAACAATTAGAAAGAGATAGGATGCAATAGAACGATCTTGTCTAACAAAGGACCGGAACGGGCCGAACAGATGATGATCAAATTAAAAATATAGATGTGTTAATTAACTGATTTACTACATACTCGTAAAATGTGATGTGACTACACCTAAATTAAAAAAAGGTAATTTATTGTTGTGATATTTTATACTACATACTGCCTCTGTATCAAACATATGAAACTCTATGTGCATTCAATAAATTAATTGATTTTCTACCACAAACTTTTATTATTAAAAATATATATATACTAGAAAATACTCACTACACTTGATCATAGAATCACCATCACCGTCGATTGAAAACATAAGAAGTCTTCCCGTTGATTTATACTTTCCCTTCATAGTCAAATTGCAATGCAGTTGCATTTCAAAACTATCTCCTATCATTCTGCGACATGAAACAAAAATAAAAT
The DNA here is from genome assembly GCA_947086405.1 of Esperia sulphurella. Lineage (NCBI taxonomy): Eukaryota > Metazoa > Arthropoda > Insecta > Lepidoptera > Oecophoridae > Esperia > Esperia sulphurella. The sequence continues at coordinate 5,638,002 of OX352261.1, forward strand.
TAAGGTTACAGAATAACATCAACAATTACTGAAACACAATTTAAAAATATGGATAATTGAAAAGTTACATAACCGACAAAACCGACGATGACTCAAAATGCAAACATATATTTGTATATGTGTTAGACACCTCTTTTACCCATCTATAATAATATGCGCGGTAGTATGTGAAAAGACGGAGTAACATATACTTTTGCTCACAGGTATAAAAGCTCCCAAAGAAAATGAATAAAATTGCTTTAAACTTATAAAGAATAAATATATAAAAATAGATTAATAACAAACCTTGCAGAATCTACGATGCATTTCCCAAGTCCTTTAGATATGCCCTTAAGGAATTGAACTTTTAGATTTCCAGGTAATAGAAGTTCTAAATTATCTACTTTGAAAGGATCCAGAGCTTCCATCTCTAGGTCAGGATTGCCTCTTATGAAACCAGGTAACGCTGACTGAATGGTGTTTTTTAAACAATTAGGGGACGTCCCACAGGATGTTATAAACTTAGCTACAAAAGAAAAAGAATAAGTTAACATCAAATAATATTAAAATAATATATTATCATCAAAGTATGGGTGATGGATGATTTCGAACAATATTTCTAATAAATTCCTAACCTAACCGAAACATAATAGTTGAAAATCAATAAACGTCATTTTAGAGATCATTGCTTACGACCGTTAGTTGCAGTTAGCGCATTACTGCGCTTCAATTAATTTCAGTGGCTACCAACTGAAATTAATTTAAGATTGAATTAAATATCAGCACCAAGACTTAAAATATCATAGTTTACTATATGTAAAACTAAATAGTAAAAGGCTCTTAGTAACCACAATGTGATGAAAAACTTAACGTTCAATTATACATTAAATAGTATACACAAAACTTACGGGTTACTCGGTTAGCACTAGAACACCCAAAAAGTAAATCAGACATAGCTATGAAAAGCACAATACTGTAACTAAAACACTGCATTTTGATAAAAGTAGAACAGGGACTATTGAACACTGAATACTTAAGCTTAGTAATTGACTATGTCAATATTGGAGTTAAACTGAATGAAAATTTAAGAATCATCTGTATTTTATACAAAAAAAGATCTAATTAAAGTACATTTTGATATATTATTATATAATGAGATCACAATTGTAATCGTTCAAGGAAGACTCATTAATCATTGAACCTAATGATTAGTCAGTAACTTTTATTGGAATAATTCGAAATGTACATTAAGCTAATTACTTTCATTATGAGTTTTATTTTTTTAATAATCTGTAATTGATAGGTGTGACACAAATAGCCGAAAGTTCCAACAAATGCCAAATTCAAGATCTCATTGTAATAATATTACATAAAAGTTTACCTTAATTAGATATTTTATGTATAAAATACAGACAATCCTTAAATTTTTATTCAGTTTAACTCCATCATTGACATAGTCAATTACTAAGCTTAGGTATTTAGTGTTCAATAGTCCCTGTTCTACTTTTATCAAAATGCAGTGTTTTAGTTACAGTATTGTGCTTTTCATAGCTATGTCTGGTTTATTTTTTGTGTGTTCTAGTGCTAACCGAGTGACCCGTAAGTTTTGTGTATACCATTTAATATTGAATTGAACTTAAGTATTATGGTACTGTGAAGTTTTTCATCACATTGTTGATACTAAGAGCCTATTTCTGTTTAGTTTTACGTGTACTGAACTATGATATTTTTAGGTCTTGGTGCTGATATATAATTCTATCCTGAATTAATTTCAGTGCGTTACTGCGCTAACTGCGACTTACGGTCGTAAGCTATGAGCTCTATCTACAACGACGATTATTGATTTTCCATTATTATTTTCTGAGTTTCGGTTATTACAATCAATTTAGATTATTTATTCAGAAATATTTTTGCAGCTAATTTTATAACACCCTGTGCGACGTCCCCTAATTGTTTAAAAAACATGATTCAGTCAGCGTTACCTGGTTTCATAAGAGGCAATCCTGACCTAGGGATGGAAGTTCTGGATCCTTTCAAAGTAGATAATTTAGAACTTCTATTACCAGGAGGTCTAAAAGTTCAATTCCTTAAGGGAATCTCTAAAGGACTTGGGAAATGCATCGTAGATTCTGCAAGGTTTGTAATTATCTGTTTCTATATATTTCTTCTTTATAGGTTTAAAGCCATTTATTAATTTTCTTTGGTAGATTTTATACCTGTGCGTTAAAGTCTATGTTGATCCGTATTTTCACATACTACCGCGCTACAATGTACCAAGTGTACTCATATGCAATAAATGATTTTGACATAGATCTGTAAAAGAGGTGTCAAACACTTATACAGATATATGTTTGCATTTTGAGTCATCGTCGGTTTTGTCGGTTATGTAACTTTTCAATTATCCATAATTTTAAATTGTGTTTCAGTGATTGTTGATTTTATTCTGTAACCTTAATTTTATTTTTGTTTCATGTCGCAGAATGATAGGAGTTAGTTTTGAAATGCAACTGCATTGCAATTTGACTATGAAGGGAAAGTATAAATCAACGGGAAGACTTCTTATGTTTTCAATCGACGGTGATGGTGATTCTATGATCAAGTGTAGTGAGTATTTTCTAGTATATATATATTTTTAATAATAAAAGTTTGTGGTAGAAAATCAATTAATTTATTGAATGCACATAGAGTTTCATATGTTTGATACAGAGGCAGTATGTAGTATAAAATATCACAACAATAAATTACCTTTTTTTAATTTAGGTGTAGTCACATCACATTTTACGAGTATGTAGTAAATCAGTTAATTAACACATCTATATTTTTAATTTGATCATCATCTGTTCGGCCCGTTCCGGTCCTTTGTTAGACTAAGATCGTTCTATTGCATCCTATCTCTTTCTAATTGTTTTACTCCACGATGACTTCAGGCTAGTAGTCTGCCGACGCTTCTGCGCCCCGTCGTCTATGTACTCGATTTCAACAAATTTTGGATTTATAGCCTATTCAATCTATGATATATATGACATGCCCACGTTCCGAGTATAAATATATATTTCATCAGTGTTTAATACTTATTTACCGAAACTGATTTCAGAAAACATAAAAATCCAGTGCCTTGCTAAGCTAGCAACGAAATTGGGTGACGACGGTCAAGAACACCTGGAAATTGCAAACATCAGGACCGGTCATAGCTACGACGGCCAAGTCATCTACAGAATGACCAACCTCATCAAGGGAAATCCCCTATTAAGTACGTACTATTATATTTTGCTATTTATTATTGTTAATAATTTATATATTTTATAATTAATGTTTAATTAATTGAATGTATATTATTAAATAACTTACATTCAATTAATTAAACATACTTTAGGTAATGTACCTTAGATATATGTCTGTATATGCTATAATCTTAAAAAGTAGATAACTTATTGTTGTGAACTCGTCTTCTACAGATAAACCTAAATTTTGGTTCAGTTAGAAGACTAGAAATTTAATATTTATCGCTATTGTTTTGATCAATAAAAAAAAAAAAAACAGTAATCGACATACTGTACAAAATTTCGACACTACTAAGAATCTCGTATATATTTTTTTCTAATTTCTTCTTACGCAGGTAACGTGATCCTAGAGTTCATGAACAGAAACTGGAAAATGGTTGCTGATGAATTCGGAAGACCAATTGTGGAATTTGGTATTACATCTATATTGAGAAATGTGAACAAGTTGTTCAAAGCTGTACCGTTGCATCAACTAATGAGAGCGCATAAGTGATTGTAGTACAAATTAATAAAACAGTTAAACCAGTAAACTCGTATTTAATTTTTTAAACTTCACCGTTAAATAAGAAGTAAAACAGTAGTAAAGATAGTTACTTCATTCGAAAACACACTTAGTCTTGTTAGTAACATAATAAAACATTACAACTTCTGGGAAAAGGTACAAACTAGCATATGTTTGTACTTACTATTCACTGGATACATATTGAATTATGTTATATATTTTGACAACTATATTTTAAAATAGCTTCAAGTCATCATGAGAAATCCTGGGTTGGAAAATTCACAGCTTTATGTATAATTTACAACACGACACTTAATCCCAAACTAGTAAAAGAAGATGCTCAATCAAATAATATTATAACGAATTATAAAAGACACCACTATGAAATGTCTCAATTTTAAACAAAATGAGATACTTGAATAACTACTATTAAATATGTTGTAGCAACACTTATAAATTTTAACATTAGGGTGATATCCACAGAAAACATATCATAAACAAATATTCGTAGTGGCCAGGCATCTATGAGTTCCATGAAAACCTTGGCTTGTACTCTCATTGTCTTCGGAAGGTCATAATCCATGATTATATCATTCACCAAAATCTTCGTATTACGGCGAGTAGATAGCAGATTCTCACAAGTAAATGCCATGACAGTTACACTGAAAACTGTCATAATACACCAAATGATGACTGTTAATAATTCACCGGAGATGTCTTCAGGTGTGCGGTAGTAGTAAAGTGAGGTCCAAATAGTAATAACTATGTACGTGAACGTAGACACCAGATTCATGAAGATTTGGAAGTTGAAAACATTGTTGACCAAGGTGCAAGTTTCTCCGATAATGTCATACGTTGCGGCCAAGTCCCGTATTTTCATGTTATTTACAGAACAGCGACCGATGAAATTGAATTTTTTTTCAGATCCCATATCTTTCTTGCTGACCGTATATACTGAACTTTTGTTGTCTAATTCAAGAACAAATTTTGAAAGATAATCGTTGATGAATGCAAGTCTTATCTTCAACATGTATACCATTTTACAAAAGACTAATATTTCTATATCTTGCTCAATGGAAACTGCTAGAGAAATGATTTTATATGGAATGTAAACATTGCTGTCAGTGAATATATCTGTTAAACTGAACAAGACGTGAGAAATAGTCAATATAATTAAATACTGAACGGTTTTTTTACGTGAGACCTTATAGAAATCGCCATCTATATCGACCCGCAGCTTGGCATCGAGCTCTGCAATCGATGTAAAAATGCGCATTGTTGTCTCACCGAGAAAGAATAATATAGTTATGACGGATGCCACATATTGCACAAGTATAACAACTGCTGGTATCTCATTGATTGCATCAACAAGACTTCCTGTCCCAGTGATTGCGTTCGGAAAGCGAACGAGTCGAGAATAGAGAACCATAAAAAATGACATTATTAGAATGCCAACAAATTTAATTAGACCTGTAGTTTTATACAAGACGTTGTTTATCTCGCGAAATCTGAATATGCCAAAGCAGTTTTCGAATATTAATGCAGGTTTCAAAGTATAAATAACATCTTTAAGTTTGTTTGGTTCTTGTGAATCTGTTTCCATCGTAGTGCCATCTTTTTCTTGATCTACCTTTTCGGTCATTTTGAAATAAACCTTATTATACGTTGGACTTGATAAGACAGCAAATTCAATTTAATGGTATGGCTCTTAGACAGTGTGTTAGGTTTCCGGTAATATAACATCTAATAAATTAAATTCCATTACTTGATTATATTTTAATGAAGTACTTGATGTATTAGATACTATCTACAAACCAATACAATTAAGTGAAGGCTAGTGAGGGCTATGGTTTTGCACTGGACACAACATGCAACTGTATGTTGCCTTATTTAAACGACAAGTGGGTCGCCTGTTTATTCGTCTACACATCTACACACCTGATTAGTTGCAAACTCGCCAGACATTCGGGATTCCGAAGTTATTGGTTCTAAATATATCTCTTTATACTTTATCGTTTTTAATTATTTTTTCCATTAGGGGTTAAAAAGAGTCAGAGAATTGTTTTAAATTTGCAAAATTATAGTTATTTTCAAAAATAAAAAGATTTTTTTTGAGAACGCTGTTCCTAAACTTCCCTAGATTTCAATTTTAACTGTAATTTTAAAATTTCACATATTATTTATTTATTTTATTTTAAATGGCAAGGCAGCTTATAGCTTCCATATCATTAGTCGACTTGATTATTTTCTTTTAAGAAACCTTCTATTTATTTGCTTATTAAAGATTCCTATTTCCTTGTTTTTTTCAAAAATAGTGATCTGGTCCCATCGTGGCACCGTTTGTAGCCAGACAAACAAATGATAAGGCACAATGCAGGACCGACAGAGCCCAAACCGCCTTTGTTTCTCGAATCGTGGCTCCCACAATGGTACAAAAGACCGTCAAAACATAATTTTCGCTCAATTAAAATACGCCCGCATTGTGCACACAAGCGCAGTCTCGCCAGTCGGCACATTAATGCCCTCTCAACAATTTAAGCAAAATTGCTCTAGAGGTTTCCTTTAATGGTTCAGAGTTATGATTCCTAGCTAGCTGAGACCTAGCTTCTCACAATGTAAAGTGCAGAAATTCATCGATTGGTGAGAAAATATACAAAATAGTATACATTTATAGTACACATAATATTACTGAAAATTCAATAAATTATTTGAGAAGGTTTTTTAACCGCACAAAAAGGTGTAACGATTTACATTACACGCCTTTGAATTTGTTCTCCGTCGTATGTAAGTTTTTTCACCCATATAAACAATAATAACGTATTCTATACCTTATCTTTACTCCATAGGTAATAAAGACTAAAACCCGTTCACCTAGCGATATAAGTACCTAAACGATGATAAATGTACGAAAATAATAAAATTTCCCTTAAAAGGTCGTTCCTAAATAAAAAGAATCGTAAAATAACACTAACCGCAACTGTCACGTTCCAAACACATTCTAGCGGCGAAAATAGAAATTAACCCAGTGGCTATTCACATAAAGCGGGACACGTATTCTGGAATCAATACGCCGGACGGCGGTACCGTCGTGATTCGCCATTATTGGGCTCGTTCTTAGAATATAGACACGTTACCGACGGTGGTGTCCGGATGGAATGGCCTATTCCGTGCATTCCCTTGAGCGTGAGGACAACATTATCGGAGGCTGTTACCGGCACTATGAACGATGATAGTACAGGCGTTAGTCTGAATAGCGTCAAAGGATGAAGTTAGAATGAAAAAGAAGGTATATACATAGTTAGCTTGTTATAACTTTAGGTATGCAATATTATTTCAACATAACTTCAACCTGTTGAAAATATTTACAGGTGCTTTCAGTAAAGTATACCACTACACACGATTCGCCACTTTCCTCATGCTTCCGGCTTCCTGTTCCGCTAACACCTAGGAAGCGGTAGTCGATAAAAAATGACGTGTATAAATGTACCAAGTGTACTCATATGCAATAAATGATTTTGACTTTTGACTTTTTGATATATTTTTAAGTATAATTAAAAAACATCAACATTCGGTGTTATAAGTTTATATACTTATTTATTTTATGCAGAATTAGATTTCAGTATTCATTTTCCGGGATTTTTACAGCTGGCCTTATTTTACCAAGTTTATTAAGCTGTCATCCATCTATTCATAAAGGTACTTTCTTCAATTTCTGACATGTGTTCACAAGATGCTTTTAGTCCACCGATGTTGATCAAACACCCTCTCGACATGTTTGACTAAGAGTAAATATCTCCAACAATTTCAGTCTTGCAGGTACTTGGGAAAAAATCTAGCAAGATTGAAAAATATTCTGATTAGATGATTTACTACTCAAAATTTAAATATTTACTAAGTCTTTCAGTAGCTGTAGCCTTCTAGCTTAGTGTGATTTCATTGAAAAATCAAAAACCTGGTAATAGCAGTATATCTAGAGGAAATATTCCAGTGTTGTTCCAATCTAGTGTTGACAAGATGGCACGTCTAGGAATCTAGCAATGCAAGGGTAGCGCCTCACTACAGATCTTGTTAGGTTATAGGTATACGAAAACGATCATTTTCAGTTGATCCATTAGCCGGATTAATAAGATTACGTTGTAGTTTATGCCAGACTAGTAGATTATGTAGCCTAACCCAACTAGCATACTGGCAAAATATCCAGTCATAAGCGGTAAAATAGGTCCATAGTGGCAGTATATCGGTGTTAGTACACCTAATTTATTTTAATAAGCTACATATTACACCAATGTGCTAATTGGGGCATGCAGAAATAAATCAAAAAATTTATCCAATATTATATCCAAGTTGGGTTAGACAGCGGTTTTGTGTTTACATCGTTAGAAGATTAAATTTATTCCACTACTTTGTAAGTTACTACAGCTGAATCAGCAATGTGACTCGACCTTAAAGGCGCGTCGTCGGTCTCGCCGTGTTCAAATACCACCTGAGAGAGATTCCTTGCCAAGTGAGTTTACTTTGATTTCAGCTTTCGTTAGACAGACTCGTGAGCACAGCGGCGGGGAATTCTCCTACATTGTCATTGGTGGATTTAGTTTGGATATAGAAATTTCTACCGGAATAGAAGCGATTATTTATCGCATCGCTTTATATTGTATCTTTATATACATCTGAAAAGCATTTTATCTCAGAACTTGTGTACCTTACCTACATAAAGAAATGTTGGATTAAAATTAGGTTTATATATGCCCTTCTTAGCAAACAAACTTTTAATTTAAAATAATTGGTGGACGCTGTCAAGGCCAGTAGTTGTATAAGTTAATGTCTGTGCGGAAAGGAAAATAAAACTTTTAGTGAAGCGTTATTTATCAGAAATGTTAACTTTAAAAATATAACTTCTGCCTACTTTGATAAGTTATATGGGTACGCAATGTAAGTCTAGTACAGTTAACATAATATAACGCTTATTTCCATAATATTACAAGAGTCTCTAATGTCATTCTACCTATCTCTAGAGCTGAAATAACACTTTGTAATTTCAAGGCCTTTAGAAGCTTACTGGAATTTCAAAAGCATAAGGTATAACGAACTTGTAACTCTATACGAAACACGAGTTTTGATGTTAGAAACATCGCATACGATGTTAATGTAATTTTCTAGTTTATACAATATTAACAGTCCTCATATTAAAGTTGAAACCGAAAGTATACCGCTGGGAGAATAATTTTGTTTTATATAATGTTTACTAAATCTAACATTAGACTCAAATTCTAAACTGTTCACATACATATTGCTAATACACCTTCCTGGCTGTTACCTTCAAAATGAACGTTAATAAAAAATCTATCTTTTATTGCCCAACTAATAATAATACTTAAACTAACCTAAAAATTAATTAACTTGACCATTTATCAACTATTATCAACATCAACCTGAACGACCGACAATTCCTCCAGGCAACGCTGCCTGTAAGGTTCGGTGGTCTTGGCATACGACAGGTCTCCAGCGTCGCCCTTCCAGCATTTCTGTCCTCGGTACATGGCGTGCTGCCTCTAATAGGTAAAATACTTTTTCCATCACTTCGTGATTTTGAGGTAGCATACACAGCCGAGGCCATTGATGCATGGAAGATTGCCTGTCCGGGGAAAGACCCTCCCTCCAACACTGGCATGCAAAGGCTCTGGGACGAGCCCATCAGTCGTAGAGTCCACAACCACCTCATGGACACATGTGCCTCAGCGAGGGAAAAAGCCCGATTCCTTGCACTTTCTGAGAGGGAGTCCGGTCACTGGCTTCATGCTTACCCCTCCATCCATTTTGCTACTTTACTAAATAACGAGGCATTTAGATTGGCTGTTGGACTCCGCCTAGGTCTCAACATCTCAGAACCCCATCGCTGCCACTGCAATGCTCAGGTCGATCGGTTGGGGCATCACGGTCTCTCATGCCCAGTGAGCGCTGGCCGCCTGTCTCGCCACGCCTGCCTAAACGACACCATCCGACGGGCCCTTGTCAGCGTTAACGTGCCTGCCATTCTAGAGCCCAACGGTCTCGCGCGCAGTGACGGCAAGAGGCCCGACGGAATGACATTGGTGCCCTGGCAGGTGGGTCGGTCCTTAGTCTGGGACGCAACATGCGTCGACACACTTGCACCGTCCCACCTGAGCTCGACATCAATTAGAGCAGGAGGAGCGGCTGCAACCGCTGAGGCCGCGAAGCGCCGAAAATACTCTTGTCTTGGTGACAGTTATGTTTTCGTTGCGTTCGCGGTCGAAACGCTTGGTCCGTGGGGACAAGACGCCCACCGCTTACTGGGCCAATTAAAAAGAAAACTAGTCGAAACCACGGGCGACCATAAGGCTGGCTCGTTCCTCAATCAGCGGATAAGTATTGCAATACAGCGAGGAAACGCAGCCAGCATTATAGGTACCCTACCACGTGGTGGCAGCGATCTAGGGGACATTTTTCATTAGGTTTTTTAATATTAGATAGTTATTCAATGATATTTGTATAATAAACTATTAAATATTTTTATTATCTTGAAAAAAAAAAATATAAGTATAAACACGACTTAAGTAATAAATAGTATTTATTAATTCACTTGACCATTATTTGCAAATTTTTATTTATTATTTGATTAAACCGTTTATTTGACACAAATTGTTATTGTAAGAGAGCGGTTCTACTTCAAAAATAGTGACAATTAAATATGTGTAATAAAATAATTCTAGTATAGTAACCGTGTCAACAGCGTTGAATAGTCTCAACGAAAAGTCTAGTTTTCAACCGTAGCTAAATTACTTTCTTTACTTACATAACACTACATTTAATTTAAACTGCTTACCTATTTCAAAGCCTTTTTTTCCTCTTTGAGACGTTTCCAATAAACATTACTTTAAACTAAGCCACCGACAAAGCATCCTTAATATCAAGCCGGACTCACAGAGTGTGAATTTATGCCAGAACACTACAAAGTATGCCGAACTTGCTGCATTCCCCTGGCATTCTCGTTATTGTTGCAAGGAATTGCAACACTCAACTCACCAGAGTTTACTCGAAGTGTTGGACACATCGAAATAGGAGATATAGAGAGTAAAAGTATATCCACATATAGAGAGCTATATGTGGATTATGAATGATCTACTTCTGGAGCAGCAATTACTAGGGTGAATTAATTTTTCCATGTAATATTTTTACGAAAGGGCTAATCTCTTCTATCTCAACACAGTAAGTCGCAAGTGAAAAAAACTCCATTTGTAAAAAAATTTAAACTAAAGATTTCAATTACACAATATACGTTCAACACATTAAATTCTTTTTAATTACCTATTGTACATTCCGTGCAATAAAGTTTTTAAATAAAATAAATAAATGAAACTCTAGATAAGACTGGCAAGAATCTGTTTACCATTTGTATATGTTACTTTCCCCCTTTTTTGTCGTTTGTTATGATTTTTGTGTGCAAAAATAAATAAATAAATGGTAACTTAAATGCATCGTCTCTATTTACAGAATTTGTATATAATCAAGACGCAAAGACGAGAATCAATTATAATAATTATCTAGCCAGTTAAACTAATGATACAATTATATTTTTTTATGAATATTAAATAATCACCTATGTTTTATCAAAAAAGAATAGTATTTAATTAGTTTGGTAAATGAGCGGTATTCTTCAAATTAATTCGAAGAAGCAGTCGACACTAATAGCGACAAAAGTTTTTCACTTTTTTTGTCAAATAAATAATTGTATAAGTTTGATTCATTATTAAACTATCAGTTATAAATAGGTGGGCATAATTGATAGTGAAATGTACTTAATTTTTTTTATAACATAATGAAAACATAATATAAATTACAAACTGAATTGGCCGAAAGACTTAAAGATTGTCATCTCAGAAACTAAATACAAAACAGGCCACTATCTCTGCTATTCCAGGGTTCCAAATTCTCGCTAAGCCTACGATTAATTCCAAGTTGAACTAGAGCATAAAGCCCAAACAACCGAAGTCCGGTATTGTTCAGATTTGCGGTCAAGCAATCGGTCTCAACATTGAAGACAGCTGGAAGACATTGTCTCGATTGATACACAAAGGATTTACAGACAAACGCCTCAAGACAGTCTAAGAGGATCTAGATATCATAATCTAGGTAAGATCAAAGCCTGTCTTATTTTCTAATGCCCCAGCCTTTATACAAAGAGTCTTTATAATGCTACCATTTTGAACAAACATTGTTCAACATTTTTTATCTCTTTCTTCAAGATAGATTCTTATGATCTAAAGTTAACTGTAAAAAAGAAACGAAAACTCGGCACTTTACCATGCAGAAGATCGCAGCCGTTGAAGCAACTGGGCAAGAAGTTCCGTCTGTATCACCATTCTTAACAACGAGGTATCGACTGAAGAGAAGGCGAAAAGCTGCCCATACTCATTTGGTATGCATCATATATATTATAAAAGATACCTAATATATTACTAGGTAAATCTCAAAGTATTATCAGCAGCGTTCTCCTATGTGTGTATGTTAAGACTAAGAGTTACTGCGATCACCAATCCGCCTGCCAAGCGTGGTGATTATGGCAAATTCCCCAATGGACAACTTACTAAAAGTGGAAGGCCTATGTCCAGCAGTATTTAGGCTGATGATGATAATGAAAGTATTAACTTCATAATATGTTGATGTTCGCCAACACCCAACAGCAAGCCGCACACCATTTTTGTTTCTAGTTTTTCTATTTTTAAGTCTAAATGTTTTAATTATCAAGGTAGTTTTTATACATTTCCAATGAGTATACTTCAATCTCATTCCTTCTTGAGGAGCATTTAAATACTTATATTATTATTATTATGAAAAACTAAGCTGTAACAGGAAAGTATTATAAAAAACTATTAACCCCATTACAAGGTTACTGAACAACTGAAATTGTGTCCATTATGATGTGCCTAATATTTTAATAGTTTAATTTAAATATTATATGTCAAAGGATTGGTTTTATAAAAATACAAAAATCTCTAAGGAGGGATAGACAGAAACCGGCGGCTTTCAAACTTCTAACCGCCTTAACCACTTTAGCCCTAATACACAAGTATCCGTTTATTTGCACGCAAAGTGAACCGCTAATGTGGCAAAGTTTCAATGGAATTTGTGGAGAAATCAGTCTTATATAAACGTGAACTGAAGAGCCTGCTTTGTTTTACTATTTTTGTCATAGTAAGCTAGACTATATATATGCATTAATGATTAATCTAGGTATTTATTTCTGCTATCAATGTAAATGCACTGAACCGATTTAAATAAATCTGGCTGAAAATTATGATAATACACATTACATGCATGAGTTTCATGCCTGTTTCATAAGATGTTAATATGTATATATAAGAGAATCAACATATCCGTCAGCATGTTGAAGTCCACTGTTGGACATCAATACCTTGCCCAATGCATGTAATTATATACCTAAATGCCGTTCTTCGCCTATTCCTATCTAAATTTCATTCCAGATTAATAGTCCTATGAAAACAAACGCATTTGCGTCTCGAAAACAAAATACACAATAGATGGTGTTCCTAAGTGGACTGCAAAGTTTACATGGTAATACAAACCTGTTTTTGCTGCTGGTGACCCTTTCATGTATATGTTACCGAGACGTAAATAGCGTTGGTTTTCATAGGACTATGAATCTGGAATGAAATATATATTTGTACTAATGGATATATGTTTAAATTATAAACCACGCCCACCTTCAAAAGCGCGTATAGTGCAGTGTCCCAGTTTGACAACCGCTGGCGTAGACCTATTCAAATCCCCGGATGGGTCGGCGTATGCTTTTGAGGTTAGATATTGCTACGAAGACATCTGCGGCCATCCGCAAACCCAATTTAATGCCTCACGAAATCTGGACAAAATAAATGGAAAAGAATATCTCGCTTGCCAGCGTACAAGGATCCCGTTTTGGTCGTATATCCTGCCGTCGTGTGCAACTTTTATACGCTTTACGATCTTTTATATATTTAAAGATATAACTACGAGCTGACCTTAAATGAAAAAAAAAGGAATACCATTCTACAATAACCTGTTTCTTTCCATATAAATACATAATTTATATAATAAATAATAAATAAATATGTGGGGACATTTCACACACGGCCACCTGATCCCAAACTAGAGCCTGTAATATGGGTATCAGACAGCTAATATACATACATAGATACATAATATAATATATAAATAACATCCAGTCACAAGGCAAACACAAATGCTCATCACACGAATGTTTGCCCTGGGCGGGATTCGAACCCGCGATCCCGACCTTCGCAGGCAGGTGTACTACCGACCAGGCTACGGGGCCGACAAATTGGCTCTCTTAGGCACACCAACGATAATCAATGAAACTGAAGTCAAGAAGTGCAGTCGCAATTTTTTTTTCTCATACTTTATCTAAGTACAAAACATGATTGGTGACAATTTACTAGATAAATTATAAATAAAAATATACATAGACGTACAATCATCTAATCCCAAACTAAGATTTTCTCCTATACTGTAGAAAAATTACGATTCACAAAAATATAATAACTTCCACAAAATTGATTGTCTCCAATGAGAATCGCACCCACGATCTCTGGCGCTCGAGTACAATGACAAGCCACTAAACCATATGTAATAAATTCGTACTGACAAAACAGGTTGACTGCGAGTAGGACGAGGGTTCCGTATATAGCGGATAGGGTGTTAAAAAATTAACACGAAAATTATCAGATATTTTTTTGGCATTTTTGGTATCAAATATTAAACAACAGTGTCGTAGTTTATTCATTTTCGGTACGGAATCCTCTAAGCCAAATTTTCGATTTGACGACGCAATTTTTTGTTTTTCACAATACATTCACAATAAATATTTAGATAATAAACAATACAATACAAAAAATAAACAATTATTTTTAAGGCATAAATGGTTTTAAATATTTAAAAATGTTTATTGGCTAGGTGCCTACACATTTAACTCCAGTAAAGTAACAGAGTATATGAATTTAGTATTAAAGTTCACGAAACTAATGATCTCTCACAACAGAAAATGATATAAATGAACATAAACTAGGTCGCCCATGTATAAAATTATCCGTTGACTCCCGAAGTTGCAAATATCAAAGCTGGAACTTCTATGGATTTAATTTCGGAGGTTGCTATTATAATGAATGCTTCTCCAAGTTACTCTACGATACGACAAGATTAGCTGACAAATGGCTAACGCAAACAAAGATATTGCGATTACAGAGAAAGTAGTATGAGATCTTTCTAGTAAACAAACAAGATTAGTTACATAGTAATATTAAATTCCTGAAACAAGGTGATTTTTACCAAAATTTCGTTCTACAAGTTATGTAAATATAATGCTAATAAAACACTGAATGGAGCACCTGCTTTTTCTTGAGAGCAAAAATAAGTGAAATGAAAATTCCTGAACCGTAGAAGCGAGGCACGCGAGCTACTCCTGCCAGGTACGTAGTCCGGGGAGTTAGAATGGATGAAGATTCCTACAACTCTGTACAACTTGTAAGACTTGCTTAAAGATTTCTGTTGGCCCGTTGAACAAGTTTAATATAATATTTATGTTATGCTACCGTCTAGCTGTAGCTGACCCCCTCAGGAACAAAAGTCTAGCTACGTGTCTGTCCCCCGCTCCGAATAAATCCATTCTACGCGGGGCTTTCGCGGTGCTCGCGCACTCAACGAGACTTATTCGCGAAAAATTTAATTTAAAAAATAACTCACGAGAGAATACCGTGCCTGCGACACAGCCGCACTGCGTCGCTGTCGTGTTGTGCATGGCAACACTGCGAAACTTACAATGCCAAAGAAATCTTTGGTAGCAATGCAACGTTCTATGCAGTATTCAGCGAGTCATGCGACACTGACGACATTATGAATACTATTAAGAACAAGCAAATGAATGACGAACAGGGAGATCTTGGGGTGCTTAAGGAAGGTTACATGTTGTACCAATTCCCACCACTAGATTTGGCAAAAAAGTGAAAAATTGAAAAAAAAAGTTTCATTAGTCCCGTCTGGAGTGAAATGATACTAATGTCTTCCCATTTTAAAATCAGTGCAAAAAAAATCATTCTCCTCTGCAACCCCAACACTATTATTTTATTAATTGGGAAGAAACAATGTTTTTAAAATACCACGTATTTTTATATATCATAACATAAAATTTATGCTATGTAATAAAGTAGGACCAATTGTGACACTCCACTTCATTCTATTATTTTATTATGAAAATTTGATTAGTATCCCTAATATACATTTTAATTGTTTATGTTTTAGTGTAGTAGTATGTTTTTACATTTATTTCTATTGAAAATACTCCTTTTTTGTCCCTGGGTACCCAGGTACCTAGTCCGTCATAAAAAAATATCAAGAGGACATATCAGTATTTATATTATTTCTAAAGGAATGTACCTACATACATATGTAGCCTCGTAGTTCGCTAAAAGGTAGTCGTCGTAGTCCGCTGTACGTGTCGTGCAAACTTGTTATACAGCTGAAACCACACCAAAATGTTAAAAGTGTTAAAAAAATAATCAATTAATAAAAAAATCATAAAATATGTACGCAAATACTCGTGTCTGACGGACGATTACGAGTTTGCGGCGCTTGCGGTGGAGACAATGGGTCCATAGTCGTCCGACACAAAAAAAAATATTATTGATATTTCGAAGCGACTGGTCCTCGCCTCCGGAGACCCCAGGGCTGGCGCGTACCTCGCACAAAGGCTAAGCCTAGCGATCCAGCGAGGTAACGCCGCCAGTGTCCTGGGAACCATGGCCGCACACAGGCGAGCTGGACGACGTGTTCATACTGTGACATGTTAGAATATAATTATCTGTATAGACTGTAAATTTATTTAAAATAGTTCATAATAATAATAACAATAGTAAATTTGGTATAATATAATAAACTGTCGAAACTGAATTCATGCCTAAAATATGTATAATCGGATACTATGAGCTGTCAAGAACCCAAACATATGAGTAAAATAAATCAATAGAAGCTATTTATTTAGAAATCGTAAAAAGAACCCGGGTACCTCCTCAGTCATATAAAGGCACAGAATAAGTAAGATAAAGGGTAAAAGTAACAATCGTAATCGCCGTGGTAAGAGTATGTTTGCCGTGAGGCGCCGTGAAGTTAAGGCATCACAACCATTCCAAATATAAAATATAGTGAAGAACCTAGAAATACATAGTTACCAATAAAATAAAATATAAGTGCTTATTAGCTAACACGAAAACCTTGCAGAAGAGCGCGACAAATGGCAAAGAACAGGCTCAGCGGATTTAACGACGTCATGCAAAGTCGGCGCGCTTTTAAAAACTTCAGTGCCGAGTAGTCTTTGACGCATGGCACTTAGTGCCATCTCGGAGACGTGTCGTTCACCCTTTCGCAGTTTCCCAAGTTTTTCTTCCGGAGATGATTTATCTTTAGACGGGAATTTATTATTCTCATTACAGTTCCAAATTTCTCGGGCGCACGTGACGCTCCGGGCGTGGTTTCCGAGCGGATCTTACTGAACTCATCCTTGTAATTTATTATTAAGGCTAACGGGATACTCGAAGGCTACTAGGAGGTTAAATACCCTTAGGTCCGTTTGCACTAAACTAAAATATACTTACCTAATCAAGACTTTAAATAAATCATTTCTCTACATTAGACTTAATGAGTTGACGCACAAGTAAACAAGAATTACGGTTTTCACTGACATGGCATAACATTAATTAATCAGCGTTTTATACTAAGTACGAAAATAAATCATTGTGTATGTTACGTACGCTCCAACTGAGCTTTTCAAACTTTATACCAAAACACCCTCTTTCGATAGATTAGTGAGAAACCAGCTTTATTTTGTACGTCAAAACTAAAAGAACGGATATATAAAACAGGCCTCGAGTTTTTTTCCCCAGAATATTTAATTCCTCGCATTAAAATCAAAATAATAAATAAATATGTCAGACATTCACACCAATTATCCAGTCCTAAACTAGGCAGAGCCTGTGGTATGGTTACTAGATAACGAATAGACATACTTAAATAATAAATAAATAAATATAAACATTTAAGACTTGGGTACAAACATTCATATTCATCATACGAACATTTGCCCCTAGCGAGATTCGAACCCGCAACCTCCGGTGAGGCAGCCCGAGAGCTACCCGTTCCGCCACGAAGGTGGTCAAATAATAAAAGTATGTCTCTATCACTTTGCTAAGTTGTATTATAACTGTACAGAAGAAACTATTAAACTTCACATCAACACATATTTCTTTGTTGCAGAGTTTAGATTAGTTTTCTAGGTCTCTGGGGTCTACAAACTACAGTTTGATAACCACTGCGCTAAATCCTTACAAGTGTTGCATGTTTTGCGAGCTATTGTGTAGCCCAGGTAGGGTGCACGGTTACAATAATGTAAGATTTCATGGAAACCTATACATTTCACGTACTGTTTACGTTACGTTACGTACGTTACACACACGTATGGTGTACGTGCTCAGTATTTATATTATTTCTAAAGGAATGTAGCCTCGTAGTTAGCTGAAAGGTATGTAGTTGTGTCGTGCAAACGTGTTGTCTAATATATTACAGCTGAAACTGCTCTAAAATGTTAAAAGTACTAAAAAAATGTGAGAAATACTTTAAATCTTTTATATGAAATCAATGAAAATTTTCGAATATACATTTTGTTTGATTGGTTAACCCAGGGTTAACCACATAATTACTTAACCCATTCACGCGGCATGGCGGCCGAGTGGTGAGAAACATCAGACTACTCGGAATGGCAAGCTCATTATTAGACTTTGAATTTTTTAACCATACATCTCTAACACATTTGACATAAAGAGAAAAAACAGGCGCAATGAAATATTTTTTATAGTTGTTTAGTCTACGAAAACCATGTTTTTTCTGTGGGAATATTCAATACTATTGATGTCATAAATGTGTATCCAGCCTAATCCGTTCAGTAATTATAATTAGTATACTGTCATTGTAAGTAAAATCAGAACGTTCTGAAATAGAATCTCTTATATTTCCAAAGATTGGTAAGAGCTACTTTTCCGTTACATAGTGCTAAAGAAACATTTCGTGAATTTCTTTGACTTCGAATTTTTACAGTAATATATTTTCCGGCTGATAAAACTTAGGTTAATAATAATATATTGTGTCACTGGATACGGAATTTCATCTAGATTATATGAAAATAAATTTAATGTGATATTCTTTCCCAATTTAATTGATTTTCTTGGATGTGCCAAGCTAAGGTGCCATGTGCCGTCAAATTGACACTTGGTTGTTGTACAAATGTTAAAATTACTTTTTATACAGTTGTGTAAGCACACTAGTAATTTTGAAAGCATTGACATTTTGCCATCTAATCACCACCAATGACGAAAGAAAAAATCTGAGCAGCAAATCGTCCACAATTTAAAAGATAAATACATTCTACTCAACTGCAATTTCAAAACAAAATATCTTAATAAACTTTTGCACGAGTTTTAACATTGGAAATGTTTTTAATGTAAGATAGATTTACGTCAACATTTCATAACATCGGTTTAATACAAAATGTAATACATGAGTAATGCAGAAATATGATGTCTGTTATCGGATCGGATCGGTGTAAATTTCCCCTGAGGTTCCCAAGTAACTGTCTGCACTCTAAATTTGTTTGCTTATACTTATCCTTGCCAAATAGAACATTTTCGGTCATGAATCAGTTTGTAAATGTTTTCAATTTATTGATGCACTTACGTTTTGTCCTTTATAATAACAATAGTAAATAGAATACTATGTACAAAACTGTTCTTTCATATTTACAAGTAATTCGTAACTCAATAAGATAAAAAAAAAATTAAAATCATAATATTTATTGTCTCAGAAACGTATATTCTTTTTATTTTGCAACTGCACTCGGGGTTTGGGCCACAACACTATTTTTATAAAGTACTAGCTGCTGCCCGCGACTTCGTTCGCGTGGGCAACTTAACATCACAAATTATTATACATTTCCCGTAGGAATGAGATGTTATTTCGGGATAAAAACTACCCTATGTCCTATTTCAGGACGTAACCTATATGTGTGCCAAGTTTCATCCCGATCCGTCCAGTGGTTGAAGCGTGATAGGATAGGATACTTACCTACCCGGTATATACAATATGGTAAATAAAAAAAATGTTTTAGGTTTCAAACCCACTTATTCAAATCACAATTCATAGCAATTTATAAATCTGCTCTTTAAATAAGAGACAAAATTTATTTTATCTTACTTCATGCCTCCATTTCCCAAAAAATTAACTTGAAGATACTTTTTAGCGAGCACACTGTCTTCGCGATCAAAATGATACTTTTCATTGCTTGCTCTCACAAACTTTTACGGGTTTCAGTTCCCAGACAACTCATCTCAACTCTTGAGCATCACTTAAGCTGTGGGTATGGGCATACCAGGCACTTTAAGTTGAGCACACTCACTGGTTAAATTATTCATATGGAGTGTTATTAACATTGCCTACCACGCAGTACTAGGCCGCTGTCGCTAATTTTCAGCACTATAACCGAGTCCAAAGCTATAACAAAGTTGGGCGGAAAAGTTAGCGGTTATAGGCGTAGGAAATACTGATATAAGTAACTTAAGTGTTTAAAGTTGTGTTGGTACTCACATTGAAGTTAGAGGTAAGAGTTACTTGTATACTTTTAATAATAAAGAACAATGATGTTTTGAACCTCAACCTAAAGGCATGCGTTAGTTTATATATCCAAATAACCAGCACCCAGCATAAGAAAAGATATCTACAGGATTTATTACAGTCTAAGTCTGTTTTTACCAATCTTGATTTCAAAATTGATGGTCGGCAGAATAATAAGTTGACATGATGATAGCGAGTACCATTGGAGAGTAGATTTTATTACCTTAGAGTAATTTGAAAAATTACCTGTCTATAAGCTCTAATTGTCTAATAAATTTCAGAAGCAATGTAGGTATTGCTGTTTTCAAAACATGTTAGACGTATTATTTTATACCAAAAACCAAACAGGTTTTTAAAACTTTCTCGTATATAAAACTTAAGAAGCCCGCCCGCGGCAAAAACTAAGCTACCCAAGTGAATTCTCACCAAATACTGCGCAGGAACGAAGCTCACCGCAGAGCAAATGAGTGAATCCAAACTTCGCACTGCGCCAACTAAAACTGTGCTGTTTTTAATTAATGCACGGAATGGACGCCTCGGACAGCGCCTCATTAAAATAGGAACGTTGATTTTAGTTCAATTCGTGCTGGCTGAGCTGGCTTTTGTGCCACACACGGAATTGGGAATTCCAAAGGTGCCAAGTTTCGTGTTGCAATTTAGGCACTATTACCTGGGTAGTTTTCCCAGGCATAATATTTTCGCGGCGTGGCTGAAAACGGTAGTGCTGGACTCTGAAATGTTGTTGTTATATTTTTTTTTGGACAGAACATGTACTTATCTACTCTGGGCAACAAATAACATTAAGCTAGGAATCTAATAAATAACTTAAAAAAATAATTAAAGGCCTAGTTTTTCATCGCGGTGGGGTGTCCGCAATCCAGTTTTGATGGTAAAATGCCTTATAACACGAGTATTATTTTTCATTGAGATTAACGTCTGCCTTTATTTAATTGACATAAAGTTACAGTATCCGTGGCAAACATTACTGTTTATGTAACTACCCTGCACAAGCTCTGATAGGTAAGAATATAAGTGTCCGGCGAAAATAATTCATTTCCGCGGACATATACTTGTATCTAGATATCGTTGCACAGAATGCTTTGTGTGTGTCCCACTCCCGCTTACCTCTTCGCTTAGTCACGCTCCTGAGTTCGGTGCAACACTACACGTCGTAACTTGCTGCGTGTTCCCGCCAAAAACGTAAGTAGTTCATTACGGTGACATGAAGACAAAAAATTATTGATTTCGGTGACTTAGATATCTTGTCTATCGTTTATTCTTATGGTTTTAAATTTGTATATTGTATGGAGTTTAAGTTGATGTTCACTTGACTAGTGTTAATTTTATACTAAACAATTACCTTTTTTTTAATTGTTTTTTTTTTCCTTCATTTTTTCATTTCGGTGGATTCATTTCGGAGGATTCGGTGGACTAAAATACCCCACCGAAATGAAAAGTCCCACCGAAATGAAGCGAACACGGCTAATTTCTCAGAATTTTAAGAAAAAATAATTGATTTGAGTTAGGATATTTGTTTTCGTTTGTGTTATTTTTGAAATTTGATTTTAGAATGCCAAATCCGAGAACAGAAGAAGAGAGACAAAAAAGGAGAATATACGAAAGAAGAAGAAAAGAAAGAATAAAAAGTAATCCAATATTACGCGAAGAGTTGCTTAGAAAAGATAGGGAAAGATATGCCAGAAAGAAAGCAGCTGGATTGATTCTTTCAAGAAGTCAAATGACCCCTCGCAGTCTCCGGATTTTACGAAAAAAAAACAAAATTAGTGTCCTCGCTTATCAGAGAAAAAAACGCAATGTAGCGGCAGCCTCGAATGATTCTTTAAATAATAAAAATCAGGGGGATTTAGCATCACAATCCAATATTCAAGAAAATGAATCTGTAGAGCCACCATCAAATATTGATGAAAATTACGGGTTACTTAATCTTCCAAACAACAG
This sequence comes from Esperia sulphurella, assembly GCA_947086405.1. NCBI lineage: Eukaryota > Metazoa > Arthropoda > Insecta > Lepidoptera > Oecophoridae > Esperia > Esperia sulphurella. The sequence goes on from OX352261.1 coordinate 5,660,463, forward strand.
CCTAGATCCAAGAACTTTATGTAACGATAAGGACACATTAAACAGCAATACTCCCGTCATCAACCCTAGATCAAGTGTTGCCCGGCGTAGGTTGCGATTTTACAGCCAGTCAAGTGAACGCATCCTCCGATCTAGTAGTCAAAATTTACGTATTGGTGCCATAGTAGCAAACAGCTCTCATTATATATGTACAAGCACTCCACAGCAAACACCACCAGGATCGCTTCAAACTACACCAAGTGTCGACAGCATAAATTCAGCAGAGTCAACATTATGCCCTAACAGTCCTCAATCAGATTCATCTATTGCATCTGTAGAATTCAAACGAGATTTTAAAGTGAAATTCAGGAAATATCAAAAAACAAAATCTAAGCAATTAACTGACTTACAAAAGAAATTGAATGAAGCTAGTAAGGAAAAAGAAATGTATAGAAAAAAGTATGACAGACTACGCAAGCAATATTTGAATACCACAGAACGAGAAATCTCAAAAGTACAGAAAAAACCAATCTTAAGAACAATAATTGATCCGAAACAAAAACGTATTCGCACAACGGTTATACAATTTTATGAAGACGACGAAAACTCTAGTCTTTGCCCTGGCAAAAAAGACACTGTGACTAAAAATGGTGTGAAGAAACAAAAAAGATTAATGACAGATACACTACAAAATTTACACAAGAAATATTTGAATTCAGGTTATCCTCCGATTAGTTATGTAACATTTTCACGAATGAAACCTTTTTGGGTCACACAACCAAATTTGAATGCGCGAAACACATGTCTTTGTGAAAAACATGAAAATATGGATCTTTTGACTAATTCCTTGAAAAAGAACCACATCATTAAAGAAAATACAACATCTGCAGTTTTGAGCAGCATATGCTGTGATAAAGATAACGTTGATTGTCTACAGAGAACATGTCCCAATTGTGGAAGCAGATACCTGGATTATCAGGAATTTGATAATGCAGTACACGTAGTATATTGGGCTTGGGAAAAGAAAAAAGGTACGTACCTCAAAAATGGTGTCGAAAAAACAGCGTTTACAGTTGAAAAAGTGAGACACTTTGTAAAGCCATTGGACCTTATCAAGAAATTTGAGAATGATCTGAAACCATTTTTAAAGCATTGTGCTAACATTAAAAATCAAAGTCAGGCTATTAAAAATTTAAAACAAAATATGACTGAGAAAGATTGCGTGATACATATTGATTTTAGTGAAAACTATAACTCTAAATATAACTCTGAAATTCAATCAGTTCATTTTGGCGGTAGTAGAAAACAGTTCACGTTACATACTTCTGTGCTTTATTTTAAACTAGACGGGTGGATGACGAAAACTCAGGCTTTTTGTACTGTTAGCACATCTGTAAGACATGATGCTGCCGCAGTTTGGGCTCATCTCATTCCCATTTTGCGTGAAATAGAGACAACAGCCCCTCTGGTTTGCAATCTTTATATTGTTTCGGACTCTCCATCTGCACAGTACCGAAATAAAAAGATTTTATACATAATGTCACAATTGACTAACTATTGCCCTACGATGACCCACGTTGTTTGGAACTATTGTGAATGTGGGCACGGAAAGGGTGCGCCTGACGGAGTAGGTGGACTATTGAAGAGAACAGCGGATAAATTGGTATCATACGGAAATGACATCCCCGATTTCGATACGCTGGTGAAATGTTTAAAGTCTTCTATTAAGGGTGTAAAGATTGAAACAGTTGAAGACTATGAAGTGACAGAAAAAGACTGGCTCTTGCCCAATAACTTGAAGGCTTTCCCGGGAACTATGCAGGTTCACCAAGTTGTGTGGACCAAAGAATCAGGAAACCGCTTGGCACTACGTCGCCAATCCTGTACTAAAACAGAGTGCCTAAATGAAGCTATCAGATGCCCTCACGGCAAACATTTGGGCTTTCATGACTTGTCCACAATTTTTCAGATTGCTCCCCAAAAAGATAATGCAGTGAAAAATGCAAACAGCAATGTAATCTGCCGTAAAATGCCGTCAGCTACAGCAAATATAGGTACAAAATCAAAAAATCTGCCAATTAAAAAACAAAACATAAAAATTACCGAAAATCGTGTAGTTCAAATGCCAAATACATTAATTCTCTCAACATCAAAAACAACAACTACATCGACGATTTCAGGAAAAAAAATGGCTGCGCAAAAACCATCAACACTATCTGTGAAATCAAATTCCCTACAAATTCATAAAAATACCAAAAATAAAGCAATAGTTCATGAAGGTACAGAGGCATTGTCTCCGATGCCCTCGACATCTCAATCGACTGCTGCATCCAATACTATGAGGAAAAAAACACAAAGGCAGGAACTAACTACATCGTTGCTTGCAGATTATGTAGACTGGAATGAAGCTATTCCTACGTATTCATTTTTTGAAAATGTCAATACTTCGGTATTTTCTGAATATGAAAAGTCATGGAACTCCGAAAATCTAAAAGACGTTGAGAGCGTAGAAGGAAACAAACCAAACAAAAAGAATAGAGAAGAAGATGAGAAAGAAGACGAGGAAGAAGATTCTGATTTCGACATATTTTAATTCAAAAATAACGTGAACTTCTGACTGATTTTATTTTATAGTTTCTTTAAATTATACAAAATACGTGATATACTCAGTTAAATGTGATACAACCTAAGTCTTAATTTTATTCGTATTTAAAGTACTTATGATAGTTACGAGTATGTCTGGTTAGTCATTTACGTGCAATCTAAGATCAAAGATCTTGGCTATATTAGAGGACTACAATATTCCATCTAGCTTTATTATAATTTCGGTGCTGTATACATAAAACTGAGCTAAGTGAGACTGAATAATTGTTAAGTAAGTTGTTAATTGTTGTTAAATAATATTCTATTTGGTAAGTGTAACGAAGACAAGTCATCTATTTAAAATACAACAGTTTTTGATATCGTGACTAACGAATTTGTAGAGATATAAGTACGTAATTTAAATAAATAACCTACTGTTTTACTACAATTGATGATTTTCTATCAAATGGGTGATGTAAACAGTTTTTTTTAATTAAATATCTGCAAGTATTCAAGTAGTTTTTCACGGATTGAAAAGTCATCAGAGAGGTTTTGTGACAAAGACCCAGTAAAAGATTTTTAAAATTTTCTTAAAGTTGATTATTTTACGAAGAAGCATGGAGATTGTCAATTTGTTCTAATCTTTTTAGCCTATCAAGTATTTTTGCTTTTTCTGTTTTGATTATTTGCCTTTCACACTAACTAGGTATGCTTGAGAATTTAACTTGTTTTGTTTTAGTAGACTGCTGCTGTTGCAATATTAATAAATACATACGTTGGAAAAGTTCTTTGTTTTCCCTCGCCAGATCACTTCTTTTGAGATTTTAAGTTTTGAGACAGTTCCCGTATTGACAATACACAATGATAAAGAAATATTTACCTTTTGTTGAAATATCCACTAATTACTATAAACTTTCACTTTTAATTTATTTAAAAACATACATACATACATAATGCTCACGCCTTGGTCCCATTGGGGTAGGCAGAGACGATGGATCGCCACTTTGCGCGATCCTGACACACCTCACTAGCCTCACTCACGTTCATCAACCTTTTCATGCACCTCCTTTTATTCATCTCACTGCGGACCCCAGCCTTTTTGAGGACATTACTAATTTGATCCTTGAATGTCCTCCTAGGCCGACCTCTAGCTGTAGTTCCTTCCACATTCGCACTGTATATGACTTTTGTCACTCTTCTTTCACTTATACGCTCTACATGTCCAAACCAACGCAACATACCCTTCTCTACCTTCGTTACTACATCTTCTTTTAAACCACACTTCTCACGTATCACTGCATTCCTCATTCTGTCACATAATTTCACTCCACATATTTTTCGTAAAGACCGCATCTCAACTGCATTTATCCTGCTTTCATGATTCTTCTGCCATACCCAACATTCACTACCATACGTCAGCATAGGAACCAGAACAGCATTATGCACAGCCATCCTTGCCTTTTGAGACATGATCTGGCTGGACACAAGGCTATTGATAGCTCCATTCACTGCATTTCCTTTCTTTACTCTCCTTTCAATATCTTCTTCACACTTTCCATCCCTTGTGAACAAGCTCCCCAGGTACACAAAATCTTTCACTTGCTCAAGTTCTTCGCCACAAATAATCAACTCACAGGCTGTCATACTTTCGTCTCTTTCAAAAATCATTACTTTGGTCTTTCCGACATTCACTTTCATACCCTTCTTCTCAAACGCTACATTCATAATATCCACCATCTTCTGCAGCTCCCCCGCCGACGACGCAAGGATTACTTGGTCATCAGCGTATACGAGACATTTGATGATGCTCTCACTCATTTTCAATCCACAGTCACTCTCTCGCACATCAGTCAGGCAACTATCCATGAATAGGTTGAAGAGCCACGGCGATGCAACACAACCCTGTCTAACGCCCCTTGAGATGCTAAACCATTCCGTGTATGCGCCGTTAAGTCTGACACATGCACTGGAATTCTCGTAAAGTGACTCCAGCGCTAGTATCAATTTGCTCCCCACCCCAAACTTGGACAGCACATCCCACAATTCATTCCTATTCACTCTATCATATGCTTTCTCCAGGTCTACGAAGGCGCAAAACACCTTCAGGTGTTTGGCGAGGTGTTTTTCAGTGATGCACCTTAGGGAGAAAATTTGATCCATACATCCCATTCCCTTTCTGAATCCCGCTTGTACGTCCCATATTTTCTCATCCGTTTCTCGCACTATCCTTTCAATCAAGACTTTCGCATACAATTTGCCGACAATACTGAGTAAACTGATTCCGCGGTAGTTTTTGGCTTCCTGTTGTGACCCTTTCCCTTTGAACCCGTTCCCTGTTGTTTAAAAAACATGTATAAAATAGAAAATTATCGTTTTAGTAAGTTATTTAAAAAAGTTAAATATACAAATTCATTTCGGTGGACTATTTTTCATTTTGGTGGATATTTTTTCATTTCGGTGGGTGCATTTCATTTCGGTGGTATTCAATCTCATATTTCTAAATAACTATTCATGAGATTTAGTGCCCGCTAACACACATTGTATAAAATAGGAAAAAGTATACTTTGACGTTAAAAAAGCTGAGATAGGTCTTAAAATAAAAAATCCCACCGAAATGAACATAAAAATCGCTCTGTTGAAATTGACCCACCTATTAACCAGGATTGTGTTAAACTCAACACACATCAAATATTACTCGAAGGGGAATGAACCCGAAACCCCCTGCGAAACAAACTTGGGGAAATTCTTACAAAAGGAATGAGCGGGTACATGACACTGAAAAATCATTAACTCCATACGAGCGCATCAAGCAAGACCTTGTTCCCTTGAACTAATTCTTATCTCCTTGCATAATTTAACTTAAACACGATCTTGTTTCAAACGATCATAATGATGATTAATTCAGCTAACATACAACAACCAAGTCAAAATGCCACTCACTTGACCAAATTATTTTTCAGTATAGTAAATGAAGCGAAGCCAAAGCTTAATCGATCATGTTGTACCACGACAAGCAAATATTCTATCAAAAGTCGTCAAAGAATATTGTGCGTCTCTACGTGTAAAATGGAATCGCGATACTCCACATGAATTGAATTTTCAAGAGAATTTTAGTTGCTTATATTTATTTTTTATAAATATTATATTTTTATTATTTAATAAAAATAAAACTTTAATATAAGAAATGTAGCTAGGTTGCAGGTGTTTAAGATAGGCGACAGCATACAGGGTGAAATTATAATCGTGATCAGAAATTACCTTTCCTGACTTAGTATGTAAACGACAGTCATCTGTCCTATCCTATCTGTCCTATCGTAGAACCATAGAATACCTAATAATACTACGTAGTAGAACTAAAGGTATGACTAAATAGTTCAACTAACCCTATACCTAGGTAGAGCCGTGATAGCCGGATTGGTTGTGCACTCGCCTCACGTTCATGAGGTCGTGAGTTCAAATCCCGCCCGTACCAATGAGTTTTTCGAAACTTAAGTGCGGTTTATTTATAATACCGCAGGCTTTTCGGTGAAGGAAAACATCGTAAGGAAACCTGCATATGCCTAAGAAGAATTTCTCAGGCGTATGTGAAGTCCACCATATCGGCTTGGGGCACCGTTGAGGCGTTTGGCACAAAAGATCCTGAAGGGTCGAAGTGTCGCCAGGTATAGAAGATATGATAATCCTATAGGTAAATTACTTGAAGGCAGCGGTCTTTTGCGATGTGGTAGCGTAAAGTTAACAAAAAGTCACAGTACAGGCAATTATGTATATTAATGTCATATTCAACACGTGTCATGACCATAAATATTTTTTTTGTGTTTATGCAGATCGTAATGTTCTTCTGTTTATTTACTCATTATCTATTTGTACATGCTTACACATACGTAGCATTGTATGTATAATAAGACACAGTGTAGACTTCTTTTCTCAAATATCTCACTAATATTATAAATGCGAAAGTTTGGATGTTTTACACTCAATCACGCTTCAACCAACTTGTGAAACTTGGCACACATATAGGTTAAGTCCTGGAATAGGACATAGGATAGTTTTATTTGCGAAAAAAACATCTTATTCCTATAGTCAAATGGAATATTTTGAAATTGAAGTTGTGTAAATATCGAAACCTACGCGTACGAAGTCGCGGGCAAAAGCTAGTAAGTAGTATTTTATAATTTCGGATTAAGATTTAAATTTCGCCATGTACCTTAGCTGCTTACCACCAGATACTCTAGTCTAATCTGCCTACTTAACTTGAATAACAACAGGGAACAGAATAGTACCACACTGTCTAGTGGGCATCGTACAAGGCGACTAACAGATAACACCTGGTGATGGACAGCAGCACTCGCCTGTTCAGCACAGTGGGTCATTAGGGTGGGCATACTCCTCCAATTACTTTTGGAGAGGTCTTGTAACCCACTTGAGGGAAAACTAGTGTGATATAAATAGAAGTTTAATAAACAAATAGAGAGAACTCGGCTTCAAAGCGCCTATGAGTAATATTACACTAAAGTAACTTCAGTCAGCATATCATTAAGATGAGCTTACATCACAAATTAAACACGACTAAGTACTGCAATATTAAATTCCCTTGTTAATGATAAATTTTAGCCCAACATTAATTTTCAAATTACAAGAACATTAGATGACTGTATAAAACTGTAATATTCTCTCAATACGTCTAACTCCCTCTGCAGCCATTCATGTTGTAAATAAGATATAATTAATCACTTCTTGCTGCTTACACTGACTTTAGGAGGAATTCCTTCGCCCCATTTCCTTACGCAAAACGCCAAGTTTGTATTGTTAAGTTAAATTAATGCGAATGATGTCAGAAAGCAATATTAATTGCTACCTCGTTTAACCAAATATTCACATTTAGCGGCAACTACAGCGCCATCTAGCGTAATTACGACATTAATATGGAACTTCCAAGAGTCTCATACAGCGGGAGATAGCCGACTGATAAATGAACATGTAAACAAGGGGCTTATTTTATTAAGATTCATGATTACGACCACCGTCTATTGTTCTTCTTCATTTGTTCCTCGCTTTATGTCTGGATCTTCGCGATGGAGAATAATCTCGCCCTGTTTGATTTCTTTCAGCCATGGATCTTGACCTACCATATTTATATCGTTATCTTACCTTGCTTTTCAATGATTCAAATGTTTGTTACAGTTTGTGTCTATGTCTGTCACAAGGCCCGCAATCAGAGCTCAGGAATTTCGAGCACCGTAGTTTATAGAACCGGATCTTAGACGTCAGAAAACTAAGAAAATCAAAGAATGTGTAGTTTATTCGTGTGTAGCTGATCCACTGTCTCATTTTACAGAGAATATGTTTAAGCTCGAGGAAAACACGCACTGAATGTAATGTTTATACTGCTTTGCTTTGGTAATACAACCAGCCGTCCGTAGGAATAAAAGTAGAAGTGGAAACAGTCGGAGAAGGCTGTCGAGAAACATTTAACACGTGAAACAAGATGAATCCAAATTACAATAAAAATTCTCGAATAAAACCCGAAAATGAAATTCAATCATTGGCAAAAAAAACTAAAACGCACAAAAACATCGACTCAAACAGAATATATAGCTAGCGTATTGCAAACTATGTATATACCCCTTATGATCATCTCTCTTATCTTTTTTCTTACCTTTGCGATTACTGTATTTTTTTTATTACTGTAATGGGTTTGCGCTTGACCTCAATCTCATACTTATTCGATAATGTAAATTAATCCGTGGGAGGTAATTACCCCGGTTATATAATTGATGCTATATATTTTTCGGCAGCCACACTTGCTTACGGTCCAAAAAAGAAATTAAAAAAATTCTGTCTTTATACCTAAGCTTATAACAAGAAACTCCAAAGTTTGTTCGGTCTAAGTCGTTTGTTCCAGATTTAACTGTATTTAGATCAAGGATAGAAAAGTCATCGTTTTATATAAATCGAGAATTTCCTTAGTGTATTTTTTATCGCGAAACTTTTCCTTATAAATTTTCATCGTACAAGGTAACTGTCGATTCTATGTGGTTAGAAGTTATTATTCTATGGTAGAAGTGACCAGAACAATTGCAAAGCCCAGCCATTGGTTACTAAATTTGCTTTTACATAGACACATCTCCATTTTAATTACTGAAAAATATATTTAAACGTGATATGTTATACTATAGAGTAAGAATAATGTGCCCCCTATTTTATCAAAACGTGTAAACCTTTTTTGTACCAAAAAAAAAACAGCAACAAAAATTAATAAAATTTTGTATGTAAAACTTAGCTTTTTCACAATAGCTTATACGCAATGGCACCTGTGATATATAATAAAATACCTAAATTTATACGTGATTCCAATAATATGAATAGTTTTACGAAACAATTAAAAACATTATTAATAGATAAATCGTACTATTCATTCGGTTAATGAATTATTAAATGACACATCTCTTTATCATATTAAACTTATTTGGACTCGACACCACAGAATGTTATTATTTTAAATATAGTTTGACATTATTTTATCATTCATCATTTCATTAATTTTGAATCATCATGGACAATATTAAATTAAATATATTTTAAATAGTGTACTCTATTTGAGAATGTATTGTTATTGTATTTTTTTGAGTGTTTTAAATTTTGTAATACTTTATGAAATCTACTGTTAAGTAGGTACTTTATATACGCCATCATTGTACGCCAAATTGGCAGATCGCAGAGTTCAATCTTATACTGTAAACACCTGCTTTTACCTGTGTATCACAATAAATCTAACTTGAATTTTGTACAAAGGTAGGAAACGTCTAAAAAAAGGAGTAAAACGTCGTATAGATACGATATCAAATGTAATTAAAGGGCCATCATTAGTGAACCAAGTAAGAATGGGCCGTAATTTGGGCCGGTCCACCTCGCTTGCCACGTTACTCACGTACCGACAAATTGATACACGCTACGTGAGCCACTCAATTCGATGACGTCATTTCGAGTCAGGACTGCGGGCGAATGAGGATGAAGAAAGTGATAACAGAGGTGGGTGAAACTCTTTCACATAAATGGACCGCATAAGCCCTAATTCCCTGTGCAGAATACAAACATACTAGGTAAAATTATCGATTTTTTAAAATCTAATCTCTATTCTAAAGATGCACATTTTAAAAACTGATGTAACTTTATTTGGTAATTATAATAAATAAATATTTCATAATTATACATACATACTTGTCTATTCCCAAACTAGGATTTTCTTCTGTATGATGAGATTTCGACAATGATAGAACATTCACAAAAATAACATCCAGACCGGGATCAACTTTTGTAAAGTTGTCTGTCCCTAGTGGGAATTGAACCCACGACCTCTGGCACTCGAGCCACCGCGAGGCGGTCGGACAGCGGATTCACAGACAATACTAGATATTTACGGAAGCTGTGTCTGAAGTTAAAATTAACAACTTTATAAAAGTTACAAAATTCAGAAAGATTATAATGATGTAATTATTTATTGAAACATCATCAGAACCTGTCTTGTCAACAGGAACTTTTGACTTTCATCGAAATAATTTCATTTTTGACTAATTAGGTAGAATGCGATTCTCAGAGTTCCAAGTAATTATTAATAGTAATTCAAAGGAACACTGTAGAATTAGCATTATAAATATTAGAAATTTGCTCGAGCAACAATCTAGGGGCATTCCGTGAACGCGTTTCGCGTCATGGCCACCAGGGGCCTATTACTGGCAACCGATGCTATATGTATAGGTACGTTAATCTTAACACATGTTTCAGATCACGTTGTTTTCCTTTGTCATAAAAAATAAATAGTAATAATCTCTTTCCTTTTTTAAAAGTTCTGAAAATAAAATAAATACTGTTGGCGACGAACTAGCCATTTATTGTATTTTTTTTTATATTTTAATGTCAGTTGTAGTTGTTTTTAGTTTTTGTTCCTTTATTATATCCTTGTCAAAAAAAGTGGTGATTTTTATTGCTCTGAAGCCCTCACCATATCGTCAACAAATATATTGAAATTATTTAGGGAAAATAGATTTTTGAAATTAACGTCCAAATATAAAACGCTAGGGACTTTATGTAATATAAGGCACTTAGCGTATATTATATACTTATCATTTACATTACCACATAAATGATCTTATGCTAACATGCATTGTTTATGTACTAAAGAACTTAACTTTTAAACATGGCTTCAATGAGCGAAGACACTATTAAATATCCACTTGATAAAAAAATGCTAATATTCTGCGAAGTTTTTCAAGATATTTAAACATTACAGTGATATATATAGTGACAGTTCTCTGCCTTATCAGTAATTTAGTAACCATTTATTTCTATCGGTTTCAAGTATTGCCCCCCTGTGTCGTTAAAGACCGCTTGTCTCCCTCATTTGTTGGAGTTTTCAGAACTTGGCCCAGTAATGGGAGTTGGCACGTTCCAGCGTCGAGTAGCTTCATAATTTACTTTCTAGGGTTCCTCAATAATATATATGTATTGGTTAAAGAATTGGGTATGTATTTCGACAAATAATAGCCCGAATGAACAGCTGGATTATATGAAATATATATATATATATTTATAGAAAAATAAAATGCTATCGTAAAAACTGAGCTATGGAATTTATAAGCTAGTGAATTTGTGTCTCATTTATTTTATAAAATACACTAGAATATGAGCAAGACAAATATATTTTTTGCATCATAGATATCATAGAAAAGAAAGTGTTTTGTATTAATTTCAATAAATTTAAAGGGACGAAACAATTATAAATAAAAAATGTCCTCCAACGCACCGCACCGGGGACAGGGTTCCGAATATACTGGCAGCGTTCCCCCTCTGAATCGCCAAGCTGAGGCGCTTTTTTTGTAATCTTATAAATAAAATCGTAAACTTCGCGTGTCTGTACATTGAAGATATTTGCAAAAAAAAAATTGGGGGGTCTAAGGATAAGCAACAGAACACATTTCGATCATTTTTGAAATTTTTGTCTGTTTGTCTGTTTGTCTGTTTATCTGTTTGTCTGTGAGTTTGTGCACGCATCACTTAAAAACGACTGATCGGACTTTGATGGACTTTTCACAGAAACATGGGGCTTAATTTTGTGTAACATATAGGCTTTATTTCATCGCAATCGGCTAACTCAATCAAAAGTTATAGACATTTTTAGTTTTCAAATTCATTAGTAGGTAAGGTTAGTATGTAATATATTGCACATAATAGTATTTCCGTTCTATTCAGATTGCGATGAGTTTGGACAAAGATAATATATACTAGAGTTTGGATTACATTTGGAGCTGCGGGTGGGAATTGTAGTGCAAGTATGCGTGGGCGTGGGTTCGGGCGTGCGCGTGGGCGTGGGAAAAGGGGAGTGGGCGTGGGAGCGGGAGCGGGAGCGAAAGCGGAAGCGGGAGCGGGAGGGGAGCGGGAGCGGGACCGGAGCAGGAGCGGAAGCGGGAGCGGAAGCTGAAGCGGGAGCGGGAGTGGGAATGGGAGCGATTCTGTAGTTCACGCGAACTGAGGTCACCTGGACCTAGACCTGGACGATACCCTGCGAAGAATGCAGGGTGTAAATGTTCGACTGAATTCGTGAGCGGTAGCGGGAGCGGGTATGGTACCAGTGTAATTTGAGTGTATGAAAACTCGCATAACTTTTGACTGAGTTAACCGATTACGATGAATTTGTGGTATACGTATGCAACAAAGTAATGTTGGTCGGAATTTGGATTGCGATGGATTAGTTACGAGGACTACATTTGGAGAGACGAGGGAAAGAGGTTTGAGGGGAGAGCTGAGGGGAGGGTTGAGGGGAGGGTTGAGAGGAGTGTAGAGGGGAGGGCTGAGGGGAGAGTTGAGGATCTGGACCTGGACCTGGGTCTGGGCCTGGAATTGGACCTGGACCTGAGTCTGGACCTGGACCTGGACGTGGACCTGGACCTGGACCTGGACGTGGACCTGGACCTGGACCTGGACTGGACCTGGACCTGGACCTGGACCTGGACCTGGACCTGGACCTGGACCTGGACCTGGACCTGGACCTCGACCTCGACCTCGACCTCGACCTCGACCTCGACCTGGACCTGGACCTGGACCTGGACCTGGACCTGGACCTGGACCTGGACCTGGACCTGGACCTGGACCTGGACCTGGACCTGGACCTGGACCTCGACCTCGACCTCGACCTCGACCTCGACCTCGACCTCGACCTCGACCTCGACCTCGACCTCGACCTGGACCTCGACCTGGACCTGGACCTGGACCTGGACCTGGACCTGGACCTGGACCTGGACCTGGACCTGGACCTGGACCTGGACCTGGACCTGGACCTGGACCTGGACCTGGACCTGGACCTGGACCTGGACCTGGACCTGGACCTGGACCTGGACCTGGACCTGGACCTGGACCTGGACCTGGACCTGGACCTGGACCTGGACCTGGACCTGGACCTGGACCTGGACCTGGACCTGGACCTGGACCTGGACCTGGACCTGGACCTGGACCTGGACCTGGACCTGGACCTGGACCTGGACCTGGACCTGGACCTGGACCTGGACCTGGACCTGGACCTGGACCTGGACCTGGACCTGGACCTGGACCTGGACCTGGACCTGGACCTGGACCTGGACCTGGACCTGGACCTGGACCTGGACCTGGACCTGGACCTGGACCTGGACCTGGACCTGGACCTGGACCTGGACCTGGACCTGGACCTGGACCTGGACCTGGACCTGGACCTGGACCTGGACCTGGACCTGGACCTGGACCTGGACCTGGACCTGGACCTGGACCTGGACCTGGACCTGGACCTGGACCTGGACCTGGACCTGGACCTGGACCTGGACCTGGACCTGGAAGTGGGATAGGGAGCGGAAGTAGGAATTGGAGCAGATCCTGTAGTCCACGCGAGCGGAGCCGCGGGCACAGCTAGTACAACATAATATAACACTAATTTGATTTGTGGTTTTTAAACTACACATATCTACAATGTAAGAAATAAAATATATTTTCAACTTCTCAAAATCTATTCTCAAAATCTAAAAATAATAGTAATATGCATGATTAGAAGGAAATTGACATTCTAACGCAGACAAATAATTTCAATCAAGAACCTAAGTCAACGCTCGCGGAACCAAGCATTTCTGCGCATTGTAGGTAAGTACAATCTTTATATGAGTTTTTTATCGTTCACCTCCCTTGTTGTTAAATATATGTTATTTATTCAAAACAAGATTTAACCATGTCGCTCTCAAGGGTGTCTTACATCATTAGGTGTCTACTGCCGTGTTGAGTTACAAAGGGTACTGACACTCTTTATGACATACAAAACCATATTGTCATTTATGACTGCGAATTTCCCGGACTAAAAAAAATTCAATAAAAAACATGTAATAAAGCGGCAAAAGGTCGTCTCTGTGCATTGATTAAAAAATAAACATTTCAGTTGTGTTATTTGAAACCAGTAGATTTTGTAAGAGACAATCATTTAACAAAAATACGTCTTACCTGTCATCTACCTATTATTGTTCGTTAGTGAGATGCTTTCAGTTTGTGGTTTCCTTTTTTTCATTCAGACCTGACCTTTATGACAAAAGATTTTATCTGATAAAAGAGCTGCTTTGTCTAGTAAAGAATAGCTAGTTAGTTCGTGGTTTTGCATGTGAACTTCTTTGACGTTCGGTTTTTACAATATTATGATTAGACAGTTTGACATATATAATTATATTATACCTACGACATTTTTTAAACTAATTTAAATTATTATTCAAATTATTATTCGAGATTTAAATCCCTAATTATTGTATGACTGAAATGACAAAATGTAATGGACTCTGCGGGTAATTAACCATCCTAAAGTGTCCTACCACATTTATGGCAATAAACATTCATTTCATTGAGGAGTCATAATTAAATCATAATACAAAATTATTATTACAAAGTCCAAAATTTATTTTTAAACTAGTGTGTTTGCTATTTATCTTCATATATATATATTTGTTTATGAAGATAATTGCTCAAATTGTTCATTTAATATAATAATAAGCTGTTGGTTTCATCAAATAAAATAAATATAAATCTTCATTTTAGTTTGAGTTGCATTAAATAATACATATCAGAATATAAAATATAGCGTCTACTTTCAATCATATACCTAACAAAAGACTGATTGATTATATTATTGAGCTAAATATACCTACCTGGTCATATATTACCTATAAAAGAAGATCTAGACAAAGTTCCTCTGTATTGGAGCAATATTAGACAAGACTGACCCAATTTACTTAAGTGAGCCCAATTTTATCCCTTATCAAGTGTAGAGATTGGCTTGGGGGTCACGTATTATTCAATAAACCCAAAATTAATACTATGGACGTGAGCCGCGTCCGTGAATGGCACTTTTCCGTTATTTTGCTCTAATAAAGATACCGGATGGACGGCCCTAACTATTTACTTAAGTCCGGAACTCGGCACAAACTCCCGTCTGTCCTACTTTTATACCTCTAATGGCTCAGCATAATTAAGTGGGGGCTCATCATCTAACAGCACCCCTCATTTCTAAAACAACACATGAAATAATTCACAAGGCAGATTTAATTAAGCAAAGTTAAGAAAACAGTTAAACGACCCTTCAGAAGGCTTGCCGTTATTCCTTGTCAATAACTTATGGTGCATTGTGGTGCGCGTTTATAAACACGTTTAAAACATAGATTCAAAAAAAAATCTAATAGGTACGTATCTAAAACCATTTTTCATTTATTTACAAGCGGATTTATGCCAACGATAATCTTAAAATAGCTGATTCTTACATTATAAGTAAATAAGTTGTGCCTTCTGGTTCCCGGCTTAGAATAGGGCCACTCCCAATCTTCCCATGGATCGACTAGAAATTGTACCTTGTACGGGCAGCAGCATTCTCCTGTGTACATTAAGATCATTACTGCGAGCCAATCCGCCTGCCAAGCGTGGTGATTATGGCAAAACCCACCAAAAGTGCATTTTCAGCTGTGGTTATATTTCGTCTAATGATTTCCTTATAATGTCCTTTATTTTAATACATTTGACAGTCTCTATATCTGAGTAGGTACGTCCCACTGTAGATGATGTCCTAATACTAACAATTAGGTACACTCTCAGCCTTTGAGGGATCTTGCGCGATATGTTCGTTAGTCGTACAGTCTATGATGGTACCTACTGACCTGGGCATCCTTCGACGGCATAGGATATGAACACCTACGCTTTGTTTACTAATTGAAAACAAATGGTATATTTTTCTTTTTGTCTAACAGCAACAAAAATGCATCCACTGACTAACAGAACTTCTCATTATCCCAAGATCAGCAATTAAATGTTAGAGAGTACGATATTTTCTGGTGCTTAGAGTCAGCGATAATTTAGATATTCGGAGAATTTATCCGAAGCTACTAAGTAAGTTACGGAGTAGGCTTGGTGGTTATTTCAATTTGTGCCTTCTCGCAATTTTATCTGCAGACATATATTTAATTATTCCTTCAACGTATCGGGATGTAATTATTTCATTTCTGAAGCGAGTTCAAAAGAAAACTTTCGCAGCCGCCGTTGCGTTGGTATAAATTATTTAACCGCGCAATTAATAAGAAACAATAAATTGGGGAACACCCGGCTAAATTAGGGGAGAGGCGGGTGCGCAGGCCAGTCACGTCCTTTATTAATTTTCTGCAAAATAGATTTAAATAAGAGAAATTAGGAGTGGCCGTACTGCGTGACTTTGGCTGATGAAAGTTTTCAGGGTTGCAACTTTTTCAGACGTTTTTGAGACGATTTTCACATACAATGAAGTATTTAATTGCGCTGAAGTCGACGTTTCTCCTTTGTGAAGATAAACTGCTAACTTAGAAAAATGCTGTACAAATAGGTATTTAATTATGGTTTTACTCAGACCATGTATTATGGTAGTTTTATGTATTATAGTTACAATAAAACGGTTAGATGCACCGACGACCTGAAGAAGGTGGCCGGAAGCGGCTGGATGCGGAGAGCGGAGGACCGGGTGTGGTGGCGTTCATTAGGTCCAACAGTGGACGTCTAAGAGCTTCTAAGTCCTTATAAGGGTCTAAGGGATTGAAAACGGTTACTAGCTCGTTTTGAGCAGTACCGTATCCGATAAAGCTAAACAGTGATATACATTTATTATGTTATCTCTCAGACTGAGGTCTGAATAGAATGACAAAGTAGTGTGTCCTTACGAGGCTGGCCATGGGCTTTGACTTTTTTTTATTGTTTTTGAGGCTTGTGACTCAAGGGAGTCAAAACAATAAAAAAAGATCTCGTTTTCTTATTTCCAAAATCTTCCGATAACATATTTTGAGTGGTGATATATTAGATCCAGTTTCATCCGGAAAATTTGTCGGTATGATCGTATTTTCTGGGAAAGTAGATTCCGTAGCCGATTTAAATACTAACCTTATTTGCTACTCACTCACGCCTTGATGTGAAAATATTAACGCATCGAATGTAGGTGGGTAAATCATATGCCATTACAAATTCGGATGGGAACATAGCGAATCTATCTATTAAAAGTAATGTGAGAGAATACCGCATCTTCCTCCTTTTGGTTTCATCTGAAAAATGCGTTGTAGTGCGTCATTTGGTCAAGTGTCATGAAATTTCTTCAGTTCGTCCGCATGTTTGAATTTTAAAAATATATTTAATTTAAAGTTTTAAGAAAAAAGGAGATTCGCCTATGTATGGCGCCCCTCCAATTTAATAATATTGTACAGAACATACCCCTCATTACGTAATAGCTTTTGTTACATGACAGTTTACTAACTAAAAACTCAATGTGCTAAATTACTAAAATCTTAAAGAAAGACAAATAAATTTACAAGTGATCAGGACTTGAACCTGCGGTCGATCTATCCTGGGGCACATACCAACTGAGCTATCGCGTCAACACAACTCACTGTGAAATCTTCTGTCTCATACTTATAATTTTCTCAGGTACGAGTTGAAATTAATGATATTCTTTAACAAAGGCGAGCTTATCTCTAAAAGAGATCTCAAATACCAAATACTAAAGTCTACAGCCTCACTGTCCTGTGAAAAATGTGACATTATACTATAATCTATATAAAACTTTCCGATGTGTCACAGGTTTGAAATGTGAGATTTTTTTATTGACGATGTTGTGCTACGATATACAATAAATCCATTAATACAGCTGATCTATTAGTGAATCCAATATTTTTGCTTCTTATTTACAATCACCAAAACCATTGATAATAAGCAAATCGATCCTGACAACGCCTGGGGATCCTCCGGGAATAGGATTGCCGGGATCTGGCGGAGCACTTACAAATATTGCTCTATCGGCTATCGGTACATTTACACGTGGCAACTGAAAAGAATACCGCCGTTCTTACGTAATAATGAGTCATCAACACCACCTGTTTTCAATGCTCCCTGGTTTTTATCTAATTAAGATTAATAACGTTCGTGGATACTACGTAAATAGACGATATCATATCGATGGCTCCTACCGTGACATTGTTGTTTCGTCGTCTAGGAACTCACGCCACGTGGGTGTTGTCCAACTCGTAGTATTAGTTTATTTAGTTTAGCATCAAATAGAGAGAAATAGGTAGGTGCCTCTAAATAAAGTATGGTATTGTGGTTAGAATTATATCCCTCGTCTTTCCTGACTCTTTTATGTCAATTTATAATACAGAAACGTTTATTTACAACAAAAAAACCTTAGATGTAATTACACTGTATTAGTTTTGTTGTTGTTATCTTGGAGTCATCTTTAACAAAATTATACGGACAGGTTACAAGGTTATAGTTATAGCCTATTTCACAGATTGTACCAGTCAGTGCACTAGGGAGCCCGTGTACGTTTCTCGCAACTATATTGATGTGTTACCCATATTTACCGCGTTTAAAAAATTCTTTACGTGGTGGAGTATATTTGTTGAAGTGCTTTGTGCGTGTGTCGCACCAAAAATATTAAGAAATATTCCATTTTCATAAATATCCTAAACATAATAATAATTACAAAAGGAGTTGGAATAAATGGAGCATTAAGAAGCCGAATAAAGTGAGATTTGTTTTACGTCAAAATGATTTCCTTTTTCCGCGGAGAGAGGATTTGTTTGATGGTTGTTTGTAGTCTCTGTGAACGAAAAGTTAACGTCGTCCTCATCGTGACAGCTATTCTTATAATTTTTAATATGAAATTTGGATGGCGTAAAGGTTACAATTACGAATTATTTACAATTGTGCCACAATCGAAAAATAAAATAAAAATTTCAACAAAAATACTGATTGATTTTTTATACTGTTTTTCTTAGCAACATGTATTTCATTTTTACGCATTTAGTCTTGAATAGTGCTTTATGTATCTCCACAGAATATTCAATGTTAAGACTCGTATCTCTTTTAACTCATTCAAGAATTGCTCACTTAAAGTCCTTATAAAATCGAGTACTATTTCTTGTATACAATGCTGTAGTCGAATAAGACTATAAGTTGGAAACGTATCGAGACGAGAATATTCAAGTATTTGAACTACGCAGAGAAACTTCAGACTGAGGTATACTGTGAGGTATGTACTGTGCTAGTTACTAATCCAAATTGACCTAACGAAGCCACCTTGGTGGATTATGCTGACTTACATTATGCATGTACTGTAGCGAACGAAATTTTCAATTCAACTAAAATCAAATAGTGTTCTCCGTTCCGTTTAACTTGAAGAAACTCAACGAGCTCTGTAAAAGTTTATAACATTGTCTTAAGACTCTGAATACATAAGCGAGCAGTTTCAAATGCCCCGTGTATTAAATAATTTCCTTTTACAGTGGAAGTTTTAACGCGAGTGTACCTAGAGCTTTAGCAGTTTTGTTTGGCGTTCGTGCCTATATCCAGTTTGGAATTGTCTGGATTGTCATCATCATATCAGGCCTTATATATCCTCTGCTGGACAGACCTTTCCCAATGATCGCCGCCACACCCGGTCCTCCGCCCTCCGCATCCAGCCGCTTTCGCCACATTGTTCAGGCCGTCGTTCCATTTGGCGGCAGGACGTCTCACTTTGCGCGTGTCGATCCGTGGTGTCCACTCCAGAAATCGTCTCACCCAATGGCCGTCGGTTTATTCACTCGGTCGGTAAATAAGTCATTAACTTTTTCTTCTTAATTATCAACTTTTTCGTCTATTAACATATCTCCTTTCTCAACTACTCGATATGTCTCACCATTTATGCCCCTTGCTTATTTTGTTCTCAATAAGCTACGCATATGGCATTACTTTATTGAAAGCCTCTCAGCGATTCACAAAAGGGCACCCCAACCAATAATTTTAACATTTTATTCTTTACAAGTTTCCTCAATATGTAGGTACTGTCCAACGTTTTCCCTTTCGCTTCACTATGGATAATTATGTTAAAAACAGGAATAAATATTTTAATATACTAAAATATTATTAAATTATATTTAAAATATGTCAGACTACTTTCGAGATTTCGTACCCACAGACCACTGAAATACGTACTCATGGACATGCTCAAAACAATGACGACAACAAAAACTGCAGCTACAACCACAGGTGTGTAAGTAGATTGTACTCTCTCTCACACACACACACGCACACCCCCTCACTCTCTCTCTCTCCCTTCGTCCCTTACCTCCAAAGGCGGTTTTCACTGTTTTCCAGTTTCCTATATCCAGCAGTAGACGTTTAAGGGCTGACATGATAATGTGCTCCCCCAACCATAACTTAAGCCGAAAACTACTATACGGCCAGGGCAACTTCAGCAGCCACTGATCCATACTACGTAACCAACTTCAACACTTTGATGTGTTAATCTAACTGATTCTAACTGGATCGTACATATGTATATTCCCAGTTATAGAGTATCATTAAAATAATCAATAATAATATATTTATTATAGATTTATTTGTTCAGAACAATTTTATTTACTATGTACTATACAATACAAATTGCTCCTCATATTTTGTCTTCGCCCGGTCGCCTATTACTTATTTATTACAACAAATACGAACACAATACCAATACATAATTACATCTAGAGTTTTTTTTATTAGAACAACAAAAAGTCGCGTAACTGGTACAGTAATGAGTCATTATTACTAATGACTAGTAGTACATGTATAGATGTAATTATTAAGAAAACATTTCTTTATTTACTCAACAGAAAAATCTGTGTTGTCTCCCAAGTCGGTGGCACTGAAACAAAATAATATATTATTTCCAAAGCTACTACGGAACAGCAAACTTTGGTGGTACGAATAGGTCTATATAGCTTACGAGTAGATAGGTAGGTAGGTACTCTATTTTTAACTACCTACTTTGCACCTCCTAGTAGAACAATAAAATATTTTTCAATACCTCTTTAAAAACAGTTCTAAAAGATTGCACTGATTGTACTCGTATCATCAAATGTCAAAATATGCGAAATGGTTTACAAAAGCCCAAGAAGCTAGGCCTTAAAATTAAAAAAAAACAACTGAACGAATTTGCAATGTCCTTGAAGTTCTTGAGTCTCGTTTGATACTGACATGATCTATTGCCAACGATGATCATACAGTATAGCTCATGTTTTTACGAGAAATGTCTAAAACTGCGGAACACATATTAACAGACATGGAGGAAATTAGGAGGGATGAAGAGAGGCAGGGAGGGACGTACGGAGTAAGCCAGGGAGAAACGAACGGCGGCATGCAGGGAGGGGGACGGAGGGAAGGAGAAAAAGGCAACAAGTCACTGTATCTGCCCCATTTTTGTACATAAATTTTTACAAATTGTGTCATACATAGTTCCACGGGAATTGCGCATTGTTGTGTTACGGTTTGAAGAAAAAGATATAGTCTAGAGTGTTATTTATTAGTATTACATAAACCTTAGATTATTAGTAGTTAATAATCTAAGACATAAACCCACGAGACATCTTGTTTAAGGTTATTATACACTTGTCGCACTAAGACTATTTGTTAGTAATGTAATACAATAATACTTATATGACTACGTGTTAGTAACATTCAAATATTTAAAGAGCAATTAGGATTTCAAAATATTAAATAAATTCAATTAATTTACAAAATTATACAATAAATTAGTCTCAAATAAATCAATATATTCTAGCTATGTTGTGGGGCACTGCAATTCTTCACAAATATTTATGAGTTCCCTGAGACCTCCGATCACCATTTGCAACCTCATTTGCAACAGTGGCCGTTAGCTATCAGGTGGGCTACTGCTCGTTAAGATCTATACAGTATGCCAATAACCATTTCCAAATATTTAAATGGTACAATAACTCGCTATTGGTATAACAAAAATATTTGAAATTCTTTTTCCGTTTCTATCGCACGCGTACTTTTGTCATTTGAATATCGAATGTTTGGCACAGCGAATTACGTTCGTTTCGTAGAGACGAGTCGGCTGTGATTTAAATATTCAGGAGCGGTCTTGTCACACCCTGTATATCAGTGGATGTAAATATGCATATCTAGATTATGCCATGGGGTGCTGGTCTATGATTTTTGCATGACTTGGGAAGTAAGTTGTATTCTTGCATTCTTTTTCAATACCTACGAAATAAAATAGTTTATAATATAAACTACAGGTCATACCATGAAGGAAAATAATTTATCGCACCACATAAGTCACCTTTAAGTTCTTACATTCATGCTTAACAATATTTGGTTATTAAATCAGATAACAGATAACATATGTTTTCTAATTTAATAACTAATTATTGTCAATCATGAAGGTAAAAACTTTAAGGTCACTTATGTGGTGCGAAAAATTATTTTCCTTCATGGTATGACCTGTATGTACCTATATGTCGCAGGCCGATCGTAAAATTAGGCAGATCATGATACGCCTAGGCACATCGTGATCGTACACGCGAGCGGAGCCGCGGGCACAGCTAGTGTTGAATAATAACTTCAATATGTGATTACATATTTACGAGTTTACATAATTAAGATTTGGATTTTTTTAATTTACTTATTTAGAATATATGTACACATACGTCATTTTTAGTACGAGTAATTTTGAGGTTCATTGAAATCTCTCTACTTATTTAACTAAACATGATCTTCCTACAAAACGATATGGCTAAACGTGGCTAGCCAAATCGACAAACGACGAGTGTCGAACGATTGGCCTGATATAAGTCAGGCACATCATGAAAGGGCGCCAGATCACGATGTGCCTAGGCGCATCATGATCTGCCTAATTTTAAGATCGGCCTGCGACATATATACGTCAGAGCATAACATAAATTATTTAAATGACTTGTAAAGGAGTCAAAATGACAATTGGCATCCATAATGTGGGTCAACATAAATTATGCATAATTCAGCTATACACCATGACGACATCTTTACAATGTTTACATAAGTATAAACAGAAAGTAGGTACCTACTTAATAGAAATCATTACAAAAATATTGACAAAAACCATACACAGAAGACATATGTGTGATGTAGGTACATATAGTATATGGTTGTTACAAATGTTATCTGGAAGAAATCGCTTTTAGCGATAAGACCGTCTTGATGTACATATGTAAGTTACTTTATTATTGTATCTTTTTATTTTTTACGTGCAATAAAGAGTAATTACATTGAATTGAATCTTACTATCCTGCTTCCTACTATAATATTATAAACTAGCTGTGCCCGCGGCTCCGCTCGCGTGTACTACACGATCCGCTCCCATTCCCACTTCCGCTCCCTATCCCACTTCCACTCAGACTTCAAATCCAGGTCCAGGTCCAGGTCCAGGTCCAGGTCCAGGTCCAGGTCCAGGTCCAGGTCCAGGTCCAGGTCCAGGTCCAGGTCCAGGTCCAGGTCCAGGTCCAGGTCCAGGTCCAGGTCCCTTCAACCCTCCCCTCAACCCTCCCCTCAACCTTCCCCTCAACCCTCCCCTCAACCCTCCCCTCAACCCTCCCCTCAACCCTCCCCTCAACCCTCCCCTCTACACTCCTCTCAACCCTCCCCTCAGCTCTCCCCTCAACCCTCCCCTCAAACCTCTTTCCATCGTCTCTCCAAATGTAGTCCTCGTAACTAATCCATCGCAGTCCAAATTTCGACCAACATTACTTTGTTGCATACGTATACCACAAATTCATCGTAATCGGGTAACTCAGTCAAAAAATATGCGAATTTTCAAACACTCAAATTACACTGGTACCATACCCGCTCCCGCTCCAGTCCAGCTCCGGTTATGCTCCCGTTCCCCTCCCGCTTCCGCTTCCGCTCTCAATCCCACCCCCCACGCCCACGCCCACTCCCACTCCCACTCCCACTCCCACTCCCACTCCCACTCCCACTCCCACTCCCACTCCCACTCCGATTCCTACTCGCAGCTCCAAATGTAATCCAAACTCATCGCAATCTGAATAGTAGGTACGGAAATACTACTTTAAGCAATATATTGCATAATAACCTTACCTAACTAATGTATTTGAAAACTAAAAATGTCTATAACTTTTGATTGAGTTAGCCTATTGCGATGAAATAAAGACTAAATGTTAAGTAGTTTTAAGTGATGCGTGCACAAACTCACAGACAAACAGACAAAAATTTCAAAAATGATCGAAATGTGTTCTGTTGCTTATCCTTAGACCCCCCAATTCTTTTTTTTTTGAAATATCTTCAATGTACAGACACGCGAAGTTTACGATTTTATTTATAAGATGTGAAAGTTTGGATAATTGGATGTTTGGATGTTTCAACGACTGGACGGATCGTGATGAAACTTGGCAAACATATATGTTAGGTCCCGGAATAGGACATAGGATAGTTTTTATCCCGAAAAACATGCCATTCCTACGGGAAATTCATAATAATTTGTGATATTAAGTTGTTCACGCGGACGAAGTCGCGGGCAACAGCTAGTATGATATAAAACTCAACAATTTTAAAGACACTACTAAGTATATCTTATCTAGCGCACGAGTACGACACATTTAAGAATTAGGTTTAAAATATTACCTATCTCCACCACTCCTACTTGCCGTAAGGACAATAATGTCCCTCCCTGTAATGATGGCAAAATGTAAAAAAACTGAATACCAAGGTATTAAATTGAATCGGTCATTTCAATAACCTCATAAGTCAATCAATTAGAATTTTTCAGGAATCAATAAAAACTGTTTCATACACAAACAAATGAGTTTTAAGGGACTTTTCTATGCGTAATTTAGTATTTGAGTGGTAAAAAAATTAAAAAGTTAATATCCTTCACAGTTTATTAAAAAAAAATAATGAAAAATACCAGAAAAACTGTTCTTGACTTATGTTGTTTTAGCAAGAAATAGGGTAAGTAGTATATAATTTAACCCATCATAATAATCATACTTTTATTGCTTATTATTCAAAATTACACTTAAAAATAACCTTATTAACATTTTATATGTATTAATTTGTCATGTTTTAATATCTTTAAGGTACATAGTCATATTCTCCATCTGGATTATCTCCAACATTTGCAGTTGCCAGCTAAAAATGTTGTTATAAAATGGCATATGCTCTTCCAGAATGTTATCCTGAACTTGCTTGAAATCGTCTATTTTTTATTGATGGGCACTTTTAAATCATAAGCTTTGGCTGAGGGAAGTGAAACAGAAGTTGTAATTTAGTACAATTAATGAATCTACAAATATGACGTTAATGACGATTGTTTTCAAATTGAAGATTTGAATATTAATCGGAACAAAGCCAATTTAAAACGTCAAATTCAGTCATAAACTACTCCCACAATCTAGTAATGGATGCAAAAACCTTATAAGTCACTGGCTAATGTTGGTTATGCAATGAACGTCTTTTACACGATATTCACACGGTATTATTTGAAGAGGAAGGAATGTATCGATTTACATGGTATTTACCAAAATACGCATCTCCCTTTAAGGAACCATTTTCAGCAAAAAAAAGCATGTTGGAAAAAAATTTGACTTATGAGTTTTTTGAAACGACCGATTCAATTAGTCTTTACATCTAATTAAATGGCCTACATCTGGGTATATCTACCGCATCAACTAATAAGTTCATAGACGTCTTGTACAAGGCGAACACTATTTGGCAACAATCATACATACATACATAATGCTCACGCCTTTGTCCCAGAGGGGTAAGAAGAGACGATGGATAGCCACTTTGCGCGACCCTGATACACCTCACTAGCCTCACTCACATTCATCAACCTTTTCATGCACCTCCTTTTATTCTGCTCACTGCCGACCCCAGCCTTTTTGAGGACGTTACTAATTTGATCCCTGAACGTCCTCCTAGGACGACCTCTAGCTGTAGTTCCTTCCACATTCGCACAGTTAATGTCTTTTGTCACTCTTCAATCTGTTTTGACAACATATTAGACTTATATTATCTTTTACAAGCAGCCGCGCATCACCAACCGCGCATATCATCAACTTAGGCTTGCTACAATGACGTGACATTGACCGGGCCAATCAGTGTGCAGTGCATTCCGCAAACACATTATCAGCAGTTGATGACGATTAGTATACGTCAACCAAAGACTACTAAGTTACTCTATGTCGGCGCATCCCTATTCGACACAGCGGCATCGACGCGAGCGGCGCATCTCTAGTTTATATTCACTCACTCAACTGTCAAAATCACGAGAAGATGTACATTTAATCTCTTCATTAAAATCTATATTTTATTCAAAAAAAACCAAAACTTTCCTTTATGTTCCTACACCGAACATAAAAGTGGCGACCGTGACAGGACACCAAAGAATCAATTAACTTCAAATCTTCGGATAACAAAGGAAGGCGCCACGTTGCGCCCACGACTACTAGCAGCTACCAACGCCGACGTCATCCAAGATCTACCTATTTTTCGTCGTGCATCAAGTGTATTACTGCAAATCCTATAACTTCAAGCCAAGATTGGCACCTAACATCGACGGGAACACAATTTGTGCAGAAAACCGACCGCGGTCTAGCTGAAATATCCATACGTCATACAAGAAAATTCTCCACAGCGCCTCGATCAGTCCAGTTCTGCCAGCCTAAAAGTGAGCCCGTTCCTTTCTTACCAATTTAACCCTAACTATCCCCTTTGATTTGCCTAATTCCGATAATTAAGTTATTCCTACGTTTTTTTTATTTTTCACCATACCTACATATTTTCATTATTTTTCAAATAGTTGCTTATCTAAGTTTTACATGCCTACAGCATCCTGCCTACATATTTGCAAGCCTAAATCAGTGTATAGCTGGCCTATTTATCTACCTAATCAAACCAAAAGTCTATTTTTCTAAAACAAAATAATTCTAGATACACCTGCCCACTTGCAAGCTCATTTCATTACCTATAAGCAATTACCTACCTTCCCATAAGCCTATAATATTGATTTTTACAAACAAAGCCTACATTTTCTCAAATATAAGCTCTAATTCCAAGCTTCGACAAGCTTAATTTGCTAATATAAGCCTAAATTGAATTTATTAAGTCATTGTCACTAATCAATCATAAGATACCCCAGCCTATTGATGTCCACTGTTGGACACATAGACCTTCACTACCAAAACTAATTACATACTCATTTCTCATTCAGTCTGATAACCCAAGCATATACATATTTGCTTTTGCTTTGCATATACCAGTCTCTCGCACCCTCTATTCCAGCGATCGCTTGCTTGAACACCAATTGCTCGTGCATCCACATCTTCGCATGCTTGCTGCACCTCGAGTGTTCTACCCGCCTACTAGCAACTGTGCAGCGACGGTGTCTGAGCTAACCCCGGTCAGCCCTTCGTGCAACATCGGAGTGAGGAGTGTGTCGTATGCAAATTGAAATTATTATTTAAATTATTTTGCTAATTAAATCGTTCAGTTGTTTTGCCTGCTGATATCAAGTGACCATGTCTCAACAAAAAGAATTGTCTGTTAAACGCAGTTCAATAAAAGGACGTGTTACTAAGTTTAAAAATCAATTAACCGCTTTACAAGACACAAAATTAGGCGCACTTGAGATTAGCACGCTGAATGCTAAATTAGCTAAATTTAAAGCGTTATTCGATGAATTCGATAAGGTGCAAGAACAAATTGAATTTTTAAATGAAGAAAATTTGAGTTCCGAATTGAATGAGAGAGATTTAATCGAACAAGACTTCTATTATTGCATTGCCACTGCCCAGAATATTGTATCAGTTTCAAACTCTCATTCTAAGGATGAGTCAGATCGGCACAGCACTACCTCATCTTGTGATCATCATAGCCCTTGCCGCCATGATCATGATGTGCCGGGTTTTCGCCTTCCTATTATAAAAATCAATAATTTTGATGGAACATTTTACAAATGGTTAGAATTTAGAGACACTTACCAATCTATGATTCATAATAATGACAGAATTAAAAATATCCACAAATTCCATTATTTAAATTCTTATCTAGAAGGTGAAGCTGCACGTGTAATAAAGAATTTAGAAGTCACTGACAGCAATTATTCTGAGGCATGGGAATTGCTTTGCAATCGTTACAACAATACTCGGCAACTTGTTAATAACCACTTAAAATCACTTTTCAATATTGAATATGTGCGCGAATCTGATAAATCCTTGAGATTCATCGTAGATAATGTCACAAAAAACTTGCGAGCTTTAAGCACTCTAGGTGAATCCACTGATCACTGGGACACCCTCATTATATATATGGTCTCAGCAAAATTAGATGCCAACACCTGTTTCAAATGGGAAGAGCACAGGAATTCCCTAACAAACATGCCCACTCTTAATGACTTTTTCGACTTTTTGAAAAGCCGAGCCGATGTATTAGAAGCTGTGTATCGAAACAAGCAAGACAAAAATCCAAAACGCGTTCCTGACAATAATAGCAACGTGCAACGTCAATTCAAACCACAATTTCAATCAAAATCTTTTGTCGTCTCATCCAAAGATTCTTTTATTTCTAACAAATCTTTGGAATGTATTGTATGCAAGGGCGCTCATAGAATTTATGATTGCAACTCATTTAAATCTAAATCCCCAGATGAAAGGATCTCTCTGGCTTCCAATCTACAGCTTTGTACCAACTGCTTAAGGGTAGGCCACGAACTACGTAGCTGCCGCCTTCCAGGTGCTTGCAGGGTCTGCCGTAAGCGCCATAATTCACTTTTACATAAACCCTCTGAACCTGAGAGCGACACTCCTAAGGCTTCGGAGTCAGTTACCATGTCTGCTATGTCAGCCTCTGAAACTCTGCTTTGTACTGCCCTAGTAGACATAATAAATCCCATTACAAACGAAGTTGTAACTACAAAGGCCATGCTCGATTGTGGCAGCCAGTCTTCCTTTATAACAGAAGACATTAAACAAAAATTAAATTTGCCTATTCAGGCTTCTAATACACATAGTGTGGTTGGTATAGGAAATACTCACCTCAAAATAAATACTGAACGTTGTACCGTACGCCTTCAGTCCAAAAACAGCACATTCAGTGCTATTCTTTCTTGCCTAGTATTGCCACAAATTTCAGGCAAATTACCCAAGTCTTTTATTAACACCAACCATTTAAACTTATCTTCTTTTCAGCTGGCAGACCCCAGCTTTTACCATCCGTCAGAAATAGGCATGCTCATAGGTGCTGACATCTTTTGGGACATCATTGGTTCTAGACAGCACTTCCTAGGTAAGGGTAATCCTATTTTACGGGAATCTAAATTAGGATGGCTCATTGCAGGTCCTATAATATCCCACCAACGAAAACCCAATACTTCAATTCAGTGCAATTTTGTGCACACAATGTCCTGCAAGCCAACTTGCGACTTACATGATGATTTATCAAAGTTTTTTGAATTGGAGAGTGTTCCACAAACTTCATCACCACTATTTAGCGAAGAAGAAAAGCTGTGTGAGCAGCACTTCTTACATAATACCCGACGCAATGAGGATGGTCGATTTATTGTAAAATTTCCTCTCATTGAGGAACCCGACTGCTTAGGTGATTCCTACCTAATAGCAAAGAAGCGATTGCTCAGTTTGGAGCGTCGTTTCAAAAGACAGCCAGATGTCAAAAGGATATACTCCGATTTTATACATGAGTATGCTGAGCTAGAGCATCTTTTCGAGTCTACAGAAAAACGTCCAGAAAATTCCTACTTTCTTCCCCATCACCCTGTCATTCGCGAAAAAAGTGAGTCAACTCGTCTACGCGTTGTGTTTAATGCGTCAGCTCCAACTTCTTCTGGTTTGTCAGTAAATGACATTCAAATGATAGGACCTAACATTCAAGACTCTCTCTTCAATATACTTATACGCTTTCGGCAATACCGGTACGTGCTCTCCGCTGACGTTGCTAAAATGTATAGGCAATGTCTCATAGCGGACGATTCTGATCGAAATTTACAACTAATTTTATGGCGTGATGAGGAAAATCAACCTATAAAAACACTAAAATTAAACACAGTTACATACGGTTTCTCCAGCGCAAGCTTTCTCGCTACTAGATGTCTGTGGCAACTCGGAGAAGAATGCGAAGATGAATACATCAAAGAAATAATTCAAAAAGACTTTTACGTAGACGACCTGCTAACAGGTCACGATGACGAGCAGCAACTGCTCTACATTCAACAAGCAGTGTCCCAAGCCCTTCTTAAAGGATGCTTTCCCTTGAGAAAATATCGCTCCAACTCTCCCAAAGCGCTCGTTTCCCAAGTAATCGACCCGGACGACGATCTCATGTTAAGCCAAGCCACTAATGTTCTAGGCCTTGGCTGGAATCCGTACACTGATGAACTGCATTTTCCTATAGAAATTCCCTCAAATGAACTCATTTCCAAAAGAATCATTTTGTCCACAACATTTAAAATATTTGACCCTCTAGGACTCTTATCTCTATGTACAATTATACCAAAAATATTAGTCCAAGAGTTATGGTCTTTAAACAAGGACTGGGATGAACCAGCTCCTGTAGCACTTCAAGCTAAATGGAAATCTTTTATTGAAAGTCTGATTTCCATAACTTCTTTAACTGTTCCCAGGTGGACATCAATACAAAATCCCGTTTCCATCGAACTGCACTGCTTCTGCGACGCATCTCTAAGAGCCTTTGGAGGCTGTATATATGTTCGCTCTACCCAGTCAGATGGGAGCGTACATACGCACTTACTATGTGCCAAATCTCGAGTGGCCCCAATAAAACCCACCACTATTCCACGTCTGGAGCTTTGCGGCGCACTACTTGCTGCTCAGTTAAGTTCCGCGGTAACTAAAGCTCTACGGTGCCAACCATCCAGTAATTTTTTTTGGACTGACTCCAGTGTAGTGTTGGCCTGGTTACAAACGAGCTCGAACAAACTTAAAACGTTTGTAGCTAACAGAGTCGCTTCCATACAAGAGCTCACAGATGCGGCGGTTTGGCGCCATGTGCCTACGTCGCAGAATCCAGCTGATCTATTATCTCGTGGGGTAGATCCAAGGTTAGTTCCCAACAATGACTTGTGGTGGCATGGGCCCAATTTTTTACTGGAGCCACAGTCTTCATGGCCCTCACTACATTCTGATGACCACACAAAACCAACCGACTTACCTGAAGTAAAGGTTCACCCTGCCGTCGTCACAGAAACTCTACTTCCGATCAACCTGGAAAAACATTCAAAATTAAAAAGACTTCAGCGCACTTTCGCCTATATTCACAGATTTATACACAATTGCAAAAACCGAACATGTAAGGTTACCGGTCCCTTGCTGAGAACCGAAGTAGACAACGCCTTTACCTATCTAGTCAAAATTGCTCAAAGCCAATCTTTTGAAAAGGAGGTTTCTCTTTTGAAAAGTGGCAAGGCACTTAATCCCAAGTCTAACGTAGCCTCTCTTACTCCCTTTCTTGACAACAATGAAGTACTCAGAGTTGGTGGTCGAATTGAGGCTTCCGAATACAGCTACGATACAAAGCATCCCATTTTGTTGAAAGCGGATCATCATCTGGCAAAACTTCTTTTCCGTCAAGAGCATGAACGCTTATTGCACGCAGGTCCCCAGCAATTACTTACCTCAATTAGGTCTCGTGTCTGGTGTATGGGTGGAAGAAACCTTGCCCGACGCACCGCTAATAACTGCTCTACTTGTCGCAGATTCAGAGGCAAACCAATGAAAAACATTATGGGTAATCTTCCAGCAGAACGTCTTATGCCAGACTTTCCGTTTCTCACTGTTGGTACTGATTTTGCTGGACCATTTATGATTACAGATCGTAAAGGCCGTGGCTGTAAAATTACTAAATGTTACTTATGCATTTTTATTTGCTTCAGATATAGGTGCATTCACCTGGAAGCTGTTAGTGAACTATCTAAAGACGCTTTTATTTTAACTTTAAAACGATTTATTTCGCGCAGAGGAGTACCTAAACAAATTTTTTGTGACAATGGCCGCAACTTCGTTGCTGCAGCCAAGGAAATTAAAGCCTTTTTAAAATCAAATACTGATTCAATTTATGATTTTGCAACCGGAGAAGGCATTGAATTTCGCTTTTCGCCCGCATACGCTCCTCACTTCAATGGCTTGATGGAGGCCGGTGTGAAATCAGCGAAATTCCATATCGCGAGAATTCTAGGGAACACTCATTTAACGTACGAGGAACTTTCTTCTCTATTTTCGCAAATCGAAGCTATCCTTAATAGCAGACCTCTCTGTCCTCTCAGCCCATCCCCTGACGACTACTATCCGCTTACCCCGGGTCACTTTTTAATTGGTAGACCGCTCAGATCGCTTCCTGCACCGTGTTTACTGGACCACAAGCCTCGCAGTTTGAATCGATTTCAATACCTTGAACAAATCAAGGAACATTTCTGGAAGCGCTGGTCCAACGAATATATCGGCGAACTGCAACAGCGCACGAAATGGCGCGAAACGTGTCGCCACCTACAACCCAATGATTTGGTTCTCATTAAGGAAGATAACACTCCACCTCTGTACTGGAGACTCGGCAGAGTGAAACAATTGTTCCCCGGACCAGACGGCGTACCAAGGGTGGCCGACGTCTCAACAGCACGCGGCATCATACGCAGAACTATTCATCGAATGTGCCTGCTGCCCACTTCAGATGGTGCAGAGTCTTGAAAGCTGTCTGTTCACGCTTTCAAGGGGGGGAGTATGTCGGCGCATCCCTATTCGACACAGCGGCATCGACGCGAGCGGCGCATCTCTAGTTTATATTCACTCACTCAACTGTCAAAATCACGAGAAGATGTACATTTAATCTCTTCATTAAAATCTATATTTTATTCAAAAAAAACCAAAACTTTCCTTTATGTTCCTACACCGAACACTCTATGTGGCCTGTCTAGGCCGCAGCTGAGCCATCAACTTTTAGTTGGCTTAAAATTTGGTTTTACCGAAAAATATGACACCAGATCCGATTCTAATCTGGGGGCATACTCCGTCTGCATTACGGATAATTTTCGTCAAACTAAGAAGCCATTTTCTTTCTATCGGGTCACGTGACCCTGATCGACGAGTCCATGATCAGTCAGGTATTGGCAGTGCAGATTCGCAGTACGAATTCGCTTCTAAGACCGTGTATTATATCTAAAAAAATCGTTAAAAGTATCTTACGCGTGGTAAGGATGTTTGCCCTCCATCATGAGCGCCAGCGCAGTCTTGGAGCTGCGTTTGGGAGGCACCTCGATATCTGTCAACATCTCCTTGCTCAGCATGTGATCTGCAAGAATTATTTTATTAGTACAACAGTTCGAATTCCGCGTTGCTCTTCTAGGGAACCGGATAGAATCGCTTGTGTATCTGTAATAGTAGTACTTAGATACTTACAATTTCTATTATTATTTTATATTTAAGTACAAGAAGTGTGGTTTGAAAAAATATGTAGTATCGAGGGTAGAGAGGGGTATGTTGCGTTGGTTTGGACATTTAGAGCGTATGAATGAAAGAAAAGTAACAAAAATAATTTACAAGGCAACTACAGCTAGAGGTCTACCTAGAAGGACGTTCAAGGAACAAATTAATAACGTCCTCAAAAAGGCTGGGGTCCGCAGTGAGAAGAATAAAAGGAGGTGCAAGAAAAGGTTTATGAATATTAGTGAGGCTAGTGAGGTGTGTCAGGATCGCGCAAAGTGGCGATCCATCGCCTCTGACTACCCCTCTGGGACCAAGGCGTGTGCATTGTGTACGTATGTAGGTACAACACGAGTTGCCAAACACAACATTGCTAGGACAGTCTCATTTCGAGCTGATGTACTAACACTATAAAGTAAAACAGACTCCATAAACGAAGGCGTCTAAAATTCAATAGATAGGTAATCTATACCAAAATATTCTTATTTTATAACTTCACATTATTATTCAGTTACAAAATAAGAATATTTTGTCTAGATCCAAACATAATTAGCTGCTGTAGATTGTCCGAGTTTAGAATTAATTATTTTTAGATTTAGCGAACGAGGGCAAGATAATACTGTTTTTTTTTATCACTACTATGTTGTAATTAGTAGCTGTACTAGCATAGCTCTACGCGAGCATAATATAAGCTTTTTATTTTCAGGCAAAACAAGTAACTTGATTCTGGAAAAGACATAAGTTAACATTTACAGACTGTCAAGTTTCTAACTGCTATCTACAAAACAGTGCTATTTACGTATTTCATGATCGTCACCAATTAGACCACTGCTAAACATAAGCCCCCCAATAGAATATTACTTTTGGTGGGCTGTCCATTGGGGGACTTGCCATAATTACTACGCTTGGCAGGCGAATTGGTGATCGCAGTAATATACAGAGGAGAACGCTGCTGCCAATCCCTGGTGCAATCCCTTAGTCGCCTTGACCCACGGGAAGATTATGGGTGGCCCTATTTTAAGATATACTTAGAGGCTACTCACAATGCAAAAGGAACAAATAGCAAAAAGAACGTGTAATCTTTTAGGAATTTATAAACACTGATATATAGATAGGTAAATGTTTAAATATAAATTACCCTTACTTTTGAATGCGTTTCCGGTTCTCTTCCTGTACTCCTGCTCGAGGGCAGGCAACAGCCCCGGGTACAGCTGCACTGGTGTGCGGTAGAAATCTAGTTATGTATTAAGCTTAGTATTAAACAGGGCCTTATTTATTATCTAAGTAGTGACATGAACTCATAAATTATGTATAGTACTTAAATAGGATTTTATAAGCGTGCCGTGTGGTTTCCGGTAGAGTAGAATAGGACCACTCCAACTCTTCCCGTGGATGTCGTACAAGGCGACTAAGGGAATACATTATAAAACATCAATCAGGCCTCCCTAAACCGTCTGGCCAGCGCGGGGAGTGTAGGCCAAATCCTCCGTCTGTCTACGGCAGATGAGAGAGGGTTGTGCTCCTGCAGTGGAGACAAAAATTACCTGATGATGAAGGTTACTTATGCACTAATGGACATTGGACATTGTATCAACCTGTAGATAATTTTTAGGGTCCCGTCAAAACGATTTACCTAGCCAACCTTTTTGTCCTCTGTCTGTATGTCTTTCGAATAACTCGAAAACTACTAGACCGATTGAGCTGAAATTAAAATTAATACTGTAGATTTACCATGATGGACATCAGAGGAAAAAATAATTTTCCGTATTTTTCCCGGAAACTTAAAAAAAGTTAACAGATTTTACATTTTGCTATTATGTACACTTTGCTGAAGTTTATTTTTTTGATTTTACAATGCGTAGCCAATGCACTAACAGAGAATGCTTAGGACAATAAATATACTAACAAAGCACAGGCTCGTCATTTATTGGTCCTTCTGGCAGGCCCTCCTCTGAGCGTCCACGCAGGTAATCTGTAAAGAATATAATCAATAGCACAAAGTGTTTTATAGCCTGCTCATAGACTAAAACTCGATAGTTTCTAATAAGGATTGATAGTCTTGTAGCATTCTACAGGAACGCTATTAGACCTTGTTTAGCCGAAATGGGCATAGGCCTATGATAGGTCATAACTAGGACTTAGATATACGTTTCTAGACTGTTACATTAGAAAGTATTACAGCACATATTAAACCAGCACACAAACTGTCTCAAGAACTATTCTAGTACGAGTAGATAACTCAACTTGTTTAAGAATAAGTGGTTTGAAATTAAACCGTTTGTAAATAAAGTTCACCAAATTCAGAGCAACTTGAGAAAATGTTATCTATCTACCAACTAATGGCGTTCACAAAACTAATAAAGGTATGTTTATTTCATTTATTAAAATGATCAAAAAAATTATAGCACTTGTCCCTGCCATGGTTTATCCCTGGATGGGGGAGTACGTTATTAAATTAGTATTAAACTATGAGAATACAACAAGAAAATTTACAGAATATAGCTCAAGTCCTTACATTTGTTAAAATATTCTTTCAAGAATGTTCTAAACCGTATGCGTACCATAGGCGTACTATTTTATAAAATGACATTCATTGTATTATATTTCATGAAATAGTATGCGAACTTAAAAAAAACTATGACCTCTGGTTGAACCATGAACTATGGCTTCTAAAAAAAATTATCTTTAAATTTACCAAATTGATACCAAATAATGTTCCACAAAATCGTACTATCTAGAACTATCGATAGATAATTAAAATACGATAGGAGAAAATGCGCCTATTGCGGTATAATGATTCTTATTGCCGGTCTACAAATTATATATTTATAGTCCTAGTGGTACATCGATATTCAGCAAAAAACTGCAAGTATGGTGTTAAAAGCATAAAAATCTGTAAGATTTATCTTTAATTTGACCCGTAGCAATCTTTTTTTTTTATATAACCTGCCTGTATTTTCTACACAAGCGAATATCGCCAGCTTGATTTGTTATACGATATTTGTAGTAGTTATTGCGGATACTCTGGACGCAGTCGTTTGTTTTTAGTGGGCCATTCGTTTACGTAGAGGTTTATCTTAAAATTTAAGTACGATACCTACCTAGTGGGAGACCCTGGAGTCCAGCATAAACATTGTAAAAATAACTTTTGGCGATAAACAAAGTGTTATGTGATGTAAAAACTAATTTTAGTATTGTGTTGTGATAGTATTTTATACATAGTACCTATCTATGGATGTGTATATTGATATATTGTGCGGAAAAACTAAATAAAACCGTGCTAAATACTCTTCCAGTTCGTTTCAAAATTGATCAGTTGTCAATCTTTATTAAATCTTCAATCACTTTAGTGAGGATGTGAATTAGTGCAAATCGCTCACTATCTCTTAGTTGTGTTCTATTTTTTTATTTTTTTTTCAGAAAAACCGTACTGTAACAGCTGGTTTATTTAATACTAAATGCGACTCCCGACTCCTTTTTTAAATATCAAGCCAAATATTATAAGATTTCAATGTTATACCTAGGTAGATTTTAACATTTTTTTTTTCATTTGAAGAATGACGCATATCATATTAAACTTGTTTGATCTACCACGAGGGCGTTTTCTTTATGATCTGAATTTGAAAAAATACAGTGCTCGACAAGTTACTTTGCGTGTCGGGTAAAATCGTTTATATTCGTAAAAGTGAAACTAAGCTATCGCAGTATTTCAGCACATATGACATTCGATTGTCAATAACCGAATGTCTGTTAACAATCGACACGCCAAGAGGAAATTAACATGTGTACCTACGTAGAAAAATAAATTGCATAACTAAGGGATGGAGGAGTTACATTCTGTAACAGGCTTCGAGAGAGAAATTAGTCGGTAGTAGTAATAATAAGTAGTAGTAATTTTGTAGTCGGTTACGAAATTTAATTAGGTACTAAATGGGACAAAAGAATAATACTCATACTCATTTATTTCAACCTTCTGGGACATTGAGAACTCTAGGCTAAGTCGACATTGTTTTGTTTACATTTTGTTTTTATTTACATTTTGTTTCACATTTATGCATGGCTGACGTTAACGCGACCATTAGGAATACATGGCAATGAGCGACCAGTTTCTACGTTATAAATATTAAGCTGCCGTGTGGTTTCCGGTATAGTAGAATAGGACCACTCCAACTCTTCCCGTTGATGTCGTACAAGGCGACTAAGGGAATACATTATAAAACATCAATCAGGCCTCCCCAACCCGTCTGGCCAGCGCGGGGAGTGTAGGCCAAAGCCTCTGTCTGTCTCCGGCAGATGAGAGAGGGTTGTGCTCTTGCAGTGGAGACAAAAATAACCTGATGATGAAATATTAAGATGCGGTAGATGACGTTGTCAAACATACAAGATATGTAGGTATATGGTAGGTATATGGAATATGTAGGTATGTAAAGTCTACCAATCCGCAAGTTACATGGAAAAGTCTCTGCCCAACAGTAGGACGTATTGATTAATCCATAAAAGGACAGATAGGTTAGAAACGGTACAAAGGCAATAGTTTGATAAGAACTGTTTTGCACTCCTTGATAAATTGCATTGCAACGAAAAAGTACAGAGAGCTACCATATTATTGAAATAGATACGTATAAAAATACAAGTAGGTACCTATACCCTACGAGCGAATTGATATAAATGCCTCTCGCAAAATGCCGGTTATTAAGACTAATGAGCTAGCGAACATGTTGGGGAAATCGGAAACATGAACATCCATAATAACCCCGCATGATACGGAACAAAGCCTACTAAAAACAAATGACTGTGTTGCCGCAGAGAAAATAACCCGCAAAAATAAATAATACCTTCATTGAAATTGAGATAAATTCTTTCTTTCTACATGTTTTTGTTTGCAGAAGGTAACAAAAGGGATGATGACCGGCGTATCCTTGTTTGTTATCAGCACCCATTACATATATATGTATAATGGGTTGGGGAATAAGCCATTCACTTAAAATTTATATCTCTAAAACTGATTTTATCGCTGTCAAACAGTATTATTAAAATAATTAATAAAGACCAGGTCTTAACCTATCTTAGTGCCTGTCAAATTTTAAATGTTATTATCTTCAGCCTGAAAGAGTCACTGTTGGACATAGGCCTCTCCCTAGGTGCGCCACTGAACCCGATCCTCGGTTATTCTCATCCAGTCACTCCCAGCCGCCTTACGCAGATCGTCGCTCCATCTAGACAGGGGGCGTCCCACACTACGCTTACCCAGTTGCGATCTCCACTCGTGCCTTCAAAAACGGGTTTAATGTAAATTCCTTGTACTTATATAAAATTATCCTGCTCATGGCTATCCTGATACACTTTTTTTTTAAATATAATAAAATAAGTACAATTTGTACAAGCTGGTCCCGGTCTGGTTGTTGCATTTGCGAGTTGTCCTAGCCTTAATTTCCATAGCACAGGATAAAATCCTAGTTTGGGATTAGACAAGTGTCGTAAATGTATGTATGTTAAATTAAAAAAAGAAAAATCTCGTTAGACTAGATGAGCCAATATAGAACCTGGCTTCATCTGCTAGGTGGATGATATCAAATGGAACGGAGACCGTTATTTATCAGACAGCGTGCACTGACTGCTGAGAGTTGGTGTCTCAAGTGCTCGTCTCACGGTCATGAGGTTGGGTTCAAGAGCTTATTGTAATTTAAGTACGGTTTATTATCATACCACAGGCTTAGCGGTGAAGAAAATCATCGTGAAGAAACATGCATATGCTAAAGAAGAAATTCTATGGCGCATGTGAAGTCCACCAACCCAACCAACAGTGGGGATGTCCCCATATGTATGTACATATTAATACTTTATTCTTTATTGCACGTTTAAAAATTAATACATTTATAAATTGTGTGTACAAAGGCGATCTTATCTCTAAAAGAGATCTCCTCCAGCCAACCTTACAGGGTGTGAGACAAGGCCGTAAGAGCGAGTGGGGCAAAATGAGTGCATAATAGATTAAATACCTGAACTACTTATATAAAAAATAAATATTTATAATAAATAATAATAACTATAATAAACATACGTACATACATACCATATTATACTGAGTGCTATAATAGCGTTATTTTAGTTTAGTTTTTAAAGAAGAAATTTATAAGGTTAATATGCTGTTGATATGATTTCTTTCTCACCTTTATAGAAATTGAAGCCATCTTTCCCGACTACATCGGAGCACCGCCCCGGCAGAGCGATGGCAAGTATGGTAAGAATTGATACAAATGCTTCCCGCATCTCGTCGGTTATTGATACTAATGGCTACTACTAGAGAGCAAACATGCGGCCTGGCAGGCAGGAGAGAACTGCCAGAGTAAGACGCTACCCCTCTATTTATAATTTCTGTAGGATAGGGATGAGTTGTGTGTAAGATACTCTGGTGGAAGGCAGTTCGATTCTGGATTAGACAGCAGATGTTAAATGCTAAGTGCTTCTGCGTACTAGATGCATTTTGAAACACTAAAAAGATATCGCTTTTAGCGACAAGGCCGCCTAGATATACATGTGTAAGCTACTTTATTATTGTATCTTTGTTTTTATCGTGCAATGAAGAGTAATTGAAATGAAGATATAAGAAAGCTCAAGTCTCTAACCCTGCCTGAACAATGTTAGTAAACTTTATTACAATTTCACCATTGAGAGCTGTATCCTGTCATTAGGCTGGCACAAACAGAAAAATGGGTCTCGCCAAGGCGCCCACCAAAATGTGTTTACGTTCATGGTCTCGCCAATGCAATGGGGTCAGTGAGTGGCGCAGTCAAGTGATTTATAAATTATTATTTAATAGAAAATTAAAATAACGGAATGTGCAGGACATTGCACGTGTGAGATTGGACCTCTAAAAAGGATCCTCATTTTGTTTCACAAATTGATAGCAGTTAGTATGTGCTACTTCTGCTTGGTTTTGAATAAAAAAAAATTTAAGTTACCGTCATGTTTCTCAATAAAAGTCGTTACACACAAACTTACACACCTGATCAATTAATGCTGTAAGTATAGTTACAGCCATTAAACATACAGTAATAGTGTGTATATTTGGACTCCTAAATCTTAATTGTTACGT
Organism: Esperia sulphurella; assembly: GCA_947086405.1. Classification (NCBI taxonomy): domain Eukaryota; kingdom Metazoa; phylum Arthropoda; class Insecta; order Lepidoptera; family Oecophoridae; genus Esperia; species Esperia sulphurella. The sequence continues at coordinate 5,700,948 of OX352261.1, forward strand.
CGAAAATAATAACTTCCATCTTTTTTTTGTCAGTTGCGACCATACTTGAATCTGTAAATAAGTAATTAGTATCCAAAATAGATCAAACAGTCATCTACCTCATATATTAAAACCAGATTCAAGTTCTGCGGAAATTCGTAGATATTACGGTTTACTTAAGTTTCTAATAATACCGCTCCTTTTCGTGCAAAGGGTCGGCACTTCAAATAGAAAATTAAATATCGGTATTTAACCTCCGTCTAATGATGAGGAAAGAATCATCCGATTTAGAGGTTCAATCTCATACAGTGCATTGTGTATGACGTACACTTTGCTGACTTCTTATACATATAAATCATAGGCATGCGCCTACGCCACCGTAGCAATCATACGCAGATAAGAGTATGAAAAGTTCACTGAAATCTATCTCTAATCTACCTAATAAATAATCTACTGATAGAAGTATTTTAGGATAAGAATCGTGCCGCCAAACAGCAATTTTAGTTTTGTTTTGTTCAGGTTTGAAAGATATGAGAACCTTTGTAATTACGGCAAACGAGGCATTCTAACATGGTCCTCAGAGTGGCATTACACTTACGAGTATGATCTTTGGGCTGCTGGTTAATGAGCTACAGTGACAACTTATCATCAGGCCGTTTATCACTTCAAACCGTATAACATTTTTTTTTATTCCTGATGGGTTTACGCTTGACCTCAATCTCATCTGATGGTAAATGATGCTGAAGCCTAAGGTAGAGCGCGCCTAAGGTAGGTAATATTATTAATTTACCCAGGAGATGCCTATTCACTCTTCCTTCAAAAGATCCAAATTGTACTTGTCCGGAAATACTGAAGCTAGCAGTGAGTTCCGTTCCTTAGCAGTTCGCATCATAAAACTGGAAGCAAAACGCTTCGTGCAAAATAATGAAATTGAGCAATAGATATACAGATTTAATTAATTGAAACGTTTTATAGACAAAGTGTTAACTGGGGTCCTTTTTTGGATTGTTTATTATTAAGTAAAGAAAAATCCATTACACTGAGTATTTATTGTTAGAATAGTATACGTATGCAAAGTAATTTTTTGTACCATAGGCATAGAATACTTAATAATACTACGTACCACAATTGTCATTTTGTCTGAAACATAAGTAATGTACAAAAATCTCATCAAATGCTGGATAATAAAATCAAACGGTCCTAAGTGAAGCTACCGGTCTTAAATATAACAATAAAAGTACCGGTGGGCGTCGTAAAAAGGAGCACTTTCTGTGGCCAGTCATTGCCCATGACAGCCCGGTGGGGGGCGCCTACCAGCGGGGAAATCTTATGCAAATGGCGGGTAAGACAATTGCACAGTATTTTTATATGCCTCCGAGATGACTGCTGCTATTTTAATATAGGTACATAAGTTTTTTTCTTCTAGATGAATGCGGGAGATGGGATTTTATAAACGTTGAAACAGTTTAAAACAAGTGTTGCGTAGTCACGTACAAAATCAATTCCTTAATAAGTATTTAACTATAGAGTGATTTTTTGTTAAGGTAAGTAGGTACTTAATGTATCAAGTCGGAACTCGGAATGCAAAATAACAAATTCGCTGCATACCTACTAGGTACCTTGGGAGAGGCCTATGTCCAACAGTGGACTCTATCAGGTTGGTGATTATGAACCTACTAGGTAGTCTATTATTCTTTTCGTAGAATGTCCTCGCACAGTGACTCCCTATTTTAAATGTTGTATTTCGATAGCTTGCGGTAAATAGTACTACTTAGATCATAAATGAATGCAAATAGTTAAAAACAATAAATATTTCATATATAAATACATACACTTGTCTATTCCCAAACTAGGATTTTTTCCTATAAGATGGGAATTAGACAAGTTAGAGCGGGCCCAACTTGTACAATCGTATAAAGTTGTCTGTCCCTGGTGGGAATCGAACACACGACCTCAGACGCTCGCATCTAACGACCAAGCTACTAGACCAAATAGGCGGGCGAGATATACTAACGTAATGGATATGTAATTCATCTTTAGAGTTGATAGTTAAAGACACAACCATCCTCTTGGCTTCACCGTAGTTGGGTATAGAATCACGCCAGGTTAAATCACAAAAATTCAAAACGTCTAAATGCAGAACGTAGTGAAAATGGCCGGATTTCTCCCCTGACGACCCTCGAGGCCGAAGCTTTCAGAAAATGAGCAACGCGGCCTTACAACTCTGTGCAGCACGAACAAAGGGCTCTCACCTCGAGTCTTATGAACCGACCACCCTGCCAAGACCTCCTCCGGGTCTTACAAACTGCTCATGAAACAAGCGAGACAGCTCAGCCAGGGATCTCGTGAAACTGGACAGTATATGGTAAAATTCTCAGCATTCAAAGCGTTTCTGCATCAGGCGGTGTGATAATTATTATTGTCATGTTACATATGTTGTCCTATACCTTCACATTTATGATTCCAGACGTATGACAGAATTAAGATTTTAATGACGCGAAATATAATATAAGGGAAATATGAATTAAATTTCAAATGTATATATTATTTAAAAAATATATATAATTATATAACAATCTTATCTATTTTAACAAACTTATCTATCTTAATCTTACCATCAGGTGAGATTGAGGTCAAGCGTAACCCATCAGGAATGAAAAAAAATATATAAATAGGTACCATGTGATCATCATACACAAGTATTATCGCATAGGTTAGGTTTACATATTCCCAAAAATAACCTACTTGCATAAAATACCATCTTATACAACCTCGCGATCCGTATATATGAATATGAAGTATCATAAACTTTAAATGTAACATTATTTCATACTATTACTTACAGACTATTTCAAAACACAAATCTAGACATGATCCCACAACCCTCGCCAATCCCACAACCCGCAGATTAACCACAGGGTGCTAGAGCGGTTCAACTCGTGTTAATAGGTCGTTAATCGCGCCGTCAAGTGCCCAGTCTGGGCAAGAATGATTTATGAACGGGATCGAGGGCCGTCCTGTCCTTTTGTACTTTGTACCCTTCTATTGCTTTGTCCTTTTATCCTGCCTTCTATTCCTCGTAAATGGGGATTATGGGATGATCGATTGGTTAGTTTCGTCAGCAATATTTGATGTCTCTAAGCCATGCCTTGTTACGCTTTTAATGAAGGAAGGTCATACAATGATAAAGAAATATATATAAATATTTGTTCGGCTTGTCTTAATCGCAGAAGTAGGTACTTACCTAAAAAGAATATCAAATCAAATCAAATCATTTATTAAAAAATATAGAATAGCCTCCATATGTCAAATAAGAAATTCTAAGGCATTGTGAGGTCCACTAAATCGTCCTGGGGCACCGTAGGTGGAGAGCGGTTTGGCATAAAAGATCCTGAAGGGTCGAAATATCGCCAGGTCTTCCTGGGCCCCTAAGCATGTTCATATAGCTAGCCATTTGGTTCACGGCTTAGAATAGGGCTACCCCCAATCTTCTCGTGTCGTCGTCAAGGCAACTAAGGTTTTGCACCACGGACGGGCAGCAGCGTTCTCCAGTGTATGTTAAGATCATTAATGCGATCACCAATCCGCCTGCCAAGCGTGATGATGTAATGTAAAAATTCCCCAATTGACAGTGCATTCTACTTGGGAGCCTTATGTTCAGCAGTGGACGTATTTTCACCTGATGATAAGAAATTATTTAGCCGACACACTTGGAATATTATTATTAGATTACCATACACAGGGCCGAATTGTCCATTGTAGTGTAGGCAACTGCCTACACGGGTAACGAAGGCCCGCAACGACTAAGGGCCCCGAGTCAGAATCAAGGTAAGTTTTAAAAAAAAAATTTCACATTGAAAAGAGTAGGCTTGGGCCCGGGCCTGGGCGTTGGCGTGGGCGTCGGGGTCGGATTGAAAGTGAGTAGTCCACGCGTGCGGAGCATTGAATTGTGGTAGAAAAACTATATTTCAGGATGTTAGAACACGGTAAAGGGGCCCTGACGCGTGCTTTGCATAGGGGCCCCGACATGGTTAAGGGAACGTACCCAAACTACGTGACCCATTTTTCCCCCCCTCGGTGCCCACCCGTAGTATATATGCCGTGACCCCCCCTCCCCCTCTAGTTTCACGTAGTAATTCATAAATATTAATATATAATAATTCATAAGGTTGTAAACCATTTTTTGCAAACAGAAAGTTGAATAAATTATAATTTGGCTCATATTGGTCTTTACTAATACGGCGCTTGCCGCGTGACGCTAAGAGTGAGTGCATACCTATAATTACAAGTAAAAAAAAAATATTATCACGAAGAAAAAACTCAGTTTTCAATCAGCTGACGATTTGTGCGTCAGTGTTGCCTGTGAGTTTAAAAAGCGCTAAACGCAGCGCGCCATATTTGAACATAGCTCGAAAAAGCGCGAGATTTTCCTACAGGATATTGACTATCTACGAGACGAAAATCTTAGCCCTCTCTCCCGCCCCTGTGACCAAGCGTAGTGTTTTGAAGACCCCCCCTCCCCCCTGAACGGGTCACGTAGTTTGGGTACGTTCCTTGATCTCTGACCACACACCTAATAGTATAGTTTTGTAATGAATGACAAAAATCTTCGCTATAAGGTTTTCGTTTTTCTTTCAGCGTCTACATAAAGATTTACACATACGACATTCTACCTCTGGTAGACCAAGTAAAATGTAAACCACGGATTGATCAACCTATCCATACACTATACTGATCAATATAATTGATCGCTATTTGCAGACCAAGGTTAATTAATGCAAATGAAATTTCAGCAGGCCAGCAGCGAGCGTAACGAATATCGTACTACAGCCGTATTGGCCAGGCACGCGTGTAATCGCGTCACCTCGAAGTGACAAATGACGTCCGTGATGCCATGTGATGCCGGCGAACGGTGACGTATCCGATGTGACGCCCGGCGTCTCCGTACCCGCACTGACAAGTGACACCTCCGTGACACCCCGCCGCAAATCCAATACGACGACGACGACGCGTAATCGAATTGGGGATGTGTGAGAGAACCCTTATTTATTGCCCTCCATCTAATTTCGAGGCAATTTTTCGACATCAGTGCTCGCATAAATTTGTAGACTCGCAAATAGAACTACGATTTACTCCGGTTATGTATTTCCTGGATATGGTACCCAGTGCCGTAACTAGAGCGGTACCAGGCACAGGGCGCAAACCGTGAGCGGCGCAAAAATGATATGGGTGGGCATTTTTTAAGGGCGCAGTTACAGAAGCTTGCACCGGGCACATAAGCTTGCACCGGGCGCTTGTTACGGCGCTGATGGTGCCCACTAAAACAGCCAAATGTGGAGCCAACTACATGACGACAATAATGCGAAAGTAAAATGTAGGTAAGTACGTGATATAACTACAAGTAGATACAAGGTTCGTATTTAGTTTGATTTTTAGTTTTCCTGGAAAATCTCGGAAAATTTAAAATGTTCATATTATTCTTATCATTGCTGGCCAATTCTAAAATAAATTATACTCGGTTGAATAGTTTTTGAGTCATTCGCCATTTGACTGAAGGGCATCCGTTTTGTTTGACGGACTCCTAAAACCCATGTCTTAAGTATTTGTATTACGCAAGTGTTAAACGACAAAATGATAGCATATAAAAAAAAGCGGCCAAGTGCGAGTCGGACTCGCCCATGAAGGGTTCCGTAGCAGCAAGTAACATAATATAAAAGTTATAGTAGTTCGTTGTAACTTTGATCGATGTTTTAATAATAGTATTGTGGTTTACGATTTATGACGTATTAAAAAAAACTACTTACTAGATCTCGTTCAAACCAATTTTAAGTGGAAGTTTGCATGGCAATGTATATATTTTTTTTAGTTTTATCATTCTCTTATTTTAGAAGTTACAGGGGGGGGGGACACATTTTACAACTTTAGAAGTGTCTCTCGCGCAAACTATTCAGTTTAGAAAAAAATGATATTAGAAACCTCAATATCATTTATCAAGACCTATCCATAGATACCCCGTATGAGTTGGATGAAAAAAAAAACAGTTTCAGATCGAAGTATGGGGAACCCCCAAAATTTATTGTTTTTTTTTTCTATTTTTGTGTGAAAATCTTAATGCTGTTCATAGAATACATCTATCTACTTACCAAGTTTCAACAGTATAGTTCTTATAGTTTCGGAATAAAGTGGCTGCGACATACGGACGGACAGACAGACAGACAGACATGACGAATCCATAAGGGTTCCGTTTTTGCCATTTGGCTACGGAACCCTAAAAACGCATCAAAATCGGACCTTTCGTATGTATGTACCTATGTAAACGCTTTATTGTACCAAAAATTAAAACAACAACAATAATAAAATAGGAAATAAACTGTGTACAAAGGGGGACTTATCTTTGTTGATGAGCCATAGACATACACAAACATAAGCATAACTTTTAACATCCTTCCTTTTTTGGGGTAAAGAAATTGATAGTTTCACGAATTATTGAACATTATATTTTAATGTATATTTGAGATTATATTTGTATGGGTTATCATTACGGCAAATCACCAATCCACCTACCAAGCATGGTGATTATGGCAAATCCCCCAATGGACAGTCCACCAAAAGTGGTATTCTATTGGGAAGGCTTATGTTCAACATAGACGTATTCGGCTGATGATGATATTTTAGTCCGTTAGATCAGAGATTCAAGAGTAGTAGTACCCGGTCTTGAACTATCTAACGAACGTGATTGAGGCGAACGCCCCACCGGGCTACCGTAACTAGAAGACCGTAAAGAAAACTAGGGGTTCGTGCAGGACCAAACTATAGTTTACCGTTTCAATTCCATGTGCATTGTCCGTCGTGCGCGTTTAACTCACGATCCGTCGCGTCCGAGTCCATTTGCCGCGGCCGCTCTAACTGAAAGTAACGCACACTTTCTGTCACGCTTATTAGACTTTACGTCGGGAACGTGGCCGATGTGACCGCAGCTGTGCTAAAGAGGGTGAGGCATAGGGCAGGTTCTAGTGAAATTGGTGCCGTACCACACTTAAGGCTCTGTATACATGTCCGCCAATCGTCCGCTGTTTTGGCCTTTATTAATTAGTCTGTTGCCGTACTCTTGCGTTCACCGCATTTTATGTGAGCGGAATGCCCGCTGCCGCTTTGCATAGAGCGGATTCCGCCCCGGATCATCCACTGGGATGTGCATAGAGCCTAAAGGATAAATCCAGGTGATGGGATCGTTTAGTTTGAAAAATAGGTCAATAAAAAACATTTTACATTTTGTGTACTATATTCGCGTATAAAATATCAATTAAGTCATTACGGAATAATAATATTCTATACTACATTTTTAAATACAAAGATAAAACTTTCACAATCTTCTTCCGGTGCAACTTTTCACACCTCTTTTAATACTTTTGTTTATGTAAGTATATAAATGAGAATTCAATGGAAAAAAATACAAGGGCATATGACATGTAAACGGCAAGTTTCATTTTACAACTACTAACCGAGAATTTATAAAAATTATGAAGGATGTTTTTGCCTTTTTTTTTAAGTATTGTATGAATACTTTTGTCGATCAACCGACCGCTTGTTTACATTGAATATAGAAATAAAACTGAATATAAGAGTGTAATATGATTAGAAAATGACAAGCTTTTTTGTGTAATTAGCTGATTAATAACATAACATTTATACAACAATTTTATTATAAGACTGAACAACTCAATTAATCCCCTTAATTAAATTATTATGTAAACTAATTATTCTTCGCCGAAATGGGTGTACTTAATTATAAATGCAATTTTAAGCTACCATTTGGTTAGTCATTCATGATTTCATTAAATAAGTTTCAACCAAGTCTAATAAAATTGCCTTTGCAATATCAACATGACATTAAAAATGTGAAAAAATATAATGTAATACAAAATTTGGATTTAACAATAGAGTTGAATCCTACAATCTATTAGTTGAGTCATCAATCTAATAGGTTAACTATCCCTTTTGAATATTATATTTAAAATTGATTTCATAATCATAAATGTAGAAAATACTAACATAGCGTCGTATATTCTAATTCTGTGTATACCAGACAAAAAAAAACATTATTTAATATTAAGTCTCGTCGTAAGGCTATTTATAACTGCAAAATATTCAGCATTTCTATTTAAAACTATAACACCAACACCATGATTGAAACACAAAGGGCCGGATTCTGAAGATAAATATATAAAATTGAACAGCAGCTCTAAAGTTAGCTCCGCCTTAGCGTTGCTCTGTCAATTAGAAAATTAAACAGTTGTTTAATCAACATTTTTGCTTCATAATCGGGCCCAATCTGTCATTACATACAATTAATACAAATTACTATAAGGCAGTGTTTTGTCTTTATTATTGGCAATACAATAGTGTAGCGATAACTATTTAAATGTTTAAATAAGTATCCATATTTCATTTTATTAAAAAAAAAAATAAGACAATTTAACGTTGTGCCCAACACGACGGCACAACTAACAACCACATACCACGACCGCCAGTTCCCGGCAGCACTACTATTCTTGGGTAGCGAACTAAGTTAACGGTAGTGTAGGACGCCCCGCCACCAGAAGGACCGACGACCCAAAGAAGGTGGCCGAAATGGCTGGATGCGGAGGGCGAAAGACCAGTTATGGTGAGGATCATTGGGAAAGGCCTATGTCCAGCAGTGGATGTCTGAAAAGTTTGATATGCTGATAATGATGATGAACATACTAAAAACATCCCAAGTAGCAATCAAGAATAGTGACTAAATCCTACATATCTATACTTTATCTAAAGTTGGATTTGACTAAATCAAAAAAGTTTTCGTTAAGTCATTTTTTTCTTTAAGACTAATTAGTTTTATACTACCGCTACTTTAGCAAGTTCAGAATACCCAAAACCAAGTTAAGTACTCTCAAAACTGTTTTGTATTAAGTATGCCTACAGTTAAAACTAAAAATCTTTTGTAACTGTACTCAGATTATTTGAAGGCTCACGTAAAACTCTTTCAAATAATTCAAGCATCTGTTTAGTCTTCCGAAGTAAAAATTAATTTTGTAGATAAACTTAAGATAATTGTTACACCAAATTCTGGGAACCGTTTTTCTGAAGAACATTTTATTCCTTTATTACTCAAATTAATCAGATTAGAGTAAAAATACATTTAACGGGACGTTTTTATCAAAAGGGAACAAAGTAGAAAGATGGATTACGTTGAAAAATTAAAAAGATCTGGTAGTTTTCGTCGGCGTGTTGTGAAATATAAAAAAAATACTTTAAACAGAGTGCAAGCTGCAAATTTCAACAATGCATCATCTTCGACTCAGACCTCAGTGTCGTTTTCAGGAACTACAGATCACGAGGAAGAAGATACCGCGGAAAATTGGGAAATCAAAATAGTGGACAGTGATTCCGATTCTAATGAAACGAAAGCTGATGATTTTAATTTTAGAGACCAATTAAGAAACTGGTGTTTTGGTCACAATATACCACATACTGCAATCAATGGCTTATTGCAGATTATAAATAAGCATGATCCAGGTGTTGTGCCAAAAGACGCAAGAACACTTCTGAATTCAGTAAAATCTGTAGATATCAAACGTTGTGACAGTGGAGAGTACTGGCATAATGGATTTAAAAAATATATTTTACAGTATTTTGGAAATTTGGATAAACATATCAATTTACATATAAATGTAAATATCGATGGGTTACCTACATACAAAAGCTCAAAAGTAGAGTTTTGGCCAATTCTTTGTAACATTCATGAGATGAACACTATGAATTTTGCACTACTTATACGTCATCGAGTGAATAATTTATAAATGAATAGTTTTTTTTGCATAAACTTCTTTCCAGCACAAAATACACTAGAATAATGAAATGAAAAGCTAAGAAAATATCAAGTAATCTGGTATTAACTAAATCAAACTAAAGAATCATTTAATACTAAGTAGTTTTAAATAGTAATACACCAATACGTTGTATAGTATAAGTTAAATGTAATATCTCTTAACTAGCACTACTTTAAATCTAACTTGTCTTTACTTTAGCTAAACTAGCCTTACAAAATCAATATTGTCTAAAGTCTTACTACGTTAGGAAAAATAAGATTTAACGCCATTTTGCACTTTAAGTGAAAAAATAATAATACATTTTCCGACACCACCTCATGATAAACTAGAGAAGATTGAAGTTATATTTTTGTCAGAGTTAGAATAACTTTATAAAAACTCATTTATTTATAGAAAATTTAATATTTTGCACTTTATGCCGCCAAATTTTTCAATTGCAATACAAATATCCTTAATTTTATTGTTATTTTTACGCTATTTTAAAGGCCCGTCTGTTTTATAGCACTTTCTATCGATTTTACACGAGGAACAATCATGCGTTTTAAATTTGCAATGCATACAACGACATAATACATCATTTTCTAGATATAAAAATTAGTTGTTTAACCGCCATTATCATAAGCCTTCATCTTGTTTTTGTATTAAGTATAAAATGTTCACCATATTTTCTAAAATACTATGACATAAAGTAAAAAAAGTTTTAAATTTTACTTCAGTAAGTTATGATAGAATCTGTGCAATTCAGTATTGATAGTTTTAACTAGGTTTTGTAGATATCATCAAGTCTATTTCTTGGTCTAAAGTCGACCTACAAGACATCTTGAAATCCGTGTTTAGCTCTGCAAAAACCACTCTCTTAAGTAGGGTTAAAGTTTGTCTAAACAGTAGTATTAACTCTGTCTTAAATTTGTCCTAAATGCTGTGCCCACTTGTACTTAACTGTATCTTGAGGGATATCTTCAGGGATATCTTGAGGGACGTAATAGGTTTAGCCAAGACAACAGCTGGAATACGTCTACTTGCCTTCAAGATAATTATAATACCCTTTTAAGACATTTGTTTGCTACTTGGGATAGCACTTGGAAGGAATGTAAGGAGATTAGGAATCAAATGCATATACAATAAAATAATATTCGAAACACTTTTAAAATACTTTCAATTAAAAATAAAAGTATAGGACAAATATTAGGTACGTACTTTACTTTCAACTTACTTTATTTTTAAGCTTAACAACATAAACATGTTATGAAACTCAATCTCTGAATTCCATTCCTACAATTCAATATACCGAGGGTGAATCGCAATGAGTTCCTGTTTCATTGAACCATAGATTTATAATTTGTTTGACGCACAACAGACTACAATGCTATGAAAATGCTTTAAAATCATCATATCTCCCAAAAATACGTAATACTGAAACAAAAACTACAGGGGAATAAAACTACCGTGCGATTCACCCGCATATAATCAAAAAATATCATGTGGTAAAATAATTTTCCAAAAAAGCAAGTAAAAACCTTAGAACTAATCATTAAAATGTAAATAGGTAATACAATAGGATTTTCATAATAGGTTGTAAAACTTTTTGTCCTATATAAATAAACGTAAAAAACAAATGAGAATAAAAAGTTTCAAATTCCATTACTTTGTAAAGCTATATAATTTGTGCAGTTAATTAAAAATGGGCAATAATTTCATTTTCATTTTTCACTTTAGATTTTCAATTAAGTTATAAATGTTTTATTTTGCAATATATTCATATATAATAATAACTTAGGATTATTTCTCGTCAATAAATAAAATCTGGCAACAACCAATTATTGTAAATATAAAAATGTTTTTGACTTAAACAGAACCGAATGAGTATTCCTAAATCACTAAGTTCATTAGTAAATCATAAAACAATCACTAAGTCTCATTATGCTAAAACACGAACATTCTAACGTCACTTAAATTAATAAAATTAAACTACCGTGCGATTCACCCGCATACAGTTCAAAAATATCAGGCGGTAAAATAAATTATTAAAAAAAAGCTAGTAAAAAATGGAACTTATCATTAAAATGAAAATAGGCAAACACAATCAGATTTACATAGTAGGTTGTAAACTTTATGCCCTATACGTAAAACTAACGAATTAAAGGAGCGCTCAAGTTTCAGATTCCATTATTTGATTTTGCTAAATAATTTGTGCAGTTAGAGTTGAATTGGCCAATAATATCTTTAGATTTTCAATTAAGTTAGGCACTAATGCTTATCTTTAACAACAGATTCTATAATAATATTTTGGATTACTTCGCGTCAATAAATAAAATCTAGTAATAATCAATTATTGTAAATATAAAAATGCTTTAGACCTAAATATAATCGAATAAGTATTTCTAAATCACTACGTTTCGTTAGTAAATCGTAAAATAATCACTACATCTAATTATGCTAAAACACGAATACTCTAACGTCACTTAAATTTAAATATGAACCAGTTTGTCTGAATAGTTCCAAATACCTTAATATTTAAGTGGCATTCGAATATCCGGTTGTAATAATACCTACAATATTGTCAGCCATTATTCTCCTGCTGCACTTCTCACGACCGCTACGTCCGCGCTAAATACTTTCGACAAGTAAAAAGTTCCCTCAAGCAAATTGCACACATATTACGTACATACAACGCGTACGTTAATCTTATAAATTCATAAATAATTAGGAAATATTTATTACGAATGTTATATGTAATTTTCAGATCTTGCAAAGGTTAACTAACTATGGATATATTGTTTTTTGTAATATTTCTATTTTTACATTCATATTAACATACACTACATTCGTAATAACTCTCCATAAATAATACTGTAGAAAATTCCAATGAGATTTAACAAGACTTATTTTTATGCAGATTCTTTTATAATTTTTTTATATAATACTTTTTTAATCCAATACTAAATTCATCTCACAGCTCCCATTAAGGCTAGTTGGCAAATATTTGAACACATTGATATACAATACGATGACAGCAGTTTGAGTAATCATGAATGTATAGTTTGGCAAGTTAACACGGAAGGTGATATATTCCTATAATAAACTGTTTAGAATATACAATAATTAGAAATATAGAAGAAATAGGTAATAATAGAATCAGTTTATTGTCACATACACCAATCATTGATTTAACACAGTATATACTTTAGTTTTATCTCGAATTAAGATCCACACTAGGCCACTAGTTAGCCACTATGTTATAAACACAAAAATACGCATATTTCAAAAACGATGTTAAAGTTACCGTTGTAGGGACAATGAAATAACTTTAGTCCCGAACTTTAGTCGACATTTTTTCAATTTCTTACAAATCTAGCCGTGAGAATCGGTACTACACGTCAATTTTAGACACCAAAATTAGCTGTCTTCGTTTCTCATTTGACGGAGATGGAGCTAATTTCAAAACTGTAATATATTAAATGTCTTTTGATGTGTTTTTTTTATATACTTAACCCATCTTATTACTGAAACTGCTGTTTATCGTAAAAGCATTACACAGTGGATAATTCTAATAACAATTTATATTATGGCGAAGAATTGTCCAAAGTATAAGGTTAGGAAATTTAGGTAGGTTTTTTTTAAAGAGTGCCAAAGGGGAGTGGAATTATAGGATTTGTATACACCACTTGCAGATTTTTTTGTGCCAACAATACAGTAATAGATCTCTATAATTATTGCATATAATTAAGATAAAATCTCTTACTAAAATGAAGAATTAAAGTTACAAAGTAGATAATAATACAAGTTATATTATGCATATTGCTTGTCGAGCTTTGCTGTTCAAACTGAACAATTTTTGCTCAAAACACGCACCAGTCTAGGTTTAAGTGACTAACAGATCTAAATCAAAGGATAAATATGGGCTATAATTTGAAATAAAGTTTATTTAGATTTGAGATTCTGCAAATAATTAACATTCTCTAACGAGAATAATTGATCACTAAAAGCAAAAAAATACTCAGGCATGTTCTGCAAGTGGCTTTAGTAAAGCCGTGGGGATAGTAAGATGAGTGAGATTACATTATAGAAGCACTTACGACATAATACTACTCAACTTTTATATAATAACCTTCATATAAAACTGCAAAATCGCAAATAAATGCATGTAAATAACATTTTTTGTGAATGAAGTGATTAATGCGTGAATGGCTTTGACGTGACGCGAGTCTCTAAAGAGACATAACGGCTAGAGTTCAAGGGTTAAATCCCTTAAATAATGTTTTTTTTCTTAACGATCATTATTCAGCGAAGAGCGTAGATATAACCCTATTATTATATAAAACATATTTCGCTGGAGTAGCTCATGCTTTAATCATTTATTTATCCCTCCCAATTTTATTTATATTTTTTTTTATATTGAAATCAGATTTCAATACAAAAAAATTGCGTAAGCTCCGTGGCGATGAACATTTCGTCTAAATATTGCTAGAAGGGCATGTATGAAATATCCAGGTGTATTTAGATTTGACTCATTTACATGGACGTTAAAAACGCAAGTCTCATTCTCAGCACTTAATGTCTGACCATTTTTTAAGTCTAAACCCAATGAAGTAGGAATATCAACAATCTCCGCCCAGTATGTTTGTATGACGTAGAGATCATACCACGTGGTTTTCTGAACACCTCTCACGCATCAATCGTTACATTCGAATTATTGAGTTAGTTGCAGTAGGGGTACTTGCGAGGGGCATATAGCATATAGCGCCCGGTAGGGGTCGCGGGTGGGACGCGAGTGACGTCACACGGCGGCAGGAGAGGCTGATTGTCAGTGCCACTTCGCCTTCTGAGCGAATATGTCGGCGCGCAGGTTCTGAGCGAAGCAGATTCCCAGGATCTGGTGGGATTTGTTTATATTAGTTACTTATGCTTTTTAAATATTGATATTGTCTTTCACTGCATAGTCAAAATAGTTTTTTCAATACATTAAATAACATATAAATACATTTTCTTTTAAATCTACCATGTCAAGCTATTTACAAAGGTTGCATTCTGTCAGGCTGTACATCTGTTTGTTTACAACTCAAAACTTATGACAGAAACTCTGTTGTAATCTACCTACCAGTAGGTAACAGTTAATTAAAAGTCACTCTCGGTTTGGTTTCCCAGTAATCAAGCGACGGCAAAAAAGAGTCGACAAGACTAAAATTAAACGAGCCTGCGAGGGCAGAATAATTATTTCACTCGTACTTATGTCATCTAATAAATAAAATCGTAAACTTCACGTGTCTGTACATTGAAGATATTTGCAAAAAAAAAATTGGGGGGTCTAAGGATAAGCAACAGAACACATTTCGATCATTTTTGAAATTTTTGTCTGTTTGTCTGTTTATCTGTTTGTCTGTGAGTTTTTGCACGCATCACTTAAAAACTACTGATCGGACTTTGATGGAATTTTCACAGAAACATGGGGCTTAACTTGGTGTAACATATAGGCTTTATTTCATTGCAATCGGTGCAGTCAATCAAAACTTATGCGAATTTAGAGTTCTCGCATACGCTGCGAGGAGTGTAGGGTGTAAATGCTCGATTGAATTCGTGAGCGGTAGCGGGAGCGGGTATCGTACCAATGTAATGTGAGATTTTGAAAACTATAAATTCGCATAACTTTTGATTGAGTTAGTCGATTACGATGAAAAATCTGGAGCTGGATCTGGAGCTGGATCTGGAGCTGGAGCTGGTTCTGGAGCTGGTGCTGGAGCTGGATCTGGAGCTGGAACGGGACCTGGATCTGGACCTGGACCTGGACTGGACTTGGACCTGGACCTGGACCTGGACCTGGGCCTGGACCTGGACCTGAACCTGGACCTGGACCTGGACCTGGACCTGGACCTGGACCTGGACCTGGACCTGGACCTGGACCTGGACCTGGACCTGGACCTGGACCTGGACCTGGAGCGGGAGCGGGAGCGGGATTGAAAGTCTGTGTGGAAGTGGGATAGGGAGCCGAAGTGGGAATGGGAGCGGATCCTGTAGTCCACGCGAGCGGAGCCGCGGGCACAGCGAGTTTTAAATAAACTGAATCTTACAAACTTATTAATTAAAGTTTATCTACGTTTAGACAATCAAAACTCAGAGTGCCCATCTACAATATACACAACACAATAACTAAACATAGCACTAATTCACAATATTCCAAATAAAGAGCTAACATATAGAACGAACCGAATACTATCAGCAAATGAAACTAAGAACTACTTGCATATAAAATAAACTTACTTGTGCAAAAGCAGTACAAACAGCGGACGTGGCTACAATCAGCAGGTTGTGGTCGAACCACTCCTCGGCTGCCTCTAGGCAGCCTTTGTCATATATTATCTTAGCTATATCAAAACTCTAGAACAAAAAGAAACGAAAACGTCAACTAAAATAAGCACTAAGTCTACATTACAATAAGAAAAATGTACTTGTCTACGCATTTTGTACAAAGATTCCTAAAATTTTAATAAAAAAAAACGTGTTTTAATACTATTTTACAATCTAAAAAGCACTGTAAGTTAGCCGTAGATTTTATTAAATACATAAATAGTATACCTATACTTACCAAGTACATACGCAAATAGAACATTTGTTAGTTTATATGAAAACTTGACTGATTCTATAAAAAAAATACTTCATACCATCTGACTACTCCTTCAGGTGGGCAGAGGTATCAAAACTAGTATTCAATAAGAACATCAATGCAGTGTTATGAACAACAATCAATCACAAGTACAATAATAATGCATATCACGTATGGCACATGACACATGTGCAACGCGAGAATGGACTGTTAACCGTTATACGTATCTCCTTTTCCGTTCCAAGAATCGTTCTCTGGTGAAATTAATTTATATATTAACTTATAACCATTATCTACAATTGCTATGAACAACTAAAATTGACGGTTTAAGTGTACTATATGTGTCTTTAGAACATTTTGTATAGATAATAAATAAAAAATAACGTGTTTCCATAGTAGGTTTTCCAGCTAGTGAACAAGATATGGAATTACCAGAAAATACTATAGCAAACGACAATAAACTGATCCTCAGGTTTATGACAAGCACCGAAAATATGTAAAGGGAAACAATAAGATAATCTACTTCTACTTAAAATCGTTATTTTAGCAACCGAAACATTGCATATAACAGTGAAAATGTGGTAAAATATGCAATACAAAATCAAACTAAGTTGAATAGTAAGCAAGTGTCAATCGTGGCAGTAAACTGGGACCTTCAAGGCAAGTGGGGCGAGCAGCGCGGCGGCTACTGGCGCGAAGTGTCGCTGGAGCCAGTCCTCGCCCGCGGCCACGCAGCCGCGCTCGTGGATCACGCGCTCGCTCACTTGCTATACATGTATTTTGTTTAACGATCTGAAGTGACAAACGGACAGACGGTCCGCCTGATAAGCGGTCACTGTCGACCATAAACCTACAGTCCAAAAGCCACACTTTGAAGACTATGTCTGACTGCCGCGTGTGCCTGTAATTACATTGGATGTCCAACCCTTCAAAGCAAAACACAACAATGCTAACAATTGCTGTCTGGCGATAGATATACGTTTGTTGCCCTGATACGAGAGAAGGCCGCTGAATGTTCTGATAGATAGATAATTCATTTATTCTTAGACACAGCACAAATACAATGCTACAAATAGGTCACATATTGATACAGAAGTACGGCAAGTAAACATAACAGAGTAACAGTAACAGTGTAGCCCGTGCTGTGCTTTTGTATTGAGTAATTGGTACAAAGGTGCCAAACTGGTTTTTTAGAACTCCATGATATTTACGAGCAATTATCCTGTACCAGGGCGACCATCTAGATGAATACGGCACGGAAATCCTGCCACCAGTATTTATCATCAGTCTTTCCCCACGCGATCCTCGTTCTCCCCATGCAGCCGCTTCTGGGCAACTTTTTCAGGTCATCAGTCCATCTGGCAGGGGTCATGCAATATTCGCATTAATTATATTCAGCGATCTTAAGTCGACAGAAACTTTGACGCTCTTTTCTTTAATTTTCCTGAAAATGTTTCCTAGAATTTCCATAATTGCCGCCCTTTAAGTGTATGTGCCAAACATCACAAGCTATGCTATAAATGTATCCATTTTTACTATTCCCTTAAGCGATATCTAAAGCCTATCTCGATTAATTATTATATATTTGATAATCTTATATATTTCGACTTTGAGCGTACTTCTATACTATCATCATCATCAGGTTATTTTTGTCTCCACTGCAGGAGCACAACCCTCTCATCTGCCGGAGACAGACAGAGGCTTTGGCCTACACTCCCCGCGCTGACCAGACGGGTTGGGGAGGCCTGATTGATGTTTTATAATGTATTCCCTTAGTCGCCTTGTACGACATCCACGGGAAGAGTTGGAGTGGTCCTATTCTACTCTACCGGAAACCACACGGCAATACTATTCTATACTATACTTATAAACAATATAACGTTATTTAATTACCAAAACGATAACGTACAGCACTCACATAGGTCGGTTTCCTGACGTCGTACCCACATTGCTTGTTCCTGATGATGTCCTGCGGCTTGTTCCGGCAGCAGCTGAAGGGCACGCCGCACGCCTCGCGCGAGCCCACCGCGCCGCTAGAGCAGTTGAAGTACGCGTTCCGGTCCCAGTCGCGCGGCCCTTCCACGCCGCAGCATTGCAACTACGGCAAATTGAAACGTATTTTAATTAAATTAATTTTAAATTAAATTGTATTTATTTCAGGGCAATTTAGAAAATAGAAAAACACGTTACAATATTGAATAAAAAACGAAATTAAACAGGTAAATATCTAGGAGAAAATCCTAGTTTCGGATTATACAGGTCTATGTGCATATACGTACGAGAATATTATGTAATATTTTTTATTTAATTGTGTAATCCTATACATAAAAATGCCGTGTGACCACCGACATAGAATAGTGCCGCCCCTATCTTTCCTAAGGGTGTCGTCAAGGCGACTAACTAATTGCACCAGGCAGCAGCGTTCTCCTGTGTGTGTATGATAAGATCATTACTGCGATCATCAATCCGCCTGCCAAACGTAGGAAATCCCCCAAAGGACAATTTACCAAAAGTGGTACTATATTGGGGAGGCCTATGTCCAGCAGTGGACGTATTTAGGCGGATGATGATACATAATAAAAAGCTGCTGTGCCCCTTGTTTTTATACAAAATTGTTCAGTATTCGATACTTAATGCCTCTGTAATTAAGGATCACTATAGGTATTGTGCTATTTTGTTACTCTGAATGTAAGTATATAAGTAGAAGATAATGGTTACAATAGATGATCATATCATCAACCCTCACGTAACGGACGCTGTCATTCGAGCCAGCTCACTGGAGCATTAATGCACACTTATAAAGCAACTACATGTTACGTTAGAAACATCTGCTATTGTAGTGTTATCAGCCATAGAAATCCGAAACGAACCTCGATATTGACAGTTCGTTGACCTCCTTAGTCGTATAAGTGGTCATACAGTCGAGAAAAGTCGAAAAATGTTCACCACGAAACTATGTAAGTTTTTTTTATCTTTATTAGCAGGGGTTTACGTAGTTAAATAACAGTTGCACTGTATAATGTACAAAATTTCAGTTAGGCCTATTAGAACCACGATTCTCAAACAAAAAGTTGTAAAAAATTAATAGATTACGGAGGTCAACATCAACTACGGTTTTTACAAATATTAACAAGTTGATAAACAATGACGCCGTACGGCGTCCTGTAGCAATGGCCATCGTATGGGCTGTCCTTCAACGTGTTAAACGACTTGATAATCTTTATCACCACTTACCCAGTCTTCTTGAATCCAGTCAATTAAATTCTGCTGGTCAGGATCTTCTCTGTAATGCGTAATGAAACTCTGGAACCCGCTCGTTGCCTGATGCTTTATCTGCAACATAATACAATCAAAATATATAAGCAAAACGCCATTTAATTGCATGGTGTTGATGAATGTGAGTGAGGCTAGTGAGGTGTATCAGGTTTGCGCAAAGTGGCTCTTCCCACCCTTTCTGCGACCAAGGCGTGAGAATAATGTACGTATGTTTATATGGCGAATCAACATGTAATATTTTTACTTTAAAACAACAAAGACCCAGAGGGAGTCACGCCATAGCGTTTACTTCCTATGCAAAACAATTTGGTATTTTTACCCACTTGCACTACAATTGTACGATGTCGCTACGAAACAACACATACATAACAAATCGAACACACTCATAACCTATCGTATACATCGATGTCCGTCTGTCTGTCTGTCCGGAGGATAACTACTAGACCGACTGAACTTGAACTGAAATTTAGAACATACATGTAAAAAATATATGTTGATAGGTAATAAATAATGATATATTGTGTGAATGCTGGAAAAAAAATCGAGATTGTTTAGGAAAACTATAAAAAATTGAGAGACCTGCACATTGTGTACACGTAGACTTTGCTGAGTTTTTTAGGATTCGCCCAAACCGAATCCATTTATTTTTATCCCTTTTTTATCTCGTCTTTTTTTTCGCCAGATAACTCACAAACTATAAATCAATTGAGCTGAATATATAAAATTGCCCGGCAATGATGGGAATATTATGTAAATATAAAAAAACAGTCATTTTACAGGTAAAAAAATAAATTACGGAACTTGCCCTTGTGTACGACTTAAACTTTGCAAGTTCCGTCAATTGCAAGAGTTTTAATAAGAGCTACAAAGCTTCGTAAGAATAAAATAGTACTTATCAGATATTGTACTGTATGGTCAGGGAAGAAAAAATTGCTGTATAAATATTTTACCCAGTCTTTGAAGACAAAGAAGAGTATTCCCACAGTCATCTCAGCCAATAATAGTAGAGCGAGAAACACAGCATACTGAAAAAATATTAAAAAAGAATAAACATAATTCATAATAAGTATTCATTAAGTTAATCATAACATTAATGATTTTTAAACATAAGTGCAGTTACTGCTCTCAAACGGTGACGGAAAACATCGTGATGAAACCAACACATAAGGTTTATGGTACTCCATATTATTATAAATTCAAACTTTGTGGTCTCCTTGTGTTTTTTTCTTTTTTCACGACAATACCTTTATATATAACACTGTAATGTAATGAATGACTAATGAATAATATTAATACAATAACGTCATAGTTCTTTGTTACATAACACAGAAAAATAAATGTAGTTATAGTTATAAATAGTTACATATCATTACCTAATCATTTTATGCAATATAATAAACAGGTATATTGAGTTATGTTTGGAGGGGATGTTTTTAATTATTTTTTAAAAACATAATTAAAAACACACTATTATGTTTTACAAATATTAGATGATTCAAACTTTCAATTCACAGGTGATAATTTAACAACAGAAAAGTACCTTTGTTGTCCTCCCCTCGGAAAGAGAGCGTGCAGGCTATCATAGTACATCACGCAATGTTTGGTGGCTTTCACATATGCATTAGAATTTTTTCTTCACTGTATGAATGTTGCTTTACGATGTTTTCATTATATTATGAGTTTTTGGTGGGTCGTTCAGTAACGATGACAATGTAAACGAGATTTTGATTTAAGTACAATAAAAAATTAATAACACAATGAATACTTACGCAAGCAAGTAGGCACGTGTTCTCGCGCAGTGCACCGACGCAGCCCGTAAAACCGATTATGAATGTAATCGTCCCTGCAATTACATGGTTCAATGAGCCATAGAAATGTTTTCATTTCGGATTCCGAGTTGACTGCAGCTTAATATTATGTTGGTTTGGCACATAACTGTACCCTTCATTTGTTCAGTTCAATACAATAAATAGACAATTCTAGCAAACACAATAAAGCTCTTTTTTTAGCGTCAAATCAACCTGTCCATGATTTACAATTGGATTTTGAATTCAATTCAATACTCTTTATTGCACAATAAAATAGGTTACAAGGTAGATTTTATTCCATTACATTACAAAATTATTAAAACACAATGAATCATGATAATTTGTCACATAAACAACTTTTTACCAAAAAGTCAATTTCCAGCATAAACTTGAATCATTGCTAACAAAATTAACTTTCCTGTGGAACTAATATTAACTAACTAAGAGTGTATTAACTTAGAAACCTACAGTCTATTCTATGAACTCATACATACTAATAAATACTAATTTATATAATTCAATTCTAACATGTCAAGTGCAACAAAATTACAATAGCTATTTGCTATTATAATTAAGGTCAAAGGAGCCTTGTTTTAGGTAATTAATTAACCTTGGCTCTTGGAAACAATGCTTGAACTAAGTTAACAATATCAAATCAACAATGAGTGTCAAGGGAAGACCCTTTATTTTGATAGTGATGAGACAATATCATGCTTTGATTGAATAGAATGCAACTACATGTTATTAAAATTTATGTGTAATCATCTAGAGTGGCAAATGGTCAGACAACCCGTCTGATGGTAAGCACCGGCCCCAAGAATCTGCAGCAATTGGACAACAGTACAAAGACCATAAGTGCTAGTACTGCTGTTTATCTTTTGCACTATCAGCAGCATGTCGACCTCCATTGCTGCTGGACATTTCTGAAGATCACTTTACTAAATTTCTTTAATAAATTAGTAAGTGATTTTTTTTTGATTTTTCATAATTCTTTATTCGTCAATAACATTAATATACAGTAGTAACAATTACACACACAGTTACACATTCCTATCTATTAATAATTCACTTTATCCGGCTGAGGGCACCTTTCAAAGTTTATTACTTGAATATTATATAAATCTTTTAGACAATGTGTTCATATAAATCATTGAAAAGGATATGGTGTGAACTTATTGTTGCCCAAGTTCACTTATTGCATGACTATTAATTGTTAGAATTAAATAGCGGGTAGGTACGACTAGTCCACTAAGTAAGTCGAAATTAGGAGAACGAGTTGTGATTATTGCGCTCCGACCGATCTGTGAGCTACCTCGTCCCGCGCGCGCCTTGCTTATTGCGGCGCACTAGGGGTAACGAGTGACCGAGTCGCATGTCTGGTTATGGCGCGGCACTGGTGATGTCGCCAACGTTATGTGGGAACAATACATAGTGATGGGGCAGGCGGTAAGTGCCTTATCTGTCGATATACGGTAAGTCTTCAATTTTTGTTTGGCCAGTAGAGGAAACCAGGCGGTTAGGGTGTGTCTCGTTTTTTGCGTAGAACTTTAGTGTCTGTTTCAAAATAAAGTTTCTAAGTAAAGGAAGATGAATTTGGTAATGGTGTCTGTTTAAATTTGTACGAATAGGCGTGTTATAGGCTATTTTAACTGCTTTGTTTTGGATTATTTGAAGT
Source organism: Esperia sulphurella (assembly GCA_947086405.1). Taxonomy (NCBI): domain Eukaryota; kingdom Metazoa; phylum Arthropoda; class Insecta; order Lepidoptera; family Oecophoridae; genus Esperia; species Esperia sulphurella. The sequence goes on from OX352261.1 coordinate 5,724,153, forward strand.
GATTGGTAATTAAATTGACAGGTACTGCTCCATACGGGGCAGGCGTATGTGATGCAAGGCCGAACAAGTGTAGTATAGATTCTTAATTTAGTTTGAGCACTTAAGTTGCTTTTTCTATTTAAAATTGGACTTAGAGAACCAAGGGCCTGAGCACCCTTGGTACGCAGGTGTGTTGTGTGTTTGGACCAGTTTATTTTGTTGTCCATTGTTATTCCGAGATAGCGGACTGAGGTACTCCACGGGATGTTATGACCTGCGATTGTAAGGAGTCTCTTTGGAGGATGTCTTTGACGAGTGAACAGAATCGCCTCAGTCTTAGCTTCATTAATTTTAAGCTTCCATTTTGTGAAATAGGAATGAAGCAGTTCTATAGCTAATTGCAGTCGGCCGATGATAAGGTCAGTATCAGTAGAAGATGTGTACGATGCCGTATCATCTGCGAAACATGCGAGGCTTGTACGTATTTGTGTTGGTATGTCATTGATATACAGGAGGAATAGGTATGGGCCAAGAATGGATCCTTGGGGGATACCAGCGGGTACCATTTTGGGCGAGGATCTGACATCACCTAAGTGGACCCTGAACTTGCGGCCGGTCAGGTAAGACTGCATAAGTTTAACCAAGTATAGGGGAATTTGGCAAGAGATAAGCTTATGTAAAAGACTGTTATGCCAAACGGTATCAAATGCTTTCTCAATATCAAGAAGGAACATTCCTGTCGACTGTTTTATATTTAGATGATGAGCAATGTGTTCTGTCACCCTAGTAAGTTGTTGAGTTGTAGAGTGAGAGGCACGAAATCCATACTGCTCGTTAACTAGTAGGTGCTTTGATGCGGCTAAGAGACGTAAATAGATGATGGATTCAAATAGTTTACCCATAGTAGGAAGCAGGCTAATTGGCCGATAGCTATTAGGCAAGGATTCATTCTTACCTGGTTTTTTGATAGCAATGACCTTCGCTGATTTCCAGACTGATGGAAAATAGCCTAAATATATGCAGCCGTTGAATATTTTAGTTAAGTACACAACGGCTTTTTGGGATAAGTTTTTGAGTAATAGATTGTGTACATTATCATCACCAGGTGACTTACGATGTTTAAGCCTGCGTATTGATTTCCATACTTCTGCCGGACATGAAAGTCGACATAGTTTGGGAGTAATGGGGTTATTCAACTGGTCGATTGATTGTTGGATATTTGAGTCAAGATCAGGAGTACACCAGTTAAGCGTGAGGCTCATATTTTCGTGAAACGCTCGTGCTAACGCTTCACATTGATCTGCAGTGTTAGCAGTTATGGAATCATCTGCTAGCTTAAGGGGTGGTATGGTTTTAGTCTTAAGTTTTAGAGAACATGAATATTAGTAAGTAATATATATGTAAATAGACCTACTAAAAGCTACCAAGAACTACTACTTACTCCATCCAGCTACTGAGATTAGTGCAGAACTCTTTAGTAGTCATACAGACCAAATGACACCAAAAAGTTTAAATATCTTTAGTCATTCGAAAAACCCAATACTTTTTCCTATAAATTATGCTTGTTTGTAACTAAAAATTGTTTTGTAAAGCTATATACAGGTTTCCTTACATTAACCATTGTAATAATGACAACGAATAAATAACACCTTGAGCAGTGGAAAAGAAAGGTACACAATGTAGATAGAAGTGGCAAACTCACCAACACATATAAATATGAAAGCTGGATCCAAAGCTATGTTCGTCAGTCGTGAAAGGTTGTTGAATGTGTCCTTCTCCGTCCATGCCCATATGCCTACTGCTAGCACTACCAGACCAACAAACTGAAAAACAAAAGATCACAATGTGATTTCATCATATTCTAGAGTTGTGTGGCAAACAACAAATGTATTAGAGGAGTTAAATAGACAAATAGGAGTCTTATTGTAGTGCTTAGCTTTGTATTATCAGATAACATTAACAGTTTAATTAATGCTTGTTAAACAATGTTTAGGAAAAAAATTGTATTTGACTTGGAGGAAATGATGTCAAAGGCAGCTACAGAACTTGTTTAAATGATTCATTGCAGGTTATAGGATATACATAATTATGGTTCATTTTACATAATAATGAAACTTCTTTTCCCTTGCGAGTTACTTTAAGACTACAAATTAAATGTTATGGAATCAAAGAACTTGATTCAGAAAATGTGATTCTTGGTTACCATTTTGGTTGATTCGGTTTTAAGTTGCTGCTTGAAAGTGTATTTCACCCTGACGACTCAGTTGGAATTCCTTGTGTACTTGTAATTACACTGGCTCAATTATTCTATAAACCGCAACACACCAATGCATATATTATGAGAATAGGTGGAACCCTGTTAAGGGACTTACTTCTAAAAAATTAACTTGGCTACTGTATTTAAGTTCGCTACTCCACTGTGATTAGCACTAAAAAGCTATTTCTTTGGTGCATTCTTAATTCCTTTGAAACTTTACCTATCATTATTTTGCAAAGAAGACCTTTCTATCAAAAGTGCTCAAAATCATACATCAATTATGAGGAAATTTATGTTTATGAACACTTTCATAGCAAACATATTTTATTGGTCAAAGAAATTGAACTCTGAACCAAATAAATAGAACTTTAGAACAAATCACCATACAAGTATTTTTTGTTCTGTTCAACTTAGCTTTGTCTACATTCTCTAATAGGTAACAACATTTAGTGTTTTAGCCTTAGCAACATCACTGAACAGGATATGTGAGTAGGTGTGCGAGTCTTGGTTGTGGCCTCATTTCAATCAAATTATAAACTAGGCAGTGTGATTTCATCTACAGATCGGAATTTTGTTTATCATGTTTAAGCACTTTACTTTGATAACTTACTTACTTCCCACATACGACATTCAAGTAACTTTTCGTGAAAACAGCCTTGAAATAACAACACAAGAACAAAGTACTTTCATACAAAAAAAACTTTTAAAAACCTCATGACCACACCACACAAATATACACAAAATAATGATGGTAAAATATTGAAATGGTTTAATCTGAACAACTATACTCACCCAGAATAAAACATTTACACCAAAAATAACATATTTTAAACAACAGCTGACTTCGCTAGTATCTCGTCGATATTTCCTTATACCAGGCATTTTAATTACTCAACCACTAATTCATGTTACTCGCATAGAAAATACTTAACAAAATATAATATATTACTTTCATTTGTATGAAATAGAAACCTATAATTTGAACAAAAATAAATAGGCCAACAAATGATGACGATTGACAGCCAGCCCCAGCCAGCAGCCAACAAACTGAACTGTGAGCGGAAGGAAGGAACCAGAATGAACTGAACGAATGAATGAGAATGAACGAAAGAAAAGATTCAAAGTTGCCAGCTCTTAATAACTAAAATTCTCTAAATAAAATAAATAATATGTTTCAAGCGGTACGGTTTTTAAATACATTTTCGTATGAATAAGCTGTGAACAGCATACATGAGGCCGTCTGCTGTGACTTAGATATGCCGTTCTATAAGTACTACTGGCTAGATATACATCTGAAAAATTGAAACGAGAAAATCCCGAAAAGTTTTGGGTCTCTAACCCAAAGATTGAAAACTTGAGAAGAATAAAATCTAAGAAGCTTAAAATTTCACAAATGACACAAGAAGTATCTAAGAAAAGGAGAAAATCTTGGCGCGAAGAAAATCAAGCTAGCAGACAGAAACAAAGAAAGAATCGTCAGAATACTGTAATGTAGATGATAATAACATTGTAGCCCTTATCGGCAATAATTACAGTAATGAACAATAACAAGATATAGCACTGGCGTTGAAACTTCTGTTAAGAGGCCCCGCGAGGCCAAGAGTCCGACATATCCCACTGGTGTGTAACCCAGCTTTAGAAAAATTGGTTTGTCGGTTTTGCGACTGTCCCCCGTTTTGCGACGAGGAAATTTTTAGTTTTCACCTATTTTTAATATGAAGGAGTACAGATAATTTGTATGCATTATTTAAAATGGTTATAATATTCTCGAGTACAATAATTATTTAGCCGTATAAACTATATATTCGTTATTAAATCGTAAAAGTAACGGTTACTTTGACATCAGCTGTGACAAAACAGAATTTAAAACTAGCATAATAAGTACTATATAGATTTGGTGACTATATTTCCCTATATCCCAAATAATGTTTATGATAATCTTCGTAAACCAATTAAAATCTTTGGCGTCTTTCTTCATAGTTAGTAAATAATTAGCTTTCAAGATAGTCGCAAAACTGAAATTTTTTTCTACACAGCCAGTTTAATTTGATGATTTCTCGTAAAATAGACTAATTTGCAAGCAATTCAATATATTTTCATAAACTATCACGTATGTTAATAATATCTAAATCAAAAAATCATCAAAAATGTGATATTTAAAATATACCTATCAAAAGGCTTTATGTTTGTGGCATACCTCCTGTCCGCCATTTTGAAAAAAATTCAAAATGGCGGCCACGCATGAAACTTATATAAATCGATCACGTTTCCGAGATATTAACGCTTAAAGTTGATCACGTGTCATCGATATATTTTGAAGTTGCCTGTATCTTGTTGCATAGATGTTTGAAATAATTACTCTGAATGTTTAAAATAATGACTTGACTTCAATAATGATATTAAGCTAAAATAATAATTACGAATTTTTGTGGCCTAAGGCTCGCACTTTTGATAAGTAATGGTATAACGACGCATTTTCTTTAATTAATGTTTTGTTTTATTTATTTTATTTAAAAAAAATAATAGCTAATTAAAATCTAAGTAAATAAGAAATATAACTATAAAGAGAAAATTACAAGTCTCCACTTGTAGAAAAATAGGAATTGTTAATTTACATTTTTGCAGACATCTAGTTATAATTGTGAAGTAGTCCATAACAGTGCTGGCTAACAATGACGTACCTGAAGAGGCTCCTCAAGATATTCCCGAAGAATCAACCTGAAATACAAGATGTACAAGAAATACCACATCAGTCAAATGTTACCGTATTTCCCGTGCCTGGTTTTAAACGAGTTCCATATCTACATTTTGTATTGTAGCCGGCTGCAATAATCAGAATGACCTAAAACATCTTTATGGTGATGTATGATCTTCAATTAATACCATACCAATTAAAATATTAAGTAGTGAACTTACCACGTTAATATTTTAGCTTAATATCATTATTAAAATGATTATTATAAACATTCAGAGTGATTATTTCAAACATCTATGCAACAAAATGCAAGCAAGTTCAAAAAATATCGATGTCACGGGATCAACATTAAGCGTTAATATCTCGGAAACGTGACGCTTTAGGGGTTTGGTCCTATTATATTTTCTGTTTGCATTGATGTCAGCTATCGATTTATATAAGTTTCATGCGTGGCCGCCATTTTGATTTTTTTTCAAAATGGCGGAGTGCAACTATGCCAGGCTTCATACAAAAATCTTCAATGCCCTTTAAGACAGGGTACACTTTTTTTTTAAGACGCTCTCGTGCAGTTCCGCTTATAAACGTTTCGAAAAAAATATGTTCGTTACATAAACAAATGAATAACAATTCATTTGTCTGAGGTTCGTTAGGTACGCTCTTAGATTTTCGTATTTAGTTCTATATGTATACATGAAGGCAAAGGTTTCTGAGATCATACAGCCTTATCTGAGCTGTACCAAGACGCATATTACATATAACTTTATTTTATTTCAATTTTAGAGCTAAGATAGTCATAGTCAGTCCTAGTTATAGACTCTAGTATATATTAACTTTGACCTTACTAAAGTTCATAGGAAGCTTTAGCGAAATTTGAGATTAGGAAGTTATCTGTTTAAGCCTAGTCAGTTTAATTGTTTGTAAGTACATTTTAGATGTATACGTATTTTTATTAAATTACTTGGAGAGAACACGAAGGGATAATGACATTTATTTCTTGTTAAAGACACAGGCATTTTCATTGACAGAGAGTCTTCTAGTTAAAATAAAATAAAATTCTTAAAACATTTGATACTATTTTTATTACTGTCCTGATGATACAGCACAGGTAAGTCCACCAGCCGAATGCTTGTGGATCCAGTCAATGTAGTTGCTGACCTTTGTATACACGCCTGAAACATTAATTTTATTTAAAAGATGGAATTACGGTATTTATTACCTACCTGTGGCAAGTAAAGATGAGCCCGAAGATGGAATGCGTGCGTGAATGCGTCTAGGTAAGCACCCAGACGATGCATGTTCATTCTTTCTTTAACGAGATCCAAGTTATTTGTATCCAAAACATTAGCAAACGTTTAAGGTAGCAATATACATTTCACATATCCCGAATATTTGCATAATGGACTAAATCTGGATGATCCTAATATCTTAGGACCAAATAGGAATAAAGCATGACCATCGGCAAATATGGCGATGTATCAGACTAATGGGGTCGCTTATTTCGCAAAATTTTACTGTCAAGGTTATACTCGTATTAGGTATCTCGTTCAGAAGACTATATTAAGCTTGAACAATGTGGTTAATTCGTCCAAGATACTTATATGTCAATTTCAGATTTCGTACTTAATAGTTGGTATCTAAAGACTTTAGTTAAAATATGCACTGTATAAGTTTGAAGTTTACACGCACCTGGGTATCTGGGATCCGCACAGCCGATACCCCACGACACGACGCCTGCAAAAAAATATATTAACAATCTATATGTCGCAGGCCGATCTTAAAATTAGACAGATCATGATGCGCCTAGGCACATCGTGATCTGGCGCCCTTTAATGATGTGCCTGACTTATACACATCGTGAAATCGTCACGAACTATTTTGTATCTATAGGATGTCCAGTAAATACCTAAACATCCAAAACGAACAGGGGCTAGATGGGGTCAAGCCCCTTTATCGGCATGTGAAATTTCATGTTCAAAGTTTTAACATATATAAGTACTGTTTTTTTTATTCCTGATGGGTTTACGCTTGACCTCAGTCACACCTAATTGTAAGTGACGATGAGGATTTTTCACTTTTAGTCACATTTTTAAGTGCCACATCCATAAACGTAGGTTTTGTGATTTTATTTACTGAACACTGTTTTTTTATATAAAATAATCCTGAAAAAATAGCCTGTAAACTACGAGACCACAAATTCTAAGCTCATTTTATTGGACTTTCTGTTAATCCGTTTGATACCGAAGTATATGCGTATGCGCATAATACACATTGACGTATTTCTTTGAATTAGGCATTACTCAGTGGTTAGGCATTAGGCAATGGTCGTTTTCAATGGTCGAAACTCTGCACTCCTAATTAAAATTAGGAGTAAACGACTACTCATTTATTAGCAGAGACCACTTCTGTCTTAACATTAGGTGAAAAAAAGTGTTACTTGTAAAAATTACCCGCTTGGATGTATTTTCCACTATTCTCGAATATTAGTAATGGACCTCCACTATCTCCCTGAAAGGTAGGAGAAATTAATAAAAATGCATGTGCTTAAGAAGATTTCCTAAGGCAATCAACAACTGACATACATATGTATATTTATTTCGGCATGTGGAACGGGAATGGAAATAAAATAGAAAAAGCATAAGTGTATTGTTACATACATTACATACATTCACTTGTCTAATCCCAAACTAGGATTGTCTCCTGTGCTATGGAAATTAAACAAGGATAGGACAATTCACAAATATAACATCCAGACCGGGACCAACTTGTACAGATTGCACAAAGTTGTCTGTCCCTGACGGGAATCGAACCCACGACCTCTTCAATAAAATCTTTAAAAAATGTTTATTGGTATATCTTCCTCAGTGTAGTTATGTAAATACCTACTTAAAATAGTCGCAAGTCACGTCACAAAACTTTTTGTTTTGTTTCAATGTTAGCGTTGTCTGCTTCTTGCTACACTGCGCATGACCCAATTCACACTTGACCATTTAACTATTTCATTTTCTGTGGTCTAAATATTTCAGTGGTCTACGCGTACCACGTCGCGGGCCTATAATAGATAGTTTTCAAATATGTATTACGTAGGAACAGGCATTTTTAGCCTGAAAATTCAAAGGGACAACGCAGCGAGCATTCTCGGCACTATTAAGAACTCTGTAGAGCTAGAAGAAATATTCTATAATATGTAGGGCCCCTCCCAACCCCTTTTTAGTAGGTACTAGTTTATAACAATTTGTATATTTTTACTGTCATGTCTGTTTCTCTTATGAGAGTACTATATAAAATCAAAAGTAGGAAGATTTATTTAAACGTTACTTGACACTTTATATCATTACTAGCTATTGCCCAGAACTTGACCGTGTGTATTCCAACTCCTCTAAAGTGAAATTTTAAATATATATATCTTTCTTAAAAGTTGATTATACGTCACTTGGAAAAATTCAGTTTCTAAGCCCCCAGGAGTTTGATCAGTTCGTTGATGGATCAGTGATTCAGGTAATCGCGGTGCATTGAACCAATTAACAATGACTCACTCATTAAAAGGCGAAAGTACCTTGTCAGTCTTGCTAATAAGGATGCAACACACGTTTCTATATTTAAATGGCATCGATTTACCTACCTGACAACCGTCCCTGCCTTTAGAGAAAGCGCACATCATCGTTGGTTTTAGATGTTCCGCTATTTTGGACTTCATGCACTGTGTGTCCGAAAGGATCCGGAGAGAGGCCTTCAGGAGAACCTTCGACGCCGACTTTTCGACACCGATTCGACCCCAGCCGACAATGGTCCCTACCAGACCCGCAAAATCTTCTCCTGTAACCACAATAATTATAAACACATAGGTACCTACACTAAAATAAAACACACTAATGATCTTTTTAGTAGGTACCTTCCTACTTAAACATTTTCTTAGACTACAGTAAATCTCAATTTTATTATTTGCTGGCAACTTATTTTAATATCTTGTCTTCCTAGCGGCCAGGATGACCAGGCATTTTCAGGACCTTTTGTGCTAAACAACCACCAACAGTACCCCAAGCCGATTTGGTGGGCTTCACATACGCCTTAGAATTTATTCTTTGGTATCAGGTTTGTTTACATGTTTTCCTTCACCTAAAAGCCTGTGTGTTATTAAAATTATAAATTATAAATAAACCGTACTTAAGTCTCGAAAACTCATTGGCACGGGCGGGGTTTGAACCCACGACCTTATGAACAACCAACTCGGATACCACGGCTCTCATTTTACTATATAAAGTTACAATTTGTCATATTTCAATCAATTAGTAATCCGTCGCCGTCAATTAGTAATGCATGCATTGCTACTCCGGTTTGAAGTGTAAGTGTAGCTAAAGTACATAACCTCGCGGTAGCAATATCAGTTAATTGTCTAATTTTTGTAATAGATAGCGGAATTAGTCTGGCAGATAGAGAAGTTATGTAGGGTCCCCATAGAAGAGACGAATCTATAACAATTCCAGACATACAATTCTGTCGTACCTAATATCACATTATTTTCTACTCTTCTTACATTTGATTCCTTTAATAAATTGGATAATTGGTGTGAATGTCTGAGATATTTATTTATTAATTTTAAATGTCTGCATCAAAATTGGATCCATGTTATTCTTATAAAATATCTATAAAAATTATATTGAAAAATTTCAATTGAGTAGTACCTTGTAGCAATGAACATATAGGTACAAATATACTTGCCAGGTTTAGGTAAGCATATCGGCACAATAATATCGCTAAACTTAATTGGTAGGTTAAGTTTAGCTATGGCGATATCGTTTTCATCCCTGACAGCCGTCGAGGTGAAGTCCTCGTGTATGTACACGCTGGAAATGGTACGTTTCTCCACATTGGTAATTTTGTCCATGTCGTCCAGGCCAATCAGAACCTCCATCGACGTGTAATTATCCCTGGAAGTTTATACTTACTTCGTATTTCGGAAGGTAGTGTCGATTGAATAGGTTAAAAGTCTTGCTTCCCCAATGAGCGCCCACCATCCATAAACTACCCAAAGAGAGCGCACTGCGAACAAATACACGGTCCGAGCGAGAAACCCTAAGCACTGATCTTAGTTTATCCCGTTCTAAAAAATATGACAAGTTTGAAACCATCAATTGCTGTCGATTTCAATTGATGTTACTATTCACTGGGGCGCCGTACAGGGCCATCGAACGGACCACTCCCAGGTACAGCCGCCGGCAGTAGGCCCTGCCCCCCCCCCCCCCCCAAATTAGGGAGTATACGCCCAAAGGCTGCGGCTGCACCTAAGGTTAATGTTTCTTTAAATGTCCTAAGTAGTAAACAAACCACTCACCTCTACAAAATCTCAAATTTGCGAGCCAATCACACAATAAAACTGACCCAAAATCCTCATATACCTCAAACAAGCACTTGCACGATATCCACTCACAAAACTAATAGAATTAATCATCGTAAACTTTAGTTTTTAGCAAAATTATCAACAAATCGCTTTAACCTTAAATCATATTGAGACGGGTTATCTCTATATTGTCTTTGGATTTTAGAGATGGGGTATGTCACGCATTCAATTACGCAATTCAATTATTCATTCGGAATACTTGTAACTAATTGAATCTTTAGAAATAAGTAGGCGAGGAGAAAAAAGGATTAGACAAATAAGTTGGACATCCATTGAACCAAAAAAGATAGACAATTGATATTCTATTAATTTTAACGGAATATTGGCTCAGATAATCGTAATCGGCATCGCATCGGTAAAATCGATGTTTGTTACTCATTATCGTTTGCACTTTTCTAAAATATTAAGTTTGATGCCGGTGCATTGTTTTATACATACTTAATATTATTGTTATTACAATGATTTGTATATTGTACCTTAAAGAATAAAAATGTTTCTGCAATATGTTGTATTTATTTTTGAAACTTTGATGGATATATGTTCCCTTAGACATGTAAGAGTCCAAAAAACCAAAAACTAAACAATGTGCTTGCGTGTCCGTTTGTCTGCAATCGTATGCTAGGTCCAAAGTAATGATCCGATGTGGATGAAATTTTGTATTTCGATACAGAATATCCATAGGAGTAACCAATAAATAAATAAATATTCCTAAACTTATAATCACTGAGAATAATATAGAATTAATCACAAATTCAATTAAATTCAATTGAACCAATGATTTTATTATTATTATTATTAACATATAACACAATAAGCATAACTAAACATTAAGAAATAGAAAACTACTAACACTAAACTACAAGTAATAAAAAAGTCCGTCGAGGTGGTCGCACTGGGGCATTGTGCCCAGAAGGCTGGCGACGTTCCCTCTTTGTATGGCCAAACTAATGCGTTGCCTGAGGTACTGGCCAGCCCTCTGGTCACCGGAAGCTTCTATGAGGCGCGAAGACAGCTCGTTTATTAACTTTGTTGTCTCCGGGCCCCAGGGCCCCAGTGTCTCCACCCCGACGGGTATAAATAAGTAGCTGGAGTCGAGGTTGGCGTATTTAAGGCGTTTCGCATTTTCCGCCTTTATAGCCGCGGCTCCAGCATTGAGTGAGGTGGATTGGATATGGGACGGGGCCAGTGTGTCCACACAGGTCGCGTCCCATACCGCGTATGCGTTGGGTCCGGGTGGCAACGCATTAATTGAACCAATTAATTCTATTATTTGACAACACTATTTTATATCTATGGTCACCTTGGCGCCATGTTTGTTTATCAAATTAGACATTTAAAGAAAAACACACCTTACGCATCTCACTGATTCCATTGTTAATTATTATGTTTCAATACACAGAAACGATTGTGTTTCTGTTATTAATATATAAAATAGATTTACATAAGCAATAAAACTGCCGGAGAATCAGTACCTAATTATGACCACATTAGAATGGGACAAAAGACCCGACGTAGGGTCTTTTTTATTCGAACCGATTTCTTTGGACGCAGCGTGCAGTTCCTTTGAGTAGTAGGTCCATGGCCTCATCACACACAGTCCTCTGACCTCTACATAAGTCTATTGACTTCCTACTTATCTATTTTTGCCACCAAACCGCAATGTACCTAGTATTGTTGTGTCCCATTTTGCAGGGAAGTGGAGCCAGTGGAATATACAATCCTCGGGTGGCAACGCATTTGTGGCGGTATGACTTCATATACCTATATAGGCGATAGTGACAGCTTATGATCAGGTGGACGGACGGACAGATCAGGCTATCTGTCCGTTTTTCACTCCAGATCGTAAAAACTTACCACTGGAAACAATGGCCGGCACTGAGTACATGTCTGTCAGTGATGATGGCTCCACCGCAGTGCATCGCGTTATGTTTCAGAATAGCCACGGTCCATGGGAAGGAGTGGGGCTCCGCCCTTCGGCCCCCCACTATCCTCATCGATACTATGGAGTCAGATGGCGTTCCGCATTCTGTCCAATAGGGTTGAGGAAGTAAAACTCAGTTTTTGTTTCGGTGAAAAAGGAAAATTCAGCTAGGTATATAAATAGAGGTTGGAAATAGTCTTGTTGTAGGTAGTCCATCAAAAATTGTTTGTGTTATTTCTTCAAATTCATGAAGCGGTGACTGAATGACAGGTAAGTACATATTTTGAGTTAGTCGTTCCATTTCCTGTATTTTTGGTAGGATTGAAGTGTTATTTATAAAATAACTAATATTTAGTCAATTCCGTAGTTTGAATGAAAAAGTCGTTTGTTATTCTGACAGATTATAAAGAAAAACAATCACTCAAAATCTAGTTATCAAGGAAATGAAGATTAATTTATTTTATGAAGCTTTCATGAATTATTATGTATTTATAGCTCTAATGACTATTATACCTAATAATTTAACAGTATATGCTGTTATAACTCACGGAGAGCCGTTCGTTTTCTATTTAAATTAAATTGGTAAGCTGTCACTTTCAGGTGAAGCATATACGTACCTACATAGTTTTATTTGAACCGGAAGTTGAATCTTCCAACTGATACCTACCGTTAGCCAATGCTACGAAAAAACAACTGATAATATTTCAAACACCAGCTCTGAAACATGTTACAATTTGAAAACATATGTACACAGATGTGTACCTAATTAAATAAGTAATAAGTAAATTAACATTACTAATTAATTATTTAACAACCATTGCCTTTCAGTTTCAATAATTAGTCCGAATACTTATCAACTGTAAAAGAAAATTAACTAGGGTACATACCTACTAGAAAATATTTGTAGGTATTATGACGTTGACATTTTATAATAACTATAACTCTTTTACCGCATACAAAATGAATGTGCATTAGGTTTAAAAAGTTGTTTTTCACTAAAACTTACGACAATCCGATCCTCGCACCTGCACCACCTAAAACATAGTCTTCAGTACTTATAATGTACAAACTGTGATCAAAGTCACCTCTCATTGGATTATACAAACCTGAACAGTTTCTAAAATTAAAAATATAGCACTGAGCAATCTACAATACATCGTATGTAAATAAATGTATGGCACTGCACTCGCTTGGATATCGGTTGATACACTGTTTCTTGCCACCGTTTCTAGATGCTTATTTACGCTCTGCACGGTTAATACGGAGAAATTATCCACGCGATAGGGAATATCCTTGTAAATTTCACACGCGAAAAGTTATGAACTCTAACGACACTGTGACATAACTTGATGAATTTAACTACCTACATTAAATTGACCTATATATTCAAATCATCGGCTTCGGATTTTGACTTATAAATTAAGTTAAACTAATAAATGATTAATTGCGGTAGATAGGTGATGACGGATGGATAGGTCTACTTTATAAAATAACTTGATAGACCTGGCTGTGGTACAGCTATGCTATAGTACAATATATAGCGAAGGTATATTTTTATTACTATGTAGAAAATATTACAAATGCAACTTCGTTTTAAGTTTAGAGGCATGAAATTCAATTTATTTTATAAACTAGCTGTGCCCGCGGCTCCGCACGTGTGGACTACAGTATCCGCTCCCGTTCCACTGCCACCCAGACTCTCAACCTCCCAATTCCAATCCTACTCCCAAATCTTAGTCCTAATGTCATCATAATTTGAATGCCGGGCAGAACTAATGTACCCCCTGCCCTCACCCCCTTCCCCACCACTCACCCTCCACTTTACCCAGTACTTTCCCCTACACTTCCATGAACCACCTATCTAGAAAATATAATTCTCACTCATTACAATACGAATTCCGTCGAGCATTAATTTTACCCTACACTTCATTGTTGTATACTAATGCAGTTTATGCGAGTCCAGGTCCAGGTCTGGGTCCGGGTCCGGGTCGGGTCCAGGTCCGGGTCCGGGTCCAGGTCCAGATCCACATCCAGATCCAGCTCCAGATTCAGTTTCAGCTCCAGATCCAGCTCCAGATCCCACTTCCGTATCTACCTCCTTAACTCTACCCTCAACCTCGGCTAACTCAAAAGTTATGCGAATTTATAGTTTTCAAAAACACATACATTACATTGGTACCATACCCACTCCCGCTACCGCTCACGAATTCCGTCGTTGTGTACGAACGCAGTGTACTGTGTATGCGAGTTTTCAAAAACTATAAATTCGCATAACTTTTGATTGACTGCACCGATTGCAAAATGAAATAAAGCCTATATATTACACCGAATTAAGCACTGTGAAAAGTCCATCAACATCTGTTCAGTCGTTTTTAAGTGATGCACACAAACAAACAGATAAACAGACGTACACACAAACAGACAAAAATTTCAAAAATAATCGAAATGTGTCCTATTACTTATCCTTAGACCCCCAATTTTTTGTTTTGCAAATATTTTTAATGTACAGACACGCAAAGTTTACTATTTTATTTATTATACTAGCTGTGCCCGCGGCTCCGCTCACGTGAACTACAGAATCCGCTCCCTATCCCACTCCCGCTTCCGCTCCCGCTCCCGCTTTCGGTCCCTCTCCCGCTCCCGCTCCCCACCCGCTCCCGCTTTCGCTTTCGCTTCCGCTTTCGCTTCCGCTTCCGCTTCTATTATGTGCAATATGATGAATATTAACCTTACCTACTAATGTATTTGAAAACTAAAAATGTCTATAACTTTTAATTGAGTTAGCCGATTGCGATGAAATAAAGACTAAATGTTAAGTTAATTTAAGCCCCATGTTTTTGTGGAAAGTCCATCAAAATCCGTTCAGTAGTATTTAAGTGATGCGTGCACAAACTCACAGACAAGCAGACAAAAATTTCAAAAATGATCGAAATGTGTTTGTTCTGTTGCTTATCCTTAGACCCCCCAATTTTTTTTTGCAAATATCTTCAATGTACGGACACGCGATGTTTACGATTTTATTTATTAGATTTATAGTTTATTTCGTTATCGTAAATAGTTACCCATTATGCATGGTTGTAAAGCAAGTAAAAGTCTTTACCGATAATATTTTATTAAAACGTAATTTATATTTGATTTACAAATTAATTATTGGTAAAAGTTATTAATTTATTGTTTTGTCTAATCACAGAATAGTTCACTTATGAACAATAATTTCCATCTTTAGTTTGCTGTTTGATCCAGCTGAGGTATTTACCGACGGCAGTGTAGACACCTGTGAATTAAATCAACGTTAATTATATTAATTTGATTAACAAATACTGCGCTGACCTTGCTACTGTAATACTTACTACAAAGTCACATGTTTGACTTTTATATGAACAATAGCAATAAAAATAATTAAATGTTTTTTTTTATCAAGATACATTTTGAGTAAATAAACATTTTACCTGGATAATCAGGCATAGCACAATCGATTCCCCAAGATACTATACCTGAAATACAAAGGTGTAAAATGTCACACGTCCAACAATCTCTGAAGATTTCATTGTGAACCAGAAAATTCTTACCAATTTGATACCATTTATGTCCATCAGCCTTTGTATTAGAAAACAGAGGACCACCGCTGTCACCCTACAATAAAGCAACATACGAATTGGAATATGGTTATTTATTATATAAAATATCAAAAAGTTGGACTGATGTTAGTATAATGAACCAAACGACTTATATTATACAATACCTACTTATATTATACGACTTATATTATATAAACAAAGCAACTCCGAAGCTGGCGCTATTCATGGGGGAAAATGCCCTAATCGCCACGCTGGGCAATCGGGTTGGCGATCGCAGTGCCAGGCACCTCACACCGGTGACGCTGCTGCCCGTCACCGGCCGGCGGTAATTAGGCCTGTCCAGACTTTTTTTATATGGTTATACCGCAATCTGTCGGTCGTAAGTGCCTCGTCCGTTTATCAGCAGTATGCACCACGTGTAGGTAAGCTTGACAGTTGAAGTGGTCACTGGTTTTCCACTACCTTACACCCCTATGAACCGAGGATCGTGAAGAAGCCTCTGTCCAGCAGTGGACTCTTGCTGACTGATGAACTGCAAAGTTTCACCTGCAGCCTAAGCCTTATGACGTGTAAAATCAAACATTGAAGCTACATTATAAGACGATGAATTACAAAGATTTCGTGATATTCGGAATGATAATAGTGGCTTTGGCAACAAAGAATTACAATTTTCCAAAGTCGATAAACAAAAGACTTTATGAAGAGCCAATAAATAGGTGATAGTAACTTACTTGGCAAGCATCTTTTCCAAGGCTGTAAGCACACATCATAGTATCACTGACGAGGTTGTCCCGATATATTGATGACTTCCGACATCTATCACCATCGACTAGTTTCACCTTCGTTTCCAGAAGATACCTCGATGATGTCATTGCGCCTTGCCTGGTCTTGCCCCAACCGGCTACAGTCAATGCTACGTTCGCAAAGTCCATATCTGTTAAATAAATGCAAGTACCTATAAGTAGTTTGTTATGCATACATGACAAATTGACAATAAGAACAAGTTCAAAATTTATTCTGGATGCAATTCTACAATATTCCCTAAATATTATCTCTAAACAAAGAAATGAACGTTTCTGTATCGCAATTCTTCTGTTTTGAGCTGTAACATAAAAGTTTAGGAAGTAATTCTTATCTTCTTGGGGGGCCAGGAAGACCTGGCGACACTTCGACCCTTCAGGATCTTTTGTGCCAAACCCCTGTCCACCGACGGTGCCCCAAGCCAATATGGTGGACTTCACACACGCCTGAGAATTTCTTCTTTGGCATATGCAGGTTTCCTCACGATGTTTTCCTTCACCGAAAAGCCTATGGTATATTTAAATAAAACGTACTTAAGTTTCGAAAAATCTATTGGTACGGGCGGGGTTTGAACCCACGACCTCAAGAATGAAGGCGAGTGCAAAACCAATCCGGCTACCACGGCTCTAGGAATTAGTTACTACATAAAGCCGGGTACTCATCAGCGAGCTGTAACTGTAACCGTTGCACGTTACTGTTACCAAAAGACCTAGTGTGTACGTGATTCGCGAGCGACACGCGCTGTGCTTGCAGCGAGCCTATGACGACCAGGTACTCATTCTGTAACTGTAACCGTTGAACGTTACTGTAACCAAAAGACATAGTGTGTACGTGTTCGCGAACCTGCCACGAGCGGAACATATACAGCTCGCTGCGAGCCGACGATTGTCGGTTTTTGCCGCGAATCAAAGGGCGCTCGCAGTGCGTTCGTGAACGTCGAGAGTGAAGGTCGTTGCAAGCTGCGAACCAACGAGGATTTTCGAGCGTTTATTCCCTTGATTTGTTTATTATTTATTATAAGTGAGTGGCCAGAGGGTAAATGTCTTCGGTTGATAGACGCCTACAAAGAAAACAGTGTGCTATGAAACTCAAAGGACAAAGATTATTATAAAAAACATTTAAAAGAAGATGCTTGGGCCAGAATCGGAGGTATTATTAACGAAACCGGGGAAGTGTGCAAACAAAAAATATGTATGCTGCAGAAGCGAGAGACACTTTTTCGACATCGTGGTTAACAAAGCAACACTGCCGAGATCCGATGTGGACTTCTCGTACACACTAAAACCTCGTTACTGTATCTGTTACAGGTCGCATAATGAGTACGCTCGGTGAGGGCGTTCGGTGGACGTCGCAAGCCTACATCGTTTGACGCGTACACATTAGAACCTTGTTACTGTATCTGTTCGGTTACAGTTACAGCTCGCTGATGAGTACCCGGCTTAAAATATGTTTAGGTAGGATTTAGTTAGGTTACACGGATTTTTCTTAAAGATGTGAGTTTAAGTCATTTGACGCGAGTAGCCCAAAATGTATGTGGACGGACCATATTGAAAAAGTTTTATTACTTTCATCAGGCAGGCAGATTGGTCGAACTTTATCTGAAAACTTGAGCCTCTTGCTGAGTGTGAGCACCGCTATGTCATTGATGTCTCTCACGGCGTTTGATGTGAAGCTGGGGTGTTTGAGCCCGTTGGCGACGTTCATCACGGCGTAGGTGGGGTCCAGGCGGTCGTGCATGCCCACATTAACGGTCAAGTCTCGATAGTGCACGCTTGAAAAAGAAATAAGTAGGTAGCTAATTTATGTACACAAACCAACAGCCAATATGACTACTAATTGGCCAGGAGGGAACAAGTAAAGATCAACTAATTCAGAATATTGTTTGCATTGAAGCCATTATACCTAAAACGAGTTTGATTCCCACAGATAATGTAAAACTTTGTAAAAAAAATAAAGAGATTAGAATGTCCAGTCAGCCAGTGAAAATTGATAATGGTTTCTGCGTATATTCGTTCCTTTCCCATGTGACAATAAAGGCAAAAGGTTAGGTATACGAAGTGGATGACTATAACATTCTTACCCAAAGGTGATGCAGTGTCCGGCAGTGAGGATATGAAGGTCAGTGATTATGGCACCGCCACAGTGAAGCTTAGGGCCCAGCATGAGGGACACCAGCCATGGGTATTCGTGGGGCTGAACCGTGGTGCCACCAACTATGCGACGGTTCTTGCCAGCGATCCCACACTCTGAAATAATAATCCACTGTACGTTATCAACTTTTACCTATTGCTACTACAGATTGTGTGGCTTTTAAAAATAATAACTGACAAAATTAAAGATCTACAATTATTTTTCTTACCACATGATTCGTTTACTTTTATACTTTGCACCTGCAAATACAATCGTAGCATTTATCGACTAATTTACCGTAGTCAAGAACATCAAAACTTTGGTTTTGGCACAGGTACTTACCAATTTGATTACAAAATAAAGTAAAACCCATATCTCTTTCATTTTAAAGACGTACCTATTATTTAGTTATACTTTGAGAAAGAATCCATCATTATCAACATACATAAAATGGTTCCATCGGTAATAAAATGGAATCGAACATTCAGAATTTTAATTAAAAATCAAAAGCCTTGTTTTTAAATTAGTATCAAAACTCACTCGTGCGCATTACATTATTTATGTTACTTATGAATGGCTATTTAATATTATTGATTGATTTCTGACACGCTTTTTACATACCTAGGATATTTAATCTTTAATATTTCCATGCTCTCAGGGTATGACTTATTAACAACTAAACGTGAAACAATATTGTACGTATTGTCGTGTCTGGAAAATTATTAACCGAACAAATTAATTAGGTATATGAATAACAACGTGTGCCCTTTGATGTCCCCATTATTGACAATGTTTCATTTTTTTTTATAAAATTACTTTCAAATTGGTTTTTGGAATTACATACTTAATTCTACCTAATGACACCCAATTGACTCTAAGCTTGTTACAATTAACATACAAAAGCCAAGAGTTCAAGTTCTCTTACTCACAATGAACAATCAATTCTTTATAAAGGAATCGATACACAAAACTGCATCAGTAACGATTTGATCTTAGAAGCTAACATCAAAATGACGGCGGCTGATATTATAAATTCAAAAAACAATGGCGTCTGTCACAAATCTAATGAAGGAGATAAAATAAATCCAAAATTTTCCAACACCGATCATTTTCTTATTAATGCCAAAGTGATAGGAACAGATTATAATTACAAACATGCACTTGTTTGGAAAAATGTTATAGGATTTCTAATTCTACATACACTCGGCCTAGTTGGATTTGGTATTCTTCTCACTGGAGGCATTGGAATTAAAACATTTATATGGAGTAAGTGTAAACTGTAATTGTTTTATATTTCTCAGTTCTAATTGTATTATATTTATCTAAACCTTTCCTCTTTATTGCAGCTGTATTACTAGCCTTCATTGCTACTGAGGGAGTTACTTTAGGAGCGCATAGATTTTACACTCACAAGTCTTTTAAAGCCATACCGTTACTTAGAGCCATATTAGTATTAGCGCAGACAATGGCTGGACAGGTAATTACTTTTTAACCATGTTTTTTATTCTATTAAAATAATGTTTTGGAGGTAAAGGTGCAAGGGAGCATACCGACATCCGGCGCTCCAAATGCCAACCTCACCTGCACGTGGTGCACCCTGCTGGTTGACCAACGAGGCTCTGGCGACCGACAATGGCGGTATAACCATGAAAACATGCACTAGGCCCTAAATGACACAGACTGTGGCGGGCAGCAGCGTCACCGGTGCGAGGCCTAGTACTGCGATGGCCAACACGTCTGCCCAGCGTGGCCATTACGGGAAAACCTCCCCGATGAACAGAAAACAGAAGCCGCGGCCCCCAGTTCCCGGCAGCCCTACCATTCCTGGCTACGGTAGCGGTCTAGGTAACGGTAGGGCGGGGGGTGCTAAGAATCCCCGGGTTACGGCAGGCTACCACAACCAACGACTTTATATTCCACAATGCTTAAAGACAAAAGTCTTTAATCAGTGCGTCCTGCCTGTCATGACCTACGGTGCAGAAACGTGGACACTGACAGTGGGCCTGATCCACAAGTTTCAAGTCGCTCAGCGAGCTATGGAGAGGGCTATGCTCGGCGTATCTTTGAAGGATATGATTCGTAATGAAGAAATCCGACGAAGAACGAAGGTGACCGACGTAGCCGAGAGGATTAGCAGGCTGAAGTGGCAGTGGGCGGGCCACATCTGTCGTAGAACCGACGGCCGTTGGGGCAGACGAGTTTTGGAGTGGAGACCACGGATTGGCACGCGCAGGGTGGGACGCCCCGCCGCCAGATGGACCGACGACCTAAAGAAGGTGGCCGGAAGCGGCTGGATGCGGAGGGCGGAGGACCGGGTGTGGTGGCGTTCATTAGGGAAGGCCTATGTCCAGCAGTGGACGTCTAAAGGCTGACATGATGATGATGATGATGAAAATAATGTTTCATTATCGTACTTTGATATCAAACTAACATTGATGATCATTTATAGTTAACTACCTCAAATAGTCTCAATGTTCAGCACTAAATATAAGAAGACAGCAAGATCCGTCAACACTAGTTGTATACCTACATTGGTTATGCTAAGAATATTTTCGTTGTTTTATTGTATTATTTCAATTTTCGTTTTATTATTTATATTATTTACATTTCCAGAACTCGATGTTCATTTGGTGTCGTGACCATAGACTTCATCACCGCTACTCTGACACGGACGCCGATCCCCACAACTCCAAGCGAGGATTCTTCTTCTGTCATATGGGCTGGCTGATGATGAAGAAACACCCCTATGTCATTGAGCTAGGCAGGAGAATCGACATGAGTGACTTGGAAGCTGACTGGATGGTCATGTATCAAAAGAAGTAAGTGATTGTAGGACTTGTACATATAAGAGAGCTGCTGAAAGACATTACCTAGAGTTTAACCTTAGAGGTCATTCTGCAGCACAGTGCACATAAAAATATATTTTATCTTAATATTGTTATAAGTACTTATATGTATTATACTATATCTTCTAATAATTCCTCTATAGATATAGTATAGACTATTTTCTTTGGACAAATAAGGAGTTTAAATATCAATTATTAAACAAATAATTAGTTATTCATACATAACTCTCTATGTAATACCACTTTTGGAAATTAACAAAATAAATTTTGATTTAACTGAACCGTTCATCTGTTGGAGAACCGATTATCGCTAGGGAAAACGGGTTCTCGAGTCGAGACCGCGACCGGGCAAGCGTAGACTGGGACGCCCCCTGGCTAGATGGAGCGAAGATCTGCGTAAGGCGGCTGGCAGTGACTGGATGAGAAGAACCGAGGATCGGGTTCAATGGCGCACCTTGGGAGAGGCCTATGTCCAGCAGTGGACTCATTCAGGTCGTGATGATGATGAAGAACCGTTCTAGAAATCGTTTTGTATTCAACGTTAATATATTTATTTCTCTTTAGTGGAGCAAACATTGTACAGTAATTACTTACTAAATGATTTCATTTGTACTTAAAAATAAAATAAAATAGTATTTGATTACTGACTGCATGCATACATTAATTTCATTTTAATTGTTATTTGATATCAGTATGTCTGTTGACAAAGACCTCTTCCATTTCTGCCTAGTCCTGCCCATTGCCCTTCACATTTGCCCCGCTCTGTATTTCTTAATTCGTCCTCCCATCTCCTACATGATCTACCTCTGCACCTTATTACGTACTCTTCCTACCAACTAGTGACTACCTTGCATATTTTTTCTAGATTGTCCATTAGCATTATGTCCTGCCCAGCGTTTTCATTTATCACTACAGTTTATTAATTATATTATATCTTGTATATGATATGATATAGTTTATTATTACACCAAAAAAATTCTTTTGCAGATACTATTATTACCTATATTTTATTCTTGCAATAATGATTCCCGCGTGGGTTCCCGTACATTTCTTTGGAGAGTCGTGGCTGTGCTCTTTGCTTGTCTGCTACATCTTCCGCTATACCATTCAGCTGAATGGGACGTGGCTAGTGAACAGCGCCGCTCATCTATACGGAACTAGACCTTATGACAAGTAAGTACCACAGACAAAGAAAATAGCAGATAATTATATATTTTTTTACCTAAGAGGTCACACCAAAAGTCACGCGTAACTCATAAATAAAACTATTCCTATTAAATCAAGCGTATTCAGCCTTATGACCTGTCAGTTGCTTACCTATGGTTAGCTTTGGCTCAGGGACCACGTACCTATGGAACGGCGCAAAATCAACTACCTATTCTTGCACTTTCGCCCTATTCTTCGCTACTAGTTTTGTAGATTTTAGAAGACTAACTGCCTGGTTTTTCAAGTGTCAAGGGCTGACAGGTTATTTTTAATTAAATTTATTTTCTTTTATGTTTTTTTACAGTTTAAAACTAGTTGCGAAGAGTATAATGCGAAACCGTTACATCTTTATTATTTCAATAACTACTAGAATTTCGACATTAGAGTAGGTACATACATAATCTTTTATGTAGATGATACATAGGGCTTTCTATTGGCGTTAAAATACCGCCTAGGAGGAAAAAAAAACTTCTGTTCTGGTACTATTTTATGAGATTTTTTACATTCTTTTTAGCATCAGTAGCTATGACAGTTTGAATACTTCTGACTTCCAAAATAGGACTTCGAATCCTATTTCCCATGACCGCTCTGACGTCTCTTAACGACGCTTTTAAATCTAATGTGTATTTTACAGAAATCTGCAGCCTGTAGAATCGTGGTTCGTGTCATTTATTTCTTTCGGCGAGGGTTGGCACAACTACCATCACGCCTTCCCTTGGGACTACAAAGCTGCCGAGCTGTCTGAACTCTATAATTTCTCCGCTGACATCATCAAATTCTTCGAAAAGATCGGCCTGGCGTACGACTTGAAAACTGCGTCGCCGGAAATGGTAAGATTTTTTTATTGCAATTATTCAATACCTACTTAAATATTTAATTTTAGCATCTTAAAAAATATCCTATGTTTAGTCTAGAATACCTGTAAGATAAATCGGTTATTTCGTTTTGCCGTAACTACGTTATACGAACCTGAATCTAAAAGTAATTAAACTAACATCCACATTGTAATAACTACTCACGTTGCCATGAAGTAGGTACGAGTATACCTGCTACTTAATACGGCAGCGCTCGCCTCTCCGGTCAGCTCGTCGTAACCACGGCTAGTGTTTGAAACACCTATTTGAATCATCGGGCAAAGGAAAATAAAAATGAATCGCATGTATTACCCACGTACTACACTGAAAAAAAAATTGAACTCAACTAAATAACTGGCATTTTGTCTGGTTGCTGTATGTTAGATAAAATATTTAATTTTATAATCGTTTGATCCTGATCAAGTTAACGAGTAGAGTAAGAGCAAGGGGAAAAGTTTGTTAAGATGACTGTTCGCGGTTAAGATATTATTCAAATCAATGACAAAAAAATAGTGTACAGTTTGGGTAAAATGTATTTGAAGGCGCGACTAAAACTTCTTAAGGATTTAATAAATTTTGTAGGCGTGAGAAAACATGATAATTTCGAGTGACGAACGTTGCCTATACTTACTTTAAATATTATAATAATACAGATGTGAATATAGTATTAACATTTGGCCGTAGGTAAAGAACAGGATCATCAGGACTGGTGACGGTACCCACTACGAGCTCGGCAACGAGGAGGCAAAGTTGGCAGTAACCGCAATCGGACCCTTGCATCCTCTAAACCCCAGTTTCAATGCTAAATACGAGGCCCCTGTAGCCACTCTCAAACAAGAAGGCTTACCGCTATTCAATGAGACAGACGTTTACGATATCCAAGCTAGTGCTGTTAAAAGAAAATTTGCTTCTGGTTAACAAGCTACGTACAGCATAGTATTAATGTGATGAAATCAAGTTACTCAATAGGTTGCTAAAAGTTTTCTTAAGTTATTTACTTTTAGGATCTTGAAATAATAATTATAGATATAAGTTTGTTAAGAACACCTACGTTATTATGTAAATAGTTAATACTAACAAATTATATTAAGTAGTATACTTATAAAAATTAATACAGTAAAATTGTAAGTCTAATAAAATTCAAAACGTGTGCTAAGATATAATAATAGGTATAATTGTCTTAAATGGTTAGTTAACGTAAGTGTACCTAAACATGAAAACTTAAATGGAAATATGTGTAACTATTGACATTTTATATTATTTTTTTCAAATATAAATTTGGAAACCAAATCTGTAATTATTTTTATATAATTACGAATTCAATACCTTTAACATTCGTCCAAGAAATTAGTTCAGGCAAATATTTAAAAGAGATGGATGTCAAGGATGTGTATCCTAAAAGCACTGACAGTCTGAGCGAATGTGGTTGTAGATCCATGCTGCGTGGTCGACCACCCTTGTATAGAGAGGAGTCACCTGGCCATCACATGATGCAGTGGACATGACTCCAACTAGTCTGAACGCGGCACCAGTAGTCCAGCGCGACATTACTGGAGCTCCCACGTCAGCCTTAAGGGGAAAAGAAACTATATTAGAAGACAAGAAAGAAACTCCGAGTTACTAATGCGTTACGTTTTTCTATGATTTTATGACATTTTGATTTGAATTACGTTCCCACTTATTTGACTGTTTTATTTTATTTTGTGTAAAGCATATTGTATGCCATTAGGCAGATTATAGATTTAGGACAATATTAACACATTAAGAACTGTATTATGAATAACCTATAATCAACAATAAAATATTTCATTTCATTTAATTTCATTTCACTATATTGATACATGAAGAGACATTCAGGATGCAAAACTTATGGAAATATATATATATATGTATAACTACCTTACTGGACGACTTAACCAAGCACCGTCTTTACTAAACTTCATAACAAAACTAAAACGGTGGCTTGTCCAGCAAGTGTTTTACAAATACGATAACATGTAGGTGTATAATATGCCACGGAACAATACAATTAAATGTATGCTAATTGGTATATTACTTGAATTTTTCTCTATTATATTAATCTGCCATTGAACTATAGTTACGTTTTTTTATCATTTACATATTTTTTAGGAAAATTGGAATCTCTTTTAACTACTTTTGCAGTTATTGCAAATGTAAGGTATCATCGAAACCAGATTTTAAAATGTCAATAGATCTAATAATATAAATTACCTATATTACCTTACAAACAGTGCTTCTAGATCCCAAAGGTCCCAGACATCCTTTGTCAGGAGTAACTTTAGACTCTGTAGGCGCTTTGAAGCAAACCCTCGAAGGTAACATCGGAAGAGTAGCAACTCTTGGCGTGCATGTATAATTGGAAGAGTCTTCTGTCCACGATGCTGTCCAAGCAACTTGCTCTGATTCTTGAGCACCTATAGAAATACAGAAAATCTCAAGTATTACTTTGTTACAAAATCAGTTATTTCTTAAAATCATTAGCGTATAGGTATAAGGATCATTCTAATGGCAGTTAGATACTCACTTTAAATGATGACTAAATTTTAACAAACTATTCAAATTGAATAGTTTGTTAAAATTTTTGAGAAGATTGCAAAAAGATTGCAACAAAAGTGATACTTTATGCTTTAAAAAAACTCACCATAACTAGGCATACACACAGGTGAGATAAACTGACTAAAAGCAACCACATGCCTCATCTTCAGCAGCCCTATATCATTGCTTAAATCTGTGGGAGAATATCCTGGATGAAGAATCACTGACTCCACACTGCTATTCAAGGCTGGATCGCCACCAATTGTGCAGCGGTCATGGGCTCCCAGTGTAACTGAGATACGACCAGCTGGTACTCTGAAATGATCAAAAATCACATCTACGTGGTGAATTGCAATTATCAAAATTAGACAAAATTTCATATTTTATAAAAACCAGTTTCTAAATAATAACAAGGTATTCAAGGAACTATTAATAGATGCATTTAATCTGATTGTTCTCAAAAATAATCTTCTACGCTAAGCCTAATTGGGCCATCCTCTGCAGCGTCATTATGAATTAAAAAACGGACTTCGTTAGTGGGGAAAGGGCAAATATAACTCGAAAATTCTTTGAATAATAACTAATAAAGGAAAATAACAATTTACTTACCCATACAATAGTGACGCAGCAGTAATGATGTGCCGGTCAGATATCAGTGACCCCCCAAAACTGTGAGATCCCGTGTTCACTGTGGCCAGCCAAGGAAACTGATGAGGAGAGATAGTTTCTCCTCCCAACAGTCGACCAATCCTTGTGCTGTCTGAGAACTGTCTCTGTGCTATACCGCATCCTAGTACCATTTGAAACATAGTTTCAGAAGGAGAAAAAAATGATTCAAAATAACTTTGATACTGCTGTAATACTTACTGCAAAAACAAAGCTTTTGGTATCCAAAGACAAATCCGAATAGACCTCCTGCGCTGTTAAAAGCCGACTGTAAGTAAAAATAATTAAACTTCACAATAGCTCTACTAAATGAAACACATGAAGTCTAACTTTGTAAAAATACTAGTAACTTACCGCAAATTGCACAAAATAAAAACAAAACAAGAAAGTTAGAGGAAACATGTTAGTAGAACACACTTTCGGCAATGAAACGCATTAAATTTTGGGCAGGTAGGAAGGTTTTCGACACAAACACCATTGCGTCAATTATGCGGGCTGTTTTATTTTCCGATAAATACTGACTGGTTGATAATTTAGTATTTGAATAATCAAGTAAAGCAAAAAGTAATTAAATATATAAGTTATTGCTCTACTAGTCAATGTAAACATTATTTTTGAGCAAAAGAGGTCATCCTAATCGGCGCAAAAGCATCCTTGACGAGCATTGTGGCGGATCCAGTACAAATACTTTGTCACTCTTGTGTATACTCCTGGATAACCAGCACGACCACAGCCGATGCCCCAAGATACTACACCTGAAAGAAAAATAATCAAAAAAACACTATATTTAGATGTATGTCATGTTCAACACACGTTGACAAATAATATATTTACACATTGTTTTAAATAGTCGACTACTACTGCCTTGTAATATATCATCTTTGCTACTGCTAAACTTACCTAGCAGCTCGTATCTTTTGTCACCTCTCTCAGCTGATAAGGGTCCTCCACTGTCACCCTATAATAAGGTAAAAAGTCAAACGGTTAGTCTTTATAATTATAAAAAATTCGAAGTTATATATACCAACAACAACCTTTATTATGTTTAGCCTATGTTTCTTGACTTAAGGGACTTATTGCACGCAATACGTATTATTTCGCGTTGCCATGTTTCTCAGAATTCAAAAGTCTCAAGAGACTACACCAATCTCATCTCACCTGACAAGTATCTTTTTTCCCTTGGTCTGGGTACCCCGCACACAGCATGTCTTCAGCTATCATGGACGCTTCGTACTTGGTAGTCCTGCACTTCTCGTTGCTCAGTACTGGCAGTTCCACCTCCAGGAGCTCACAAGAGTGGTTCTTCGCTTCGGAGACCGAACCCCATCCAGCGGCAATGGCCTTCACACCTTCGTAGGTGTTATCTAGAAAAATAATTGATGGCAATATTAATTCAAGTATGGTCACAGAAAGAAGTGAAGATTTACTACTGAGAAAGATACACTTTCATTCTTCAATTAAATCAGTCTGCATAACAGTTATAAGTTAGAATGCGGTGTCCGTCAGAGGAGCTCACTTCTCCGGACCTCTTCAACCTCTACGTTAATGACTTGATCGTGGGGTTGAGAGGCACCTGTACTGGTTTTCACATAGGTGGCGTAAGTGTTTAAGCTATGCTGATGACAAGGTGCTCCTCAGTTCCTCCATTTTAGAAAGTTACTTTCCGTCTGTGAGCATTATGCTAATGCTCATGGGCTGAAGTACAACGTGGCTAAAACGGAAATGATGATATTTAGAGCGGGGAGAGAATGTGCCAGAAGTAACATTGAACGGGTCCGCGGTACAGTTTTTTTTTATTGTTGATGGCTTTGCGCTTTACCTTTAAAAAGATCCAAATTGTACTAGTCCGGAAATACCCAAGGTCGTGCAGCAGTTTAAGTACCTAGATCATATACCTAGTGGCTGAGGACGGATGAGAAGGATATAGGGCGTGAGAGCCGGGCACTCTCCATCCGGTGTAACATGCTCGCGCGCAGGTTTGGAAAGTGTAGCGACGAGTTAAAACCTACATTTGCCAACTCTGGGTTGATTTCCGTAGGAAATCGTATAGTACCATGAGGGTGCAATACAATGACGCGTTTCTGCAGTGCCTCGGACATGTTTGCCGAGGCGCGGGTGCCCGACTTCTATGCAGTTATGAGAGCGCGCGTGGCTTCCTTTTAGGAAAGGCTGTGTCGCTCTCTTAACAGCATACTTAAAGCCGTCTGCTCTGACATGGATAGCCCGAAAATGTATTGGATAAACTTTCATCGGAGCGTGAACAAAAAATTGAACAATTTATTATAATTGACGTATGACCTTATGTCCACCTACCCCTTTTGGTAGGCATTTTATGTAATATTGTATTTTAATTGTTTTTTTTTGTATTTTTTAGGTCTTATTTTATAGGTATTTTATAGGCCTTTAATAAATACATTACATATTATTATTATTATACTCGTAGTATTGTATTGAGTCTGTATATTAAGTTGTCTTTGTTAAATACATTCTTGGTTGCCAAATTATAAACGAGCGAAAATTCCATTCCACTCCACCAAGTGTTTATAAATAAAACAAGGCAATGTCCCTACCTTTCTTATCTTCTTTTGTAATTTTGTTTATGTTTTTTACCGTCGTTATGTGGCAAGCAAACAGGCTTGATTGTGTCGGAGATTTCAACACGTTCATTGAGCTTCAATAGTGCGATGTCATCTCTAAAGTTGCTGTAGGTAAAATTATGAGCGACGACCTCAACGACGAATCTTGTCTCTGGTCTGTGGGTCTCGTTGCATCGATTGTGCTCGCCTAAGGTCACCTTTATCATGAACCACATTAATCTGGAAACAAGAAAATGTTATTTTATATGTAAAAATGGTAATTTGTGATTGTTAAGGTATGATCAATTTGAAATCGTCTGTAGCTTCCATAATTGCGTAATAGATTTACATGTACGCGTATATAGAGAATTACCATTAATAAATTTTAAATACAAAGTACAAGTTTAATGTGACGTAATCGGAGACAAGAAACTATGTGAAGGGAAGATATCATCATCATCATCATATCAACCCTTAAACGTCCACTGTTGGACATAGGCCTTCCCCAATGAACGCTACGACACCCTGTCCTTCACATCCAGCCGCTTCCGGCCACCTTCTTCAGGTCTTCGATCCATCTGGCGGCGGCGGGGCGTCCTACTCTGCGCGTGCCGATCCGCTGCCTCCACTCCAGAACTCGTCTGCCCCAACGGCCGTAGGTTCTGCGCCAGTGAAGGTAAGCGAAGAGAAGATAAATGTAACCAAAATATATGTTACTTTTCCTACGGAGTCACAAATAAAAATGTATCTGCATATGTAATATATATATAGATATATATATCTTTAATTAGAATTCCCAGTCTGCAATATGGAAATCAGACAAGAACAGAGCAATTCCATACATAAAATCCAAATTAGGATTATTAAATTCTACAAATAACTCTGCCCCATTATTTCTATTATTAAGTAATATACTGTTTTTATAATTATTACCATGATGAAGAGTCGACCTGTCTGGTTGATGTGCTAGGTAGTGCAAATGAGATTACTTCCAGTACAGTCGATTACCTTCTACTGTTACTGGGACGCAGAGTCGCTGTCTAAGTCAGTAATTAGAATTAGCCAGTGCTAGCAAGTATTATGTGTAGTCTGTCAAAGTACATATAAGTACATCCAAATTTGTTCTTTGCAAAAGAATCAAGAGTTCATAAGCAAAACAACACTAAAACACATTATTTGACATTTGATTGCCATTTATTTAATTGACTGAATTTTTGACTTCTATATATATATATATAGACTTCTATATATATATATATATATATATATATATAAGTCAAAAATTCAGTCAATTAATTTAGTATATATATATATATATAAAAGAAGAAACTGACTGTCTGACTGACATATCAACGCATAGCCCAAACCGCTGAGTCTGGAGGCTTGAAATTTTGCACAACGGTTCCTTGTATAGCATAGGCAAACACTAAGGAACAGATTTTCAAAATTCGTCCCCTAAGGGGGTCAAATGGGGGTTTAAAGTTTGTATAGAGAACGTCTATGAGATAAACCTATCATTTTGAAACTTTGTAAGAATACTCTAAAACCTTAATGATTCAACACGTGTTTTAAAATTTTTGGAAAACCTCCCCTAATGGGCTGAAATGGAGTTCGAAAGAAGTAGTTTCCAAATCGATTGCTCTAGAAACTTCAAATTTAGCACAAAGGTTGCTCCTATATCTCAGGTATGCACTATAGAAGGCTTTTTCAAAATTCAACCCCTAAGGTGGTAAAATAGTGGTTCAAAGTTTGTATGGAAAAAAAGTAACACGTATCTCAGGTATGCACTATCGTAGGCTTTTTCCAAATTCAACCCCTAAGGTGGTAAAGCAGGGGTTCAAAGTTTGTATAGAGAAACACTATTAGATGGTCCTATCAATTCGAAACTTTGTAGGACTACTCGAAAAACATAATGATTCAACAAGTATTTTACAGTTTTTGAAAAACCATCCCTTAAGGGACTAAAATGGAGTTTAAAAGTAGTAGTCTTAAAATCGATTGCTCTAGAAACTTGGAATTTATCACAAAGGTTCCTCATGTATTTCAGGTATGTACTATAGAAGGGTTTTTTCCAAAATCAACCCCTATAGTGTTAAAATAGGGGTTCTAAATTTGTATGGAGAAATACTATTAGATGTTCCTATCAATTCGAAACTTTGGAGGAGTACTCGAAAAACGTAATGATTGAACACGGGTTTTACAGATTTTGAAAAACCATCCCCTAAGGGGCTGAAATGGAGTTCGAAAGTAGTTTTCTTCAAACGTATAGATACATTTAAACTAAAAAGGATTATAAAGCTGAGGTGGCAGTGGGCGGGCCACATCTGCCGCAAAACCGACGGCCGCTGAGGTAGACGAGTACCTCGTATTGGCACGCGCGCAAGGGGGGGCCCCGCCACTATAAGATGTATCGACGCCCTGAGCAAGGCGGCCGGAAGCAGCAGGATTCGGAGGCGGTGGACCGGGTTTGGTGACGTTTATTGGGGAAGGCCTATGTCCAGCAGTGGATGTCGCAGGGCTAATATGATGATGAACTGTATTATATGTGTAAAAAGATGAAAACATTAATAAGTAAACACGTCGATTAAATAATTTATGATAATGATTTTGATGATTAGTGGTTTTGATGAAGCTTCTTCTTCAAAACCACTAAATTAATTCGAATGTGGTTTTCACTGTTGGATAGCTTGGTTTACCGTGGGTTTTTTCAGGCTGGAAACAAACACCTTTTTTAAGCAGGCGAATATGCGGGCAACAGTTTTAATATAATTAAGTCGAAAGAGTGTGTGTGTGTTTATTTATCTGTTTCTTTCTAAGTTTGGCTGTTCAACTAATTGCCATAAATTGTTGATTAGTACACATAACATCATGTATATGAACATAAGCTCATGTTTACCTCTGGAACAATGGTTCCCTCGGGAAATAAAAACTGCTCCACGCGGGCGAAGCCGAGGGCGTTTGCTAGTGCGTGTGTTTTTATATATTTTAGTGTTATTCATAACAGTGAGTGAGAGGTACAATATGGGGCCATGACCTGGATTACCCGTACTGTTTGTTTTGGAAGTCATCAAGGCTCAAAATAATTACCTCGGTGTACGATATACAGGGTTACAGGAAAAGTCGTGCTAGATCCCTTAAGGGTGTGGAGCACCCATCATTTCTGACTTATTTCACTATGAAACACCCTACCCTAAACTTAACCCTTTTCGAGATATTCGACTTTTAATTTTTTTATTGAAAATTGCTGATTTTTAGGCTACTACATTTATTTTTGTTTATTTTGTGTATCTTATTATTATTATTATTGCATTTTTACATGTGTAGTAAGATGCTTTAGGACGTCAATCATTAAAATAGTGCACAAGTTAATTGAATAGACTGTAGTAGACAAGTGAAAGAAAAGAAATAAAAAACATATTAGAAAGTTTATTTTTCTCTAAGGGATATCTAAAAAAAATGTTATGGTAATTGTTCGGCAGATGTTTTTTTAAAATATTTACGTTTCATCAGCTATCTAACGAGGTGTAACAATCTAGGGTTTGTATTACATTTCGTGGAAAAAAAGTAGTTGGGACGCTCCAGGTAGCAGTTCTAACGGTCCCACGCCTATTGTCCTTCAAGTTAAGACGCTTACACTTAGACGTTGACAGAGTTTATCGAAGACTTCGAGAAACTGGCTCTGTTTTGAGACGAAGTACAGACATGGGAAGACCACGAATTGACGACGAAGAACAGGACAATGAGATAGTGCAACGCTTTCGAGCGGATCCGACTACTTCCACTAATATTGTTGCCCGTGATCTGGGGCTTTCGCAATGGAGAGTGTGGTTTACAGTGCATACTGCTGGCCTATACCCG
Organism: Esperia sulphurella; assembly: GCA_947086405.1. NCBI lineage: Eukaryota > Metazoa > Arthropoda > Insecta > Lepidoptera > Oecophoridae > Esperia > Esperia sulphurella. Next base: position 5,757,471 of record OX352261.1, read on the forward strand.
TACCATTACACGCCAGTACACGTTATTGAAGAAGGGGACCCCGCGAGAAGATTGGACTTTTGCAGATTTATGCTAAATGCTGATGTAGAAGACCCAGATTTTTTAAGAAATATCTTGTGGACGGATGAGTCCAAATTTGATAAAGATGGCATAACTAACTATCACAACGCCCATTACTGGGCCCTAAAAGAACTAAGGAATCCCAATAAGAAAAGAGTGAAGGGGTCCCAACGAAGATTCAGCGTGAATGTGTGGATGGGCATTATCTCCAATCATTTGATTGGACCTTACTTTCTCCCGGATAATCTAAACGGGGAAAGCTACGAAAATTTCCTGAGAGCAGACTTGAGTGATTTGCTGGATGATCTGCCACTCAACCTGATCAGGGACATGTGGTTCCAACACGATGGCTGCCCTGCCCATTTCAGGAGAAGTGTCAGAGACTGGCTGGACACAAATTATCCAAACAAATGGATTGGACGAGGTGGGCCATTGCCATGGCCAGCAAGAAGTCCGGACCTAACCCCCATGGATTTTCATGTGTGGGGCTGCATGAAAAGTCTCGTGTACAGCGAGCCGAATCCAGTTTCGTCTGTGGAAGACTTAAGAGAAAGGATTGTGGATGCAGCAAATAAAATGAGGACCACATTGACCACTGGCGTAGTGAAGACCGGTCTCCGTAGAAGGATGCGACAATGTATTAGAAATAGAGGCGGCCATGTTGAACATGAACTGTAGAAAAAGAAAAAGTTGTGAGAAAACCTTTAATAAATGGCATTTCATGCTTACCTATTGTTTTATTTTACTTTTTAGGGCTAAGTATACATTTTCTTCTCCACTGTCGCCTATGAAACTAAATTTTTTTGAATGCATTTGAATAAAACCCTACATTATTATACCTCGTTAGATAGCTGATGAACCGTAGATATTTTAAAAAACATCTGCCGAACAATTACCATAATATTTTTTTTAGATATCCCTTAGAGAAAAATAAACTTTCTAATATGTTTTTTATTTCTTTTCTTTCACTTGTCTACTACGGTCTATTCAAATAACTTGTGCACTATTTTAATGATTGACGTCCTAAAGCATCTTACTACACATGTAAAAATGCAATAATAATAATAATAAGATACACAAAATAAACAAAAATAAATGTAGTAGCCTAAAAATCAGCAATTTTCAATAAAAAAATTAAAAGTCGAATATCTCGAAAAGGGTTAAGTTTAGGGTAGGGTGTTTCATAGTGAAATAAGTCAGAAATGATGGGTGCTCCACACCCTTAAGGGATCTAGCACGACTTTTCCTGTAACCCTGTATAAAGTGTAAATGTTACACGACCCTGTAAGTTCATCAAACAAACTACGCCCTATTAGTCGCTGCACGAACCCTTTAACGCAATGAGCCGCGGTAAGCACGTATCTATCATTGATGAGGATGGCTCCGCAGTAGAACTTATTGAAGTACGTCAGGCGAGCGACCCAGGGAAACTCGTTTACAGCTGTCTCCTCTCCGCCGACTATGCGGGACGCTTCGTTGCGTTCGCCACAACCTGAGCAGAGGAAATCTTTAAACAGATCTTTAGACCTTGCTCTATTTAACAGAGCAAGGTCCAAATAGGTGCGTATTTTTATTTCCGACGCATAACACATCATAATATATTTTAAACATACCTACTCGCACATGCGGTATATTGCCATATGTTTGAGAATTTCTCCGTTGAAGCGTAGAGTAGTTCTTTAGCAAGAGTATTGTTGGTTTTCCTACTTAGTTATTTAAAGTTTCGGAAAAACATGTTGATATTCAATTCAAAGGTAGATAGGTACTGAACGTTTAATTGTTAATGGCATAGTTATAAAAGTTTGATGGTTCATTTGTATTTACCACCACATGATTGTTTTCTCCTTTATCAAAGAGTCTGCTGTGGAAAATTTATTATCTATTGTTTTTTTTTATTATTACTTATTTTACTTACGGCAATTGCATTTTCTTCTATACCCATACTCATCGTCATCTTGAACTCCTTTCGTCGTACTGTCCGCCTTCACCTTATATAAAGTGAAAACATTTGTTTTTATTTACACTATTCACTAAGTCAGATTATTTCTTCACGTTCTTCGAAATTACAAGTCTAACTAATTAATAAGATAATACTTGCGATGCACTGTGCCCATGACAACTGCATGTTTACTTGTTGAGTAGCTTTGCAATTAAGTTTGTTTGGTAAAATTAATTGAAACAATAGCGAAGCTTAACAAATTCTGAATGATATCGATACGAAATACAATTTTCGTCGACATCCTCTCACATCCATCTCTCCTCATCCATCCATTGATCATCCAAATCAACCAACAATCCAATAACGGACATAAAATTACATAAGTACCTAATATTAATACTCACAACACAAATACCAAAACTTGCACAAGTAACAATCACCAATAAAACCTTCCACATATTAACAATTTCACTCAAATAAGCAATCAATGAACTCAGATTAAGAAAACATTAGAAAATTAGCAAAAACTTAAATATCTAAAGCCTTATAGACGAGTGGTGCAACGGGAAACCGCGAGAAGGAATGAGGACGTTGCACCCGTTGCACCCGCAGCCACATTACTATGCAATGTAATGTGGCTGGTATTTGTTATTATTGTATACTAAACCCTAAGCTGGTTTAGACGAACCTGTATACAAAATCTACGCAAGAACGAATCATTATTGACTATTATAAATTATATACAGTAGATCTTTTGGCAGTTATTTATAATCATAAAAATATTTATGTTCCTCATTTTGTCAATGAACACTAAGTTGCATTAGAGGTACTTTATTCCTTTTGTCAGTAAGTTAATAAAAAAAACTATAGATTTTTTTATTTGACAACTTACGACTCACGGCACATCTCTCAAGTCAACCGATTTAACAACATTATATTAAATTAGGTAAAACATAATTGAATTGCCAATTTCGAAAACGCTAAAAGTTGTGTTTTCAGATTTATGGAATTGATATAAACTTCCTATGTGAAAAAATGTATTAAGCATATTTTAAAATTGTTTTTTTTTATATAGATAAACCACTAAAACGATCTTATTACTAGCCTTTTTTTTTATTGTTTAGGTGGTTTATGCTCATGTATAGAAAAAAAAAACAATTTTAAAATGCTCAAAATGGCTGCTGTATTTTCTATTAAAATATTATGCCCTTATTTACAAAATTTCTTACGTTATTTATCTATTTGATCTATCACTTTGGATTGCAATAGTAATTTAATGTACGAAGCGATTGAAGCCAAAACTAAATGAATCTTCGGTTTCGTATAGACGAGCGAAAAAGAATTGCGCTCTGTATCGTGTTTCCGTAGTCCGTAAGTAGGTACGTAAATATGTTTCAAAGCACAAAAGATATATTCAACTAAAAAACCACTTGCCCCTCAATTAATAATGTGACATTTATAATAATATACAATTTGGTACCGTGAGTAGAATATTCTTACTAAAAAAAAACTAGATCTTAAATGAAATCGTATATTTGTCGCTCAGATAAAGACAATAAAGCACTGTCATCACTTGTCACAGATCTATATGAAAAAATAATTTAAAGATTAGAATTTAAGGTGTAGTTAATAAAACACTTTACTTAATCATATTTTATTAAAATAGGTAAACGATCACTATTTATAAATTCGTTATTGGATAACTATTAACTATACAATTCTTAATTTAGGAATACAATCAATGGGCAGCAATAAATGACCACGTTTATTCTAATTTCAACTGGATCATTGTTGGATTAGGTGTGATGGCTGGTCACTTAATTCGGAATGTGACTGTAAATACATAATCTTATTTAATAAGTACATTAGATACAGAACCAGATCAGCGAGGTTTTAAAAAGGAACTCAATATAAGTCATACTAATATTTACAATAGCATCCATCATCAGTGTTGTCTCTTATCCAGTCAAGGTACTCTGTTACTCTCGTGTAGACTCCAGGGTAACCTTTCCTTGCACACCCGTAACCCCAGGAGACGATACCTGAAAATGAAATACCAATTATGAAATAATCATCATCAACTGAAATAAGTCCACTGCTGAACATAAGCCCTCCCCAATAGAATGCCACTTTTGGTGGGCTGCCCGTTAGGGGATTTGCCATAATTTCGGTTGGAAGGTGTATTGGTGATCGCAGTATTGATCTTAATATACAGAGGAGAACGCTGCTACCCGTCCTTAGTGCAATGCCTTAGTTGCATTGAAGACACCCACGAGAATGGTGTGGCCCTATTCTAAGTCGAGAACCACACAGCTAATTATGAAATGAACTTATGTAACACCAATGATGTAAGTCGTCATCATCAGAAACCTACAAATAAGTCCATTGTTAGAAAGGCCTTGCTCATAGTATCGGGAGATTGTGCTCTTATCACGCGACAGGCAGGTTGGTGATCACAGTATGCACAAACGACGCTGTTACCCCAATCACCATCACCTTCAGAATAATACTATTAGTACAGTTATATGTTTTTCTATTAATCTGAGTAATAAGAAAAACTATCTTGTGCATTTATTTTATACATATAGTTATAGATACATACCTATTAACTCGTAAGCGTGGTTCTGTGTCTCTGTTACTAAAGGGCCTCCACTGTCCCCCTGAAATAAAATACATGTTAACAATAATATTAAGTTAACGCATCCATGTTACGGGTATATACATATCAACCGCTTCAGATTCACTATACATTTGTTTATCTTGGTTTATCACAATGTTATTTTATTCCAAACTAGCTGTGCCCGCGGGTCCGCTCGCGTGGCCTACTCGCTCTCAATCCGACTCCGACCCCGACGCCCACGCCCACGCCCACGCCCACGCTTACTCCCACTCCTACTACAGCTACAGATGTAGTCCTTACTCATTGCAATCTGAATTGCACCGAACATTATCATCATCATCATCAGGTTATTTTTGTCTCCACTGCAGGAGCACAACCCTCTCTCATCTGCCGGAGACAGACGGAGGATTTGGCCAACACTCCCCGCGCTGGCCAGACGGGTTGGGGAGGCCTGATTGATGTTTTATAATGTATTCCCTTAGTCGCCTTGTACGACATCCACGGGAAGAGTTGGAGTGGTCCTATTCTACTCTACCGGAAAACCACACGGCAGGTATTATAACCGAACATTATAATTATATTTAATTGTTATGTCGCATACCTACTAATGTAAAGACTACCTAAATGTTACCCCTATATTTCTGTGAAAAGTCCATCAAAATCAGTTCAGTCGTTTTTACGTGATGCGTGTACAAACTAACAGACAAACATACAAAAATTACAAAAATGATCGAAATGTGTTCTATTACCTAGACACCCAATTTTTTTGCAAATATTCAAGATACAGACACGCGAAGTTTATGTTTTTATTTATTAGAATAGCCATCGAGTTAATTCTAATTAATATTGCTACTCATACTATGTGATTAATTAGTAATCACAGATTACGATAAAAGGCTAACTAAAAGGTGAAATGATTACTTTTATATTTACACTATGATGAACTTTGGTATTTCCTAGGAAGCCCATTTGCCTATGTAGGTAACTCACAGTGCAAGCATCTTTATGCGCAGTGTCAGGGAACCCCGCGCACATCATGACATCCTTGATCTTGGAGGCGTTGTACTTGGTGCTCCGACAGAACTCGTTGCTGAGGATCGGGAGCTCTGCCTCCCTGAGCAAGCAGGACCAGTTGCCGGTTTCAGCAGTGGCACCCCACCCTGCTACTGTTGCTCTTGCACCCGTGTACAGGTTTCCTAAAAAAGCATACGACGAGAAAAAAATTGAGTTCATGCACTTAATATGTAGATTTTGATTAGTGAAAAATGGTAACGTATTATTTTTATAAAATATAGCTCAATCCTCTGACTGCAGATTGTAGTATAGGTAATTCATGTAAAAGGAAAAACAACCAGCCTTTTAGATTAGCAAAGCGGTCATTACTTGTGGTCGTTGTTAAATGCACGAATCGTAATATCGTTATAAATGAAATCTTGGCTCCAGAACAAGATAAATGTAAAGGACGAAGAGAGTTGGTCCGTATTTGTACTAAAGGTTTCGAGAGAGAAGATATAGTCGCGGCTAAAAACTGGCTGTCAGATTTGGTGCCTCAGAAAATGCAATATCAGTAGAAAGGGAAAAAGCAAGTCGCTAAGAGATATAAACGATTGTTTACTTTAGGAGACTGAGCCAGATATTACACGAATATTCTTTGCGAGAAATCTATGTAACCTACCACCCGTTACGTTTGACCACATTGATGCAACTAAAATACATAGTCTTGTTGCGAAATGACATGAAGAATTTAAAGCAACGTTTTGCTACTGTGGATGATTTGGCACCAGATATGCATAGAGATGGATAATATAAAAACAGCATTACTTGTAAACAATTTGACATTGTTTATTATCAGTAAATATAAACATGTAAATATAGACATGATAAAATGAACTCCCAAAACATGTCAGATACAGCTAGCACGGAGTCAATATTGTGTACCTTCGTCCTCAAATGCCAGTCACACATACACTCGGGAAATCGTTGATGTGGTCTCCGTGGTGAACAGTAAGACGATCACGGACAGGGAACGCTTCCCCTTTACTGGAGGCGCTCCAGCCTACAACCGCGGGCTCGTGCGCCTTCAGTGCAACTGAGCCTAGCACGGCCAGAATTGCAAGCGCAGGTTGTGGATAGTCGCAGGCAGGAGGAAACAATTGCATTAATGATATTCTAGGTCCAAAAAAGTCAACTTAGGTTGAAATTGTAAAAAATTAGCAAGCGTATAACGGGCAACACGAAAATGATAATAGTACTTCCGAAAAGTACATTAATTCAAGATATAAAACTAAACAGAATACAAAATAGGTTCATTGGTATAATGGGGATACATTCGTTATCCCCGTACTGTTTACTAAATTAAGTGAAGAAAATTAAATTAAAGAGACTATGACTTTGGTTGTACGGGAACTTACTACGTAAGAATTACTTCGATTGAAATGATGAAAGGAAGACGATACGAAGGAGACACACTTCTCTTGAGATAAAGCATTTTTCATCGCATTTCAATAATTCCATGTACAAACTAGCGTATTGCGGCTATTATAGTACAAATTACCATCAAAGAAAAAATACTATCTTTATCCTTGTTAAAATAATGCCTGGGGTTCACAATAAGAACCGAACTACGACCGACTAGGTTCAGACAAAAATTACTCTCTTTGATTTACATACAGTTTGGCTTTTATGAAAGTAATAAAATAAATTTTAAATAATTTTTAAATTCAGTCATTAAAAGACTACACAAATTAAGATCTTATTTGGGCCAATGAGATATTACATAGACATATTTTATATTAGGTACCTAAGTGTCTACTAAATTTATGTTGAACCCTGTATAGTACAAAATTTAATAACCTCTATAAAGGACAATGCCCAAAATTATATGGAAGTTGGGCCTTGAACTTTAAAGCTTGCGTCTGGATCAAATTGTTATCAAAATACAGGCAAAATACTAAGGATTATTATATAAAGAAAATCGTTTTAACTATTTGATGGGAAAATTTAATAATATTACTTAGAATGACATTTTCGTTGGCACACAGATTTCACAGTATATGGCCACGATTAACCGCTCCTGATCTTGACGTCATAGTGTGGTTATTAGTCGACGACGGTATATTGCGTTCGTTACTACATTAGACTCGTTAAAATAGATTTTTGCACCCAAATACACAATGTAAACAAACCAAGACAAAACAGGATGTTGACATAACATCTGATATGACGTGACAGTACAAAACCATAGTGCATACCATTAGTGAGGTTCTACTACATCGACTTAACAAATAGATTAATCGATATTTAACGATATTTTCATAAACATCTTTTACGAACGTGTGTATCACTTTAAATCAATAGAAATAACGTGTTTCCAGTCAGTAAAAGAAAAACGTGGTTTATCGTGCTGTAACTGAAAGGTAGTATTAAATATTTTTGAAAAATATCGATTTTAATTCTGCTATCACTACTCTAGTTGACAAATTTCCGGTGGGCCGGCGGAAATCAATCAGCGTTATTATTATATGTAATTTTTATACCACCTATATTCCATTGCCTTAAAAAATTTTTTTAAGGGATTCATAATTCAGACCAATATTTTTGGTACATAAATGGTGAATACGCATCTTAGGCCAAGTTTTGGGCATTGTCTATATCTGACGTAAATAATGTAACGACCTGCGACAATGAACGAACAAGTGGGAATTTAGATTTTTATAATTTAATATATAGATAATAATTTATGAACTTCAAATTTTTTTAAGTTCAGGTAAGGCAATCAACTAAAAGATATTAATTGTAGAAAGGAACTACCTGGATTTGTGGGCAGACACACTGGCCTGATGGCGTGCGAGTAGACCACGGGTTCATTGAGCTTTATGAGCGAGATATCGTTACTGAGCACAGCGAGCGTGAAATTGTGTGCCACTACCTTCACCACGTAGCGGGTCTCCGGTCGCTGCGACCGCTCGCAACGGTCGTGCTCGCCAAAAGTAACTTTGAACATGAACCACATGAAACTGGAAATAAAATGAAAAACCATTTGACTCCTTTGGATTTTGAGACTTTCAACGGCTACTTGATCATTTGCCATATAATAACCACCGCTGAGCTTCCAGTAAACCTCCAACAGATGCCGAACCTATCCATCATTCTGTGGCACGTTTGCCCCGTTTAGTTTGAATCCTTTAGTTATATCTCTATTGTCGCCAGAACTTTCAATGTGAGTAGACGTTGATATTTCTGGCGACAATATCGTATAATAATAGATTGGTAACCTTTCTTCTTCAACAGAATCGGATGAGTAACGCCTACCATAAACGCGTTGGCAAAATATTAAAAAACCAGCTGGCTCTAAATGCAAGGTAGAAAGACTCAGTAGAGAAAGAAAAATATGTTTACCCTTTCATGCAATGTGCGGCTGAGATCACATATCTGTCATTGATGACAGAAGCACCGCATCCGAAGGATTTGTGGTAGATAAGGCGCGCCAGCCATGGATATGCGTTCACGCTAGACCCCATCCCGCCTACGACTCGAGGCTCTTCGTTGCGTTCGCCACAACCTATCACAGAAGGTATACAGGTATGCACACACAAAAATAAGGGATCATTTCTTCTATGTCCATTTGGACAGGCCCTCGAAGTATCCCGTTATCACTGTCATGTTGACTGATCGCGTCAAGGGAAGACTTCCACCAACAATAACAGACTCTATGTAATGGTTCACTGCTAGACTAGGCCTCTACCAAAATAAAATGAGGTCTATAAATTAAACTCCATACTTATACTGCGATCACCAACCCGCATCGCCATCATGGACCATTCTCAACGATGTTGTCCATTACCTGGATTTATCATTTTTTTCGTACTGTAGAAACTGGGAGGGGTGTTATTCAAATCAGGCTACCAAACTGAAGACCTACTTTTGATTAATACCTACCTTATCTCCCTAGGATTTCCTTTTCTTTCAAAGCATTTAAATGCTTATATGAGTCAAGATCCACTGGTGCACATCCACTAATGTCCTTAATAGCCACGCTGGGTGGGTAGGGGAAGGGGGGAGGTCGAAGCGCGCATTGGGGAAAAGTTATGTCCAGCACTGGACGTAAATAGACTGATGGATGATGATAATAGTTATACAATTCCCAATGTCAGTATAATTTTGATGCTACTTACCGCAATTCTGACAGGGTCGTCGATAAGTATAGGATAGCCGTAACTCCGAAATCGGTACAGGTGCCTCGAACAAATCCTCTGTTGTCTTTAGTCCAGCCTTCATAAAATATAAAATATTCTGAATACACACTAATATGTTATTATTATCTTTGATACAAGTAACATACAGTTAATGGCATTCAGTTTAAAGCAAAAAAAAAGTTTCAATCCATTATTGTGTTATCTAAATTCCAGGATAATCCAAATTTTAAATCTTTCATCACACTTTATACATTTACAGATAAGTATATATATTCCTTATTGCACAATTTTTAAAACTAAATACAGTTACAAATTTTGTGTACAAAGGCGAGCTTATCTCTAAAGGAGATCTCTTCCAGCCAACCTTGCAGGGTGTGAGACAAGGCACTAAGAGCGAGGGGTACCTAAGCAGGTACTTATTATTATACTTATTATAAATAGAATATTGCAAAATTTAAATAATGATGAGAGAAAATCAATTATTAGTTTATTATAAGTACAATTTAACACAAATAGAACACAAAAATCCTAGCTACGAATACACCCATAACAATTATACCCATTCACTTAACGTAGGTATAGTAAACAAACTGTAACTTGTGAATAAAAATTAACATATTGTGGTAAACAAAATGACTATATACATAAATACCTCAGTCAGGGTATCTCCGATAGAAAGGCATAGAGAAAACCACATCAAACACCACCACATTTTACACTTACGTTGAATTTATAATTATTATTTAAGTAGGATAATAATAAATCTTAATTATTAGGATTTTTTTACAATTAAGAAAGGTCCATGTGCTCGGGGATCAAAGTTTTTGATACACTAACTCATGTCTTCGATCTCAAGGCACTTGCGGAGATAGGGCAACTAAAATGTTGCATCACCATACGAGATAACTTTATAGGTATTTGGGTATGTAACATAAATTATACCGAAAAATTACCACGTATTAATTTTTTTATTAAGTATGGCATCACCGTATTCCACTTCCAGGTCCCGTAACATAAATATTATATTTAAAAATGGACCTCTATTCTGTGGCTTAAATTTTTATACGTTTTGAAAGATTTAATACCTATAAAGCGAAGCTTTTTTATCCGTCTGTCGTCTGCCGGATATCTCAAAACTACTGGAACTGAGGGACATACGTCAAAAATTGCTAAACAATGGTGGGAAACTGACGGGATTTTCAGGAAAATTGTTATTTTTCAAATACATACTAGACTGAGAAATAGGTATTAAAATTGTAACATGACAGTGCAGCAATGTTTTAGAGGCCCACGGAGGCTGTGCGGACGCATATATTTGGCAATGACCTCTCAGTTCATCGAACTCAGTACAGCTATTGCGTCAATAAAACTCTTAATTACCAATTTCGATCTTATTGGCTTTATCATAAAGTTAATATTGGTTTCAAATCCGTAGCTTAACCGTGATAAGTACTTTAATGAGGAATGCACTTCGCGTATCATAAGAATGTTTACGATTTTAGCGAAATTCTAATTGAATATACAGGTACTTTGGTTTCACGACTATAATGTACCTACCTACTTACCTATATACCCACCCTCATATTGCGGATTACAAGAGGATCTAGAGGTCAAATACACGTAGGTACAATATCATGAGGAAGGCGGTAGTCGCAGGCAGAAGCTATGTCCTCACCGGGAGCATTGTCTGCGACCATTCGAGCATTCGGGCTGTGTACACGTGATTGACAGTCACCATCGTATTGGCAGCGTCACTTTCAAATGCTCGCAAACGAATGCTCCCAGTGAAAACGCACCTTAAGGTACGGATATTCGGAACATTACATTGTGGACATAAACATCATTATGGAAATTTTATTCGTTCTAAAAAAACTTTCCGATGAAACAGTTTGACGGTAAAAAGGTTCCTGCACTAGAATCCTCATAGTAAAAGATAAAAGTAAAAAAAAGTAGTCCGAGTTTGAATCCAAAGATATCTATTTACAACAACAGGCACTTTCGTCATAGAATCTAATAAATAAAATCGTAAACATCGCGTGTCTGTACATTGAAGATATTTGCAAAAAAAAAATTGGGGGGTCTAAGGATAAGCAACAGAACACATTTCGATCATTTTTGAAATTTTTGTCTGTTTGTCTGTTTATCTGTTTGTCTGTTTGTCTGTTTATCTGTTTGTCTGTGAGTTTGTGCACGCATCACTTAAAAACTACTGATCGGACTTTGATGGACTTTTCACAGAAACATGGGGCTTGATTTGGTGTAACATATAGGCTTTATTTCATTGCAATCGGTGCAGTCAATCAAAAGTTATGGGAATTTATAGTTTCCGAAAACTCACATACGCTGCGAGGACCGTAGAGTGCAAATGTTCGATTGAATTCGTGAGCGGTAGCGGGAGCGGGTATCGTACCAATGTAATATGAGATTTTGAAAACTATAAATTCGCATAACTTTTGATTGAGTTAGTCGATTACGATGAAAAATCTGGAGCTGGATCTGGAGCTAGATCTGGAGTTGGAGCTGGATCTGGAGCCGGACCTTTAGCTAGACCTGGACCTGGACCTGGACCTGGACCTGGACCTGGATCTGGACCTGGACCTGAACCTGGACCTGGACCTGGACCTGGACCTGGACCTGGACCTGGACCTGGACCTGGCCTGGACCTGGACCTGGACCTGGACCTGGACCTGGACCTGGACCTGGACCTGGACCTGGACCTGGACCTGGACCTGGACCTGGACCTGGACCTGGACCTGGACCTGGACCTGGACCTGGACCTGGACCTGGACCTGGACCTGGACCTGGACCTGGACCTGGACCTGGACCTGGACCTGGACCTGGACCTGGACCTGGACCTGGACCTGGACCTGGACCTGGACCTGGACCTGGACCTGGACCTGGACCTGGACCTGGACCTGGACCTGGACCTGGACCTGGACCTGGACCTGGACCTGGACCTGGACCTGGACCTGGACCTGGACCTGGACCTGGACCTGGACCTGGACCTGGACCTGGACCTGGACCTGGACCTGGACCTGGACCTGGACCTGGACCTGGACCTGGACCTGGACCTGGACCTGGACCTGGACCTGGACCTGGACCTGGACCTGGACCTGGACCTGGACCTGGACCTGGACCTGGACCTGGACCTGGACCTGGACCTGGACCTGGACCTGGACCTGGACCTGGACCTGGACCTGGACCTGGACCTGGACCTGGACCTGGACCTGGACCTGGACCTGGACCTGGACCTGGACCTGGACCTGGACCTGGACCTGGACCTGGACCTGGACCTGGACCTGGACCTGGACCTGGACCTGGACCTGGACCTGGACCTGGAGCGGGAGCGGGAGTGGGATTGAGAGTCTGAGTGGAAGTGGGATAGTGAGCGGAAGTAGGAATGGGAGCGGATCCTGTAGTCCACGCGAGCGGAGCCGCGGGCACAGCTAGTACTTAATAAGCTTTCGTCCTACCCAGCCGGGTTATTTTGTGCCATTTATGAGTGTAATATAATACCGCCGTGTGGTTTCCGGTAGAGTAGAATGGGACCACTCCAACTCTTCCCGTGGATGTCGTACAAGGCGACTAAGGGAATACATTATCAAACATCAATCAGGCCTCCCCAACCCGTCTGGCCAGCGTGGGGAGTGTAGGCCAAATCCTCCGCCTGTCTCCGGCAGATGAGAGAGGGTTGTGCTCCTGCAGTGGAGACAAAAATAACCTGATGATGACGACTATAAGAGTCTAATGGCACAAAAAAGCCCGGCTGTCAAAATATCATCCCGCTGTCTCTTTTTTCTTAGTTTGCATAATTATTAATTACCCACTGATTGTTGCTGAGCACGGAAAGGGAACAATTCTTGGACGAGACCGTTAAAAGGCCAACCTTGCCAAGTACATCTAAAAGATACATTGGCTAAAAAAATCCCTACCGCTGACGATTTATATAATTAATAATTTCACGAATAGATACAAAGAAATAAAATATGTATGTGTATAATTCGTTCATTGTATGTAACATTTTCACGTTGTTTTTATAGTACTTTTATGTCTGAACTAATGAATTTCTTTTGCAATACTACAACTTATTGGAAACAATACATATATAATTTCCAGCTATTTTATGTCCGCCTATTTTTAAACTTATTATAATATTATAAAGATAGACATAAAAAATTATTTTTTATGTCTATCTTTATCCAGTTAGATTCAATCTAACTAACGAACATTAAAAATACCTTGATAATGAAAAGGGCAGAAATAATTACTCAGTCTTTTTAACGCTCATAATCATTTTGGTTTCAATCTTTCCAACCGACTTCAAAAAAGGATTCTCAATTCGACGGTATGTATTTTTTTTATTTTATTTTTTGTATGTTTGTTACGCGACAATAATCGTTTTGGTTTCAATCTTTTTATTCTGACAGGTCAGTGTCATTTATTCTACCATTAATTACATATTCATTACAATCGACTTACCCTTGCATTTCTGATTCATACATGTTCACCCGTCAAAATACAACAAATTCTTATTTAATGTTGTAAGTTATAGAATGAAAATTACAATATTTCTGAGCAGTGTCGTCAAATAAAAGTTTTTTAATTTTTTTATCTAACACATTATCAGTGTATCTGACCGCTCCCTCTAGTTTAGTAGTTCGATTATCTAGTAGTGACTAGAGTATGTCATTTTTGCCAGCCCCCCACTGGCCCGAAGCGATTGGGGTTGTTAATCTATAAGCAAGCTAGGCCACGAGCCTAGGCTCCTGACAGCATTGAACATTGCAGGCGGCAGTCCGCCAAGTCTTTATTTATTTCTTAGTTATTATAATCATTAAGTTATAAGCTTATAAGTTATAATCTTGTTGTAACAAGAGAAAAACTAGCATTCACATATGAATTGATTACATTGATTCGAAATTAAATTAATACGGAAAGCGGACTTCCACATGTACTTACTTACTTTCGAGCTGCGAAAAATAAATAGTGAACAAACGCAAATAAACTCCAAGTTATGACTGAGGTACTTTATTTATCAAATTTCCTTATCAAAATACAAACTTACAGCTATTCTTAAAATCTCAGTACAGTATGGCATTGCAGTACGTCTCAGTACACAAGTGATTGCGCAGTCAATTATTTACTTAATTAAATATACTTAATTATGTTTTAATTTAAATATGGTCATAAATGGCATTCTGATAGTATTGTGATATTGCATTGTGATTCTGGTAGGGGTATGTTCGAGTATCCCATTGCTAGTCACTGTACGGCAGCGTTGGTGATGGGCTAGCATCACGCTAGCATTAACCAATGTGTATTTTATTTTATTTATTATTGACCTATAGATATTGTTACTTCAGCTTCAACCGACTTATTGTTAGTTTTCTCTAAGTTATTGTACCTACTCGTAGTTTTGACATATACCTACACTGACTATTGAAATTTAGATTTACATTATTTAAAGTTTCAATATGAAGTGTTGTAATAATCTAATAATGCACCTATACCTTGCTCATTTTAAGAAATCCCGTGAAATTTTTCCCCTACCATTTACCTCTCTCTCTCTCTCTTTCTTGCTCTCTCTCTCTCACTTTCCCTCCCTCTCTCACACACATAGACTCTATGAACACTTTTTGAAAACTGAAGTTGTCAGTTCGTTCTTATTTCAGGACGACAAAGTATTCAGCGACATACTGCTGAGATAACAACTTACACTTATTAAATAGGCGAAACTGTAAAAGAATCCAGGGGATTTCATAGAATAGATGAACTCGTTGAAACTCCGTAAACCATCTCATATTTTGTCTTTTCGTATTGAAAATGATCGTTAACAACGTTTTTTCTTACAAAGGTTTTTTTGTACCTGAAACTGTAGATAGGTACTTTATTAGTACGTGAGGTTACCCTGTTATAAATATTCACAAAGTCTAATTATATTGAATGCATACTGTGAAAATTCATGTCATCCACGATATAACATACGGCTAATCAGACGTCGCATTTATTGAAAGGTATCCATTCGAAAAAAAATGTTTTTATTTACCATGGTAGATTAGGGTAAGACTGGTGCAAAATGACTCTTATTCGTAACTTAATAGGCCTAATATCACTTTGAAACCGTAGAGGCCTTGGTAGAACCAACTGAATATTACCTACATCCCTTACTTTACGTTAAAGTTACGTTACTCTTTGTATATAAGTAGTTCTATTCGCGACAGTAGCATGCGTCTTGCGTGTTCTCCTGGATCCAATCCAAGTAGTTGGTGACCCTCGTGTAGACTCCCGGGTATCCCACTCTCGCGCAACCATTGCCCCACGATACCACTCCTGGAACAATGTCAATCTTACCATATAATAGATGTTATGAGTAACTATATAATTATGTAATTGCAAATGGCATGAAAACACTTAAATACGTAAAATAACTTAAATGAACTAAAAAAAATGTTTTGTTTTGGAATACATTAAATTAGGAAGATATAAAAACTAATTAAGTAGCCGTCTCCTAATTCCAACTTCATGTATTTTTTCCATGCTCTAGGATTTAAAGTAAAACAGCAATAACGTCTCTGACTCATATCATTAAAAAATTCATTACAGTAAAAAAAATACGAATCTCTTAATCTAACAAATATTGTAAAAGAGCACTGGCAAAATTGTAGAAAAGAGTAACCCGGGTTTATATAAAAGACAGTAGTACCTACTTTTAGTCATCCGTTATACGGATGACTAAAAGTAGGTACTTATTTTTCTGGTTTGATGGTAGAAAAATCGGAAAAATTTACGTATACAATAGCGCATATATAACTTTCGTTTAGTATTTTTTAATAAGTATACTATTACATACTTATATTGTATGTATCTTTCTTTAATTTAAATTTTCCTTTTTTTTAAGTTAGTAAAATAACAAATAATTTGTATATTATAGATATAAAACATCCCGTGCGTACAGGCTCACTCAGCAGTAAGCCTGTAAGATTACAGCATATAGGAACGGGATGTAATATAATAAATTTAACTTAGGTGTTAATTATAAGTACCTACGTAATATGGTTAGCTTTCTGTTTCAATCAATAAAATTAAGATAAAAAACTAAAAATGATGCCATCATTATAATCACAGTGGTAGATACAATTTTTGCATTTACGCAGAGGTTGTATTATTCGTGTATTCTTAGTTCTTAGGAGACAGTGACATCAGGTGGGCTGTGTACCAAATTGACCCTTTAGTTAGACTATAGTCTAACTAATTTCCTCTAATGTTAATATATTAACATTAGAGGAAACCAATTGAGAGCTGAAACGAAAAACTAAACTACCCATCAGTAGCGGTTACATATTTTCCACCCAAAAGAATATCATCAGTGGCCACCGCATCATGGCAGATGTTAGTTACAGCTGCTATAGGTTTCTGGACGAGTCACAATGCTTTTTGTGACTAAACATGCTTATGAAAGCCCCACACCTCATGCCACTTATGTAAAGCGTGAGTTAGGAGAGGTCTCTGAGTATTGTGGTAGTCTCTTAGCTTTAGCATATCCAGTCAAGGTCTATAAATAATGACTAGTTTTACCATCATGCAAGAAAAGTCTCCATACAGGTCTGCTCATTGCATGTTTTGCATTTTCTTTGTTCTATTTTAAACACATTCTAGTCACGGCACGCATGAGTCTTTGAACGCATTAGTGGTGGCTCAATATATCCTACAAGTGTGCAATCTGCCCTAGCATTTTGCATCGCGGCAGCCTTTAAAACAGTTTCTGCACCCACTGGAGGAATTATTCTCTCCCAAAAAGTGTGTAACGTCAGAAATTTATATTCTGAGACAGTCGTGGAGATCATAGTAGTTCTTACGTCTATGACCAAAGTACTTGAGAGGTACGAGTGAAAGTTGTAAGTACTTACTTAGCAAAGGACGATAGGCGCCACATTGTGTGTAGAACACTTAAAACGTAAACATCAATATTCATTACCTATTAGTTCGTAGCGCTTGTCGTGCTTTCTCTCGGTTATAAGTGGACCGCCGCTGTCACCCTGAAAAATAAGAGAAAGTGATTGATTATTAACTACCTTCTGCTAAAACCCAATTGGTCTATTAGATTCACTCTGATATTTACTATCCTTTTATACAACGGAGCCGGCTTGGAAAGTATGAATCTTAGCATTCTTGTTATATGAGCGATAAAAGTAAAAGCCAAGGGTAGAGATCAACTATGTAAGTACTATTACTTTACGGCTTGGATAGTAAGAATTAATAGCAATGAAGATCAATACTAACTCAGTCAACTTTGGCTTTACTAATATATACTTAAATACCTTACATCGTCGCCGAGAAGTATGAAGGTAAAAACAATTTGATGGGCGCCGCAGTCCTTAATTTTTTTTACTTTGTCTAGAAGAGCAACATGACAATTGATCTCTGCAAACGCAAATAACGTTGCTTTTTAACTCATCTGTAATGCACATAATTACTCTTCCTCACGATCACGAAATACGATCTCGATTAGACCATGATTTGCTAAAACTACCATTAAACTTGTACCTGACAGGAATCCTTTTGGCCAGTTTTAGGATATCCAGCGCACAGCATGTTGTTAGAGATCATGGAAGCAGTGTATTTGGTGTTTCGACATTCCTCGTTACTGATCACAGGCACCTCCACTTCCTGGAGTGTGCATGACACCTTGCCTTCTTCTGTGAGAGTACCCCATCCTGATGCCACAGCCTTCACTCCAACATAAATGTCCTCTGAAAAGATAATGAAACATGATGAAAAGACGAGAATATGTCCAAAACACATCTTATCTATCAGACAGATAAGACCATGTTTCCAAGGTCCCGTCTCTTCTCCTCTGTTTGAATTTATTAAAGCCTGACTCCTACTGAACTTGTCTGTCTACCCTTGAGGTTAATCCAACCAAAACAACAATAACTGAAAAGTTACTCACTATCGTTGCTAGGCAAACAGATAGGCTTGATAGCGTCAGAAATGGGAACTCGTTCATTCAGTCGCAGCAGGGCTATGTCGTTGTCGAAGTTAGAGAGGCTGAACTGGTTGGCGATGGCTCGCAGTACGAAGCGAGTCTCCGGACGAGCCGTCGCGTTGCACCGGTTGTGCTCCCCGAATGTTACCTTGATCATGAACCACATGAACCTGTAATATATATAAATTAATAAATAAATAGTACATTCTCTAATCCCGAACTAGGATTTCCTGTAGATACTATAGAAATTAGGCAACGGCAGGAATATTTACAAATGTAACAACCAGACCAGAACTACCAAACTGCAAACTGTATATATAGTTGTCTGTCCCCAGTGAAAATGAAACCATAATGTCCTCTAGCCTTCGATTCCAACTGCAAAGCCAATAAACCCAACTATATTAGATCGGTTAGAGCAAGAGTATAACGCGATGAATGTAAAGACGTAGTGAATAATAACGGCAAAAGATCGTAAGGACTGTGTTTGTGTGAGATTCAATCAAACGGACGAAGATAAAAAGGTTTACCAGTAATTACCAGGAGATGATCCATTGAATCGAACTGAAGCGTGTGGGATGTATGACACAGGAAGCCAAAAGAGAGCGCTACACTATACCCGACGGCTTGGATAAAGAAGAAGTTCAACATCATTTACAGCAACACAGTACTGCTACATTTCTACTTAGATATAATGGGTAGTGTTTGCATCACTTTTATACTTGCGATAATGCCAGATGGACCGGCAATCTTAAAAAGCTGGATGGGGGGGATGATGATACGGACAACAAAATCACGTCGCGGTGCTTGAAATTCAAGTCCATAGTGTCACGACATGTTTAAAATGAGTCTATAACGATGCCAAGTGTGTATTAACAATCGGCATTGAGCGAAAGTGAGACGCATTTCGGCAGACCAAGCAGAATAATATTAAAATCCCCCTCATTTACGCTTTCACTAACCGCGTTTATGTGAAGTGTCTGCTTATTGTATTTATATTTATACATATTTTTAAAATGCGTTCATCGGGCTCTTGCCCGTTGCACACCTATATAATTATGGTGCCCAGTTTGTTTGTATCATCAGTTTGACACGTCCACTGCTCGACATCACCTTCTCTAATGTGTACCTACCATTGTGTATTTTCCTCATACTGGCTACATTTTTGGGTAGTAATCTACTTAGACACCAAAGAATAGAAAGTAAAATATTTCGGATTTCAAAAGAAAACGTTCATGATGAGGTCGAGAGTTAAAACCAAACAGCACATACCAGACTATGAACGGAGCTTAAACGCTCTCGGTGAGATAGTGGTAGGCTTGTGCCACGAACATAGTGACATTTTAAAGTACAATTTCTGCACAATGTATATCATTGGTTACCGTTCAAAGTTGCATTTTACCTTAAACATTTGGCTGAATTTGATTTATAAATAAACAAGAAATCCAAAAAGTCACCATACCAAGGCGCCAAGTGGACATTTGTGAGGATAATGAACTTTTAAATTTGGAAGCCTGCTCTTGGGCCGGTTTAAGGTGAACGCACCGATACGCTACTGATTGGAATTCGCGAATTCGGACCACAAATTTATTTATTCTGGACTTGTTTACCGATTCTTAGGTTATCGGACTGTATGTCTATTTGTTGGTTAGGTTTTAGCATTTTTGATCAAATATGATAGACGATAATTTATCGTTGAACACTCTGTTACATTTCATGTTCGAAGATTTAACTGAAAACATGCTATAAAACAGCTCTTTTATAGCATAGCTCATGCTATAAAACAGTGTCTGGGTTCTGACTTTTATTTTTAGATTTCCTTAAATTTCTGTGATGACTATTTTTTCTGGAATTTCCGAAATTTTTCCATCATTCCTATTCTAAATGTATGTTTCAAATTTCAGTTAAAACGGTCTAGTAGTCTTCAAGTTATCACCTAGACAAATAATATATTGTCAAAACAGCTTCTTCTATTCATTTTGACGATACCAAAAAAATTCTGAATTTTGATCAATATATTTTTTCTGGTATCGATATTCCTTTATTTGTTGAGTGATTCTTATTTTTCTCAGATTTTCCGATATTGTCCTTCATTAGTTCGTAATTAACCTATTTATTACAGTAGCCCAGTCAATGACTTTTTGGTATAATCCATTGTTAAATGATTTGTAATCGTGTATCTATTAACCTTAATTGTTTTGGCCTGTAAATGAATAATGCGTGGAAAAAACGGTTAAATTGAGATAACAAGCGCTTAGTTAGACGATCAAAATATTAATTAAGTTGAGTTATTCATATTGAGATAGTCATGCCTGCACAAAGGTAGGTACCTAAACCTACCTTTTTAAAACAATATGTTAAATATTTTTTTATATTTAGGTTTTGGTTAAAGAAGACCAGAAGTTCTACTTTCTGTATCTACAATCTATCTATTAAATGGAAACTATTACGTTTCTAGTGTCAACACAAGTTATATCCACTATTTGCTTGTTATTTTATGAGCCTAGCTGAAGCATATTTTATGAGCCTTTTGATGAAAACACAGAACTCAAGGAGTGAAATCTGGCGTCGGTGACAAGCATGTCAATATTCCATCAAGAGAGTTTAAACAAGTAAAACCTCTTGCTCAAGAAGTGGCCTGTTATGTAGACAAAAGCATTATAAATTTAAACACTGGAGTTTTTAAATGTTACCTATGAAATGAATCTGAATCTTATGAAATATGAAATGAAAACGGTGATGCACTATCTAGCAAGCTCTAACTGGACCAGAACCATTTGTTGGACTGTCCATGAGTACCATTTAATCAGCTTTAAATCGGAAGCTAAATCACGATAAAGAGTTTATTGGCAAAACAGACACTGAAGAAGGTGGCAGGAAGCGGCTGGATGCGGAGGGCAGAGGAGTGGCGGCGTTCGTTGGGGAAGGCCTATGTCCAGCAGTGGACGTCTAAGGGCTTATATGAATAAATGAGACACAGGCTGTAAAACTAATTCCTTAAACAGGTTAAACGTATTATCGTAGGAGCGTTTACCGGCCACTTCGGTACCTTCTGCATAAGATGGGACTATATCAGAGACCGTCAACTAAGACTCTATGGATAAATCAGTGAAGATGTTTATCGTGCGAATATTATGCACCAGCTGCTATAGGCGATTGAGTGTCCTGGGTCCACCTAACCATGAACCCAAGAACTACAGGCTCCTACTCCTTACCTGAATAAACCTTTTACATAGCGGACTCTTGGGAATGAGAGTGTTTAGGAACACAGGGGCTGACACAAAATATTTCATAGGAACGAGGTGTCACTGGCAATGGGTATGTCTGGCCCCCTATATGGGGATAAAAACTATAGACGTCGGTATTCTGTTTGTTTTTTAATTGATCAAAATAATAATGAAGAGTTCTAGACACCAACATACCCTTTAACACAATGTGCTGCTGTGAGCACGTATCTGTCGTTGATGAGCATGGCTCCGCAGTAGAACCTCTTGAAGTAGGTCAGTCTGGCCATCCAGGGGAACTCGTTGGTGCCTGCCTCGTCGCCCCCCACGATTCGGGACACCTCGTTCCTTTCGCCGCATTCTGAAATAGGTATGGACAATGGAAATAGTAAAAAAATTACAAATTCGACATATAGCGAAAATTCTAATTTGCAAGAAGTCGTTACAACAAGTCGTGATACCCTAGGTAGTGCACTCCGGACCCATACCAATGAGTTTTTTAAAACTTAATCACGGTTTTTTATCATACTACAAGCTTCACGGTAAAGGAAAGCATCGCGAGGAAACCTGCATTACGCCGCACCCCCACTTCGTAAGCTTGTCAAACTAATAGCCCTCGTTGACAGGGCAGACCTGTGCCGACAAAGAGGTCACTTTAATATAGGATATTGATTTTTGTGTGTTATAGCCATTCCGCATTTCAATAAATTAAATCAAATAAAGTGCCGCCGTCAGAGTTTCGTTCACACATGAGCACTGCATGCTTCATTGATGAAGTATGGATAGAGAACTGACACCGCCTTTTGAGGACTGTAATTATCAACAGTGATGTCCCCTTAAAGCACTATAGCTCTATCAAAAATATCATGTTTTTACCTATAAGCATGTCTAAAACAATATCTTTTCCCTAAATCATTTCAATTGAATAACTTTGTCTTAAATTAAAACAAAATTAAAAGTGATAGTTAATCTTAAAAAAAGAATTTTCTTTAACCAACCTTTTTTTTTATAAATAATTAAAATTATGTACTTAACAGTGTAAGCGCAAAAGACTTTCCAACCTAGTTCTCAGAATGGCAACGCACTTGTAGGTTAATGGACAACAATAGCCACTTACCGACACTCAGGTAGACCGTCTGCCCGTTTGTCACTAGATTACGTTAAGAAAAAAGAATAGTAAACATATTCTTTCAAGATTCCATCCCTTATATTTACGAAAAGTGTTACCAGCGGTGATAGTCTCTTAACCATTCAGATTAGCTAGGTAAATCATGAATTTGTGTCATTAGTAATTTCAATTCGTTAATACTGCGATATCAAACACGTCTACCCAGAGTAGTCATATACTTTTATGTGTGAACTGCTCCCTAAGATTTAGACCTTAAATCCTACAGCGCAAGTTATGAGGCTAAAAATGTACTAACTGCAAGTGCAAGTGGTTCTGGGCATGTTCATCTCCATGAGGGGCGGACGGTTGCCCCACACGCCGCCGAAGAAGTTCTTGGTGAATATGCCCCTAGTGTCCCGCACCACATCTCCCTGTGTATCATCATGCCAGTAAGTGTTGATAGATAAGTAAAGTTTCCTTTTTTTACAACAAAAATTTAAAACTTAGGTGGTAGTAAGCGATCTTGTCTACGTGTGAAGGAAAGCATTCAATTAAAACTTCAATATCGATCACTAAAAAGTTTTGTCTTTGTGAGTGAAACTTTGGAAAAATTGGGAAATCCTAGTGAGTTCTGACCAAATACTTTTTTTTATAATTTCCAAAAGCATGAAGCATTAGAGCATGAAGTTCAGTACTTATTAGGTATAAATAAATACTTTTGCGAATAGGCCGACCGCTACTAGGTCCAGAACTTCGAGGATATTTAAAAAACCGACAACAATTATATACCCAAATACCAACCTGACAACACGGGAAAGCCAAAGTCACAAACACTAAAACATAACACTGCCACATTCTTTTAAAAAAATATTAGAAATTTAAATTGGAATTGAGAACGGCGCGCACTGTTGGCGCATCGTCATTTGCTCTTGAACTTGGCGCGCGCGCTCACGGACATACACTGACTATGTCGCGCTCCGTTCTCCTCCGTGGTCGTGCCAACAGCGGACGTGATATGTACGTCAATATGACCCCACTAATCCCATAAGCTATTGGCATCGAACTTCGGACAGTACAATGCAAACAACGGACAAGACTAGAGCGGCAGGAAAGTCGATCCTTTCATGTTAATTCGATGAAGAAATCAGTAGATACTTTACCCCTGACCCTGCCATGAGTGGGCGTAAGGGAGTTCCATTATTGATACCTACTACCCTTCCATAAGATTATATGAGGAGAACGCCAAATCGCCGATATTTTTTTTTTTTAGAAAATAGCGTCAAATTGTTGTATAGAATTCTATATTTATGCGTCCTAATTCATCAATTGATGAATTCATCAACTGCAGTAATTTCAGAGAATAAAAACCTTTTACCTTTTCTCGTATTAGGGCAGTAGGTACCTATTAAAAATATATCCAATCATGTGTGACAAGATTTTACGTTTAGTTAATTAATGTATCCACCAACAATATATCCACCAATATATCCACCAACAAACAAAGTACTTGCTTTTAGAGCTCAAAAACGATGCATTCGGGCAATATGCAATTTGAAACAATTAGATTCATATAGGTCGCATTTTATAAAACTAAAAATACTGACTCTCCCGTGTATGTATATATATATGAATCGGCGGTTTTTGCAAAATCTAATATTAACATGTTCACATTTAAAATTCGTATGAGGCAATTAGATAAAATGGCAGTGTTACCAGCAAACACTGCCTTGTTACACAAAAGCGTATTCTGCAGGATACCTCACATATATAATAAAATCCCTAAAACGATACGAGATGTAGATGAGATTAATTTATTTTAAAAAAAACTCCACGATCTGTTGATAGAAAAATGTTATTATAGTTTGGAAGAATTTCTTGGTGACGGTTCAATTTAAGGTTTCTATTTGTATCTAAATAACTCTTAAACTTTTTTTGTAACTTTGTTTTTAAATGCATGCTTTACTGCGAAACAATGTTGTATGCCCATGTGGCGGGACATAGCTGAGCTCTAATTATGACATTTAATCCTTTATATACCTATGATCCACAATAAAGATATTTCATTTCATTTCATTTCATTTCCAACTATCTTAATGCCAAAAATTACACTCTGAAAGTAGATGCTAAAAAATTCATTAAATAGGCATTATATCTTCTCACAAATGATTAAATGCTTTTGGTGCTAGTCTGATGGTCGTCAAAATTACTTGTTTACGTACATTATGATATTTGTTTAATTTAATTTATTATTTAACTAGCTGTTGCCCTCGCCTTCGCCGCGTGAACAACTTAACATCACAAATTATTATGTATTTCCCGTAGAAATTGTATGCTTTTTCGGGATAAAAACTGTCCTATATCCTATTCCAGGACCTAACCTATATGTGTGCCACGTTTCATCCCGATCCGTCCAGTGGTTGAAGCGTGATTGAGTAACAAACATCCAAATATCCAATCTTTCGCATTTATAATATTAGTAGGAAGTAGGATTACATGAGTGGACGAGAGCAGCATGCTCTGCTGTGTGGCGTGTCTCCTTTTGGCGCAACCAGTTCATTTACGCGCGAAAGTGACGCTTTCCAATGGCGGCCACAAACTTAGTCTATAGCACATTTACTGCAACTTACACCCGCGTAATAGATAAGTAGGCATATAAATATTGTAATAAGCCTATTATAAATGCACCCTATACATACGAAAGGACAATGCCCAAAACTGGGCCTAAGATGCGTCTTTACCATTGATGTACCAAAAATATTGGTCTGAATTATGAATCCCTTAAATTTTTTTAAGCCACTGGATAGGTCGTTTAAAAATAGCATATAATAATAACGCTGATTTAATTCCGCCAGCAGACCCGCAACTTCTCAACTAGAGTAGTGAACTATAGATATGCACTATTGTTTCGTACGTCATGTCGGATGTTATGTCCTGTCCTGATATTTTGACGACAATTTGATCCAGACGCAAGGTTCAAAGTTTAAGGCCCAACTTCCATACAATTTTGGGCAGTGTCCTTTACAACCCTAAAATTACCTACCTCTTCATTTTATTTATCTTCCTAATATACCTAGTAGGTAATACCCACAAAAGTATAACCACCGGACGAGTGAAAGAAGTGAACTGATTGATTTAATTCCGGCCTTTGATAATAAGACACAATCTTAAATATCTTTTACCATAACGTACATTCATCATCATCAGTCTAAATACGTCCACTACTGAACATAAGCCTCCCCAAAAGAAAGCCACTTTTAGTGGGCTGTCCATTGGGGGATTTGCCATAATCACCACGCGTGGTAAACTACTAGGTAGTAAAGATTGGTGATTGCAGTAATGATCCTAATATACACAGGAGAACGCTGCTGCCCGTTACTGGTGCATAGAAAACTGCACGCATTTTTTAAGTCAAAAATATTCATTAACTCAGAACAGTGTTAATCGAGTTGTTCCCCTATTGAACTGACCTACCTTTCGACGGACACTGCTGAACGGGGCTGGCTAGGATTTTCCAAATAAACGCCACCACTCCCGGTCCTCCTCCCTCCGCATCCAGCCACCTTATTTAGGTCGTCGGTCCACCAGGGGGCGGCGGGAGTGGCCTCCCGAGTTGCGCGTACCTACCGGTCCGCGGTCTCCACTCCATAGATAGGTACTTACTATTATAATATTTAAGTTGAAACAAAACTATCCGTTGTACCGCAATGACTTTAAGATCAGAAAAAAGAGAATTCTGATAAAATAGGTAGTAAGCAACTAAAAAAATCATGCAATATTTTTATGAATTTAACTTAGGGATTTATAAACGAGGACAATTTTTAAACAATTTATTAGAACAATCACCAACATAACATAACTGACAAAACAAACGACAACTTTTGTATAGACAGACAATTTAACATAGATATAACCCAATACAGCTGTACAGACAAATTGTAAAAGCTGTTGTAGGTAACATAATCATCAACACTTTACACTTATTTAATCTAAAACTTGATTTCAATATAAGCACAATGCGAGAAAATCACAATTTACATTACAAGCATCATCTTGTATAGAGGCATTGTGCAGGTAAGTATACCTACAGTGAAAATCGTACTCACAACGTCTGGCGTTTAAGGCAAACCATCGAACCACGAGGCCAAACAGATGATTATAGCTGTAAAAATCAAATGCCTTTACAAAAAAATTAATTTACTTCTCTATAAGTAACCGTTTTAACAGATCACTAAAAATAACAACAATAACTTTATCAAACTTAATTGTTATGCTGAAATAAGTTATTTATATAAAAAAATAATAAGTTAAAATATTTAGTAGCGAAATAAATTAACAAGAAACATTAGTAGTTAAATGAGTAGACAGTTGCAAATATCCACACAATATTATAATGACAGGGGATCACAGGTACAGCCTAAAGAGCTTTATCTTAACTATCTACCTTAATCAAATGTTAATCTATATTTAATTAAATTTTATGACGAAACTGAGAATCAAAAAATTAATCGCCTATATCCAAAACTAGTATTGAAAAACATTCGCCTAAAAAGAAAATTTGAAGTCCGGAAATTGGATAATTATTTAAAGACATGCGTGATCAGAAAGTAAATAAGTTGTAATCAAACTATTTAATTCTAAAGCTAACTTAGCCCTCTAATTTAAAGTTCAATATTATGTACAAAACAATGAACACTTAGGTAGTCTTTACTTGACTTACACTACTAATGGTAATCTGCACCACCGGCCTGGATTTAATTAACACTAACTACTTAATTCATAAGTATATAACAAAAACTTGACAACTAATTAACAGTTACCTACCTATTTTTAATTTTTATTTAAACTTTAAATAAGAATTGATGATTAAAAACGTTACATGTAAGATATTTATATCAACGTTTAGTACAGTAATAATCAGCTAATCAGACTGGAATCTATTTGAAACTACTGGAAAATTATTAAGAAGCTTTTGTTGTGAAATAGCTGAAAAACAATATAATCTGGATGAAATAATAACTAAAGATAACCCGATTAATTTAAGTTAATTACAAAAATACTTATTAAAACTGAAAGTTTAATGAAAAGTGTAACAAGCAAGAGTAGGGGTGAAATTATCTGATGGTGATTTTAATGAAAATAGCTTAAAATAGTTTTTATTTTAGATAAAATATAAATATAAAGATAACAGTTAGAATAATGTAAAGACAAAGATAAATAATAATATATTGAGGAAGTAATTATTGTAAAGAAACAATATGAGAGGGAAACTACTGCACAATGAACTAAAAATCGATATCTTAATGATAATGATAATAAATGATTTTATATTATTATATGATAATATTTTAATGGATATACAAATATTCAAATTAAAAAAGACACCTAACGAAACAAATGACATTGGCATAAATATTACGTACGTATCTAAACATAATTCAACTAATAATGAATTAATGATATTAACAAATAAATTAGTAATGAAATGCGTGAAGTTAAGTTAATTTGTAATGTATGACTGATGATAATTAAAAGTGAATTCGATTTGAATCTGATGAATCATCTATGGTGACACCTGTCGACTTATTGGCAAAACTCGGCGTTTATGACTTATTTTATTTACAACACAGGGTATTTGCCTGTACAATAATTGTTATCTAACAACAAAATAAGTTATTTAGAATCTACGAGTATTTATCGTTTGGTTTTCTAGTGAGTAACGCTCAAATGCTTGTTTATTTGAGTTACCTCTAATGAAACATTAAACCTTTTTGAAGGAAGCTTTAAGAATTTTGCTCGTATTAATTTTAACAAGTTCATTAACTTTTAAAATGTGGTATGACACACTTTACCTTGGCACTTGGCATACTCTACATTCGTACCTAATTGTAATTGTACTTATTGTAATTCAATGCTAATAAGTCAACCCTGACAATAAACATCAATAATTTCTTATACGGCTCTACAATTATTTCTTCTTTTGAATCGTTTTATGTATCGAAATCAATTGCCACAAAGACAGCTGTCCCTCAAGTTTTCTCTCAGCCAGGGCAGGTACCGTGTGATCCGGGTGTACACTCCGGGATAACCGGGTCTGCCGCAGCCGACCCCCCACGAAACTATGCCTGGAATAAAGTAAAAACAATAATTAAACTTATACCTACCTCATAATTAACAAAAACACTTTCAAAATTAAATATAAGAAATATCTAGTAAACTCATTAACGTAACCTCAATCTTTTTCTGCTAATATCAAAAATTTAAACTTTGTAATTTGCTTTGCTATTCACCACTGCGTAGTGATATTTAGTATTCTCTGCCATATTTGTGTATAACGAGAGCAATTTCTGCCAACAAACTGTATTATACAGTTCGGCGGAGGTATACCTATATATTTTTCGGAGAGATGAATAATTTTTTTTTTTTCTTAGACGGGCGAGTTAGTCCCTGTACCAACTCTACGAAAGCGTAAGGTTTTCTAAAATTCCCCCTAAATTCTGTCATCCCAGCTACTGAAGTTTTACGGCAAAGCTTTTACTGGTTGCTCGATACTGAGTTGGTCGGAATTCATTATCAGCCTTGTTTTGATCTGAAGCAGGAGCTTCAGATCAAATCAGGGGAACCAGGGGGTTGCAAGACAGTGTAGCAGCACATGCTCCACTATATCCCTCTACCGCAGATAGCTCTGCACAAAGAACTGTCTGTATTGTCCATATTTTGCATGCGTTAGTTCAGGTTGCAATATCCTGTTACCTTAAATTACTACTCATACAAACTACTGAAGTGTCTAATT
Source organism: Esperia sulphurella (assembly GCA_947086405.1). Taxonomy (NCBI): domain Eukaryota; kingdom Metazoa; phylum Arthropoda; class Insecta; order Lepidoptera; family Oecophoridae; genus Esperia; species Esperia sulphurella. The sequence continues at coordinate 5,787,390 of OX352261.1, forward strand.
ACCAAGCAATCTTCTATCTTTTAGGTCAGTTTGGTTACAGTTCAAATTGTTGTCCAATTGTTCAGTTTTGTATTTGGTTACAGAACATGGATATCATATATTTCTGATATCTGTTTTTCATATTGTCTCTCATGGCCAACATTTTCCAAATTTATTTATTTATTCTCATAATCTCCCGTCGTCTGTCATTCATAATTCCAGGGTCTTCTTACCTACTATCTGATATTTGTCTCCCTGCTGAATGAGCAGGGGTCCGCCGCTGTCACCCTGGCAGGAGTCAGTGGATGCTCGGCCCGCACATAGCTGAAAAAAAGAAAATGTTTCAATAGAAGGCATGGATCTTGTCTTTTGCTCTTTCAGAAAGCGCACTTTTTAGGGATTCGCTAAATGGAATACTGCTATAAAGAAGCTTCTAGACGCGCATCGTAGATTTTCATGAATAAATTGTTCATCATCATATCAGCCCTTAGACGTCCACTGTTGGACATAAGCCTTTCCCAATGAACGCCATCACACCCGGTCCTCCGCCCTCATCATCCAGCCGCTTCCGGCCACCTTCTTCAGGTCGTCCGTCCATCTGGCGGCGGGCGTCCCACCCTGCGCGTGCCGATCCGCGGTCTCCACTCCAGAACTCGTCTGCCCCAAAGGCCGTCGGCTCTGCGACAGATGTGGCCCACCCACTGCCACTTCAGCTTGCTAATCGGATCTCTTCATTACGATTGATATGCCTTCAATGAAACCCCGAGCATAGCCCTCTCCATAGCTCACTGAGCGACCTGGATCTTGTGGATCAAGCCCACCGTCAGTGTCCAGGTTTCCGCACAGTATAGATCATGACAGGCAGGACGCACTGATTTAAAGACTTTGTCTTTAAACATTGTGGAATGAGCGACTTGAAGACTTGACGCAGTTTTCAGTTGATGCAGAATAAATTGTTTAATTAAAAATGTGTATGCATGTGAATGCCTAGCGGGCACAGGTTAGTAACACTAGATGGCGCTAGTAGTTCAAAGAAAGATGCAAAAACAAATTAAAAAACACGATTATTAAAATAATGATTAAGTATATTGAAACAAATTGTCTTTGTACACAATTTTATTCCGGTTTGTTGTTGTTTTTGTTGATGTTAGTTCAATTAAAGATAATATATTACGAAGTGTACAATTAAGCTTTTACAAACATACAAAAAACAGTTTTATGTGTCGATCGAGAAAATATTTTACAACGAAAATTCGGGGAATTACGAGCGAAATAATATGTGATTAGATAACACGCGATTGCTACGGTCTGTGTCCAGTGGTGGACATCTGCGGGCTAAAGATGATGCCCTAATGGCCCTTACCATGTTGTTAGTGATGCGCGAAGCTCGATACTTCATGCCGCGGCACTGGGAGAGTGACAGTATGGGCACGCGCACCTCCTGCACCACAGCTGGCAGCTGCCCCCCCTCGGACGTCCGGCCCCACCCCACCACTATACCCTGCTTGCCAGCTGGCTCGATACCTGAAATTCCACATCAATACTTTATTTTCATTCCTCTCGCATTGTTTCTCTGTGGCCTAATGGTTTCTTGTCCGCCCTACGGCAGAAAGGTATATTTCTTTCTTCTTAAATAGAAAAACACAATATGTTTTTAATAACCAAAGGAATTCAAAATAGAATTCACTCACAGTGGCGCAATCGTGTTACTCTCGCATTAGTCGAAGTGAAAAGCAAAGTGTATAACTCAAGAGGACACCCTCGAACCGCAGCCGCCATACGAATAAGTGTAATCAATTCGTTTTAGTGTCCGTGGATAAGTACCATGAATTCCCTTTTTTAAATCTTCACTTTTCGGATTTAACTGAGAATGAAGTACCTACTTACAAATAGTCAAAAAATTGGGTTGGCTCACAAGCTCGAAAATAGCGTGATATGATAGAGATATTTATTGTATTGTAAAACTGTTAGATCGATTAATCTTAGTCTTTTGTATGTTTTACTTACTGGAGGGGGGCAGACAGACTGGCTTGATGATCTTCGAAAATGTGATGGGTTTGCGTAGTTTGAGCAATGCGATGTCGTTGTTGTAGGAGTCTGCGTCGAAGCTGCGATGTCGGACAATGGAGGTGACCGCGCGCATGATCGCTGCGCTCTCGGACGTGATGGTCTGGTCGTGGTCGCCGAGGATCACACGGATCTTTGTGCGCTTTAGTCTGCAATGGAAGAAAGGATTGAGTATGCAATAGACGCAATTCTTATGACTTAATCAATCTTTCGGTTTGCCATCCTTGCTTGAACAAAAATCTCTAGGGGTTTTTATTTTAATTTGTTGACTTATCGTGCACGCTATTATATACGCAGTTAATCCGCGTACTTGAATGATACATTCCGGTTAAGTAAGTTAATTTGTCGCAGAATAACAAAATCCGGAAAATACTGCATTTGACCCTTTGACTGCTCAAGACCCTGATTTCTTGGACCCCTCCTTTTTCCTCTTCCTTCTTAACACCATGCTGCTCTACAGTGATTCAAGTCAAACTTGTCGACGTGTCGCAGGATTTTCTGGAAAATCCTGCGCCACTATTATTACGATTTGCCCATTTGCACGTTTCAGTTGGTATCATCGCAAGTACTTAATTTTGTCATGTGGAAAAATCATGTTTAACATTGTGTTGAGATTTTAGCAGCCTGACCAAAATGCCGCCAACGAAAAGTTTTTTTTTGATAAAACACTTACTTGTTGGTGAGGACTAAAGCTCCGCGATGGAACTGGCTATCGTCAAAGATAATATATTACTAAGTACTATCGTACACCTTCCTTGCCATCCACGAATACCCCCCTGTAGGTTTAGTGAGGTCAATATACCACCGACAATGCTAGTCTGAGCACCTGAGTCTTTTTAAACTAAAAAAATACTTACTTTCTGACGCAGTGCGCGGCGGTAAGCACATACTCCTTGGTGAGGACCGAAGCGCCGCAATGGAACTGGCCATCATACACGATCCTTGCCATCCACGGGTACCGGTTGGTGCCCGCCGGCATGCCGCCTACAATGCGGTTCTCCTGGTTCGCGCCGCCACACTCTGCGGATGCCGCGAGAAAGTGAACGTTAAGTTTGTTGAACCGCAATAACGGAAATAGGTATAGCACAAAATACTACTGGACTAAGGGATGCCCACACCACAACAACTAATTCCATAAGGTGCAATGTTAAAAAACATCGAGTCTATTTCCATGACATCTACTTATTTCCATGACTCTAGGTAGAGCACTAGGTAGTGCTTTAACTTTTTTCATATGAAATACTATTACTTACATCTGATTGTAATATGTTTATATTTACACTTTACGAAAATGTATCTACTGGACCTGTCGGAATGTAAGTATAGGATTGACAGATACTCGCAAAGGTTAATGGTTTTTACGCTGGTTATGTGCAAGTGAAATGAAGTAAGCAGGTACAAAAATATACTGATGTGTTACGGCATTTGAAGACTCTATCAAGAACGGAATCTTTTACACTTTCACAATCGTTTCCATGGTTCAATGAACAACTTCTACAATGGCTGCATTGCATACCTTTTTTACATAAATCGCTAATGACAGTTCTTGGAGATACAGTTTACTTGTTGTTAATTAGTTTAATGCGACGAAGGCATCTTGTATCAATATATTTTTTATTGGACAAGGAACAATAAAAAAAATCACAATGTCGAAAGCTTTTTTACTTTACAGTTATCTGGAACACATACAGACAGATAACCACAAATGTTCTCTATACAAAGAGTAGGTATCCGTTTTGACAGAACTCTAAGAAATGTACGTATTTATTGATTTTTTATATAAATTCCCAGATCGATGGCTACTTATGTTGTCATCAAATAAGAGTCTTGTTTATATAATCAAAATAACTGGATTTTTTTAACTACCTACTCAAACATTAACATTCAACAATAACATCTAAATACAAGCACTATAACTAATACAAATCATGCACCATGATCAAATAAAGATAATTTTACGAAATGAAATTGGATAATTCATGATCAGAAAGTAACTATTTAATTTTAGAGCTAACTTATAATAAGCTCAGGAGTTGAACTCTAATTTTAAGATAAACTTTATGCATATTTTAAAATAAACGGATGAATTAGTCAAGGTCAAGGTAAAATCACCATGCTCATATCTATCATGCTAATATCACCTATTTCAATATAATAGCAAACTATACACAAACCAGTAAAGGGTGCAATACATGCTAGAATAGGTGATGGGATTTGACATAAGGAAGGTAAGAGTAGGTATCTAAACTACTGTGAACACAACTTAATGTACTATCATATTACAAGGAGCGGTGCTACTGCTACACGGTGCTATACATAGTAGATAACTTACCCATCTTTCTGGGCATTGGGTTTGCTCTGCCGCACTCTAAAATGTGAATGTGAATAAACATCAAACAAATGTTTTACTTCAAAACTGTTGTACCTAAAACTGAAAGCTTGTAAAGTGCTACCGTTTTTTCTCCAATAAGTTGATCGGGTAGACAAGAAAGTGATAGAGATTTTTAAAAAGAAAATGCCAGAATTTTTATACAGAGAGACATGTTATTGTACATTAATAAAATTAAAATTTGGCCCATCTGTGGCCTAAAATACCATTACGGTATATTATATCACGTCGAGCATCTTCCTTTGAGTTTGTTTTTCCAATAGTTAATCCATGTTATCTAAAATATCTGTTTGCCCTTCAATTGGTTGTATAATGTTCTAAAGTTCTATTAAATGTTACGAAAAGTAATCTACAACATCGCTCCACATAATCACTTTCTCAGCTTTTCCCTATACATACACGCCTATAGACGCCTTTGTCCCAACGGGGTACGCAGAGACAATGTATTAGACGCCACTTTGCGCGATCCTGACACACTTCACTAGTCTCAATTACATCCATCAACCTTTTCATGCACCTCCTTTCATATATCTCACTGCGAATCCGCCTTTTTGAGGTCGTCACCATTTTGATCCTTGAACGTCGTCCTAGGATGACCTCTAGCTGTAGTTTTTTCTACATTCTCGCTGTCAATCTCTTTTGTCACTCTTATTTCACTCATATACTCTAAATGTCCAAACCAATGCAAGATACCCTTCGTCTAGTATCAATGGTTCAATACAACAGTTTTCTTCTGGTCTACATACAATACTCTAGCTTGCGGGCGTCCTACCATTAGTTGACCCTTTTCAAGATATCCAGTTAAGAAATCGTCAGTCAGTCTCTTGATTTGATCTTTTTTTTTTAAACTTACCGCAGGAGCATTTTTTGATATCAGAGTCATCTTCGTCGTCCTCGACGCTTTGTTCTTCAAGGATCGGCACCTCTAAACCGAAGATTGCATCGAACAGGAATCGCTGTGATCTATTGCCTGATGACACCTGAAAAAATAGGATTATTAATCAAACTTCGGCGCACAAAACGACTGCCTACTAGAGAATATAATAAATCCCGGCCGTTTTCTGACCTCAAAAATCCCGGGACTGTACTTGGCTAATCTCGGGATATACGGGATTGCCAGAAACAGATCTAGTTTGCACTCCGTAGTCCGTTGCGCCATGATAATGTGTTGAATTATTTACAAAATCAACTATAAAATAATGAAAATCAGTTATTATCGGATTTGGAATGGATTGACTTATTTCCAGTTCCTACACATGCTTAAGTCAGGAAACAAATAAAGAGTATTATTAAAAGATTTAACAGTCGAGATGACACGGAAGAAGAAGAAGAAAGGTTAGGATCACAATCAGCAGATGAGTTAAGGTGTGGCCTCCCAATCCCAACCCCAATTGACACTAAAGGAAAAGTTACAGACGTGAAATGAGCCTGTTTGAGAATGGAGGAGTTCGTGGATATCACTTAGAAACAGCATATAAGTATCTATTGTCTATTCCTCCAACCAGTGTAGAACCTGAACGAGCGTTTTCACCTGCTGCTTATGTATGTTGGCAATCAACTACGAAGCAGGCTTGGAAGTCAAACCTTGGATGAATTGATATTTCTACGATTGTATTTTTGAGATTCTTAATACGTTTTTTTTTTTGCTTTTTGTTTCTTACAAAGTATAGTAACTTTGTTTTGTCTTTTTTTCTTTTCTTACTATATTGTGATTGGTGTTGTGCAATAAATAAAAAACATTATTTTAATTACTAGATTTTTTACATTTGAGCATAATTAGAAACCACATAGTCTAATCCCGGGTTTACGCATCAAGAATCCCGTAATCCCGGGATCGAAAAACGTGCTCAGGATAGTATTCTCTACTGCCTAATTATCATGACTCGTGCAAATTATCGAAAATATTTTGAATCGTAAAAGAATCTGTTGTTCGATTCAAACTGAATGGCACTTATGGTTCAGTAATTTTTTTCAAACAATATTTTACTGAAAGTATTGAAACTTCGATTATAAGCATCTGTTTCAAAAATATAGTACGTCTATACGATCAATAGAATTCATTATAGCCTTTTTCGTAAAATTAAGAAATTGGTAATAAAATATTTGTACTTTTTAGAATCTAAATTAGATGTAACTTTAATATTCCCGAAAACTAAACATTTTATTATTTTACTTCTAAAACTACATCACAATGACTACTTCTGGTTGGTTCATTTCTATTCCCCGGAACTTGTATTTACCTTAAACTACTCCACATACGTACTATTATTATTTAATCGCTCAATTTAGTACCATGTCATGTATATAACAGGTAGCTATTATTGTTTTCCGTCGGAAATAGACCTTACATAAGTTTTGTTTACCGTTTGTAGACAGCACTTCACTTTCGCGCTCGGTGGCGCGGGCGCACGCTGCCTGGCCTGGAGCCGTTACGATTGCGCAATGAAGCCCAAGTTAATTGGCCAGTAATGTCAATGTTGCTTTCACAATCTCCGCAACGTGTTCCGGTCTGCTGTTACATTTTTTGTAAAGTTTCTGTTACATTTTGATTACAGACTTTCTCATCTCGAATTGAGTTAGGCTATTGATTGCGAAGATTGGGTCCAATCCGTTAAAGTTAAATTTCACTCTCGAACTGATTTGGTGAATCAGTCATAGAAAGGAATTTAAATATTATTTTCTAATTTGTTCGACTAGATTCTTAACGTTTTGGCTACTGTCATAAATAAGTATTAAACTGTATCATCTGAGTGAAACAAACTTATGATTCTTCTTCTATTTAGTTCAAAACGAATTATCCAACAAATAATAAAATGACTCATCTATCTCGGCTTTATAGATCTTCAATCCAGATTCCATTTCCTGGACTAGTTGGATTACATTAGACAAATCTCAACACATTGAGGTGGTAAAATATTATATATTTTTACTGCTAGGTATTTGCTTTATAATAGTTTCAAATGTAAACGCCGCATTGTGGAAACTTTTACAGTAACTAAGGTGATTCAAATGACTAAGGTGCTTTTTTTTTTTCAAAAAAAGGATCCATATCATAACTTGATTGCGACCCTGGAATGACCGGCAGAGTCCAACCTCTGTACTAAAGAGCCATGCGATATATTCTAATAAGCATTTCGCATATTGTAATTACAAGCCCACTGATAGTACATAAATGAAATCCTGGCCAAATAATAAGAAACTGTTGACATATAAACGATTAAACTAACATCAAAACTAGATGGCAAATGCCTGCGTCGTGACGTCACATGTGGCCGAATATGCAATATTCATGCGCTTTCCCTCGCTCGACCCACTGACGTAACAGACGGCACTATGTGACGAAACCGATACACGCTAATACCGAAGTTGTCGACTGGTTAAGTTACCTAATAAGTTATGTCATGTTAAATAATGAGGCTAAGGTTGTCAAGCATGCAGACACCAAACACGTGGCTACATGCACGAATGAAGGTGTATTCTTAAAATGTTCCTTTTATGGGGAAAAATGCATTGTTGCTCATGTGATTTATGTACGAGTATTCTTTTTCCAACTGTCTTGTTTGTTATTTAGCAGATATTTTCAATTCATCGGTATCGTTTCCTATAATCGTTTGTTAAACGCACGACATTAACGAACATTATACTTTTCAATGAAGGAAAACTTCGTGAGGAAATCCATGTATGCTGAAGAAGACTATGGCGTCTTTTTAACATGTTTCCAACAAAATAAGGAGGAGGTTCGCAATTCAACTCGTATGTTTTTTTTAAAAGTATATGTTACTCAGAGATTTGGCGATCGATTTGAGTGGTATTCGTATTTAATTCAACGAGTAAATTCTCAAATTGGTCCATTTCGAAAGTGTCATCACCGTGGGCTACGTCCATCTCATGGGTTTTTATAACCCGAGCTGTGGCCCATCGTTAGTAAACATTAGTATGAACAATATTTTTTTTATTAAAGGCGGGTGTCGTGCTAAGGATTAGGTAAGTAATTGATTATAGTCTTGCTTACAAAGCAGATTTAAAGTATACTGAGATAAATAGATGCCAAGGATGTATAAAGGCAAAGATAATATATACAGGGTTACAGGAAAAGTCGTGCTAGATCCCTTAAGTGTGTGGAGCACCCATCATTTCTGACTTATTTCACTATGAAACACCCTACCCTAAACTTAACCCTTTTCGAGATATTCGACTTTTAATTTTTTTATTGAAAATTGCTGATTTTTAGGCTACTACATTTATTTTTGTTTATTTTGTGTATCTTATTATTATTATTATTGCATTTTTACATGTGTAGTAAGATGCTTTAGGACGTCAATCATTAAAATAGTGCACAAGTTAATTGAATAGACTGTAGTAGACAAGTGAAAGAAAAGAAATAAAAAACATATTAGAAAGTTTATTTTTCTCTAAGGGATATCTAAAAAAAATGTTATGGTAATTGTTCGGCAGATGTTTTTTAAAATATTTACGTTTCATCAGCTATCTAACGAGGTGTAACAATCTAGGGTTTGTATTACATTTCGTGGAAAAAAAGTAGTTGGGACGCTCCAGGTAGCAGTTCTAACGGTCCCACGCCTATTGTCCTTCAAGTTAAGACGCACCGTGCGAGCGAGACAAGTGACGATTTATGTAGGTACGAATGAAAGAAAAAATGTGTAGACACCGGCTAGGACTGGGAATACAACCGGAAACATTGTTTTGGTTGTCAGTCTGCTTTTGTGCTTCGTACATAGTAGATGCGATATCGTTTTGCTCTTTTTCTCGACTTGGCTGTGATTCTGGACTATTTCTTCTGATTTGTGACTACTGTGCTTGTTAACCGGACTCTGATTTGTGCCTGTGATACGGAAGTGATGAGTATGACGTCCTACACACCTGAGGAATATGCTGATATGCTTATTTGTTACGGATACTGCGATTGTGTGTCTGCGCAAGCTCGCAACGAATACATAACTCGCTACCCCGGTCGTCGAGTGCCGGATGTGGCCGTTTTTGACAGAGTTTATCGAAGACTTCGAGAAACTGGCTCTGTTTTGAGACGAAGTACAGACATGGGAAGACCACGAATTGACGACGAAGAACAGGACAATGAGATAGTGCAACGCTTTCGAGCGGATCCGACTACTTCCACTAATATTGTTGCCCGTGATCTGGGGCTTTCGCAATGGAGAGTGTGGTTTACAGTGCATACTGCTGGCCTATACCCGTACCATTACACGCCAGTACACGTTATTGAAGAAGGGGACCCCGCGAGAAGATTGGACTTTTGCAGATTTATGCTAAATGCTGATGTAGAAGACCCAGATTTTTTAAGAAATATCTTGTGGACGGATGAGTCCAAATTTGATAAAGATGGCATAACTAACTATCACAACGCCCATTACTGGGCCCTAAAAGAACTAAGGAATCCCAATAAGAAAAGAGTGAAGGGGTCCCAACGAAGATTCAGCGTGAATGTGTGGATGGGCATTATCTCCAATCATTTGATTGGACCTTACTTTCTCCCGGATAATCTAAACGGGGAAAGCTACGAAAATTTCCTGAGAGCAGACTTGAGTGATTTGCTGGATGATCTGCCACTCAACCTGATCAGGGACATGTGGTTCCAACACGATGGCTGCCCTGCCCATTTCAGGAGAAGTGTCAGAGACTGGCTGGACACAAATTATCCAAACAAATGGATTGGACGAGGTGGGCCATTGCCATGGCCAGCAAGAAGTCCGGACCTAACCCCCATGGATTTTCATGTGTGGGGCTGCATGAAAAGTCTCGTGTACAGCGAGCCGAATCCAGTTTCGTCTGTGGAAGACTTAAGAGAAAGGATTGTGGATGCAGCAAATAAAATGAGGACCACATTGACCACTGGCGTAGTGAAGACCGGTCTCCGTAGAAGGATGCGACAATGTATTAGAAATAGAGGCGGCCATGTTGAACATGAACTGTAGAAAAAGAAAAAGTTGTGAGAAAACCATTAATAAATGGCATTTCATGCTTACCTATTGTTTTATTTTACTTTTTAGGGCTAAGTATACATTTTCTTCTCCACTGTCGCCTATGAAACTAAATTTTTTTGAATGCATTTGAATAAAACCCTACATTATTATACCTCGTTAGATAGCTGATGAACCGTAGATATTTTAAAAAACATCTGCCGAACAATTACCATAATATTTTTTTTAGATATCCCTTAGAGAAAAATAAACTTTCTAATATGTTTTTTATTTCTTTTCTTTCACTTGTCTACTACGGTCTATTCAAATAACTTGTGCACTATTTTAATGATTGACGTCCTAAAGCATCTTACTACACATGTAAAAATGCAATAATAATAATAATAAGATACACAAAATAAACAAAAATAAATGTAGTAGCCTAAAAATCAGCAATTTTCAATAAAAAAATTAAAAGTCGAATATCTCGAAAAGGGTTAAGTTTAGGGTAGGGTGTTTCATAGTGAAATAAGTCAGAAACGATGGGTGCTCCACACCCTTAAGGGATCTAGCACGACTTTTCCTGTAACCCTGTATATAAAGGTAAACGAGTAGGTATAAGTATTTTTAATGAACTAAAAATCGCTAATTTTTAGCAAATTAAAAACGGTTTATTAACAGCACATAAAATTAATTGACCTAATTGTTTAACAAGGTCGCTGTATAAAAACTGGAAAAATCTAGAAAACCAATAAGTAAGTAAATAGTTACAATTGGTCAGTTACTGAGTAATGTCGCAACTTCGCGAGTGACCCTGCTGCAATGGATTGGTCTGGTCCAAGTCTGAAGTTCAATGCCACTATAGGTCAGGGTCCGACAAAACAATTTAATAGTTTGTTAGCAAACAATATGTGGCTTGTATAGTAAATAGGTAGGTATAACACTTTCGGTCGATAAATTTAAATGTATTTAAATATATAAGTAGGTAATAGGTTATAGTAATAGATAAGGTACCTAAATAAACAGGTATCCTGACTAATCTACAAAGCTTAGGTTGAACAGTTTCCGTGAGCCAGAAACTCAAAATTTTACATACCTAGATATTTCTCACATAATATGACGTTAGTAGTCACCAAGAGAAGATTTAATTCAACCTTAGTAGCGGAATCAGCTGGCGTAAATAAAATAATTGTTTTACTAAACGACGTACCTACAGTGGAGAATTAAGTTAAAGTACCGTCGGAGTACATGTGTGTGACAGTGACCTAATTAGTACCTACTGCAGTAGGTACCAATTAAGTCACTATCACGCACATGTGCCATACGTGCCTTCGTTTCACGTTTCCTCCAACCTCGCCGCGCCTCATTCCCCGAAGAGCATGAACTCTGTTCAGACTGACAAGTAGTAATTTCTTTAGTAAACAAAGTTGACTTATGTACCTAATAAATATTTAAGCATTTTGGAAATCGTAAATCATCAACACCATAATACTGCCCTGATATGAGAAAATGCTGATAACTGACGTCTATTGACACCTATTTGACATTATCTCAAAATTCCCTTTAATACTTATTGGCATTCCCAAGGCAGTACAATAATCCCCACTACTGGATCAGCATCTCTCAAAATAATGCGAGGCTAATCACCACGCTGGGCAATAGGCAGGTAGACACATAAAGTTTAATGAACAGACAACTGTGCTGCCCATAACCTGGATTTATCATTAGTCGCCTCGCCACATACTTACGATATCGACAGGAAGACTGATACTGGTAGGTATTATTCTGTTTCGGGTAAGGTTCAAGGTAAGGTAAGCATAATTATTATACCTACTTCCCTTGGTGTACACCGTGTCACTGCCTTCCCTTCCCTCCGCACCACGCTGTAATGGCATTGTACCTTCTGATTACTTGCTTTATAAACTTTGTATACAACGCAAGATACTCGTACTTAGTACTAAATTATACGTGCACTTATTTTATTTTTCACTAAATATTAATCGCAACAACACTAGAAACAGACGAATTCGAATTAACATTCTTTCTTAGGAACTTTTGAATATCCGTAACAAAATGAAAATATCACACAGAGAGATAGTACCTACATACCTACTGACGTACGCAATTATATTGTTATCTCAACATTCGCTTTATTGTGCGTTATACATAATTTGTGAATTCATAAGTTCAATGTAAACTTTCCAAAGTATAATTGCTGCCTTTCACAGGGTAATGTATTCCATTGTGCTCAAGTTCTTTTATAGAGAAGGCACTTATTTGCTTCCTTTAAGATGACGTAGTAGTGTTACCGCAGAGTACTCTGCATATCATTGCACGAGTGGATACAGACAGACAATAATATGTGTTACCTGATAGGTACAGAACAATTTCGCGAAAATCATCAAAATAAATACAGTACCTACAAACAAAATATATCACGCGTTTCTTGTGTGGTGTTACCTATGAGTTTCAGTTGTTTTAGTGAAAGTAAAATATTACAATATCTGCGGGAAGATATTATTGAAAACAAGAACCAGCTACCAGTGTCAACTGTTTCTCATGGCAAGACTAGACAAAGTATAAGCAGGGGTTGTTATATGACAATCAACATTAGAAGTGGATAGTCAACGCAAGATATGGTCCACATAATACATTAGGTAACTAAGAATTATGCCTAGCCACAAAATGTTGAATACAGTAAAGACTGTGTTAATATTACACTAACACTTAGTATAAACTATTTGAAATCCGTAAGTAATTATGTAAGCATTAAGCACAAACCTAGGTATTTACTGCTCAAATTCTAAGCATAAATTGCGTGTTTGATAAGTAGGTAGTTTTACTGAGTGGAACCAATTTCATCGGAACCGGATATTTCCTTACCAGTATTATTACATAAACACGATATATCGCAGGTTACACTTAATACGTATGCGTTATGTATTCTGTGAACGTGATTAATGATATGTAGGTGTACCTATATGGTAATATTCATGTACCTAAATAGCTACAGGTTATTATTATTATTATTTATTTATTTCAGATTAGATATACATCCATAGTGTTAGTAAAGCCTTAATAATATGTTACTAAACTTATTAACTAATTTCTTACATAACTAGATATAGGTTTCAACAGCCCCACCCAGTTATGATATTCCTTCATGGTGAAGGAAAATAATGTTCGCACCTCATAAGTCACCTCAAAGTTTTTACCTTCATGATTGACACTAATTGGTTATTAAATTAGATAACCGATGAGTCACGATTGACACTACTTTTTTACATTTAGATCTAACAATTTTTAGAGACAATGAACGGGTAAAACCTCAACTTTGGTACTTACTGTACGTAATATGATCGTTTCCTACCCACACTACTTATAACATTATCAACTAATTATGGAGAGCATAACACGTAGCGAGCCCAAAAGCAATATGAAAATAAGTAAAATACCCACGTTTTAAACACAGATGACGACGCACTAACTTAACACTACTTATGACTGATCTATTAAACGCACAGCTCAAACAGCTAGTTCTATAAAAATTGCAATTTTAAATAGTTTTCTCAACGTGTCTACCAAAGCAGCCACTAAGAAATTACCGAACTTTCATTTCGGTTTTTTTAATGCGAACAAAGTCAAAGTGCTAACGCTACGCTAGTCTAAATAAGAACCCTGGCTCAGTGACTGACTGACTGATGTCAAATTGTCAACGCACAGCTGGAACCGCTGAGGCTAGGAACTTGTAATTTTGCGCAGAGGTATCTCAAATGACGAAGACAACCACCTAATTACTACGAGTATGTAGATTATGTACAGATATGTAGATAGATAGCTTAGCACATTCGACTGCTTATTTTGTTTGTGAGTCGGTGCGGTGCACAGACAAACAAAGTCTGGTTTTTGTTGCACCGGAAAGATGTAAATTCTATGTTTTTATTGGTTAATAAATAATAATAATAATACCAACCCTAAGAAAGGATTTTTACAAATTTTTTCCCCAAAGATGTTAAAATTCAGGCAACAGAAGGTACCTTTATACATAGTTATTCTGTTATATTACAAAAACAAAGGAATTATTTTTACCATTTGAATTGTATAATGGATACGTAACTGGCGAAAGCAGAGTACATCCGTTTCATCGACATAATATTATCGCAGATGTTTTTAGATCAAATGTTTAGAGTCTCGATTACCACGATTGCGTAATTTATTCGATAAATGACTGTAATTTGCATGGAAAAATATTTAAGGAAAATTGAGGCATCTGCACAAAGAGATATAGATACTGGAAGACTCAAACTACCTAGAATACAAAATTTACAGAGCTCACTTAAGAATTTCAAAATCGATACCTCGCAAAATAGGACCATAAATTAGCGTGATAAGTGCGTAACTGGACGCATGTCTGGAACTGCATGTCATGTGTTGATAAACAGCTTCAAGAAGCGAAGTTGTTGCACTGAAAGTAAAAGTGCACGCGCAATGTCAACGCACCGAGCCTGGCGTGAATGCACCCATCTCTGACCGATACTGCATTAACTGCTGTACTTTGATACCTGAACAACGGTTTATAAGAAATTACTTACATGATTATCAAGCGGAGCGACGTCTGGTAAACCCACTTCCCTGGCACCAACCAAGCCCAAAACGAGAAGCACGCAAATAGTTGTCACTAAACTCCATTGGTGCATTGTCGAGGGGTCAGGAGTCGAGAGCGCGACGACAGTGTTACTGCACCACCGTTTATTTGCGCGGCATCTCCGTGGACGGCGCGATCACTGACGAATTGGGTGGTAGTGCTTCAATGGCATTATTTCGCAAACGATGGCCGGCCGAGTGTCGGCCGCGGCCGCGCGGAGTCCGCCGAGTGCGCCGCTGCGGACGCTCCAACCACCACCTCGCATACTTTCACTCCGCGCTAAACCCTGCGAGCTCCAGAGACCCCCACCGCGACAGCTGCACCACCGACGTCAACGCCAGATCAGCGCAAGTTCAGTTCTGCACTCGATTATAATAATGCTCCACTATATTCGCCTATACACTACAGTCATTATCTCAACAAAATAACAATAGACACCCAGTTTTATCTATTACACACACCTATACAACAGGCGCACAACCTTTGGGATATTGTAAAATAGTATTTGTGCAGAATCGCACCTCTTTTATAATATTATTGTTTTTCTATCATTTTGACATTTATGTTTTGATAGTCAGTTGTTAATAAAGAATTTTCCAAAAGAACCAGCGAACCAATTCTTTTCATTTTTTGGTCCTTTTACCGTTGTAAAATGGAAACCAGGTTGGGTAAAAACAGGAAACAGTGTAGCACGGAAGGTAATGTAGTTGCGGCGGGGGACACGCTGCCCTCCACGTCTCGCGAGGGCGCACCTACCGGTGTCGTTGATACGACGACCGCATCACGGCCTCCTACCACAAATTCCGTTTCATCCCGATCAAGCCGTTCGTCCGCCACCATCGTGGCGAGACGGCTAGCAGCTGAGGCGGAACATGCTCGTCGCGTCGCAGACCTGGAGGCTCAACAGCGTAGGGTCGATGCCGACCGCCGCCTAAAGGCAGCTGAGGTGGCAGCTGAGCGTAAAGTTGCGGAAGCAGAGCTTCAAGCGAAGCTCGCCGCTATTGACGTCGACGTCGAGACGGCGTCTAAACGCTCTAGCCATCACAGCAGCACGCATGCCAGTGTGCGAAACTGGCTTGAAACTAATGACAATTTATGTTTCAGGAAAATGGATGAACATGTACCTATAGCAAATGTTTTAGACAGAGCAGGCAACATTGAGTATGGTTACCATGGGACTCAATCGCCTCACTGTTCGAAGGACGAGGCTTTAGTGAAGACGTTAGAAGTAATAGCTTCAAAAATTACTTCTGGAGGTACAGGTTCCCATATTAAGTTACCTAGCTTTGACGGTAAGTCGCCTGTTGAATGGTTAGGTTTTAAGCGTGTCTATGAAGACACTTTCAGACTTTACAATACGGCCGAAAATATGGCGCGTCTAAATAATGCCCTGCACGGGGCGGCGCGCGAGGCGGTCCGCATACAGTTAGTCGCGGCGCGCGATCCTATAGAGGTCATACGCGCCCTAGAGATGAGATTTGGTCGACGGGAGCTCATAGTTCTTGAGGAGACGGCGGCAGTGAAAGTTCTTCCGAAAATCGGTGGAGAGGGAAAAGATCTCGCCTCATTTGCTTGCCGTGTTCGCAATTGCGTAGAGATAGTTCGGTTAATGAATGAGACTGATTATCTAAGATCCCCGGAATTATTTAATTCACTGTTGTCCAAGCTGCCTCTACTTTTGCGGACACGGTGGCATGATTTTGCAGCTCGTTGTGAGGAAAGCGGCATAGGTAAAGTCGAGCTACTTTCTGATTTTTTGACACAAGAAGTAAGTCTTCAAACGAAGTACGGTTTGTGCGATCGCGCTATGTCGAGTGCTTCTTATGCTCCTGCTCCGCCCAACTACTGGCGTAGGGCTCGTGATAGGGTAAATACAGCAGCTGAAAAAAGTTCATCAAAATGCGATTCGAAATCTAATTGCAAATATTGTGACGCAAATTCTCATCATCTGTCAGATTGTGAAAAATTTCTTATGCTGACAGTTAGTGACAGGTGGCATTTTGTAAAAGAAAAAAGATTGTGTCATAGATGTTTATACAAAGGAGGTCACAGGTACAACGGATGTAAGAAAAGAGTTTGTAAGATAGGAGGTTGCACGTTCCGTCATCATGCAATTTTACACTCCGATCGTAGTACAGCTGCGCACGTAATCGAAGAGGACGGAGAATCGAGTTCCTCTATGCCGGTGACGACGGCGAGTACTGCGACGGCGACGTCGGCTCCTTCTAATGACTCTCGAACATCGGAAGGTAATTTAGCTGATAAAAAACAGGAATTAGTAACACTTACAAATACTCAGGAATATTCCTCTCCGAACCGTAGCTTACCATCTCGCCCACTGCTTAAGGTGATTGCTGTTACCGTGTCAGGTCCCTCGGGCAGTGTCGACACCCATGCTTTGTTAGACGACGGCTCTACAGCTACCTTTATAGATTCCGATATATCAGCTCAGATAGGCGCGAAAGGACCTGAAGGGATACTTCACATTGATTGTGTAGGTGGCCTGTCTAGGCAAACTAGGGTTCAGTATATTGATTTTAACATAAAGGGACGACACGAATCTGAAACTTATCTGATAAGCAACGCTCGATCGATGAGTAATTTAGGCGTCTCGACTCATACGGCCCAGTCTATCCTCCCTGATCATGTCCGCCGCTATCCCCATCTTTCAGAGCTGGCAGACGTCCTATGTTATGATAACGCGAAACCCATGATTATAATAGGTATTGACAATTGGCACCTTCTGCTATCCAGAGCCACACGTAAGGGGACTAAGTCCCAACCTGTAGCTATTAATACTGCCCTCGGTTGGGTGTTGTTTGGTTTTAGCTGTAGCAAAACAAAACCGATTGAACTCGTTAATCACGTTTCGATTGTAGAATCCCAATTAATGCAAGACAACAACCTCTCAAACCTTGAGAGTCTGATTAAAGAGCAATATACACTGGACGTCATAGGTATAACTAAGCACGAAAGTCGCAGCAAAGAGTTGAAACCAGACGCTCATACTCATCACATTCATTCTCATCTAATCACTACTGAAGAGTCGTCTGAACCAATTTCTGCGGATCCTAAACGATTTAGTTCTTGGTTGCGGTTGGTTCGGGCAACTGCCAGAGCGCACACATTTTTATCATTATTGCGTATGCGTAGCCTGCAAAAGCGGGGACTTAGTCCCGAGAATTTGATTCTATTAGATGGTTGTATATGTACATTTATACCAACCCCGCGATTTCCTCCAACGCGTACTCTTGCACGTCACACCGGCCTTCTCCAGATAACCGCTGAAAAGATAAGACTGGCAGAGATACACATTCTTCGTCGTAGTCAAGCCCATACCTTCTCCGTGGAACTCAGAAGCCTCAAGAGTGGAATCCCTTTGCCTCGTCAAAGTCGACTTACAAACCTGTCCCCAATTATTGGCAGCGATCATTTACTTCGACTCTCTGGGCGCATAGCTGCTGTCGCCAGCGTTAATGAAGACCAGATATACCCTATAATACTTGACGGAAAACATGAAGCCGTACGCCTGCTAGTTGAGAATTACCATCAGAAAGCCGCTCATGCCAACACTGAATTAGTAGTAAACGAGCTCCGTCAATACTACTGGATCATCCACTTACGATCTACTGTAAGATCTGTGGCCCACAGTTGTCGTCTCTGCCGCTTACGTCGAGCTTCTCCCCTTCAACCCCCAATGGGAAATTTGCCAGAAGCAAGACTGTCACATCATCAACGACCTTTTACGTTCACTGGTATCGATTATTTTGGTCCAGTACAAGTCACGATCGGAAGACGAAGAGAAAAGAGATACGTTGCTTTATATACGTGTCTGGTAACGCGCGCTGTCCATCTCGAGATTGTTTGCAGCCTGTCTACTGATGCCGCCTTGATGAGTCTCAGGAGGTTTATCGCTCGACGCGGCACGCCAAGTGAGATGTATTCTGACAACGGGACAGCTTTTGTCGGTGCTCAGAGTCAGCTAAGAGCCCTTTATGGTGAATCAGTTGATCAATTCGCAAGTAATGAGAAGATTAATTGGCGTTTTATTCCACCAGCCGCCCCATTTATGGGTGGAGCATGGGAGCGACTAGTCAGAAGTATTAAAACTGCACTAAAGGTAACTTTGAGAGAACGCGCTCCCTCCGAAGAGATATTAAGCACACTTCTTGCAGAAGCGGAAGCGTTGGTGAACTCGCGCCCACTGACACACGTGTCATCCGATTCTGTATGTCCAGAGGCTCTCACGCCGTTTCATTTCATACTGGGGTCTTCATCGGGTCGTCCAATTCCAGCTACCCTGAGCGACGTAGACCTTAATTGCAGATTGGGTTGGCGCAAGGCAGTAAGACTCACCGATCATTTTTGGAGACGGTGGATGACAGAGTACTTGCCTACCTTGTTGCCACGCAGAGGACGGGGACAGGTTGAAAACCTAACTGTTGGTGACATCGTAATTATCGCAGATGGGAACCTGCCTCGTGGGACTTGGCCTAAAGGACGAGTCACAGCGACATTCCCAGGTCAAGATGGAGTCGTTCGTGTGGCAGATGTGAGCACGAGCGCGGGAACCTTAAGGAGGCCGGTGCGAAAGCTAATAAAGGTCGATGTGTGACCCCCCCCCCCCTCTTTTACTTTGTTCTAAAGGGGAGAAATGTGCAGAATCGCACCTCTTTTATAATATTATTGTTTTTCTATCATTTTGACATTTATGTTTTGATAGTCAGTTGTTAATAAAGAATTTTCCAAAAGAACCAGCGAACCAATTCTTTTCAGTATTTAAGTACAACTGGAACTCTACGTTAACATTTGGACATCTATTAAAAAATTGCAAGATCTAATAAATAAAACGTAAACTTTGTGTGTCTGTATATTGAACATATTTGTAAAAAAAAAATGGGGGTCTAAGGATACGTATAACGAGTACTAATTTCGATCATTTTTGGATTTTTTGTCTGTTTATGTTTGTTTGTGCGCGAATCACTTAAAAACTACTGAACCGAATTTGATGGACTTTTCAGAGAAACATAGTGCTTAATTCGGTGTAATATATAGGCTTTACTTCATTGCAATCGGCCTAGTCAATCAAAAGTTATACGAATTTATAGTTTTCGAAAACTCACATACATTACATTGGTTTGCAACAAATTAATGCTTTGACTGCGATGGCTGAGTTAGGAGGACTACATTTGGAGCGACGAGGGTAAGAAAGAAAGAGGTTTGTAGGGAGGGTTGAGGGGAGGGTTGAGGGAAGGGTAGAGGGAAGGGTTGATAAGGTTACGGAACTCGGTGCTGGAGCTGGAGCGGAAGTGAGAAAGGGCGTCGGAAGGGGAGGGGGAAGGGGAATTAACACTTAATAATTTTTAACCTTATTTAATTCTGTAGTCCACGCGAGCGGACCCGCGGACACAGCTAGTTTTTTTAAATAATTCTGTCTACAGCCCTGTCTTCAGCTCAAGTAGAGGTTTCAAATGTAGTTTGCGTTAAGTTTATTTAACATAATATCAGTTACAATTCTTAAAGAAACATTGGAAAATAAGTCTTAACTATATTTACAAAACCGCAATTTCATAGGTAAAATACATACAGAACTTGCTTTAAAATATAGGTATCTAAATAGTACTTATAGAAGTAATAAATATAAGAAAGTAAACGTTACCTCTACACCGGAAGATTACTATATAGATGGTGGTAAGGGAACGTCACGATTACGTGTATACGACGAAGGCTCGGCCAGCGGGCGCGTTGCGGAAACTGCGCCGCTCATTTCACTTTCATTTATCAGTGTGGAAAATCCACTTACATGCGCAGACCGCTGTGCCTTTCCTACGTCGAACGTCAAGATTTGTTAGTTTTTGACTTCTCAGTTTGCTATCCGCCTCCGCCTCCCCACCGCCACTCCCACTCCCACTCTCACTCCCCTTTTCCCATGCCCACGCCGACTCCCAGCTCCAAATGTAGTCCAAACTCATCACAATCTGAATAGTACGGAAATACTATTATGAGCAATATATTGCATACCTACTTAGTATTTGAAAGCTAAAAATGTCTATAACTTTTGATTGAGTGAACCGATCGCGATAAAATAAACACTAAATGTTAAGTTAAGCCCCATGTTTTTGTAAAAAGTCCATCAAAATCTGTTCAGTAGTTTTTAAGTGATGCACGCACAAAAAAACAGATAAACAGACCAAAATTTAAAAAATGATCGAAATGTGTTTTGTTGCTTATTCCTAGACACCCCAATTTTTTTTGAAAACATCTTCAATGTACAGACACGCGAAGTTTACGATTTTATTTATTAAATAAGGTTCTATACGAGTATGGAAACTGACATCTAACAAGGCGCCTATTGTAATTGGTGTAGCACTAGTCGTAATCGATGTAAAATAAACTTAACAGGCGTCACGCAAGCGCGAGAGGTATGAATTTGTTACGCCAAATGTGGGGGGTTAGTACACGTGCATCGTCATCATCATCATCAGGTTATTTTTGTCTTCACTGCAGGAGCACAACCCTCTCTTATCTGCCGGGGACAGACGGAGGATTTGGCCTACACTCCCCACGCTGGCCAGACGGGTTAGGGAGGCCTGGTTGATGTTTTATAATGTATTCCCTTAGCCGCCTTGTACGACATCCACGGGAAGAGTTGGAGTGGTCCTATTCTACTCTACCGGAAAACACGTGCATACCTGACAGTTATATGCACTGATATATGGTATTATCAGAATCAACTATAGCAACACACAATTTCATCAGTATCAACTGTAGTTTCCGAGATATGGCGTGGCCTGCTGTAGTGACGTCATTTTGGCAGAGCCACCAATATACCCCTATAACTTTTAAACGGCTGAAGTACAAACTCTAATTTTCGAGTACAAAATAGTACATTTTCAGGACATATTTTCTGCATAGTCATATTTCAAATCAGAAACTGTGGCTGTGCCAAAATGTCGCAAGCAACCGCCCTTGATCAAGAACCTTTCAAGAACAGATAGCAGTGAGGATAATGGCTTTAACATATTGGAAGACATTCGAGTCTTAATTCCTGTGTACATCTCTGGAGCATACTATATAGTTTGTGCGATGGAGTTGTGCGAGCGAGAGTGGCCAGGGGTATATTGGTATCTCTGCCAAAATGACGTCACTACAGCAGGCCACGCCATTCTCGGAAACTACAAAAGATATCAAAAATCTGTAATACTTTTGTACTATTACAGATTTTTTATTGTACTCGAATTTGTGGTAGGGCTTATTCTGGCATGTCACCAACGCGGATTGCAATTCTCAATAGATAGAACTAATGTCGATAATAAGTCGAATTTAGTCGCAAAAATAAAGATATAGACGGTCCGCCGTTTAAAAGTTATAGACTAACCGCTTTACAGTAACTAACCACACTATGACAGATGGATCTGGAGCGGTTAATCGTGGCCATATACCTACGGTGTGCTGTAAAATCTCCAAAATGTAGTTCTCACTCATTGCAATACGAATTCCGTCGAGATTAATTCCACCCTACACTAATTGTTGTATACTAATGCAGTTTATGTGAGTCCAGGTCCAGCTCCAGATCCCACTCCCGCAACTACCCCCTTAACCCTACCCTCAACTCTGCTCTCAACCCTTCCCTCAATCCTCCATCATACGTATGCAACAAATTCATCGTATTCGGCGGGAACGCGTCGCCATGCCGTCGCTTTACGTCGCGTGGCAACGCGTGGTTTCGCGTAGCGTGACGTGTCGCGTTGCGTCGCGTGTTTGAGGCAACGCGTGACGTTGCGTAGCGAGGCGTGGTGACGCGCGCCGTCGCGTGGCGACTTGTGGGGTCGCGTGGTGTCGCGTGGCGTCGGGTGGCGACGCGTGGCGTGACGTTAAATTATTTTATTTATTTGACCAATTATTTTGATCAATTTGCTCTTTTAAGAGTCTCTATCCAAAGACTCTTAAGCACTGTGCTTAATAAAAAAAAAAAAAACGGTTCTACTGATCCCACCGATTATGAATTTTTTTTTTGTGAAATTAATATCAACAATGTTCGCGCAGGCGCAAGTAGATGATTTCTACTCCATTATCAGAAAGCGCAGCGCTTCGCTTCTGAGTCGCTCCCGTGGCAGCACCAACAGTATGCTGAGCGCATTGGCCGAGCGGTGGGACTCGCCGATGGTGCAGAGGTGGATGCAACTACATGCCAGCTCAGCACCATTCCGAAAATGATTTGTGACGGTATTTATTTGTTTTGTTTTATTTTAATTTTACTGAATGTGTTTTAATTTAATTTAACCCTAATTTTAATTGCTTGCATTGTTTTAATTTTACTTATTTTAAATTACATGATTTTATTTTATTCTAATTTAATTTAACTTTAACTTAATTTAATTATTCTTATTTTTATTGTGATTTTATTCTAATTTTATTATTCTTATTGTACAACAAATATGACATAATTATGTTGAAATAAATTATTTGAATTTGAATATACTTATTATTTTACTAGCTGTGCCCGCTAGTAAAATAATAAAGACGTACAGTTATCGCATTATTTTTCGCAACTAGCTTAAAATTTGAATAAAGCGGAACTGAATTTAAAAAAAACGGATAGTACGATAAACTGATTAAAATATCACCCAGTTCGTTTTCTAAAATCTTAATAATGCGAAACCATTATGACTTTATAATTGCACTATTTCGATATTTAGTGATATTTCGACATTGAAGTTCATAAACTTTTGTTGATGATAAATACGGCTTTTGATTGGTGTAAAAACAACAATTACCCCTTGTGGGGAAAAATATCACTTATGTTCTGATACTTTATGATTTATTTTATATTTTAGTTACATGGTGTTTATCATTAAGCCACCTAGTAGCTATATCAGTTTCATTTTTTAGGATATCTTTATTAGTTACGTAATAATCGGCTGGTGACACTTTTCTGTTTCACCATGTATACAATCTTCAACTTATATACATTTTCATTGTGTATCTAAACAAAGATAATATATACTAGAGTATCTAAATATACTCGCTAAACCGGGGCGCTTCGCTAGTTACATATACTCGTAATTCCATATACACGTGTCATCTTGTTTTTCTCATAACCTAATTTTTCATCTAAATACTCGACAACAATAAATCACAGCAATAATCAGAAGTCTATAGTAATGTATTAAATTGATTTCATTAACTCGATCAAAGAAACAATAAATATTAATCTTAATTCAGTCCTTTTTTGTCAACTGTACCTTTAGTATGAAATAAAAACAATTGTCTATATCTTTTAAACGGTAGAAATACTTATTCAGATTTTTTGATATGAGGAGCACAAATTCAGGTACAAATTTTGTACGTTTACAGAATTCTGATATCTTTTGTAGTTATCGAGATATAGCCGTGGCTCTGCTGTAGTGACGTCATTTTGGCAGAGCCACAACAAACCCGAATATCTTGGAAACGAGGGTTAGAGATCTGAATTCTGTATATGTGGAGCACAAATTCGAGTACAAATTTTGTACTATTACCAACGATCTCTATATACTACTAGATGGAGCGTTCCAAACAACCGCTCTGTTCCACGCAAGTAGCCACAACTCTCACATTCACAATGAAACTTGTGCAGTTACTACGCAGAACATTTAATTATTACTAAATATTGACGCTACGGTTAAATAATGTCAATATTTAGTAAATAATTAAAAGTTCTGAGTAGTAACTGCACAAGTTTCAAAGTGAATGTGAGAGTTGTGGCTACTTGCGTGGAACAGAGCGATTGTTTGGAACGCTCCATCTAGTGTACATAGAGATCGTTGACTATTACAGGATTTTGATATCTTTTGTAGTTTCCGAGATAGGTATAGCGTGGCCCGCTGTAGTGACGTCATTTTGGCAGAGCCACCAATATACCCCTATAACTTTTAAACGGCTGAAGTACAAATTCTAATTTTCGAGTACCTACCTACTTATATTTCCAGGACAAATTTTCCGGCTGTTCCCAGTTCTGCATGGTCAGATTTCAAATCAGAGGCTGTGGCTCTGCCAAAATGACGCAAGCCAGATCCCGTGCTAATACGTGTGCGCAATAAGTAGGTAGCATTTTTTTCCAATAACATTAATCATCATCAGCCTGCTGACGACCACGGCTGGACATAGGCCTTCTACAGCTCCACCACCACTGTTATCCGCACTGCTTATTTTTCCGGTATAAACTGTTCCAACAGCCATATTCTGGGAATTTTTTTGCTTTCCCACTGCCGCTTCAGCTTACTTATCCGTCCGGCTACCTTAGTTCTACGTCAGGTCTCATTTAGTTCTCGTATTTGAACACCATTCTTATTATTATGACATATAAAGAAAACTACAAAATTTTCGTGTAAATTATTTATTCATAAACAGAATGCTAATGCACATAATGTCCTTTTTTTGTCAATAAAATAGGTATATTTCATTCAAAATCAATAGTCATATGGAAACAAATGCATTTGCGTCTCGAAAACAAAATAAATAATAGATGGTGTTCCTAAGTGGACCGCAAAGTTTCCATGGTAATACAAACCTACTTTTGCTGCTAGTGAACCTTTCATATATATGTTACCTAGACGCAAATAGCGTTGGTTATCGCATGACTATTAGTTTGGAATGAAATATAGGTACATACCGTCGAGTACATTTCACAAACCGACCTTTTGTAACCAAGCGTAAAACAGACAAAATTCCATACAAATGAGAGTTCTGAGTAATATACCAGTAAAAAATTTACAGCGGAAAGTATTCCGCCAAAATTCCAGTCTTATCTTATCGTGAGTCGGACACGTCATGTAGAATTATTTAATTGATACACTTGTACTTGAAAAATAATGAACAATAATCGGGATAAATCCCGTTTTTCTAAATATTGCTTAATTAGTCGCTTTCCGAAATTTCGGAACACTTAATTTTTTAAATAAGACCGAATCAATTTTAAAGGCTAACGTTACGCATTTTCTCGGTTTGTAAAACAGGCTCATCGGTGTTATTTAAGATATTATTTGAACACAGCACTTACCTGCTTAGCTGAAAGGAGCTTTGCAGATCGATAAGACCCAGCGCTCCTCGAACATGTCATGGAAATAAAATAATGGTATTAGCAAAATAAATAAAAATAAACTCAAATGAACGAATGTTAGCGGGTGTGTACTATGCAATCTAATAAATAAAATCGTAAACGTCGCGTGTCTGTACATTAAAGATATTTGCAAAAAAAAATTTGGGGGGGTCTAAGAATAAGCAACAGAACACATTTTGTTCATTTTTGAAATTTTTGTCTGTTTGTCTGTTTATCTGTTTGTCTGTTTGTCGGTTTGTCTGTTTGTCTGTGAGTTTGTGCACGCATCACTTAAAAACTACTGAAGGGATTTTGATGGACTATTCACAGAAACATGGGTCTTAACTTAACTTAACATTTAGTCTTTATTTCATCGCAATCGGCTAACTCAATCAAAAGTTATAGACATTTATAGTTTTCAAATACATTAGTAGGTAAGGTTATTATGCAATATATTGCATATAGTAGTATTTCCGTACTATTCAGATTGCGATGAGTTTGGATTACATTTGGAGCTGCGGGTGGGAATTGGAGTGCGAGTGGGCGTGGGCGTGGGCTCGAGCGTGGGCGTGGGAAAAGGGGTGTGGGAGCGGGAGCGGGAGCGGGAGCGGTAGCGGGAGGGGACCGGAGCAGGAGCGGAAGCGGGAGCGGAAGCTGAAGTGGGAGCGGGAGTGGGAATGGGAGCGATTCTGTAGTTCACGCGAGTCGAGGTCACCTGGACCTGGACCTGGACCTGGACCTGGATCTGGACCTGGACCTGGACCTGGGCCCGGACCCGGACCCGGACCCGGACCCGGACCCGGACCCGGACCCGGACCCGGACCTGGACCTGGACCTGGACCTGGACCTGGACCTGGACCTGGACCTGGATTTAAAGTCTGAGTGGAAGTGGGATATATGTAGAGCGGAAGTGGGAATAGGAGCGGATCCTGTAGTCCACGCGAGCGGAGCTGCGGGCACAGCTAGTTGAAAATAAAACAAATAGGGCTCAAGAACATCCGCGATGGTGGATGCGATGCGATGTGCCAGAATAAGGCATATATTGCGAGATTATAATCAGACTAAATGCCGAAGAATTAGGCCTGTTCTTGGATAAATACACCTAAAAAATAAATAACAAAGGGAAATAGGAATAGTATTTATTACTTATTGCATAGAGATGGCATCACAAAATTCATTTTATTATTTGCCTTCACAAGTCTGTGAAGCACATGCGCTTGTTTTTTAATGTTATATTGAAGAAATTGGCTATGGTATGGCTTGTGAACTAAGAGGTAAAATGTTCCATCTTGAAAATATTATGGACGTGAGATAGTCTCTAGAGATCAAAAAAGACCTATGAAGGTTTGGGGATAATCTATTAATGAGTTAAAATAACAAATAAACAGACTAAATAAATGCGTAGCCGACGACTTTGATGTATGTATCAGAGATATTCGATTGTTACTCACCTGATTTTTTAACGTTATTTCGCAACCCCAAGCTAATATACAAAACGTATATTTGAACTAATAACCGATTTTTAAATCAGCTCAACAGTTTTCGAACAAAATTTGCAAACAGGTACTAATAACCTGTATTCGGATAACTTTTTCAGTAAATTTAATGTTTTCTACTCTACATTATGTATGACAAACAAGATAGTACATGTATGTAAAGATTAATAGCCTGCGATACAAATGATATTTACATCATACTCCCTTATCGGTCTTTCTATAAGTACCTATAAAGCTATAATCTTACCTGCCTACCTGCTGTTTGTATGAGGATGGTGACTGGTGACGCGCCTTACTCGAAGCTATCTAATGAGGACATATAAGTATACTCTACCTACTTCAGTTACTTGGCGGATTGGTTTCATTACGCGACATCTACATATACTGCTATGTAACCTACATTCACAAACCCAGTGTGAGCGGAAGATGGCGCTGATGCAAAACACCGTTAAGCTTTCACAGGTGCCCGTTACTTTACTGGTTATAAGATAACAGTCATATAGCGTTACATCGCTAGACAAACCAAGATTCATTCCATCATTGGTCATCTACATAAATACCAATGACAGTATACTACATGTTTTAATACATGAACTTCGAAAGACAGCTCACGATACCTGCCTGCTAGTGTTCTTAAAGCATGTATGATTCATAATTTATGAATGGGTTTAATTTGCTTGTAGTTTTAGATTATTTAGAACATGCCTAGCAAAATAGTAATTTATACAAAATTTGTGTAAAAAAGGGCACAAGTATGAATATGGCAGTACTCTGTCATAATAAAACTTTTTGGGAGAAAATAATCAGACCAAAAAATTGTGTAAATAATACACTACAAATTTATTTTTCCTTCACTATCTTTACGAATATTCTCTAAAATTTATCTTATACAAGAAGTCTCAGATAGAAATTTGTTGTAACAAATTAAATCAGCACATACATGAATACAGCAGTGCTGGTATAAACGAAAATTAAAGAAAAGGAATATTTACAGATCTAAGGAAACAACCCTAATTTGTATTAAAATTTATTTCTACATCATTAACCTAAAAGACCATAATTATATACTATATACCTAGATTTTAAATAACAGCTATTTGAGAAACTTAATACTGAGGAAAGTCAAAGAAATATTAGTCATGATTCACTAGGTAGTCTAATGTCAATGTTAACTGATCTCTTATATTTCCTATTTTGAGGAAGTTCTTACAGAATTATCCTAAATTGTACTTAATTATCCGTAGAAAAGTAACTAATTCTCATGTTACATAACTAGATCCCTTATGTATATAAAATGTCACGGTAAGTACCTAAGTACCACAATAAATAGGAGACGAACTTACATTCAGTACATGATTAAAAAATATAACTATGAATATTTCCTAAAAAAAATTGAGTCAAGGACTCCAGCTACATTCTATGGTTTCCTGACGGCTTCTCCTAGATGGTCTCGCATGTGGACCTGAGGTGTGTAACTAGTGCTCCGGAGCGTACTGCCTACACTAGCGGATAACTCTGCTTTACTAGTGTACTTAGCACGAAACCTAGAGATTGAAAAAATCTTTAATGAGTCATATACAAGTAAATACACTAACAGTGGAGGGCTACCTTCACAGCATTAATCATTGGAACTATCACTAGACATTGCAATGACTATCTCTTCCTATCTGAATTAATGCTATGTAGTGCTCGAAAATTACAGCCTAAGTAAATAAAACTCAAGACTAGTCCAAATAACATGTTAGAGGGCTGAAAGTAGATAATGAATATTTGTGATGTGATGAGTAAATATTTAAAAATATAAAGGTTATACTTACATTATTTAAAATCTCCCCCCTCGGCCACCCTGGCCGCCGCCGCCGCCGTAGTTGCCTCCAGTGTTACCACCGTAGCCACCGCCGCCGCCACCACCACCGCCGCCTCCCTGATTCATGTTGTATGGCGAAGATCGGTTGTTGCCGCCATACTGTTGGTTCCTAGTTGGCCCCCCACTGTAACTTTGTTGCCCATAATTCCCGAAATCCTGATTTCCTCCCCAGCCGCCGCCGCCCCCCCTCTGGTTACCACCGCCACCGTAACCACCACTCCCTTGGCTACCACCCCAGCCCCCCTGATTATTATCCCACGGATTGGAATTGTTCCACCCACCCTGATTGTTGCCATAGCCACCTGTTGTATTGAAAATTGTACATTTAATAATTACGAAAAAAATTAAACAAATTAAAATGGGAAAATTGAAAATAATACATACCACCAGCATTACCCCAGTTGTCGCTTCTCCCTCCGCCTCCGCCCCCTCCCTGTCTGCCTCCTCTCTGATCACCACCATCCTTTGGCAAAGCTTTCTTTACATCCAACTGTTTGCCATTAATTTTGTGTGGAGCATTCACTATAAAAAAAATAACATTATAAATAGAACCTTCCTGAAATCATACCCAAGTATAAATAAATACATGTAAATGGAGATAAATGTTCATTGACTTGCGTACCATATCTCCAATGTAGATGGATGTAAGGTATAGCTTATAATCAATGGTTAATATCCACAGTCAAGAGAAGCCAGTTTGGACACAAGAGTTCCATTCTGGGGCAAAGCTGTGGAAATTCCTGAAAAAAGTCATACCAGCATACTACACTTACAGCAAACTTTGTCAACAGGATCGTAATCATCAAACTCCACGAAGCCAAAGCCACGCTTCTTGCCAGTAGCTTTGTCCGTGACAATGCTGACGTTCTGTACTGTGCCATAGTTAGAAAAGTAATCTCTGAGTTGATCCTCATCATGATCGTCTTTGATGCCACCAATGAACAGTTTCTTCACTGTTGCTCCAGCTTCTGGGTTCTTGATGTCCTGTCTGGCTACAGCCCTCTTTGTTTCAACGACACTGTTATTGAAAGTAGATATAAATTATTTATTATGAATTTAATAAGTCATAATTTATGATTAAGGCCAAATATTGGAATACACATTAACAACCACTGTTGAATGATGATGTGACATAGCGGATATCTACTTATCATTAATCAGCTTTCTAGTTTTCGAATCTTAACTGGCCTACTCCTACTAGATAGGTATCTATACATATTTTAATTGATTAAAACGTATGTAGACCCCACAGAAAATGCCACGTGAATGAAAACCATGTAGCATTCACCAAGCAGTGTCATATTATTTCTGCAGCATAAAACGATATAAAAGCGAGGTGGACAGCTTTCATATAGCTGGACTGCAAGTATTATAACACCCTTACCACACCTAACAAAATTTAAGTCTGCATGACTTACCGTCCATCAATGCGGTGAGGTCTGTTGTTCTGCGCGTCATCGACCATGTGCGCTTTCGAATAAGTAATAAACCCAAATCCCCGCGACCTCTTGGTCTTGGGATCCTTCATAACGACCACGTCCACGATTTCCCCCCATTTCTCAAAGTGCCCTTTCAGAGATTCGTCTGTGGTGCGGTAATTTAGGCCACCGATAAAAATTTTACGATGCACTTCGGGCTCATCCTGAAATAGAGGACGCGCAGTTAGCATCAACAAAATGGCGGATAGCGTGGGTTCATTCCATCCAGACGCTTCCACGTCGCAATTTTCAAGAGCTAATTTTGAAAAGTAGATAGCGGAATAAAACAGATCAGACAGTAGTCGGTACTGATTATAGTCCTTGAAAAATTTGAAAACGCGGCTGAGTTATCAACACAAAAACAGGACAATAAAAATTAGATACCTATAATAGGTACTTACATAGCCATCGTCACCATTTTGCGGCCTCATTTTGATGAATTACACAAAAACTTATAAAAAAATATATAAAGACTAACTAGAAATACTTTTTGACGCGAATAAGTAACTTTCAAAAAAGAAAAGTGCTTGACACGAATATGTAGATATGGACACAACCACTCTCTTCGGATGCCACGCCAAAAAGAACAGGATGCCTTGGGAACGAATGAATGAAACAAAAGAATGGTAATGGGGTAAATTTAACGGAAAAGGAAATGAATGAAAGAAAGAACACTCGATCAAATCGATAGAGTGCACGCACATAGAGTGCTTGTTAGGGCTAACACGCACTCCAAATTTATTCGCCGTGATTTTTTCCGCAGAATTCTGTGACATATGGAAGTTGTATGAAGCAGCACGCACTGCGGAAAAAATTCCGCAATCAAATCTGTGTTTTGCTGCCATAGAAATAGACCATCGAAGTAGTACATAGAGATCAGATTTCACCGCGCCGCGCCGCGGATGCGGAAAAAATCCGAGCGGAAAAAATCGCGGCGAATAAATTCGCAGTGCGTATTAGCCCTTAGCCGCCGCTGCTGGGTGAAATAGGGTGAAATGAGAAGCAGATGGGTGAAATAAAGGTGGCCATTCACGAGCGCAATGCATATTTTTAGTATTTTTTAATATTTTTTTTCAGTAAAACATATTTGTCACGTGTTATTATTTAATAGCATATTAGTATTATTATTATTAATTTTATTGTTCATGGGTTTGTGCTTGACTTCGATCTCATTTGATAGTAAGTGATGATGAGGCCTAAGATTGAGCGCGATTACCCAGAAGATTCACTCTTCCTTTAAAAAGATCCAAATTGTACTTGTCCGGAAATACCCAAGCTGGGAGTGAGTTCCATTCCTTAGCAGTTCGCATTATGAACGAGAAACCAAAACGCTTCGTGCGAGAGTGTGGTATGTCTACTACATAAGGATGCAGTCCCTCACCACGCCTAGTAGTGAGGTGATGGAAGGGGGATGGGGGAATCAAATCTTGTAATTCTTGGGCACACTCCCCAAAATGTAACCTGTAGAAAACCTAAAGACATGACACACTGCGACGATGTTTGAGGCTCTGCAACTTGGTATCTACCAGAGCATCGTCACCAATGAGCCTTCGGGCACGACGCTTAACCGCGTCCAGAGCAGCCAGCTGATACTTGCTGATTAGACATAATGTGTAAAAAACATTAATGGTTTATTTTAAATAACAAAAAAGTTACAGGATTTATGAGACGATACGCGCCGTTCTTCCCATAGTGCGACATTCCGATATGCCCCCACAAGATACAATCAGATTGCCTATCTGGAAATCGGCGATCGGATCAGCAATCAACGCACAACGACGACACGCACGACAGAACTTAGGTCTCATCATTACTTACCATCAGGCGATATTGAGGTCAAACCCATCAACAATAATAAAAAAAGATTTAGATATTTAGATAGATATTTTTACACTCGAATTAGAAGTACTGATTGACGCGCATTCTGTTGCAACATAAGTTTCAATTCTGAGAGTTGCAGTAATCGGAACTTGACAATCACAATTGACCATCTCCGACACTCTTAAAATTACATATACATAAAGCTTACATCCTCTTTGGTTACATTCGTTCACTGCCTATATAATTTAATGAGAAATTTAATAGACTAGAGGGTACATAGAAATATAATCTCAGCTCAGAATACGTAGACAGAGAAACCTCTGTAGATAGAGAAATGGAGAAACCTCTTTGCCCACGTCCGAATAGAACCCAACATCTCCCTCGTACGGACTATTTTCTTTGTTCTAAGCGCACAGTCAGTTTGGCTCAATCCCATTGGGTAGGTACTAACGAAATGTATTAGAACCATGGATAGAGGCAGAAACACATTACCCCACCCGACGCCACGCAACGCCACGCAACGCCACGCAACTCGTTGCGTCGCGTGGGGTACCTAAGTGTTTCTGTAGCAGAATTTAGTATGTTTTGATTGATTCCACGCGCGTTGCGTTGCATCGCGTTGCGTGGGAATAATGTGTTTCTGGCCATAGGATTTCATTGGTATGAATTTGACTCCACACGCATTGCGTAGCGTCGCGTCGCGTGGCGTGGGGTGAATGTGTTTCTGCCTTTAGTCCATGGTTTTAATACAGTTCGTTCATTCATTCTTTTAATCACTTGTTTCGTGTTCCTCGTTCCTCGTTTGTTTGTTCATTCTTCACTTTTGCTGACGTTTGTTTTCTTGCGATTGAAATTTTTGAATTCTCATTTGTTTTGATCGTACAAAGAAGTGCAAGAATTTATTACCTACTAATATATTAAGAAATAAATAAGCAAGCAATATGAAACCAAGCGGCGGTGGTGATGACGACTACGTAAGTTTTGTTAACAAATAACCTAAAAAATGACATGATATGCCTTCTCAGTTCTCAAAGGTTTTCAAAGACAAACTCGAGGGTCTACACATCCCCCGACTTTTAGCGAAGCTCGCAATCGCAGATATCAACATTGAAATCTAATACCTAAGCCATATTGATTGCTAGTTATTTTTCTTTTCAATATGGTCTTATCACGGGTGTGTTAAACTAAAATTGTACCGGTGCAGTAAGAAGTAGTACGCCATCTGGCACTTAGAATTTTTCTTTTTCTTATACGGATGTCGCAGTCTGCACTGTACGCCATGAACGCGCGATTTCGTCAAATCCCCTCGGGTCATCTCAACTCCAGGAAGTAATAGAGTAGGGCTTCTGGCTAACGGCAACACTGCAGGTTGCTGGATATCGGACTCTTTGGCGGTTTCTCTTATATTTAAATTTCCTATATTGTAATTTTTGATAGTCTTTTGGTCTACAAATGGCTATGAATAGTTAGGAAATTTAAATAAAACTCCTCTAACTTGGTTCCAATTTAAACCTTGTTAAATGTAATTGATGCCGTATGGTTCTCTGCTTAGAATAGGGCCACCCCTAATCTTCCTGTGGGTGTTGTCAAGGCGACTAACGGTTTACACCAGAGACGAGCAGCTGTGTTCTCCTGTGGATCATTACTGTGATCGCCAATGTGCCTGCCACATGTGGTGGCAAATCCCCAAATGGACAGCCCACCAAAAGTGGCCTTTTGAGAAAATTCAATGTCATTCAAATTACCTTTTATACATTTATGATCCACCAGTGATAACACAATGACACTAAACATATCTTCATAAATGCATCTTTCAACAAATAACTGTAAAAAAGTAGTAAA
Source organism: Esperia sulphurella (assembly GCA_947086405.1). NCBI lineage: Eukaryota > Metazoa > Arthropoda > Insecta > Lepidoptera > Oecophoridae > Esperia > Esperia sulphurella. The sequence goes on from OX352261.1 coordinate 5,821,990, forward strand.
TGCTAAGTTACTTCATATTCAAATGCATAAGGTATATTTTAAGAAGTTTAATTTCTGAAAAAGGACATGATTGATAGCATTTACTGCATTTGAAATATGATGCATTATTCCTTGAACTGACTGGAAAATATGGACTCGACTGAGGATTATATATTTTTTATTATTATAGCTGATATGTCTGAACGAACCTTAAATCTTCATACTATTATCTATCACTTTAGTAAGGATGTGAACTATAGGGTAAATTGCAGCACTTGCTGCACCTTATTTTTGTGGAAGCAGTGCTGTAATTGCTGATTTTTGTACATGACTTGTAAGTTTCAGGGCCTTATAACCCAATTTAAAAAGTTCCCCAATGCCAAGTAGTATAATAATTTTGACATTAATTTGATATGTACCTAATAAATTACAGGATGAACCAGAGCACATGCGGAAGCTGTTTATTGGAGGCCTAGATTACCGGACCAATGATTCATCTTTAAAAGAGTTCTATGAACAATGGGGTGAAATTGTGGATGTTGTTGTAATGAAGGATCCTCAAACAAAGAGATCAAGGGGTTTTGGGTTCATTACATACTCTCGAGCTCACATGGTTGATGATGCGCAAACTAATAGGCCACATAAAATTGATGGAAGGTGATTGTAGTTGCATTTTGTTTGTAAATTAGTTCAACTGTGCATTCTATGTTATAATAAAATATATATAAATAATGTCCATTTAAATAACCTGTGAATTTGCTGCCATAAGTGGAAAGTGGTATATATCTCGCCTCAGCTATAACATAATTAAAAACAGTTAATATTGTAAACTGCCCTGAAGATGTGCACAAGCATGGTATATAGTGATGAGACAATCATCATCAGGTTATTTTTGTGTCCACTGCAGGAGCACAACCCTCTCTCATCTGCTGGAGACAGGATTTGGCCTACACTGCCCATTCTGGCCAGACTGGTTGGGGAGGCCTGATTGATGTTTTATAATGTACTAGCTGTTGCCCGCGACTTCGTCCGCGTGGATAACTAACATCACAAATTTTATGTATTTCCCGTACGAATGGGATGTTTTTTCGGGATAAAAACTACCCTGTGTCCTATTCCAGGACCTAACCTATATGTGTGCCAAGTTTCATCACGATCCGTCCTGTGGTTGAAGCATGATTGAGTAACAAACATATCCAAACATCCAAATATCCAAACTTTCATATTTATAATATTAGTAGGATTCCCTCAGTCACCTTGTACAACATCCACGGGAAGAGTTGGAGTGGTCCTATTCTACTCTACTGGATGACACAATAAATACAGAATATTAATCATACATTTCCCTAGATTTTATCAATATTTATTTTAATAGAAAGGCAACTTATGCTTCCATATCAGCAGTTCACTTGCATATTTTACAGCACGAAAGCCTGCTACATATTATTAACAATAATTTCTGAATATTTTCAGAGTAGTGGAACCAAAAAGGGCAGTGCCAAGAGATGAGATCAAGAGGCCAGATGCCAGTGCCACAGTGAAGAAGCTATTTGTCGGCGGACTGCGGCAAAATCTTGAAGAGGAGGATCTGAAGGAGTACTTCAGCCCATATGGAAACATTGTGTCAGTGAGCTTGGTGACAGAGAAGGACACTGGCAAAAAGAGAGGCTTCGGCTTTGTCGAGTTTGACGACTATGATCCTGTTGATAGAATTTGCTGTGAGTCAGTCAATATCTAATACTTTTTTCCCATTTAGGGGATTCTATTTCTGAGTCCCTCTGGATGGTCACCATGTACCACTCTCTTGCCAATCCACATTAATTAACCCAACAAGAGTAGTGTACTTTTCTATTCACTTAGGTGATTTGCTTCAGGTGTATTAGGTCTACCACACCCAAAGAAAATACCCAATCACCATAATAATATTTTGTTTTCTTACCTTCATCCTCAGTACAACCAGATCACAAGATTAAGGGTCAGCGACTGGACGTGAAGAAGGCTCTGTCGAAGTCTGAGATAGCAGCGGGCGGAACTGGTGGTGGCGGCGGTGGTGGTGGTGGGGGCAGGCGGGGTGGCGGCCGAGGCGGGGGCGGAGGTGGCGGCGGCAGCTGGGGTGGCGGTGGCGGCCAGCAGGACTGGGGTAACACAGGTTAATCACCACGATCTCAATTAACTGTTACTGTACATCTCGCCCTAGTAAAGTCTAGCCGCAGTAGTTACCTGCCGGCTCTACAGTCTTAATTTCACCCACTGATCGGCGCGGTACCGGTTCGGCATCGCCTCATCTTGAGTGGTTCGCACAGTGTTTTATGAAACCCAAAAATTTGTTATGTACTCTTTTTTCGATATTAGAGTTAGTACTTTAGTAGCAAGAGTAAAACTCTCGCATAAAATTTTTATTTAGTGTTGGAGAAAAATATAAAAAATAGCTTAACAACTATTCATAATTTTTACTTGAGAATTTACTAGTGCATTTGTGGCACTGAACAATTACGAATTATTTAAAAAATAGAGGCATATCCGATTTTTGGGTAATTTTAAACACTTGGTTCGATTTTGTTTATATATTGATCATCAGTCATCACGCCGCGCCTCCAGCACGCCATTTGCGTGTTTACGGAGTGGCATCAATGCGCTGCCGCTTACCACTGACTTATAACGCGCCATTGCTTCGTTGAAGGAGTCGTGGACTCATGGACGCTTGGTTAATACCTCGCTGTCGCAGTATGGAGCTGAAAGCGATCCGACGAGCCGTAAGGTGGCCGATAGCCTTTAGTAAGCAAGTACAAACCCCTATATACGCGAATTTCACTTAACGCGAGTTTTTGCGGAACGTATCCCTCGCGTAAAGCGGGGTATTAATAATAATAATAAAGCCTTTATTTTTCCCTATTTACATTTAATTACACGTATTATTTATATTAAATATTGCATAATTCATTTTTACATTTCAATTTTCTAATTATTTTAAATTATTATTTTATGACATGCAGTTTATTAATTATAATTCAATTTAAGTAAAATTCCTTATTATACCTACTTAAAATTAATGAACATCAAAATTGTATGTATACATAGATAGATCAGTAAATTAAATATAATAATTTTCTAAATTTACTTGATAACATTATAAATTATATTAAAAAGATTTATCACTTAAGTCTATCAGTGGGCATCAGTAGGTTGGTGATGATTTAGTGGGACATCCATTTATGGGCAAAGGCCTCCTCCATACTACGCCATAAGTGTCTATCTGCGGCCAGTCTCGTCCATGTGCTGCCCGCCACCTGCACGATGTCGTCGCTCCAGCGTCGCCGAGGGCGGCCGCGGGGTCTGCTACAGTTTCGCGGATGCCAGTACAGCACCCGTTCGATCCATCTGCAATTCGTGGCTCGCGTCACGTGACCTGCCCATCTCCATTTGAGACTACAGGCTAATTTGGCGGCATCGATAACTTTCGTTTCTTTCCTTATATATTACTGTACTTATATATGAGATGTATTGTTTATGTCAGGCACAGATGTGGGAATGCATTACCAAATGCATCCCCACATCTGTGCCTGAATAAACAACATCTTATATATAAGTATATTGTTTTCAATATGTATTATATAAATATTGTTTTTATTTTTTAGTACGCATTTATGCTGTTTTGCATTTATTTGTGATAAAATAAAAAATAAAAAAAATATCACAGACATTCACACCAATTATCCAGTCCCAAACTAGGCAGAGCCTGTGGTATGGTTACTAGATAACGGATAGACATACTTAAATAAATATATAAACATCCAAGACTTGGGTACAAACATTCATATTCATCATACGAACATTTGCCCCTAGCGGGATTCGAACACGCAACCTCCGGCGTGGCAGTCCGAGAGCTACCCGTTCCGCCACGGAGGTCGTCTAAATACATACATTGCCGTGTGGTTTCCGGTAGAGTAGAATATCAATATTAAAACAACAATCAGGCCTCCCCAATCGGTCTGGCCAGCGCGGGGAGTGTAGGCCAAGTACTCCGTCTGTCTCCAGCAGATGAGAGAGGGTTGTGCTCCTGCAGTGGAGACAAAAATAACCTGATGATGAAATACATACATTAGTATTTTGTCCAACTGTAACATAATGGGGGTCATAATGATGATACGAGTGCTTTTGTTGCTGCAACTAATCTTAATTATCCATTACGATACTCGTGCAAACTATTATGGAACGAGTCTTACTGTATCGTAATGACCCTCATTTGCACAAAATACTTATTATAACTAATCAAAGGGTTCGATTCTGAAGGCACAACGTTAAAATTTGACAGCACTAAAATTGTTGCTATCCTTGTCACACAGTATTATGAAGATAAAGACGAAACCATTTTTAGCGCTGTCAAATTTTAAATGTGTGCCTTTAGAATCGGGCCCAATATGTAACTAAACCATATTCAAAACAATTCAAATACCTTAATATTCTGAACGTACCACAGACAGTGGTTACAACACAGGGTACAGCCAAGGCTGGAGCAACCAGAACCCGTGGGACTCGAGCCAAGGCGGCGGATGGGGCAACCAGGGCTACGGTGACCAGGGCTGGGGACAGTCTGGCAACAACTTCGGGACCGGATACCAGCAGGGATTCACCGCAGGCCCCATGCGAGCCAACTATAACACAACGAGGACGCAACCTTATAATAATTCAGGTATGTTTTTAATAAATGGACATTCTGAACTTAAACGAGAAACAGCTGTGGCCCACGACTTTTTCTGTCATCATCATGTCAGCCCCTCAACGTCCACTGCTGGACATAGGCTTTCCCCAATCAACGCCACCTCACCCGGTCCTCCGCCCTCCGCATCCAGCCGCTTCTGGCCACCTTCAGGTCGTCGGTCCACCTAACGGCGGGGCGTCCCATCCACCTTGCGAGTGCCGATCTGCGGTCTCCACTCCAGAACTCGTCTGCCCCAACGGCTGTCGGTTCTGCGGCATATGTGGCCCGCCCATTGCCACTTTGGCTTGCTAATCCTTTCGGCTATGTCGGTGACTTTCGTTCTTCGTCGAATCTCCTTATTATGAATCATATCCTTCAAAGAAACCCCGAGCATCGCCCTGTCCATATCTCGCTGAACGACTTGAAACTTGTGAACTTTTCCTGTATGGGTTTTAAATTTCGTCTCTTGATCATGTTCTTTCCGTGTGGATCCCAGCTTAGAATAGGGCCACCCCCAATCTTCCCGCGGGTGTGGTCAAGGCGACTAAGGGATTGCACCACGGACGTGCAGCAGCGTTCCTATGTATATATTAAGATAATTACTGCGATCACCAATCCGCCTATCAAGATTTGTGATTATAGCAAATACCCCAATGGACCTGGACAGCCTACCAAAAGTGGCATTCTATTCGGGAGGCTTAGTTCAGCATTGGACGTATTTCGGCTGATGGTGTTCTATAAGTAACTAGATTTTTCTAATATGCAGTGAAAAAACGGCTACCCAAATGAGCACGCAATACCAGAAGCGAGATCAAAGTAGTAGTCGGTAGACCGCCCGGTACGCTTTCAAAATGCCTAAGTATTCTTCCAAATGACATAAGAAATTGGAAATTAAAGAAACACGTTGTTAATGTATGTGATTGTCACGCTATACGCCCATCCATTTAAAAACTGTACTATCCTTAATGGTGTGTTTTTGCAGGCGGCGGTGGCGGTGGTGGTTACGGAACCGGCGGCGGCGGTGGCGGCGGCGGCGGAGGCGGCTACAACGCGGGTACCGAGCCCGCGGCCGGGAATCAGCGCCGCTTCTAAACGTCCTGCCTCGCTGGGTCCTCTTGTGAGTATTGTTCATTCTTTCTAATCACTATATTCGCTTTTTACACACATGTCTGTATTGATACATATAATATATTCTTAAACCTGATGAAAATCTTATGCATTCTGAATATTTTTGACGCGTTTTAAAAAAATGTGTGGTCGTCATTTGCGGAACTTTTATGCACAATTTCAAGTTTCTAGATCCCAGCATTTTAAGCTGTGTGTAGAGCAGGATATCCCTTTTCGATTATAATATATTAATTTTATATCGATTATCTAAGCAGAACTATTGGCCAGTACAGTTTGCAGAACCCAATTGTTTAATTATGAACACTTCAAATGGAATCATCAATACAGACATGTTTTATACTTTGTATAGCTTGGCATATTAGATGTGTGAATTTATTTTTGTGAGAATCAGAGCATTCCTAGTCCTTTGAGCAAATTAACGTTATGATAAGCTACGACACTCTATTTATTTATCCTAGGTATGAAATTAATAATATCTAGGGCTTGATACCGATTCCGAAAATAGCGGATAATATCGGCATATTCCATTTATGTACCTGCATACCGCTATTAAACGAAACCGGTATATTGGTCTAAAAGTACAGTTACTCATTAGCGGTTCGTGTCTCTGTGTGTTTGCCACGTTGTACAACCGGCCATTGCTCGCTACTATATAGCTCTGTCAAATAGCCCACGCGATAGGCGGGCACCCCCTGGTGTCGCATCTCGCTCGCACTTGTGAAGTCAGTTACCTAATACCGGTATATTACCGGTATTACGTTCCACAAAATACTGGTATTCCAAGTCCTAATGATATTTTTGTTAAACCATTAATTTTAAGGAAACCGTTATGTTCAAATCAAAATAGTTGTTTCATATTTAAATCATTTAATGTGCCAAGCTTTACTTCGTAATTGAAAGAGCAAAACACTATAATTATAGGTACCTATATCAATGAGATTAATTTATTTTATCGGCAATTCCTAGTTTTTCAGGTGATCTTTCCTAATCGTGTATACTTATATTAGTATTTTTAATGCTTAGGTATCAAGTTGCGCTTAGTTGAAGCTAGGCAGGCAGACGGTAGAATAGAGACGGGAGGTAGGCCACCAGACAGCTAGCTAGTGAGGGACAAGCGGACTTAGTGAAGGACTCCGTAACATAAACATATAACAGATTATTTTCCCCTTCAAATAAGGTTTGTTCTCTATAAGGTACGGTAGGCACTTGATTCATATTAATTACATTTAAGAATTTAGTCATTTAGCACTGATATCACAGTTTTTACATTTGAAATGTCACTAATTGTATGCACGGCCCATTTTGTAGTCAGATCACACTGATTTAATAAATAAAATTCATAAGGAATGTTGTATATAATTCCACTGTAAAAGCTGTGTCCTTGACAAAGATTAAACCATATACGTTTCTAGTTGTTAAGTAATATACAGTATAAAAAAGTTATATGATTGATTTGTGTTTCATATAATCGTCTATGGTTAGCTAAAAATAACTAAGACATTCCAAAAACGTATAATGAAATAAATTGGAACATGTTGTAGTTGTAATCAAAAAAGGAACATGTCAGATATAAAGTAGTAATACCTACCTATCAGAGTTAATAGGTAGGAATGTGTAACAAGGATAATTATAAAAAAACATAGTTGAGGAAGTTGTTCAACAAATAAGTTTGACTGGGTCATAGAACAGACCCAATTCAATTGTACTAAGGACTATTGTAATAATTGATTACTTTAATCAAATAATTGAACTTGTTATTTTGTTCTACACTTATTTTATTTCACATTATTAGTAGTTATAAGGTGTGTTGATGTATTAATATTTTGATCCTATGCCTCGTGTGCAATATATTAAATAAATACTATTTTCCATGGACTCTTCTACACACGGACGAGCCTCCCCCGGTGGAAAAGGCCATGGTAAGTGGAAAGTGGACTTTATCTGAATAAAACTACTAAATAACAATTTGACTTTTATTTCAATAACATTGTATTTTACGACCTTAAAGATAAAGTACATAAAGTACATAAATACACTAAATACATATTATTTACAATATTTATACATTTTCGTAACACTTTCATATTTTCTCCATAATATCGTTTTGTATTTTACACCATAGATCTTATGTCAAAATCATTGTTGATAAAATAAATTTATATGATGATTTATGATTTAAAATAAGTCAAATATATCCTGTATAGATTAGATTCTTTATACATCCCACTGTTGGGCAGAGGCCAACCCTCACTAAATACATAGTTCAAGGTATTTAGTGCCATTGAGTAAAATATTTTGGTAGTATACACAAAAAAAAACAACGCACATTTTGACTATTCAGAATAGCTTTTCTTTTGCTTAAAGTACCGGTTAGTCGATTACAACACAAATAGACAAGACATTTGATTGGGACAAGTCAAACAAGCCTAAACTAGATGGGCTTATTGTTAGCTATTTACCACGGGCTATTTCCATCATCATACCAGCTCGATGGTATTTATTTGAATGGGTGTAAAAACTGTACAAATCGACAGCAAAATCGAAGTTGAGAGGTGACTCTAAGGTACGCTCTCCCTTATTTTGTATGAATAAAACGTCTGATTATGCAGCTCTGCCTGCATAAACTTGATCTGCTAAAGTCGCTCTGTCACTTCCAAAAATCAAAGTGTTAACTGCAATCTATCGAGCCGGGATTTATTTTTTTACCAGAAACTATACCTCATACCATGAAGCAAAATAATTTTTCATAGCTCATAGTTTCACCTCAAAGTTTTTACCTTCATGATTGACAGTAATTGGTTATTAAATTACATAACAGATACACATTAAAATCATCTGTTATCTAATTTAATAACAAATTAGTGTCAATCTAAAAAAAGAAATCCCGACTCTTATACTTGTGTATCAGCATGCGCTGACTATCCTACGAAGACGAAATAGCGCACCATATACAGTAATATACACTATCGGTAATAGTGTACTAACAGTATTGCTATTTTACAATATCAATATCATTTAATATTTAACTGATATAGTGTCTGGTCTCTAATCTTGATTCACAAACTGCACTATCGTTTGTGTTACGCTATATAAAAGATGTAGTTCGAAATCGGTACAGTGATGTTTCAAATTTACATTGCTACTTATCGAGGGGCGGTGGGTGTTGGATCGGCAGGCAAGGGCACGGGGGCGCGCAGTAAGGAGCGCCTAGCACAGTCGGGAATAAACCAGACGCTGCCAGCTGCCTGCAAATAAGTATACAAACTGTCACTAATAAAGCTCATAATAAGGCTTTTGTTATCTTTTTTCATTTTTTCCCCTCTCCGAATTCTTGGAGTTTTAGACGATCCAGAATTTTTTTGTAATAAAATTCTTACCTCGTAGATGATTACAACCAGTACGCGACTGGGTGCGCAGGGCGGCGGGGTGGATGTGGTGACGTTCATTGGGGCCTATGTCCAGCAGTGGACGTCTAAGGTCTGATATGATAATGATGAACCAGTTACCAAAATATTAAAACCCCAACCTGTTAGATGATCTAGATTTTTTTATGTTTAACATATAACCGATCGTGCTTTTGCTATATTGAAACCCTAACCGCTTAGACTATCCACTACTTTTTTGTCTAAAACTTGACGTCTTTGCAGTTCGATAGACAGCAGAATTAACAATTATGTTTAAGTCAGGAAAGGACTAGACAAATTTTGATGCGGTTTCACAATATTTTTAGGGTTTTCTCTACTGTGTTATGTAGTTATTATGTCTAAATTCAGGTGCAGTTTTAACACTAAATATAATAACTTATAAATAGGTATTACTTAAGTACCTGTATTGTTGATCAAGATGGGCCTTCTCGATTCTTTTGTCTTTGGCTCTTCGGTTCTGAAACCATATTTTCACTTGGGTTTCGCTGAGTGATAAGGCAGATGCCAATTCACATCTGCAACAAAAATTAAATATTACAAATACAAATACTTTATTGATAATTTTCATTATATGTCAATTAAAATAAAAAATAAAAATATATTAGAATGTCGGATGTCACGTGTCATATAGAATAGAATAGAATATTTATTTATTGGCTGCAACAAAACACATACAGTGCAACATTACACATAAACAAAAATAATATACAACTAAAAGTCGGGTGCACACGCCGGGATCACGTCACACGGCTTGGCGGACGATAATTTAATATTACATTCGCTTGCACGAAGAGCAGAAACAACGCGAGGAACTTACCCGACAAACCGGGAGTAGAACCAAGTACGACAACTTATCGACGTCCACGGCTGGACATTGGCCCAACCAAAGATTAAGTATAACGTTAGCACACCCAGTCCGGGAGCTACCTATGTATAATTGATTATATGGCAGTGACTGGATGAGAAGAACCGAGGATCGGGTTCAGTGGCACAACTTGGCTTGGGTGAGGCTTATTGCCCAACAGTAGAATCTTTCAGGCTGATAATGATGATATAAAGCTTGTTACTGTCTCAGTAGCACGTAGCGCGTTTCATTTATGCATTAGTTGTAATTATTCGTATAAGATTCGACTTGGCACAGATGGGGTCAATGTACTTTTATGCAGATATAGCTAGACTATAATAGAGTTTTACACTTGCCTTCGAGCTCTTGCAACATATTCGCCTCTCGCGTATTCGAGCTCGAGCCGCAGGGTCTGGTGAGCGGAGAAAGTGGTCCGCTGTCGGCGGGGCCGACTCTCCTTGCGACGTCTCCGGGCCACTGCAACATTGACGTTTTCACTTGTAACCATCACACCGCACAACCAAAACGGTATATGGTTTAAGGTTAAACCCCGCTATCGCACGCTGCGACGCACTTAACACGTACACAGTATGTTAAGAACCCCATTTTTGTTGCATTTAGTTTTTATGTAAGTAATCGATAGTTCTTAACATTCTTAGCGCTAGAGTTCAACTCCGGCTTTGATACGATTCGTATATTTTTTTTAAATGTAAAGTCATCATATCCGGTTCTTAAAATACGATTTTTTTTTATCTAAAATGGAATTACTTATTGTGATTTCGATTAGTTCCAATAATTAAATATATAATAACATATATTTTCACCAATTTCTGTCCGTTTATCGTGAATAGTAATATAATTTTATTTCTCATTTTTCGTTTTTTTTATTCAACACTTACAATGTATTAGGCCAAGATTTCTATACTAAAGATTGTTTACACTCTGTTTTATATACAGAATTAAAATCACAACCTAATTGCTTGTTATCCACAAGTTATTGCAAATTTTATGATTTTTGCAGGGTTGTCACTTTCGTATATCCGAACCAATATCAGGGAAAAATAGAAATAAAAAGAATAACTAAAAGTATATCCACCCAATTTGGGATGGCTTGCATGGTACTAGTTTTTTAATGAGTGGTGACCAGGGTCTGATGATGGAGCGGGAAGGTGTTCATAGGAAATCCTTAATGATAAATGGTAGCCATGGATGGTGATGGAAGATTCTAGAACAACACCTAGATCCTTCCATAACCTTCCATGATCTTCCAGAACATTCTAGACCCTTCAATATGCTGTACATAAAAGTTCTAGAATATTCAAACACGTCAATACACGTCAATAAAATTTGCAATATCTTGTGAGTAATAAAGAATTACTTTATGGTTTTAATACTATATATAAAAGAGAGTAAATACTATCTTTGGTATAGAAATCTCGGCCTAATACGCTACTAATATTAAATAAAAAAAATAAAACGAAAAATGAGAAATTAAATAATATTTCCATTCCTACTTAAGATAAACCGACAGTAATTGGTTAATGTGTGTGTCATTATTGGAACTAATCAATATCGCAATAAGTAGTTCCATTTTTTGTAAATATTTTTTCCGTTTTTTTCTAACGACTGATAACCAAACTTTACCATTTAAAAAAAAACTGCAAGTCGTATAAAAGCCGGAGTTGAACTCCAGCACTTAGAATGTTAACAACTATCGAATGACATAAAAACTACATGCAACAAAAAAGGGGTTTCTAACACACTGTGCGTGCTAATCAACACGTGCTCGCATCAACCTTCCGATTGGTTTGTTTTTCGTGGTGATAAGGGAAGCAAGCTGCTCAAACGAAAAATTGCTTGACTCAAAAAGTGACCAGAATACCTATAAAGGTATCACACACTTACCGCTACAAAAAAACCACAATTTACCGCTGGGTTAACATTCCCATAACCTTTGCTAAACGACGCACTTGCAGCGTATACACATGGTGTCCTTTTAAATAGGACAACGTGGTTTGGGGATGACCTATAGACAACAATTTGTAATGTTATTTTATCTCTCTAATTTTCAGGAGAGTTATAACTGCCTACTTAGCTAGTCTCATTTCTTAAAGTTTATGCTCTATTTAATGATCAGCCTATATAACAGCAGCACAAGTAAGGATTCGTCCTGGTTCCTGTGATCTGCCGGCTAGTGGCTGGCATGAGAAAGGAAAGTGTGCTTGTAAGAGCTCCCAATACGCGCCATAGAGCGGAAATACTTCAGACTGATGAGAATCACGATAATTTTAATCGCATATTTGTCATTTAATCATTTGCTTAAAATCGCTAATAAAGTAATAACACTGTAATCATCAAAGCGGTAATGAATATTCTGCGTTATTTCTTATTTTAATACAGGAAATAATAATAAAATACGTTAAATATTTAAATAATAAATCTACAGATAAACCTCAATTTTGGTTTTGTTAGAAGGCTTAGAAATTTAAGATTATGTTATTGTTTTTTCTTAATCAATAAAAAAAAAAAAAAAAAATTATTTGGTGCTCCACGTTCTCTGAGTTCAACACTTAAAACAAAGGTATCATATACAGCGTAAAATTAGATACTGTTTCTTCAGTTAAATAGTAATAAATGCCCTTCTCTTACGCCCACTAGATACATACTAGGTATATGCCGGAATTAGAAAATGTACCTACTTACATCAGTTTATATATTAAACTTGCGCTAGTTCCAGCTAGTTTTGATTATCCCGGATTGTTAAACAAATCTAACAAAACTGATTTTTTCCGGATTGTTAGACTAATGACTAATCCAACTAACAGTTTGAACGGACGGATTGAAGCGCTACAAATCTCGACAACGCGACATATGGCGTCTCGGTGTGCGTTTCAATAGCGTCCGGTCAATTAGCCGTGGATTCACGACCCGCTGGCCGCTTTAAACATTCCATGTGGTTCCTTTTCTGTCGGCCCTAAATGTTACTTCCGGGGTTAGGTAAACTACGATTTACATCGGTCTAATTCAAAAATACCTAAAACTGAAATTTTAGAAACTATTACCTAAGGCGCGCTTTCTCTAAGATCCCCTAACTCACTCCCCTAAGAGATCTTACAGCACTTGCTATTCCATTAGGACAATGATAACATTGCATTGGTCACTACATTTCAGAACACGCATAGCAGATGTGACGTGGGCAAAAAAGTCTAAGTTGAAGGGGTTAGTTCAACTAGCTATACTGTTAGTTCTACAATAGAACAAAATGGACAAAATTCCAGCTTTTGGGACTGCGCAGCTAGTGGGACGATGCCTAATGCACCCAAAGAGATTTGCGAGGATAGTCACGCAATTGGTGTCACAAGATTGTCGTCGGAAAACCAAAGCGAAGGTGGAGGGATGAACTAGAGGGTTTTCTTCGAGAATGGTCACATGAGGCTCTCGAACGGGATGGGTGGAAAAAAATCAAGAAAGAAAGATCTGAAGACGGGAAATAAAAGAGAGTATTTAATTTTTTAATAGTCTAGCAAAAAGCTCTCTTTACATCAATGGTGACCTGCAAATCTGATTGTTATACCTACTATAACGAACGAACTCGAAAATTTTATAGAACTACACTACACTAAAATGTTGAAAGACGCGGTTTGAAATTGCACGTGTTATGATATCATTTTTAAATCTTTGTTTAAATCTGTTCCAACAGCTCTCACTTTCGAGTCGATTAAGCGCATGACGATCTAATGTGACAACGCTCTGATACCCTATTGTGGTCCAATTACACATCCTTACGTATGGAGGGGTGGCTGCAGCTGACGCCGTCCCATCGCTTAACCACTACTACATTCGAATTCACAAATGGGCCAATATCGTTATCTCAGATTGTCTGCACTTGATTTGACAAAAGATAACAGGGGTGAGACCTGTAACAAAGGATTCAGTATCTGGAACCCTCAGTCCTCTACTAATACACGTATGAAGCTTTGCCAGCCGCTACCGCGCGCGGCACGCTTTCTTCTTCGCTCGCTCAGCTCGCGCGCCATGATCAATAGCAACATTATATGCTCATCGCTTCATTTCTCAAAACTTATTTCCTGCAACCTTTGCCTGCAATCCTACATCTAACTGCTTTGACTTTAAGATATATATGCAGTTGAAATTGATATAAAATTTACAGCTGGCATGCTCCCGATACGTGATCCACATTTTTATACAGGGCTGTCTATCTAATCTAAGACTGCTTTAATCCTCTGATAAGTGTAGGACAAAGAATACTTATTTATGTTATGAGAGAGATCATATCTTGTTTGTGCAGAGAATAAAGCGCAGTCCAGTTAATGATCCCAATCTATTCATTATATGATTTTATTTTTGTTGTTCTCACATTGTGTTCTTTTGGAGTATTATTCCACGATCATTAGGCGAACAAGCCGCCCATACTTTAACCTACGTGTTTCGAACAAGCTGAATGAAGACAATCTCTCACGCACCGCCTTTTAACGATACGAAACATGAGAACAATAAAGAATATTACCTGTATATTACTGTTTTCTTTATGAAAAGAATACTCCTGAGGCTGGTGGATAATTATTTATTGGGGTAGAAAGGTAAGAAATATTTTACTTGGATTTGTATTTTTATTAATCTCGTTTGATAGTGTGTCGTTGCTGTCTTGATGCCCGACGATTTTAGTTTGAGTTATCGTGGTAGCTTGTCTTAAAATAGTATATTAGTACAGTAACAGTGGGATTAACCGGGTGAAAGGATTCTGGGGCAGTATCCGCTTGGAGGACCACCTCCCTCTTACCTATTTCTGCATTATTGTGTTGTTTGAAGGATAGGAGAGCCAGTGTAAACAGTCACCCGAGGCATTGTGTCAGTCTTCAGGGTGCAACGCACTTGTGGCCTTAGGCTGCAGATTCATGGGATTCGACAGACAGTGATGGCTTACCGGCAGGCGGGCTGTCTGTGCGTTTGCCACTTCAGACAAGCCATAAGAACTACTTGAAATAAGCCGGTACCTTACTCTGGCTTCCATATTCGATTCTCTATTTCCCGGTGTACCTAAATTGTTTGCTTTGTTTGAGATTTAAAAGAAGCAATCGCTATTTATAAACAATGCTCACAATGGAACTGGATATTAGGGCAGCTACCCCTTAATACTGATTAGCGAAGATCCCCTAATTGCGAACCATTCAACCGTTTGTCTGCGCCTCGAGATCGAGAGAATGCCACACCTGACTTATTTACATTTATTCCTTTTTGTTTTCAATTACTTTCCAATAGATATTGATATTGCGGAGTGAATGCTCCACTGAGTTTGAGCCGAACAATAAGTCTCATTCACGATATCTTTATAGCAATTGATACCCTATAGGTACATGATAAAAGAGGGTATCTCAAAGAAGTGGGGGAAATTAAGCCATAGTTTCGAGAAAATTAAAATAAGTTGTTTTGTTTTAATCGTACCGTTCATTATACTCTGCAACGTTTTTAGGTTATGGGCCTAGTTCATCATGAAATAAATATGTATTTAGGTACTGTTTGATCTATTTCACAGGTAGTACGAAGTGATATATTTGGGTATCTAAATACTTATAATAATTATTATAATTACCAATGCTTCAACAAATGAGTAGGTACTTATGCCTACTCATTTATTTAAAATGGAATCTTCATTTGTAACACGGCGATGAGCACGAGCGTTTATCGCACAATCCGGCTCAAAACTGTGGCCAAATGCAATGTGAAACGAGTACAATACAAATTGCGGTTAATACAAATCGAAATGTTATGTTTCCAGACGAGCGCGCGCGAACGGATCAAGGCATCGAGCAGCGCACGTGGCCAATCCCACGCAGGGAGATGCGGCGCGGTGGGTGATAAGTGCAGTCGACGATTTTATAATTTAGTTACAATGTAACTAGATGATATTGATAGATCTCCACTTGTCGCAGTTTAAGAAGATTAAGGAATTGCTTAGGGGTGTTCAGATTTTCGAAGACACCTTTTACATTACTGACGTAATCATGTCAATTTTCACTTACGAGAAAAGTACTGAGGTGTCAGTACTTTTCTCGTAAGTTTTCTTTTCTCCCATTTGATTCGTTTTAGGATACGTTATAGGTAGATTCAGAGCATTAAAAAAATAAAGTACACGTAATCAACCCTTATAAAGTGACTTAGCCTACTAATTTTGATTAAGTACTGATAATTAATGTGATTTTAACTTTTCTTCTTTATTAATTGGGATCAATGAAGAAGTTAAAATTTTGAAGTCGCTAGACGGTAACAATTACTATTAATATTTACTAACTGTTGCCCGCGACTTCGTCCGCGTGGACAATTTAACATCACGAATTATTATGTATTTCCCGTAGGAATGGTATGTTTTTCGGGATAAAAACTATCCTATGTCCTATTCCACGACCTAACCTATATGTATGCCAAGTTTCATCACGATCCGTCCAGTGGTTGAAATGTGATTGAGCAACAAATATCCAAACATCCAAATATCCAAACTTTCACATTTATAATATCAGTAGGAAGTAGGATTATTAGGATTTTATCTGATTACTAGCTGTTGCCCACGACTTCGTCCGCGTAGATAATTTAACATAACACAGTATTATGAATAATACCACATGAAAATGTTTTGCAGGAAGTTAAGTATTTTTCTCTGTATGTTAAATATTTTATCGCATTGGCTTATGCCTTTACTCCTCCTCTTCCCCCTCCGATTCCCCCTCACCTTCCCGTTCCCCTCCCCTTCCCTTCTTTTCGACCTTCCCTTTACCCTACCCTTCCCCTACAGCCCCCCTCTCCTTCTCCCAACCCCCTACCTGCATTATCTCTTCTCAGCCGTCCCACTACCCCCCTATCTCCCCTTTCCCTTATTCAATCTCTACCCTCTCCCCTTCCCCTTCTCATTCCCCCTTTTTCCCCCATCCCTTCTTTCTCCCCTCAGAGTGCTCAATATTTTGCGTACTCAACCTTGCGTAGTCCATTGGTGTACGGTAATCGCCCCTGTCAGATCTTGAGAAGTATGTCTGAAAACACTTGAGCGAATGAGTTGCCACCAAGTTGGAGCCGCATATAATGCGTAAGGTGCAATTTTAGTATAGCGTGCTTGAGGCAAGCGTTCACCTCATCGGCAGTGGTGCCCTGCGTCACCACCTGCAATGTCTGGTGAAAACCACCGTAAAAGTGAACCGTGACCGGACCCATCGCACAATTCCCCGTCCAGATGTTCTATTCTGTTTACAGCTTCTACAGCTTTCTTGTGCCCCATAGTGCACTTATCACAAACGATCAGATAGCAGTCCTGGAACACCCGGGCTTTATCACTGTTACGTGACGTGACACATAGGCGTTTCTGTGCTGTGGTATGGGTTGTTTTACCGCCAGGAAGCAGTGTGGCTGCGATCCTTGAGGACACTACAGCGCAGGCGATCTTCCCTTGTCGTGTCGATTTCTACCAGAAGTATGCCAGTGAGAAATGACGTTATCGGTACATCCCTGGGCATCAAGGGAAAACGTATCTCCAAGCTGAATCTCCACGCTTCTTACAACTTTGTTGAAAACCACACTGTGAGTCTTGGAATTTTATCAACTTATCACTTACTATGTTGACATTTCTGTTAATCGGTTTCCGCAGCGTACTCACGCTTTATACATGGTTCAGGTAACCCTCACGCAACGGTCTTTGCGGCGTATCTCCACCGATATAAGTGATAACATCTTCGAGTATAGTAATAGGCAGTAGTACCCTCTCATCAGATACGTCTACGTCCAGTTCAGCGTTCCTCAGAGCACGCCAGGACAAATTCACTGAGACACGGACGATACTTCTCCCACAGTTGCACTGGCTTCGAGAGCCCACAGAACACAGCGAACAAATCTCGCAGACGTCTTGGGTAGTGATACGTACGACTGCATCACCGAGAGTTTTGTCCCAATTTCTCTCACTCTCCCTTCTGTCTCATCCAGGAGGTGCCTTGCGCTGCATGCCGCGTGGATTCAGGGTGTTAAACACCATCCACCGTTTTAAGGAACGCAAATGAGGAAGCGCCGCAAATAGTGGACAGTTTATTTTTAAAAATTGCGTCAGTGGACGCCCCCGTTATGTTCCCCTGGAGCTTGTATACACCACGGGGCCCATGGCGTGGACGGTCCGGCAGGCCTTCTCCAGGGTGTGCGACACGGAACATACTTGGCGACATAACGGCGCTTCGCAGGTTGTACCTGTGGTGGTCGCCGCGTCTCCCGTACATGTTTAAATTCTGTCGTGCATATACAGCCACTTGGAATATTAACCGATACGGAATTGTCATTATCCCAAGAGACACGAAATGCGGTCTGACGGAGACGTCAGACGGGATCCGTGCACGTGAGACTCGGACGGCACGTTTCTGTATTCTGAAGACACGCTCCCAGTTGGCAGCGCGTCCCCAGAACTCGAGGCCGTACTGCACGGTGGCGAAGTAACATGTACGGACGGTTTCCTTAGGGAGTGTCGAGGCTAAGCGTCAAGGCGAAACATGCCTTACCTAGTTTTCCACAGAACTTCTCAATGTGTGTTTCCCACGTTAGGGCTTGGTCTAACTGGAAACATAGGAAGGGCGTTGCGTGCACTTGCTCGATTTTTACTCCTGCGACTATATATGTATACACATATGTATAGATTATTAAGCTAGTTATTAAATTATATATTTTATAGGTATTCCAGGCTTAAGCACTTGACAATTTAGTATATCCGTTAATACGAGTTTTGAACAATTGAAGTTTTTTAGGGTTTCATCAAAATATGTTGGCCGTCTGTCCGGCGGATGACTCGGAAACTACTGGTCGTATATATGTGAAATTTTGTAGCAATGATAAGAAAAACTTTGCATTTTAGACATATTCCAGGATAACTGAAAAAAAAATGTCCGAACCCGTGCGACGTATACTTTGCCGACTTTTTTCTGTCTAGGAACTTTAAATAAACTTCGAGAGCTATCGTGCACTCGGACACGATTCTAGTTGGACAGAACACGTTTGTTTTATCAAGCTTCATGGACTGTTGTATCGTAATAGTTATTAGTGTCGAACAATGGAGAGATTTTATAGCGCAGTAGCAGAACAGTGCCGGCAATTTGTACACGAGAGCGGCTCCGAATGAGTCTCGGCTGGTCGCTATAGCCGAGCAGCGAGTCGTGGCGTCGTAATCGCATCAGCAATTCAACACCGCGCCGCCCAAGCGAGCTGTCACTCCTCACTCCAAACCAGGGCCGTAAGCAGATGTTCGGAATGGGGATTTTCCTCTACCCTGCATGGAAATCCGACGACGCCTGGTAAGTTTCGCGTTTACTCTACCTCTAGCGGAAGGACAAAGGATACTCTGCCGCCATACGCCGTTTCCGCGCCGCTTCCCAGGGCAAAGGACCATAAATAGTAATGGCGCATTCAATAATACCTATGTCGAGCAGTAAACGTTGAAGGACTGATGATGAGAGACAGTATCTCACAGATATCTGGCCACCGCACCTTTCGAATAAAACTCTGGTGTAAAAATAGTACAGTGGGGGACCAAGTTAAAGGGCTTCAGGGAATAAGGGTGCGCTGAGGAAACGTCAAACTTGCAATTGCAATGCTGTGCAACTGGATTTTGACAGCTGTCACATTCCTCCGACGACGGTCCTTAGGCTATCTGTTAAGTAGCTAAAGTTTTTTAGAAACGACAGACGCTAAAGAAAACAATTTTGTTGTTATGATGATATCGTTCTAGACATTGCAGAGCGATAATTACGAAAGGCTGCGGGATATATTTAATTTCAAAAGGCTTTTTCCATAGCGACTATCCTGCATGCGGCCCTGAATCGGTACGCTCGCACTTTCCGAAACCCGAATGAAACTGTTTTTCAGCGACGCGACAAACCATAATGATTCTATTTTCATGGCGATAAGAATGCCCGCAGAGGAAAATGGGTTTTCCATAATGAGCTTACAGAAAATTTGTTATAAACCCAGTATTGTCATTCGGAAACGGACCCTAAATTGAATGACAATAGATATTGGGTACGTACCTATAAATAAGGTATCTATTGAATTATCGTTGGGAACTTATATACTGTTTACTTTTAAAATTTGGGGCCAAGGCTTCGTAAAAATGTTCGTTGTTTGATGTCATTAATAGATAAGTAGATAGTGCTAAGCAAAACAAGTGCTAAGTCCTAACCATTTTACAGTAAGTATTTTAAATAGCGATAACGAAATATACCATAATCCATGTTTAATTTTAAACTGGGACAATTATGAATGAATGAAACATTTACACACCAAAATTACACGTCGTTGTACCCTAAATCCATCCTTCCTCAGACTAAAAAGTATACAATAAAAGCATCCTTCCATGTATTTTTTTTTGTTTTTTATAAAATTTTATATGTATTGGTGCACAATAAAGAATATTTGAATTGAATTGGAAACATTAAGCATTCAATATTTAAATATTTTATATTCAAATCACTTCCATTGATAATGTTTAAAGATTTTATGCCTTAGCTCATTTTTTGGCCGCCTGTCTGTCTGTATGTGGGTGAAGGCTCAAAAACTAATGTACAGACTGAGCTGAAATTTTAAACATACTGTGTTACATACGTATACGTACAGAATTACCTGGCGATGATGGGATTTTCTTGTAATTATTTTCAAACGTCTTCTATGCGCTTACGAAGTCACAGGCACAGCTAATTAAATAGGTTAGGTAGAACATGAGAAAACCTAGACATAACATTTAAAATACCAATAGTTTGGTTCTTTACCATTTCATTGTTCAACTTCATTGTAACTCACCGCCACCACCATACCTGTGCGAGACCTTATGCGACATCAAGTCACGTATGCCCAGGCGTATGGCCACACTAGGCTAACGTGATGGGCTCTGCCGCCTAAGAGAAGGCCTATAACATGCCCAGCAGTGAACCAGGCTGATGATGATTCAGGTTGAATGTATTGCGTACGGCGCAGCCCTCCTAACCACAATTCTTGCTCTTTGACTTCCGCTATAGACGGGACAGAGAGGAGAGTGGCGGATTTTTTGATGAATTTAATAATGGACTATAAAGTGTTTAATAAGAAAGTTACTGCGGTAATTATCGAAAAAAACGACCCCCTTAATAAAGTTTACAAAAACAGGAAAGTTAAACTAAACTAAAAGATCACTATCTGTCTCACTCAGTATAATATGATATGTATGTATTTATGTACTAGCTGTGCCCGCGGCTCCGCTCGCGTGAACTACAGAATCCGCCCCCGTTCCCACTTTCGCTCCCATTCTCTTCCCACTTCTACTTCCACTCCCACTCAGACTCGAGACTCTCAATATCCCAATCCCAACCCCAACCTCAACCCCATCCCTATCCCCAAAAACTAAATTTCACTCAACCCCATACGCGCCGCGCCGTTTTCCGCGCCGCGGCCGTTGACCTCGCCCATATGATGAACATACTCGTACGTTCGAGAAATATTGCAATTTTTTTATCAAAATTTTCGTAAAAAAGCTATGTTTTTTTCATGAACGATTTCTAAATGTGATACGGAGTTACTGGAAGAAATATTAACAGTCGTTTTATTATCATCCGATATAATGGCTTCTAGAAAAAATTACTTTATTAATATCTCAAGTTCTTAGTGGCGTATCAAGATGAAACATGCACCAGATTTTAAGTTAGACCACCAACAAGACAACTGTGAAAATTGCATCAAATTTCATTCGGTAGTTTTTGCGTGATGCGGTAACAAACATACAAACAGACAGAAAGACAGACATACAGACAAAAATTCTAAAAAAAATTGTTTTAGCTTCTATTGGCCCTATAAAGACCCCTCATAATTTTTTTTTAAATATCTCTCATGTACATACATAGACCAGTTACAGTTTTATTATAAGTATAGATATAAATTTATGTATGTGTAAAGTAGTTTCGGTATTTAGTTATTATGTAGTATATTATACACTTTGCCCCCTCGCTCTTAGTGCCTTGTCTCACACTCTGTAAGGTTGGCTGGAAGAGATCTCTTTCAGAGATAAGCTCGCCTTTGTATACAAGATTTGTAATTGTATTTAGTTTTAAAATTTGTGCAATAAAGAATATATAATAAAGTTTACGAAATAACTCAATATAATATAGATGATAAAAGTACAAAATACTCGTTTTCCTTCTCTATAATTTTATCGCTTTGATATTATGAATATTTCTTTTATATTTATTCAGGGTGAAAGTAAAAGTAAATATTGTATAAAAATACAGATAAAAGCAATATTACATAAGTAGGTATCGTGTTTTCCATTCAATATTCATAAAGAAACGTCCGGCAAAGAGTTTGTTGTGGAGAGATTAGGTCCCCGCAAGAAGGCTTATCTACGGACTCGTTCTATTCAAATTTTTCTAGTGACATTTTATTTTTACGAGGAGTGGGTGACGACGGTTTGAAGCGGTTTACCTATCTTTGATCTGGTGTGTCTCTATAAAGACAAGAATTATTTTAGTAACTTTTTTTAATGTGTACTGTTTTTAAACTGCACAAGTTTGAAAGTGAATGTGAAAGAGTTGTGGCTACTTGCGTGGAACAGAGCCATTGTTTGGAACGCTCCATCTAGTAGTACATAGAGATCGTTGAAAAAACACAGAAGAGACACAAAAATATATTATTTAAACAAAATGTGCCGACATTTCTCGTCTTAAATCTTACAAATATTTTCATAGCTATTAAAAATGCACAATGCACAATACTTATAATAAAACTGTAACTGGTCTATGTATGTACATGAGAGATATTTAAAAAAAAATTATGAGGGGTCTTTATAGGGCCAATAGAAGCTAAAACAATTTTTTTTAGAATTTTTGTCTGTATGTCTGTCTTTCTGTCTGTTTGTATGTTTGTTACCGCATCACGCAAAAACTACCGAATGAAATTTGATGCAATTTTCACAGTTGTCTTGTTGGTGGTCTAACTTAAAATCTGGTGCATGTTTCATCTTGATACGCCACTAAGAACTTGAGATATTAATAAAGTAATTTTTCCTAGAAGCCATTATATCGGATGATAATAAAACGACTGTTAATATTTCTTCCAGTAACTCCGTATCACATTTAGAAATCGTTCATGAAAAAAACATAGTTTTTTTAGGAAAATTTTGATAAAAAAAATGCAATATTTCTCGAACGTACGAGTATGTTCATCATATGGGCGAGGTCAACAGCCGCGGCGCGGCGAACGGCGCGGCGCGTATGGGGTTGAGTGAAATTTAGTTTTTGGGGATAGGGATGGGGTTGAGGTTGGGGTTGGGATTGGGATATTGAGAGTCTCGAGTCTGAGTGGGAGTGGAAGTAGAAGTGGGAAGAGAATGGGAGCGAAAGTGGGAACGGGGGCGGATTCTGTAGTTCACACGAGCGGAGCCGCGGGCACAGCTAGTACATAAATACATACATATCATATTATACTGAGTGAGACAGATAGTGCTCTTTTAGTTTAGTTTAACTTTCCTGTTTTTGTAAACTTTATTAAGGGGGTCGTTTTTTTCGATAATTACCGCAGTAACTTTCTTATTAACCACTTTATAGTCCATTATTAAATTCATCAAAAATGTGAAAGAGTTGTGGCTACTTGCGTGGAACAGAGCTATTGTTTGGAACGCTCCATCTAGTAGTACATAGAGATCGTTGTGTTTTTTTGTAAACGATTTTTATTTTCATCTCTATTCTTTCGTTGTTGACTCCAGAACTCAGCTCTGGTACAGTGACAGAAGTGCCACTTTAGCTTATTAATTCTCTCTACGTCGATAACAGTATTTTTCTTAGTCGAATCCCTCATTGCCATCTGTCGCAGAAGAACGGCCGTTGAGGTAGACGAGTTTTGGAATGGGGACCAAGAATCGGCACGCAGGGTGAGACGCCCCGCCGCCACGTTGACCGACGCGACGACCTGATAAAGGTGGCCTGAAGCGGAAGGCGGAGGGCAAACGACCGGGTGTGGTGGCGTTTATTGGGGAAGGCGTATGTCCAGCAGTGGATGTCTAACGGCTTATACGAATTGTAATTTGAAGTAATTGCCGATTACCAACAATAAATGTCTATGTCTATTATGATGATGAATCCCTCATTTTGCATCAATTAACAAACAAACAAAAATGTCTAGTAATGTTTAAATTTTTAAGTCTAGCTCACCTGGAAGTTGCTTTAGAATCGATTGCAAAGTTTGCCGAACAGACAAATAGACAAGATAGCGAGTTAGCGCGTAATATAAAAAAAACGTGGTAATATTAAAAATAAGACGGCTCTTTATTTCCCAGCAACTACCTATATTGATTTTGCGATTTTGAACTGTATTTTGCAGACTTTTTTCAGAATGCGGTAGAGGTCTACCCTCCAAACGACTCCATTTCGTTTGGAGGGTAGGCCTCTGCCCTCAGACAAATAAGCATTACGTTAGACATATACCTAAGCATACAAGCAATAGTTACAAAAGCGATGAGTATAACTTTATATGGTTGATTTCAGCCATATTAGTGTTCCGTCTGTTGTACTTATTTGTCTGAACCTCTGCCCAACAGAGAGTGGGATGCATTTTGGCCGTTGATGGATTGATGATTGATCGTAGAGCAACACAGCCGCCGGTTTGACCGTCAAGCTGGACCATAGTGTTTTCTTCCGATGTAAAACTTCCTGTTATTTTCACGGGGGGATTCACGCACACTTGTACGTTGTCGCTACGAAAGACACACGTACCTAAACCAACAACACATTTATAACCTCTTGTACACATCGACACATTTCGATGCGGGGAATGACCGGTGGTCTTACCTTGGCAGAGGGTAACGTGTTAGTATGAAGACGCCCCTCCGTGTTGCTTTATGGTACAATGGACGGAAAATGCAAACAACTGATTCACATAATCGAGTACATGGTATATGTGCTTACCTATTCATGAAATAGAATAATGAAATCAGTTGATAATACTTAATTACTTCCAAAAATATTTTTTATATATTCTTTATAGCACAATTTTGAAACTAAATACAGTTACAAATGTTGTGTAAAAAGGCGAGCTTATCTCTAAAAGAGATCTCTTCCAGCCAACCTTACAGGGTGTGAGACAAGGCACTATGAGCGAGGGGGACAAAAAAGTGCATAATAGACTACAAAATAAGTAAATACCTAAACTACTTTACATATATATAAAGTTAAATAAATAGTAGGTAATAAATATAATAAACATACATAATACATATCATATTATACCGAGTGATTTTTCTGAATATACGCGCTTAGACTTTTTTATATAAAAAGTCTGAATATAATACTGTCTTATAGAAAAAAAATCGCACAGGAAATAGCGTAAAAGGAATAATGAAACATTGCGTTTATAACTTTTATTTTAAACGACGAATAAAAAGAAGAGATTTACACACATAAAGCAAAAATTTTAAACTTCTACACATGTTAGGCTGGATAAAATAAGTTGCCAGTAAGTAACTTAATTTTTAAACACTTTTTATGTTAACTGTACAAATATAGGTATAACTAACAAACTATTATCGAGTCGCATGTACCTGTTGGTGTTGTTATATTTAGTACATAATATTTAGTATTATTAAAACTAAGTGAGATTGTAACAATTTAATAATTACGTGAATTCTTTCAGTCGGCGTGTAACGACCCCGTCCCAGCCTTTATCATATAAGCAATTCACGTAATTCCCGTAAAAATTAAAAAAGAAATAAAAACCCAAAGGTTTTGGAAGAAATCTCTTACAGAGTTAAGTGCGCCTTTGTCCATCATATGTTTAAATGAGTTGTGTGACTTGAGATGAAATTAGAGGTGGTTTGTGGGAAATAAAAGATTTTATAATGAACAAAAATGGAGTATATATATTCACTTCTACGTGTAATTTTATGGCATTGACAGTAGCGCCGCGTGACAGAACTTGGAACTACATATTAAAAAAGTATTTGTTGCGTTTTATTTTCACACCCTCCCTCAACAAATATCTTCCTAGATCCTTAATTTATTAATTAACATTTAGAACTAAATTTAACACTACACTGGTACTATAACAAGTTAGCATAGCATTACACTTTGACATTTTTAAGTTTCTACAACTAAACACAGTAAACTCAAATAATTACACATTTTCATTGGGCAATATTACCTATCAAAACTAAATTTCTAAATTTTACAAATAATACTTTCCCCAAAGGTTTAGTTAGTATGTCAGCAATATTATCTTCAGTTTTAATATATTTTAATGAAATACAATCATTTTTAACTTTTTCAACAATGAAGTGATATCGAATATCTACATGTTTTAGTCTTTTGTTATTTTCGTTGTTATATGCCAACTTAATAACAGACTGATTGTCCTCAAAAATATCCACTTCAGTGTTGATTATATCAAAATCGCACAATAGATTTTTTAACCAACACACTTCTGTAATTGCTACACTTAGTGCTATGTATTCTGACTCAGTTGAAGAAAGACATACACTAGTCTGTTTCTTGCAAGACCATAATATTAAACAATTGAATATTTTGAAAAAATATCCTGATGTGGACTTTCTATCGCTAGTGTCCCCTGCCCAGTCCGCATCAACATAGCCTTGTAAACCTGAGTCTGTACTGTTATATACCAAAGCAAGATTTAATGTACCTTTCACATAACGTAACACTCTTTTTAAAGCCTTATACAACATCTCACTCGCACAGTGCTGAAATCTACTGAGAAAGCTCACAGCCACACACAGATCTGGCCTCGTGCCACACACTGCATACATTAAACTGCCTATAATTTGCCTACACTTTCTTTCAATATCATAACTTTCAGACTTGTCCCTTTTAAGCAAACTAAAATCATAATTTTGATCTATTGGAGTGTCCACTGACTTACAGTTTGACATGTTGTATTTTTCTAATATCTTCATCAAATATTTTTCTTGACTTATTGTAGTTCTTCCTTTTTCTTGTTTTATTTCAATACCTAAGTAGTTCGTAGCTACTCCCATATCCTTCATTTTGAAATTATTATGCAGCTGTTCTTTAAATTCTTTTATTTCTGTCTCGTTGGAGCAGAAGAATATGATGTCATCGACATACAGAAGAACATACATAATATTCTTTCCTTTTCTAAAATATAAGCAACTGTCACTCTTTGATCTTGTGAAATTTTGTTTATTCATGAATCTGTCAAATTTCTGATTCCAGTATAGGGGGGAACGTTTTAACCCATATAGTGGTTTATTCAATAAACAAATTTCTCCAGTAGGAAGTTTTAAATATATTGTTTCATCAGTATCTCCATGAAGGAAAGCCCCTACAACATCCATTTGATGTACCATCAGTTTCATTTTATTAGCAACAGCCATAAGTACTCTGAAGGTTGGCAATTTTGCCACTGGTGAATACACTTCTAGATCACAGTCTGTCTGTTCAAATCCTCTAGCAACTAATCTGGCTTTATACAATTTCTCACCATCAATATTTTTCACCTTAAATACCCATTTGCTGGATATGATGTTTGTTCCTTCTGGAACTTCTGTAATCTCTGTCCAGGTGTTATTTTCTTTTAGGCCATCCAATTCCTTCTTAATAGCTTCTTGCCACTTAATTTTCTCTTTACTATTAATGGCCTCTTCATATGTCATCGGTTCTAAACCAACCATTAAATAATTTGTGTCATAATCTTTCATCCAACTTGGTATTTTCTTCACTCTTTTAGGTCTTCCAGCTGATTCTTGAATTTCAGGCTCCTGTTCTACTATTGTTCTTTCAGGAACTTCTAGTATAGTCGGCTCTGACGTTTCTTTATCTTCATGAACTTCTTCTATAGTCTGGTCTGGTGTTCCTTCATCTTCATAAAAGCTATGAAATTCTTCTCTAGGTTCCATTTCTTGATTAAAAAATTTTTGTTTTTGTTCTGACATTTTCTCCTCTACAGGGAACTGCAAAAATGTTTCTTGAACTTCAGGTTTTTTCTGAACCAAATTAAAATTTTCTTTAATAAAAATAACCTCTCTTTTTATAACAACATCTTGTTTATTTGGATAGTAAATTCTGTAACCCTTTGTAGTTTCTCCATACCCTACAAAGTAACCAATTTCAGATTTTGAATCCCATTTTTGACGTTTTTGATCTGGAACATGAATACCTACTCTTGATCCAAAAATCTTCAGCTGATTGATGTCATATAGGCCCTTATCAAACCATAGCTCATATGGTGTCACGTTTGTGACCCTGCTTTTTCCGGTCCTATTGATCACAAACACCGCTGTATTAATAGCTTCTGCCCATAAGCTTTTGTTCAAATCCTTCGCTAATAACATTGTCCTGGCTGCTTCTGTAATAGTACGGATTTCTCTTTCTGCACATCCATTCTGTTCTGGTGTGTATACAACACTAGTTTGATGTATAATTCCCATACTGTCAGTAAGCACCTTCATCTGCTTGTTCAGGAACTCAAGACCATTGTCTGACCTAATAATTTCAACTTTGTGACCAAGATTTTGAGTTACAAACTGCAGAAAATGTTTAACTTTTTGGTATGTCTCAGATTTATTTTTAAGAAAATAAACTGTTTTATATCTCGAAAAATCATCTTTAATCATTAAATAATATCGAGAACCTCCAAGTGACGTGGTCTCCATTGGCCCACATAAGTCCATGTGTAACAGCTGACCTGGTCTTTGACCTCTAACCTCACTTATTGGAAAGGGTTGCTTATGTTGTTTCCCCTTCAGACACGATACACATGTAGACTCTTCATCATCTAATGTGAACTCAATCTTACACCTCTTTAACATACATTTTACCTGTTCTATGTCTTGGTGTCCCATCTTGTCATGCCAATCAGATATTTTATTATTTAATCGGCCAACACATGCATAACTGTTCACATACCTGAACTTCATCACATATAGTTTATGCTTGCGAAAAGCAACTGCACCAACCTTATTAGTATCCTTTTTCAATAGGTGACATTTCTCTCTGTTCATCTGTAATACATATCCTTTATCTGTAGCCGAGCTAACTGAAAATAAATTTATTTTTATTTCTGGAACAAACAAAACATTGTACAATGTGGTGTCGACCCACTCACATCCATTAAAAGCTTCTAACTTTATATCACCGATACCTACAGCATGAATAAAAGTTCCATCACCTATCAGGATCTGTCTTGGTTTTCCTAACTGTTCATACTTAGTAAATAATTTCCT
The DNA here is from genome assembly GCA_947086405.1 of Esperia sulphurella. Taxonomy (NCBI): domain Eukaryota; kingdom Metazoa; phylum Arthropoda; class Insecta; order Lepidoptera; family Oecophoridae; genus Esperia; species Esperia sulphurella. The sequence continues at coordinate 5,851,311 of OX352261.1, forward strand.
GTCATGACACATGTGCTCTGACGCTCCACTGTCCATCACCCATTCATCACCACAACTATCATTCTGACTATTTAATGCTGACAGTACAGATACAGGCAAAAGACAAAAAGCATTACTAGTATTACCAGTTTTAACACCATTTTTGTTTTTAAACCAACAATTATTTAAATCATGGCCCCTCCGTTTACAGATTTTACAATATTTTACATTATTGCTTGGATTACCACTATTATAGGAAACTTTACAATCCTTCTTATAGTGTGACTCAGACCCACATTTGAAGCACTTCCTTTTAGCTTTTACCGCTGCCAGTGCTGATGTATTATCCTCATTTCTAGCCTTGTACCTCTGTTCTTCAACTAGAAGTCGAGCTGACAACTCTTTCATTGTTCGCTTGTCCTTAGGGACTGACTCCCATGCAGATATGAAGTATTGGAAATGCTCAGGTAAGCTTGTAGTGATTTTAGTTAAGGCCATACCTTCGTTAACCTCTGCACCGAGGGTTTTTAATGTCGACAAAATGTTCTCCACACGACCTAAAAACGTGGCCATTGACTCATTATCATTAAATTTTAGATCAAAAAACTTTTGATGCGCCAAATGCAAGGATAGTTCACCCTTCTGCTCGAAGATCGTATGTAACTTATTCCATACCTCGGCTGCTGTCTCGCAGGTCACCACATTTGAAAGAATTTTATCTGATATTCTAGTCACAATTATACCTTGTGCTTTTGCATCACGATTTAACCACTTTTTTATTGATTCGTCTGTGTCGCCTTTTGGTGGACACGTGCACGAACCGTCAACAACGTCTAACACGTCTGTCGCTCGAAGAAGCACCTTCAATTTATATTTCCATGTGTCCCAATTGTCACCATCGAGCTTACTTGTACCGCCTGAACCGCCGGTCTCCAATAAATTCTCCATTTTTCGTGTACTTTACCGCCACGCTTAACCTCTAAACCAAGGTAATGACGCACTTTACCGCCGTCACAGTTTTACCACAGCAATTTTCCCACAAACGATAATCCTCGTTAATCAGGCCTGGAGCAATGCCTGGGCCCATAACCAGATGAAATTAGAGGTGGTTTGTGGGAAATAAAAGATTTTATAATGAACAAAAATGGAGTATATATATTCACTTCTACGTGTAATTTTATGGCATTGACAGTAGCGCCGCGTGACAGAACTTGGAACTACATATTAAAAAAGTATTTGTTGCGTTTTATTTTCACAACTTGTACCTATTTGTGTACAATAAAGTATAAAAATAAAAAAAACATTTAAAAAAAGAGTGATAGATATTTTCTGATGATTTTTGAGCGTAGTGCCGTACAGTTGCAAATTATTTGGATTCGTTGTAAGTAGTTGTAATCTATTCAGAAATACTACTTACGAAAAGCTGCAAGTCCAGCACCGAATGCCAATTGCTGATGCGGCAGCATCATCGTCGGTCGTGGACACAGCGGCATCGGCGGCGGCGGCCATAGCGGCGGACCTACTCCCAAACCCTCTAGTTTATCCTCACTTTCCTCTACCTCCACGTCAGAGGACGATTCACTCTCGGACCTGGTGTTCTCCACCGGGTCTTCTCCACGTTTATTCTCCGACTCGAGGTGTCCGTATAAACGAGCGAAGAATTTCCGCGGAGAAGACGGCCGTGGTGCTTGTATCGTTGTGTTTTGTTCGTGTTGAGTGTTGGCCGGTTTTATTTCTTCACTCATCTTAACAGTTTATTCAAAAAGAATCCGAAACTTATTTACTTAATACCAAACTTATATACCAAATTAAGAATTTTTGGCCACTAAACTAATTAAATCTAAGTAGAGAAATTATTCACACTGACACGTATTGTCCGGTCACAATGTGCACGTGCATTAACATTCCCGTATCATGTGAAAATTCGAAATGTCCCTAGGGACTACGGCCCCGCCTACAAGTGACACCTGTCTCATCCCGTCTGGGAAATGGGGAGATAGGGGGTGGACCCACTGCCAATAGAATCGCATGTTACGTTCTGGTCCAACCCCTAAAGGCGGGTGTTAAAGTTAAACGTTCAGGAGTTCTGAAACTTTACTCCCAAATGTAATAAAATTTATTTGGTAATAAAAGGTATTTGGGCCATTATTTTATTTAGGGTACCATAATCGGTCCCTTTTGACCATAGGCGATTTTGTTTGTAAAATAGTTAAATTCATTAAAAAAAATAGCTATCGGTAGCTACTGAATAAGAAATCTGTCCCAGAATATCAAATGAATTGTAGTAAAATACTGTATTTATTTGCAAATTACGGTAACTCAGTTGCATTTCTAAGCAACGCAGTTGTTTTTCCTATATAAAAACTGACTGTCCTTCTGTTTGAATCACTAGAAATAAACTAAGATTGCTTTAAAATATTTCTCGAAATTAATATATTTGAATGTTTTAAGATAATCATTGATTGAACTATAAGTATTTGAACGCCAATAAGTACGATTTTACTACAACCTTTTTAGGGTTCCGTAGCCAAATGGCAAAAACGGAACCCTTATGGATTCGTCATGTCTGTCTGTCTGTCTGTCTGTCTGTCCGTCCGTATGTCACAGCCACTTTATTCCGAAACTATAAGAACTATATTGTTGAAACTTGGTAAGTAGATGTATTCTGTGAACCGCATTAAGATTTTCATACAAAAATAGAAAAAAAATCAAAAATTTTGGGGGTCCCCATACTTAGAACTGAAACTCAAAAATTTTTTTTTCATCAAACCCATACGTGTGGGGTATCTATGGATAGGTCTTCAAAAATGATATTAAGGTTTCTAATATCATTTTTTTCTAAACTGAATAGTTTGCGCGAGAGAATCTTCCAAAGTTGTAAAATGTGTGTCCCCCCCCCTGTAACTTCTAAAATAAGGGAATGATAAAACTAAAAAAAATATATGATGTACATTGCCATGTAAACTTCCACTTAAAATTGGTTTGAACAAGATCTAGTAAGTAGTTTTTTTTTAATACGTCATAAATCGTAAACCACAATAATATTATTAAAACATCGATCAAAGTTACAACGAACTACTATAACTTTTATATTATGTTACTTGCTGGTACGGAACCCTTCATGGGCGAGTCCGACTCGCACTTGGCCGCTTTTTATTTTAATAGTGAAGTATTTCTCGCCTGGTCCCCATTGATAAAAAAAATTATACATACCCTGTGTTACTATAGGAAAGTGAACCTTAAATCAAGATTTTTACACATCTTTACTACTAAGTTTAGTTGATCTGTTATGAATTAATATTGGGCTACGGTAGGCTGTGCGTGGCGGACAAACAGACCGAGTCAGTCAAGCAAAAGTCGCTGGGAGAGCTCGTGTTTATTGTAAGACCTCTGAGTTACCGGTGACGAACGGTGAGTCTTCTACATATTTGATCATTTTATTTAATGCAAATGTCTCATCCTCTCGTAAACTTAGCGTGTCTGTACATTGAAGATTAAAAAAAAAATTGGGTGGCCTAAGGATAACTAATAGAACACATTTCAATCATTTTTGGAATTTTTGTCTGTTTGTCTGTGAGTTTGTGCACGCATCACTTAAAAACTACTGAACGGATTTTGATGGACTTTTCACAAAAACATGGGGCTTAACGTAGCTTAACATTTAGTCTTTATTTCATCGCAATCGGCTCAATCAAAAGTTATAGACATTTTTAGTTTTCAAATAAGTACATTAATAGGTAAGGTTAGTATGCAATATATTGCATATAATAGTATTTCCGTACTATTCAGATTGCGATGAGTTTGGATTACATTTGGAGCTGCGAGTGGGAATTGTAGTGGGAGCGGAAGCGGAAGCGGGAGCGGGAGTGAAAGTAGGAGCGGGAGATGGAGAGGGAGCGGGAGAGGAAGCGGGAGTGGGAGCGGGAGCGGAAGCGTAAGAGGAAGCGGGAGCGGAAGCGGGAGCAGAAGCGAAAGTGGGAGCGAGAGCGGGAGCGGATTCTGTAGTTCACGCGAGCGGAGCCGCGGGCACAGCTAGTAACTAATAAAGATATCCTAAAAATTCAAACTGATATGGTACTAGGTGGCCTAATGATAAACAGTATGTAAGTAAAAATATAACATAAATGAGAAAGTATCAGAACATAAGTGATATTTTTCCCGATAAGAGGTAATTAAAAGCCGTATTTATCATCAACAAAAAATTATGAACTTCAATGTCGAAATATCAGTAATTATCGAAATAGTGCACAATTATAAAGTCGTAATGGTTTCGCATTATTCTTCGCACCTAATTTTTAGAAAACGAACTGGGTGATATCTTTATCAATTTATCCATACTGTGGTTTCCTGAGTAATGTGTATTGATCTCAGACTAAGATTGATATTGCAAGATATTGATACCTACTTGCGTATATAGATATAGCTTCTCGAGTCAAATATTAGTAGGTATCACAGACTAAAAACTTTAGATTATATACTTCGTTTTTTATCTGAGCTAAAAACTAATAAATCTATGGTAGGTATAGACCTCCATACTAAAAACGAATCGAATAGTACTGAATAGTACCTATTAAATCTATGGTATAGACGGCCTAGGTAAACAAACTGTAAGCCTTAGATGTAGTTAATAATCTAAGCTGTAAGCACACCTAAATGAAGGAAAATTACTAAATAAAAAAAAACAACATTTGCAGTTTCAAGTCAATGAACGCGCAATTTGATTTTAATAAATATGGACAAAGTTACTAATTTCACGCAATATTCATAGACCAAAAGTATAATGTTACAAAATCATACCCACTTTAAAATAGTTACCTATATTTCATTCCAAACCAATAGTCATACGAAAACCAACGCTATTTTCATCTCGGTAACAATACATGTACATGAAAGGCTCGTCAGCAGCAAAATCAGGTTTGTATTACCATGTAAACTTTGTGGTCCACTACGTAACACTATCTATTATTTATTTTGTTTTCTAGACGCAAATGCGTTTGTTTTCATATGACTATTAATTTGGAGTGAAATATACAGCATTTAAAGCATATTGAACGACCTCAACGACCAGTATCTGGTTCTTTAATATTCTAAGGCTTTTCATAGTTCACCCCTTTGTTCACACTGACCTCTATTTTCATTCCCATTCTACTTATGTCTACTTATATAGAATTTAAAAAGAAAATTCGACACCTGTATTGTAAAATAACGTCAATGTAGGTTTGACAGGCTACCATTTAGCGAGGTAATATAACTACGTATCACATTTTAGCTTTACAATGCAAAGACACGCTGCTATTCTAATTGTTGTTTGTATCCTTTTATGTTTATCTTTCAACTACACCTTTCCGCTTCATAGAGAAACATCGGATTCGTATTATCCCAACAGTAAGTTTATTTAACGCTTCCGTCTAGCGAAACGGAGTAGGTACGCCACGTGCGCCAGACAGTGGCTTCAAATCCCGCTGGAGACAGACAAGTTTAATGTAAATCCTTTATCTTACCTAATAAGTGTAACCCGTTGATCCGAAATGATGAAGAGTCTCAAGTTGAGCTCGCAGTTTTATGGATCCGAAACGCAAGCAGAGTAGGAATTTTTTAAGGAATGTAAGAGGTTTTGCGCCCGTTTCACTTTTTTTTTTTAAATTTTATTTCAAATCTTGTAGTTACCTAGTGTAAGACTACACCCACACTCCAACAATGTCTAAGAATAAATTATATCAAAAATTGTCTGAAAATGTAAAAAAATATTTTAATGGTGCATATACGAGTAGGTATGTCATATGATTAGATGTGAAATGATGTGAAGATACAACTATTGTAAAAAGTTTTTTGGTTGTAGGAAACTCTAAATTGATTCACTCTACAAAAGATTATCTACGTTTTATCCTCTCCAGATACCCAGCAGTGTAACATCTCAGCCCATCATGAAAACATTCTCGAACGAACAAAGCATATGGCATCTAACATTGAAAGCGCTTTGAAAAGAATCAAAGATTCCACTCAAGATTTTGGAAAAAATATTTACGATCGTGTTAATTTAAGGAGTTCTGACAAAAATTTGCTTAATGAAGAAGATCTTCGTCAATACGAACAGCTGGTTATTATGAAGAAGTATCCTTATTTAGATCTAAAGGAGTTAGAGTTGAAATACAGTCCTTCAGGTAAAAATGTTAGGCAAAGTGTTAAGTTGGTGTCCGAGACTAATAATTTTGGGAGTGATCCCAGTATATGCGAGCCGTTGGAGGATGGACCCAACGTTGAAATTACTAACAGGGGTCTTTCGGGATTTGCTATACCATCTCAACTCGCCAGACACGCCATAGTAGAGAGCAAGACTAAGTCCAACAATTTGAATAGCAATGCAGATAAACTCGAAATCTTTGAGAAATTGACAAAAGAATCACCGAAACAAAATGTTTTAGAAAATCTCAAGCATGATGTAAGAAAATATATGGAGAGCAAGATAATAACATAATATAATAAAGTTTAGTGCAATAAACTACTTTTTCTTTGTTACATAGATGAGGTATCAAGTAACCATCCACTATTTAGGTTTTAGGTTATTTTAACTTTTATCTCATCTGATGGTAAGTAGACATAAGGTCGAAGATGGCATGATTCCATTACTTATCCCTAGACCACCCCTTTTTTGCAAATACCTATAGGTATTCAATGCACAGCGAAGCAAACGTAAACACGCGAAGTTTACGTTTTTATTTATTACTTAGATTAAAAACTGTTCTAATATGTTCAGTTACTTATTTAAAGTCGCCCTGCTTGGTTTTTTCCGAATATAACGTTGATAGTAAGCTTTAATGAGGTTTGAGGTTAGGTAGTTCTCTGATTTAAGCAGCTTAATCACGTTTCGCCGTCCCCACTGAATAAAGTCGTAAGTGCGTTTACTATTGTTTTCGTGCCATTCCATTTTCAGATTAAACAGGCCGCAATACACCACTGTAATTTTTTCCAGATTTTTCTTGTTCGATTTTATCAAGAAACTTACTTATTTGCAAAAATATTTTATTCGGTTCATAGTCTGCGAATTTTATGATTTGAAAAAAAGTAGGACATGATATTGACAAATTAATACAAAAAGCCGTTGCCGGTAAACGCGATTATAGCTTTATTCGGGTGACATTTTTTTCAATTGAGAAACGGTATATCAATTTCTTCTTTATAGTTAATAATAGCCATTGTGGGGCGCAAAAAGTGCAAAAACGTTTGTAACTATTATGGACAAACTTGCAAAAATATACCGAACAAAGTAGTAGCAGCTAATTACTAAAAATAAATTGACCAATAAATGTCAGCGAATAAAGCAGTACAAGATAATACTGATCATTTTATAAAATCAATTTACTCGAATATAGTTGTAATGAGATGTTACTTTTTCATTTTAAATTTTCCGTAACCAACATTTTGTCGAAAGTCTACTAAAGTTGATTACTCTTTCCAAAATATTAATACAACATGAAATTTTGTCAAAAATCAGCTTTCATTAGATATCTACGGATTTTCTATTATTGATACTTCCTTAGATATCAATAAAAATCAGTTTTTTATTTTTCCTGTAAAATCAATATTTTGCATTTACGATTTTATTCGGTGGGAACAGCGGTTTATTTATGTTCCCCTAATAGTATGTATTATACACACGCACACACCTTTGTTGCATAATATACTATCACTACTAAAAACCAAAGCCCGAAGAAAATATTATTTTTGATTAAACAAATACACAACAGTTTTCCTAAAAAAAGGCGGGAACAACCGCCTTTTATTTGAGAATAGTCGTGTTTTTGTTGCACGAAACCTTGCGCAAAGTAAAATAAATCATATTGAAAGGCATAGACACCACAGAACTCGCCATATTTGTCCAGTTAATTTCTTTAAAATCAACAGTTTAGAAACATATACCTCTGGCCTCTGGTATACAAACGCTTATTTTTAAATGTAGATTTATATTTCCTTAGGATTTCGGAATCTTAGTCAATAAAAGTCAGTTTAGCAAAAAAAAATTTTTTTGTCGAGGCTAAGAGAGTGCCGCACTCGGGTGCCACATCATGCCTCAGAACAATAAGTGACCTATTTGTACTCTTTATGCACCAATAGATATATTTTTAGTCATAATCTAAACGCTTAAAATTGTGCTTTTTAGACGCACAAACTTCTGGATTGACAGTCTGTATTGTGTTCAGTGATTGACAGCTCGCAGCGCCGGGCAGGAGTTGAGAAGTGGAGGGAGGGAGCGGTGAACAAAGGTTAACTGGCGAAGAGAAGGGGGGAAGGAACGAAACTTGAAATTGTAAAATTAGTTATTAACGGATGATAAGTTCTTCGGCGTATACTGTATAGTTGTTAATTCCCACTATTAAACGTTTATTGCTTGTCGTGAGCTGTGAAGAGAGCATTGTCGCATCACGAGCGGCCAGGATAACCTGCATGGCATTTAAGTATGTAACAACTCTACTTTTAGAAACTTTATGGGAGTAGTTAGTTTCTGTTCTATTCATTACAACTTATTTCTGTATCTTACATTAGGTAGATACGTGTGTATTTTAACTTAATTAGGTTATTTTGTGGTTAATTCCATGCATTTATTTTGATAAGCAGTAAAATTTCCTTATATGATCTTGCAGCGACTTAACATGGAATTAAAATGCAAAGTACAGAACTATGACTGGGGGAAGTTGGGTCATGAGAGCACAGTGGCCAAACTGTTGTCTAGTGCTGATGCAAATGAAACCATCGACCCTGCCAAGCCGTATGCAGAGCTGTGGATGGGAACCCACCCGAATGGACCATCACTTATTATAGACAGGAATATTCTATTGTCAGAGTACTTGAAGAATAATGTTGATGCCATCGGCCCAACTGTGAGGAAGCAATTCGGAGTGGCGGTACCATTTCTACTAAAAGTCTTATCTATACGAAAGGCTCTGTCTATTCAAGCTCACCCAAAAAAGGTAATTATGTTCGAATTTATATTCATTTTATTTCTTTTAAATACATATTATACATTCCTATTTATATTATTCTCTGTACCATTAATAACTGCTTCCTTGGTGTAGTGACGTGGTCATAGTTTCAAGTACCATAGATCTTAGGTTTGATTCCCACCAACAGAACTCATCTGTACAAGCTGGACCTACTCTGCATATAATATTTATGAATTGTCCTGTTCTTTTTGAATTATTGTACAGGAGTAATCCTAGTTTGGTATTAGACAAGTGTACCTATCTATACATATAATAAAACTAACTGGTCTATGTCTGTACATGGGAGATATTGTAGAAGAAAATTTATGAGGGGTCTTTATAGGGCCAATAGAAGCCAAAATAATTGTTTTTAGAATTTTTGTTTGTCTGTCTGTCTGTATGTATGTATGTTTGTTACCGCATCACGCAAAAACTACTGAATGAAATTTGATGCAGTTGTCTTGCTGGAGGCCTAACTTAAAATCTGGTGCATGTTTCATCTTGATACACCACTTAGAACCTGAGATATTAATGAAGTATATTTTTCTAGAAGCCATTATAACAAAGAAGTATTATTATATTTGAATAATTGATACAATTCATAATGCAATTGGTTTGTACTACAGTTGTAGCGGGAGTGGAAGTGGGAGTGGGCGTGGGATTGGGATAGGGATGTGATCGGGATTGAGATTCGGATTGAGAGTCTGAGAGTAAGGGGGATGGGGAGCGAGAGTAGGAACGGGAGCGAATTCTGTAGTCCACGCGAGCGGAGCCGCAGGCACAGCTAGTGTATATATAAAATAATTATTAGTCTAGTGTTGGTTTGTGTCAAAACCCACATCTCTTGTCTGTCATAGGTTAGCATTGACTCACAATCTATTTGAACTTACAAGGAAAGGACCCCAAGTGTTCGGTTCGGATATTGATTTATTTTAAGTTATTGTAAAATAATAGTAAAAAAAAAATTTGCCTTTTAAAATTTTAATTTAAACATGTAACATATATATGATCTGAATATTTGTATTTAAATAAAAAAATGCTGCCAGTATATTTGAAACCCACTGCATTGGAGAAAATATTTTACTTGTAATTAAGATATTTTGTATTTAATAGGTCTTACTAATTAGATTTCAAGTCTGTCCACTTGCCTCTGCTTGCTTTATAACATGTAATTAATAAAATAAGTAAATTAAAATTTTCTCATTTCAGGAACATGCAGAAGAGCTACATAAAAACTTTCCAGACATATATAAGGATCCAAATCACAAACCTGAGCTTGCAATAGCATTGACTCCGTTTGAAGCTCTGTGTGGCTTTAGACCAATATCTGAAATAAAAAACTATCTTAAAAGTAAGTTACTCAAACACAAAGAAAGGACAATGCCCAAAATACTATGGAAGTTAGTTTGATTTTGCTTCTGGACCAAATTGTCGCCAAAAGACAGGAAATATACTAAGGATATTATATTATTATAAAAAGAAAATCGTTAATAAATTAACGTTATTAATGTACATTTTTAAACAACACCATGAGCCTTCAAATAAAACAACCATAAAAGGTAGTCATATTGAGAATCAGATATAGAGCAGCAAACAATATTTTAAACACCTGTCCACACACCTTTACACATAATAAAAAATGCATATTGTCTTTTCAGAGTTGCCAGAACTAACACAAATATTGTCCAAAGAAAGTACAGACAGCTTATTAGCAAACGAAGAGCAGGGTGTAAGCAGCGAAGTTATTAAATCAGTGTTCCAATCTCTGATGACATGCGACCGGAGTACCATAGCGACGAGTCTGCAAGCATTAGTGACTAGAATTGAGAAGGAAGGTATTAAATTTTTCAATTAATTTATCTCTAGTGTTAGAGTTCCCTTCGGCTTACTGTACCAAGTTTTGTAAAAATCCGTTCAGCCGTTATAGTGTGATTGAGTAACAAACAAAAATACATTTTGCATGTATAATATTTGTGTGATTAGCGAAATGTATCTAAAATTGTAGGTGTGCATGTCCTTTTATAGTACTAGTTGTGCCCGCGGCTCCGCTCGCATTCGCCTGCAATATTTCTCGAACGTACGAGTATATAATATGGACGAGGTCAACGGCCGCGGCGCGGCGAACGGCGTGGCGCATATGGGATTGAGTGAAATTTAGTTTTTGGGGATAGGGATGGGGTTGAGGTTGGGATTGGGATATTGAGAGTCTCGAGTCTGAGTGAGAGTGGAAGTAGAAGTGGGAAGAGAACGGGAGCGGATTCTGTACTTCACGCGAGTGGAGCCGCGGGCACAGCTAGCTATAAATGCGAAAGTTTAGATATTTGGATTTTTGGATGTTTGTTACTCTATCAGGCTTCAACCACTGGTCGGATCGTAATGAAAATTGGCACATAAGTTAGGTCTTGAAATAGGACATAGGATACTTGTTATCCCAAAAAATCGTCCCATTCCTATGGTAAATACATAATAATTTGTGATGTTAAGTTGTCCACGCGGACGAAGGGCAACAGCTAGTTTACTATATGTGTTAATAAAGACTGACTCACAATGCTGCAATCTAATCATTTTTGATTGTATGTGGGATAAATATCATTTCTTTACTTGCTCATTAAGAATGTGACCTCCGTGGCGGAACGGGTAGCTCTCAGACTGCCACGCCGGAGGTTGCGGGTTCGAATCCCGATAGGGGCAAATCTTTGTATGATGAATATGAATGTTTGTCCCAAGTCTTGGATGTTTATATATTTATTTAAGTATGTCTATCCGTTATCTAGTAACCATACCACAGGCTCTGCCTAGTTTGGGAATGGATAATTGGTGTGAATGTATAAGATATTTATTTTAAAAAAAAAGACTACTACTTAACTAAAATTTATAAATGCCAGTTGTTAGCTTGTTAATTGCATGGCCCCATAATAGGGTACAGAATGTATAGGTATGTATTGGGTGATTCACACTGAAGGCATAATTTTTATGACTTATTGTTCATCGCACAATACACTAACTTGATATGAATATCTAGCTTGGAGTCGTGTATGATCCCATGAATGATGTATAGTTATGAGCCCTTTTCATATCAAGTTAATATTTTTGGCGAAATACTGAATATTAGTGCAATTTAAACTATTACAGTATCATTTAGATGTTAATTGATAAAATATATTCCAGATGCGTCCACCCAATCGTCACTTCTATACCCGTTACTACAGCGGCTGGATGCCGATTTCCCGGGTGACGTCGGCTGCCTAGCGCCTTACTTCATGAATTACCTGGAACTCCGTCCAGGACAGGCCATCTTTCTCAAGCCGAACTTACCACATGCTTATCTAAGCGGAGGTAATTTTAATATTTTTTTTAGTATCTGTTATATTGTTTGGTGTTTCTTCCGATGCAATACATTCTCGCAATTTTAACAACATCCATACGCTCACGCCCTGATCCCAGAGGAATAGGCATATACGAATTATTATCAAACATTCTTTAAAATATCATTACAATCCAAAAGTCATTATAATGTCATACTAAATGGTAACTCAGCGGACAAAAGTAACATAGTCCTTTTATAAGTTGTCCCCGGGCATGCGCTACCATTATTTATTCGATTTTTTTTATCCTATTTTTATTACACTTTCGACTAGTTATATGTAAATTTGACTGAAATTTTCAGTTTTATAACATTATATTTCATTTAAGAAGTGGTTTGTTGATTACTTACTCGTATTCTATTCCAGACTGCGTAGAATGCATGGCGTGTTCCGACAACGTGGTCCGCGCGGGCCTCACCCCGAAGCACATCGACGTGCCAACCCTCGTCGGGATGCTGGACTACGGCAGCTACACGCACGACCAATTACTCTTCAACCCCCAGCTGGAAGACGAGAACAGCTGCATATGGCGGCCGCCTGTGCCGGACTTTGCCGTCGCTAAAATTAAGGTAAAGTCTTTTGGGGGTTCAGTTAAATTAAATTAGGATAAACCAACGCGTTCTATAACATAATATAATGCATATGAAACATGGACACTGTCATCCGAGGTGAATCAAAAACTTTTTTGTTACAATGCGGGACAGAATAAGATCATCGTTAATCATGTGGAAAAGTTAAGATGGGCTTGAGCTGGCAATCTATTTCGCCGAAGAAAAATTTGGAAGATAGACTCCGTGCCCTGTTTTGGAAACCCTGGTTAGGACGCAAAATTGTGGCCTGACTCCTAATGTCTGACAGTGGACATATTAAAACCGATGAAGAAGTGTAAAAAGAGTGAGTCACTAAATCAATATTCTCTATAGTTAATGACCTGAGAACTTGTGAGCGTAACTAACTCCATTCATTTTGAATTTAGTATTATTACCTAATTTAAACTCTATGGGACCCTCATTTGGCCTCACCTCAGCTATAATTTCACTATGTAATAAATTTTCGTTTTGTGTCTTCAATTACTAATTCGATAACTACTGAACCGACAAGAAAATGCTACCGATTTTGTCCGTGTGTCCACGAACTACATTATTGTAATTATTAACATTTCAAACAATGCCGTCATGATCATTCCTTAATAATAACCAAAGTAATATATATGTATAAGTAACATACACTTGTATAATCCCTAACTAGGACTGTACTCTCTGTACTTTGGGAATAAAACAAGGTCAGGACAATTAACATCTATAACATCCAGCATAAGATCAAGTTCAAAGTTGTTCAGTTGCGAGCCAGTCCAGTATAAAATAGAGGTCCACGGGCCCAATGTACTAAAGTGACACCGCGATTATTCGGAGAAGGACTTTAAAAACGTGTATTCCGCAGGTGGAGAGCGGCGATACATACAACACCAAAGTCCGTTCAAGCCCGAGCCTCATCATCGTGACGTCGGGCGCAGGCGAGGCGTGCGACACGGAGCCGATACGCGCCAGACCCGGGGTCGTGGTCTTTCTTAAGGCTAGTCGGCAGCTCACACTCAAGCCTGACGAAGGCAACCATCTGGAAGCTTACCAGGCTATGTGCAACGTGTGACAAATACAAGGAATGTGAAAATGTTGATACTGTTAATTATAGAAAATAAATTCTGAGAGCAGCGGAGTTGGAGAAAGAATGAATGAATAGTCCGAAGATTGCCACAAATGTCTTAGTTCCTATTACGTTGCCGAAGAAACTGATGGTGAATAATAAAAGGTGATATCCCGATAATTTTACTGATATCTCTATTAATTAGTCTATAAATTATTTACAACTGTATGGCATAGTGATTGACGTATAATTAGTCATATAATTCCTCTATTAAAGACAATGTTTAAATAATTCATAACATTTTATGCAGCTATTTTATAGAGAAACTAATTTTTTTAAAGACTGTTGAATATTATAACAATATTATGACATTGAACATTAATATTATATCATGGACATACAAGTAGGGGTGGGAAGTTGGTTTGATATTTACATTATATAAATAAATATTATGTAATCGAATGAATAATGTATTGTTAAGCTACGCTCCCATACGTAGTAAATACATCTAATTTACAATTTATATTTTACAAAAGTAAAATGTGTTTACGGTCCCACAACCGAGTTCTTTTATATTATTTTCAAACTGTTAATTGAATAAACAATATTATATAAAATATTTCAATGTTTAAAGTTAACTTTCGTATTGCAATAAATCTATTTCCTTACGAACATTACAGCTAAATAGAATAAGACCAAACAAAACCATTGGCGGTAAAAAGTAATCGAACTTTCAATTGGAGCATTGCAAGTCTTACGTTAAAACACAAACCTAATTCGGTTATAAAGTTTTCGATATCATCTTTGCTACAATATTTTTAATGTATTTGATTATAAAAACGCCCTTTAACATTCCCGTCGTCGTCTATTCCAGTTTTTCAAATAATGATATCATGTATAATGTACTTTATCTATGATGTAAAAGAGAAATACATGAATCTATAACCATTATCCAACGGACACAAACGACTGCCAAATATGCCAAATTAAGATTTTTGTATTTTTAAATAAGTACATTTTCAGTTCTCAAACTTGACGGGACGCACGACCGCCTCGTTAGCCTAGTGGTTTGGTTTTTGTACTCGAGCGCCAGAGGTCGTGGGTTTGATCCCCACTGGGAACAGACAACTTTGTACAATTTGTACAAGTTGTTTCCGGTTTGGAAGTTATATTTGTGAATTGTTCTATCCTTGTTTAATTCCCTTAGCACATATGAAAATCCTAATTTGGGACTAGACAAGTGGTATGTATGTATATGTACTATATCATCATCATCATCAGGTTATTTTTGTCTCTACTGCAGTAGCACAACCGTCTCTCATCTGCCGGAGACAGACGGAGGATTTGGCCTACACTTCCCGCGCTGGCCTTGTATTCCCTTAGTCGCCTTGTACGACATCCACGGGAAGAGTTGGAGTGGTCCTATTCTACTCTACCGGAAACCACACGGCAAATGTACTTATATATGTAATATTTATTATTTTAAAGGTACGACGACACTCTTAACTGGGATTTTTCATATATTTTTGCATTTTGGATTGGCTCGTCAAAATATAACCCAGTGACAGTGACTCTTATTGTACCAATTTCACGACCACCGAACATTACTCAACGTTAAAGACGATCACAGGTCAAATTGGTGGTCGAGTCAAACCCATTTTTAAAATATCCTTGAAAACTTGTAGCTGTAGTTTTTTCTGTGGCCACGACAAATATTTAGGTCGTTGTTATGAATGTATCATTCATTTCTATAGTATGTGTTTGAGTACCTAATAATAGTAATCTTAAGTCTGCCGATAGAGGAATTTAGACAGGCGAACACCCGAACCAAGCCCTAAACGATATGGAACCAATAACCATATTCGTATATAACAATGACCATATTTGAAATACATTTTCACTAAATAAATTGTGTTGCAAAGGAACCTAAAGGAATTTAGACCGGCCGACCGACGACTGACATTCGAGGCGAACGCCCGAACAAGTAACGATATATGGAAAGAATAAACAAATTCGTATATAATAATAACCATATTTGAAATACGTTGTATTGCAAAGCAAATTAATGTGTTATAGAACACCGGAGGAAGCCTTAATAGCTTAAGTGAATTTCTTTTCCTGTCGCGAAAAGTCTTTGAGTATATTTGGACATAGTATGCGATTGTTCAGGCATTTGGAAGCTCATCCTGAGTTCAAGCGACGAGAAAAATATTCTTCGTACGCTGAGGAGGGCTTGAAAAAAGGAAGCAAGATAACCATTTTGGACAAATGAGTACTAAGACCCAAGGGTACATTCAGTAAAGTAGCAACACCAAAGAAAATAAAAAGCAGGTAAGTCAATTTAAACTCGTTTCCACGACGTATTTTAACCGCTGTTACCCCGCGGCGTGATCCACGGTTAGTTGACTTTTACGTGGAAATCCAATAATCTTTATTAATTAGTAAAAAATAGCTTAATATATAGATTAGAAAATAATATTGTAGTATTTTATAATAGTAAAATTTATAAGTTAACACGGGGTAAATAAATATGAAAAATAACACTTGTGGTTATGGTTATTTATTATTACCCTGTGCTAACTTATATATTTTATTATTATAAAATACTACAATATTATTTTCATCCCATCTATTCGAAGAGCGACGATTGGTTTCTCAATAAGTGCGACCAAAGTACGTTTTTTCTGCAAGAGACTTTTTCAGCGGGCAGTAATGAGATTTGAATTTGGAACACGAATATGACTTTTAGTGTTCCGCGACCAAAGAGATTGAGTGCAAATATTGTATGAATAAAGTTACTGGCCGGTAACGTGAGCGGCGCGAAGGCTGAATTTAAAAAAAGAATACAACGCGCCGGCTTATTTTAAAAATGGTAACAAATGAAAAAGGCGCGAACTACGTTTGTTTGTTAAAAGTGTTATTGCTTTGCTTGCAAATAATTTTATCTCATGAAAAGTAGAGTGTATCACTCGGACGCAAAATATATTTTTGGTTCGGGCGACGTACTTAGAATCCCTCGCTACTTTCAGGATTCTACTAAAGAATCCCGAGCGTAGCGAGGAATCCTTCGCTCTGGATTCAAAAAAGCGCCCTCGCCGTAAAAATATTATTTTGCTCCCATATGACACAATCTACTATTTCTTTATAGTAGCTTAAACGTATTAGTCCACCAAATATTTAGTTTTTATATTCCATTTAGCTATCTTGTTCTGATGCAATATTAAATTATCTCGTTAAAAATGCGGCGGTGAAGGGAGAACACAATTACTTCGGCGACGGATACTGCAAATGTGACGCTCTTGTTAACCGTGTCTAATAATGATACTTTCTCGAAAGTAACGTTAATTTTTAATTTAACGCTATTTATTCATACAAAACGTTTCTCTGTAACATAGGTATCTATTAAAACTTATAGAAACCAGGAAATGGTTTGGAATATCTCATCTAGATTTAGGTGGCCACGTTCACCTTTTACTAAGATATTATTACGTAATACTATTCAGATAATTTCTTGTATTAATATTTCTGTTTCAAAATTATGTTTGGAATTAGTTTCGGCGCCTATTATTTTTTATGAACATGGGACGTGATTTAGATACGATATTAAAAAGTATAAATTGTTCAATTCACGTTGGCACGCCTCACTACTTTCCGCTACAGATTGATCATTAGTGCGTACGATAGAACGGTTACAACGAAAAAGCGATTTAGAGAAGGAGAGCGGGGTGCCGTCGTGAACTGTACGATCTATATACATGTTAAATACATTTAGTTTTGGGTTTCAACATACCTATACGCCATGCTATTTAAAACTATATATTGATATTGAAATATAATCAGATTGAGTAATAATGTAATTATCGAGTCTATCGTGGGGCCTACCTTAATATAAGAGTAATAAACTCAAAAGCCTTGGTCACTTTACTACGTGCCTAATAAATTTTATTGGTTCTGATTTACGAGTATATAGCAATATGTAGGCGTTCTTAGCTCATAATTCACCGACTAACCAGAATACTAACTACACACATGGAGATCGAATTGAATTGCGACATAGGGACCAATAATCGGCCGCCTTCGCCCTACAACTCCTTATAAATCCTTTGATCTAGTTTTGCCATCTCTGCAATGCGCATTGGAAGCAAGGCATGTCGGTAACTCGATTGGGGCGTCAAAATGCCATTTGAACTAGCATTACCTAACTAGTTTATAGTATATTTTGACCATAGAAAACTTGGATGTTATTTTATGTATGTAATATTCATATAGTATCTATTGCATAGTTTGCCATCGTATTGTCGTTAAATGTTTTTGAGCCATACATCATTATGGTTATTTATGTAGGCTCTATGGGCTTCAGCTTCAAACATGCAAAATTGAACAAGAAACAATAATTGTTAGTAGCAACGGAATTGTCATAGAATTGAAAAAGATTAGTACAAACGAATGGAAAGCAAACAGGTCAAAATATCGGAACATAATGTCAAAGTCTTATTACAAAATCTTAGTACAGTTCTTAGCAACAGCCGTGTGGGCCGAGAGGCTTGATAGTCGCCTCAACAGGCACTGTCTGAAGGCGCACTGGGCGTTGACCCAGACACATAATTGTGCTCATCTCATATGCTACTCTAATACGAACACTAGCTCTTAGTATTATGTTTACTAAAAATATTATGGTCAAAATTATGTACGAGTCTGAAATATGGATTTTTAATTCATTGATTGATTGACAAGACGAGTGCAAAGTTTCACAGACTGTATACACTTAAGTTGCTGTTGCGACTTGTGACCTGATAATAAAGGTAGATACTTTCTAAGTTAAATTTCTTTATACCTCTAAATGAGGAAGATGAGTGTAACTATTTTATGATCTAGAAAAATAAAACTTAAAATCAGAAAAATTATGGTGAAAGAATTTTTGCGATATCTTAAAAACTGTATTTTTTTTTAATTTCAAAGCAATGAGCCAATGGGCGATGTGACGTCACATCGCCCATTGGCTCTTACCGAGCAGGCGTAAGCGTTTTCGGAAGTGGTGAAATTGATTTATTAAAAAAAATACAGTTTTCAAGGTATGGTCATGATTTTTTCGCAGTTATATGTATGTATGTATGTAAACGCTTTATTGTACCAAAAATCACAACAACAATAATAAAATAGGAATTAAACTGCGTACAAAGGCGGATATATCCCACTTAGGGATCTCTTCCAGTAATAATTACAAAAAAAATTTTTTTTAAGATTAAGACATCGCGATGATTTTTCCTTTACATCTTCCTCATTGAAATTAAATTGAAGTAAATGTATTGCAGTCATCACTGCACATTCAAGGTGTCAGTCGAAGGTATCGGAGAAAGAACACTGTCCGCAGCAGAACTGTTGCTGCCGATAGTATGTACCTATAAGCAAGCATAGATATTTCTATCGTGCAGAGAAAATAGAAAACGTACCTAAATTAATTATATGGAACAATTAATCGACATACTTACATTAGTTAACGACAATGACCCTTACCTTAAAATCAGTGTTTATTGTCCTTCGTTGGCCGCTGATAAAACCAAGGCGAATATCTCGCAACAAGTATTCCTTAGTCACGTGATAGGTGCCCAGAGTAGGTTATATAGTAAACCATTATCTAAACTGCTACTAAGAACTGTTACCCCCTCAAATGCAATGCCTAGATTTGCACCTGGAATCATCATGTTACTAATAAACGTTATTAAAAATTTACCATTGAAACTCGTACAAAAAATGCGGACTGGATCAACATCTCTAACACTTTGATCTCAGTTACGTCTCGCTTTATCTCGTGGAAAATTCGCATTAGATCCGAGTAAGTAGGCCGAAAGGCACCATAATTAATGGGACGGTGTCGTAACTCTTTCCTCATTTTAATTCGCATAGATTGTTTCTTCGGACAACGTAACGATTGCAAATGTTTCGATGTTTATTTCCAAATAATATAAAATTGCCGTGTCTTGGGTTTGACCTAAAACCTGTAAATCAATATTTGTACATAAATCACTTACCTATAGGTATCCATTTTGTAAAGGAGGAAAAAGTTTAAGCACAATATCGCGACTGCTAAATAGATACATTTATTTATAAAGTACAGGTGTTTCGCCCTGTGGTGTAATTTACTGTTAGTCGTATTTTCTTGCGAAACCTTCACTTTTCCGAAATCAAAAATACCCTGTGTCCAAAATCGGAAATATAACAATGTTTTGTTGTTGTAGTTCCTGATATTATCTGGACCAAACTCACTGTCGCACGATTTCTTTATCATATTACAGTAGATTATAAATTATTAATTTATTAAGTAAATAGATATAGTAACTGAAATTCCATATTGTACAATAGAATTTAAGAATATCTGTACGAGTAAGTATAATTTCTCGTAAACATCAATAACTGTCGTATGTATCCGTCGTCGGTATTCGATCAATAAACCTCCAATTCATTAGTGTGGCCTGGCTGGTGCTCTTGCGCAAGAATCACACGCACCTGCGCAGTCTTAAGCTGCGTACTGACTTATGATACAATAACAGTGAGCATTCGAACTGTGAGGAGCCGAGCAGTTCGGACGTGCTCACAGGAATTCCTCTGATCCTGATACAAAAAGAGGATTCGCGCAGTGAGTTAGGTACGGCATAGTATCTAATAAATATAAACGTAAAGTTCGCGTGTCTATAATAGACATGTGCAAAAAAAAATTGGGGGTCTAAGGATAAGTAATAGAACACATTTCGATCATGTTTGGAATTTTTGGTCTGTTAGTTTGTGCTCGCATCACGTAAAAACGACTGAACCGATTTTGATAGACTTTTCACAGAAACATAGGACTTAACTCGGAGTAACATTTAGTCTTTATTTCATCGCAATCGGCTTAACTCTATCAAAAGTTATGGGAATGTTTAGTTTTCAAATACATTAGTAAGTATGTAATACGAGTATACCAAAGAAGTATAATGATTATAATGTTCGGTGCAATTCAGATTGCGATGAAGTAGGACTACATTTGGAGCTGTAGTGGGCGTGGTCGTTGTAGTTAGAGTGGGATTGGAAGCATGTGCGGATTATGTAGAACACGCGAGCAGAGCCGCGAGCACAGCTAGTTGATAAATAAGTACGGATTGGTACGGAGCAGAATAGAACTATCGAACAATATGTTACGATAAAAAGCTCGTGTTCAGTTTGAATATCTGTAACACCTCTATAATGTAACAAGCTCGTATCGAGTATTATAGTTCGATGTTTTGTTACTTTAGTCAGTACGCACCTTAACGCCGCAGACATGTCGCTGGACCCCTGCCAGATGCCTGTTAACAATCGTAGGTACTGCAACACTGCGTTGCCGCGGTCTCGATTCACATCTTATCGTTATATTTATTTAAATTCAATTGTTTGCATAGTTAACTCCATCGCGATACGGATAATTGGAGTTGCCTCATGCCTGTTCAAGTCTTTCGTTACCTAATTTAGTTTTTAGATTCCTTCTGTAACAGTCCAATGATCTGACACTATTAAGCAAATAAACCTTTAGCTAAATCTATCATTGACTAGATGAGTCTAGACATTTTAGGAGCACTGGGATCGTGGTAGTGTTAACTATTTTTCTATCAGCAGCCAATCAAGCTAGTTTAATTTTCTAAAAGATGGTAAAATGTGTGGCTATGTGCCAATTAGTTTCACTAGCACCTTTTATATGAAATTTCGACTCTATTAAGTACCTCATAAGAGATATAACGTAACGTCAAACTTACCAATCTTCGAAATCAATATATCCTTACGAGTATCTTTACATCTAAAGCGCCTAAATAGATTTCTTATAGCTAGCCTTCATAAAACTACCACAGTAATAATGCAGTTATTTTTTACCAAACTGACATGTTCCTTTAGTTTAATTAACGATAACTACATCAAATGTGCAGTGACTGAATAACGCCCCGGGCAATGTCGTGCAGTCAAACTCTTAACTATTGTACTTTTCCCATATAAATCTATATCTCAATTGATATCTTTGAAATAAATGTTCAAAATCAAAATCAAATCAAAATCAAAATATTTATTTTCAAAATTGGAATACATTATTCTCTTCTTGACGTCAAATTCTGCCTAAAACTACTCCACTTCCACCTGTATAACCGAGGGGAAGAAGTGGCAACAAACCCAACGGCACCTCAAATGGGCACCATATAGGAGTTTTGCAAAATAAACAACTATTATATAGAATACATTTAAGTGGCCGAAACAAGAGCGCTAGGTCTCTTGCCGGCCAAACACAATCCAATTTAAATGAATAACATTTACTATCGTATATCATGGTAATGTAAAACATCAATCAATGCGTGCCCTGCCCTAGGCTAGGGTAGGTTATACTATTCACGACTTCAGTTATCTCAGGCAGTGATCTCTACATTTGAGTTTGTGTTCGAAACTTAATGCAGTGAACGTTAACACATTGCCAATTAGTTACCATAATTTGCACATTAAGCACAGCTTATCTTCTAAAAGGCGAGCTTATTTATTTTATCGTGGAAAAAAGGAACTATAAAAATAACCAGGTGTTTTTTTTTTCTATATCGGCTCCACTTATTATTTTTGGCTTATTTTGTACTACAGTGTTTCGCACGTACTGTAAAAACCTTCCTCTGGAAGCAGCCTAGACAATATTCAGTAGTTTGCGAGTCTAAACATACTGAAAAAACGGACCAGGCATCTTTGTTTTATACCATGCATTGATATTGTATATAAATAATTATATGCAAATATTGTACTTATACATTATTATGTATATTACATGTACTCTTGTTATAACAAAAGTATCACATGTTTGTCATGACAATCGACAGAGCAACTCGATGAAATCATGATAACAGCATTTAAAATTCATTTGCGCCAACAAATTTTATGGCTTGCATTCATGATGACCAAATTACACAGGTTGCATCATCATTTTTAGGATAATTGAACTACATTTTTGTAGTCAGTGAGGTCGATATTTAAGTTTAACATATCCTGGTTGAAATGATGTTTTTAAATACTTTTTGTGCTATTTTAGCGCCCATTTCAAGTAAAGCAAGTCAATATCCGGCATAAGTTGCATCTTCCAAAGGAATTAATAAAATGTGAATATTATTTTTATGCAAATATAGGTGGTAAAAAAGAAGGTAAAAATACTCTACTTATTTCCAGCCCTGTATGAATTAAATATTATAATTACAGATATTTTAAATTGATATATTTGATTAATACAAAATGAGTAATAGTCAACTACGAGTATTTGAATAGATCTTTTATTTGACTAAAAAAATAATTTGGTCCTGGGCTTGGCGTTGGGCGTGTTAGATTAGCAAAAATGATCAATTATGTTTTTTAATTTCTCTGTCAATCATTTCAAAGGACAACCGAACAAAGCTTACTAAACTTACATTTTGGCCACTTGTCATGTCAAGGGATTATAATTATTTCGATAGTTGTATTTCGTGCTCAACTCGTAAACTTGACACTATTTGTAAACTCGTTCTTGTCACCGATGTATCACAATACTTAAATAATATCGCTTCAGGCCAGTAGCTTCAACTGTAGACAGATCGTGTAAATCGTGAAGGAATGTAATTGATATGCAAGATCGTGCATTCGAGTGCTTGCAACAGGTCCATCACAACAATCGTGTAAATCGTACAATAGTCAAATAATACTCCACACAATACTAATTTATGGAATTCAATGCTCTGAAAGTAAGTAAAGTTTTTTTTAAATTCCTTTTGTGTTTACGCTTGTCCTCAATCTCATCTGACGATGAGGCCTAAAGTAGAGCGCGCTTACCCAGAAGATGCCTATTCACTCTTCTTTTAAAAATATCCAAATTGTACTTGTCCTTGAAAACACCGAAGCTGCCAGAGAGTTCCTTAGCAGTTGGTTATGAAAAAGGAAGCAAAACGCTTCTTACGAGAGCGTGGTATGTCTACTACATAAGAATGAAGTCGCTCCCCACGCCTGGTAGTGCGGTGATGGAACAGGGGTGGAAGAAGAGAATAAGACGAGGTGTAACGATTTTAGTGGGTTATCTTTATCCAATAAAGACCTAAGTTAAATTAGCAAACGCCTAGATTAAAAATGTTGCGCAGTATTTTTAGCATTATGTTATAAATATTATTGAATACTATATATTACGACTCTGTAAAGTTATAGGTCACTACAGCCTGATTCGTCAGAATATAAAACAAGTATTAGGTATCTATAGTAATAGCGATAAATATGGTAGGTCAGTGTTTACTCGCAAGCAAATAAATTTAAGACACGCAGCAAGCTTCCACAATAGTCAAAATACTTTGTAATGCGATCGTTAAGTACGTGCCAAGTAAGGTTAACATAATAAAAGTTCGATCTTATCCCTCAGTCTGCATGAAAGTACGGTTATCGAGTCGATGAATCGACACGTACCCGACCGGCCGTGGCACGGCCACAATTTTGACAGCTGCGATTATAGACCAGTCGTGCATAGATCATATCAATGCGTCCTAAACCTGTTACAGAAGAATAATATGTGCAATCAATTAGGTTTTAAACATTCTTACTTGATATGTTGATTGTAGCAGATTAATAGAACAATATTTCGTAACTTTATTGTAATGTATGTCCACGGCTTACGTTGGTTAGAAATAATTGCATAGATTTAGATTTCTGAACGCATGTGTTTCAATACCTGCATATCTGACATCAATTAAGTAACCGACATATAAGATCTGTTCTCAGTAAGTGTTGCAAAATTTATCAGGTGCGTTAGGAACATAACATAACGGAATAATGGACATATTTGACACATGCCTGTACATTACACCGTGCATTTTATGGAACACCTGCATATTCCTAGATATTAGGCCTAATTCTGAAGCATATATTTAAAACTTGACAGCACAAAAATTACTTTTATCTTTATTCTCATAAATACTGGTTTGACAGAATAGAATTTTTTTTTGCTGTTTTTTAAGTTGGTGCCTTCACAATAGGGCCTAATATGTACTTACCTTAATATTGTAGTATAATGTTCAAAATAGAAAATTAACATAAGCATTGTTCAATACTCATACAATACTTATACAATTATGATATTAATCAGTGAATTAATCAATCAAATATGTTTGTTCAATAAGTTCCCGCAGTGCTAACGAGTAATTTTTCAATACCACAACATTATGTATCGAGGTCTGTGCCGTTTGGTCATTAATAATGCTTGTATGGGCCAATTAGTCAAGCTTCTTGGGGGCTTGGGACTAGTGTTACCATATCTATATAAAGTTTATAGAAAACTCAGGAATTTCGTGCTTTAGTATCTGAACTTTTACAGTCAACCTTATTTTATATTTATTTTCTGCCTTTCGGACAAATATGTTTAAAAAATCATTATAATTTAATTTCATGCTTTTCACGAATTCACTCCAGTATTTTAGTTCCTTAAAATCACATTTCGGAAATGTCCGTAAAATACATAACGTGCAGTGACACTACTTAGGGCAGCCTTGTCGGTAGTAGAACCACACTGCCGCCCCACGATTTAGCGTGACCCATGCCACAGAATAGCTAATAGTACCAGCGTACCTGGGCTTACGAAATCTGTACTATATCCGCCCACGGAACACCGCTGCGCCCGCGCACTTTGTGACAATTAATCGTAACATGCATGTTGCATACGCGTCATAATATGTATTGAGTGAATAAGTTAGACTCATTAAAAAGGTTATCCATTTTAATTACCCGCTAACTCTTAGCTGTTTTACGCCAAGCTTCCGCAAGCCAGGCAACCTTTGTTTTAGATATGGCCTTTAGAATTGTTTTCTATCCATTCGTGCAATAATTACAGTTATTAAATTGTTTCTTAATAAAATATAATGAAATATTAATAAAACGTCCTCATTTATCTTTTTGTGTTTTCTCCTTTTAATTCAAAGTAAGTACAATACACAGGAAGTTAAGAAAGGTGTTTTAGAATTTCGCCTCCGATAATTCTTTATAAAATATATATTTTATAGAATATAATATGCTGGTGGTCTGGGACTATGAGATTGGCTCAACGAGAACAAGGTTATTGATGATATCGCTACTCAGTAACATTCACACATTTGTGTGTTTTAAAAACTACCGAAGTCACACTGAGTTACTATTGCGTAAAGCCTCAGACGCACCGAGATCGAATTCCGCAATCGATTGCAAATAATAAATCGACGGAACACCGCCGATGTACAAAATCGCTTTTGGTAATAATTGCCTCCTTCATAAACTACGACAATGGGCCAGCTTATTTCGTCGCGGTGCAATTATTGAAATCAATAATTTTTCGTATGAAATTGCAGACAAAAAAGCAATTTCAAGATAATTGCCTAATTGAGTGTTAATAATGTTTTTAAGAGGCTTAATCAGTGTTGCTTGTATTAACTGGTTGATAATAAAGCGGTAATTCGCGAATGTAAGCTAAAAAGAAAGGCCGCGTGCGCAGTCATCCTCCCCTCCCGCTAAAGGTTTGAGCGCTGACCTTCGCGTCACATCACATGACTGCTCACTGCAACAACGTGGAGCTTCGCGCGCTTGATCCACACGTACGCCACTTGCGCTTGCGCACTACACAAGTGCAACGCTACCCGACGAGCGAGCGTTCTAATCGCAATGAAAAACATAATTATTGTCAGTATTTTACTTAATAATAATCCAGTATACAGCATAACTTTGATGGTTTTTTTTCTTCGAAGTAACTATTTACCTTTTATGACTGTATGATTGCATATCTTGGCCTATTTCGATCTAATACAAAAGAAGTGTTAATTGACCGTTTGAATTTCTAAAACCACCACAATTTATTTGTTAACCACAAAAGAACAACAAGATTTGTTTGTAACATTATGAAATAGATCCGCCATTGGTGAGGTAAATCGTCGACTTTTTGCGGTTGGTCAGGCGCACTGGCCTTTAGATGAACGGTAACGAGTTAAACTCTGTAACTGCTCAATCAAGTCTGCGAGCAAGTAGTGACATTTGCCAGGTTAACTGACATTAAATTAATGTTTTCGATATTCGTTATCTTAATCTCACATCTCTTTTCCTTCTGATGATAGATTATCTCTACATAATTGATACACTTTTTAAAGTCATCGTTCAATTCGAGACGACCTCCACGGCGGAACGGGATAGCTCTCGGACTGCCACGCCGGAGGTTGCGGGTTCGTATCCCGCTAGGGGCAAATGTTCGTATGATGAATATGAATGTTTCTACATATTTATTTAAGTATGTCTATCCGTTATCTAGTAACCATAACACAGGCTCTGCCTAGTTTGGTACTGGATAATTGGTTTGAATGTCTGACATATTTGTTTATTACTAGCTGTGCCTGCGGCTCCGCTCGCGTGGACTACAGAATCCGCTCCCGTTCCCACTTCTGCTCCCGTTCCCACTTCCGCTCCCGTTCCCACTTCCACTCCCTATCCCACTTCCATTCCCACTCAGACACCCAATCCCACTTCCAATCCCAATCCCACAATCACTCCAGCTCCAAATGTAGTCCTAACTCATTGCAATCTGAATTTCACCGAACATTAATTATACTTCTTTGTATATTGCATACAACTAATATATGTCCGCTCGCATGGACTACTCACTCTCGGTCCGACTTCGACTTCCACTACGACTCAAACCCCGACCCGACCCCAACCCCGACACCCACGCCTACGCCAACGCCACCGCCAACTCCCACGCCCATTCCCACTCCCACTTCAGCTCCAAATGTAGTCCAAACCAACCGCTAACTGAATTATACCGAACATAATCATTTTACTTCTGTGTTACATATGCACTAAATAATGTATTATAAAACTATAAATTCCTATAACTTTTGATTGAGTTACCCGATCGCGATGAAATAAAGACTAAATGTTAAGTTAAGCCCTATGTTTCTGTGAAAAGTCCATCAAAATCCGTTCAGTAGTTTTTAAGTGATGCGTGCACAAACTCACAGACAAACAGACAAAAATTCCAGAAATGATTGAAATGTGTTCTATTACTTATCCTTAGACCTCCAATTTTTTTTGCAAATATCTCCAATGTACAGACACGCGATGTTAACGATTTTATTTATTAGATTTATTAATTGAAGCTTATAATGTTAATTAATGAAATGCATACTTAGGCAATGACACTTCTTGCGTAGGTTTTTGTATGGGTCTCAGTAGCTATTGTTAATGAAATTGTGATACCGTGATCTACCAAACTACAGAGTTTAAGATAAAATAGGCCAGCTGCTTAATTGATACTAAGGTCTAAGTATTATTATGTTATATTTATTGTAAAAAATCCTATCCGTTTTTTTAATTATCTGTTTAAAGATCCAGGTAACCTAACCTAATTAAAATAAAACCACCTGATGTGTTTTCTAAGGTTTTAAATGTATCTCTTAAGAATTATTTGTAATACCTATTTATACTTTTTATTATTATTATTTACCTTTAAATCATATGCTTATTTCCATGTGCTTACGATATACAGTAACACCAACTTATCTATTAACATATTTGTACACCTTCCATGTAATGAGTCCGCAACTTAGTGCAAAATGTCAAACGCATTTGTGGGCGATTGGTGAATCGAATCCGGATCACCCACTTTGCAATATGCACTTTAACCAATTATGAGCATTAAAGGTAATTGAAACTTACATGCTACACTGTATGGACTATGCAAGCCGTATTATTATGTTAAATGTTATTTACCCTCGACTCGACTGAGAGTGATTATTAAGAGCCATGTAGGTGTGGTTGGTTATTAACACATAATTTCATATAACACAGACTTATTCCATTTCACGTGTAAAATAGGTACACAACAGAGATATTAACGGATCATAGGAACATTTTCATAATTCGTCTTGAAGCACGTTCTACGCCAGGCAACGATTTGTACGAGATCTGATGATCCATTACTTACTGGACACCATGTTAAAAGGATTCTATTTGCTATATATGTATTCTCTCTAGATCAGAACGTCTCACAAGCAAATAGTCAAAGTAGACATTTCGGTAGAGTAGAAAAAGGCTAGATTCGTAAAATGTCAATATAACTAGTTTGTTTTCATAGTACAGTGCAGTATACTGGAAAAAAAAAACATTTTCAGAATTAAGTACGCCTAGTATAGTTTATGACATTGTGTATTGTGTCTATGGAATAAATGGGTATGATTTATGATTATGATGAATGAATTTCCTGAGTATGAATGAATGCCTAATAGCTGCTCAGACAAGCTGTTTACAGCAAAAGATTCAATTTCTATACGCTCTGAAGTTAACTTTTAAACGAAATTATATTACTAAACTCTAGTTTATTAATATATTTTATCTATACCCTTAATCTAACCACCATAAGATTAACCAAATCGTTCCATGGTTGAAACTAAGGCGAACTGCTAAGGAATGGAACTTACTAGCTTGGGTATTTCTGTCATGTCCAGTTCGTGTAATTTATCTATACCTATCTAATTTAAGTTGCTTAGATTTGGCGAATTTGCAACAATACGTGCACTAATCTAGTCTTATATCATCGTCGTTATAGAGCGCAATCACTTTCCATTTTACGGTTCTATGGTTTTGGCAACATTTTTGCATAATTATAAGATCGATTCTGATTTGAAATACAAATTTGTAGTCAGAAGTTAATTAATACGTTTTTTTTCTTCTACGTAATATAACATTTGAAACCGCGTGGAGTTCACCAATATTTTATGATCCCGCAGAGTGGACTATTTGCACAACTGAGGCGAGGGAAGACCTGCACCCAACAGTGGGCTGGGATCAGGGACCTCCTGTAGCCTATTGATTGAAAATGATGATTTCTTAAGTTTTTTTATACGTTTCATTTACAGTTATGGTTAAATCGCATTTCTTTTAACATTCCTACATTAAATTTCACCACTTAGCTTTTATTTACTGTATGTCTGTGTGTAAAAAAATATATTTATTTATATATTATTCATTATTTTCGAGACACTGCTGTACAATAGCGAAAATACAATTAAAATACGTATTTTAGTTGCAAACAAACAGATATATACAAATATAGTATACTAATATCTTTCCAAAGCTTATTTATAATCCCCAAAACTTATTTTTCCGACAATATCTTATTTTTTCGACATTCTCTTACCTTTATTTTGTTAAAATGCCATTAAATTCCCACATGCAAAAATGTATGCAGGCATGTCAGTTCAGATAATGTATTATCCTATCCAATATTCCACGTACATGTATCGTATCTGAATTAAACTGGTTGAGACCATTAGTGCATTAAATTGTGTCACCCAATCGGCCAACTTTAAATTATTACCCATTGAATAGGTGTAGGTCTGTAAACTTGCATGTTCGTTACGTGCCGATACAGTCGATATATATGTCGCAGGCCAATCATAAAATCAGACAGATCATGATGCGCCTAGCCACATAGTGATCTGCCGCCATTTCATGATGTAACCTTGAGTTTAGCATTTTCATGATATGAAAATGCTAATTTTCAACCAGGCATATTGATCAAAGACGAACCTTCGACGATCTGCCTACCTCCTCACATAGACATGTCACGAATGTAGCTAGGCATATCCAGGAATAGTACAATACACCACCAGACGCGCTGGATGCCCTTTATTTACGTTTGCACAGCCATGACGTCTAACGATAAAAGCGAGTTTACAATCAGATAAAATGGATAATGCGGAGTAATATGGTAACAAGTGGGCTCCACAATAATTATGAGCTGAAACTAATGGAGGTGCACAGTCGTTATTTTAATTATCTGTATTTGTGCCTCATTTCCAGCAATTTCAATAAGTTTCAATAATAAACATTATGTGTTTCGCTACAAAAGCATGTCTAAACATGGTTGGCCAAATCGACAAATGACGAATGTCGAACGATGGGCCTGATATATCATGAAATAGCAGCAGATCAGGATGTGGCTAGACGTATCATGATCTGCCTGATTTTATGATTGGCCTGCGACATACATACACAATATAGCGGGCTAACGAGTTGACGCAAGGTTTGTGATTGGTGTTTACCTGGACCTGTATTGAGGAATAAAAAGTAGATCACATCCGAAGTTTATTAGTTGCTTATATGGTCGGTCGGTGCAGTTATTCTTTTGAGTTAATAATTTATTGACTAGGATACAAACAAGTGTAGATATTAAAGTGTAAGTAAATTTCCGATTTATGAAGATGAATATTAACACTAATTAAATTTAAACTTTATTAAAAAAAAAACTGTTTGTAGATCACGCGAGCGGAGCCACAGCTAATACCAATTATTGTTTATTTTGTTTCCGCGATGCAAATAGCCGTAGTATTCGTTTGCCACATTTGTTGGAATCAGGTTGTAATGATGTGTATATTGCCATTTTACGGTCGCCAAAGCCTTATGTCAGATATTACGCTTGCATAAGAGGATCTGGAGCATCTGATGGTGTTGTGCCCCTTTATACAATTGACACAACTGTTAGGTAATCTGTACAATTAGTCCAAGGTCTTTCAAAGTTTATGGGGATCAGATAAACTATTTCAAGATGTAGAGATATCCAAATATGGACATCTATATAACGATGACTTGACTATAAGGCAAACGATATAGGTATTTGTATTCGGTCATAAATATTTGCTTTGGGAGAGATATAGGTAGATAGTGAAATAAAGCAAGTTATAGTGTGGCTAAAACGTACAAATTTAATTTAACGAGAACACAACATTTATTGCAATTTTTTTCCTCCTAATTGACTTTCAATTTGGATCCTGAACTGTCATTCGTTTAAATTATTTTTTCCTATATTTCACCTAGGCTGAGTTTTTTTTCATTGTTAGCAAATAGCAATTAATGCGTAAATAAGAACGCGTCGCATCGCTGAGAGTTGGTGATCAATTGATCATCTGACAGTTGTCGAATATGGTCGTCGCTGCTAATTGCTAAAATAATTAATTTGTAAAGATTATACATGTGGCGAAATATAAGTATTAAGCTGCATTTCATTTCAAGACTTGAAATTTCAATTTTATTTTATTTCTTCCCATTTTATTTATTTACGTAAATAACCCGGGAGGACTATTGTACCATATTTGGTACAAATCTTTGACTTTTGACTGCCCTAATAACTTTGAAGTCGATCTAGATATAATATATCATTGCAACGTCAGTACTTCGAAAAATGCACATTGCGTGTCAGAATATAACACTTTGGTGGAAATTGTTTTAGTCGTAATTTAACAGAAGTATGCCGCAGGGTGCTAAGTAAGACCACTTATATCGAGAATTCTTGGCTTTGGAATCAGGGAAATTGAGCCAAAGTGATTTGCATTTCAAAATCGTGTAAAAAATGCGGTTTCTACATTAATTATTTTAGACATATGGTTTAAAACACTTTTTCTAAAAAAAGCTTACAACTAGGTGTCATGTAAATAACTGAAATTTTTCAGAAGGTGTAGTGCAGTGCAATTGAAACTAAAATGCTTTACGATCTTGCGATAAGATATTAAGATTGTTTTTTCTGCGGAATGGAATACTTTAATACCCAAGCCAACCAATATAATTCTAAATGTAAACTCGTAGGTAAAGTGCACCATTTTGCATTTTACTTTTGACTATGGTACCTTTTGTCAAGGGAAGTTCGTACATTTTGACAATTAGACCAACAATTAAATGGACGGCAATTATAGGTACATTTGTTACCAGTCTTTTATATTATTTTAATTATCGGCAACGGTTCATACTTGTATGAATTCGTATAACAGAATACGAAGGTTGAATCTTCCTGTGTTTCAAAAATTATCTCTTATCTTTAAATGTGCTAAAATCTAATTAGGCAAACCACATTAATTTACTAGATCTGTTATTTATGTATCGTAATTATTAGGCTAAGCAGACAGGCAATTATTCAGGCTGTGGTATTTTAAAATAAATTGGCATTTTTCTTTACATCGTTAGTGTAATTGGGTTGTGTGATAATGGCATACTGTTATGCCCGTTTGCAATAAAACAGGGTTACTTTCAAATTAAAAAGATAGCTAACTAAAATTACATCGTACACAAAGTTCAGGTACCGTCCATTTTGTATTTTACTTTCCTTTAATATCTCACATTTCTTTCCTGTTATTATATTTTTTCAATAATCAGTATCAAATTTCAGCTCTATCCGTCCAGTCCAATAGTTTACGAGTTAACCGGGGTTTTAAGTTTTAGTTAAGTGTTTCCGTTTTGACGTAACTCTGAAAAATATTTGTTTTTATTAGTGGACTAGTTATTGTATGCTATAATAGTAAAGTCGTACGGGAAGTTTCACGCTAAATACTTAGTTAAATGACAGTGGTACACACTGATAAATACATAAATTTTCTCATATGCAATAATGAATATAGAACTTAGTACTATACCTTAAGCTTTATTGATATTGTGAACGGGCCTCAAAGAATTCTGCCAATGTCATGAAGTTGTCTTACTGACCCTTGCGCAACATCCCTGCTTACCAATCTATAAAATAATGTATTTACACCGTAATCTAATTAGAAGGTCGTATTCCCACGGTTATCAGATTTATAGAGCGGATGTTGTCACAAACAGTGAACAACATTATGACTGGGCATAATCATATTTAAACTTTATTAACGGGCATACGTAGCTCACGTGGTCAGAAGAACATATGATTGGGCATTATGATTATATTATGGCCTCTATGCATTTGCCCAGAACCATTAGGATTGAACTATACTATGCGGCCGATCGCGTGCGGTGGGGCCCTTTTGCATGCGGCCGCACGCCGCCGCCCCCAATCGCACCGATCGTTCGTATCGGTTTACCCTGTCAGTTAATCGCAATAATGCGAATTCTCACGTCTGTATGTAGCTTAACCCTTATTCATACCGTCGTAAGTTTTGTTACTCCACCTGAGGCTCAGAACTTGCCAAAACGGTATTAACTTCCATTCCGGAGGCGGTGGTATTGTGTCAAAGCAGTTACTGAGACAAAGCGGAGTCCGCTACAAAAGAATTAGCAGCGACTCCATGGATGGCGATGGTGCTTGGATCATCTTGCATAATGGCGACCGTCGCGCGAGTCTCTCTCTGTTTGTACAGCGGTGTCGCAACCGAGACATGCTCTTACCCAAACTGATTGCGGAAAATCGACTAATAAAATGAGACAAACCGGAAAATTTACTCGTCATTAAGCCAAAATGACGCTGATTAATTGAATTTCTAATTTTCATTGCTCGTTCATCTGCCGGACATATTACATTTATCCGTAAATATATTTTCTAAGTAGAAACTAAAAATGGGTGTGATACTTCTGTCTTTCTTTTCTCTGATAGTCTATTTTTAGTCACGCATTCCATTAAGCATTATTATATTATATGCCTATTTCAACCGGTAATTAAGAAATCATTATGATATGGGCTGTCAACTTAACACCTACGATTATGTTTCAATTTAACCTGAATAGACTAGCACTTTTAATGATATGACAAGCACAAAGGAAGTTTGGACAAATGTCACGAAATTAATATCGTCAATCTTGGTCAGGTTATAGCAAAAGCTGGTATACCTAGTAATCATTTAGTCACGTGCCATATGACTGACGCTGGCACCCGACATGACATACGGCATGACATTTTTAATTGCTTATCCGATAAGCTTAATTAAATGTTTTAGACTTAAATTAGTCTATTACATTTTGCAATCTCGCTTTTTATAGACACTTCTTATTTTTGACTCAAGTGAATCATTGCAGACGCTTGTCCGATGTATTTCAAAGATAAAAGCTGATGTTAAACACTTGCTATGAAGAAAGCAATAGTTAAAATATCAAAGTACTTATATAAATACGTATAATAAGTACTCGTATAATATATAAATAAATAAATTATTCAGAATAACAAAATTGAAAGATAAGTCAAAGATTTCATGTGTCTTGAAAATAGTTTTATTGTGATCTATTAATCTGTAAAGTATGGCTATATGGCAAGCATGTTTACTGAGGATAGAACAAAGTAATAAATGTGGCCCAGCTCCAGGCCTTTGCGGATGCTGTAATATCCTTTATCTGATGCATAGATTAGATCTTCGACTTCAATAATACCAAAGTAAAACGCTCGTCACACAAATTTTATTCATGTATTTATATTATATTTTGAACTTTTACTACTTCGATTATAAATGTAGTTGTTTGTTACGGATGTCGTAAACGCGGATGTAAGTAATAAATTAATTAAGGAAATCTTACTGACGCTTGTACACCAATGTATAATAGTACCAGAGCAAAAGTTGATCAATGTACGATAATAAACCTGGCGAATTCATCTGACGAAAGTGAATTCTTGATCATCCATAACTATATCGATATCCACTTTCACCATTCTCGTGTAAATAAATACCAACCAAACATATTTTTTTCGTGTCAATAACTTCTTACGAGTATATATATGTAGGTGGGTGCTAATTGGTTTCAAATTGATACACATTAAACAAAGAAGGTCAATGTTGACGACAGATGACGACCACATACAAGGACACCGCGGCCTGCCCTGCCTGCAGTCATATCATAACTAGAGCGCCACGCCCAAAAACCTGACTACAACTTTGTTTTTAAATTACCCATTGGCAATGCCTACTTAGTACTTTGCCAAGAGTTTCCATGTTAATTCCAAATTATAGTTATTATCTGTGAAATTTTAAGTCAAATTTGTGAAACTTATCCTTCTGGACAAATTGCAATTCAATATTGCCTCGATCTTTAAATGCGACATTTGTACTCCATTTCTTGCAAAGTTTGAAGACCGACAGATAAGCTTTTCTGACGAATATAATGAATTAGTTTTGAATTATTTATTACCATTTTCCTTATGCTCAGACCAATTCGAATCCATTAGCAAGTTTGTCGGTTTCATTGATATCTGTGATTAATGATTAGCCTGGCTGGGATCAGTAGAATTGTCCCGGGGCGGGTTGCGACACGGCACATAGCCGATAAGACGTATTGACGTTTAACTGTCTAATAGAGACCGACCTCGGACTACATAGCTGCTTCGGATCGTGTGTGAGCTATTTGAATTAGAATTATACATCGGGGACCGACGAAGGCTATTCGGAAGATGTGTGGATCGGAACTATTACCTACTCCCACACATTTTTTTTTCTCGTGACGAGGTGTGGTGGTCCATAACTTTAGATTGGCCGATCGTAGTTTCTTGACGTTATTATAGAGATGCGCAGCAAACTAGTAATCCGTTATAACCTTATCTATCATTATTTAAAACAAGTCAGCAATAAAGAACTGTCCAACTTTCATTCACCACAGCTATGATTATAAAATGAATTTTAGTTCGATCTCAAACAAAATAACTAAACCTTAATAATTAGGTAGAGAACATAATGAAATATAACAGTGCTACCTACGGATAAAACCTATGGAAAACCAGATATGCCTAGAACTCATATTTGTAAAGTACGTCGTTATATATTAGAACTACAAAGTTGCCCATACGAGTAGTGTCATGGTAAAAAAATCAGGCCAATAATGCAAACGACGTTATCTCCCTACCCTAAGGATTTCCTTAGTAAGTAACATTATCATCTACTCTGTTTTTATAAATATATTTGGCTCAAAGATTGCCAGGTCAGAGGTTAAAGTACAAGTCAAAGGTTGTCTGCAAGAAATCGCTTTTAGCGATAAGACCGCCAAGATGTACTAGTGAAAGCTACTTTATTAATGTAACTGTAATTTTTATGGTGCAATTACTGGCTGGTCACAAATAAAACGTCACTTGAAACCAGTAAATTAAAGAAAATATATTTTTTGTCCAATTACAGACTTAAATGTGATTGAGAACATTCTGTCACTAAAATACTATCCTATAGTTTGTATAATTTTTTTTTGGGACACAAAGCTTTGTAATGTTGATCTTTGTCTGCCTGTTGGCAAACTGAAAACTAACAACGAAAAAATGGTGACGCTTATATGATGGTTATTTTTGCATTTTTTGTTGTTTATTTTCTCACGATATCGTGGTAAAATAAATACTGGGTATCACGCGGGATTAAAAACTATTCTCGACCTTCTAGATCATATTGCGTCGAAGATGATTTTCTAACACTCCAAAAAATACAATGAAATTCGCAATGTCCTATAGCGATTCAAAAACAATACAATTTCATGCAACATACGATGGTGAAGACATCAATATATTTCACACATCTCCTTCTCATTGTTTTCGTTTGAACGTTTCAACATTCATAGTCAAGGTTACAAATTATGTGGGACATGAGGACACGACGAATGACATCCATTGATAACATTGAAAAGCTTATCGCAGGCTTATGAGAATAGCAATGGAAAATGGCGAAGGAATGAAATCTTGGTTTTTTAGGGCCAGTTTGGATACTTCAAAATTATGACGAGAGTGGTTGCCTGAAAGGATCAGTGTCGTAACTAGCCCGGTGCGAGCTTCTATAACTGCGCCCTAGAAAAATGCCCACCTAGATAATGTTTGCTCCCCTCCAAGATCTGCGCCCTGTGCCTGGACACCGCTGACACCGCCCTAGTTACGGCACTACTGAATAATTGATTGCTTTTTTTCCGATGGATCCAGATGTGTAATTTTTATCATTAGTAGAGTTAAATTACCTGCCAAAATATATAGTTGCCGTTAAATGTCATAATTTTTTTCCATGTACAACATTATGGACTGTATTTTTACTAAATGTATAGTCATGTTATTTTTGTAAAAATAATACAGTGCCAAACACATCACCACTGCTTAAGTGGTAAAAACCTTTTAAGATAGTATCAAATACATAAGTACGAGACTGCCCATTGTTTTTGATGCCACAATAAACCCGCCAGATGATCCAGGTGAAACAATCTGTCTTACGTAACTATATTATTATGAGTTCAGAGAACATTTTGTTATGAAATTGTTACATCTCATCTGTTCGTTTCCATCTGCCCGTGCCCATCTTTTATCAAAATTGGTTATATAGAGTGTCACTGAATCGATAGGTACCGAGATTCTGGTGACTTTTTATGCAGAATGAATCATTGTACTTAGACCCCAGGGTGTGGCGATACATCGTCTATGCATACCCCTCTGGGAGCAAGGCGTGAGCAGTATATATACGTATGTACCTCAGGGTGGCAAAGCACTTGCGGTCTTTGGGCGACAGTGACCACATAATCAGGTGAGCTGTTTGTTCATTTATTCAGTTTATTTCCATAACAAATTAAATTGTGTCTGTATCACATAAAATTCAAGATTAATTATAGCAATGTTAAATTATACTTAATTAACGTCATACAATACAATGGTTTTGCATATTTGTCAATTGAATAGTAATTCCTTTCCAACAAAGCTTCGTTTCAAAGTGTTTTCTTTTTTGTTATCTGTCCGTTAGTCAATTCAGACCGTAAAATAAAAGTTATACTCAATAATGACAGTATAGATTAACAGCACATCCGATACGAGACTAAGTAGATAGTAGTATAGTTGGTTGCATAAAACTTGAGCTTTGATTTCTACTGGTGGCGCGGGGTCCTTAGACGTCCACTGTTGGACATAGGCCTTCCCCAATGAACGCCACTACACCCGGTCCTCCGCCCTCCGCATCCAGCCACTTCCGGCCACCTTTCGTCGTCGGTCTATCTGGCGGCGGGCCGTCCCACCCTGCGCCCTTTCTTGGGCCTAAAACAAGGATTTTCCTGCTTTTCGGAGACATACTGATTGTTTAGACTCGTATAGCTTTAGTTTCTTCTGATAGATTTTGAATATAACAATGGTAGGTGTACAATCAATCTGACTGAATAGGTGAACTTTTTCTGTCCGTCATTATGTGAGTTAGGCGCTACGGATGTAGTTTTCCGATAGAGTTTTTCTGATTTATTTGACAATAGACGGTTCCCACATACGCACAACGTAATCGTAGATATACCTAGGTAAGTACTTCAGTTAACACAGTAACTTAATTAAAACATAGTGATTAATTGCGCACAAATTGGAAAGTATATGAGGGGAGGTACACCGAATCAGCACTGCAACGTTATTACGTACTATTGTAAAGTGCTGGTAGACAGAGGAGTAAGAGGAAAGAACAACATCAAATGCTAACCCCACCAGCACGCGGTTACTGCTAGCTAACAGACTCGATTCAAAGTATCTGAATACATTCGATCCGAAAAGTATGTTCTATACTTTTTAAATTAACTGTTTGCTCTTTATTTTTCACCTTCTTTGCATCAATATAGCGATATGCTTTATCATACGAAATCCCGAATTAAATGTCTGTCGGTGTCAGATTGAAATGTATTGGCGAACAAACATACAGTTGATATTAAATTTTATATATTCCATTCCAAATCCGTTGTCACACGAAAACAAACGCTATATCTCTCTCGAAAATGTGTATAGTTTGCGGCACGTTTCTCGAGCTAGATTAGTATTAGATAATTTGTATTAGTGACGGTACAAATCAGAGCTGTAGTTATATGCAGCCAACTATCCATGAAAGGGACATTAGCAGCAAACACAGATCTGTATTACGATGTTAACTTTGCGGTCCACTTCAAAACACCTATCTATTGTTTATTCTGTTTTGAAGGCGCAAATTATGTGTTTGTTTTCGTATGACAAATGATTTGGAATGGAATTTATGTAGATTTGGAGAAAGACATCAGAT
Organism: Esperia sulphurella; assembly: GCA_947086405.1. Classification (NCBI taxonomy): domain Eukaryota; kingdom Metazoa; phylum Arthropoda; class Insecta; order Lepidoptera; family Oecophoridae; genus Esperia; species Esperia sulphurella. Next base: position 5,891,010 of record OX352261.1, read on the forward strand.
TGATGTGATGCATATATTGATAGTGAAATGTCGTTTCCGACTGTGTAAGGTGTCCAAATGATTCATGTAGACTAGGATCTGGTACGTATACATCTATTCACGATCATGATTACGGTATTTTAAAAGAAGTACTCCCTTTACCTAATTATCTAATAAATAAAATCGTAAACTTAGCGTGTCTGTACATTGAAGATATTGGCAAAAAAAATGGGGGGGTCTAAGTTAACAGACAAAAATTTCAAAAATGACCGAAATGTGTTCTATTACTTATCGTAATAAACACATTTCGGTCATTTTTGAAATTTTTGTCTGTTTTGAGATTGATAGTCTGAGTGGGAGTGAAAGTGGAAGTGCGAAAGGGAACGGGAGTGGGAGCGGGAGCGGAAGTGGAAACGGGAGCGGATTCTGTAGTCCACGCGAGCGGAGCCACGGGCACAGCTAGTTTTTAATATTTCTACGGTTTCACAACTAGTACCCGTCGGCGATTTACACCATGTAGACACTTGCTGACACTTGTAGTAGTTTGTAGACACTTGCTGCATACAACTTTATCGCAAATATACATGAATACCTAGGATACAATTTTTTAGAAGAATTAAATATAAGAGAAAATCTCTGACGAGATACCGTCCAAAAGTACCATAAGCCTTCTCCAATGCACACCATTACACCTATTAAATTTAAAGAAACAAAAATAAAGTGTTAATGCTGACCTCTGTTAATATGACTGATTTTGTGGTTAACACGTGGATATTCAAGCTCTCAGCGCAAATCAGCCAATTTTTCCGTGGTTTGAACACAAGTGCCATTCAATTTTTATTTTTTGACCAAAGTAGTACAAAGATGAATTGTGGTTTACTCTTTGGAGAGGTTAAAAAATATGAGCACGTGATGAGTTTGTGAAAGGCATAATTCGCATGCCTACATAGGAGAGAGAGCTTGACGCAGACGACTTAATGACCAATGACAGAAAATTATACCCTAATTATTGTTTTATTTTTATTGTGTATTCGATTATAATTTTAAATCAGTTGACTGTCTTCAAAAGGTTAAATTGTTAGAATAACTGGTAAAACAATAGTACATTTATAGTTTGTTGCTCAACATTTTAATTTTAAGATACTGATATTGAGATACTGGGCTCGATTCTGAAGGCACAATGTTAAAATTTGACAGCACTAAAATTGTTGCTATCCTTGTCACACAGTATTATGAAGATAAAACGAAACCAATTTTAGCGCTGTCAAATTTTAAATGTGTGCCTTCAGAATCGGGCCCATTGACCGCATAGTTGACCTAGTGGCTTGGTCGTTAGACTAGGGCGCCATAGGTCGTGGATTTGATTCCCACCAGGGACAGACAACTTAGTACAATAGTACAAGCTGGTCCAGATTAGATTTAGATTAGATTTTTTGCATACTCTCTATAAAGTTCAATCTCTATTAAAATAACTAATATAAATACGAAATTTATTCCTTTATACGATTCAGTCTATCTTCATGAAATTTTTCATACATATAGCCTGTGTCATGGAGATGAATATATGTTATTTTTTACCGTGGGAAAGTCTATTCCGCCGAGAAAATCAAATTATTCCACTCGGGTGAAACCACGGGCAATAGATAACATAGAATAATTTGTTGCAAATTGCAAGGTATAATATTATATGTTAATATAATAATACATTCTGATTTACCTTTACAAACGAAATCATAGGCAAATTAATTCTGTGACTAACGCCTGACGAATCTTCGCATTTCGTAATCGACACAGAAAACTACTTACCGATTATTTGGCGCAACTCCTCGGGCCCGGGATGTAACGTGCATAAAAACAGCTTCAAGTAAAAAGTTGCATTTGATCTTACGAAAAAGACGAACGTTGCATGCTAGATTCTCGTTGAATGAAATCGGCGGCTGAGGCATAGTATAGCTATAGAAACAATACCTCAACTTGAAATGCACCACTCAGTCAGATGCGCGCATTGATTATGTGTATACCAACCGTTATGGACCGTTATGGTATGGACCGACGACAAAAGAAACTAAAGCTATACGAGTCTAAACAATCAGTATGTCTCCGAAAAGCAGGAAAATCCTTGTTTTAGGCTTAAGATAAGGCGCAGGGTGGGACGCCCCGCCGCTGCCGCCAGATAGACCGACGACGAAAGAAGGTGGCCGGTAGCGGCTGGATGCGGAGGGCGGAGGAAAGGGTGTGGTGGCGTACATTGGGGAAGGCCTATGTCCAGCAGTGGACTTCTAGGGGCTGACATGATGATACCTGTGATAATAGTTAGTAAGGTAGTGAGCATTTAAAAAAGAACGGAGACAAACGGACAGTACACCTGATGGTGAGTGATCACCGCCACACGTAAATGTTTTATATACTACCGCTTCCTAGATGTTAGCATTGTGAAGAAGAAATGGCGCAACAAACTTTCAGGAACACATCTTTATTATCGTTTGTATTAGTTTGAAAACTTACAATATTAAAAAGATTGTGCGAAGCTGAAGTAACATTACCAGGCATCTTTGTCATTCAAATAATCGTCTATTTTGTTATAGGCCTATTTACAAAGCTGTTTTGCTGTGATTTTTAAGCTTCTGTACGTCATATTTAAGACTAGACTTAGTAAGCCAATTGCGTTAAAACCTATAATTCATGATATTCCATTACTATGGACCGCCGCCGCCAGATGGACCGACGACCTGAGGAATGTGGCTGTTTGCGGAGGGCGGAGGGCCGGGTGTGGTGCCGTTCATTGGAGAAGGCCTATGTTCAGCAGTAGACCTTCTTCAGATAGTACGTCCACCTGGCGGCGGGGCATTCCACCCTGCGCGTACCAATCCGCGGTAAGATAAGTGTATGTATATGAAACTATTTATTGTTATTTATAGATACCACTAACATATACTTCTAAAAGTGGATCAGTTGGTCATGAGGAGCTAATTAATACACCTATAATGGGTTACCTGGAACTAGGATAATACAGTGCAACCCTGTACCTCCAGTGAAATAGGATCTCACTTAGAAAATGCTACCATTCAGTAGACCAAATAAATGATTATTAACAATGTTCTGATTTTTTTTCTTCTTGAAAACTTCTTTTTCTTTTTGAAAACGTTTCAATGGTTTTAATGGAATTTAATATGAATATGAAGTAATATTGAACCGTTTTCAAGAAAATAAATCAGAACATTATTAATAATATTTTTTTTTATTTATAATACTCAATAATAATTAATGTGGTCTCCTGATAAGTAGCATTTAAAAAAGTTAGAACCTTTTTCACTGAAGGCACAGACATGTTCAACCCAGGACAATTTAAGTTGGGGTATTGTGAACAGTACACTGTGGCTTGTGGTTACGCAACCTCATCCTAAAGCAAGCGACAAATTATTCGATCCGCTCACATAACTGTCGATTGTAGTTTCGATCTCATGGTGACGAGATTAAAATTAACGTGTTGGGAAATAACACTCAACTTCAATGTCTTCATTACATTTTAACGAGCTGCTTTCGGAAATTGCAATGAGATTAAAATTTGCATAAATTGGTTATGGACGTTATGGTCAATCTGATCTTATCATAATCTAGAAACATTGTAGATTGTTGATCAAACTTATTTGTATTGTATTGTATTTGTATTTATTAACCAATAAAGACAGAATTTTCATATTTCCAATGCAACAAAAACCAGACTTGGTTGGTCTGTTCAACGTGACGACTCACAAACTAAAATTTAACAGTCATATTACGTGCTAAGCCATCTAACTGTATACATTTCTTAATTATTAACAGAGTCGAAACCTTCAAAAATAAGGGTACAATATAAAAAGTGCGAGTCGGTTGCAAGTGTGTGAGTGAGTGCTGTTATATATGCCATTGCATCGAAAGCATAATTGCAGGCTTTAAGATTATCGATCTTTGTTTTATCTAAACTATTAAAACTTTCCAATTAAGAAATTATTAACAATGATAAGATTTACTATTAGTGTAGGTTATCTGTAAGAAATCGCTTCTAGCGACAAGATCACGTAGATGTACTGATGTAAGGCTCTTTATTATTGTATCTGTGTACTTTTTATTGTGCAATGAAGGATAATACTAATAGTAATGAATAGTTACGTATACCATAGGATTTCTAAATACATACATAATACTCACGCCCTGGCCCCTAAGGAGAAGGCAGAGACGATGTTTTGCTACTTTGCGAGATCCCGATACACCTTACTAGCCTCCCTGTGAATCCATCAACCTTTTAATATTCATCTCACGGTGGTCCTTTCTGAGGACGTCACCAAACTGATCCTTGAACGGCCTCCTAGGACAACCTCTAGCTGTAGTTTCTAATAAATACAATTCTTCATAATTTACAAGTTACTACTTTTATAACAATATAAATATTACGTCTTGTTTATGATTATTTGTCAGTTATACTGTTTATTAAATACAATTATGTTGATTTTTTCCTCTTTTTATGAACTTAACAATGCTTAGCATCCCGAATTGCAAAGGCACGTGAAGGCTATTGTTACGATGTAAGTGCCGCCGGTGGTGGTTCGGACTTTCGTGTCTGGCGCAGGCTTCGATGCGCGAGCGCAATCGTCCAGCCGCAGTGCTATCCCCGGCGCACCACTGTCAACACGCGCCCTACTCACTAATAATATTTATTCACAAAAATAATGACTTTATCAATTCAGATATACTGAACTAGTTCTGTGACTTTTGTGCTCTATGTTAGTGATCTAGTGTCAGGTAACTACTTGTGGACAGTGAGGAGTGATGGGGTCAAGAATGATATCAAGGTAAATCATTAATTGTATCATATTTCCTTCAATTTAATTGATAATTAAACTGAAAATAATAAAATAGGTAAGTACTTGGAAAAGTTCTAGCTCGTTGAATTCTTTTGTACACCGCAAACGTAGCGGCTACGAACGCGCTACGATGACGAGTCGCGTAGCACGTGTTTGAGCTTTTTTATATATTTATTACTACTTTTATGTATATTTGTTTAACTATATTATTTCTATACAAATGTTACTAAATAATATGTCGTGGTGTATTATTTTATATATCAACTATAGAAAACAATCAACGGCCCAATGAATATCAAATGTTTATAAATGAAATCTCGCATCCGATGCGATCATAAAAACAGTTATCCGAGTTGAAACTTGACCTAGACGTCCATATATATGCGTTAATGTATGTTAAAACATTCCACGGCCTAAAATGTTAGTTAATTTAGTAACTTTTAACAGAAGTACCGTTACGCTGCGTTAACAATAAAAATAGTAACAATGTCATTAACAAATGAAAGTAACATTTTGCATTTGTAATTAATTACGTTTATCAACATTTATATGTAAATAAATAAATAACTTGTAATTTGGTACGGGAAGTCGCAAACGCTTTGCTTAAATTAAAAATAAATAAGCACTTGTAAGTCTAATATGTTTTTTTTTAATAAGGGAGACAGTGTAAATTAGTGAATAACTTTTCATCGTGTATTTCTCCTTCAACATATCTGTGCCTATTGCCGGATGTTTACCACAATTCTATCAGCAAGTATGACGTTTTGTTTATAATAATTTCATTGACAATTTCTAAATACTAATAATGTAGTTATCAGCGTATGTAGCTATGTTTGACGTCAGGTCGAATAACACTAGGCAATATAGGCAAAGGGTTTATCAGACATCATAAATGACCATATAATAATGGATAGGATAATGTAGACAATCTCAATAACTGAAGCCGAATGTTATTACGAACATCATCATCTGCCGAAATACGTCCACTGCTGAACATAAGCCTCCCCAATAGAGTGCCACTTTTGGTGGGCGGTCTGGCGATCACAGTAATGATCTTAATATACACTGAAGAATGCTGCCGCCCTATCTTGGTGCAATCCCTTAGTCGCCTTGACGACAGCCACGGGGAGATTGGGGGCCACATTCTAAGCCGGGAACCACACGAATTTACAAATAATATCACTAATATTAATTGGAAGTTCGATTGAAAAATCTTCAAACCATTATTCAATATAACAAATCAGAGTGGTCGGTCGTTGGGACTCATCTAGTTTATTATATTGCATATCAGTCTGGCGACTTTGGTCTAATATGAAATATGGCAAGATATAAAAATGACAAACTGATTATTAAAGTCCTGAAAAATTTCATGAAATTATTCATGCCCAACAAAAACAAATACCGATCTAGAATGATGATCTTCGTACACAAAATTAATAGTCTGTCAAATAACTATTACTGGTAGTGTACGAGTGCTGTCTTTCTTATATTGAAAGCGAGAGTAAATCCCACAGTGGAATGATTGATAAGAGGCAGTGATATTTGTTGATCATAATCTTTTTTGTTGACTGCTCAGAATAGTTTTGTTATGCAATCGGAATCAACAGCGATCGACAATCAGGAAGAATTTTTTTTCGAAATAGGCAACTGTTTGAGTTTAAAATGTATTCAAATTAATTTTTATTTCATTTAAATCATTCATTTTTGTAAAAAAAAAATTATTACCTATCCTCTGGACGACACTGTTAAAATGCTATTTGAGTGCAAGTTTATTATTTATTGAATTATCAATGAACTTAAATTTACAATGATAATTTTTTGGACTATAAGCCTAGGTATATACTACTGGGTTTCTGCAGGAAATGAGTTCTGATAATTTAAATTAACAAGTCTAAAAATATGTTTAACAAATAATCAGAATTGAAACAAGTAAATTAACAATTTAATTAGTTGTAAGTACTAAACTAATACCTAATATTTTTATAGGTTGATTACATTACGGCCGTATTTCATCTGTCAAATTAAATTGCGATTCTTGATGTAGGTGTAGTGTGCTGCCTTTGTGGGCGTTATGTCCAACTGTTAATACTGTAGTAAAACTGCTCAATACATTTAATTTACCTGAGCTTCAGGTATTTAAGCTGCGATGTTATTATATTAACATTGCGTTATTATTGCACACAATATTTTTGTCCTTTAAATATTTTGAATACATTCCACTACATTACAAAACTCAAGGCCGAAGCAGTTTAAGGTTATTGGCTTACGAAACGGTTAACACTGAGTTTGTTTATAATATCTAAATATTGGAAAATTTCGTTTACTTATTTCCTAATGTTAAATGTTGATCTGTGCACGAGAAACTTACGAAAATGAGGTTGATTGTTCTCACGTAAATATTAGTATTCTGTGATATGCTCGCAGCTAAAGTTGCTAATCATGATTACTGCATATGCATAATATTATATATCCGCCTCGTTGGCCTATTACTGCGGGCATATGCCTCGAACACCTAGGTATGATTTCTACAAGATGGTCCTGGTTTTGGGGGAAGCTTACAGTTTTGATGTAGGTACTTATCATAAGACTAATCCCGTAGAACAGACAGGAAATCCTATTAGAAATGTATCTAAGACGTATTTAAAAAGAGTGTCGGGGCATGTCTGTAAAATTAGAAATGGACTATAGCTATAAAGGTTTTTCCAGAATACATTGACATAATTATATTCAATTATATCATTATATTTGAAATATATTTTTAATTTTTTGTTTTATTTTAATTTGATCTGACCAGTAACAAAAGCTATTAACAAATGTATGTATATATCTTTTCGCAACAGCGGGAGAGTTCTAACGTGATACTAATGAAACAACAAATAGGTGAGCTTTATTTACTAAGGTGATAATACTTTTAAAAGTTGGTAACCTTTATCCGAATGTAGGTCACCTCATAAATAATTGCAAGGCTGTTTAATGTGATAAAAGTACTCAGACGAGCATTACGAGACCCACGGTGGAGATAAAGGGGCAGTGACAGGTGGTGACGTAACGGCGCAGGCGCATCGCACGCGCACCGCACTGCGCGTCTCAACCGGTTGACCGGTTGCACAACATACTGACGATTGACTTGTGGTATACGTTTTGTTACACTAACTTATATTGGTGGCTTCGACTGTATCAAAGAATATGAATATACTGTTTCACAAAATTATTACTTCTTGATTCCCGTTTGGTCTCGCTTGATAGTTTTTAACCTTACACTTTCTTTGATAGATTATCTCAGTAAAAACAAAACTACAACAGCTGTAATTAAATTTCCCAGTAAACCATTATCTTGTCTTCTTTCCGTAGTTTGCTCACGTCGATGGTCATTAATTAAAATATTTTAATCCATTTTATCGAAACAAATATCAATAGCAAAAGAATTACTACTTTTTATAAACCGAAATTAAATTCGGTTCACAAAATAATCCAACTGATCTGCATACTTTTAATTACTGATTTTTTAGACATCATCACAATAATAACTTTTCTAATGTTTAATAAACGTCATTTATTTCATAACTTGGAAATTTAATATTTTAATCCTGTCTATATGTTTGCTATTTGAATATCACTCTTATTCTATGGTCGAGATGAAACCATTCGGCGCGCACGTTGCTGTGCTTGACTTGCGTTACTTTCGATCACGCAACTAAAAGATGCGCAGACGTTTTTGACCTACAGTCACTGGGGCAATGAACGTCTATTGTGTAACTATAAAATACTTAGCAAAAAAAGTTTAAGGCTGCTTCTACTCAAGTAATCAATCAAATGTTCTTAATGAGCGATTTTTTTGTAGGTATTTTATTTTCTGGTCTGTATTATTATGCTTTTAAGGCACAATCAGTCCGCCGTTGTATAGTGTGTATATTGGTAATAGATACGTTGCTTTAATCTCAACCATAAGTATTCTATGCATAGACATTTCCTAAATTTATGATTCTCTGTCTCAACTGTGACAATGACAGTTGAGATCAATGCAGCGAACTTAAATCTATGGCAGCGAGACTCGAAAACTTAAAAGACAACGTCAAATTCGGTTGGTAAAATGTATTTTAACACTTTATGGCCTGGCTTCACAGACTCTTGCCAAATATTTCGCCATATTTGATGATACACTACAGCTAGCTTATGTCAGTTTCAGTGCAATCTATCGAGGTATTTAGAACTATTTGTTTTAGAAAGCTACTTGATAATCATTATGAAACATTCCAGTTACAATATTTGTATATAAATAGATGAGATATGAAAAGTGGACAACAAGGACTTACCGTTGTTGACGGTTTCTTCTAGACAACCTTTGGGTGATTGCCAGTTTGTTACCAGCCGATAGCGAGCAAACTTCCTAAAGCAAATAAACTCTTCGCACTGTAGAGTCTGATGAAACTTTCTTAGAAGTTACTATATGCGCACGGGCGATTCATTACGTATATATATTTGAATGTCATTCAAATTTCAAAACCCATACGGTCATAATAAGGTCAGATTTAATTTGCAAATCTCAATTAGATTCATTAACAATTATTCACGCTGCGGTAAAAGGAATGCATCTATATTATTTGCGCTACAACATTATTTATATAATTGCACTTATAACTAATTTAAAGTTATCTACAAGGACGTTAACAAATGTAGACAATCTATTATTTACCTACATTATGCTAAATTTCATATTTTTCGATACAATAGAGAAATATTAGGACAATGGTTAGAGTGTATTTAGGGAACTACTGCTGACCGCTATAACACAGCGTGCAATAGTAGCATATATAAAAAAAATGCTAAAATGATTTTTCTGCATTGCGATGTGTAATATATATAGACACACGTAATATAGGCAAACGTGTGGTTCCCGGCTTAGAATAGGGCCGCCCCAAATCTTCCAGTGGGTTAGCAGAGCGACTAAGGGATTGCACCACAGACGGGCAGCAGCGATCACCTGTACACATTAAGATCATTACTGCGATCACCAATCCGCCTGCCAAGCGTGGTGATTTGGCAAATCCCCCAATGGACAACCCACCAAAAGTGGCATTCTTATTGGAGAGGCTTTGGTCAGCAGTGCACGTATTTCGGCTGTTATTTAATATAGACACAACCTGTTTGTTAATGAATTTATAACTTTCAGTACAGGATTTTTATGTGTCATTATTGCGCGCGCGTGAGTTTAGCCAGCCCTAATTACCTATATTTCTTTTAACATCTAAGTAACCAGTACGAAGTAAGATTTTAAAATGTCTAAAGTAAACTCTAATATCACCTGACAGTGCCTCCAGGTTTATCCGACTCTATGGCTTATTACTTTTGGGTGTTTGTCTCTAACGCTAGAAGCTCGTGGACTCTACTACATACATTTCGGCGCAAATTATAAATACATACTTCATATTACATTATATATTCCATTCCAAATCAATAGTCGTCTATACATATAATAAAACTGTAACTGGTCTATGTCTGTACATGGGAGAAATTGTAGAAAAAATTGTATGAGGAGTCTTTATAGGGCCAATAGAAGCCAAAATAATTGTTTTTAGAATTTTTGTCTGTCTGTCTGTACGTATGTTTGTACCTCATCACGCCAAAACTACTGAATGAAATTTGATGCAGTTTTCACAGTTGTCTTGCTGGAGCTATAACTTAAAATCTGGTGCATATTAATGCGCCACTTAGAACCTGAGATAATAATAAAGTAAATTTTTCTAGAAGCCATTATATGCAAAATTTATATTACATTGGTTTGTACTACAGTTGGAGTACGAGCGGGAGCGGGAGCGGAAACGGGAACGGGATTGGGATCGGGATTGAGAGTCTGAGTAGGAGTGGAATAGGGGGCGAGAGTGGGAACGGGAGCGGATTCTGTAGTCCACGCAAGCGGAGCCGCGGGCAGATCTAGTACGAAATAAATGCTATTTGCGACTGTACCCAGGAATAAAAGTAATATTGTCCTCTTATAATTTGTTAGCAAAAGTTGTCTAATATATTTCAATTTTATAAATTTAAATAAAAATTAAATTTTTACTCTAAATAATAATATATTTCGATTAAAAAGTGTTTTCTCAACCATGTTTGTAAGTAGTACTAATAAGGTATAAGAAAGAAAAGAAAATAAATATTTAATGAATAATCACCACACTTAATACCAGTGCACTTGTGTGTTCTGTCGTATACATACTTGTACAATAAAAGCGCATTGTGTTTTGAAACATTATAACATAGGTAAAATAAACTCAGTGAAATGATAAGTGGAAGAAACGATGACATTTGTGTAGCGAGGCCGACGAGGTGTTCAGTGGTGTTTTACTAACGGAAACATTACCTACTTTATTAATACGCACAATTCGATTAAAGCATGTGCAAATACAGTTTGAAGGAAAACCACGAATACAAATTGATATTAGTAGAGACACTCAAATGTATATGACTACAAATTTGCTAAAACTTTAGCATTTGGACTTGATATCCAATTGTCTTATTTTTAAATCTCTTGTTACAAAACTATATTTTTATTAAGTCGAAGACATAGTTGTATTGAATTTTTTTTTATCAGAAGTAGGAAACTTGCCTATATCAGTGCTTTTTGTAAAGAAACTTCGACTCTTCGTAAATGTTACTTAAGCAATTTAAGCAATCAACCTAGCACAAAAGAGGCGCAAACTTTTTCGTTCATTAATTAAACCTTATTTTAGTATTTTCTCGCACAGCTCGTATCCCTAGCCATCCAGCGGAGAAATGCGTGTGGCATTACGGGGACGTTTGGGTGGGAGACGGTACAAAGGGTACTTCTACCTAGTTTTGTTAGTAATTTATTTTGTAAAATTGTGTGTAGTTATTTATAATTTGACAATATGTTTCAGCTAATGTTGCCTATTTTTGTTATGTTGCTATTATTTCAGTAAATGTTGTATGTATGTATGTAAACGCTTTATTGTAAATATATGTTATATGTAATTCTTGCTCATTTCTCAGGGATGTAAGTAGATTATTAAAGCCAGCTCTGTTTCAGAGTAGTCTTATGAAAACTCACTTACTCTGCTAGTAGTTAATGATGATCACGGTATAACAAGGAATAATTGTACTCCAGAGTATTTCGATTTGCAAACACCGAGTGTTCAACACTTGTGTGAATTCTTGGGCCTAATTGGCATAATTGCATCTCGATAGGTCGGCGGGTATTGCAAATATTTAACAGCAGATCCGGTTTATTTACGGCAGCGCAATGAGTGTATAAATGTATCGACAGTTTGATAGACGACTCTCCCGTTTCCTTGACAGGGATATGTGTTAGCCTTTCACATGATAAATATTGCATTAGTCCACTCAGTGCACGTACTGGTCGTATAGCAACAATTATCCACTTTTCAAAAGTATGTATGTAATTGAGCAATTCAACTACAGTTTTTTTTTCAATGTAGAATGTTGATATTACGGTTGGAGCAGAAAAACAAATATCTGCACGCGTTTCCGTATCTAGTCCATGTAATATTTGTGATATAGAATGTCTTCTAAGCTTGGTTCACTTACATAGTAAACTTCAAAAAAATGTTGCAACCTATACGCTGTTAATATCCATATAACACACCTTAGTTATTAAAGGTACTTCAGTTCACTTATGTATGGCTTTAATAGTAGGTTCTGATAAAGTTCCAGCATAAGCTTTGTGTTTGCGAAACTGTGGCTCCACCTGGCGTCTGGGATCTAGACAGTGCTCTACTTTTATGCGATTGCGAAATTATACTTTAGGTTTGTAAATTCACTGCACATATGGTGTCCGTCTACCATATCCTTACAAGGCTCTACATACAAAAGGAAAACGTTCTCTTCGTTATGTAGGTAGGTATTTGAGGAACACAGTGTGTATGAGATTTCTTGTAATTACTTAAGAGTTTGCGTTCAGTCTCGTGGCACTACCGTGGTTAATCAAAATTCCCATGGAAACCAATTTTCTCGTAGTACACAGCAGCCTATTTCTTTCTCCTGCGCGACGGTATAGATAATCAAATACACAAACAGATTCAACATTTATCGTAAATAGACCGCAGTATGCCACGCGGGTATTCTGTAGTACATTTAGTTACACCATGGTAAAGAGTAGCCTATGTTACTCTCCCCGCTCCCCTGCTCGATAAAACCTGTACACAAAACTTCCTAATGGACCTTTGCCATTGTTTTTGTGGCGTAGAGACATGATTAAGTATTCAGAAAAAAATCTTAAGTACATTAATTTGGTAGTTGGCATATTAGGATTTAGAACTATGATATGAGCTAAGTATATTTTAGACTTATTTGGTAAACGTACATCCGTCCTACATTCAAGCTACCATTTACATACTACATAACTACAGTACTATGGCAACTGCCATAGTACTTGCCTGGGGTTTTAAATTAGCGTATGATGCAAGCAAACTAAATAAGTATCAATAGAAGTTACAATACAAGATACTTAATCACTAGAAGATATAGCGGAGGATTGAGTTAAAGGACCGTCTAAGGAATGTGCCTAAAGTCTTATAACTCAGTCGACGAGTTTCTCAACGGTAAAGGTATTATTTGACATAGTTTTCGGTATACATTTTTATGACATGAAATTATTACTTATTATGAAACTACGTGACGTGTATAATTTAATTGATTAATTTTTACTCAACCTTTCGACGTGTAAATATTTTAACCATAACTATGATTATTATTATTACATATAGTATAGGTTACCTATAATGTAGACACAAAATAATATTGAACATTTTACACTAAGTCGAAAATAATGCATCGATTCACAAATCTCAACAAACCTAGATCTCTTTAAAAATTTACTGACACTTAACATTTACTTTTTATATGTAACTACTTTGGCCTATAACGGAAGACTTAGTCTAAAGTGTTATTTTAGAGATCATTTACTTTAATCAAACGCATTAGAAATTCTTAGATTTTACTTAAAACACGCTAGTCATATCTCTTAATTGGGCACATTGAACACTACGGTGTATCATTTTTAGAGTTCCGTCAAAACGGATGCCCTTTTAGCAAAGCTTTTGTCCGTCTGTTTATCCGCCGAATAACTACTGGACCGATTGGGATAAAACATAAAAATATGTAAAATTCATAGACATGATAGACAAATTCAGGTTTTTTTTCCAGACAGATAATAAAGAAAAACTAAAACAATTAATTGACGGAACCCGCATGTGTTGTGCGTGCGACGTATACTTTTCTAAGTTTTTGTAAGACAAGTCTTCATTAATGATTAAATATCCAATACATCTTCAGAAAAAACTTGTTGCGGCTTGAGATGGAACATCAGGTACTAATAGCCTTTCTAAATAATATGTGGAACGGAAAACCAATAAATCTCAGATTAGCATTCGCTCGTGTGGTTTGGTAGCCAACAGCAGTACACGATGAAGGTTTGATTTGACCCAGATTCCGAGATAGAGCTCGATTTAACGTGTACTGGGTAATTTAATGACATCTATAAACACTTAATTGTGACAAAGTTCATTAAGCTAATTCATCGTTTTGCTTTAAACATCTGCAGGTGTAGTAATGTATTCGAGCTGCCATATGGCGAAATAAGCAGCGATCTTACTTGTGGGTATTTTAGTGGTTTGCTGAAGGACTTTTAGCGTATAACTATAAATTTTGTAATCATTGATGTTGCATATTTATGTCTCTTGTATCTGTAATTAGTAATTAATGGATTATAATTAATATTTTATTTACAAATACACATAATTTATTATAAACATACTACTACTTTGTTACTAGGGCCAACACTGGCCGACAGCCTAAATGGATTTAAGGCACAGATTAAACTCGACTTATTGAGCACGCGTTTTACAATTTAAATGAATTTTATGAATAAAAAATAGATCTGTAATATATAGCTTGACTTTATCAAATTGAATGGTTTAATACAAATGTATTATTATTTTAACTTTTAAGTGTACTCGTATGTTGACAATGACATTTTTACTATACTATATTTAATTTAGAACATATTATGACATTTTAGGTAGAATTAAATATTGTCAGGTAATGACAATTATCAATAATGAATTATATTGTAAACTAGCTGTGCCCGCGGCTCCGCTCGCGTGAACTACAGAATCCGCTCCCATTCTCACTTCCGCTCCCGTTCTCTTCCCACTTCTACTTCCACTCCCACTCAGACTCGAGACTCTCAATATCCTAATCCCAACCCCAACCTCAACCCCATCCCTATCCCCAAAAACTAGATTTCACTCAATCCCATACGCGCCGCGCCGTTAGTCGCGCCGCGCCGCGGCCGTTGACCTCGCCCATATGACGAACATATTCGTACGTTCGAGAAATATTGCATTTTTTTATCAAAATTTTCGTAAAAAAGATTTGTTTTTTTCATGAATGATTTCTAAATATGATACTGAGTTACTGGATGAAATATTAACAGTTGTTTTATTATTATCCGATATAATGGCTTCTAGAAAAATTTACTTTATTAATATCTCAGGTTCTAAGTGGCGTATCAAGATGAAACATGCACCAGATTTTAAGTTAGACCACCAGCAAGACAACTGTGAAAACTGCATCAAATTTCATTCATCAGTTTTTGCGTGATGCGGTAACAAACATACATACAGACAGACAGTCAAAAATTCTAAAAAAAATGTTTTAACTTCTATTGGCCCTATAAAGAACCCTCATAATTTTTTTTTTTAAATATCTCTCATGTACAGACATAGACCAGTTACAGTTTTAATATAAGTATAGATTTCCAGATTAATAATTATAGTCATACTTAAAATTACAATTACATAAATTGAGTCAGATTAAAACATCAAAATTAACGGGACAGTACAGATTAGAGCTCCCACACTAGACCATTCAGTCTGTTCCGGGGAGCCTGAGATTTCAGTTTACGTAATATAAACTATAATAACTATAGGACAAAGTAGATATGAAATGAATGGTTAGATAGCAATTAGCCATTCGGTACACATTTATTACACAACTGTTCATCAAAAAGATTTAAAGATTTCTTTTCCACACAAAATCCTGGTGGTACTCTTATCATGTAGTTTATTGTGAAATGCCTAAACGTATTTGAAAGTGTGTTAGTTGAAGTTTCTTACTCCCGTGACTCACTGCCTATCAAAGCTGAACGTAAGGTGAAGTTTGACGTAGTTATAGCTAGTAGCGACGCAATACATATCTATATTAATATTTTCGTTAAGGAGTACTGTGGACTCGACTGAAATCTATTCGAAATTAAGAGGTGAACAATCATTGCGCGAAGCCCGACACACACTTGACCTCGTTTTTTAACGACGAATTTATGCTATAAATAAAACAATGACACATTGATATATTTCAATTGATTGAAACTGTATTAATATTTGGACCTTTAAATAAAGTTGTTTTCTATATCCATCAAGCTAGCATGCCTTGGCATGATCATTTGAGAATTTTATATGTTAATTTGCAAAAGTCACAGCATCCGTTAAGTATTAAATTGATACAATACCATATTCTTTATATTAATTGAAGGAAAAATACTTAAAAGAGACAAATTATATATGTAATGTATGTAATTGTAGCTAGGATAATAAATAAGTGTGTGAACCGACACGTCGGCACATATAAATTTCAAATATTGAATGTATATACGAACCAAAGTACCACTACATTCTCATTTTTACATACACTATTAGATTGAGTTTCCTTGTTTTCTTATAACACGCGTACATAAATAGATACATGAACATATTAATAGGTATTCCATTTATATCTAATAAATAAAATCGTAAACTTCGCGTGTCTGTACATTGAAGATATTTGCAAAAAAAAAATTGGGGGGTCTAAGGATAAGCAACAGAACACATTTCGATCATTTTTGAAATTTTTGTCTGTTTATCTGTTTGTCTGTGAGTTTGTGCACGCATCACTTAAAAACTACTGATCGGACTTTGATGGACTTTTCTCAGAAACATGGGGCTTAACTTGGTGTAACATATAGGCTTTATTTCATTGCAATCGGTGCAGTCAATCAAAAGTTATGCGAATTTATAGTTCTCGCATACACTGCGAGGAGTGTAGGGTGTAAATGCTCGATTGAATTCGTGAGCGGTAGCGGAAGCGGGTAGGTATCGTACCAATGTAATGTGAGATTTTGAAAACTATAAATTCGCATAACTTTTGATTGAGTTAGTCGATTACGATGAAAAATCTGGAGCTGGATCTGGAGCTGGTTCTGGAGCTGGATCTGGAGCTGGAACGGGACCTGGATCTGGACCTGGATCTGGATCGGGACCCGGACCCGGACCGGGACCTGGACCTGGACCTCACCCTGGACCTGGACCTGGACCTGGACCTGGACCTTGACCTGGACCTGGACCTGGACCTGGACCTGGACCTGGACCTGGACCTGGACCTGGACCTGGACCTGGACCTGGACCTGGACCTGGACCTGGACCTGGACCTGGAGCGGAACCGGGATTGAAAGTCTGTGTGGAAGTGGGATAGGGAGCGGAAGTGGGAATGGGAGCGGATCCTGTAGTCCACGCGAGCGGAGCCGCGGGCACAGCTAGTTGTAAAATATAGTAATACGTGTCTTACATAAGTTCCAGTAGCATTTTCCTGAACTGACTGGAATTTTGAATGTTCACAACTAGCCGGTACTCGTATCCGTAGAACATCTGCTTGCCGTGCAGGTGCCGGTTTTCATTTCCGCCCAAGCAAGTTTATGAGATATTCCATTCGAGTCTGGGTGTTCCGTGGTTTTGTTGTTTTCAACTTCTAATAGTGTTATGTAATGTAGTGTTGTTTTAGTGATTTGCCGTAAATAAAATTTGCCTTTATCCATCTCCATGCCAGGACAGGCTATATGTATGTAAAATTTCATGGAGATTGGTTAAATAGTCGAGCCGTGAAAGCCTAACGAATAGACCAACTCACTTTCGGATTTATATTATTAGTTAGAACTAGCTGTGCCCGCGGCTCCGCTCACGTGAACTACAGAATCCGCCCCCGTTCCCACTTCCGCTCCCGTTCTCTTCCGACTCCCACTCAGACTCTCGACTCAATATCCCAATCCCATCCCCAACCTCAACCCCATCCCTATCCCCAAACACTAAATTTCACTCAATCCGTTCGCCGCGCCGGGGCCGTTGACCTCGCCCATATGATGTACATACTCGTACGTTCGAGAAATATTGAATTTTTTTTATCAAAATTTTCGTAAAAAAGAGATGTTTTTTTCATGAATGATTTCTAAATGTGACACTGAGTTACTGGAAGAAATATTAACAGTCGTTTTATTATCATCCGATATAATGGCTTCTAGAAAAATTTACTTTATTAATATCTCAGGTTCTAAGTGGCGTATCAAGATGAAACATGCACCAGTTATTATAAGTATAGATTAGAATATTAGTAGGGTGATGATAGATAGGATTTGCCTAGGATTTAATTTGCGACTCCGCCCGTGGTGCAGCCCATGCAGTCACGTCGTCGACTTGTTTTTACTAAAGTTTGAAGTCTTCTAGTTTGATAACTTTTTAAAGATATTTCCATAATTACCTCTGTAAATTGCAGAAATGCAATTATGTATCTGATATGTAAAATCTGTATGTACCAATGTTTAGGTGTTCTATGAACGAATGATTTATTTAAAACTAACATGTAGTTTCGTTCCCAGAGCGCTGCTGCTAGCGCTGTGGTGCGCTTGCGCCAGCGCCGGCGCGCTGTCGGCTGCCGGCGATGACAACGACTGCGCGCTCTACCTCTCCGGGCCCGGCCGCACCTCCTCCTACGACTACAGCCTCAACCTGCTCAAGGGCAACTTGTAAGTACCACAGCCCATCTGTACTAACGCAACTGTTCATGTCAGAGATATTTGCTGATGACATTCTCGTTATGATGACGATTTTGTTTTTTCGAAACTGCTCTTGATGACGCGCCGACGATTTCTGTTTTTTTATCTATTACTCTTTTTCTGTACCTACCTACTACTTATATTTCGTACCATTACTATAATATTTCAATTTATGTATAAGATATCTGTCCGAACATCTGATTAAAGAAAGAGTTGTTTTATAAAGCCTTAAAGTTGACAGTGCGACGCAAGCCATGCAACGTAATAGATAAGAAATTGCTAGCTGTGAACTGGTATACGATTATCTTCATATGAAATCGCTGTGAATAATGAATACTATTCTCACGAACCTAAACATCCTTTCCCTATAATAAAAATGGCACCTGCGACCCAATGTCAACGGGAGTGTGAAGATCGACGTATTTGAAACTGCCGCCCGCGCAGTTACGTCACAGTCCGCTGTCAAAGACGCCGCCGATAATAAACTTGACACACTTCCGCGGTGCACTTCACCACGAAATAGAATACAGAAAGTCCGTTTCATACAAACATACACATATAAAGATGCCCGTTTGTAAATATAATAGACACCTGACTAAATAATTATCATCAAGAGTGCTTCAAATGCTTGAGACTGCACAACGAACTCGCTTTTGTGGGAATCGGACCATCTGTAGTCTCTATCATTTGTAACTTCACTGTTATTTTTTAGTATAATGGAAAGTTGGGTCATTACAGATACGTACGCCTAGCCAATGCTTTTTCTTTCAGTTATATAGCCTACTTTAATATATACCGACTAACGTTAGCTGCGCTTCGCTTCATAAAACACCAACATGTAACTTTACAATGTTAAAATATAATACATCCATTTTGGTCATCTCATCACTTAAAGCGACTTTTACAATCCGAATTATTCCGTATCCGGAAAGCTACTAACTAATGCATATCTAGTTAGTTTACACACGTCTCTGTTTCTAACACATGCTGAATGTGCCAAATTATCACCTACTACTGCTGTGTTATGTCACATATTATAAAATCAATATTCGGAAACCATTCTAAAAATAATGCGGAACCAAGTCGGATGTCAATTTGTGGAAAGAAGTATTAACTTTAGCGAACTTTTTGTCAGTCTGTCTATCCGCTGGATAAATTGAACATGACTAGACCGATTGAGCTGTAATTTGGACCATATAATAAATTCGTCGGGTAGGCGTGTTAATCTTCCAACTCCATTTTAACTGCTATGCAATTAAATACCCTAACTTTTACAAAAAAATGCATTTGTTACACAATAGCAGCCAAAATGGATTTCGTAGATTTACACGCTAAGCTATTATATGTAAAAAGTCCCGGCAATAATGGAAAAGGTTTGGAATATATTATATTTTTTATTTTCCGAGATATTACAGAAAAACTTAAAAGAAATATTGAATTTTTTAAACTAAATAGCATATAGATGCATTGAGTAGCCCGTAACTTAGCAATCGCACGAAAGGCTTTATAGCGCTCTGTCCACTTGGTTCCCCTCGTATGTATTCCTCGTGGATCATTTTAGATTTTTGTTCCAAATAAATCCCCTGGGTGATTTATTTTACTTATTTTTTGTATTTTGTAGTCTGCCTTTCTTTGCAGTAAAGCCTGTTAATTTGGAGGCGCGGTGTTTGCTATGCTTTAACTTTGATTTCTATGCATTACATTAGTCAGACTTTCATATGATCTATTGTGTCACGTCGACTAGAAACCTTTTAGAACTACTATAGCTGTTCTTTTTTGTGTTACAAATTCGCAATTCTTTTCATTATAATATAAAGTGATGTAACTGTTGTACCCAAATTGGCAATGAAAGCTCATGGTACGTAAACACGTTACCCATTGTTAAAAACATGTTTTTACTTCAGCATATTCCCTTGGGGCTAGTTTACATTGTAATAGCTGATGGTAGATTGATTAAAATGTTAATATAATCAAGTGTTAGAGTGTGTAGGCGGGTTTATTATTGCCCGGTTATAATTCGTAAGAAAAAGTTTCGTATATAAAACAGTTTGGCGTCGCGCTTCCCAAACCGCAGGAGAAATCTGTTAAGGACTTGTATGTATGTATAGTCTGGTGTGGTTGCGTAGATGCTAAATGCAACACTTATTTGCTAGACACTCGTGCCTGTAATTATATGTTATAGTTGGAGGCACGTCGCTTGAGCTCTGTATTGTATCGGATGTTGTATCTAAGTATATTGTACAAATCAGACCTCAAGTTACTATTTTTTTTATTATTGATGGGTTTGCGCTTGAATCTCACCTGATGGTAAGTGATGATGAAGCCTAAGGTGGAGCGCGCTTACCCATAAGATGCCTATTCACTCTTCCTTATGCCTATAATTATGCACCCGACGCAGACTTGCTGATGGAGAGATGATGCTAACTTATTAATTAAAATAACGGCACTACTGTACTTATGTTATTTTTTATTCTATATTGACGGCATTATGCACTAATTTGTTATATATTTTTTCAATACTTTAGGAATACAAATTTTGCAGTTTCTAACCATTTTTTCTTGGACAAAGTTCATCATGTATATATTGTTTAAATATATTTTCTCTCCTTCGGTTATTATCTATCTTATGAAAACTTATAAGAATGGGGCGATTTTTTTAATAACTCGGATTACTCCCCGATATTGCCCAAAAATTTCTGATAGACTTATACATAAAACCTGGCATTACGTCGCTACTGGTATTACTATGTCAAAATGCTTTCTAGTTCACACGGTTTAGCTTTGAGATGCTTTGATAGACGGACAGATACCAGAGTAAGGCCTTTAGCGTTCTGTTACCTATTCGATAAGTAATACTATTAAAAACATTTTGCCATCAGAAAATAAATAAGTTTTAGGGTAAGCACTTGTGTTTGCCTTGTGACTGGATGTTATTTATATATTATATTATGTATTTATATCAGCTGTCTGATACCCATATTACAGGCTCTGCCTAGTTTGGGATCAGGTCGCCGTGTGCGAAATGTCCCCACATATTTATATTTATTTATAACTCTGACAGCTGAGTTTTAGAACTGCATATTATATTCAGACTATCTCACGGACTATTGTTAATCTAATTATATAGGCATTATAGATAAATCTTTTACCTTAATGTATAAGTAAATATAGCTTTGGTGGTTTATTAGTTTAATAGTCGTGAATTGACCTTATGTCAGAAGGTGTTGTAACGTATAGTTTCATCTCGGTTATCTTGGGGCACGCACTGCATTTGTTTAGCTACGGATCGGCGCGCGCATTCACTTTCAAAATCCTTTCGCCAAACCTTACCTTTCGTTTCATTGACCGACTCGTGCGAACCTAACTCGCATTTTAATGGAGCTATAAAATTTACCACGAATTTGAAAAGGGAAAGCTCTTTTTTTAATTAATGTAATGAATTCGTTAAATTACACTTACCCTCATACTTGGATACGGTGTCGCATATAAAAAAACTTGGTGGCTCAGTGCAAGCGAATGAAAATTAATACACTTATTTCAAGAGTCGCACGCTTTCAAGAATATATTTTATAACTATGTAAATTATTCGCTGACTATCAATTCGAAATGCCTATTCGTCATAAATCGTGTTGGTAGTTCTAAATATGTGGTTTGGACGTGTTCTGGGCTCGTCTGACTAACGGTGCGACCCCATCGACTGACGACCTCATCATATTTGTTCTCACATGTACATACGAAGTCGCTTTCAGGTTAGGCGCAGATCTAGGCGCGGGTCAAAGGGTCATGACCGTCGGAATTTAACAATATGTCCTATAATAACGAATGGTTGGGTACATGAAAAATAATGACAGTCGAGTCGATAAAAAAATACTACAAAGTGCATACATCAGTCAGTTGCAGAGTAGAAAGGAGAATACTTTTTTTTTACGATGGAGACGTCTGTGCCCTCGATTTATCATCACCCAGGGCATAGAGAGGAAAATAGATAAAACATGTCTGCGGGCTACATGAACTTCTTGTTTTATGATGGGGTCCCCTCATCAGACAGAATAATGAATCCGGTAGAAAAAACAAACGTCAAAGTCACTAACCTTAAAATTAGGGACCGATTAAGAAGGAAAGATGACACCACCCCCTAAAAATCCCTGAATTCGGTCCTGTTCATATGCAGTCGCGGTCTTAGAAGTCGCACCTGAGTCAACTGTTAATTCATCTAAACAGATAACCACTTAGAAGTCCATTACTGTTATAACTAAATGGACTCGTCCAATTTACAAGACTTTGAAATGTGAAGAATTAACTAAACATGACAAACGCGCTCTGATATTTATTCTACTTTCTACTGCGATTAACGTGGTTACGACTCGATCGATACCATAATGTTATGGATATGCCTGAGGCTCTATTACATCTCTAAAAAAAATTGCTAAGCATTTCAAGAATTTGCATAATTTGAGGCAGATAATAATTGCTGGTTCGTGTAGCTATTAACTTAAAGTCAAATTGACCGATATTGATCAGTGCCCGCTAGATGGACCGACGACCTGAAGAGGTTGACGAGAAGCGGCTGGATGCGGAGGGCGGAGGACCGAGTGTGGTGGCATTCATTGGGGAAGGTCTATGTCTAGCAGTGGACGTCTAAATGCTGATATAATAATGATCAATGTCGAACGAGAGCTTAGCTCTTCATTCGCGGTTATTTTATTACTTTAATTTAATGTGAGTGACAACAGGGTAGCAGTGAAATCTTTGGGACATAAGTTACGGATTTGAGTAAAGGAAAAACATTTTGAAGAGAGCCACTCAGCAATTGACCCAAATGGTCTATAATGATGGATGCCAAGGACGCCGCCCGCCGCTTTGAGGGTGTATAAAATAGTTATAAATACGAAGTTTGGATGTTTGTTACTCAATCACGCTTCAACCACTGGACGGATCGGGATGAAACTTGGCACACATATAGGATAGGTCCTGGAATAGGACATAGTATAGTTTTTATCCTGAAAAACATGTCATTGTTGATCTCGAAATTTATATCTACATATTTTGAAATTCAAGATGCGTAAATATCGCAAAATACTGCGCGGACGAAGTCGCGGGCAAAAGCTACAATAAACTTCCTGACCGACGAAAACCAGCTTGTTTAACTTGTTCACATACGTATGGTTTCCGAGACTCAAAAAGCGTTTGTTTTCGTGTACCATTTTCACTTGGATTGTAACAAAGGAAAAACATTGTGAAGATCTCCACTCCGCAATTGGGGCAAATGGTGCACAATGATTTGGAACGATACAAATTGATCCTGCTATCGCGTACGATTTTATGCTTCTTTAATTTTCTATGGCCATCATACTAAAATAAGAGTTAAACTCCATTATAATGCATCGCGCCGCTCTTTGCCTATACAAATCGTATGTTTTTATTATATACTTTCAAACGGGTAACGGGACATGTTCTGATAATACTATCATATTTAAAAGCCAAAAGCTAATCGGAATAGTCACATGTCTCGTTAGAGAGTTCAACATGCCTCTTTTATTCGACGGATATTATCCGAAATGCTTACGAAGTGGCCCTTAGTTCCGGCGCGGCTGGCGGGCGCGATCGCATCGACCTTTCGTATCGGTTTGTTCGTAGCGTGGCCCTCCACAGCCCTACTGCGCCTGTCAGTCAACTGCCATAATGCGAAAGCGCGCGTTGTATGTAACTCAACCCTGATGAAGAGCAAAGTTATACTGTCATCGCCCATAACTATCGTTGTTTTGCATAGTCATATACTTTTTAATAGCATTCGAAAGTAGTTAAATCGAAATAAACAACTGGATGTAGCCTAGACGGTGAAGGTAATTTTAGTAGCTAATTGTGTGATTGTACATGTTTTACGGCGCGTCGGCGGCTGCGCCCGCGCACCTTTTCGCCGTGAGAACGAAACATAAACGTAACGATTTCATTGTTATACCTACAGCAGCGTGACGTTTCACAACGATCAAAACAAATTAAACGAATCTGCTTTATGTATAATTCACATCAAATTGCGTCACTATGGATGAGATAATAGAAGATTCTAAATAGTTAAAGCTCACTAAATTATTGTTTTATCGACCATTAATTTGAATTTCTATTGTGTAATTTACCTCTGACGAAAGCATAATTTATGAAGATAGTTATCATCACAACTCATAAAAAAAAATATTTTCGCAAACCAATTATAATACTGTTTTTATTTAACATTAATGGAAATTTATTCGATCATGTGACTCGACAACCGGAACAAATTCGGGCACGGGTTCATTAACACTATTATAAATACTTTACATAACACCCACGGATGCAGATAAATAGAAAAATATCGACTTTTAAACATGTTATGGAGGACATTGCAAAATGTAAAGTAAACATCGTTTACTCATAGATTTTTACCAGTACTTGCATGACCTATGATCTACAAAATACCATGTGTTAAAGAATGAAATGCAACGAATATGACGTAATATAATAACAGCGATACGTAACTTATGTAACAACACCAAATGACTACGAACTCATTAGGCAACGCCGCCGCCGGGACCTTTGACCCTGAGATAAATGCAGGTTGTGATGTGGGCCACGAAGGCAATTGCCCTGTTTAAACACGTCTGTCTTGCAAACGATTGCTGCTTTGTTATTTCATTCAGCCCGGAACTAAATAGCCACGTCCATAGACCCAAAGTTTTTACGATTATTTTCATGCCATCCCGATGTATAAAAATTATCTAAGTGTACACACAATGTGCAGGTTTCTTCAATGTTAAGGAATTTCCTCGTAAATTGAAAAATAATAATCTTTCCAAATAATTACCTTAATGTTACGAATTTTAGCTCTATCGGTCCAGTCGTTTTTCAGTTTGGACTTCCACAATGGAGCGGTAAAGCGCGGCTTAGGCCTATTTTCGTCGCGTCTTGACCGCGTCAGTGTGGGTCCTCTAACCGATCTTATATACCTAAGTCAACTGTTAACTACCGCCATCTCCCCAGTGTAAAGAGTGGCTTTAAGCTTTGCTGTGAATTTTCCATGTTGACGGAATCGTAGAAAATACTAGAATTTGATGTAAAAGCAAAACTTAAAACAGATAACACGGTATACTATTGTATCGAATGACATCAATAACCATTATTGTAATCAACCTGTTGATTTCCGCTGTTGGCTTTCTCTACCTTTATGGGAGTACTGCCAAATAGCCACATTTTGATAGACGTGATGGCAGTAAATTCTGACATACTTTAAAAAAAAAACTCCGTCTTATCTGTGCTGTTTTTGTTGCAGTGGCTACGAGGGTCAACACACTTGCATCACCTACGATGCGGTCAACCGAGCCTACCTTGATGCTAGAAACAGAATATGTAAGTAATTTTAATTAGAATATAGCTATGAAATTTAGTTTAGCCTGAATTAAAACCTCCAAAAAATATTTAGTAAATAAATATAAAAAATATGAGTAAAAGTAAATAGATTGCATTATTGTTTACCGAATAGTAATATTGAGTTTTTGCTCAGTTTTTATAAAATTAAATTAACTCCTAGCTAATAAATAAAAAATACAAATAAATGTGACTTGTATTTTTTACAAGGTAGCGCAAACTCGCAGTATCGGAAAAATGATGATCTGTAATAAAAAATTATGTTTGTTATGTTGACAATTTACTACCCGAATTGGATGTCAACTTTCCAAACTAAGTACCATATCTGTCGCATTAATTATATCTGCGTTAGGTTTTGGCAGTTATTTCTGTCATGAGATACGTAATTATTTCTTTAGTATAGTATTTTTTCTTAGTGATATTATTTTTATTTTTACAGTGGTGTCGCAGCCGAAGGGCGACTGGAAGCCGGAGGATTTCGCAAGCGTGGGCGAGCTCATCCTCGACATTTCTATCAACCTGGCACGCACGTAAGTTTCTTGTCTTTAACCATAGACACATTTATTTGTACTAAATAAACTTAGTCTTCACAATAATTCCCACTCTTCCCTCAACCACATAAATACTTGTCAACTTTTCGATTAACCTTTATAAGAGAGATAATGTAGTATGTAGAACGTCTTTCGATTTAGTTCGACCATGAAATACTGTTTTAGGAAGCTGTCTTTAAAAGTGTTAAAGTTCAGTAGATTCAGAAAGTCACCCACCCACTCAATCAAAAAGTAATTTTTTTAAATGCCACTATAGATCTAATTACGTGAACATACTTGATCACCTAAGATACCGAATCATTAATTCGCGTGAAACGAAGCGTAAATTTTAATTTATTCAAAAAACAGCTTTGCAATAAACCTACTTAAAGTAGACAGCAATGCTATAAATTTATAACCATAAATTAGCTAATGCTTTGATTCTCAAATGATCTGCACATTCTCGCGTTTACCATTCACCATTTTACATCATACTTTTCGTTATATTTGTACCCAAGTTATGAAATCAACAAATATATTCGATATATTTTTCGGGGGCACCAGCTGTGTATATACTATTCTATTTATTTATATAAGATTCACATGCTCTAAGTTAAGGACTACCAAGGCCCTACACAACTTGATCATCTCAACAGGTTACTTTTTTAACTATTAGCCATGTTCTTAGACCGATAGCGTCTCGAGTATTTTCATAAATATACTCATTTTAAATTGTTCCTCTCCTTAACTTCCTTGAAGCGTGATATGCTAACGACTACACAATAATTAAATAAGAAACCCTTGGATCTTCTGAGGCTTTATGAACATCCAGGGAACGACACAGCAAATTTTACGCTGTATTTCAAAAATACTATGGCTTCGAAGCACATGCAACAGCGGGTCGTTCGCCGAAACGAGCTATCGTGAATAAATAATAAATATGATACAATACACTTGTCTAATCCCAAACTAGGATTTTCTCCTGTGTTATCCCATCTCACTAATATTATAAATGCGATATTTGGATATTTGGATGTTTGTTACTCAATCACGCTTCAACCACTGGACGGATCGGGATGAAACTTGGCACACATTTAGATTAGGTCCTGAAATAGGACATGGAATATTTTTTATACCGAAAAAACATATCATTCCTACAGGAAATACATAATAGTTTGTGATGTTAAGTTGTCCACGCGGACGACTCAAATAAGAATAGTACAATTTACAAATATAACATCCGGACCGGGACCAAATTGTACAAAGTTGTCTGTCCCCAGTGGGAATCGAACGCACGACATCTGGAGCTCGAGTCCAATGAGAAAGCCACTAGGCCAACAGTGGACGAACCGCTAGCCCGGTGAGCTGCAGATCGTCAAACAATTTTTGCGATCGCGAGCAGCGAAACACCGCTGTTAAGCGACATGCCTGCTTCCGCTTTGAATAGAGTGGTTTCCTCCGCATATTGTCCGCTGGATATGCACACAGATCCTTAGTGTAGGTCTCCTTATATAAATTTCTCTCCATCTGTAATTACAATAACGTCACTTTTCGAACTCATTTCTAGTCTGCCTCTTTACTTTTATACGGACTTGCTCCTTTAATCTTAATTCGACATCGCGCAAGGTTGTCCAGTATTCTGGACAAAGATCCGCCTCCCTTTGTCTTCCTACCAAGGCCATCGTAACTCACGATGCAAAAAAACTTGTGACTTGTGCGTTACCGCAATATCACAACGTATCCATTTATAACATGTCACAGAACTAATCTCACCCGACCCCATGTCTAATTGCTTGCTACTCGTTTGGTATTTATGTCTACGAGCTGTCATAGTTGCTTTATTCATTATCATTAAAGCAGTTTTGATATTGGTAAGAGTGGGAAGCACTGACCGTGAAGACTTAGGTTCTGACGACAGCTGGATAAACCGCAAACCATCGCTTGCAAAATAAAGGTTCATTTACATAGTGTAGGACATGGTCCTTGATCTTACTGTCAACTTCTGTCGCCCACGATTGTGCACTGACCTTTACAGTAAGCGGCGATTGCAAAATGCCATCTCGATTGGAAGTTGTGTTAGTGAAACCAGAAATTGGCGATACGCATCGCTTGACCAGCGCATGCGTCATTCACCGGAAGTAACTTAAAACTGATACTATTTATAACCACACGTGTAAAATAAATACTCATAATAACTTATTATTGATAAGCATTGCACTCATTTTCTGTGCAGATTTGCTTCGGACCGCATGTAGAGTAAGTTGAGCGACATAAACAAGGTCCGAGAGCTTAAATATAAACTTTTTACATAGCAGCACAAAATGGTCGTAAAGAAAAACGAGTATTTAAAAGATTTGACAATACACCATCAAAGGGAGGAGGAAGGGAGGGAGAGAAAAATGTAGACAGAGCGAGTGAGGAGGGAGGGGAAGAAGGGAGAGGGGTGGAAAAGAAAAAGGGTAGCGACCAATATAGATGGTCACACAATCACGTTGCAGCTGTACCAAGCACAGCCCATCCATTTTTATAAACGTTTGTCAGGTCAAACTGAAATTGAGTAATTGTCTAAAGGGTTAAGCAACGAATATTGAAACCATATCGTAAAGCATTGCTTTTTCATTATTATGAAATCAATGATTTCGTTAAACCTCAAGATCTCCACTACCCAATAGTGATTACTGCGAAAATTTAGAGAGAGCTGGTTTTCTGAATCAAACCAACAGCGGTCGTTCCGCAAGGGTAAAGTCTAACGGAACAAGTTGAATATGTGCAGATAATAAATAAATTTTATTTTATTTTTTTTATTTTTTTTCGTAGTACAAGACACACCAGCCAACTTTACTGGAAAGTGATTCAAGTCTAAATTGGAATGCCTTAAATGTTTTTGCGGACTGTACTAATTGCAGTGTCTGTATTACGTTATGTCCCGAAATTAGAAAATGTTGAAAATCAAGACATTTCTGCTGCAAATCCACGAGCAAGTTCGCCTTACCATCATCGAACGGTTTTTCTATAGAAAAACCGTTCGATGATGGTAGTTTAATGTAATCATAATCATATTAAAACCGTGTTCATTGTACGAATTACTCATGTATGAGTATCTTATTATACTAAAGCACCTTGTATAACGAACATCAAACGATATTTCCGTAACTATTGACGCATAGAGTGAGTGATTTAGATCTTTTGTGAATGGCTCTTATTACACACCATTATAGTTTCTATTGGCGTAGTTCCTGATGTTTTGAAGCACGCGCAAAGGACGAAGCCATTTGGATGAATCAAGATTAATGATAGCAACTAAAAGATAAAGAAACCCATAAATAGTGATGGTCTAGATCACATTGAGCATATATATTATATAGCGTTTGGAATAGCTTTTTTAGCGAAGGGCACATCGGTCACGAGTAGCCATAACTTGGCTAAATAGGGAATGATATCAAACACAGGTCGCAACAGAACAAATATTCAACACACATTGCTTTATAATATAATAACAAATAATGTAGTGTTACCGCTCGCTATCAAAGAAATTATAGCGTGTCTTGTACAAAATTCTTGTAGATGATTGGAGTGATGCCACAGACGGGTACGAATAATGTATACGTACTCTAATGAATATCCCTTTAGTTATATAAATAATGTTTAGCATACTTCGAGCCAGAGGGTTACAGTTAGGGTTGACCTGCATACACAAGCACGATTCGCATCATGTCGGTTGAGCTTCCTTCTCGCACATCACCGCGACTCGCCCGCCGCACCGCCACCACGCCACGAATCAACCGATATGAAAGGTCGATGCGATCTCCCCGGCGGGCGGCGCGGCGTGCACGTGTTTCGCACGCACGGGAGAAAATGTTATGGCAGACACTGCGGAACCGCTAAGCAGTACAAACAGCCTAACGCACGCGGACGCCTGCTTATGATGCTGATGATGCTTAATGCTTTTTATACTTAAAATATTAAAATAATCTCGAAGGATAAGAAAATAAAAGTGACAACCCTAGGTTCTGTAAAAACGATTTTCATCATCATCAGCCAGCAAGAGCACTCTCAAGGCGCGCCACTGAACCCAATCTTTGGTTCTTCTCATCCAGTCTCTGTACGCAAATTGTCACTCCAGATGGAGTTAGATAACCAGGGGGCATCCCACACTACGCTTGCCAAATCGCGGTCTCCACTAGAGAACTCGTTTACCCCAACAGTTATCGGTTCTCCGACAGGTGTGATTTTATATAAAAAGATGTTAACTGCTTCATGGAATAGGAAGTCGATTTCATTTATATATGTACATGACGAATATATAAACGTTTTCACGAAGCAGTTAGGAATCATATAATAGTTTTTCTTCCTCAAAGATTTCTATATAAAAAGCAATCATTCATCAAAAATATTTGTTATACGCGATAAAAGCGTGATGCAACTGTAGGTCATCCGCATCTACCTCCATTTCCACCTCTCTTTTTTTCTTCCCCTTCCCCTCCGTGTCACCCCTCTGCTTTCCCAATCCTAGACCAGTGATAGTATAGCTTAGAAACTATTTAAGGAATAGTAAATAGCTGTGACATAATTACATAGTAACATTTTCAACTATATACTTAACGTTCTTGAGTTAAGTACTTGTGTAGTGAGAAGCTACGCCTCGTGGTTAATGATGTGTGCTCATCTCCTTTGAATATTGTATATTTGTAATTGTTTACTCTTCAACTATTACCTACCTATTACGCCATCGCCATATGCATTGCAAAACTCAAGGTCGCATTGAAGATGTTGGTTAAAACTATCACCAGTATCGTAGCTAGAATCAGTGGCTAGCGCCCAAGACTAGATTCTCATTCTGCGCCCTTAATCAGTGGGTGGAGCGCCCTGCGATGTCACAAGTTTAGACGGGGAATAGAATGGGATATTATAGCTCTTAAAACCCGTCATAAAAGTCAAGTCACGCCTACTGTTTCATTCACACATGCAAAAAGAGAGAAGATCTGATAAAGTTTTGCCGAACATACCATGCCAGTGATCGCAAAACGTATCATTTTATTCATTGCGCTCTGACGGATCTTCCCTTTCCGCCCCCTATAGCTAGGCCCTAAGTACGCTACTGCCTATAGCGAACATTTAATGTATGTCTTATACAACTATCGTTGCGTATCATCTTAAAGGTCAATACGTATATAGAATTTAATTTTCAGTTCTATCTAGTAATGATTGACAGATCTAGGTCGTATTACATATATGATAGCTGGTAATAAGAGTTAGATACTATTGTTTTCAATTGTTGGTCGTAATTTAACTTCTGAGTGGTGTTTGTGAAATCTAGCTGAATGTTGAAATAATTAAAACTGTAACATGACATTAACTGCTAACCTGTTAGGTAAGAGAAGGTTCTGTGATAATATTACCTGCAAAAGAAACAATATTAAAATAAAATATACTAAGAGCTTTGCACTGAAGTGAAGATGATAACAAAAGGTAGAATATTTTTCGTAGGTATAATTATATAAAACATCTTCAAGGTATTATATATTTTTCTGTTGAATTTTGGTATTCATTAAATAAAAATAAAAGGTCGTTGAAATTAACTTCAAAGAAAAAAGTCTACCATGTCGGTATGAAAAGGTAAATTGAAATATGCACTAACGTAAATGCAATGAAGAAAGGTCAGCATTTAGCATGTCTGCTCCGCTCATGACATAACGTAACGTAAAAACACCTCGTTGTGGTCGTCGTACGTAACATGTTTATAACTGATAAAAATTACGGTCAAGCGTGAAGAGTAAAGACCAATTACGCAACATGTTTGCATAATAAAAAAATACGCATACTTAAATATCTATGAAAGTAAGAAAACTCGGTTGGATACGTCAAAAATATTGCCGGAAAAAGCATCCTGACCGAGTCCTGTTCAGACTCGGCCAGAATGATTTATGATTTATTTGTATTTAATTTATAATGTATAATTTTAAAGGCTATGTATAGGCTGTCATATACGATAGTATAAAAGCCCCTAAATAAAAAAGATAAAAAAATTGTTGTATGTGTTATAATTGTTATACTCATAATCTTATGTACCTTCATAAGACATACATTTATGTCTTGTATTTTATGACCTTTTAAGTTAAATTGTTATAATGTTAAATACGTTTTGGTGCACACTAAATTATATACATATATTTGACAGATAAGGTCTAATAAATAAAACTGTGTTTGATTTTTTTGGAATATCTATCTTTGTGTCTGTTTGGTATCTTATCTACTGAATGGATTCTGATGAGGTTTTGCTGTCCTAAGGCTAAGTGTTCTAATACGATCTGCATTATATTTTGAGAAATAATAATATTCTCGTTACGATAGCCAACTTTTGAAAAAAGCGTAAGAAAATCTGTTGACAATAACTAGCACCTATCCATTTATTGATAAAAATAATGGCGAAGCATAAACAGTAGAAAACAATTACGTAATATTAAATACCTTCGATGAAAAATATTTTCTGTTTTCGTGTTTCTTTGGATGAATTATCATAATAAACTCGTTTAGAAGCACAGATGGACGCAGATTACAATAACGGGAGATTTAACGAAGAAGACAATTAAATATGTTTTACCTTATTTAGCTAGAAGTGTTTTATTGTCGGCACTTTCCAATAAGTTATTGGGTAACCTGTTAACCATAATCTTGTGGTCGCATTTTTTAAATGTTTATTAGTAAATGCCTTGTATAGACATGTTTTCTTACTTTTTACTTTTATTTTACTGTAGTGCGAAATGGACAACAATTAATGATTTCGTAAATATTGCCATATAGAGAAAGAACTTTAAAAACATATATCTTTAATCGTAAGTTTAGCCTTGAACTACAAAGATACGCGTTTATCCTCATCATTACGATTTGACCTCAATAGGCCTCATAATTAAAAATTAAGTACCTTACGGAATTTAATTATAAGTTTTAGAAGATAATTTATATTCACTAAAAATAAAAGTCAACATAGCATAGGTAGACCATAAGAATTATAATCATAACGTAACTACTTTAATAAATATTTTTTATAGAATATAACTTACTACCTGTATAAATACTGGAACCTACAGTTATTATTTGTTACGGATACACATTTTTTTTATTAATTACCGCTGCTGCTGATCAGGAAATTAATAAAAATAAATTTTATTGAAACGATAGATCTGGTGACTCATCAACTAAATTACACTTTTGCGGATATATTATTAAATTTAATCGAACAGGATTCAAACAAAATAACTACCAGTTTAGAAATATTGATTCCATGACGGATGTCTGCTTCACATTCTATCTTCAATGTTACATTTTATTAATTACATACCTACGTGGATGTAAAGTGCTGCTGCGTCCGCGCAAACTCACATGATCGCAATAAACCTTGGCATTTTAAATCATCGTTACTAAATTACTTGCAATGAAACTTCGCGCATAAATTGTATCAATCAGCCATTTCCTCTTGGCATATAAATTTATTGCTAATAATATTTCTCTTTTGTATTAAGATTTATGCTTGACGGTTATTCAAATCTATAAATAATTATTTTGAATGAATAAGTAATGGCAGTGTTTTGGTTCACAAAGATCGGCATTCCTTTACAATGCTGATGACCTACTAATTACATGCCATGGAGGTAATTTGTTAAGCCTTCCTAAAATTCCATCAGCCTCTTAACGCCCACTGTTGGACATTTTCACACCGAACAAGACATTACAGGCTTCGCTCCCGAACGTTGCTGATGTTTCATATTTCACGTCATCATCAGCCTAAATACGTCCACTGCTGGACATAGACCTCCCCAATAGAATACAACTTTTGCTAAGTTGTCCATTGGGGGATTTGCCATAATCTACACCAATTAACATACACACACAGGAGAACGCTGCTACCCGTCCCTGGTGCAATCCCTTAGTCGCCTTGACGACACCCACGGGAAAGATAGGGGTGGCCCTATTCTAAGCCGGGAACCACACGGCAAATTTCACGTATTTGATATTTATCGACTGATCGGAAAAAACATGAAAGTAAAAACTGGATGGTCGTCGCCTCCGCTCTGGGGCGCGAATTGATTTTTATTCATGGGTATAAAACCTATAAAACATAAACATAGTCTATGATATAAATCAAAGGATCATATATACATCGTAGCTCAGACATAGTATATAATCTAAGCTCGAGACTACGAGCTTTGATGAGATGAGAAAACAAAAGGTTGATGGATACTTAGATTATAGTATATAATCTAAATTCCGATTATAGTGGGCTCGATTCTGAAGGCACACATTTAAAATTTGACAGCGCTAAAACTGGTTTCGTCTTTATCTTCATAATACTGTGTGACAAGGATAGCAACAGTTTTAGTGCTGTAAAATTTTAACGTTGTGCCTTCAGAATCGAGCCCAGTATATAATTTAAGTTCCTTAGCTAAATAGGCAAGGGTTTCAAAACCCTACAGTCTAATTTATTAATCAATAAGTTCCCATGGTGTTGATTAGTTTCTGCCCCGTGCTTTTAT
Source organism: Esperia sulphurella (assembly GCA_947086405.1). NCBI lineage: Eukaryota > Metazoa > Arthropoda > Insecta > Lepidoptera > Oecophoridae > Esperia > Esperia sulphurella. The sequence continues at coordinate 5,926,183 of OX352261.1, forward strand.
CATCCTTGCTCTCATCCTTGTCTACGTGCGCTCCTGATGCAGCGCACGTAAGCACATATTTCCAGCTGATTATTTCTACCATGTCTCCGTATACTATTATAGCAATACATTTGGAAAAAGGATTGTTGACAGCGGAATCAGCGGAATTTTGAATTTCCAAAATCCTTAGAATCCTCTCTAAAATAAATAACTTACCTATTCTTATCGGCAGATACGGTTTAACGTACGAGGAGATCGAGAAGGGCCTGCCTCTGGTCGACACGTCGCGCACTCTGATCAGGGAGGTGTGCCCGCCGGTGTTCTCGCACGTGGAGTGTCGCGCTGGCAAGTACCGCCGGCTCGACGGACTCTGCAACAATCTGCAGCACCCCACATGGGGCGCTACCAACGCTCCCTTCCAGAGGTAAGCTATTCCATAACTATGAAAATGGTTAAGTCCTACGTCCGATGGAAAGATCAACCACCCTGATCGGGATGGTTTGCCCTCCGGTGTTCTTGAAAGTGGAGTATCGCGCTGGCAAATAAATACCTCTGGCTCGACTGGCTTTTCATCAATCCGCAGCACCTCACGTGGGGCGCTACCAACGCTCCAGAAGAAAGCGAAGAAACATCGCCTACATTTATCAGGTAGGTGTGCGCTTCGCTGTTTTTGCGTCCAGAATGTCGGACCGGCAAATACTACCGCTTTAACAGTCTGTGCAAGAACAGGGACTTGCCCACTGCTTGAACTCTGGTTATATGTATAAACGCCGGTACAAATCACAGCTCAAGATACGTGCCGGCAACTATACCTAGGTTGAAAATTATACTAAATAGTAGATTTATCTCAAGAAATTTTGCACACAGGCACTGAATGCGCTGCGCTTAACCAAACCGCTGGATGATAGCAATGACGGTGGATTCATTGCAATACAATCCACACCAAGCATGCTCGCAAAGTGTAGGGCAGTAAGCCAAACCGGATTCCTACATTTGATGGATATCAATGTCAATGTCTCGTTCAAAAGTGAAACATAAGGTCAACTAGTATTGCTAAAATACTGACCCTCAGAAATATAATTAAAATTTACCGACAGTGATTTGCAAAGTACAAAATATGAACATAAAATAGTAGACTCAAGTGTACCTATATTTACCGAAGCGAAGCCAAAATCAGGGTCAGACTTTTCAAATAAATGTATGTTACATCTATAGCTGATACATCATCAGCCGCCGTCCACGCCTATGCCTTCTCAATTTTGCCTCTACACCCACCCTACGCCCTACCCATCTAGCCGACTACAGCACACTGGGGCGGTTATATCCTGTGACGCGGCCTAGGCTTCATACAAAATTGTACCGCAGGGCGAGACTTAACCGTGTAGGTGTAGGGTGTCGGGCAATCCCTACAATCCCATACACCATACACAATCCACTGACTCGAATCACTCGACTGACGTTGCAGATTGTCCACATCCCACGTTGCGCCGACAGGTTCGCGGTCTCCACTGTAGAATAAATACATCATCAGCATCAAGTATCATGAACCGAAATACGTCCACTGCTGAACATAAGCCTCTCCAATAGAGTGTCACTTTTGACGGGCTGTCCATTGGGGGATATGACATAATGACTCTTAAGCCGGGAACTACATGGTTTCAATGTGGGATAATAAATATCATATAATAAACACCATTAACGTAAACGCATTACGATGCATTCGTATCGTAATAGCCGTATCGTTTTGTCCCTAGTTTATACTCTCTGCTCACCAGGTTGATCGGCCCTCTATTCGCGGACGGCATCAACGCGCCCCGCATCTCCCACACCGGCCGAGACCTGCCGCTGTCTCGCGTGGTGTCTCGCACCATGCATCCCGACGACGGCTTCCACGACCACGCCGGCACCGTGATGGTGATCGCGTGGGGCCAGTTCATGGACCACGATTACACGCTCACCGGCACGCCGCTTGGTAAGACACACTCAAACGTTTTAATCATCAGAATAAACGTTGGTGCCTTTTTTTATAGAATGTATAGTGCCAAACGGACAGACTGCCGATCTGTAAATGACTGCGGTCGCCTAATTAACCGTTAGATTACTGCGTGCAACGAAATGCTTCACTTATAATCAGGGAGCGAAACAATTGAAATATCATAAGGATGACGGGGCATTGTATTTTGTCGACTTTAAAAAAAAATTCAGAAAATAAGATATCATTTCAGTTTTTATGTGGCTATAACAGAATCAAAATCTATGTCTGTGTAAAAAAGGACAAAAGTTGTAGGCCTTAACGCCCTCTATTCAACGTCATAAAAAAGTAGGGTGTTAAAATAACAACACGCGATCATTTTTCTTAGTCACCCTTTCTACGTCTTAACTAGCGTGAAGCGTGAAAACCATTTCAAAAGTGTTTCTAAAAAGAAATTCACCAGCGCCCCCTTTTGTAAACCCCAACCAAAAATATCGATAGCTTATAACTAGATAAAATACAATGTCCCGTACCAATGATGTTTCACTTGTTTTGCCATGAGATCTCACTCTCTGCTTATATTATAATGCTTCGTATAGCTGGAATAAATGACACTAGCTCTCTCTCTTTATTGAAACCAAACGTAGTAATCCATCCTTTACAACAGATTTCACTATTTCAATTATCCTTTATCGATAAGTGAACGAAGACATTGACGGAGCTTAGCAATATGACATTTGTAACTAGGCCCGTGCTAAGCCGATTCTATAGCCAGCTGACTTTAGTATGAGCAAGTCACTATGTAGGTATCATCATCATCATAAGCCGAAATACGTCCTCTGCTGAACACAATCCTCGGAGCCGCCTCAATAGAATGCCACCACTGTTTGTTAGACTGTCCATTGGGGGATTTTCCATAATCACCACGCTTGGCAGGCCGATTGGTGATCGCAGTAATGATCTAAATATACACAGGAGAACGCTTCTGCCCGTTCCTGGTGCAATTCCTTAGTCGCCTTGACACCCACGGGAAGACTGAATACAATAGAATAGAATAGAATAGAAAGACTTTATTTGGCGAACACAAATACAACACAGGAATTAAAATTGACGACATAAATATAAAAAAAAGGAAACAAATTACATAACCGTTAAAACAAAACAGAAAAATGACACAGTGTTGTAGTGTGACGCCAAAAGGATCCCCAGCTCAGCTTATGCTGACTAACTGGGGGTGACCCTATGTATCGCGACTTTTAAACTGATAGACGTCTTTTTCACTCAGACCCAATAAACCGCAATGACCCTGAGGAATGCTGCAAGCGCCCCCTGCACCTCAAGCACCCCTACTGCAACGAGATCCGCATCCCCGACGATGACTACTTCTATAGGCTGTTTGGCGTCAAGTGCATCGACTTCGTGCGGGGCTTCCCCTCGCCGCGACCCGGCTGCCGTCTGGGTAAGTACCGCTACAATAAACTCAGTTGTATGGAAGAGATCACTAAGTGGGATAACTCCGCCTTTTTAGTTATTTAAGCTTTATTCCTCACAATTGCACTACAGGCGAACTAAACCCTCAAGGTGTTGGATCATGCTGAAACATTATGGTAAGTACGAGAAAGTGCAAGATATTGCATATTGAGCGTTTGTCTACTTTTTTTACTCAAACCTGGCTCCCCGAGCACCCACAACATCCGGTCCTCTGCCCTTCACATCCATCCGTTACCTTCCACCATTTTAAGATAGTTCATCAAGCAGGAGCTAGTCACACGGTGGGCTTCTGGTACAGTATAAATAAAAAGTAATTAAATTATCATTTTCCTGGTCATAATCAGACCCTCAAGCTTACGATTACAGATAGGGTGCTAAGGTCGCTTAATTCGGAATGGGACTGTTCTAAAGCGGCACCATAAGCCTAGAAGTTTAAGTCCAAAATCAAGGAGAAAGAACCTGTAAACCTTTCATCTCATCAGCCGAAACACGTCTACCGCTGAACACAAGCCTCCCCAATAGAGGGATTTGTGAGCAACAGGCGGATTTGTGATCACAGTAATGATCTTAATGTTGTACACAGCGTTTTGCTGTGTACAGCAGAGCGCTGCTGCCCGTCACTGGTGCAATCCCTTAGTAACCTTACGTTAGCAAAAATACGTCATCTGCTGAACATAAGCCTCCCCAATGAAATGCCACTTTTGGAGGGCTGTCCATTTGGGGAATTTTCCATAATCATCACGCTTGGCAGGCGAATTGGTGATCGGAGTAATGATATTAATATATACGGGAGAACACTGCTGCCCATCCCTCCTTTAATCCCTTAGTCGCCTTGACAACACCCACGAGAAGATTGGAGGTGGCCCTATTCTAGCCGAGATACACACGGTAAACATTTTTAAATCCGTTTAAGTGGTGTGATCAAGTAACATATCCAAACAAACAGACATATACACATTTTCTCATTTTAATTAATTACTCGACTGCTGATGCGAAGTCAGTACCCAATCATTGAACCACCGTGAAGACTCTAAAACCATATCGCAACATCATCTCAAAGAGAGAGGCGTCGGCCGCGAGTGAGTTGTTTACGATTGCTGTTCAGCGCCCTCGGATAACAATAATCTGCACCAAATTGCGCAAGGATCACACCTACACGTAATATAGCTCGCATACACTTTCACTTAGGCGCGGCAGATGATCCGATCAACATCCGGAAGTAGTCGCACATGATACCAACAGCGTTAATATTATACAAGTTGGGTAATATTGCTCGGTTGTCGCGGACTGCCCGCAGGCCTGCCGGGTCGTTAGGTCATGCTCACCGCATGCTCATATGTATCGCGCTTTATAATGAGAAATGTCTAAATAGGTAATTACTTTTACTGCGCAGAAATATTCATAGCTATTTACACCTTGGAAACAAAATATACATGCACATGAACTGGACACTAGCAGCAAATACACATATGTATTACAATGTTAACTTTTCAGTCCACTTTTGAACACTATGTATTATTTATTTTGATTCTCGCGTTTGCCTGTCATATGCCATTTGTGGTGGCTCAGATGTTTGTTACATACAATTTATACCGAGTTACGACAAAAGACAGGATGTTTTAATAGCTTTCATATAGAAAATCTATTTTGTGTTTCTATACGTAAAATAAACGTTAACTTATATTGATATGTAATTTAATTGTCGTTTTGAATACTCAGTAGTACTACGGCATTTTACTTTTCTCTCTGAAAATTTCGGACCTTGCTGATACTGATTGAAAAGTATTAGCGCTTAGACGTAACTGTTGGACATAAGCCTGATTTACAAGTGATAGATAATAAATAAGTCATAACATAATTCCTCTTTGTCTTTATTTGAAATGAAGTGTAGAGATACCATTTTGTCATATTGATTCATAAGAGACAACGAACTTCTACTCCGGTAGACGTCTTCATTCAGGATAATAAAGCAATAGTAGGTAAAAGTTTTCAGTTTGAAAGCATTAAGCCTTACTTGAAACGTAACTCAGCAAATAATGTGTGTTGTAAGTTGCCAGACAAAATTGTAGGTTTCGTGTGACAGTGCTTTCAAGTATCGCCATATAAAATGTCGTAAACAACCGCAGACTGACCTAGCAGTTACTCCGTCGCAACAAGCTACTCGGGGTTTATTTACTGGTGATTGTTAAACGCTGTTGTAAAATACAAATACGTTTACTATTCCACATAAATAATGATATTACAATTACAATGGTAACTACAGTTTGAGGCCGAGCTAAAGAGCCGTCGTCCGAGCAATATGACAGTTACGTAGCTGCACTGCAATTGGAAGTTTGACATTAAAGTATTGTATGGTTTGACGTTCCCTCCTACCTCACCGCATCTCATTATTCCCCGAAACCCTTTCTCAGTCGAATCAGATATGTTTATTTGCGATCACAGGTAAGACTTATGCTAAGTGGTTGGAGGTCACCTACTAAGTATTTTGCAAAATACTTGTGCCTAATAGCCACTCTTCCATTTCAGTACAGTTACAGTCCCCCATTGTCCATATTTTGCATTAATAATATTTATCTTATCACAATAAATAAATCATAATAATTTTGTGATTAGTTCTAAGTATTAAATCAGAATTATCTTCATAATACTGATGATAGGGATAGCAAAAAATTCATTTAAAATTTAGCATCGTGTCTTCAGAATTGGGACCATTTTCATCGGTTTAATTAAATATTTAAAAAAATGCTAAAAAGGTTAGATGTGATTTATTTATTTTGTTATACAAACTGATATGTTTACGAACTACTATCTGCAGGCATATTCATATTTCTAACAATGACGCAGCCCTCGCCGACCTCTAATCCAGAATGCTTGGAACTGGTGCCTGAACTAGGTCGCGAACATTAAGTTACCCCCACACGGGGGCGGTGGCGGTGTCGACCAGTTGACATATTGTATGAAGCCTAGACCGCGCCTAGCCCGCCAACGCGCCTCAGTGTGGGTGACTCCAAATTCAAAGTCATTTTATTGTCACTGACAAAAGAGATTAGATCCTTTCGGCTTCCGGAGAAAGCTCACATGGAGCATCGCTGCAAGTATGTATTATAATCGCAGTGTGCTATTTCATTTCAAAAAGTTATTCGTCAGTCGGCGTCACTTGCAACGAGAGAGTTTAAAGCCTTCGAGTGTGGTTGCAGTATTTATTTAGTTCCCCAACGTCCTAAAGCCTTCGATTGTTGTTGCAGTGTTCATTTAGTTCCCGAACTTCCCCTTATTTTCTTCTCTGCGCTGGTGTTTCACTGCTAATGTTGACGCTCCGGAACTAAAGGAAGCGATAAGGTCAGAATCGCGATACTACCCGCGCTTTTGTTTCTACCTACCCGGAAATAGCGGGAAGATTGTACTTTTCTAGCTTTCCCTCACCGATTACGCTTGCGTGGGCCCAAAACTTGAAGACATTTCCATCTGTGAGAATCACAACATCAATCATATTAAATTATTTGATATCCAAACAAGAAAACATCAGTCATCATAATGTATGTATCTTTGATACGTAAACAGTACCAATAAATTTCACAATATCTGACCAACTAATTATGCGCGGTAGCCGCTAGCAATCCAGTAGATATTAGTCAACATGATATGATAAATTACTTGAGAAAATGGCAATATATTACATTTATGATCCGTAAATTAGGTTAAGCAAACAACGCATTAAGGTATCGTTTACAGTAAACACCGGGAGCCCACACCCACGTTATCATCGCGACAAACATGCAATTTTTCACAGCAGCGATAAATCTAGTGGCTTTTAAAATAAACTTACCTATTGAGGTAAACCGAGTCGAATTATGTAAACTTATGCCACAGTATAAACAATATGGACGGGCAACCTGATACTAGTCATCTCAGTGTAAACAGGTTTATGCATAAATTCACAATCCATGGGAAGCCACAGATGTGTTGTAAGGAATACAAACATGTTTTTTGCTATAAATATCGTTTGAATTTGCTAATGCTAGCAAATCCGCTTCGCCACCACCGATCGCCTCGTTGGGCTGGTCGTTACATAAGCACCAGAGGTCGTGGGTTCAATTCGCTCACCCTAGTGGCCCTTTCCCTACAGCCAACTTGGCCCTGGTTTAGATATTAGATTAATATTTGTGAACTGCCCTGTCCTTTTCTAATTTCTATAGTATAGGAGAAAATCCTAGTTTAGGATAAGACAAGTATATGTTATGTATGCTACCCTCAGATTAGGCCATCTGGCCGCCATGACAATTGACAGTTTACAAAACGTAAATTGTGACAAATGTCAAATTCAAATTTAGAGTATGAGGTCCTTGGGGACTCAACATTTGAATTTAATATGTGTCACAATCTACGACTATTGATATATTGCCATTACCACAAAGATAGGTACTTAATATAATAAGCTAAACAATTTCAAATTCAAAAAAATATATCGATCTTACCTTTTGGACTTACAGAAGGGTCGCTGAAAAATAAAGTCGAACAACAATAATAGGTACTTTACTTCTCATTGATATCTAGTTTATGCAATGTTTGAGTGATATATGTCTTCGGACTGTCTCCCATCAATTTATTTATTTAAGCAACCATTCGTGATGTATCGTATTGTCTATCGAGAGGATTAGTTTATAATGTAAGTTATTTATATTGTACGTCTATCATATGTATGTATGTATGTGTATGTATATATGTATGTATGCAAATAAAATAAAATAAAAACATATTAATTACTATGCATTATTGATATAAACACTAACAGTTATTTAACATAAATTGGACCGGTTTGCACATGTAATAGTAAAAACAACAGTGTACTTTGACCTTCATAACGCATCACGTACCTTCTAAAGTAACGGTCCTGGCAGAATATCAGCGTCGCGCCGCTGGGCTGCGACATTATGCTGAGTCAGGGCCCTTTCCGCAGCACAGCACGGGCTACACTGTTACTGTTACTCTGTTATGATTGTTTGCTGTACTTCTGTATCATTAAGTGACCTATCTGTAACATTGTATTTGTGCTGTGTCTAAGAATAAATGAATTATCTATCTATCTATCTATCTAAACATTTTGCACCACAGTATATGTGACTTTTGGCGGAGATTATGCTATACTCGTTGTCTAAAAGAGTTTACATAATATTTTTAGTGACCATAAGCCCACAACTTAAGCCGCGTCTCCTGCCCTTGTTTTTTCGAAATATTACACAAAGAGGTTTTAATAATATCTATTTCCATTATAATATTATAGCTATCAGTGGCTCAACTATACCATAATATACTTTATGAAGCTTAAAGCCACTCTGGTCAGTCATGAATAGTCTCTTGTCACACTCAAACTCACCATTTTGAGTGGCATTTAATAACTCTGAACATAATTACTTAGGCTGAGGCAATTTTAGCTCACATGACACGACAGGCGAGTTCCCTACCTCTGTCTACATTAATCTAGATTTTATAGCGGGTAAATAACGACTTAATTAAAATAACATGTTATATTTGTGTTATAGGTTCAAGGGTGCCGTTCAACACGCTGACTGGTGCTATCGATGGGAACACTGTTTACGGTGTCACAGATAAGTTCGCGAGGTAAATGTTCACTAGAATTACTTCACTATAGTGTCAGAAAGAATAGGCAATGGATAGAGTCTAAGTAAAAATCCTTTATTGCAGATTATTGCACTTGGTATATTTATACTCGTCCATTTTTATCGGCTTGTTTCCGTTTCCTTAGTGCTAGCATGTTGGAGTGTTTTCAAGTTACAGTCAGCCTGCCAACTTCCACTATTGGTCTCCCTTTACGCGGTATTAATGCCCATAATAATATAGTCGTAGCGATTAGAAAACACCACGAAGACACCTGCATATGTTAAAGAAGAAGTTCTAAGACGTATGTGAAGTTTCTAACCCGCAAGACAGTTCTAAATTTGTCAATAGGCCGTGGCAGACTTTAAGGGGCGACAGATTTCAGTGGGTAGTAGACCAAGATAGGAAGAACGGAGGGGCGGCACAAAGTCAAGTGGCCTATACTTTAGAAAACTATAAATCCGGCACTGTAATTTTTCGCGACTGTCCTTATACTTATTCTCATAACATTTACCATCACATCATTGACCCTGTCAATTGATGCCATAAAATTATAGTGGTGATGTGTTTCGTATTTTAACGAACCATATACTTACATAATACACTTTGCTCAAGTGTTTCACCTGTCCTTCCTACACCGTGATGTACTAAAATGTTATTGTTGTACAGGAAGCTGCGGACAGGCTACGGCGGCCTGCTGCGTATGAACCCTGTGTTCAAGGAGTATGGCCTCAAGGACCTCCTGCCTCTAAAGCTCGACATCCCCGACGAAGGCTGCACCCGCCCCAACAAGCACATGTACTGCTTTGAAGCTGGTGAGTTAACCTCTTTACCAATTCATATTTCGATAGCCGAATGATATAAGGAATTGATTTCTGCATGAATATTTTTGTAAACTATTTCTAACTGCCCACTTTTAATCGATCAAGTATCTTAAGTTAATTGTTTGCTTCAAATAGTAATGTACCGAAAATAAAGTAGTAAGGAAATTTTTTCAAATTATTTTTCCTGTATAATTTCGTATTAATAAATATAAATATGTCAGACATTTACACCAATTATCCAGTCCCAAACTAGGCAGATCCTGCTATGGTTACTAGATAACGGGTATACATACTTAAATAAATATATAAACATCCAAGACTTGGGTACAACATTCATATTCATCATACGAACATTTGCCCCTAGCGGGATTCGAACGCGCAAACCTCCGGCGTGGCAGTCCGAGAGCTACCCCGTTCCGCCACGGAGGTCGTCAAATTAATAAAGTGAAGTTTAGCAAAAAGTATGTTACCTAACCTTCGAGGAACTAATTACTGTTGTTTACGCAGCTGTCTTCAACTACTTCTAGAGTGAGCCAGTTTTTCAACCTTAGTAAGTATACATGTGTGGTCCACAGGGGAGATCCGAGTGAACGAGCAGCTGGTCCTGACAGTGATGCACACGCTGATGGCGCGCGAACACAACCGCGTGGCCGGCGCGCTCGCCGCCGTCAACCCGCACTGGGACGACGAGACCCTGTACCAGGAGGCGAGGCGCATCAACATCGCCGAGATACAGCACATCACGTATAACGAGTTCCTGCCCATTCTGCTTGGGAAGGATGTCATGGAAAAATTCGGTTTGGTGCTTGAGAAAGAGGTAATCGTGGAAACTGCTTACTATTCATCAATATTACGTGCACTGGAACGCCGTTGGTGTGAACATGTCACTACTAAGTACTACTACGTACTTACAAAATGTTCTTATGCTTCCTTTAGTTAGGGGATAGGCAGAGAAAAATGGAGCGTCTAATATCGCGATCCGGACGCATTTCTCTTTCGCTGCCCGTTTCAGTCTGTGAACACTCTTTCTCAGGGTTTGAATACTGGTACCAATCAGCTTATTTTGGTACCGGTATATACATAGAACAGTTTCGATACTTACTGGTCTTAAGGATACCACTTAACATATACCGATATAATATCCTAATTATCGGTACTAATACAGGTTCGATACCGTTATCAAATACCGGTGATTTTAAAACGATTTCAACGCATACGTTTGAAGTGTGAGCGAGATACAGAGCAAGAAAATGTGGTGTTAGAGAGAAAGTTACACAGACCGGATCACTCTAGTGCACACTACAGGTTTTCTTGGCAGACAACATTTTTAAAGACATAATTATGATTACTATCTTTAGTATCAAAATATTTGGTCCTGGTAGTTTATGAGTTTGTGACATAGGGTTTAGGTATGTGATTGGATCCTAATCTAGAACGGGCATGGCAACGTTCGGTTAATAGGTATCTGTACTTGTTTACCTGTATAAAGGAACCTGTACCAGTACTGGTTTTCGCTTAGGAATGGTACTTGACTAGAGTACATAAAATACCGGTATTACCGTTACAGTATCGGTACCTAAGTACCGGTAAATCCCTGCTCGTTCTATCTGATCTTGAAACATCCTGCTACCACATACATACATGACTTCACTTTTATTCGCGTCGTATGACACTTTTGTAATTGCCGTAACGAGGAAAAGAGGTCTGCTGAATTTATATGCTTGTAAAGAATAAGCTGATGTGATCTCTATGGATATGGATCAAGAATAATGACACTAATCCAACGTTAACCTTAATTACCTAAAGTCATCAAATCAAGACTATTATCAGCAAGAACAAGTGCATTTACAAAGGTAAGTTTCGATTTAATCATCAGGACAAGAGGTTTAATTCTAAGGCTTTAAGCATATTATGATTAAGGAAACAGTCGCAGTGTGTCACAAAAAGCAGCAAAACTAATGTGAAATGCCACCTGCTGTAACTCGATGTCTTTCGCAGGGTTACTGGGAGGGATACGACCCACACGTGAACCCCGATGTGTTGGCTTCCTTCGCCGCGGCCGCCTACCGCTTCGGACACTCGCTGCTGCCCACCGCCGTGGAGAGATGGTCCAAAGCACACAAGTTCATCGGTGAGGAACTTAATATTGTTAACCAATAACATTACACACTATTCTGACACAGCAGTTACTAAAAAAAAATAACTAATTACTTGTTCGCTCGTAGCTCGCTTGAGAAGTTCCTAATCTTTCGCTTCCTAAAACTAAACTTTGCCATGGTGAATAATCTGTTTTTTTTTATATGCGATGGGAGGATATATTGGAACTTTCTAGGCGCGCGATGTTATTTGCGATTCTGAGTGAGCTTTCATACCGCCGGCCTTGTAGACCCGAGAGCGTAGGCCGCGCGACTATATCCATCTCTTGCATTGAATGTTCCTAATCACGCTCACTGGCTTTTTGTCACGACTTTTTGCGTCCTTCGAGATGTTGATTAATTAATGATGATGTTTAATTCCATATAGCAATTAACCTTACTAAGATATAAAAACAAATATTGGGAATGGAGGCAATACAGTTTATTATAAAAAATATCATAAAGGTTCATTCGCAGCCATCATTCACAGTATCGGATTCGTTCCGTCTCGGTGTTTTTTTAGATATGCCAAAGAAAAATATGAACAATGATACATACATGCTAATTTAGTTCCAATGCAATGACATAAGGTACATTTTAAGAAGTTTCACGGAACTTAACTGACACGACACTGAAAGATCACTGACGCATAACTATCGGTATACGAACGCATGGCTGATCGATAGCCTTTACTGCATTTGAAATATGACACATTTTTCCTTAACCTTACTAAAAAAGTCTAACTCAGGACTGAGGTGGCACTGATGTATCCGAATGAACCTCAAAACACTCGACACAAATTAAATAAAATCAAATTAAATAATAGTTAACTAAAGGTAGGTACCTCAAGATAAATTGTATGTGTCCCATTTTTTCTTTCTGGTAACCATAGAATCTTATAGGAAGGTCTCCCAATCTTCCCTACGAGACAACCTGTTATGCCTGTTGTCTCTATTATGCTCATAAAGCGTGACGGAGATAGCAGACACATGCAAGTTCTTAGTTTACACAGAGACCGTTCTGGCGTGAATTTTTAATCACAATATCAATCCTTTTCTATCACAGCGTCAAAGAGATTATCAGATCTGATCCGTCGACCATACGACCTGTACAGAGCCGGCGTGCTCGATGAATACGTCATGGGATTAATGAACCAAGTGGCCCAGGCCATGGATGACTCCATCACTCAGGAGGTTACCAACCATCTCTTCAAGAAAGTCGGTGCCCGCTTCGGTATGGATCTGGTGTCCTTTAACATGCAAAGAGGACGCGAATTTGGCCTACCCGGGTATATGGAGTTCAGAAAGTTCTGCGGCCTATCCGGAGCTGATTCCTTCCAAGATCTCTTTGGAACCATGTCTAACGATACAGTGAGAAAATATGAGACGATCTTCGAGCATCCTATCGATGTAGACCTATGGTCGGGTGGTGTCTCTGAGAGACCACTACCAGGATCCATGTTGGGACCAACGTTCGCTTGCGTCATCGCCACTCAGTTCTCCTACTCCAGAAGAGGCGACAGATTCTGGTAAGCAACTGTCTTTTGATATCTTTAGTTGGGTTGACAGATTTTTGCAAACATATCGCTCTTACAAGGTATAATAAAACACCCGTTGGAACCGTTACTGAACATATATTGTTCTATGAGTTTAAAATTCATTGAAACATATTTTTTAATACAAAATAGCTCAGCGTTTCAGCTTGTATAATAAGTGATTTTTTAATGTGAACCGTCTGTAACTTCGGAACATATGAGTAGCATATCGAGAAAGTTTGGCAAGACTGCGGCCAAGACCTTGTCTATAGAACGCGCGACCACGTACGACTTTGACAGTATATGGGTAGATGAGCGACAACAGGGATAGGAACGTCGAAACCTTTTTACATAGCAGCACTCGGTATCATTAACGAAACCAACAACAACAATAAAAACAAAACGGACAGAAAATGTAGGGGTGAGGGAGAGAGGTAGGCAGGGAGAGCGAAGAGAAGTAAAGAGGGCAGCGGCCACAAATACCTACGTTATACTTAAAACGCTGCGGCTGTTTTGAGTAGAGCTTAAATCGAGGTCTAACCTAATAAGCCCGAAACATGACATCCATATTTTCTGTCCCATTCATAAAATCCACTCCTACTTCTTTGTGTATCTTTATCTAACTAATTACAATGGTCCTTAGGTTCGAGCTGCCGCACCAGCCTTCTTCGTTTACGCCAGAACAGCTGGCCGAGATCAGAAAGTCGCGGCTCTCGCGCATCATTTGCGACAACACTGACATCATCGACACCGTGCAACTGTACCCCATGGTATTGCCAGATCATGAGCTGTGAGTCATTGGAATTATATATTTTATTTGTTATCTGTGCGCCGATCTGGCTGACTGGATTAGTCTTAGATTATAGAATACAACCATTTGTCTAAGGGATTAGTAGTGTTGGTTGACAGTACGGTACCGCGTACTAGTAAATACAACAGTAGACGCCCGAAACGACGATACCTACTATCTACACCATCATTATTCTAACTTAATTAGGTATTACTAGGAACAATTAAATTTCGTACATTATTATTATAAATGTATAACATTTTAGATACCTACCTACATCGATAATCTATGTTTGGGTGAAAGAGTGGTATATATGTGGGTGTGTGGGTAAATATTATATGTACGTTATACCCGAGTCCTCCGTATATGGTGACACGCTTTAGGAAGTTTACTGGCAAACCCATCAATAAGTCAGTCAAATAGAACCAGAAATAAAATCTGAGAATCATTTTTATTTATCTTAAAATACAATTTCATGACTTTATTTTCCAGAAATCCGCGAGTTCCATGCCGAAGCGGCATCATCCCCACCATGGACTTCACGAAGTGGGCAGAACCCGCGCCTTTCCATTCGGCGAAGCAATTCGTGAGTAGCTTCGCATACGACCCGTATCTTGGCAAGAAGTAGCACACGCACCGAGTACGTAGCCTGTAGTAACTCGTAGTCATCCTGCACAGAGTTGTAGCTCGTAGCACGTACTTAGTCATATCTGTAAATACTGGACCAGACTATGAAAGCACTCATTTTAACGTTGACAGCGCTAACTGTAGATCTCTTGTCGAATCTGATTTCTAAGTGTGTGCTTTTGCAATCTGACCCATTGAACATTCAAGCTAAATACATGTCTATGTTAGGATCTGCAATATTTATCAAGTAGTAAGATAGCCACGTCTCAAGTTTACAGTACTTTGCGTCTTAGCGGATACTGTACTGAATTATTAGTAAATTCATTAATCAATTATAGCTGACAAGACAACAGAGAATGTCTGTCTCCACAGGATAAAAAATACACTCACATCAATCTACTCCCATTGCAATTGCTATAACGAGATCTATTACATCTTAGAACGCTGTGTTAACACTCAATTCAGTAATTGTCGAAAATGTTCCAAACATAGCATAAATATTATTATTTAGCTTGAATGTTTCTTCTCTTGACCTCGTTATTAATTATGTTAAAACAAAGAAGATAGTTAAAATCAGTATTTGAATAACTAACGAGGTCAACAGTAGAATACATTTTTTAAAACAAATATCATGCAATAAGTGATTTTCCTACGAAGTTCAAATACTTTATTGCTCGATAGTCCTAATGGAATTAATTTATATCGTAGAGTAACGAAATGTGTACAAAATTAATGTAGAACGTGGCTTGGCATTGGCCAAAATGCTTGATTGCCATATATTTGTAGCTCAAGAAATCTTAAGTTCTATTTCTTTAAATCCATGTATCTTTAGAATGTAATCTCAAAGTCAATACTCGACTGGAGGCTAATACATGAAATAATCTTTGGTATTACTGTACAGGCTATTTTTTAGAGTATATATATTAAGGACTTTCACCTCCTTAATTTAATGTAATGCCTCCAGTATTATGATAAATCTTTATATTGACCACGGAAAACATAACATTGAATGCTTTTTTCTTGTCCAAAACAGCTTTCATTGTATGCTGAACTAGACCGTGAGTCGGTAGATATCTATTCGTATACAAAAATTACTATGTTAGAAAGTTAAGTAGTTTTAAGCTTAATGTGTAGAAGTCTGGCCTGCTTTATCATTTCACGCAAATAAAGTTTGTAAGGCTGTTGCTATTGCCAAACATAATTATGTGCCTACTTTTAAGACCTTATTGAATATTCAAAGAAATCAATGAGTTACCATTATTTACGACTTACAAACTTTATTTAGTCCAACTTTCACTTGTTATTTTTATTTATTTAATAGTCAACGTATATTTTGTAACAGTGATGCATGAAATTGATTGTAGAATTTTGTAAATAGCATTTTAAATATAATGATTTTATAAATCTTATTTTGTTTTATTGCCTGTCGTAATTAGTTAATGTAGAATTACGTAAAACAGCACTATTTAGACATTTCAAGTGTGAGTACTGTATTAATTTTGTTTACATATATTATCTGTTCCATGCTCAACCATTTATTCTTATCAATTTTCCATTTACAGATGACAGATGCATACATACCACCTAAAAATGAAACAAACTGTGATGAACTCTCGGTGGAAGTGAATAAAAATGTCAACGGAACTGCAAACTATTCTAAAGAGTCAAGTCTTAAGAAAGACCAACAGGTACAAAAAAATGCAGAAGTTAACCTACAGCTGAAAGAAAATAACAGCAGCTTATCTAACAATACTCATCCTGCAATACAGGATTGCTCAGAAAAAGCTAACGATACAAGTAATTGTGTAGAAACACAAATCAAATCCAACGAAATCCGTGATAGCAACACAGTTTTGAAATATGTTTACAATAAGAACGACAAAGTTATTATTCCCGATAAATCCCAAGGCCATCCCAAGAATAGTGTTAAGAGAAGGAAACGAGCTTTGTACAACTCAAATGAAGATGTTAGATACGCGGAAAGTGTTCCATTAATTGTAAATTACAAAACTTCACATCCACCTCAAGCGGAAAAGCCATTTGAAAGGATCAGAGACGTCATAAAAAATTCTGATCTAGCCGATTTTAATATTGAAACTTTACATGAAAATATCCAGCCTAATAAAAACAGTGAGGATATTAAAGATAAATCAAAAAAAGTTTATTTTGAGCCTAAACCTCTACACAGACCACAAGCTGGAAGTGAAGAGATGATTGATAGGGGTGATTACCGAGATCACTCAAAAAACAGTAAACCTTACAAAGAAAATGAAGAAAGTGACCAAAGAAATGGCTACAGAACCAAAGATCGAGGCCCTAAACTTGAAAGAGACAGTAGACCTTATAAAGATAGTGATGAAAGTGGCGAAAGAAGCGACTACAGAGAGAATAAAAGACAATCTTCTCATGATCGTAATGGCAAACCTTACAGACAAAATGAAGATAGTGGCGAGGGAAATGACTACAGAGAGAATATAAGAGGAACTTCTCATGACCTCAATAGTAAACCTTACAGACATAATCAAAAAAGTGTCGAGAAGAGTGGCTACCTAGAAGATAAAAGGCAACCATTTACTGACCGAGAAGCTAAGGTTTATAGAGATAGCGAAGATAGTGGTGAAAGAGGTGACTACAGAGAGATTAGAAAGGGATCGCAACATGATGAAGATAGTAAGCCTTATAGAGATAGCATTGAAAGTGGCGAAAGAAGGGACTACAAGAAGAGTATAGAAGAACCTCTGCGAGATAAGAAACTTTATTCCGAAAGTGAAGAAAGTACTGAAAGAAACGATTACAAGGAGAGTAAAAAAGAACCATCGCTTGACCGAGATAGTTCTGCAAGTTATGAAAATTCAGGACACAAAGCTTCATACCCAGCACCACGTACAGATAGTAGTGAAAGTAGAGAAAGCGAACAAAGCGATGAATCTAGCTATTCACAGGGAAATAAAAAAGAATCGTATGCAGTCCCACCCCAAGATAGTAATGAAAGTCGAGAAGGGAAACAAAGCGAAGAGTCTGCTTATCCAAAGCATGTTAATTCCAAGGAAAGTCAAGAAAACGATAGTTATTATAAAAACCAAGATAAAATTGCCTACAAGAAACCTCGTGATATTGCAGAAAATAAAGCAAACTATAGAGATGATGAAAAATCATCTTATCGAAAGGAACCTTCTGCTACTACGGGTAGTGCCGAAAATAGTTATTACAAAAATAATGATAATTCTAATGTCCGCCAACCTGATAATAACGAGGAAAGTGAAGAAGAAGAAATAATTGCCATCATGAAAAAGAAAAATAGAAAAGCGTTTAATCAACCCCGTGAAGACTATAAAAGTGAAACAAAGGGACAGTCAAATACAAGTTCACCAATTAAGGACGTAGACTTAGATGATTTCAGTTACGAAAGAATACATGTTAATGATAAAGGAATAGTGGAACCAGCTAAAGATACTCATGAAAATTATGAAATAGATTCTCAGGTCGAAATTGCACCAACGGCTACGCAAATACCTCAGACGAATTTAATTGTCGATAGAAATCAATATTCGCAGTCTATTGAAAGCATAGGTGCTCCAAGTGGACAATCTATACCCTTTAATAGTGATGAAATTGGTGCGGGCGGAAAGGGTCAAATTATAAATAAAATAAACAATGGAGAAGTTAGACCTGTAGTGGAGATAAACAGTGACAGTGGTGAATTAAATGATGAAAGTAGTAAAGAAGCTTTGAAATCTAGTCCAGGCAATGAAGATACAAGTCTAGAGACCCTTCTTGGTGTGAAATTACCAGATGGCGATGAAAAAATTGATAAGATAGATGTACAGCAGAATACACAACAAAAAGGAGATGTTAAACAACAATTTGAAAGAATTCCGCTAAATTACAAACATGACAAAAAGATACAAAAACAAAATGATAATAACTTAAACTCTAATCCAGAAACATCTAAAGCCGTTAATGATGATGTAACTCATAATCAAGGAACCCTCGATGAGTTAACTCCAAACGACCATCGTTTTGATGAAAACTTGAACATCAAATTTGATGATTTGACTATAAAATTGCCTGAGATAAAGTTGCCGAAAGATATCTTAGCTTATACCTATGAAGAACCTACTTACGAGAAACAAACAGATACTGATAAAGTTAAACCGAATTTCTACCGTTACAGTGATGAATATAATAGTGAAGAAAAACCACGAAAAGAAAAAAATAAAGATGATTATAATGATTACGACGATGATCATCATGGTTACCATGACTATTACGGAAAAAGCAAAAAGAAAGACAGTTATAAGAAGAAACAAGAAGAAGAAGATGACGAAGACGAAGATGTTGACCTTTACGAAAAGTTTGTTCGAGAGAGATTCGGAAAAAGAGGTTCCTTCGAAATTAGATCTGAAAAACTACAGGATTCAAGACCTGTACAGACAAATCCTCAGTTATATAATACTTTACGACAAGTTCTCAAAAAGACTGAAGATATTGATAAGCAGGCCAAGAAAAGTGGGGACCCTAACGCTGGTTATATGTGGACCCTTGAATATGGGCAGCCTTTATAATCATTAGAATGACATAGGTTTAAGTGATAAATAGTCGAATAATAATTTAATTATTTTTAGTCAGCATCTTCCAAATAAAATGTAGATCATATTATAAATTATATTAAAACTGTAGTACTATTTGTATAAGGTTGCCTACACTAAATGGAAGTTTCGTATTAATAAATTAAAATAATAAGTGATATTTTCTTTTCATTGTCGTCCCTACTGATGCAAAGGCGGTTGTCAACTATTTCAACATTCGTTTTTCTGAGATTTCAACCGTGCGGTTGAAAACGGTTGTTTTCGTTTACAACGTAGTGTACAACCATTATTAACGAAAACAACCGTTGATGCTCACGCGACAATATTATGTAATTATTTGCAAGTTTCTTATTTAAATGGATAGAATAGAAAATCATTTATTTAGCTTGCATTTAGGCTAACTGTAAGTAGGTAGAATCACTGGATTTTCAGCTGCACCCAAGGAGGGAACAAACAGTAAATTCTTATTATTCTTAAAACTAACTTTTAGTTTCTAAATGAACTTAGGTACGTATTACAAATAAAACAATTTAAACTCAAAAGCTGTAAAAACGTAACCAAATTTTAGCTTGCAGTCGGATAAACGACTGGTTTTCAACCGTTGTTTATAGGTTGTTATCGGCTACTTTGGATAAATATCCGTTGACAACCGTTGTTTCACAACTATAGTCGTGCCTTTGTCATAAACTTATGCCATTTACTTCATCATAGCCGTAGAATAATAATGCTACACAGCTAAATAAGTTCACTTTTCCATATTCTATATTGAACATCAATTTTTTTAGAAGGGAGCGAATAGCTTAAATATTATTATACTAATATACGGTCGGTAGCCTTTTCATTATTGATTTATCTATAGACTAGTGCTGTTTGGTCTTAGATATTTTTGCCTTCAAACGAAAAGCTACCATATCATTGACAATTTGACATTGACAGCTAACCTAAAATAAATTAAATTTTGCTGATGAGGATTTGAAAGTAGTATAATTCAGTAAAATTTAAAAAAATCATAGAAGTACAGTAATATACAGTGAGTTTTAATCAAAATGGCTGAAGAGATTCAAAAGAAATTACAAAAAGAGTTAGAGGTCTTCAATGGTGTGCAGAAAGAATACCATAGGGCTGTGGCACAAAAGCAGCAGTTAGATAGTCAGCTAAATGAAAACAAAGCTGTTAAAGAGGAACTGTTCCTGCTGAAAAAGGATGCTGAAGTGTACAAACTCATTGGACCAGTTTTGGTGAAGCAGGATCTGGAGGAAGCTAGGCAAAATGTCGCAAAACGTATGGAGTATATTAGCAAGGAAATCAAAAGGACAGACGACCACATCTCTGCACTAGAAAATAAACAAGAAGCCTTACAAGAGAACCTCAACAAACTTAAAAATGATCTTGGCAAATTGAAAATAAAAGAATGATGTGTGTGATTTGTCAGCACACTGCTTATGCTTTAGCTCTATCATAAAATATAACTGCTTTATATTAATGTATTTTGTCATTATATTATTAACATTTCTAATGTTTATTTTTTGAATTCCTAAGTATGCGACTGCGTAGAATCTGCAATTGAAACTATACACATCCTTTAAAATGGCCTGTTTTACTTTTGGGAAGAGCCTAACCTACCTATAATATATATAGGAATGTAGGAGCCATCAGCTTAGTGCAGATTAATAAACTTTACAAACACTTTAAAACTTCAAGTTGCACCTATAGCAAAGATAATAATATTACTAGCCTATAGTAATGTGTATGCTATTTCCTCACTTTTCTTTTAACAGAAATACCTGTGGTATGATAAAACCCTAGCTAATAAATAAAATCGTAAACTTCGCGAGTCTACTTACATTGAAGATATTTCCAAAAAAAACTGGGGGGTCCAAGGATAAGCAACAGAACACATTTAGATCATTTTTGAAATTTTTATCTGTTTGTTTGTGACACGCATCACATAAAAACTACTGAACGGATTTTGATGAACTTTTCACACAAACATAACTTAGGCTTAACTTAACATTTAGTCTTTATTTCAAAGCAATCAGTTTACTTAATTAAAAGTTATGGACATTTTCAGTTGTCAAATACATTAGTAGGTAAGGTTAGTATGCATATAATAGTATTTCCGTACTATTCAGATTGCGATGAGTTTGGACTACATTTGGAGCTGGGAGTGGATGTGGTAGAGGGAGCGTGATATTAAGAGTTAGAGTGGGAGTGCGAGGCGGAGGCGGTGGCAATGGCAGTGAGCGGCGGTGAGATGGCGAGAGCGGGAGTAGGAATGGGAGCGGATTCTGTAGTACACGCGAGCGGAGCCGCGGGCACAGCTAGTGGTAAATTGTGTTAAAGTGGTAGGTGGTGTTATCAGCAAAGAAATAAAAACATGATTAGACATTCATTTTATTTATAAAAATATATAAAGAATATTGTACATCATAATATATTTTATGATAGCCACACTGAAAGTTTTGTGTAACTCATAAATTAGACTATTCATAATAAATTGAAGTAAATAGTACTATAGTTATCAAAACATTCTCTGCTACATTTTAAACACTTCATTTGCTCAAACCATTCTTCAAAGCTCACAGGAGGGCTTATTATCGATATATTGGTGAAAGCCATCACTGCCTTTTCTAATTCAGTAAATGATAAACATGTTATCATATTTTGTCATTATTTTCTGTAAAAAAAATTAAGTACAGACATGACCTGTTTTAAAGAAAAAAATAATAATATTTCCTGGATTGTGGAAATTTTGTTGATCTGCTGTCATGTCACATTCAAAGAGCCTATCTATAGCTGTTCCTTTTTTCCAGATTGTATCAATAAACCCATGTCTCGTCTCCTGTAATTATGTTATAAACAGCATTTGAACACCCATTGTTGAACTTCAACAAAATTTCTTTGCAATAATTATGACAAGTCTGTTTCTCGTCAGATGTGAGTTCATACAACAAAACTTCCCGACTTTTTAAATTACATGCAACTTTTTAATTCAGCTCATACTGATCCCCAAGTCAAAGGTGATTCACCAGTTTTCTTTAATGGGTCACCTGACTGTAGACACGTTTTCCTCAGTAACCACAGTTGATAACCTCATATGGAACAAAACAGAAAGGAAAGCGACCATGATTAAACTTAACATACCAAAACCGCACAGTGCTCCTGTAAAATCTTTTCGCATTTAATCAATTTTTCATGTGAAAGGTGAGCTTGAAACTAATTCCCGCCAATAGAAACTTGTTTTGAAAATGAAATTCTATATATTTTTTAAAAATAACATTCTAATGTCAATATTTATGAGTGACCAGGAGTGCAAACCTGTCAGTATGACTTATGTGGACTAAAAATAATGGCACATTCAAGGAATTTTTTGTACCAATATTGAATATATAATAATAAATATCACTCTTAGTTTTATCATTATCACACTTTATATCCTTATTACACTTAATATCCTTATTACAATAAATATGAACTTGTAGAAAAGTCAGTACCAGCTATATATGAGCAGCCAAAGTGTGCAAATATTTCTTAGCGCTTAAAGTGAGTAATGTATGAATTAATTTATACATATTTGTTACTCACTTCAAGTACTTTGTAATTTTTCATACATTAGCCGTCATATGACATCTGATGCTGATTGTACCTTCTTACCTTAGCTAGTCCATAATGTTAAGGCACTGAAATTATTTATAATATCATTTTATTGGTGTTGCTTACTGTTAGCATGTATTGTCCTAGAAAATGGAAGTGACACAAAACATGGTTTAAATTGATTTGCTAATGTCGAAAACAACCTATTTCAGTATTACTAATAAAGGATATTCAATTTTATAGGAAAACATTCAGTTTATACTTACTATTATTATTTTGGGAAACTAAGTTACTGTCTCGTCTGGCCAGCAAAACAAAATGGTTATTATTAATATAACTATAAAAAATATATTATTTTAGTGTTTTTTTATTTGGAAAAACCATTTTGTAAAATTACTCTTTGGTCGTTTTCGAATTTAGCAATTCAATTAATTTCAATTAGTCCTGCCTGAGATAGCAAAACTCAGACGACACTGAACCACTGAAATTCTAACAAATCAAATTCAATTTAGGTTATAATAAAAATAAATGCAGTAATGGAATTATTATCTTGAGTAATCAAATAATTGTATGTAAAATTATAACAATGACTACAAATACGAAATATTTCATGATTTTCTATAAATAATGTCACATGAAAATATTGGCCCCTTTTATAACTTATTCAATGTTTAATGTTCTTTAGTGTCCTTGACACAAAATCAGGATCATTGACTTTTATATAATAAGACAACCAAAGTATTAAACATTTTGTTTACAAGTTGTATAAATAGAAAGTTTTACTAGCAAAAATGTGTTAATCTTACAACATTTTAACATCTTAAATATGTTCTTATATACAAAATAAAACAATCTTCTAATCTATTACCCTTACTACAATACAATAAATATTTTTAATTGTCATGGCTTCCCTTGATTCTGCTCTGAACACAAGGCACACTACAAAATGGCATCTCTTGTTTGACAACAAAACGGCCGCTGAGCAAACTCTTGCCACACACCCTACCGGAGCAGATAAAGCAGTCCGCGTGCCAGTGTAGTTTGGTCCACGAGACGCCCTGCTGCTCGGGACCTATCACGCCGCCGCATGCGCGGCACCGCTCCGCATAGAACTGGTCGTAGCATGGCAAACACACCGGCAGCCCTGTCTTATCGTCAGGCACATACTTCATCCCACCGAGCGGCGCATCGCAGTGGTAACAACAAAAATGTTGCACATGGAACGCCCTACCCTCCGCTGCCGTGTATGGTCGAGTAAATATCAATTCGTCGCATCCAGCGCAGCGCGGTATCTCCAACACGTTGGCCAAATCTCTGGCGCAGTATATCTCGCCTTTGTAGAAGAAGTAAACGAGATCGGCCAGCAGTTCACCGCATTTGCTGCAAGTGAAGCATTGTGGATGCCAGATGGCTTCTTGACCTGCTCTCTCAGCTTTAACAGCAACCTCACCAGCAAACATAGCCTTGTCACACCGTTGGCACGGCACACCCTCATTGTAAAGTTTCCTGTTAAATTCCGTCTCGCCAGGGCTTAGAGACATATCAGCAAGTTGATCAAGAATTGGTTCAATGTTTTCACCCAAATTGCTGATATGTGGAGCGACTGAATATCCAGCGTTATCATTAGTTTCATAGTTATCATTATCAGGGCTCCAATCATTGTCAACAGCAGTAGGGGAGATGGAACCAGGATATGTGCTGTAGTTTGGCAAGGGTGGTGGTGGAAGCTCTTCTTCAGAGTGAGTCCTGAGATACTCCCTGAGCGGAGCAGTCTGCTGTGGTTCCACCTGGTTAATTGGTTTTGTGGTTGTCGAGTACTGAGGATTTATCTTAGTGGAGCAAATAGTGCCACTATGCTCTGGAGTAGTTGGCTCATGCTTCCAGCTCCATATTTCACCATTTGGAGCAAAGATTGTACCTTTATGAATTCTACTGTCTAAAATTTTTGCTGTGCCCATAACATTGTTGTTACTGATTGGCCACAAATCTGGCATTATTTGAGCCCCTAAGGACTTACTAACAAATTCATTGGTTTCTTCTTTAAATTGGCCATTTTTATTATATTCATCACGGAAGAGTTTTATCGGCTGAAGATATACGTCATTAGTGACAGGCATATTCAAGTCATTCAAGTTTTTGAAAAGTTTATCATACACTGGGCCATGCTCAACAGCACTCTTGATTCTGTCCGACTCTATGCGCATGATGTGAAGCTTATCCTTAACAATTCTACTGAGTATGGGACTGGATTTGTAATCTGGCAAGTTGGCTGCACTGCTTACTATGTTCCCCTGAGAATCCAGTACCAATATCTTGTCAGAGGCATTTTTCGGAACTATGTTGTACTTGACACCCCTGGAGACATTAGATATTTTTAAAGGCAGTGCATAAGACTTTGGAGCTGAGTGAGACTTGCTGTTCTCCACCGAATAAACTTCTCCATTTTGAAGCGGACCAACTCTCACTACATTACCCATACCGACGACATGATCTTTTATACGTGTTATGTATTCCTGCAAAAGAAAATAAACATTTTAAAGTTTACTTATATCATTCATACCAAAACTGTTTATCTATGTATTCCTATGTACAGTTATGACGAGTATATTGAGCATGTTCAGTTCAGATTTGTATAAACAATAAATAGGTTATAGTTTCTATGCCGCGACACAGCACAACCCACACATGTATTTTTGTCCATTGTGAAAAGTATTATATTTTAATTGTGGTTCTTCATACAATTCATTGGTATTAAGTTTCATTTATCAAACCGCTTAGTAAAAATACAGTTTCGCATTCATACTAATTATCGAAAAGTGGTACATAATAATAGTATACATATTTTACAGTATGTTTTCTGGGACAACATGTTTAAACTGAGGTTTTACTTTATGAGGTGTAAGTATACATACAGTATGCTCCGATTTCTCCTCCTCGGAGGCGTGGTTGCGCACCGCTGGCGCGACGTCGTGCGGCGGCAGCTGAGTGCGGAGCTGGGCCCGCCGGCGCCGCGCCGCCGCCGACCCGGACACTGGCGCCAGCTCACCCAGGCACGACATGTACTCCGACACCTGCCGACGTCAACATTATCAAACAACATTCTTACCCAAGAGGGGATAGTTACTTAGTTTTATTAGCTACTAGCTGTTGCCCGCGACTTCGTCCGTGTGGACAACTTAACATCACAAATTATTATGTATTTCCTGTAGAAATGGGATGGTTTTCGGGATAAAAACTATCCTATGTCCTATTTCAGGATCTAACCTATGTGTGTGCCAACTTTCATCACGATCCGTACAGTGGTTGAAGCGTGATTGAGTAACAAACATCCAAATATCGAAACTGATTTGCTTAGGATACCCCTGGGGTAAGTACACGCGACAAGCCATGGAAATTAGAAACAGATCATACTGTCGCAAAAATTCGTTGTAAATTAATAAGTGACACCATGTTTTCCTATGTCTAAAAATAATTAACTACTTTTACAACTGAGTTGGATATATATCAAGTTAAAGATTATTTAAGATAGATTAAAACTCACAAAGGAACACTGATTATTCAGAGCTGCATTTGTTCTACAGTTGGTATGTGTTTTTCACCTTTCATCATCATCATCATCAGATTATTTTTGTCTCCACTGCAGGAGCACAACCCTCTCTCATCTGCCAGAGACAGACGGAGGATTTGGCCTACACTCCCCGCGCTGGCCAGAAGCCTGTTTTTCACCTTTATACTTAGGAAAAACTAATTGGGACCTCTAAGTGAATGCCCGAACCATTAGGCCAACAGTCTTTCGTGTTTTCCCACATAATTTAAAGAAACTTTCATTACCCAACATTGACCTATATTTTATTAAGAAATAAAATATGTAAAATTACAATATATTTCTACATAGTAATCTCATGGCAACAAAATATAATTAACTACAGATAAGATGTGGCAGTAAATATCTATATTCAGTTTGTGGAATTTTACTATCATATCACATTAGTGCGAAATCATTATCTAATAAATAAAATCGTAAACATCGCGTGTCTGTAGATTGAAGATATTTGCAAAAAAAAAATTGAGGGGTGTAAGTATAAGTAATAGAACACATTTCAATCATTTTTGGATTTTTTGTCTGTTTGTCTGTTTATCTGTTTGTCTGTGAGTTTGTGCACGCATCACTTAAAAACTACTGAACGGATTTTGATGGACTTTTCACAGAAACATGGGGCTTAATTTGGTGTAACATATAGGCTTTATTTCATCGCAATCGGCTAACTCAATCAAAAGTTATAGACATTTTTAGTTTTCAAATACATTACTAGGTAAGGTTAGTATGCAATATATTGCAAATAATAGTATTTCCGTACTATTCAGATTGCGATGAGTTTGGATTACATTTGGAGCTGCGGGTGGGAATTGGAGTGCGAGTGGGCGTGGGCGTGGGCTCGGGCGTGGGAAAAAGGGAGTGGGTGTGGGAGCGGGAGCGAAAGCGGGAGCGGAAGGGGAGCGGGAGCGGGAATGGGAGCGATTCTGTAGTTCACGCAGGCCGAGGTCACCTGGACCTAGACCTGGACCTGGACGATACACTGCGAAGAATGTAGGGTGTAAATGTTCGACTGAATTCGTGAGCGGTAGCGGTAGCGGGAGCGGGTATGGTACCAGTGTAATTTGAGTGTTTGAAAATTCGCATAACTTTTGACTGAGTTAACCGATTACGATGAATTTGTGGTATACATATGCAACAAAGTAATGTTGGTCGGAACTTGGATTGCGATGGATTAGTTACGAGGACTACATTTGGAGAGACAAGGGAAAGAGGTTTGAGGGGAGAGTTGAGGGGAGAGCTGACGTGAGGGTTGAGGGGAGGGTTGAGAGGAGAGTTGAGGATCTGGACCTGGGTCTGGGCCTGGAATTGGACCTAGGCCTGGACCTGGACCTGGACTGGACCTGGACTTCGACCTGGACTGGACCTGGACCTGGACCTGGACATGGACATGGACATGGACCTGGACCTGGACCTGGACCTGGACCTGGACCTGGACCTGGACCTGGACCTGGACCTGGACCTGGACCTGGACCTGGATTTAAAGTCTGAGTGGAAGTGGGATAGGGAGCGGAAGTGGGAATTAGAGCGGATCCTGTAGTCCACGCGAGCGGAGCCGCGGGCACAGCTAGTGTTACATAAAACTATAAGGAACATAGGTGAAACAGCATAGTAATAAATTTAACACATACCAACTCTGTTGAGGCATTTGGAGGGACCCAGTCAAGTTTCACAGGTGTATCTGTCACTCCACGAATTTTTATCAATGGCACTGAAAGACAAAACAAGTAAAAAATTATTTACACTTTTGGGCAGTACTTACACATTAGGAATCTAGGTGTCAGTCCCTAAAGATGCAGAATTAGGAAAGTTTGTCTTAGTACTTCAACATGAGATTTCAGAATTGTTTAGGTGAGGAAACATACATGTTCCAAGTTGCCATACAAACCAACATATTACTAGCAAAATATTAACATAAAGATGCAATAGGCTATATAAGATTCGCATCCTTACATGAAGCTTTCTTTGGTTTTGCAGTGCCGAGTAATTCAAACTGCGCCCACCCTGACAGGTCATCATCCTGTACATCATGCACATCCTTGCTACAATGACAAGATCGGCACACCTTCCGCCAGAAGTGTAAGTCTAGGCCAGGGCATGATGAGCCTAGAAAAGCAAAAAGATTACAAATTTACAGTCTATAATTAGTCAAGTGTGGTTCTCAGCATTGGTCTAACTAAACTCTAGACCAAACTGACACAACACAGCTTAAAAGAATATTCCAGGTAGTACCCAAACTATGATTTGTGTACTATGGGAAATAGAAAAGGACAGTACCAACTTGTATATAACAAGGTGCTCTATAGAAAGATAACCCTTTTTTTTGAGGCAAACACCAAGCAAACCAACCAACCAACTTACAAAACACCAAGCCAAAGAAGTGGTCACTAAAAACAGACTATAAAGTCTACTTGAAGACAAATGCCACGAGACTTTGTATTCAAGTGTGCACCATATGGTTGGGGTCAGTACCAAAGGGGGCACTATGAAAACACTTTGAAAAATCTGGTAAAATTCGCCTATGGCACTCGCCCGCCTGGCGCTGCCGCGGCACGTCTGTTTCGCTCGCTCTGCTCATGCAGTAGTCCACAGCGATATAACAAGCGTGTCGCTTTGCTCCTCGCAGCCAGCGAATATCCTTATTGAACTTTAATTTGGCATGTGACGACTTACCACAAGAGTTGCATGGAGCGCCTGCCCCGCTGTCGTGGCCTAGTCGGGCTTTACTTAACTTCTCGCGCTGACTCTCTAACTTCGATAACCAGGCCGGCGCCTCCGGTGTTTCCACGCATGAGTCACTCATCTACAAAGTTCAACATGATATCATACAAGAGATGTTTATGGAAATCTTTACGTAAACAAAACTATCAAATCTTACCTCGTCATAAAAACACTTTGTAGTGATTTTGTTTTACTACAAAGAAAAAAATAAAATAAAAGAATAGGAAAGAAATCCCTTTTGTTGTACTACACTACACAATCCACGGATTTGTCACATCATAAACAGGATCGCGCAATATGGAGCTAAAAATGGTCTCGAGCGAAAGTCTTATACAGGATTGCGTCCTTTTCTACTAGAGTGACAACACGATGTCGTATTTCATAACAAAGGACATCCAATGTATTTCATTTTTTGGTGGAACTAGTAGGTATGACACGTGCCGAACTTTATGGCGGAGTACATAATAGGTATCAACGGAGAAATATCGGGGCGACGAGGAACCGGCACTAGGCGCTCGTCTCTTACTTCAGATTTGCAATAAAGTTGTTGTAGTAGTAGGTATACTGTCAAATGTACAGTCGACCACACGCCAGACGTAACATTTTGGATTGTTCTTATCTCGTACGCTATAAGATTCGAAATCGAAATACAAGTGTTTCACCAGACGTGTGGTCGACTTTATATTACTGTGTTTGAATGGGTATTGTTACCACCTACGTAGTGATAAAAGGTCAAAGAAAGTATTTAATTTTATTTATATTTTATTTTGACATAGTATAGTGAAATGGAATCTAATAAATATTTAAACAATATAAGAAAATTAATACCAACTACCTTTTTTAAATCATATACGTTGGTTATAGTTCAATTTTATCTGGTAGTATGCCAACAAATTAAATATGGTCCCAGAATTTGTCTGTACTTGGATTAGTTATAAGTATATTCTTTGGTTGGATCACAGATGACGAAATATCAACGCCATATTCGCTATTTTCAGAAACATATATTAAGGAAATCCAAAACTTCTCTTATCATAAATCCCACATTACAATTACGGGTGGTTAAAACTCTTAAAGTGTTAACTATGAACTACTAAAATATTACACAAAAATGTATAAGGTTTGCTAAAGCTTTGCCTTTATATATATAAAGGCAAAGCTTTAGCAAACCTTAATACTAGAAAATGTTTATGTTTTGATTTCATCTTATCCGATGATAATCCTGACGAGTATAAAATATTCATCAACGAGTACTACTCTGTAGATGTCCTTTTTTCCTCAGATATTTATTACCTGAAAAATAAAAACCGTGTTATTTTTATCACAGCGTTGCATTTTAGTTCTATTAGACAATTTTTAGATACAATAAAACTGATTTAAATTGAATTCCAAGTAATTTAAAAAAAAACGTGTAAAAAGTTAGCAAACACCACTGAAAATATGGAAGGTATAGATAGCATTTTGTTTATTCTCTGCTTGAGTGCCCCAGCAACAGTTGTGAAATCATCTGGTTTAAAATGTAATCCGCAATCTACTGTATATTGCGTTATATGTCCTGGAACGACATCAACACATTGCATTTTTAGGAAATCTAAAACAAAAATATGTTTATGGTCACCCTACTCCATAAAACAAATTGGTTTAATGTTGACAAATCATCGACATTGACCAATGGTGGCGCTGCAGTGATACCATTACATTAATTGTGATATACTACCATAAAGATGACTATTAAATTAAATTATAATATAGACACATTAAACAATACAAAAAACAACGTAGAACTCAAGAAAATATTTAAAAATATTTATTTTACTGATTACCGGTTTTATGTAATAACGTAAATATGAATTAGAACATTAACACTGAGACCAGAAATCCTACCTGCACGAAAGTATTTTTTTACGGTAGCAACCATTAGACAAGGACGCAATCCTGTTTAAGACCCTCTCGCTCGAGACCGTTTTTCGTTTTGTATTTTTGTACAATGAGAATGGGCTCTATGATAAGTACACAAAGTTCATTTAACGTTGAATTAAATTCGAAAATGCACAGTTTGTTTACTACTTATAAAGTCATGACACAATCACAATCTATTTTTTTTTCATTGTTTTTTAATTTATTAAGGGCATTGATTTGGAAACCATCAGCCCAACATCACAACAAGAACACATTTGTATGACAAATATTAAATGTTTCTTAAAGTGCTTTTTACAAAATTTAAAATAGCATAATTCCTCATGTTTTAACAAATTTTGTGCAGAGTACGGAACGACATTTATCGTATCTTGATATTGACATATGAATAATAACCAATACAAAATAATTACAACCTTTGATTAGAACTAAAGAATGCATGTTCAAGATCACACAAGTTGTTTGTACAGTATTTAGGAACAAGAGGAGAAGGAACGATCAGGGCGTACAAAAGGGGGCGCTGATATTTTTTTTTTAATGTTTCAAAAAACGGTTTTACGCTTTGCACTGGTTGAGGTAAAGGAAAGGGGACACTGAGGAAACTTTTTTTTTTTAGCCTTTGTAAATTTTTTTCGTCAGGTTGCCCTCTGTCGAATGCCATCAAAAATAGGGTGCTAAATAGACATTGAAAAATTTTACCAAGTCCCTGACGAAAAAGTTTTACCAAGAAAAAATAAAAATTTGCCCCCTTTTTTACACCCTAACCCGCCCCGGAAAAATTTTCACGCCAGAGATTTTTTTCTATAGCGCCCCCTTTTGTACACTCCAACCGAAGGAACTCTGCAACGGCCAATTCTTAATCTACTCCACACAGTAACAAAGTGTCTACCTAAAAATGTGGAGCCTTTTCCGAACCAAGCTTTGGTAGATGGAGTAGGTACAATGTGTTTGTTGTATGCCTTTCATTAGTCTGCTAGAATTTAAGGATAAGCACCAACGCTCTAACATTTTTTTTCTTTAAAAATTGAATTTAGACATTTATTTATTTGAAACATTACAGATTATATATGTATGGTAATTACATTCAATATTGTTCTCAGATGACTTAGCCAATGAGTCTACAAGTTCGTTGCCTAGAATGTCAAGAGTGGCTAGAACCCAAGCTACCAAATTCTACCGTAACATTTCTGCAATGTAAGTTGAAAAACTAAAATCTTATTTTATAAATTAAATAGTTTGCTGATGCTGAGATAGTTTTACTAATAAGAGCCATTAACACACTTAAAGAGTCTCTTAATATTAAATATTTCTTGTCACAATAGTTATCTTGAGAAAGAATAAACTCTAGTGCATGGAGAATGGCAAGAGCTTCTGCAGAAAAAATTGAAAATAAATTATGACATCTGTAAACTTTACCTCATTTAATAGCAGACACATAGAAAGCAAAACTCGTTCGTTTATCAGTTTTGGAACCATCAATATAGATTTTAATATAATTCATTTCGGTGTCTAAGATCTGTAGAAAATCAAATTTAGATTCATATTTGCTTAAAATTATAGGTATATCCATGACATTGATATAGAATTCGTTATTAAAATAAGAAAGTACACTAGACCAAGAAATAATATCTTGAAATTCAAAGTTTAAGTATGAGAAATATCATAATTATATTTATTTTAAATAGCTACATCACATTGCTACACCTCCGTGTGGTCGTTCTGAGTCAATTCTCACAATATAGCCTTGAATTTTTAATTTCTTCCTGTGATCTAGCCAGGTTTCATTAAATAAAATAACATCAATGTCAGTATCAATATCATGGATGTAACCAACTAATTGTCCTAGTTTTGGAGATATGCTACGAGAATTCCAATGTAATATGTTTATATTATTGATATTATGCATTACTTTTGAGGAAACTTATACCCTCCTCCCTTTTTAGAAGTATGTCAATAATTGTTTTAGAAATCGTTTCCAATATTAGATCAGAGTTAATTATGTCGGTTATCATTGATCTTTTTTGAACAGATATTGAAATAGAATCAATGTTGACTTTATTAATCGGTTTGTTTATGGGAGGTGACAAGGGAGGGAAGGAAGCTTTAAAGTTTCCTCCAGTCACTGTGGCATATGTTAAATTGCCAGATATCTTAGTTTTAATTTCATTTATTTTAGCTAATTTTACTGAACAAGCCGCCAAATAGCCAAATGGGGACCGCTGCAATTGACACATTTAATATTGTCCTTGTTGTCACATGATTTAAAATCATGCGAACCAGCGCATAGAGCAAACCTGTTTTTTGTTCTTACAGCTGCCGCTTCCATGGTGGAATTTATAACAAGTATAGCACTGCAGTAGTGGACGCACGTACTCACGGACATCAAACCAAATGTGGTCGTATGTGGCATGATCAGGTCTTGAAGAAGATAAGAAGGTCAACAGGACTGTACGAAGAGGGACAGATCTGGAAGCCTTTTTTGGAATCCTCATGCCAATTACATCGCAGGAAGCAACAAGATTGATCATTAATTCGTCTTCGGGAATTGAGACAAGAACATAAATAATGCCTTTGAGATTCCAGTTGATCAAATTGAATTTTAGCAATCCATTTATTTTCATTTAATAAAGCACTATTTAAAATAAATGCATTGGCCTCTTTTTTGGAGTTAAAGACAATTTTTAGGAAAAAATTCCCAATCTGCTTTACATATTGTATTCCAGCTTTCATACTTTATTCTTGAGTTGAAAGTTAACTTTGAAAACATCCATCTTCAGTTTTGTACCATTTTCTTCTACAGAAGATAATAGAACTGGATACTCTTTCATATCTTCTATATAAATGTGGTTGTGGTCTTTAAAAATACCTCTCTTTGTCCTTGAGAATTTAGTTGCCATTTTATTAGGCAATATCAGTTCAGCTGAAGCTTTAGGAGAAATTAATCATATCGTCTTTTTAATGTTTTCGACGCATCACCATCACTCGAATCATTCATAGTCAAGATAGCAGCAGCAGCAGCTAGGAGCAGAAAAAAATCTGAATAGAAATCACCAACTATTATTTAATAAATGCTAGCGTCATTTTGGCAGAGCCACAGCCTCTGATTTCAAATCTGACTATGCAGAAAATTTGTCCTGGAATTGTACTATTTTGTACTCGAAAATTAGAATTTGTACTTCGGCCGTTAAAAAGTTATAGGGGTATATTGGTGGCTCTGCCAAAATGACGTCACTACAGCCAGGCCACGCTATATCTCGGAAACTACAAAAGATTAATAATTAATGAAAATAAAATTGAAACCCTCCCGCCCGCTCAATTCGAAAGTTCGCGCCGAAAAAAGATATAATTTTTACAAGATTTCATCATAGACAGTAAACTTTTGTTCTTTTTCAAGATGTAGTCAAAGGTAACTAAAACTATACAGCTTCGTGTTTAATGGACTAAACCAATATGTATTTATTTAACTGTCAGTCATTCTTAGTTTGCATCTCAGAAGAACGAATATATCCAATAGAAACCGCCATAATACTAATCAAGCGTACATAGCCACTTGTCAAAACTGTAACCCTTGGCTCCACTTTACCCTGCTGATTAAAATGTTCCCTAATATAGTCGCTGTTGTATTCTCTTTGGTCGCTGCTGTCAAGTGACAAATGCATCTTGAATTTAGTTGCATTAATGATTGATGCAACGGTTTGCGTGCTAGTCGAGTTTGAAATACTATTTTAATTTAAAATCCTCTCAGATTTGTGATAAGAGTGCAGGATAATATTTTGTGAAGGTGTAAGCTATGGTATCTGTGATAAGGCGCTGCAAATTTCGCATGGGGAGAAAAGAAAATCAATCCGAAACTATAAACTTTCACAGGTAAACATTCTTTTTGTGTTTACCTATCCATTTTCCATGTTAAAGAGATAAATTTATGCTTAAAAGTAAGGTAAATTAATTTCTTTTTATTATATTTATATTAATTGAGCATGTATAAGTGTACTTTCATATATTTTGTTAGTTTTGTAATTTTACAGAAATGTTTAAATAGAGCTGGACAAAAATTTATCGATAAAAGTATAAAAAGTGTTTTTTGTGTTTTGGATGTGTTGTGCACATGAGTATACACGTATTTTTTACGTGCACACACTTATTTTTTTAATTTAGATTTCCTAATGAAAAAAAATTTAATGTGAAAAGTGGATTAATGCGGTGTCCACCGAAGCTGATTGGACGGCAAAAAAACAACATAGAGTGTGCTCCAGACATTTTAAATTATTGTGTTGTATTATTACCGATGATAAATATCGACTACTACATTATTTATGTCGCCAGGAAGAGTAAGTAGTTTTTAAAAGTAAATGTATTTAATAGGGGCAAGCCTATTCAGTTGTCTTCGAATTTGTCAATTCTCCTCAGGCTAGCAGGTTTTATCTTGATTTTCTTCACCGTCGTCAGCGAAAAGTAAATATACAATAATAAAAACTCATTAGTACATAAAATAGTTCTTAGCTGGGATTACTGACACCCAATTTTTCTTATATATAATTAATCGTAATTTAAAAATGTTTAATGCCAGATTCATTTTACACTCTTTTTGTTATTCTTGACCAATAAATATTAATTTTCTTTTCAGTGCATTTCTAAAACTTCAGCTCCATTAACTTCGGGCACGGTAGTGTTCTCCGTCTCAGGTCCTTAA
Organism: Esperia sulphurella; assembly: GCA_947086405.1. Classification (NCBI taxonomy): domain Eukaryota; kingdom Metazoa; phylum Arthropoda; class Insecta; order Lepidoptera; family Oecophoridae; genus Esperia; species Esperia sulphurella. Next base: position 5,962,257 of record OX352261.1, read on the forward strand.
ATTTTGGGGCCTCAGACGTTCTCGTACCCAATGTAATCATTTGGCTCTGCAGCTTTGGCATCGGTAAACGGCGCGCTCTATGTCATCATCATCAGGCCCGGCAGCTTTGGATCCGTCAGTAACATCGCGTACCACGTCATTATCAGGCCCCGCAGCTTTTGGAATGCAAACGTTATCATCTCCAGACTTACACATATCCTTGGATATCGATTTCTAATCGACCGATACATATACCATCGACATCAGGCAATGACTAACGATAAAAATATGAAATTTTAATTTTTTATTGTTTTATAATCTTTTATGATTATATTTATTGATTGATTAACACTAAGTAAATTTAAATTTTATTTTAAAAAAAATGTAGTTTTATAAAATAGTTGTAAGTAAATAAACTGATTAATTTTTTACATAGAATACTGTTTCACTTTCCACTGGCAACTGTTAGATATAATAACGCAATTAGTTGCCACAGATTTAAATTTGACAGCTCTAAAATGAAATAAAATTATTTCACTATAAGATGACAGTTTTAGCTAGTTTAGTGCTGTCAAATTAAGTGCGTGCCTTCAGAATTAAATTAAATTTTCATGTTAACATAATTTCAAATTTTTACTAAATAATATAATGTGTAGGGGGTGGGTTAACGAATATGCGTAATGTTCAGTTGGTACACGTTTAATGACCAAATAACGCACAAATTACAATAATCAATCCCGGGCACAGCTCCGGATAAAAACAAATGACAGAAGGGAAAACACTTGGGAGATTCGCGAGCGCACGGGAACGAAAACGGGATAGCTCTGACGTCCACAACTCAGAGTACCTGTCGGTCGACTGCCTGTCAAAATCGCGTCCCTGCGTATGCGCGGTGGTGAGGGAGGCGAGGGCCCGATCAATCCCGAGCGCTCCCGAAGTTAATCGGCGTAACGCCTAGGACGTTTGCCTCTAGTTATGCGTTTAGGGATGGCTACACCAAGGTCACACGCTACAGACTCCCCCTCGAGTTCATCAGAACGCCCTCGTTCATGAACTCGGACACCAAAATTTTGAAGACGAGGACGTCCTCTTGTCCGCTTCGGCATGACTGGATCAGGAGGCGAGTCATCTCTACAATGAAAACGACTAAGTTCCGACACGTGGAACTTCCCCAAAACCTCCTCGTTGAAATTTGCTATAAGATAGGACGTAGGACTAATCTGTTTTACTACCTGATACGGCCCATCTCTTTTTGGGACAAACTTGGCCGAAACGTTTCTGGCTGCATTACTCAAAACGTGAGATTTGACAAGCACTCGATCTCCTACAACGAACGCTTCATGTTTACGTGACCTATCAGCATAGTCCTTGCGTTTATCTTGATGCGACTCTACTCTGTCTCTTACGGAGACCAACGAGTTTAAAAACCTTTTTAAATAAGGTGTAATCTGAGGAACAAAATTTTCTTTACCTAACACAGCCCTGATATCGTGTTGAGCATCTAAGGGAGAACGAAGTTCCCTAGCGAACATAAGAAACGACGGCGAAACACCAGTGGTTTGACATACTGCCGAATTCATTGCAAACCTAACAGATGGTAAATGCGACGGCCAAGTAGTATGTTCCGTGTCCAATAGTTGAGCTAGGTGAACCTTAAGGTCCCTGTTCTTCCTTTCCGCTGGATTCGCCTGCGGATGATACAAAGGCAACAGATCTTGCTTAATACCCAAAACAAACATGCACTGCTGCATAACAGCTGAAATGAACTGAACTCCATTGTCGGACACAATGCGACGTGGTAGCCCATAGCGGAGAAAGTAATCCTCTATAAGGACTCGAGCGCACGTCTCGGAAGATGCTTCCTTCAAAGCGTAAAGCTCTACCCACCGAGTCGCAGTATCCTCAACCAATAACACCCATTTCTCCCCCTTTTCTCCAGGCGGAAGCGGACCGAAAAGATCTATGGCCAGAACTTCCCCTCTTTGATTCAGAACAGGGGTCTGAAGAAGACCAGAAGGCTTCTTGTTAGAAGCTTTATATCGTTGACAGGTAGCGCAGGTTTGAATATAATCAGATATGAAACGGCGCATACCTGGAAAGAAAAAACGTTGAGAAATCCTGTGAAAAGTCCTATCAATCCCATGGTGTCCCGCAAACGAAGAATCGTGACACTCCTTAACAATATCGAGGCGAAGGCTAACAGGAACTACCAACTGCGGCTCTTCGCTATCGACGTCGGGATTAAACCTATACAAAACTCCCTGTTGGATGAAGTACCCTCTCTCAGACCATCGCTTCTCTGCAACTGGCGCGGCATCAGAGGTATCTTCGAGGTCTCTTAAAATTTTCTCAAGTTCCGGATCATCGAGCTGAGCACGACGCAAATCCGTTGGACTTTTAGCAGGTAAGTCTACGACAACCGAACACACACCACATTGGTCTCTGTTACTGTTCTCGCAAACAGGACGGCTCAAGGTGTCGGCTACTACATTTGCTCTTCCGGGAGTATACTCAAATTGTATATTAAAAGCTTGCAGCTTGAGCGCCCATCGAACCAATCTTCCAGACGGCGACTTCAATGTTAGGAGCCATTTAAGTGGCTTATGATCACTACCTACTACGACAGGATGCCCTTCAACGTAACCTCTAAAACGCTCCACAGCCCACACTACGGCTAGAGCTTCACGCTCGGTGGTACTGTAGTTCTTCTCGGCAGGCGTGAGAAGACGGCTGGCATATTCAATGGGCCGCTCGTCCTTTCCTTCACCCTGAAGCAAAGCGGCTCCGAGAGCGTAATTACTGGCATCTGTTCGAAGGACAAAAGTTTTGCCATAATCCGCCTGGACAAGTATTGGGGCGGACGTAAGTCGCTTTTTCAGCTCCTGAAACGCTTCATCTTGTTCTGAGCCCCATACCCAGACATGGTTTTTCTTGAGCAAGCGCGTCAATGGCTCCGCAATAGCAGAAAAGTTCGGGACAAACTTTCGAAACCACGAACAGGTCTGCAGAAAGGTTCGAAGATGGCGCAACGAAGACGGCACCTTCATGTCTAGTACAGCACTTACCTTGTCTGTATCTGGTGAAATTCCATCTTGGGTGATGACATGGCCTAGGTACTTGACCTCTTCACGTGCAAAAACACATTTTCCACGATTGGCGCGCAGATTGAATGTGCGTAGCCTTTCGAACACAGCACGAAGGTCCGCCACATGTTTCTCAAACCCTTCTGAAATAACTAATATGTCATCTTGGTACGCGAGCAAGGTCACATCTTTAAGTGACGCACTCGAACGAAGCCTGTCGATGAGCCTCTGAAAGGTTGACGGCGCGTTCTTTAAGCCAAAGGGCATTCGCTTAAATCGGTATGTACCAAACGGTGACAAAAATGCCGTTTTATCACGATCGCAGTCCTTGACGCTGACTTGCCAAAAGCCACTTCTCATATCGAGAGTGCTCATGAAGCAGTTACGTTTCGTCGACTGTACCAGTTCGTCTATAAGTGGCATTGGATAAACATCGGTCTTGGTGACCGCATTAAGCTTGCGGTAATCGACACAGAACCTAACTTCACCATTTGACTTAGGTACCAAGAGCGCAGGGGACCCCCACGCAGACTCGCACTCCTCGATAATGTCATTGGCCAACATTTTATCAATCTCAGCCCGCATAACTTCCTTCTTGGCAGGCGTCAACCTATACGGAGGCACAGCAACAGGAGGATGATCGCCTGTGTCAATTCGGTGCTCTGCAAACGGTGTCGGTTCTCCCCCTAATTCGAATATGTCCTGATTTTCAACGAGAAGGCGGGCAAGCACCTCGCGTTGTTCTCCACTAAGCGACGTCGCCTCGTCATCCCTAAGGACATTCAGAGCAGCACATGAAGTTAAAGGTGACACGTTTTCAAACTGTAAACCAAACTTCTGTTCAACATTTTCATCAAAATGCCAGCTTGCATTACCGAAATCAACCGAAATATTAAACTGTCTTAAAAAATCAACGCCAAGAAGAGACTCATTAGCGTCCGCGTCAGGGAAAATTAAAAACGGAACTTTCATTGTTTTATGTCGGAGTGTCACCTCTACTTCTGCGGTAAGTACATTCATCAACCTACTGACACCGTCCGCCAACCTAACAGTTTTTGTTGACGGGACTAACGGGTGTCCTTTCCCTCTCAGGATAGCGTGTAACGTGTGACCAGCTACGCAGCTTATAGCCGCAGAGTCAACCAACGCAGTGCCGCGTTCGCCTAAGATGCTAATATTTAAAACAGGACGACGACAAGGCCCATTATCCTTAAAAGATTGACGATCAGTGTATTTATCGCGAGAAGATTGACAACCACTGGACTTACTAACGGCGGCTGACGAAAAAACTTGAGGTGTAACCTCCCCCTGGACGCTATTAATATCGTTACAATTTTTAACACAAACACAATTGTACGAAAAACATTTACAAACATTTGAATTATCATCAGAAGTGTAACATTTCGAATTGTCTACGAAAACACTACGAGAATTTATATTAGAATCAGAATCACACAAATAAAAGTTACTATGAACCCCCACGTCAGCCGTAGGGTTACCTGGACCCCCCTGTGCACATGAAGGGTTAACTTGCTCAACGATTGCATGGATTCTTGGCGGGAATTTAGAATAAGGCGGTCGTGAAATTTTTTGCCAAAAGTTTTATTTGCAAATATTGCCAATATCGTTGTTGTTTACGACTAGTTTATGTGAATAGTGTTCAGCATGGATGGAAATGAAGATGACGGGGGTGGTGACCCGAAAAAACTTAAAAGGGGTCATGAAAAAGTTGTCGACGGCGGCGGCGGTGAGGAAAGTGCTAATAAATACTTACCTTTTTATAAACCCAATTACAAAAGATTGTATCCGGAGAACTCATTGAACTCTGAATTTAAAGTGTTTGTCGAAAGCTATGACAAGGATTGTAGGTTGGGTAATAAAAGTCCCATATACTTGAACCATATATTTTCAACTAGCATCAAAGGTGTGGTGGTCATACATAGAGTGAACGCCAACAAAATAGCGGTTGTTTTTAAACAATACAATAATGCAAACAATTTTATAATGAACTCGGCTTTTCTGGAAAAGAATAAGATGAGAGCCTACATACCGGCTGCTCAAATTGAAAGAACAGGCATTATACGCCATGTCCCTACCAACATCTCAAACAAAGAATTATACGGCAAGCTTTCGTCGAACTATGAAATAATTGCAGTAAGAAGATTCACAAAGAAAGTTGGGCAAGAAAGGGTTCCACTGGAAACAATCAGTATCACTTTCTTGTCCAACATATTACCAGACAATGTTCAATATGATTTGTTTTCCTACAGGGTGTTTGAATATATTCCACCCCTCCAACAATGTTTCAGATGTTTCAAATTTAATCATTCTGCCAAAGTTTGTAACAGTAAGCAGCAGCGCTGTTCTATCTGTTCAGGTGATCATTTATACAAAGAGTGTGACAAGCCAGATGAGCCCCTCTGCGCCAACTGTGGCGGACCTCATCTTGCTATATCTAAATCTTGTCCAATTAAAATGAAAAAAATAATTGAAAAAAAGGGCAAGATTACATATGCTAGTGTTGCCAATTCAAAACAAGTTGATGCTTTTCCTCCACTGCCTGATAAATCTAAGATTGCTCGAAATTATGTACGAAATGTAAACAAACCTACACAAGCCATGCCAATTGACGAAGTTAAAACTAATGAAAAAACCATTTCTGATCTAAAGACACAATTGTTAAACAGTAATGAATTAATTATGGCAATAGTTAAAACTTTGGTTCAGTTAGGCAACAAGGGTGATGATACTCCAATCAATACATCAACCATTAAAGATATGTTACTGCATAATCTCACTTAATGTCTGTAAATCCCAATACTATTTCACAGTTACGTATAGCACAATTTAATATACAAAGTGTCAATAACAAAAAAACCCTGTTATTAAAATTTTTGCAAGAACAAAATATTGATATATGTCTTCTTAATGAAACCTTTCTTAAGGATCGTCAAACTCTTAGAATCCCAGGTTATAACACATATTTTAAAAATGCTAACAATGAACATGGTGGTGTAGCAATACTCATCAGACCTTTCCTTAAATACAGATCAATACAAACAAATTTCTATCAAGATGTACAAACAATAGCACTGTCATTATCTACACCAGGCGGTGATCTCGCACTTTTGTGTGTTTACTGTCCTCCTGATAGCGTGCGCTTTAGGATAGATAAACTACGTAATATTATTAATAGCCTACCTAAACCGATTTTCGTAGCTGGTGACTTTAATGCACACCATATCGCATTTGGGTGTATATCTACAAAGGCGCGTGGCCAACAACTATATGATGTTATTGACGAATTTGATTTGTGTATCCTTAACGATGGTAAATCTACTACAATGAATTATCCAAATCGTAATCCGTCAGCTATAGATCTTAGTTTTTCAAGTGCATGTATAGCCCCTCTCTGTGAGTGGTCGGTCCATGATGACAATATGGGAAGTTATCATTTCCCAACTATTACTCATTTAACTGTTTCTATTGACAGATATCAGGTAAATCCTCCATTAACCAAATTTTTATACAATAAAACAAACTGGAATGAATACTGTGCGCTATCTGTAACTGCTTTTAGTGACTTTGTTGTGAATGATGACAACCCTTTACAGTCTTACGAGACATTTTGTGAGATATTGCATGTACTTAAACACAAATGTGTTCCTCAATTTAATAAAACTGGTAATTACAAAAGCAAGCCACCAGCTCCATGGTGGAATGATGTATGTGAGCAAAGTGTTATCAAATCTTATGAAGCTTTGAAGTATTATAGAAGCAATCCATCTATTGAAAATTACATTAATTATAAAAAAGTTGATGCTATTAAAAAGAAGATAATTGCTGAACATAAGAAAAATGGTTGGAATAATGTATGCAGTAAATTTAACAGAACTACACCAATAAGTCAGATATGGAATAGCATTAAAATGTTTAAAGGTATTAATTGTAATAAAAATAAAATTTATAAGGACGAATTTGTTGGTCCTCTTCTTGACAAATTATCGAGTAATGGCAATTTACTTAGAGATAATTTTGATAAATATTTCAAACTAAACAATGACAATGATAAGTCTAAATTTCTATTAGAACGTTTTTCATGGAATGAATTCAACATGAGTTTACAATCTAGGAAAAACACTACACCTGGTATGGATGATCTACCATATATACTGATCAAAAATCTTGACCCTTCAGTTCAAAACATTTTTCTTCATATATTAAATGCTCTGTGGCTCCAGCAAATTATACCAGAGTCCTGGAAAACACAATGTGTAATCCCTATACTTAAACCAGACAAACCGCCTGAAGACGCAAACTCATATCGCCCTATTTCATTATCTTCATGTCTAGGAAAAGTTTTCGAAAATATGATTAAAATTCGTCTTGATTGGTTTGTTGAGTCCAACAGCATCATTCCCCATGTCCAATTTGGCTTCAGGCGAGGTAGGAGCTGTGCAGACAGCTTCATCTCACTCATCTCAGACCTGAAAAATGCAAAAAATAATAAGTCAAATGTTGCTTGTGCATTTCTAGATGTGCAAGGAGCTTTTGATAATGTAGATCCTGGTATTTTAGTTAAGGTTATGTCTGGTTTGGGTATACCTGGTTTAGTTTGCAAATGGATTTATAGTTTTATGCATAACAGAACTTTATATATTAAACATAATAATATATTACATGGTCCGAGGACCATTTCTAGAGGAACCATGCAAGGAGCAACATTATCTCCACTGCTGTATAATTTGTACACATGTGAAATACTGAAATATGTAAATAGTACAGATGTAAGTATTTTGCAATTTGCAGATGACCTTGTAATATACAGTAAAGATCATAATTTAGATTTAGCTGTAAATAATGTAAACAAAGCTCTTACTCTGCTGCACAACTATTACAGTAATAGACTCAAATTGAAAATTAATCCAGCCAAAAGCAGTGCAATGATTTTCAGTAAAGATACACCCAATATCGAAATTAAATATAATGAAGATATAATTCCAAAGGTAACTAATCACAAATTCTTGGGTGTTATTATTGATAGCACTTTAAAGTTTGAGCAACATATAAAATACATATCTAAAAATGCCTTAAAAGGAATCAACATTTTAAGATGTCTTGCTGGTGTATCCTGGGGAGCTGACCCAAGAACACTAACAATATTGTATAAAGCAATTGTTAGGAGTCATTTTGACTATAGCGCTTTAGCTTATTCGGAAAGTTACCATGTAAGAAAATTAGACATTATTCAGAACAAGGCTCTGAGACTTATTTCTGGTGCCATGTGCTCAACTCCCATTCATGCAATGGAAGTGGAGACCAAAATAATGCCTCTTACTTTGAGAAGACTTTTACTTATAGAAAGATATTCTCTCAAATTACTATCATCAAATAATAAAGAAATAATCAAAAGAATAGTACCTTATCCAATAGCTAGCAATGATCCATTGACATCTGGTAATGACCTCTTGCATGGCAGGTTCCCCAAAGTATCACAAATTGTTATGAAAATGAAAAGCAAGTACTCTGAAATTTTCGTTAAAGCTTCATGGCCATGTTATTCCCACTCTTTTCATAGTATATTACATCCAATTTCTGTAAAACCAGACTCTGTTAGTAATAACCAAGAATTTTTATATTTGCTTTCTCAAAACAAACAATATTACAAATTGTATACAGATGGTAGTAAGGGAGAATCTCATGTACGAAGTGCAGTGTATGACCCACAAATTAAATTTGCTCAGAGCTTTGTTCTGCACAACATTAGTAGCATATTTACAGCTGAGGCTTATGCCGTGTTAGAAGCATTGAAGCGCATTGCTACTGTAATAACCTGTAAATACTTTCTAATTTTCACTGACTCGCTTAGTTTAATTAAAAGTTTGCAAAATTTAAAAATCCATTTTAAAACTAACTTTATATTGTTTTTAATCAAAGATAGAATACTTCAATATGCTAAGAGAGGAATAGAAGTTTTGTTTATGTGGATCCCTTCACACAAAGGGATCATAGGCAATGAGATTGCTGACAAGACAGCATATGAAGGGACCAACTCATTGGATGTTAGATGTGTAGTTAGTATCCCATTAACTGATTGTTATCGTTCAATAACTGAAGATGTAACAAACTTATGGAAAGAACTCTGGAAGAAAGATCAGGAAGAAAAAGGGAAATGGTATGGGAGTATTCAAACAGATCTACCTACCAGGCCTTGGTACGAACAGCTGAGAGTGGCTAGCCGAGATTTCATAACCACGATAAATAGACTCCGCTTTGGACACACCACCACACCTGCACATCTGTCCAGGCTTGGAATTATACAAAGTAATACGTGCACAAGTTGTAATAACGCTGTCGGCGACATTGAACATTTAATTTTAGCATGTGACAGATTTTCATTGGACAGGCTCGTCCTTGCCAGTAAAATTAATGAAGTACAAGTGTCAAATAATACCTCCCGCCGCTTGATCGATTTATTGAACAACAAAGAGTGCTTCCTTCCAATATATAGTTACTTAAAAAACACCTTTATCAAAATATAAAGTGATATGTGCAGTGACTCAAAATAAGACATGGCTTAAAGGTCTTGTAACCAAGCCAAAACATCCTTAAAAAAAAAAAAAAAAAAAAAACGATTGCATGCGGCCGGCCGCGGCCGTTGCCATGACAACCCGCGCGCACCCGTCGTTGCTGCGGCGGCGCGCTCGCCGACGGCGGCACGCTAGGCGGCGGCGGCGGCGGAGGAGGCCGCTGTATCGGCCTCGACAAAACCGATGCATTGCCGGCGCTCGCGCTGGCGGTGCACGAATTAACGTCCACCGAATAAAACGCTTGACCTGGATTACAGTTCTGGCACTTAGAACGAATCACATTCGCGGCCCCGCAACCGTAACACTGAAATGAGCTTTTTGTTTCACTTTTATTATCACTTTTACACTTTAACTTTTCGCAATTTTCCTTTATATGCGAATTACTCTTACAATACACACAGAAGAGACGTTTTTGCTTCTCCAACGACATAGCGCTGTCACTCGTCTTCTTAGCGCCGAAAGCGGGCGCGGCCGGCGGCGCGGCGGTCTGGGAACCGGGCGCGGCGTAAGCGGCGGCGCCGCACGCGCCGTCCACGCGGCGCGCGGTGGTACCACCGGTGGGCACGCGTGACGACTTGGACATCTGCACTGATCTAGTAGAGTCGTTAAGGACCGAAGTACTTGTCTCCTTCAATGAATCTTCGATAGCACGGCACTTGTAGAGTAGATCATCAAAAGTTTTAATATTATCTCTTTCCAGCCGTTTCCTTATACGGCGATCTAATAAACCGAAAGTCATGTCTAACTCTATCTTTTCCGATAAGTCACCTTTAGGTAATTTAGCTAGAAGTGCTCTCACCTTTGCTATAAAAAGATCTGTATTTTCCTGTCCTTGCACCAAAGCAAATAATTCTTTATACACTTGAAATGGTTGGCGCTCCCAAAGGCGCTTCGTAGCCTAGTTAGAGCTTCGGTCCAAGTGCTAGTGCTGGCTTTAACACCCTGCCACCACACTGCCGCTGAACCGGAAAGCAACATCGACATACCACGCAAAGCATTTTCTTCAGACACGTTGAGGCAGGACTTGTAGACCTCTATCGCGTCTATAAAGTTCTCTAGTGACTCCTCCGGCAGGCCGGTATAACGCACCGCGCACTTAGAAAAATTTCCACTTGTCGCGGCGGTTACAAAACTTCCAGAAGTACCGCTGGCATTCGTGCTCGCGATAGCGGCGCCGGAGTCTGTATGTGATGGAGTCGACGAGCGTACCTCACGCAGTAAATTTTGACAGAACTCAGCTTGTGTCTGTTGTATTGACGACAGCAAAGTTGACAGAGCCTCCTGGCTCATTGTAACGTTTCCAGAGCTTTCTTCGTTAACGCTATCTCCCAAGGAAACACGGTTCCTCGTTTTGCGCGGCATTTTCTTGTTTCACGCACGAACGTCCCGTGGCAACGTAATGTGCAGTGACAAACGCGATAAACACCGAAGCAATATAACTTAAAACCACATGAAAACCTCTATAACACGTTGGGTTTTACTTTGTAGAACCACACAAACATCCATTAAACACCAAAAAGTCCGTTAACTCCGTTGGGAGGCCACTTGTAGGGGCCCCAAAAAATCCGTTAAACACGTTGGGCGGCCAATTGTAGGGGGTGGGTTAACGAATATGCGTAATGTTCAGTTGGTACACGTTTAATGACCAAATAACGCACAAATTACAATAATCAATCCCGGGCACAGCTCCGGATAAAAACAAATGACAGAAGGGAAAACACTTGGGAGATTCGCGAGCGCACGGGAACGAAAACGGGATAGCTCTGACGTCCACAACTCAGAGTACCTGTCGGTCGACTGCCTGTCAAAATCGCGTCCCTGCGTATGCGCGGTGGTGAGGGAGGCGAGGGCCCGATCAATCCCGAGCGCTCCCGAAGTTAATCGGCGTAACGCCTAGGACGTTTGCCTCTAGTTATGCGTTTAGGGATGGCTACACCAAGGTCACACGCTACAAATGATAATTTTTAGACTACGTAATATATTTTTATTGATTATCGATATCCATGTTTTGCACGTCCGCCTCATCTCTAGATTTCTGAAACAGTGTACGGACATGGTATCTGACGTCCTGTTAAAAGTAGCATTCTCTCACTTTAGCAACAGCAAAATTACCATAAGAGTGAAAAGGGTTGGTTTCCTTCACGTTCTTGGACCCTTATAAATCCTTCTATGTATTCGTTTTTCTGAGGTTTGCATTTGTAAACACCATCGAAATAGACATATAGAATAATACTTCAGAATATCAGATCCGCCATTCTCATGATGCTATCATTTTTACCTATTGGGCGCTATTTGATAAAATATTATTTTGTTTGTTAAAAATATCTTTAATGTATTATTAATTTAAATAAGGTACCGTAAAACGGGGTGAATAGGCACAAAATCAAACTTTAGACTCAAATTTATCGATGTTATAGTACGAATTTAACATTGATAACCCTTTGCGAGTTGGTCCGGACGCTCATACTTTACGAATATACCCAAAATACCCGAAAAAATCACCGAAAACCCAATGATTTTGGCCAAAATATGCGCTATCCCTATTTATGCTTGAAGTGGGGTGACTTGGGACGGTAAAGGGGTAAATAGGGAAAAAGTCGTAGGGTTGTCCAATCTTTATCTATAAATAAAGCCATATCTGAAATAGGTTCCTTAGTGTACAAAGTTATTTCTTAGTGCTAATTCCAAAATGATGTTTTAAAATAAAAAAAAATGTTTTGTAATATTTCTTTAATAAGTATTATTATTACAAATCACAAAAGTTATATAATCGTATTGTTTGAGATCACAAATTCCCTATATCAAGTTCGTTATATTATATATATATATATATATATATATATATATATATATATATATATATATTTATTATTTATATATATTATATAGTATTGAATCTCATCAGCGTTAAATCAATTTTCACATAGGAACAACATATTATCCCGCAGTAAAAAGTTACTTATTTTTGTTCCCGGGCGTTATACTATCTTCACAACAAAATTTTATTAAAATCGGTTCAGTAGTTTTGGTGTGCAAAGACAACAGACAGACAGAGTTACTTTCGCATTATAATATTAGTATGGATAATATTATTTATTATAATTTGTCACTGATATAAAATTTCAGTCTGTTTAAATTATCAGAAATGAGTACAAATCTGAGTAGTTTCTTAGCTACAATATATCGGTTCAAGATACATATATAAAAATTTATAACAAATAAAAAGTGATAACCCTGTCCCTATACAAACCTTACCGTTTCTATTCGCCCCTCACTCGTCTCTATTTACTAAGTATGGCGTGCCTATTCAGACCATTGTCGTCCCTATTCGCCCCTCTACCGTACCTATTAACCTCTTGTCTTGACCAAATTTACAGACCTTTAGATATTTTGAATTTATACAGAAAGTACACAATATTCAGACTTATCTGCATTTATGTAGATTCAACAATGTACAATCTAACATCTACACCACTCTTCAACTTCCAGAGACTTATATTTTTTCTTAAAAAGATAAAGTTTTGGCACACAAATAAACACAACATTTTTAGACCGTTTTTCAAAGACAAATTTTGACCATTTGTTGCTAACTTCATTGCGTTCCAGTGTTGCTATTCAAAACAAAATATTCTACCACACAAAAGTAATTTGCAACAATTGGTAGGTAGTTTTTTCTCATCTATTTATTTAGCTTAATATTTCGTTCCCGGTTTCGTCCCTATTCAGATCCCGATCCCTATTCACCCCATTTTACGGTATTAATAGAATGTAGACATATATTTTTTTAACCCTAGTTACCCTGGAAGAGTTTCGTCAGTTTTTGCTGTTTTGGGCTGTAACTGATTTCTGGATCAGTTTTAGCCTTCTAGTGTAATCTTATGAAGTACAAACATACCTACAAAAAGTTATACCCGAAGCTTTACTGAAAATTTTTTATGATGATTTTGCAGTACCAAAGTACGCTCAATGGCATTTTTATGTTATAGGAAAATAGTCAATCAAACCTAAAACAATAAATTAAGCTTTTCCACTTTAAAAAACATAAACAAACAAAGCATAAATAGAATACGATGAAGAAATCACCTCCGTTTTTATCAAGTTAAAATGTTATGTGCATTTGTCAGTATTCTACCTACTTAAAGTTCTACAAAAGATTTAATCTACCATCGACCGCTGAGGGACACAGAGCACAGAGCTTTGTCTCCTTTTGACGCGTGCGCTTGGTCGCTTGTAAAAGCGAGAGAGAGCTTGGGCAATCGACTTGTCCATGAGTTCTTAATAATTTAATTTACTCGTAATTGTGCAATATAACTGCAATCTAACATTAAACTGATTGTGCATTGTTGCTAATAATTATCATAAAAGTATTATACACGGGTAAAATCACTCACGAATAGCGTAAATATTTAGTAAATAATTAAATGTTCTGCGTAGTAACTGCACAAGTGTCAAACTGAATATGAACGAGTTGCGGCTAACGTAGCCGTAAGTGCGTGTAACAGAGCGGTTGTTTGGAACGTTTCGTCTAGTTGTACATAGAGGTCATTGGTAAACACCAAATCCCAAAGTAATGCACTGTTATGGAAAACAATTACCTACCTATATTTCATTCCAGATTAATAGTCCTATGAAAACCAACGCTATTTACGTCTCGGTAACATATACATGAAAGGGTCACCAGCAGCAAAAATAGGTTTGTATTACCAAGTAAACTTTGCGGTCCACTTAGGAACACCATCTATTGTGTATTTTGTTTTCGAGACGCAAATGCGTTTGTTTTCATAGGACTATTAATCTGGAATGAAATATATATAGGTGGAAACAAGTACCTATACGACAAACTGTTCTTCAAATTCTTTTAAAATTTGGATACACATGTCTATATTTCATTCCAGATTAATAGTCCTATGAAAACAAACGCATTTGCGTCTCGAAAACAAAATACACAATAGATGGTGTTCCTAAGTGGACCGCAAAGTTTACTTGGTAATACAAACCTATTTTTGCTGCTGGTGACCCTTTCATGTATATGTTACCGAGACGTAAATAGCGTTGGTTTTCATAGGACTATTAATCTGGAATGAAATATACATCCGCCTTTTTCTACTATTACTTTTATACCAAAACGATGTTGCCATTAAACTTCATTTCCGTCAAGCAAAGACATATTTTATCTGTGTGTGTTTGTGTCCGTCAGTCATCCATCTTTCATTTCCATTTCATTTCATGTGTTTCCTACTGGAAATTAGCAAAAAGTGCTTTTAGTTTAATGAATTTAATTTATTTAACTATAAGTTAGTGTACTGAAATCCTACAAGTAAACCGTGAATACCTCACAAAACGGTAATTCTATCAATATACTTGTTTTCATCACATATTTTAACAATGTAAATGACTCATAGGTTGGCTACAAACTTAATAATTTTATTTACACTCGCAGATGTCTTCTGGAAGGCCAATTAAATGTGTAGTGGTAGGCGACGGTACCGTCGGAAAGACATGTATGTTAATTTCATACACGACAGACAGTTTTCCTGGTGAATATGTGCCTACAGTGTAAGTTGACAAAGTCCTATTTATATACATACAATTAATGTCAGCAGACAAATTAATTACTCTGAATGTTTAATTTCTATATTCTGGAGAAAATCCTAGTTTGATATTTGACAAATGTAATAGTTAAATATTATATGTATAAGAAATACAATGTTTCTTTACCTAGTACTTTATAACTTAATTGAATAAATTTACAGATTTGATAATTACTCAGCCCCAATGGTGGTAGACGGAGTGGCAGTATCTTTGGGACTATGGGATACGGCGGGTCAGGAGGACTATGACAGGCTTAGACCATTAAGTTATCCACAGACTGATGTCTTCCTTATATGCTTCAGTGTAACAAGGTATTGTTTACATGTTAAACCTGTGAATGACTGTCATTGGTATATATATATTTTTTATTAATTTTTTATCTCTAATCGCTTTTTATGCTTTTAGTCCTTCATCTTATGAAAATGTAACTTCCAAATGGTATCCAGAAATAAAACATCACTGCCCTGATGCACCTATAATATTGGTTGGTAAGTATCACTTCTTATTTTCTTCAATTTAAAAAGAAATAAATGTATTAACACTATTTCATAGGAATCTGATTATTTATAACCCAACATACATTATTATTATGTAAATAATATATTTGTTTATATTTATTATTATTTTATAAATTTATGTATTTAAACACTTTTACAGGTACAAAGATTGATTTGCGAGATGACCGGGAGACACTGAGCTTGCTCTCTGAGCAAGGAATGTCCCCACTAAAGAGGGAGCAAGGGCAAAAGCTGGCTAACAAGATTAGAGCTGTAAAATACATGGAGTGCTCTGCCTTGACGCAACGTGGCCTCAAACAAGTTAGTACATTATCAATTCATTATAAATTAAGTTAAACCAGACATGTTTTATAAGATGTGGTGAAAGTTTGAATATTAAATTGTTTACAGGTGTTTGATGAAGCTGTACGTGCAGTATTAAGACCAGAACCCCAGAAGAGACATCAGAGGAAGTGTTTAATTATGTAAATATAATAATCTTCATGACTAAATCACAATAATGTAACACTGTATAACAATCAAGAATCTCTTAACAGTAATAATATGTTTCTACACCAATTTCATATTTTACAATTCCATGTATTTGTAAATTCTTTCTATATACACTTTACTTTTGTCAAATATTTCAAGTAATTTATTTATTATTATGTGCCATAAGTTCCATTTATCATTTTAACATGATATAATTTTGCTATTTATTTAAAAAACATCACACCAAGCGTAGGTATTTTATTTATATTAAGCAAATGGACATGCCAAAGATTTATAACTAGATTTAATTTTAAGTACCAGTATATTTATTGCAAAAAATTTATATGTGGTCTAGAAACAAATTGTTACTGTTACCTAAAAACTAATAATAATGTTATTTTTGTATTTGCAAATGATTCTCAATATTTTGCGATATTTATCTAGATCTTTATGCAACTTGTGTGAGTAATGACTGATTTTAGATGCTAGCATTTAATAACATACTGAACTAAAATTAATCTAATAGAAGCAACGCAGGTAACAAAAAGCAAGATGAAGTAGACATTATGGTGACTAACATTGGTTCTGAAATTTATGATATTTAGAAAAATAATGCAAACATACAAATAGTATTAATATAAATATGTTTATGATTACCTTTAATATTTAATTTATAACTGATATAGCAAGAACATTTTTAAAATTTTATAATACAGAGTAGAAATGTTTGTATTGTAAACTATAATTCGTTTTGTGTATTTACTTTTGCAACTGTAGGTATTTATACTTAATATTATTTTATTCTATGTACAAGATTATTATAGCGCAATTTCGAATTTAATTTTGCTTGTCTTGAAATAGGTGTGTGCTGGAATAAAGTGTGTTTTTATAGTGACTCATTCATTAGGGCAAACTATTTTTGTATGTGAAAATCTTAGATTTAAGGGTAACTAAGCATTTACAATATAATTATCGCGTCGTTTATTTTGTAAATTATAGACTGCTTTGATTTACAGGTAAAGCTATCGAAGTATGTGTATATATAATTAATACATATTCAGTTATTTATATAAGAATTAAATGCGCAATTTATGAATAAATCTTATGTAACACAGCACTTTTTAAATTATTTAACTTGTGTACGGTTTTTTATTTTGTTCAGCTTTTACGTAACCATCAACTAAAATAAAAGTTCAAAATCATAATAAGTAATTTATTTCATATAACATGTTTACATGTCATTGAAACATACATATATCATATATTCAAATACATGGATCAACATCATTAGGACAGGTTTACTTGAAGACAACTGTTGTTTTCTATGTTAAAGCCAGTTATAGTAAAATTATGAGCGCAGATTCTAGCTCAGTCAACATCGTAACATTATTTATTATATGCTATGCAGTTTCATTGAGTACAGAATGAATATAACATGGATAAAAGTGCATTGTATATTATGCGAAAATGTTTATAATTGTTTATTACTATTTATTAGACATTAAGTTCATTCCACATTAGAGAAGATATTTTGTAATGACTAGAAAACCAAGTTTTATCATAGAATTCACACCAATTTGTATTTAAATCTAAATATACTTTTAAAACATGTTAAAATGACAACATACAGAAACTAGTCTGTGATGGTATGCTACTGATATAACATAAAACTAAACAAGGATAAAATATGCATGTAGCTATGATATAAAATAATACTAAATTAGTTTATACTAAATACATTTTTAAACTAAATCTCATTAACTTAAATCACCTGCAACAATTATCAGTAAAATGTACTGTCTAAGTAAATGCAACAATAGGAAATATTTTTGTTTCATAACTAGTCAGTTTAAATATGCTATACATCGATAGGAAAAGTAGACATGAAGAGAAAATGAAGATAGTCGCTAGAAAAGAATACTTTTATTGATACTACTATACTGAGAAAATTTAACACCATTCTGTCTTTACATAGGATTACATCCTATTACTATTAGAATATATAGACATTTATATTTAAAATACTGGATACCTACATTTTTTGCAAGTTACACTTATTAACCTATTAACATCATGAGACAATACACTAAAACCCTAAGATAAGCAGGTTATTGATATAACTGAAACAATGAAACTTGTCAGCAACGGCAGAAAAAACTATGTGTATGTTATGTTCAGAGGTCTAATGCAGTAAAATAATACTTGTTTATGGAAATGTCTAACATATCAAATAAATCTAAATCTGATTTGTAGATTGATTGATAAACGCATACCAGTCAAGCATGCCAAGAAATACAAAAAAATCAATGGTCAAATAATTGAGACAAAGTTTTTGAATTTTTCCTAATTCTCATAAATGAGAGTTTGCTCTTTATAAGAGTTAATACCGCCATAACATTATTGTGCGTAACAAAATGCATTCTTAAATATTATAGTGGGGCATTTTCACTAGGTATATATAATCAGTAACATTAACACATGGTTTTTGTATAATTTTCATTATTTATATATAAAACAATTACTATACCTATTACAATCTAAATTGTGAAAATTTTCAATATATAGGATAGGAAGGTAAAAATTCTACTCTCAAATAACACCCAAATATACCTATAACGCCTAAATAAAGTTGACACATTTCCTTTTAAAATTGCTTTGTGTAACAAGAAAGTGAAAGATAAATAACATGATCAATTACTTAATATCTTAGTTTAACACATTATTAAAATGATGCTAATAAATCTAGTATGCACTGATTACAAATAAATAATTACTTGGATGATCCTAATTCTTGATAAAGAATTTTTTGAGTATACAGTTGAAAATTGTGCAATTGAGGATTTCTCTTTAGGTGCCCTCACTGCCTGGAGGTAGGTAATCATCTTCCTGATATCACATAGCTCTGTATGGTCCTTGAGATTTTAAATATTGGATCACCAGTGAAGGGCCTGAAGATACCACTTCAGGAGGAATAGCAGTCAAGGGGCAATTTTCAATGCTCATTATTTGCAAACTTACACACAAAGCCAACTCAAATGGCAGATTGTGTAAAGTGAGATTGTCATTCAAATACAAAGATTCTAAATTCTCAAGAGTACCTATCTCTTCTGGTAAATATTGCAAATTGTTTTCACCAACACTCAGGAATGTTAGATTAGTCAGATGGCCTATTGAGCGTGGCAGTGATGTCAACTGGTTCGACTGCACTATTAATTTCTGCAAGTCATGTAAGAAACCTATTTCATTTGGCAGAACTTCCAGTTTATTTTCCTCCAAATCTAAAACTCTTAGTTTCCTCAAACTCCCAATGCTGGGTGGTATACGCCTGAGCAAATTATTTGACAGTATTAGCACCTCTAAATTTTGCAGACACTGTATATCATCAGGTAATTTTATTAACTGATTAGTGCCTAAATTAAGCTCAACCATATTTGCCCAAGTGCCAATATCAAGTGGCAAAGATGATAGCAAATTCTCCTTCATATTCAGTTTGGTTAAATTCTTTGCCCTTGAAAATATGCCATATGGAATTTTATCAATTTGGTTGTGTTCCAGATTAATAGAATATACATTAGTAAATTGTGCTGGTCCACCAGATGGATAGCTCATAAAAGAGTTCCGAGAAAGTGTGATGCTTGTAAGCTCATTTAGGCTGGCCAGCAGGCCATCAGGCAGTTGAGAAATTGAGTTTCCTTCAACATTAAACTCATCCATATGTTTGCAATTACTTAATGTTGAAGGTATTGCAGTAAGTCTGTTGTATCTGAGACCTAAACGAGTCAGAGTTTGGAGATTTCCAATGCTCTCTGGTATATCCAATAGGTCATTGTGTTGCAAGTCTAATGTTGATAAATTTACACAATTACCAATTTCTTGTGGCAAGTGCTCCAAATGATTATGTGAAACATCAAAAGTTACTAAATTTATCAAGTTTCCGATTCCTGAAGATAATTCCTTTATTTTGTTCTCCCTCAAGCTCAGCATTGTCAGATTAGTGAGATTAGCAATACCATCACAGACTATTCTGATTCTATTGAAGCGCAGAAATAGTGTTGTGAGAGAGGTGAGTTTATAAACCACCTCAGGTATATCACTCAACTTATTGTGTCGCAAATCTAGAACCTTCAAGCATTTCAAATTCGCAAGTGAGTCTGGTAAGCTTGTAAGTGAATTCTCATTCAACGCCAATGTTTGCAAGTTTGCTAAACAACCAAACTCGGCAGGTAGTGCAGCCAACTTATTTCCATACAAATAAAACTCGACTAAATGCGTCAAATCTCTGACGTTAGGTGGCAGAGAGGTAATGGACGACTTGCTGAGATCGAGTCGCTTTACGCCTTCTTCACGGCATCGTATAAATTCTTTTATAACGTCCAAATCGGCTTGTATGGGTTTATTTTTCTTAGCAGTTGGTTTGGGCTTGTTAGATTCAGGGTGCTTGACCGTTACTACCTTAGGCCGTGATCCCTCAGCGTTCGTCAGGGACGCAGTTGATAATTTTTTCTCCCTCATGCTGTGAGTCTTCTCTCTGGGACTAACCGTTCCGATTGAATCCAAACCTTCTGAATTCTCTCTCGAAGAATTATCAAGATTCATTCCGTTACTTTTTATGACCTATCTTCGTACAAAGTAGTCTTATTTCGAAATCAGAACTAATACAACGCACTTGTCATGTCATCGCACGAAACAATCAATACCTATTCCTGAGCACGTAGGTATGAATTAAGTGATTATAATGAATTCACTGATTTGTAAATGTCTTTCCCAAATGCACCGTACACAATAAACAACAAGATAGTTAAACACACTAGTCTATATGTTAAAACATCCAAATTCTATCGTAAATTACAAATACACCCAACCCAATTCTCCAGATGTACGTATATCAAAATCGCAATGCAACAAATCTACAAAACGAACGAACAGGGTTGCCAGTTATCGAAAACAGCGTATTGGGGGGGGGGGGACCGAGTGAAACGTACAAAAGCTGATTAGTATTTTTAGCTAAAAGTAAAAGTCCAAATTCTTTATTGCACATAAATAAGTACCTACAAATAGTAGGAAGGGTTGGCGTTAAATTTATTAAAGGATTCCCAAAGAGAATATAGGCTTCCCTTCGTTAGAAGTCTGTCTAATAAATCAAACGACTTGGAGATTTTTAGTAGAATAAAAACAAAATATTCTACTAAAAATCTAAAAGTCGTTTGATTTATTAGACAGACTCTACCAGTAAATTAAATAGGTACCGTACTAAGACTCAAAAGAATTGCTAAGACTTATCAAAGAGAATATAACTAGACTTATATATAACGGATGACCGAATGTGACTGACTGATGTACTAGCCAGACACGGCCACGGATTTGTCACATAAACAGGAAACTAGGGAGATAAAAACGGTATCGAGCGAGTCTTAAACAGGATTGCGTCCTTTTCTACTAGAGTGACAACACGATGTCGTATTTCATAACAAAGGACATCCAATGTATTTCATTATTTGGTGAACTGGTAGGTATGACACGTGCCGAACTTTATGGCGGAGTACATAATATAGCGTTACAGGTTCCGCTACGGTACTTTTTGGTACGATTAGGTAGTTGATTTTTTTTTTAGTGTCTAAGCGAATTAAAAAGAATAGTTTTTGAGAGATATTGAAAAAAATGAAAAAAGAACGGATTGACAGGGATGAGAGGAGAGATGCTTGAAAAATGAGATGAGGGCGGAAGAAAAGATTTTTCGCCGTATTCGCTCCATTTTCTTCTATATATTTCACGAAAGTGACGAGAAAAGTGTACGCCGCAAGTAAATTTGTCGAGAAAGATATATTTCGAAGGCTACAAAGTGATTGAACGGGGTTAAAAATATTGTTGAAAAGACAGTCACTGTGGTTACCACAAGTCTCTGAATATTTTCTGATGATGATGACAATGATGAGAAGTTGCACTTAATCAACGTTACCACAAATCTCTGAATATTTTCTGATGATGATGACGATGAGAAATTAATGGTAACAGAAATTAATGATAACAGACGAGTATAATATAATCATCAACGAGTACTTCTCTGTAGATGTCCTTTTTTCCTCAGATATTTATTACCTGAAAAATAAAAACCGTGTTATTTTTATCACAGCGTTGCATTTTAGTTCTATTAGACAATTTTTAGATACATTAAAACTGATTTTAATTTAATCCTAAGTAATTTAAAAAATAAATTGTGTAAAAAGTTAGCAAACACCACTGAAAATATGGAAGGTATAGATAGAATTTTGTTTATTCTCTACTTGAGTGCCCCAGCAACAGTTGTGAAATCATCTTGTATATTGTGTTATGTGTCATGGTACATCAACCCATTTCTTTTTAATTTCTGCATTTTTCTGCATAAAGTAATATGTTTATGGTCACTCTACTTCATAAAACAAATTGGTTTAACGTTGACCAATCATCAACATTGACCAATGGTGGCGCTGCAGTGATACCATTACATTAATTGCGATATACTACCATAACGATGACTACCTATTAAATTAGAATATAGATAAATGGAAACAAAGCAAAACGCCACCTCTGTTTCTATTACAAAAAAATTATCAAGTTGCCTCACTAGCTCAAGTTCTGCAAGATTCCGGTAGGTGGCAAGTGGCCTCTATTAGTGATGTGACATTATCGAGAATGAATGACTGAGTAAACTAATTGTTTTTCGTTTTATTTTTCCGTTCGTAGATTTCCCAAAGTTCGTAGATTGTTTTTTTTATATATATAATACGGCATTTTTAATTATTTAGTTGCTGCGTTGTTTTGATGTGCACTCGTTGCGAGTCAGCGACCGTATGTATCACGTGATCGGTGCGCTACTCAACATATTGGAAAAATTCGACTATAGCCTGCCAGCCTGTACGGGGAGTTAGACGGATCTAATTGCTTTTCAAATCGATGCCGTGCATGGGCCGATGTGTACCGGGGCCTTTACATTGATTATATTCTCTTTGGTGTGTTGATATAGAATAGAGGCTGAGTTCATGGCTTAAAGGTCTTGTAAGCAAGCACCTCGCCACCCGCATCGACCAAGACGAACAATTATTATTAATTAGTTTTATGTATAATTTATCTTTTGCTTTGTATAAATTAGTGATTTTATTTTAATTGTATTACATATTGTATTGACATTTTAAAAGAAAATACCTGTGGGTTTTCTTGCCGTTTCTTTTTCCCGCAGATGATGACTTTGACGAAACGGCAACACCGACAGACTGACTAATCTACTAATAAAAAGGTCTCAATAAATAAATAAAGTTTACTTTGGACTTGACTTTTTAATTAACCTTGTAAAATAATTAAAATATAAAATAATATAAAACTATTAAGAACATCCCTATGTCGATATTTCAATGCCTAGTATCGATATCGACGGTCTAGTGTCGATAACTGAGGTACATGACTATCGTTGGTCCTCTTACTGTCACTGTCAAATTCACTAACTAGGGTGACGCTATTGGTCTGTTACGCATCTGTCCTTGGACATACTCTATCTAATTTGTGCTTGTAACTAAGCCAAAAGATCCTTAAAAAAAGAGGCAGAGTTTTCATCTTGTTTGTAAATTAATTTTATTCCACAAACTAAATAGAGATACTACATTTTAATCTAACCGGGAGAAGAATACTTATTCATAATGGATAAAAGTAAAGAAAAAGAAGAGCAGAGTATCATGGATAAATCCATGAGATCTGTCTTTGGTAAGTCATGCTTGTTACATTTTTGATTTACAGGTTACCAATCCGGTACCTATTAAATTTATAATAAATATTTTATTTTTAGTCGGTAACATACCTTACGAGGCCACTGAAGAGAAGTTGAAAGACATATTTAGTGAAGTTGGACCGGTGTTGTCTTTCAAGCTTGTGTTTGACAGGGAAACGGGAAAACCCAAGGGTTATGGTTTCTGTGAGTACAAGGATCAGGAGACAGCGCTCAGCGCCATGAGGAATCTGAATGGATATGAAATCGGCGGCCGTTCACTAAGAGTTGACAATGCTTGTACAGAGAAGTCGAGGATGGAGATGCAAGCACTAATGCAGGGGCCTCAGGTTTGTTACTCTTTTAAATAAGTAACCGCTGGTTGTAAATGTATATGAACCCACATTGTTAGTAATTTGCTATTGACCATTGAATAATTTTAGTGATGTGTTGGCTTAGTATAATAAAGTAAATTGACATCTAATTACATAGAATAGATTAGATTCACAAATAATGATGAACATTATGCCAACTGTAATTTGGGTCAATTTTGTTTTTATCAAAATTACCTACTTATTATTATGCTCCCTGAATTTTAAGAAAAAAAATAAACAAAAAAGTTTTTGGAAAATATTTAGATTAACAACCCACGATTTTGGGGAGTGGAGGGGGGCAGTGGTAGGGGGGAGGAGGGTTACACTATTTATTTTGTGTGTGTGTCTACATACCTACCTAGTATTTTAAAATACCGTAAAATATTGTATAAAATAAAATGTTGATTAATATTTCACATCACAACCAGACATAACAAAACGCCACACTACTCCTCAGTGACCAAATGTCAACCACTAAACCAAACAAACGTCAAAATAAATTATAAATTAAATATTTTTAAATGCTTATATCTCAAAAACTACAAGTTTCCGAAATCTAAAGTTCTGTAATTACATGTCAAATAATATAATCTTTCAAATAGTAAACATCCGAAACAGCAAATCGTGGGTTGCTAATCTAAATCTGAGCCAAGTTTTTTCTTTTTGTTTGGGTTTTGAGATTTGATGATTCGATTTTGATTAAAACAAAATCGACCCAAATTGTAGTTGGCATAGTCTTCATTGGAGGTATCAATGTGTTATCATTGACAACCTCAACTTGTCTTGCAACATAGGCCTCTTACAATGTTTTCCACAAAGTTATGGCCTTAGCCTTTGTCCACAGCCCTCCGCAGGTATTTTTTATCTTGTCTGCCCATCTAAGGTTTAAGGTTGGCATAGTATGGCTGCTCATTTTTTGTTTATAAATGACAGGACCGGAGATTATTCTCGGACCTCTGCATCTTGCCCACTGCACTACTGAGGCTCTCTTATATTTGAACAAATTAATAATTTATTTATTGTTCATTGTCTATCAGATGTACAAAAAAGAAGCAAATATGGTTTTTGACTGATATATATGTGAAAATAATTAAAATACTATGGTTTTTAGGTAGAGAATCCTTATGGAGAACCAGTGGACCCAGAGAAGGCACCTGAAGCTATTAGTAAAGCTGTTGCTACGCTGCCTCCTGAACAAATGTTTGAACTCATGAAGCAGATGAAGCTTTGTGTTCAGGTAATTTAATATCTGATTAGAACATATATCTAAACAGATAAAAATTGCATATATATAGTAGTTGTAAGTCGAACCAAAACAAAGATACAAAGATCCAATGTTAACTTGAACCATCAAAGATTTTTTTTTAACAACAGTGTTGTATCCAGATGTAACAATTTGATAGAATCAGTTATATCACCACATCAATAAATGTGTTTAAGAACAGACTAGACAAGTTCTTAAAAGAAAATAACCAATTTGATTACTGATATGGAAGCACCAGCATGCATGACTGTATCAACATTTTAACTTTTAATATCATTTTCCTGGCATGTAATACTCTCGTTTTTACACATGTCACTTTCAAAAAGTGTGTTCAAAACAAATTTTCTATCAATTTAAATGTAATTGTAAGTAGTTGGATATCACATGAGTTTTTTTTAAGTTATTAGAATTCTACTTACAATTTAACGGCACTGTTAGAGTATCTCCTTTGCTATGTAATGGAGATCACATTCATTATTCAGTCAAAACTTTAAATTTTAAAAAACCGCGATCGCGTTGTTCAATGAAAGTGGGCATTTGTCTAAACAGCGATTGAAGCGCGTCCTTTGCCTTGATTGTCCAGATTCGAACCACCATTTAATCAGCCTTTCACAAAACTTTGTCAAAAGGTGCTGTGTGCATTTGGGTCGGACAAACTATCATATTGTCTGGCTGGTTTTTTTTGTTTGTGTGCAAATTTCATTGGTAATATTCTGTGCAGTATATATAACAACAAATGGTAGGTTCAATAATATATCTATCTTATGCATAAGTTATTTTTTGTATTTTTTTTATGAATAATTTGTGGCCAAATCAGATCAAGAAATTGAAAGAAGAGTCTGGAATACCTGGAAGAGATTCTGGTCTCTAAAGGACATAATGAAAACAAAAAGTACAACATTGCAATAAAGAGAAAACTTTTTAATATCTGGAGGCCTGTGTCAAAGGACACGCTGACCCAGGAGACTGATGTGTAGGATTAAATTTTAAGTTTTATTTTGTTACCTGGAAAAGCATATAAAGGCTTTGAAATTGAAAAATTGTGGCCAAATCGTCAACTTCCTGTCATCATTTGGCTGTCACTTAAGTGATAGAAAAATGACTGACTACCAGGAAAATTAGTAAAGTGTCTGACCAAGGTATTAAATAGTTTTCTCATATCAATAATATACTGTGTTAATATTTCTTTTTAATTTGCGCAACACTTTTTTTATAATTTTTTCGCATGCTCATCTTGTCTACTTTTGAGAGATAGATATCGACCCTAGATAACTAGCTAAGCAATATTTAGAACTAGCTTCTCACCCTTTGCTAACTTTTTACCCTATGGTATTGCGATAAATTTGTACAATAAGTTCTGTCCCTAGTTACTAATTACTACTATAAATTAGTAACCAATGACCAATTTAGTATATTAGTCATTGTACTCCAGCACCAGAAGTCATGGGTTCATTTCCCACTGGACAGATAACTTTGAAATTTAAATAAACATCATGAACATTTTCAGAACAATCCTACTGAAGCCAGGAACATGCTTCTGCAAAATCCACAACTGGCTTATGCATTGCTGCAAGCACAAGTCATTATGAGGATTGTGGACCCAGCCACTGCAGTTGTAAGTACTTTTTAAGTCCATGATGAAACGTTCCTATCGACTTGGTAACCTCTGCCAGAGAATAATACTACATATTACCATGTAGAGAAGTGACCATCACCTCTCCCCGCCAGTTTAACGTCGCCCGCACGCAACTAGCACAGTGCGTAGTACCAGCTAGTTAGAAAGAGATGCACTTATGTGTTGATGTATATTGTCCCTCTTTCGATAGTTTATGGTTAGTGCTCCTGCAATAGTAGTAGGTAATTAAATCTGTTGAAATATATGAAGTTTCGGGCGTATGCCACTGCCTTATGCCGAAGTATTTATTATGAGTTAAATTTCATTAAATTGAACTCAATTAGCTTATAAATATTCTATAGGTATAGAGAAGAAGCTTATCTTCATATATTTTTTTGTCTGTTATATCAGAAGGTCTCAAAAGGTTTTCTCTAGTTTAGATTATGCAAATGTTACTTATACTAATTTATATAGTAACTTATGTTTTGTTTTTTCCAGAGCATGCTCCATCCGAGTAATCCAGTGCCTCCGGTCATGCAGCCAGGAGACAAGCCACCTCTACCCAATCCTTACATGCCAAGCAATCCATCAACACAAGGTCTCACCACAATTAGTTACTTTATATGACTAGATATAAGAGATTATTCCTAAAGCTATACCTACATGCTCCAACATATTTTGGGAAACCCCAACATTGTTAGAGATTGGATCCTAGATCCAAGATTGTTTCCAATATATTTTGAGACCTTATTCTAATACCCCAACATATTCGGAGACCTAGTCCTAAGGTCCCAATATATTATTCTAATGCTTCAAACATATTTAGAGATATTGTCCTAATATTTAGGATACCTTAATCTAATGTTCCCAACATAGAGATCCAACCCTATTGCTCCCAACATATACATGAGACCTATCTCAATCTGCTGAACGTAAATATTAAGTATGTCAAATACATTGTTATTTCAGCGCAACCACCGCCGCCACCTTTGCTCGCCAATCCGGTGCCACCGCCAAACCAATACGTTCGTAAGTAACTTAAATACCGAACTTTCTTTTTATGTTTAACTGACTGCGCCCGCTACTTCTACGCGCAGACCACTGTACGTGGCTCCCCCACCTACCTCTCCGCACTGCCCTTACCCCCTTCCCCTTCCCCTTCCCCACACCCTCATATTCCTCTACCTCACCCTTCCAATCCTCCCACTCTCCCCTCCCCTTAACTTCCATGACCACCCACCTTCGCTTTTACTTATCTCCAAAATGTAGTCGAAACAGGAGACCAATTCTACTAACTCATTTTCGCACAAAACGCAATTGAACTGGAGCTGAAACGCAGGTTTTAACACTATTCGTACTCCGCTGCGCACAACGTTCGTGTTTTAGCTGCGTTTCAGCCGTAGCTAACGTTAAAACAAACGTCAGACGTAGATGGAACTAACGTTTCTACATTTTGGCAGTTGTCTCAGGTAAAAAAAGAACCTCAGCTGCTGTCAAAATAGCGTCTGTTAAAAAGTTTGTAGAAAGGTACTTTTTGACACACGCAGTTCTGACGTTACCCTTAAATTATGCAGGAAAAGGTTATTTTCACAATAAATAACCATTTTACTGATACACAATTAACCAAAAAGAAACATGCAAACATCTAATAAATAAAATCGTAAACATCGCGTGTCTGTACATTGAAGATATTTGCAAAAAAAAAATTGAGAGGTCTAAGGATAAGTAATAGAACACATTTCACACAAAAACATGGGGCTTAACTTAACTTAACATTTAGTCTTTATTTCATCGCAATCGGCTGACTCAATCAAAAGTTATAGACATTTTTAGTTTTCAAATACATTAATAGGAGGTTAATATGCAACATATTGCACATAATAGTATTTCCGTACTATTCAGATTGCGAATGGATTACATTTGGAGCTGTGAGTGGGAATTGGAGTGGAGCGGAAGCGGGAGTGGGAATGGGAGCGGATTCCGTAGATCACGCGAACGGAGCCGCGGGCACAGCTAGTCTAATAAATAAAATCGTTAACTTCGCGTGTCTGTACATTGATGATATTTGCAAAAAAAAAATTGGGGGTCTAAGGATAAGCAACAGAACACATTTCGATCATTTTTGAAATTGTTGTCTGTTTGTCTGTGAGTTTGTGCACGCATCACTAAAAAACTACTGATCGGACTTTGATGGACTTTTCGCAGAAACATGGGGCTTAATTTGGTGTAACATATAGGCTTTATTTCATTGCAATCGGTGCAGTCAATCAAAAGTAATGCGAATTTATAGTTTCTGAAAACTCGCATACACTGCGAAGAATGTAGGGTGTAAATGTACTGAATTCGTGAGCGGTAGCGGGATCGGGTATGTTACTAGTTCAATTTGAGTGTTTGAAAATTCGCATAACTTTTGACTGAGTGACACCCGATTACGATGAATTTGTGGTATATGTATGCAACAAAGTAATGTTGGTCGGAATTTGGATTGCGATGGATTAGTTACGAGGACTACATTAGAAGAGACGAGGGAAAGAGGTTTGAGGGGAAGGTTGAGGTGAGGGTTGAGGGAAGGGTTGCGAGGAGTGTTGAGGGGAGGATTGAGGGGAGAGTTAAGGATCTCGACCTGGGCCTGGAACTGGGCCTGGACCTGGACCTGGACCTGGACCTGGACATGGGCCTGGACCTGGACCTTGACTTGGACCTGGAACTGGACCTGGATTTAAAGTCTGAGTGGATGTGGGATAGGGAGCGGAAGTGGGAATGGGAGCGGATCCTGTAGTCCACGCGAGTGGAGCCGCGGGCATAGCTAATTTATAATATATTCTTTATTGCACATAAATTTTACATAAAAAAGGGCACAGAATCGAGTAACGTATACTTAAAAATACTAGGTTCGTTCCTAACAGCTGAGTAGCGTGTGCGTTTCGTCTATCATCTAGTAATAGTAATCTAAGTACGAGTAGTCATCTAAGTAATACAATGAGTAGAATACCAATTTGCGTTTGGAACGAGTTTGACAAAAACTTGAACGTAACTGTTGTATAAACGAACGATAAATGTTGAAAATAGTAGAATTGGCCCCCTGTGCGACCACGCTCGTGATGGGAGCGTGCGTGACGTCATCTCACGTACAGTCTAACGCAGTTTGTAACAACGTCACGTAATCGGCCGTTTTCGCCGCGAACTTTGTAATTAAACTGGAAAAACAACATTTATCGACCTTATAACTAGATTGGTTTCGATCATTTTTAACACTTACAGAAATTGTCAAGTACTATATGGTGATCAGTTGACATACTAAATACTTCGTTTCGCAGCCACGCGGCCGGCGATGGGCGACGTGGACCTGCGCGGGGCGCGCGCGCCGCCGGGCCCGCCGGGCGCGCCGGGCGCGCCGCCGCCCGTGCCCGGCCCGCCCGCGCTGCTCGACCAGGACATGCGCGCGCTGCCGCCCCTCCCCCACCCCGTGCCGCCCCCAGCGGTGCACCAAGCAGACGCGTGAGTACACACCTCTAGTATTGTGTATATTCTTTATTGCACATTTAAAAAAATAAACACAGCTATGAAATTTTGTACAAAAATACGACATAACATATCAGCCCTTAGACGTCCACTGCTGGACACAGGCCTTCTCCAATGAACACCACCACACCCGGTCCTCCGCCCTTCGCATCCAGCCGCTTCCAGCACCTTTTTCCTCTACGAATAGTAGGGCTGCCGGAAACTGGGGGCCGTGGTTTTTGTTTGCTGCTCACGGGGGAGATTTGCCCATAACGCAACAATTCTAGTAATAGTTGTTCTTGCTTATGTGTCAAATAACTAATTAACGGGACCTTTTGTTTGGGTATTTTATATGAAATTACATACCGATTCCTCAGTTTCAATTATATCTGTGTGTTGTACATTATTTTGTGTAATGTAATTGTAATTCTCTCTACCCTAAGTCCTGCTTCGCCAAAGGAATTACAAGAAATGTAAGTCAACTATTATGTCCCCAATTGAATTATTTAGATTTTTTTATAGTGTAGTATGTACTTTTTATTTATTTACTAAACATGTATACGTCGTCCTAAGCATGTGAATGCTGTTTTGTTTTTTATCAAGTTTTATTTTTTACGCACAATACGTTACAGCAACTAGTTTTAAAACCTGATACAATGTTCACCATCAGCACCTTCGTTCGACACGTCGACCAACAGTTCTCCGTTAGTATAGGGTTGCCATCTCTAACTGCCAAACAGGACAAGAAGCATGAAAACTCTCGATTTGGAGTTTACAAGGTTTTTTTTGGTTACTTAGTAAAATAAAAAAAGTAGTTTTAATTGTTATAACTAAATTTATTATTGGAAACTTTAAAACCCGGACTAAAAATGAAACCTCGCCCGGACGCTCCCCGGACAAATAACCAATCGCCCCGTAAACCAGGACAAATCCGGGGAAACCCGGACGGATGGCAACCCTACGTTAGCATCATGAAAATAAAAGTTTAGTTTGTGGCGCCGCCGCCTTATAGGGAATTTCCCACTCAATTTACTGCGATAGATAATATAATGAACGACTTAAGTATCGTGTCATTTCTATAGCAACGGGAAAACACAAACTGTATACTTAATAAATGAGATTCTTCTTCAGAATTAGCACTTCCAAATTTACAGTTATCCATACAAAATAAGCGTGATAACTCCGTCGCCACAAACTAATTTCTCTACTGTATGTACCTTTACGCACTATAAATGTCCACCGTACATATACAGCAGAGTATAAATGGCGAAAAACGCATAACGCCAGTAACAAAAAAATTAACCGAACCTTTTTTTTTTCAATATAAATATTGCGTTAAACCATCCTCATCATCAAATGTCGCGTATATATCATAGGTGGCGATCCAAATAAAAAAAACGCCAGTAAAGGTCAACCACAAACATAAGGCGTTCCAATGAAACCAATAATACAAGAAACGTTGAATAAATTCAACTAGCTGTTGAGTTCGTCCGCGTGGACAACTTAACATCACGAATTATTATGTATTTCCCGTAGGAATGGGTAGTTTTTTCGGGATAAAAACTATTTCCTATTCCAGGACCTAACCTATATGTGTGCCAGGTTTCATCACGATCCGTCGAGTGGTTGAAGCATGATTGAGTAACAAACATCCGAGCATCCAAATATCCAAATTTCACATTTATAATATTAATGGGATACTATTAGTAGGATTATGTGCGCGGAAGTAAAAAGGTGCAAAATTGATTGCCGCGTTGTCTCTCTCTCTGTTTCACTCATGCGCTTCTGTGGCATTTGTTGTGGCTTCGCTCACACGTCCGCCCGCTCGTTAGGCGCCAAACTAATCAACCAATAGCGTCATAACATTTTCACCGCGCTATCGTGCAATGTTTTGATTGGTCAATAATATTTCCCGTGCTGTTAAAACGACTGCGCAGGTACATCGGTAAGCCGTATAAAAATGGCTGTACTATACCTTAACGTTTTACGTTAGAAATGTATATAAAAGAATCCAGCGATGCCTGTGAAAGCAATGCACATTCTAAAACCTTAGTTAATTTAGATATGATATTTGGTATTTTGATTTCCACAGCAGTTTCCCTCGAGACCCGCGCCTAGCAAACATGCAGTCTTTCAACTCAGACCCGCGCGTGCGACCCAGCGACCCTCGAACGCAGTCTAAGATGCCACGTAAGTTTTTTTTTATTAATCATAAGTATGACCATCATATCCCTAAGTGGGATAGGTCCGCCTTTGTACACAGTTAATTCCTATTTTATTATTGTTGTTGTTGTGATTTTTGGTACTATAAAGCGTTTACATACAAGCGTTTACACTTACGGGATAAACTCTCCTCCACTTTCTCCGGTTTTCGTGGATATCTGAATATAGTACACATCAATGCTCAGAGTGTTTCTGCCCACTATGCTGACATTTTATCCTCCTTTAATTGTAATACTATTGACGCTATTCTCGTTTCAGAGACTTTTCTCAAACCTGCTCTGCCTTCTACTCAATATTCTATTCCTGGTTTTCGACTCTTGCGTAATGATAGAACTGGTAAAGGGTGTGGTGGAGTGGCAATCTATCTACGTGCAGATATACCTTGCAAAATTGTTGATCAATCGCCTAGTGCATACACAAAGTTTGCAGAACATCTTTTCATTGAAATTGTTTTTCACCATACCAAGCTTCTCCTGGGAGTTTATTATAGCCCTGACTGTCACATTGATTATTTCTCTTCCTTTGAATCAAATCTTGAAAATCTGTCGACTCTCTATGACCATACTATTGTACTCGGCGATTTCAATACATGTCTCATCAAAAATGACGTGCGTACACGTAAACTCTTTTCTCTAGTCTCCGCTGCTAATATGCACATCCTTCCCCTGACTGCCACGCACCACGCACCGAATTCCAAACCTTCTCTTCTTGACCTAATTCTTGTTTCAAATCCCAATAATGTGGCCACTCACGGGCAACTTGCCGCTTCTTTCTCTTATCACGATTTAATCTATCTATCTTATAAACTTCGCCCCCCTAGACGCAAGTCTAAATTTCTACTTCTCCGTAGCTTTAAAGCTATCGATTTGGAGCGCTTGAGGGAGGACGTGCGTAACACTGACTGGTCACCTGTTTTTAACTGTGCTGATATTGATGAGAAAACAATGTTGTTTAATGGTATTGTCACTGGACTTTACGACATCCATGCACCACTGAAGCGAGTTAGGGTCAGACACTTGCCTGCACCCTGGCTCACAGACGCGATCAAAGACATTATGTCAAAACGTGACAAAGCGAAACGCCGGTGCAGAAAACACCCAACGGAAGAAAATCTAACTCAATACAAGAAACTCCGCAATCGCTGTAGTAGGATGTGTAGGGACTCTAAGAGACGCCATATACACAAATCCATTGAAAACTTTAACTCCGCACAGGCATGGAAATTCCTAAAGTCATTCGGCATTGGCAAATGTTCTAATGACTGTCTTATAAACTGTGATTTAAATGCGCTAAATAAGCATTTCTCTCAGCCGCCTGTCTCTTTAAAAGACCATGTTAAGAGGGTAACTCTTAATAACTTATCAAATTTACCTTTGCCCAAGTGCGATCCCTTTGTCTTTAAAGAAATTGCGACGTGTGACGTTAAGAGAGCCTTCCTATCCATTACCTCCAAAGCAGTGGGTGCTGATGACATCTGTAGCCAAATGCTTCAACTCCTGTTGGACGAACTCGTACCCATCATCACTCACATCCTAAACCACTCCTTAGCTACGGGTTCGTTTCCATCAATATGGAAAAAAGCTTTTGTTCTTCCTCTGCCTAAAACATCCAATCCTTCATCTCCCTCCCAGTTTCGGCCCATTTCAATTTTACCCATTTTATCTAAAATTTTTGAAAATATTATTCAAAAACAGCTTTCCAACTACTTTTCCTGTCACAGCCTTCTGAGTCCTTTCCAATCCGGATTTCGCCCCGGCCATAGCACAGTAAGTGCTTTATTAAAAGTGTCGGACGACATTCGTTGGGCCATGGAGAATAAGCTCCTTACTGTATTGGCGCTATTGGACTTTAGCAGTGCCTTCAACTCCGTTGACTTCGATATCCTGCTCGGCATCCTATCATCTCTTAACGTATCTCCACAAGCAATAAATTGGTTCAGTTCTTACCTCAGGGACCGAACGCAGTGTGTCCGCTCTGACGAGGCTTCCTCTGAATGGTGCGATCTCACTGCGGGGGTACCTCAAGGTGGCGTACTCTCTCCTCTTCTATTTTCGGTTTTTATAAACACTATTGCTCAAGTAGTTTCTTCTCACTACCATCTCTACGCAGACGATTTGCAACTGTATCGACATTTCAAGGCAGGGGCTGTGAATGAAGCTATTGACTATCTCAATAGGGATCTCATCAATATCAGCAAATGGGCCGGATCTTTTGGTCTCTTGGTGAACCCATCAAAGTCGCAAGCTATGATTGTTGGCAGCTCATACATGCACAATCTTCTAGATTCTACGCTGCCACCAATTGTATATGATGCTGTTCCTATTTTTCTCACCAGGAGCGCAAAGAATTTAGGTGTTATTTTTAACAGCAACTTGACGTGGTCAGACCACATTAACTTAATTAGCAAAAAGGTGAACTACTCTTTTCAATCTCTCAAGCGACTGCAAAAATTCTTACCCTTTGATACAAAGGTCACCCTAGCCCAAGCTCTCCTTCTCCCTCATTTAGACTATGCCGATGTCTGTTTCCTGGACGCCACGGAGGAATTGTTAAACAAACTGGAGCGCCTTCAAAATTTGTGCATACGATTCATATTCGGACTGCGCAAATATGACCATGTGTCACAATTCAGAACACAATTAAAATGGCTCCCTATTCGACGCCGACGTGATGCTCATGTGGTTTGTTATCTCTATAACATTCTAAACAATCCTGTGTCCCCTCCTTACCTCCGTGAGCGCTTTGACTATGTCGTCCCTAGGGGTAAGCCCTGCAGATCTATCACTTCCCTTCTTCTTCAAATTCCAACTCATACTTCAAGTCGTTATAGCGGCTCCTTCACAGTCCAAGCAGTGAGATTGTGGAATTCTCTGCCACATGTTATCCGCGCGAGCGCATCGTTGAACATATTCAAGGCTAGAGTAAAAGAGCACTACCTATCCAAATGATCACTTTGTGTATATGTATATATGTATGTATGTATGTAAGTGTATGTATGTGTATTGTATGTATATACTTATGTATATATTGTACGAGAGTGTATATATAATTATTTTATTACATATTTATATAGATAGTTATAAATAAATTTAAATTATTCTATTTGCTATTTACATATATGTTTTTTTTCACTACTTATTCTTACTATAATGTGCACTGCTGTCTGCCTATCTGCTTTGCTTTTCTCTTTCACCCAAAGGTTTACTGGAAGAAAACTCTTACAGAGTTAAGTGCGCCTTTGTACATCTTGTGTTTAAATTAGTTGTGTGACTTATATTTGTGTACAATAAAGTATAAATAAATAAAAACATATATACATAGTAAGTAAGTATTTATTGTTTCGTTCCCACAAATATTTTCACATTAAAATTCTTATTTATAATCACTTATTTATATCTTATTTATAGTTACAACTATAGTGACAATGTTATTTATTGTTACATCACTTATTTGTGAGAATCTGGTGTCTGTAGTAGGATGAACCTGTGGCACAGATCACCAGGTCCCTACATACATACATACATACCATCTCGTTGGCTTAGCAGGTTGGGCGCCAGAGGTCGTGGGTTCGATTCCTGCTAGGGACAAAACTTTTGTGCAATTAGTCCTGGTCTTTGTCTAATTCCATAGTACAGGTGTAGATCCTGGTTTAGGATCAATGATGTTCTATAAGTTACTTGTTTAGTGTAGATGAACTAGATAGAACATTTTGTTGATACCTATTTTGTTATGTGTTAGTCATTTAGTTTATAATACGTGCCAGATATATCTGCATAAAAGTACATTGATCACAATGAAGCCCAATAACTTATGAATGTAACATAACTGAATAAAGCGTAGCGCTGCTCAGTAATGACAAGAATCGTAAATTCGACCGCTGCAAATAGGGTCAATGCACTTTAATGCAGATGTAGCTGGCACGTACTATGTGTATATTCGGTTAAATTAGTCATAATAGTGATCAGTGATCACTATCCTATAGATAAACTAAATGGTTTAAATTAATTAGAATCTTGTACTTACAGGTAATAAATACTATTTTGATCGTTTTAAAATATCAACATAAAACGTTTCAGGAAAGGGCTTGGTAAAAAGACAACACCCTGGTTGACTTCTCTAGCTCCACTCTTCTTTCTATCCTTGTCGAGTCTGCTTTAATATAATCTTCTGTTTCAGCACAATTGCCACCTGGTATGCCGAGCGTAGCACAGGCTAGGACTATTCAGGGTATACCTTCTGGTGCTTCCGACCAAGAGAAGGTGAGTTCTTTACCTAGGATTAAATTTTTTTGCCAAATATGTTGTTTGTACGGTCTTGAGTGGCAAACGGACATAGCTGCTGGGGCGGCTGCTAATGTCACAGGCCGTTAGAGCCGGTGGAGAGACGCGGTAGCAATTTCTTTCGATGAAAAACAGTTCTCCCTGGGGAATCTATGCAAACTTGTACGCTGTCACACGTAACAAATCGAACAACACATTCATTACCAATAAATACCCCGTATTAGGGGATTTGCAGTGTGGTTTCCGGTAGAGTAAAATAGAACTCCGACTCTTCCCGTGGATGTCGTACAAGGCGACTGAGGGAATACATTATAAAACATCAATCAGGCCTCCCCAACCCGTCTGGCCAGCGCGAGGAGTGTAGGCCAAATCCTTCGTCTGTCTCCGGCAGATGAGAGAGGGTTGTGCTCCTGCAGTGGAGACAAAAATAACCTGATGATGATAATGATGATTACAAGTGACAGACCCCCCTCATGACAGACCAGTCTTGTACCTTTGGCGAAGGGTACCGCCTAAGTAGGACGAACCTCCCTGTTTTATGGGGCAATATAATAAGAACTCTCGTACCATAATAATATTTTTCTACGATTTCATACTTTAATCAGTCTTATAAACTGTCAAAACAAAACAGAAAATCTTATAGTCACCGCAGACCTGGCGGAGAGCAGCGCGGCGGATAACTCCCTGACAGTTAATGTCGTCTTTAGATTATCTTTGAATAAAGTTCATAATTTTACGTAGGAGTAAAATGAATACAACGGATACACTTTATATTTCATTCCAAATTATTTGCGTCTCGATAACGTACATGAAAGTGTCACCAGCAGCAACAACCAGTTTCTATTACCATGTAAACTTTACCGTCCACTTAGGAACACCATATATTATTTATTTTGTTTTCGAGACGCAAATGCGTTTGTTTTCATATGACTATTGGTTTGGAATGAAATACATTTAAAGACGGCGTCAAATCCGCTGTTCTCCGAAAAGTCTGCGCTGACCCATATACTTAAGTCTTTTAAGTAATAAAGTTCACTATGGCCCAATCTGTCTTTACCTAGGCGGCGCTGATTATGCAAGTGCTGCAGCTGTCGGACGAACAGATCGCGCTGCTGCCGCCAGAGCAGCGCGCCAGTATCCTCATGCTGAAAGAGCAGATCGCCAAGAGCACACAGCAACGCTGAACCACCTCCATACGTTGTTATATCACACGATTTAAATATAAGGATACGTTTTACTTATTCCATAGTAAATAATGAATAAACCATGTATTTATATAATGCAGATTTTATTTTAGATTATTCTTTTTGAGACAGTTTTGAACGAATTTTATTAATATACAGAATGGAAAAAATTACGCTGACATTCCCTTCAGCTTTACCTTCAATTTGAAGATAGCATTTTTTTTTCTTAAAGGTGATATTTTAATTGTTTTTTAATATACACAAAGTAGGTTTTCAATAAGTCACTTGTCTGAGTCGGGAATCGAACCGATAGAAATGCGGAAAAAACATATGTATTTTTACGGTAATAGGTGAATAATAAGAATCAAATCTCTATAACGAACATAGTGTCATAAATTAAAGGAAGAATACGAAATGAAACATTTTACAAATCAGTTCAATATTAGATTTTATTTTATTTTTAAAATAAATATCCTTTTATGTATTTTAAAAATAAAATCAAATAAAATTTGCCGTGTGGTTTCCGGTAGAGTAGAGACCACTCCAACACTTCCCGTGGATGTCGTACAAGGCGACTAAGGGAATACATTATAAAACATCAGTCAGGCCTCCCCAACCCGTCTGGCCAGCGCGGGGAGTGTAGGCCAAATCCTCCGTCTGTCTCCGGCAGATGAAAGAGGGTTGTGCTCCTGCAGTGGAGACAAAAATAACCTGATGATGATCCATAAATAAATAAAAACATAATTTTAGAACCTAATCCTCATTTTTTAATTTATGCATTTTTCTTATTTTTAATTTTTTTAATAAATGTGTTTTACGGCTCTGGAAACTAAGTCTTAGATAGGTTCACACTATTAAAAAAAAACCTTACTAAAGTTGGTAGTAAGCTTTAGTAGTAAGGTTTGAGGTTAGAAATTTCTCTGTATTTTTCAACAAAATATATAGTGTTGCTATCTTAAATATTTAAGGTACTTTCCCTCCAGTTAGCAGTTCGTTTTTCCGACATGTATAATTAGAGTTTCTTCATTTTTATAATGGTTACTTGAAAAAGTAGCAAAAAAAGTATTTACTTTTTCAGAAATAATATTTTTTGCCAGGTTGCTTTAAATAAAAAATATATATTACTGGCTCAAAATTTTCAAACTACATACCAAGTATAGTAATAACATCATTATACCACTAAATAAATAATTTGTAAGTATATTTTTCATATTTTTTTATTCACTCATAACATAAATCATAATTACTATCTTATGTAATTTGCGTTTGTTAATTATTTCTATTATAGTTATGACAAAATATAAAACAAAGTTTGTGATAGTCTTATCTAGTTATACAATTTTTTGTAGGTCAATTTAGTTTACATTATTTTTATCTGTACGTGCGGTTTTTATCACTACATATTATTAATTACCTATCCAGAGAATAGCTTGTTAGATTAATTAGTGCCATTTTGAGATTGGAAGTTGTTCGAGATATATCGGTTGGAGACATAAGAAGGTGAGTAATCATTTGAAATGGTTTTAAATTTTAAAGGCACGTCTTATTTGCACTACTTTTTATACATTTATAAAACCTGAATTATTTTTATATTAAAATATAAAACAATTTGCAAACCAACAAAAAAAACTTAAATTTTGCAAAAAAATATTTTGATAAAAATAAAGCAAACAATATTTTAAAAAAGCAGTCTAATAAATAAAAACGTAAACTTCGCGTGTCTGTACATTGAAGATATTTGTTACTGTATCAACGTCGGAGGAAGTAAAACTTCTACATGTTGGTAACCGAATATAATTGATAATCTAATGAGAAATTACAATGTATATATATACGAAATAATAATGTCTACTCATGAGAGTTAAACTGACCGACATCACGTGTACACGGAAAACGTCCTAGATATTGTTGCTGACTATTTGTTCTCAGTGTCATCTACAGGTTGATGTAGAAATGTCGGTATAATATTAAAAAAGGGAGGGTTCTAGGGATAAGTAGCAGAACACATTTCGACCATTTTTGAAATTTTTGTCTGTCTGTTTGTTTGTGCACTCACTTAAAAACTACTGAACGCATTTTGATGGACTTTTCACAGAAACATAGGTCACAACTCTGAGTAACATTTAGTCTAAGCGCAATTTTCATCGCAATCGGCTTACTCGATCAAAAGGCTTGCGTCATTTTGGCAGAGCCACAGCCTCTGATTTGAAATCTGACTATGCAGAAAATTTGTCCTGGAAATGTACTATTTTGTACTCGAAAATTAGAATTTGTACTTCAACCGTTTAAAAGTTATAGGGGTATATTGGTGGCTCTGCCAAAATGACGTCACTACAGCAGAAACACGGCTATATCTCGATAACTACAAAAGATAGCAGAATTCTGTAAACGTACAAAATTTTTAATTGAATTTGTGCTTCACATATCCAAAAATCAGAATAAGTATTTCTACCGTTTAAAAGATATAGACGATTGTTTTTATTTCATACTAAAGGTACAGTACATATCCAAAAATCAGAATATGTATTTCTACCGTTTACAAGATATAGAGGATTGTTTTTATTTCATACTAAAGGTACAGTTGACAAAAAAGAACAGAACCGTATTACGATTAATATTTCGTCCGGGGAATAGGAATGTCCATATTAATCTTCCGTAACATATTTTTCGTCGCAAGTATATAAATAACACTACCTAATTCCGACTCCT
Organism: Esperia sulphurella; assembly: GCA_947086405.1. Lineage (NCBI taxonomy): Eukaryota > Metazoa > Arthropoda > Insecta > Lepidoptera > Oecophoridae > Esperia > Esperia sulphurella. The sequence continues at coordinate 6,003,372 of OX352261.1, forward strand.
GGTAATAACTTGCTTTGATTGATTGGTATGCCTTATTCTTGCCGTGTGGTTTCCGGTAGAGTAGAATAGGACCACTCCAACTCTTCCCGTGGTTGTGGTACAAGGCGACTAAGGGAATACATTATAAAACAATCAGGCTTCCCCAAACCCGTCTGGCCAGCGCGGGGAGTGTAGGCCAAATCCTCCGTCTGTCTTCGGCAGATGATAGAGGTTTGTGCTCCTGCAGTTGAGACAAAAATAAGCTGATGATGATTCTGGCATGCACCATCGTGGGTTGCAATTCTGAGTAAGTATATAGAAAAAATGGTTTTTAGTTAATTAATTAATTTTTAGTCGCAAAAAACTATATACTTAGTAACTTTTAAATGGCCGACCAACTAAATCTAGGTAGGTACACCTAGATTTAGTTGGTCGGCCATTTAAACTTATGTTGGTATCACCCTCAGAACAATTATTCATTCTTCTGAGGTCTCACCAGTTTGTTTTGCTTGTCTCAGATTGGGCTGGCAGTGAATTTTAAATCTATGCTTCGCCCTCATTTCATAGAACCATTGATATTATCGTTATTCGTTCGCCCCCTCATGTCATGTACGTACGAGTATCATACGAGTCCAAAGAGATGAGTATCCATCCACTTGACAGTGACACTGACTAAATCTGACATTGACAGCGACATAATGATGAATGACAGATGTTAGGCATTAGTACAGATTATATAACAGTACTGCACTAGACAGCTCCGTATTGTATTCCGCGCTAGGCAGTCAATCAGAGGCAGGTGTGGGCCGTGTAGGTGGTATTACACACACTAAACTTGGCTCGCGGCGGATGTGCGTGCCTGCTTTGTTTTGCGCACTTCCTCATAGTTAAAAATACAGCGGCTGTGAGTTAATTTGGTGACTTCGCATGTTTTTTGGCATTGATTTTGCGTATGTATTGTACACAATAATTATTACTTAGCAGCAATAAATGAAATATTAAATTGTATTTATATTTTAAATAACTATTTGCAGGTATGTTATGAAATTACAAAGTGCGCTTATTTCTTAAATTTGATACAAATATAAAGTGCAAGTATTTGTTTCAAATTAATAAATAAAAGTATTATGTACTTTAAAAACAAAAAAAATATTATATAATTTTTTAAATATATTTTAGCGAGTTTTTAATATAATCGACATGGAATAATTGACACTGGCTGACCACAATGTTAAAATTTTTTTATTGCACAGTTTCCAGAATGAAGCTGCTGTTATTCATCGCTCTGTGTCTTCTTAACTTTTTCGCGGAGTGCAAGTGGAGGCCGGATTACTACCATGACAAGCACCTTGAGGGTCGGAAGCACCACCACTCCTGGCGCGAGGCGGCTAACGAGATCTCCACACACGAGCCTCGGCGCAACATACCAGACCCTCCTGATCACACCAAACTGATTGAGATGGCGAGATATGTACTGCATAATTCTGGTAAGGACTTATTAATATCTTTTATTTCATGTTTTTACTACTTAAACCCTCATAACATAATTCGCTGTGCGTGATACAAACATTCAAAAACTTCATATTATTTAAATTAAATTGAAATGCTGTGAAGCTCGCACGAAATAAAAATAAATAGGATAAATACATTTTTCATATCATCTTAAGATTATGTACCTAGTAAATGCATATAAAAAAGTTTTTAGGAAATATCAACTATTAACTGTTTGTTTATAGCATCGTTTAAAACGGGCCTTTCGGATGAGCCCATAGAATCACCTGTTTGCCTACTAAAAACTTTGAAATTCAATATCTAATGTATTTTCCAATTTTGTTTTAAAAAAAGTTAATAATTTCTGCAAGCCAATATACATTTTACCACCTCGTTGGCGACGGTCGTTAGTCTCGAGCGCCAGAGGTCGTAGGCTCGATTCCCATTCGTGTGATTTGTATGAGATGGTCGTACCTAGTATCATGGATTATCATTTTTTTCACTTTTAAACGACAATAGGAGTGAAGGAAGAATTATAATCGTACCTTAAATGAGAGTTAGAGTTTTGAGTATGTGTTTGGTGGTCTGTCGCAGAGTCTGGCTCCTAATTCCGATTTGAATAAATTTTTGTATTAACAAGTAAATTTTTCGTAGATATTTTTTTATACTCCATATTTTTATACTTTAACTACCTCCGATACAAAAAAAAACTCAAAATCTGTGCCTACGATTTCATCTTAGTCTTGTACTTTAAAAGTGTAGTCATATGTTTTTGAGTTCCAACTTTAAATTGCCCTAAACTTGGAATAGTGTTGTATCCAAACCGCGTGTGTAACGCTTTTAACATTTTATTATTTTAGAAACCTAGTTTTTTTTTATTATAACGTAACTCGTTTTTTCCGGTATTTGTTAAGATCGTTAGTAAGTTGTGCGGTGTGGGCGTACTTTTTTAGTAATGTATCAAGCACAAGGAACACATTGTCATTCGCTATCGTAAACTTATTTTCAAGTGATGAACTTTTATAATACGGCCTGTGCCTTCACTCTAAAGCATAAACAATTATTTAAAAAATATTCCGCATCGCATCTTGAATGTAGCCTTGGATGTGACGTGTTCAGATTAGAATAGGTACCTACTAAATTAGCAAATGCTCTGGACATGCACAATTTGGCTAATTAACCTGAAACTTAATTGTAGGTAAACCATAAATAAAAGGAAAAAGATAATTTTGTTCAGATTAAGTTAAACAATTCACCGCATGAATAATTAAATGGTAAATTTATAATATACGGATATGGCTGTCGCTGGCAGCTAGTCACGTACACCAGACTAGTTTCTTTGACATTGAACTTTTTAATTCATTTCAATTCATTATATGTATTTGTACAAAAATACTACTATATTAATAGCTACTTTATTATTGTATTTGTGTATTTTTATCGTGCAATAAAGCGTAAACCGACCCGTTGGCTTAGTGGCTTGGGCCTTTGACTCGAGCGTCAAAGGTCGTGAGTTTGTTCCCATTGGGGACAGAGAAATGTGTACAAGTTATCCTGGTTTGGGTGTAATGTGTTTATATTTGTGTAATTTTCTTGTCTAAGATGATATGCGGCGGAATCCGCTCTATTTAAAGCGATACCTAGCCGGCACGTCACTCAAAAATTCACATCAAAAGCGGTCTCTCGGTGCTCGCGTAGTACATCCAAAAATAATTTGAAAAATACTGGACCAATTCAGCTAAAATTAGGAACAAAGAGGAATACATAAAAAAGAGGAATACATAAAAAATTCAAATATTAATATAAAATTATATGTTTGTATTACGATGTACACTTTGTTAATTTTTTTATTCTTCAGATTGGGCATCAGTAGCGACTATTTCGGTGATGCCGGCCATCGAAGGGTTCCCCTTCTCGAACGTGAAGTCTATTGCGGACGGAACTGTGGCCAACTCCACTGGCGTGCCTTACTTCTACATGTCGCCTTTGGACTTCACTGCTCGCGATTTATCGGTGAATATTGAATCATCATCAGCATGTAGACGTCCACTGTTGGACATAGGTGGTTAAATATTTCGCGATCCCGTCCTTTGCGTCAGCACACAATAAAAACCTTACATATAACATACCTATAATAGGGTATTTTTGTTATTTTATCGATTGAATATCCATAATTGGTATGGGGGAAACCTAGCTCGAGATGAAATACATATTACTAAATACCTGTGTCTAGAATTGCTGGGACATTATTTAATCAATTAAAAACACCTTTAGTATTAAGTAGTATTAATTAAAACTTATATTTTGACATATATTTGCATAATCCATAAGTAACCTACCTATATTGTTTTCAGAAAAACAGCCGCGCTACTGTCCTTGTCTCTCTCGAAGAGACTAAATACTGTGAGAAAGAGAACTTGGATGCTGAGGACCCTAGGTGCACCAGACTCATGCTTTCTGGCAAGATGAAGAGGGTAAGGGTTGAGCTACATACACACGTACACATTCGAATTATGGCGGTTGACTGACGGGCGCCGAACCGCGGTGGGCCGGGAAGCCGGAAGCGCACTCCACTCATTACCGCAAGGCTCTTTTTGCATGTACGTAAAGGCACGGTCTTATGTATATGCAAACTTTGTTGTTTCTTTTTTAAAATTTGGTACTAAGCCTCATACATTACTTTACACGGCACGGTGTGAGCTATTATGACAGCTACTATGGCACGGTTACCACGCTCAAATAGATCTACTTTACAAGCGACTGCCCTAACCGCGTGCATATGAAAAGAGCCAAGACGAGCGCACTACACCACGACTTATCTATATAACACAACGTAACACGTAGAACTACAGGGTCCCTTGTTGCCTGTAGTTCTACGTGGCCATTTTTGCATTCAAAATTTTACGTGACATATGCTTTAAAAAATCGATTAATTTCCAGTGCTTAAAGCGATAAATGTATAGGTAGAGTTATATACAAAGCTAAATAAATAATCAATTACTTATTTGGATTTTTCCATAGATATCAAACTTGCAGCGTGTACATATACATGTCGGCAATATATCTGTATCTAGAACTAGATAATCTAGAAAAGTATAATGCAATGTCTGCAGATTATCACTAAGTAGGACTTATTATCTACTTTGCAATGTCATCATCACAACGAGTCTTGTCTAATGAATTGGAAGTCTATATCGATGGTTATTGACACTTGACAGGTCAAGGAGGGTACCCCCCAGTACACGTTCGCAAAGGCTGCGTTGTTCGAGAGGCACCCAGCTATGGCCGATTTTCCTGCAGGTATTTTTATTTTATTTATTTTTGGGAAACATACATTCGTTTTAAATATAGATACAATTATTATTTGACAAATAACAGTATTGACAGAAATAGTTACCAAAGATTTCTGGAATACCTACATTGATTAAATGTGTAGTCACCATTCGTGGCTTGCATAAGTCACGTACATTATGTATGTTTGTTTTCATAACCTACTTTGGCTAAGGCCAAAACTTTAAAACTCACGTCTGTGGAGCATTATGATGAATCGCACGAAGGGATAATAATTTCCATGACGCTTTTTTTCACAGAACTGGTCACAAACGCAAATCATAACGAGGTTGCGGGTTCGAATCCCACTAGGGGCAAACGTTCGTATGATATGAATGTTTGTACCAAAACATAGATTACAAAAAAAACATCATCATCATTTGTACATCTCAAAACTAAACTAGAATAATACGAAACTGCGATCGATTAATGACGCGAATCTCTGTTAATAAAAGCAGGGCTGGGATAGCAGGTTGGAGAATCCAGCTTGAGTATGTTTTTTTCGTTTTAGATCACGAATGGTTCGTGGCGAAACTGAAGATCGCACAAATCGCAATGATTGACTGGTTTGGAGGAGCGAAGTATGTTCCAGTGAGGGATTACCTGGCGTATAACTACACGGGGACGGAGACGAGCCGTCGCCATTTGCACAAAACTAAGACTGCAAATGTTTAATTCATCGTCAGCCATAGATAGGACGTAAGGTTTTTTGGGTGGTATATTACTGTAGTAATTTTTGATGGTACGCAGCTCTGGTTACAAAACAATTCGTCGCTGACGATGCAGATTGTCCTATCTCATTAAAAGTCGAAAATCAGTTTAGTACACAAATATTTCTCTAACATAATCTAGGTTCTGTTTGTAACTGAAGTAACGTTATTAACATTACATTAGGTAACAGTAATTTTTTAAGTTAGGTGAAAAATGATTATTGGTCTCCTGAACATGGATCAAAAATGAATAACATCTGCATCGTCAGTGACGAATTTCAATGTAGCAACTATTATCACTGCGCAAGGTGCCAGTGTGTACCTATAGCTAGATGTGTGACCTTCTGTAAATAACATCCTAGAAGTTTTTGTCTCAGACATTACCACCCTACGCTTACTTTGCACTATTTAATTTCTATAATAAGCTAAGTTGTGATATAATTAAGTAATGAGCAACAATTTGAAATATTTTTATACCTAGTTACATATTGTTGAGGCTTTATTAAAATAAAAGAATTTGTAACAGTAAAAATAATGTTTATTTCAAAGCTATGTACACTTAACATTACACAATTGATTGGAATGAAGATTTAAGTTTTAAAAATTATTAGCACCATGTATTATTATGCATAATAAATTACGGTATACTAAGTACTAATTACAACCAAATATCATACATACATTTTTAAAAATTAAATAAGAAATACATTGCTCATTGTACATGTATTTTGGCAAAGTTGTTTCCTAAATTACAAAACCAAATTAATCTGATGATAAACAAACCCAATCCTCCTAAGATTATATTTACTGTTTTCTTGCCGTGAACAGCTTACAGCTGTTTTTAAGAAAACCTAGTACTCCATCTGTTATTTCAGTACGTACCCAATGAGAATCAAAGCTGAGTATAACCACGCCTCGGGCACTTGCACTAAAATGTATGTCACGAAGCGAACCAAGTCTGTCTTTTATTGTGTATACAAACGGGCGCCTGTCGGTAACCAACCGGTAACTGATGTGCGGGGGAAGCAGAGTCTGCGAAAGGCAGGGAGTGGCCATAATGTAGGTAACTAACATCTCCGACACTCCATACAAGTGAAAAGATTTAATCACCTACTAACCAACCTATCGTTAGTAGGTTACAGGCGCACCAACCTATCTGTACACGTTTGTGTATAAACCATCGGGAGAGGGACAACGTTATACGTCAACACATAAGTGCTTCTCTTTCTAACCGGCTGCGTACTACACACCGTGCTTTATTTTGCGGGCGACGTTAAACTGGCGGTGAGAGGTGAGTGTAACCTTTTTACTTAGTAATATTTAGTATTCTGCGTCATTACTATCTGTCCACATATTATGAAGCAATAGCAGTGTCATAATCATACCAAGTTTTCGTGAAACAAAGGCCTTTCCTCAATGCGCAGTACCACCCGGTCCTCCGCAATTAGCAGTGTAGATTTATCAAATTTAGCTAAAAAGTTTATAGTAGTTGAACCTTCCCATTGCAATGTACACACGAGGCGACTGGGCGAGGAGCGTTCCCGCTATTGCTATACGCGTGGTGTACTAGCGCATTTACTGGTTCCTCACTCATTCGCCTCACGTCTAGAGGCATTGCCATCACCTGGAAAAAGGTATACTTTATTTAAAACCTGTTGCTGGTAAGATTATGGGGTCATACATCTATAATTTAATTATAACCTATATACAAATTTAATAAATAAAATCGTGAACATCGCGTGTCTGTACATTGAAGATATTTGCAAAAAAAAATTGGGGGTTCTAAGGATAAGTAATGGAACACATTTCAATCATTTTTGGAATTTTTGTCTGTTTATCTGCGAGTTTGTGCACGCATCACTTAAAAACTACTGAATGGAATTTGATGGACGTTTCACAGAAACATGGGGCTTAACTTAACCATTTAGTCTTAATTTCATTGCAATCGGCTAAATCAGAAGTTATGGGAATTTTTAGTTTTCTAATTCATTACTTAGTAGGTACTAGTAATGTAAGAAGTAATGTAATAAAGAAGTAAAATGATTATGTTCGGTATAATTCAGATTGCGTTTGGTTTGGACTACATTTGGAGCTGGAGTGGGAGTGGGAATGGGCGTGGGATTGCGATCGGGAATGGTTTTGGTTTGGGATAGAGATAGGGATTGACATTTGGTTTCAAATTCGGGTTCGGATTGGGAGTCTGAGTGGGACTGGAAGTGGGATAGGGAGCGGAAGTGGGAACGGGAGCGGAAGTGGGGACGGGAGCGGATCCTGTAGTCCATGCGAGCGGAGCCGCGTGCACAGCCCGTCTAATAAATAAAATGGTGCACATCGCGTGTCTGTACATTGAAGATATTTGCAAAAAAAATTGGGGGGGTCTAAGTAATAGAACACCTTTTAAGTTTGTGCGCGCATCACTTAAAAACTACTGAACCAATCTTGATGGAGTTTTCACAAAAACATAGTGCTTAATTCGGTGTAACATATAGGCTTTATTATTGCAATGTGAATGGGAGTGGGTAAATGAACGGGAGCGGGAGTGGGAAGCGGATTAAGTGGTATATATGGAGCGGATTCTGTAGTCCACGCGAGCGGAGCCGCGGGAACAGCTAGTAAGAATTAAAATCGTTTCTGCTTGGTTCCGTTGCTCCTTGTCGAAATGAAAATTATAAAAATTTGTTCAGTTGTTCTTCAGTTATAAATAGTTATAAGAAAACAGACATACATCGCTTTTGTGAATATGAGTATAGTTTTTTTTTATATTGTAAGAAGATTTAACTTTTTAGTATTCTTAATGAGGTGATGTTTTAATAGGTTCACCTAAATTATGGTTTAAATATATTAAGAAAGATTGATATAAAAAATTACAGACCATTGAACATTCCTAGGTCTTGTGAGGTGTACTAGTGCGACAGAGTGCTCAATATGCATTGTCTCGCTTTTAAGTTTTATTGCACCACCGGGGCAAATATTCGACTGTGTAAAGAGTAACATTTCTAAAAGGAAAAGATAACACTCATAACAATCTATTTCAAATAAGATGATGCGCGGTGTGGAGCATGTTAGTTTTACTTTATGAGTAAAGTGGTTGGCCTAATATACCACTTTAGCAGACCTCGCACATAGACGAAAAATGCCGGGTATATCTAGCAGTCCACAAGACTACAAGCACTGTGTTCATGATCACACTTACATTTTCAGCATTTCTCTCCCCATCCGTGATTGTTGGCAGACTATTCAGATGAGTAATATCCTGCTTCTCAACAGAGCTGCTTATATTCTCTGATAATTTCAGATTAATTGATGCCAAGTCCAAAATATTGGTAGAGTGTGGTGTTGTTGTATTGAAATTAAGGTTTCCTATAGGTTGATTATACACTTTGGTATTTCCCACATACTCTGATATGGCAATGCTTTCGAGCCATTTCTCATGTAGACTGTATAAGTTTTTGTATGTGCACAACATCATATCCCTTGCTCTACATCTCTCATCTAGCAATTGTTTTATTGCATGTTGTAGGTTTTCAGTCTTTTCATTGTATAGTCTCTTGCAGTTTGCTAATTCTTCAACCATTAGACTGAAATAAACAATGCAGTATAATTATAAAATTAATTCCTATCACAAATTAAGATGCAAGGTGTACTTACAACAAACTCCTTAAATAACAAATTGCACAGTCGAAGTGCACAAGTTTCTCACTTACTAACTGTCTAGCCAATTTGACCAGAAAAACCAGTTATATTCAAAGACAAATAATAATTAAATTAACAAAATACTAAATGTTTTTTTTTATAGTTTCTAAGACAATCTCAAAAACAAATGACTACCATACATAGCTCTATCTTAGTTCAGAGATCAATTTAATTTATTTGTATGGACCTGTTTACAAAACATATTAAGATCTTAATCAATTGGAGAGGGCTATGCTCGGCGTTTCTTTGAAGGATATGATTTGTAATGAAGAGTTCCAACGAAGAAGGTAACCGACATAGCCGAAAGGATTAGCAAGCTGAAGTGGCAGTGGGCGGGCTACATATGTCGCAGAACCGACGGCCGTCGGGGCAGACGAGTTCTGGAGTGGAAACAGCGGACCAGCACTCGCAGGGTGGGACACCCAGCCGCCAGGTGGCCCGACGACCTGAAGAAGGTGGCCGGTAGCGGCTGGATGCGGAGGACAGAGGACCGGGTGTGGTGGCGTTCATAGGGGAAGGCTTATGTCCAGCAGTGGACTTCTATGGGCTGATATGAATCAATGATGGCTTACTAAATTAAATTTAATACTGAAAAAGTTTACCTGCTGGCCAGAAATTTGCTTCTCCAAACTTCACATTGGCCTGCCAGCCATTCGGTTTGCTCCTGATTGAAAATAAAAGTCAGCTATTATCTGGATCAGTCAATATTGTAAATATATTTTTATGGCATGGCAATGATGCCGCTGATCAATTTTACATATTTCATATTTTACTGAGAAGGAAGTTACAATGCTTTGAGTGCCTGTGATTACACTGGCTCTCAGTGTCATGTAAATATTTAAAACACATTGACTGCTTAATGTTGACTACTCTTAAAGTATGATGAATTGATGACATCCACATTATCTACATCTTGTGGTCCAATTTGGAACACCATCTATTGTTTATTTTATATTTGAGATGCAAATGTGCCAGTTTTCATATGCATAAGCATGGATATGCATTGTGAATCATCCTTTAATCTGTTTTAAAATATATTTGAATGAAAGGGTTCATACTTGGTGAGTGGAGAGATGTTGAGATGAACTGAGCAAAGCATTAGCTAAGTGCTTTTTATCTTCATTTAGAGACAGCACTTGAGTTTCTAGGTCCTCACCCATTGATGCCACTAACATTGTTTTTAACTCCTTATTAACCTGTAGAAAACATAATTATCATGTATATTAAAATAATAGTGCATCACCATTGGACAGCATTAAATTAAAATTTGTATGCTTCTGTTAAGTTTAAAATAATTTAGAGGAAAATTAAACATAAAAATGTATTTAGTAATAGTAACTATATAGTTTAATTGACTTCAATCAATTGACTTTCATAGTCATACTACTGACTGGCAGAATAACTAAATCAGTGATTTTTGGAACTTAATACATTATTATATTATGGAAGTGTGATTTTTTTTATTAAACAAATGTGTGGTTTCAAATAGGGCCACATGCAATCTTCCCATGGGTGACATCAAGGCGACTAAGGGACGAGCAGTATTATTCTGTTAATATTAAGATCATTACTGAAATCATCAATCCACAAGTGTGGTGATTATGGCAAATTCCCCAATGGATAACCCACCAACAGTGGCATTCTATTGGGGAGGCTTATGTTCAGCAGTAGACATATTTCGGGTGATGATGATGATGATGATGAAAGAATGAATGTAATTTCTGTGTTTTTCTTACATTTTTCTATTGTTTGATGGAAAGAAAAAGCGAAGGTCATCTAAAAAGCTAAAATCATCAGTTGTTTACTAAGATTTCATGAAAATTTACCTGAACTTGTTGCTTTAGTTGCTCCTTCAAAGATTCATTTTCTTGTGACAAGTCATTGGCTTTTTTCTGCATTTCCTCTGTCTCTGCAATTGGCTTTTCACTGTCTGTAACAGCTTTATCACCAGCAGACATTAGTTTGGCTCTTGGTTTGAATTCGTTCAGGTTTGTACTCATTTGAGACATTTGAGATATCAATGTATTGATATTCATGTTGTTTTTAGACTTTCTCGCGCCTTTAGGAATCGCTTGGGGTGCGATTGGCTTAACCGCCGCTGCATAAGGCTCGTATGGGACAAATTTAGGGCCCTTAGAATGCATTTGAGGGTTTCTTTTTTCGGTCTTGATAATATTAGTGGCGTATACCTGGATAAGGCGACTGGGAAGCAAAGATTCCTTGGTTGTACTAATTTTTTTAGTTACATCTTTTTTTTCTGTTTCCGACGCACTTTCATCAGATTCCATGCCATCGCCAGCGGTTCTCTTTTTGTTCATTATTTCTAAATCAGAAGGAAGGCAGAGGAATAACATACGTTTACGGCTTTAAATTAATGCAAATGGATTGACACGATTCCAAAACCGATGTACATACAAAGACAAAAAAATACTTACTTGGATTTAGATGGAACGGAGTCACTTTATCCATCTCTTGCAAGTATTTTAATAACAATAATTTAAAAAATCTAATAATAAATTACAAAAACAAAACGATTTCGTCACATCCATCAAATCACAGACCCAACCTTAGAAAAATGAATATATCCAATAGAAGGATTTATAAGGGTCCAAGAACGTGAAGGAAACCAACCCTTTTCACTCTTATGGTAATTTTGCTGTTGCTAAAGTGAGAGAATGCTACTTTTAACAGGACGTCAGATACCATGTCCGTACACTGTTTCAGAAATCTAGAGATGAGGCGGACGTGCAAAACATGGATATCGATAATTATCGGATATCGATAATCAATAAAAATATATTACATAGTCTAAAAATTATCATTATATTATTTAGTAAAAATTTGAAATTATGTTAACATGAAAATTTAATTTAATTCTGAAGGCACGCACTTAATTTGAAGGCACTAAACTAGCTAATATTGTCATCTTATAGTGAAATAATTTTATTTCATTTTAGAGCTGTCAAATTTAAATCTGTGGCAACTAATTGCGTTATTATATCTAACAGTTGCCAGTGGAAAGTGAAACAGTATTCTATGTAAAAAATTAATCAGTTTATTTACTTACAACTATTTTATAAAACTACATTTTTTTTTAAATAAAATTTAAATTTACTTAGTGTTAATCAATCAATAAATATAATTATAAAAAATTATAAAACAATAAAAAAAAAAAACATATTTTTATCATTAGTCATTGCCTGATGTCGATGGTATATGTATCGGTCGATTAGAAATCGATATCCAAGGATATTTGTAAGTCTGGAGATGATAACGTTTGCATTCCAAAAGCTGCAGGGCCTGATAATGACGTGGTACGCGATGTTACTGACGGATCCAAAGCTGCCGGGCCTGATGATGATGACATAGAGCGCGCCGTTTACCGATGCCAAAGCTGCAGAGCCTAATGATTACATTGGGTACGAGAACGTCTGAGGCCCCAAAATTTAAGGACCTGAGACGGAGAACACTACCGTGCCCGAAGTTAATGGAGCTGAAGTTGTAGAAATGCACTGAAAAGAAAATTAATATTTATTGGTCAAGAATAACAAAAAGAGTGTAAAATGAATCTGGCATTAAACATTTTTAAATTACGATTAATTATATAAAAAAAAAATTGGGTGTCAGTAATCCGAGCTAAGAACTATTTTATGTACTAATGAGTTTTTATTATTGTATATTTACTTTTCGCTCACGACGGTGAAGAAAATCAAGATAAAACCTGCTAGCCTGAGGAGAATTGACAAATTCGAAGACAACTGAATAGGCTTGCCCCTATTAAATACGTTTACTTTTAAAAACTACTTACTCTTCCTGGCGACATAAATAATGTAGGCACAGCATTATCCTTCAGTATTCGATATTTATCATCGGTAATAATACAACACAATAATTTAAAATGTCTGGAGCACACTCTATGGTGTTTTTTTTTTTTGCCGTCCAATCAGCTTCGATGGACACCGCATTAATCCACTTTTCACATTAAATTTTTTTTTCATTAGGAAATCTAAATTGAAAAAATACGTGTGTGCACGTAAAAAATACGTGTATACTCATGTGCACAACACATCCAAAACACAAAAAACACTTTTTATACTTTTATCGATAAATTTTTGTCCAGCTCTATTTAAACATTTCTGTAAAATTACAAAACTAACAAAATATATGAAAGTACACTTATACATGCTCAATTAATATAAATATAATAAAAAGAAATTAATTTCCCTTACTTTTAAGCATAAATTTATCTCTTTAACATGGAAAATGGATAGGTAAACACAAAAAGAATGTTTACCTGTGAAAGTTTATAGTTTCGGATTGATTTTCTTTTCTCCCCATGCGAAATTTGCAGCGCCTTATCACACATACCATAGCTTACACCTTCACAAAATATTATCCTGCACTCTTATCACAAATCTGAAAGGATTTTAAATTAAAATAGTATTTCAAACTCGACTAGCACGCAAACCGTTGCATCAATCATTAATGCAACTAAATTCAAGATGCATTTGTCACTTGACAGCAGCGACCAAAGAGAATACAACAGCGACTATATTAGGGAACATTTTAATCAGCAGGGTAAAGTGGAGCCAAGAGCTACAGTTTTGACAAGTGGCTATGTACGCTTGATTAGTATTATGGCGGGTTCTATTGGATATATTCATTTTTCTAAGGACCCAACACACACAATTGTCATTTGTCTTGTCACTTTTACACTTTAGTAGTATCTTTGCTTTTACCTAGGGATCCGCAAAAAGTATCGATACATGAGTAGTATCGAAACTTTCGTTACGATACCAAGTATTTTCGTACGTGATACTTTTGTTTCGATACTTTACTAAGTATCGATACTTCGTCACATACTCGATACCTTTTGGTGTACCGATACCAGACCTACTTTGTTTTGCGAATCGCCCAGCGCCAGGGATGAGAATACGCGCTAGCTCCGTCCGCGTGTGTAAATGCGGCAAACCGCATTGTATACTCATAGAGTGTCATCACTTTACTAATGACACCGTTCTATTCTTTCGCGCTTTGCTGATGCATAACGACCCTCTCGGTCGGGATAGAGAGATTTAGGGGAAACCTCTATCTTATTAAAATATGATGTCGTTGCATGGAGACAAATTACTTTTTATGTCTGATTTTAGTCTGATTGCAGTGATAAAGATTAGGGGTTTAAAAAATAACCATATTTACATCTACCATTAGGTCAATGTTTATTGTAATAAATAAATAGAGACGGAATATTATTATTGGTTATTATACTTTTTTATTATTAATTTTGAGACAAGGTGATGAAAAAAGTACTCGATACTGAGTAGTATCGATACTTTTGATTCGATACATCGCCGGCATCGATACTTTTGATGCGATACTGGTATCGAGTAAAGTATCGATACTTTTATTTTTTTGCGTATCCCTATACCGTTACATATTAGGGAGCTAAAAAGAGTCTCGAACAAGAGACTTTTCTACTAGAGTGACAACACGATATGGTATTTCACAAAGGACATCCAATGTATTTCATTGTTTGGTGAACTGGTAGGTACGACACGTGCCGAACTTTATGGCGGAGGTACCTAATGGCGGCTCCACATTAGTGCCGTGAATTCACGCCATAAATTCACGGCACAAGTCGTGCCCTCCACATTCACGGGATGCTCACAATCGTTCGTGAAACCTGCCGCGAAATGGACGTAGAAGCTGCTGCTGCAATAACTTTGACAGTACATTTTCATAATGGTAATGTTCTAAAAAATACCATTTTCAGTTTCGTTATTCCAAACGTTCACGCGCGACTTTATTATATTACTGCACAAGTCCATACCCCTTTGTAGTCCAGAGTAAACTAGCACGGGGCCGTGAATGTGGATGTTTATGCGTGAACGCCGCGCGAAGAGGGCGCGAACCCTTTGTCGCGGGACAAAATACCGACTCTGATCGGGGAACAGGCGTGAACACGCGTGAACCCCGTGAAAACCGTCCACATTCTCGTTCACGCCTGTTTACGGAGCTTCACGGCACTAATGTGGAGCCGCCATAAGATCAGGTATCAGCGGGGAAATATTGGGGCGACGAGGGACCGGCACTAGGCGCTCGTCTCTTACTTCAGATTTGCAATAAAGTTGGTGTTGTAGTGGTATACTGTCAAGTGTACAGTCGACCATACTCTGTGGATCACAGATGACGAAATATCAACGCTATATTCGCTATTTTTAGAAACATATATATTAAGGAAATCCAAAACTGTTCTTATAAATGCCAAATTACAATTATGGGAGGTTAAAACTCTTAAAGTGTTAACTACGAACTACTAAAATATTTCACAAAAATTTATAAGCTTTGCCAAAGTTTTGCCTTTAATAATACTAGAAAATGTTAATGTTTTGATTTCATCTTTATCATCATCATCATCATCAGGTTATTTTTGTCTCCACTGCAGGAGCACAACCCTCTTTCATCTGCCGGAGACAGACGGAGGATTTGGCCTACACTCCCCGCGCTGGCCAGACGGGTTGGGGAGGCCCTGATTGATGTTTAATAATGTATTCCCTTAATCGCCTTGTACGACATCCACGGGAAGTGTTGGAGTGGTCTCTACTCTACCGGAAACCACACGGCAATTTGCCATGGCAAATTTCATTTTATCCGATGATTATTATTATTATTCGAGTTGGGGCTATTTCAAGATCTCAGTCTAGACCTTGTATCACTGCGACCATTTCTGGTCTATTGTGATCGCCACCATGCTATAGTTCCGTGTTAAGCCTTGCAGCAGTTAGAAACCGCACAATGCTTTTAGCACTGAGTTGTTTTACTTCGTCAGGGTGAAGCAAGTAGTTACCTAGGTATGTATTTCTTTTACGCATCAGTGGTCCACACTCGCACAGAAGGTGCATCGGGTTTCCTCTGCTTCCTCACAGAGCCTACACACTCCTGTGGTTCGGAGCTTGAGGTTGAACATGTGTTTGTTCAGGCCACAATGTCCTGTGAGAGCTCTCACTACTATACGTAAGTTGTTCCTGATAAGCGCTAATGCTTCTTGAGCAGACTTACGATTGTAAGCCTTTATTAGTGCTTTGGAGTGGTTTAACTCTGGCGTGCAATTCCAGTGATTGATGGATTGCTCTAGGCAAAGGTTTCTGAGCGTTAGGCGTGCCAGGCTTGTTGGAACGCCACAACATGGTTCTGGACCGCATAGCGTTCCTCTAGCTCCCGCCTTTGCAAGTTCGTCGGCATTTTCATTGCCCTCGATTCCTGCGTGCCCCGGAACCCAGTGCAGAATAATCATGTTCTTTTCACCCAGGGACTTCAATACTGTCACGCAATTCTGCACCAACTTAGAGCTTATTGTCTCTGAAGCTAGTGCCATGAGAGCTGCTTGACTATCCGAATGGATATATATGTGATGGTGGACGTAGTTCTTACGGAGGTTTGTATCCGCACATTCAATAATGGCGTATACCTCCGCTTGGAAAACGGAGGCGTGTTGCCCCAAAGTTACACTTCTTCCGAAGTTTGCCCTCCGTAGACTTCACATCCTACGTCATGGTCTGACTTGGGCCCATCGGTAAATCATTTCAGGCTACCGGCCTCCTAGTGAATTTGGCTGTTCAACCATTCATCTCTGGACGGCAGTCCCACTGTAAAAAGTTTTTCAAACTTGAACAGTGGAAGCATGGTATCCGATACCATGTTTAGGATTGGAATTTCTAGTACCGAGTCTAGGACAGAACTCAGGGTCTTAGAAATCCAGTTTGCCTTCTCTAGGGCAGATAGTCTGTACATGCTGTATCTCGCGACTTGTTCAACATGTAGATGAAGAGGCGGTATATTCAGCAGTGCATTTAGAGCTGCTCCAGGTGAGGAGGACATTGCCCCAGTGGTAATGAGGCAGGCAGTCCTTTGTAGGCTGCTTAGTTTGTTGATTACAGTTATCTGGTTGGCTTTGTTACTCCAGACCACAGAGGCGTATGTAATTATCGGCCTCACAATTGCTGTGTAGAGCCAGTGGGATATCTTGGGGTTGAGACCCCTCTGTTTCCCTGCCAGTCTGTAGCTTATACCTAAGGCAATTTTGGCCTTTTGCGTAATGTTGTCTATATGACTGTTCCAAGTTAGTCTCTGGTCGAGTGTGACTCCCAGATACTTTACTTCCTTGGAAAATCGTATTTGTCTGCCATTTAGACTTGGCATGGTCAGTCCTTTCAACTGCCGTTTGTTAGTAAATGGCACAAGGATGGTTTTATCAAAATTTACTGATAATTCGTTCTCTCTGCACCAGTTGCTTATTATGTTTATTGTTCTTTGCATAAGGTACGAAATTGTACTTTGATAGAAACCTCGGACAATATCCACCAGGTCATCTGCGTAGCCTTGGGTGTCTATCCTTGTTTCTGCCATCTTATGCAGGAGTTGATCCACAGCAAGAGTCCATAGTAGGGGCGAAAGAACGCCTCCTCTTGGAAAGCCTCTTGTTGTATTGACTTCAAGGTTCGTCTCATGGAGCGATACCTTGGCAGTACGGTTTGACAGCATCGCTTTTACCCATCTAGTTGTGGTAGAGTCAACTTTTTTCGCCTCTAATCCCTTAACTAGCGTTTCAGTTGGGGTGTTGTCGAAAGCGCCCTCAATGTCTAGAAATGCGCATAGTGCAATTTGTTTGTCTTCCAATGCCTTTTCTACTCTGTCTACTAAGTAGAGCAGAGCAGTTTCTGTAGATTTTTCTCTACGGTAGGCATGTTGGTTACAACTGATAGGGTTGTCGGTTAAAACCTCTTCCCATATACAGGGTTACAGGAAAAGTCGTGCTAGATCCCTTAAGGGTGTGGAGCACCCATCATTTCTGACTTATTTCACTATGAAACACCCTACCCTAAACTTAACCCTTTTCGAGATATTCGACTTTTAATTTTTTTATTGAAAATTGCTGATTTTTAGGCTACTACATTTATTTTTGTTTATTTTGTGCATCTTATTATTATTATTATTGCATTTTTACATGTGTAGTAAGATGCTTTAGGACGTCAATCATTAAAATAGTGCACAAGTTATTTGAATAGACCGTAGTAGACAAGTGAAAGAAAAGAAATAAAAAACATATTAGAAAGTTTATTTTTCTCTAAGGGATATCTAAAAAAAATATTATGGTAATTGTTCGGCAGATGTTTTTTAAAATATCTACGGTTCATCAGCTATCTAACGAGGTATAATAATGTAGGGTTTTATTCAAATGCATTCAAAAAATTTTAGTTTCATAGGCGACAGTGGAGAAGAAAATGTATACTTAGCCCTAAAAAGTAAAATAAAACAATAGGTAAGCATGAAATGCCATTTATTAAAGGTTTTCTCACAACTTTTTCTTTTTCTACAGTTCATGTTCAACATGGCCGCCTCTATTTCTAATACATTGTCGCATCCTTCTACGGAGACCGGTCTTCACTACGCCAGTGGTCAATGTGGTCCTCATTTTATTTGCTGCATCCACAATCCTTTCTCTTAAGTCTTCCACAGACGAAACTGGATTCGGCTCGCTGTACACGAGACTTTTCATGCAGCCCCACACATGAAAATCCATGGGGGTTAGGTCCGGACTTCTTGCTGGCCATGGCAATGGCCCACCTCGTCCAATCCATTTGTTTGGATAATTTGTGTCCAGCCAGTCTCTGACACTTCTCCTGAAATGAGCAGGGCAGCCATCGTGTTGGAACCACATGTCCCTGATCAGGTTGAGTGGCAGATCATCCAGCAAATCACTCAAGTCTGCTCTCAGGAAATTTTCGTAGCTTTCCCCGTTTAGATTATCCGGGAGAAAGTAAGGTCCAATCAAATGATTGGAGATAATGCCCATCCACACATTCACGCTGAATCTTCGTTGGGACCCCTTCACTCTTTTCTTATTGGGATTCCTTAGTTCTTTTAGGGCCCAGTAATGGGCGTTGTGATAGTTAGTTATGCCATCTTTATCAAATTTGGACTCATCCGTCCACAAGATATTTCTTAAAAAATCTGGGTCTTCTACATCAGCATTTAGCATAAATCTGCAAAAGTCCAATCTTCTCGCGGGGTCCCCTTCTTCAATAACGTGTACTGGCGTGTAATGGTACGGGTATAGGCCAGCAGTATGCACTGTAAACCACACTCTCCATTGCGAAAGCCCCAGATCACGGGCAACAATATTAGTGGAAGTAGTCGGATCCGCTCGAAAGCAGACTGACAACCAAAACAATGTTTCCGGTTGTATTCCCAGTCCTAGCCGGTGTCTACACATTTTTTCTTTCATTCGTACCTACATAAATCGTCACTTGTCTCGCTCGCACGGTGCGTCTTAACTTGAAGGACAATAGGCGTGGGACCGTTAGAACTGCTACCTGGAGCGTCCCAACTACTTTTTTTCCACGAAATGTAATACAAACCCTAGATTGTTACACCTCGTTAGATAGCTGATGAAACGTAAATATTTTAAAAAACATCTGCCGAACAATTACCATAACATTTTTTTTAGATATCCCTTAGAGTAAAATAAACTTTCTAATATGTTTTTTATTTCTTTTCTTTCACTTGTCTACTACAGTCTATTCAATTAACTTGTGCACTATTTTAATGATTGACGTCCTAAAGCATCTTACTACACATGTAAAAATGCAATAATAATAATAATAAGATACACAAAATAAACAAAAATAAATGTAGTAGCCTAAAAATCAGCAATTTTCAATAAAAAAATTAAAAGTCGAATATCTCGAAAAGGGTTAAGTTTAGGGTAGGGTGTTTCATAGTGAAATAAGTCAGAAATGATGGGTGCTCCACACCCTTAAGGGATCTAGCACGACTTTTCCTGTAACCCTGTATACCTATCCAGTGCTTTGAGTATAAAGGATGTGAGGCTGATTGGTCTGATAATGACTTTGGCAAAGCGTAATCCTTTCGCCCAGCCTTAGGTATGAATAGTACTTTGACCTTGGTCCACTCTTCTGGAATATGTCCCCAGGCATAACTTGCTCTGAAGATTTTTACCAGATATGCGGTAAGAATGTCTATGCCGTTTTGCAACAGCATAGGCAGGATTCCGCCGTCCCCACAAGATTTATAAGGTTTGAAGGATCTTACTGCCCATCTTACTTGGTGGGGCTTTATGGTTCTAGCAGCCCTGCTCCAGTCTGTGCGGAGAGGTATCTGATTTCCTAGAATTCACAGCGCCTGGGAAGTGGGTAGTTATTAGAGGCTCCAAAGTTTCCTTTTTATTGGTTGTGAAGGAACCGTTCGGTGTTTTCATAAGACCGATTTGGTTAGGTTTGTCTTTTGCGAGCAGTTTGTGTATTCTGGCTCCTTGAGGCGTTTTCACAATTTCCTCGCAGAACTTTTTCCACGATGCTCTCTTGGCTCTCCTAATCTCTTTGTTATATTCAGTTAAGGCTTTTTTATAGGCCTCCCAATTAAGAGTCTGTTTAGCCTTGTTGAATAGTTTCCGGGTTTCTTGTCTGAGCTTATTTAGCTTCGAGTTCCACCACGGAACTTTTATTTTGGAGGTCTTTGTCATGAGTGGGCAACTTTCCTCGTCGGCATTTATGATGCCTTCCTTCGTAATTGCCACAGCAAATTCTAGACTCTCGCACGATTTAATACTTTTAGGAAAGATTTCAAGGTTCCGCCTTAGTTGGTCACGGTATACATCCCAGGAGATGGCTTCGGATTCCTATATTTAATGGGATGACTTGCCATAAGACCCTTTCAGAAGCACACACCGATAATTGTATTTATTTATTTATTTTATTTATTTAATAGTTTATTGTACACACAAATTTACAAAGAACAACACAAAGAAAAGAAAATTATACAAAAGGATAAGCTTATTTCTAAAGAAATTTCTTCCAGCTAACCTGCGGTGAAGACAAGGGATTATGGAGAGGCAGTAGTCGCGTGTACCTACTATATATTAAATAATCATAGAACATATAATACAATAAGCATAAACTAATAAACTATAAATATCAATACAGATACATAAATATATATGTATATATAAATATATATTTGTATATATAATAAAAATATACCATATATTATTGACAGAGAGTAAGGTAGTGCTCTTTAACTCGTGATCTGAACAGAGAAATCGTCTGAGAGACGCGTATGGAGGGGGGCAGTGAGTTCCACAGCCTGACCGCATGAACAGTAAAAGAATAGGAGTAGAAGTCACTTTTATGAGAAGGAATTTTAAGAAGAGATCTAACGTGAGAACGACAAGGGACATCAGAGGGGCGGGTGAAAGTAAAGCGTTCCCGTAAGTAAGAGGGAGAAGTAGGGTTATTTAAAACATTAAAAAGGAGACATAAGATGCGAGTATCCCTGCGAAGGCGAATTGGGAGCCACTTGAGCTTAGAACGAAACTGAGAGATATGGTCGTACTTACGTAGACCAAAAATAAAGCGAATACAGATGTTTTGAAGACGCTCAAGTTTGTTTAAAAGCTCCTCTGTGGCATCCAGGTAGCAAGTGTCAGCATAATCCAGAATGGGGAGAATGAGAGATTGTGCCAAAGATATTTTAGTTTCCAAGGGCAAAAAATTTTGGAGACATTTAAGTGTGTGGAAGGAGAAGTGAACCTTCCGACTTACTTCACCGACATGTACACCCCAGGAGAGATTGCAGTCTAGCATTACCCCAAGGTTCTTTGCAGTTTTAGCATAAGCAATTGGAGTTCTTTCAAAACACACCGGTGGTAAAAGCGAATAGTCCAGTAGCTTGCACATGTATCGACTGCCAATTATCAGTGTCTGGGATTTTTTTGGATTCACTAATAGACCATACGACTTTGCCCAGATACTGAGTTTTACCAGGTCAGCATTCATAGCATCGATGGCACTATTAGTATCATCCACGGAAAAATGGCGATACAGCTGCAAGTCGTCCGCGTAAAGATGAAAATTGGAAGAAATTACCTTGGTGACAGAGTTGATAAATACAGAAAATAGAAGAGGAGAGAGAACGCCACCCTGAGGTACGCCAGAAGTGAGATCGCACCAATCAGAGAAGGTCTCCTCATAGCGGACACACTGCGAGCGACCCCTAAGATAAGAATTAAACCATGCGATTGCGGCAGGAGATACGTTAATGGATTGGAGGATCCCAAGAAGAAGATCAAAGTCAACAGAGTTGAAAGCACTGCTGAAATCGAGCAAGGTGAGGAGCGTGAGAGACTTATTTTCCATGGCCCAGCGAATGTCGTCAGTTACTTTCACAAGAGCAGTGACTGTGCTGTGACCAGGACGGAAACCAGACTGTAGGGGATTCAGAAGGTTATTAGAGTTAAGGAATGCTGAGAACTGCTTATGAACAATGTGCTCAAGAACTTTGGAAAGAAAAGGTAAAATGGAAATAGGCCGAAAATGAGAAAAAGAGGTAGGATTAGGTATTTTAGGAAGGGGTATGACGTGTGCCTGTTTCCAATTGGAAGGAAAAGAACTTTCAGATAGCGAAAAATTAAGGATATGAGTAAGAATGGGTAAAAGTTCAGGTAGGACCAACGTAATCATACGAGAGCAGAGATTGTCATTGCCTACAGCAGTAGAGGAAATGGAAAGAATGGATTTTTTAACGTCATCCTCGGCAACCGCGCTGAAATTAAACGAAGGAATTTGAGGTACTGGTAACACAGAAAGTTCAAGCAGCGTGTTAGATTTAGTGCTGTCATCCACGGTGCTAGGAGGAGAAGAAAAATGTCTATTTAAAGCACTGAAATCAACAGCGCTACTAATATTAGCAGGAGATTTACCAATACCAACAGATTTAAGAAATTTCCATACTTGAGAAGGATTACAGTTACTAAGTGAATCGTGGAAATGGCGTCTCTTTGCATCTCTACACATTCGATTGCAGCCGTTGCGTAACAGTTTAAATCGCTCAAAATTGCTGTCTGTAGGACATCGCTTAAACCTCCGACGAGCTTTATCCCTGCGTGCCATCATATCTTTAATATCTTGGGTGAGCCAGGGCGCCGGGGCGTGTCTGACTTTGATGCGTTTTAGCGGAGCATGACGATCGAATAAATTAATAATGATGGTGATGAAGTTGTTTACTTTTTCGTCAATGCTAGTGCTCTCTACTACAGGTGTCCAGTCAATGTCAGCAGCATCACTACTCAAAGACTCCAAATCAATGCTCTTGTAGCTACGAAGAAAATGATATTGCGCTCTGCGCTTAGGAGGGCGGACTTTATAAGATAAGTAGATAAAATCATGATATGAGAAACAAGAAGAGAGCTGCCCATGAGAAGATACATTGTCAGGGAGAGAAACAATCAATAGATCTAGAAGAGAAGGGGTGGTATTAGGGACGTGATGAGTAGATGCGAGAGGCAAAATATGCAAGTTAACAGAAGATAGTAGATACTGGAGTTTGCGAGTGCGGTGGTCATTCTTAATCAAACATTGTATATTTATTTGGCTAAATATCAGTCCATTACAATTAGTTTTTAGTTATAAAAACGCGTCTGATTGGGCGCCAGTTGCTAAGTAAAAAAATGGCGCTAGGTGACCCAAAAAAGCGTACAACTTTCACTAATCGCGCTAGTGGTCATCTATTAAGTGCCCCACAGAAAAAACGGGTAGCGGGAACTTCAAAATCTTATTGTAGCTTGGAAATTGACGGAGGAAATACTGATGGATAGAAGTAAGTTGCTCTAAGAATAAAGAACGGTCGTGAATAGAAGAAAAGTGATTAAAATCCAATTTCTTCAATCTAAATTCTGAGATATTAAAGACAATCAAATAACAAAATCCACACATTGTGGATGTACTTTAGCTAATTTATTCTGATAAAGGTATTGTAAACAAGCCAAATGAACAAAAACCTATTAAATTAGAAATTCAAAGATTTTATTGCAATAAATAAGAATAAAACATAAACAACCATTAATTTAAGCACTGAGAGTAGTATCCAACTCTCCACTGGCTTGGAGCTCTTTGATAATATCCAATCCTCCAATCAATTCTCCCTTCACGTAGAGTTGAGGGTATGTTGGCCAGTCCGAATACTCTTTCAGACCTTGACGCACCTCCTCATCAGATAATATGTCGAATGTTTCGTATTGAACACTGCAAACATAACGAAAGGGTTACCTACTGAATAGAATTAAAATGAGACTAGATTTTCAAAGGTTACCTATTTATTTTCAAAGGAAAGGCAAACAAAGCAGTTTTTAACAACATCAAAAATTATGTTGGGACCAGTGTATGAAAAAGTGGTTTCAGGTAACTCAAGTGAATTTTTTTATTAAGTTAAAGATTTCTATATCAAAATTATATATGGGCATGATCTTGAGATTAATAGTTTCTAAAATAATCATGTTTATTAAACTTTCTGCATATTTTTCATATTACACTTTACAATTCAATAATTGTAAAGTGTAATATGAAAAATATATCCTAGGTGTTTCCAGGGGAAAAATTGTATAGTACAGGGGTCGGCAATCTTTTGAGTCAAAAGAGTCAAAAATTACAAATTTCAAAGTTTTTAAAGAGCTAAAAAATGTTTTCTTCTCAACAATAAATAGTACTTGCATAAATAAATTTTTTTGATAAAAAAAACTAATTTATTTATTCATAAGAAAAATATCTATTTATTAATATACTAGCTGCGCCCGCGGCTCCGTTCGCGTGAATTACAGAATCCGCTCCCGCCCCCGCTCCCACTCCCACTCTCAATATCCCAATCCCGCTCCCCTTTTCCCACGCCCACGCCTACGCCTATTCTCGATCCCAGCTCCAAATGTTGTCCAAACTCATCGCAACTGAATAGTACAGAAATATTATTATTTGCAACATATTGCATACTAATCCTTCTAACCTTACAAATATATTTGAAAACTAAAAATGTCCATAGGTAGTAGACCTAAGTTAAGTACTTATATAAGTACAAATTCTGATTTTTGGGTACACAGTAGTACAAAATCAAAGGTGAAGAGTGGTGTGATCAGATAATGATAATTTAAGTACATGCCTTAGTTCAAAATGTCCGAGCTGGAGTGGCGTCATTCCAGCTTGGACTTCAATACCCCCCTTGTAACTTTTGATCTGTTTAAGAACAAAATCTAAAAATCGAGAACAAAATTACTATGGCCAGGCAGGATTTAGTACTCATAACAAGTATGTTATGAGTACTAAATCCTGCCTGGCCATCCTGACTACTGAAATTCCACTTCGTGCGAGCTGGAGTGACGCACACGAAAATTTAAACTTTACTAAACAATGTAACTTGTACTTAAAAATAAAAAAATAATAACATACATTTGAGCAAACAAATTCAATGGGAGCGTTGGCTTTGCTTTGGTTTTAGAAAGTTTGGATAAATTTGGCTGAGAGATAGAAATGGTGCCTAATCCTCGTTAATTGATTCAGAACGTTTTTTTTTTATAAAATAAATAATATTTGCATATGGAACTAAAGAGCCGCAGCTTCACATCCAAAGAGCCGCATGTGGCTCGCGAGCCGCAGGTTGCCGACCCCTGGTATAGTAGAAAAGTGTTCAGCTACATCTGGTGAGTATGGAAAATTCCCAAACTTGGAGTCTGAGATGCTGACTGAAACATTACTTGAAAATAGTGACAGATAGTTGAACTGTGCTTAGCGGGTACTCCAGTATTCTTTTAAAGCTTCATGTTTCATATTCCATTATTTTGTTAAAACTTACCCAGTTCCATTAAGAATTTGAATAAGTGTCCTAGTGAAACCACATCTGGGAGCATCTCTAGTGCCCTTAATAAAAGCCATTACATTATGCCTATTGATCAGTGTTTTCAGTCTTGCCTCAAGTGGTTGCTTGGGTGTTGTATCCATGGGTGCTGTCTTGCCGATACTATGGGCCTTTACTTTAGATGTGATTTGTGCTGCATCAGCACCATCAACTCTGTCTATTTGGGACCCATTCTTAAATAGTATCACTGTTGGCACAGAATCAACCTGTAATTTATTTTAAAATGCCAAAAAATTGTTAAATAGTTACATCAATTAGATGTAGATGTCCAAGAATATTTTTTCCACAACTTAATTTTTAATTTAGTTTGAACTTCATTCTATATAACCACATATAAAGGAAACAATTTATTATTGTACACCTGAAAGAATTTCATCATCATCATATAGTTCTTAGACGTCCACTGCAGGACATAGGCCTTCCTCAATTAATGCCACCACACCCGGTACTCAGCCCTCTGCATCCAGCCGCTACCGGCCACCTTCTTCAGGTCGTCGGTCCACCTGGCGGCGGGGCGTCCCACCCTGCGAATGCCGATCCGCGGTCTACACTCCAGAACTCGTCGGCCCCTCCGCCCTCCGCATCCAGCCAAAAGAATTTGCAAATCAGAAATAAAAATTTGTCTACCTTATATTTCAGTGAGATTTCAGACAGACTTTCAGCATTGCATATACCGACACTGACACCACTACCTTGTATTTCTGGTAGTTTTAAAAGTTCTTTGAGCACTTCTGTTACTTGACCACATTGTTCCGCCCAGTCGGCCAAGAAATGTACTACTGTTAGTGTTGGGGAGCTGAAAAATAGAAGGATAATAAATAAGGTTGACACTATAAATTGTGAAATACTTTTAGACTTTAATGTAGTCTGTGATTGTACAAAACTCCTGCTTTTATGGAGTCTGTGCAAAGACTATCCGATGCATTATTTAAGAATAAGCAGTGAGTGATATAAGACTAGAAATTAGTTAGAAATAAGGATTAAGCTGCTTTATTTATTTATACTTTATTGTACACAAATATAAGTCACACAACTAATTTAAACACAAGATGTACAAAGGTGCACTTAACTCTGAAAGAGTTTTCTTCCAGTAAACCTTAATTTAATTATGCTTTAATTGCATACTGAGAATTACAGACCTAAATGGCAAATCTTATCAGTTTATAATTTATCTTGTTGATTTATCAATTGAATAAATGATAAAATAATAGTAATTGTGACAGTTACCTGCAATTTTAGTTATTTTTTAGGAGTTATTTTTTAATCTAGTGTGAAATAAAATGTATTGCAAACAGAAGCAGGACAGAGGTAGTCCGGGGCAGTGGTAGGTTGGGAGACAACATACAGAGATATAATTTTTGTCACGGCCAGGTCACACATGGTATGCTGCACATGAGATTACAATTGACACCATTCGGACCGTATCTGCCCTGGCTTCTGTTTGTGTTGCTTTTAAATGAAGAAAGTATAATCAAGGAACTGAAATTTTGGAATTAAAAGAACATTAGATTTACATATACTGAGTTACACATAATAAAGTAGGTAAATAATTGCAACCAATACCAAAGATATCATTACATCACACTGAGTGTATGACCTTATAATGTTCTTAAGGACAATATACAGCTTGATAAACAAAGTAGATAAGGTCATTACAAGTTACTTTATGTAGCAACCATCATGCATTTATTTGCAATTATAAACCATGCATATAAAATACATAATAATAATAAATAAATATCACATATACATACACTTGTCTAATCCCAAACTAGGATTTTCTCCTGTGCTATAGGAATTAAACCAGGACAGAGCAATTTACAAATATAATATCCAGACCGGGACAAACTTGAACAAATTTGTCTGCCCCAATCGAACCCACGACCTCTGGCGCTCGATTCCAGTGGCAAAGCCACTAGGTTAACGAGGCGGTATAAAATAAACAATGGTTTTTTTCCATTATACAGGCTTTAAATATATTTAGTATGAAGCAGCTATACAGATTCAGCCTATATAATGAAGGTTTATGGTAATGATATTGTGAGTTAGTGATGAGAGTTATACATACGATTT
Organism: Esperia sulphurella; assembly: GCA_947086405.1. Classification (NCBI taxonomy): domain Eukaryota; kingdom Metazoa; phylum Arthropoda; class Insecta; order Lepidoptera; family Oecophoridae; genus Esperia; species Esperia sulphurella. Next base: position 6,031,403 of record OX352261.1, read on the forward strand.
TTTGGACATACCCTATAAAATTCACAAATTCATCAAGCGTGTTTAGGTTGGAGACAGGCATTTCGAATGAGGTTAACTTGATGCCCCCTAGTTGGCAATGTCGAAACACCTCCTCTTGGATATTGAAAGCGTTCTTCGTAAGTAGGTAATAATTTTTAGTTTCTTAAACTTTTTATCTCACTATTATACCATAAAATAAAATGCGCGATGCACCACACAAAATCCAACTAAAGAGAAATGTCAATCAGCAATTCATAAAAATTCATCAATCAATCATCAATCAATTACTTAACCTTTTTTTGGATTTCAGGCTATGGATACTGTGATGAATTGCCTTGATCAATAAATTCAAACCTAAAAATAAATAGAAAATATTACCAGCTCAAATAAAAATCTTTTCTATACTTATAATAAAACTGTAACTGGTCTGGTCTGTACATGAGAGATATTTAAAAAAAAAATTGTATGAGGGGTCTTTATAGGGCCAATAGAAGCTACTAACAATTTTTTTAGAATTTTTGTACTTCTGTCTGTCTGTATGCTTGTTACCGCATCACGCAAAAACGACTGAATGAAATTTGATGCAGTTTTCACAGTTGTCTTGCTGGTGGTCTAACTTAAAATCTGTTTCATTTTGATACGCCACTTAGAACCTGAGATATTAATAAAGTAATTTTTTCTAGAAGCCATTATATCGGATGATAATAAAACTACTGTAAATATTTCTTCCAGTAACTCAGTATCACATTTAGAAATCATTCATGAAAAAACATCTCTTTTTTATGAAAATTTTATTATAAAAATGCAATATTTCTCGAACGTACGAGTATGTTCATCATATGGGCGAGGTCAATGGCCGGCGCGGCGTACGGCGCGACGCGTATGGGATTGAGTGAAATTTAGTTTTTAGGGATGGGGTTGAGGTTGGGGTTGGGATTGGGATATTGAGAGTTTCGAGTCTGAGTGGTAGTGGAAGTAGAAGTGGGAAGAGAATGAGAGAGGAAGTGGGAACGGATTCTGTAGTTCACTCGAGCGGAGCCGCGGGCACAGCTATAACTATGTAAATTTGTGTACCATTTTTACGCAACAACAAACAGAGCAACAACACAATAACAACAGGCTGAGGGTTCAGTATAATAATGCATTCCGCATTATTATGAGAGCCTCCTTTCTGCAGCGAGTATGTTTGCTGACACGGGGGTTCCGGACTTCTTCGCCATCCTCAGGGCGCGGATCGCTGCGCGCCGCCTGTTGGCAGCGACTACGGAGCAATACCAATGATGTTCTTATGACGATTAATCACAACATTGGCAACTGCTTCACAAAGCTCTGGCATCGGACTGAGAATGGCAAACTCTAATATGTGGAATTGTATAATCTTAGCTTGTACATTTATATTGTTGTACTTCATTTTATGTTTTATTATTTATAATCGTTGTATGTGATATGGGTTTTTACCTGCAAATAAATACTATTATTATTATTACAGAGCGATTGTTTGGTTCGCTCCATCTAGTAAATATACAGAGATCGTTAGTTTTATACGTTTTGATTTTACTCCACACGTGTTGCGTGGCATCGCGTCGCGTGTGATAAATGTGTCGCTTGCTGCCTTGATTTGCTGGACCATAATATCGATAGACTATCTATTCGCTTGCAACACTAACCAACAGTAGAGCAAGTAGCCAGAGTCGTAAAACCTAGTTAAAAAATAGCGGTTTTTGAGGTTATGCGGATTATACATAAAATATAATAAATTCAAAAAAAACAATACAGTTTATGTATATATATATTGTGGGTGGGAATCGTCTATTTGTAAAACATGGCAACTGTATCCACAGCTCCAGCGCCGGGCATGCAGCAAATCGATTTGTCTAAACTAAATCTTCACCAGTTGGCTCAGCTAAAGCAGCAATTAGATCAAGTAAGTTACATTAGTTTCTTTTTCTTTAGAAAAGGCATTGATGCTGTCTCTAAATCTCTCTGAGTGCTGGACAAATATTGGTTAAAGTGTGGAAAAGAATAAGAAAAAATATCACTATTAGAGACCAAGACTTTATTAGTCACATTTTTCTATATGTTTCAAGGAGCGAAGCGACAAACTTCTTAGGTTGCTGTTGACCACCGCAAAAGCGAGCGAGCGAAGCAAACGTGCCGGAGCAGTGGCTGGCGAGTTCAGTAATCAGTAATCAGTAAACTTTATTGCATTCCATGGTGTTAACAGATAATAAAAAGACAGAGTTCTCATGGACCCATTTGGGTCATAGTCAAAATACATAGTACTAGTTTTTTTACTAGTGGATTTTGGACATGGACCGAAATATTTAACATGTTATTAGTTTATTTTTTATTGATTATTCTAAGCGACATAATATATAATATTTATTATTATTAATCTGAAAGAGATTTTCTCTGTAGTTATATGAATTGTTATACAATTAGTGCTCTATATAGGTATAAATTATTATAATTTATCTTAATTATATCTGGGAATATGGCACTTATAAAGACCCTCTATTGCTGCATTTATTGTTTAAATTTTTTTTATAGTTAGCTTGACATACCCTATATTTTAATAGAGAAATATTGCCGACAGGGATCTTTAATTCTGACAGTCATCAAATCACAGCTCAAGATCTATGATGCCAACTATAGCAATAAATGTTGATGTTAAAAAAATTTATTACCTTTTTATTGATGTAGTTATTCCTTAATTTTCAGGAGTTAAATGTCTTCCAAGATTCTCTACAAACACTGAAGATAGCTCAAGGCAAATTCGTAGAGTCTGGGGACAGTGTTGAAAAAATTACACCAGATTCGAAGGGCAAGACAATACTAGTACCTCTCACTGGATCGATGTATGTGCCTGGTACGATAGCAGACACAGACAATGTTGTTATAGATATTGGAACTGGATATTATGCTCAAAAAGTATGTATGACATTTACTAATGGAGAACTACCTTTAATCCATGCCAGGCATAACCACAGAGATATGTACTCTTTTTTTTTGTTTTACTACAATAATTTTGCCCATTTCTCATTTAATTTAAAAATGCTCAATTAATAATAATTTTTAATTGATTTTTATGAATATAATGATGCTCAGGTAGTAAATATTGCCCTTTTATAGGCCAAACTTTTAGGAAAATTTTTATACTTTCTGTTGAATTACGAATAATAGAGAAGTTTTGGGTTGTTTATGATATATTTTTAATTTTCAGGATATTGAGGGTGCTAAAGACTACTTCAAAAGGAAAGTCCAGTTTGTAACAGAGCAAATGGAGAAAATCCAAGTGATGGGTATAGAGAAATCAAAGGTCCGCGAAGCCATCTGCATGATGATGGAAATGAAAATGCAGGCGCAGGCGCAAGCACAGAAGCCTTCCACCTCATAACATTAGTTCTAATATAATTTGCTTGCTTGCTATGTTATTACTCATAATTTCTAATGTGAGAACTTATTTGCATTTGAATTTCAGGGACTCATTCTTTGTTGCTGTCAAAGGTATTCTAGAAGAGTCTGTTTACAATGTCACAACAACACATGCACTTGTTTAATTCCAAATTGTTCCCCGGGTTATAGATATTATAGACAAGGACATCTCAATTTACAACTTTGATACCCAGACCAGGGGGTCTACTCTGTAAGCATTTCAGGTAATATCCTTCGAACTACATGGCCATTTTGTACTCTTTAGTGTGTCATTTTATTTATTCTGATAATCGTTTAGGATTTAACTACGACAGTTACACACCCAACACTTATCGTAATAATTTTTTAATCATTTTTATTTACTTTTTCATAACAATTCTTACAACTCATAATGCATTAATTAGTACATAAAGTATCTCAGAAACTAACACAGATACATATAGATCTCACACTAGGGTACCCTGTGTTGTGCGGCTAGACTCTTAGATTTAGTAATGTGTGTAGCAAGAATATATCCCTTAGTGTGTTGGAGATTACAAAATTCTTTTTAGGTTGACGGATATTAGCCTAAATGCTTACGGTCCCAGATCAACTTGCACAAATCACTCAAAGGTGTCGTCCTCACTAAAATTAAATCTATAGTCGCAGATTTCACTACTTCGGGGGAGCATTGTCTAATATTAGTTTTCTATTAAGGACGTCAGAAAGTAGGCAATGGTATCATTGATTACTTTAAATGGTAGCAGTGTGAAACCAATGTATGTTTCATAGTATGCTCTACTTGCATTTTTATTTTATCAATATTTTATCAACCTAACCTAACCTTAAATATTGAAAACGATGTCTTTTGAAGAGGTGAAAATTATGAGAACATTTTTAAACATAACCTTTTTTATTTTTAAGTTTTCTTTGTCATTTTATTCATTAGTGTAAAAATCTTAAAAGAGAGAAAAATGTTTATGTAATGGTAGTTAATTCATATAGACTTTTGATATTAAATTTTTTTATGGATTCCATACTCACATACTTAATTTTTTATATCTACAGAATTTGTGTACCGTACATGATAAATTTCAAATATCAACTGTCTCTATAAACTCATTACCACTAAATAAACCTCATACGATGAAGCAAAATAATTTTTCGTATCATATATAGTTTCACCTCAAAGTCTTTACCTTCATGATTGACAACTATTGGTTATTAAATTAGATAACAGATGCACATTTTAAAATCATCTGTTATCTAATTTAATAACTAATTAGTGTCAATCCTGAAAGAAAATACTTTGAGGTGAAACTATGAGCTACGAAAAATTATTTTGCTTCATGGTATGAGGTGCAGGTATATTTTGTTTTTTACCAACAGTTATATGTAGTTAACTTGCATGCACCTTATATTGATGGCAACAAATAATCTTGTCCTTACTAAAACATATAAATACCTATTGTAATGTATAATTATATGCAATGTATTTTATTCTCTAATTATGTGTTCTGACAATGGGAATGTGTTGGAAATCGCATTATTTATTTTGAAAGATCACAAGTTTATTAACCTTTGTTGTGTATGAAGTTTAAGTTTGGTTTAATAAGCAATAAATTTATTAACAGTATTCATTAAATTGTTTTTAATAGATCTTTCACTGTAGGTATTTACTATTGAACATCACACAACATTTCTGGATAGTCTATTTAAACTTATTGTGTTTTTAGAGAGAATATGTTTTTCATTATTTCGTTGTTAATTTTGTACTGGCAAGGAATTGTTGAAAATAATAAGACGAAAGACAGGAAACGTGACACCAAATGATTTATTTTTTAATAGGCCAAAATGATAGCGCTGTTATCTACAATATAATGACTTATTAAACTATCTTATTATGTATCTACAATATGTCTTATAGTCACAAAACAATATCAACTAAATAAGGCAACGACTATTCCTTAAGTTTGTAAACAACTTCTAATAATAGGTGTTGTAAATCAAAATTTAATTTTTTTTTCAAATATTTCTTACCATGAACACGTGAAAAGGTGTTGGGATACAAGATAAACTTTAAATATTAAGTAATTTACAATGATATCAGTTTTAATTACAAATTATACGTACATTAAGGACTGTATTATTTATAAGCTGCAAAAATACGCTATTAGAGTCAAGTGGCGGTTGGCTATAGTATTTAATGCTATCTGAAACTGATTTTTAACCAATGGTTTCCTTCAGTTAATCTTTCAAGATAATACATAATTTAGTATTAGTTGTAATAAACTGATTTCAAGTTTGAAATCTGCTCTCAAATTATCACCTAATTTTTATTCGTGTACGTATGTAGGTAATCATAGTAATCAATCAGTAAAAATATTTTATATCGTCTATCGAAAATTACAAGCTAGATATATTTACATTTTAGTACATAATATTAAGTATAACATAACTTTAAATTGTCAGAGAGGATTACCGATCATGTATTCCAATTTCACGCCTTTGGCGGAGACACTCGTCAGTTCTAGACACCATAACCCTTAGAATTTAGCCAGTTTTACACTTTAATTATTATGATGCACTGCACATCGTTACACGAACAGATCACTGGCCTGTTCGGCAAAGTCCTTATCTCAAATGGTGTAGTACTCAGGGGCAAAGTCGTTTGCCAAGTTGCTCAGGAAATGGAAGTCTGAGGAGGAATTTGAATTCTCGCCAGCGGGCGCGGCGTGGGTCGCCTCGTAGAACTGCTGGAAGGAGCCATATCCGTCGCCGCACTCGCCTCCGCTGCCACTGCCGTATGCTTCCCCCGCCGCGGCAGTTTGCGCACTCCCAGGCCCGTACCCTGCAGCTACTGTCGCTTGTTGCCCACCATACGTACTCGCGTCATAGTAAGCGTTCTTTGCGTACTCTGTACCATGCGCATTCTTCTGTCCATCACCAGCGTAGTAGTTGTGCGCATGATCATGCTGAGCACCCTCGTGATAATGGTAGCCGTAGTGGCTGTTTGGGTACGCCATGTGCTCGCTGGGATATCCCTGAGACTGCTCGTACCCAGGGTGACCATACGCAACTTGATCCTTCCCGTATGCCGCCGGATATCCGTAGTTCTGATACATTTCGTGAGGGTACGCTTGTCTTGATCCTATGCCGTTGGCTGGCCTCGCAGATGGCGACCCGTCCTGCTGTCTCGCGTGTTGTTGGTTTCGTGCATATGCGTGTTGATCAGCACCTTGTGTTGAAGGCCCATAGCCCTCATAGCTTCTGTTGGCCTGTTGATACTGGGCTAGCTTTCCGACGAATTGTTTAGAATCCATGCGAAAGTCGGGATGCGGTATGAATTGTCCGGGAGGTGCATTACCTCTTATGACGTAAGGAGGCATAGCGTTGGGCACAGGCTGAGGATGAGGAGGGCCTGTCGGTGCAGTGGGTGGTGAGGGGCGAGGGTAGTGGCCAAGCGGACTCTGGTGCATACTAGACGGGGTACCCGGTGTCGATGAAGGAGTTAGATTGATCGAAGAGAACTTGGCGCCGTCGGGTAAACCGACTGGGCCAAGACCATCCTTTGAGGACGATGGGGATACTTTGCATGTTGCGGTGTCCAAAGACGGGGAGCGTTTCCTTGACTCTTGTTTGATTCTCTTTGCTAGGCTTCTGGGTGCCGCTGCGACTGTGGCAGTAGGGTGTGCGTCCCTCGAATCGTCCTCGGCCAGCTTGTCAAGCGAAGAAGAAGAGGCGACACTGGAAGCGCCGTCACTCGCAAAGCTGTTGTTGTTTGTAGCACTTGGTGTATTGTTGTTGCGCGTACGCGACGCCAGTTCAGGCAGGTCCTCGGTTGGCGAGCAAAGCGCTCCCTGCGGCAGCTCACAACCCTGACAGCTCTTTTTACCGGACAAAGGACCATCATCGTCCAGAAATTTATCGAGCCCTGTTTTGGAACTCTTGCCCCCTTCGGAAGTGGTCGAATCTTTGTCGTCGCCGTCTTCGCTCTTGGTTAGCGTTTGTCGCTTGTGCTTCATACGCCTGTTTTGGAACCAGACCTTCACCTGTAATAAATAAAGTTATATTAGTATATCGGTGTGATATACATACGGTAGGTATCGTGAGTTCATGACTGTTACTGAAAAAATCATATAGGTAAAGCAAAATCCAGACGACAGATTGTCTATAATAAGTAGTTATATAGTTGGCGACACGTAACTTTAACACTGATTTGTATGGGCACCGATACAAATCAGAGCTCAAGTTACGTGCCGTAGACTATATCCAACTTATTTTAATTTGTAACTCAAGATGAACATCATCATTATGTCAGCCCCTAGAAGTCCACTGCTGGAGACAGGCCTTCCTCAATGAACGCCACCACATCTGGTCCTCTACCCTCAGCATCCAGCCACTACCGGTCACCTTCTTCAGGTCGTCGATCCACCTGGCGGCGGGGCGTCCCACCCTGCGAGTGCCGATCCGCGGTCTCCACTCCAGAACTCGTCTGCCCCAATGGCCGTCGGTTCTGCGGCATATGTGGCCCGCCCACTGTCACTTCAGCTTGCTAATCCTTTCGGCTATGTCGGTGACTTTCGTTCTTGGTCGGATCTCCTCGTTAAGAATCATATCCTTCAAAGAGACCCCGAGCATAGCCCTTTGCATAGCTCTCGCTGAGCGATTTGCAACCTGTGGATCAGGTCCACCGTCAGTGTCCACGTTTCTGCACCGTAGGTCATGACAGGTAGGACGCACTGATTAAAGACTTGTCTTTAAATATTGTGGAATAGGCGACGTGAAGGCTTGACGCAGTTTTCCAAATGCTGCCCAGCCCAACTGGAGTCTTCTGTCAGCTTCTCTATTGTTCCTACCCAACTGTATTATCTGTCCTAGGTAGACGTACTCCTGAACAACTTTAAATATTGACATTTTCGACGATCACCGGTCTTAGGTCAACGTGTGAGTTGGACATGACTTTCGTCTTGTCTACGTTCATACTAAGACCTACTCGTCTGGAAGAGCAGTTGAGGCTGGTCAGCATATCTTCAAGATCCTGCAGCGACTCTGCCATCACAACTATGTCGACTACAAATCGATTTGCAAGATGAACAACACTTAGTTATAATGTAGGTTGCAAGTTTAAAATTGGTTGTATAGTTTTCGAGTAAGAGAAATGTGTATGGAAATATGGATAAATATGTTTAAGGAGAGTTCAGTAGTAAAAGGTATCTGGTACAACACAGTACAGACACGACCTCCTAGAAAACCTTGGTTTGACAGTGCTAGTCTTCCTAGGAAAATGCTGGTTTTGGCATTTCGATTAAGGCCCGGCCACATTCCATCAAATACATTTTATCATCTGATAGGTAGAGCAGAATCACTACTCTGCAGCTATTGCCAGCAACTTGACGATGTTTATCATCTACTGGTGTAGTGTGGTCGGACGGCGACTGAGAGACAGCGCTTATTTGGCGACAATTTTGGACATAATGCTGACATAAACATGAACCTAAATTGCTCCAATGAAGCGAGAGAAATTTATTATTTCACTAAGCGCTGTCTGACGTCTAGGTAACGCTGAATATTATGTGTTTCCCTATGAGGCTGGGCATGAATAGTCCAAAGCCTCGATAAAATAACAGAGGAAAAAAAATAGTTTTCGAGAAAGCTGCTAATTTGGGAACCTTTTTTATAAAGTCGGTTAAAATGCGATGGAAAGCATTGCATTGCACTTTTCGCGTAAATTACGCATTGGTACCTAATTACTTGTAAGAATATTCAAATAATAAATTAAGTCTACAAAGATTTTGGTTCTGCGCAGTTCAGCCTTATCTATGTATATTTCATTCCAGATTAATAGTCCTATGAAAACAAACGCATTTGCGTCTCGAAAACAAAATACACAATAGATGGTGTTCCTGAGTGGACTGCAAAGTTTACATGGTAATACAAACCTGTTTTTGCTGCTGGTGACCCTTTCATGTATATGTTACCGAGACGTAAATAGCGTTGGTTTTCATAGGACTATTAATCTGGAATGAAATATAGAGGAGTTAATTTAAACAGGTATTTATACGTTTGTACCTGTCTCTCCGTGAGGTCAAGAGAGGCAGCGATCTCGATCCTCCTCGGTCTGCACAGGTATTTGTTGAAATGGAACTCTTTCTCCAGCTCCAGCAGCTGAGTATTTGTGTAAGCAGTCCGTAGTCTTCTTGGCAGTCCATTTTCTGAAACAGACATAATTTTTACATTATGTTATTTTCTATGTTGTGATACCTATTCTATTTCAGGAGTGCGTTGCCTCTTGCTTTTATTAGGTCACTAGTTTAACGTTGGTCGGTACCTACCAATAATTGTTCCTGAACGTAAATAGGTACCTATAGCCGGATTTTTAATGAAAACATCTTAAGAAGACATCTGGGTATCATTTCTAAGGTTCGCATGGCAGACTATGTTTTGTTGGTCCTTCGTGGACCTGATGTGCCTACAATTGGAACGTATATGGTTGTCGATGATAAAATACCTTTTAACTATAACAAATGTTCATGTTAAAATTGATGTAAGTATCTAACTTTTGTATGTCGCATGAATAAAATCTGCTCTGTAATTTCCGTTCGCTCGCTTACAAGGTCGAATTGTTGGAACATTAGGTAGAATGAAGGTACATGGGGTTTACAGCATTTAGGTAACATATTTCCTACCCAAGAATATTAAAAAAATTAACATTTTATAGTGCCTAGAACATGTCTTATTATAATGTAGGTGTAGTTTACAAGTAAAAATTGTATATCTAAAGTTTGGAATTAATAAAAGCAATAGAAAGGTATTCCTGGAAGCTTTCAATAACAGGATTGCGGGTTCGGGTGCGCTTTCCTTTAATGTAATAACTTGATCGCATGTCAGAGCACCGCCCTTGAGGCCATTGTGTCGAAGCCGCTCTTTTTATTTTACCACAAAATACGAATTGGAATTGGAAATTCAAATTACAAAAGGGCGGCGAATAATGGGGCGCTCGTGTTCGCGTGACGAGTCGTGGCGCCTACATTCGCGGTGAAGTTGGCATGGCTCTTAATAACAATACGATAGAGATGATATCGGTGCGATGTGTTCGGTTGATATCGTGGGGGGTAGGTAGTGGTGGGTGATTGACGTGGCTCGTCAGCTCTCGCCTTTGCCATTGGGCAGGGGCAGCTGTCAATCAAACTGTGCTCGGCCCTCGGTTCCGCTTGGTTGCCCTGGCCCTGCCTGCTTGGGCCTACATAAGCCCTAATGTTGTCAGAGTATCTAACCCCTGTTTGATAGTCACCATTTTTATTTTAAATACAGAAAACAATAGTCTTTTATGCGTCATAGTTCGTATCTGTATGTTGACCGATGTAAACTTCGTTGTAGGTAACCCAACCTTACATGTATAGAACATGACATTTACAAATTCATAGTTTAAATTACATTATCAGTATTATCACAAAATACAAAACAATATAATATTTTACAGAAAAACAACATAGGTACTAATAGATAATTTAAACTCTATGGATCTGACATGTGACACATGCAGGACATGTTCCCCAAGACTTCATCATCATCAGCCCAAATACGTCCACTGCTGAACATAGGCCTCCTCAGTAGAATGCCACTTTTGGTGGGTTGTCCATTGGGGGATTTGCTATAATCACCACGGTTGGCAGGTGGATTGGTGATAGCAATAATGTAATGATCTTATGATCTTAATATATACAGGAAAACGCTGCTGCCCGTCCCTGGTACAGTCCCTTATTCGACCCACAGGAAGAATGCGGGTGGCGCTATTCCGTAAAACGGCAATTCCACGACTTGTGTTTCTAAAATAGTTATTTTTAGGCTCTCTTTTGCCGTAGCTTAATGTTTGATACACTAAACCTTTCTTGGGTTACTTTCTAACCGTCAAAGCTGCACGAAAATCTGTCTAGAGGATCGCGACTTATAAGGGGATAAACAGATAAGTTATATGTTACAAAAAGTATTTAATAGTAAAATGTGGATGAGTAGAAATGTATTTAGTAAACTTCTGTGCAACTGTAATAAATCTACTCAACTTGCATACGTAGGTACATATTATGATAAGTTATTTGAACAACATAACTAAATTATCAGTTTAGTGGACCCGAAACTCGATAGCCCTTGGTCAGCCACTAGACTTGTTATAAGAGGTATAGTGGGTGACAAAAGCGTTTAGAAGTTTCATTATCGTCTAGCCACCTTCCGCTATTGGACATAGGTAGGTCTTTCTCTAATAGGTAAGTTTAATACTCGGGTCATTCCTGGGAGAAGCGTTCTTCGCGTCAGATTCGTGGCTTTTATTTTTCCTCATTACTGGTGAAAACTAAAATTACATGGGAAAAGAAGGCCTAAAAACGAGTCAAGCTATCGATAAGGCACTCACGTAGACGTTATAGATAGAGTTGTGAGAAAAAATAAAAGCCACGAATGTGACGCGAAGAACCCTTCTCCCAGGAATGACTACTCACAATTTAGTCACTAAACATTTATTGCGTTGGTCTTTTTAGGGTTCTATCAAAACGATTACCCTTATAGCGTAGCTTTTATGTCTGTCTGTCCTTCGGATAGCTTGAAAACTACTGGACTGAATGAGCTGAAATTTTGAATATATTTACTTACAAGTAAAATTTAATGAATTAGAATTGCAATGATGGGAAAATTATGGAAAAGCCAGCAATTTTGTTATCCGAGTGTTTAAGGGAAAATTAAGAAAAATATCATCATCATCGAAAATGATAATACCCGCACATTGCGTACGAAGTACAATTTCATGATTTAGCTTATTATTTGTTAGGATAAATGGGAACCTTGAAGATATATCTATATTCATTTTTGATGAAGGTGGTGGACCATATAGGAAATGCATATGTATGTGGGCGTGAGATGCCTGATCATTGTTTTAATTAAATGCTTAGACTCCAATTTCGTGCATGTGCGTACTTCGAGGATGAATGTTCGAAAGATGCAAGTTGGCGGCAAGTTTTTGCGTGGTGGTGTGGCGTGGCACAGGCACGATTATGCGGGATGGAGTGCCGTCGTATAATGTTCACATTATCGCGATTATGTGTACGCGAGTGTACGCTCCAGTGAACAACGCTATTGGGAGAACCCGCTCAATATCCTGAGATGCGTGAGACACAAATCCTGCTTCGTGTTTGACAACATCATTAGGATTTATAGATGTAAAAATTCGTAATTTTATCGCCGTTTTATTTAGCGGCGGTAATGCAGATTATGGTGCAGGTTTTAATCGTTTTTATACTGTCTTATTAATTATATTTATAGGTAGATGTGGTAGATGTAGGTAGATAAATGATTGTACTTCCACAACATTTTTAAAATTTAAATAACGAAGCCTTTTTTTTGTTGAACTTTGGTATCATTTTAGCTTTTTTTTGTGAATCTTTACAAAATTTGACCGCCTCGTTGGGCTAGTGACTTGGTTATTGGACTCGAGCGCCAGAGATCGTGGGTGCGATTCCCACTGGGGACAGTCAACTTTGTACAATTTGTACAAGTTGGTCCCGGTCTGGATATTACGAGTATATTTGTGAATTGTCCTATCCGTGTTTAATTCCCATAGCACGGGAGAAAATTCTAGTTTGGGATTAAACCAGTGTATACAGTATATATGTTATATTTATTAGTTTAATTTTTTTTTAATGATGTATGAAATTACGCATCTAATCATATAACATGTTCCATTAACAGTGTTTTTAGACTGACAAGTAGTGGAAATTATATTCTATCTCTAGACAATGTAGATATGTGTGTATACATGTTAAATGACCCTACAAACATGAATAATAAACGGAAGACTATATATAGTAGGTACATGCGACAGCTGCCTCTTCATAATCCCTTGTCTTCACCGTAGGTTAGCTGGAAGAAATTTCTTTAGAAATGAGCTTAACCTATTGTATAATTTTCTTTTCTTTGTGTTGTTCTTTGTATGTTTGTGGGTACAATAAACTATTAAATAAATAAATAAATCAACAAAACGTTATAGAGAGCAAACAAAAACAATGCAGACCAGTCTTGAAAGTTCCTAAACAGTTCATTATTTTAAGTGATCCCTAAAGCTAATATTACAAGACCAAGGGGCTGCAAAGCATGTAGGTAATAAATGATTGCAATGTGTGTTAGCTTGTTTAACCCTCCCGCGGCTGGGTCGTGGACAAGCCCGGGGTCGCTCGGGATATGCAGGGCCGAAGATTTACTGCGGATTAGGGGTCACTTACATCGTTCAAGTCAAGAGTCGGTGTGTCCGCACTTAATTTATAATATCACCTCACCCCCAATACCTTTCCTACTGAATTATACCTGTGAAATTTGCGGTGAGACTGAGGTGCGGTAGAAGAAGGTGATCATTGATATTTTCCAATATACGTATATGTACTCGTATGCTTAACTAGTACATTTAGTAGGTACCAACTAAGTTACAATTTAATATAATTTCGGAATCAATCTAAACAGAGTGAGACGTCCAATGCAAACTTTGTTATTTCAAAATTCTCTCATCATAATTATGTCATAAATAGCTGTTGCCCGCGACTTCCGCGTGGACAACTTAACAAATTATTATGTATTTCCCGTAGGAATGGGATGTTTTTTCGGGATAAAAACTACCCTAGTCCTATTCCAAGACCTAACCTATATGTGTGCCAAGTTTCATCACGATCCGTTCAGTGGTTGAAGCGTGATTGAGTAACAAACATCCAAATATCGAAACTTTCGCATTTATAATATAAATAATAATATTAGTAGGATGTTACAGGTGCCCATTAATCACATAAAAAAAAATTTACTTCTACTTTCATTATTGCCTTTCACAAGCAATTAGCAAAATTAAGAAAAATATAAGTACCTGTCATTAAAAATAGGCAGCGAACTAACGACATACTTATTATGAAAAATATCCTCAATACTTCGCCAGTATTTCTAATTTGAATCCTAATGCCAAGATTAAGTAACGACAAGCAGTAGTTGTAAACAATTTGCAAAGGATATGTGGTCCGGCCCCTGGGGGAAGTTTAAATAATTAATCAAGTGCCGGTAAAGGATTAATGCGTGGCCAGTTGGCGGTTGGATGCCATTAGAGAACGTTCGATGCCCCTCCGCCTTCGACTAAATGCTGTGGTCACATTATTTGTGTCGAGAATCGAGATCTGGAGGCACATGGCACCGGGGTGTTAGAAATTTGAAAACCTCTATACATATTTGTTACTGCAATGGAAGTGTATATACATTTTGGATGTATACACTTCCAGAGTTGTACCTAGTCCTTACCTATCTGCCGGAACGACAATGAAAATATAAACCGGACACCAATAAGTTACAATTTTCTAAGTTTTTTCCTGGTCCCCCTTTTGTACTGACCCTTGGAGTCTATATATGTTATACCTATCATTTATCCGTTCTTATTTGGGGTACTGCAAGGCTGATATCCTCATGTATTCGTACTGTACCGAGTACCTATAATGTAAATATCTACTTTGTATTTTGAATCCTTTATAAATATTAGTAACTATTTATTTCTAAAAATATATGTAACTTATATTTTTGTTCATAATTTTAGTGTGAGGAAGGCATCACATACTTTTACTTGATAAAGCACCAAACATTTATTTTGAATGTTGCCATTGCAACGGAAAAGTTAGCAAACGGAGGGAGTTTCGCCGAGAAATATTACGTTATGAGGTGTGAAAGGCATAAATGTAAAAATTCAATATTTCAAAGACGAAAAAAGTATATTTTTTCGCAATTTCATGTTGGTAAGAATGGTGTTTTGATGGGGGGGGTTTGAGAGCAGTTAGATTTTCATCTCACGTTATGTAAAGTTAAATTAAATAGGTAGTTTGTAAAATAAATCTTCGAATTATGGTACATTACAAATCTGTGGTATATGAGAAGTAGTCATATACCTATGCCGCAGTTTTATAAGGTACCATAATTCTAAGTAGAAGAAGGCACCCTACACAATTCTAAGTTTTTAATATCAAGCAATAAAAATAAAATGAAAAATGGATTTAAATAACTGAAATTGAATCAATTCTCTGTCAAAACAAAAACAGTTACTTTCTAAATCTGTTTCTGTTCGACAATCGATCATGTTGCAACGGATTTGTTTTTTCCGATTAGCTGTATCGGTATCTGGGGCCTGTTTGACATTGTCGCATCAATTATAAGCTTGGCTTACTACGAGACAGATCTGAGACGGTTCAATTTGGTACGGGGTGGAGGGGAACTTCCGACGACGGCATGCTAAAGGGTGGCGTATCAGGAAGTGACTTTGGATCGCCTTATCAGGGCCTGATGAAGGCTGATGTTTCTTATTATGTATGGTTCGGTAGTCGGTAAGGCTCTGGTAGGTTTACAATGTAAATAAGTTTAGCGAGACTGATTAAGATAGCAGGAAGAATTTTTTTTAGTTGTATCTACTAGAATTTTGTTTATTCTATACTAGGATGTTTTGTATTTTATGATGTAGTAATATAATTTATATGTGACAACCAGATTGTTTGAAGACATTGAGATAATTATCTGGTTAGATTAACGTGAAAATAAAAGTGGACGTGGAGAATTTTGGTATCCAAAATTAAGCTCCACGTCCCAAAATCTTTGCAAATTACCACTAGCAAATGTGTACCGTGTACAAATAAAATAATGGGTGTAACTATTGCTTATTGCTAATTTTAATAAATACCGAACAAATAAGCTATTTTTACCACCACAACTGTGTATTGTATACGAAGGTACCTCCACTCCACAATCCTGGGGGTGCCCATTAAATGGCTCACATGTAGCAGCAATATTTACAATGAATAATATATTGTAGAAGTAGCATGTATAGCACAGAAAGTATCGACAGACCTACAGAACAACCAATGGAAGCAATATACGGGCTATCCATACAGGCAGGACACTTTTTCTAGAGCACAACCTAAAAGCGTGTTTTAAAATGCTATAGTGTCATCAAT
This sequence comes from Esperia sulphurella, assembly GCA_947086405.1. Classification (NCBI taxonomy): domain Eukaryota; kingdom Metazoa; phylum Arthropoda; class Insecta; order Lepidoptera; family Oecophoridae; genus Esperia; species Esperia sulphurella. The sequence continues at coordinate 6,047,824 of OX352261.1, forward strand.
CGGTGTCTGGTAAACCTAGGGAACCATAAAACGAGAGGATCCAGTAGAGGAACAGAGGTCAGATTTTATTCTAATGATTACAAATGTTTTTCATATGTTGTGAACTACAATTATTTTACTAGTTGTGTTCAAAAATATTTTTATATTTATAATAATATTTTTTCTCCGTGTATAAGCGGTAATATATTCGTTGTTCCTTTATTTTTAGCCATTTGAGGTGTGTAGTGGAGTAGGCATGTGTTTGTTGTGTAGGTAGGTAATAAGGCACACTTGCATAGTTATTGTACCTATAACTGCCTTTCTCTATCTTTTTACTACTTAATTTTGTAAAAAGACGATGGATACTTTTAGAGCTGCCTTTTAAGTATCTAGCTTAAAAATAGCATCTATTATTCGGTAACAAGTACATCTTTTATTAAAATAAATAAAAAGGGACAGTAAACTTGTCATTAATTCTAAACGCTCAAGCCGTACTTCCACATTAAGTTTGAAAACGTGACGAGTGTCGCGCCGTGGGTCCCCAAATCCATTTGGCTGATACAGGAGGTTATTAAAAGTTGTCGTAGACGCAGACGGCGCGAGTTCGTAGCAGTTTGACAGCTGCTCCCGAGGGGCGTGGGTTCGATTCCGTCAACGGGGAAATTTCATTAATCCTGCATTAAAACTTGGGATTTCCTAATTGGAGCCGCACTACCTCTACAACTATATAGCTACATAGAGTAGGTATGTTATCTTTTAGTAATCTTAAAACTGTAATAAATGGAGGTGTAACTACCTATAATATGTTTGCAAATATTTCCTAGATATCACAGAAATATTATAAAAGGAAATAAATGTTCGTTCGATCGCTCGTTCATTCGTACAGCTAGAATTTAGTTAAGTAATCTTCATAAAATACCTCATGGTCCTTACAGCATACTATTACATTCGACTTCTTTGATTATTACCTATTCATATTTTATGTTCCATATAGTATGTATTCTATGTAGGAGTATGTATGTATTTATAAAAAATACTGAACCGCAATGCTAACGACCAACAATTGACTTCTGAAGTATTTCTTAACAAAATAATAAATTCCAGACACACTCGTCGCTTATTTCCTATTAAATTATAAATAATGTGAATTCGCATAAAACTGGATCTAGGTGAAATTTGATTTTTTTACGAATAGGTGTGCTGTGCTAAAGCTGAGGATGCGAACGCATCTCCAACCACGCTTCCGTGAGAAGCCTGCACCCCTTAACTATTTACCCACCCCCTGGGATCGCAATCGGACCTTTACTGCGCACTAAATATTCTCCCGGCGACAATTGCGATTATGAAAAGTGCACAGTTATTTATACCCCAGCCGTTTATTTTTTGTCGCCCCCTTTCAAGGGCAATTAAATACCGCCAGTCTCAAAGCGCTTTGCATATTTGGTGGAGCGTCTTTATTATCGAGCCGCTAATAAAGATAGTAAAGGTTATAGCCGTTAAAATAGGCAATGGAATATTAAAGTTCTCCAAGAAGTGTTAAAAAAAGTCTAATCATTTACCTACCGGTGAAATGATTCTAGTACACCATCTACCTGGATGTTATGTTACACCAAATAGGTACTATGTTTCCATCGAAATGGGGATGCTTGGTGTTTGTCCACCTTTTCCATTTTGATTTGAGTGTTATATTTATATTTTATATTATTATTTCGTTAGCTAGTAAGCAAGTTATTAGTCTTCAAACTATATAATAATTATCGTCATCCAAAATCGATATTCAACGACCGACCACCATCTTGTAATTTTAGGCAAAAATAAGCAGTTTAAAATAAAGAACAGCTTTAATAGGAAGCCGAAAGCCACAAAGGAGCGAGGAAGGCATAGCGTCGGGGAATAAATTTTATTTATCAAATAAAAGGATGGCGCGCTCGTTTTTCACCGCGCGGGGACATTATCGCTTCTTTTAATTATTATCCCACCGATATTTTATGTGACATCCACTATGGCTCGCCTACTTGAGCTTTACTAGGAATTTATTTTTATCTGTGTAACAGCCCCGGCAGTGTTATCTGAGGCTTTAAGATTTTTGTATAGGTATTTTGTTATGGCAAAATATCTTTTAGTGATAAATTAATTATAAACTCTAGTCATGAAAATCTTAGCTCTCCGCCTGGAATACTTTTGAACACTTTTTATGTTGCTTAAAATAAGAGGTGAGAAAACAAATGTTATTCTGGTAAATTGAATAGATCGATAAGTTTATAGAATCTTCGGTTACTACTATTACTAATTAATTACTACAAAAAGTAAAACGACCAAGTCCGAATATACCTATAAGTATTCCTATTATAAGTTAAAAAGTATCAAATGTAGGTTTTCTCTTTATAGAAAATTTAAAAAGTTAGAAAAGATTTTAAAATTTTCTAAATATATTTAATAGAACAAAAAAATAAACAAATCAACGTTTTAATTCCAGTTGGTACGGTGGGGCGGGCGGCGCCCTAGCCACGCGGCCTCAAGGAAATGAAGGAAAAAAGCGTCGGAAGCTGTGCCCCCGCCGCCCCGCACCCCCTGCGACTGCTTGTGGCTTTTAAATGGAAATTTATTGTTAAACACTTCGTCAATGCGTAGTAAAATGGCGCGTTTAAAAAGAGAAAAGAAAATTTCAAGTTTACTTACTCTTCCTGGCTAGGTCTTTGTGTGATTTTATTTTTATTAAAAGCAATCTTTGGTTGTTTTATAATCATGTGATTTGATTATTAATAATCATTAGTTCATTTTGCACCCCTCCCCAACCCGTCTGGACAGCGCGGGGAGTGTAGGCCAAATCCTCTGTCTGTCTCCGGCAGATGAGAGAGGGTGGTGCTCCTGCAGTGGAGACAAAAATAACCTGATGGTGATAATGATAATTAGTTCATTTTAGGGATTTTTGAAGGTTTTTTAGTTTTGAATTGCTATCTACTTTCTCCCGCAATTGTAAATTTTTAGGGTTCCGTCAAAATGATATCCTTATAGGTTTTTGTTCATCTATTTGTCTGTCCGATATAGATAACCTGAATAATACTAGAATGAACTGATATTTCAAACATATAGGTAGGTATGATAAAATTGGCTGGTAATGATGGGAAATTACAGAAGTACCAGTAAAAATATTTTCAGACATATAAGCCTAAAAAACTTTTTTTACGGAAATGTGTACTTTGCTCACTTTTCCTGTGAATATAATAAATAAGTATTAGTCTATAAAACCTACGCGAATTATGAATGCAGATTGCAGACAAAACAAGTGGTTGTCGAGTAGCTCAGTAGAGACATAGGTATTGCGTTTTATTATTACGCACACACCTTCTTTATAGAAATGTCATAATAATCTATGATCTTCTGACGTCACACCAGTAAATATTCGTCTACTTAAGTTTAAATTTACCGCGTCTGGGGTAACTGAACTCGTTCAAAAGTCTGAACTCTTTGCAAGTTCATAAAATTCACTCCAACCGAAAAGCTGGCCGCGTTCCCCACAATTGAAAAGCGCGGGGGAGGCCGGCCAGATAGGGCACTCACTGTAAAAGTTAAAGCTAATTGCCCTTAAGACATATTTTTAATTTCATTGCCCATTCCTTCTTTCTTAGTGTTTGTCGGAGTTCACTAACTCCCGACACCGGGCTTGCAAGGGTAGCGAGTAATTGCTATTTTTACGAGATAAGGTCACAACTTTTGAATGTCAAACATATTTTATGGGTTATTTAGGGTGTTTATTAACATTTTATTTTCTTATTCGTATAGGTACCCAAATCAGTAGACATTAATTTAAATATTCCTCTGTCAGCCTCAGTAAGAGCAATATCACCATCACAGATTAGCAACATAAATCATAAATTATTGAACAAACATGTAATGTATGTTTACAACTTCGCTATGTACCTACATATAGTCAAGTAACTATAGTTTTTTTAATGTATTATACTATAGTTAATGTTGCAGTCAAATTGAATTCAAATTGTGCTACAGAACGGAGACCTTCAAGAGTATCTAGATAAATAGGTACCTATATATACAGAATTTTGTATATATCTCATTTTTAGTGTTTCACATCAAGTATTAGTACCTATCTCTTGTGGTGAAAATGTTGAAGATTTCCGTAAGCAGCAGATTATAAGCCGTACACATTACTCGAGAAAATCTCGAGTAATGTGTACGGCTTATAATCTTTTAATCAGCAATAGGTATATGTATTTGGTTAATAACTTTTATTTGAAGAGCAAAATATAAGTTTTTACAATTCGTGCCGTACGTCTTCAACTCCCCGAAGATGCGTGGGCGCACGTGGCACAAAGCGGTCGTGTCGGCGGCCAGTAGCCGCCGTCTCCTTTTGTACTCGCGTCTCCACATTCATCCAATCTGTCATTCCATTTTCATAAATGAATCATTCTTCATTTGAATCCGGGACGGAATTGTGAGGTTTTTTCTTCGCCGCTGACCTGCCCACCGCGGGGGTCGCGCGATGACTGATGATATTTTAATGGTTTATTTTTCTTTAACATTCTTATCACCAACTATTGTAGTTGTTAGCCAGCGGCGAGTTGCTATGCACAAAGGCGAATATTTTACAAAGATGTTTTGAGGATTAGGAAAAGATATACATACATACATACTCGTCGTATTTGTAGATTCAAGAACTTCCTAATGTTTTTGTTCTTTTCCATTAAACGACACTTTACGTTACATCACAGTCACAATATCCTTCCCACTAATATTATAAATGCGAAAATTTGGATATTGTTTGTTACTCAATCACGCTTCAACCACTGGATATATAGATTAGTTCCTGGAATAGGACATAGGATAGTTTTTATTCTATCCTATTACATCCTATTTCTATGGGAAATACATACCTATTAATTTGTGTTTTTATGATGTCCACGCGGACGAAGTCGCAGGCAACAGTAGTATCCCTAATCGTTGAAACCCATCATTCCAGATCATTACATCGAAATGTGAATGTCGTGAATTTACTTCATATTAAGTATTATATTTTCTGTAGCGGTGTACTACTGACTTACAGCTTCAAGTTAATGTAATTGCAATGTCGTTACGTCTTAAACCAATTAGAGCTGTGTATTCTGCTACTTATGGAAATTATGCTAGAAATCTCTATCAGCAACTCTTTTTCGAGGGGCGCGGCGTGACACAGGAGCTAACTGTCAATAGATGTCGCTGACAGTTCTGATGGATGAATGAGCGCGCGACCGTTATGTGCGCCCGCGCACCGCCACTCGTCATTAGCTCCATTCACAGAGGAGATTAAAAGAAACAATCCGACCACTGTCCTGAGACAAGAACGGAAGTCTATACAACCGGCGGTATGCAACTTTTATCTATTTTCACAAAGTGGCTTTGTAAGGCAGAAATCAGTTAGAAAACGGCACATAGAAATTGAATCACAGTGCGAATTGTACACGAAGTGGTTTTTAATGATTCTTTCTAGAAAATATTTTTGAGACATGGATTGTTTAAATAAAAATATTGACACTACTCCTGACTCCATGCTTTGTTTTATAATATTATAGAGCACCTACTCCTACCTTAAAATGAATGAAATTTATTATATAAAAAATATCATTAAATGTTTACAATGGTACATGTTCTAATTGTGCTCACTTCGGTAAATACAAATATATTGTATAATTTGGCTATTAAACAAGAATATTTTTTGTAACATATTTCACATAAAAATAGCGCGAAATAAAAACGAGTTCTATTTAAAAGTTGTGACATTTGTCTTCACACCAGCGGTCTATATCGGATCTTTTGTTGTTTTATCTAGACGATCTTATTTCTGTGTGCCAGCGCGGACGAGGCGCCGATGGACGGATCAGTGAGGACAATGTCGTGGGCGTCACACCACTCGCTAGTGCACTCGACCGTTTCAAACAATACGAGAACATGACGTAAAAGAGATGTGTATCATATTTATATTTTATCACATCATATCAGCCCTTAGACGTCAACTGTTGGGCATAGGCCTTCCCCAATGAACGCCACAATACCCGGTCCTCCGCCCTCCGCATCCAGCCGCTTCCGGCCACCTTCTTCAGGTCGTCGGTCCATCTAGCGGCTTGGCGTCCCACCCTGCGCGTGCCGATCCGCGGTCTCCACTCTAAAATTCGTCTGCCCCAACGGCCGTCGGTTCTGCGACGGATGTGGCGCGCCCACTGTCACTTCAGCTTGCTGATCCTTTCAGCTATGTCGGTTACCTTCGTTCTTCGTCGGATCTCTTCATTACGAATCATATCCTTCAATGAAACCCCGAGCATAGCCCTCTGCATAGCTCGCTGAGCGACCTGGAAGTTGTGGATTAAGCCCACCGTCAGTGTCCACGTTTCCGCGCCGTATAGGTCATGACAGGTAGGACGCACTGACTAAATACTTTTGTCTTTAAACATTGTGGAATGGGCGATCTGAAGACTTGACGCAGTTTTCCGTATGCTGCCCAGCTTCAGCTTCCCTATCAAAATTTCATCACGTTCCTGAGTTTTTACTGTCTGAAGATGTCAATTAGTACAACAATCTAAAGTCTACCAACATGTGATTACCTGAACAAAGGTTGCAATATTTCCCATTGAGCTAACCGAGCTAGATCTTGCTATAACTAACTGTTATATATATAAGTGGAGGGTACTTGCATGTACCTCGCGCAGTGGAGGAATAAATGACGCGTGTCAGTGCGCTACAGACTACCGGCTGTTTAACTTACTTCTCCGTGATTAATCCCAATAATCTACATACTTATCACTAACTGAACTACGCATCTACTACTTATTAGATCCACAGAAATTTACCAAGTCATATCTTGATATATTTTTGTGATTACACTGCACTGAGTGAATTTGGCTCCACCTCATTGGAACGTACAGCGCCATCTATAACAATTGTGTTATAATTTCAATACTGAATTGTTTTATGCATATAATATGAATGTGGTTTACAACATTGACTTGTTCTTGACAATCTCCGTCAATGGTATTTCGATAATGTATGGGCGACCACATGTGACTCGCCTATCTCTGCTATCAACATCGATGTGACAAGCTTGTATTTGTGTAGATGTAGGTACATACGATGGGAGCTAAAACCAGCGCGACATATCCGCCAGACTTGTCGCGTCGGACGCGGTGACGACAGACGCGGGCGACAACCGCCCGCCCGGTCCTGTCATACACGCGACAAACACGCCATGTGAAATCAAGTTTTTATTTTACTTTGTGTGTTAAATTTCATCAGAGAGAAATGTTATCTTGTCCAATGATGCCAAATGTAACATTTAGTCATAAATTACCATACCAAACTATTAGAAAATCAAAACGAGTTTAGTAGGTAACTTATGTTGCAGCTTACTCTATGCGGAGCTTGTAGATGTGTTTCTATTTCACACGTTAAAATTAAAATAGCTTGAATTTTTTAATTTATTTTAACTATATGATTTATTTTATTTTTAATTTTAAAGTATCCTCCATCAAAAGATTATTTAGGTACCTACTACAATAATATTTTAATATTATAAACCATACAGTTGTAGTTTATTAATCAGGCAAATTCTATGGTTGTGTTATAAGTTTCTGCCCAGTGCCACCATCATCCATACGTAGCGCTCATAGAAATGACTTCATAGTTCAATATTGCCACAAGATCTCCACATACTCTTCTACTCCACATATTCCACAAACTCTTTCACATACTCTTCTTCTTCTAGCTACATATTATAAACAGAAAACAAAACAAAAAAAATAACTCTCACCCTCAATGTGTTACAAAGAAAACTTTTTATTGTAGCAAATAATAGGATTCATATTCACAGTTGGACCGTTCGCGTTCATGAAGTTTGGGAGTCGCGTGCTAGGGCGATATAGTCTACGGAAAGTTTGTAACATTTGCGCCAAACTTGCGTCCTACCATTTTATTCTATGCTGCCAACGAGAGTGTGCGTGACTTGGTTCTCTTGTTTTTAGACAATGCTTTTCTCTGCTATTTAGTTTCAGTAGCTACCTAACTTGCTTTTTTACATCCTTGTTCATCATATGCTGACCAGGGTTCTGAAGGAAACTAATATGTACCATCAACAGCTTATAATTAGTCCACGTTTAGATCAGGCCTTATTCATTCTCATACCATGCTGGTCAGACTAGTTGTTGATCGCAGTATATGGAGGTTAAAGCACATATGATGCTGCTGCACTTCACCTAGACTTATGATATCCACAGGTATTTTATTCCGCGTGCATTATATTTTACATTGTTGATTTTTATTTTCTGAATTTAATTGTTTTTTTTTTATTAATTTGATATGTAATAATACTGGGAGTTGTAGGTTTTGTTCTTGTCACGATATCAAAATGTGTGTTGGGGTCAAATTATTACAATTATTTATTTTATTTTTTTAAATTAAACGCACTAGTGTTTCAGTACTTACGTAGTATTATTATAGGTACCTAAAGTTACTAAGAAAACTAACTACTGACTGATGGTGTGCAGGCTTGAGATTTAAAATAGGTACCACTGTAGTTGTGTTATGTATTGAGTTGGGTTAGCGACCATTATTAACATTCCCTACACTTTATAACGGCGAAACTTAGCGAACTATTAAATAGAGACAGAACATTTAAGTGGCCATCAGAGCTCGCCTAGATTACAATAACTTAGCGTATCGTCGCAAACTTGTGTAGGGGCCGGCTTCATTAAGGGGACAATGCATGCGCCATGATGTACAATGTCCGAACTCTGGCAGTTCCCCGCAAGTGTCGCAGCAACATTGAGTGGACCGGGGCTAGTTGGAGCAACTTTCCTCTTGAATATTCCTAGCGCGCGCCTCCACTCGTTTATGGACGGTATGGCAATTTTAGTCCCGGTTTTGTGGCTTCGCAAGTTTCGTGCGAATGTCCCGTTAAATGTCCTCAGATTAGATTTACCGACGTTTTGAGAAAGGGTTAAATTTTAATTGCAAAGTTAGCCCTAAATAGGAGGTATAATAATTTTACTGTTTTTCCAATGAGACTAGAAAATTGAAATTACTAAAATAATAATTACTACAGATAAATGTAAAAGTATATATAATTCACTGAACGATAATTCAACGTTATATTATTATCTTTGTACGTAGAAACAGACATATGGATTGATAATCGAGGCTGATTATTATTGTCTACTGATACGGTATTCTGACAAAGGCATAAACATTTCGAAATATAACACTGTATGATTCAAAGTACATATTTGAATGAAATTTGGACATTGAGTATAATATCATCTTTTCATAACGTAGCACAGTATGTTTTTTGCCCTAAAAAAGTGACATGCCCTTTTTATTGCATAGTCCGACAAAGCTTTTAATTCTAAATGTACTAGTGAAACTCCCGCGCGTCAATCCAAGTGGTTTTGAAGAAATTATTTTTTCTCAGTTTGACCCCCCGATCGTAAAACGCAACAAAAACATTTTTTTTTCTGGAAATCTATTCGCTACAGTATTTTCTATTAACATTATCTGATTGGGTTATATTGACTACTCATATTTATGTTATCAACTTCGCGAAAAAGTCAGTAGGAGCGAAGTTAACTTAATTTTATTAGAATTTAGGTTTTTATTTTATTATATTTTTTTAAGGTCAAGATCGAAACTCCAACTTCCGATTGCTCAAAACTTGTATACTTGGTAATAAATACTTCTGATAACGAATTTGAGGTTAATTAAAAAAAAAAACATTTTCCAACAAAATCATATTAGAGACTACGGTTGAGTTAGCGATCTTACATCAATGAAACCGAATACGAACTTTTAGTTCTTATTGTTATATTTTTTCCTAATTCAGATTTTCATTTTTTTAGGGCAAAAAACATACTGTGCGTAGGAACTCCTAGAAAATTAAAAGGCAGTGCTCCAGGTAAAGCTAGTTATGATGAGTGCTATGTTGTTATTCAACCTTGTCATTTGGAATTTATTTACTTTGTCATATTTACCGACAGTCACTTAATCGATCCAATCAACGACAATTTGATGGATTTGTATTTACCATTAAACAACATTATTCCCACACTTCAGTAAGATTACGATGTAAGTATTGTTTATGAGACAATGTTTGCTTGGCAAACAGCTACCTAGAGAGGGCGAGGGCGCTAGTTGTCCATAGCATCAGCAGTTACACACGGTACGATTGTCGGACGAATTTGGTCTAACTGAGCTGAACAGACAGAGTCTACGCTATTTGGTGGTTCTTTGAGAGACAGCATGTAAAATGACTAATAAATAAAATCTCACAGATTGGCGACAGCTTAAAAAGTTTGCAAGTTGAAGTGGTAATGCCTCTAATCACATGTGTTGGAGCGCCGATAACCATGACCGAGACCAACATTAGAGGAGGCGCAGTGAGGGGTGCCCTGCGGCGACGATCTGCGTATATAATGGGCCTGATAGTGACTGGATGCGGAGAACCCAGATAATAATAATAACTACGTCAGACCAAATACATGCGACCGGATCTGCCAAACTAGATCTCTTGGTGTGTAGCCTCCATAACATCAGCGTTATACCCAGGGGCGCGAAGTGCAAGTCACTCATATCAATATCAGGCAGGCTGGCGGGTCGCGGGAGGTTTTTGTTTTACCAGATTTTGCGTAACTTGTAGCGGCAGTTTAAACTACAAGTTATGTAGTTAACGGTACAAATTGTTGTTGCTTTAGGTTTTTGCTGTATTGCCAGTGGTTAGGTAATACCTCGTCCTCCAAAAGTTCTGAGTAGATGTTAAAATGATTTTAAAAATATTATCATGCTTTGGTTGCAGACAGTGTAACCATTTCTGTAGAAGTGTTGTCATTCTGTTGCATTTACAAATAACAAATTAAGTATAACTATGCTGCTTATCACATATTAAATAATATTTGTTTTGATTGACTAGGAAATTATAGACCATATCTATAGAGAGAAATAGCACTGCTATCTGTCACGAATGTTATTTACAAGATGGTTATATTATGCTGTGAGCAGGTATCTACAATATACCATGTATATGATGATTAAGTTACAGTGTTAGTATTTCTACGATCGTATCTTGGTTCGCCGTTCAGTTCTTGCAAGAGTGCGACTACTACTAGCCATAAATATATGTACAGCTATGTACATTAAAATAGTATTAACTTTCACCAAGTTCTTGATAGATGATTTGTGCAGTAATGATATGGCGTAAAAAGCAATAAGTACACAGTTCCGAAATACTTGTCTATTTATTTGAACTCAAACAAATTTATAAGACCATTGATGCCACTCTCAAGCATTAAAGCATGGATGTTTCGTTATAATTATAACACTAACTTTTATGATCTTTTAATATATATATATATATATCATAGAATCCTTGTAGACCTTAATGTCTTAAACAAATTGTTTTGATTAATATAAATTCTCCACATAGAGCTCATTATTTCCTTGCTTACCGCTGAGACCACAGATATCAGTCATTCGAAAGTTACCAAAAAGAGGGTAGGTTAGTGGGTCAATCCTCTACCTATTTGAGCATCAAGAAACCATTAAAATAATGTGTAGGTATATATATAATACCGTTTTCAAAAAATGTTTGCGCCTGTCTGTATGCTTGTTTGTAAATAGACAACACTTAATAACTACTGCGGGGACTGTAATGGGGATTTTACTAAGGAATCCGAGGTAGGAATATTTCAGTAGACCGATCCTCCTACTTTAACTCATAAAATACATTTTTTTATATTTATGTTACTGTCAAAATCCTAAGTACAGTAAACCTAGAAGCACCAGGGTGGACCTACCTGGCTGGAATATAAGGGCTTACCCCGTCATGCGACATATTCTGATAAGAGTTTGGAGTCTAACTATCGTAGTTACATACCAAACGCTTATCCGTATATGTCAAATGACCCGTTAGAGAGTGCAAAATGGCTTTTTAGTTCAACGGATATCAGATGAAGTGCCTACGGAGTTACGAAAGTACATTTGGCACATATGGCTTTGACTACAACATATATAAAAAAGCATGGCCATGTTGTTTCTACGTCTTGTAGTAGAGAAAGAAAGCGTCGCTTCCCGGCACCGAGCGCCGCTCTACTTGCGTCCGCTGGGTGATTGTTGCAATTTGTATACGGAGAGACGCCCTCGTTGCGTTGCGGTGACGGAGCGGCCCGTTACATTTGCATCACTGTACAGTGTACCGTTGGAAAAAACATCTATTTTATTTTAAAGAGGATTGGACATGGATAAAGAACATTGAAATATAAATAAGACCCAATCTTAGTCACCAGTCATTAATGAAATGTTTTAAATTTAAGTAATTTGATATAGCGTACTTGAATTATTAGACCCAGCGTGTGTTACTTACTATCTATTTACATAATAACTTTTTCATAATAGGAAAGCGATACTGCAGTTGACGTTGACAGGCTGATGCTGATAATGTCATACGCCTTCTTGTAAAGACATGCATTCACAATATTTTCATTAACTGAAAAGCCTGTAAGATAAATACACAGTTCCAAAAACGAATCCTCGACCTCACGAATCTTTGGAGAGCGTACTCCCAACTAAGACTATCACGACTTCTTGAAACTGGTAAAGATAAATAACTATTACCTAATACTAAGCATGGCATTATTTTGTTGCACACTTTACTTAGTCGCAATGAGTTGCATATTCTACCCCTACCTATCGCTGCGTCGATTTCTGTTTGCAAATAAAACCTAAACCTGGCCTTACTACGCAATACGAGTGAATTGTATTGTATGTTATGCATGTACACATATACATATTTATTATTACAATATATTAGATACGCGGTTCATCTTCATCAGAGATCACTCTTTCATATTTATAAAAGGAATGGTGCGATTGGTTGCAAGAGTTACGTATTTTCTAAAGGCAATTTACGAAATAAGAGCGATCAAAGTGTTACATTACAGTTTGGTGATCTTTGTGTTTGTGCACGACGTGTATTAGATATTTATATTATACGCAGTAATTAAAATTAAGTAAAAATACGGACAAAATTAGGCACAAAGTGGAAAGAAAAATTCATGAAACGAATTTAGGTACCTTTAATACACTTTCGAATTCCTAAGAATTTGGTATTGCATTCGTAAACATGTATCAGTATTCAAATGTTTTAACAAAGTCAGCAAAGTGTCAGTCAGACACAATGTGAGTTAAGAATTTGTTTCTTGAAAATTGTTCAAAAGATCTGGGAAAAGTTTTTTTTTAATTTTCATAACTTTTCCACTTTGGCTCAATCGGTCTAGCAGCTTTCGATTAATCCGGTAGACAGACAGATAGACCGACAAAAAACTTCCATATAAGTGTATCGTTTTGACGGAACCTTATAAAAATAACAATTGGTACAGAAACAGAAACAAAAATAAATCTTTGGTGAAACCATCTCAATTTTCTATGACTTACGAGTACGTCCGACGGTGCCAGCTTTTAATTTTCGAAAGAACAACTTCGATTTTCCTGCAGTTTAAAAAAGTAACTTATCAGTTAAATAGAACGAGACGGAGCTATTTCAAGTTTCCAAAAGAAAGAGGGACAGCCGAGTGCAGAAGAGGGAACGAAAAATAAAACAGGGGAAGAAAGTTAAGCGTCCGTGACTTTTCAAGATTTTTTCGGCGTTTATTTTTTAAACTTTACGCTCGGCGCCGCGCCGCGCCGTTCTCTAGCAAGTATATAAAAGCAAGCGTTTTCCGATTTGTCTTTTGTTTTCCTCCTTTACTTATTCCGTTCCATTTCTTTTTATTGGGGCTTTGAATGCTTCTACAGATAATTTCGTAATAACAATGTATTTACACCTTTATATGATTTTAATTTTGCTTCAATTTATAGAAATTAATATGCAAAATAATTAGTTTACATTTACTGAACAGCCTTCGGCTCCCACGCTCCATCGCTTAAACAATAAGACTAAAAACGATAGCAAATGAAATCTATATTAGAAACAGTAATAGGTTCATAAGCAATAATGAAAGTAAACTTCCGAACCCCCTAATTACGGTGGAACGAACGAAGGTAAATAGTACGAAGGCGCCGTTCGATCATCCATCACCGATAGAGACTGCTCTTTGTGGCCACCGACCAATTACTGGCATGAAAATTAAATTCACGAAATCTAATTAAGAACAAATTGTTTTATTTATTATGATGCGTCGGGGTCATTTGTTCCTGTCGCGGCGGCGCCCGGGGCGGGTCCTCCCGCTGCCCATCAAACGACTCCGATGTTCCGATGCCAGTTTTTTGGGGCCCGTAGTGCCACGGAGACAGCCAGGTCATAAGTCAGCCTGATCGGACATTGACCTTGGTTTATTGTGTAAGACTGCATAATGTGTAAATGGTACGTTTGATGAGTAGGCTGTGGAATAAAAATATGAGGAATCAAATAGCTCGTTGTTACTTTTTAAAATAGGTAATTTAATATAACTAAAGAACTATACTAGTTTTTAGGCACGTTCTTTCTACTTATATGGGCCGTATGGGCCCGCCAATTACCACGTCCTTACCTTTTTTTTATTTTCTTTATTTTTTTATTGTTGATGGGTTTGCGCTTGACCTCAATCTCACCTGATGGTAAGCAATGATGAGTAGAATTCACTTTTCTTTTAAAAAGTCCTAAGCGAGGATCAACAGAGGTACATTAATACATATTTAACAACTAGCAGTGAAGGTAGTCGAGTTCCGGAGACTAACTTTCGGCTTATGACAAAATTAATTTAAAAAGTAAGAGAATAGAAGTCTGAGAAAGGTTCCACTTCTCTTTTAGCAAATGGTAGTGTTACAAAGAAACGTAAGACCAAGGGCGGGTGGGCCTGCGGTAAAACGTATGTAGTGCGGGATGCGGGGCCAATCGTAATGCCCTCATTTGTTATGTTTGCGAAATGGCCGTATTACGATCCGCCGACAGCCGACACAAAGACTGACAACGTTTTATTGTCGAGATTGCCTACAAATGGATCACATATATTCTGTGTTCGACCCCGACTTGCCTCATATTTTCCGTTTCGGAGCATCGTGGAAGATTTAATGCCACTTGTGCTGTGACCTTGGTATGTCGACTTTTTGTGTCAGATTCACGATGCGTACGTGCATAATTAATCTTGGATTGAGGTCACTATAAATAAAGGTACATTTACGCTATATCCACAATAATAATTTCGTCTTAAATGACATCTTATTTATGTGGAACTTGTACTGTACTTCATGTTTATTGTGTAACTAGAATTCCTTTCCTGGTCCTTATTGAAGTATATCTAACATCTCTTCCAATACAAATGGCTTACGAAAACAAAATAAATAACAGATGGTGTTCTGAAGTGGATTGCAAAGTTAACTGCTTGGATAGCGTTTGTTTTCATATGCCATTTCATTTCAAATGGTATATAAGTAATCTCAGAGCCTCAGCTCCACTGTTACTTAACGTTTTGTATTAAAATATTCTTTGTATTAAAATAGTCAAGTGCATTTAGGCAGATTTAAAGAGCTCCTAATTCTGCAAAGATATAATTTTGACCCAGGAAAAAAGTCAGGACACTTTTCCCTCCACTATGAAAAAAAATAGACCCTTGTATTTTCATAACAATAGATCTTAAATCAATCTGAGATTATGATAATTATACACCGAGCAATACATCGAACAGTAGCGCCTGGTAGCGCGATGTCCAGCTGAGCGTTAATAGAGAGGTGTCGAACGGGAGTTGCGTCACTTGATCATTTGTCAAGCTGTACTCTATAGAGGTTCACTCACGATGTTGTGTAGAAATAATAAGTAAAGTAAAAGGTATTTTGAGTTATAAATCACAAGCTTTTGCCCGTGGGAACAGTTTTTCCTTCGGTAAAAAAATAGAAAATTGAATAGTTAAGCCGTGAAAGTAGCGACAAGTAGTGAAGTAGAAACAAACATACTTACACATTTATAAACGTACTTTGGGTTATAATTTATAAAAAACTGACTGGTTATTATTATAACCAATTATTATACTCTGACACAATCCTAATCCTTCTTAACTAATAATCTTATAAATAATATCGTAAACTTCGAGTTTCTGTACATTGTAGATATTTGCAAAAAATAAATTGGGGGTCTAAAGATAAATATTAGAACACATTCCGATCATTTTTGAAGATTTGTGTCTGTTTGTTTGTGCACGCATCACTTAAAAACGACTGAACCAAGTTTGATGGACTTTTATAGACACATAGTACTTAATTTGCTGTAACATATAGGCTTTATTTCATTGCAATCGGTGAAAAGTAATGTGCATTTATAGTTTTCTAAAACTTGCATACCTACATTGCATTTAGGATACAACAAAGAAGTGTAGAGTGTAAATGCTCGTCAGAATTCATATTGCAATGAGTGAGTACTACATTTCGGAGATAGGTAGGTGGTCATGGAATACTAGGGGGAAAGTGGGGATAGGGAGAGGGGGGAGAAAGGGGAGGGGGGAGGAAAGTAACTGAAAGGGATTGGGAGTCTGAGTGGGAATGGAAGTGGGATAGGGAGCGGGAGTGGGAACGGGAGCGGATTCTGTAGTCCAGGCGAGCGGAGCCGCAGGCACAGCTAGTGTTATAAATAAAATTCTGTTGGCCGGTTTATCTTTTACCTTATATTTACAGTACAATATAATATTCTTTACTTTGTACGATTTCTATGGAAATTCTGAAGAGTACAATATAGGTAGTTGTGCTCATTATAGAAAGCCTATATCCAGCAGTGGTGCTTGTGGCACAAGAGCTGTCAGTTTCCATATAAATATGAAGGCAATAAAAAAAGTGTCCTTTATTCACTAACACATTCACTATTATGTCATTCCAAGTAGAACAGAGCTAAGTCAGCAACATTGTCCATTCTGACGAAATTATAGGTTGACCCCGAGTTATTAGCTGGGAACATTCATTGTTCATGTGACTCTATTTAGGGAATTTAGCTGGAGCTTTAACGTATTTTATTCTACTATTTGGATACTTCAGTGGCGTATCTTGAGAGAAGCCAATGACAGGGGTAATGATGATGTGGATAGGTAGATATTCATTTCAGACTATTGGGTATTGAAAAAACTCGCTGTTTTTAAACGAGAAATGCTGTCACTTTATAAAAAAATATAATGATCTTACTACAATGATTAAAACATAAAATATAATGAATTGAATGCCTATCACATCAGTACTTCTTCCAGTGAATTACTGCATCCACGATACCACTGCTTCTGGCCCCCATCCATCATTCCGAGTCCCGGGTCAGCACTGCGGCCGAGATCCAACGATAGTCGACCCTCACTGCCCTTACCTACTGACCTCCAGTGAACATAAACTGTCTTTCTAAGGATTTGTTTTTTAACTTTTGAAATTAGGTCTGATGACGTTTGCGTCCGTATTTAGTAGGAGGAAAGTTTGTGCCGAATATAGAGTATTTTGGGTAGTTCAGGTTCGTTGTTGTTGAATCTCTTAAAATTTATCTGTGGGCATTGGGCAAGCAAGGAATATTTATGTCTATTAGCAGACGTTATATATATTCTTTATTACACATATAAAAAAAATACTTAAAGGCATACATTTAACAAGTGTGAAAAGGTGGATTTATCTCTATAAGAGATCTCTCTCGGCAAACCTTCACTGAGGGACATCATTATTCAAACATCATCAGTCTGATGATGCTCATGATTTTGCACAAGAAATTGTATTGGTTACAAATATATGATTTTTATCTGCGTTGATGTCTTTTCTTAGAATATACTCCAATCGCTATGAAAGACATCAACGTGGTATAATAATAAAATCTAATTAGGTTTATTTTACAATCCGATATTTTAAAATAAAAAGAATAACAGTTGCTGTAATTTTAATTTCTATTGTTCGCGTGAATTCAAAATTGTAAGCAAAAAGTTCACAGCTGAACTGCACAGTCAGTGACCTAATTCAGCATGAAATTATTCTAAGATTGAAACAGTGGCCCCGGGCCGATGTCGTGTTCGCTTTCTGCTCCGGACAGTTCATTTTTAATAATAAATGAGACGAAATCAAGACATGACGAATAAATGAATCCAGAACTTGACGAATAAATGAATATGGAATATGATAAATGGAGGCCCGGATCCCTCGCGAAGATTTTTTCTTTGGCTCCGGCCGAACGGAAGACGCTGGCTTTTTCCTTTTGTACCGGGACAAGTTAAGCGTTTTTTGGACGACCCGCGGCTGGCGGTGTGATATTTATCATTTCGTATAAACGTTGGATCTTCAATTGTGTTCTTGGCTTGATTTCGGTGGGCTTAGTATCGAATTGAAAATAATCAAAGATCATATATCTAAAGAATATTACACCTTGGTTATAAATCAACGAGCTGTAGGTACGATTCTCTATAGCATATGGTGTTTGGTAGGAGAACGAAGGGATACGTGAGTCGAACGACCTCGCGACGAGTGCCGATTTAATCCAGCCCGCGTAATCCGCGACTGCACTAGTCACTGCCACGTGGTTCTATGATAAAGTACCCGAGCAGATTATGCAAATTCTTGAAATTCAATCCCTATCCCTCTTGCACATGCATGAGGATCGTCTACCCGTCCCGTTCTGTAGCGACGATCCGCTCACCCCATGACGGGCGCAGCGTCTGATGGATGATGCGTTATTCCAATAACAATTTGGATATCGTACGTGGATGTTGGATATTTGAAAGTCAGAATTGTGCTCTATATTGCTGGCTCTTCGATATGCTTGCTTATACGATTTATTATTTCTATCTATATAAATGTCTACCTAACTATACGTATCCACAATACTACCTATATATTAACTTATTTGAATTTGATGACAGCGTCCATATATTGTTATATAGAACACCTCTTTGGCTTTGTAGTTCGTTTCAGATGTTGGTTTCGAAAACCAGAGGTCGTGGGTTTGATTTCCACTGAAGATTGAAGATGTCTGTATGCAATTTCTATAAGTTTGTCTTGGTCCGAGCGTTATCATTTGTTCATTATCTAGTGTAGTATTTTGTCTAGTCTAGTCCCCATAGTAACGTGACTGGCTTATAATTAGTCAAGTTTAGTTATTCGGGTAGTTAAGGTGCTTAAAAAACTGTCCACATTTATGTAAAGTTTGTTGTTAATAATTGCTATGTCATTGACCTCTAGTGCAATTAGCCCGGGGTAAGATGCATTTGCGGTCGGAAAACAAGTAATTTGTTGAACCTTAATTGTTTCCACCTACGAGTACGAACTCTACGACGCTTGGGCACGACCGCTACAGGCAGCAAAATACATATAAACATAATTCGTAGAATAGGCATAAATACATATTTATTTTTATTTTTTTGTGTAGGTTTGTAGAAAAATGTATACACTCGCGGAAAGGTAATGTTTAGCAGTCTGAAGGACCTTCAAATTTACCATATAATAATTTGAACAGGTACCTATGAGACTTCAATCATCGTGTGTCGTTTATATCTTTCATCATCAATTGTATTATCTCGTGATTGTATAATACGGTCAATTTAAATGTCGGCCGAGCTGCTAATCATACCCTTCCACGAGTGCACCTATATAATTAGTTGAATAAATAGTCTCTTTGCAATCAGCTATTGAAGTAAAATAAATATTAATTCAACTAATAAAATATTTTTATTACATATCTGAAAACCATTCTAAATCAATACAATAAAAGTTCAAAACTTTATCTTTTAATATCTCAGTTTGATTTTAAAATATTACATTAAATAAAATAAATATAAATCAAGACATAAAGTAAGATGCACACTATGCTGTAATATTGTGACTACAGATTTATATCGTACGTAAATATCGTCAACGGAAATTTAAATTGGGGTAAGGGGTAAAATGCTAAAATCGGTTTTTAGCTTTACAAACTTAGTTTTCAATTCTCTATCGAAGGTATATTTAAAAATCTTTAAAATGTAATGACTCTAATCTTTGACATGATTAATATAGGTGATGAAACAAAATAGTTATTGTCGTAAAGAAAATAAACAAGATTTTTGCGGCTCCTGAATAGTAGTGATTTGTCCCTTGCGCTAATTTAATTTCGTTGTCGATGATATAATAATGCACCGTTTATTATACTATTACCCATTGGCATATCTAAGGCCTGCTGTAGACAGCGGGTATAGGACGGATACAGTACAGTCAACAAGAAACCATCAGCGTGTTTAAGCTTAAATCGACATTACTGTTACATGTCATAGCTCATAATTTAACCTGTAGTCAGCTTATTTACGGAGAAGCAATATACCGGTCGTCTGTAATCACGGCTGCCCCGTGCGAACGGATATTTCATAGCTGTCACACATTTACGATAAACAGAATTGGTTTTTATTCTGTTCGTAACTGAAATGAATCTAATGTGTGCCCCATATCCAGTACCCATTATCAGTTGTGAAATTTGATAAGTGTCAATGATCTAAATTTATTTGACTCCTAGAAAGGTCATTAGGAAGAGGAAGAGAAAAAGGCCAGAGAAAAATTACTAGTCGCCGAATTTCTAGAGCGTATAGACCACCGCAAAAGTTTGTTGTTAAATAATTATATAAGTATGTCGTGGTTTCTAAAATATCTCTATGTGCCAATTTTTGTTGTTTATTTTATTTTTTAAGACAATTTATTATAAACTTTAAGAAGAAGAAAAGGTAAAATGGTGTTTAAAAAATCAACCAAAAAATTATAGTATAGGAGTTATTTTAGAAACAATGACGATATGTTATAAATATATCATTGCCCAAATAAGAAAACAAAGAAAGCATAATAATTATGAAATGAACTGTGAAGTCTTGTAATATATTTGTGTAATGTTAATAACTAATGTGTTCACATGCAGGTATACTATACAATACAATACACTTTATTGCACAAACAAATACAGTTACACGTTATAGAAGTTACAAATAGTACAATTTAGGCGGTCTTATCTTATCTTTCATGCGAATTAAATAAACAGAGCAAACACCGCTTCATAAATGACTTCGGCTTTATGATGGAGGCGAATATAGTGTGGAACAATAAAAAAACGTATTATGATGATAAGACAAGGCCAGAACTATTGACAGGTTAGGAACATTTCGTACCAATTATAATAAGTTGTCTGTCTCTAATGGAAATAGAACCCACGACCTCTTGCGCTCAAGTCCAATGAGCAAGCCTCGAAGCCAACGATACAGTCATGTAATAGGATAGGTGAAATAAAATAATCTGTGTATAGGCCTTTTGTGTTCACAGTCCACATATGCTAAACAGCAGCCTGACTTGTGTCCATAGAGATTTGACACAGGGTGCGTGACTCGGCGTTTGGACGCCGACTTTGACTAACACATGCACACGGTGCTAAACATGACTGGCGCGAAACTGCGGCGCGCTTTTTTAATTAGTCGTAAGTTAGACAATTTAATAGGAGCTCAGACAACTCTATTCGTTGAACAACAGCAGCAATGGTAATATTCCAGTTTGAAATGTCAGAAGATTTGGCAATGATATTTAATTTGTGTTATCTAGGTAAGCTAGCTGGCGAAGCACGTATTTTGAAATACAGCTATCTTACAGAGACTATCCGATTCACATAAATCGATTAGTGTTTTAGTGTAGATGTTCGTAATGGTTTATTATGTTTGCTTTAGTAATTTAATGTTTATTTGATCAATATGTACAACGTTTTGAATGAAACCCTCACCATGTCATAGATATCCCCTAAGTAAAGTACCGTTTTGTTTTAACGGTCGAATACAGTTTTTCAAGTGTGGAACTAATACTTACCTATTATGACACTTTTTACACAATAGAATTAAACCGATGTAAGGAGTACAAAGTTCTTATTCTTGTGTTTCCAGATTTTTTTAATATTTCAGTGCAAACAGAAAAATAAAACGTTATAAGACTGCGTGTGACTTGTTCAAAATCTAGTGGCATGGTTATAAGTCGTAAATTTAATGTGTTGTTTCGTTTCATTCTATTACTAAATGTAAAATTATTCCTAACCATGATGTATAACACTGTGGATCTACAATTATAGTGTTTAAGTACCTATTAGGTTACACCTACGCATGGAGAAAGATTGGAGAAATTTTTGGTAGTTTTACACTTGTAAATTTACATGTCTCATTTAAATCTTTTTATAATTGAGAATATGTATGTTTTGTTCTTTTTAATTCAAAATATCATTAAATAAAACTTTCTTGTATTAAAAAAATGTCCCACGCACCATGCCTATATGAGAAAGAAGACTACAGTGGTAAAATCGTGTTTTTTGTTTAAATATCTAGCTCTACACGTTTTGTGCGACCGCATAAAAAGCGACCGCAACTCCTGCCTACCATCAAAAAGAAAATAGTGCACGTCGGAATAATAACTAAAAAAAACAAACCGTGCCAGTTCTGTGTGTGTGTTACAGGAGTGTGGGTAGGCAGTCTGCTAAACGCAATATAAAGTGTGGTTGTCGTGGCATGTGTAGGTATAGGTAGGTAGAGTCCTTCCCCGCGCGGTCATTAGTACCGCCAACCCCGCGCCCGCCGAGGAGAAAGTATGATTTTACTCCTATAAAGCCGTATTTCTACTCCATACAGGAATTCGAATACGCGTGGAGAAGTTGTCGGGTTCCCAGAAAGGACATGTGGTGAGGCTTGTACATAATTCCCAAGTTTAAACAATCTCAATATGGCGGGGAGCGCGATAATTTTCTCGCTTGGTTTCATGTGAAGTTACAAAGAATATAGAAATTAAAGGAGGTTAACGGTATGAGAATAACATACATTGTCTGATGGTCTGATGTCTAAAGAGTACGTGACCGTTCAATAGGTTCGTGAGTATTGAAACATTCGCAACTAGGTTATTTCTGCGGTTTCGCCCATGACGATTTGTTATTAGTTATACTTACATATTCACAAAATTTACTAATTTGTACATCGACGAATACAGTTATTTCAAATAGTTATTTACAGTATTCCAAAACTACTAAATATAAAACAAAAACTGGGGCTCCGATATCGTGTAGGTAATAAAATATTTGTTTAAATGGAAAACTCACATTTGGTCATTTGGTGCGGGGCGTCCCAGCTGAGCAATTAGTGACCACCACGTGGCCGAGGGGAATAACCGAAATACACAAAAAACAATTCTGTCTTCGTGTCGTGCTAGTAAAACGAAATAGCGTGGGCTTTTACTAAATTAGTCATAAATAGAACTATTTTAGGTGAATGTAAGTACATAGTGTATGTAGACATATGTAGGATATATATGTAGTATATATTTACTTTTGTCTACTTATATTATAGTTTAGAGCGCCTATATTCTGAGTCTATGATAAATGTTTGTTCTGTTGTAATACATTATAAGGGATTCGATTAGCTTAAACCGGGGAATGCAACCGGTATGCTGATTACCGGTAGAAAAAAGGTAAGTATTACCGGCCACCTTCTTCAGGTCTTCGGTCCATTTGGCTACATATATTAAGAAATATATAGGTTTTAAAGTCCCTGGATCAAAAAAATTATGGTCGACAGATGATATACTGATGTTTTGTTTTTACTGCACGTGTTTTCCGATTTAGCCAGTTTTATTATGAGAACCCAGAGCCATGCCGTTTGTTTCGAATGTTGATAGCTTATTGGGTAACTTCTATAGCAGTTGCATAAAATTATATAAA
Source organism: Esperia sulphurella (assembly GCA_947086405.1). NCBI lineage: Eukaryota > Metazoa > Arthropoda > Insecta > Lepidoptera > Oecophoridae > Esperia > Esperia sulphurella. Next base: position 6,071,495 of record OX352261.1, read on the forward strand.
CGTGTTTCGTAATAATATTGTAACTTTTTTAAATAAAATGTGTTTGCTTTGCACGGCCTAAATGTGTTGTTCACATAAGTGAGAATATTAACACATTATCAAGTCATCTATACCATTGCACTGATCTACTTGCCCATAAAATACAAGTGGAACTTGTAAATAAATTGTAAGGAGTTAAGGCTTAAATAGAGCTATCAGTGAATTTATCTTGTATCAACTTGTAATTTGTACCCATGGCAATTTGTATGATCATAACTTATCTGTAAACTAGCAGTTATAGTCAAGAATCGGAATGCAAATTATGTTCTGACTTTATCTGTATAATTGTTAAGTAATTCTAAAGCAGTATTAGTTCTAAATACTTATTAAATTTTATAAAGAACGCTCTTTCACCATTTACCATAGCACATATACTTTTGATACCATAGAATATTGTTAGCTCTTGAGAATTTTATTCATTGGAATATTCTACATTATGTTATCTTATCTCTTAGGGGGGCAGGAAGACCTGGCGACACTTAGACCCTTCTGGATCTTTTGTGCCAAACCCCTGACCACTAACTGTGCCCCAAGATGAGTGTGATCAGTGAACACATACGACTTAGAATTTATTCTTTGACATACGCAGTTTTCTCAGTTTCCTTACGATGTTTACCTTCACCGAAAAGCCTGTGGTATTTATAAATAAACCATATTTAAGTTTCGAAAATGTCATTGGTACGGGAGTGGTTTGAACCCACGACCACATGAACGTGAGACGAGTGCTCAACCAACTAGGCTTCCACGGCTCTATATTCTACAGACTGACCTAGATAAATAACCACAGAACTTGAAAAAATTAAGGAACTGCTAACAAGTGTAGATGCTGTACAAAGTTCCACAACAGTGTCATTCGTTTGTAAGTTGTTCTAATCCTGGAAAAATAAATGAAACCAGTAGTAATTTAAAACAATGAATGAATAACGGAAAGAACGAGCCTCAAATCTCGAGTCAGCAGGCGCGGCGTAGCGCGGGAGTCGGCTCGCAGGAACGTCGTCGACGTAAGAGGTCGTTGGCACATTGATTTTCGATTTACTCCCGGTGCAGTCGAAGTGGGTCAAGTACTGGCCAATCGAGATCATCATACCCATCAAACAGTGCAAGAACATAGTCCAATATGTTGATTGTTCCAGGACATAATAATGTACATTCATTTTTATCTGTAATTAATTAATTTTAATAGTTTCTGTAACTTGATCGAAACAGAAAATATGAAATTCACAACTGAGTTTCGACGTAATCTGTTAATTTTGAGTCAAAATTCATAGTACTTCTGTTCCCATCGTACATAATTGCACTTCCTATACATATTCCTGCCTTGTTATTGTGTTATTAGATACATGATCTCATGATGAATCTGCAGTGATTTCAGGTGCATTCAAATTGGAAAAAATCAAATAGAAAATTTATCGATACAGAAATGAAGAGTTTTCTACTTTTCATTAGGGGGCGAACGCAGCAGTTAGAGCCCTTTTATTATCTACTCGCCTCTAAATTGCCGAAAAGAAATTCCTCCCCAGGAAAAAAGGGGAACCGAGGACAAAAACCTTGTCCTCAACTTAGCTACCAATGGCGCACCGTTATTTAAAAATCGAACACGATAAGAGCCGAAATGTTTTTATTTTTGTAAATGGAAAGAATTTATGTCTTCTTTAAAGTAAATATTTGGCGATCGACGGCAGTTCTCAATAGCGGGGCTTGATAAGGTGTTTTTATGTCAGTTTGGGGGACAGTCGAAACGGTTACCGAATTTCGGACTCGGAGTAATGAAGTGTTCGATTTTCGGTAATGGTCAGCTGATAAGCAAATGACGTCATTATTGAGCCTGCTTTAGTTTGTATCGTTTGCATTTCATTTCACTTTATGAAACGGGTCGTAGTCCTAATAAATATACGTACCAAGAGGGTGCGAAGTGTTATTGATTTTAGAATAAAACTTTATGAGTTACCAAATAATAGTAAAATATTTGTAATCATTATGTTTTAATGTGGTATTGGTAGAGATAATCAGATAGATTTCGTCAAGTTATACATTAGAGAGCGGTCGGGGGTGAATCCGGTCCCAGATCCTCCCCCACGGCGCTGATAAAGAATTGAGGGTATTAAACGATTACAAATGCTTCGCGGTTCAATAAACAACCCACTGAGGAGGCCGACGTTTTAGATAAATTAACTAAACACATAGACATACATATCTATGATATTGTTTTAAATTTCATGTTCGTAGGCTAGGTTTTTTACAATCAATGTTTTGAAAGACTAATTTTAAATAGATTCTTTATAGCGTACATAAATTAATAAACATAAGTACAAAATAAATAGGGTACATAAGAAAGATTTAGCTCTCTTATAAGAGATCCAAAGCACATAAACTTTTGCATTTGATCTAAAATTGTGTAACAAATTTTTTTTTATTCAAAATGATGCAAAATTTTCAAATCATATCAATAAGCCTTTATTTAAATTTGCGTATACCCTGTTACCATCTGAAGACATTTATAACAAGAAAAAAATAGTTACTTATTCGTTACGGAAGCTCAACTAGGTACCGTATTCAAACATCAGAAGTGGGATTACAAACCTGAGATAAGCGATATCTACAGACAGGGCTACTACTATGAACTTATATGAAATCACACGATCCCTTGTGACAGTCGATTCGACTTTGTGTATAGCGTTTGAAACGCGTTTACACTATCAGACCCCTGCGAATTTTCACTAGCGAAAGAGCTTCGGAAAGTATTTTTAGTAGAGTCCCGAGCTTATTTATGTAGCCGAGTATCCGATTGTAAGTATCTTTGAGCTCGCGGTGAGGCCGGCACATTTCGCTACTTATCTACCCTCCGTGACTACATTTATTTCCGTACCTTACTTCCTGCTGTTTGATTGTGCCCACCTTACATTACCTTTTCGCTTAGATTTGCTGGAGGTAAACTGTTTATCGAAATATCATCGATTGTAATATTTTACAGAAAAGACGTAGGTAGGTATGTATATGTAGGTGAATAAAATATCTTTTGCAAGTCGAAAGGGAGTCTAGAATAAGAAATAAAAAGAAGGATTGTTTACAGTTAAGAGGATACAGTTTTAAATATATGCTTAATTATTATTTTATACAGTATTGCAATATATTTTTTCAGACTTAGGTAAGTTGCAAATGGACAGACAGAACACCTGATAGGGGACGGCACAGTTATATTGTTAATTTATTTGTTTATTTGTTTTACTTGTAAAATATTATTGATTAATTCTTTACCTTGTTAAATTTATTAATAAAAAAGAGTTAAACTTAAGTCGAATTACGTAATTGCCATTTCCAATCAATAAATATTGATTGGATATGCAATATATTGTTTAAATTAGTATATCCTAAGCTAGGTTTTCATGGCCGATATCGAGATTTTTTAGACGTTAATATCGTCTTGAACTAATAATCCTTGGATTTGATAAATAAAATAAATGTGTCGATAAAGAAGGACAGAGGACAATAAAACCAAAGCAGGGAAATATTTATAGGGAATTTTTGAGCGGGGATTCGTAAAGTTAAATGAGTTTGTTGCCACCGAGTAATCGAGCTTTTGTTGCGGAACTCGATCTGATAACAATTTCCGATACGCTTCGTAAGATACCTATACAACTTTATTTATATACAGAGCTTAAAAATCTTATCTTTGTTTTAATCATTGTTAGTGTTACATACTTGTTTATATCTCGTTACATTTAGTAAGTCACTGGAAAGGAAATGCGAAGGATGGGGAATGGACGCATGCTTTGGGATGGTCTATCTATATGCACAACTAGCCAACGCCCGCGGCTTCGCTCGCGTGGAGGAAGTTTTCATTTCCCGAGGGAACCATTTTTCCAAGGGACCTGATGAACCTGTTTTTATATAAATGATGTTATGTGTACTAATCAAAAATTATGGTGATCAGTTGAATAGCCGGGCCGTGAAAGCGTAAGAAAGAGACACACAAACACTCTTACAACTTAATTATATTAAAGCTGTTGCCTGCGGCTTCGCCTGCTTAAAAAATAGGTTTGGATCCAGTCTTAAAAGAAAAACCTGCGGTAAACCAAACTATCCAACAGTGATAACGACATTCTAATCTATTTAGTGGTTCTGGAGAAGACGCTGGTGACGTTATCATTATCACACAAACTAATTATTCCACGTGTTTACTTGTAATGTTTACATCGTTGTATACATATATAGTTGATCAACATATCAGCCCTGCGAATCTACTGCTGGACATCGGCCTTCCCCAATAAACGTCAACACACCCGGTCCATAGCCTCCGAATTCTGCTGCTTCCGGCCGCGTTCCTCAGGGCGTTTTATACATCTAGTGGCCTTGCGCGCGTGCCTATCCCGATTTCCACTCCAGAACTCGTTTACCTCAGCGGCCGTCGGATCTGCGGCAGATGTGGCCCACCCACTGCCACTTCAGCTTGCTAATCCTTTATACTTTAAATGTATCTATAGATTTGGAGACTATAATTTTAGAACTCCATTTCACACCCTTAGGGGATGGTTTTTCAAAAATGTGAAACACGTGTTCAATCATAAATTTTTTAGAGTACTCCTACAAGTTTCGAATTCATAGAAAGATCGAATAGTTTTTCTCCATAGAAACTTTGAACCCCTATTTTACCACATTAGGGGTTGAATTTTGAAAAACCATTCATTAGTGGATGCCTGAGCTACATGAGGAACCTGTGTGCTAAATTTTAACTTTCTAGAGCAATCGGTTTGGACACTACTACTTTCGAAGTCCATTTCACCCTCCTAGTGGATGTTTTTTTAGACTGCACAACACGTGTTGAATTATTAGTTTGTTAGAGTACTCCTTATAAGTTACGAATTGGTACGAAAATTTTATAGATTTTCTCCATACAAACTTTGAACCTCTATTTTACGACCTCAGGGGTAGAATTTTGAAAAACTCTTCATTAGTGCATACATGAGAGACATGAATAAACTTTTGTGCTAAATTTCAAGTTACTAGAGAAATCGGTTTGGAGATTACTACTTTCGAACTCCAGTTCACTCCCATCGGGGATGTTTTTTTCGAAAACTGCAAAACAAGTGCTCAATTATTAAGTTTTTAAAGTACTCCTACAAAGTTTCGATTTGATAGGAACATCCAATCTATATTTTCTCCATACAAACTTTGAACCCCAAATAGGGGTTAGGGGTAAAATAGTACCACCTAGGGGTTTAATTTTGAAAAACCCTTTGTTAGTGGATGCTTGAGCTACATGAGGAACCTCTATGCTAAATTTTAAGTTTCTAGAGCAATCAATTCGGAACTTTTGAACTAAATTTCACCGCCTTTCCCTTAGGATGGTTTTTCAAAAAAGGAAAAATATTTATTGAATAATTAAGTTTTTAGAGTATTCCTACAAAGTTTCAAATTGATAGGAATATCTAATAAAATCAAAATCAAAACCCCCTAGTTGACCCCCTAAGGGGATGAATTTTGAAAAACCTTTCCTTAGTGTTTGCCTATGCTATATAAGGAAACTTTGTGCAAAATTTCAAGCTTCTAGACTTAGCAGTTTGGGCTGTACATTGATATGTCTGTCAGTCAGTCAGTCTGTTTCTTCTTTTATAGATATAGATAGATGGACTGAGACTGATTTTACGTTTCGAACCTAATTTTGATATAATCGTGTTAAATGAAGTGTAAGACTTTGAAGACTTCTTTGCTCAAGAGCTCTTCATCGAAATTTCACGTACAACTCAAACAGAAAGTAAGCAGAAACATAAACAATAGAATTTAAAGTGCTACTTAAAGTAAGGTAAGTAGAAACAAATTTTTTTTCTTATAAAAGTAATAATCATAAGTGTTCTATACGTCTAACGTAACATTTGAAACCCCTCTGTAACTTTTTTCACGACGATTTTTACACTTCCGTGTTTCCATAGATAAGCAAATACGGGGACGCATGTGATGGATATTAAGGGCACACCTTACATCATTTGCGTTATTATACCGCCCCCCCCCTCCGCCCGCGCGGGGTGGGACCGCAAGACGCGCTCCTTGCCTTATATCTAGATGTTACACCCCCCTTAATATGCTAAAATCAAATTAGTTCCAAAGCGGAGTGATTCCCTCGCGTCAATCGATCGCCCTCTCTCTCTCAATATTACCATCTTGGGGAGAATCTGTTTTATTTGAATAGAATGCATGTGTTGCTGAGTTACCCTTACCTACCAGGTGATTAAAAAGTATATCGCATTTAATATGTATGTTTTATGACTTTTGAAAAATAGCAAAACTACGCTGTACTCATACATTCATTACAGACACAGATTATGCGAATGAGATACTCACGTACATTTCACAATTAATATGTAAAAGTCACGGATAAAATAGTTTCTGTTGTTCGTAATTTTATTTCGTCACTTTTACTAGCGTTTATTTTATAGTTTGAAGTGACAAACAGACAGACGGCCCGTCTGAGAATAAGCGGTAATAGTCGCCTATATAAAGCAATTCGGCTGTTGCTGAGCTCAACGGTGCAAAGGTCCAAAATGTGTTAAATGGGACGAAAGGATTTTTTCAAAATCAATTCATCATCATCATATCAGCACTTAGACGTCCACTGCTGGACATAGGCCTTCACCAATGAACTCCACCATACCCGGTCCCTCGCCCTCCACATCCAGCCGCTTCCGGCCACCTTCTTCATGTCGTCGGTCCATCTGGCGGCGGGGCGTCCCACTCTGCGTGTGTCGATCCACAGTCTCCACTTCAGAACTCGTCTACCTGACGGCCGTCTTTATTATAGCACAGGTAAAGGGAAAAATCCGGAAACTGTAAATTTGTAGTTACATCATTAAAGCACATACTTTTTTTGCGATTATAAAATTATTTGCAGTTGGTAAACTGACCACGACCTAAGTTGATGTATGGGGAGAACAGTTTTCCAACGGCAAAGTAAAGTATGTCCCTCAATCCAGATAATCTTTTCGTTACAGCAATGTTCGGTGCTTTCATAGTTTATGAAATTCAATATTGCATTTTGGGTATTGGTATTGGGTAGAAACTTAAAACATACTCTGAAAAAGCGGGTAAAGTCTTCGAGACTCTATTATCGTGATGGACGAACTATGTACATACCTACAAGTTTGTACGGAACCGTCGGTGCGTGAGTCCGACGATTTTTTAATTAGCCCACGTTCTTCAACAGTTGGCACATGCATTCTTTTATATTAGAACAATTGCTCGTATCGCATCATTAGAACTTGTCTTATTTTCGACATACTACTACTTCAGGACATATCTAAAGAGATGTTATCGACAGTTTTGGAACAAGTTGGTGCTGGCTGAAAACGGCAATTTCCTGCGGAATTCTTGAGAGCGGTTATCAGGCGGGGATCGGGGACGTCAGCGCAAGTCGCGGGTTTCATTAGCCGGGTCTTAGCAAATTAACACCCTCGCCTCTGTCGTGATGAAACGAGCGGGCCCTCAGACGTGTAGCTACCCTGCGGACAGAGCCGTCACATTATTGCCCTTGTTAATGGTTTGTCGGGGAGTGACGGGATTATTTGTTATCATCGTCTTGGAGAATTCTTACAAGTTGAGTTTCACAAAGTCGATGCATACATAGTGGTCTGTGGTTCGTTACCAGACCTACTCCGTAAGCATTTCGGATAATATCCGTAGAACTATGAACCTCATTTGTACTTTCTAACGGTTCATGTGCTTTATTCTGATGAGTGTTTGGCGTGTTACTATCGTAGTTATACGCCAAACGCTAATGGAGGTAGTAGGCCCCCAGTTCTCAGGTTAGAATATAGCTAACAAACATATTTAAAAACCGAAGTAAAGACAGTCAGCAACGTACAATTTGTACGTCGTACACAATGCGGGTTCCGACGATTGAAATGTTCCTGAAATATGTTGAAAAGATTTTTTTCTTGGCATTCTCATATATAACCTTACCATAATATCCGGGAAATACGACTTAAGTGTTCCAAACAGCTCCATTAGTTAACTTGTTTGTGAGTTATACAACGGATAGCCAGGCAGACAAAATAGCTTTGCCATAAGGGTATCAGTTTTGACGGAATAATATGAAAATATAAGGTTGTTTGGAATAAAGCGCTTAAAGCGATCAGGCCGCCTAAATTATACTATTATAACTTCAAAAAATTGTAATTGTATTTGTTTGTGCAATAAAGTGTACCTATTGTATTTTATTGCATTGTATCTAGTAGCAGAACAGAAATACAAAATTAGTGACAATTTGTATCGTGTCAGAAATGGAATCACAAAAGACATGTTTTTTGTCGATTGTAGACCACAGCCAGCTAAGAGCCCCTAGAGACTCGACGTGTTTATGCAGCCGTGGGGCAGAGCTAAACGTTACGCTGACGGTGACTAATGACGGATGCACTAATAGTTGTGTCGCATCGCCACCGCGCACTCGCGCCATATATCATGCGAGGGAAATGGGGAGAAAACCATCCTATCACCCCCGGACGTGATAAGGTCAAGAATTGTTTATCTGGACAGTATTTTGTTAAACTGTATCTATTTGTAGACAGTCTCAGCAGTTCTCCTTGATAAAGACTGTCACACCAATAACGGAATAAAAGAACTACAAAACCCACGAGATAATTCGCCTAATATTAGATTTCAAAAGCTACAGTAATTTATCTGACTACTCACAATAGAGAGTTTTTATTTCTAGGGTTTCGTTAAAACGAATACATTTTATGTCCGTTTATCTGTCTGTCGGGTAACTCGAAAACTACTGGAACGATTGAGCTGGAATTTTAAACATGTATGATAGAAAATTGCCCGGCCGGCAATAGTGGGGAAAATTATATTCATCATATCTGTGAAATCCCAGAAAAACACATTGTGAACACATGAACACTTGCTGATTTTTTGTCCATCTGTCTCTTCGGCGGATAGTTAAAAAACGAATAATAAATTGAACTGAATGTTAAAATAAACATAGGTAAAATTCCCCATGGGACATTCCATTATAGGGAAATATAAAAACAAAACCGCGATATCTGAATAAATAATTTGATTGAAGGAACCTACTACACATTGTATATGACGTACACTTAACTGACTTTTTTACTCACAGGAATGTACAGCTTTTACAATTATGCCTGTGTTAAAGTTTTTTATTCTCACTAGAATCTAAACGGCCGAATGGATTTTGATGAGTCAGGCATCAAATTATTGTTAATGATCTCGCAAGTAACACCGGTAGTCGGGTTTTACGTTTTAATATTCAGTCATTATTTTAAGCAAAAATGACTATTTATATACTAGCTTGGGACTTTGATTCGTTCAACGGTTACATAAGACGGTGATTAGAATTCCGCTGAAAGAAAATAAAAGGCTCTATTATTAGTATTTTAGAAAAAAAAAACGTGACTAATTGACATATTAGTATGAACAATGGGATCTTAAGAAATAGCCATGATAATAATTATCAAAATTTATTATAATTGAATTGTAACAGTGTTTGTAATAAATTGTATTGCATATTATTGAAGGAAGATTTAAGTTTGTAATAGAGACTGTGTTTATGTACTTATAATATACTTCACATTAGATGTATGTTATATAATTGACGTCAATTTCTATAATAACGTGATAATGTCCATCGCATTCAACAACAATACCGCATATGCTGACACCGTTACCCACATTACAAGGGACCGTTGTTTATGGAATTGATATAAAGAATTATACACGAACAACATTAAAATAACGACATGCATCATATAAATGACATTCGTGTTCTAAACGAGTCAACGTTAACATTAACATAAATAAACATCTTTTGTGACCGTACACTTATCATGGATTCACAGTGGAAGGCTTCAGAGAACGATTTCTTTCAGTGCCATTTATCTGCTGCCTTTTTACAAAGGGAACATGTTTAGTCTATGATCATTTAGTTAAAGTGTCGTGCGGAGAGGGAGCGCCCCTACGGGCCATGGCGTAGCGCTACGAGAGTCTTAAGATTAATACATCGTAGAGGCCGTGTTAGTGGTGCAACAATTTGTCTCTATAAATGTTGACTCAGCAAGCGGTTTGCTCGCGGTCGCACCGCGCGATTAGCCCCGCCAAATTTATTGTTTAATTTCAAAGGCGTTATTAATAACGTGCGAGATGATTAAACGGATTTCGCGGCTTAACTCTGAGATGTTGATTTATACGCTCGAGCTTAATATGCGGTGTTGAGGCTTTGTTGGGGATGTGAGTGATGTAAATGTTTTATAGCGCAGCGCATATTGCCTCCTCGGCTAAATGCTGAATAAAGGTTGTGTTGTGTGCGACGACAAACAGCATTTTTTTCATTGCGTATAATATTGAGTACTAGCTTATCATGCAAAATAAAGTTGGTCCGAAAGAAATCGCTTAAGTCAATCCAACTAGATTCAAAAGAACATTGTGTAAAGTAAATTTGTTAAATAATTTGTTTATTTATTTTATGTTTGACGAATAATGTTGGAGTTTCCAGAAAAAAAACCGTTTTAATTTTTCGAATAAATAAACACTTATGCAGAGTAGAGAAACTTAGTTAATTACCGGGTGGCAGGCGATCTCGTGTCCGGAACTGCGGAAACCGGACAACACGATACGTCGCCCATCGCACCCTCGTCTCAGACAACCTTCTCTATGCCGAAAGCCACCCCTCGAACAAACACTTAACTGCTCCTTTCAAACAAGCAAACATAGCTATTAACTCGCTTGAGCTGAGTTTCAAATGGCATAAGAATGCTCTTGGATTTACGATGTTGTATGAAGTATGATTGTAGAAGATGCTGACAAAGTAAGGTTATCCAAATATGTGCTCAAAGTTTCAGTGCATATTGTCGGGAATGTATTGTGTTGGGGCAATGTTCGATGAGATACGGGGTTTATGCGTGTAAGATGATGCTTGTTTGCAACTCGTATGATATGATAAATCAGTTTACAGAAACCAAACAGCTTACTCGAGAGTCGCGAGAGGGGAGGGTAACTAAACAATTTGCGGTTTAAATGAGAAAATTGATTCGGTGAAATAATATTGTTTTGGTTGCAGTTTTCATATATCTAATGTGTTTTAAGGCAGGGTAATATGACATATAATAGCCAGGTAAAATACATTTGTCTTTTGAACAATATTCCGTCAGAATTGAAGGATTTGAGGCAAAGCCGAAAATGTTCCTGCGTTCGTATTACTGAGTCTATGTGGAAAATTACCTCAAAGTCAGTTAATGGTAACCACGAGGAGATTTATCGAGAATCACAACCAAAAGGAGCTGATGAATGATCACCGAATATTTAAATGTATATAATTTAGCCTATTCAAAACATATTGAATAGATAATAAATTGAAGCTAACTATTTAGCTCTCCTTTCTCCCAGGCTTTAAAAAATCAAGACAACATTTTGCTTAGTCATACAAAAATAGATAGAAATGTATTACTACGTAATCCTTAGACCAGTAGAGAAACATCTAACTCATCACATCTCCTTCCATTCAATGTTTTGGGCGATCAAAAGGTCTCTGAGCTACAATGTCTCTTGGCGAGGTCCGCATTAAGGGTTTTGTTTCAGTGGGACAAGTGTACAAAACTTTGTTACTACATGCAGAATTAAAACCTCTACCTACTCTCTTCTGGTATATAGAGAAGAAAGACGCCGAAAACTTAGAAGAAGAAGTTCTTATAGCCCAAAAAAATATTTAGAATTCTTTGATAGAATTGACAACCAATATAATAAAATATATGCCTTTGTTTACAGAGTGTCGCAACAACGACCTTACTATGTATTTATTTGTATTAATATATAAATATTAAGTACATACCTACATATAAATACACTTGTCTAATTCTAAATGTTTTTTTCTGTACTACCTATAGAAATTAGAGAAGGAAAGAATAAATTCCCAAATATCTATCCAGACAAAGATCAACTTGTACAAGTTGCCTGTCCACAGTGGGAATCGAATCGATGACTTCCTAACGTTCGAGTTTAATGACAGAGAATACGACGACACACTCTTCTGCAAAAGTACCTCTTCTGCTTCTTGATCTCTCCCCCTGCTACGTACCTGCTCTTGGCCGCCCACGCGGTCGCTCTATCCTGCTCGCCGATGTAATAGGATTACCGCAGACCGCGGCAGGTAAGTGCCTCTAATTGCTGTAAAAATCGGCGCCGACTGGCCAGGACAAAGGCAGGCGCCCAGTGCGCGGCCGCCCTTAGGCGAAAGTGATTTATTGATTAGTGTTCTTTATGTCGGCTTAGACGGATTATGCTTTGTTTGTTTGTTTGTAGCGGCTCCCGTTTGGCTTGCTTTACAATAGCGGATGTTGTGGATCAGGTGCAAGTCATGGTGTGCTCTACCCGGGGATTCGATTCAAGGTTTCTCTGTCAGAAACCTTGAGTTAATTCAAGCTTTTACACAAAGCACAGCTCATAGTGTATAATATCAAGAGGATCTACCAAAACAGTAGGTACGTGTGACTAATGCCAATGTGTTGCTGGAAGTTCCTTGGGCCGTTTCTTCTTCACACCGCTTACACATTAGGAAGCGGTGGTAGATAAAAATTTACGTGTTTGTACCAAGTGTATATACTCGTACCTATTAATGTGCATTAAAAGATTTTAACTTTAACTATGAAATATTGTTGCCTATGAGAGGTTTGGGCATTAGATAATGTTTTTTCAAACTTAGCAAACTGATAGAAAAAAAAACTTAATGTACCTATTGAATAAAATGTACTAATTTATTTAATTTTCGAACAAAAATAATAATAAAAAATTGATGTAAAAAAATTATGCGTACATTAAATTTCCTTGTTTCCATAGGATTCCATTTGACTTGCATTGAATTTTGGAGTTAAGTTTTTGAAAATTAAACAGCCTTCTTAGGGAGTGCGCGTTCTGTAGGTACTTGTTCTATTACTTATTCTATGGCTCTGGCTTTAAATTGCATAGAAATAGTGTAAATCCCAAGAATACACGTTAATATTAAATTGTATTTGGAAATCTAATCTTTACTCGTATGTTGTAAGTCGATTAGTTAGAAAGTTGTGCGGTGTGGCCGTACCAATTATTAGTATTTTAATTTGTAAATTTTATAAATATTACCGATCAGTGTAGGTATTTACGATACTACAGAGTTCCGTGTAAGATATTAAATACTCACATAAACATAGAAAACCAAACCACCGAAATCTATTGCTAACAGTTATAATTTAGGGAAAAATACAAGTTAACACGTTTAACCCTCAAACGGATCGGATCGGAATGGACGATAAAAGGGGCACAAAAGGCCAGTTGTCGCTCGCCCGCATTGATTTATGTCCGCGGGATGATGTAGCGCCGCCGGAGGTGAAAGTGTTACCGGTCGGTATATCATGCCCGGCCGATGTATTGACAGCCAATGAATGAGGTGATTTTTCGGTCATGAATTATTGTTTTAGTTTGTTAGCTACTGACTAGCACTGAACTGGTAACATTGGTCACCTGTCGACAATGGAAGAAAACGGAGATGAACTACTATAATTACAAGAGGCGTTGAATATTAGTGCTATATAATAATATTTAAATATAGGGCATTTGATACACGAGGAAGTATTCGGGGTATTCCTACATATACAAAATAATTATAAAATGTATATTAGAACTTATATGTAACCTGTGTATAGTTTGTATAAATACACAAAAGAACACACATACACAATATCTGTATACAACTATTTATTGCAATGTGTATAAAATTAAATAAGTTACTCCCAGTATACGCATTATTGCTTTTTTATATTGCTTACTATTTTTTTTTATATTGTAGTTATAGCAGCTGTTATTATGGTATTTAAATGTGAAATTTTTTAATTGGTCATTATTTAGCCAAATTATCTTATCAACAAATTTATAGTATGTAAGATTTCCAAAATAATAATACAATAGTAATATTTATTTATATCAATTTAAGCCCAAACTAATAAAAACATAAAATACATAAAAATAAAATTTGAGATGTTTTTAAGTTTGTAATACAAAAATATTAAATCCATTTTTAGTTAAGAAAATTATAATATTTGATTGCCCTGTTAATATAAATATTTTGATTAAAAGTATATAAAAGTAGAGAAAATAAAGAATATAATGATGATTAAGAATGCCGAGTACTGTGAACTGCCTACCCAGTGTTTTCAAGCTATTTATAAAATTACATAAGTAAGAGGCATTTTATGATCATTGACCGAGAGCCCGCCCTTCGGACATTGCTTTGAATACATCCTAACCTTAAATTTACGGTCATTTTTCACATAAATCAAAGAGAGCCGTCTAAAGATTTATAGCTATCTGTGGCCAGTTCTTCTTGTCTATGGTAAAAGATCAAACTACCTGAGCTATTCAGTTTGCCATTTTTTCTAAGCAGAACAAATTGTTACGATTTATGACTTATTTTTGCAAGAAAATGAAAGTGTAAATACATCAATGTTAGTTTTTTCTCTTTACGGATCTATAGCGCCATCTCCTATTTCTTACAATATTATACCTATAGTTTTCTGTGTCACCCAAAACAAAATCAAACCAGGTCTTCCTACTGCCACCTGGCGTGATTTTGTTTAATAATAAATATTACACATATTATATGTACATACACACATAATCCCATACTAGGATTTTCTCCAGTATTATGGGATTTAGACAAGGATAAATTCCCAAATACAACATCCAGACGGGGACCAGTTTGTATAACATTGTCTATCCCTAGTTGAAGTCTGTCGAAATCGAACCCACAACAACCACCAGGGCAAAACGGCGCTCATCAAAATCAAACATTACCTGGGAATTATGGGAAATTTGGTCAAAAATGAAAAATGATAAAGTCAAAGTCAAAGTCAAAATCATTTATTGCATATGAGTACACTTGGTACATTTATACACGTCATTTTTTTTATCGACTACCGCTTCCTAGGTGTTAGCGCTGTGAAGAAGAAACGGCGCAACAAACTTCACGCAACACATCTTTTAAAAATCAAGTTTGCATACAATTAATAAAGATTTTGCGAAGCTGGTTAACATTAGTACCAGGCATCTTTGTCATTCAAATAATCGTTTACTTTATATTAGGCTTTCTTACAAAGTTGTTTTTTAATGTGAATCTTAAACTTTCTGTCCGTCATATTTAAGATTTCCTCTGGTAGTTAGTTGTAGAAGCGTATACATTGCCCCGTGAACGATTTGCTGACCTTACTTAGTCTTAACCCTGGTAAAACAAGTTTATTTTTATTTCTTGTATTATAACTATTATTGTCACAGTGCCTCAAAAAGAGAGATACATTTTTTCTGACATATAAAATATTATCTAAAATGAATTGACCAGCTACTGTTAATATGCTTATTTCTTTAAACTTTTCTCTTAATGAGTCTCTACAACGCAG
Organism: Esperia sulphurella; assembly: GCA_947086405.1. Classification (NCBI taxonomy): domain Eukaryota; kingdom Metazoa; phylum Arthropoda; class Insecta; order Lepidoptera; family Oecophoridae; genus Esperia; species Esperia sulphurella. Next base: position 6,086,959 of record OX352261.1, read on the forward strand.
ATTATAGATTGCCCTAACTGCTCTTTTTTGCAAGATAAAAATGGTCTCTATATCTGCTGCTTGACCCCACAGTAGGATACCGTATGCCATGATACTGTGGAAGTAGCTAAAGTACACTAACCTCGCGGTAGCAACATCAGTTAATTGTCTGATTTTCCTTACGGCGTAGGCGGCAGAACTTAATCTGCCAGCTAATGAAGTTATGTGGGGTCCCCATTGTAAAGATGAATCTATAGTTATACCCAGGAACACAGTACTTTTAATAAATTCTAGTGTGTCATTACCTAATGTCACATTGTTTTCTACTTTTCTTACATTTGGTAGAGAGAATTTAATACATTTAGTTTTCTTTGTATTTAATGCAAGGTTATTTACACTAAACCAGTTAAGAATTTGCGTGAGAGTATTATTTACCTCGGCAAGTTCACAATCTTTTCTGCTAATTTTAAAAATCAGCGAAGTGTCATCGGCAAATAAAACTATATTGGACATGTTTTGTATTAAAAAGGGCAAGTCATTTATATATACAAGATTAGATAAGATATAGTATATATATAATACGTCCAACTATAAATTGTGCATAAAAGTACCAAGTATATACGTAAGTGCAGATTTTGATTTTGAATGCGTGATATATGACCCGATTCAGACAAGTATAATCCAACCCTCAAATGTCAAATATCTTGATCTAGAAAAACTAAGAGAGCTACTACATACAGCATTGTATAATCTCTATACAACACTACTGTTTATGTACGAGTACATACAGTTCTATATTATGTCTTTTGATCAGACTTCATTTATGGCATAAATTACTTGTGAGCATAGTTTCGATGACTAAATTGGAAGTCAATATAAAAGAATTACTATAGGAAAAGATAAAGACACAAAATGACAAAGTTCCCATGCCATCATCATTACGTGTAATGGGTTCGTATTACAGTGAATATTTCAGTTGTTAGTTACCGAGCGATCCGCTGTCGGCGCACGCGATTTACTTGGGCTACACACAATGCGACGGTCGGACAGATTTGGTTTGACATAGCGGCAAATCCGTCCGACAGTGTCCTATGTGTGTCAAAGTCGACGCGGTATGCCAGACTCTGGTATAGACTATGGTCTTGATGAACTACGACTTCGAGCAATATCGACAGTCGAAACGTAGGGTAGTGCAAACGAAGTCAGACTAAATCTGTGAGATGAGATCTCTAACAGACCTGCTCTCATGGTATGTAGCACCGAAGCCGCTTGGTGTTGTCTTCATTGCTATTAGTAAGTAGAGTTTCCTTGTCCTATTTAGCACCACGACTAAAAAGAGGTGTTTTGGTATTTATAGTTTCTTTTTTGCGTGCGTTTTAGTTGTTTAATGCTATACTTATCCACCACATTTATCTGTCATACTTATTTTTTAACTTAGGCTGGTCTTAGCAGTTCGAATATTTTAGTAACATTAAAGAAAGTTTCGGTTTACATGAAACACGTCATATTAACAAATGTATTGAACATGGATAATGGACAATGAATTTCAAAAAAAATTATGATTTTTTCAAAAACATACGTATTTGTTGTAACGCTACAAATATTCGATCAAAAGCAATGAAAAACTTAAATGGAGAGTGCGTATCATACGTCAATCAACCGTGGCGTCGTACAAATTGAGACAGTGCAAAAATAAGGCATTGTATTAAAGACGATTCCGAATGATCGATCGAGTCGGGGCGTGCGTTTTAATTTCGATTCCACGAGATATTCGGAGGCGTGGTCGCGCGAACAATTTGTTTCATGTCCCTCTAATACCTTACGATAGCTAGTGTTAGAAATTGCTTTTTATTACATTAGTTTCATCGATATAAAGAGATATCATGTCTTACAAGAAAAAGCCTTGATGTATTTCTATTGATATCTCTTTCTCATTGAGATGAATAGTTTTGTATTAGTTAGAAGCCTAGGTTTTACTCATGTACTTAAATAAAATACATAATGCCGACGAGAATAAATCTTTAATTAAAAGAAACAGGTTTCACTTATGCGTTACTCTGAAAGACCTTCTGATATATAAGTATAGTTTTATGGTATAATTATTTGTTATGGCACCTAATTTATATGTACTCAAGGAAATAATAACCATTAATGAGTATTCAAAACCGGAAATAAACGAGAGAGGAAACATTTCAAAATAGACGTCAAGACGTCACTTAAGGGAATCAGTCAAAACTTGGTAAATCCAATATCTAAGTTTAGAGAGCGCACAAAAGCGTCTCACGTCTGTACAGTCCTATTCTGGAGACATCCGTGATTCGGTAGCAGTTTTTCACAATGTTGCTCTGACACAATGTTGTCAATTTGTTGGATGACATACTTTAGTTATAATGCAATGTAGAAAATGTTTGTTTAAAAACAGGTTGGTCTGTCTATGGGCAGTAAAGATTTGTTTAGTAATTACTTGGTGTTTTTTAAGGAGTAATAAAATGTTATAACGCCTTAAAAAGATAGACAACTCTGTTTTTATACCAACATTTTCTTCTTTCGTTTCTGTCTGTATGTCCTTTAATCTTGAAAACTTCTGAGTTATTAAAAAAAATTATGTTAAGCATAAGGTTTCAAACTACTCGCAAGTTAAGACACTAGAAGGGCGGCAGAATGATTGTTATGAATGATTTTGTAGCTTAGGCTTACTGAACCGTTTGAGATACATCAAATCAATGAGAATATTAAGCACTAAAAGTCCTACAACAAGTCTTCGACAACGTAGTGATTTCCAAAAATAGTAAAAAAAAAATTTTGCACAATTTACTTTTAAACCCTATCAAATAGACATACGCTCCGATGATTTGTATGTACGCGTAATTTATCCTCACATTTGGACATTTAAAAGAGGATGATGTCTTTGGATACTAATCCATACACCTTTTGTGGATCTTTTATGTTTTATTTAGACTAATCAGATAAGTAGTTGTTTTATTTATTACGAGGGCATTTCAAAGATCAGAATAGGGAAGTGTAGTTGCATAGGCGAGCGGCGAGCACGGGGGTGCGGGGCGCGGCGGCGGGCGTGCATCGCTCGATATCGGTGACAGTGACGGATTACCCCCGGTAGCGCCGGTTCACGGCCGACTCGGCACTCGGCAGCCCTTGTGCCAACCTCACTCGCCTATCATCTCACTATAAAGTTTGCGAGAAATAACACTGAATAACGATATTGTGTTTTCATCAGGAATCTAAATTGTAAAATCTAAGACCTGACGGACCGAATTATGGACACTATAAATTTTTGTTAGATATTTTTCAAGTTACTGTCATTACTGACAGGAAGACTTTACTGACATGACATAGAGGCTTTAGAATTTGTTAAATGCATAAAAACATTTTAAAAATGGCAGTAGATGGATATATATTTCATTCCAGATTAATAGTCCTATGAAAACCAACGCTATTTACGTCTCGGTAACATATACATGAAAGGGTCACCAGCAGCAAAAACAGGTTTGTATTACCATGTAAACTTTGCAGTCCACTTAGGAACACCATCTATTGTGTATTTTGTTTTCGAGACGCAAATGCGTTTGTTTTCATAGGACTATTAATCTGGAATGAAATATAGGTAAAACAATCTGGCCTAGCCTTGTACACCTGTACATACCTATACATACATTCTACATATTAATAGGTTGAGATACGATTTACCGTTGAATGTAGTAACTGACAACAAAGCCTACAAACACTACCAATAATAATAATAATAATAGTATGGGCTTAATAAATCGCACTTCTGGTGAAATAATGCCGTAATGCAATTACATTAGTAATACCATTGCATACAATTCTAAATTGTGTAATACCATTGCAAGGCGCTTTTTATTATATCATTATCGGTATTTCGTTTATGCTTACAGTAAATATCTCAATCTCACCTGATGGTAAGTTAAGAGGAGGCCTAAGATGGAGCGCGTCCTATTCACTCTTCCTTTAAAAATATACAAATTTTACTTATCCGGAAATACCCAAGCTGGTAGTCAGTTCCATTCCTTCGCAGTTCGCATTATAAAAGAGGAAGAAAAACGCTTCGTGCTACACATACTACACAAGGATGAAGTCCCTCTCCACGCCTCGTAGTCTGGTGATGGAACGGAGATGGGAGAATCAAATCAATTATGAATGATGATTTTTAGAGTTTGTAGATGTTACTGTCAAAGTATGTGTAATTGATTTTGAATGACCTTGACATAACTAATATACATATACCGTACGGCAGAAGTAGTAGGCAAGATCTCAGCAGCAGATCTTGTTAACGCGGTGTCCTGACCGAGTGTCGGCAAAACCCCCCGGTGTGCCCCACGGGGGGTCGCTTCTGTTCGCCAACAAGCGTTAATCGCGCTCAAATGTGAAATTATAACCTATGACACGCTTACAGCTTCGGTTCTCTAGTTGTGTACGAATTTAATAAAAGAAGATTGGTGAGATGTGTATACCCCATAAAATCAGTAAACGTAAACTCTTTAAAGTCGGGGTGTAATTAAATACGATCGGTAAAATTAAAGGTCATATTTAGATAATTATATTATAGGTATTTATAGCAGCTGACCTCCAACTCAAAACACTTTTGCTATTAGTCGTGTCTCTACATAGAATCCAGACCATGCGACGAATATATTTTTTTCGGTTCCAGAGCAAAATAACAAAAAATTTCCATCAATGTTTATGCTTTTTTGCGTCGATATGATACGATTACATTTCTTGTTATACATTATCCAAGCTGTAAAATCCACATATTTATTTTAAGAAATGCATGTCATAGTAATTTCTACGTGACAATATTCATAGCCATATAATACTTGATGATTAAAAAGGATATATTAAAATTTTTTGGGTAAGGCAATTATTGTCATAGGACCACTTACGCAAGCACCTACGATCAACCAGATCTGTTTGTGTCACAAGTATGGCGATGTGTATTGCTAACATAGAGGTTTGTATTGTTTTTTAGTAAGAACTTGAAGTTTGATATGAAAAGTTATGAGAGCCATTACAAATTTGTCTCCCATTAATTAAAATATTTTTAAATGGAAAGCCGATTCTTATAAAATTTTATTATTTACGTAAGCAGGGCACATCATGAGGTTACTTTTGTCTCCACTGGAGGAGCACAACCCTCTCTCATCTGCCGGAGACAGACGGAGGATTTGGCCTACACTCCCCGCGCTGGCCAGACGGATTGGGGAGGCCTGATTGATGTTTTATAATGTTATTCCCTTAGTAGCCTGGTACGACATCCACGGGAAGAGTTGGAGTGATCCTATTCTACTCTACCGGAAACCACACGGCAAAAAGGACAGGAAATTATTGAATTTGTACAGATAAGTATATTCAAAATGTGTTAAAAAATAGTTTTGTTAACATTTTCAAAATTTTAAGTTTTCAACAGTAAAGTTTAAAATAAGTTTACTAAAAAATATATATAGTATGTCGCAAAGGTAATTTGTACAAATTCAACAATTTAGTATTCTTCTTACGTATACGTGTATAAAGTTTTATTATCGGATTCGGATTCCATTTTAGGTAAAGATATTTGAATTGAATTTTTTTAAGAGACAAGTTTGTAATAGCTCTCTTAAGTACAAATACTAAATATAGGTATCAAGATAAATTCACGTCAATTTCATCATTATTTTGGCGCATAAAATACGATAATAAAGGAATTATAGAAATATTTTACGGTTGTACGAGTATGTTTCTTTGTAGTGCTATTCAATCAAATCACCCCAAATTAAATAATATTTCCCAAGGAACAAGGAGCTAATTGACACAGATATGGCGCTATTTGTAGCGCATCCAGGATGATGTATGGGCTCACCAGGTGAGATCACATTCCCACAGCTTCCGACGGATGATGATGGATCATGTAAGTACACCGCTCTTTGTTCTGAACCACTCGGCGTTTGTTCCGTCGACAAATTTGGGGTCAGTCCGTATATTTTAGCACAGTATGACGTCTGTTTGTTTGTGCGAAAAATAGCAGAGTTTTTTTATGACATAATCTCTGACCCCTGTGATTTTAGTACATCAACTTAGTATTGTGTATTTTTTACTTGAAGTTTACAAAAAAGTTCAATGTTATTAGAAGTAGTAGGTAAGTCGTACATTTACCCACTAGACTTGCCGGAATGTAAATAGGTACAATGTTCTAAAATGTTCTCACTTATAATTTGTGGTTACAGTGCATGTCGAATATTCCGTTCCGTTACACGGCGCGTTGGCGGGTCGGTGCCTCGGATAATACCACCACTGGGATACCACTCCCACGTCGTCCCACCAACTACAGTTACCGACATAAAACGTCGTCGCGGCATACAATTCAATATATTTCGGAGTAATTTGATGTTCATTAAAGAAACTCTGGGACCGTGAACCAGAACACAATGGTTGAATGGCCATTTGTTGTTGCCGTTGAAAGGCACAATAATAATTCCGAAGTAGTTACTCACGCGGCAGTTAGGAGCACTTACGAAACGAAACGCCGTCATTTTGTGATGGAGGAGATGTTTTGTTATTGGTGACCTCTTTGCGATGGTGTGGAGAGATACAATTCTAAGTCGTCGTGCGCAGTTTGCAACGCACAACTAACATTTACTTTGGATTGTGCTTTGATTATCTTAAAATCGACCGCAACAATAAAGCAACACGGAGGAGAAGGACCATATTTAGGTGTTGCCCTGTGCCAAAGGTACAGGACCATCTGAGCATGCGCGGTATCGATGTACGTATCGATGTTATACATGTGTTGTTCTATTTATTATGTTTGAGTTTCGTAGCGACAGCGTGGTGCACACACTTGGTGCAGGTTGAGTAGACCCCCCCCTACGAAAAACGCCAATGGCGTCGGGGTCGAGCTGGTGGCGCGCAACAAAACGGGAGAAATAAAATAACTGAACTCACCTTGTTGACTGTTCTTTCTCGTTGTTTTTTTCTCCTTCATCCAAGGATATTCGGGTACATTGAGTCCGCCTCCCGGTGACGGTAGGTCGGGCGGGTATCCTGGCGGAGTATGCTGCGGACTCAGCTCCCCCCCTCCCAGCTGGGGGAGCGCAGTCATGAACTCCGCCATCGAAGGCTGGCTGTTGATGAAGCCGGTTTCCGTACACGTCTCGAGCAAGGGGTGCGGCGCTCCGGCGGCGGTGACGGCGGCCAGCCAGAAGCCATTGCCCCCGTGCTCCATGCGCGGGTGGTCCTGCCCCGGCGCTGGCCCCATCGGCGGCGTATTCCTCGTCTTCACCGCAAACTCCTCTTCCATCTCATCACGCACCCCCATGCCAACTCTTGCCGGTTGCTTCCCTCTGATCGCGGGGAACTCTTCGCATTTTATCTTGCGCACTAGGGGGTTACTGTCGAGCGGCAGTGCGGCGGTGTTGCATATCTCTTGCATCGCTGCCTGTTGCGCGCCCACTCTCAAAGTCGTGATCATTCACGTGTCGAATTCGTTTTCCGTTTCGCCGCATGCGTGAACATTTTCGTTTACTCGTTGAACTTGTATTGTGTTAATGTTTCTAATTGTGATATTGCACAGGTTCCCGATTGTAGCATCGTGGTATCTGGAAGGTGAACAAAGCATTAGATTGAAAAGCGTCACAACATTTGCTCTGAGTTAAAATTTAAGGGGAGGACTTAATAACAAAAGAAAGCTTGTTAAAAGTATTAGGGGCTGGATGAATCGGACTGAAGTCTTGTCTAATTGTCCTCAATTTTGCGCTGAATTAAGAGCTACCAAATTAAATGTAACGGAGGAGGCTGTCTCGCGGTTATTTCGCAATTATTCGAGGACGTTCGAAATTACCGCGGTTTTGTTGTGAATAATTGTGCGCCTAACATCGTGATGAACTTGTGGATAATGAGCGCTCCAAATTGTTTATTGTAATTTAGCGAGCATCAGGCACGTGACGTGATGTCGACGCAACAATGAAGTTATTAAAATCATTACGAGGCTCGCTGGACAATGTCGAGTGATAAAAATACAATTTCATGGACAGCATTATGAAATTCTGTAATAGGAAAAGAACGTTGTCAAAACAAAAATGGGACCTCAACAGTAATCCTTAGATGCCGATCTTAAATTTAGTGAAACATAAAAATCTTTACGTCGGACAATGACAACTTCTTAAAATTTCCACTTCCGCATATGACAACTTTTTAAAATGTTATCGTGCCGTGACATATGGAGAGAGGGACAGATTGACATGATGAAATTATAAGGGTTTCGTTTTAAACATGTACCTAACGAATCCTACTAAACAGGGTGGAATCCCAGTAAATGTCCCCTTACAGAAGTCGTTATTTTAAAAAGTGGATTTTTCCAGAAATTGTAATTTTCCGACGAAACGATAGATTGACAAACTGTTCGTCTAGATGTATCACACGTAGCTACGCACCCCATATTTGGATGCCGTAGTTTGCGGACGTGTGGCGTCAGTTTTATAGCCCGCAACTGGTGGACGCCCGGTGCAGATTGTAGAACGCACCCTCACCTAACTGGATGTAAAGTTGAAAATGTTCACGATATCCTGGCTGGATGGAATCCGAGGCGACTGAATGTCAATTAAAATTCAAACCGCGTTCGAAATACGATTTTTTCCACTGGAATTTGCGGCGCGCCCGGGAGAAATGGCGGGAACGCGCCTTTTTGTTTTTGAAAATGGAACGGCTGGCGGTTAAACCTATTTTAATGCGTATGGGTTGGTCTGTGTTTTGAATTAAAATTTTCTGCCCGTTCTCCACGTGCGGACGGACAATGAAATATAATTTCCTTTTGAAAGAAAGTGCTGGTTTTCCTCTTGTACCATGTGCTTACTGACATCTGTATAGGAAATTAGGACTGCAGCTTTTCGCAATGTATTTATTTTATGACTTTAGCGAGGTAGGAACAATTTTAAATTTTTGTCGCAGCATGGTGAGTGTTTCCCTCCTGTGTCGTTGCAGGGTGCCGCAGGTTTTACGCCGCATTTCACTTCCCCGAACCCCCTCAAGGGAGAGCCCCTTAAAAACGCATAAAATGAAGAACACAGCTTCTTATGAATTTGTTTATGGCGTTATTTTTCGGAGACAACGACGTCTGGCCTGAAATCTCGGGGCTTACGAAAATAACAATAAGCCTAATTTAATGCACCTACATATTTTTTTATTTTTACCTGCAAATATGATAATTTACTGTGTAAAAGAAACAATAACTAAATTATTTTACTTTAATTCGTTTGTATTTTACTCGTGTTAAATAATTTAAATAATAACTTTTTAACTTTTTTAAATATTTTTTTCCTTAACTTTATATTATTAAAAAAAATTACAAGCAAGAAAGGTTCTATACTTATTTACTCTTTGTATATATATTACAATATTTTGTTATAAAATTTCAATATATCCATGCACAGTGATTTTGTTTTATGTGCAATAAAGTTTAAAATAATATTACTCGCCAAAGAGGTCTAAAAGATAGAATAGAGTAGAAATATTATTTATTTAAGCAACTAAGACTCACTTTGTTAGAATCACTTAATACTATAATAATACATTTTAAATAAATTAGTTTTTATTCGGTACGTGGATAACCTACCTATATCTATTTACCATCAATTTGATAATTTATATATGCGCTGTACAGAATTGTAAATAACTGAACATCTGCGTGTTGGGAGCCCAGCGCTCCAACTAGTGGTTAGGCTCCAATTTGCCGGCCGTAACGATTTCCTCTTCGGGGAATCAAATGGCGTGCGTCCGGATGACGCCCACACCAATACATCCACACAAATACCGCACACAAGCACAAGAGAGTATATACATCGTCCAAGTCCACAGACCGCCTTTGGAAAAATTATTCCAATTATATGGAATTACCAACGAACCTAACATGGTTCGAGTGGAAGTAGTTCACAAAAGTTATTTGGTCGCCATAAGTTCTAGTATACAGACATTAAGTCAAATTATGTGGTGGCTTGAAATAAGTAGGTAACGGAAACTTTTCCATCTACGAGTATTTACATTGAAACTAAAATCTTTAGACATATTCTAATAAAAGCGTAAACTTCGCGTGTCCGTCTGTAACATTGAAGATATTTGCAAAAAAAATTGGGTGGTCTAAGGATAAGTAATAGAACACATTTTTTAATTTTTTGTCTGTTTGTCTGTTCGTTTGGAGTGGAGCGGGAGTAGGAGCGGGAGCGGGTGTAGTAGTGGGAGCGGAAGTAGGAAGGGGAGCGGATTCTGTTAGCTGTAGTTACTAGTTAGTCTGGAGCCGCGGGCACAGCTAGTTTCAAACTAAGTATGTTACACTTAAAACGCTGATTGCTAAAAAAGGATCTCCGGTTAATCTAAAATTAATTACTTTTTGTCACCACATATAAACAATTTTAGTAAAAAAAATGTGATGAATAATTGTAAACGTTTCGAGAATTTTTTGATATTAGTCAGCATATATAAATAATGGGCTCGATAAATTAATAAACAAAAGGTATTTGAACAATAGTATTAAATATTTACATTTAAAATGGCATTATCCTACGTAAAATATATATTCTTTAATTTTAAGATTAATCTGGGAAAAATATAACCCCATATTATTTACTAACTGAGCCCGTTTGGACTACAGAATCCGCTCTTGTTCCCTTTCCCACTTCCACTCCCACTGAGAGCCTCAATCTTCCACTCCCGATTTTAATTCCGACCCAATTTCCATTCCCACTCACACACCCAAATGTTTCTTCTTCTTTCTTACTTTTCTTCTGTCTTTCTTTACCAATGCTCTCACCCTCTTCCCCAACACTCACCTTCCACTTTACTCACCCCTCCCCTTTCTTCTCCCCCAATTTCCCCCTACACTTTCACTACGACTTTCCTCACCACTGCCCTTTTTCTCCCTCCACATTCCACTTTCCCCCTACAATCTCCAAAATGTAGTTCTCACTGATTACAATACGAATTCCTCGAGTCTTTACACCCTACACTTCTTTGTTGTATACTTCTTTGTTGTATGCAGTGTATGTGAGTTTTCGAAAACTGCAAATTCGCATAACTTTTGATTGACTGGACCGATTGCAATAAAATAAAGCCTATATATTACATCGAATTAAGCACTATGTTTCTGTGAAAAGTTCATCAAAATCGGTTTAGTAGTTTTTAAGTGATGCGTGCACAAACAAACAGATAAACAGTCAACGATTCCAAAAATGATCGTAATGAGTTCCATTACTTATTCTTAGACCCCCCACTTTATTTTTTTGCAAATATTTTCAATGTACAGACATGCGAAATTTACCTTTTTTATTTATTAGATAAGATTAGATATCGCAATAGACTTTCCTGGTGATTCTGATAAAAGTAGTTTTGGGTATAGCCTTGTAACAGCAACGGTGGCTAAGGTGAGTTAGACATTTGTTCCACTCCAAATTAAATAGCATACGAAAACAAGCGCTCTTTGCGACCGGATACAAAATATACATACCTACATGAAGGGACACTAGCTGCAGAATCAATTTTGTATTATTACCACGTTGCAGTCTACTTCGGAAAACTATCTATGTTTATTTTGTTTGAGTGACGCAAATGTAAATGGATTTCGTATGCCATTTGTATTGGAACAGATTTTAGAGGCGTCATGTCGTTGATAGGATCAGCGCCAGGCCCTTGTGACAATCCGCTTGATGTTCATCATTAAACCATTCTCACGCAACGCGGCAGCTCCATTCTAAACACAGCCACAATGGACACTCATACACAAACCATAAGCAATTAACATTCTAGTCACATTGTCGGATTGTTTATTAAGGCTTCATATGACGTACAATTAAATAATAGGTACGTTTTAAGTTTATTTTTAAGGAGAAACAAGACTACAATGTCCATGCCTTAGAATTTCAGAGATAAAATTTAAATGAAATTTGTTAAATTTAATAAAAATATATAATTTATTATTTTAAAAGCAATATGTGATATACCTTGCATTTTGAAAGGAACCGACAATAATTTGAAAATTATAAACTACTCGTACTTATTTTGACGTAATAACAACGTGGCTATAAACAGACAGGCACAGAACACTTAACCAGGCTTATACTTGTATAGAATCTATTGTATGCAGACAACTAGGAAAAAACTAGTCTGCACGTGATCACGCTATGACTTCAGGGAATACTAATAAATAACGAGTAATTTACTATAAATAACTAGACGCCATTATCGGTAATTGTTCACAAATGGGTAGGTCATGAAAATGCAAGACTGTAGGTAATTTGAAATTCAAAGATATACCTAAGGTAGCAAAACTAACAACGTTTAATGGTAATTGTCGACATGCAAGAGTAATTTTGTTTTGTTGTGCGATTCAAATTTCGTGAGACCTGCTGTTAAACGAACACTGTAGATTATAAGTATGATATTTACGGGCATTGTACAAGAGAACAATGTTGCCAAAAATAAAAGGAAAGTGTGAAAAGTCGCTGTGAGAGATGGAGAAAGTTTTGTTAAGATTGACAATACATAAAATGTAATTTTTAATGCAGTTAAATATAATATTTAATTTAATAAATTAACTATATACACCATCAAGAAAGGGCACAGAATAAATATATATGGCAGCTGGCGTTTAGAAGGTCCCAGATTCGGAAGTCTTGTAGGATTAGCAGAAAAGCTATATTCATATGATTTCATAGGTTAACTTGTATTATGAAAAACAGAATTATACATAGAGTACCTACCAATGGAATACAACTACTTAATTAGGATACAAAAGATAAAAACATGCACATGGAAGATATGATAGAAATAAGATAGTTCTATGCTAAACTGTACTGTTTACAGCAAATAAAACAAATCATATATGAGGCTAAGTGACAAAGTGGTGTAAGATTGTGTTAGCGGAAAGTATGCGTCATAATTTTGGTCGTAAACGTCTGGGGTACATCACCGAGCCCCGGCGGGTGCCGTGATTCGTGATGGATCGCCAAGGGTGCGTGCACCGAGGATTTTAGCAATTGCCATCGTGAGACTGGGATATATATTGAAAAGTAAAACTATAAGAAGTCGGCAAAAATATAGAAAACTAATGTTAGAGGAGTATGCGGCGACATCGTGGAATTAATCAGCTACGAAGTTATTATTAAGTGCGGTACGACAAGATTGAGCGCAAAGAAGAAGGAAGCAGTAGGAAAAAGTGAATAACTATGGAATCGGTCTGACTCTAGGATTTTGAACCCGTGCTCTGATTATCTGAGGAAAAAGAGAGGTTGTGGTTTATGCATGATTGTGGAAAACAACTTAACAGATTTTTTATATAATTCTCACTGTTGCCTAGACAATTTCTCATTGAAGGTTTTCATGTAATAAACTATCAACTTACAACTGAGGGCCGCAATGATTTTACTATTATTGTATCTTTGTTTTATCATGGAATAAAGAGTAATTGAATTGAATTGACTTTAGCGAAACAAGCCGATGAGATCAAATTCACTACTTTTATGCAGGTGGATGTGCAGCCAAAAGCAACTTTGATTCATTAAAATTAACTATTGGACAAAGAAGAATGTAAAACGTAGGTAGGTAGAGTTTGTTTTTGCACTGAAATTACATTATAAAAAGGTAACACCAAGCGTACACATGCGAGTAGATATCTCATTTCATCATTATTGTTTTAACAAACTTCTCAGTCATCTCACTGATACAAATTATCTTAAGAGCAAGTCATGACATGAGAAGTGGCGTCACCAAACTCTCTACTTAGTTCGAAGTGCCTGATGGATCACAAAAGGGGTGCTGAATCAAATACATTTACAAGGTGTAATCACAAATTAATTTCCACCTTTTCTTAATGTAACTATACGAATTTTTTGCAAGGAATAAAGAAGAAAGTTGTTTAATAGTCATTTTATTTGTATTAATTTATTTATTATATAGATCAGCATCTAATTAAATTAGAAAAGCGCAACGGAGTAACTCAGAACAAAAAACAATTTGTTAGAGCCTAATATCATTGTTAATGAATTAATGATATTGTAGGTGCCTTCCCTATTTATATAATAAACTATATATAACCCTATAGAGATGTTGTAGGAACTCTGTGTGAAATAAAAGCACGTAGTGAGAAGATAATAAATTCTGAACATGTGTTACGAGACGTGTTACATAAAGTATGTAATGTACGTACCTACTTTGCTAGTTGTACCTACTTGTATATTTTGCGTAGATAAAATGGGTCATAATAGTATGAAAAAAAGCGTTAGTAGAATAAAGACATCAGAATATTAAGCGTACATATTGAAATTACAGATGAAACATGTTTTGCTAATATCGTAACGCGGAAGGTTAAGTTAGAAATGAAAAGATAGATTTAGATAGAAAAATTACAAGAAAATATTGCAATAAGACAAGAAAATCATACAAATGTAGTGTATTTCAACACACAGTCACAGGAGTTGATTTAATTGGTACAACATTTTATAATTCCCATGTTCTACTAGTAATTGACGTTAGTGATGGTGTACAGTCGCAATGAAACCCATGTCATACTTGAAAGTAATCTACAATATAATTGCATGTTACCTCCTCACTACTATTCACGCGAACATTTTCACTATCACACACATTTTAGTCCTTTCACCGAGAACACAAAATTAGACAGTTATTTACTTCACAAACGTTCTTACTAAGTTATGTATTCATATAAGCACATTCACACACTTGGTCCACGATATTATATGCATGTTAAAAGCCGTGCGGGCGTGGGACGCGACGGATGGGCGTGTCCGCTTCAGCCTGAAGCGACCGCCCAGCGACGGGAGGCGGGACCGATAGCCTTTCTAATATACTAGATAGAATAGAACTATTGAATCTAGGAATAGTTAAAATATATATAGTTAGTGATGTCTTTAATATAAGCTTCTGATACAGTTAATTCAGAGTTGTAGGTGAAAGAAAAGATACTACTACGGATCAAAAACAACCGGAAATATGTAAAAATACTTAGAATAAATTGTGGGTATTAAATTCATGAAATTGTTACTAATTAGTTCAAAATTACCTCCAAAACCAATATTTTATCCGTCCATTATATCCAAAGTGAAGTATAGTAAGCAGCAGGAGAGACAGTCGGAAAACGACAGAAGGTAGAATAAAGATTAGGTATTATTGAGGCATAGGAACAGCTGAAGAGAAGAACCGAAATACATTTTGAAGCTGAAATTTGTTTACAATGATCAAACGATAACGTTTGTCGACGACCTGAAGAAGGTGGCCGGAAGCAGCTGGATGCGGAAGGCGGAGTACCGGGTGTGGTGGCGTTCATTGGGGAAGGCCTATGTCCAACAGTGGACGTCTAAGGGCTGATATGAATTAACGCTCGAATGGCAGGTTAAAGTAGGGAATCTGCCATGGTTGCGTTTATTGGAGAAGGTTTAATATTCAAGAGAGGACGCTAAAAGCCTAGCAAATAATATAAAACTAATACAAGACCGTTTAGATTATCGCAATAAAAGATATTGTCTTACTCTTCTGTCATAGAGACCCTAGTTGCATGTTATGCATGTCATGTTAATGAATCCGGCACAATAATCAATTTATTAGCAGTCAGTGTAGTGATGATACATTTTCTGAAACACAATCTTTAAAAGTCGTAAGACGGTAGATTTCACAAAATTAAACATAGTTTATCTTTATCTCTGTTCATGTATTTATTTGTACAGCTTAACTGTTTTTAAACTCTAGTAATTTAAAGGTATAATTAAATTATAATTGTATTGTATGATGTTTATACAATATTTAGTGGCTCTATTGTCTTAAACTGACATTTATAACGTTCACGTTATCGTTTTATATTTTTAAATAGCAGTTACATATTAAGCTTAAGAAATCTATTTTCAATAAGTATAGATACCTATTATATCCCAGATGAAAAATGTTTAAATTTATTTTTCTTAACTCTTTGTAATTATTAGTGGTTTAATGACCGGATCTATAAATTGGTTGCTTTAAGATGAAAAACGTCTACAATAAAATAGTATTTACTTGATTAATAAATACTAACTGTACATAATTAACGTATCCAGGTGAATTTCACCTTTCTCCAACTACCCTCTCACTATTAGCGCTACACTGACTAGCATTTTCTAACTTTGTTGCCTTGATGTTTATTTAAAGATCATAATTTCTTTAAATTTGTGCTTGTAAGTCCGTTCTGAAATGTAAATAGAAGCTATAAGTAATATCAGTGTAATGATGAATTATATTTGTTTGACACTCACTTTTATTTACGAACCTAATTCACAGTCACACCGTTACGTAGGAACGGCACAGTCAACAACACCACGAAGTCCACCAGTTGTCGTCATCATCAACACACAACACTTCACACACTTCGTAACAAGTTGAGTTTCCAAAAACAAAAACTCAATTCCAAATCCCACGGTCTGATATCGTCCAATCGAACATCGAAACACTATTCACAAGTACGAAAGAGTCAACAAAAATCATCTACAGAAAATTGTTATCAGCTACTATCAGAATGTCAGTGTGGCGTGGCGACTGTCAACTGTCTACTAAACGAATCGTCACTGTTCGCTTGCCGCCATGCCCACTTCAATATAACTACTCAAACTAAAACGTTCTAACTCACAAATACCACAAATAAAATCATCTCATGTCCGTTAACAACTTAGCTTAAATTTTCATGTACAGTTTCGGTCGCTTACGACCTCTAGACTGATCACCACTGCTACAAAATATATCGTCTTTACTCTTCTCGCTACAGTATGGGTTTATCTTCCCTCTCTTTTCGATGACGTTTATAAGTTTTAGTTTTAAAAACGTGTGTTGTTTTGAATCTAGAAAGATATTTTTCTAAATACACCAGATATTACATTATTGATATTGTAATTTATATTATAGAATATTTTTAGTCCGATGGAGTTGAATTTCGATGGGTTTTATAACACAAGTCGTATTTTGACATCGGAGCGTTGCAGCCGTGAGTCGCGGCATCTCACTCACTCTCATATTTCTTGTTTGTTTCACGTTGCGCGATTGGGCCAATGGCATTTACGGAGCAACCCACCTTACTGCAGATAAACTAGCGTAGAATATTGTGCTCTATTACTTGTAAATAAAGTTTAACTTTTTAGCATATAATTTGAAGTTACCGGCGTTTGTCACGCAAGAGTTCTAATTTTAAATCAAGTGTAGGCGGAGCTCTCGTGTCGGAGCTTTTATATTGAAAAACAGAATGTCTTTAAAGAAAACCTGTTTTGAGAAACTTAAGCCTTTTAGGTAGGGAGGCTTTAAGTTTAGCGTTGGGATCGACATAGCACCTTTTGGATTTGACCGCGGCCGCTTCGTGCTAGTCTCGTTGAAATAAAGTAAAAAAGTTTAGTAACCGGCTTGTCGGTACTTTCCTTTTGTTGCTTGATTTTTGTTTTGTGAACGGGACATTGCATGAGAAATGCAATGTAGCAATATGGCGGCGTCGTATTCATCTGCTGATATGCAATTTTCATGGCTTATTGGGTTTTATGAAAGAAGAACACCTTTCTCGAATAACGGTTTCAAAGATACGATCTGTAAGTCATTATTTACTCCCGAATATTATAATCTTTTAAAATAATAAATCTATTGATTGGTTTTCTTGAAGTTTTCCTTAAGATGGTTCTCATTGACAGATTTGTCAACAATGAGTGCTGGCTAAGCGGTTGCCCCGGCGTCGTCTGCGTCTGCGAGTCGGTCGGGTGAACTCATTAGGGCTCTCGGTCAAGGCCTCGAGGTCGCTTCGGTGGGTGGTCGCCTTAATTACACCCTACGCCGATTTTGGGCTTCTTTTTCTCTTGCATTGTACGACTGTTTGGTCCTATTTTCGTGTTGGGCACCTAATTTTTTGATGTCTTTTAATAAGTAATAAATACCTACAGGTTTTCAAGCAGGTAAGTAGTAATAGTCTTATCCCTCTAGCCCCCTCCCCCCCCCACCCAACTGGTGGCCTGTTTTATGCTAGCTATGCTATACTATTATCGTCAGTGAGAGAGTTGAGTTCGGAATACATTGACGCTTTTCTAAAGAATTTAAAAATATCAATGTATAGCGGCCTCACGCCTCTACAAGTCTACTACTTTTATGGTCTTTGTTTTAAGGGTTATTCGTTTAGAAATAACTTATATTTATAAGATGTACAGCCTATTGCACAAATTACTACTTAATTAAAATTAATTAACTATTCGTTCTCTCTGCCGACAAAAATAGAAAAGCGAGGGGAGGTGCTTGCCCAGTAATGTAACAGCATATAATGGACTGTATTCGTTCTTCGTATAGGTACTTTAAATAAATAAATATTAAAATAGGTACTTAAATTAAGAATGATACAAAATGTAAATCTTTTCAAAAGCCATTAATCTAAATATATATGAATAAAAATGTTCAATAATAGTTTAGTAGTATAGAGTCACTTAAAATTATTAAAAGATACTTACCTACATAGGTTTTGAAGGCCGTCGTAGAACACATGAAACGCTATCATTAACTCGCAGGTACTCGTAGTACGTATGAGTAACTATTTATTACCTACGTATACACAGAAGAGCCCTATGATCCAAACCCTATAATCATGTACTCGCATGTGGAGGCACGACGCTGTTTTACTTTCTTCATTCCTGTTATAATTGTATGACGTACCTACAGTTACGATTAATTACAATTGTACGATTATATAGGTTAGTGAAGAATTTCTGTTATAGGTACTACTCTAAAGCGAGAGTTCGGATTTATGAGTCCTAGAAAAGTGAGAAGTTATAGACAAGGGAAAAGTGACAGGCTGTGTACAGTAACATTAGACAATACCCTATGTAACTCGTCAATATTATAGGTTGGACTGCACGGTCATGGTGCAGTCCCAACGCAGTCGATAAGGCCGATGCAATGGTGCCAACTGTATCAAAACTGCATCCAAACTTGCAGCTGTCCAAAGGTAGTCCGTCTGCATACGGCGGAGGCACTACCGTATCCGCAGGTAAAGTTGCCATCACCTTTGGACCAGTGTTTGGGCCACTTCGGTTTCTCCGAAACCTAATGTTAATGTTGTTCGTTTTTAAAATGGTTCACCACAATGTATTGCAGCATAACCCTGCAACTCACTCCTAGCTCCCGAAGTCCCGCACGACAGCACGAAACGTACGCGACACACTTATCGATGTAACCACATTTCTGTAATATTTATGTGTGTGATTTTGTGAGCACAGTACCTACATTTACTGTAATTCCTATTACTTTCATTTTATTTTTTATAAAAAAAATTGTATAACAGCAAGTTGTCATTAATGGTCCGGTGCAGGCATTTTTGATTGAAACAGTCCAATCATGGAAAGTTTTATAATATACTTTTTCTGTTTTGGCGTCGCTAAAAGAAGATACCTCCTTAATACTACGCCTGTAATGAAACCACTAAGAAACTGGCATGACAAGCATTAAACAATTAAGAGATATTGTGATTAAGTAACAAACACAAATCCACACTTTCACATTTATAATATTAGTGCGATTAATTAAGCTTCCCAAGATAATTACTTCATACTAGTAGATTGAAGATTTGACTGTTCATGTACCTACCTAAAATATACTAGAATTGAATTATTATGTTGTTTTGTTTATGTACTTTTCTTGAATGGACTAAGCCAAATTCCTTAAGTGCCATGATCGCAATTAAATGCTCCAGTGAGAGGTTACAGTGGTCCAACCTTGGCAACCATCATATAAATGGTGTTTTCCCAAATGGTATGTGCTAGGCTCAATAAAAAAAACTAAAATGATAGCTATAAGCTTTTGAACAGAAAGCATATTTAATTACTCATTTACAATTATTATATATTTTATTCTTTATGTCATTGCTAAATAGAGTTATGTGGTCCAATAGTGGCAACCTTACTCTAGATACTTATTGGGTCTCTGCCTTAATTAAGAAAAAAAAATTAGATAGTATAAGTAGAAATTAATAGTTAATATTGTTATTAGTAAAATCTTATAGAACTATGTCACTTAAGTAGCTGATTTAAAATAATTTATTTATTGTAACCGAGTCAAGTGCCACAATAAGTTTAAATTGTTTGGCAGATATACTGAAAGTGGTTTCTGTTCTCAATTGATCCTTAAAAATGTTAAATATCTACTTGTAGCGCTCATCCAGCGGCTTTGTATACTGCTGAATATTCATAGAAGGAGACTTAAAGGAATAATTAAATGAGGTTAAAAACTTATTTAAGTATTCCCTGGAGTGGCGATGGCGGCCATCAGCTATTCAAAGCCCGTCTCACCCATTAGGTTCACATAATGTAACTGGAATCTTTATTAATTTATTTACACATACAAAAATATACTCTGTGCAATATACAGTAGAGACACTAACAGGCTTGATATTTTCCAGAATCCGTGGTTGAACATGTATCTTTTCACTGTCCGTCATTTGATTTTCTCCTGTCTATGGAAATTAAACAAGGGATAGGATAATTCACAAATATAACCACATCCAGACCGGGACCAACTTGTACAAAGTTGTCTGTCCCCAGTGGGAATCGAACCCACGATCTCTGGCGCTCCAGTCCAATGACTAAGCCACTAGGTCAACGAGGCGGTCATTTCATTATTGTTAACTTAAAAGTTAAACTATTGCGTAAAATTATGTTAGTTAAATTTTGTGGCAGCAAATAAATGTTAACCATTCTATTAAAAAGTTAGGTACCTAATTTACCATCAAAACTACCTACTGTATTAAGTTAAAAACTTAAAAAAATTTTCAAAACTTGCAATACAATTTACGCTGGTTATATAAATGCCTATGATAAATGTGTGGTTTCCGGTAGAGTAGAATGGGACCACTCCAACTCTTCCCGGGATGTCGTACAAGGCGACTAAGGGAATACATTATAAAACATAAATCAGGCCTCCCCAACCCGTCTGGCCAGCGCGGGGAGTGTAGGCCAAATCCTCCGTCTGTCTCCGGCAGATGAGAGAGGGTTGTGCTCCTGCAGTGGAGACACAAATAACCTGATGATGATATAACTAACAATATAACAGTTACTTATTTTGATTTTATCGACTGCAATAAAATAAATGAGACATGTTCAGAAATGATATAGGTACTTAAAATAAATTCGCAAATTAAACGAATGATAAAAATAATTTCAATTATCATTTCTTCACGACCGTTTATAGTAATTGTAACTTGTTTGGATATAATCGTACAGTACGTGAAATGATTAATGTTTGCATTGCAGGTTGTTGTTAATTATCAGTTATCAGCCGTTAATAGGTTATAATTGTTAGTTAATTGACGTGTTATTATGAATTACTTATAAGATAGCATTAATGTGGCAAATATCATTCATGTTCGTGAAACTTGAATATGTGTAATGGAAGTAAAAGTATTATTGTATTTGGTCGAAAATTTGTGTAGTACCTACGAATTTAATAAATGTATCACTGGTTATTTTCCTAGTTCGTCACTGCAGTAGGTACTTATGATCAGGATTGGTAATGGAATGACTGACTAGTCACAGCAGCAAATAAGAGAAAGTTAATATTCAACCTTACCAATAAATATAGGTACTATTATGATTTATTATACAAGAAAAAACATAGTGATTTAAAAAGTAAGAAAAAAATTACAACAATCCGGTAAAATAAACTACCGTAAAATGTAATATCATGACCTATTCAATAATCTAAATATGTATTTCTCCAACCCTACTCAATGTTATTCTATTTCTTTATGAGAAAACGTTGGTCCAAAATACGTAACAAGCACTTCAGCACTTCTGTCAAGTGATAAGGTATAATTTGACTACGTTACGGCATGTGTCTGCGAGGGTTGACGCTCATTAGTGTCAGATGCCAGCCTGCCCACGACTGTCAACTGTTTAACTGATGTAAAGCTGAAGGCCGTTGGGTTAAGGCTTGGTTATTGACGGTCAAGGTGTTGTTTTATCGGTGTGTTGATTAAACATGTTTAATATTTCATTCATTCAGCGTGAATAACATGTGCTTATTAGACAGTAAGAGAGATTATTACTCGAACACATATTAAACTGTAACTGGTCTAACTAAAAAATTCTCGCATGGTTGAAAATTTGGAATAATTCTAACCATCTATCTAAAATAACCTATATATACCATTGTTGGACAATAGGTTCACAATATCTATAGTAATATAATATCTATGGTATAAGTACCTAGCTACGTACAAAATAAGAAAAATTATAATTTTATTATAGACAATGGAACTACCTATTAATTAATGAAAATAGATGATAGTAGCACACATGTTAATAATTTATGCACATAAAATAACTGATATTATTTACGTCGTTGTCATATTTGAAGTCACTCAATGTACAACCTTGTAACAACTGTATAAACGTCAACCTATTCACGTCTTCTTATAATAGTGTTAAGATTGATTAGGTGCGTGCTTCCTCTAACATATGAACCATCTACCTACGTGAATATTAAATTTAAAGGATTGATTACCTTGCGATGTTTTCATATAATATTGCCGCAAGCCGAGGGAACTACCTACTTGTCAAGAAGAAGCCTAAGCTGCTCTTTCCTCGGGTATTATTCGGATAGTTGCGGGATTCTGCCATATATATAATCATAATTCATACATGCAATTTATGGCAAAATAAACCAATACAATAAATAATAATGTTTTAATAGATAAAAAATAATAAAAACTATCCGTATACCAGTCAATAATTAAAAAAGCATCTAGAATTAAAATACATAAAATTTCCGGTACACGCTATTATGAATATCTAGCTAGTACCTATAGATAATCAAATATAATCTATCTATACATCAGATGGCCTTCAATATGCTGTTATCAGAGCCATGCAGCTTTTCCCAGAATAGCTACGGGCGCTATCATACTGCAAAGAAGTCAGGTGGTCGGTCACCTTCGCCTCGGCGAACATGCTCGATGCGTTGTAATAGCGTGCGACATAAGGGTTCGTAAATCATCCAGCAAAAGTAAAAGTCGAAAGACAATCCGTAGATTATTCGCACAACTGCTATATCTAAATATGATGGTGCAGGTGAAAAGATCCAACTTTTAACGGGGATTATAATTATATCTACGGTACATTTGTTCCATTTATAATTCCGGTTAGCATTTCCCCGGAAGGGCCCGCTCTAATTAGCCGGGGTTTCCTGTAGATTTGGCCCACCTGTCGGTACCTGTGACTGACATACCTATCGCCGCCTCGAAACCAATATTAATTACCACCAATTGATTAATTCTCGACTCTGAAACCGGGCCGACACTTAATTTGAGCAAGGAATTATTTTGCACCTTTTTATGGTTGAGATGTGCCGATTGCTTAGTAGTACGGTGATCCGTTAATTTCATTTCTTTTTGCAAGAAACCTGTTATACTTATCAATCATGTATTCATCATGGGAATATTAACGTGATCAACATTACAAAAATCAAACTAATTGCAACGTGAACTTTTTTTAACAATCATCTATAGCTGATGTACATCAGATATAGATGGAATACTGGTGGATATGCTATAAATATTTAAGATACTTAAGATACTTGATAATTAAGATAATAAGTTATATCACATAAGTACCTAATACTTATGATAGTTATACTACGTGAACTTAGTCCTAGGTATACAGAGTTCCAAACTAATACTTCTATATATTTTTTTCTATACGTGGGTAGGAAAAAACTTCTACGTGAGAATGTAAAATTTTAGAATGGGAATCAGTATCTTTATTTTAAGTCTAAATAATTTTTATAACAAAAATAGGTATATATGTTGAATAATTCTCTTATTACCGGGAAAACACGTATTTTTAATTAAGTCACTTTTTATCATTCATTTTTAATACTATGGGGTTCCATACACCGTAGTATACACGGCAGGTTCACTGCACTTCAGCTGCACTGGCCGCAACTTTTTGTGCCGCTGCCGACTGACTCCAGTCAGCCGCTCACCCGCTTATTTGCCATCATTAATCATTATTTCGGCCAAGCGTTGGGCTGGTAACTTTACAATTTGAGAAAATAACCCTTTTTTGTGTTTTCTGCATGGAACTAGAAGTTAAAGGAGGCAGCCTAGGTTAGGTGGATTTGAACTGTGGGTAGGACCGACGACCTGAAGAAGGTGGCCGGAAGCGGCTGGATGCTGGGTGTGGTGGCGTTAATTGGGGAAGGCCCATGTCCAGCAGTGGACGTCTAAGGGCTGATATGAAATAGGTAGAGCAAGCGCGGGGGACTATTGTCCGTACCACATACTCGTTGGGAGGGTACTCGTTCTTGTGCTTTTTATTCACACCATAGGAAGAGTGTGATGTCTGCATGTAGAGACATGCAGAATATTTGGCTACGTCTTAAACGAAGTACACCTAAATATATGTGGCTAGATAAATAGTAGGCAGGTAGGTAGGCCTCTGTGCACGCCGTGTAGTGGAACGTTAACGTAATCACTAGTTGAGGTAATTTTAAAAGGAAGATGATAGTTTAAAGCGATTTTGCTTTGTTGCAAATTCTACATTTTAACAAGAATGCTGCAGAAGACGAAAGTCCATGCGTCGTTTTTTTTTATGAAATGCACTTGACGTACAATTCACCGTGTAAGTACCGATGTCATGAAAGAAAATTTTGTAACTTTTTTTTTTACCAAATTTTGTAACTGACCATGTCAAAAGCTATAGACAAATCAAGAAAACAGGGATAAATTGGAGTTCGTCTGTCCTTTTGGGTGTTGCCCTCAATGACGACTTAGGTTCTCCTTTAAGTCTTTCTTTCATACGTAAAGTAAAACACCAGGCGGTTTGCAATAAGAGCTGATCCTCGGAGCGTGGCCATCGCATGCACATGCCCTGCGATATTTAAATTATACCAGTATCCGCTCTGGTATCGCTGTTTTATCTGTGTGAGTGATAGTGCCCTACCGAAAATGCGGTTTTTCTTTCGACCGAAACCGAACTTTCATTCCGGTTTAATAACCTAACAGTCCTACAGTTTTTACAATTCTTGTTTGTTATTTTTATGTCATCATCATATTAGCCCTTAGACGTCTAGTGTTGAACATAGGCCTTCCCCAATGAACGCCACCACACCCGGTCCTTCGCCCTTGGAATAAAACCGCTTCCGGCCACCTTCTTCAGGTCGTCGGTTTATATAGATTTATGTTTAAACTTAGTATACAGTGTTTCGTCTCGTCGGTAGGTTTATTAAGTTCTTCCAAATCCCCCGGAAATCACTCACGAAGCACTCAGTCATAATATGTTTGTCATTTTGTTATGGAGCTCCGCAATCGCTACTTCGTTAAATGCAAACCGAATTCCTAACCTACGCACGTCTGAATTTTCTACATTATTTTTGAGTGAAATGTGTACGTATATAATGAGATAAATTTACAAGTATATTTAAAACTTACAGCTACATCATCATATCGGCTCTTAGGACGTCCATCCGACGGCCTTCCCCAATGAATGCCACCACACCCGGTCCTACATACCTACTCGTACATACATGTAATAAATAATTTAGTTGTACTATATAACCTACATTTAGTTTCACAAAAATATTTTTTACGTATACATTGCACGTAATAGCATCATAAGTATCAGTTACATATATCACTGGTGTTATAGAACTATGATAATATAGTCGAATGTGTAAAAATATCTGTAAGTTTGGTAACCTAAAGATACCTTGAGCTTTCGGTCTAAACAGGCCGAAAGGCACCTTGTGTCGGACTCTAGTTATGGAAGATCGGTGTCAGAGGTGTCGGACGTGATATCCCTCGAGTCGTATGTTGTGATTATGGAAGATATAATTTATTGTGTGTGAGTAATTTCACGATTAATTTTTGATAAGCGTTAAATTAAGGTTTGAAAACTTTGTTGCTGAATATTATACTGGCTGGAAGTTAAGTTTCGTATTAATATTTTTGCAACTGTTCTAGCCTATTTATATATGAGTTATTAGAGCAATGACAAGACAGATTGGCAAAACATTTATTTTGCAGTTTCTTTTTATAAAAAGTAATTAACTGCCGAGATGTAATTAACTGCGGCATAAGATGCCGTGTGGTTTCCGGTAGAGTAGAATAGGACTACTCCAACTCTTCCCGTGGATGTCGTACAAAGCGACTAAGGAATACATTATAAAACATCTATCAGGCCTCCCCAACCCGTCTGGCCAGCGCGGGGAGTGTAGGCCAAATCCTCCGTCTGTCTCCGGCAGATGAGAGAGGGTTGTGCTCCTGCAGTGGAGACAAAAATAACCTGATGATGAACTGAAATATACTCGTATATTGGGGAATTAGACAACGAGAGCTGTGAACATAAAATATACGTGATAGACCGGGAGCAATTTATAAAAGTTGTAATTGCTAAAGCTATCAGTGTCCACACTTACAACTTTAGCGATCACCTAAAAGGTGGCCTGGAAGAAATTATTGCAGCAATAAAGCCATTTTTATTTGAATTCGAATTGGAATCAATTTGAATTGGAATCTCGGGCCTTCTAGATGCGAACTCGCAGTAAAGCCAAAGGGAATTCTAATAAGTTTGCCATATTCATATTCTGGCTTCAAATCTCAAAAGCGATAACTTTTGACTTTGTAAGGTTGAAACAGATGCATTCTTCAAGAGGTCGAACCGGTACCTAACCGTAGAGCACTTACTGTCTGGAGAGAAACGTATCTTCTTTACAACCCGTATATTTAGACAGATATCATTCCAAGAACTCGGCTACGACAATAAAGTGCTCGGATGCGGATCTTTTGAGAATTCAGTATGGCGAATGTGCTCTTTTGTTCACCGAGTTTCGCAGTTATTAGAATAATGTAAAATAAACAAAACGTATGCTGATAATCTTCTAAAAAAGATTGAAACCGACCTGATGATGACCTTTAAGTCCATTGAATGTTGGTATAATTCAGGCTCTGTTTTGATTTGTTTTGGCTTATTTGTATTTCTGTGGAACAGTAAATTACGTTAGGTAATTTAATACTACAGAGTATTTAACAATTTAGTGCAGAAGACCAATCAGGATCAAAATTTTGGTTAGTTTAGTTCGGTCCGTTTTAGTGCCGTATCAGCCAGCAGTTACGCTGCAAGGATCTAAAGGGTCAGGCTTAAAGTAAGACGACAGGGGTTAGTTTAGATGAGGCATTTACTACACATACCTACCTCATGGTTGTTTCCAAAAAAACCATGCGAGTATACGGCCTATCGTATATTTAAGTCACTATAGTCTCAGTTTCCAGCTGTATGCTCTGGACCTCTATCCGTGCTACCAGTATAGCTAGGGTATTTGTAGTCAGGATAGGAAGAGAGGCAGAAAACCCTATATGGATATTTCCAGATTCCAGGAAAACGCAAATTATTGTCTAATATTAAAGACTGGCAAGGAGTTCAATGAATCTTCTTATACACCTATCTTCTGTATAAGCCAAGATTAAGGAGCATTGAATTCAGAACCGCTTGGAATGAATTTTGGAGTCAGAGTCAATTTGGTTTCCGAAGGGGCATGGGTAACTATTGACAGACTTAGCATATTTTATTCTGATGTATCTCTATTTATTAACATATTTTACTGAAAGGGTACGTAGTATTATTATAAGTGGACAATGTGTTTATCGCGAGTATGAGCTATAGTTTCTTAACATTTCAGCGGACTTTGGCAATGTCCATCTTCAAGTTACTGAAACTGAAAATATAATAATAATATGAAACTTTTTGATATTGCAGTTTCATCTCTGTTAAACTAGATGATTTTTTTCTAGCTAGAACAGTTGGAAAAAGCTTACCTCAGGGTTCCGTCTTAAGCCCCCCCTTTTTAACTTTATTCACATGATTTGACTGTTCGATTAATTTCTTCTGCTTCATTTTACAATATGCTGATGATATCGCACTCCGCATGTTGATTCAACTCTGTTGTTAAGTGTTTTTTTTATTTATTTAAGTGTCTGGCTCCTCGAACATGGATCATCTTTATGTTTTGTGTTTCTCGCAAAAAGTTGGTCTCTGATATTCATCTTGTTGTCTATGGTCAGTCAATTTCCATTCCGATTTTTTAGGTATTATATAAGCCTTAAAGTTAGTCCTAATAATCATTTAAGTTATATTTCTAATAAGTGCCAAAAAGTGTCAATGTTTTTTGATGGCGTTAGATGGGAAGTTACTAAATATCAATCAAATATAGGTATTTGATACAATAACAACAATAGGTTGTTCAAGTAGTTTCTTTCTTGAAAATAAAGATTTAACGACTTTTTGTGTACGTTCATTTCATCCTTTTGTCTACCTTGACACAGGGCGAATCATCTCTAAGTAGAGGTTGTGGTGGCATTTTTTTACTAAAATTTTAATTTGATCTACGATACATTTCACATTTTAAGACCCAAACTAGTTTCAAAAAATAAAAAGATTATGTATTCTATTTACTACGTTTTTCAGGAAGAACAGGATCCTATTAGGTCAGTCATTGGGTTAATATACCTTTTAAGGTTAAGAAGCACTACGATAAATAAAGACTTCACTAAGTTTCAGGTGAAGTGCACATACGCGGTAGTGACTTGCGGGTCGCGGAGCGAAGTGCGGGCGGTAACAGATGCGCTGCATTGCCTCCCCGCTTCCCGCCAGCTCCGCCGACCAACTGGGGCGGATTTAGAGGATTGTTAAAATAATATTTTATTTATTGCTGACACGTTGTGAGATTTATAAGACTACACTATAAAACTCAAGTAGAGCATGTAAGGAGAAACCTTCCCCGCAGCAATATTTTAGATTTAGTTGATAAATATTCAAATATAAATGTGGTTAATTACTGTTTATAGTGTAGATCATTTGTTTTGGATTATTTTTGAACCTTTTTATTTAAATTTAATTTTTATATTTTTCTTAGCCGTTTCGTCAGACAATTACCACTTTTAAAATGTACGCTTCTAGAATTCCGATTTCTTTTAGCAAAAGGCAAAAATAAATGGCACAACTGGACTTTTATACTAATATCGTCATGTCTGTCTGTTCTTCTGTCCGTATGTTACAGCATCATAATATTTGCAATAATGGTCATTTTAACAAATAAACATTTCTAGAAGTGGATATACTATAAAGTAGTATTCATTGTCTGACGAAACGACGCTGACGACTACTCAAGTTAATAAAGTGAAACTAAAGAAATTGCGTCAACTTCATTATAGCTATAATAAAAAGTCAACAAGGTGTACGTCGTACACAAATGGAACCCTAAATCAAACCTAAACACTCAAATAAAAAGCAGCTAGTTACTTATATGTGTGAACAATGTAATTCCAAGCTCAGGCAACCAAATCCTGCCCTGTGACAAAACGCGAGGGAGCACCGATGACAAAATACAAATTTTATTTTATTAAATTCAAAAAGCCTTCAATGATTGATAGGAGCGCGCCCTCGCGACTGTGCCGCGACCCGACGCCATAACTGCGTAGCTCTTGATACTCAATAAAATGGTTCATTGATTCTGTCTGAGGCACTAGTCATACGATACCTACTTCAGACAATTGAATGCTACAATGTTGTAGCAGTTATTTATATAATTGTATTATTAACGTCTACTATTTATCATGACTATTGTTATAAAAATACTAACAAGGAATTTTAGACACACGGGGCATTCCTGGATGATAAGTGTATTGTGCGATCAGTACATAGGTCACATACAAAACGGATGAGAAAGCAGTCCATCGATAGCTTTGTGTTTGTATTGAGCATTGCACCAAACTCTTAGCTTATCTTATCTGGTTATATCTTTGTCAGCCTTTGTGTTGCTAAATGTTGCTCCTATCCCCAAGTGCATAAAAGCTATTATGCAGCAGCTAAAGGCAGGAGATTGTATTCCGCGGGTTTGGGGTCAGCTGTACCCAGGACACTCATTTTCCTTGCAGTTAGTGTATTGCATTCGCACAGCAAGTGCTTCATAGTCTCGCTGTCCTCTCCACGGGCCATATAGTTGATGGATGTATGATAGTCTCATCTTATGCAGGAGTTGCCTCACACCAAATTAAAGTTATTTTTAGATTACAATGAAGCATGTTTATCACGGTGCAGCGAAAAGGTACTGCAGGCTGACCGCGCCAAGATATATCAGCGACAAGTGGCCGCGACTTGTTTACAAGAACGCGACGTAATGGCCCTCGTATAAAATATTGCCATGTTCTACACTGTTCAGATGAATTTATTCCTTAATCTGGTGAAAAAAGTCAGTAAGGTACAATAGACGAAAGGTGCGGAGTTTCGTTTTCTCGTCATCATTAAACACATCAATTTTAATACTCAAAACTATTGAGTGTTGGAATTCCTATTAGACGCAGTTCGTAATCAGAATAACTATCCCCAGACCTAGCACCTTATTTGAAGATGATAAAGTTAAAATTGGTTTTAAAATTATTCTTATAGTAGAATTCGAAAGCGAGGGATTATCATCGAGTCCACAATCGGAACACACCAGCTACTCGCCTCTACCGAGGTATCGTCCTCTCCACAAGCTAGGGAAGCTTTACACAGTTAATTTAAAATTCTCATTCGTATAAATAAGGAGGGTAGCGTTTGCGTTTTATGGCTTACAATGTGCGAATGCAATGTTTGTGACGCTCCTTTGTGGTCGGGAACGTATTTTAATATCGTTAATTAGGTGCTGCGAGCGTTTTACGGGTGTTTTGGTGCTCGTTTAAAACGTTTTGCGTTTCAGATAATGTTTGTTTTAGGAGATTAATACTCATGCACGTATATCTTCACGCCATACCCTTGTTGGGTAGATAAGAGAACGGATGAGAAAAATCGTACCTCTTTACCCACCTCTTAGCTTTACGAAACTCATTCTATTTGAACTGTGGCCATCGTCATCGTAATCATCTCTTTGGTCAAAATAAAACATTAGCATAGATATCTATAGGCATGAGTGACAATCGCTATAAAATTCAAACTGAAAATATTTATTCTCCAATTAATCAAGGAAATACCCTAAAAGGAAGTAACGTATCTAATTTGCTTAGTAGAAAAAGAACCCAAGACACAGAGACAAACAAAGGCGTTGTTTCCCAAATGGAGCGAAACTTTCTTACTAATTAATTTAATCCCTTCGAGCCCTGCCCCATTAGCCTAATTGAACTGCGGTGTACATGTCAATTCTTTGCCACTGCTTCTAAATAGGATCAATGGATTTTGAACCTTAGCTGTGTGGAGTAACAGTGATTTCAAAATGATAAGTTTTTGGTAAAGTTGGCACGGAGTTAATGATATGAGGGTTATACTTTGTTTCGTTTTGCATAAGTGTTGTAAAAGTCGATCTATTAAGTAACAAAAGCCACACTAGAAATATCAGAATTTTCTAACACATATTTTATTGATTAAACTTTCAAATAGAGCCATTAGTGGCAAAGAAACTTTATTAAGTAGGAAGTGCTGAGTGAGTAAATAATGTCCTTGTCAAGGAAATCAAAACAAAGTCAATTCTATTATCGATTATCGAAAACAAACTTTTGGATACCAATTTGTAGTAATTTAATAAATTTTGATGGAAAGAAAATTAGATGGAACCTGTTTTACTTTGTTGGTTATCATTCTTCATATTGAAACCTATTCTTGATCACACTGTTTAGGATTTATCTAGTCATCACAATTATTGATCTTACCGACAAAAATATTCTTATTATAATTACACAGTAAGATCGATTTTTTATATTTACGTTTACCGAGATTATATTCTAATATAGTTAATTTAACTTAAGTTAAAAAAAAAGTTATTCTATATAAGAAATGCTATTAATAATAATACCTAATGTAGTTAATTAAATACATTTTTCATATATGTATATATAATAATATGTACATACACACTTGTCTAATTCAAAAATAGGATTTTTTTCTATACCTACATGGGAATACAAAAACAAATATAGCATCTATACTGGGCCCAACATGTACAAATTGTACAAAGTTGTCTGTCTGAGAACTGAACCCACAACCACCGGCGTTCGAGTCCAATGACTAAGCCACTAAGTAGCAAGGCAGTCAAATAAGAAATAGTTTGATCTAAAAGTCTAAAATAACTAAATGTTTATATGTTAAAGTTAAATTATGTAACTCGGAAGGTATGTGAAAACAGAATAACAACTGACCAACGAGTGGGTGAACTTTTGTTTTAAATGGCGGCACAACAAAGCTTAGGGTATAACTTCCGTGAAATGGGGTAAAACTAATTCCTGTGCGCGGTGGGTACAAGCTCGCCATGTGTCAGTCCGGGTTCGATTCCCGGGGGGGTCACCGCTGTAATGTCACGCCTATTACTCGTCGATATATCTTCCGTTGACGGCAATATTTTATTTCCGCGGTTCTCAGTTCATTTGGGACTTCATTACGATGAACTTTTGCAGTTGTGTTCTATCTGACATGAAATCAATGATATTATAGTAAAAATGGAATTATTAA
Organism: Esperia sulphurella; assembly: GCA_947086405.1. NCBI lineage: Eukaryota > Metazoa > Arthropoda > Insecta > Lepidoptera > Oecophoridae > Esperia > Esperia sulphurella. Next base: position 6,119,454 of record OX352261.1, read on the forward strand.
AGGTGTAGGTACATGATGGTGCGAGGGTTGTATAAGGTTTTAGGGTTCGCGCGAAAAAATCTAAGCTGAAATCGGATCAAGCTCGGGCTATATGACAATATTGTATTGAAACTACGTAAGTATACCACCATACCAAAGATCTTATAAATAAAAACGTAAACTTCGCGTGTCTGTACATAGAAGATATTCGAAAAAAAAATTGGGGGTCTAAGGATTAATAATAGAACACATTTAGAATTCTTTTGGATTTTTGTCTGTTTGTTTGTGGATGCATAACGTAAAAATGACCGAACCAATTCTGATGGTGTTTTCAGAATAACATAGGGTATAATTCGGAGTAACATATAGACTTCATTTCATCGCAATCGGCTAACTCAATCAAAAGCTATGTGAATTTATAGTTTATAAAAACTCACATTACATTGGTATGTAACAATGTAATTTGGATTGCGATGGATGAGTTAGGACGATTACATTTGGAGCGACGAGGGTAAGAGAGAAAGAGGTTTGGGGGGAGGGTTGAGGGAAGGGTTGAGAGCAGAGTTGAGCGTAGGCGGGAGCGGGAGCAGGAGCGGGGGTGGGAGTTGGAGCTGGAGCTGCAGCGAGAGCGGGAAGGGGAGGGGGAAGGGAATTAACACTTAATAATTTTCAACTTTGTCTATATATGTAGCCCACGCGAGCGGAGCCCACACAGTGCACCAACTTCTTTTGAAACTCACCCCCAACAACCTTCAATCATCGGACTGTTGACGTCCACAGCTGGACATAGGATTTCCCAGTGGGTTTTATGACTTATACTCTAATGTAACTCGTAAAGGTTATATTTTTATATAATCTAATTATTTTTTACTGAAATCATGGTGTATGTTTGTAAAATAATATATTGATTTAATTATCTACCCACAATTTTTTAATTATATTAGGTACGAGTAAGTGTAACGCACCACGAAACGAAATCTTGATATATTACTATCAACCTTCTTCTATTCTCACTTTCGTAAAGTTGGTGCAGGAACTGAAACCCGCATCAAAGAACGTCAACATTCGTAATTAAATTGAACAAGTTATACATATAATATCGACGACATGTCCGCTTATGATGACCTACTTATCAAATCAAACTCACCATTGAGCAAAGTCATGATATATTACCAACATACGTACTCATAACCCTTCTCATGTCCCTTAACGTTATTAAAATTGAACCGTTATTACTAAAATGACTGTAGGTTTCGGCGGGCAGATGGATATAGTCCCGTCATCCACTGATATTTGTTGAGTCCCGAACCCATGCATCACAGAGGTCTCTGGGAGGGTGAAACTAGACAATCTTATAAAGTATCCCGACTTACACGTCAGCTCCCGCACGGGCCGGTCATCCTTTATTCAAATAAACCCTATTTTTATGGAAAACCTGCCCTTCCACATCAATATCAATTTCCCAGCGATTGTTGCAGAAATAAAGGGCTGACCCTTCAGGGAGCGCCGGCCCTGACAGGATCTCTACTCAACTATATTAGAGGATCTTTTCAGAGGTACCTCCTATACCCTATAGGTAAAGATTTTTTATTAACTATTTATTTTATTAATATTATTTTGTGCAAGAGTGACGCAGAAGATGATTTACTATAAAATTATAAACGATTTTGGATCATACTTTGAACTAAAGTTTTTGAAACAATGTGAGAATACTTGTACAAAAAGAGTATGATCGAGTAAAGTCACAGTTTTTCTGCCTACACCCTCTATTGTACATACAGACTTATTACCTTAAAAATACAATACATAACAGATTATAAGACACATAATATTAAAAGTTAGACATAAGGTATATAAATAGCATTAAGTTTGTGGGAATTGGCTTCCACTTTATATTCAGCGGCTTCCACACTATGATTACGAACGATTACGCCGTCACCGATCTCGTGTTCGGTCCCCACTTAGTATAATAAGCCTCGCTGAATCGAGGATCGAAATCGATGCTATTACATGTCTGGTTCCATTTATAATCAGTACATTACGTCCCGTCTCGGCGGGTTCGCCTCGGTGCCGCGCCGGTGCCGCCTTCGGCCAGTAATCGGTCAATTATCTATAATTTTCTACCATCAGTCTTTACCCGAAGCTGGCTAGATTCCTGCGGCCCTAGTAATGGTGCCGGATCGATCTAATTGGTAAATTATGTATAGCCCCCAGGAGACGCTTCGTAAGTGTAGGTACGTCAGTTTATATAAAGCTCGCTGCGGCCTACGGATATTAAAAATATTTTAAATTCAATTTTAATTTGCGTCGTGATACCATACTATGTGGTTTCCATATCTATATACTGGTACCTATCTGTAGCTAAAATTAATAGCTATAAAATATTCGTATATCACATTTTTAAACTCCAGTCTCAGCTTCAGAACTAAGGACGAGTATATGACTCGTAATTTGAATGTATCTTTTAAAACAGAAATTCCGAATCCATGGTGGTTTGGAAAGTTATAGTATCACGATATTATAATGTGAAACCAACAAAATTCGCGACTTTCTTGTTATAGGTAGGTACATCGTTAACGTGGAAATAATATACTTTGCAGAAGATAGGTAGGTATGTCGAAAATAAGAATAAAACATAAAATCCAAAGTTATTGTAGAGCAGCTGGAATTCGAAAGACATCGTATTAACATTTAAAATAAAAACAGGTTGAGTTGAAACGGAGCTGCGGTGAGCATTCGATCCGCCCCCAGCGGCTGCGTGCGCGGGCGTCGCTTTTTTATTACCTTTTTTTCGACCTTTAATAAACTTTTTCCTATTGGCCGCAAGGAAATTATAGCTTTTTATCTGAGACGGAATAAAATTTATAGCAGGTGGAATTTAGAGGTAGATTATGTAAGATATCGATAGAAATTGGTTATTGGTCTCTGTGATTGGTCAGCTTCAGCCCAATCAGGTTTCAGATCGATACATTTATTGTATAAAAACAACTCTACATTATGTGGTTGATTTGATAGTTCTTCATGGTTATTATTTTCCTAATAATTAAGTACCTATCATTTGGCAGTTGGTATCAAGCGAAAACTTAATCTTGACTTGTGTTGCTTTGTATATTTATCTATTGGAAGAATATCTCCATAAATGTTAGAAATAAATTTTATATTATTCATTTCACTAAAACCTTCAGTTTATTACAATGCGTCAAAATAGGATTTATGCAATATATTGAATTTAAATCCATTCACTTACAATACGAGTAGGTAAGGTTAAAATATATGTAGATATTTAGACAAAACAAAATAACTTAAGAACTCAATAACACTGATTTTTTACAAAAGTCGCAGTAACGAACTTCAGATTTATGTTTATTAGGTAGTCTTAGGATTCCGATAATTCTTTTGATTGTGTGGTCTATTTTCGTGTTATAATATAAATATAGGTAGCTATTAGTTTATGTATGTATAAACTTGTGCTGTATTTTCGAATATTGCTGCGTAAATTCGGTAGAATTTCGAAACGCGATATTGCGTGACTAAGGGGCGTGGCGTGCGATTACAATGATTAAAATATTGTTTGGCGCTTGGCAGTTCCAACTTGGTTCAAATTCGATCAAACTAAAGAACACTAACCTTATAAAATGTACCTATAATGGCTGTATAAAACTTAATAATAAGGTTAATCTGAACAGAAAAGACATAGGTAACAGTTTTCAAAACTCTGCTTGGAGTTATAATAAGGAATAGGTAATGTCATCAGCGGCTGGATGCGGAGGGCGGAGCACCGGGTGTGGTGGCGTTCATTGGGATGGCATATATCCAGCAATGGACGTCTAAGGGCTGATATGATGATGATGAATATCATAAATCAATAATAACGATTGTCTGAATAAATGATCAAACAGGTCAAAAAAGTTTTGTTTAGAAACTATACCTTTATAATAAAGGGTTCCTCCAATAACGTAGGTAATCTCTAAGGATTTATAATTCACGCAAACATGAGCAACAGCTACTATGGAATAAAAACACTATCTTAGAAAAATTACTCAATAATAAAGTGACCGAACATATTTTTTGCGCGAACAAAACGAATTAAACGCTCACAGGTGAGAATGAATGATGCGAACGTTCCAGTTCACGTGTTAACAACAATATAACATTGTTTTAATGTAACACGTACACGCTATTAACGTACAGAATGTCAGTTAAAGGACATCAAAGCCGGTTGGTTAATTTGGTTAGAAACAAATTAATGGTCGCATCAGTCCACGTCACAGTAAATGGGATTCGTGACAAAATATTGACACGTTTGTCGGACTGTCCGCGGCAAAAACACGAATTAAATGGAATATAATAAAATAAAATCTTGAACTGTCAAGCAACGCATTTGTCTAGCGGGCGGCACTAACTCGATTAACAAGTACAGCGTATAGTGGAACTTTTAGGAATCCTTCGTGAACTATCCTAGATATACGAAATACAGAGTTTGTTAATATACCTAACATATTGTAGGTAAGAAAATGGAAAACCACGCGTTCTGATCTATATTTCATTCCAAACCAACAGTCATATCAAAACCAACGCTATTTACGTCTCGGTAACATATACATGAAAGGGTCACCAGCAGCAAAAATAGGTTTGTATTACCAAGTAAACTTTGCAGTCCACTTAGGAACACCATCTATTGTGTATTTTGTTTTCGAGACGCAAATGCGTTTGTTTTCATAGGACTATTAATCTGGAATGAAATATAGAAGTAGCAGAACTATTTTAAGAGTTATCCGTGCGGATGAAAATCCGAAACCATGTTCATATTTGTTCTTCAGTTGAGAAAACTACACAATGTCAATGGTAAAGTTCTGAAATTGTTAGGAAGCATTCAGAAAGAATGTTTACTCGTAACATAAACTCAACTTGAATAGGTAATTTAAATATAATTGCGTTTTATTTTATTTTAGTATTAAGTTATGCAGAACCCATTTTATGATATCATGATCTGTTTCCACTAAATGGCGGATGTTGCGTTACGGCACAGATACATTCGTTATGAGCCTTGTCGACGATTTGTTTCGAAGACCGTAAAAGATTTCATAAAACTTATTGCGTGACACTTTATTAATTTAACACTGGACGTGTCATGGACGGTTTAAGAAATGTTTATATCTACAAATATGAGTCATATTTATTACATGCATTTTCAAATAAAAGTAATATATGTACCTATGTGTGAAGTGACTAAGTAACCAATATAAAACTCAACAACCATAGATTAAATAAATATTTCATATACTATTCGACCGCCTCGTTGGCCTAGTGGATTGGTCATTGGACTCGGGCGCCAGAGTCTAGATTCCCATTGGGGACAGGCAACTTTGTATTAGTTAGTCCCTTTCTGGATGTTATATTGAATTGTCCAATCCTTGTTTAGTTACCATAGCACAGGAGAGAATCCTAGATTTTGATTAGACAAGTGTACGTATGTGTTCATATTTTTTTAATATATATTATAGCTACTAATACGTGCACTCGTTTTTGCATGTGTTGGTACAATACTAACAACGATTTCTTTATAATATAGTATACCAATATTTTTTATACTTTTATTTATTTAAAATTAAAAATGTTCTTCTTTGCTTATACACTTTGTATTTAAAAATCGCAGTTGGAAGCCACTATATAAAGAGGCGGAGGATTAATAGGTCTATAAGGCGATTAGGAAAGGACTATGTCCAACAGTGGATAGATAGGCCGTTAGGCGCTGTACAGTGCATCTGCATAAGAATTAATAAAGTCATTTAGGTTCCAAGTCTTACCCTTACCCTTTAAATATAAATTCTTACCTTTACAATCAAATTAATTGTTTAATATTGTAGTTGTCATAGTCAACCTTACAACACATTATTTACTCAGAAAATTGACAAACGATGGATGTAGAGTAATTTTTTACAGGCAATAAAAATGACAGGTGATTACAGGTTCACCTGACGCGCAATGAATGGCAAACTGCATTTTGATGTTAATTTTATAGATAAGTGAGCGGCCATTGTACATTGAAGATACAGTAATTAAGTAGATTGAAGTTATAGGTAATTTACTTATTCTCTTAATCTGAACTCTCCGTATTTTCTAATTACTAGCTGTGCCCGCGGCTCCACTCGCGCGGAATACAAAATCCTTGTTTCCCCCTCCCTTCTTCTTTCCCATATAATGGTACTTCCATGCCCTCCTTCGCTCTTTCCCTCTTACTCACGCTTCAAAATTGATCTTAACTCATCCCAGTCTGAATTCCGCCTAGCATAATGTGAGTTTTAGAAAACTAAAAATTCGCATAACTTTTACGTTAGTCCCAATAAGCTCTTTATTTTTAAAAGTGCATCAATTAGTTCAGTCATTTTGTGTGCACAAACTAACAGACAAACGGACAAACAGACAAAAAATCTAAGAATGATCACGATGACGTATCCTTAATCTCCCAAAAACATACTTTTTTTACAAATATTTTCAATGTAAATACATAGGAAGTATTTTTTTATTTATTAGATTAAAAATTATATACTCGTCATCTCTATAAACGAAGAGAGCGGTTGACAAATGAAATGTTTATGAGTCAAATAGTAAAAGTAAAATATTTTTTGAATAATAATGCATACTGAATTCTCGGATAAGTATTCTTGAAAAAGTTTTCTGTCAAATATTTTGAACATGCCTTCAGTTAGAGTCGAGAAAAGATTATTATTATGCTGCTTGAGTGATCTATGCACATGCAATGTTTGCAAGTTACAAATGGTCAGCTAACACTAACCGCTCTGAGATTATAAGCTGTCTTGCTAGCTAATTAAGCTTCTTATAGTATTATATTTTCATGTTTTACATTTTTTTTAATATGTATTTACTTTTGATTTCTGGGACCTTTATCACGAAAAGTTAAAGTTTATTCGTAGGTAATCTAATAAATAAAATCGTAAATATCGCGTGTTTGTACATTGAAGATATTGGCAAAAAAAATTGGGGGGTCTAAAGATAAGTAACAGAACACATTTCGATCATTTTTGTCTGTTTGTCTATTAGTTTGTGCACGCATCACTTAATAACTGCAGAACGGATTTTGATAGACTTTTCACAGAAACATAAGGCTTATCTCGGAGTAACATATTGGCTTTATTTCATCGCAATCGGTTTACTCAATCAAAAATTATGGACAATTTTTAGTTTTCAAATACATTAGTAGGTATAGTATGCAATGCAATAAAACAAAGTATAATTTTAATGTTCGATACTATACAGATTGCGATGAGTTTGGACTACATTTGGAGTTGTAGTGGGAGCGGGCGTGGGAAGGGGTGGGGGAGGCAGGCGGGAGCGGGAGTGGAAGCGGAAGTGGGAAGGGGAGCGGATTCTGTAGTCCACGCGAGCGGAGCCGCGGGCACAGCTAGTATTGAATAAAACTCTAAATCATCAACAACATTCCTATTCTAATCCTAATTAGATTTAACATTTCTAACTGGAATTAATTTATTTTTAAATTCACACAAGAAATTTGGATTCCATCATCCTATGGTAATTTTGAGTAAAACCCAAGATATATAACGGACAAGATAACAAGATAGAACACAGCAGCTGTCTACATATTAACTGCTAACATGTCAAAGACAAGTTAAAGTTATTAATTATATGCGTTTTCAGCATATCGTAGTTTTTGCGAGAGTACAAAAGAGCAATTAACTTTTCGTGTGTTGTGTATAATGTATAATGCATCTAGATAAACCTGATCATTGAAGTTTTTGTTGTTTGATATTGAATTTAGTAAAGTTAGGAGAGATACACCTATTTCGTGGTAGAGAGGTATCGAATGTAGTGTAGCCGCAGCAATCCGCCGCTAGTGTAGGAAGGAGCACGATGACGTATCACGCTCATCAATACGCGTCGCGCGCGAGCATTAACCCTCTCCTAATGAGGTCGGACAGCGTTTAATAGAATTAAACATCCCAATCGACCGTGGAAGGGTTATTTTATTACAGCATTAACTATTCAACTGCTGTTTCAATTTTCTGTGTCCAATGAACGTGGGCTAAATCAGCGTTATTCCTAGGCAGGAATAACGCTGATAGACATCAGGGCGCTGCTTGAAATTTTGTTGAACAAACTACCTTCTTTAAAACTTTGCTATATGAATAGTAGTTACTAATTTTTCATAGAGTTTAGCTTTTTGACACATCCTGTGCCCCTGCGTATTTTGGATAGGTACTTCTGTTTTTCTAACCCAACTTTATCATTTCTAGTAGAGTTCTGCATGTTTCTAAGTACTCTGCGCTTACCATACATCGTCACAGAATTTCCCAGTGCCTCAACAGGCAGTATTATTCGTGACCGACCATGTTATGCGGTCAGACTGGGGGGTGGTGAGGTCAGGTGCGAGGGGGGAGATAGATCGCCGACGCGGGCGGTACCGAGGTGTTCTCACGCCTCTAAGGTCACGCCTCACTTTGACCAACGCCGCTTAACATTACTTACTTTATGTACTCTTGCATTTGAATAATGGAATTTAGTTTAACGGTATTGAGTTTCTCTATGCGATATTTCAACGGTCACTCATCTCTTGCTTTTCTGGCTCCATTCAAATCGTGTGAATTTAACTTTGGGCTCTGTTTTCAGTCAATTTTCGACTCCTCTATTGCAAAGGTTGGTGCCACGAGTATATCGTTATTATCGACAATCAGTCCATGTCCACTAGACATAAGTCTTTTCTGATGTGTATCACTACACTCTAGTCCAGCCGCGACTACTTACTTCTACAGCAGTTACGTTGGTCCATCTGGCAGGAAACATCCAGCAATTCAATAATTCAAAAAAATATTGCATTAGTCTGTAAATCATTTCGTATGGGTGACAGCTTATAGTAGGATCATATTCTCTCCATACTTCTTCTTTAGAATGTTGTGTAGGTACTTACACAATATATTGAGAACCATATAATCCAAACCTGTAGGATAATTATGACTATGCAAAGATGACTAGAACGTCGTATCTGGTAAATCTTGTTTCAACAGACCGATTCCTTAATGCCCAGTCCAACTGCACTGGCTTTTGTACTATTAGATTTAAATATCATAAGTGTTTGCCTTTGGCAGACTAGATAATTAATTATATATATTTTATTAATATAATTACTTTAATGCTGCCTGAAAACGAGCAACCCGTTACACTGCGGTCGAAAACAGCCAAATATTGTAGATATATTTCCTTTTCAATGAAGCCCGATCTAGAATCGCCACTTATTGGCTATTTTGTGTAAATAGTAAACAAAATTTAAGCCTAGAAACGTTTCCATTTCCGGGACTATATAAAATAAATTCTATTTGTCAATCATATCTCTGTAGGTACCAATTTACAATACAAAGTATTACGACAGTTTTTTTTAAATACTGAATGTTTGTGTATCTCCTTTTTGACAAATACGAAATATAAAAATCCCTCGTAATCATTTAAGCATATTTCCTTCCCAGAGTCGGCATATGAAATGACGTATGTGGTACGTCACAAAGCCAATGTTATCCCACTTGAGCGCGCCTTTGTGAGCCGCCCGCCCGCCCGGGGAAACAGATAAACCTAATGCGCATACACATGTGACGTCACTAGGCTTTTAATAGTACTAGATGCGGGTGCCAGCAACCGTACGAAGTAATCGTTTCAAGTTTATAAATGCGATATATGGGAGGAAGGCTGTTTGAGGACGCAGGAATGAAATCATGAATAGCTAAGGTAAAATAGAAGCGTAGTCCCCAACGAAAATGGCTAACCAATTTTAAGGCATAAATTGCATGCTATCTGACCGTAATAATGTTTTTATTTATTTGAAATGGTAAAGCTAAAGACAAATGTATCATTTTTATTACGCTGTGATGCCAACTTTACTTAAGTATTAAGCATGTTGCATTCTCTATTTTTACCTTTCTGTTCTAAGTTCTTAAAAACATGAATTACTTATTCTTCATATTTTAGCATAGTGAGAGCCCTGTTGAGTTCACGTATCCCAGATATATCATTCAAGCAAGTCAGTGGAGCGTCCTCTCCTCATCGCCGTGACTCGGCAAAAAGAGAAGAGAAAACACCTTCCCGCCCCCAATTCACACCAGAGCCTCTGAAATGATTCAAATCAGAGATTTCGCGACGATACCCGATTGTATTATTCCGGTTTCCTAACCAAAAATCCAATTGTGTTCGGATCCCTTTCGCGGGAATTCGGATGCCCGCTGAGATTGCCTCAATCGAACGCCTCTGTGGGAATGAATAACCGCAAATAATACGTTGTCATCCGACATTATTATCTCGCAATGATACAGTGATTTTATGATAAAAATCTCAAATAACAATCGGGCAACTAGCTGCTATAGCCGTAATGGTATTTTAAATAAATAAGATATAACAATTTATGTAATAGTGATCCATTACAACAATTATTTCAATGTTTTTCATAATATTATGTTTCCATACAGGTTGAATAAAATTATAATAATCAGTATCGAATGCATAAACTGTCAATGTTAATGTTACTCTTATCAGGACTTTGAATTAATTTATTGACTGATCATACAATGAAATCAATTTGATCATGTCGAGAGATGTAAGGGTTCCATTGTCATAGAAATTGATTGACAGTTTTCTAAACAAAAGGGCGTAAAGAACTTGCGCAGATGATTATGTTACATTTAAAATTCGTATAAAGCAATTAGCAAACACTGCCTTGTTACACAAAAGCCTATTCTGCAGGATACCTCACATATATAATAAAATCCCTAAAACGATACGAGATGAAGATGAGATTAATTTATTTAAAAAAAAACTTTACGATCTGTTGACAGAAAAATGTTATTATAGTTTGGAAGAATTTCTTGGTGACGGTTCAAGTTAAGGTCTCAATTTGTATCTAATTAACACTTAAAAAAATTTTGTAACTTTGTTTTTAAATGCATGCTTTACTGCGACACAATGTTGTATGCCCACGTGGCGGGACGTAGCTGAGCTCTAATTATGACATGTAATCCTTTCTATACCTATGTTCCACAATAAAGATATTTCATTTATTTCATTTAATTTCCTAAGTCTGCTTACGTTTTTTGTCGATAAGTTGGTCATCTCCTTTCTTTGACGATTGTACAACACATAACTTTATATACTTCCACACCCTGTTTGTATTGTTGTGGTTGGAGGTCATCCGTAAAACGAACAAAATTGCCGGAATTGAAAATAACTTCATACTATTGTCAAACATTATAGATTCTATAATAACTATATTTAAGTTCGTTATTAGTACAGTAATATCACGATCAAGGTTATATGATATTGTCATACAAATAACTATAAATTATATTTGAAATATTTAAAAAAGTTTGCATTTGTATCTATCCCAACATCTACACGCATGTTAAAAGCAAAACTAGTAATAAATAATATACTATATCAAAGCATCCTATCCTACTACCTAATATTATAAATGCGAAATTTGGATATCTGGATGTTCGGATATTTTGATGTTTGCTACTCAATCACGCTTCAACCACTGGACAGACTTGGCGCACATATAGGTTAGGTCCTTGAATAGCACATAGGATAGTTTTTATCCCGAAAAAACCATCCCAATTCTACGGGAAATACATAATAATTTGTGATGTTAAGTTGTCCTCGCGGACGAAGTCGCGGGCAACAGCTAGTAATATATAATTGCCAAGATATATCGTTCAAGTTTGCTATAGTGCAATCGCAGAGTATTGGCGTGCTACTAACCCTGCGGCAGGCACCGCGCCGCGCCACCGCCGCACCGCGTGATAAATGATCTGCACCTCGTACCGGAGCGATGACAATGTACTACCGATGAATAGAATTGGCCTGTAAAACTATTTTCCTACAGATGCAATTTATAAAAGCGTTCATATTAAACTCAAACAAAAATAAAATTTTATGGCATTTGTTCCTCATACCTTATTTTTATTTTATTTATTTATTATTATATTATTTATTCATAAGAAATAATTATTACATTGCAAGTACCACTAAACAGCAACTGTTTGTGGTGGTACTAGTTTTCGCCGTTCACACTATTTACTAACATAAACAAAACAAAAATACTATTACAATACAATTTATACACTGTTTTCCAGCCAATAGGTATTACAATCGCATGTCATTCAATTCGTTGGAAAGAGTACGAATCTACCACGTACAATTTCCATATGAAGTGTGTGAGGGTAGTTGTATGCTGTTCTGTAGTCGCTCGCGCACAGCGAGAGGCGACAATGTATACTGTACGCAGTGCATACACACACAGATATACGCGTTGGTTGAGTGGACCAACCAGTTTTGCTTGCTCATATACAGGGTTACAGGAAAAGTCGTGCTAGATCCCTTAAGGGTGTGGAGCACCCATCATTTCTGACTTATTTCACTATGAAACACCCTACCCTAAACTTAACCCTTTTCGAGATATTCGACTTTTAATTTTTTTATTGAAAATTGCTGATTTTTAGGCTACTACATTTATTTTTGTTTATTTTGTGTATCTTATTATTATTATTATTGCATTTTTACATGTGTAGTAAGATGCTTTAGGACGTCAATCATTAAAATAGTGCACAAGTTATTTGAATAGACCGTAGTAGACAAGTGAAAGAAAAGAAATAAAAAACATATTAGAAAGTTTATTTTTCTCTAAGGGATATCTAAAAAAAATATTATGGTAATTGTTCGGCAGATGTTTTTTAAAATATCTACGGTTCATCAGCTATCTAACGAGGTATAATAATGTAGGGTTTTATTCTAATGCATTCAAAAAAATTTAGTTTCATAGGCGACAGTGGAGAAGAAAATGTATACTTAGCCCTAAAAAGTAAAATAAAACAATAGGTAAGCATGAAATGCCATTTATTAAAGGTTTTCTCACAACTTTTCTTTTTCTACAGTTCATGTTCAACATGGCCGCCTCTATTTCTAATACATTGTCGCATCCTTCTACGGAGACCGGTCTTCACTACGCCAGTGGTCAATGTGGTCCTCATTTTATTTGCTGCATCCACAATCCTTTCTCTTAAGTCTTCCACAGACGAAACTGGATTCGGCTCGCTGTACACGAGACTTTTCATGCAGCCCCACACATGAAAATCCATGGGGGTTAGGTCCGGACTTCTTGCTGGCCATGGCAATGGCCCACCTCGTCCAATCCATTTGTTTGGATAATTTGTGTCCAGCCAGTCTCTGACACTTCTCCTGAAATGGGCAGGGCAGCCATCGTGTTGGAACCACATGTCCCTGATCAGGTTGAGTGGCAGATCATCCAGCAAATCACTCAAGTCTGCTCTCAGGAAATTTTCGTAGCTTTCCCCGTTTAGATTATCCGGGAGAAAGTAAGGTCCAATCAAATGATTGGAGATAATGCCCATCCACACATTCACGCTGAATCTTCGTTGGGACCCCTTCACTCTTTTCTTATTGGGATTCCTTAGTTCTTTTAGGGCCCAGTAATGGGCGTTGTGATAGTTAGTTATGCCATCTTTATCAAATTTGGACTCATCCGTCCACAAGATATTTCTTAAAAAATCTGGGTCTTCTACATCAGCATTTAGCATAAATCTGCAAAAGTCCAATCTTCTCGCGGGGTCCCCTTCTTCAATAACGTGTACTGGCGTGTAATGGTACGGGTATAGGCCAGCAGTATGCACTGTAAACCACACTCTCCATTGCGAAAGCCCCAGATCACGGGCAACAATATTAGTGGAAGTAGTCGGATCCGCTCGAAAGCGTTGCACTATCTCATTGTCCTGTTCTTCGTCGTCAATTCGTGGTCTTACCATGTCTGTACTTCGTCTCAAAACAGAGCCAGTTTCTCGAAGTCTTCGATAAACTCTGTCAAAAACGGCCACATCCGGCACTCGACGACCGGGGTAGCGAGTTATGTATTCGTTGCGAGCTTGCGCAGACACACAATCGCAGTATCCGTAACAAATAAGCATATCAGCATATTCCTCAGGTGTGTAGGACGTCATACTCAACACTTCCGTATCACAGGCACAAATCAGAGTCCGGTTAACAAGCACAGTAGTCACAAATCAGAAGAAATAGTCCAGAATCACAGCCAAGTCGAGAAAAAGAGCAAAACGATATCGCATCTACTATGTACGAAGCACAAAAGCAGACTGACAACCAAAACAATGTTTCCGGTTGTATTCCCAGTCCTAGCCGGTGTCTACACATTTTTTCTTTCATTCGTACCTACATAAATCGTCACTTGTCTCGCTCGCACGGTGCGTCTTAACTTGAAGGACAATAGGCGTGGGACCGTTAGAACTGCTACCTGGAGCGTCCCAACTACTTTTTTTCCACGAAATGTAATACAAACCCTAGATTGTTACACCTCGTTAGATAGCTGATGAAACGTAAATATTTTAAAAAACATCTGCCGAACAATTACCATAACATTTTTTTTAGATATCCCTTAGAGAAAAATAAACTTTCTAATATGTTTTTTATTTCTTTTCTTTCACTTGTCTACTACAGTCTATTCAATTAACTTGTGCACTATTTTAATGATTGACGTCCTAAAGCATCTTACTACACATGTAAAAATGCAATAATAATAATAATAAGATACACAAAATAAACAAAAATAAATGTAGTAGCCTAAAAATCAGCAATTTTCAATAAAAAAATTAAAAGTCGAATATCTCGAAAAGGGTTAAGTTTAGGGTAGGGTGTTTCATAGTGAAATAAGTCAGAAATGATGGGTGCTCCACACCCTTAAGGGATCTAGCACGACTTTTCCTGTAACCCTGTATACAGGTCGCTCCAAACTGAGTATCATGAGATTTGTATATAATATTTTTTTTTAAATGCTTTTCATTTTGTTTTTATTAATTTTGACTTTTATTTCGCTTGGAAGTCTATTAATTAGTCGCGGTATTATATATTTACTTGTTCTTTCGCCATATGTGTTGTTAGCTTTGTGAGTTGTAAGAACTTTATTAGTTACCCGTCTAGTTTGCTTTTGGTGGGATGTAGGAATCTGGATATCTTTGTTATTCGATTGTTCTATCAAAAACATATAGTGAAATTTTTGGTGTATTGGTAGTATTTTACAGTATTGGAATAATTTGTGGTAGTTGTCGGAATAATTTTGTTTAATGGTGTGTGGAACTATTATTTTAAGTATTCTTAATTGCAGTGTATATATTTTATCTAAGTAGGTTTTGTATGTCCGCCCGTAGCTTGTTAGTCCGTATGATATTATTGATTCGCCTAGAGCTAGGTACATCCTTCTCAGAACATAGTAAGGTACTCTATTTTTAATTAATTGGAATTTTGCCAGTATTGTTCTAAGCCTATTTATTATACATTTCGATATGTAACAGAATACTAAAAATTTATTTACTTTTGTATTGCTCTATCCGACAATTGTTGTTACTGGAACTGCCAAATTGAGAGTATGAACATAACGCTTGAAATGTGACACCGAAGCTTTGTACTTGAAATAGATGTTATTTGTATAACGTTTTTTTTTAATTTGAATTTGCATATTATTTTGAATTGTGAAACAACTTAAAACTTTTTATCAGCGGCACACTAACCTGTGAGTAGTAGTATTATCGACAGCCTGAAGAGTCCACTACTGGATAGTACAATAATATTAAAGTTTTATTAATAGTAGTTCAAAATCAATCAATTTCGAATTTAGCTGTCGTGTTCAAACAAGATCTGTGAACCCCACATCATGCGAAAGTTAGTTGTCGAACGGGAAGTTTATATGCACTACGAATAAACTAACACATAAATAATAACACATGAATAAAATAAAATCAGAAATGTTATTGCTTTATTTGTATTACAGTTCAAGTTCAGTAATATTTATATACAATCTGGGTAACAGAGAAAGAAAGCATCATAAGGTACCAATTCAAACCATCAAGACTATACACACCGCGTAGACACAGAACAATGTCAATTGAGCTCACAGTGAGATGATGACGTCACTAAACGTCACTCCCTCTGCCTTCACCCCCGCGCCACCCCCAGGTCTCAGCAAGACAAAGATAACGAGCACCAGATTTGTGTACGGAAAATTTATGGGCGCTTCACTCGAAATATTACGCGACGACGCAATGACGCCGCAAAACGTCGGATATCTCATGAAAATTGTTTCGATGCTTTTCATCGTCGTGTATGACGTGTCATCCATATTCTTCTCCCTGTCGTGTACAACTTTTAAATCATATATGTTTTTCAAGCCTATTACGTTGGCATAACTTAGGAGCTGTGTAGATATTATATCAAAGTAGCGTAAATTTACATCGATTTAGTACTAAATTACGTTAACAATTTTCTATAAAATCTAAAAATCTTACATGCGAAGTTAAAAGTTTTACGACCGTGTAGTGGTCATTCACTTTCTTTGGCGACCTTACTATCTATAGATGAATATATTTACTAAAGAATTGTTTCGGTTATAGTAGAATACATGGCGTAATGTAACAAAATACCGCAGTAGTGATCGGCTACAATACAATAGTAAGGTTTAAAACAGTTAAATAATAGAATTTCGGCGGTCGCTCTAAGCAATGTCTTCCGGATAATCTTGTTACAGGGGCATTCAGTCTTAGTATCGGTTACTGAACAACTTCTAGTGATTAACTTTTTTTTGACAAATTGATCCGGTTGTCTGTGAAATCTTTTAAGAAATATATTTTTTTGGCATTTATAATTTAATTCTAATTCTATTATAAAGAAAATTCTAAAAAAAATTGTAATTACTACTTTTGTTTTGCTAGTTTTTATTTTCACTCCGCGATCAATATTCAATCTTTAATTAAATATTGTAAATGGAGGTGATTTGAATATGTTTGAAAACACATCCTAAAATGTTATTAACTGTTTCTTTATTAAACTTTGTTTACTTATATTTAGGTTTGATTAACTATGACCCCTCTGATATATACTTTGTGTTTTATATGTTTTATTTTTATATTATTGTAGTTTAACATGGTATATATTTTTTTCTTGATTCCAAAATTGCATCACTATTAAAATACTACAGCGGGATTGTTAAATACTAGCATATTACGATCATTTTTTGGCGTTGGAACTCATAAGATTATATAATCACTTCGCCCACACGTTGGAAATTGGAATAGTATAGCCCGCACCCGTCCTTGTAAGGGTAGGCCTTTACCCAACATTTTCAACAGCAGGACGTAATATATTTTGTTGAAATCGGCCAAAAGAGTATCTTAAAAGAGTTTCCGTTCTAACAAACTCGAAGCATTCCCTGTATACAATCGACATAAAAGTAAGTACCTTAGAGACTGTATCGGCAGGACCTTTGCTCGTGGATGAGGAACAGGAAGCGCCCGGAAGTGACGTCACGGGCGCTATCTGCAACGCTGATTGCTCGTAAACCCGTCCCGTCGCCGCCTCTGATAACGCTCTCGAACTTAGCAAGTACACTTTCAAGGGACCTACATACTTAGAGATATTGGAATTCCTATATAATACGTCAAGACTTACCACATAAGGTTTTTGAGGAAATCAAATTTCTCATATAATATTTAAAGCAGATATATGTGATTTACGTGTGATTTTCTTGTGTGTGCTAAATTTTAGTTACTAGATAGCGTTTCTTTGATATCAACTATCACTTTATTAATCAAGCCTCAAAAACATCAAAGACAATGCCAAATTCGGTCGGTAGAACTGTTCTTGAACATTTTTATGGCCTTGCTTCACCGGATTTTGGAAACATTCTCGCCACACTTGATATTTGATGATACAGATACGAGTAGGTAGAGATATTTAGAACTACTTGATTAAGAAAAGTACCTACGTGAGAAAAGTCTAATTTTCGGTTATTAATTTTTTTTATTTACGCTATTGGAATGTATTATTACATCCTCATTGGAAATAAGGAGTACCATGTACCCAATAACATACAATTATCGTCACGTGCATTTTTCCAATAAGTACAATATTGCTTGTAGTTTACATTTACGTTTTAATTTTTTTCTGTGTTTAAGATACTCCAATGATTCATTCATTTTCAAAGGATTAGTAAAAGGAGTGTGGTCCATTCTTCCCGCTTCTCCCACAATGAGTTGCGTGCCCACTGCGCCCTATCTCCTCATTGTTTTAATTTCACTTGGATCACTAATTGCCGGGGAAGGCGCATTTTAAATTTCCCCACAAACGTTTTTAACAACCACCTCATTGCATTTTAAAAGAAAGGATTATAATTTCTTCTGGCCCCTTTCTTGGTAGGCGGAGATTTTCGTTTATAAATTCAGTCACTTGTTTCGAGGAGATTTTATTAAAAAAAAAGCTTCTTTTATGCGCAGTTACTAAAAGGAGTTTTAAAAGCGACATAAAATAAAATAGATGAATTTAAACTAAATTAACATTGTAAAAGGGTTGCGACTCTACACTTCATAAGGTAGGTACATACGAGTACATCTCTATCGATTATCTTATATGTAAATTTGTTAAATTTCACCTAGCTCAATCATATAGCCAAAGTTTTGTTTTGATAGATCCTTTAGTACCATTTCGTAACGGTCTTTGCAGTAACAGTTGCGAAACGGAAAAAAAAATCCTTTCGGAAACCAGTTACGTAGGTGGAATTTTTAATTACCATTTCGTAGTTATAGTTTGTCACCATCCATACTAGTGGAAAGAATAATGATTATTGTATTAGAAATCATTTTATTTATCTTTCTGGTAACTCCCTACATATTACTAGGTATTATTTTTGTTTTGTGCTCTTCACTTTATCACATTACTAAAATACAGTAGACAATATTATTATTATACTATCGTTGCATAACATCTACAAAATAGTTCCAACGTTCTAATAGTTCAATCGAGCCCTTCGTGTGCAAGCCTAAGGTGTGTGAGCCCAGGGCAGCGCGCAGTGTTGCAATTTCTTTCTAAGAAAGGCAGTTTCTAGTCGAATTTCGTACAAATTCACAAGAGTTTTGTTAAGTTAAAGCTCAGTTTATAATAGAGGCCTGTGTTTGCGGTGAATATTTATGGCAAACCATATTTTATTCATTGCACTACAAAATAAAATGAAATACGTAGGATACTTATCGCAAATTTTGTCATTGCATTTAACGCAGTAATAGTAAATTGTATCATAAGGGAGCAACATAATATTTTTACGGCGAGGGCACTTTTTTGAATCCAGAGCGAAGTGAGGGATTCTTTAGTAGAATGCTGAACGTAGCGTGGGATTCAAAGTACGTCGCCCGAGCCAAAAATATATTTTGCGCCCGAGTGATACACTCTACTTTTCATCACCCTCTATGAGAAAATAAAAGACGCCTCATATTTTATTGTAATATTATTATTTAATAAAACATAGAGTAACAACTAAATTGAAATTAAATAGTATCTAATAATAAAACAACTAGTGACTTATATTTATATTTGGGCTGCAGTTGGCGCGTTTTTTTAATCAGCTGGCGGCGCGACTATGGGCCGTCGTACCAGCCAGTCTTTATTCAAATCATATTTGCGTTCGATTTCTTTGGCGCTGAACACTAAGATGTTTCAAATTCAAAAAGTGCGCGGCAAAAATAATTGCGGCGCACTTATAAAGAGGATTAAAAACTCTTTACTGCCCGCTAAACGTTTCTTATAGAAATAGTAAGTTTCTTAAAAAAAGGCGAATCAAGTCGTCCTTTTCAAATAGATGGGATGAAAAATTAATTACTATTTTCTTCCACTGTTTATAAAATAACTTATATTAATTACTACATATGTAATATTCTATTCGGCCGTCAACGAAGGCTGAATTTCGAAGATGGTCTGATGAAGGAATTTATTTTTACTTGTAGGTACGTAATTGGTTTCCATGGAGTAATGTAATTTATTATCAGGGTTCTTTTTACCTAAATAAATAAATGTCATATTACTTTCCCGTTTTTCATTATACATATTTAATTATCTATCAATAGTTCAATTAAAGAAGCAATAACAGGGTATAATATATTGTTGTGACTACGGAATTCATTAGAAAATCCGTATCTATTGCTCATTCGTATGAAATGTTGAAAGTACGTATTTATTAGGAGAACTTATATATGGTAACACTGACAGAGAGAACGCGAAGGTGCGCGTCGTTTTTGTACCCAAATGGCGATATAATGACAGCGTGCGCGGGCTCCACTCTACCCCGCATGCTAATACCCAACATGAATATTTATAGCACTCTTTTCCAACAAAAAAACAACACAACTCCAGAATCTAATTAAGTAGGTAGGTACAGTAGCCGGGATTTTGGATTGATAAGGTAAACGCAGTGTGAAGGTCGAAGTTAAATAATATAGAAACCACATAAGGTTTTTTCTTTTCATTACGAGTATATGAGGTTAACTTCAGCTGAGAAAATCAAATGCGCGATTTCTACCGCTAGGGTCCAAGGCTGAAGCCGGTAACGCAATGAAGTATAGGTACATTACCACGTATACAGTACAGACCGCCTAGTTGGCTCAGTGCTTGGACGTTAGACTCGAGCGTCAGAGGTCGTGGGTTCAATTTCGACCTACTTAGGACAGACCGCTTTTTATAAGTTGGTCCTAGTCTGGATGGTATAATTGCAAATGGCCAAAACCTTATTAAATTCCCAGGAGAAGATCGTAGTTTGGGAGTAGACAAATTTATGTATATATGAAATCATCATCATCAGGTTATTTTTGTCTCCACTGCAGGAGCACAACCCTCTCTCATCTGCCGGAGACATACGGAGGATTTGGCCTACACTCCCCGCGCTGGCCAGACGGGTTGGGGAGGCCTGATTGATGTTTTATAATGTATTCCCTATAAGGCGACTGCCTTCTACGACATCCACGCGAAGAGTTGGAGTGGTCCTATTCTACTCTACCGGAAACCACACGGCAAGTATATGAAATATTATTTGTATATTGTTATGTATTATTTACTTTAAGGTGGACTGTAGACGTAAACCAAAAACAAATGAAACTACATTACTCCAAGGATGAGATACATCTACTAGTCTTAAATAATACATATCTATAGGTATCGCCAATTATATGTGCAAGTGTTATAAAAGGGGGGAGCCGGAGCTTGCCTAGGATTTAAATTTAAATTGCACGGCCTCTATCTAACATCTGTCACTCATGTTACGAGCTTGATAGATCGCCGATTGTATCAAGATTTTTGTATTTAGATAAGTACATAAAGCCCATCATAATAATGTATGTAAGTTCGAGCAAGTTAGTTAAATATACATTTGAATCGCATTATTTAATTCGTGCAATATAACAAAGACTTTTATATAGGTAAGTTTGCCAATGATAGGTATAACAAACTAAGATTATTATCTGCACTGGGAACTAGAGAAGAATAGATACCACATAAGCATAGGTGGCAGTGACTGGATGAGAAGAACCGAGGATCGGGTTCAGTGCGCACCTTGGGAGAGGCCTATTTCCAACAGTGGTCTCTTTCGGACTGATGTTGATGATGATGAAGCATAGGTAGGTACCACATGTAAGCCAAATTGTAAACAGTTGTCTGCTCCCAATGAGAACAATCTTTACCGTTTGAGGCAGTTTCTGAAAGACAAGCCACGAGGTTGTAAAGTAATCAAAAGATTTCGTTCCCCCACCTCCTTCCATCACCGGACTACTAGGCGTGTGGTGGGATTTCATACATATGTATAGTAGACATACCTGCTTTCGTACGAAGGAAGAGTGAATAGGCATCTTCTGGATAATCGCGCTCCACCTTAGTCTCATCGTTACTTACCATCAGGTGAGGTTGAAATCAATGTAAACCAATGAGGAATAAATAACTTTTATACCGGTATGAAGAGGCAAACATACAGACAGTTCAAACTTCAAGTTATCGAAATACAGTTTTCAGTATTATAGTCTCCAGTTTTACTTGTACCTTTTTATTGTTGTAAGATTATGCCCTGACTTGCGTCGCCAACCACAGTCATGGCATCGCTTCTAAAAGCGTAACTAAAATGATTACACAAGTTCTGAAGTTGACCACCTTGACACATAGGTACGAGTACCTTTACTTCTATAAGTTATTTGAAATTGTTATTTATAATAATAAAATAATATTCTCAAGTTTAAAAAAAAATTCATTAACAGATATCGTCGGTGATACTTTCTGCAATAGGTTCTACGTAACCAAAATACGCCTTTGAAAAAACGATTTTGTTACCATGATATAAAATCGTTTTTTATTGCTGTATCACAGATGAATAATACTGTAACACTGTTACATGCTAGTGCTTTTACATATAAACTTAGTGCTACCGTGCTAATTACCGACATGCATAATATAGAAGTGTGACAACTAATTAGTTATTTGGCTTATTATTTTAGCTTAACTTAATCTCACTCCATCCGTGTGAATAATAATAACGACAGACTGAGATTTTTAAATTATCGAAGGAATAATCAAATATTATCATAATTATTTGCCTATTTATACAACGTTGATATCGCTCCTTTAAACTTTTCACCAGACTGACAACAATCAGCCCTTGAAACAATAAAAACAAAAATAAAAACATAATTTTAAATGCACATAATTTGAACGGCAAGCCGCGAGATAGCTAACAGACGGAAAATATTAAAGGGAACTTTACCTACATTTTTAAAGGAAGTTTTCTTTAACCGACGAATAAATCGAAGGTGGGAGGGAGAAGTTACCCGGCGGAAGTAGAGATCTGTTGTTTTATTCATGAAAAAATAAAGAAGGGAAAATGTGGAATGCCAAACAGTTTCTGTGCTCTCTAAAAGTTATTTAAACTAGCAAATCTTGAAGTTTCAGCTGGCAAGTTTAAAGATACAACTCTGGAAACTGCTTTACATTGGGTTTAGTTTAAAATACGACCTTTTTAGCTGCTGCAAACCGTGCTGCAAAGATTTATTTAAAAACCTATTTATTATTTACAAAAAAAGATATTGACTGTATAAGAAGAGCCGAGGATCGGGTTCAGTTGGCGCACCTTGGGAAAGGCCTATGTCCAGCAGTGAACTCTTTCAGGCTGCTGCTGCTACTGATGATGATGACAGACAAATTTTGTACAATGGTTTCTGTCTGGATGGTATATTTGTTAATTGTGTTATCTTAAGGAAGAGTTAATAGGCATCTTATGGGTAAGCGCGCTCCACCTTAGGCCTCATCATCACTTACCATCAGGTGAGATTGAGATCAAGCGCAAACCCATTAACAATAAAAAAACTTGTTTAATTTTCATATCACAGAAGAAAAACCTAGTTTGAGATTAGGGTGTGTTATTTAGTTAATATGTAATATTTATTAATTTTAAAAGTCCTTATAGTAAATCATGTTTTCCTAAATTATTTCTGTTATAAACTGACGGTTCTACACGAAACTGAGGGAACAATCAATCAAAATCAGCAGAACAGAGAGGCACGGCGAACTAAACAAGTGAACTTCGTGACAAATCCTCACGCACAGTATCCATTAAATAATGCAAATTTGTTGTAATCCCCACTCTGCGCGAGCTGTCGAGTGAAATATTTAATTTTCATAAAGTATACATTAGAGGTACACAAGTGGGGGGGTGAGGGGGTGATCTCAGCACTCTCAGCCATTCGCTGCTCACATAGTGAGTTGAGATAATTCAGACACTTCTAATGCAAATGTTTGGATTACTCTCAAAGAAGTTAAAGGGAAAGTCAGTTAGTTGGTTCTAAAGTACTGAGAAATTGTATTTAAATACGGTACAGTAGACCATAGCTAGGATTATGCAAAATCATTGCCAGGTATCCATAACCGATAATAATATACTCGACGTGAGTCTAGGATTGCCATCTTTAAAACCTGCCAACCAGGACAAGAAGCATGAATCAACTTACAATCCGGACATGTCAACTGAGTTTTTTTTAAGTTACTCCGTAAAATAAAAGATAGTTTTAATTGTCATAAATTAGCTTTTTATTTATTTTCATACAATTTTAGAGTAGTTTTAAGGAACTATTAGCAGTCTTAAATATTTCATTTCTTTAAATAAAACAGAAAATATAGTATTTTAATTAACACAACAAAATCTTCTTAACCTATTAAAAAATAAGCGAGCGGCGACTTAAAAACTTTAAAACCCGGACTACAGATGAAACCACGCCTGGAAACTAGTACATATCCGGGGAAACCCGGACGGATGGCAACCCCACGTGAGTTCCACTGCTTGATAAAATTATTGGTCATATTGTAGTTCTGAGTCGAGTTACTAATAATATTGAGTGTGATTATAATGTCGGCTTGAAGTAGGCAAAAAAGAAAGTACGAGTATGTTGATTGTTAAAGTATTAGTGAACTGATATACAATTCGATATCCACCATCGTCTGACCATGACGCCGCGCCGCGTACAGAACAGTTCGACGGGAGCCCGACAGCAAATTTGCATATCACCGATATTATATCGTCACGCGAAAAACGTATCCCTTACGCCTGTGCACACATGAATGACGCGTGATGCTGCCGACCTTCCCTGACGTCATCCATCATTCGACGTGGCGCCTGCACCTAGACTCGTGACAGCCGCGCGGTGGGCGCGGGGGTGGGTTCTGGGTGGCGAGCGACGAATTCTGAAATCCGATGAAATGTAGTCTTACTTTTTTTTTATACTTGTATTAACTATAGAAAAAAGGTTATTGAAAGAATCTTAATGTCATCCATCGACTTAATGAAGCGGTATGGTTGATTAAACAATATTTATTCTTGAATTAATGACAAAACAATGGAAACTTTGGATGGATAGTACATATTGTTGGTTTAAGTATTTCGAAATATCAACTAAAATTTTCTCAATTTATTTAGTTGAGAAAGTTTATTTTTAAGAAAGACTTTCAGTGTATCTTTCTTTTCAACCTATCTAACTTGTATGACGGGAATATTTATTAAGATCATTTTTTTCTACGTATTATATAATTTCATATATATCTTATGCTTCCACAGAGTGTCGCTTTCAATTGCCACATTCAATGTTTATATTTGTAATAAAGTAAGTACTTTATTACAAATATAATATATAATAAAATAAGTATTTTACAATATTTATGTCCACAGCAACCTGATGGTTCAAATGTCAAATTGATGAAGCTGTTATGGAACAGAAACGATAAGCACTCAAGAAGAAGCAGAATGTGTATCTTCTTCTGCATGGATCAAAACTTGTCAACACACTAAGCAGATTTATAGTAGTTGATAAAATTCAGTATTCGGCAACTATTAAGCCTATTTATACTTTATTCAAGTTTTACCACACCTTTCACAATATGTACCCAGCGGCGGCGTCCAAACACTTGTACCTACTTAGTTACTAGTACAACGTTCAGTTTAAAATGTTGGACGATTTAAAAAGAAATCTATATAGTTCAAATTATACTTGCCCGGTTCACGCTTGTGTAGACTTTACGGCATATGTTATACATTTAAAAAATATATATTGCACGAATGTCGGCATCGACTGAACAAGAAAAGTTTAATATATCAATCAATATAAGTTTGTGTAGATATATCATTGCTACCTATGTCATATTATGGTTAATAAAAGAATAGTTAATTACGTTATCTTTTTCATTATTTTGGGTTTATGTTTAATACCGTAACTTTTTTTTAAATGTAATTAAGACTGCTTTATCGTTTTTACGAAAACTGTTTTTTTTTTCAAATAACGTGATTGTTACAGCCTGTATTTAGATGTTACTGACAAAGTTTGTGGAGTTAGTTTTAAATGTAATGAAGTTTTGCCTGTCCATTAAGCTAAGTTTTCACTGAAGCGGAGATAGTGGTATGTGTTAAAGCAATATTATTTTGTGTTTACAATATGTTATTCTCAACCTAGGTGAAGTTATTTTTCTTGGGCTGAGGTTCCACTGAAAGCGAAGGGAGATGTGCAGTGTTTGTTTAATTAACTTTATGTGCGTCTACAGAAGGTTTAAAATTCCATGCACAGCAAAATAGAGTAAAAGTCTTATTTTGCCGCGCATTCAATTTTAAACCTTCTTTAGATGTACGTAAGTTAATTAAACAAACACGGCACATCTCCCTCCGTTTCAGTGGAACCTCAGCCAAAGACAAATAACTTCACCTTAGTTAAGAACATCATATTGTAAATACAAAAGAATATTGCTTTGAACGAATAATACACAATTACCAATACAATATAACTGAATTATTGATTTGAAAATACACAATTATCAAAACAACACAACCGAATTGTTAACTTGAAAATACCGAATTGTTAATTTAAGAATACGCAATTGTCGATACAATGAACGGAACAGCTTAATTAAGAATATAGATTTTTTCAGTTGAATCAGTTACGTATCAGTTCAAGTGTCGCTTGTTATCCAATTAAAACAATACATCGTTCTAACAACAATGACATATTGTTAATTTAATAATATTGTATTTCAAATGAACAAAACTGTAATTTTAAATGGGCTCCAAATAACAGTTAAGTCAACCATATGTTTCAAATGAGAATGCGTATTGTTAAACTGACATTATATATTATCATTCAACGTAAACTTTATTATTACAGCAAGAAAACTAGTGTACTTCTTTTAATAATAAACCATATATATTCTTATAAGAAATCGTTCTCAAATCTACAATTAACAAAATATTGTTTTAAAGGGATGCAATAATTTTAACAATATCATTTTCTACATTTATGAGAATATCCTGTCCCTTATATGGAAGACAATATTCTCTTGAATAAACACAATTTGCATTGGTGTAAGAAATCTTTTTTTTCCATGTACAGTCCCGGGTTCAATAAACCTTTTATTGCTATTTCATGTGGGCTAGAATGACGTCATATAAGCTTTTTCACAAATATATTCGGAAATGTTCAAGTCAAGAAAAGAGGCCAGCAATGTTTGTATTAAAGTCCTTTTTTCCGTTGCGCTTTTGCGACAGTTGCATATTAGGTAAACCAAGTGGCTATACTTGTTGCGATATTTTATAAAATCGATTACGGAAATTTGAAACGGAAACGTGCCTAGCTAATCTATATTAGGATTGAAAGAACTTTTTAGGACACATTTTATTTTATTAGACGCGATATTTGACAAAATCACGTTTCAAAAATAAAATGGAAGAAATATTATTAATAATAATATGGAAAAATACAAGATATTTTGTAACTTTTAACCATACTCGATGTTAATTACTGAGGTAAAGGTTTATTTTATTAGCACACTATAATAAATGATTTTTTTTAAATTTACATATGAACTCCATAATTTGGAGAATCTCCAAGTCCAAAGCCACATACACTACATTATACCCATTTATATTACACTACTACTATGAACACTTTTTATATTTTTATTCCTGAAATTTTGTAAAGAAAGATAAAAACCACACCACTGGCAACATAGGGTGGCGCAGAACGTACCAGCTAATTTCAACCTTTTCACCCAAACTCATAAAGCCTGTTTTCTTTTGTGAACCCTATAGTTAGGTGGCACTCCGTCCCCCCGCGGGCAGGGAGGATCCCTGTCAAACGCTCGCGAAGAGTTTGACAGACGCGGGGCGCGGAGTATTTGACATGAAGGGGCTTGTTTGATACGGGGGTGAACTGACAGCGGGGTGGGGGGCGAATTCTGCCCGGTCATGAATAGGCAATGGGCTCGCTTTATTTATAAAGATTGTTAGCTGAACATGGGCTCAGTGAACTTCTGTTTGGAAATAAACACGTCACTACTATTGATGTGTTCATCAGAGGATTTTTAAGCATTTTCATTGTGAATACTTTAACTACTTAGAAGGGACTATTCCACATACCTATTTTTATACGTCCCACTATTAGGTATATAAATATATTCTTAACGAGTAACTGCATGCTATAGGTCACTTTGCTTAGGCCCAAGAATTTTTTTCGTAGTGTTATAATTTAAGTTTGCTCACGATATCATATAAATCATACATCGACGAAAAGCATTAGTATTAAAAAAAAATTTTAAATTACAATATAATTAGACTTTTGAGCGTTTTAAAATGACCAGAAACTTGTATCTGGGACCAGGTATGATCCCTGGACATCAAGGATGCAAGACAAGCCTTGTGGGCTTCCATGACTCATTGTAAAATTATCTTCCTATCTGTTAAATAACGTCACCTAGTCAGTAACAAATAATTCTTATTGCTAATTTGTAATACATCTCTGTAAAAAATCGTTATATTTCGTCTTAAATATAAATATTTCTAACATCAATAGGAAACCAGAGAGCGCGCTAAAGGAGTTTATCAACGACAATTTAATTCAAGCAACCGCGACGTAACCCTCTAGCATCTTGTTAGGGGGAATAAAATCCATAAAAGACACGGCAGTGGCTGCATGGAACTTGGAGTCAGCGTCGAGTACAAAATTTGATTATTCCGCGAGGTTGGCCTATCGCCAGCGTTGGACTATTTATCAAGAGCTCTCCGCGCCCGACGGTTTACAAGGATACTAATCATCGATGCAGAAACTATATAGAGCTGTCACTTAAATTGAGTTTACATGCCAAATATGTAACTTTCCAAGGATTATTATATCCGTACGATGTTATTAACATTATTATAAGTATGCAAATAGCATATTTACGAGTAACATATTTAAATTTTTGAACTCTGTGTATTGTTGGCTGTGTCATTCAATGTACTACATTTATTTAATCTGTTTAATAAATAGTTATCTGTTTAATCAAACTACCTTTGAATTTTAAAAGAAGTAAGTGTATCTATGTATGATTTTGAGAACTTAGATCTAGAGTTCAATCCAAAATTCCACTGTATAAATCTGAAGTTATTATTATACTATTGTGCTTAAAAATGGAATTGGTTGTCAAATCTAGTTTCTGTACGATTGTTGTTATAGTAATTTTCGCAAAAGACTTTTTATATGTACGAGTGAACGTGTTCAAATCTATAATCTACAGAAAATTTATGTAATATATTTTATCCCCACAAAACACGCATACATTACTTGTTTTATCCCGAAATAGGTTTCCCTGTAATATAAAAATCAGAAAAGGATGCAACAATACACGAATAAGACACCTAGACCAAAATCAATTTGTACAAAATAGTCTACCTCCAGTGGGAATCGAACCCACGACTCGCGGTCCAGTCCAAAGCGTGATATTTAAAAAAAAACAGTGGAATATAATATTCCATATATTTTGTTAAAGTTGACTTCAAGGTTACCATTGTTTAAATAACAATAACAACATTAATATAAAGTAATTATATATAAGATTTTATTGATAAATAAACGCTTCTGTATTTCTGTATTTCTTAACAAATTAAACAGAAAAAACTAGTTTGTTTAATTATTATCAAGTTTAGTTGAGATTTTTAATAAAATCACTTCCATCGCATTAGAATAATGTAATGTAGCAGTAATTGTTTACATATAAATGATAAAAAAAAACACTATATGTTCAAATAAACACTGTCTGTTAAATTTGGAATACCTAAGATGGAATATATCCAGCGCTGTCAAAAATTACATTTGTTACCTTTGTACCTACGCCGTAACATTTCTGATTTAATCTTTTTAATAAAAATAGCACAGGGTATCGTTGACTGTCCTGAGCTCCTCAGTAAAATTAATTTAAATATTCCTTCTCGCAAATTTAGAAAGCCAACTTTACTTCGCGTTCCTCCTAATCACACGCAATATAGAAAAAACAGTTACTTGCCTCGAAGCTCAAATCAATTTAATATGCTTAATCATGACGATCGTTTCGATTTATTTGCCAGTAGTGTCAATGTTATAAGAAGTGCACTCATCAAGGACTTCAAATCGTGTGTCCAATTGTATTAGTTTGATGACAACTTAGTGTCAACATTATATACTTTATTATTTGTAATTATTATATCCATTTTAGACCTCAGTTTTTCTATCCATTTGTGAAAGCTTGTTATTGGCATATTGTTGCACAAGTTTAAATTATATTTTGTTACTTAGGCTGTAAGCTTTCCAAATATAAATAAAATAAAAAAACATAAAAAAAAATGGGGTGTAGACAGCTCTATGTTATATCCGTGATGCAGTAAATTTTATCGAGTTGTTATAAAGGCATAACCTCACCGCGGTGGTAAATCAAATGTAGCATTAAAACCAACAAGAACAAGTGACTCCGTGGCTATAGGTTGTTGTGGGGAGCTGAACAATTGATTAAGATCTATTATTCATATCATAGCTTTTGCAGCTCATTATTCAAGGCAAGATAAAACTAAGATGAAGTAGACATCTTGGCTTAAAATCTTTACAAATAGAATAAAAGCAATAGCAATAAAAGTGTCGAGGATATATAATTTTTAGTATAAGCTAATTATTGGGGAGCAAGGGGAGAGCGGCAATAACATCTCATCCGACCCTACTGTCAACCCCACCTGCCAGCGTCGACAGTTCGTATGAATAGCCGGCGGCGGTGGCTGAAGAGTCATTGTGGTGCTCTCTGCTAGATAACAGACGGGGCTCTGGCGACCGAGCAATGACGGTATACCCATACACCCAGCCGATCCGCCGGCTGGAAGAGGGGGCAGCGACCTTGGGATCCAAATAATCCCAGAAATGTCTGGTGCAGAAGGCAACGGGAAACCACTGCACTATATTCCCAAGAAAACCCTATGGAATTAATGTCTAATCAAGTATATAGAGTGACGTCGTGCCATCCGACTAACCCTCGGCGCCATGTCAAGTCCGGGTTGCATGGTGGAAAATATGCTACCGGTCACTGTGCTGCGGACCAAAAGACAGCCAGCGGAGTAAATGCTACTGGTAAAGGTACAGGCACATTGAAAACCCCATTAAGGAAACATCTACGCATGGGAACATGGAACGTCAGAGGACTACCGGGAGTCGGGTAATTTGGAGATTGTTGAAAGGGAATTGGAGAGATGCAAAATTGACATTCTTGGACTCAGTGAGGTTCATTGGAGAGGCAATGGTCATATTGATACCGGCAGTGGCAATGTTATGTACTTCTCGGGTGCAGCAGATCACAGCGGTAATGGAGTGGCTATTAAAATATCGAAAAAGCTACAAAACACCGTCATTGGATACCAAGCGCCAAATGACAGAATGATCTCTATTAAACTAGATGCTAGTCCAGTTCCAATAAATGTCGTGCAGGTGTATGCTCCTACGTCACAGTTAACCGATGAGGACTCGGACGAATTTTACTCCAACTTAAAAACAGTAGCACCCGCCGCAAAACCAAGATGCGATTGGTACGGGCCTTCGTCTTTTCAATATTTTTGTATGGCTCTGAACCTGGTGCGTTAAAAGTCGCGCTCTTTTCAAAATTGATGCTTTTGAGATGTGGTGTTGGAGAAGACTACTTTGTATACCATGGACAGCCATGAGAACAAATGACTCCATTCTTAAAGAGCTCAATATAACATAACGGCTCTCCACTATCTGCAATGAAAGGACTCTAAGCTTCTTCGGTCACATTGTGCGATCTCCCAAGCACGACTTGGAGAAGCTCATCATCCTGGGACGAGTAGACGGCAGGGGTGCCAGAGGACGAGCTCCGACCAGGTGGTCAGACCCGGTGAGGAGGGTGGCTGGTGGATCCCTATATGAAGCAGTGCGACTGGTCAATGCGTGGTGGCGCATTTTATACGGTCGCGATCCTCAGCAGTGAGGGAACGACAGAGAAGAATAAGCTGGCATTTCTAAAAAAAGTAGATGTTCTCGTAATTGGAGTGTAACTAGCGTACCGAAAAGCACAATGTAAACCGTGCATGTTAAACATGGTGACTCGATGAAGAAGCGGTAGAGAGTACAGGTGACGTTCTTGGAGAATACCTATGTGGATACCACAACAGTGGATTTCGTCAATCTGATTGTAACATTGAATTACGCAATGTTTATTAATTTTCCTCGACCAACATCTATTTATTTCTTCTGTCTAGATGCGACAACACTGAGGGTCAAGTGTCGGACTGGGGAAATACGATCGAATATGCTTTCCTAGAGTCTACTAGCTCTAACAACTTTAGGCACTGTAGACTCCGGCTTCCCACGAAACACCAGGATGTATTCCTCAGTCCCGACTTCTGGCCCGAGTATTTCCACGCTATATGGAGGCAAAGATGTTAAAATCCCTAAAAATAATGTGTTGTGTTAGTTATGGATATCATTTGTATTCATATAATATTCTAGACTAACGTACGTCCATGGCACCAAGTAGCTAAGTAAATAATTAAGTGTAGTGATTTAATTGCGTACCTAATCTTCAATTATTTTCAATAACGAGTCGCCTATAAAGTTTATATCTATTTAAATCAATTAAGTACGAAGTTACATACTTACAAGTGTAATTTGCGTGACTAATTTTTAATTATTACTTGTTATTTCTATGACTTGTGATATATCCGATTAGTCGCATAACATAATTCGTTATTTAATTATAATTAATCATACATAACTCACTTCCTTAATCAATCGTTAATTAATATGTTTAATTGATTAGTTCGTAATATGGCAATGTGCTATGAATATTAAATTAAATAGAATTTAAGAGCAGGTGCACTGTAGTTTGTGTTACTGCCGGTTTTAGTAGCATTTGGAAATAATCTAAGTGTAATATTTAACTGTAGGTAATATGTAGAATAATTAGAATGAATTTTTGTAAGTACCTTCTATTTCCAGGGGAAAATAAAACCTAGTTATATATCAAAATGTAAATAGATTATTATGCACTAAAGCAAACATTAAAGTAAACCCCTCGAAAGTAGAGCCGTCAGGGTTGCTTCCGCGTCGTTCTATGATTTATGGCCCGCGAGATTTCGCCTCGGGCTCGCGTTTCCTTTGTCGCAGTAGTCAGCTTTGTGGTAACCCTACGGCAATGATTATTCGATTTAGTAATGGATTCCTGGTTTTGTAGGTGCGAATCCGTTGAGAAAGTCTAAATGTGGTATTTCAAGTTAAAATAAATAAATAAATATTAATAAATATGTGGGAACATTTCACACACGGCCACCTGATCCCAAACTAGGCAGAGCCTGTAATATGGGTATCAGACAGCTGATATACATACATAAATACATAATATAATATATAAATAACATCCAATCACAAGGCAAACACAAGTGCTCATCACACGAATGTTTGCCCTGGGTGGGATTCGAACCCGCGACCCCGAGCTTTGCAGGCAGGTGTACTACCGACTGAATGTGGAGCTATCTATATGCATAGGTTTGTAGATAATATTCCCAACCCCTAATTTATCTCCGGAATAAGCTCCTAATTTATCGCCACTTTATTTGCGTTTTTTATTTGTTTGTTTATGTAAACAAACTAAGTAAAAAAAGATAACATAGCTATTTCTTCTTATGTACGAGTACAAGTGTACATAAGAAGAAATAGCTATGTTATCTTTTATAAAATATTTATTTTATTACTTTATTTGTTATCTTTTTAATACTTATTTTGAGCCTGAATGTTAAATAAGTTGTAAGCAATACAATTATTTACATTATACGTAACAATAAAATAACTAAACCATAATAGGTATCTACATACCTAACTTATCCCTCATATAATATCAATGTAGCGGGCAGGAGGGTGAATTTAATAAAACAAAAGACAACAACGCGTCGACATGACGTCACAGCCGCCACAGCCTCCGCGGGCCGATCGCGGCTGTCACATAATGATACTCATTTGTCAAACACAATCGGGCAACCTCACTTTACGAGAAACAATGCTCTTTAGTGGGGAAGAAAATGTACTAACAATGTAAAGGAGGAAAGTAAGTGAAAGAATGTTTCGTAGCATTCAACTTCTATACATGGTTTTAAAGGACCTGAAATTGTTCTACCATTGTATACTTACGCAATAAATCTTAAATGTGTTAATTAAATTCAATTAATTGAGTAAGTTTGTAATTATTCCAAGAATTATTTAACGTGAAACGTTTTTGTGTACGGGTAGGTAGGTACCTACCACCGAATGTGAAGCGAAAATCATAAGTAATTTAAAACGCATATATCTGAACGTAATTCAAGGAAAATCGGCATGGTTCAACTCTTATTTAAAAACGGAAGGATTACATTTTACTGTGGTTGCAAAAAAAAATACTCATGAGGAAATTAGAACAAAATGGCCACAAAGTATATACTACTAGTAGTTACAAGCTGTGCCCGCGGCTCCGATCGCGTGGACAACAGAATCCGCTCCCTTTCCCACTCTCGCTCCCTATCCAACTTCCACTCAGACTCTTAACCCCAATCCCAATCCCGATCCCGATGATGTCGAAGTTTAAAGCTGCAAAAATAAACAAGAACTACGTAAATCGATAAAGCGATTCAATCTAAAGAGAATGAGACAATTAATACGACCAAAAACGAACATGCAGGTAGCGCAACTAATTCGAGCGCGTATATGATAAATTTTGCCTATGGCAGAGAGGCCATCACAAGTGCGGCGACTATAGGCGATTGCGATAACGAGTAAATGGCGACTGGCGGTTAACAGTCATATCTCGATAACTACTGATCCTAGACCAGTCGAATCTTCACCCTTGAACCGGAACATTGACCTACACGAACACCAGCTCTATTTAAATAAAAACAGATACATTTCGAAAACTACTGGTCCTAGACTAGTAGTGTCTCGCTCGCCATTAAAATAACTCTAAACCTTGTCATTCTACGTTTAAAAGATTTTCGTCCTATCGGACAGCTACAAGTTGGCATGTGGTGTAAGGCAGGGCGGTCTAACCTCTCCCGACCTGTTCAACATCTACGTTAATGATTTGATCGAGGAGCTGAGCAGCACTGAAGTTGGTCTCAGGTTGGATGACAGATATGTCAACAAACTGAGCTACGCTGATGATATGGTGCTGCTAAGTCCCTCGATCAAATGTTTGAAGAAATTAATAGCCATTCGTGAAAGGTATGCACAAAAGCACAATTTAGTGTACAATGTTTAAGAAAACGGAGATGATGATATTCAGGTCGGAGCGCGTTCCTGAAGTTAGTATGAATATAAAGTCGTTGACAAATTCAAGTACCTTGGCTATCTTTCATCGAATATGAAAGACGATGCGTGCCAGGATCTTCTATAAATCTGACAAGGATGTGAAGATTATGCTGTTTAAGACATATTGTCAAACGTGCTATACCTGTCAACTGTGGACCAGATACACTAAAAGGTCACATGATGGCATTCGTGTTCAATACAACAACTGAACACCTTTCGGCAGTTGATGGGGATACCCCGACACTGCAGCGCCTCGGGTATGTTATTAGAGGCTGAGGTGAACACGTTTAATGCCATCGTGAGACAACGAATGGCGTCATTTATGGCCATTGTTGACAGGTGTAGCAACGTAATCATTAAGGGGTTGAACAGTACATTTACTTCAGCCATGTACAAGTGCTGGCTGGATATAGCAGCATAATTTTATTTTGTAATTGTGAATTATATTGTATTTTATACTGTGCTAATTGTAATCTACTTATTTATATGGATCCTTGATCCATATAAGATGATTTATTTCAGAATAAAAAAATATTATTATTAAAAACTGTACTTAGTCAAGAATAGTATATATTATGCTAGCAGTAATATTCGTAAGACATTTTATGACTCAATTGTGAGTAGTTTCGTATATCGTAACATACGGTCGTTAAGCCGAATTTCTATGGGCTAGGAATCAAAACATTAAACTTATAATACCTATCTATACGATATAGGTACCCATTATATAATAATATGTATGTATAACAAGGAACACCAAGTGGATTACGTGAGTCCTCCCTACTGTCGATCCCATCATTCCTTTATATTTTTTCATCAATGTCACACGTGACGCCAGAATGTCATTTTCATGCGACGACGAAAAAAAATGTTTATTAAGACGGCACCACACGACGCGATATTACAATTTTCCACTAGTGAAATATGGAAAGCGATTTTTTACGAGAAAATAACCAGGTGAATATGGCGGAGATTAAAACTCGCGCCTGAGAGAGGGTTGAGTTGCGTCTTATTAAATCATATTTGTAATAACTCGCAGCAGATGTTTGCTCTGAGATTTTTTTAAAGAAATCTGATTTTACAATACGATTAAATGTATTATATTGCCTGATAAAATAATTATGCACTTAAAATTATAGTAATGAAGGTCTATGTATATATGAGAACAATTTTGTTGATGGCGGAAGAAACTTAATTATTTTAGTGGGTTGGTTTTTTTTTTAAGTATACCTATACTAGTATATTTCAGTTTATAATAAACAGGGAAATAACTGCATACAAACTCAAACATATTCACAATACACATAAACATACGTGTTAAATTTTGTATCTTTGAATTATATCTGAAATAAAAAATACCAATATAAAAAAAAATATCTCGTCTAATCCCAAATGGACAAGACGTTCCGTCTAGACCAACAAGGTGGTGAAATAAGACCCAATTGTATACTTACCGTAAAATGAAGTTTAAGCTTAAATGGAATGTTTAGATATGTAATGTTATTAAT
Organism: Esperia sulphurella; assembly: GCA_947086405.1. Classification (NCBI taxonomy): domain Eukaryota; kingdom Metazoa; phylum Arthropoda; class Insecta; order Lepidoptera; family Oecophoridae; genus Esperia; species Esperia sulphurella. The sequence continues at coordinate 6,155,977 of OX352261.1, forward strand.
TATTATGTACCTACATTTACATGATATAAAAGGTAATAAAGATACACGTATACAATAGTGTTTTGAGCGCCTAAGGAAACGTACTCACAAGTTCTTTACTTTGCAAAATTTTAGTATGACTAACATAACATACACTCTTAAATGAAAGGTTTTCATAAAATAAGTGAATTAATTTATTAAATTCTAAATATTTGCTTTATTTCCGGTACATAATGGGTTCAGATGATTAAAAGTAGATACCATAATTTTACTTGGATAATTATACTTAGTATAAGAAGGTGTAAGTATATAAATACTATTTTTCGAAAAGCGACGATTGGTTCCTCAATAAGTGTGACCAAAGTACGTCTTTTCTGCAAGAGAGTTTTTCAGCGGGCAGGAATGAGATTTGAATTTGGAACACGAATATGACTTTTAGTGTTCCGCGACCAAAGAGATTGAGTGCAAATATTGTATGAATAAAGTTACTGGCCGGTAACGTGAGCGGCGCGAAGGCTGAATTTAAAAAAAGAATACAACGCGCCGGCTTATTTTAAAAATGGTAACAAATTAAAAAGGCGCGAACTACGTTTGTTTCTATTCCTCAACTCACGGATTGATAAAGTGTATTGCTTTGCTTGCAAATAATTTTAAAAAAAATGGATTCTACGAGCAGTGAAAGTGAAACATTAACTCCTGAAAGTGTTAGTGTTTATTTATTTTTCTCATAGAGGGAGATGAAAAGTAGAGTGTATCACTCGGGCGCAAAATATATTTTTTCCTCGGGTGCCGTACTTTGAATGCCTCGCTACGCTCAGGATTCAAAATAGCGCCCTCGCCGTAAAAATATTATTTTGCTCCCTTATGACACAATCTACTATTTCATATCGGGTATTTTCCTTTAATACTGGGCGCGATTCTGAAGGGCACACATTTAATTTTTCTAAAATTAAAATTGTCTAATTTTAAGTGGCTGTTAAAAATTTTGGCATTCTGAAGGGCGCACTTAACTAAGTTTAAAACCTATTTAAATTTAACTTGGCGCTAAAAAAGTTGTTGCAATATTATAAAAAAGGAATGAACGATGGAACGAACGAAATGAATGATTTTATAGAACATTTCGAGTCCTATGCTTAATTTGTCAACGATTCTTATGCTGTTTTGATTGAATTACATTCAAGACATCATCAATATTATTTTAAAAGATATTTGCGTAATACTAGTTAAATATTTTGGATTAACTTTATAAATTCAGACATGACACTTTTCTCTCCTGGCAACACTAGCTGTGGAAATGTCCGGCCGGCCCGCCATTACATTGACATATCGAAACTAAAACATGAAGTTTGTTGTTATTTGTGGTTTTTATCAATTTTATAATACTTTCGCAGCTCGTCACCTCAATAGTGCTTAACTGGAGAAATAATGTATCTGAGGTACTTGACAAAGTATGTTATTCAGTTGCAAATAACCTTTTTATATTAAGAAATTTGTTCATCCATAGCAAGAATAATACATTTTACTTTGTTTACTTTCAGATAATTATGAAATTTTCTTTATTGGGATAGTTTCCTGAGAGCATGATAACCTAGAACTACATAATTGAAAGTAGAGGATAACAAGACTCAGAATTTGAAGTTTAAATGAATGTACTGCCATCAACTACAAGAAAAACTGACTTGTCTATTTCAAAATAAATAAAATGTTAGTGGTTAATTTCATATTTTGATTACTATCCCTAAAATAATTGGTATCATCATCATCAGGTTACTTTTGTCTCCACTGCAGGAGCACAACCCTCTCTTATCTGCCGGAGACAGACTGAGGATTTGGCCTACACTCCCCGCTCTGGCCAGACGGGTAGGGGAGGCCTGATTGATGTTTTATAATGTAGCCTGTACTGTTTGTCTAGAGGCTTTGTCGTTAGAATCAAGTGCCATGTATAAGGGTACCACATTTTATGTGTTATTCAGTTGTAATGGCATTTCAATAACTTCTTATAATCAAAATCATAACTTATACTAATTAAATTAGTAGACATTAATTGTAACTAATTAGAATTCATTGAATTTGTGCACTTTCAGGTCATATATAACAAGAAAAGTTAGAGAAAACAATCCAGAGAGAATGATGATTGATGACTATATGTGATGGACTACTCCTGGGACTGATGATTGATGACTATATGTAATGGACTAAACTCCTGGGACATAAATCTTGCTTTTTTAAAGACAATATATCATTTTGTGCCTTCAGGTTCATGAAAAATAAAGCGTTTCTATTTCTAAATAAAGTAAACCTTAGTGCTTGATTTGTTTTAATTATTTTGATCTTACACTATATGATAACGGAATTATGAGGCCACGTGCCTGTGTAAAAGTCTGGTGGAAAAAGTAACTAAAAATCCACTTATATAACCATATAATCCAGGTCTCGATTGAACTCTCAGCCAGTGGTTCAGATAAAATGTATTCAAGATCTGTGTTCATGACAATTCGTAGCAAGCTTCCATTATTATATAATATTGAATAGAAAGTTTTACTTCCTTGAATCATTCGAACTAGATGCTGCTGACCGATGATGACCTACAGCGCCTGTTATTGATAATTATTTATCGGTCACAGATCTGTGTCCAGTAGGTGAACAGACCATGTAAGAATAAGACCTATGTCCAGCAGTGGTTGATAGGATGATGATTTAATTTTTGTGAGGACTGGATGTTTGTTGCTAATCATAACTTCTAAACTGATTTTGTTGAAGCTTGATATGAACTTAAAAAAAGGTTTCTTTAGTGTTTAGAGTTGAATGGTAAGTATGTATGCTGTATATTATGGTGTTGTTGTTAATTTTAGTACCAAAAAGAATTTCCATACATACTAGATGTCACTGCTCGCGTGGACTACAGGATTATTTTACACCTTATTTCTTATTATCTTACCCAAAGATGAAGCATTAAAATGCTTCATCTTTGATCTTACCTAATGTAACAAAATATGTACCTACCAATTAAAACCAGTCCAGAGAAAATGTCCATGAATTTTAAAAATATCACATAAATTGAACAGCTTTCTCGAGTTAGAAGCAGACAAACAGAGAGTCGTTGCGTTTCATAATATGTAGGGATAGAAAGGCTGCCTTCCAGTGGATGTTGAACAAAGCTACTACCGGATGAAGTATTGTGGAAAAACTAGATTCTTAGAATGCCAAGCAGGTTAACCTTCATAGCTCAGCGACACCATGTGATCCTCTATTTTTGCTCTATAAACTTCTACATCACATTAGGTACCTACCCTAATGTGAACTGATCACTAACCAACCTTCTACCCAACATATTAATTAGGGCATTAACCTGCAATTACTTTGGGAGAGGCTTCTCCAGCAGTGGAAAATAAAAACACAAAATAAATAAAATATTAATTTCTGAGTGTATGTTTATATTAAAATTAATACTTAATTGATTTAAAAATGGTATTCATTTATAACTCAGTCATTCTTCGATTTCAGTGTACCTCTTAGTAAAGGGGATATCTAAGTATCTATCTAACCCCTTTGATTTCAGTCTATTCCAGGCCGCTGCCTTCTGCTGTATCACTGAATTCATTCTCCCATATTGGCTACTGCTCCTTAGATTGACTTGCGTGATTTTGGTTCTCAGTGAGCATATGTCCTGTCCAACGCCATGACTGTTGATTAGTTCTTTTGTGTCGATGATTTTGGTGTTTGTCGGATTTCGGAAGCTTTTATACAATCTTAAGTTTCTTGCCATCATGCTTCTATCGCTGATCCTGCGGCAGGACTCGAGTTTGATTCTGTGCATTTTAGTGAGTGCCCATACCACGTTTTGCAGTCGTCATTAGTTATGCATACTACTAGAGGTTGCTGTTGTTATAGGTTTTTTTTAATGAAGAAACTCACTTGCATAAACCTTGTTATGAATGAAATGCATGTACCTACTTATACAAACAGTACACAGGTAGGTTGTGATTTCTATGCATTTAACTGGTCTTCAGGTCTTGGCCGTGCGTAGCAGACTAATTACCGGGTTGAGTACCTGACAACACGTTTGTTAAAATTTCCGTCTAAGGTTTAGAATATTAAAGATAATTCTCTCAGCCAGGGGCAGTAAATGATACGGTGCACACACAATTAATTTCACATCTATGTTTGAACTCAATAGGTATATACTTTTAGCCAGTAGCGATGACGTTTCGCCGAATTTCGCCTCTCCCGTGGCGTTTTATTTGCACGTAGTGCTAATCAATTGACAGTTTATGAGGAATTTATACATTTATATCATGGTAGGTACTCCAACACATTTATTCAATCACCGACACTGGTTTCATTGAAAAGTGCTAGATTTAAGTACCTAGCCTTAGATTCCCACAATTTTCTACATGAAGAGTTCGAGTCCTTCTCGAACCGAAAAAATTTTTTGCGATATTTAGAGTAAAAAGTCGAAATATCCCTGTAGTTTTGAGGTTAAGTGTGACCTCTTTAGGTGACGGTTAAATTTAAGTTATTTTAGTTTGACGTTTATAAATTTACATAGGTTTTGGTGACTCCAGAATGCAGATTAACAAAAGTTGTATCTAAAATAATATTAAAAAAAAAACGTCTAAATTTAAAAACGTCAAGTTAAAATTGACGCCTTGAGAATGCCAAGTCACGTTAAACTAAAATTAACTCATTTTAATGCATTTTAATGCATTTTAAATTTAAGTGTGTACCTCTAGAATCGCGCCCAATAACAATCTAAGATTATTGTTGGCTAAACTAAACAAGTCTATTGGGACCAACAGCAATGTTTTTACAAGATTCCTGATGATTCCTGATGCTGGTGGGACAAGGGAGGTGGTACCGGAACCGGAATTAAAATATTATTGTTGTGTGTAAGTTTCTGAATATAGCCATCACCATTACCACCTAAAGCATCAATGGAGGCTATAGGATTAGACAACTGTATGTATAGTATGCATGTAATATTTATTTTATACTCAGGCGTTCCCTCTTCTAGCTCTAGCACTACCACAAGTCATATGATTTATTGTGTTTGTTTCGTATGTTGGAATACAGTAAAAAATGAATATATCTCTGAGAGTATTTATTTTATTTTTTATTTATACTTTATTGTACACAAATAGAAGTCACACAACTAATTTAAACACAAGATGTACAAAGGCGCACTTAACTACTTCTTCGAGAGTACTTCTCTTTCATACATGATGTTTATATTAACAACAGCCTCTTGTTTCATATAAGTATTTATATTTATATATATATGTATATATTTTAAGTATGTATACGAGTATACATGTAGTTTATCGAATTAATTATTATGTATATTTAGGTACACACACGTCTGCCCTAACACGCAGTTTTCTCTTTCTCGGTAGGCTGGCAGAAATCTCTTAAAGAGATAAGCTTCACCATTTGTACTGTAATTTCCTTTTTATTTGTTTGTTGTAATGTTATGTGTGTGCAATAAAGAGTTAAATAAAATAAATAAATAAATAGATGAGGCCTTAACCTGAAGGGCATTCCATTCTCTCAGCGTTTTCTGTCTTGATTGCGACTTAAAGTAGAAAGCACACACCTCTCCTAATAAATAAATATAATTAAATATTAGTATGTAATTAAATCTTACATTTAAATCGTATAAAAGAGTATTTTATTAGTTACCTTAATCTAATAGGTTAGCGTCAGCGTAAAAGTGCATAGAAACAATTTGTGAAAAATGACAGGATGTTTTGCATCGGAAGAAAATGCTATAGCGTCTCCCCTCCGTGTCTGTACGGCGGACCTGTGTTGCTCTAAGATTAAAACTAATTAAATACTAACATTTAGGTTACTCGAGAAATAAAAAAAAACGTAATTTTGTAACCACCCGAGTCTTGTCTAAATGTAAGGGATGTTGTCGATGCTAGCGGCAAGGAGCGCGACGAGCGTGGCAGATGTGCCACCGGTTGTGATTGTCTTGCCGCGATGATTGATGATCTCCGGGCGTCGGCTGTCGCGCAGGGTTGTCGCCGCCGCAGTTTTGATTACACTAAAGTTATTTTGATTCAAGACTAGCTGTTCTCGCCACTTCATATTTATATTAATATTAGAAAGTAATAGATAATGTAGTTCTTCCCTCCTTTTACTCCCTTCCTTATATTCCTCGCTCATCGCAATCCGAACTTATACAGCTTAATATTACAGAGACAGAGCATAATATTTATTGTAGTACTTAATGAAATTGACGAAGGTGATATTTTTAAATCTTGAAATACGCATATATTTTCTGTTTGAGTAATCCGATTGCGTCAAAATAAAGAATAAATGTTATTCAAAGTAAGCTATTTTAACTTAAAATTATATTATTATAAGTTCTTTTAATTTTAACGAAAACTCTATTCGAGTAGTTTCAGTCCTTAGTTATTTGTGTGATGCGCTGTCAGTCATTCCAGAAATGATCGTAAAGCATTCTATCACTTATCCTTATCCTCTCAAATAATTTTTTGCAAAAAATTTCAATACACAGACATGCAAAGTTTACAGTTTACTACTAAAATACGTAACGATGTCCTTTTTTTATACGAATATAATTCGGGCATTTGACACGCCTAACACAAAATAAAAAAAATATATATGTAGGGGTACACCTAAGTCGCAGGTTACAACTGCAGATGTTTAAGTGAATATCTCTTTCCTTTTTTGCGAATATTGTTAGTGTATAGATACAGAAAGTAGTTTTTATTATACGTTAATTTAACTGATTAGTATTTAACAAATAGGTATGTGTTTAATCATATCAGCCCTTAGACGTCCACTGCTGGACATAGGCCTTCCCCAATGAACGCCACCAAACCCAGTCCTCTGCCCTCCGCATCCAGCCGCATCTTCTTCAGGTCGTCGATCCACCTGGCAGCGGGGCGTCCCACCCTGCGCGTGCCGATTCGCGGTCTCCACTCCATAACTTGTCTGCGCCAACGGCCGTCGGTTCTGCGATAGATGTGATCCGTCTACTGCCACTTCAGATTACTAATTCTTTCGGCTATGTCGGTCACCCTAGTTCTTCGTCGGATTTCTTCATAACGAATCATAATCCTAGAACATTATTTAGAAACATATGTATTTAGTGTAAATAAATTTTAAAATAATAACTTTTATTATTTAAACACTAGTTTCAGATGTTTTTAGATTTATTTTAATTGATAAGATCCCGACCATAACCACTTAACCAATTAGGTAGGATATCTACAAACAACAAAACTAAATAAGTTAAAGTAACATTATTTTTGTCAAAACTGTGAGCACTACCAAAACAAAAAACAAGTTTAGCGTCTTGACAAAGAAGATAAGAAGACTAAATACAGTAAACAAAGTGATTAATGTATCACATTCTATTGTTAAGAAGGTAACTGAACTTAATACACAAAAGGCATTCAAATTACAGTAAATAAATATGCGCCCTCAATAATCCCTTTCGCTAATCGTTATTGACAGATAGACGCTCCTTTATGTTGATTTTGAACTCCGCCTACGATAAGAAAAGTACCAATACGTTATTGTTTAGGTACATATTAATGTTTTACAGTTTGTTATTGCAGATTAATAATTAAGGAAATATAACAATATGTTTTTGTTTACTGTGCTAAAATAGACAACCGTTACTTGACTTTCATATCTGGACATAGTTACATACGTTTATATTTGTTTATTACATTATTCAGTTATTTTACTATAAGCAAATTTTCGTTAATTTAACAAATGTCACCAAAGATTGTGACAGCCCTAACCTACTATTCAACTCACGTTTATTCAATATAAGCAAACTCAGGCATAGGCCACAGTAAAAGTACTTTGCCAAAATATTCTACATTCGTCAACTGTTAGTGCAGAAAAGATTTTGACATGGTTTATCTACTTACCTACTTTCGTAGTAGGAGATTCGTACATAAATTCTTAAGTTAAATCTGGAAAGGTATCACATGAGTGAAATATTTTTTTATTATATATTTGATTTGATTATGTTAAGCATGGAGTGGTGATAGATAATTAACAAAAAACAGAATTAGCCAATTTTGTCGTTCAACATTAAAAAAAAAAGGTTTTCTTATAGGTTGTCAAATTTGTGCACAAGGAGTTTTTTGACACTAGTGAAGTATCTATCAATATATTTTAAAATAATTCTGCTATTTTACATACTCATCATATTTGTGAAAATAAGCCCAATTGCGCCATCTATAGGAACTTCTAAAAGCTAACACGTATACGAGTTAGGCAGCAAAGAGGCGGTGGCGGGTTCAGTAAAGGTTCATGTTTACACTGTGTGTGTACTGGGCTACTCTGTACGGCCTCATTGTACTAGAATCATAGATCCTCTTGCCTATAATATGTAAAAAAATCATTATATTCTTTTCTATTATAGGTTAGTTACTTTTCATGAATGTGAATCAACGAATTCATGGACCAAGGATAGGTAGGTAATTCATTTTTGGAGCTCACGTAGCTTGCAATGAAAGCCTTATTTTTAACTAATTGTAAAGTGTACCACTAGATGTCTCTATTTGACATTTTGAACATAATTTTAAAGTTAGGTAAGTTGAAAAGCGAAGATAATCTTTACACAAATGAAAGGCTGAAATATATTTTATGTTATAATTTTATTGTACTTAAAACTTCTACTTAGCTTAAAGGACTCTATATAATTTACTAGAGATAGTTTGAAATATAAAAATATCAAATTAATTTAATTTAAATGGAGAAATAATTTAAAAAAACTTAAAATTATATTTTAGTTCTAGTTTAGTTAAAATCAGTATATACATATTATTACAAAACATAACAAGTCTAATCTTAGTAAAGTCATTAGCATTCATCTTTGATTTGAGTGCTGCGGATCCACGATATATCCCAGCTCTGTTCAATAATGTTACTCGTTGGAACTACTGATGCATCGGGTTGCGTTGCAGGTTCTTCAATTATTTCTTGCAGACCGCCGTTGTATGGAGGTGGATTGGGGTAGTGTTGCATCTGGAGATGTACCTGTCGACACTGTGGTTCGTATTGTTCCTGTCGACACTGTGGTTCGTATTGTTCCTGCTGCATGTAGACTGGATACCCATTCAAGATCGGGTTCTGAATATCTTGCGGCATCCCTATAGGCAGGCTCGATGGTGGCATCGAGTTCGGCACTGGCGTTGCCGGAAAATCCTCTATAAAGACTTGACGATTAAACGCATCATTTGCTTCAGAGATTTGATTTTGAATAATGATAGGCAACACGAGTTCTGACGAGGAATCAGTTGTACTTGTCGCTTCAAACTCTTCAAGACTTTCAGCCCTGTCTTTCTTTTCCTTCATCCGGCGGTTTTGGAACCATATCTTAATGGTGCGCTCTTTCAGGTTTAGGATTTCAGCGAGCTCTGTCCGACGGGTGCGGTCGAGGTACCGAGAGCGGGTGTACTCCTGCTCTAGTTCCATCATTTGCTGACTGTTGAAAGCTGTCCGAATGCGTTTTGGTTTTCGAATGCCACCTGTTTTACTGGTACTTGAGGTGCTCCAGTTAGGTCGAGAGATAAATCGAGTAGTATTTGGCACTGCATTATTCCAACCATTCACTACATTCATATTCGTTCCGTTTTGAACACCGGGGCATATAACACCAGAGCCGGAAGGAATATGCCCGATTAGCGCTCTTGATGTGTTCGGTACACAGAACCCATTGACAGGTTCGACGAAAGCCTCTAGGTGATTACGGGAACTGAAGCTATTCATATTGTTGACGCCGTTGCTCAATTTTTGATGGTTGAATTCAGGACCGTGGTGAGACATTGGGACCATGTGTTGCGGTAACACATACTCGCTCCATTGTAGAGGCTGCAGAAAATGAACAAAGGTTATAATGTTATTTTTTTTACTTTTCATTTCAGATAACAGTGAAAAAAGAGGGTATATATTTAAATGACAAATGCTATTGATAACAGAACGTGAAACTGACCGTAACTATAGAGACAAAATGTATTCAAAAATATAATTTACCGTTCCAACAGTAGCTGGTATGTTATTATTGGTATTCGTATCTTGGTTCCAAAGGTTCTCACTGGTTCCCTGACACGGAGTCGGTGGTTCCGAAGACTGGTTGCAAAGTGACTCAGAAGTAGACATTGTCAAGAAAGCTCTGTCAACGTTCGCTACGAAAGCTCAAGCGTAATTAATGGTTTTTAGTAAATCGGGTTCGATTTTATACGTTTTCGTTATTCGCTAATTAGATGACCGGTCGGGGTGGAAAGCTCATGTTGGTTAGGTGATTAGGATAGGTAAGTTTTTGTTTTGTAATAAAATTTAAATTGTCGCTTTTATTAAACAACAGAAGAAAAGTGTCTCTAAGTCGAATTAGAAATCATTTTTATATAGTTTAATGTTACGATTATTTTACAATACGAATTGGATAAAGTGTCTAAGAGGTAACTTATCTCTCAGGTAACAGTTAACTAAGCACCTATAGCTAAATCTTCATTATAGAGTTAAAATAAACTTATGTTTATTTTAACTCTATAATGAGATGTTATCATCTCATTGCAAAGCTAAATAGACACTGTATATTCATATTTATATAAATACTATTTGAGATACTCGGCTTTGCCCTGAGCCAAAAGTAGCTTGCCTATCTGAATTTCTCAAGCACAAATATTTTCTTTAAGTTTTACATATCTAAAGTACCTACTTAGATCATGTTTGATCTATAAAGAAGAGCCATATGCCAGTTGGGCACATGTCTACTTTATGGTACTTCTACTGTATGCGGCTCATAGTGCACCTTTTAAATTAACAATAATATTGGTATGGTCGCGAGTTTGAACCCTTGACTTAAGAATAAAAGGGGAGCATAATCCCTACTGTGCTATCACGATTCGCCAGTCAGTCCTAAAAAAACATATTCACTGGTAAACGGTATCTGTTGTGCTGCTGAATGAACTGAATTGTCATTCACTGGCGTTCAGATCTTTATACTAATTTAAACGATGTAATTAAAACTCAATAAGTATATTTCGGTGTCTACAATTTCGATGTATTATACTAACTACATCATAAAGTAATGTCTTAAGACAAGTTTGTACTTACAGTACTTTGGAAAAAGTAGGATAATTCTGTCTCATTTAACCAGGCCATTTAGCCACACAAGCTTTGGGGTAAAGTACTGGAGTTAGATCACGAGCCGGTAGAGGCAGTGTGAGATACTGCCCTGTCGGATGGACTGAGGACCGGAAGAATGTAGCCAGCATGGGCTGGATGGAGAGGGCGGAGGTCCGGGTGGTGATGCGCATTGGGAAAGGCCAGCAGTGGACAGCAAGAGACTGATAGACACCCGCACAAACCACTTGGTGGAATTAAATGGGCGATAAATGGGTTTTAAGGCACCAGTGGGTTTGAACTTGTCTGGAATAAATCTCTTATAGCTATAATACCGACTAGTTCAGGTCTATGTCCAGCAGTGGACGTCTAAGGGATGATGCGATGATGATGATTACGACCGCCTATATATTTTATATACCGCGTACTCTAACTTTGTATATTTCTTTTTATGTTTTTTGCGCGATTAAATGTATTAGAATTGAATTCAAGGATAGGGTTATGGCCAACAGTGAACGTTGACAGCTTATAATGACGACGGTAGTAATGGTAGGTATATTTTCTTATTATATATTTTTTATATTATTTTTATTTTAGATATTTTACTTGATTATTTCAATCTATTAGGAATCATCTATTTTAAAGAACTACCTTGTTTTGACGAACACTGTTGATTTAAGATTTTAAAGAGGTTTGTTTACTGATAAAGTAAAATTAGAATGTATAATGGGGTTTGAAAGTAAACATGATTACCTACAAATAATGATGTTATAGTTAGCTGCCTAAAGAGATATTTGTACTATTAGTTCGGACTGTAAGTACCTATGTATGTAATGTTTTTGGAATGCATACGTACAGTGGGGGACCGATTTAAAGGGTTTCGGGAAATGTGGTGAGGTGAAGTAGGAGGGAACTTCAAACCATAGATTACCTTCAGCGACGATAATGATCCTGTTTCCTCCGACGGTCCTTTAATTCCGTAGCCAATTGTAAGTTTAAACATTTACAAAATATCGAACCCAAGACCTCTGGCGCTCGAGTCTAACAACCAATCCACTAGGGCTTAGTGATTAGGCCAGCGAGGCGGTCGCATCCACATAATAATATATGCATCCGCATTACAAGTGTTTTTTTTATTAAACTTTAATTGGCATTGGTAATTTTTGAGGTCCTGACAGTTTTGTTGGGAGTGCCTTCGATTTAGGTTCTTAAAGGTTTAGCTAACCAAATCCAGGTATTCTTTAGGTACTGAAGTCTTTAAAGAACACGGACCCCATCTGTATCAATAAATCGACATTAATTTCTTTTTAGGGATTGATTATAGTTAATAGTTAGCTAAATAACGTATGACTAAACTACATGGGGACATCACACAAATTAGTCATTAAATAATTGATATCAATTAGATAGGCATTGCATATAAATTACTTACGAGGCACCACTTTCTGTTACTATACGTCATACGTAACCAATTATAATTAACTTCATTAACGTTACATTAAAAGTTCGACATAATTGACTAGCCATTTATACCCAAAGAAAAGAATCCCTGTCGATGTGGATAAATAAACGTATATCTATTGGTTACAAAATCAAGGCTAAACGGCTGTACAAATATCTATGAAATTTAGCTTTAGTTTGGATTATAGATTCAAACTAGCATAGGTTCCTTTTAGTTAAAAGTAACTAAGTAATTTGTACCTAAGATTGAAATTACCTACTTATAGGTAACAGGTATACTTTGGGTGATAATATGCAGTATGTACTTATGTAAACTCTTTATTGTAGCAAAATTAACAACAATAACAAATTTGAATAAAATACCCAAATAAAAAGTAGATTATCAAAATAAATTAACATTTGTTTGACGGAGGTCTGTAGACAAGTGTTGTATGTATAAAAAAATATATATATTACCGTGTGGTTTCCGGTAGAGTAGAATAGGACCACTTCAACTCTTCCCGTGGATGTCGTACAAGGCGACTAAGGGAATACATTATAAAACATCAATTAGACCTCCCCAACCCGTCTGGCCAGCGCGGGTAGTGTAGGCCAAATCCTCCGTCTGTCTCCGGCAGATGAAAGAGGGTTGTGTTTCTGCAGTGTAGACCACAATAACCTGATGATGATGATGATGAAAAAAAAATCATTTCTCACTAGGGAATGACAATTTTGTACAAATAGGTCCTAGTACCTATGTGTCCTATATTAATTAATATTGAAAGAGACAATAGACAAATCAAAATTAGCGATGGTTTAATTTTTTGACAAATTTTGCCTAAACCTACTCAAATTTAGCGATTCCCCTGAATTTCAAAATGAATAAATTATTACGGAAAACACATCAATTTTCTTCTTTCTTTCTTTTTTTCTTTCAACTTTTAACTCTTAACAGGTAAAGTAGATAAAAATAGTATTTAATTTTGAGAGAACAATAATCTTGTATTTACATAACTTAGTTGTTACACGTACTCATTCCGAACTCAGTTACCAGTCCTAGCACATTATTGAGTGATGATCACATTGAAATCATAAAATCATTATCACGCGGTGTGGTTCCCGGCTTAGAATAGGGCCACCCCCAATCTTACGGCGACAAAGGGATTCCACCAAGGAAGGGCAGTAACGTTCTCCTGTGTATATTAAGATTATTACTGCGATCACCAATCCGCCTGCCAAGCGTGGTGATTATGGCAAATACCCCAAATGGACAGCCCATTAAAAGTGTAATTCTATTGGGGAGGCTTGTTCAGCAAAAACTTTGTGTATGAAATGTGTCCTAAATTGACCAAATTATATATTATTCGTAAACAATTGATTCTTTGCAAATGTACGTGATTAACATCCGTATTATTTACTAGTACTTTATCCGTATTATTAGTGGTTTGCGGGGCAACCTTGTACCTTACCTTACTATCCCGTTATTTCATAGATTTCCGATAATTCTATCTTGGTTGTTGCCTAATCCTCAAACAAGGAACATCGATGCAAAATTTGACGTTTCATATATTCCATTCCAAATTAATTGTCATGCGACGGAAATGAAATTAGCATCTCGAAAAAATAAACACAGTGAGTAGATGGTGTTGCGATGTGGACTGCAAAGTTTACATGCTAATACAAACTGGTTTTTACTGCTAGTCCCTTTCATGAACATATTACCGAGATGCGAATAGCGTTTGATTTCCCACGACAACAGGAGATTATCCAAAAATCGTGACGGTCCAATAGGAGTGCACTCGACTAACCTTTGTAAGAGATTTGTTGTTGAGTTTTCGTATGTATGGATGTAAACGCTTTATTGTACCAAAGAAGAAAAATTAACAACATCAAAAACAAACAAAAGAATAAAGTGGTGTACAAAGGCGAACTTATTTATTAGTTGTGCATTAATAATGCGAAACTATGACGTAATATTTTACTATTTCGATAACTTCTGGATTTTCGCCATTGAAGTACTTAACCTTTTATGTAGATAATAAATAGGGCTTTCGAATGGCGTTAAAAAAATTACCTCTTATGGGAGTAAATTAAGTCACTTTTGTTCTGGTACTTTTTGGGAGGGAAATTTTTAAAATTTACTTACTTCCTTTTTAGCATCAGGCCACCTAGTAGCTATATCAGTATGAAATTTTTAGATATCTTTATTAGTTAAGATATAATCGGCTGGTAACACTTTTCTGTTCCACCCTGTATATGTACACGAATTAGTTCATAATATAACTATCTATATTTTATTGTATATACATAAACCCATATACATTATCGGCACTTATTCAAAAGTTTATAAGACTCTCAGTTTTTTGGTGAATTTCGTGATTAAATTATAAAGTGTGATATGTGATAAAGGATATGTATATCCAGGTGATGAGTAGTGATCATAGCCTGTACTAAATGCAATTAGTAAAGTGGTAATTATAACCCGCCGTATAACCCTTTTCATTTTTTTGGGAGATGCCTAGTCCAGCAGTGGCTTTATTATAGCAGTTAATTTGATTGAAAAGTTATTAACGAAACTGCGCGGAGAACTTTAAAGATTATGTGATCCGCTCCGGGATCAAATGGTGAGCTATATCCCGCACACCTTTGCTGTAAAACTAGACCTGTTGCCTAACAGTATGGGATAGGCTATAGATTTGATTAAAAAGTACCTAATTATAGATTTGTAATAACTTTGTAGAAACTGTAAGAACTAACCGAACAGTTCAATTTAGCAAATATAAGTATCTAATTAATATATTTGTCGACATTAGGTAATTGTACGATTAGGTAATATTACAATTAAATAATGATTTTGAAATGACTGCTATATATAAAGAATGGAATAATATCGGAATTCTTAGTTTGTATTGTTTATACTCGTAATATACCTAGTTGTTGTAGTCATTTTGTTTCAAACATTTGGTGAATATGAAATATTCTTGGAGCAAATACGTCAGCGTCAAACGGAAACAAGCAAATCGCGATTATAAAGAAGACATTTTTCGAAGGGAGTTTGAAAAAACAGTAAGTTTTTGAAATATAGTTTAAATTTTGTTTTATACTTTGTTTAATTTGATAGAATATGTATAGTTGAAAACAGTTGCTGCGTATTTAATAAAATGATGTGCAGTAGTCACTAAGAAATATCAGAATTCCACACCACATTCAGTTAAATCCACCACAAAATAGTATTAGTACCTCGTGTTATCAGTATTTTTAGATTATAGTATCTGATAATTTTTACGTACAATCACGTACGTACTATTTAGAGCCTCATTTATATTATTTGTTATTTATTTCAGATCAACGGCCAACCCTACGACGTCCCGTTTAAGAAAATGAAGAGATTTAGAAGCGCCTTCACCACAGAACAAGTGAACTATCTAGAAAAGGAGTTTAAAAAATATCCTTACATAGGCAATTCTCGCCGTAAGGACGTTTCCAATGTGTTAGACATCCCTGAAAGAGCTGTTAAGATATGGTTCCAAAATCGCAGGATGAAAGAGAAAAAAGATGTAACATGTAAAGTATCCGATGCTGATGAAAGTAATGCTAAAACCGAAAGTGCTAATAGGCAATTACTTAATGTAAGTGACATACCATCTATTAATCATCCACCATCACTACCGATTATTGAAGAAAGCGCAAAAGAAAACGTTCAAAACAATGAGGTAGTAAATGATACCAGAAGTAAAGTAATTACCGAAGTGCCCATCAGAAGTAAATATTTTGAAGAAGTTTCATTATGTCCGGATCTTGTGACTATATGTAAAGAAATTAGTTTTCCCAGCATCCCTTCTACTGTTACAAAGAACTCGACACTCGGCACTGCAGAGTTCTCCATTGATCTTTTAAAAAAGAACAAGCAGAAATGTGGCAATAAAAACACAGGGGATGAAAACATCAAGTTAGAGATGGATACTGCTGAATCAACGCAGGACCGAGGAAATGTGAATCAAGTATTACCGAAAGTCGATCACCAAAAAACAGATTTTGTTCCAATTGCTCCATCTTGTGCACCACAAGATCTGTCTTCAAGGAAATCCAATGTATCGCAGTTTCAGCAACGTCTGTGTTATAAAGGATTACCAATACCTACACAACCGATGAGTCCAGGAATAAATGTGAACAACGCTGACATGCCTTTATATCTGAATGGATATTATACACAACCTTATATCCCACCGGGAAATATAATTTGGAAACCGATAAACGTATCTCCAATTATGTCTACTGAGGTCCCAAGAGTCATTAGTAATAACTCAGCATCTATGTCAACGCTTCAACAGCAAAATATGCCACGAAGTAATTGTAGTTGTGACTGTCATTTGAAACATTATCCTAGTCCTTCGATGTTCCAGCAAAGCACTCCTAATCCCCAAGTTCAATATGTGTTGACTGCTGTACCATTTCAGAACTCTGGTGCTAAATTTGTTTAATTATTTTTTTATAAATATTTTAATTTATTTGTTGATAAACTGTTAATAAATTGTTATTGTTTGAAATAAAATATTATGCCGTGCTCAACGTTTTTGTTGTTAAAATACTGCCTGTTAACATCCACTACAGCGCACAGACTTTACTGGCCCACAAGGCAGACATGTTAATTGATTAAATAATTATATTCTTAAGCTTAATGTAAATACTCTTTATTAAAAATAACTGGTTCGAAACTATAATAACTATTGTATTCATATATAACATATTATAACTTAAATTTAGAGAAACAGCATGTAATAGTATAAAATGAGTACAAGGATTATTTGAAAGTACAGATATAGCTGAATACAATCTAGAAAGACAGTCTCTTAAAAACTACACACGAAGAAGCATATTTGTTACCAAAATATCGGGTGACATACAATTTATAAATAAATAATTCTAATTATTAGCATATCTTAATTATGGTATAATGGTATAAAATAAGCAAATATAAATTAAGAATAAATTAATAACAAATTTATAATTTAAAGAAACTATAGAAATAATAGAGAATGGGTAACTTTTATGTAAATTAGTTAGATTTTACTTTCGATCTACAATTAGAATACAAAAATTACTTAATTTATCAGTAATAAATAAAATCATTTCATTAGTTCTAAAAATTTAATATAAATTACGCATTCTCCCAAAACGGTAAAATAATGTAAGTACCATGAAACGTACCAAAACTTTTTATGTAAATGTACACAAGATTTAAATTAAAAATAACCATACTAAGTTATAAAAATGTTTTTTTAATTAATAATATACAGCTTATAATAATGGACACGGAATTAGTACCTAGATATAAATGCTGATTGGATTACTTAGAAATAACTTAAGTCAAAGGCGTTAGACCAATTGTTTTCAGTGTTAGTACTATAGTAATGACTTCTGTTTGTGTTCGTGTAGTATTCATGTTCAGTAGGATAGTATTGAGTTGGGTAAACATTACCAGCATCATGACCGAAATACATCGCCGGAGACGTACTACAGAGTCCGTGATTATGGTATTCTTCTATTGGAACATAGTTGGTGTACATTGAAGTAGGCAACTGATACTGTGCCATCTTTGAATGGTTAGCTTCGACCGGTTTTCCAGAAGGTAGTGGTGCTTTATGGTCGATTTGGTTCAATGGTGGAGGTGAGACATTCAAATTTTCACTTGAAGAGTCACAACTGGATTCAGAAGAGTCTCTCTTCTCCTTCATCCTTCTGTTCTGGAACCAGACTTTAATGATTTTCTCTTCAATTTGTAAGCAGCTGGCTAGCTCTCGGCGACTTTCTGAATTAATATATCTATTTCGAGAAAACGTCTTCTCCAGAAAACGCAGCTGATTAGTGGAGAAAGAAGTACGGACACGCTTGGATTTTTTCTTTATTGTTCTTTTTAGGTCTGGAATCGCAATATAAGAAGTTAAAATTTAACAGAGATCATTGTTAAGAAACGGTATAAGTAAGGTTTTGATAACAAACCCTTTGATATTTTTTTTTATCTATGATTCCTAAAACGAATATGCTGAAACAAGTTATTTCTGGCGGCTTCGCCCACTCGAATTAAGTTTATAGTAAAATTAGCCTATCTTCGTCTCCATTACAGGCTATTATTTGTAAAATTTTATGGAGATCGGTTGAACAGGCGGGCCGTGGAAGTTGTACAAACAAACATGCACAGTAAAAAATAACTAATTCATTATCTGATTTATAATCCTCCTCATACTAATATTTATTTATACTCATACTATTATTTTACTCTCTAGTTTTTTTTTATTGTTGATGGATTTGCGCTTGACCTCAATCTCACCGGATGGTAGGCGATAATGAGGCCTAAGGAGGAATATAATAATAATAGTTATAATATAATTATTGTTCTTGTATAACAAACATGAAGAAACTGATATTTAGTTCCTTTTTTAATAAATATCTCAGACATTCACACCAATTATCCAGTCCCAAATTAGGCAGAGCCTGTGCTATTGTTACTAGATAACGGATACACATACTTCGATAAATATATAAACATCCAAGACTTAGGTACAAACATTCATATTCATCATACTAACATTTGCCCCTAGCGAGATTCAAACCCGAAACCTCCGGCGTGGCAGGCCGAGAGCTACCCCGTTCCGCCACGGAGGTCTTCAAATATTAAAGAGTGCTCATTAGATTTTCAGTACATTACTAGATATTTTTTTCTAACCTTATTAACGCCATATGATTTTCTATATTCGATAAATTATTCTAAATAGTAAATAGGTACATGGTAGGTATATGGTATTCAATGTCCTTTCATAGCACAATGTATAAGTCGTATTATGTGCAACTGCGAAAAAAACTATCAAATCTAGTGTCTTCCAGATCGTGCTTCGTCCAATTCTCGTTTTAATTGTCAACATAACCGGTTTCTATAAATAGTTGAATGGTTCATCGTAAGATGGAAGTCAAATGAAAATAATTACTAACCTTTTGTCTTCTCTGGCTTCTCCTCTCGAACCTCTGGCCAAGTCGAGAGAAATGGTCTGTTTTCCCAGCAGTGAATCTACAAAAAAAAGTTAATAATAATACTTAGGCTCAACTGTAAAACTCGTGACGTCGAGTTGAAACTTCATATTTATTCTTTGCAATTACTATTTATAAGAAAGCCATGTACCAATTATTATTTCACGTCCACATATACTTAATATGTAAACAATTGTATCTTTTACATAATTAGTATGAAAGATACGACTGTCTTCTATCTAGCTGGGGTTACAATATGTAGGTAGTAACTTTAGATAAAAATTAGGCCAACCGCTTAGTTTGTGAATAATTAAATAAGTTAAGTTAGGTACGTTATCTTGTTGAAAATAACAAGAATAGGTTGCGAGGAACGACGGAGAAGGTATATAGATGTAGACTACCTACAGTGAAATTCAGTTTTAAATTATTGTTTTTCGCTTCACTCTTTCTATTGTGTTTGGCGTCGTCACTTCATTGGACAGCCCCACCAATACTTTTATCTGATCCATTGTGAGACTTATGATTTCCTTACAGAACGGTTGGACGTACCATATAAGTAGATAACTTGCAGGTAAAATATATTTTGAAATAACTAGCTTTTGTTAATGCGCTTTTTAATGTATTATCTATCATGAACGCAACCATTAACTATGTAAATAATTATTCTGACTCAGCCATAGTTCGCTAAGTTATGGGATGACTTCCTAACTGATATAAGATATAAGATGTATGAACCGAATGAAAAATCAACGAGTCTAGTTTATTAGTACTTATTCCAGAAATTAATATGAAAAGTGTCAAAATATATATTGATGCATCTACCCAAAAATCATTTTCTTTACAAGGTTATAAAACTCACCTCATTTTTGTCTGATAAAGGAGTTAAGGAGGTCAGAAGCATATTTTGAAACATTTTCACTAACAAATGCTTTTCCCTGGCCACAAATCTGTCACTTAATCAAAGTTTAACGTCCAAAAACAAATATAATATTTAACGGCAGGAGTTAGTAACTGATTCACATGACATTCTGCAGTACAATATCACTTTAACACGGATATCTAAGCATGAACTTCAACGGTGTCGCTGCCATAGATCTTTGTTAGTGTGAAATAAACCGAATGTCGCGATTCCGAAAGTTCAATATCATTTGAATTGATTATACTATATTGTTAGTTCCTCGATATGCCGCGTACTTTCTTATCATTTGTAATGTATTGCTGAGCATTTGGGGGGTGGAACATGTTCAGAAATTACCCACATAACTAAATAAATAGTGAATAATCGTTTACAGGTTATATATACCATGATACACAACTTAGGTAACTTAATTCCTGGGTTGATTGCCGGCAACAAATTAATTGTACTACAAAAACATTCTTATGACTACATTGTAGCCGTGATTCCACTCGTATGAGTGTGAAACGTTACAGCTCGGATCCCTTTTGTCATTATCTCGCAAAAATTATAAAAACGTTATGAGGAAATAAAAAATAACAAAGCGTATGTCGTATATACTTACATAGTATGAGGTCTCATTATTTTAAGTCCTTAAATATATCGTAATTTCTATATTTTTCCAATGTAGTTCTATAAGTAACTAAATTTTTAATTTACGGAGAAAAAACGGCAGAGCTATAAATAGATGACTATATATAGGAGACCACTGCTGGACGTGCGACTGTCGAATTTGCAGGAGTCAAATCATTTGAAAAAATGATCTAAGAAATTACAGAACAGACAAATATATTATTAAAATCTATACCTATAATAAAACTGTAACTAGTCTGTACATGGGAGATATTGTAGAAAAATGTGTATGAGGGGTCTTTATAAAGCCAATAGAAGCCAAAATAATAGTTTTTAGAATTTTTGTCTGTCTGTCTGACTGTCTGTCTGTATGTATGTTTGTTACCTCATCACGCAAAACTATACTAAATAAAATTTGATGCAGTTTTCACAGTTGTCTTGCTGGAGGTCCAACTTAAAATCTGGTGCATATATTACTTTTATATTTACTCATGGAGTACTTTGGAAATATCTTAAGGAAGTTATGTTTTAGAATTCGATGTTTGTTTAAATATTAATAGTAGTAGGTCAATAAATTAAAAAAACTGAGTCAATATTACATGTACCTACACCTATTCATAATTTCAACTCAATCGGTGTAGTAGATTTTGATTTATCGGGGGTACAAATAATTTTAATTTTCCTTTAATATTGTGCTTAAAAAAAGTTTCATGACATTTTCATAATTTTCTCATTTTATAGTATGTCTCCTTCAAGTTCAGCTCATTTGGTCCAGTAATGTTCTAGTTATCCGAAGGATAGACAGAGAGAAAAAAGCTTCACTATAGGTATCTGTTTTGACGGATCCCTATAAATCTGTTTAGCGGTTCCCGAATTATTATAATGAAAAAAAAAACGATGTTTATAAATGCAACGTTCTTGAATTTATAAACAGTGATTTCAATTTATGTAAAATGAAATGGGAATCTATCATTCATCATAACGCGTGTGTTAAGTATATGAATTGTTTAAAAACTATGTTTTCCCCGCTCTCACTGGCTAGCTCAATGAAAGGGGCAAATATGGTGTGTGGAATGTCTAAGCTAATAGCCAACGTCTATGAATAGGAAACTATAACTTAATTTTAGGAGCGTATAAGTAGACATATTTTTTTTTGTTAAATATATAAATTTAACACAGTAATTTATATCAAAACAACAAATAACTTTTCTCTGTCGCTGGTAGGCTGGCAGAAATCTCTTTAAGAGATAAGTATTACCATTTGTAGATGTTATTTCTTTTTCTTACTTTTATTGTTATTTCTTTTGTGCAATAAATTGTTAAATAAATAAATATTCTCTTTTTTAATAAAACTACGCTAAATTAATTCTATCATTTATTTTTAAATTAACTATGGCACACTTTCAATAAGTTCACATAAGATACTAAAACTAAAATATACTACAGTTTAATACAATTATATTAAATTGAATATTAAAGTCTAACAAAAATGCAAATCAAACAGCCGTTGCAGTGACTCTTCTGGTGCAAAGGGTTTCCAGCGAATAGGAGCTTCTTCATCTGCACTTTCCGATACAGCGGGTGATATAGGTTCATATATGCTACCTGCATACGAACTGGCTTCGCTTTCGACTGATTGTTCTTCATCCGACTTGTATTCTTTAGAAGAGGAGCTAACAACCGTGTCTTCTGTGGCGAATTCTCCTCTCTCACAGGAACAGCTGCCAACCACTTCTTTTTGTGGTACCTCAGACTTTTCGTCATTAAGAGAAGTGCTAAAGTTAACATCAGCAGTCAAGACATTGTCAATAGCATTGACTATTTCGCTTAAGACTTTATCATCAAGGGTTATGAAACCAAGCTCATCTACTTTCTGCTTTAGTTCAGATTCTATAAAGTCCAAATGAGAAGAACTCTGTTGACAGTTAAAATGCCCTTCACCTGAAGATAGATGGGTCGGATTATTATTGTCAGTGTTAAATGTCGTTTCCACTTCATCATTGTAGACATTTATGTAGTTGATATTTTCAGCTCTATTTTGCACACTGTTTGGAGAACTGTAGAATAATAATTCGCTTGGTGAAGAATCTACGCAATTTTCATTCAGTTGTTGATCATTTTCTCTTTTTCTTCTGATTCGACGATTCTGGAACCAAACTTTAACCGCGCTGTCGCTGACCTGCAACTTTTCCACCAGAACTTGTCTATCTTCACTAGTCACGTAGGGTTTTGAGCTGAATATTGTTTCTAGATATTCTAATTGTTCTGTAGTAAACATAGTCCGTTTACGTTTACGTTTAACAACGGCTTTGAAACCTCCGGTCAAGTTGGGTACAACTGAAACAATTTATAATGTAACATAACTAAAAGTATATAATTAACACAATAATTGGGTTCCTTTCTTTTTTTTAGAAGATTTTGAAATAGACAGTTTTGCTTACCAGAAATATGTGCTTGATGAGGTTTTGCAAAACTAGGATTAGGTGCAGCATATGGCTTCGAAATGAGATGACTCGTGGACACCGGCTGTTGTGGAAGACGCACTTGGCAATTCTGTAACTGATAAAAGAACTAACTTATTAAATCACGAAACATATTATTCGTATTACAATAATATAGATCCAATAGATAATAAGATAGATATTGAATAGATACCTGGATTGAAGTGTGAGCTTGACTTGTAATATAATTCAGATGGGTTTGGTAGTTATTTGCCTCTGACGACGACGTTGGAACCATTCCATTATTATAAGTATACTGCTGGATGGACGTCGAACTCCCTAGAATTGTTGGCTGCTTAGTTTGTTGCACTTTTTGAGACCATTGCTCAACCTGAAATAAATATTGAAGTTATGTACATAGACAAAGACAGGTTGTATTGTAGTATAACGAATGTAGTAGAAGTTATGCAATACATTGATATAATTATGTATCTAAGATAGACATTAATTGGATTACTTACCCGGCGATCGATTTCCATAGAAATAGAACTTTCAAGCCAATCGCTTTGGCTACTATGGATCCCATAACGCTCAGAGTGACGGTTATCGTTATGCATAGTAAAGTTATCACTGGTAACACCTTGGTGATTAGAAGGCAACATTTTACCTAATGCACTGGGTTCAAATGATATGCATTTTCAAACTTCATCACACTTATATAGAAAGTAATTAGTGATAAGCTTACCCTCTCCATCCCTTTGGCCATTGGCCAAAACCAGTTAATTACCTGACAACGTAAACACCTCCCTGTGCTAATTGTTGTTTGTTTACGGATATGTTATTTTGACCATTTTAAGCACCTGTTTTGATCTTCGAGGTAGCTCGAAATTCATAGTAAAGGGTATTACTTATTAAGTATTCTATGGTAAAGGTAATTAGTTGTTAGTGTAAATAAAGATAAACGTAAAGAAAATAACAACTGTAGGTCAATAATATTAGAACCTTCTGTTTATTGATATTTCTTAAATCAAATACCTAATGAAACTTAAAATATAAGTAAGTAGTCAAAAAGGCATAAATCAGAATGATAATTTCTACGAGAATCATAAAATAACAGTATAACAAATATAAAAATAGGTTTAAAAAACAATAATCACATCCATTGTGTTGTTTATATATCAATTTATAAAGATATATACGACGAGTATTTGCTGCTGGTGGCAGTTGAATGCTGGTTGGAAGTCTCTGTTGAGGTCAAGTAAGAGAAATAAGGATCTTGGGCTAAAGGCAAGCTGCTCGTTCTTGTGTGAATGCTACTATCATCATATGTTGGTGCTGACATGGACGGTAATGACGTACTGTATCCATAGGCATCTGCAGTGGGAGGATGCATCACGACTCCACCTGATAGTGGATTGTAATATGATGACCCAACAGTGTATCTCGGTACATCTTCACTCAGTTTCAAATTAACACCGTTTGGAACATAGCTATCTGATGGTATTGCAGACAAAGTATTCGAATTTGAAGGCAATGACTCATCGGTAGCGTACCGATAAACTTCGGAAATCGGTGAGTAAGTCGCTCGACTAGAACCTGCGGTGTAATACGATGAGTAAGACAAGTTAGGTGTATAAGATGGCAACTCTATGGTGCTTTGGGAACTTTTTATCACTGATTTTAATGAAGAGTAATCGACAGATCTAGGTAGAGCTTCGTTTGATGGCATATAGATTTTGTGAGCTGCGTGGCTGTCTGTGAGACGCCTGTGACGATCGTGTCCACCGCATCCTCTGCCGTGACTCATTTTATGATCTTGGCTAGACATGTCTTTTGTACTAGTGGACGGACTGCTGTCATCGACGGAAGACGACGGCTTGTTGTGTTTGTTATCTTTCTTGTACTTCATTCGTCGATTTTGAAACCATATTTTTATTTGGCGTTCTGATAGTTGTAAATAGTTCGCAAGCTCGATGCGTCGCGGCCGGCAAAGGTAGCGATTTTGATGAAATTCATTCTCCAGTTCCACTAGTTGTGAGCTTGTATAAGCAGTTCGTGCTCGCTTTGTAAACCCTTTCTGGTATGATGATGATTCTGTTGACATTTCTGAAAAAGTTAAAGTTAATAAATTAAAACAAGGTATGAATTTCTAAGGCTACCATTAAAATACCTAAATACACGTCAGATACCATCAAAATCATAAAAATTAAACGATGAAATAGAGTTTTTAATTCAATATCTGTTTCAGCACATATCTAAGGTCTTTCAGGATAATATATATAAAATTAAAGGACTCACCGGTTCCTGATAATGATGGAGGACTTCTAATAACAGGGTTACTTGTCAAAGTAGAAGATTTGTCACTCCATGATGCGTTCTGAAATACCATGTATAATAAACATATTAATATCACTTTATAACAACGCGTCTCACTTTACCTCAGCTTCAAAATACAATAAGGTAGCTCGACCTATTTTTTAATTACCATTATCTACTGAAATTAATTTGTCATTACGGATCCGGTTGTTCTGCGGTACATTAAAATCATTATGAAATTCTAAGTTTCTTTCAAAAGTAAATCACAGTCCTAAAGAAATTGAATAAGGTCTAAAATGCTGTGCGTTACTAATTACCTGACTTGGAAAACTAGATTCACGTAAGTCAAGCATTTCTCTTCCAGGATCTTTTAGCACATTGCTGCTTAAACCGCTTCGTTGGTGGCATTCGACAGGTTCATTAGTTGCAAAACCTCTGTCGTATATAACCTGATTATTAATTGGTGTACTTGTAAACAAGTTGTCATTATTTTCAATACAGTCTTCCGAAGTCACTTCTTCTGTACCTGATCCATAATTGTTATTGGAACTATTACTAATCGTCTCATAGTTAGGTATTTGGTAACCATATCTTGGTTCTCCTTGAGTATTTGTTGAATTGTATGCCTGAGGTAATCCAAGAATTTCTTGAATACTAAATCCAGATGAGTCTCTAGAATTGTAATCTTGACCGAAAGATTGCGGCATTGATTGTATAGCTTCTGTCTTACAATCTGAAAAGGTGCTGTCAGAGCCGTTATAATTAACGCTCTCTGACAGTATGTCTTGTACACCATGAGAGGTTATAGCATTTACTTTACACGCCTCTTTTTGTGATGGATCAATAATGTTATTTATGTTATATTTTGATATTGTTGTACTTGAAAATTCAGATGAAATCGAATCCAGGGAATCTTCATGGGAACGTAAGCTGTCTGTTGTTGTCGGAGACGAAGACATGATTTGACACAAACAAAATCACTGTAGTTACCCACAGACGCAGTGTTGCACTTGTATCACTTTTTCACATAATCAGTTATAGAAGGACTAAATGCCTAGTCGACTGTTCCGATAGACACTTGTTTACTAAATGCTTTTTTCCTCACCTGAGTGTCGTTAATTTGGTAATGACTTTATTCGTCTGTGTGCTTGGTTTCCACACGGCTAGTTGCTTGTGTGCTACCGATAAGACGGACATACCGGGTCTTTGATAGGGAACGGTCATAAGATAATGCTTTAACATCGGTTTCGGTAGCTAAAACGCCTGTCACTACTGTTCACCTCATGACTTTATTTATGGAACTGATAATGTAGTACCTGCAGTAGGTACTTGTATGAAGGAATACAGCTACACATTGTAAGCAATCCAATGATTCTTCTACTGACTAGATAGGTTTGTGAAAATCCGCTTGCTTTATTCTGTAGAACAACGACTGGCTAGCTTTTGGACTAGGGTTCGATTCCCGTTTTTGATGTTTGTATAAAACAGTGGACAGGGTGGAAACGATAAGTAATTTTACTGGATTTGTTCTGTAGTTTAAAAGGTATAACTTATAATGCATATTGATAGTGCGTATGAAGTGCGTCAAGAATTTAATTGATACTAGGTATGTCCGAAATAGATTTTTACTACTCCCATATGTACATTTACTGTGGCACATTAAGTATATTTTTCTAGGTGTTATTAGTATTTAGTGTGGGTGTTCTGAATTAGCGTTGTTTTGTCTTAGGCCCATACTGCATAGTTAAAGCCTGTTGACGTTCGCTGTTGGCCATAGGCTTGAAGTACCAGATTAATATTAGAAATAGATGTCGAGAGTAGTTATTCAGTGCCTATATTATTTATTTATAATACAGTTAAAGCACTTCGAACTAAAAGCTTCAAATGATTAAATTCTCAACAAATATTAACGTAGCTTAATAAAAAATTAACACAATGCTGGCTTTATTTATGGTGTCTTTAAATGAATGTAAAATTTTAAAACTTTATAAGAAACCTAATAAATAAGTTATGATACGACTCATTATACGAGGATGCCTCCAGATGGAAATTTCCACGTTGCATTTTCTTCAAGGCAATACGTTAGTTATCAATTAGCCTACTTGTAACTACTTTGCCGTTATCATATGGAGCTGGATTTTTACGTCGAGTTTTAGGTATTAAGGTACCGTAACCAAAACATAAAAAGATGAGTCTCACGCTTCTTTCTTTGTTCTTGTCTATATATTATACTTACGTCGGCATTATATGAATATAATTTGAAAAATTCATACAATACCTTTAAAAGTAAAGTCTACAGAAATGGTAGCCCGTTTGGATGTGAACTACGAGTATCAGCGCTCGTGACGTGATCCATACATTAATCTAATTCCATTGACAAGAAATGTTTTTGCAGTTCTAAATATAGTATATATTTATATAAATTCGTATAAATTTTTTGCTACACAAATTAAAACCCTAAATAAAATAAAAACTTCATAAAATGACCAAAGTAAAGAAATAGACAATTAGAAATTAAGTTATATACTATCAATTTTAAAAATAACATGAAAAGCCGTTTTCAAGCTGAATCAAATGAATGCAATAGTTTCATAGAGAACAAGTGGAACGAACATATTAGAATAGTTACGCAATAACCATTAAAAATTAGATACTTTCTTAACTATTAATAGATACTACAGAAACTGCTTCATCGGAATTATGGCAGTTAATATATTAGCATTATATATACGGACCCCTCATCAAATTAAACTACACTCATACTTACCCACCTCGGTAAGTATATAGATGTTGTGGTAAACATATAACCACAAGCTGCTATTTACGTCACTGGGCAGGTTATTCTATTGAATACATTAAGATAAAATGAACTCCTACACTCTAGTTGGTAAATACCGAGTAAATATTTCAATCCAAGAAATCTTTTTGTGTTTTCTTCTGAATTTTTTAACTATGAAAAGATAAAATCTGCTAATTTATTAGTAAAATAATGTTATATGGATTGTAATGGCCTTGACAATTACCAATAACGGGCTAAGCATTAAGTCAAAACGGTTCGTGATCAAAAAGCTATTGCTAAGTGTTTGAGGCACCAGCACGTGCTAAAGTGTAACTGCAGTATATCTCGCTTGTGTGGAAGGCTAACATATCCGATAAGGTCATAATGACGTTATTCAATTTACAATTCCAGGTATTATATATATCTAATTGTATATCTTAAGTAAAAAAAAGGTTTAAATATTCAGTGAAATGCAGTTAGCCTACAACACTTACCCATTCTGCATCGACCTATAATAAGTACTTTTAATTTCCAATGTGATGCTCGAAATCAATCATTAGGTATCATTATCATCTTCCTCATAAGTCGGGGAGAACAGAAAAAAATATCATCATCAGCAGAGAAAAACGTCCACTGCTGAACATAGGTAAGCCTCCTCAATAGAATGCTATTTGCCATAATCACCACGCTTGGCAGGCATATTGGCGAGCGTAATGTGCTTAGTATACCGGAGAAAGCTGCTGCCCATCTCTAGTGCAATTCTACACTCGCTTTGACGATTTGGGGGTGGCCCTATTCTAAGCCGGGAACCACACGCTAAAAAATAATATTAATGTTTATTTTCTAAAAATACGATTATCGTGTGTTTCGTATTCCAGTTCCGAATGTGTCGTTCAGAAGTCAGCTGCTGCGGATATTGAAGGGACGGAACCGTGCGCATTGTTGGGAATGATAGATGGGCTCGATCCGTGAGAGTTCGTGCCTTCCGCGGCTTACGTCATTTTAATGCCGGATCATACGCATACAGCTGATCGGCGGAGTTGCCCGGAGTAAATGATACCTACGTCATAAATGATGAAGAAGTAGGAATATTAAAATTAAACTCGTAAATATAAATATGTGATTCGGTTTGAAGATAAGAGGTTTACCTATTAAAGGTAAACAAGGTCAACCTCGTCCTTAGGGTGGCAACTCACTCGTGGCCTTATGACTTTTGCACGCTGCAATCCATAGGCTGCAGGTCAATATGCGACAGTAGCCATTAATGGACTGACTGCTCCGTTTCCAATTGAATCCGTAAAAAAAAATCTCATAGTGAACATGTTTTTCGTCCACAGAGAATTATCCTTAAACGTAAGCATAATAAATAAATACCTGCGGTAAGTATCTATTTGTAACCGGAGATCCGGAAGCTACTTCTTTAGACTAATATAGCTATGACTCGGTAAATAGTAATAAATAAATAAATATCTCAGACATTCACACCAATTATCCAGTCCCAAACTTAGCAGAGCCTGTGCTATGGTTACTAGACAACGGATACACATACTTATATAAATATATAAACATCCAATACTTGGATGCAAACATTCATATTCATCATAGGAACATTTGCCCCTGGCGGATTCGAACCCGCAACCTCCGGCGTGGCAGTCCGAGAGCTACCCCTTTCCGCCACGGAAGTCGTCAAATGACCTATGTTATAGTTTAGGCCTGCATATTTCGCCAGTGTGCTAATTGTGGCGTCTTCTGCCTAATTATAATACACATAGTAAAATAAGAAACAGCACAACGTTTTACATTATTTAATCAAAATCCATTTATTGAAAAATACGAGTACTACCACATTTCTTTTTACTACTGGGTACTAGAAGTGTTTAGTATATCGTCTTTTGAACTGCATGTATTAAGATACACTAATTATAGTAAATGATATTTTTACTCAGTTCTCATTATACGTTCCAACATAATATCATATTTTGCACAGACAGGTTCGATAGTTGTTATAAACTGCTAAATTATTTTAATTTTTTTCATGATCTTAGTCGTCCTAATCTACATAAAAAACAGTGTCTCAACCCCCGAATTTGCTTTATAATTTTGTAAAACTTTTTTATTTTTGCAACCGTTAAACTATAAATTTTACTGCCCTTGGACAAAAGCGAACTAGCCCGGCCGAAGACCCCAAGCTCATAACGTCAAAGCGATGATATATTACGATTTGCTCATGGGGGACCCTTTTTTGTTCTCATCGTAATGGTTTTACTTTAATCGACACCCTAGAGACAGATATATGAGGGACTCGCGTAGTGCGAGCGAGAGATAAGATAAAAAGTATCTGTTCCCGCCAAACAGAGGAAAGTGATTCAGACGTTGAGTTGGAGTTTGGTTACTCACTGTCAACAGTTTAGTTTGCTGTGAGCTTTCTGGTGTGATGTTTGAGTGTGAATTGCGTCTTATCTTTATCTATAAAATTGCGCGATGACGCATTTCACTTATAAATTTAGTGCAAAACACTGTGCAGAACTATGTGCTTATAGTTATTTGAAATTCAGCGGGGAAACTTTGGATAGCGTTGGCTGCAAGGCATTTTTAGACACGAGGCTCTAGTAAAACAAAATGAGCGTGAGTGTACTTTTTGTTTATTGTTTTAGTTATATACAAACAAGTTGTTTTAGGTTATTAATCGCTAATATACAAAAAATACACTGCTTAATACTGCCATCTTTAGTACAGTAGTCAAACATAAACAATATAAGCGTACGTAACGAGATCAAAAAACCTGCTGAAAGCTTGGAGGCTTTCACAGGAAAAGCCGCAATGCTTTTCCTAAAGATGGCGCTATATGTCTAAAATGAGAGCATAAAACTAGAAGTACAGTAAGGACACTGTATCAGAAGGTTTTGATAATGGAAAAGATAATCTATTCAAATAATAAAAAAAAATTTGAATGCACCTAAGCGTCTTTACTTTGTAGTTAAACAGTTGAAATGCGCTGTTTTAGCGTCTATTTTGTAGGTTAATCAATAGCTTTTGAAATCAAAGTCAAAGTCAAAATCATTTATTGCATATGAGTACACTTGGTACATTTATACACGTCATTTTTTTTTATCGACTACCGCTTCCTAGGTGTTAGCGCTGTGAAGAAGAAACGGCGCAACAAACTTCACGCAACACATCTTTTAAAAATCAAGTTTGCTTACAATTAATAAAGATTTTGCGAAGCTGGATTAACATTAGTACCAGGCATCTTTGTCATTCAAATAATCGTTTACTTTATAATAGGCTTTCTTACAAAGTTGTTTTTTAATGTGAATCTTAAACTTTCTGTCCGTCATATTTAAGATTTCCTCTGGTAGTTTGTTGTAGAAGCGTATACATTGCCCCGTGAACGATTTGCTGACCTTACTTAGTCTTAACCCTGGTAAAACAAGTTTATTTTTATTTCTTGTATTATAACTATTATTGTCACAGTGCCTCAAAAAGAGAGATAAATTTTTTCTGACATATAAAATATTATCTAAAATAAATTGACCAGCTACTGTTAATATGCTTATTTCTTTAAACTTTTCTCTTAATGAGTCTCTACAACGCAGATTATAGATTGCCCTAACTGCTCTTTTTTGCAAGATAAAAATGGTCTCTATATCTGCTGCTTGACCCCACAGTAGGATACCGTATGCCATGATACTGTGGAAGTAGCTAAAGTACACTAACCTCGCGGTAGCAACATCAGTTAATTGTCTGATTTTCCTTACGGCGTAGGCGGCAGAACTTAATCTGCCAGCTAATGAAGTTATGTGGGGTCCCCATTGTAAAGATGAATCTATAGTTATACCCAGGAACACAGTACTTTTAATAAACTCTAGTGTGTCATTACCTAATGTCACATTGTTTTCTACTTTTCTTACATTTGGTAGAGAGAATTTAATACATTTAGTTTTCTTTGTATTTAATGCAAGGTTATTTACACTAAACCAGTTAAGAATTTGCGTGAGAGTATTATTTACCTCAGCAAGTTCACAATCTTTTCTGCTAATTTTAAAAATCAGCGAAGTGTCATCGGCAAATAAAACTATATTGGACATGTTTTGTATTAAAAAGGGCAAGTCATTTATATATACAAGAAAAAGAAATGGGCCCAGAACTGAACCCTGGGGTACCCCCATTTTCACGAATGACCCAGATGACCGAATTCCGTTTATATCTACTTTTTGTACTCTATTTTCTAAGTAAGATTTAAGTAATTCGAATGCTCTGTCTTTAACGCCATAATGTTTCAGTTTAAGTAGCAAGGTTTCGTGATCGACACAATCAAATGCCTTGGAGAGGTCGCAGAAGACGCCTATTGCATCATGGAAGTCTTCCCAAGCATCATGGATATGCTTAACAAGCATGACTGCTGCGTCGGTTGTGGAACGTCCCTTAGTAAAACCGAACTGACGATCGTGAAGGAGTAGTTTAAGATTGAAATGACAAAGCAATTGATTGAGTATGATCTTCTCGAATATCTTGCTAAGCACAGGCAGAACTGACACTGGTCTAAAATTACTGGGATCTTGTTTGTCACCAGATTTAAAAAGTGGTATGATTTTACTGTGCTTCATAAGATCAGGGAAAACCCCTTGATCAATACTCATGTTAAATATAAAAGCTAGGTAAGGCGCAAGAACCGTAAGAACTGAATTTATGACTTTAACGGACATTCCCCATAGATCTTCAGAGGATTTTAGTTTTAATGACTTAAATGCCTTAATAATTTCTACTGAATTTACGTGTCTAAAGCGAAAGTCTGTTTCGCATCTTGTAACATTATTATTAAGTAAAGTCTCGGCAAGAATAGGCGATGAATGCAGAGCTTCGGTGGTTTTCATGGGGATCTTAGTGTTTTTTTATTTAAATAGCGAGTGCCCATACCAATTCCTTCTACGTGTTTGTGTACTATGCCATCTGTTGGTTGGGACAGAATACTTATAGCCGACGAGCTGCCTAAATCACAATGCTACCGATTTCAAAACTCATAAGTTTTATATGAGTCATATAGCATAACTTAGCTGGTTAGTTTAGTTAACATATACTTCGTCATAAAAAAATTGTGTCATATTAAGTACTTAGACCTATGTAATTACTACGTTACGTTAATATAAAATCGAATATCGTCATTAATCATGCGTCATGAATATCTGTCAATCAATATTAATTTCAAGTAGATACAAGTGTGAATGGAAATTAACACATTAATGGACGACCATGATTGGCTATTGCTACATATTTAAAATCAAAATTTTAGATATATCTCGATTCTTTAAAAAAAGTTACTGATGTCATTTTACTTATCAGGCATTTCGATATCAGTTAAATTGTTTTGATGGAATAACCGGATTACATCTAATATACTCGTACATTATACATATGTATATTTATATCCTGCGCTGGGCCGCGTGATTTCCCCCCAATCTACATGCAGCCACGCCGCCCCGTGTCTCCATGCAGGCGTTATCCCATACAAAAAATACGCTACAGCAAATAGCGACGCGGCGTATTATAGTTGAGTTCAACCCTAAGGTTGTATACTCTCTGCGTCCAAGACTGTTTAAAAAGACTCTGTATTCATTGAAAGCGTTAACCGCTGTTCTTTGACCTATCATTTCATGTTTATAGTTATAATCAATACCTTCTATTCCTGATTTATAACGACGAACTTTAACTATTCACGTATTTTTTTCTAGATAATCGGAAAATAATGTGAACTAATAACATGGGTACCCTTGGTAGAAGACAGACGTATTTTTCATACTAAAACATGTAAGGGAAAACTAAGAGAAAATATCTGATAAATTATCCAATTCAAATTCATTATATAGTTACAAAATTCACAACGTGGTGCGAAAGGGGAGGTGATGGTGGTCAGCTCCCCTTTTCGGTCCCCCTCTCGTAAGTTGAATGTGCGCAAATGTCTGGCCTGTAGGTTATATATAAGGTATGCAGAGAAATACATTTGTGTCAATGAACCTCACAATATTAATAGCGAATAGCATCGCCACTGTTTTTAAAGTACGTCAGTGCGCTATGATAAATACAAAATGAATTCTAATTTTAACTTTATAATTTTTTTATGTATATGGAAATCTTTCAGCATAGGTAAACATGTATATAAGATACTAGCTGTTGCCCGCGACTTCGTCCGCGTGGACAATTTAACATTACACATTCTTATGTATTACGTGTTACTAAATCCTAAAAGAAATCTATTAATCTGGTTATGCATTAAAAATATTAATATACATAAAAAACATACTATCCAATTGAGAACCTCCTTTTTTGAAGTCGGGTAAAAATTTGCGTTCCGGCGGCGGTTTCGCCCGTTGGACCACAGTTTTTTAGGTTTCCGTAGCCAAATGGCAAAAAACGGAACCCTTATGGATTCGTCATGTCTGTCTGTCTGTCTGTCCGTCCGTATGTCACAGCCACTTTATTCCGAAACTATAAGAACTTACTATTGAAACTTGGTAAGTGGATGTATTCTGTGAACCACATTAAGATACTTCAAAAGTGGTAAAATGTGTCGTCGTCCCCCCCCCCCCCCCCCCTGTAAGAGAATGATAAAACTAAAAAAAATATATGATGTACATTGCCATGCAAACTTCCACCGAAAATTGGTTTGAAAGAGATCTAGTAAGTAGTTTTTTTTAATACGTCATAAATCGTAAACCACAATACTATTATTAAAACATCGATCAAAGTTACAACGAACTACAATAACTTTTATATTATGTTACTTGCTGCTACGGAACCCTTCATGGGCGAGTCCGACTCGCACATGGCCGCTTTTTTTTTAAATAAAGTTGACATTTACATTTATCATGAATTAAAAGATTATCATATAATCAATAATTTTTTTTTAATTTTAATATTGTGCAAATTAGGTGATATTTCCTCCCCCCCCCCTCCAATTTGTCCTTTCCATACCCTTTCTTTCTTTCCTTCTCCATCCCCTTCCCACAACGTTGAAAACCCTTTCCCCCACCCCTTCCCTCTCCCTACTTCTACCTCTCCCCCTTTAACCCACCCCTTCATACAACCTTTATTTACCACTGCCCCCTCATCTTTCTTCTCTTACCCTAATCCCTCTATTCTTTTCCATCCGACTTCCTTCCCCTCCTATTCCCTTCCTATGTTGCATATCCAATTAACTGTACAACAAAATGTCTGTCAAACTGCTGGACATGCCTTCCCCAATGAATGCCACAACGCCCTACAGATCCAGCCGCTTCCGGCCACCATCTTCAGGTCGTCCATCCACCTGGCGGCAGGGCGTCCCACCTTGCGCGTGGGACGTCGCGTCCCACTCTAGAACCCGTCTGCCCCAACGGCCGTTCAGTACTACGACAGATGTGACCTGCCATTTCAGCTTACTAATTCTTTCTGCTATGTCGGTCACCTTCGTTATTTATAGGATCTCCTCATTACGAATCATATCCCTCATAGAGACCCCGAGCATTACCCTCTCTATAGCTCGCAGAGCCACTTGAATCTTGTGGATCAGGCCCACCATCAGTGTCCACGTCTCCGCGCTGTAATCATGACAGGCAGGACGCACTGATTAAAGATTTTTGTCTTTAAACATTGTGGAATAGGTGACGTAAATACTTGAAGCAGTTTTCCGAATACTGCCCACCCTAACTGGATTCTTCTGTCAGCTTTTGAAATTGATTCCACCAACTATATTGTCTGTCCTAGGCAGACGTACTCCTGAACAGCTTCGATATTGACATTGTCGACGATCACCGGTCTAATACAGGGCCACTAATTATCGAATAGCGAACTTTTTGTATCGAGACTTGTGGAAATACCTGAAATACATCAGCTAAAATAAATCTATAAATGAGCTTTAAAACATCTCTGTCACTTTCTGTCAAGTTCTTGCGTCGACCAGTAATGTTGAACTACACTTTCATACAAATGATATGAAATGAGAGGTCAACTTGTATATCAGCATCCTGACATTTTATTGAGATATGACTTATACCAGTATGAGGCCCGAACTCAAAGCTATTAAACAGTGAAAACGCCGTCAAATTCTGTTCAGCAGTTTCCAAGATTAGCCCGTACATACATACATACATACAGACAGATAAGAAATTTTTTAATTATATTTTTGGACTCTACTGGTCTTCAGTAACGTCCGGGCAGTGAAATTTTTTTTTTAACTTCAATGTACAGATTCGCTTTTCTTTTGTTTTTTCTACTCTTTTATTATATGTATAGATTTTGCTTAATACTAGTGGATGCCCATTACAAGTCACATTTTAAAAATAGTAACTGCTGATATAAAAAACAATATAAAAACACAATAGTACGTTATTAGAGGGGGGTTGACGGGGAGTGAGTTATATAAAAAAATAAAACTCATTTTCAACAATACACAGAAATTGTGTATGTATGTGCTGGTGTGTGTGTAACTAATCAGACTTCATCATCGTCATTGGAAATATGATAGGGTTGGTCATATTTACTAACGCGGACGTGTTTGATTGACTGTACATTTGTTTCATGTCTGGCGAAGATGGCAGCTCTTAGTAGAAATTATGCTACTCTCATTTAAATGTAAAGATTTGGTTGGCTGACCGTCGACAACCCTCGACACGACTCGTTGCTACTGGCTGTGGTACAGAAACTTTCTTATTGCGTCCTTTCCATTAACGGACCCTATTAGGGTTTGCGATTCTACCATGTGTTACCTATATATACAACGCTATACGAGTACCCACGTGTATTGTTGAATTGGGCGTAAACATCACTGTTGTTTAACATGAAAGGTGGTGTTGTAAGTACATACGTATGTACATATGTTTAATACATACTTCTCATTAATGCTATCATCGATAAAACTACTACGCCTTTTATAGTGAAATATTGAAATCCACTGTAGATAACCTATTGCTGTAGTACAGAAGTTATACCATTACAAAGAAAGGGAAGTATCTATAATTGCACAATTACAGTAGAGAACTGTAGCTGTATTTCACGAAACTACATAATAAAATTCAAAGAAATTTCCAAGATGGCCATACTTAAACCGCAGGCGCCTTAATTAATTTGGCTCTTGCAAATTTACAGGCCGTCTGAAGTTGTTCGCCTTGTAGTTCCGTGCCAGAATCTGCAGTGGAACTTGTGAATGTGAGAAACTTGGTCTCGTCTCTCAGATTCGCTCAGTTTTAACCTTTGGTATAAGTTGAAGACGATTTAATTATATGTAATTTAAATCTTTACAGCTGATGTTAAATTATTTAATAAAATATTATAACTGATGTTGTTTAGTCAGACACATACATAGGTTTGGGATTTGAGTTACACTACGTACCTATTATTCCTTCGCCATTCGGTTCAGCGCTGGGCAGATAACACTCCTACACTACCTGGAAAGACACGGCAAAAGATAGGTAGACATGGCAATTTCTGGAGGAGGCCTTTGCTCGAATAGGGGTACCCTCAACATCGGTGACCTAATATCAAATAATATTTCTTACAATATATTATTTCTACTGCATATTCTAAACCATTGTAAGACTGTTAGCGAAAACAACTGACAAATAATAGGATTTTTATTATTTTACAGTTTATTATTTATCAACATATTAAAGAGTGTACTTTGCCATTGACAGTTTCAACGTAGAATTTACCATCACTCACACGACACAAATTTATAAACAAATAAAAAGACTTTAATGCTTAGACAGACATAATTTGCCTAAGCATTAAAGTCCGCGAAACAATAATGTTTAACGGACACCCAACGAGACAATAGAATTTCTACTGTTGTCTTTCTAGAAGAGCTTGGAAGCCCGTGAGTGCGCAGTGATTGAAGAAGTGTAATTGGAATGAAAGGAAGGGTGCTGATTAATTCTGCTAGAGCATTGTCGCAACGTTGCACACATTCTCGCACAGTCTAAACAGTATGTTTGGAAGCAATATCGTTAGAGTGGAAGAAATAGGCAAACATACTTACAAAATAAAATATAATATCATACATATAGTGTTGTGATACGTAATTTAATATAAATATGATATATTTTTATTTGTATTCAATACATTACATTCATAATATAATATATGA
The DNA here is from genome assembly GCA_947086405.1 of Esperia sulphurella. NCBI lineage: Eukaryota > Metazoa > Arthropoda > Insecta > Lepidoptera > Oecophoridae > Esperia > Esperia sulphurella. Next base: position 6,194,718 of record OX352261.1, read on the forward strand.
TATAACCCCAAAAGTCAAAAGCTTAATCTTTAACAAAATGGCCAAGATGTTTTCTGAATGTCTAAAAAATCTACCTGTTCCAGTCTAAGCTTGTACTAGTTTTGTTTCAAAGTAAGATGAGGTAAGGAAACCCGTCTCAGTTGGCGGTCTAAAACAGAGTATTACAAATCGCTCGCAGCTTTTGACTTCTATCAAACTATTACTCTTAAGAAATGTCTCCGCGAAACAGATGAGAATATTGCTTCTTTTTTATAGGTATAAATTGGTAGCATGAAACTCAAAAAATCGTTTTAAATAGAAAGCTCCACTTATGTACATTACGTTGCGAAGTCAGTAAAAAAGAGATTGTCCTTTACTCAGTCTCGAATGTCTGATGCTAAACCGGTAAGAACTGTGTTGCGCATTAGCACTTTGTATTGGTACCCGTAACAATCCAAAGGAAAATGATTTGCCATTTTGAGGATTAGATTAGCTAAAACGGTGAGCCTGTATTACACTGAATCTCTTATAAAGGTAAGCACTACCACCAGTAAAGTACTATCAGCTGAAGGTTGCTTATTGTGTGCAGCGAACGGTTGCTTGCTATGGATATTAGGACCCCTGCACATATTATTATTATCTAATAAATAAAATCGTAAAGTTCTCGTGTCTGTACACAGAAGATATTTGCAAATGGGGGGTCTAAGGATTATAAATAGAACACATTTCGATCATTTTTGAAATGTTTGTCTGTTTGTCTGTTAGCTGTGCACGCATCACTTAAAAACTACTAAACCGATTTTGATGGATATTTCACAGAAACATAGGGTTAACTCGGAGTAACATATAGGCTTTATTACATTGCAATCGGTTTATTCAAAAGTTATGGACGTTTTTAGTTTTCAAATACATTAGTACGTAAGGTTAGTATGCAATATAAACAAAGTATAATTTTAATGTTCGGTACTATTCAGATTGCGATGAGTTTGGACTACATTTGGAGCTGTAGTGGGAGTGGACGTGGGCGTGGGCGTGGGCGCGGGCGCGGGCACACTTACTTTCTCATGTAATGGACTTTTCTATCACAGAGAAATTAAGTTAATTCGACTCACGTCCTACGAAAACTCCGCGCAATTAAAAAACTCCACGCATCACCCGCTCGGTTGGAGCTCGACCGTTAAGCTCGCAAGCAGCGTGATTAACCGCATTGTAATATATATATGAAAAATTTGCCGTCTCGATTTATTAAGTCGTGAATTAGTAACATTGCATACTCCATTAAATACAATATTAAAAAAAAGGAAATTTTTCTTTCATCCTTTACTCTGAACTGAGCCGACACTAGCTCATAACACGTAAATGTGTGCATGGAGTGTACAGGCAAGCGATACGCAGCTATCGCGTGAGGGAAAAGGATAACACGTTATCGCTAGCCATCTTTTAAAGAATGTTGAACTGTCGGGAGCGGTCGTGTATCGTGCGATACCATACCATACAGATTCCATAGTCTCGGAAATATCAGTTGAAGTTATGATAGGTATCGATTTCTTTTATATGATTGAACAACGGACTTATTAGGGATTTATTAGGAATTTTGTCTGGTTGTCCGGCGGCGGATAACTCGCATACTACTGGATCGATTATATTGTTGACACATGTAGGTAAAAATGGCGGCAACAATAGGAAATTTGATAAAATTAGATGAAAGTCTAATAAAAATAGAAGGATCCCGCACTTTGTGTTCAACATACAGTTAGCTGGCTTTATTATGAGACTAGCTGTGTCCGCGGCTTCGTAATACTTGTGGCCCTTCGTTCCTATATGTATATTAATAATAGTAAGTAACAATTTCGATAGGTAAGCTGACAGAAGGATCCAGTTGGGCTGGGCAGCATACGGAAAACTGCGTCAAGTCTTCAAGCCGCCCATTCCACAATATTTAAAGACAAAAAGTCTTTAATCAGTGCGTCCTGCCTGTCATGACCTACGGCGCGGAAACATGGACTTTGACGGTGGGTCTGATCAACAAGTTCCAGGTCGCTCAGCAAGCTATGGAGAGGGCTATGCTCGGGGTTTCTTTGAAGGATATGATTCGTAGAACGAAGGTAACCGACATAGCTTAACGGATTAGCAAGCTAAAGTGCCAGTAGGCGGGCCACATCTGTAGTAGAACCAACGGCCGTTGGGACAGATGAGTTCTTGAGTGGAGACGCGGATCGGCACGCGCAGGGTGGGATGCCCCGCCGCCAGATGGACCGACGACCATAAGAAGGTGACCGGAAGCGGCTAGGTGCGGAGGGAGGAGGACCGAGTGTGGTGGCGTTCATTGGAGAAGGCCTATGTCCAACAGTGAACGTCTAATGGCAGATATGATGAAGTTATCACTTCAGATCAATGATTAAATGAAGTGGTAGACGATTTTGAATGAATGAGGTAAAACTTGTAAGTCAAAGTAAAAACAAATGTTGTGCCTTTTGATGTAAAAAGGTAAGAAATTATTTTGGAAAAATTAATGTCAGATTTTACAAACATAAAATGACGCGATCCAGTTACTAGAAAAATGTTTTATTGAATCAAGAATCTCTAAAATGAGCAATTTTAAATTTTTACATAATTTTACTCCGCGCTGTCTTCAAAATTCAACATTAAACTATCGCATTTCACTTTGGACCATTTTACTTGCTTATGTATTTCATATCTACATAGATATTGAAAGTTGTATATGTAGGAAGCTAGATAGAAAGAAAATCTTATATTAAAAACGTTCGGAGCGTTTGCAGACAGATGCTGCGAATGTTCATGTTAACGCCACTTCTGAACTCATGCCAGAACTTGATACGATGCTGGCATATTGACTTTTATTACTACAACGTGATATTACACGATAAATTGTTAATGCAAATACTGCATCTACAGAAACACCACAAAAACGTTGATTTGAAAAGCTATTTGCTGTGTTTCATGGTAATTTAACGAGCGCTATAAAATTTACCATCCAATTATAGACGGGATAATTTATTTTTTACGTCAGGGACAGTAATCTGGTCTGGAGAAAAATAAAACGGCAAGCAATTATTCTTCCGTTTTACGATTAGAAAATTTGCTCGGTAATTTGTGGACAGAGTTTATCTCTGGGAAAAGTTTAATATAATTTTCTAGCTTAAAAATTATAAAATAACTTTTCCATGTTTAGAATAGTTTTAGGTTATGCGCTTACTACATTAATGCTTGATGTTTATTGGTACATGGTATTAGAATGTGCTGCATGTTGATAAAAAGTCATATATTATCGATTTTCACCATAATGCTAAAATTCAATTCTCTATAAAACTAATAATATTATTCGAGACAATTTAGCTATTACATAGAAGGAGAAAATTTTAGCTTAGAGAACCGGGTTATCAAACCGGAAAGAAAAACATTATTTTCAATAGACTTGCTCGTAAAAGCTCTGTTATATAGACGTTCTCTGTACCATAATGTTCATTAATACACACACAGAGATTGTAGTTTAGTTTTAATTTAATAAGCTACCAGCAATTTGAAACCAAATTACTGTCGTTCATTCCTTTTTCCCTAAAATGAGAAAAGAAAGGAGTTTTTATCTACCGATTCAAGGACACCTGAATGACAAATGAATAATAAAACATTTTGTCTGTTAAGGATACGAATCAGATAATAATCTCTTTGGTTAATTGGACGTTTTATTTTTAGCTGCTTGGCGCGATGTTATCATTGCCTTATATAAAAAGAAATGAATCTATGTGGGAAATAAGCCCGCTATAATTGAAAACTCTAACAGGTACTTACTTCAATTTAGTTTTGAATCGCCTTGTAATTTTTATTTTTACTCACAAATGTATTGAAAATAGTTCTATGCAAAACATGCTAAATTATTTATACAAATCTCGGCTACCTATAATCTATTATATTATCTAAGCTACGGCTCGGGCATAAAAATCTTGTTAACTGTAACCTCGATTGGAGTAATCAACTTTCCGCACTCAATGTTACTAAGTACTTACTCGTATTCTAAAAAAACTGGGTTATGAAATAAATATGTTTTTCTGCTAGATTTCTGGTTATCAAATTTGGTTGTCTGTGCGGCTGAAAAGAAAATGTTAAGGCAATGGGATACCAAAATATAGGTACGCCCTCACTGGTTTGAGCTGCTGGTGTGTTCTGAGCCACCCGGTAATCTAGTCATTCTAATAAGTACCATCCTTCAAAAGAAGATGGTAACCGTAAAATATTCGATATTCGAGACTAACAGTTTCCAAAATACACGCCAGAACAGCCTGTAATGAAAACCCGGTCTCACCCAAGTACCCTTCGAGTAATGTTTTCAGTTCATTGCTCCCGACGAGTGACAATTATCCGAGGGCTTATCCCTTAGCTAGCCACTTCGGATTCAACATAACCATCATAAAGTTACCTCCCCTGCCTGCCGCGTACTTACTAACTACAGCATTTATAGGAAGATAGGGTAAAGATTCGCAGATCTGCATGAACTGGTCACACTGCTAGTAAAGCGTTAACTACGTACATTGATACCCTTTTTTAGTGTTTTATACTCTACTAGAAAAGCCCTTTGGGGTACATAAATTTTTTACAGGTTTTTTGACAAGAGTCAGAATCCCTTGTTGTGAGGTTTATTAAATTAGTTTTTAAGTATCTACCTACTAGGTACATAAGTAATTCTTTAAATTTTGTGCCTGTAAATTTCCGTTCATGTGTCGGCCCGGTATGCACATCATATATCATATAATGAAATGGTTTTACACAAATACGAGTATACTAATTCCGCCCTTAGACGTCCACTGCTGGGCATAGACCTTCCCCAATGAACGCCACTATACCCGGTCCTCGCTGCTCCACATCCAGACGCTTCCGGCCACATTCCTCAGGTATCACCTTGCACGTGCCGATCTGCGATCTCCACTCCAGAACTCGTCTGCTCCAACGGCTGTCGGTACTGCCACAGATGTGGCCCGCCCACTGCCACTTCAGCTTGCTAATCTTTCCGCTATATCGGTGACCTTCGTTCTTCGTTGTATCTCCTCATTACGAATCGTATCCTTTAAAGAAACCCCTAGCCTAAATAAATAAATCCAATAAATGGTAATATTCATTATAATTTTTTTTATGAAAATGAATTGGAATGTTATTGATTAATTAGATATTTTTATTCGTGTTATTTTTAAATTTAATGTTACACAGAGGACATTTTCCATTTGCATAACGCAATGTTCTAATGCGGTAGCGATCAATTAGGCGATAGCATGGACCTAAATCAGAACAATCGACACAAAACGAATTTCGCTGAATTTGTGAACAGCAGTTTATAGTAGAAGCTCTAATAACTCTGAATCGCATGGGAATATTCCCAAAACTGGGATGAAGTAATAAAGGTTAAGTCTTATTGAGATCTAAATGGAAAAGGTTAAGTATGGAAATTAAACATAGGTAGGATATAGAGAGCTTTTCATAAACGTTTTGATAAAAAGGATTTGCTTACTATGTTTTGTCAATGTTACACTGGTTAGTAGACGAGAAGGTCATGATATGGTTTAGGCTACTCCACGATCATGACATTAGAGATACTTTAGATGTAGAAGAATGCTATTGCGCAACACTAATATATAAATAACGGCTATCTAAATGTTATTTATTACCCGAATTCTTCAAAGGTTTCGTCAAATTATATATAGCGAAGTTGTTTTGTCTATCTGTCTGTTTGTTTGCCAGATAACTAAAAAACTAGTGGACCAATTGAGCTGACGCTTGAAAACTGTACCAAACTATATATAAAATTAACCGACAATGATGGGTAGTCATGGAAATTTTCAGATAAGGAAACTCAAAAAAGGGAACTGTAAAGAATTTTAAATAGCTAAAAAAATATAACATAGTATTCAATTCCACGTATTAATTTCAAAATAATAAATGAAATATGTCAACCTCCGCCTTTGTTCCAAACTAGGGGTACATAGGGGTACAATACAAGCAAACAAAGCTCGTTTAAACTCCATATTGGACGCATTTATTAAATGTTGACTGAACCCTTCAGTCAACATGTTTTGCATCCGATATCCAGGACAGGACGTCATGTGGGGCCTCTAGATATAATAAAATAGAAATTGTGTAATATATGAAAGCATAAAACGTGCTGTCTTCGATTCTAAACTGGTATAAATAAAATGTCTGAATGTAGGTGTTTTTCCAGGAAATAGTTTTTTTATATTAAATGTCATCAAATATTACAAGGGCGTTAAAATTCTATTTTAAATATTTAAACTAAAATCTTGATACTTTGGTATAAGAAATCGTTTTAATATTCAAATTTTAATTTCAGATACAAGGACTTGGACTTCGGAAGAAGAATGAGACGATGGTGTATGGTGTACAAAGACGGCCTTACACATCTTGGAGACATATCAAACGATACCTACATTAGATGATCACATGGGTAGGTAGATGTATATACTTATACACGCGTGTGTACATAGAATATTTTTGCAAAAATAAAATTAGGGGATGAAGGATAAGTAATGGAATACATTAGATTATTTTTGGATTTTTTTGTCTGTTTGTGCAAGCATCATGTAAATACTACTAATCCAATTCTGATGGAGTTTTCAGAAACTAAAAAGTAAGGCTTAACTTGGAGTAACATTTGTAGTCTTTATTTCATTATGCATATTTATAGTTTTCGAAAACACTGTAAAATATACAACAAAGAAGTGTTGGGTGTAATATACGACGGAAGTTGCATTGCATTGATTGAGAACTATATTTTGGAAATAGGTAAAAACGGAGTATTGTAGGGGGAAGGTAAGGGGGGAGTGGAAGAGGGGGAGGGCAGAAGAAAATGGGAGGGAAGTGGAGGGTGAGGGTTTGGAAAGGAGTGAGGGCGGGTGGAAGGGCGGACAGAGTGAAACTAACAAACTAAACAACTGAAATACGTGGTTCTCCCACCTCCTTAAAGCAGCCTGTTAATAAAAATTTGTTAGATCGTCGAGTACAACAACTTGCTTTATTAATAGATAAACAGACAGGTAAATTAACATTTTGTTAGATATATAAAATTTGAATGTACACACAAACTTTGCCCGTACCGGTATAATTGCTAGTATCCATGCTGAAATACAACGGGCGAATTCAGAGCTCCCATGAGAGGCTACTGCGCTGTCAATTTAATATTGACATTATTTTTTATTAGCCCCAGTTTACCCCGACCCTTCCGATACACGAGTATGAAATTATATGTACATAACACTTTTGTTCGTTAATTGCTTTTATTATATCTTTTTTAATTTATAGTATAATAACTGTATTCAGTTTTCTATTTTAATTAATACTCGTATTTTGACAAGTTCATAAAACGACATTCTCATAATCTTACGTTGTAAAATGTACGTTTAGCTTTGATGAACTGGTTCATCATAATACATTTTATCTCTACACAGTGAACTTTTCCCGTAAAGATTTATATTTTTCAGACATAAGATGATATGGTATTCTTAGACATTGGATTTTTTTAAATAGGTGCAACCTATGTCATATACCTAGTAATAGGTATGGAACAAATTAATACCTACATTCTTTCTTAATGTACTTAGGTAAATCTTTAAAATTTCATCGTATAAACAGAAAGTAAACCAAGACGACTAAAATTACGGTAGCATTTATAATCTTCTGTGTTCCACAGAGGCACCCTATCTTTATCCTCACAGCATCAAATATTGCAATTTACATCAAATTTAAACCTTCACCCGGGTTTTTGTGAAATATTTCTTTAAAACACAAAATGACAAGCGAATAAAAAGGTTTTCTCTTTTTTCAGCCTCCGAGCCTTACATGTGACGCCCGAAGCGAAAATGGCACGGACCAAAATGGCGGGTGAAAGATCAATATGACCTACCCAAAACGTAAAGCTCTCTCTTTTCCACACATTCAATTTATACCTCTCTCTCCGTCTGTCGCGAATTCAACTCGCAATTCCGATACGTCGTATGACGACAAAATTTCAGGCGCGAATTTTCATGGAATCTTTGGAAGTATGAATGCATTAGGGTTCGTCTGTCTGGTACATGTTTGCTCAGCGATTAGCGATTTGCGGTGAATGTCATTACCTCGAGTCTAGAGATAATGCTTGATTATGAAAATTTGGGTGTTTAAAATTATTTTACGGAGTGTAAGCATTTGTAATTGACTATTTTCTTAATTGAAGCTCTGTTATTAACTCTTCGGGATTGCAAAGGCGGCACATTCAACAGAGGGTGTATAAAATACATATACGAGTCTCTTCCTAAACGGTTTAGCATCCGATGTTAACCTGAACTTTGGTATAGCAAGAGAACTAACTCGTCGTTAAGATAAAGTGAACTGTAACTTTTCTACAACGCTCCGTATAATGTTATTATTGTGTCATTCATAATAAGTTGAATTTGCATAATTTCTTCATTAAATGGTGTTTACTATAGGAACTAGCGGGTATATTTGGCAAATAAAAGTTATTTTATTATTATCGTATGATATTTCATAAAGGAATTTCAGAAAAGCTCAGCGTGAAGTTTGGCTTATAAAAACTGTCCATACGTGAACATACATGACATAATACCGGGAGCCCGGCGCAATGATCCGAGCTTTTATTATACTTGGCGGCAGTTTTGTATAAAATTGGACGTCAAGCTCAAAATGTGTTTATTTTAAAACTGAAGTATAAATAGTAAACAACGTTGGTGCAAAAGTAATCTACACTTGTCAAATTCCTATAGTACAGGAGAAAATCCAAGTTTGGGAATAGGCAGACAATATCGAAGAGAGTTTGTTCTTGTGAAAAATGAAATTCAGTACTTACAATGGATTCTATAGTTCGAAGACAGTCAATGTTTTTAACTAATTTTATGTCAATAATGTGCCCATCAAATTCTACATTCGATTGCGTTCGATTTACTCAGTGATATGATCCGAACTGGTGGAGGTAGACCGGGAGACGAAGCCAGTTTTATATCTTCATTAAAGCTTTACATTAGGGTCGGTCTCGCGGGTCGCTTGTAATCGAAGAGTTAGTGCGGTACGGATGTGCCCGATTTATTGCCGGCTCTCATCGATTCTGATGCCCATTTTTAGGGTTGCCTCCACAGAAAATGCAAATTCCACAAGCGACTTTTCGGTGACAAGGCAAGCCATCGGAAACTACCAGTCTCGATGGTATGAATTGTATTGATAACAGATCGTAGTGGTGTCTTTATTAGATTTACTGCTTTTGTGTTTTCTTCTTCTAACGCAACTTGTTTGTATGTCTCTAAAAATTCTGTTTTGAGTAATGTATACATCTATACACATAATAAAACAGTAGAAAAACAAAAGGAAAACCGAATCTGTACAAAAAATTTCACACCCGGAAATTACTTAAGACCAGTAGAGTCCGAAAATATAATAAAAAAAATTCGTGTCTCTTTGTGTGTATGTACGGGCTAAGCTTGGAAACTACTGAACATAATTTGACGATGTTTTCCTGTTTAATAGCTTTGAGTTCGGGGCACAATCTGGTATAAATTATATCTCAATAAATGTCAGGAGGCATATTTGCAAGATGACCTCTCATTTCATATCATTTGTATGACAGTGTAGTTAAACATTACTGGTCGATGCCAAAACTTGACAGAGAGTGACAGAAACGTTTTAAAGCTCATTTACAGTTTTATTTATTTATTTTAGCTTATCGAATAACGAATTTTTTATATCGAGATTTGTGGAAATACCCTGAAATACAACAGCTAAAATAAATAAATAAAACTGTAAATGAGCTTTAAAACGTTTCTGTAATTAGTGGCCCTGTATTAGATCGGTCATCGTCGACAATGTCAGTATCCAAGTTGTTCAGGAGTACGTCTACCTAGGACAGATGATACAGTTGGGTAGGATCAATTTCGATAGGGAAGCTGACAGAAGAATCCAGTTAGGCTGGGCAGTATTCTGCGTCAAGTCTTCACGTCGCCCATTCCCCAATGTTTAAAGGCAAAAGTCTTTATTCAGTGCGTCCTGCCTACGGCGCGGAGACGTGGACACAGACGGTGGGCATGATTCACAAGTTTCAAGTCCCTCAGCGAACTATGGAGATGGCTATGCTTGGGGTCTCTATGAGATATATAATTCATAAGGAGGAGATCTAACGAATAACGAAGGTGACCGACATAGCCAAAAGAATTAGTAGCAGAAATTGCAGTGGGCGGGTCACATCTGTCGCAGTACCAACGGTCGTTGGGGAGGAGTTCTAGAGTGGATGGCCACGAATCCCTGCCGCCAGGTGGATTGACGACCTGAAGAAGGTGACCAGAAGCGGCTGGATCCGTAGGGCAGAGGACCGGGTATGGCGGCGTATGGTGTCCAGCAGTTTGACAGACATTTTGTTGTACATTTTATTGGATATGCAAAATAGGTGTCAATAAGGGGGAGGTATAGGAGGGGAAGGAAGTCGGATGGGAAAGAAGAGAGGGAAGGGGAGGGGCAAGTTGGGAGGAGGAGGGATAGTAGAAAGGCGTTAGGGGAGGAGAGGAAAGATGAGGTCGAGGCTAGCGGGAAGGGAGGTGGTAGGACAGAGGGAGGGGGGCAGTGGATAATAAAGGGCGGAGTAAGGGTAGGGATAGGGAGCGGAAGGGGTTGGGAAAGGGGTTTTCAACGTGGTGGGAAGGGAATGAGGAAGGAAAGAACGAAGGGGGTATGGAAAGGGGGAATGGGAGAGGGGAAAGGGAATATCACCTGCGATATTCTTTTAATAAAATAAATCTCATTACTTCTTGCACAATATTAAAACATAAAAAATATAAATAATAATATCTTTTAATTCATGATAAACATGAAGAGTGTCAACTTTAAAAAAAAAACTTTAATTCCGTGGTCCAACGGGCGGAACCGCCACCAGAACGCTAATTTTATGTATATAAATATTTTCAGTGCATAACCAGATTAATAGATTTCTTTTAGGATTTAGTAATACAATAATAATGTGTAATGTTAAGTTATCCTCGCGAACGAAGTCGCGGGCAACAGCTAGTCATTAATAACTGATAAATTAGTAACCTACTCTTATATAGACTTACACATATTCAACAACATTTTATATAAATAAGTAAGTACACGAAAGTCTGGCCCTATTGCAGAAAAAGCAAAAAGGTAATCAGAGTAGCCTTTATATTAGAAGATATAATTCTTTAACGTAACTCTTTATTTATAATTTTCGCCAAATGCATTTTGAAGAAAAGTCTAGTATGACTACTTCTTTTCCCTTTTACTTTTTTCGAAACACGTTCAACGGAGCTTCGAAATTTTCTCATTCCGTCATTCTGAACAGGCTAACACTTAACAAAAGCTCTTCAAATCCCACCGCAGGAGTAAAAACAAGAAATCTGTACAACTCACTTATCGACCTAACTTTCAATTCACTTTTAAGGGAACTTCAACCTTATTTGATGGATAATTGAAATGAAATTTCCGTGTTTTGGTAGAAGAGTTACGTCACAACAACCGACGTGCAGGATTATCCCGGGGGAGGTAAAAAACTGAATAATTCGCGTACATATCTCGCGACATGGTAGACGTCTCGGGACTCGGGAGTGGCAACAATTTCCTATTTGGTCCAAACGCCAGGCCTCGCTATAAAAATACGCTATTTGCCAAAACGAATATGCGGTGACGTGATCGCACCAACATGATTTGGAATGATAAAGCGTTTATTTCCTATTGAGAGTGCTGTTATGTGTCAGAACCGTAGTACTAAAGTTCTGATTCTAGAGACATAAAAATTTGATAGAACCTCTTTGCACTTTCTAATTGTTTGACAAGGATGATAGAAATTATTTTAGTGCTCAAACGTTAGATATTTAACGATATAACTTTGCGCTTATTTAGTTTATTTTATCAGACGCGAAGGTTTATGATGTAAAATTTCAAGTGTTTGCTTTAGAATCGAGAACATTAATAATACTATAAATAAGTAGTTGTAGTAGAAGCTTGAATATGTTAGACTTTTAGCTTGATTGAACAAAGATTTACTTTCATTGCAATCGAACTACGAAATAAATCGAATCCGATATCTGAAGACGGAACTTCGCAATTACTTACTTGCCATTGAAGTTATGAAGACAGGCTTTCGGAGGTGGCTTGGCTTTTTTCCCGGCAATATTGCAGATTTATTTATCGCTTCGAAGTTTGTGAAAAATGGTAAGGTTTGGAGCGGAGCTCCTCGACGGACGTATAAATTGTGATTTATTCGATTGTGTGATAGGATTTGAGGTGCAGATGAAAATTGAAATGATTTTCCTCGCCTCTGTATTCACCTACTTTATACGAGCGAGTTATGATGAGTTTGCGAGAATGTTTATTTTGATTTCATAATAAGTAATATGATTTCATTGGACGTATAATTCTTTTATAAATTGATGTACGATATACATCTTTGAAAATATGATGTAACAATATTAAAGGGTCTGGAACGATGATTCCTGAGAAAGTTTGTAAGGGTCGGATGGGCTCGGGCCTGATAAAAAGGGTGCGTTTGGAGGAGGGCCCAATATCTTGGAGACGATGACAGGCCGTTTGCTAGCGGTGCCACTTTGAGAGCCCTCTGATCGAAAGTGACAAAAATGTATATCAGCATTTTTAATTATCTTATAGAACTTTTAATTCGACACCTCAACTTAAAATTTAGAGCAACATTCTAAAATGTGGCTTTACATAAAAACATGATGGTAATTATAAATTGTAAAGTATCTATTTAGAATAGTCTATTTTCCAAATTATAATTAACTTGGAATATAGTACCGTCGCTTAGTCTCAAAGTAGGTACGATTTAAGTAACTTCTAAAGAATAATAAATAATTTTTTAGTAAAATAGTGTTTTATCCTAGTTGTATAAATAAGATATTACCAAGCAACAAATAAAAGTAAAATGTATAAAACATTGCACATAAACGTTCTTGTGAAATATTTCCGTACGATAAGTTCTACGTCTTGTAGAGAATATGAAAGGACAAGGAATCCCCGGTCCCAATGTTATTTACATGAGCATTCCGATAAATGTAAGGAGGGATAGCACGGGCCAGGCTATTTACCTACTGGGCCATGATACGCGTAATCTCTCGGAAAAGGGTTCTTTGGTCGAGCTTGCGACGACGACGATCTGAATGACGGCGTGGCGTTATTCCAAATTGAGCTACGATTTTGTGAGATAAATTCTTCCATCGAAATTACCTGATCATGTATTTAGTCGTATAAGATACTCGTAAGTCTCAACCTCATACATTTAATCAGAGAATATTTAAAGGTTTTTCTTCGAGTTAGAATAGAAATAATTTAAGCTTACCTCATATATCCACGATTTTTCATTGAAAGAATTTTAAAATACATCATATAAGATTAATTTGAGCGCCAATAGTAATAGCAGAAAACTACGCGTCTTAGATTTAGTCCAAACTTTCACACTGAAATGTTGTCGTAGGGAGTTCTAACAGCGATCCCAGAATAAGTCACAATCACGTTTTGAATATATAAGAATTTTCTGTATGAACTGGAGCATAGCTTTATATATATTTACAGATGTTTATTGGAATTTAATGTGCATGTTTTTGAAAGAACAATTTATTTGTTTTCCCCTTTTTTATTTTCACCATGTTGCATGGAAGTCTTAGAAGGTTAAAGGAGTAATTGCGGCGATATAATTAGAGCAAAATGGCCTCTCCTGTTCGGCATGCGGCATGCTTAAAAGCACGTTAAATGTTTATAATGTTGATAAAATAAATTCCAATTTAGTAGTCTATATTGTTTTTAGAAGCCGATGGTCCAAATTAATAATCATTAACGTGCAAAATATCGCAAAAAAAATCAACAAAAGTTTTAACCTGCAGCTGAAAATCGCGCTCCACACGGCAATAAATGGAAATGAAAACAGATTAACATCATGTTTGTCAATACATCAATTAGCGATTACGTTTGAACCGAAGTCAAATAATGGAATTATTTCGGTCCAATCCATGACGACAAAGAGCAGGGATGGGCAAAATGTAATAACGATACATGATTACTATGACAAGAATTATTATTTACGGGAAATAAGTTAGCATTTTAGCAATCATAACCATGATTATATTTACAACTTAATCAGTACTGTAGTCATAGGAAATGGCAAAACTATACTTTTAATTCTTATAATACTACTACTACAACACTGTTTTTTCATTAAAAATCGTGCAATAATGACAATACTCACCAAATTATGGTTTATTATAATTTATCCTATTTAAAATGTATATGTAGTAGATATATAAATTGTAATCAAATTACGAATAAAAATGGCCTACAAGTAATCAGATTAAATTAAAATGGCCAACACTGACTAAGAGAGCCGTGGCCAGAGCCAGCGTGGCGTTTATCAGCCACCTCTGTTTGTCCGCCCTTATGGCTACAAATGGTCGCTATAATTATTATCGCACTGATTTATAGCTAAGGTACCGTTCGCAGAATATAAACGGTAACATTACGAGGTCCTTCCGTGTTACCATTGTTACTTGAGAGCACGTAAAATATCTTTCACTCAATATGACGTACCTACACCTCTATGCTTACTTATATAAGGTTCATACTCGCACGAGTATTCATGTATCGTAATCGGAACGACAGTAATTTGTTCCGTTTATTATTACACTGTATTGTATTAATGGTCTAATTAATGGATCCTAAGCCAACAAGTGAACCAATATTGCTTACCCTGATGACCATCAGAAGGGAATTGAAAAAGACAATAAAATTGACTGAGCATTTTAATAAATTTTTATTAAAAACCATTGAACAACGAATATTTGTAAACATTTTATACCTTAAGGTTATCCTTATCCTTTTGTATAATTTTCCTTTCTTTGTGTTGTTCTTTGTATATTTGTGTGTACAATAAAATATTAAATAAATTAATAATAAGGTGTAAAATTCCTTCTGGATGGGTATCACTCTTACCTATTGCTGTATTTCGGAAGGGTAAAAGAGCCAGAGGAATTACAGGCACTCGAGGTAATCCAACCTAGTCAAGGTGACAGGGGCGACCGTAAAACCACTTACCATCAGGTTGGATATCTGCCCATTTGCCACTTCATTCTTGACATAATATGGTAATCATCAGCCTGTCTGTTAACGCCCACTGATGTTAACGTCTACTGAATTTAAATAAATAACCAAAAATAAACATATTTTTTTGCTGACACTCCCTGATGTTTGCCACTGCACTATTTGTGCATCAATTTAATGACGTCATGAATTATCAATTATATTCGGTCTGCAACCTCCGCTAGATATTAATATGCACAGTTGCTTTCATATAAATACTTAATTAAACCTTAGATAACCTTACAAATACCTGTTATTGAAATAATAATGACTATATTTATATATTTCAGGGCAAAATTGCTATGGTGGAGGAGCTTATGACCAATAATATATCTGTTGTCTGAAAAATCACATTTACACGGAAAAGGGTAAGTTTTGTAGCTTATTTTATATATATACACTTATTTTTTCCTAAATCTTAATTTAAATAATATTTGATATGGTAATCATCAGCATATCAGAGATATTAATCCTAAATGCATTTTATCTTGATTAAAAAAAATATGTTTTGATAAACACAAATTCGAATCGGAAATAAAAATCGTTCTCTTAACAAAAACAAATTTTAAAGCATATGCTGCTGCGCGCCACGTTTCAATATGCGAACTGAATGCATTTGCCAGACTGAAGTGGAACTTTGCTGAAATTGAATTTCTTTAAGAATATGAAGATTTGTGGAAAAGTGTTTTCAAAAATTGATAAATATAGTCAAACTTTTACACTTTATTTTGTGAAGTTTCACTTACACAGATTATTTTACTGTCACTTGTTTTACTCATCCTTAGTTTTTTCCATACAGCAGATATTAACTTCGTAGAATGAGAATCACTGGAACTAATATTTAGAGTGAACAAGGGCCTGATATACTAAGAAAATAACTGAAGTCTACGAGATAACAGGTAGGTTGACTTTGTAATCAATCGTTACTTTAGGTATATAATTAGTATTAGCATTTTAACTCATGCTAATTTCGATACTGAATGCTAAAGTAATCTTTGAGAAGCACTGATATAGCTTTCATTTATGTTTTTTTTATATATATCCATCATTTATAATTCAAACAGCACAATACTTTTTCTTACATTGATATCCGTTTCCAAAGGTTTGGAAGAAATCTCTTAAAGCGATACCACCACCTAGATTCTACTTTCGATTTTCTATAATTAATATATATTTTTACAATAAATAATACTGCGTAGGTAGTTGGTACATTGTCATGGCAAAAGACAGAACATCAAATACAGTAACTAACAAAACAAACTATTTATTTTTAACAATTTTCATACAGAAAGTTTGACAAATATAATGACTCTGACTTCCAAGATCGTAAGTCACACTTTTCCAATGAAAATTCCTAGTTCCCAGTTGCACAAGTTACGTAATAACACGATAGTGGTACCGTTCTCGTACCGTACAAGTTCGGAGAGCAGCCTTGGCGAGATTTTCTCGTGAAATATGTGGAACATTGGAACATTCCAGGCTACTGCTACTATCTACTTAGTACTTGTTGCAATGGAACTAACTTAGACGTTATCGTTTAATTTTCAAGGTTTTTACCACCAACCTCCCCTGGAAATAATGTTTTGTAAGACCCTTAAAAATATCATCGGTTACATATAATATAATTACATTTATATTTAGTATGTAATTAGTAGGTTATAAAGTCTATTATCTGTGTTTGTAAATATCGCCACCTTTTAGCTTGTATTTGTTTCCTATCGTTTCTACAATTGCAAATGATAAATTATAATAAGCACTAATCATAGTTTTACATTATTTTATTTAACTTGTCGCCGACTTAGGTTACTTACATGAATAAGGTTGACCTTGCAATTGGCTGTATCTCGGAAATTTTTATAGGTATGCTAATTGACACTCCTTTTGGTGTGTTTGCAATAGCAGATGCTGCAAATGTCTTATTTTGGCAAAATGAAAGGTTCACAACAATGATTAATGAATATGATAATTTTTGATGTCCATTGCCTTCTTCAATGGTTAACGTTTACTTCTGGAATGAACGTAATATATGTGATAAAATACAATTTTCACCTCTCCAGCTCGAAAAGGGCGCTATTGGTGCGTAAAAACTCGCAGCAAAATCGCTTTTTGCTGCGAGAGTGAGTAAAAGTGATTCTAATATCGAACACCAACCTTTTGGCGATAAAGTGGGCGGTGGTTCGTTTAGAAACTCATTTTGACCTAGCGATTTAACACATAGGCTAAAAATTTAGTATATTATTTATTGAAATTTAAGTTTATAAATAGTACTATTGCCTTTTTAAAGACGGAATATTTAAAGTATTTATAAATTATCTAGTATTTACTAGTAAATATGAATATCGCTTACTTAAAATATCATGTTTACTTGGTTTTATAAAAATGTCAAGCAGTGCAGTTTCAGAACGCAACATTTAAATAAAAAATAAACTTTTTTCTTTTCTCGCAGGTAGAGGTGAAAAGTTGTATGTTTTACACGAGAGCAAATTTTTTTATATCTCGTGCATTTAAATCACTCACTGTGCTCAGTAGTCTATAATTTGAAGACTACTTTGCTAGTTCGTGAGTTAAAATAATTTTGCTCACTTGTTGAACAAGTAACTATTTCAAATCTTGTATTGATTTACTTATTTATGATGTGTTGATGAAAAAACGATTATAACCTCCAATCGACAAAAAATTAGGTTTCTAAGGAAGAGTTGATCATCATCAGCATTTTGATGGTTAACTCTGTACATAGACATTCTTCCTCAATGGGGAATGAATCCATAAAAGAAAACAATCATAGAAGAAAATATCCTCGGGGGTTTTGTGTAATCCTCCGCAACGGCGATTTTATTTGGATTTCCATGATGAGAATAAATCTCAAAGGAAATAATCATCGTAAAATTCTGAACGAGTTTCAAGCACCAAGAACCTCCGTCGAGGAAATTAGTTTTAAAATAGGTGCTTTAAACACAGCTCGGGTACTATCTTCTTTCCGAAGTGTTATTCTAGACTTTAAATATCAGATGTCTGAGGCAGAGCACATAGTTCTCGTATATTATGTAAAATTAGAGCATTTAAAAGCTGGGTGCTGGTCCAAGTTTCATTGACAGCCGTGACCCCGTTGGCTTCCAACGACGGGTGTATTCTGAAAGTTAAATCACGCTTATATAGGTATCGTATCATCATCAGCCGGTTACTGCTGAACATAAGCCTCCTAATTAGAATGCCACTTTTGGTTTGTTGTCCATCGAGGGATTTGCCATAATCACCAAGTTTGTAGGCGGATTGGTGATCGGAGTAATGATCTTAATGTTTTGAATGAGAATGCTGCTGCCCGTCCCTGGTGCAATTCCTTAGTCGCCTTGACGGCCTAATTATCAACTGGGAATCGGAAGTCACGTATACATATACAATCATCACATTAATGTCTTTGTCTATGTGGCCGAACAAAATGTTGTAATGCAGGATAATGTCAGTATAATGTAAATAATGAGATGTGTTATGCAACTAAATTAACGAAAGATTTCCAGAAACCCAGTTAGTACAGAAAAGTTTATGGGTGCGGGAAATTAATAATAAAGCAATGATGTTTATAAATTCAATGTCGGTGTGATTCAGTGATAAGTAATGTCTCTTTATTGATTGAAGTGCCTTTGGATAAGTTGATGGAACCTAATTAATTGAGTAAATACCCACGTTTGTCAATGCGTGGTTAATCTCCATATTTAACTATACTCGTAAAAAAGTATGCAAATTTGTGGCATTTGTGGTAAGGTTAGCGAAATGACAATTATTATTCATTCATAGAATAGGCACGCAAGCGGCCTCCCATTTGGACCTGCACCAAGCGAGTGCCTTTGGGTCCAATTAACATGTTGATAATAAAACTAACGTCTGTGAATTCGTTGTTTTTTTGCAATAATTGCATTTTGTTGCCAAGTTGAAGTGTCTGGGTGAACTTTTTAATAATAATATTATCTAATGCTGATATTTATCTAGCGTGGGCAAGGCAATATAGTACCTGGATAGTATTAAAATAGTTGCAGGTAAAGATAATAGGAATAATATTCACTAGAGAGTAGGTAAGTCTCACATGCTGTTAAATTTTAAACAACAGGAAACAATTGTCTTCGCCACAATGGTATTTCTATATACACTTGTGATCATTTACCTATATCCGTATTGTATTCAGGGGATGCTGTTGCAACTGTGGTTAACATCCATAATTTCTATTCAACGTTTAGATTACGTAGCCCCGGTCGTGCCAAGCAATACATTAAATTGGCCCTGGCCCAAGCGGGCATCGCATTTGTGCTCAATTAATGGGGGTTTACGGAGCGAATCTGTGTTTGACTTGGCTTATTTTTACCGAGACGCATTCTTGTATATTGTTTGATTTTTAAGTGTTGCAGGAAATCGGTTTTTGCCAAAGGAGTGTTCTACTTAATGCTAGTTTCTTTATTCGATTCAACATTTACTTCTACAAAATCTACACATTCATGCCTATATTCTTTGTCAGACGAAAATGTTTGGGATAGTTTTGCGTTTGCTTGGGTAAAGATAAATCGGTTTTCATGTTCTTTTGTATCCTACCTTTTACCCTTAACGGCTTCCTTCGCTATACTGTCTGCACCGTCTAGTTAAATATTAACGTTTGTTGAGGATGAAACTGTATTACAAATTACGTGTTAATATTAATGTAATGATATTTCAAACAACATGGGGTTGTCTATTTATTAATTTGTGATTATAGTACGTACTAGCTATAGCATTGAGTGACAGTGGAACATTTATTTGACGAGTGATTAGTATCGCAAATTCCGAAAATGATTATGATCAGCTGACCACTATGGTGGAATTGTCTCCCTGTTCACCGCACATAGGACAAACTCAAGAGGTTATTATGTGTGAGTTATGTAACACATGTGATATATTTTATTATTAATGTTAAATAAATAAATTTAAAAAAGTACTCTAAAATATAATATCTACAGGCAAACCACATTTTGTGGTACATATTAGTAGGACTGTATTATTAAGGAAAGAAATGAAAAAAAGGAAAAATAAACACTTTTTTAAGTTCCATTTTGCCAACCAGGTAGTATCGTAAATCGTCATCGTTTATAATACTCACAAACATATTTCATGATCTTTAAGCTGGCAATAAAACATTGAACAATGGTTTCTGTATAGATAGGTAGTCTCCCAGATGTTATGAGGTAAACTCTGGATTAGGAGATGTTAGGATGAGTTATCGATAAGGAGACCATGACGTTATTAAAATAAGGGACAATAGCAAGTGTGAAGAAAAAAAGAAATGTGGTAGTACTCGTATTTATCAACAAGTGTATTTTGATTAATGTAATATCAATAAATGTAAAACGTTGTGCTGTTTCTTATTTTATGTGTATTATAATTAGGCAGAAGACGCCACAATTAGCACACTGGCGAAATATGCAGGCCTAAACTATAAAATAGGTCATTTGACGACCTCCGTGGCGGAACGGGTAGCACTCGGACTGCCACGCCCGAGGTTGCGGGTTCGAATCCCGCCAGGGGCAAATGTTCCTATGATGAATATGAATGTTTGCATCCAAGTATTGCATGTTTATATATTTATATAAGTATGTGTGTCCGTTATCTAGTAACCATAGCACAGGCTCTGCTAAGTTTGGGACTGGATAATTGGTGTGAATGTCTGAGATATTTATTTATTTATTTACGAGTACTGGGGGTAAATGTGTACCTATTGGTGCACTTAACACTTACACCAATATTCCCCCACTATGGACCTAAGCTATAAAATAGCTGCATATTTCGCCAGTATTTTAGTTAGGCATCAATATGCCTAACTAGTAGCGGACGAAGTCGCGGGCAACAGCTAGTTGTCAATGACAACTAGCTGTTGCCCGCGACTTCGTCCGCGTGGACAACTTAACATTACAAATTATTATGTATTTCACGTAGAAATTAGATGTTTTTTCGGGATAAAAACTATGTATGTATGTATGTATGTATGTATGTATGTATGTATGTATGTATGTATGTAATGTACCAAAAATAACAACAACAACAATAATAAAATAGGAATTAAACTGTGTACAAAGGCTATAACTATCCTATGTCCTATTCCAGGACCTAACCTATATGTGTGCCAAGTTTTATCCCGATCCGTCCAGTGGGTGAAGCGTGATTGAGTAACAAATATCCAAACATCCAAATATCCAAACTTTCGAATTTATAATATTAGTAAGATTCACCAGAACAATGTGAGATAGATTTTGCTAACTAGTAAAAGCTATAATAAGATTTTCTTTGACACCAAATGCTTATTGGTGTCTTGTTTATATCCAAAAATGTATGTTTAATCAATACATAACTGCAGACGTATTTTGGTAACGAACATAAAATTAACGGCCTTTAAACGAGACGAAACCTATAAAACCCGCACGTATGGAAGCCCTAGTTATCGTTGGATTCCACACGAGCGGCTCAGAGACAACCTAGGATTTACTGACATGGATTTAGTACCACAGTATGACCCTAACAATATGTTGTCTAGCAACATTTACATTGTACGCGTGTCAAGACAATTCCAACTGTCAAGATTGCACTACAATTAGGTAATTTAGACACACTTGACGTTTATGATTTGTGGACATAGTTTACCAAATAATATCTTAGCTATAAAGTTGTTGGTTTAAGAAACGAAACGACAGAGCGATTAAAGGGGATGGAAACTTGTGCCAAAAAACAGTTTGAGCTTTTGGATTATTACAACCAGCCCAGAGGTTACAAGTAGGTACGTTGCCACGCTGAGGATTCTGTTGATGAAACCTTGTGTATCTGTAATAATTACGGCTTCTCCTACCTTTTGAGCCGGAACATAAATAGCGGGAGGGTGGTACGTACTATAGCTTTGCAAAACAAAATATATCTTTATGTTGGCGTACCTACTCGTTTCTATTTCATGTTTCAATTACTAGTACTTTTTCTCTATTCTTCTAATCAAGTGTTTTAATCAAAAAAATTTCTTTTAGTTTACAGGAATACCTCTTGAGTTTTGTAATTTATAAGTTACTGATATATTTTTTTACAAATATGTCTTAGCGAGATCTGTTCTAATTATAGCCGTATTCTACTAGAATATTATCTGAGAACGTGCGTTAAGTATAGTTTGATAAGAGCAGTTTTCTGAAAGCGGATGGTTGTCGAAATTAAGTGAAGTTTGCTATTTCGAATTAATAGTGGAGGTTGTAATTGGATATCGGTACGGCTTCAATAGGCCACCTTGAGAATTGCACGTTGCGCTCGCTCCAACCGGATCAAATTGAATTTACATGCTGCACCCCAAGTTACTATGCAGTAGTTTAGTACAGATTCACATAATGTACATCACATCACTGTATGTAACTTTTATTAGGGTGTTATTTAACATGTATAAAAACTGGTTTTAATGTAGAAATACAAATGTTAATATTACTAGTCTTATTGTATAAAACTTAGAATTACGTCAGTACAATTTTGAAACTTAGAATCTCTACACCTAGCAACTGGTAGTACCTATACAATACAAAAAGTAACAGAAACACCTTTTACGAGTTACAAGGGTGATTGTCCACTAAAGTGGAGCGGACGGGACAAAGCTATAAAATGTTGGAAATAAAAGGCATTATTTATTTATTTGTTCAGTATTTCGTGTAGGTGCCAGATTAGGTACATCCTGTTGCTAAAGTGCTTAATATGAAACTTTGCCTAGTTTTCTGAAAGTAGGTAGGTATCTAAATATATTCGGTTACCTGTATTTAAAAGAAAGCAAAGTGAACGTTGCACATAATGTGCAGGTCCGTCAATTTTTTTTTATTTCTCGGACAATAATATTTTCCTGAAATTTCCATAATTTCTCCGTCCTCGGCGGGTAAATATTCTGTATAAATTTCATCTAAATGGGTGTAGTAGTCTTCGAGTTATCCACCAAATATATCTGTTTTGTTGACCGTAAAAAGGCAAAAAAGGAAACAAATATATGTATTTTTTACAAAATTACATTAAATTCATACCCACTCTTTGACAACTTTATGAAAATTGAAAGGTTCAAATAATATCTTCAATAAAACCGTTCTGCCACGAGTTTTACTGCATCAATCTAAAAGAAGAAAATAACAGCTGAAACATCTTGCTTGGCAAATAACGTAATGAGGGTAGATTCAATTACGAGCGCTCCTTTGTTTTTTCTCAAGCAAGCCGAGGCCGTGATAAAAACCGTGATGGAAACTGCACATTTGTTGCGCACTGTATATTGCCGATTTGTACCGCGGAGCGTGCTTCCGACACAACAGCGTCCTCTCCGCACCCCGTCCCTTACCCCTCACGGGTAAAAGAGCCGGCGAGGTCTATTCAAATATCCCCTGTCTGTTCACACCCCCTTCCCACACCTAAATCCCACCCGGCAGCGCCTAGCAGTCTCGTTCATATTTCGTGCTCCTATTTTGCGCAGCATCCCCGGGTACGGAGATGCAGTCGGTAGACATGGAAATGTCCTATCCGCCTACCGACTCCCTCTAAATTCAACTTTACCAACTCAGTATAAGGTTCAACTTTCAATGAAATTTTATAATACATTTAAGCTCGACTGAGTTTTATCAAAACCGCCTCCCGGAGCCCGGAATAGGGGTAGAGATTCAGTACAAGTAGCGTGTAGGGGCGCGGCTCGCCGCAAAGTTAGACGCGACTGAGCTCCTGCCGATAACGACACTTCATGTTCATTGAGTCTTGGAATTTTAAAAATAATTTTGAAAATACAACTAACCAACGCAGCAGATTTGGAAAAAGGTATGTTTAACTGTTATTCGTTAGCCGTGTTGTGTTAGGGGGCAGTTCTCCGAGATAGGGTAAAGTTTCCGTATAATTTGATTGCGTCAAACGCTCCCTAACGCGATTTCGGGCCCTCACCTCACCTTTCCTCGCGTGATGTGCACAAGTGTTGTTGACTTGTTGTTTCTATTTTGTTTGACTCTTCTTCTAACTGGTGTCTTTTATTTTTCTATTGTTTCGACGACTTCTTTTTTATTTCTAAAATTCGTAGTAAGTGTTTAGTAATAGTTATTTTCTATTATTTCAGATGCTGTGCGGTCTCCGACTCGTCTCCATTTCAATAAGGTAAAGTATAAATCTTATACTTGTTTTAACATTTTATTTGCTTTTAATCTTTGAACATTTTTAATTAGAACATCTCTTTTTGGTAATAATGAATTTTATAAATATTATTAATGCATTTCTTTTTGTATGTCATTAATTAATTATTTATTACGTCACTTACGATTACCTATTTCACTATATTATGTTTATAACAAAAGAACATTATTGAACTAAATTAGCTGGATCTTATTTGGATTTAATTATTATTCGTATAAGTAAAAAATCAATCTCTCTAAATGATAATCTCAAAGATTTACTTGAAACCGCTAAGCCATCCTTGAGACAGAAGATTACAACTTGGTCCATTATTCGTCCAAATAGGGAGAGCATTTTATGTACTTATCTGTAAATTGAAAGAAATAAAGCTTGTGTATCTAAGTTTATCGGCTGAATGTATTTTAATAAGGAAACCTACCATTCTGCAACCATTTAGTAGGATTGCAGCAAATGTACATTAAATTTCTTACAGGCATACATGTAGTATTTGTACCAATATCTAGATTTAATATAAATGCAGTTGAAATGAAGATTCAATCTTATTTGATAAATATAAGTAGATTAAATTCTAATTTGATGTTTTTTTTAAAATTACATAAAAATGAAACATACATTTCATACAAATAGTTCGCTGTCGACACACAAAAAACAGCAGTTTGGCCGCGATTTTCCCAGTCATTCATTATAGTGGTCCAGAGGGAAGACTCCGGGATTAATACGCCACTCAGCTGCTCCCTTCTCTTTCCCCCTTCTAGATAACAAGGCTATATCCGTCCCGCTCGCTCTATAAAGATAACACGGAACTCTTAATTCTCCAGCGGCTACTGATATGGCTGAAGCAATTTGGTATACGGCTCCTTATAATACTCCGAGGAGTCCTTTTGTTCACTGAGAAAAAGGGGAAAAACTTGCTGAGGTTAGATTTGTTCTTTAGCTTTTCGTTGAAACGAGATAGTAAAGGAAATGGTTAGAAACAAAACGTAAAAGTAGATACTTATTTGTAATGCACCATAGGTATAAATATGAAATGGTTACAAAGTGTAAAAAAGGCAGCAGCGATTTTAATCGGTTCATATATGACTTCAATTTGTGGAATAAAATATTTTCTCAGTCATCCTCAAAATTATCTGAGAACTGTTAAGTATAAATTTCCTTCGTACCATCGTTATCCGATAGGTATCATAGATTAAGTAACGTAATGAAACTTACACAACATGCATACTGCAAAATAAGTAATTTAAAATCTAGGGATAGTTCTTTGCATTTAAAACATCTTTCTTCCATTAGTTTATTAGTACTACTTACGAGTATCTTTTAACAGTGCAATGATAAATTTTGACATATCTTTAGTTGTATAAAAAATCTGTTTTTTTTGCATTATTTATATATTGAAAATTGTGACGTGATCCGTTCCTTTCTACAACGTGACCTGACGCTAAAACACCTGACACCCGAATAGCAGCTGTTTCTAGATATTAACTTACTCAAGTCTTTACTGTTACTTACATTAGGCACACTAAAATTTTATCTCCGCCCGTAAAAGATGAAGCATAAACTTACAACCATAACTACGGAAATGAAAATGAATAACTAATGAGCGTGCTCAACAAGTCTTAAAAAGGGATCTTTTATTGCGGGTCCTTGCGTAAAATGTGTTTTATCTCAGCCTCTATCCGCGTCAGAATATCTCACGACTCTAATTTTAATCTGAAATGTCTCACGATATTTCAGTTTTAGGATGGAATTAAAATAATAATGTATTAACCGTCTAATGCCGTTTTAATGAGGTAGGTATCAAAATTAGAAGCCATGAGTTTTAATTATGGGTTATATGTATTTAAGCCATCTAGGGTGAGGTATAATTTTAAACTGTGACCCAGAATTTAGTGTGAAAATTACCTAAATGATTTGCATATTACAGTCTATTCAGATAGTAATTGAGGGAAAGTTTAGGGGTCCTTTTAATGGTTAACACGCATTTAGTATGTGACAGAATGCATCATCAGAATGCATATAGTATGTGACAGTATTAGGAGCAAGACAGGAAAAATACAAGAACAAAGAAGTCCGCAGGGAGTCACGGACCAGTTTAATGCCGCGTCTTTAAAGCCTGACTTTTAGAACTAAAGAAGTTGAGGATACAAAATACTAAAGGATCAAAATTTTATTCCGGCCTACTGTTTTGCAATTACGATGTTAAAAACATTAACACTAATACATCAATAGAGCAATTAAACTGACGAAACATCATTGGAAAAACTTATTATTGTTAAACTTTGATTCAAATATCTTGTCTGCGCGGTCACTTAGACTTTCACGATAATTCTACATCGTAGGCGTAAAAATAAATAGACCCTTCGTTGGTCGTTGTGTCGTTTGCATTCCGAGCTAATGATGTCAATAATGTCATTCATTAAGGGTTTAATGACAGACTTGCGTTGAATTGTAAGTACTTCTGAACATCTGATATTATGTTTAATTCCTGTTTGTATTAATTTGTATAAAAAGTAAAAACACTTTATAATACAATAT
Source organism: Esperia sulphurella (assembly GCA_947086405.1). NCBI lineage: Eukaryota > Metazoa > Arthropoda > Insecta > Lepidoptera > Oecophoridae > Esperia > Esperia sulphurella. The sequence continues at coordinate 6,221,568 of OX352261.1, forward strand.
AATTATAATGTTCACACGATCTCGTTGGCATAGTATGCGTAATTCGTTTGTTATAAAGGAACTAATAAAGAAAGTAAATAAAGTGTACGCCGTACACAATGTCGCGTTCCGACAATTAAAGCTCTTTTTGGTTTTCATGTATCATCCCGGAAAAGACTCTTTTTCCTGAAATTACCATAAATAGTCCAATCATTATTGTCAGAAATTTTTATATATTACATGTTACAAGTTTTAGCTCAATCGGTTAAGTGGTTTTTGAGTTATCCGGCGGACAAATAAGCTTCACTAGAAGGGAGAGAAACGAAACCCTAAAAATACAGTTTGTATCTAAAAATTCATAATTATCACAACCAAATAAATAACTATAAATATAGATTATACTAAAAAACTAAACGAATTTAATAAGAAAATATTACAAAAGGTTAAAATAAGCGCAAAAATCCACAACTTTCATCTTGGTCACACTGTAATTCACCAGATCACCCGAATTTGTGTCTGTGTACAATTCGTGCACTGAATTTGTACTCGCCCGCGGGCCACGCAATCTAATACGTATGCTAATTTATGATAGCTCTCTGGAATTATAGATGTCGCCCCGGGCGCGAAATTACGACCCCTGTTTCCCCCCAAACGTAGTCGTTCCCGCTCGCCGCCATCTTGGTATTTGATTCGACGCGCGAGCACAATTAAAATGTAGTAAACTTACACTGCTAATGTTCTTTTTTGGTAGTTGTAAGTAGTATTCAGCGTAATGGCTTTAGTAAACGGAATATATTTGGAACAATTTGAACCTTCTATTTTAAATGTAATGAAGCCCCTTTTGTTAAGATCAGATCTTTGAGGTTTAAAGGCATGAAAGTACTTAGAAAATTAATTCACTAGCTGTTCCCGCGGCTCCGCTCACGTGAACTACAGAATCTGCTCCTATTCCCGCTCCCGCTTGCACCGCCTCCACCTCCGCTCCCGCTTGCACCGCCTCCGCCTCCGCTTCCGCTCTCGCTCCCACATGCCCATGCCCACGCCCGCGCCCTAGCCCACGTCTGCTCCAGCCCCCACGCCCACGCCCACGCCCACGCCCACGCTCACGCCCAATCCCACTCCTACTCCCACTACCAGCTCCAAATGTAGTTCAAACTCATCGCAATCTGAATAGTACGGAAATATATGCAATATATTTCATACTAACCTTACCTACTAATGTATTTGAAAACTAAAAATGTCCATAACTTTTTATTGAGTAAACCGATTGCGATGAAATAAAGACTGAATATTAAGTTAAGTTAAGCCCCATGTTTCTGTTAAAAGTCCATCAAAATCCGTTCAGTAATTTTTAAGTGATGCGTGCACAAACTCACAGACAAACAGATAACAATTTCAAAAATGATCGAAATGTGTTCTGTGGCTTATCCTTAGACGCACCAATTTTTTTTTTTGCAAATATGTTCAATGTACAGACACGCGAAGTTGTCGATTTTATTTATTACATGTCTACGCTCGCTAGGCCGTAGCGATCATGTAGCACTTGTTATATTAAATGTAACTATAACTTATTATTTTCACAAATACCTACTATATCTTGTTTAAAAAACCAACAGTTATTAAGTCAATGTTTCGTCGCTTCTGGTGACCCTGTCGCTTTCATTAAAATTTAACTTTGCCGCCATCAAGCCGCGAGTTTTCGCCGAAACAAAAATTACCTTTAGGATTCAGGATTTACATGTTAATGAGGTACAGCTTGGAATTAACAATCGTTACCTCGACACCGAAATATCTGCCGAGCTATTTTCACTTTGTTCGTGGAACGTTGCTGGGTATGATGATAGCGCGGATGTTTCAAATATAGGATATTAACATACTGTAGGATCACCATTTGTATTTTAATATTTCCTTTTTTTATCGTCAAAGACATGACAAAAAGAGATCAAACGAACGTCGTTTTAACCATTGTTAGCATATCACCTTTTTGCACGCATTTGCTTTGAGTTGCATTATTTTGTTGAATAATTGATCAGTCACAGATACTGACTTCTATTCAAAAGCATTACCTGCTCATTATTTAGTATAATCATCATCATCATCAGGTTATTTTTGCCTCCACTGCAGGAGCACAACCCTCTCTCATCTGCCGGAGACAGACGGAGGATTTGGTCTACACTCCCCGCGCTGGCCATTTAATTATAATATTTAGTTGCAAATACGATTTTACGTCTGACGTGCTTTCATGGATTATCTTGTAATGCTGCACTCCAGATGGTATAGTTAATTACAGCCAAGTATAAAACAAAATTTTGAGTGAAATACTGTGTAGCAGTAAATTTAGCTGAAGTCATATTATTTAACTTTATATGGTATGGTCGTCGGCTCGCGTTAATTTCGCGCTCGCTGGAACTTGCATAAATATGAATAACGACTTTAACAACTCGACTACTAATGTAAAATATTTCTCGCCGTCTGTTTATGATAGTGGTAAAAGAATTCGCTTGTATTTCTTTCTACAAAGTTTGTTTTTACAGATTTTTATATCAGGTTTTGTTGGAGTTTATGTTTGTCTTTAGAAGTTTTAGAATTATGGTTTCTGTGCGAATCTAATTATTATTTTGTGCGAACTAAGAGTTGTTGAAAGAAGAAGAAAGCCAATGTCGTAATTTATTATAGTTACTTGGAAAATTAAACATCTCTTCCATTATGTTTCATGATAAGATTTTGAACTATTTCCGGAGTTTTAAAGGTAGATACTAAATACCAAACGGGCAGATAAATTACCTGATTGTATGTTACTACCACTGTGGCTTATGAACTCATATTCGATTGAATCAAAACATAGTACTCGAAGAAAATGTTAATTGTTTAAAGTATGTTTACGCATACAGCAACTCTTTCCTATTGAAACATTCTAATACGACTAATGAATGAAGACTTTTCCTTTATTACCGTATTCCCAGTTAAACAACATCTTTATGCTTGAACAATTTCTCCAACTGCATTCTGAATTTGCAAAACGTAAATTATATCAAGCGCTCGAACAATTCCTATCATCTCAGACTTCGCAGTTTCTACTTCTCGCCTCTGAGATCGTTTCACACAAAGGACCGAGTACGATATGCAAATGCAATTTGAGCCAACAGCACTCTAGCCAGCTTAAAGTAAAGTTAAGGCTCTGATGCAAGCGGGCAATAAGCGGAGCGGTAAATCCGCTCCGCTCACAGAACTTGAGAATATAGTAATAGTAAAATAACTTGAAATCAAAGCAGTCTTTGTTCCTCTGTTTATACTGCATACATATAGATACCTATTACAATTTATTTAAAACTTTGATAATAGTGTATGAAATACATAACTAAAGTTAATGCGATGTGCACAAGGGGTGTTGGATCCAATAACTTACCTAATTATTGCCGCTCATGCGATTTCTCCGACATCCGCTCCGCTTGCCTGCGGCACCCACCCCACTTTCATCCGTGTATGCACAGCTCTAGTTTATGAGCGTGCAAATGTTCATGCAGCTTAACTAGGTTAGTTCCGTATGCAGATAAAGCGGCTGCAGTTAGACTAAATTAAGTTCAAGCAATTGTCTCGGATAACGGCTGGCGCCGTTGGCATGGAGTGAGAGAAATAGCTCACTTTTAACTTGAATTTCCTATATATGGTTGAGACATAAGCATACAGTTGCATTGCTTGGTTCCAGTTGAAATGGTAAGAGAGCCCAGGCACGGATACAAGGGGATGCAACCAAAAAAATACAATGTATTACAAGAATCGTTATTTACTCATAATACACTAATAACTACTTGAGTGTTTTTCATAAATGAAATCCTGTATCCACGCTTGAGAGTCATTGTCAGACTTATTACAGGCACACGTGGAATTTCAACTTACTCCTTAGGATGGTAACGCTTTCGTGACGGTTGGATTCTTGTTCGTACACCCAGCATTGTGGTCTGCCCGTTAGCCACTTTATCTATACATATAATAAAATCGTAAATGGAAAAAAGTCTGTACATTGAATATATTCGGAAAAAACCAAGCTACTACTTAAAATAAGTAACTGAAAATGTTAGAACAGTTTTAAAAATCTTTGTTTGTTTATTTGTTTGTTTGTACGGCATCACGCATAAACTGCCGAACGGATTTTAACGAAACTTTGTAAATTCACAGTGTATATCCTGGGATAATATAATATATAAAAAAAAACTCCTTAATTATCGAAGGAATAACAAACCAGCAACAAAAACTTTAGTGCAGTACAAAGATAGTATATTTCAGAGGTCTACTAAAACCAGCTCAATTGATCTTTGATTTTAAAAACTGAAATAAAAAGAAAATTATAATTGAGAAACCTGAAAAGAGATTCTTCCAAGGAAAAGAATTTATTCAGGGAACGTGTTGAAAACTCTATGCAGACGACACTTATAGCGTTCTTCAGAAGTCTTATGACGACTACTTATACAACCATCAGGTTCATTTAATCGATAGACACTCCATCACACAGAGTATAATTTAGGCAGGATGTACACTGTTCATCCCAGTAACAGTGAATGCTATTAACGATTGTTACTGTCCACTATTCGAGGCGCTTCCTCATTTGCGTTCCTCAAAACGGAGGATGGTGTTTAACACCCTGCGTTCCACGCGGCCTGCAGCGCAAGGCACCTCCTGGATGAGACCGAAATTGGGACGAAACTCGTGTAAAGCGTGAGTACGCTGCGGCAACCGATTACCTGAAATGTCAATGATAGTGAGTGATAAGTTGATAACATTCCAAGACTCACAGTCGGGCAAATAGTGGTTTTCAACAAAGTTGTTAAGAAGCGTGGAGCTTCAGCTTGTAGATACGTTTTTCCTTGATGCCCAGGGATGCACCGATAAAATCATTTCTCACTGGTATACTACTGGTAGAATGTAGGCGACAAGAGAAGATCGCCTGCGCTGTAGTGTCCTCAGGGATCGCTGCCACACTGCTTAGAACGGCCCATACCACAGCACAGACCTATGTGCCACGTCACGTAACAGTGACAAGGCCCGGGTGATCCAGGACTGCTATTTGATCATTTGGGATAAGTGCACTATGGGGCATAAGAAAGCTGTGAACAGAATAGAACATCTGGACAGGGAATCGTGCGATGGGTCCGGTCACGGTTCACTTTTACGGTGATTTTCACCAGACATTGCCGGTGGTGACACGGGGTACCACTGCCGATGAGGTGAACGCCTGCCTCAAGCACTCTATATTAAAATTGCACCTTACGCATTATACATATGCGGCTCTAACATGGTGGCAACTCTCACGCTCAAGTATTTTCAGACATACTCCTCAAGATCGGACAAGGGCGATTCCGAACACCAATGATCTGATTGAGTATGCAAAATATTGAGAACTCAGAGGGGAGGAAGGGGAGAAGGAAGGGACAGGGGGAAATGGGGAGAAGGGGAAGAGAAGGGGGTAGAGATTGGGGAAGGGAAAGGGGAGATAGGTGGAGAGTGGGAGGGCTGAGAAGAGGAATGTGGGTAGGGGCTTAGGAGAAGGAGAGGGGGTGTAGAGGAAGGATAGGGTAAAAGGGAGGTTGAAAAAGAGGGGAAGGGGAGGGAAACGGGATGGTGAGGGGGAATCGGAGGGGGAAGAGGACGAGTAAAGGCATGTGCACTTGCGATAAAATATTTAACATACAGAGAAAAAATACTTAACTTCCTGCAAAACGTTTTCATGTGGCATTATTCATTAGTGTTATGTTAATTTATCCACGCGGGCGAAGTCGCGGGCAACAGCTAGTTCCGTAATAAAACAGAAGATAAAACATTGAGTACATCTGTTCATCTAACGAGTTTTGAATAGCTTAGGTTTTTAATTTATATTACTATAGGTAATTTGATTATGAAATACCTATACTCTAAAATAGACCAGTGTTTGTTACACAAGCACCATGTAGCTTAATTAATACATAAAATGTAAAATTGAAAACGTCTTCCCCCAAATATTATTAGTAAAACATGAAAAATTTAGAGGGAAGTTCTCATCATTGTGAATAATGGGATTTGCAATAAAATCAACTTTATGAAAAATATGACTCAAATCTGTTACGTTGAAAATTTTTTTTTTTAAAATCAATAAGTATCTTGTTTTGGAATTTTGCAAAGGTACCTGAATAATTATTGAGGAGTAAGTGTTTTAAAAATACAATATATTTGACTTTCAACATTATACTTCAGTTAAATACTGAGTCTTTCCCCAAATTAAAATTGCTCGTGATTTTATTCCTTTCTAAAAAATAAAAAATTACCCATTCTCGCAGACACCGGACTTCGAATTTCGAAAGATGTTGCTCGGCAAAAAACCGCCATTACGAGCGACTTTTATTTTCTTTTATTTGACGTCAGGTTTAATTTCCTCGCAGCCAGCACCCGACTTCTCCCTTTTGTTTGTACTTTAAAGAAAAACAATTTTGAAACTTCGCGTTGTCGCCGTCGTCGCTCCTTCCTTGTGGATTGAATTTTGCTTCTTGTTTTTATTTTAAAGTGAGCGAATAGAAGTGTAATGTTTTTGTATAGGAAACCAAAACTAAGCATTTTTTAGTGTCTTGGTCTGTGTCTGTTGAGAGACGTTTTATTGTGTAGGTATATTTCTTAATTGTGCAGGTATAGTTTTGGAAAAATGTTTAAAAAGACTGAATACATAATATACGAGTATCTACTTCATTGGTTGTCACTCTTTTGTAATATTAGGAATCAAATATTTTCTATGCAAGCCATAAGGTTACACTATATTTATCCGTAACTCTAACTTTAGCTATAGGTATAATCTGGCTAATCGCTATCTAAACTGAACCCTTTTGAAAAGCGATAATAAGTAAAAAAATGCCAATTATATATACCCTGTTTCATTTTTGTATAGCGAAATAATAGCATATAAGAAAAGTTTTTACAAAAATCTCGCGCAACCTTTTACGAGCTAAACCGTAGGTATCACGTCTTGTGTTTGTGGTCTATAAAACGTTCTGAAACGTTTTCGCCTAGTAAAATATTCAACTTATAAATGTATGAGCTACAACAAACCCCGCTTGCTAGTCGCCGCCGCCATAATATAACCTTATACAAACCGTTTGTATTAGATTACATCTCCCCAGAATTTCACGTCCTTTCCGATTTAAAAATTAATATCGTAAGAAAATCGCTGAAATCATTTTTCCATAAGGTTATCGGTCCGTGGCAAAAAAAACCTGCGATTAGTTTTATTCTCACATGTTAAAATGGTTCTGATACTGAAAAAAATTGAATTTTAAAGTTTGTTATTACAACCACCGTTGAAAAACTTGACGAATTTGGACGCACTTTGGACTCCACCATTTTGTTAAGCTTTTGACAGATGAAATTTCGGACCTCAAGTTCTCACTCTGTTCATTCCAGGGCATCACCTCGTCCTCTCATTAAAAATTCATACCTATACCCTCCATTACACAACCCGGACGGCTTCCGTGATGAACGTATTTGGCAACTCTGGCCGGATAGAGGCATATATTGATCGGCGCATATGTTATAACCCGCTATATGGAAACGTTGTTAAATATAAATCTAGTGTGGTCTGGCGTAGCGCCAAACTTGTATCCAGTCTAGCCCTAGGATCGCAAAATAAACATTTATCAAAATTTAATTTTGAAACTTAATTAAAATACACTGGCCATTAAACGCATACCTTCCGTTAATGTAATGAATTTGATTATAAAGTGATGAAAATTATCACATCTTAAACGTGATTCTTATTGCTTCATTAGGAATTATAATTAAGGTGGGTTGTCGGAATTTATAATGTAATAAAATCTGCTCTTTCAATCAATGAAATCGGAGTATACAGTATAGGTACAGCTAATGTTTTAAATATTTTGTAGCGGTGGAATCTCTGCTGACAATTTATTTAGACAATGTAAAATATGGTAAACTCCGCATGTAAACCGACTAAACAAGCAAAAATTCTTAAACACGTTAGTAAAAATAACATTCTAAACTTGAAAATTGAACACCTACTTACCATAAAAAAATTGTATATGGGTAGATACGAGTAACAAAAGAAAAGAACATGTTTGTTGACTACAATAAAACATGACATGATAACTAGTAATTTTCTATAAACTTTAGTGAATAATGATAAAATATATACAAAATATATATATATAGAAAAATTCTATTTATTATTCAATCACGTCTCTGTAACTAAACCAATCTGCATAGTGCCTACTGCCAGAAGTGCTCTATTTTACTCTTGAATTAAATTTTTTGGTACAATTACTTAAACATAAATAGTTTAGTTTAGTTTATTAACTCTTTATTAGTTAGTTAGTTTTTTATTATACATAAATATATTTAATTAATATAAACTTAACATTACAAAAGAAACAAAAAAATATAAAACAAAACCTAACTATACATTATACACTACAAATAAAAAACTGACCTCAGTTCGTCCCCTGCTGGCAGAGTACCCAGGAGACTGGCGGCATTGCCTCGCTGGATTGCGAGGCTTACGCGCTGGGCAAAGTAGCCGCCAGCTCTGGGGTCCCGGGTATTCTCCACCAGTCTTTTCGAGATGTCTCCACCAGTCTTTTCGAGATGATATAGAATAGTCATATTTAATGTTAATAATATCTACATCATTTTATAAAAAAAATCTAAAATTATTTTGCCTCTCTATAAATACATTAAAATATTAATTACGTGGCAGTAATAGGTAATCTCCGTAGAGCATATGTCCAAAGTTAACTCGTTAGCTGAAATATTAAGAGCAAAGTTTTTGTTTAATGGGATCAACTTTAATGTAGGCAGGATTTGTGGCCCAAGAGTCCTTGTGCGAGCGTTATAATGGATCATTGTTCACTTTCTTAATTAATTTGTTATTCGACATTATACGGATTAGAAGGAAGATTTTATCCGATATATTTTTTTAAAAGTAGGATCTATCTAAGAAATTTTATTGTTTTGATAGAGTTTCACCTTATTATAAAATTGACACAAACATTGCGCTATAAAACCTTCCAATATATACCTATACATATTTTTTGTAAAATCCTTTTACTAAAAATATAAATTTGTGTTGAAACATACATCATTTCGTACCCACGTAACTGGAAATATATTGCTTTCACATAAAATATGGGACAAGCTAAAGTAAAAGTTACGTTTGTTTTAGTCAGCATATTGAAATGTAGGTAACATTTGGGACTGAATGTTACAGGAGCGACGGCCCGTGGGGAACATGCTGAAATGAAAATATCTACAGGCCGGTGAAGGAAAAACAATTGAACTAAGGTAAGGCTTAGTGATATTCCAGAAAGGAAAACTAACATTGTCCTAGGGCTTTGCTCGCTTTGTAACATTAGGCAGGATGGCTAACAGACTTTGGTTTGCAATAATTGGGAGATTGCCCTCTGAAGTCGTAGTTAGATGAAATGCATCACAGATCCTACATGGAATACTCAGCTATACAAAGGCGAAAACCTCATCTAAGTCCGCAGTTTTTATAGTGTACCCTTGCAGACAAACAAATAGACAGATGGGATTAAATTTTAAACATTGCTCGTTTCTTTTTTATAGTTTATTTATAGTAGCCAGATTTTTTTTTATAATATTACAATTTCTCTTATTTTAATGTAGGTATAATTGGAGACAGTCAGGAGAACGTCTCGGGTGAGCTGATAGGAAAATGCGACAAAATCTCTGTCTATGTCAACTGAAATCCGCCAGTGACGGCGGTTCTAGGGTTTGCATAAGTCGATAAATGCTTCGACATACGATACTTACAACATGTAATCTTTGGAAAAATATTTTTATAGTTACTTACCAAATAGTATTTTGTAAGCAATTGTTAAATTATGCAGGGTTGATATATAATTCAGTACTTTGGTTCTTGATAAATTTATTTACCTATTAGCATTTATTTCTATCATACGCTTATTATGCAGTCACCAAACGGCAATTGACAACAGTTATGAGATCTAATAGAGTTGAATTGGGTTGCAACAATTAATTATATGACAGTCAGTAACTACCGCCTTATTTTTAGTTAAGTGATATTTTTTCAATACTAATGGATTTAAAAATATCATTAAAATTGTATAACCAGTTTAAAATATATACCTAAGTTCACAACTAAAACAAGCCTTTATTATAATAGCTTGCATCCTCTGTTTCTCGATAGGTCTATCCCCTTGTCTATTATCGTTCATGTCTACGACAGTTTACTTACATTATCGATACCGTGCAGCTCAGCTCTAAAGTTGTTCTTGTAGAGAGGACGCTGTTTGCTCGGCGGCGTGCAAGATTAATGATGGCAGGAGGACACTACACAGAGCCCGGGGAGGCAGGGGGACTACCCAGGATTTTGGCTCAATCCCCCAACCGAGCGCTGTAATACGCTAGTTCTATTTGGGCTAATTGCGAGTAGATATTTACGTGAATGCCACCTATGTGGGCTCATTGTTAGATTTATAAATGAGATTCAATTAGTAAGGAGATTAGGTGCTCAATTCGTGTAGGTGTTGTGAATTTATGTGTAGACGGAGGTTTTGTGTGTAAAGGGCAAATATGTAGTTTAGTTACACTATGTATTTTTAGGAGGTAACTATAATTATATCTATGACACTAATTTAGTCAATCTATTCAATTCATTGAATCTAATTGTAGACTTTCTTCTTCTTTCTTGTTTTATATTACATGTAGTAACTATGGGGAAAAAAATCTATGGAATAAAGATTGGGTTTCCTTCAGATCTGTAGGTATTGTCTGTGTCTAAGGAGCTAGATTAATGAGGCCATGATCGAGCACCGAGTGCACTTTAAACCGTACTATTTCCCGCTCGAGCTCCCAGCAATTCGCCTTTAAAAATGTGGGGTGGCCGCACGTCTCGGAATTAGTCGACGAGCAAACTAAGTCTCAATCGTTCTAGCTCCGTCAATCTGTGGAAATTGATGAGTCAGGCGATCGAGCGAGCTCGTACAAAGGCCTCGCGGGAAACAATGCCCGCCCGCCTTTCAGTTCTCTTCCCCCGTGCAATTAAGTGAGCCTTTTTGTTAGGCCGCGCTTTTCGCTACTACATTATCGGCATACAATGGTAGCCATGATTTGCGGAAAATGTCGAGATTATTTTTTTGCTTGGAATCCCGTGGGTGTTCGCCGTCGGATTCGTCTGATTTGTGATCCTTCGTCATGCTATCTGTTGGGGAAAAGTATGTGTTGGGTGTAAATTGAATCTACTGATGTTTGGGCGGAGTTTATTGAATCAATATGAATTGTTCCATTCGTTAGTCATTTAGTGTAGCCTGTCAACGTCCACCGTTGAAGATATAGGTATTCTGTTGCCACTGCAATTGTTTTGTTAGGTAGCAGTGAGGTTGACATTTGGAACACTTGATCCGTTTCCTTAGAATAATGCGTGATAGTTTATCACTGATAAATACTTATAGATATTACTAAGTTTAGTAATGATTACATCAATTGTCTCAAATTACCCTTGTATCAAATATATAATATGTTAATCTTTGTTTATATTTTTCTACTTCTGGATTTGCTCAATCCCTGCTTAGTATGCCCACCGTTATCTCACAAGGTATTTGCGAATATAATAAATGATAGATTACGTATGTCACGACTAACGAGATTTCCATATTAAACGACCGCCGCTCCCTGTCATGTTAATTGCTTCTATATGAGGGTGTATGTAGGTATGTGTGTTATGTTTTGAGGTCAGAAACAATGTCTCGTCATATGTTATGTTTTAAATTTAAATGCGATGAACCTGAAATCTCGTTTTTCTAGTTTAAGACAGGGTACAGGGCTAATGTAAAAAATAGTGGTATAGTTAAAAAAAAAAAACGATTCTGAGAAAAACTGTCAATTGATTTAATTAATGTCGACTCATAAACACCGTGAAATAAGAATTGTGCAGTTAGTTTGCTACGATAAAATGACCAAGTTCATTTTATTATTTTAATTTTATCATCATTGGATAAGGTGCAGGGTTGGGTAATTTAATTCGGAATGCGACTGTGCTAATAAAATGCGAAAAAATCTACCAGATTTAAATCTTACATTTGGATACCTTATCTGAGTCCAGAATTATTAAATTAGATACATTTTATCCTGGATAATTAATTACCTAATTAAAAAGTTACGCAAATTTTATGCGTATGAAGTAGAAGAGAAAATGTAGTTCAATAAATCTTTTGATAACTATGACTTGAACTTTTTAGAACATAGCTACAATTTAATTTTTCAGCAAAGTTAAATTAAAAATAATAAAAGAAAACTGTTTTCAAGTTCCAGGTCGAAACTTTCAAGATGACGTCAAGATTTCTGGAAAAAAACTTCGGCTACGACTACCACGGAAGCTAGAAGAAAGGAGACCGAAGATATTAATGGCACATTCGTGATCTACCCTGTAGATCCGGGCTTTTGTAGTATAGTTCAAATCAGAAGCTCGTCTCTACAGGTATCTCACGGCTGGAAGACCTCGCTACTTATCGTCAATATCCTGACCCTGACACCGAAGAATTGAAGATTGGTAGTAAGGGGTATTATTATCGTTTATATGTTTTTTTTAAATGGAAATTATATTGTTTGATTTAAAATGGCACATTGGTTTTGACTGATTTACTTATATAATTCTGAAAATATGTATTTAACGTTCTAGATTACCTATAGATAAAAAAAAAATTGAAAAAGGAGAATTGATGTAGTTAAATAGATATTGAACCATGTTCTGTGTTTATGCTATTGTTAATAATCCATACCTTACCCAACCGCGCCTCATGCAATATGCCTTTATTAACAACTAGCTGTGCCCGCGGCTCTGCTCGCGTGGACTACAGGATCCGCTCCCGTTCCCATTCCCACTTCCACTCCCACTCAGACTCTTAATCTCCCAATCCCAAAACAGACAAACTGTTAATTATCCTTAGACCCCCAATTTTTTTTGCCAAATATCTTCAATGTACAGACACGCGAAGTTTACGCCAGGTCCAGGTCCAGGTCCAGGTCCAAATTCAGCTTCCGCTCCAGGTCCCGCTCCCACTCTCGCATCTACCTCCTTAACTCTGCTCTTAACCATTCCCTCAACCCTATTCTTAACCCTCCGCTCAACCATACCCTCAACCCTTCAACCCTCCGCTCAATGTAATGTGATTTTTTGAAAACTATAAATTTGCATAACTTTTGACTGAGTTAGCCGATTACGATGAAATATCTGCTTCCGCTACCGCTCACGAATTCAGTCGAGCATTTACACCCTACACTTCTTTGTTGTATACGAATGCAGTGTATGCGAGTTTTCGAAAACTATAAATTCGCATAACTTTTTATTGACTGCACCGATTGCAATGAAATAAAGCTTATATGTTACACCGAACTGAGCAATATGTTTTTGTGAAAAGTCGATCAACATCGGTTCAGTAGTTTTTAAGTGATGCGTGCACAAACAAACAGACAGACAAAAATTCCAAAAATGATTGCAACTATCTTCAATGTACAGACTCGCGAAGTTTACATTTTTTATTTATTAGGCTACCTGTCGAGCCCGGCTTCGCACGTGGAGTAGTAAGGTACTTGGTCCAAATAAGGTTCACTTTAATTGTGCCGTCCTCCTAATTACTGGTTTAAAAAAACAAGTAACTTTGCTGGGACTAAAGACTATGTTTGATTAGTAGCTTTTGAAAAATCGAAACGGCATGTTTTTTAAAGAAAGTTTTTAAGCTTGAACTGAAACTAGTCCTTCAGGGATTATTGGGTACAGTCTCTTAATAAAGCCCGGACATTATTAAAACATTTATAAAATTATAATGGATAATTTGGTATTTCTGATAAATATACTGACTGTAATATAGTTGCAAACAAAATATACATACAGTCTTCGACAATAGATACCTATAGAAAGGAAAATAATATTCTACTATACTTATTCTTAAAAAGTAATTATGACTTGAAGCAGTAATAATTCATTAAAATACAGCATACGTAGGTATTGCATTATAGATGTTTACGGACGGACTGTAGATTCCAACAGGATCATTGGGTGACGAGCCGGCTGCCGAACATGTCTCTTATGTTATGATATATACATAATATGCTATAATAGTCTTGGGCTGCAATTCTATTTCGCGATGTACGATTTTTGTAAAGTGGGTATTATTTGAGACCGGGCCTTATTTGGGTCAAGTACCGTATGGTTTATCGGAAACATTTCTCGAAAAATTGTATAACCAATGGTGAAAACTGAATCCATTTAGTAATTGCGAGATTAGCCCGAACCCAGATAGAAGCGGCCAGGCCAACTTTAATTTATAGTAGATACTTACATATCGTCGATCGAAATTTAAATTTTCGTAAGGGACAGACCACTTTTTGTGGTTGTAAATATGTTTTGTTTTCTTTGTGACTGTAAATATTTTGCTTGTGCCTATTTTGCCATTTGTTGCCATTTGCCAGGTGGCACCTATTTTAATCATTTCAAAGGACTGAGATTTTAAAGTGATCCTACTACTTTGACCCACTTGGTGGATCTTTCCATAAATATTGAAGAGAACCCAAATTTTCTTATATTAAATTGTTGAAATGAGTATCAGGAAAGTTTAAAAGAATGAATGCCCCTTGAAATATTGCAAGTTGTTTGATCATTACCATTATATACATGTTTTAATACCTAATTACACAACTTTCCTTACAGAAACATGTGTCAGTCCCGTAGGGACGTGGTATCGAATCAAAAGCATATATAGATATCACACTTTAATAGTTAAGTACTATAACAAATCTTTTCCATATTTTTGCTAATTTACCCAAAATTCAACTCATTTCTCAATATGCAGAATATAGTTATACTTACTAATTTTAGTATTTCAATAAATAAAATTTTCTAAAGTTACTATAGTGTCAGAATCAAAATAGCAAATAAAATAAACTTTATTACACTAGCAAATACTATATACTTTATAAAACTATATTGTCGGCTTCCTACAATTAGTCAAACGGATTGTTGTAGTTTACCTACTAGAACTGTATTAATCTGAAATTCATGGCAGCTTGTGTACGAGTATGTGTCCTTATAAAAAAAATCGAAGAACCTTTTACATCCTTATAAAATTATCCACTATCCGTTGCCCTAAACTAAGTGTCCGTAATATTTGAATATTTTATCAAATGTCAGTTCTAAAGCTTTTGAGAAGTACCTACTTACTTCAATCATTACTATTAAATAGATTTCTATTCCGAGTGCCATAAAGCGCTCCGTCCAAACTGTTTCTATTTTTGGACGTTTCACTACTTTAATCAATATTTAGCCTACATGACATGCTTTACTGACTTTTTATAAAATTATATGTATACAACGTGTAAATATTATTAAAACATGTTTTTTTATATTTATTTGATATCGAATCGATATTTATTCTTTATATTTATTTCAATATGAAATTGTAGACTCTTGGCAGTAAACAATTTCATGTTTTCAAATTAACAAGTTTTAATTAAATTAAGACCATAAAACATTTAACGCCGTGAATCGAATAATATTTTTACACCTAAGTACCAAGACAGCATAAATACTCAGAAGGTAATGCCACATAATATAAAGAGGACAATCTCTCCAATACAAGAGTCGAGCTCAATATGCGATACAGTTTATTGCCCAATATATTGTCTCCGTAAACCCGTTAGAAGGCTTTTACGCGATTTATGACGTCACGCGGAGCGAGGGGTCACATTAAACTGAAGATTTAGATGCTGGTGCTTAACATCGGTCTATATACCGATTGAGTTTATTTTTTTATGTTCAGTTGTTAATGTCTGTCTGTAAATTTATATATATACCTACCTATATCTGCTTTAATAGATCTCTAACATCAGTAATCACTAGAGATCGGAATTAGGTAGTAGGTATTTATTGCGCTGAAAATATGTCACGGTCCATTAATATAGAGATTCCTTTTCACTGAATTTGAACCTGTAATTGTCTAATTAGACAATATATAGACCGATGTCTCAGTTGGTATATAGTCACAAGTTTAGCGTTAGGTTAGACTCTAACCAAAAGCTAAACCTGTGACTCAGCTTGAATACAAGTTCCTTCACCTTCTTTACCTTTAGAACGAAGTTCAAATATGGAAATTGACGATGATTAAATGAACGATGTTGAATGCCAATATTTATTAATATAAACTATGTATGACTTTAGTGCATACATGAATGATAATTACGATATCCCGGGATTACAAAACTAATTTTTAGTGAATAAATCTCAAAAAAAAAACCGAATATGCATATTAATATCAACATCGCAAGTACATAAATGACATATATATATATACATAATAATCTAGAATCTAGATTTACTTTTAGACATTTATGTGTTAGATTATTATTCTGTCTGAAGGATATTATGATTCTTAGCTCTGCGATGCTCTTTGTGAATATTATTTTCTGTTTCGTGTGTTACAGAAATCCAGAAGCCAATTAATATATATTTTATTAAGTCTTGAGAATATTTCGGTCTACTGTGTGTAATAAATACATTTACTTTTACATTATTTAAACCTTAAATCCTTTCCTTAGTATAAAAAATATTAGCAAAGGTTCAGTTCTACAAACCAGAATTCCAGTAAGTACCTACATATGCTCATTGATGGTACAAAAGAAAAAGGCAAAATTCTGTATAGCCTTCAGATTATTACGATGAGACCATTGATATATTATTTCCAACAGTGGACGCTGGTAAGGGGTAGATTCCATCGCGATAGAAACAGTTGTAGCAAATAGGTTAGATTACACCCTCATATACGTCCACTGTTGGACAAAGGTCTTTCCCAATGAACGCCACCACACCCGATCCTCTGCCCTCCGCATCCAGCCGCTTCTGGCCACCTTCTTCAGGTCGTCGGTCCATATGGAGTTACATCCTACTCATATTAATTAGGTACCTACATACAACAGTAAAGATTGTTCACAGAATCATCATCATCATCAGGTTATTTTTGTCTCCACTGCAGAAGCACAGCCCTCTCTCATCTACCGGAGATAGACTGAGGAATTGGCCTACACTCCCCGCGCTGGCCAGACGGGTTGGGGAGGCCTGATTGATGTTTTATAATGTATTCCCTTAGTCGCCTTGTACGACATCCATGGGAAGAGTTGGAGTGGTCCTATTCTACTCTACCGGAAAGCACACGGCACGTTCACAGAATAGATCACTTAAAATAGGCCCAAAACATTTTAGAAAATGTGGTAAGTACCTAATAAACAGCTAAAGAAAACTAAAAATTTAAATATACCTATAACCTATATTTAGAATAGTCAAACAGCTTATATTATTCATTTAGTATAAATAATTTGAAGAAAATTCTATATAACACCTATACATATATAGCATGACACGTAGCCTGTTAAATCTGATTCTGAAGATAAAACATTTAAATTTTTACTCTTAGTGACTAAAGGAAGAAGAGAGAGAATAGGTATTCATTTGGGTAGTCCTTTAATAAGATGAAACCAGTACGTAGCCTAGGTACATAGTCTTATACGTAACTATCTAGTCCTAAATATTAAAACCATAGACAACCTGAAAGTAGTGTCAATTTACGTCACCGAAAGTTATTGATTTAAAAATAAGTATTTTAACGAAACAGCGGGTGATTTGTTCGGTTTAGTTGTATTAATCGCTACTCAACGCTAGATGGCACTTTACGTTTACGCACTTAAACGTTTGAAGTTTCATAAATATTATCAACAGATGTCTCTAGGTTGCCCTGAAAACTAGAAAAACAAGAGTACAAATGAAGAGTAATTGTAAATACAGATATATAAATTATTTTAGTAAATATTAAACCACCTACAATGAAAATGGCTACAAAACGATCAAATCTTAGAACCTACACAGAAAATCATGCGATGCCTGATAAAATGTATTGCCTATTGTCCATGCGACGTTGTCAATACAACGAGCACTATCGCCCATCGCCAATATACAGCCACCATTCATATAGACCTACCCCACACCGCACTTCCTTACTGTGCGCAAAAGACAAAAGGTGAAGAGCTAAGCGTGATAGAGGTCTAATTAAAATTGGTGGTGTTACTCTTTTGATCGCATTTGGACTTATAAAATAAATCACCTGGTCTACAACACAGACCGCCCATTCTGAGTTGCCCTTATCGAACATTGATTAATAGCATATGACAGAGTTATTTTTTAATAGTTACATAAAACTGTCTCTTGGACTTCACGACAACAAATCGTGAGTGAAATGTAATGAGTTGATGTAGTCATTGATACAATGAAAAGAATTGGGTAACATTAGGTAGGTTCGAAATGCATTAAATGTAGGAGTTTATTTGTAGATATGTTTTTCTTATATTATAAAGATAGATTGACGAGTTAAAAAAATTTCCTATAAAATTATGACATAAGATTCTGATGAGTTACAAAATTTATAGAAATTTCCTCTAAACAATAAGAAACATGCTTTTTTGACTTCAGGGAAATTATTTTTAGGAAAGGAGGTAAATTTACCTACATAGCTTTCATTAATGTCAGAATAATATAAGCAAAATTTTATTATAATACCTAATATTTAAATAAATATGTATTTGTTTTTAAGAAATGTTTAGAGTGAGGTGAGATGGATCATGGATCTCCAAAACAAATTCCAATTTGATATTTTGAATGAATAAGTAATTAATTAAATATACATTTTCAGATATCTAAATCATTTATTAGACAAGTCAGCACCCTGTTTAATATAAAGTGTTTAATAATATTGACTGGTAGATAGGTAAACAAGAAAGTGTTTCAAGTGCCAACGGTAGCCGATCGGCAGTCGTCAGCGCTGATAAAGGATTATTAATGAGACTTGTAACGATTCTCCTGTTTTCGTCACAATCTACATTGCTCTGCATCAGGATTTTAATTTATATTAAGTAGGTAATGGCCGATCAAGTAATAGTAATAACCGATGGAAAAAACGGTACAACTTACTTACTCACTCAGTAATAGACTTACCTAATTATGACCGGACATTTTTTTTCAGATTATAAAGATAATTGTTTTGAGAATTATAGAAGCCGGATAATCATAAATAGGTACATAGGTACATACTATTAAATATAAAACAAGGTGTGTACCTACTACAGACTATAGAACATGTTATGGTCATTCATTGTGAGATTGTCGACAAAGATCTTAGTCATCAGGTATTTCCAGTATATATTTTAAAAAACATTAACTAAATATATAAAGTCAACACCAAGACTAAGTCTCTAAGCGTAAAAGGTATCTAATCCTAAGTATTGATGGAACCCTCTTTAAAGGTGTCAACTAGAAGCTCCCACTTTGGATTCAACGTTTCACTTAAAAGTTTCTTATAAAAGTGCTTTGTTGGGAGACCCGAAGGCAGTCTATATTTGACATAGACTAACTCGGAGAATAACGAAGAAAGTCAAGTTTTTATAAAGATGCAAAATACATTCATATGTAGTAGACATACCACGCTCTCGCACGAAGCGTTTTGCTTCCTCTTTCATGATGCGAACTGCTAAGCAATGGAACTCCCTACCAGCTTGGGTATTTCCGGACAAAGTAAAGTACAATTTGGATCTTTTTAAAAGAATAGTAAATAGGCATCTCCTGGGTAAGCACGCTCCACCTTAGGCCTCATCATCACTTACCATCAGGTGAGACTGTGGTCAAGCGCAAACCCATCAACAATAATAATAAAAAAAGATTATTTGTATTCTTAGACGATAAGAAATGTTGGATCTAATAGGATTTTTCGTGCTGAAGTATACACTGCAAGTTAGATAAATCTAGCTCTTTTGCTTATTAGGTGAATGTCATATTGAAATCTTTTTTTTAACAGATATAGGTACCATGATCATGGGTGTGTGCAGATTCCGGCACATCATTGGCTGATTGGAGTAGGTATGAACGGTTGATTCTGGTGTGATATTATCTGGCTGATTCCTAGCACATCTGCAACTTATTCTAACCACGTCTTCTACTTGCCTTCTTAAACGTGAGTGCTGTTGAGCTTGTGGCAATAACCCATAAATCACACGAATTACCTACAATTTTATATTTAGTAAAATGTTCTTAAAATTAAACTGATAGGAAATTAACTATTCGCACACTAAATTTCCATTCACTTAAAGTGAAAATGTGACTGGAGCTAAGCAACAATTCAAAACATTTAAATGAAACTCAACCCTTTATCATTCGCACCCGAATTCGTTAATAACGATAACTTAGGATGCGGGTGAAAATTTGCAACACTTAAATTCGTCTGATTGATGTTGTTCATTTATCACTCCCCTCGTTGGCATGGTGCCTCCCGATCGGTTCGTATAAAACTTTTAAAATGGGTCACAAGGTCTCGCTTTGATTACTTCAAGCCACTCACTGTTTGAGTAATTAAAATTTGGAAATCGATATTCTTTGACAAGAATAATTTTAATTTAAGAGACACAAAGTTTGTATAGGAATTTTACGGAGAAGCTTAGTCCTAATGAAGTGAAGCAATTGTTACGCACTGAGTTTTTTAGATCGGCAGTAGCTGCATTATGTATGTCCATCCGAGTACCTAATTAAACATCAGGATCGGGACGTAGCCAGGGACCAAGACCAGTGGGCCTAAGCTGAGTTTTCCATAAAATATATTTTAACATATTAAAAAATCCCCTTACTCCACGTAGACAACTGAGTTAGACAACTGGTTGTTAACGAAGAGTAAAAAGCTGACATAATGATTTAATAACCAGTTTCGATGAGTTGCTGCATTTTGTTGTAATACCATTAGCAATTGAGCAATTGCGTACATACAGTTCAGACTGTACCAGTACAATAAACTCTCTGCGTGACCTTAAAGCAACAGGAGTCGCCAACTCTGGCGTTTCCCTCTGCTGAAAGTACGGGCCGTACGATAGCATGTTATACGCGGTATCCATGTGAATATTTGTTAGATTGGTTACGTATGTACCTATTATATACAATTGTACGTAAATACTGTCGGGTCGAGTCGGCAGCAATGTTGTACGACAGCTTTATCAAGATAAATTCTTAAGGATAACTAAACAAGTTGATCTAAAAGATTTAATACACGATGCCCCCACAAAGAAATTTTCATCCTACGACTCTGGCAGTTATGCATGCAAGCAAGCCTTCGTCAAAATATTGACAGCAGATCGCGTAGACGTCATGGCTGCGTCAGTCGAGATGGTATCGCTTGATGATTTGGAGGCGAGCAACAAGCCCCCGCGTAAACTTGCAAGCGCGATCTTGAGATAAGTCAATCAAGAGGCCCAAGTCGTGGGATTTGAAGTAAGTTTTTGATTGGGAATTGTGTTTGTACAGATAGAATTAAAGTAATGAACCAAGTGTACCTATATGTAAACTTAACTGACCCAGAGGCAGATGAAATAAAAGGATCAAATGTAAGTGATTTTTTTAAGGTGTGAGGTATCAAACGTCTGCTGTCAAGCGTCACTGTCGACCATAAATCTGCGACCAAAGACCACAATTATGTTACTTTTCTGATGACTATATGTTAGAATGCCTCATGTGTCTGTCGGCTGGCTCTCTAACTCTTAAAACCGGAATACGACAATGATAGGATTGCTGTTGGCAGCAGAAATACTTAAGAGGGTAATGACTATCAAGACTAATTCTTTACTAAATAGTCCGCCCACCGGAGCTGTAATACTGGCCTGTGTACGGAATGATACTGTCTAAATTATACAATTTAAGACGTGACCGTCAGTCTGTCAGAGGTCTACGAATCAGAAGGACATTATGCACAATGTTAGTTTTATTTTTATTTTGTAAGTATACGTCAAACTACAGTAGCTTGCAAAATTTACTAGGTAAAAATTTAAAAACCTTTTCTTGTCCAAGATTATCAACAATGCTAGCAATACAATCAATGCTCAATGCTCAATGTTCTCAATGCTCTTTGCGATTGATCTACTATCCCAAGACATTTTCGACTGACCTACTAGAAGTTTCATTTTAAGTTGACGTTGTGTTTTTAAACTGAAAATAAAATGGTGTCGTCTTATGGAATTAGAATGTTGACTGATGAAAAATCTTTTTTTTTTTTCTGAGTATGGTGATAATTATGACCGCCTCGGTTGGTCTAGTGGATTGGTCATTGGCCTCAAGGTCGTGAGGCCTCTGGCCCAGAGGTCGTGTGTTCGATTCCCACTGGGGACATGCAACTTTGTACAATTTGTGCAAGTTTTTCCCAGTCTGGATATTATATTTGTGAACTGTACAACGCTTGTTTAATTCCTATAGCACAGGAGAAAATCCCATTCAGGGATTAGACAAGTGTATGTATATGTGTGAATACGAATATGTAAGTTATATTTATTGAAAAAAAGTATAGATAGTCTGTGTTAGTATTGTTATTCTTGGATACATACAACAATGATTCCGGAACTCTATTCCTTGTATAGAAACAATTAACAAGAAAAACAGAATAGAGCACAGCACAGGACTTTGTTAGCGGTATTCAACTTTGTGCCTTGCTGCCTGCCAGTGATATCATTAATTTTGATTTTTTCCACTTAAATGTGTCTTTACAAACCTGTGCCAGTTGACGTCAGTTGACGTACCTACGTACTTAGTACGGTTTACAAAATACGCTAACAAAGTGGTGGGTCTGACAAGTAAGGTGCACCAGGCAAATGTAATTGCAGATTGATATTATTATTTTTCATATAATCTTACAGTAGATATTTTTAGGGCTTGATACTGGTCTAAAAAAGTTCCGGCACAGTATCAAATTTTTTTTTTACGTTCCTAGTCATTGAACCTGTATTAGTACCGTACTTGTAGAAAATCAACCGGATTTATGAGTGGTACTCTCTGATAAAGATATTCTAAATAGGTACTGGGGCTACTGATTATTAAGCCCTGGTATTCTAGTACAAATTATGAGGTTAGTAAATAATGATTTCTCAGTCAGCCTATTACTCGTATATGTCACTCTTTGCCCCCTAGATACTTTCACCGGTGTACCTACATGAACTGTAAGAGTTATTTTTTTAATTTAAAGAGGGTCATTTCCACTAAAGGAAAATGCCACCCTCATAGGGCTCTCAGAATTTATTTACTATCGTCGTCTAATTGGAAGCTAAACCATCTTGTACAATGCCTTCGCTTTCCCCGATGTGG
This sequence comes from Esperia sulphurella, assembly GCA_947086405.1. Taxonomy (NCBI): domain Eukaryota; kingdom Metazoa; phylum Arthropoda; class Insecta; order Lepidoptera; family Oecophoridae; genus Esperia; species Esperia sulphurella. The sequence continues at coordinate 6,244,762 of OX352261.1, forward strand.
CAGAAGCCAAGACACTGTTACAGATACCAATATCCATACTCCGCTCAGTCATCATCATAAACTGTTGCCTCTCTGCCTCGTTACGAACACACTCCAGAGCACATGGTATAACATATTCAACTATAACGTAAGACGTTTTACTAGTTATGAAGTTTCATTGTAGGTAAGTATGCAGGTAGTTCTAGACTCGAGAGTAACTTTTGCGAATTTTTACCAAGGGACAATGTTTAAACAACTGGTTGGACACTGGGACAAAAACCATAATTTGAACTTTATATAGAAAGTAGATTAATATGGGTTACTCCTTGAAGGGATCCGCTATTTTCATTAATGATTTAGGCCCGGAGTCTAAAGCTAAGCGGAGCGGAAATGTGTGTATTGACCGATAGGTTTTCATTATTATGCTAGCTCCGAGACCTTTCCTTACAGAAGCATTCAGTGTCGAACACTGAATAACTTTGTTTAGTTTGTGATTCCCAACTAAACAAAGTTCTTCCTTCCATCACTACCACCCTGGTAGTAATGGAAGGAAGGAATTAGGGAGAAAGGTGTGATGGACAGGAGAGAGAGAGGAAGGGAGAGCGGGCAGAAGGGTAGTAGAAACGAAAGGAAAGAAGAGAGAGTAGGACCGTTTGATGATACTAGGTTCTTTCACACATAAGCCACAATACATTCGGTTTCATAAAAGGAGAGCTACGAGAGGGTAAGGAGGGATTAAAAGTGACGATAATATTGGGCTATATTTTAATTTTTAATGTACCCGTAAAACTACGTCTGTGCCCGTGTTCATTGTATGAACGATGGACAGCACGAGGTCTGGTACTACGACAAACCAATTAATGGTTTAGATATCGGTACCAGTACACGTAATGTATTTACTTAAAAAAAAATTTAATCTAACAAATACAAACGTAACCTTAAGCGTCTCTGTACATTGAAGATATTTGAAAAAAAAAATGGGTCTAGGAATAAGTAATAGAAACATTTCGATCATTTTTGAATTTTTTGTCTGTTTGTGTGTTAGCCTCCCGGGAGCGGGAGCGGAAGCAGGAGTGGAAATGGAGCGGATTCCGTAGCCCACGTGAGCCTCCGGGCACAGCTAGTAACTAATAAATATCTTAACACTTAACTAATAATTTTTTTATTTTTATTTTAATAAATAAAATAAAAATAAAAATAAAAAATAAAACACGTTGAAGGACAGTCCTTTCAGGCCCCATACGATTGGCCATTGCTACAGGACGTACAGCGTCACTATTACTCAACGTGTTAATAATAATAATTCATACACGAACAAAGTCGCCGGCAGTTGTTAGTTCCTAATATTTTCATTAACTATGCTGACAGTACCAGAGCACAATAATTACCAGTCCACCAGTTCCGCGCAATGTCGCGGCTGTATCGAAAAACTTTTAATTTAGCCAAGTCCCCATTGTGAGGGATTTAAAAAGCTTCAAGTATTGTATGCATTTAACAAGGAGCCTTGGTGACAGTTATTAATGGATTTCGTACTATTTTTCTCGGCTGGTGCCAAGGATCGACTTAGGTAGGTAGGTATAGGTTGGTACCATTCTTTGTTCGTTGTACTACGGCTGCTCAAGCTGACACATGCCTACTAAAGTCTTGCTTGTATTAGCTATACTGAAGATTAAAATTGTATAATAACTTTTTTAAGTAGTAAAATGCCTTTTGGACTCACGGAAAAAAACTGCGCTATAAAAGTTTATGTATCCGTTTTAACGGATCCTTAGCAATGCAATTCTTATCTGAAAATACCTAAACTGGATAAAATATTTACGAATAATTTTCAAATCGGGAAAGCATACCTATATAGACTGGCAAGTTTAAGTTTGAATTAAGTTTATATATCTTTTATTGCATTACAAAGAAGATGACAAGATGCCAAACTAATTTTCTAAAAAAGTTCTCTTGGCTGCCTGTTCTCGTATCAAGACAGTATAATAAGTAGGTATGAGAAACATTTTTTTGCAGTAATGGAAGTTGAACTACGAAAACAAACCTGACTGTGTCTAGCAAATTGCAAAACTGCCGGCTTCTTTGAAGATTTTCCGCTCCGTCTTCAATTATCCAAATTTCAACCGTGTCTGTGTCTATGCCCTGGCGTCGAGGTATTTTTCGAAATCCTCGCGCTCGCCACATCATTACTCATTCGGGGCCCGAGCGGTGCAGAGCTACGCTTTTTGCGACCACACTCAACTGATGCAATCCAACGGTGACGTGCAGCAGTGGAACTGTTGTGGAAGATTTGTCAGTATAAGGAAGTGAATGTTTGTAAAAGTAGAACATTATTGTTTATAAGATTTCATATCCATATAGAATAATGTAATGTCTAAATATCACTTTGGATTTAGAAATTCAATCCACCTCTCTATAGAACAAAGATTTTTAATTGTTTTGAACATTGATAATAATAGTAGTGTTACCAACGATGTTTAGGTTAAAACCTGCATGTATACATAGCCTTGCTTTTCGTACATAACCAAACTACATTACGATATTTATATCAATATATAGTAAATAGGTCCCCCAGTCGCATCTCTCCGTATGTTCGAACTAATTTCTAGACCGACTGCTTAGATTTCGATCAGGTTTTTTAAATTAGTTAGATCGATCTCGATAAAGGTTTTGATATAATATACTAGGTATCACTCCCTACATGCAAAGCGACGCGAGCAGCTGTTTTAAAATAAAAAAAACACTAATGTATGTCGGTAATCCTTCCTACTAAAATTATAAATGTAAAAGTTTGGATATTTGGATGTTTGTTACTCAATCACGCTTCAACCACTGGACAGATCGTGAACAAACTTGGCACACATATAGGTTAGGTCCTGGAATAGGAAATAGGATAGTTTTTATCCCGAAAAAACACCCCATTTCCAACGAGAAATGCATAATAGTTTGTGATGTTAAGCGGACGAAGTCGCGGGCAACAGCTAGTTGTACATATATTTAAGTCACTGTTTTCTAATTTGAGAAATCATGCACCATTACCTTAAAACTTGCAAATAGGACAACTCTATGAGGAATCGAATCTATGTACGATACGTATAGTACTATTCCCTATCGATATTGATTCCCCAGCGACAAAGTTGTCTCAAAACGAACCATTGTCCGCTACAACGAAACAGCTACTGGTTTCCGAACACCCTCGAGACCAATCTATCAAACGTCCAAGTTGGATATTAAGTTTTTAAACGAACCCCTCAGAAAGGGAACTTAAATACGCGTTCAGAAATATTTGGAAAGCAATTGTCTTGTAATACGATAGCCCGATTTTGTCAAAATATTTGCGGTGATTCAGTGCAATTTTCCGGACGATCGATCAGTTTGTTTGTCACTATTGACGTGAGTTAGAAAGTAAAGTAAGACGCATCGTATACATGCGTGAAATTGAAGTTTATTCAAGGAATTGTAAGTCATTGTTTGATGGAACTAACAATTTGATATATTGCGATTAATGCTTGATAATACAACTATGGGTAGTATTATTACAAATTTCTTTATTTATTCTACAAAATGGCCTTGATAGTAATTTTGTGGTGCTTGAACTAGGTAACAAAGGTAACCTGTATAATGTATATAATATCTATACCTATAACTGTAACTGGTTTATGTCTGTACATGGGAGATACTGTAGAAAAATGTGTATGAGGGGTCTTGATAGGGCCAATAGAAGCCAAAATAACTGTTTTTAGAATTTTTGTCTGTCTGTATGTTTGTTTGTTACCTCATCACGCAAAAACGACTGAATAAAATTTAATGCAGTTATCACAGTTGTCTTGTTGGAGGTCTACCTTAAAATCTGGTGTATGTTTCATCTTGATACGCCACTTAGAACCTGAGATATACGCCACTTAGAACCTGAGATATTTAACCTGGGAGCTGGAGAAGGGACGGGAACAGATTCTGTATTCCACAGTATTATAATTCCGAAAGTGAGTAAGTGAACATTGCATGTGTTACGGAGGTGAACATAGATTAGTTTTAATTGCGAGAAAAGCTGTTCCCGAGGAAAATAAAAACTTATTATATTATATTATTATATTTTCTTTACTTTGGTGAATCAACTTGTCATTAGGCAGTTATATTTTTCTTTTTAAAAGAGTTAATGCTCTTAACCCATTATCCACCGTCCTAGCACCGCTACTGCAAGTGATAGTAGTAGCTTTGCAATGAAATTACCTGTAAGACTTAAATTACACAATGGGCCCGATTCTGAAGACACACATTTAAAATTTGACAGCGCTAAAATTGGTTTCGTCTTTATCTTCATAATACTGTGTGACAAGGATAGCAACAGTTTTAGTGCTGTCAAATTTTAACATTGTGCCTTCAGAATCGAGCCCATTATCAATTTAACATATAAAATTCTAGATAAAAAGTATAATACCTACATTTAAGAAACAAAGATTTTAACAACCCCCGGCATTCCAATCCAATAAAAGTGATCAAAATATCAAAATTAAATGTTAGCCAGAGTTAGTACCTACTTTATACTGTCCTTTTATAATGTTTCTCTGGGTTATAACGATTTTTGTAAAACCTATTTTTTACAATTTTTAGAAACCTATTTATAAATTACACTTCCAACTATTATTTAGACCCATACAGAAACACTTTTTAATCAAAACTAAAAGCCTTTTTACTGTTATAAAAAAGCCTCTTAGCCTTTAAAGCTTTAATTAAATCTAAATAGTTGGAAGTGTAAGCCTTTTTGATACCGAAAAGTTGATTCACCATTTATTTAGTACGTGATTTGCGAGCTTTATATAATTTATCAACGTATCCTAATCTGCATGTATCAGTAAACAACGTAAAAAGAAAAACGAAGCGTAAACTTAACACTGCTCCCCAATCGCAGAGGGATCATTCGCGGGATGGAGTGTAGAGTGACTGAGGACTGAGGGGAGGAGATAAACTGACATTTGCACGGAGATATCTCCACGGGCGCAGTACATGGGTTAAATTATGCATTGAAATGCAAATTTTGTCAGTTCCTTTTTTAGCTGTTGATGATAAAGGAAAATGCTTTTGATAACTTTACGTGTTAAGAAAATAGTAAATTGCCGAGGACAGTAATAAGTAGCAATTCTTGGACGAGTGAGCCTTGGCGTATACATATAACACTTTATGTCGAGGCACACATAGTGCTTTTCACGACTAACTGTGAGGAAATAAAATTATTCTACAAAGAATAAACCAATTTTGTAAAGCAAAAACTAAAGAGTTAAAAATTTGTTTTCAGTCCGAACCATTATTCGTTTTTTTTTTAGATCTATGCGTGAATTTAAATTAGGATACTTATATAAAAACTAATCATGTTTCCTAAAATATTTAGGTATAAGTACCACTATTATAAACTAAATGATACTTACTTTATTTATTTGAGTATTATTTATTTGAGTACCTACTTAGCCTATCCGTGTATACGATTAAAATTATATGAACAATATATTTACCTTATGACATAATTAAAGATTGAACTCCACTATAGCGTGTACTTTGTCTATACAGATCACAAGATTTGTATGGGATAGCACAAACATCGATCAGCGATCGCCGCTCGCGATCACATCAAGCTTTCGATCGGTTTGTTCAATGCCAGTTAACCGCCATAATATACTTGCTTTGTTTTTGGCCACCTGTAGGTAATATGCGACTTTGCTTACGTATAACCTATTCAGCAATAGTGACGAAATTCAGAATAGTGAAGATATTCGTGAATAGTTGCATGTAATATGCCTAACTACCTGCCAAGCTAACAGAGCATATAGATATGTATATTTAGATGTAGAGAAATGACCATTCCTACTTGCTATTTAGCGTGGACCACCCAGTTTCACCCAAGTTTCCCAGGAAATCCTGTCCAATACCCAATTTAAGGGCGCAAGAGAAAAAAACTGAGCCGCGACGCGACGCTAGCGTCGTCGTTGCACTGTCGCGACTGTTCGCTGATTAATGAAAAATCTGTTCACTCAACTGTAAATTATCCTAACGACCAACCTATATCCAAAGCAAAGCAAACTTTAAGTCTTGCACGCTAACTGTAAAATTCCAATGTAAAACTATGCAGTTAACGCCTTTAGTAACGTGCGTGTCAAGAATACCAAACGTTTCCCCTCGACGCTGTAACATTTGACGTTTTTGTGAGACACCATACATATAAAACTGTAAAATATGAACTTCATTTTTGTGGTAAATACATACACAGATGGAAGTTCGAAGGTATTTTATTTTAGAAATATGTAAATGTACCTACATTCAGTCACAACCTACGAATTGCAAAAGATTCGCTAAAGCAGTAGGTACTCGTAAGTAGTAAATTATATTTATGCCAAGAGTAAACGGGACGAAAAACGGAAGAAGGAATGTCGCTTTACGACGTTTGTCAGTATCGCGCCAAGTGGCGATATGTCGAGCGAGATCAAGACGTGAACATTACCTATATATGTAGTATTTTATTGGGTACCTTTTTGTCGTAAACAAATTAACTTTCTAAGACGGTTAAATTTTTTTAGTTTCAGTTTCCACATAATATTTTTATAGACTTAGGTGTAGAAATCAATGCAAAACGAAGTCCCAAATTCCGATCACTTAAGAGATTCTGTTTATAAATATAGTTTTGATGCTGAAATGTTACTACTGATTACCATAGTTATGCCGTCTGGTTCCCGGCTTAGAATAGGGCCACACGGTGGGTGTCGTCAAGGCGACTAAGGGATTGCACCAGGGACAGGCAGCGGCCCTCAATGGACAACTTACCAAAAGTGGTATTCTATTAGGGAGGCCTATGTCCAGCAGTGGACGTATTTAGGATGATGATGACTATAATCATGTCTAGGTTATAATCATTAGATCAAGACTTACCTATTTCCAAAAATGGCGTTTGCTTAAAGAAGCAAGACATCAATATAGCCAACGTCAAAATTGTGATTAGACATCAAAAATTGCGGTCCTCTGCGCCCCTTCAAATAATATTCCCCGAGGTAGGTGACGTCATCGGGGGAGGAGAAATGGGGAGGTAAGAAGGAGGGGGAGTGGTGTCGGTTGTCAAAGTCTGACATACGATGACGTTCCAGCGTCAGAAACTTGCGCGTGGCTTTGAAGAGCTTTGCTTCAGTGTACAGAATAGGGATATTTTGAGATAACATGTACCTATTGTTACTTTTCTGAAGTATGATTTTAATGTGGGCCCTCTGACGTTTAATTTAATTTGTGATAATTTAATACCAAGTGTATTTTAAATTTTTTATTTTAATATTATATACTGACATAGATAGTATGTTATATACTATGACATTATTAAAATTGTTGACATTGTAATTTATACAATATTTTATTTTATGACGATCCCTTTTACCGTATTAGAATGACATGTAAAATTGATTTTTAAGATGTAAAAGTGAAATAAATAAATCTAATCTAATCTAATCTATTATCATCATATTATCTTTAGTACCTAATAATAGCCGCTCAAACGTATCAAAACACATTGCTGGCAACACAAAAACTAAAAAGCATAATTATAATCTTTTGATATTTAAAACTGATCCTTGAAAGAACCCAGGAATAACGAATAAGTATCAATATCTGACGGATTTTTATAAAGTATATAACTTCTTAGAAACAATTTAAACGTTTCTGCAAAAAGAAGTAACATGATTACATAGTAACACACACATGCATGATGCAACTTATATATCCCATAAATTCCCCTGCCCTCGCCATGGGAGGGGCGACGCTGCAAAAAACGTCGGCACTCGGCCCAACAAAGATAGGATATGCAACCCGCCATTACAGAAAATTGGCTATGCGATCCCCAACCCATCACATGATTATACTGCGAAATTTTAAAGTGGTATTTTATGTTAGCCACTTATTTGAAACTCCAATCTTAAGTATATTAAAACTAATAACGGGGACAGAAAACTTATAATAACACATTCAAATTAAGAATACTTTGAAACAACTCTAAAGATAAAGAAATTTTAATAACCTTCCCTTATTCCAGAACTGTATCAACTGTGTCCATAAGCAAAACAAGAAACAAATAATACGATCAAAGTCAGCTAAATAGGTTTTTCTCCAGCTGAGAGTTTCAGAATTAAATTGCCTTATCTACATTGTGCTGAACAATGCAATTTAGATCGTCGACGGGATAATTTAAGCTGTTAAATAGCACGACGAGAAAGTTAGAAAATCCAAAGTTTGATTAAGGGCCTGTCGTATTGTTCATTAAACTTGGATTAAGTTTGCGCTGGATAGAACGAGCTGGCAGGCAGTTAGCGTCACGAAAAAACAACAGGAGGAGGGAATAAAGTAGGTAACTTTGCGAGGAAACTTTGTTTGCGATAAGAACGTCTTCATTGATGGACATTGATTTAAATTTATATTAAGTGGGCCTTCGTATCGCTTATTTCTTCTGGCATTTTTCCATTACTTGGTACTTAATATTATATATACAGTATGTAACAAAATGCGTTTTTATGATTTCTACAGTAGATAATGAATTATGAATGACCTTTACTTTAAGGCTTTTTCACCAATCAATTTGTAACTAACTTTTTAAACAATTTGTAATGCTTCAAAATGTGTAAAGTCCAAAATGTTCTACTTATATCAGGTTATTTGTCTCAAGGAAATATCATCAACTTCTTGAAGTTATTAAAAATATGTATTGTATTGTAACAAATAGTAAAGAATAAATATGGAATAATGGGAAAATAGTAACATAAAATGTTAATACCACCATGCACATTTGAAGAAAACCAGCTTGCCTATCAAAATTTTATTGCAAAGAGTTAGGCGATGCATTATATCACGAGTATTAAATAGGTAAATTTCGAGGATAAATTAAAAAAATAACTATTAAATTTAGAAATGAGCTATGGAAAGAAAGTACATTAATAAGTACAGTGAACTCAAAGCGTTCCTGAAAATATCCAAACGAAGGCATAAAGGCGACCTTTTTTAAGGCCTAAACCATCCTCAGCAGCAAGCGATACACATCTATTTATTGATCAAACAGCCATTGATCGGGTGTTCCCACCTTTTGTGGCCCGGCCGTATGGAAGCCGCTGCCATGACTCGGCGAATTCGTCTAAAGATGACCGCGATCGTACCATTGTGATCATGTAATTCAATAAAATCAACGGACATTTTTGTTTATTTGCTCCGTGGATGAAAGAAAACGGTTTCGTTTGAAGAGTCCGTTTTAGATTACGAAGAAAGCGAACATTACTGAACATATTTTGACCTAACTTTAAGCGTGCCTTTGCACTATAGATAGGTACCTAAGAAACTAATTTTTTATTCCCTATTCAACTAAACATAACATCAGAAAAGTTAGTTCTAAATACTATGATATACCTACATTCATAGATAACCCTTTCCCATATAAATAAAAGCATTATTATCAAATTTCTCTTTTTTTTTTAATTCACGTACCTATGTCAGAAGTATAACCTTCTACCCTAACCTACTTTCCTAATCTAACTTGCTATATACGAGATATAGGTATGCATTTTAGAAATATGTAAAAATATATCCTTATTATCATTTCCACATTGAGTTAAACAAAATTAAAACAATGCTCTCTCTTGTAGAGTTGTTTCGACCTCTACGATGCTCTGACTACGTCGGCTCCCTTGACGCCTGGTCGTAGTGTTGTATTAGTGGCTTACGACGCACGATACGCTGTGTACCGTGACTTGTAATAACATTTTGTTTTTATTCTTAACTTAGTACTTGATTAGGGTTCGTTGTACTTGTCACAGATTATTTGAGATCAAATTGTTCAATAGTCATGATATTGTTCAATTTTATTTTTATTTTACTCCTTAGGACTTTGTTTTGAAACATAAACAGTGTTTAAATATATTATTAACCAGCTTTTGCCCGCGACTTCGTCCGCGTAGGTTTCGATATTTACACAAACCTCACAACACAAACCTCAAAAAGAACATAAATTCATATTAATTTGGTTTCCCGTAGGAATGAGATATTTTTTCGGGATAAAAACTATTCTATGTCCTATTCCAGGACCTAACCTATATGTGTGCTAAGTTTCATCTCCATCCGTTCAGTGGTTGAATCGTGATTGAGTAACAAATATCTAAACTTTCGCACTTATAATATTATAAGTGGGATTTAGTTTAGAAAATACAAGACTCCCGAGTATTTGAAAATTACAACGAAGTTATTAATAGTAAACTATATGCACTTGCAATTATTACGCAAAATGTGATGAAGATGATTTAATTACAATACCTACTATTGTAAAATTTATTTTATTTACATAATTAAGTACTGACTTTTAAAATAATGAATTTATTTTCTGTGAAATTAATACGCTTTGATAACCTTAACAACACTATGAATGATGACTATCGCAATGTAAATGACCGTTGACGCATTTTGTGTGCTCCATATTAAAAGCCATTAATTTTTACCTCATTATGTCTCAGTTGTCGTCCATTAAAATAATGAATGTTAAAAGTAGTAAAAATAAAGGAAATTGCATATTAAATATTTAAAACACCGTGTCCTTAGGAACAGATACCATGTTCATGTAGTATTATTATTAAACAGCTTCTTTAATCTCCTTCATGCAATAAGCTTGCTCTATAGTTCTCTTATTTTCTCATATGCAACATCCCTTACGACAAAACGAGACAGATAGAGTATAGCTGTTGTTGCTGCAGACTTTATCGAACATTTCTGTTTCATTCGCACTCATGGAGCTGTTTACGTGTGGAAAGGGGAACATCATTGTTGCGGTTTGATGCTTTTCAATGCTACTTTGTAACAAATCATGCTTTGAGTCAGGTGTAATAGAGTCGATATTGGAAAAAACAGTTTTGTAGAAGACTGTAGAAGAACAGCTCCGCCTTAAAAATGGAAGGTGGTATGTAAAAATTGATGAACATGTATAGCAGTCCTTATAGTGACAGAGTGCGCTGGCGTGTTGGGCAGTGTATATTGTCTCAAAATGTCGCCTCGAAAGAGCGCGCCTTCGTCTCCTTTGTTTATTATTAAACAGTGATAAATCAAATGACTTTGCAATAATGTTCAAATAAAAACTTTACTGTTTCTAATGTTGTGAACTGGCTAAAACTTTCAAGTTATGTGACAGTGATATCTCAAGTTTAAGTGGACTAAAGCTGTAGTAAGTGTTGAGAATTGTGGTTCTGGAGATAATAAAGTGATAATTATAACATTAATAATACTACGGCTACAAGAGTGGTGACATTGTTTCATCATTTTAAAGACTTGCCGGTGTTAATTGTGCTCGATATTAAAACTTTATGAATTTCGTGTTTTAGCCGTTGAAATTGCACTGACGCACTAATCAGCAATATCACTAAGACATATATTTACAGTTTCCGAAGCAATATAAAACAAAATGGTAACAAATCAGGAGAAACTAATTGTCATCCTTATAATTCATGTTTTGATTAATATTTCGGCAATCAAGTTATTTGAATAACATGAAATTATTTGTATTGATTAGTGCACCCTATTGAAGACAAGGATAGGTAATTTTATTGTATTTTAAAAATGCTATTTCATTAAGGACACTAGCTTCCACAATTTATAAAGCTAAATAGTCACCACTCTTAGACGACGTTATTGATGGTCTAGTTATTACGTAAAGGTTATTTCATGAACAGCTAAAAGAAGCTCTATATTAAAAACAATTCACATGGTGATCTTTGAATGGCGGTCATATTAGCAGGCGTGTTCAGCGAGAGGTGATGCGCCGACTCGACCACGCCCACCATGAGCTCCTTCCTCATGAACGGTGGGTACCAACCACAACCAGACCCAAAATTCCCGCCTTCCGAAGAGTACAGCCAGGCAGACTACATACCGCCAGGAGAATACTATCAGCATCAACATTTACAGTATGGGTATCAGCATCAGTATGCTCCAGTCCAGATCGGCACAGGGTATGGGTATGGAGGTTACTACCACCCGATACCCCAGCACCCGCCGGTCGCGCCTCCACCGCGACCTCCTGAACCTTCCCACCCTTCGGACGCGGACCATGGATACGTCCCGCCTCACAGTGCAGATGTAGCCCCAGGCCTTGCAGAACTTGGCTTAAGGCTGGAGAGGCATATTGAAGAAGCGGCGCCGGCTGGAAGAAAACTCCATGCGTTAGGACGAGAAGGGTCGCCTGGGTCTGAAATGGACGATGAGAGATTGCTTCTGGACAGTCCGCCCGTTGACGACGACGATTCCTCGATATGTTCAGATAATACAGACAGGGTTATATATCCATGGATGAAAAAGATTCATGTCGCGGGAGCGTGTAAGTATCCGTCTCACTTTATATATATTAAATATAAAAAAATGATAATGCAACAAGTAGGATGATGACCAATCAATATCCAAGTATTTGTTAATACCTATAAAAAGTACCTACGACAATACAACGATCTAGAACTTATAATAAAATCAATGAACTAAATATTCTTATCGTGCCCCAAAACATTTTAAAAGCTATAATTTAACAAATAAGGAAAAATCTAGCTGTTATTAAGATTCAGATTCATACACTATCTGATAGGAAATCGAAAAATCATTTTTTATTAATTATTAAAATATTATTTTCGTTTATTTATAACCGCAAATTTAAAACAACAAGTACATTACAAATATGTCCTGCGTGCTACTTGTAAGGATTATTGCAAGCAACATGAAAAATGTATTAAAGACTTCAAAGGAATTTGTGATAGACGATTTCCAATATGCTACTCATAAATTGAATTTTTCTCTACCATCATAAGGTATTTTGACGTACTTAGATACGTACTTAAATATATAATGAAAGTATTAAAAGAAATGTTAAGGTAAAATATAACTGAGTAAATCTCTAAGTAGTTTTATATAGGTAATTAAAATGCTGTCGAATATTACATTCAAGTATATCTTTAGAAAATAATAGGTACGTAGATCCACAATCATATACCTATCATGAAATTCAATAGAACTCAAATTTAATCGCATTTTATTTAAAAAAAAATTCGGTCATTCTTACCGACAGCCGCCGCGCCGCCCGCCGGCGAGGAGAAAAAACAAAATTTACAAATCCTCAAGATTGATATGAGCACATTAAATTCATCTTTGGCGCTTGACTCTACCATTGTGTACTCAGCATTTATAAGTGCAAAATAATCTTTAAGAGCTCCTCAATGTTCGCGGCAAGTTACGTGAAAGAAATAACAAATTGCCACCAATCAATATCTCTAAGAATGTTTACGAACACCCGAGATCCTTTAGGCGTGTGTCTTTTGATGTGTTTTGACATTTTACTAATGTGATGTCATTAAAGAGGTCCTGTGAAGACGCCAGGATCTTTGTTGTGTGACAATGGGATCCAGTACTCATGTTAATGAATGTCATTTATTTTTATAGCTTTTAAATAGGAGTTTGTGGTTGAAAATTCGTCGTGGAGATTATCAATGTAGTATCCTCTTTATAAAACGTTTTATTTTTTGTGGAGCGTCGCGTCGTTTTATATTTGTCATTGAAAGTGGTACCCTTAATTTATTAGATACATGGTATTGTGACAATAGTAGAACTTGCTTTCTAGGTACGAAATGATTTTAAATTTCTGTCATAAATTGGCTGTCCATGTTTTTGGAATATATATTATTTATTGCACATAAATTTTACAAAAAAGGCGTAATACAAAAGTGTACAAAGGTGGATTTATCTCTATAAGAGATATCCCCCAGCCAACCTCTACTAACATATCACATAAAATATATACATAATAATATATACCTACTATAATCACGACAAGTTAGATTGAAGGTCTTTGTATCTCAGTATGAACGATCTCAGTGTTTTTGTTATAACGAGTTGAAATAGTTTTACGTATGTGAACTTATAACTCTGAACCCACATACATGCCTTGGTCCCAGAGGGGTAGGCAGAGGCGATGGATCGCCACTTTGCGCGATCCTGACACACCTCACTAGCCTCACTCACATTCATCAAACTTTTCATGTACCTCCCTATTATCCATTAATATATTTTTTAGGCTTGTGACTCGAGATAGTCAATGCCAGCCTCGTAAGGAAACACTAATTTGTCTTAATTTATATACTAAAATATTTTGACTTATCAGATTGCTCAATAATATTATGTTTATATCACCATTGTGACCTACGTTATCTCGAAGAAAGTTAAAAATGTAAAATAATTAAAAAATGATACAAATTTATGGTTAAAGAAGAAAAAATAATCTAAATAAAAATACCTGCTTGACCATGACCTTCAAATCTTGATATTTGGAATATTTTGTAAGTATCTACTTATATTTGAATCATTGTTGACGTCAACATATCAGAGGAAGGTACTTCTTTGATTTTACAATTGTGCATAAATTAAACTGACTTCATGTCACATGACACGATGAGCGAAGCATTTAAAAAAGGAAATCCTTTTAACATGACGAAACACTGAGATATTATTATGCTCAAGCGCTTTAATGAACCGGTTCTATTGATTGATCGCTGCAGAAATTGTTAGTATCTTATTCGCGCCAAAGTTTTATTCCGATTTTAAACTTAAGAGTACCTACTCCAGCTTTTCTTATCGACACCTGTCATTGGAGGAACATTTTTCACTTGTTCACAATAGTGGGACATAGAGGTTTAAGATCCATCGTAAGTTCGACGTAATGAGGCGGGACCACCAGGCCGGTTCGATAGCGCATGCGTCGCGAGATCGACTCGAGATTAACAGATCGGTTATGAGACCACACGTTCGTCGCAGGTAGCCGGTAATTCAATTCAGATTGTCATCGTCCTGATGACGCGATATCGGAGCTAACGAAGCGAGGATCGAGCATGTCGTCCAACCGGTAGCAGTGTAACGGGTTCCCATTTGCAGACGATAAATAAAATGATGGGTTTTGTCTCTCATTGAGATCGTTAGTATTATTGTTGTTTGGCTTTTTATTTGATGTATTAAACTATGACAACAGAGCTAGCAGTTAACATTAAATGAAATTTGAGACGTATTTTAATCATGTTCTGAACTTCATTAAAATGTACAGTTGTATGTTTATCACGATGAGCTTTTGATAGCATTTGTCTTCCCTGTTGAACTTTTCTTATACATAATCTACCTATATAGTTACCAGTATCTATCTATACTCACCCATCTACTCAATTTTCGACGTCCTTAAACCTGGATCAATGTGGCGATGTCTGCCTGACCACTAGAAATCTCGGAGCCCACCGACCGCACATACCAACCTCGCCCAAACCGCGGAGATTCTCAAAGAAATTCTTGGGCGGACCCAATAACTTGTGTCTATCCCTTTCTGACAAAGGCGGCGTTCATTAGATGTGAGTAAATATCAGGTCGACCGTGGAAATATTTTTCTCTTATATATTGAAAGACATAGGTGTGATAATGCTGTTTAGTACCTAGTAATTTACAGATATTTTACTATAAGACTGAAATAAGTATAATGTGGGTACATGTAACGAGAAATAGTGATATAAACTTACAGTTTTTTTGTCATCACTTAATGACTGCATGTATTCAAATAAGAGCAGTTGAGAAAGTTTAACTAAGCAATATAAATAAATAAGTTTAATTTTAAGTTAAGGAAGTTGCTAAAGCTCTCGAAATGAAACTAAGTGTTGAGCAGAGTAAGTGTTTTAGCCTGTCACGAAGTAAAAATGTTACATAAAACATTTCGCGATAACCATATATTTAATTAACGTACTAATGGTAGTTTAGAAAGTAGAGCGTCGTTCTCGTTAGAGACTGTAGTGCAGTAGTATGCAAGTCTTTATTTATAACAACATTATTAGGGCCTTAGGGGGATTGCATATGCGAGTGTATATACGAAAGTGTCGACATTGTAGAAACCGGTGAAAATTTTGCTAATTTTGGGTTTATACACTTATACCCACCATCAGCAGAATGTGTATGCTATGCTAATCATAAGAACAGATGTGTGAGAAACAATCCTTCCTATTAAATTAAATATTTTTCGTAAAAAAATTATGCCTTTACTAGACTTAAAAAAACTACTAACTTCTAATTATTCTTCCAAAATTCGTACTCTTGGTAAAAAAGAACGTCGTATCTTTCATACGTGTAGTATGAAAGATACTTTGTTCTGCATACGTCATTTGTTGAATAAGTTTTCATCGCAACCCTATTGAACGATCAACAAAAGCAATTTCCTCGAAAGGAAATTAAGAAATTGCTTCGAACTTCGAGCCGACAATGACACTATTCAGTGACAACACATTACTAAAAGTGCTTTCAATTTAAGATATAAAGACTAAATTAAGAATTAACTTCAAGGAATTGTTAGCAAAAGAATAGATTTCGAATCACAATAGATATAAATTTGAGGACAACGGCAGAGTTATGTTTTCTTCATTAAAGTACAACGAAAGGAGTCTTTAATATTGCATGTTGTAAAATAAGGTCATTTTATAATTAATACGCGGGCACGTTGTAAATCATGTTATTAACACTAACTGGGTGTTCCTCATCTAGGCACAAGCTCAACCTCTCATATTATTTGAAAAACGAACTAATTTCCTAGACCGCAATTAATCAAAACAAAAAAGGAAGCTCATGCTCGTGCATGTGTACGTAATTATTATGCACATTAATTAACACACGGTGCCCCGGAGGTTGTTACTACATAAATTATTCAGCACGGTACTCTAGCACGCAAGTTGCTACCTTAATCCATAGTAGGTACATATGGGTATCACTACGTTAGGTGGGCGCTTTTTAATTAATTGCATATAGCTTTCTTGCTACATGAAACTAAAATGTAAATACTTACATTATCTTTCCAATTAGGTTCCTTTGATAACTTGAAATTATAAGTTGTTTTCTCTTTGCTACACTTAGACAATATTTTACCTGCGACTTGTCTTACCTAGGTAGGTACTTTTTGCTATCACAAACTGAGCTATCGCGTTTAACATCAGGGTAAGATCGGCTGCAAATTCAGTTCCTGCTTGCGTTACTTCAGTATTTGTTAATGACTATAGGATGTCTATACTTACAAATTATTTATTGAGATTATATATTTCTGCAACAGTAAAATGATGTCTATAAATCCACAGTCACAATGTATTGGTTTATGTCACAATATTAAGTATAGGTATTATAGTATATTTATCAAGAAAATATTGATTGGTGCGTTGTAAGAGTGGCCAATTATTTCAAAAAATAGTATCAACCTATACTTGTGTGCGAACTTACTTAACTTAATATAACTTTGTGAAGTTAAGTGATATTATACAATGTTTTTTTTGTTAATAAAATTCTTTAAATCATTTTCATATTATTTAAGTATGTGAATAAATTTTTACATGTTAATATCAAACATGTTTTTGTTTTAAAAGTATTATTGTATTACTGACAGTTCTAGATCCTTGACATCTAAATAAATGAATTTAATAATAATAACAAATGAAATGCAATAACTTTAAATAAACTATTTCGAAGTTAATCCTCATTCCCTTTACACTCCATATTTTAAAAATGCTTGAGCTAATTACCCCTATTTCTTTTACAGCTAATGGAACCTATCAACCGGGAATGGAGCCAAAACGCCAACGAACAGCATACACCCGGCACCAAATATTAGAACTGGAAAAAGAATTTCATTACAATCGCTACTTAACAAGAAGAAGAAGAATAGAGATAGCCCACACTCTAGTCCTATCAGAAAGGCAGATTAAAATCTGGTTTCAGAATAGACGAATGAAATGGAAGAAGGACAATAAACTACCAAACACCAAAAACGTTAGAAGAAAAACTAATCCCGCTGGGGTTACAACAACTACGACGAAAGGGACGGCCACACCAAAGAGTAGATCAAATAAGAATACAAATAACAATGATAAGAAGAAATCGAACAACAACGGGCGACCAGATAGCATAGAGAATGTAACGGACAATATTATGAACGATTTACATTGTGTTGGGGCACAGTCGAATTTGTCGCACGACCCTGCAATTAGTCCCATGTCTCATCATAGCAATCAAATGAATGCTGGCCATATGACTCCACACCATTTACACATGATGGGAATGCACGGAGGCATGGATCCTGCTACGGTTGCCAATCTGTCAATGCATGGATCTCCTGTCGGAAACGCAGGTTGTGGCACAGGTATTAACCCTGGTAATCAACCAGTCATTAAGTCGGACTACGGTCTCACCGCCTTATAATTCTTATAAGTGTAAAGAAGCTATATTTTCATTAAAAACTTTCGTTAATTCTACCATTCCTTTGTGGTGATAAGGTGTAATAAAGTGATGTTCTAATTTTTAATAATTTGAGTTTATTTTAAGTCGTGTAAGTAACTAATGTAATCAGTCATAATGGAAGTTTGGATAGGTAAGTGGAAAACTTTACAATGTCAAAAGTGTGATTATTATTATTTTAGGATAGGTTTAGATAACTTGTGAGTGTTGAATTTGTATATTTTACTTTAAGTCATTGTCGTGATTATATTTTAATCATTACTATTATAAAATATTTGATTAAATGCCAGTATTATTGTAATCTCGTATTAGATAAACGTAAATTACTTTCGCAAGACTTACTATTTTTGTTCTAAGTTACCAATTTATTTATTGCTCGTACTAACAATAAAATTATTCTGCTTACTAATTCTACCAATCTGTCAAAATATACATTTTTATAGTGTCTAATCCCTTGTTCTGATTTACAAATAAATTTAATAGTACGTTTGTTCTCAGAGTACAGCAACATATGGAATATAATGTACAGATGGGTAGATGTTAAGCATGTGTACACAAAAATACCTATATAAAATCTCTTGCATGTTCATAAGCAAGAATTATGTGATGTAGACAATGACTTAGGTTAGGATACAAAATGTGAAATTTAATTTTAAAACGAAATATTGTTTTGTATCTAAAATAGTAAATCTGTGAATACACAACCGATAAAATATAGTAATAAATAACATAAAAAATATTAGAGAGCTTTATTTAAAACCCATAACAAGTCATTAGTAAAATTAGAGCAGAATTTTGAATGCTTTCATGATAGAATATAATGAAATATTTTCTATCATAGAAATGTAAATGTACTATAATCGAAGAAGTTGATTCAAGACGATTAAATTATTATTGATAATGATAGTTGGTTATTTAAAGAGATTTAGAAGGAATAACAATACGCAAAGAACGTAAGCCTTAAAAATAGCAAATACTTTATTATTAATCTGTAATGTGTCACTCCATAACAATAAAATCATGTTTATTTTTTTACTTTACCATTTGTGGAGAATGTGACGCCTACGTTCACGCAGCGCTCATTCGTAACCATCACGTCGATATCATAACCTTGTGACATTCGTATCGAACGAAATGAAATGAAAGCAAAAATCGTAATGTATTCGTTGAATGTGAAGTCATCAATCAACGTCGCCGGCTCATTGTGTGGCCGCCACGCAACGCGTATCTTCTACTTACACCGTCCGTGTACGATGACGACTGCACAGTTTTATCATTCTGATACAAAGCCTACGTCAAGATGCTGATTGTGTTTTGTTTTAAAGATCGAAGCGAGAAGTTATTCAGTCAGTCAGTTATAATTACACGATCGTGTTTTGTTTTTGCAATGAAATGCACTGTTGAAGTTCAGCTACTTTTAATTCTCAAGTATTTTTGCTCGGATTTTACTACAAATTATAGCTTGTGAAGAATCATTACAATACAATACAATACACTTTATTGCACAAACAAATACAGTTACACGTTATAGAAGTTACAAGTAGTACAATTTAGGCGGTCTTATCGCTTTAAGCGATTTCTTCCAGACAACCTTTAAATTAAACCTTCCTCTTTATTTTCTTTGCTTGATTATTGTTCTTTATATATTTGTAAAATTAAATAGTAATTGATAAATTAGGACTTTCTGACATATCTTCTGAGCATACTGAGTCCCGTATTATCTTTGATCAACTGATGCATTACCTACAAAGTTTCTAAAAAATATTTTCGTTCAATGTAGGTAGTTTGGTAAGCTAGAAGATTTAATAGACTTGCTTGAAATACTAAACTTTAAATTAGAAAAGAAATAAACCGGATGCATTTGCTAACGTTCAAAAACTTATTTAATGCTTTCAACCTTTGCAAAAACTATTAGAGGTAGCTCCAGTCACAAATTTCTTTTTTTTTGTAACCCGTTAGTCTCTTGCAAAATATTAACAATACAAACTTTGGGACATAGACAATATTCCTTTTTGTTACTGTTTTTGTACCGACGCGCTAAAGAGTTAAAATCCTTGCAGATTAAACAAAAGTGCATTGTTAAGAGATTTGTATGCAAATAACAAGATTTTGCTACCGTCTCCATTTGACGGCTATATTGTGGAGTTAGTCGGCTCATGTTTGATGTCTCGTGTGTCCCTTAGGACTGCTTTGTCAGTTAGTAGCGGTAGCTAGTGACGGTTTACAGTTATTGTTGTGTGTTGCTTTTATTTTATGGAAAGATTAAGTTTTATTCTGGCTCTGGGATCTGATATGTTTGGTTTGTTAGACTTCATATTTTTTATGGAATCAAAATGTTATCTAATTATTTTAAAAAATCATCAAAACTTAGGGCAAAAATTAAAAAACATGACCATTTTACTTGCTTATCAAAATGAAAAATGCATACTACGAAATAGAAATGAAAGTTCAAAAGTTTGTTTACATTAATAGCAACCACATTTCATGCAGTACAAACAATAAACTCAATTCAAAGCCATCATGACCAAGTACATGACTCATCAATCATGTGATAGCTATAAAATAAATAAGGGCAACGAAGCGCAAACATCGTTGACAAGACTCTGACTCAGAATTATGGAGTTCCTACTTATTATTTTTACACATGAGTAAGTAACATACCTATATATCTCATCTGTGGTAAACCCCTAGTAATGCATCAACAAGAGCTAACAGTTAGCAGTTAAAAACACGGTGAGCTAAGATGATGATACTACCTGTAAGTCTGATAATGAGCAGGTAAGTAGGTGTAATTGATACATCACAAAACCTACTAATATAGAGTAGTTTTTATTGAGTGGTGATAATATTATAAATATAGGAGTGAAATTCCTTTAGTTCTTTACAGTGATGGGCTTAAACCAATTTCAAGAAGTACCTATTTCACTACAATAAGCCAACAAACAATACAATAATGTATACGGAAACCGAACAAATGAATGCATTTGGCGCAAATTCTAAACGGATTACCAAAAAGTTTTGTGGACGACATGTTGGGGGGTAATGCGTGAAAAGTAAAAATTGCTATAAAGGGGTACTATCTGGCTAGCAGCAATGCGACTTAGATAGTCTCTATTCAAGTAGGTATCTATTTTAGCAACAGAATAAGTTTTGTACATGTAGCTACTAAATATCCTACAAATAAACCCAGTGGTTTCAGTAGGATGGCTTAGGAAAAAATACATATGTAGGTAATTATGTTAATATAAATAAAGTAAAATAAAATAGCAATACAGACCCCTATAAGCTATTTCTTCAAATATATTCGTTTCATTTCTTTTAAGAATACTGCAATTTAAGATAGTAGTCTATCTTAAATTGCAGTATTTTTAGTAGGATTTGTTATCTTTTTCCAAAATTAAGGTTCTGTTTAGCTAAATGATAATAAAACACACGAATTTCTTCCAAGCATCAAATCTGACAGTCATTATACTACTAGTGAGAGAGCCACTATTATTCTGCAATAACAAAACTTTCGTTGCCGAAACAAAGGTAGCGGTAAAGTAAAAGGTCTTTCAATCAAGCGAATATTCGGCAGGTGCGTCCCAGGTGACTCCAGGGGAGACCCAGGGGACTGTTTAAAGGAAGTGTGCACGGCGCCGGTGGACCCCATGACTTGCTTTGTTTTAGTAGGCAGTTGAGGATTCTTTCTGAGATAAGCGATGCTAGAAATGCAGTTTTGGCGGCACTTTGATTTGGTGTAAGAGATGTAGAGTCAAATATTTAAGTAAGTAGAAGTAGTAATTGATAAGATCCATAGAGATTTAAGAAGATAATTTATTTTTAAAAATTAATTCCTTCCTGAATCAGTCTAGATAGCTTTATTACACTAACATCAAATATAAAACATTTATTATGTTAGATTGTAATTAGTAGTAAACAGGCAGTCACTGGCACGACAACAGATGAAGTATGCATACTTTAAATATGAAAAAAATATAGTACTTATAAAGGCATCGGAGTCAAATCGAGTCATAACCGTCAAGTTATCATAAGCGAAACCATATTTTTGTTTCTCTAACAATAAGTTGGCGGTTATGGCTCGAAATATTAAAGATTCGGTTTTAAATTTAGACAAATGTCCATATTCGCTATTATTCGAAAAAAAGTAAGAATTTTAGAAGTATGTGTATCCGCTATCTAGTAACCATACACAGGCTCTGCCTAGTTTGGGACTGGATAATGGTGTAAATGTCTGAAGGGGCGACCGCTCAGGGCGCCAGATATGCAGGGGAGCCTTTTTCTCCTTGGGTTTTAATATAAGATAGGGGACACCGTAGAAATCTCGCCCCGTGGCGCTGGGCGTGCAGAGTGCTAAAACCGGCACTGCCCATGATCTTAACTAGGGATCAAAATGCCTTGACTTTCTTAGAAAAGCTAAGTTATGCACTGTTGTTTTGTTTCCGGATTGTACAGCCAGCATGTTTCGTCCATGGTTATAAATCGAGCCAAGAAAGGCTCAGTATCTTGTTGTAATAATTCCATAGAGGTTTGCAAAATCTTCTGTCTGCTTTGTTTTTGTACGTCGGTAAGCATTGCTATACTACCCAAAATACTTACCTTACCATTTTCTTACCCAAGTACTATGCGTACTACCTACCGAATTTTAGAGTTGTAAAACGCCACGTGACACGTTGATCTGGTAAAACAATTGTTTCAGCATTTTTAACCATTTCCTCGGCCATTGCCGTCGTACGGCGTTCCGGGCGAGGGATATTTTTGGTGATGTTATTCCACGCTTAAATTACGCACACCACAACAACGACATTCACCCCTAATGTGCTTCGTAAGTCTTGACTTGAATTACTGTCCCATAGTTAAAATCAAGCATAAATACTTAATCACTGAGAAAGCTTTCTTTTTTTTATGTTCACAAACCAAATAGTTAGATGTATTTTTTTTATCTAACAGATTCATAGCTATGGCTGCTAGTATTTTTTAAAAGTTCCAAGGAGTACGTAAGTAGGTACCACATTCTCACTTTTATTTGAATGCCCCTCGTATGTGTTAGTAGGTAGGTATATCATTTATTATTCAGTTTGGTTTAACATCAAAGTTATAATTGGTCTCATGACCATTTGATTAGCTATGCCTTTACTTATATGTAATTTTCTAATCCTGATTATGACATTATTGTTAAGTTACGTAACAAGTAGAGTAAAAATATTCATTATTTCGCACAAAACGTTAGCAATTTGATTTGTTTACAGTGCAGCAATAACTCAGCTAAAAGCTCTGAAGGGCTGAAATTCGAAGTAGTCCCGATACGACAAATTTCAATACATCGTCTGAGAAGCGTTGCCTAGGGTAAGCACCCTTCGCAAATATGGCGGTGTTGGCGTATACATATAAGGTTTGGTGCAAGTTAAGAGCTAAAAACGTAAGTACCTAACTAATATTATTGACAAATTGTAAATTTAAAGAGAGCAAACGTTTTCTTTTCATTCGTATTTTATCGAAACTAAACCTCAAAGTTACAAAAAAAGAGGCACCAAAAACAGTTGAAGATGACTGAGGTTGATAGAGATAGATTGCGGTTTAACGAGCTGAATACATTATATCTATGTAGAAAACATGTACTTATATTATGTAGTCAGAAGTAAAGAGTTTATATATTATTTACCTTGAGCTAACCATAACCTATAGAATACTATGCCGGCGACTTCCTTGTTCCCATGTGTAAATTTCCTGCCCCAGTTTGAAATTCCCCTCGGGGTGAATCAAGTCTACCACGTAGTAAACTTGCATCACCTGAGTGAGTTAAGTCTACGAATAAGTGTACTTAATTCACACAGGTGATTTGTTTCAGTTGAATTAGGTCTATCGTATTTATCATTTTGTCTTTTATCGCAATTAAACCTAATAGCTCAAATTGATAGGATCTCTGTTGTCTATTCCGCTTCATTTTATGACTTGTTCCTCAGTGTTGTAGTTAGCGGGGTAGCTCAAGTCGTCGGGTGGGTTTAATCCATACTCGACTCGATTTGAGAGCTGCAGAAACGTACGTGATACTAAGATGAGGGATAGACGGTGTATTTATATTAGTGGATTCTTTTATTTTTGTTGATTTGTACTTTAAGCTTAATATTTAGACAAGGTTTTCGTTTTCATTGTCGTTGTTTGTCAACGTTGTTTTGTCATTGGTTGTCACTTGAACTTCATTACATGTTTTAATCTCTACGCAAACTAAGATGTAAAGAGGTTTGAGAGTTTCTTTTTACAATTTTAAGTAAATAAAGAGAAAGATCGAAAAGGAAAAGCATACTATGTTTCTATTGCTACGTGTTTGAGGTTTTCAGCTAGAACACTGTGTTTATAACTTAGGTACTAGCTGTTGTTCGCCTGCATTTAAAGTGTTTAATTTCCGGTGATTCCGGCAAATTTTCCTACGGTAAAAATAGCCTTTGTTTATCCCCATCTCACAGGTTATGTGTACGCAAAATTTCATGAAGAGTAGCAAGTCGTGAAAGCGTTACAAATAAAGAAACTCACTTTCGGATTACATTAGTTAAGATATAAAGTTAACCAGGCTGAAAGCCAGATATAATTCAATTACTCTTAGTATACACAATAAAAATAATAAAGTAGCTTACATTAGACATTAGGCATCTAGGCGGTCTATCGCTAAAAGCCATATCTTCCAGACAATCAGCTCCAGCTTTCGGGTCCAGCTGTCGAGTCCTGGGAGTGGTTAGCTTCTTTAGAGCTCTTAGAATCTCTAGCCCTTAGAGTGTCGACAATCGACGGATATAGTTTGATAATAATAAGTCCTGTAAGAAACAATCCCTTATATTTCATATGAAAAATAAAATCTCTACGTGTTCAGAAAAACTTGCACCTGCCTCCTAAATCTCGAGAAAATCGTCTGCAATCTACAATCCTACTCATACTATACGTCTATATACTCATGTCATCCGTATAAGTACAGCACATATCTTTCCGTCGGTAGTCAGTCGGCCAAGCTTTTGTGCCCTTCGTGGGGCTGTTTGCGTGTAGTAGTGAGTATACATGCACGGTATAGATGTGGGTTGATTTCCCGACGCCGCGCCGCCGCCGACGACGACGCGCCCAGTATGGTTCCATATGGCATTGGTGAGCGAAAGTACTGCATTATATTTATTTATTTATAAACGAGTTAATGCCAGACAGAAGAACAGTACGAAAAAGGTAAGCAGTCATTTCCTACTGTACCCAATGAGAATACTAAGTAAAGGATTAGAGGGTGAAAATGATTACAATTATGACTATAACATTCATCACAAGTTATATAGAGAATATATTACACATATTTTTAGTGATATGAAGCAAACGTCTCAAATCAAATACAAAGGTCTAAGAGTAAGTCTTGTTTTCTGTATATTCACACAAAACGACCTACATGAAAACTGTAGGAAGACTGTTCAATACATTTTAAAGCTTATCTTACGTTGTGATGTAGTCGATTTTGATATTTAACGTTATATTTGTGTCTTATTATGTCTTTGTTGACTTATTTTGGTAAGTGAGCTGTCAGCCCCTCCCTCGTATGATATGTTAAGTTAAAACCTTCCTCGGGGATGTGATAAAAACTAGAATTCATTTAGTAAAGTAATGCCGTGTGGTTTCCGGTAGAGTAGAATAGGACCACTCCTACTCTTCCCGTGGATGTCGTACGAGGCGACTAAGGGAATGCATTATAAACATCAATCAGGCCTCCCCAACCCGTCTGGCCAGCGCGGGGAGTGTAGGCCAAATCCTCCGTCTGTCTCCGGCATATGAGAGAGGGTTGTGCTCCTGCAGTGGAGACAAAAATAACCTGATGATGAACTATAGTACTTATAATTGATAATAATAAATAAAATAAAAATGTATTAACTTCTTTGTTAGCTCAATTTCAATCAATTAAGTAATGAAAATATTGTAAATTAAACACTTCATAGCCAAATATTATGTACTCGTAATTATTTTAAAATTCATATAGGTATAATATTAATTGTAACTTGTGTTGTAACAATGGTTAATAAAGGTTTATTAATAATATTATTACTGATAATGATTTTCAGGTACAACAAAAAATATATTTACACTTTCTTCTTCCTTTACCCGGCTGTCAGCCGCTTCGTTCCGACGAGGGCACCCACACGCACGCACCCTCGTACACAACTCACGCACACTGCCCCAGCCCGAGGGGTGCGCCTAAGGGAGGCATGGTGGGGACTGTATTAAGTTCCTTTCTTTTCACTAAAATAATTTTAGGGGATGGTTTTAGTTCGATATTTTTTTCGGAGGGCTCTCAACCCGGGCTTCTGTTGAATACGTTCGTTCAATTTGAGAAATGGCTGTTTCCATGTTTCCATAGGGTGCATTTGGTTGAGATGTTTGTAATTGTGATAGGTATGATTGTGTCGTACGTGTGACTGCCTACTTACTGTTTAGGGTGGTGTATGATGTATGTACCATGGATATAATATCTATGTTGTTAATGTTCTACTTTCAACACGTTATTATTAAAATAAATACACATTTTCATGAAGAAAATCTGTAAAACACTAAATGATCTCTATTTACACACTAAAGATTATAACTTTATAATAAAATCCTAATAAATATTTTCTCATTTTTGTAAAAATGTTGTAGGTACCTACTATATTAGTCCTAGAGAAGGAACATCCTGACGTTGAATAATTATTAACTTATTTCTCTAATTAGAAACTTTCTTGTACTATACTGGTATATGTAACCAACTCAGATAATAATTGCTGTAAGTTTTCTTAAAATTAAATAAAGAAATAAATGGCTATTTTCATTTTCAGCTTCTCATCTTTATTTATCGTCGTATGTATTGTCGAAATTCACAAAAACTACAGAATCGTAATATAGATAAGCATCTTTTTTTAAATTTTCGAACACAGCTGAACTATCCTTAATATATTTAAAAAAAGTTAGGTAATAAAATTTAGAAAACGAACAAACCACGCCCGATAACATCAGCTGGCTACGCGAGCTTTCGCTGAAATATTTTTAATCAAAGTTTTTACCTGATATCGGCCCCCGGGCGCGGCGAACGAACCGACCTGTCAATCTCTCAAAATGTTAGATTAAAAACATCGTCTTCATTTTTTTAGCATTAAGAGGATCAAGGAATTATGTTTTTGAAAAAAAAAAACTCTCAGGCAAAGGCATATGATTATAAGGATGCGTTAGATAAAGTTTTGACGAAGGTCGGCCGGTGGGTGAGAAACTTGGCTATGTATTTTATTTATTTACGTACCTTTTGTGTATTTCTTACCTGAGTCGGAATTACATGTTACAACAATTTCAAAGAAGCTTCAAGTATGATGATTAGTTATTACTGACTATACTGTAAATATGGTATATTATTATTGCACAGTATTTTAAACTAATATATAACAACGCAATCAATAAGAACACGCCGTCCAGCTCAACTGTGGAAGGCATGGTTCTCAGGATACTGGCGGCGTTAGCTCGTTGAATAATTTTAATACGAAATAATAATATTAAGAAGTAGAATAGTTTGCGTAAATTTGTAAAACATTATATAAAGTATCGTATATACCTATGGGCAAAACATAGAGAACCTGAATGAAATCGACCACCTTAAAACACCTGTATTTACGATAAAATTATTTGAATTTGAATTGCTTGCCAAGTCTTTGTGCGAGGTACGCGCAAGCCCTGAGGCCTCCGGAGGCAAGGACCAGTAGCGAGCATGTTTTGACAAATATTTTTTGTTTTGGACGACCATGGACTCATTATCTCCACAGTAAGCGCCGCAAACTCATAATGTTCCGTCAAGCCCGAGTATTTGCGACGCTTGAGAAAATGGGCATTTTCGGCGGCTTTGAAAGCAGTTTTCTGGATATGGGACGCGGCTATACTATCCCACACCAATGTTCGACCCAAGGTCCACAGCACCAGGGCCGCTCCGGCCTCTTGCCATCGTCCCTCGATGTGCCGCTGGGTTCCAAAGTTGACTGTAAATTATAAATAATTATTACACATTACAATTGTATAAAATAGCTAACTAACTATAATACTAAAACTTTATTTGGTTGTTGTTCATAAATCTAAGGGTCCTTAAATAATCATTTTCACCATCAGTCTTTATCGAAAAACCTTCCATGGCACGTTTATACAAGATTTGTTGCTTCTAATCGATATAGACACGTCTATGGACAGTTAAAAAGCGGCAGGTGTGCTGAAAACTGCTGAGTCAGTCCGGCACCGGTAGTCGTGGTAGCGGGTTCGAATCCCCGGTCGATCACGATTTACATGTCAGTCGCGCCGCTTGATATCCGATTGTGTTTGGCTTCTAGATGCTAGTCATCGTGGTGCCCATGTAATTCTTTGAAAATAGGATTATAAGCAAAGGATTTAGATCAAATAGAGTGACATAATACGAATGTGTAAGGATTAAGAGTGCATGGAGTTCAGCTAAGTTTTAACACGTGGTAAAAATTGCTTTTATAATATTTACTTTATGATGATTCCACATATTTTGTTCGGTGTTATGATGTCTATGGTTGGAGTATGTAAAATAACAACCTCGCTTTATTTAATTCGACGGTTTCCGTTATGAAGACGGACATATCAATTGAGCCAATAACCAATGCTTGTGACATCACCTACTTAAAAAACAAAAAGTACTTTTATATTTTACCAAGCATTTGATAAAAACTAGCGTGGTGTCTGTATTGAGGATTAACTAAATTTTAGTAATGAAGGAAGCTGAAGCTGACCTAATAAAATCCAGTTGGGTTCTGCATCATTCGCGAATTTGTGTCAAGTCTTCTCATACGCCGGTGTTAGTTGTGAACTACTTGTTCATCATCAAGCCGAAATACGTCCACTGCTGAATATAAGCCTCCCCAATACAATGCCATTTTTGGTGGGCAGTCCATTAGGGGATTTGACTTAATTACCGCGCTTGGCAGGCGAATTGGTGATCACAGTAATACAGTAAAACGCACCTGCCCATTCCTGGTGCATTCCCTTAGTCGCCGTGACGACACCCACGGGGAGATTGGCTATGGTCCTATTCTAAGCCGGGAAACACACGGTACTCTAAGCAGGGAATCATACGGCACTAAACTATTTGTTCCTTGCAATTAAAAGAAGACCTTTCAGCTTATCATGACCTATCGCAGAAAAATGTGTACTTATGTAGAAAAATAATAAATACATATAAATATAAATAACCACTAGAGACCGCATCAATGCTGTAAAAGGAAATACACTTTATTCAATTTGCGCACCCAGAACTTTCTTTTTGAAAGTCATGCTATCAAGTATTTGTCTTCATTGATTTGACGCCTCAATGTTGACCGATATTAGACGAGGCTGAAATCTGATACCTACATGACTGGTCAAAGCAATCGAAGGGGATCATTTATGTAAATTAAAAGTAATAAAGACTGCCAAATTTGTTTGTAATTCTTTTGTAGAAATTATATGTTAGTGACATTAAAAGGAAAAGAAAAGGGGTACGATGAAGAGAAAGAAATATGAATGGGTTGGAGGAGAGAGTCATGCATAAATACGTGTTAAAAGAAACTATATAAATAAATAATAATAAATATAATCATACCTAATATACATTACACTTGTTTAAACCAAAAATATGATTTTCTCTTGTACAATGGGAATTAGATATGAATAAGATAATTCACAAATATAAATCGAAACCAGGACTAACTTGTACAAATTTTACAAAGGAATCGATACAACGACCACTAGCACTTGAGTATAACGAGCAGGCCACTACGCCAACGAGGCATCGAATGGTCATTGAAGTAGACATGAAAATGCCCATTTAGTATTCTATTGGGACAAAATGTCGGTAACTACCTTAAGAGAAAGTATTTCAAAGGAATACTATAATTACGACATTGGTTGATAATGAAATACTCATTGTCAGTTCAAGTACTAGCATATAAAAATAGTGGATTGCGATTTTTTTATATCAATGCAACGCGATACGGCAATGAGTATCCATTACTATATCATCATCATCATCAGGTTATTATTGTCTCCACTGCAGGAGCACAGCCCTCTCTCATCTGCCGGAGACAGATGGAGGATTTGGCCTACACTCCACGCGCTGGCCAGACGGGTTGGGGAGGCCTGATTGATGCTTTATAATGTTTACATTACTATATGTATTATTTACATTTAACCATCATCGCAGATTACAAAAAACCGCGCATCTGTCTCATTTTACGCAACCGAAAAACATCGCAAGTGTACCGGTGGCCACGCACGTGCTTTCGTACATGCAACGTCATCGGGCAGTCATTATCAGAGGTCAACGGCCCGCTGATTACCTTTGAACACGCCCTGTCGTTCATCATTAGCCTAGGTTAGGATGTTTGTAAACATGCCTCCATTCATTGCTTTTTTGGCGGGACACGGATTATCTCACGTGTAATTGGGTCAGAGGTCTTACTCATCAGATTTAATGAGAAATTGAAAGTTACTAATACCATCGTATTTAAGGATTTTATAAGCATTGATGATATAAATACGATAACATTGAATTACAATGATTTGGGAACTCCTCTATGCTCAGAATATATACTATCCGAAAGCATAAGTACAATTGTAGATAATTGTACTTATGCTTTCGGATAATAGTACAATTATCTACGACACTGATCCGTTGGATACCAAAATATGACATCATATTTGGTCACACAACATAAAGGTATCCAAATATCATCTATCTCTCATCTACTTTTAAGGTATTTCTGTTGGATACAGGCCTACCCTCACATCCTCTCAACGAGGTCATAGTCCACAAGAAGACCAGTATTGTTGAAGATTACGAGTTGTTAACTATCGGATTTCTTTTTAAAATGAAAAGAAAAGTATGTGGTTTGATGAAGGTAATTTTACTCAAGAATGGAATTGTTTTGATAAGGGACAAGGCTTCAGTCTCTGATCTCACGAATGCGCACATGCCTGACTTGGACTATCATCATTTAATATAATCGGCTATGATGTAAAATAGGTATTTAGATTTTACAATGATTAATTTTACCTTGCTGCATGACATCGCAGGTGATCTATACTCTATACATATAATAAAAGAGTAGAAAAAACAAAAGAAAAGCGAATCTGTACATTGAAGTTAAAAAAAAAATTTCACTGCCCGGACGTTACTGAAGACCAGTAGAGTCCAAAAATATAATTAAAAAATTTCTTATCTGTCTGTATGTATGTATGTATGTACGGGCTAATCTTGGAAACTACTGAAGAGAATTTGACGGTTTTCACTGTTTAATAGCTTTGAGTTCGGGGCACATACTGGTATCAGTCATATCTCAATAAAATGTCAGGATGCTAATCTACAAGAAGACCTCTCATTTCATATCATTTGTATGACAGCGTAGTTCAACATTACTGGTCGTTGCAAAAACTTGACAGAGAGTAACGTTTTATTTATTTATTTTGGTGGTTCTATTTCAGGGTATTTCCACAAATCTCGATACAAAAAGTTCGTTATTCGATAATTAGTGGCCCTGTATTAGATCTGTCATCGTCGACAATGTCAATATCGAAGCTGTTCAGGAGTACGTCTGCCTAGGACAGACAATATAGTTGGGTAGGATCAATTTCAAAAGCTGACAGAAGAATTCAGTAAGGCTGGGCAGTATTCGGAAAACTGCGTCAAGTCTTTGCGTCACCTATTCCACAATGTTTAAAGACAAAAGTCTTTAATCAGTGCGTCCTGCCTGTCATAATTACAGCGCGGAGACATGGACACTGATGGTGGGTCTGATCCACAAGATTCCTTTGGCTCTGGGAGCTATAGAGAGGGCAATGCTCGGGGTCTCTATGAGGGATATGATTCGTAATGAGGAGATCCTATGGATAAGGAAGGTGACCGACATAGCCGAAAGAATTAGTAAGCTGAAATGGCAGTGGGCGGGTCACATCTGTCGTAGTACCGAACGGCCGTTGGGGCAGACGAGTTCTAGAGTGGGACGCGACGTCCCACGCGCAGAGTGGGACGCCCTGCCGCCAGGTGGATGGACGACCTGGAAAAGATGGCCGGAAGCGGATGGATCCGTAGGGCGTTGTGGCATTCATTGGGGAAGGCCTATGTCCAACAGTTTGACAGACATTTTGTTGTACAGTTAATTGGATATGCAAATTAAGTCTCAAGGGTAAGGGAGGGGATTAGGAGGGGAAGGAAGTCGGATGGGAAAGAAGAGAGTGAAGGGGAGGGGCAAGTTGGGAGGGAATGGGTTAGGGAAGAAGAGAAGGAGACTAAAGATGAGAGCGAGGCTAGCGGGAATTTGAGGTGGTAGGAGAGAGGTAGGGGAGCAGTGGAAACCATGGAAAAGTAGGGGGATAAGAAACGTAGGGGGAAGGTAAATGGCGGAGAAAGGGTGTACGGAGCGGAAAGGGATGGAGGAAGGGGTTTTCAATGTGGTGGGAAGGAGACGCGGAAGGAAAGAACGGATAGGGGGTGGAAAGGGGGAATGGGAGGGGGAAAGGGAAATACAACCTGCCATTTTTTTATATGATAATCTTTTTTTATGATAAAAATGAAGATAATGTCAACTTTATTTAAAAATGAAAAACCAAAATTCTGTAGTCCTACGGGCGAAACTGCCGCCGGCACGCAAATTTTATGTACACAAATAAATATTTTCAATGCATAATCAACGGACTACCAGACGTGGTGAGGGCCTTCATCCTTATATAGTAGACAGACGACGCTCTCGCACGTAGCGTTTTGCTTCCTCTTTCATGATGCGAACTGCTAAGGAATGGAACTGCCTACCAGCTTGGGTATTTCCAGCGAGGTAATAGCGCCAGCGTCCTAGGGACTATGCCTCACCACGAGGCGTTGGACGGCGTACACATGTTGTAAATAATTGATGTCCTTATAATTACTGTATTTTTAAACTTTCTGCGATATTAAAGAGGCTTTTAGAATTTAGTAATACATAATGATGTGTAATGTTAAGTTGTCCACGCGAACGAAGTCGCGGGCAACAGCTAGTGGTAAATAAACATTAAAATACTTCCGTTGTTAATTTGAAAATCTCAGCTGCACAGCTACAGTTAACCGATCATCAGTTAATAATAAATCAATCAATTTTAACATTCCTTTCAAATAAGGAATTTATTAGCTGTCATTATAGCATTTCGAATAATAATTTACTATTTATTATAATTTAATTTAGAAAAATTGTTATATTTATCACTGGCTGTTTGAACATGGAATGAGGATGAGTTCACATCGACATCGATATAAGTACGAGCATCGACAGTCGATAAATCAAAGTGCGCGCGCAGGCGCACGATTCTGCAGTACGGATATATCAAAATCAGCTTGGTGCCTCACGATCTCTTGTACCTTTTGTTTTGTACTTTAACTAGAATGATATCATATCCGTTAACCTAGTTTCTGTTTACTAATGTTACCATAAACTGAGTCGAAAATTATATTTATCAAACCATATAAGTATTACGTATTTTTACCTATCGGTCAAGTTTCCAGAAAATAAATGATTTTATTATTATAAACCTTCAGAGACCAAGTACTATACACAGGTCACTAATGTATGCATGGCTGGTGCTACTTTCAGCCAAATTGTGGCTTTTAAATGTGCCACTGCTACCACATAGCTTCTAGTGGCAATAGTACGTCTAGCAGTAGGTACAAATTCATTGCAATAAATATGTGACTTAATCTCTAGAATTGGCGAGAAAATACTATAGTCTATAGAACCAGTCTAAAGCTTTAAACTTAATAAAACCGTCAAACGAGAAGGTAAAAGCACTTAATATTTTTTATCAAAATATGATTAGCTTTTCTGGCAATATTATAAATACACCTATTTTCAGAAAGTCAATCTGATATTGATCTGTTATTGAGCATCACCTACATGAAACATTACCAGTTGCTGCAATCGAAAGTACTTAACACATGGATGGTCACTCAAATTTATTGGAAATACAAGACAAAGAAACGTAAATATATTGTTACACTTTATATATCTACTTCATATAAATAATACACTATATATAATTTGTTTAATTTATTTTTTAATAAGAGAAATTAGAGGTGATATAAAAATATACAATTTGACATATACTAATACTAAAGAAAAGGGGGGTTAGGGGCCGCTCTACAGGTAGAATATCTCCTCAAGCTCTGCAGAGTTAAAACACTCCATACGTGCCCATTTCACATTACTAGCTTTAGTAGAAGTGGCCTAAAGGTTTTGATTACCTGTCAGTTAGTCAGTGAGTGCCAAAATTAGCTGTTTTGTCAAGCCAATTCAAGTCATAGCTTTGAAATGTTTTGAATGAAAACGTGAATTGCACGTCGTGCTTGCGTAAGGTTGGTATTCGAAGTTGCTTATATACATACATTATCTTCTTCTGCCATTAGGTAATATGGGAATTTATAGGAAAGTAACAAAATGACTAAATAGAAAAAGTAGTACCCCGTGAAACCAGTACTTATTAAAAAACTGTCTCCATGAATTCTAAGAGTATAAAAGTGGTTACACTATACGTCTTTAGACTTACTCGAATCTGTAATAATATTTCTAAATTATTTCTTGCAATCCAAGGCTGTGTAGAATGTATATCATAATTTACATCTGAGTTGCGCATGAGTACCGGTCGCTTTGATCTCCGTTACAATCGGCCGTAATTGATGATTGCGCGCCACCACCATATACAGCGAAACCAATCGAGTGCGCGCGCGCTGCTGCCTTCATCACGCGCACGCTGCCTCCGCGCATGTTACGTTCTACGAAATACGTGGAAATACGCCTTCGTGATGACACAGGCTGTGCGTTTTTAAAATGTTATATAAACAGCCTTAAAAAAAAAAAAAAGAAAAAAAAAAATGTGGACGATGTTGCATCAATAATAATGTAATATAAAGTTTAAATCAAATTGCTGTACACTTATTCCAGCGAATAATTTATACGAACAAGGAAAAGACTTTCGAAGAATTATTTTAATCTTTTCTAATGTGGGAACTGTGACAGATGCGAAATCGACATTTAGATAAAATATATATGTGTCATAATTTATAAAGTCATCAATTTATAAGCCATCAGAACGTATATCAAGTGTTACTACTACTGGGAAAGCCCCGATCACTCCGTGCGTCCCTCTCTCCGCGTGCTCTCCGCTGCAAAGAACCCCGGGAAGGCCTTAAGCTGCGACCAGGCACTCCGGAAGGCCCAGCTTCACGCCAGACGTCGACCGGCCCGCACGGAGGGCATATCTCCGCACGGGGTGTCAACACGGAGAATTTTAACAGCATTTTTAACCCATTTATTTTTTGAACCTCTTTTTGTGGATATTTATGTTAGTATTGCTTAGTTTAATTTTACTTTATCGATAAGCAGGAACCTATCTGAGCGGCACAAATACATGTCGCACCCCTTGTCTTCAGCTCAGCCTGGTAGCTGGTCGCAGGGTGATTACTCCCAATGCGACCAGTGTTCAAAATATTTTAAAGGGAACAGAGGTCTGAAAATTCATATTGGGAAAGTTCACAGACAGATTACCATAACATCTTCCATCCCAGCTGACGATCCCAATACCGCACCTGCAATTCAAGCTGGATTTAGTCCCCCAGCCGCCCCAGATCCCACGCCTTTTTGGAGAGTACTAGCTAACTTCAAAAACAATGTTCCCCTTGTCAAGCGGATACCCCGTGGGGCTCGAATTATTGTAGCTACCACTCTCCAGAAGGCTATCAATAAAGTTGTGCTAAATAACAACAAAGACAGCTGGCAACAACTTCTAACCTTCTCGTATAACACGCTTCACGTTTCAAACCATGATGGCATTCCTCTCTCCCTCACACAAAAAATTAAAAATAACTGCTCTTCATCACCGCCACAATTTGATCATCCCAGGACAGGACGGTCCAATCATGTTATTAAATCCATCAATAAAATAGAATCCAAAGTTGGTGACGGTGATATCAGAGGGGCAGCACAATTACTTTTCTCGTGTGATACAGTGGCTGCAGATGACATCAACACACTGCAGGCGCTTGAGGCCAAACACCCGCCTCCTTCTGCATCGCTCCGCCTTCCCGAACCTCCCGCTATGGCTGGTATGACTCCGCAAGCCACAATCGACGATGTCCTACGTGCGTTAATGTCATTCAAAAGCGGTTCGGCTAGTGGCCTCGATGGACTTTCCCCTCAACACTTAAAGGATCTTGTGTATGGGAACACCGGTGCCACCAGCAGGGCTCTTTTGGAGAGCATTGCATCGTTAGTAAATTTAATGTTGTCGGGAAAAGTACTACCCGAAGTCACAGACATCTTGTACGGTGCTAATCTGTGCGCTTTGAATAAGAAGGGCGGCGGAATCAGACCGATAGCTGTCGGCACAACCCTTCGGCGCCTGGTCTCTAAGATCTGTTGTAGACATATTATGCCGCATCTTTCCACTAAGCTCCAGCCGTTACAATTAGGCTTTGGCTCGAAGGGTGGGTGCGAGGCTGCTGTGCATGCAACGCGCTCCTTCTTACAAAGCAAGGAAGCTGAAGTTCTTTTAAAAGTAGATGTCCAAAATGCATTCAATTCAGTCGACCGTGGCGTTCTATTGGGTCAAGCCAAGGAGTACCTCCCATCGATATACCCTTATCTCTGGCAGTGCTATAATAGTTCCACTAAATTAGTCTATAAAGACCACCTTCTTAACTCATCTGTAGGCTGCCAGCAGGGGGACCCACTTGGACCTGCCATCTTTAGCTTGGCTATCCATCCCACTATTTCGGCCCTAAAATCAAAATTTAACATCTGGTACCTCGACGACGGCACTTTTGGGGGTGACGCATCCGTGGTTTTCGAAGATTTGAACAGCCTAATTAAAGCTTTTGGGGCCATTGGCCTTGACCTGAATTTTTCGAAATGTGAAATCTATGTACCTCCATCGACACCGTTAGAAACTGCCCGCGAACTAATTAAACGATTTAGTGATCTGGCCCCCAGTATAAACATTTTGGATAACGGGTCGCTTCGCATCCTCGGTGCACCGGTATTTGATGAGTCCTTTCCCACTTACATCCAGGAACAAATAAACAATTTCCGCCAGTCATCTGACCGTCTGTTCAAAATAAACGCCCACATGGCTCTGGTCATAATGAAGTTTTGTCTTTTCGTACCAAAATTTATTTATGTGTTGCGTTGCTCGCATTTTTGGAAGAACCTCGACCAACTCACCATTCTGGACGATGAAATTAGGAACGTTCTATCCAAAATTTTAAATTGCACTCTTAGTGACCGGGCTTGGACTCAAGCCTCACTTCCGGTCCGTTTCGGGGGCCTGGGTATAAGGAAGGCGAGCCACGTCTCGTTGCCCGCATATCTGTCTTCTTCACATGGTTCTTGTGGTCTCTTCGGTAATATCACCAGCCCATCTCTGGGTTCCGTAGAGATTACACACCTGTCAGAAGCTAGGGATGCGTGGTTGCTGGCCTGTCCCAGTGCATTGCCCACCCTACTGCACTCACAGAGACAGTGGGACGACCCTCTGTGTAAACAAATACTACAAGAACTGTTAACATCGAGCGCGGATGCGGTAGAGCATGCTCGCCTCCTCGCTGTATCTACGAGAGAGTCAGGTTTGTGGCTTCATGCAATTCCTTCTGCACACATAGGAACCCTGCTGGATAACTGTACTCTTACCTTGGCGGTAAGTTTGCGCCTAGGAGCCAATATTAATCAGCCGCACCGCTGTCACTGTGGCGAGCTGGTTAATGAGCTGGGGCACCATGGACTTTCCTGCCGAAGGAGCGCGGGCCGTCTGTCGCGCCACGCTTCGTTAAATGACACCATTCGCAGGGCTCTTTCCTCCGCGAACGTCCCTTCAGTGTTGGAGCCAAATGGCATTTTACGTTCCGACGGAAAGAGACCTGATGGGTTGTCGCTTATACCTTGGAGGCAAGGTAGATGCCTGGTGTGGGACGCTACCTGCGTAGATACGCTGGCTCCATCTCACATTCGGGCAACTGCCTGTTCTGCGGGCGCGGCAGCGGCCTCAGCGGAGGACAAAAAAAAAAGTAAATATGCCGATCTTGGGCAGGGGTATATATTTGTGCCGTTCGGCGTCGAGACTCTGGGCCCCTGGGGGCCAGATGCCTTATTACTAGCTAAAGATCTTTCAACGCGCCTCATCGAAGCTTCGGGAGACCGTAGAGCTGGCAGCTTCTTCGCCCAAAGAATCAGCTTGGCGATTCAGAGGGGGAACGCTGCCAGCATATTGGGAACCCTGCCCCGGTGCGGTGCGTTGGAAGACATTTTCTATTTATAATTGTTCCTTGTTATTGTTTATTTATAATTATGTATATTGACATAATTAGATTCAAATTTATGCATTAATTACATTTGACATATTTTTTTATGATAATTTATTTAAAAAAAAAAAACAGCCTTAAATGTGCGAGAATTATAACTGTTTCTAACGATTGATTGTAGAATGGAGAGGATCTTTGGCCATTGGCGACACCGTCGTTTGCCGCTGAAACCTTATGCGTGAGTTCATATGCCGCCCCCGCACATTCGGAAAATAAATGGATTAGGATAGGTAGTTATGCCTATGCAAGCATCCCTTCTGCTTTTCTAACGAAAAATAATACTTTGTACACATTTCTACATTTGGTATGTACCCATAAGTACCTATAACAAATTACTTTGCATACTGAAACTGATTATATTAAATAACTATAAGAGAAACTAAAAGTCCTTAAATATGGAGGCAAAATACAGAGTTTGCATTAAACAATTAAAGGTAAACATACAATCTTTATCTTTAAATAATAATATCTACCTTCCCCATTTTGAATTTTATATGCTAGTTAATAAGTACAAGATTATTATTTTGATTTGAAACCTTATAAGGGCTGTTTTATTCATGCTATTGGTCCCTTGCAAGTTTATTATGTCCTATCATAATATCGATAAATTGAATAAACATTGTACATTAAATCCATTAAATCATTTTACCTCCATCAACTTAGGTCACTTAATTTGTTCATCTTGAACAGATAAACGCATAGATGCATTCAGAAATCAATGTAGTTTGTGCGTTTTTTTTTTAAGAAAATTGAAGTTTCCTGAGACTTTTCTATAATTTTAGAATAATACATAATTTCAAGAAATAGATTCAAAAATCAATAGCCGAAAAATAAATAGAAAGTATGAACATCAATCATTTGTTTAAAATGTAGATTTTGTCATTTTACGTTTTATTTAAAGTCGTTAAATCATCTCTGAATTATTCTGCCATAATATACTCTTCACAAGTTCTATATGCCTGTGTAATTTAAGATAATATGCTCTAAACAGATGTTAATGATCGCGGTGGATAAATCTTTTATCCTGCACTGTCATTCACATCTCTGACGTTTAACTAATTTTGTTTGATCAGAAAATAGTGCAATAGTATCTCGTTAATGAAATATATATAAAATAGTAGCATGTATTACAAAGTTTTGTATGCTGCCGCCAGTTTTAGCTAAATTTAAATATAACATTACTTCCGAAAATAAAAACTTTAAATCGCTCTCCTGTAAAATTTCCAAAATGGCTGTTAGGTCAAGTTGCTTGTTAATCACCGATATGATTATAATTGTGATTTTTATTATACCACACCTACGTTATAAAATGTAATGAGGCATATTTTTCAATCCTTCTCAGACAAGCGTGGGTAGTATGTACGAAACATTACATTAATGAAGTCATAATGTTTAAGCCATCATGTTAATGGGTAAACGCTTTTAAAGTTAATCGTTCTACACGTTTTTAAATTTAAACGGTACTTAAATTTTACTTCAGTAGCTCACTTATTTAATACTTGTACAATTGATAAGACAATTTTAAACATTTTACAAAATTAGGACTAAAAATAATAAAGTTTTTTAAGCAGGATTTTTTATACGTATATTATTTTACCTTTGAAATTTAATATATTATGTAAATGATATACTTGATAAGTATATAATTGTATCTAAGTATTTCATAAATATTTACACACAGCAGTTAGGTACCTCCTCTAAAACTCCTTACCACCCCAAAGGTTCTCTAACAAATCGTTGAAAGCGATAATGTTACCATTGTACACTAGATTTAAGTCTAATATACTCGTATATATCATCCTTATTACCTATATATTTATATTATGAACCTAAGCTCATATACAGTAATAATCATTATAGATATTCCAAATATCTTATTTAATAATCTATAATTCTTCTCCACCTCCCGCTTATCAGTAAAATAAAATACAAATAATATGAAATTATCTTTTCTTAATTGAATATTATACACTTTTTAATTATTACTACTAAATGTCCGGGGCTTTAAAACTGTTATTAAAATATCGTATAAAGGAATCGTAAGTACATAAATGACAATACCTAATTCCGATTCCTGCTTGTGGCTGTTTCTGCAAACTGGCTTGACATATAACACAGGAGCCAGTAGTGCATACTTGAGTGTCACTCAATTGTCTTATACAGTACAAAAACAAAAGAAAGGAGATTCTAAACATTGAAGTTAAAAAAAATATTCACTCCCTGGACATTACTTTTAAAACCAGTGTAGAGTCCAAAAATATAATTGAAAAAAAA
Source organism: Esperia sulphurella (assembly GCA_947086405.1). NCBI lineage: Eukaryota > Metazoa > Arthropoda > Insecta > Lepidoptera > Oecophoridae > Esperia > Esperia sulphurella. The sequence goes on from OX352261.1 coordinate 6,285,731, forward strand.
AAAAAACGTGTCAGTCTGTATGTATCTATGTTTCTACGGGCTAATCTTGGAAGCTACTAAACAGAATTTGTCGACGTTTTCACTGTTTAACTGATTTGAGTTTGGGATACAATCTGGCTAAGTTATATCTCAATAAAATGTCAGGAGTCTGATCTACAAGATGACCTCTCATTTCATATGTATGACAGTGTAGTTCAACATTACTGGTCGATGCAGAAATTTGAAAGAAATGTTTTGTAGGTTATATATAGTTTATTTTTGTTTAAGCTGTTGTATTTTTCGGTATTTCCACTAATCTCGATCCAATTTTTTTACCGATAATTAGTGGCCCTGTAATCGATCACTACCTGACAGGCATTTTGTATAGTTAATTGGGTATGCAATAAAGGGGGAGGGGTGTCAGGAAAGGGAAGGCAGGGGAAGGAGAGGAAAGAAGAGGAAATAAGGGAGGTAAGGGGAGGGAGAAGAAGAGGAAGAAGGATAGGCAGGTTTGGAGGAGGGAAAGTGGATGGGAGATGGGAAGGATAGGGGAGGCGGAAGGTGGAAGGGATAGGGGTAATAGGGGTTTACAACGTGGTGGGAACGGTTGGGGTATGGGATTGGGAAAGTGTGAGGGAATGAGAAGAAGGGGAGGGAGAATTGGGAGAAGGTGAAGAGGGGCGGAGGGGAGGAGGGAAGGAGGGGAAGACGGGAGAAAAGGAGGCGGTGTGGAGGGGCGGAGGCGAGGAGGGGAGCTTAATAAAGGATCTTTACAAAATTTCCATACCTATTCTTTTTCAAACTTGCAACTTAGTGTCTGATGTCTAATTGCTATTATAGCAAAAAGCGGTTTCTTTACGAAAATACAACCTTATTTTATTCAAAGACTAGATGTTACCAATAACCTAAGCCCAACGATTTCCGTGTTATATGCGAAAAGTTGCACAACGGCTACAAAAAATGTTTATAACACAACTGCATTGTTAATATTGCAGAGCGGACAAAGTTGCAGGAAACAGCTAGTGTATTAATAAAATCTGAACTATTTCCGTAACAATATTATTAAAAGGTCATCATTTTTAGGGTTCCGTAGCCAAATGGAAAAAAACGGAACCCTTATGGATTCGTCATGTCTGTCTGTCCGTCCGTATGTCACAGCCACTTTATTCCGAAACTATAAGAACTATACTGTTGAAACTTAGTAAGTAGATGTATTCTGTGAACCGCATTAAGATTTTCACACAAAGATAGAAAAAAAGCAATAAATTTTGGGGGTTCCCCATACTAAAACTGAAACTCAAAATTTTTTTTTCATCAAACCCATACGTGTGGGGGGGGTATCTATGGATAGGTCTTCAAAAATGATATTGAGGTTTCTAATATAATTTTTTTCTGAACTGAATAGTTTGCGCGAGAGACACTGCCAAAGTGGTAAAATGTGTGTCCCCCTGTAACTTCTAAAATAAGAGAATGATAAAACTAAAAAATATGTATGATGTACATTGCCATGTAAACTTCCACCGAAAATTGGTTTGAACGAGATCGAGTAAGTAGTTTTTTTTAATACGTCATAAATCGTAAACCACAATTTACCACAATAACTTTTATATTATGTTACTTGCTGCTACGGAACCCTTCATGGGCGAGTCCGACTCGCACTCGGCCGCTTTTTCAGTCAATGGTCTACTTGACAGATGGAAATTATATCTGTAATTGTTTCAAACGGAAATAGAACAATATAGTATTGTTTCGTGTTCGAAAAGAAACTTTGTCTGTCTGTCGTGTCGTCCGCTCGGTACGCAACCAAAAGTCGAGCACCAAAAATGTAATAGCTGTCACTGGGCATGATTAATGCAATTAATCCCACAATGGCCACATCTCGTCGGTTACACTGGCTGCCAGAATAATTTGAAAGTGGGTTTTTAAATTTATTTTTTAAAATGCTACGGTGTATCACTTTTGCCTGTGCTCCAATAGTGGGATAAATGTTGACTCGATTTAAACGCTAGGTTTTGTTAATACTACTATAATAAAGGTTTCCGGCAGGCTTAGAAAAGTCCACCCCCAATCTTCCTTTGGGTGTCTCGTCAAGGGAATAAGAGATTGAACCAGGGACGGGTAGCACCGTTCTCCTGTGTATATAAAGATTATTACTGCGATTACCAATCCGCCTGCCAAGTGTGATGATTATGGAAAGTCCCCCAATGGGAGCCCACCAAAAGTGGCAGTCTATTGAGGAGGCTTATGTTCCGTAGTGGACGTATTTCGGCTGATGATGAATATAATATTCAGTACTCAATTTAATATAATGAAAACAAAATTAATAGAAGCTTGGAAGTAATTAAGTTTTGGATGTTTATATATTTATTTAAGTATGTCTATCCGTTATCTAGTAACCATACCACAGGCTCTGCCTAGTTTGGGACTGGATGATTGGTGTGAATGTCTGACGTATTTATTTATTATTATATTATAATTTTTAATAGTTACTGTGAAATATATGTTCGTAACAGACAAAAACACAATATGCCTTTACTTCTTTATTCTTTCCGTTTCAAAATATTCCACCCGCCCAATAATACTATAATGCCGATACAGGCAGGGCGGTTAAAATAAATGGAAATGTATCGACTTTTAAAAATAAATTACAGCATAACTGTTACATTAACTGAAATATTCCGTCGTAGAACCGACGGCCGTTGGGGCAGACGAGTTCTGGAGTGGAGACCACGGATTGGCATGCGCAGGGTGGGACGCCCCGCCACTAGATGGACCGACGACCTAAAGAAGGTGGCCGGAAGCGGTTGGATGCGGAGGGCGGAGGACCGGGTGTGGTGGCGTTCATTGGGGAAGGCCTATGTCCAGCAGTGGACGTCTAAAGGCTGACATGATGATGATGATGATGAACTGAGATATTTAGATGTTTGTTTTATATCTACAGTTAAATTGATATGAGTGATAGTTTCTACAATACGAAGTTGGAAATCTGGAACGTATCCAAATCCCAACCCATATTTACACTTCACAGCGGCCGGCACTACAATCAGACAGATCGGGCCGCTCTCGGATAGATTTCATAAATAACGTGTAGAATTTTTGTACATAGATTTATTACGTTCGGCGAGCGAAAATGGTGGGAGATTGTTTTTCAATTTAACCGGCGAACACCCGCTGTTTGACATGCCGCCTGGCGGGCGCGCCGCCGGCCGAGCCCGCACGCCGCACACCACATGGCTTTAACGTACGTACAGGCCATATACATAACCTACATACAGCTAGTATATAAAGCTGCAGAGTTCATAATCCTTCAAAGAGACTATTCTTTGGTTTGACAGTGGTCGGGGCTTTTGTATCTAAGAGACTAGTCATAAACACCACATTCACTTTGAGTAAAGTTATACATAACTCAACTGAAATCTGTATAACGTTGTTGATCGTCACTGGGATATGCAGCCTTCTATGTCGAGAAGTTCTAAACTTTAACTAAGTTTAGTGTAAATTTAAGTAAATTACTGACTGCTCGCAAAACTGACAGGAATAATACCTATATGTACATATATGAAATAATGATCATCATCACCCGAAATACGTCCGCTGCTGAACATAAGCCCCCAAAATAGAATGATACTTTTGGTGAGCTGTCCATTGGGGGATTTATAGTAATCATCGCGCTTGGCAGGCGGATTGGGGATCGCAGTAATGATTTTAATACACACAGGACGTTGGTGCCCGTTCTTGGTGCAGTAAATTTGTACGTCGAAAATAATCTGTGGAATCGGGGGCGGAAGTTACACTACGTCTATAACTGTAGCAGATTAACCTATACGTAGATCCAGTTATACATACTTAAGTACAGATATTCTTACTGAATATAGGTTGAGATAACTTTATATAAAAATAAAACCGACTTCAAATCTGTTTCGGAATGATAGAAAAACACAAATTAATTAGCACGGAAACCGTTTTTTCATAATACATAGAAAATCAGTTGTAAAATTAATGTTTAATTGATGTGGTATCACTATTACCACTGAGCAAGGATGTGGGTATGTATAGTTGGACGTGTGGCCCACTGTACTATACGACGACACTTGCGTAAACTCTTTCTATAATGTCATTGTTGAATTTCTGTAAAAGTGACAAACCAATCTAGATGAAATTTAAATGGGACCAATTCGAGAATGAACTTAACACAAATAAAAAAACACCTTATAATCTCCTACTTAAAAAAAAAGAATCGATTAGAAATGTAAAAAACGGAGTTACATTTTAAAAAGTCTTACTTTACTTACCTACTTAATTTTTTTATTGATAACATTAGCAAAATTACGTATAGTTGCACATAGAACCGCGGGTAGAGGCTAGTGTTATTATATATTCTGACTGACAGCAAGTATCCGTGAACTCAATTTCGCCATATCCCGTGGGTACCTATTATATTCACATGGTTTCCGTTCTATTCAGATCAACAATTTTTTATTCAACTCTTAATGAATTTTGAACTGGTTCTTTATATTAGGTGTGAAAGGCATGACCTTTGCTAACTGGCATCAAATTTGTAGTAAAATTTAATCAGGGGAACGGATGCAAACTCAGAATCGTGATTGGAGGCAGTGGCTCGAAAAAAAATTACAAGACATAATTTATTATTAAACGCACACTTTCATAGTATATCTTGTGTTGACTTTTGTAATTTAATTATAACTAGATTAATGGTTTAAATAAGTGAAAGCATTATGAACAGATCACTTGCTTACATGGAGTTACAAGTACATCTAAATCGTGCTAGAAAAGGTATCTAAAGACTTAAAGTTCTATGCAGTCTATATATTATGAAACACACAAGCGCCCAATGGCGTGCCCAGCGTTAAAAATCAATACCCATCCCTTAATGAAATGTCACCGACCGACCAACCGCCTCGGCGCTTAGATTAAAAGCCCTTATCAACAATCTTTAATACAATTAAAGGCTACCTCTCAGCAGGCATACCCTTACTGAATAATACAAAAGTTTGGTCACTCGTCCATTTCTATCAGACCCTTTAGTCTAGTCGTGTTTGTGCGTATTTTGTATAATTTTCGAAACCACAGAGAGGTTTATTATCGTTGGTCAAAGCCTGATACTCCATCGGACTTTAGGGATTTAGGCAGGAGGGTTGTGGAAAAACAACAATTCTCGACCGGTCACAAAACCCTAGCTTAATGGACTAGGTACAGTTCTCTGACACAATTAATTAGTAGCTTGACCGAGGAACGGGGCTATTTTCAGTACCTGCGTAGTTTGGTGATTAAAAGTTTGAGGATTAAAAGCAAATGAAACAATAACTCACCCGCTTCAAATAAAGTTCCGGGCTTAAAATAAGGCTACACTGAAAGAGCATTAAAACAAGAAAGCTTTCACTGTTCATCAGGGTGTTTCAGGTTTTATTGGTAGCATGTTTCATTACATTATATACATACGTTGTTGAAATTATAATATATTAATGGTCAAATCGTTTTATGGTGGGACAAAATGTACAATAAATACAATACAATTCTTGCACAAACAAATACAATAAAAAAAATGTGAAGTTAAAATAGTAGAAGTAGGCGGTTCTTCTAGACAACCATTGGGTAGAAGATATTATGCAATGCAGAGATCGATTGTAAAACTTCAATATTTAATTTTAACTCGCATTAGGTACACGAGCGAAAAACGGGCGAAGGAAAGGTGTTTTGCGACGTTTGTAGAGACGATGTATCGCGACTTTGCGCGATCCTGGCGCACAGTGGCAATACATCGTCTCTGGCTACCCGTCTGGGATTAAGTCGTGCGTATTATGTATGTGGGTATGTTGTATTTTTTGTAAAATTGACAGTTCGTATAGTTTGAGGAAGTTAAGGATGTCATTCGAGGATGGTTAATAGAGTTAATAATATCAGCTAAGTTATCCTAGTTGTAACTGACCATTAATCACCAAACAAATTATTTTGTACCTACTAACGAGAAGCTGGTGCTTATGATACAGGATCACAAACATTTATAGGTACCTACCAGTGGTCACACTTTTTTAATAACCTTTAAATCTTTATTGTCACATTTAGTTATACTTAGGATTTTATGAAACAAAACCATACTTATTATTGATGAGTTAGCCTTCTTTAAAAAAAAACTTAATTAAAAATGAGGGATTATCCTTTTTACCTCCCTTTCTTTTAACCACTTTATAACTGTAACAAGTACGGCTATTAAGATAATTCTCATAACAAAAACAATGGTCCCATATTTACCTTCTTAAAAACTGAGAAACGGCAATATTGTGGTAGCGTCAAAAACTAAAAAAGGGTTTTGTAGCATACCTAATCCAAACACGTCCTGTATACTTTTTATCCACTATCGCGCCAAACTATGCATTACAAAAATCGTAATGCGATTCTGTTCCTCCGTTCCGTTCCTCACAATTCGTCACGCGTCCATTTTGATTCCCACTCTCTTGAACCCCTAGTTCCCCTGGTCCCTCGTCTCCGTCCCCTGCATCCCTAAGGCCTATTCGCCCCACTCGTCCCCTGCACACGGGAGGAGTGTTGATTGGGACTGCTCCACTGGATTACGGAGGGTTAGATGACCACTCGGCCTTTGGGAATTGGGGAATTAACACCGTATGACCGGGACTTTAGTTACTGGTATGAAAGTTGCCAACTTGCCATGACGTTGATTATCTTTAAAATTAAGTGGAATATCTTCTCTTACCAAATTAAGTACACTTACTTTTTTTTATATATTTTATTTCAGACAGTGTTCATAAATTGTTAGTAATACATTAACCTTAAAACTACAGCAGTGTAACAAATACAGTATTAAATTAAATGTATATGTATATATAGATTTTAAGTAGGTTCTCAGAAAATTCGACCTTCCTAGGTAAGTAGGTACTCGTATATTAGATAGATATCATTTGACAAAATGGCTTATGATACCCCCTATCTACTAATACATTCTATGTAGATAAACCTACACAAAATTAATTTTACTTTGTAGGCAATAGGAAATTGATTTACCACTTGCCAAAAATCTAAGATAAGCAACAGATGTTAAAAAAGTTACAGAAAAATTATACGACGCAATATTTTTAGCAAATATTTCACCATTACCATCAATATCCCTCAATCCCATGTCAAATGTATCTAATGAAATCGTTTTTGAAAACATATCGATTTATTTTATTCGACACGGACGCCAACGAGACGATCGGTTTTCGTCTCGAACGGAATTTTCGAATCCTGCAGTGATATTTTATGACGCGTGAAATTGGACCATTCAATGGATTCCAACACACGGACCGACGATTTTTCCATTTTCACACCAACAATACAATTCAGTTTAGACGTATGTTGCTAATGATTGCGTTAACGTTGCATTCTCACGAAGTTTTTTAGTTTAAAAAATGTTATAACGATGCATTGTCGTCAAAGAAATACGGGAATTGAAAAGAATACTTATATAAACGGTAGATAAACAATGCCTAGCTCTGAAGGTAATGGATGGGCATGAATGGGATGGTATATGCATGATAGACACTATAACTTTTAATATTTCCGAAGCTGCATATATATGCGTCAAAGTAAAGAGTCGGCGAGATCCTGCTGTAGCTGCTAATTTTTAGTTTGCAATTCTACTAAATCCTACTAATATTATAAATGCGAAAGTTTGGATATTTGGATGTTTGTTACTCAATCACGCTTCAACCACTGGACGTATCGGGATGAAACTTGGCATAGGTTAGGTGCTGGAGTAGGACATAGGATAGTTTTTATCTCGAAAAAACATCCCACTCCTACGGAAAAATATAATAATTTGTGATATTTAAGTTGTCCACGCGGACGAAGTCGCGGGCAACAGCTAGTTAACTATAGGAGCATAAGGTTAAATTTATTATTATAATATATATCAAAATTAGGTGTATTTTGCTACCCAAAAGTAGTATAAATATAGGTATATATGTATAGTAGTGCATGTATATTTATTTATTATTATTTTATTTTAATGGAACGGCAGCTTATAGCTGGTGCTTCCATATCAGTAGTCGACTTGGTTATTTTCTTTTAAGAAATTGTCTAGTCTGTTCTTAAACATGTTTATTGATGTGGCGACAGATTCTGGAAAATTGATCCATCTGGATACAACCCTGTAGCTTAAAAAAATTCTATAAGGCTTCAGGTGAGAATTTGATCTTTGTAATCTATATATTATTATTATTATTATATTAAATCCTCTGAGTATGTTACATTTATTTCTTTATTCATTACTTCATCATCATCTTCATCAGGTTATTTTTGTCTCCACTGCAGGAGCACAACCCTCTCTCATCTGCCGGAGACAGACGGAGGATTTGGCCTACACTCCCCGCGCTGGCCAGACGGGTTGGGGGGGCCTGATTGATGTTTTATAATGTACTCCCTTAGTCGCCATCCACCGGCAGAGTTGGAGTGGTCCTATTCTACTCTACCGGAAACCACACGGCAATTCATTACTTGCATCCATAAAATTCAACCGAAAAATAATACTAAAGAAGCTCGGATGCTCTTGACACGAAAATGGACTTAAAAAAAAACACGAACCATCAACTCTTATTAATAGACATACTCGTATGTACGTAAATAAATTTCTGTTAATGAATCTAAAGAAACTATTTCGTAATTCTAAATTTGTATTTAGTTCGGAAGACGACACAGTTGTGCATGTGATTAATAGATATGAATGTCACATGCAGATATATTTCTGTTTGCAGTTGCTCATCAGTAAACCAACTGCTCATAAGTAAAACAAAAAAATTATTACTCATATTATTATATAGACTAAATTATTTGAATCTTAAACTTTAGCTTTATGAGTAAGTTCAAATTGGTATTAAAACTTTAAAGTATCAGCTTAGGCTAAAAGATTAATGTAGAACCACATCTTTGGATTAGTAGCTTGGACATTGGATTTGAGTGTCCGAGGTCGTGGGTTCGATTCTCACTGGGGATATTTACATACAAGTTTCATACTTGTTGTTGTATATCCTTAAACCCTAAGAAAGATGGAAAAATGCGTTCGTCCTTTTTCGTCTTTCTTATGCTTTAAATTATCGCTAACAGTATTGTTACTAAAAATAAAAAAAATCATATCCTTGTTTATTCCCATATATTTAGTAAAAATTCTTAGATTGGGTTTACACTCTAAGAACTTACATTTATCTAAACTTTATGAAATATTTATTATTTACCCTTTCAAAGTCAAAGTCAAAATCATTTATTGCGTATGAGTGCACTTGGTACATTTATACACGTAATTTTTTTTTCGACTACCGGGCTTTCGGATACTTTTTCTTTATTGATAAGGGTCGCAACTTTGAACCCCAAACTGACAAGCACTAAATTGACTCATTTACTTCAGATTACATTTATCACAAGAGAAACATGCTACAAATAAGTATATAAATAAAATGCAAAATGAAGTTTGCACTTACCTTCACAAATTTGAATAGGTTGCGTTGCTGCCTTGCTCAACTCTTCACGTGCAAACTATAGTCAAGTTAATTAGCAGCCAGTAGCAAAACAACAGCCGCTTGCGCCCATGAACCTATCAACCTCCCTGTTCGTGCGTTAAAAAAAATTGGTGTCGCAAGAAACACGCCGACCATTCAAAAGGTAACCCGTTGACCCAAATCCTTCAATCATTTACTTTTTTTGTATTAAGCGAGTTGTATCGTGCAGCTTGAAAAATAGCTGTGCGAATGAAAAACTTGGAGTTTTTGGAGACAAAAGGCGCGCGTGGGCGATGTGAATGTTAAGACGATCATTAGTGCGCCATTGTCGAAAATGCCACGGAGTTCTGACGGCTGTGGTGCTCAAACTGAATTTTTAATGAGCGTTGTAGCCACTTTATTCTACACACGATGTTGATTTAGGCTTTGGCAATTTAAACTGGAACACTACACAGGCATCCGACGCTAAATATATTTCTACCCACTGTCATTGTCGTTGTCTAACTAAGAAAATGTTTAGATTTTTTATAATATTTGTAGTGAGGTCGAGGGCTCATACCTAGGTCATTCATAGCTTTACTTTCATACCACGAGGATATTTTAGTAAAGAAAAACAAAGTGAGGAAAACAGAATTCGCAGAAGAACAAGTAATGTTTGTGATTCACAGAGATTGCGCGGAAGGTTATATATTCGGCATTATACCCTTGTTATGAGACAGAATGATAATTCCATTCAATTTTATTTTTAAAAGTTTGAGAAGCTCTGCCAGACGATACCATTACAGTACCAGCAGCATAGGGTAGCAGTACGAAACTGACCTACAAAGACTTGTGACTTGCAAAACGATTTACCTATTGTCATATAGACCACCTATACACCACCATAAATTTTAGCAAACTGACAAAAATTGTATCAGTACAGAACGGTAGTTGGCAAAAATTGCAGAAAGGGTTGTAGCATTATTGTTACCGTTCAACAATAAATCAACTACTGACGCTACTCTTGTTCTAAATAAGGTAACAAAATGATTTATGAACCATTTGCTTAGCGATTTTGGAGACAGTTTAAAAACAAATTTAAAAACAGCGAATACCAAAGGATGTGGAAGCAAGTATCTTTAGGATGCTGATGAATTAACTGATGCCCTGCATTATGTAATATGGGGTTGATCCTAACATAACTAGAAGTAATAAAAGAAATGCCAATAATTTCACATTGAAATATTATTTTGTTACAGTTTTAAGTTATATATACTTACATATAAGAGTAGACATAATGATTACGCCTTGGTCCCAGAGGGGTAGACAGAGACGATGTTTCCACTTTGCACGATCCAATGTTGCAAAGCGATTTTCCTTCGCCCGCTTTTCGCCCCGTGATACCCCTTGACGGGATGTGTTGCGAACAACATCGCCGCCTCCGTGTTGAGGTACCACGGTTATTAGGAGTTATCATCATATCAGCTTTCAACTATGTACCTTCTTTAGATCGTCGGACTACGCGTACCACTTCGCGATTTCCACTCTAGAACAAATCTGCCCTGACTGTCAGTTCTGCGGCAGATATCGTGCCACTTCTGCTTGTTCCTTGGCTATATATTTTATCTTACCTTTTTAGGGGTCCAGGAAAATCGACGACTCTCCGACCCTTCAGGATCTTTTGTGAGAAACCCCCGTCCAGCAACGGTGCCCCAAGTCTATTTGGTGACTTCACATACGCCATAGATTTTTTTCTTTAGCTTAAGCAGGTTTCTTGACAATGTTTTCCTTTATCGAAAGCCTGCTGTATTATAAATAAACCGTACCTACTTAAGTTTCGAAAAACTCATTGGTATGAGCATGGTTCGAATCCATGACTTCATGAGGCGAATTCACAATCAACTAGGCTACCACGGTCTTTTGTTCTTCGACGAATCTTTTACATTGCAGATCATATGATTCAAAGAAACTCAGAGCAAATCTCTCACTTGCAGATCTGGCCCACCGTTTGGTTAACGTTTCTGTGACACACCGGATGCACTGATTAAAGAGTTTTATTTTTTAAAAGGCGACGTGAAGATTTTACGTAGTCTCAAATGCTGCCCAGTTCAGCAGGATTCTTCTGTTAGTTTCTTTATCGATTAACTGAATTGGCTGTCATAGGAATTCTAGGTACAGGGCAGGAGTTATACTGGGTGAGTGAGACAATACCACTCCCGCTGCGAGGTTCGATCGACCACAAAAGGTAAAAGGTGAAATATGTAGAGGTTATCGCTATCACAACAAGGTAGCATGAATGTAAGTGATTAGTGAGAAATACTAAAGTATCGTGTACCGTGCCGTGTTACCTGTAGAGTAGAATAGACCACTCCAACTCTTCCCGTGGATGTCGTACAAGGCGACTAAGGAATACATTATAAAACATCAATCAGACCTCCTCAACCCAGGCCAGCGCGGGGAGTGTAGGCCAAATCCTCCGTCTGTCTCCGGCAGATGAGAGAGGGTTGTGCTCCTGCAGTGGAGACAAAATAACCTGATGATGATGACTAAGGTACCTGATCCACCCTCCAAAAAAGTAATTACCTCTCGTAATACTAATTAATCCTACCGTAGATCGAACCCCATATGGTGTTATCGAAACCGTTAACTACTGTTCGATACCGCCACCCTTTCGATGGTGAGTCAGCGCATTTATCTTTGTCTAACAATGGTCCGTGCACAGTTGTTGTAGAATTCTATGCTGCCAATCAACGTAGGTACCTACTATTGGGCTAAAATGTCCTTGCAACAAATAAGGCAAAATTATACGTTAAATCGACATCGTGAAAGGTTACTGTTCATATTTTTGATCATTATAGAGAAGCTTTTTTGTCGGCCTGTTCGGTTGATGACTCGAATATTGAGTTGATATTTGGAAATACATAAATTTACCGGCAATAATAGACAAATTATAGAAAATCCAAAAAAAATAATATTTTTTTAAAACTGAATAAAAAAACAATTGACAAAAATTAAGCTGTTTTTTACAAAAGGTTTTTACAATAATTTCTGCGTGTGTTTCTAACAGTGGGAAGGAGTAGTTGATTAAAACCGTAGGTATTTTCGTATCTGTGGCAGTGGTTAGTTGTAGGGATAAATAAGAATCTGGTGACTATACATGAATTCTGAACTTATGCGCTAATTTAATAGTTTGATTAGATGTTTATATCTGTAGATAGGTATATTGGCTGACTAACGAACTGATTTATCAACGCACAGCTAAAGCCTGGTCTAGAAACTTAAAATGTTGAATATAACACATTATTATTATTATTTTTGCCGACCTCCGTGGCGGAACGGGTAGCTCTCGGACTGCCACGCCGGAGGTTGCGGGTTCGAATCCCGCTAAATGCCGCTAAATGTTCGTATGATGAATATGAATGTCTGTACCCAAGTCTTGGATGTTTATATATTTATTTAAGTATGTCTATCCGTTATCTAGTAACCATACCACAGGATCTGCCTAGTTTGGGACTGGATAATTGGTGTGAATGTCTGACATTTTTATTATTATTATAAGCAAGGTTTTTGTAACTCTCCTTACGGCTGATGAATTAACGAAACCCATCCGCCAATTGTACTTAATTTACTTATTTAATAATTTATTTATATTATTCTACTTTAATTTATAAAAAAAAATTGGTTTAACTGCTCCATCTATATGTTTTCTCTCTCTTATTTTGTTTATTCTAATTGTGTACAAAATATGGCAATAAATAAATGTATTTTAATGGTTTACAAGTAAGAAAGCCTAAATGTTTTAGTTTTTAAACAATATATAATTATTTAAAAAATAAATTAAAAAAGATTAAAATTTTGTATTTTAATTTTGGCAAATTAGCATAGTTTACTAACTAGGTATGCTAACATGCCAAAACTAAAATGCAAAAATGTTCCACATGATTTTTTTAATCTGACATCTATACAAACTAAGCGAGCTATAGTTACATTATATACCTACGAATGCTTGGAGTGGCAGTGTGGTGTGGTGTGTGCAGGGCATGCAACTAAAACTAGTGATTAATGGTGCGCTGCCCGCGGCGGGCGCCGCCCGACGACTGCGGGTGCGCTGCTGGCAAAGAATAAATAGGTACGCTATATAGATGGCAAAGTATTTTTATGGATCCGTCAAAAGGTATACCTACGTACACTTAACGAACCCATTGAGCTAACAATGCTAACAATGTTCTAAAGAACATTCATTTCACATTTCCCAGTGATGAAGGAAAATTATGGGTTTAAAGAAACAAAATAGGTACTATCAAGATATTGAATTAAAATGGTTTGTTTGCCGGACAAACTCCTAAGTCGATTTAGATGAAATTTTGAATAGTTAAGTAAAATGGCCCTGCAATTATAGAAAAATTGTGTAAGTTTTAGGATATAATTTTTTTTTAGATATTAAATTTAAACTAAAAGTCGCACATTATGTTCATCCACTTTTCTGACTTTTTAATTAAAACTAGCTCCTGTGGTTGATACATTCTGCCACTTCTTCTGTAATTAAAGTAGTTTAAATTTTTTATATTATCTTATTTGTTGAGACATTTTATTAATATAATGGGCCCGATTCTGAAGGCAAACATTTAAAATTTGACAGCGCTAAAATTGGTTTCGGCTTTATCTTCATAATACTGTGTGATAAGGATAGCAACAGTTTTAGTGATGTCAAATTTTAACTTTGTGCCTTCAGAATCGAGCCCATTGCCTATTTATTACTTGCTATATTATCTCTACTTAATTCTGTTAAATTATAGAGATTGTACTGTCTACTAATAGAACAAGGTTAGTCTATGATCTCAGTAAATCGTTTCTCCTAGACTTGATTAAAAGTTTGCTGTGCAATGTTGCAATGGGATTTCGATATAAAAACTGGAATATTATAAGTCTAAAGAGGATTCCAGGAATCCAATTAGGTCATAGTGTTCAATGATATTGCATGGTAGTCGTCAAATTACGTTTTTACGGATTTAGTTTTACGATAGGTCAGATGAGTCTTCGATGTGAGAGTATATGCAAGGATAAGAAACTATAGTGGTCCCTGCTTAGACACTTTATTCATGCCTGGATGGGAAAGCCGAGCACAAAAAATTTCATCTCATCTCATGTGTGATCTGCTTTCAGTGATCGTGATTGAAATTAGAGCTTACTCCGGCTAATCTATTTATGGTATTTGTAACGCGTGTGCCTATTTACGACTACTTCATTATTGTGTTCGAGTTTAAAGCCCATTCGACTCTTTATTATGGCAACGCCTGTGACCTGGATTGTTTGTTACACCTCTCAATCCAAAGGTTACAAATGTTCATTATTGATAGAATGAATGCTTGTTTTCCGGTTCACAGCATGAAAAAATATGTTATTATAGCATAATCTGATAAATATTCAGTTTATGCTTTTTTAGTAAACAGTTATTTATGTTTCGATAACATTTTTTACTTTTTTGTTCACAGCTGCATCATAATCAACTTTAACCCTTACAATAACAATCAGGTACGTGTGCCTACGAAAGCCGTGGCGGTGAATAACAAAAGGCAGCTAATCGAAAAACGTTCCATTTCAATGTGACTGAGCGTGCGAGCTTATACCGACGAATGAGAGAGAAGCAGCAGTCACTTTTCCCAGGGATTCTCCAAAATAATAATAATGAGAGGGTACCCCGGGTGTGGGGAAGCCGACGAATGGCGAAAATATCAAAAGAAACGAGGAAAAAACATCGCCCGAATTCCGGAAAATCTTATTCCACCAACGTACTCTGAACTCCCTTCAAACATTTCTCTGCCTCACTTTTTCCTCTTTTGTTTCAGGTTAAGAGAGGAACGGAAGGTTTTGTTAGACTGGTCGTGTTGTATCAAAGGCGACGCGACGCAAGCTCCATTTTTGCAGAAAACATTTTCTTGTAAGGCAGTGCGTTGATGAAAGTTTTTTGCTATCGCCTCGTGTTCTGTGACTGGTTTCTTATGTAATATTATTATCAGCCATCTCACATTACGGTTGCTGATGTATATTTTATGGTTATAAAAAATGCTGAAGACCAATGGCTTACTTACGTAAGATAACAACGCCAGTCCGTAATACTTAAAGAGAATTTTCATCATTATCCATATTCAAGAACGTGTTGCGATTATCATCATTAAGGGATTATATGGTGTAACAAAAAATATTTACCCTTAGCATTCGTTACGCCTTAAGTCAGAACTATTTAAAAATCGCATTTAAGGCACCATATTTTAATTAATAACCTAAAAGAAGTCCTTTCAAAGAAATGGTCGGAACTTTTGAAACGTAAACGGCATGAATAATAGTTTTAAATGTATTTGAATAAGCAGTTCATTAATTATGTGTCGGGGTATAATAGTAATTTTTGACGGGGCCCTTCCTGCTTTCAATGCAGTTAGTTCAGTTACACAATTTTTGAGTTGGGGCTGATTTTGTATCACTCGTTAGTTACGTGCAAAAATTTAGTTCATCATTATACCTATCTACATATGCTATTTGCTTTCCGTTTTTAATGTCACTGTTTAGTTCTTGTTCGTATTCCTTGTAATAATGAAAAAAATTGTGTAATATTTTAATTTGAGTAGATACCTATATTATATTGTAGTTTTAAGGGATCCGTCAAAACGAAACCCTTATTCATATTTAGACTTGCATTAACTCCACAAAAGTGGGAGTCTTGTGCAAATCCCTTCGTGTAAGCCACGAAGTCCAGCCATACAAACTCCTTGAAATAAGGGAGTAGCGTTCCTGGATGACGGCATCATTGTTGCAGTTTGCTCAATACCGAGAGCTTGGGATCCATTGTCAGACACGTTTCGGATCTGTATTATCTGGTTGCATGATAGTGTATAGCTGTACGAGCTTCTCTATCTCACTTACCTGCAAAGAGCCAATGCGAATTCCTGCATTATGTTTGTGTATGGTTCAGGTTGCCGTATCCTGTTATGATGCCAGCTCGAATTCTGAGGTTGGCTCAGTTGCTTTTCATTAGAAAGTTTACTGTCTCTGAGAAGGATCATAGAACACGTCTACTCACAGTCCTCTCGGCGGACTTTCCATAATCTTCAATGCCATTTTTGTTCGTTTGTATTCTTGATCAATTCATTTTTAAATTGCTTTTGCTGATAGTAAGGATTACCGTTCATGTAGGTTGGTATGTGTAACGTAGCTGACTTGGTTGCTGGTTTGGCTAGTCTGTCTGTCAGCCGCAGCGTCCTTACACTTTAGTAGTCTATAGTATTACCTCACAGTAGCGTAACAGGTTTTGGTGCAGAGTGTCATTCCAGGATTGTCTTGGCAGTGTCAGTAATTATGGTTACTTTCGTTCTAATCGGAACTGTTCTTATTGGTAAGATTGCTTATAGCGAAACTGTCTGTTTCTTTTTTGATAACTCCAAAACTACTGCGCCAATTGTGCCGAAATCAATGACTTCAACAACATTTTTAACGACCTTTTATTAGGGAACCCTCACTCTGTGTTCCATACCATTTGCTGACTGTTTAACAGTGCTTTGTTTATGAACTTGAAAAGTTTCAACAAAAGTAATGATAGCAGCAAAACTAAGCATGATGGTATTAAGTTCTGTATTGAAATCACAAAAGAGTTAAATGTTGGCTGAGGTAGTAAAATTACAATATTATTATTATATAATTTAGCTATGTAATTATTTTATTTAACTTTTCATAATTATACATTAGTATGTATTTTTATTTGTACCAGATATGCAAATCGAAGAGTTTTGTAAATCAGCGCCGCAACCTGCAGTTTTTATTATAAATCCATCACAGGTCGTTAGTTTTGGCACAGATGCTGAGGGTTTAAGATGGTCGGCCGTGTCAAGGAGCGCTTGAGCTTTAAAGCAAGTTGAACAAGACTGGGCCCATATGATTAATAGTGCTCATTAAGGTAAGGTGAGCCCCTGGATGTCAGATTTTCATGTCCTTGCAACACGCTTGAGTCTTTAGTATGAAGCTTCTTGGGTATTACTTGGTAATTCACTTTGAGTTCCCTTATTAATGGAGTGGTGAGTAAATTCTTTCCGGTGTGAGTCGTGTATCCCCAATGATTGGTTTAAATTGTAGAGGAACAATATCAGTAGAAACTTTTACTAATGATATTTGTACCAAATTTCTACTTAGGTACATTTTTATTTTATTTTAAACTTTTGAATCATTTTAAAGGATAGTAATGATTATAACATTATATTTTTAAGCTACTTATCTCGATAATACCATTTATGCAAGATGCATCTAGGAATATTATGTAGAAAAGTGCGAAGAAAAATGAAGTTAAGAATGGTTCTTTACACTTTTCCAGGAGAACTCGAAAGAAATTACAATAAGGTACAATATGAGGTTTAAGTTTTTTCTATTTTAGTTGATAAAATATAATTAATACCTATTAATTTCTAGACCATGATATTACCTAAAACCAGAGCGATCTCAGAATTCCCCTCAAGAAGCAGAAACATGATCCTCTGAAACTGTTTATTCATTTTAAAAAGATTTATTTGGTTTTTTTTAATAGATGTTTTCTCTTCTTCAATTCTCATATAAACTGGTCTTATATCCGTTGATGGACCAGCAAGAAAAACACAGCTACAAACGGCCTTGCTCTAAGGAATTATTAGGGTTGTGCCCCATTGTACAGCATTTATCCTTTACAAATTGCATGTTTTGAATGGGAAAGCGTTTGTATCCAATAGCTCCGACGGCGGTCGGTCGGCCTCACGCGTCCACATGCGGTATGCGGCAGCATTGACCGTCGTATTGGGGCATGGAGGGGAGCTCATTGCCCATCAGCGCGGTGCTGGCGCCCGACAGCCAACCTCAATAATGCGCGAGTGTGTATGTAGCTCAACCCTTGTTGAGAACGTAGTGACAATGACATTTACAGTCTCATAGGGGAGTTAAGTATTCAGGAAACTTAGGTATAAAGATTCACCCACATGGCCACTTGTCAGTTTCCTGAAAGCTGAAAGGGCACAACGGGTCGGGCCAATTATGAAAATAGCGCACCTGCGCTTGTCAAACACGGCCGCGGTTGTCGGCCGTCCTGCACTAATCATTAATCTTCCTCGCTCCTTATACATTCCTGGTATCCTGGTACCTTCGCTCCGGCCCGGCTCGTCGCTGTGAAATTGTTGCGGATCAGATAATGTAAGTGCTTAGTTTGTATGTAGGTTGGTACCTACCTATTGTTACCTACGTAGTATTTAGAGTGTTTTTTGATGTATTTTTCCAAATATATTTATGTTGATACTTTAAAGCAACACGGGGGAAGCCGCCAAACCCTTTCTCTCTGCTGGAGGTACAAGACCACCTGGTCATGCGTGGTATCGTAATGATATGTTATATGAATGTGTTTTGTTACGTATGTGTTCGTAGCGACAGCGTACAAGTGTGAGTAGGCTTCCTTGCAGAAAACGCCAGGCTGTTTTGCATTAGAAGAAACAGCTAAGTCGTATCTCCTCAGGGTCGAGCTTTGAGGTTTTATTTACAGTAATTGTGAGCAATTATTGCTTTACAATAATTATCAACTTCCCATTCAAGAGGGGTTTTGGAAAGTAGAAAGCACGGAAAGAGTCACTTTTCACATTTTGAGATAAGTAATTCGAATTTAAAATGTATGAGTAGTGTATTATACACTTATCTCGTATACATTTTTACAAATGCTTTCATCTTAGTGATTAATTTTGGGCTGCTTATCATATGTAAATGATATTTCGAAGATTTATCAAAGATTTACATTAAAATGACAATATATCTACAAAAAGGTCACTTACCTACAGGACTCTTTCCTTGTGGTCTTAAATTGTAACAGGAAAAATGTGAAAGAGAGAAGTCTGTCTGTCCGCCAGATAACTAGAAAACTACTAGATCGATTGAGCTGGAATAAGAAACATGTGTTAAATAACGGTACATAATCATGGCAATCAATTATTTTTTATGTTTTGATATATCGTGTATACACACACTGTGTACGGCGTAAGCTTTGCTAACTTTTTATTAAAAGTTGTTTTACCTATATCTCTCATGCTCATGTCTCCGATAACTTTTGAATTTTTGATATCCTATTGAAAATTAAGAACCGTACTAATTCATCTTCGATATATTGGATTAACATTAGTTACGACCTGTATTGTAGGTACCTATGTGAGAGTGGTATCGAACCGAATAGATAATTCAAACACCTTGATCAATAATGAATGAACCTCGAAGTGAATTAATTGGCCTTTAAAAAGGATTGATATTATTTTTGTCACATTTGTTTAAACTAACGCCATCTAGTGACAAGTAGCTCACACAAAACAGCGCTATTTCTGACGTACTAATTGTGTGAGTACAGCCATCTGTTGTCGGGTAGAAATACAAACACAAAAGCTTACCCCTTATTTACCGACTTCATTTGGTAGAAAGCTTCCTTACAGCTTATTGATTTCCTCTTGTTTTTTTTAAATGTGGCACTTGCATGTACTAGCTTACTTTTCGGTCTATTGAGGTACATAGGTTCTGGTTGTTTAAAGATATAAGAAATTATTATCTTCATGTTATAAGATTGTAATTTAAATATATAAGCAATGATATGAAAGGTTACTCATCTTTTTGGCCCTCTCAACCTCGCGGTTATACGGGTCAATCATCTGCTATACCTATATATTGGCATTCGCATTGGAAATTATCAAGCATGTGATTTTGTCTCGCATACTAGAATATCAATCAGTGAGGCCTTAACTATTGCAACTACGAAGTTAGACTACCACTTGGACTTATGTATTGTAATGTGGGGTAATACAGATAAGAAACAGGCAATAGAAAGGAATTAAGGGTCAGAGTCTCTTTTATTAATTTTATTTATTTACGTAACAGAATCACATTATGCAAGTTACATAGTCACAGAGATCGTACTAAACAAGAAAAAATACAGTCATTGCATTGTTCATTGTTACAATATTAATTCTATATAATACAATGAAAATCAAATGTAGCATCTACCGTTATTCACTAATCTTTAATAGCAATCAATTTTAGGACACACACCATTATTAATAACATGGCTTTGGAACTAATTAAATGCATTACAATTGGCAAAAGGAATATCCCTCATAACGAGTAACTAGATTAGATGTAGGTATTACTTTTGTTGCCAAAGAAGATCAGTTGCCAAGCCGTAGTAACGCAGACTCAATCGTCATTAACGATAACAACCACACATCCAGAAGTGAATCGAACATAATGATAGTATCGATGCACTTGTCGAGTGTGGAATTCCCGAGTCTGCTTCTGGCAAATAACAGTGGAAAGAGGTGCGGTGCGGGATAAGGTAGGAGGGAACTACGAGTACAAACAACTGAATACCTAATATCAGACTTCAAACTGCAATGCTGCTATATGTAACCTAACTGTTACATTCCTTCGACTCCTTTAACTCGGTCCTTCTCTCCAGGTAATTTAAGTTAAAGAAATTACTTACTAAAACGTTGCAAGATATATATAGACATGTATAATTTACTCACGTATCAACTTGATATACAAGTTACTGTTACACACTTAAAACAAATTGAAGTTAATTTTTTTTGACAACGAAGAATAGTATTTTAAATTATTCTCATTTTCGACATTACAAACTTAAGTAAAATTCACTTAACGATCATATGTAAGATGGAAGTCACTATTTATGGAATCGGAAATCCAAAACGAATCCATTTCTTACTGTGATTTATTTGTATGAAATAATATTCATCAGTGACATCAAGATCAAACAAAAACGTTGTCCAACACCTGTGAGCGCAGAGAGTGTTTAACAAAAAGGAATAGTGTAAAGGTACATAGTAGAGCCGACCTAATGGTAAGCGGGCAATGCCTCTCAGGAATACGTATGACTTAGGATAGCAGCGTGCAACAATCCAAAGGATACAAGTGGGATGCCAATCTAAGAACAGCGGAATGACTCGATTGCCTGTAATGACACTGACTATCTATGAAAGGAACTGAGAGCTGAAAGGTACGGTGTAAATATGGTATCAAATATTTTAGTTTTAATGTGTAACATTTTATAATACAACGCTATCAGTGTATGCTTATAATAATGATGACAATGCAATTCGACTTCAAAATGACAAAGAAGAAAGTGTAAAGGAAGTGTGGTAACTATAGTCAGATATAACATGGAATTGGAAACTCGAACCGCACTAGGTACCTACATATACAAAATTATTGAAGGTAAACTTATATGATCAGAAAGACAAGCTAACCAAGATATATGTAGCTGAGGTATATCTGACCATAGTGAGGTACCTATACCTATACATGACAAAAAAAAATATAAGTAGGTATAACAAATTAGTACATACAACAATTTTGAGAACAATATGTATGTAGGTGGCAGCAAAGATGTTCCTTCTTCAATGATGTTTCTTTATCGTTGCAGTGCATGCACCACACAAACCTCTCTAGAACCGAATTTGTCGCCTCACTTCAAACAAATTCGGATCTACAGGGTAGATGTAGGGCACTAATATTGATGCCGATGTGCACCAAATATTTTGAATCTGCATTCTTCATTGCCTGGAATGTTAGCAAGTGTAATTTTGAAAAACGGTGCATTATGTATGATGTAGCATGTCCAACGTTGTTCGAGTAGTTTCAAAAATATTGAAGTGTTTAGATTTTTTACATACATAAGTAATAGAGTTTAAGTAGGTAAATAGTAAATTACCCAGATAAAACTATTGAAAAAATCCAAGTTACCTATTTTATCAGTTATTACTAAATTGGGTTTTTATAAGTTTCTACTATATGCTAGGACTTTGTTTCTTATTCATTGTAATTATAATGCAAATTAGTGATAGCATCTTTGAGAATTATTAGTTACCTACTCAAAAACCTAAGAAAGGAAACATAAATTTTGCTTTACAATTTTATATTTCCTTAATGATGTTGTCTTGACCTTTGGGTGATCTACTACTTAACCTGATCTGTTGGTCAGATTATAGAGTATTTTATTATAATCGTAAAGGAATAAAAACTTCTCTTTATCCTAACCGATGATTTGAATCAGGACAGATCGGAGCCGCATCTGAAATTAAAAAAAAACACTTTAATGCCTTCTGATTTAAACACATCTGATGCTCCTTACATTTAAGCCGGTCCACGCCTTGATTTCACATTGAGAACAAATTATCAAAATGCTCATGCATTATAATTAAGAATAGCGCTGTCAACACAAGGTGGATTTTTTATCGATAAATGTAAAATCACCGCGTCACCTACACAATGAGTTCCCTATTAAGCGTGCTACAGCCGACAGTAGCTTGACTGTCGTAATCGATCATCGTAATTGTGGCAGTCTATCTATAGTCGAGACGAAAAATAAACATCGTAGACAAGTGGAGGACGCCCGTGTTTGATCGGCCGTACACAGAGTCCACCGATGAGTAATAGTAGGAAGTTAGGTCGTGATCACATTAAAGTGACAAGGTTCGAAAGTGTCACGTAAGGAGAAAGTGTTGAGAAATTCCACTTTGACTCATAATATGGAAGAAAGAAAATTGTTCTAAGTTTAAAGAATACACATTTTAGACGGTGTATGCTAATCAATGTTCAACAAGGTTTGTTGTGTGGATGCGTAATGGTGGCATTTCGCAATTGTTGCATCACGATGAGTCAGTCATTTATAAACTAGTCACATATTTACACCTTTTACATTTTTTAAACATCGTTTGTCTCTGTGATTTATATTCAGACTTAATATTGATATAAAAGTTCATGAATGTAAATTATCCGAATTTTAATGTCTAGTACCGATCAGAAACTAACGGAATAGCAGTATCTCCGACAACTATATACAACGTCTATAAAAAGCTTGACCCCGATCTTTCTTTCGTATAAGGATTTCTATTCTAACTCTGATGAGTTCATCGAGGTTCGTAACCGCTGCGCGTTGCGCGTCACTATGTCTGGCGGAGCGGACCGCGAATTCGCCGGTTGATTCGCCAACCTTGGCGTAACGAGGCCGCCATCCGCTCGGGCGTCGGCGGCGGCGCGGCGCTGGCAAGTGGGTCAGCAGGGGACGCGCATGCGCTCCGGACACGAGCAATGAGCGCCGCCCCCGGCCTGGGACCGAATGAATGGCCCAGACCCCCACTGTATACTTATTCCACTAACCACTCTTACTTGAACTACCCTCCCCGGTTACGTTTATGGAAGTACTATAATATTCAAAGTTCTTCTAAGATGGGCGTGAAACGTTCTAGCAGCTGTTGGACAAATCTGTTGAGCGCTCAGCCCACTAGTTGCTAAACTGAATTTTAGTACATGATTGGGTCTATTGTCTTTATGCGTAGACCTAAATAATTGTTGGTGTTTATCTTACAAATAAATTGATTTAATTGATTACATTTTATTCCCCATTTATCAAAGGATCATTATTATTACCTACCTGTTTAGTCGGACTTACAAGAATATTTAATATTTCATACCTAACTAGACTGCTACATTTTGTTTTCAACAAGTCAAGTCTCTTCGTATAAAACGGAACTGTTCCTATCAACATAAGAATTATTTATGAGGGCAGCAAAGTTTTCTCACTTCCTTTATGTTCGTTCTTTCCATTTTATTTCTTGTATTCTTAACGTACCTACCTACGTAACAGAAAGCTACTACTAAATCTTTATGAAACAAAACCGCGTTTTATTTCCATAGCTTGAATAATTCACGTTGCAAACGAAATGAAAAGTACGCAAATAAAATAAGAATCCACGTTACCATGTCATTAATCTTTTAAAACCGGATTCTGTGAGCGTCATAATTCGTACGGTATCGAGACTAAGAATTGATGGACCTATAATTACATTGAAAGATTCAAGGAGACAAAATCGAAAATTATTTAGAACGTTCAGTGTATGAATAACAATATAAATGTTTTATAGCAGATAACGCCTATTTTTTAAATATAATTTAAAAACTATTTATAATTAACTCACTCATTGAATAATATGTAAGGATAATGCAAACGACATCAAATACATAAAAGAAACTACAAAAGCTTAAGTTTCACACTCCCGCTTCAACTACATTTCGTAGACATTAACATAAATTATTTGTGCTCTAAATGCGAGACCATATAATTTCTACCCCTAGAAGTCTGCACTAGCGACCTACTTCTGTCAAATAAATCTATCTACACGAACGGTTAGTTCTTTATCAGTTTATTTATGAACAATAGCTTCATTAAACAAATGCACAAAACAATAGAAAAAGCTCACCTTTGTCATTATCCAGACTCAGTGATGTTCCAACAAAAGACTGTGTAACTGAAATTAATAATAAAGAAACAATTAAACGATACTATTTTTGTTTGAAATCAAATTTTGGTCAAAACGAATAAAAACTTCTAAGAGCTGAAAAACGTAGTGATCACAACGAGAGACGATCTCGCTCTGATGTGTTCTCACACAACGTATCGCTTGAAACTATTGGTGATGAAAACTATTAGCAAGCCACTAATTGTACGGCAGCCTACATAGGCGGCGGTAATTGCCCCATTTACACATTTTGTTAGTCCGCTCTGCATAATTGGAGCCTGTTTACACGGGAGATGATACGAATGTGCCAACCACGACTAGTATACGGAAATTAGGAAATAATTCGAACGGAATGCTTGAACCGAAGTAGAGAACATGGAAGAGGAGAGTGTTAATGAACAAATTATAACAATTATGAGCGGTTGCACAAAAGAGAGCTGTTGTTGTAGCACGAGAAAATAGTTAATATACCTTCAAATGGGAAATGGAAGGAGCAAAAACTTAACTTCATTTTGATATTGAAGTTAAGAATATTCAGTTATATTTATATATCTGACAGTGATTAATATAATGTTGTGTTTTGTATTCCAAAGCAAACTTCACGGGGCCGAAAGGTACACTACAAACTAAATAAGCAAAATGCTGAAGATTTGACACATATTTGCATCAAATTGACATGCGTACCTTTAAAATGATAAGCACTCTCAGTCTGTGGAGCGGATGATAGATGTGCGTTTTCAGAGTCATTTTAGATACGACCCAATCAAAACATAGCATAGAATACACTGGGAAGTATGACTTGTTTACAAGATTTAGTAATAAATAGTTTCATTACCTGACTACACATTGTATCTATATCGCGTGGGTGACCATTTAAGAAGGAATCATTTGCATTTCTAGTATTAGACGTGTTTACAAAGAGACAATAATGTAGGCCCAACTATCTACGGCTGAGGAACAATTAAAATACTTGTTAAAACTTACAAGATTGTAAATGGTTTTTTTTCTTTAATCTCATCCGTCACAGTATAATAATTAGTTAAATAATAAGATGTGTTTCAAGCTAGTCTCTAGAGACTATGGAACTAAATTGAATATACAGAAAACGAACTTCAAAGAAAATGAGTAATACAAAAGGCACCTCTTTGTATATGAATGCTAATAAATACTGACCTAGAAAGTTGCTTTGGCTATGAACAATAATTATCGTGTAGGCTTTGTTACGGCTTTTATTGCCAAACTCATAGATATCATTGTCTATGATTTGTTCTTCGCCTGCTGACTTGTGCGAATGTTTTATTGTACTTAAATATTCAAGATAACGTCAAAATCAGAGTGTAATTAATTTCAAATAGAAAACTACTGAAATATCTAACAATATTTTCTATGAAACTTTCAGTAGTCGAGTTATTTCACAATTAACAAAGCAATTCAAAACCACTTTTGTTGTAGTTATCAACTGCTAAATCGATTGAAAATACAACTAGAGAAAGCAGAACAATAATAATGAACGATGATTCATAACTGGGTGGATCTATGTGATGTGATGATAATTTCATTGGTTTTTGTATATCAAAAGGACCTAAGACAACAACATTTATGTAATAGGAATGGAATCGTGTCTTTCAAGTGGGTTTCATAAATTTAATCAACCGAGAGCTTATAATAACAGAAGCAGAACATTGGTAATAAAAATGAATCAAGAGACTCCTTTGGACCGTTGCCAAACTATTCCAAATACTTTTACTAAAGACAATTTTCTTGAAATATGTTAAGAATATCCTTATACTTTTGACGTTATTTGCTAAAATAAATAGATTTCTTACCATTTTGTAGTGGTCTTCGATATTGATGGTTTTTCAGAATTCGGAACATTTCACTGACACCATCTGAAAATATTTTTATAAGATATTGTAACAAATACTTTTATTGGAGATAAAGGCACATTGTAATAGACTCAAAAGCTTCTCATGATCATAATCGACCTTGTTCATTCTGCTTGATGCGCGCCAAACTGGCGTTGACTTGACAGTCCCGCCAAACATGGCTGCCACTCGTGTGGGAAGCGGAAACACACGAATTATTACGAGTCAGAAAGGATACAACAATCTGAGCTCGTGTGCAAAAACGAGACGAACGACAGGTCCTGGTTGTACAAACGGTTAGACAGAGATAACGATATGGAATTTGACAGGCGAATGAAAGAAAGGATAGGGATCTCATCTAAACGGTTTTTAGGGTGGAGCTGTCTGGGATTTTCGGGTCGGCACGCAGATGGTTACAAAAAGGGACCAGTCCGGACTAAAATTTGGGCATAAATTGAACGACATTTTTGCCACATTGCTACGAGGCCGTTTCGGCAATGAGAGAAGAAATATTTTGGTCTACGGTCTTTGTAACTCCGCTTTGCACAGAATTAAAAGCATAAAACTCTTTAGCGTTTTATTTTTACCAAGAAAAATCTAAAACAATAAAATAAAGGGATTTTATTCTATGAGCTTTGTATTTGTAGAAAATATCTTGGAACATTTTTACCATGTGGACATATATCACAAAACGCGTTTTGCATAACGGATTAACTGTATTCAAGTCACGGGGTCACTCACTCGGGATTTATTGCTGGCTTCCTGCCGTTTTATTAAACTTCATATTTTTACTTAACATGAGTTTGCTTGCTGAATTTGTCTTCCGCTATACTTTGTATTCAGGGGGCACCTGATGCTATGCTTATGACAAAGGCTTCTTGCATTGTCTAAGCATTCATCATTAAAAAAACTGTTAAAGCCACTTGTGATATCTTTACTTAGTGGGTACCTAACTCTATTGCTTGACTAAGTTTTATTACTACCTACTTAATGATCCTCAATTAACCAACTACCTATGTATTACTCACGTGCATCTTTTATAATATTTTAAGATTAACGATTTATTATATTAACCTGATTTCTGGTGAGATTTGCTTTATAATTATCTTCAAGATAAGAGATTAAGGCAACGGAAGCTCCCATATCAATTGTTTGTTCACTTTATATTTTGGTATCAACGTAGATTAAGGCTGTATATTGTTTGTCATCCATTTAACAGGTAGCTGCTGATAAAACTTTATTTAACTTAGATAGCTTGGATTATCTTCACAGTGAATTATTATTATTATCTACTTTACCTACATTCTTTGATAAATCTTGGTAAGGATTTTAATTTTCGAAAATGTGGTAAAGTAAATTCAGTAAAACTCAGCGGTGAATTTATTTTATCTAAACACGAATTTAGACAACATCTCGTCGTTGCTAGTAAGAAGAATGTCAAAATAATTTAATCAATTGAAAACCTGATATATCTACAAACCTAATTTTCTTAAATTGTATTAAGTTTCTTTTCTTTTCGTTTCTTCTCATTCTTTTATTTTAAAATAGGACTGTTAAAGGCATTAGATATTTCTAAATATATATCTTAGTAATGATCAGATAACATCTATATAGACAAAGGGAACTAGTGGGTACTATTAAAACTCACTCGATTTTCATGCTACAATCTGATTTTAGAATTTGTCGATATTTTTGTTAAAATATTTTTATTATGCACCTAATTTAAGCTATGTCTAATCAATAGTGTTTTAATTTAAAATGTATTAAATTAAAAAAAAAATTATGCAAAATAGACAAAAGATAAGCAAGAGAAGAAATCGTAGAAATATTTAGGCAACGATCATCATCATCAGGTTATTTTTGTTTCCACTGCAGGAGCACAACCCTCTCTCATCTGCCGGAGACAGACAGAGGATTTGGCCTACACTCCCCGCGCTGGCCGGACGGGTTGGGGAGGCCTGAGTGATGTTTTATAAGGCAACGATCGAGGAACATCAATTAGTAGATACAACACATAAAACTAGCAAAATCAGGTAACTCAACGAGTACCCATAGTATCGCCGTGAACCAACATCACCAGGTTTAAACCATCATGGAAATATGTGGAAGAATAATAATATGACATAGGTATATGTACCCAGTTTATTATATGGCTGATAATAAAATAACTATTAACTGCGAACTGCGTACAATGTCAACATAAATACATAGATATAACATTGTACATTGGCATTGTCATAAGTCCTAAAATACAGCACATATACCTAAGTACTCGTATACTACCTATACCTCATACCATGAAGCAAAATAATTTTTCGTAGCTCATAGTTTCACCTCAAAGTGTTTTCCTTCATCATTGACACTAATTAGTTATTAAATTAGATAACAGATGATTTTAAAATATGCATCTGTTATCTAATTTAATGTAATTAAATAACCAGTTAGTGTCAATCATGGAGGAAAACACTTTGAGTTGAAACTATGAGCTACGAAAAATTATTTTGCTTCATGGTATGAGGTGTAGCTTTAAGGTAAAAGCTACTTTCGTAAACCAGGATTGAATTTCAATTCTTTTTTTATTTTTATTGTTGATAGGTTTTCGATTATATTAACGTGATTAAAATGAAGACAGAGTTAATTTTTTTAAATCAAAATCGTATTACCATTACTACCAAGTAGGAGACAAATTTTATAACCTCGAGAACACATTATTTATTTAGTCCTGTTTATAAAGTTTGGAAGTTTTAATGACAATGAAAATAACTCAGCCAAGCCAAGTCATAAAATAGGCAACTAACTACGTTAATTTTAATATAAGCTTGTCACGCAACTTTTCCTTCAGGAGTTGGGTTGAAATGTCCTAGGTGCTATCTAGGTTCTAGCTGATTAAATTAAATAAGTTAATGTAGAAACAAAGACCAATGATTTGCCATTTTCAGGCAACAAGCCCAAGCGTGCCTGTGACGTAGGTAATTCTTAATAGAGTGTATTACTAATTAATTTATTAATTACTAATACATTAAACATTACACCTATTAATTCTTAATAGGTGTAATGTTTAATATCAATATGACAAAATAAATTGTTGAGACAAAAGAAAGATGTGTCTATGAATGAGATGCGTCTGTAATGTAAATGTATCTATGCAATTTGTAATCATCATAACTGTAATTACCAAGAATGTCACTTAATAATGTCAAAAAAACTGCCTCATCCAAAAGGTATAATGAGATAATGTGTATTTGTCAAACGCCTCTAATGGTGACAAGGGGAGACAGAAAGGTCAGACCTTTTTTGATATCACGCATTAACATGCATAAAAGGAGAAATCAGAATATTATCAAAGTACCGCCGAGGTTCCGCACATGCGTAGAACGGGCTCCGATATCGACGGGCGTCGAGGCGTTCCGTCCTCGCGCAGACTCCAGAATACCCCGATAACGTAAATAATACAATAAAAATAATACAATCCCACTCGATTTGAATGTCTTCTGCTCTTGGTAGAGGTTTAGCGGAGTCAGCTTGATGGACTGTTACGAGCGGTCCCTTGACACGAGACGAGATCGTTGCGAATATACGATTTTTTTACGAGGACAATATAATTGATGGGTGTTGTGTTGACCTCGTAGAAACGGGAGTTATTATCAATATTGACAGGGCCCTAGTTGGCAACGCTTACTCAAAATATAAGCTATAAATACGAAAAATCTTTTAGACGTGTACCTAATTTTTAGAAATCTTAGGTAAACAGTTAGTATGTAGACAAAGTGAATTATTAAAGACCAGATAGATAAGTTTCTAGGTAGAGGTAAGGTACTTTGAAATATAAAGTAATCCTTCAATGACAAGTATAGTATATAAGTAAACTCCGGGAAAAGATAATCTTCAACGTGACAAAATAAGGCTGAAGGTAATGATAAGATGAATGGTATCGTCGAGGTAGGTACCTACACGCTGTGACGAAATGTTGAAAGTAACGTAAGATGTGTCCACGGTCCACGCCCTATTGAGTATAGGTACCTAGATGTGAATAATAGGCACCTAGATGTTTTATAGATAAGTTTCTAAATATTACTAGTATAATATATCAAATAGTTAACAGTATCAAACGGGCACACAGACATCTGATGGTACCTAAGTGTTACTGCCGATACCTTA
Organism: Esperia sulphurella; assembly: GCA_947086405.1. Classification (NCBI taxonomy): domain Eukaryota; kingdom Metazoa; phylum Arthropoda; class Insecta; order Lepidoptera; family Oecophoridae; genus Esperia; species Esperia sulphurella. The sequence continues at coordinate 6,316,562 of OX352261.1, forward strand.
AGCAGTCACAGAGATGAGAATTTGTAATTATCTAATATCGACATAAAAAGAGATATCCTCGTGTGTCTGGAAACATTTATACTACATTGGATACACTTACATAACGAGTCAAATTTGTATTAAATACAAACTATATTAGAGTAAAAAGTCAGCAAAGCGTATATCGAACAAAACGTAGGTACTGTGTTTCGATTTTTTTTAGATTTTTTCTAAAATTACTCTAAAGTTTTTTAAATATCTATAATTTATCTATCAATTTCAAATTCCTATTGGTTATTCTACATGTATTTTCAAATTATTAGCTAAAGCCAAAAAAAATATTCAAGACATCGTCATGTTCCAAGTTTTAGCTCAATCGGTCCAGTAGTGTTCAAGAATCCGAGACAGAAATCAAAAAAGCTTCGCTATACCCTATCCGTTGTGACGAATCCCTAAATTGCCTCTTAGGGTCTTAAAAACTTAAACGACATATTCTATCCTGTTTGTAACATCAATTTTTTTTTGTTATAATTTGTTATATTCCACCATATAACATTTTCTAGAATAGCTTTTATACAAATTGTCACAGCAGTGTTTTCAGATAATTCAATGCACCTTTAAGTATCCATAGCTACTAGGTATCCGTTTGAAACCCCTTCCGAAGTGTTTCTTGCTGCACATCACAAATCCAAAGTGTTTATAAAATCGGGAGTTAGGTAGCCGCCCAAGAATTACGTCGGTAGTTAATTTTAAACCCCTGTTAAATCTTAAGGATTTATTGCGATGTTTATTAACAGTAACTGGAGATGAAACAAAAATATTCTAGATCAATAATTAGGTGTTGGTTTTGTTTCAAGAATACTTTTTATACAACTCAAGAAATGGTAAAAATAATGGTAGGTAAGTGCTTTACAATTCGCTTGCTATTATTTTGATAAGACTAACGACGTACGTACTGCAATAATAAATTGAATAGTGGATACCCTTGTGTCCATAAACCTACCAGAATATTTGAAGAAACCACTTCATCAGCACCATCACCCTATCAGCCTTCCGCATCAAAACCACTTAGATACTAAAAATTACTCAATAATCAATCAAAATAAAAGCGTTAATCAATTCTCTCTCTCGAAATGCAGAAACAAGAAAAACACAAAAGAAATAATAAAAAGTTAGTTTGCAGATATTATGCTGTTTAATAAAATAAAACAAAAATTATTATTGTTTATGGACGTAAAAATGCGAACTGTATTGTGTATTTTTTACACTTCAAATTGAAATAAAAGGAAAACGACTATAGATTGAAAAATGTAAACCGTATTATAGTTGGCGGAACATATCTTGAACTCTTATTTGTACCGGCCCTCATACAAATCAGAGCTCAAGTTACGTGGTGATACTGTACAATTTGACCTGCGTCTCTTCCCTTCCACGTTCTGAGAAAACCTTTAGCCTAACAATCTGGGCGCAGCAACTTTTTTGTTGGCACCGACCCTACTTGTTGCCGCGACCTTAACAATTAGATAGAAATACATACTAGTGAAATGAATAAAAAATAAAAACTTACCTTACGTGCTCTTCCGTAAAGAATCAGGATGAAATCGTCAACCTGCGAAATAAAATAAAATTTTATTTAGCTTCGGTATTAATCAAATTTACAGTAATAGTTTTACAAAATTACCGGCCTATAACATTTAATAAGATAAAAGGTAAAAAGGTGCAATTTTAAAAATCAAATTGTGAATTCTAATGCTTACCGAGCGGAGAGTGTAGGCGCGTGGGGCAGCTGCGCACTGCGATGTGCGACGGGCGACACAAGCCTACTACGGAACCTCCCCCCCTCCCCCGCTTGCGTCCCGCCCGCCCCTAGTTCCTCCCCAGATTTGCCTACTCCTACCCCTCGCCCGGCTAACAGGATTTGCGAGACCTAATAATACGTACTTAATCCCTTTTAATCATCGAGGCGTCTATGTCTTAAGGCTGCTATTAATCTAAGGGTTGGTCATTTCAATATACAGGGTGTAAGGGACGGTCTTCCGAAAACTTTAACCATGGCTTCAGACCATCACCCTGAACATCGTACAGCAAGAATTTTTCGCCGGAAATAAAAAAAAAATTTCGACTCACCATACAAATTTTACAAATGACATGCCAGATTTGTATGAAGAGTCGATTTTTTTTTTTTATTTCCGGCAAAAAATTCTTGCTGTACGATGTTCAGGGTGATGGTCTGAAGCCATGGTTAAAGTTTTCGGAAGACCGTCCCTTACACCCTTTATATTAACTTGGCATTATTTTTTGGTCATGTTTGGAAATAGCTATTAAAAAAACATTTAAGTATCAATAAACAATATTTATGTAAATAAAAGTTAATAAAAATCAAACTTGGTTTTTATGTTCAAGATTTGTCTAAATTTTTTGATACATCAAAAAATTTAGACAAATACAGTTTTGAATAGTGACTATATTATTAGTCATCACAAATCATTGTTTTTAACTGTTCAAGTAAATAAAAAAAAAACAAATGGTGAAAGACAAAAACATCGTCGATAGAAATGTAACATGTATTTGGTAGAAACAAAAGACAGATAAGTACAATCTCGGTACAAACCTACTGACAGTGAAACCGTTAGCAAGGCGCGTGTAGTGACGTAACCTAAGCAGCCTGTCGGTTCCGGAGGATGTATTCACACTGGAATATTCGAGTATGGCGATTATGGCCACCTCTCCGTGTTGACTGCACTTAACTATATGGGTATGTTTACCCATATATAAAGTATTTTTGTCTATAATAATGGTGTTGTTTTTATGTGTGGCAGATAAAGATTTTTCATCCTATTATATTCCAACTCAAGATATTATAAATTAAGATAAAAATCATAACTTACTGGAGCTAAGATGAAAGTAAAGTGTAAATTCAGAGATGGCTAGGAGGTGTAAACAGATATATAAATACGTTCATTTCGCCGGTTCGTCGAACACCACCAGTTTTCGACCATTTCCACATTTTATCCAAGTAATAGAAATAGTAACACATCTTAGATCAAAATATTCGCGTCATAAGATTCACACGATTTCCGTGAATAGATCTTAGCAACTATAGTCAATGGTAGATTTTTTCATTTGTTCCCATTTTGGTACCTACATGTTATGTAAAAGTAAAAAAAATTAGACCGAATAAACTGGTTTTTAGTGTCCAATGTTTTTGAACGAATAAGCACTTGTAAAAATCAAGAAATCATAATGAGATGAAAACAAAACGATTAGGTAGGATATTAATTTCAGTATTATAATAATTATTATTTTTAATTTACTTTGTCCTGTTATAGTACGTCAATCTAGCCATGACCATTGACTATAGGTAGTCAATGGTCATGGCTAGATTGACGTTAGTCGAGATTTCTAAATTCACCATGACAAAATTTATAAACAAAATAGTGAGACTGCCCATTTTAACAGGTAAATTTATGTTTTTCTACTTTCTATTTATTGATGTAACTAATAATAAATATAAGATATATGTATGTTTATTAAGTGAAAAACATGAAATATATATATTTTTCTACTTTAAATTATCTGTCCGGCAAATTGGCTCACGATTTTTAACTTTACTTTTTTAACAATAGTTAATTTTGTGATAAATAATTACCTGTATTTGTTTATTCGCTTAGACAGTGGCATGTACTGTACTTTATCTTTTAAAATTGTGAAGATATTTACGTCAAGTGACTAGAATACGGCCATGAAATTGTTGAGGTTGTGAAAAATATATACAAATTTAATTTACATATTTTAGGCGGCCGGAAACTAGATTTTCGGTGGCTAGAAAACGGTCACTACTATTGAGATGGTCGCAAACATAATTTTATAATTCCAGATTGCGACCGCTAGTCTAATTAGACGGCCGGTAATTAGCTTATATTGATCCAGATTGCGACCTTAGTCAAAATAGACGGCCGGAAACTAGCTTCCAATTCCAATTATTGCGACTGCTAGTCACAACGGCCATCTAAAATCTAGCTTCTATTAACCCATAATAGGGCCGATAAAAATAAGGGGCTTCTTAGGGCTGGTATGGGTTTTGATATTTGCTATCTTGGTAAAAAATTAACATGAATAATGAAATAATTTGTTTTACTACTCATTACTAAAAAAAACTTTATTTCTTACACAATAAGGTTTATTATCCAACTACACACAAGATGGCCGGAAACTGGCAATCACATGGCCGTCAACTAGGATAAGTGGCCGGAAACCGGACAAATAGCCTCTTTTTTGGTTTTATGATTTTTATTATTTATTAAAATCATAAATCGCAAAAAACACAAGAAAATCAAAAACAAATATATTACAGGAACCATAAAAAAATCGAGATTTAAAGCATTAAAGTCTAAGGAGATATTTAATATTGAATTAGAGAATCCCCTTAAGTGGTCGCAAACAGGCGAAATGACTCTATGCTAAATTTGTATTTTATACAAGAATTTAACCTAAGACTTTAATATACTGAATTGTAACGATAAGGGTGATATGGTCATTACTAGGTAGGTATGTACCAAACCCTATTTAATAATAAAATATTTAAAAATACTTGAAATGTTCATGTAGTACATAGAGAATAGATTTTTTTCATTTGTTCCCAGATTAGGTACTTACATGTTATGTAAAAGTAAAAAAAAATCAGAACGAATAAACCGGTTTTTAGTATCGAATGTTTTTGAACGAATAAGCACTTGGAAAAATCAAGAAATCATAAATAGATGAAAACAAAACGATTAGGTAGGATATTATTTTCAGTATTATAATTGTTATTAATTTTCTTTGTCCTGTTATAGTATTTCACTATGATTATTCTTAACGTCAGGTATGGATAAATTAATAAAATTGTAAGGAGTGAAAAGGGACGTAATAAAATGATAAAAATCAGGTAGGCGAGTAGGTACAGTTTTACCGTCATAAAAGTCGCAAACAGAAGAACCCATTATGAACACAGCGTTACCGCCGAGACACGTCCGTCCGGTATCCATGTCCAACTAACAAGATGCCATATGGTGTCTCAGTGTTCACGCTTCAATGACTCAATACATTTTTTACGTAATTTAAATTGTCAAACGGACCAAAAATTGCGCAAGGTTTTAGTAGGTAACACTAGATGGCGCCCGTTTTCTGAATTTATGTGCCACTAATTTTTGATAAAAATCTATTTCGTCGGCCTTCTAGACAACCACTTAAAGTATCCGTATTTTACCTACTGGCAACATTTAGTGTTACTCAACCGATGACCGATGTTTTAAACAATGTTTCGTAATAGTGATGTTCTTTTGAGACGTCGTCGAGGGTTTAAACCTGGACCACGAACCATTAAGCAGTCATTAAGTGTCAGAATTAAGCAAAAAATGTCAATACTAATCAAGTTTCTAAGGCGAAGTCATGGCATGTTGCTTATGAAATACAACCTTAACATCTACAAAATAGAGTTCGTTTTGCTGCAATTCTAAATTTTTCAGGCATAGCTAATATTGTTTTGTGTACTAAGATAGATATAGATTCTATGTGACTGATGTAATAACGTATAAATCCGTCCTAAAAATTGTCCAGATCAATAATAATACATCTGAGATCTCGCCAAAACAAAAAAGGCCAAATTTTTTTATTATTTTAAATACTTCTGTGTGTTTTCGTATTCAATATATCGTAGAAACTTAGATGTAGCTATACAACTATGGATCTATTTGGAAATCCATATTCTGCAGTAAATAAAAGATAACATAAACTGCACTGCCAAGCCAGTGTTCCACGTCAATCAAGGGATTATTTCGCTCGGACGCGCGGGGCCAATCCGGCGTCACCCCTCCCCTTATTGGTGAATTCAAAAAAGGAATTTCAATTTAATTCGCTCCCCTTCGAATACAGCCGACAGGCCGTTGTATAAACTGTGGAGGTTCGAATGCATCATTGAGCGTAATTTTAAAATTTTGTTAAACATTTGACAAGGGATACGTATTATCTTTAAGTATAAGCAGGTATCTTGTTTCAGAAACCTTATTCTTATAACGTTAAATTGTGTCCTAATTAACTCTATTCCCTATTAATGAAAAAATATCTTTAAAGCTTAGTGGTCGCCGTTTTCTAAAAATATTATTTTCTTTTAAAAAAATATAAATGTACAAAACTGTACTCAGGATTTTGACCCTGACTTTACTCCCATTGGGCACCTACTTACTAACTTTAACCTACTGTTTTATACACAACTTTTTCATATTAATAGGTTGTTTATAAATTATGTATAGGGATCTATTATACATTGAATGTAGTAGATTTATATTCAGTTAGTGACTCATCAGTTCCATGGGTACTAGTTGTTATGTCATGCATGATCAAGATCATGATACTATCATCACAAAAACATCTGGTGGTTAATTAATTACTGATCCATTGTTAATTGAAGATTATTTTTCATATTAACCGACCATGAAACGTTACTTTAAAAATACTTTTAAACTAAAGTTTAAATGAAGCTTACTTATATGAAGCTAATACAATGACCTACTATTTAAACTGGACGATGAATTCTGAATAGAATATTTTTTAGGAAATGTCCACAGTTCTGCTTGTGTAAAAGTAACCATATCACGTACACGATTCTGAAGTTACAAGATTAAAATTTTACAGCACTAAAACAGTTGCTATCCTTGTCACACAGTATTATGAAGATAAAGACGAAACTAATTTTAGTGCTGTCAAATTTTAAATGTGTGCTTTTGGAATTGGGCCCATTGTCTTTGTTTTACTTCTAATGTCATTTGAAAGAATACTTTGGCATTTTGAAAGCGTCACACATCGGGCAGTGGTCTCCCGCCTGATGGCAAACGAGTTCACCTCCACCTCTTGTGTTGCCAGCTCATTTTCGTTGCCATGTTTTCACTGCAGATTAGAAATGTAACTTATAGAACATCAACTAAGCTAATTAATTGTCAAGTGACAGATAATAGATGTTATAGAATTTAAAAGTTCATAGTCAGTTGCTTTTGGAAGATTCACAACCACCAGGTACTGTTGTTTCGAATTCAAAATAAAATTCTTCTTTTTCATAATAAAAGTGAACTGATCGTCTCAGTGATTTTATTTTATTTTGCAGAGGGGTTGCAGCCAAAATCCAATTAATGTTAGTTTTCTCTACACAAGAGTTAGGTACCCAAACATTTTTTGGGCAAAAATATTACATTAATGATTACGCATAACAAATAATTATACCTAATCCGTATTTAATTAAAATTTTAATATCTTTTTGTACCGACAAAACCGAACTCAAATTACGTGCCGCCAACATAGTCACCATCAGCCTAAATACATTCACTACTGGATAGATAGATAGATACTCTTTATTGCACACAAATTAAGGATAACAATAAAATAGGTACAGATTTTTGGAAAGTGTACAAAGGTGGCCTTATCGCTTAAAGCGATCTCTTCCAGGCAACCTTTCAGAAGGAAAATAAGAAAGACATAGCGACAGAGTATTGCAGGTGAAAGAAAAGAAACTTTTGGTAAGTTGTCCATTGGGGGATTTGCCATAATCACCACGCTTGGCAGGCGGATTGGTGATCGCAGTAATGATCTTAACATACACACACAGGAGAACGCTGCTGCCCGTCCCTGCTGCAATCCCTTAGTCGCCTTGACGACACCCACGGGATAGATAGGGGTGGCCCTATCCTAAGCCGGGAGCCACACGGCAACTATAGGTACCTAATTTATATTCACTGATATCAATGACGTTTCATTTCATAGTATGAATGTCATTGACTGCTAGGTATACATAGGTATAATTTCTTAAAATGTTTATATCTGATCTAGAGTTACGAACCACAACTCTACATCAGTAAGCCGATGACACAGATGATGCCTAAATACAGACACGCATTAATTATAATATTGATTAACAGTCATGAATTTTGATGAATGGTTCAATTATGACGACTCTATCTAGTTAATATATTTAGTTAATGATGGTGATTATACAAAAGTTATACAAATAAATTATAAGGTACCTATTTTTAATTGTTATTTCCTCATTTGTGTCCAATAAAGAATTTTTCTTTCTATAAGGTTGTCTGGTAGAAGTCGCTTTTAGCGATATGCAATGGAATACAATCCCACTATATTATAAATGCCAATATTTGGATGTTTGTTACTCAATCACGCTTCAACCACTAGACGGATCGGGATGAAACATGGCACACATATAGGTTAGGTCCTTGAATAGGATAGTTTTTGTCCCGAAAAAACATCACATTCCTACCGGAAATACATTATCATTTGTGATGTTAAGTTGTCCACGCGGACGAAGTCGCAGGCAACAGCTAGTTTGATATTTTACTTTTATCTAACATTCATTAAAATCGATTTAATTTATTTATTGTTTATGTGCCTAACTACAAAAAAGCTATAAAAGGATGTTGCGCACGCATAAAGTTTAAGTAAAGTTCAGTAGAGTCGAAGATCGAAAGCCCCTAGTAACACAGCTGCCCCGAATTAGTTCGATCAAAATGCGCAAGTCCAACATCGACGCAGGCGCACTAGAGGTGCCTTTGTGGCGACCATATTTATTGCCCTTTTTCTTAAAGGGGCTTTTAAAAATAACGCCATTCAAACGAGCCAGGTATACATTTCATGCTAACAGTTTTAAGGTTTTAAACGCAACGGTCCGCTACCTTGTTACGAGGGTAATAGAGATTAGATTTTTTTTAAAATAGGATTTAGGAATTATGTTTAAATAAATAGGATTTGGGGCAAGCCCCAATCTTCCCGGGGGTATCGTTAAGGCGACTAAGGGATTGACCAGGGTCGTGCAGCAGCGTTCTCTTGTGTATATTAAGATCATTACTGCGATTACCAATCCACCTGAGAAAGCGGGGTGATTACGGCAAATCCCCCAATGGACAGCCCACCAAAAGTGGCATTCTATTGGGGAAGCTTATGTTCAGCAGTCGATGTATTTCGGCTGATGATGATGAAATAGGATTTATAACCAGTTTGATATTGTGACACCTTCACTAACTTCTAGGTAGGTACCTATCAAATAACTCTTACCTTTATTTAACTGCACAACCTACCCTTTTCTTTTATTCTTATCCTCTACCTAAAGATTGTCTGGAAGAAATCGCTTTTAGCGATAAGACTGCCTAAATGTACAAAGGTATGTAAATTACTTTATTATTGTACCTTTTTATTTTGTTTACGTGCAATAAAGAGTAATTGAATTGTATTGAATTGAATTGAATGGTACATACTTAGATACTTATGCTGGACTAATATCTTTACTTATACTTTGTTGGATAAACCTTATGGTAATATTACTTCTGAAATAATTTAGCTAAGCACAAAAATGACACGATTAATATCCATTTAGTACTTCTAGAGTTATAAGCGCACAACAACAAGTAGACAAAATATGAAGCGCTAATTTACAATACCTATCTTACATTCCTACCTATATTTTATCTTTAATACTCACATAGAATAACTAACAGTATATTAGAAAAAAAAGAAAAAAACAATATAAAATTAAGAATCTTTTAGGTATTTTTCGGGTATACCTTTAATTTAAAAAAAATAGCTAGTTTTATCCCTAACAAACTAGATTCAGTTTGTTCATCTAAATATTTTATCTTAGGTACCTACTCGTATGATATTTATTGAAAAAAATACCCTGTCAATAAATAAATATATCTTGCAGTACCAGTTAAATAAATCCTGAACATTGAAATTAACGTATTTTCTAAACTAAACATTTCCGTATAAAATATGTGTAAAAATGTGTATCTAAACAAAAAAAATAATTATAGACGTACTCACCGCCTTTTGTCGCCCCAGATTTTGTATAAAAGCCGGTAAATCAAGCTCGAATCTTCGACGCGTGTCTCCGTGCGTAGACACGAGAGCTTTTAAAAGCTTTTCTCTGATATGCAGCAGTGTTACCAGATTCCGGCCAGAAAGAAAACACCAAGTAACTCAAATCTTCTATTTTTTTTGCTAAAGTAGTTCAAAAGCGTCAAACTTTTAAAGAGGATTGTTCTAAATATCTATTTGACCTTCGGAGAAATCCCAAATGTCGTTAAATTGTGTGATCTGGCAGCACTGCTCTGCAGTCTTTGAAACTTCTAGCTGTCGTGCGGGTGCACTGTTTTATCTACCGATACATTGTACAGTATTGCCATCTTGAGGGGAATAGAAACATTATTGCACTTAGACATGAACCATAAAAAATATTATAGAAGATGTAAATATAATTGTATTTGTGTTTCGATAAGTTGCTGCTGCATTTTTCGAAGTTATCTTAGGAATAATTATGAAATGTTAGGTAACTTAAAGTTTTATATTTTTGTACATTATTCATTCAATGTAATTACATTAAAAAAATATATATCTCTTATTTTATTTAAAAAAATTGTTATTCTGACTTTCATTGTTTTTTTTCTCATAAAATGTTTCAATAAATGATAAGATAAATCGATTCTTCATAACTAGTTATTTTATAATATTCAAAATCAATAATATTAAGTACCTTTCCTTTAGAATGTAGTTAGAACAGATGGCAGCGCCATCTGTGACACACTATTACTTAACTATAGTTCCGCTCCATGTCTACGTAGTCCCAGATTTAGTAGTCTACGTTTGTGAGATCTATTAACGTTGTAGTGCTTAAAATGTTTGGTAGGTGGCAGTTGTGGTAATGAGCTCTGTGGGTTGCTGTCCGACAAGGTTCGAACCTGATGGAGGGCGCCACATTCCATCACATCGTGATAAAATATGACGTGGTTCCTGTTTTAACCACGTCAAACCAAGCTTTCGTAAATTGTATTAGTTCATAGTCTGCTACAAAGAGGACGTTTTACCTATTTATTCGTATAATGGTTAGTATCCAATAATATCAGCTGGGGTTTTGCCCTAATAGCAAACTATACAGAATGGTATTTTGAAGCCTAACGTAGTTTTTAAGCATTTATTAATTATTTTCATCTTAGATATTTTTTATTGATAGTAAAAAAGATGTTTCTTAAGAAACAATTCAATACTTTGAATATCTTCAGAGCTTTCATCTCAATTGACTCAATGATTCGAAGAGGATCTTCGCTTCCGCCATAGACTATTTAGAACTGTTGTACCTACGTTTCCTTTTACCAAATTTCTTATGTTATATTTCCTTATATTGGTAGGTACTTATTTGTATTCCCATTTTATCATCAGTTGCTGCTTTTTTTGTAGTTAATTTGGGGTATAAATAAACGTGAATACCTTTTTTGTCATGAAAAACAGACTCAGATCAAATATACCTATTTCTATTTTAATTTTCTTGGTGATGTAAATCTTTAAATGTTTTACCTCTCTAAAGATTGATATGTGATATTCATTATCAAATACCTAATAGTTGTAATATAGGTACTTCACTTTCAAACATTTAAACAAAAAGAGTCGGTAAAGTGTAAAATATAAAGTAAGTAAAAAAATTCTGGATTCTTGATTTAGAATTTTTTCCTGATATTTCCATAATTTTCCTATCATTGTCATGCAATTTTACTTATATAGGTATTCAAAGTTCAGCTCAATCGATCTAATAACTTTCAAGTTATCCGGCGGACAGGCAGGAAAAAAAATGTATAAATTCATTTTGAAAAAAAATATCTAAATTGATTACAAATCTAATGTAATATTTGTTATGTGGATCTTTCAGTCTAATGAATGATTTTTTAGACAAAAACGGTTTTATAAAGATTGATACAAAAACAAAATATACTTACAATACTAGAAAGGTGCACACTTAGCTCAGTAGTAATGAAGTCATATGATTGATGGACACCCTCCGCCTGCGATTGTATTCGGCTCGCCTTTCATAATATTTTCTCCATCCATCAGCCAGGAAGGAATTTGTACGGTGCGGGGAGTTTTCGCACTTCGACAGTTTTCAATGAAATCTACAATGTCTTCGTAAAAATAACGTATCGCAAGAATATTCGACTACATTAGACTTTTATGAGTTTGTCGTCAATTTTGGTAGAAATGTCTGTATTTTCCTTCGAAATCTCCTTGAGTAAATAAATTACCTACTAACTTTCTAATTTAAGAGATCTGAATTTTAGTGCTGTGGAAATTAGAAAAGCTAAACTGAACAAAAATACTTTAGAAACACACTCATGATATGACTACTTCCGGTTAGTTCCGTAGACAAACTGTTAGGTTTCACAAGCAAAAATTTAAATTACGATAAATAAAATATATTTTGTGCCGAACATTTTTCGATTTTTTATTCATTTTCCTGTTTGGTTTTCAGTCTGTTAATTAAGATTCCGTCTGTTGGTAAAAGTAAGTTGATTTTCTGAAAAGTTCCATTTCGTTTTTCTAGGAAAACTGAGGACCACATTAACCCAACTTACCTTCACACATAAAAAAGCCTCGCTTAACGCATTCAAAGGTAAACTTGCCCAACATATAACTTGTATTATTACAAGTAAATAAAAATCTTTAGACTGATTATGATTCTGTGCCATTACAAGGCATAAGAATCTGTCAAAAAGCCTTGTTTGCTTTTGTGACATGAGGAGGGCAGAATTTATAAATAAAACCAACCAGTTAAGTTTTCGGTTCCGTATGGAAATCGAACCCTCTGAAGTAGGGTCTAGAATCTCAGGCCAGACTGTGATATACACAGTATATCATGCCACATACCTACTTGGTTCTCCTACCTATGACTTTATATTCGAAAGCCAATTGGAATTTAAATGGCAACTGAAAATGATTAATTTTTAAAATCAAACAATCTGACCCAGCGACACAATTACTCAAAAAACTAACATGCTCTCTTATCACTGTTGTCAAAACATTGTGTCATACACACGCTTCGAGCACAGCGTGTGGTGAAAAATGATTCGCGACATTGAACATACCTTAATGCAAGGTATCTCGCAATCGTCCGGTACAATCGGATGGACAGGCGAACATTAATAATATTAGTCATTGTGACGCGACATAGCACAAGCAAGATACACATCGCTCGGCCATCAGGCATACCTCTTTAAGTGTTTGAGTTAGGTACCAGACGATATGCTTAGACAGAAATGTAGGAGAAGCTGTACAGTTGTTTAAAAAAATACGATCTTAAGTGGTACACGGATAGACAGGCTACCTGCTGGTAAGCGGCCACTGTCCCCATAAACCTGCAGGTGAAGTAGCTCTCCTATGCTCTTCAAATCGGAACACCCCAATGCTAGCTTTGATGTTTGGCTGCAGAAAAGGGTAAGAGGATAGTAGTGACCATGCGGTTGGATTCTGCACTAGAATCCTCCTACTAAAGTTTTTGTTGCACGATCATAACAAAATGTGGTGTTCGCCCTGTTCGGAGTGCTTTCATGTTATGTTCGTAAAGTTAGGAATTAAAATCATGGAACTATTTAGTGCTTCATTCTTCATTATAACGTGCGGAATTTAAGGATCAGAAATTGTGCTTTTATTTTAACACTAGATAGTGGAATATTTGTTCTTTCCCGCGACGATCATTATTTTCCCACTTTAAACTATCCATGAGATGTGAATGCAGAATTTCATGGACATTGTAACGTATGAAACGTTAATATTTTAATAAGAGAAATAGCGAAGGGTCTAAATATTAAATAATACCTTATTTAAAGTAAAATCCTTAAAACGTATTTTATAAAAATTTCTAAATCCCCTTTACAAAAAATCAATAAACAGACAAATTTCAAACACAGTCTATATAGATAATTCCGACCGTTACATTGTTGCAAACGAGTGCGGGTCGCTCGGACGCGGCCGCCGGCCATCGGTTCATTCACTCACACGCAGCCTCAACTGCTAGGCGAATAATCATTGGATTGTTTCTGGATCTATAATCCTATCTATTTCTTATTTTTCCAACTATAACTTATTTAAAAAAGTGAAATAACAGTGTCCCATACTTGGGTAAGTGTCACATTTGATCATATACTTAGTTTTAGTGCCTTGTAGAAGTAAGTTCGTTAAGGTCACCTTGACAGGACATCCTTTGTGTTCCATCATGCTTTATCCATTGCATTATCTACATTACGTTTTACTTAATATTCGTTTATTTAACCGCTTTGATTTGATTTTAATTGCTTAGATAATATTAAAACACTTTTGTATCAGAAAACAATAGTATTTTTTATGTACAATGAGGGTAGATATTTTCTATCTTCTATTTTAAACATTAATGCTGATTTTAATTTATTTTGCTGGCTGAGCTACAGCCTTTGCTAGGATTTCCATCAATTAAGTATTTCATTGTAAATCTCAGTTGGAACGGTTGTTTTCTGTATTAAGATATCTGACTATGACTAGTAATAATTATTAATTAGATGCTAGATAGCACTAATGGTTTATAAGTAAATGCTTGCAAATTCATTGTAAATATGTAATTTATGCCAAAGAAAATAACCTTTTGCCGAATCGCTATATGCAGGCTTAGCTATACTACCGTCTTGCTGCGGGTTTGCTTGCTTAATTTTAAATTGTGCTTAAATTCCTTGCACAGTGATCTGGCATAAGGTTTTCGATCATCTCGCCTCATAATTACTGTAACTGGAATGCCGTATACCTCATCTCATGATTGCTAAATTGTAAATACCCACCCCCTAGCGTGATCGTCTTATCCTTGGCAGTCCAGGCCTAGATTGTTTATCTTCTAAAACCCACAATATTTAACAGGAACACCCTACGGGTTGAAGAGCTCGCACAGACACATTCTCCATGAAGAAGGGCATGTGCAGACCTCCCCTAGTTTACCTGATCGCCCTATACGTTTGACGACTCACCGGGTCATCACGGCGTGGCAGCTGATCATCGCGAGCAAGGGGCGTGCGGTATCTTGGAAGACAGCTCGACCAGTCTCCGATAGCCAGACCGACCTAGGCTTCAAACCTACGACCCTACCTAGCCGGACAACTTAATAAACTTAAACCTTTTCTTAATACCTAATCTAGTGGTCTTATTTTGTTCACCCTTCCACCCTAGACGATAGGTGACAATGGCGCCCAAAACGTGTTTTTAATAATAGGTTCTTGGTCTTGGTCTATCTGGAGGTTGGTTGTTTTTGTTTTTGCATTCTTGGTGTTGGTTGCGTGCATGTCTTAGCATAGCATAAGTTCTTGCCTAGAATTATAATATTGAAATATGAATTACTGTGTATGCTTTCATAGATTTAGTGCTTTATAATGCCGATTTGTTATCTATGTGACACTTACCTTGTTCGATGGTGTTTTTTTACCTTGTTTAAATTGACTGCAATCCAACAAATACTTCAATATTAAATCTAACATTGAGTAACATTTTCGAAAAAGTTAGCTCCAAATATTTAAAATGTAGGACCAAACGTTCACCTTTAGTTTACGTCGTAGAGGACATGTCTGGCTGTGATTTGGGAGCCTGGCATATTAAGGACTTCAAATTGTCTAACAATGCTTGCGTTCCTTAATTCTAAATCTCATTAACCCGTGTAGGGACGGGGAAGAATACTGTTCCTTACCGCCGCCGGATAGCGTGACGTAAAAGGCGTCTAACCGAGCAGCTGTCGA
This sequence comes from Esperia sulphurella, assembly GCA_947086405.1. NCBI lineage: Eukaryota > Metazoa > Arthropoda > Insecta > Lepidoptera > Oecophoridae > Esperia > Esperia sulphurella. Next base: position 6,332,146 of record OX352261.1, read on the forward strand.
TCTAAATCTGAGAAGGTTGTTGCTGAGTTACTGTTTTTCAACGTTTTTCCAGAGTACAGCTGTAGCATAGTTTTGTTTACTTATTTTTTTTTTTTCATATTTTTATAATATGTACAGGTTCAAGTTTTTTTTCTTTCTTTGCGTATATGATGGCCGTTGGTTCCGGATTTCATAATTTTTTTACCACAAAAAAAAAGAAGTATTTAGACATTTCTTTTCTCTCCTTAATTCCCTTAGACATTTTCTAAAAGCCTACACCAGAGATATTCTGTTCCTTGTCTTAGAATCTTCTCAAACTGAAGCGGATGGTGACTTCGTACTCTAGACAGCTTATAGCTTGTACTGACTAATGTTTGCTTCTTGCGCAACTCTTATTGCTGAGAATCAAAAAAAAAAAGGAAGTATTTAGACCTTTCTTTTCTCTCCTTAATTCCCTTAGACATTTTCTAAAAGCCTACACCAGAGATATTCTGTTCCTTGTCTCAGAATCTTCTCAAACTGAAGCGGATGGTGACTTCGTACTCTAGAGAGCTTATAGCTTATACCGACTAATGTTTGCTTCTTGCGCAACTCTTATTGCTGAGAATCAAAATCGTGGAATTATGGAATGTTGACCCTAATTATCGTTTACGTACATATAAAAAAAATCCTACTTGGGTACTGTGTAAACTAAATACGCGTACCTCTTAGTGTGAAAGGAGTTTGTACACTATTTTACTAAGTGTGCAAACAACATAAGTGAATTATAATGAAAAATGATGTATGAGAGGTTGTATAGTAGGATTGGAGATCTTGTAGTTCCCAAATAAAAAAATCTAATAAGAAGATTTTTTTTCCTAGGAGGAGGTGTACTGTAACGTATGAAACGTTAATATTTTAATAAGAGAAATAGCGAAGGGTCTAAATATTAAATAATACCTTATTTAAAGTAAAATCCTTAAAACGTATTTTATAAAAATTTCTAAATCCCCTTTACAAAAAATCAATAAACAGACAAATTTCAAACACAGTCTATATAGATAATTCCGACCGTTACATTGTTGCAAACGAGTGCGGGTCGCTCGGACGCGGCCGCCGGCCATCGGTTCATTCACTCACACGCAGCCTCAACTGCTAGGCGAATAATCATTGGATTGTTTCTGGATCTATAATCCTATCTATTTCTTATTTTTCCAACTATAACTTATTTAAAAAAGTGAAATAACAGTGTCCCATACTTGGGTAAGTGTCACATTTGATCATATACTTAGTTTTAGTGCCTTGTAGAAGTAAGTTCGTTAAGGTCACCTTGACAGGACATCCTTTGTGTTCCATCATGCTTTATCCATTGCATTATCTACATTACGTTTTACTTAATATTCGTTTATTTAACCGCTTTGATTTGATTTTAATTGCTTAGATAATATTAAAACACTTTTGTATCAGAAAACAATAGTATTTTTTATGTACAATGAGGGTAGATATTTTCTATCTTCTATTTTAAACATTAATGCTGATTTTAATTTATTTTGCTGGCTGAGCTACAGCCTTTGCTAGGATTTCCATCAATTAAGTATTTCATTGTAAATCTCAGTTGGAACGGTTGTTTTCTGTATTAAGATATCTGACTATGACTAGTAATAATTATTAATTAGATGCTAGATAGCACTAATGGTTTATAAGTAAATGCTTGCAAATTCATTGTAAATATGTAATTTATGCCAAAGAAAATAACCTTTTGCCGAATCGCTATATGCAGGCTTAGCTATACTACCGTCTTGCTGCGGGTTTGCTTGCTTAATTTTAAATTGTGCTTAAATTCCTTGCACAGTGATCTGGCATAAGGTTTTCGATCATCTCGCCTCATAATTACTGTAACTGGAATGCCGTATACCTCATCTCATGATTGCTAAATTGTAAATACCCACCCCCTAGCGTGATCGTCTTATCCTTGGCAGTCCAGGCCTAGATTGTTTATCTTCTAAAACCCACAATATTTAACAGGAACACCCTACGGGTTGAAGAGCTCGCACAGACACATTCTCCATGAAGAAGGGCATGTGCAGACCTCCCCTAGTTTACCTGATCGCCCTATACGTTTGACGACTCACCGGGTCATCACGGCGTGGCAGCTGATCATCGCGAGCAAGGGGCGTGCGGTATCTTGAAAGACAGCTCGACCAGTCTCCGATAGCCAGACCGACCTAGGCTACAAACCTACGACCCTACCTAGTCGAACTTAACTTAATAAACTGAACCTTTTCTTAATACCTAATCTAGTGGTCTTATTTTGTTCACCCTACCACCCTAGATGATAGGTGACAACATCGGTTTATCCTTGGAACCGTAATAAACTCACTCTCGCATTTATAATATTAGGAGTACTGCTGTAGTTTATCCCCGAGTCTGAGATAAGTAGGCTAACTTATTGGAAAGTTCTTTCTGAATATTTTAGGCTTGTTTATTTTTGAGTTTTCACGTACATTCAGCTTCACATTTCCACCAACTGACGAGCCTGTATCAAAACTGCGTATAAAGCGAAATATTCCGACATAATGATTTATAGGTCCAGCCTCCGATACGCAACACCAGCGACCTACAAACTAAGGCAACCTTCACATTTTTCGACACTCCTTTGTTGCTGGCACGTGGTAACGTTACAGCGCCCCTCGCAGGTTCGGCTGTCATGTCATTGGTATACAGATCATTTATCATAGCTCAATACTGCCATCAAACCGAGCGGCGTCTAGCTGGCGCTTGCAGCTACCCATTTGAAAGAATAGTTGGAAAGGAACTCTCTTTCATATAATATAATATTAAATTTATCTTGTTGTTAGCCTATATTCATTTATACTCGTTTGTTTCTATAGATCGATATTTATCATATTTAGCATAGTTTTATCTAAATAAACTAAGGTGACTTTTTCTTATTAGTATTTAACTGTCCATTTGGTTAGTGGTAAAACTTCTTAAAGGATCTAAAAATTGTGTTATATTTTTAATTTTTTATTATTAAAGTAATTACTTTTGTACTTTTATGAGCAAATGAGCGTACAGTACCTGTCAGTGAAACTCTGTTTATCTTCATAATTTATTTTATCATCTTCACCAATTTTCCAAATTTAATACACTTTATTCATACAATACAATAATTTAAATGATCAAGTAGCATACTTTCCTAGAGTTTTCATTTAAATTGGAATGAACGTTAAACATAATATTTATATTTAGTTTAAAAAGAAATAACACAACTAATAAACGAAAAATATTTTACAAATGAATTAAAGAAAAGGATTTTACAATTTGATCTAAAAATTAAGCCACTTCCTATTGCACAGTGAAATTTAGATTATAAGCAAGATTAACAAACGGAATTTTGCAAAAATATTAGGTTATAAGAATTTGAACATTATTTATTCAATTACACTAATCACATATCTAATATTTACAAACAATAAATAAAGCAACAATATGAACCAGTCGAGGAAACAGAAAAAAGAATTACCAAACATACATTTCAGAGAAAAATAAATTTACGAACTCAGATCGCGTTGTTCACTTAAGAATAAAATTTAACAAAATATCACAGTTAACCACGCCATTTCTAATAAAAATGTGTTAACAAAATATTAATGTAGACGATTTAAATTATCATGTCATCGAAAATAGAAAATACGATTTTTGAAACAACCATGTTCACTTCAAGGAAGAAATCAATAATTCATCTATAATTACTAAGCATATTTAAGTACATTTTACAAATACGACATTAATTTTTTTAAAGTAGGTATGCAATAGAGCCATGAAGTATTGAATTTGTATGGTTTTGTGGAAACTTTAAAAAATCACTACCTATTCATTTACTTTCTAATCAAATATTATTTATACACAAAAGAAACCAGTATTTATAGTACTGATAAATACCTAGTTATTAACAACTAAAGACAGGAACATAAAACAGTTCTTCGGGGAAGTACACTGAAATATATTAAACTTTATACCATATTTACTAAACGACGAATTATTTTATATACATGATTAAGAAGGAATATTCTACCTATTCACAGATGTCTAAAGTTACTGAGCTTACTTGTTCTAATTAAGTTCACAGCGCTTTTACAAGCCGTTGCTAATTTTATTATTTATACTCGTATAATAGGTTTAATTAGTCTTGATCTATATAGAAATCTGATACATTCTCTTGGGTTCATTTTTATATGGTTTGAATTCATCAAGTTTTACACTATCCCTGTACAATTCCGAATTTGTTGTTTGTGTGACGACTAAGTCTTTGTTTATATTACGTTTTAACTCATGTATATTGACTTCTCAGAATCTAATACAAGTACATATAATTTTTAGTCACCACAATTTAATTTTATCGGTATTTAGCGGTAATCAAATTTCAACTTACAATTTTAAGAATAATAGTATGCAAATTGAATTATAGCTTATGACTAGGTAAAATTCTTTCTACTTCAAATTTTAACTCATTTTTAGAATAATAGGATTTACGATTATTTTTACAAATATAGTGATAAGCAGTTTTCAAATTACTTTTTTGTTTATATTTACGGAAATTATAAAAAGTAGTAACCAAAAATACCTAGCAGGTACTAATAGTACCAAAACCGACTTGAAGGTACTCTTTACGATATTTTATTATAATTTTGTTCTTAAAATTATCACTTAATTCATTTGTTTAAGTCCATCACTTTAATCCTTTCAATTCCACTGTGTCTTGAATCACAAACACTATCGTCACTGACAACGTCTCAATAACAATGTTCAACAAAATGAGGCTAGGAAAATTTTTCGAATAGCGAATAACTGACCCAGTCTGGTTGCTGTAGCATCCACATTACTGAACAGTAAAATTAGATGCTACATGCTACCCCGTTTTATGAACGGACGACTGTCTACTTCAATAAATCAGTTATCCGCTGTTCGAAAAATTCCACTGATCCTATGCGGAGAGGTGCGCGAACTGGCTCGGGTGAAGGTCGAACTGGTAAGGATGGCCATACGGATTCATATGGTACGGGACAATGTTCATCGATGCCATTTTGTGTTCCTTCTTCCATTTCATGCGCCGGTTCTGGAACCATATTTTTATCTGTCTCTCGGTGAGGCAGAGTGCGTGAGCGATTTCGATCCTTCTCCTCCGTGTCAGGTACCGGTTGAAATGGAACTCCTTCTCCAGCTCCAGAGTCTGGTACCGGGTGTAGGACGTTCTTTGACGTTTCGTCTCTCCATTCGCGTTCACTGTACCTGAAAACATGTAACACAATACATTAGACTGCATCACTCAGACACGATGATTGAGCGACTATTTATTGCACAAGTTCGTTAAGTATTATTCTGGTCACAAAATGCTAGACACGTTAATATTTAGAACTGAATGTACGTTTGAGCGCCAATGAATAGTTGGCTCGATCGGCTTCGTGCCTTGCCACGCTTGCTCGATTGTAATGTACAGCTCGCGGCAACACGTTTGATTCAAAACAAGATTTCTATTCAGAAATCCAAACACTATTGTGCAATTAATTTTAATTTATATCCCTGCGCTGTCCCATTTTTCTTTATTTATATCGTGCTTCTCGCCACATTATGACACCTATTCTATGTTGGCTTGGCACATGTTTGTTCCTGTTTGTGAACTCGAGGCCAGTGTAAACTACATAGATACTCATGTTTAATATAAGTATTTTGTACGTCAGTAATAATTTCCCCTTAAAGCAAGTATTCATTATTTTTGTTAACATTCATAATTATAATTTTGAAGCTTATTTATAAAACAGTCGAAGCGTGAGGGTGCAGTGTACTTGAAAGTTGGCATGTGGATATCAAAGGAGGGACTGCCGTGACGGTGGTATGGCAGTGAAATGGTATGGCATCAAGTCATGGGTTGCATGCCGCACCTGTCACGCCGTGTCGACGGCACGGCCCACCACTTGGTCCGGCTTGGACGGCCGCCAGTGGTTTCGTGATCGATACGTGGCCTGTCTCGGGTGTGTCTACCAAATTAAACTGTATCATTTGTTACATATTTATTTGAGCAGCCTTACTCACTAATGAGTTAAAGTCGTGGATAGACTTGTTATAATTATAAAGGCCTGAACTTTGTATAAGTTGGAAGTGGAAGCAGCTGCCACTTTTAATATTAATACTGGAAATAGTTATAACCAAAAGCATTAATTTTACGTGACAATCGAACACCGTAGAATAAAAAACGGTAATAAATTCAGTACCAGTGTCCAATACTTTCTTTTATTCCATCTGAGATGTCAAACCCGCGTCAATAAAGATGTTTAAGTAAATATAAATATTCGATGCCGCACGAAGTAAAGGACAACAAGTGAATCCGCAGCAAAAACCCTACGCGATTGAAATGTTAGTGACAGCCTGATGCACAAACAACTGACGGACAGCATTATTTTAACATAATCCTTGTACAGAAACGAAACGAATGGACGCAATACAAAGACATTTGAATTTCAATGTGAATTCACAAATATGGTGATATTGATTAAACGCTTACATCTAGTTTCTAATTTCAAAGTGCTTTAAATTATATATCACGTACAGGACCTAAATCTTAAATGTATTGAAATAATTTGTTACAGAGATGCACAAAAATTTCTTATATTAGCAAAACTCTCGTTTGAACTGCATATGCTTGCTAAATATACCTATATATTTATATTAGAATGCATGACTACTAAAGAACCCAAAAATAATTGAAAGACAAATCTTAATTTTGTACATTGTAATGTAATTACTAATGAGGTTCTAATCGTATTTTAAATTAAACTTTTTTTAAATATGTATGGCAATTAAGCATAATAATATAATATTACCTAAAATTCGATTGAGACGCTTTATGATATAAAGCATTGTTTCGATTAATAATACATTCACGGGAGAACTGAAATATATTATCAATCACTTTGTTTAGTCGAAGTATCTCATATCCGTTCTCAAACGGTATTTTTAAGACTAAGTATATCTACAGTAAATAATTCTAGGTCACATATCATTTTATATTCCGTCTGCCTTAGTCTAGACATATTGCATGGTCGAATTTTAAACGAATGACATCGTATTACCTATGGATGAGACACTAAAATTTGAAATCTAAAATAGGCACTGTCTGGAGACGGTTTTTATAAAGAAACCTAGTAGGTATGTATAATTTTTCAACAAAAAATTTGCAGGTTGGTTTCACATGATACTGCCTACAATATTCTGCTTAAATATGTAAGCAAAGCAAACGCACTTGGACTTAGGTACTTATAAGTTTTTTGTCAATGGAACCCAAATTAGATATGTTCCAAATTATATGATCATCAATAATTATCATTATTGACAAGTTGTTGCTTGTAGTTTGTGCTTCAAAGTAGTTAAAATATTAATTTGAAATCTAATAAATAAAATCGTAAACATCGCGTGTCTGTACATTGAAGATATTTGCAAAAAAAAATTGAGGGGTCTAAGGATAAGTAATAGAACACATTTCAATCATTTTTGGAACTTTTGTCTGTTTGTCTGTGAGTTTGTGCACGCATCACTTAAAAACTACTGAACGGATTTTGATGGACTTTTCACTAAAACATGGGGCTTAATTTAATATATTTCCTTAACGTATTTCCGTACTATTCAGATTGCGATGAGTTTGGATTACATTTGGAGCTGCGAGTAGGAATTGGAGTGGGAGTGGGAGTGAGAGTGGGAGGGGGCGTGGGCGTGGGCGTGGGAAAAGGGGAGTGGGTGTGGGAGCGGGAACGGGTGCGGAAGCGGAAGCGGGAGCGGAAGCGGAAACGGAAGTGGAAGCGGAAGCAGGAGTGGGAGAGGGAGCTTGAGGGGAGCAGGAGTCAGAGCGGGAGCGGAAGCGGGAGCGGAAGCGGGAGCGGGAGTGGGAATGGGAGCGGATTTTGTAGGTCACGCGAGCGGAGCCGCGGGCACAACTAGTAATTAATATAGATAGTCCTAGTATTTTTGATAAGATGTCAATTATTTTAATAGATTTATCTGTAAAATCAACAATTTACATTTCTTTGTGTTTTACTATTTCTTAACGGTTAAAGTTCAGAGAGGGCATGAAAAATAGTCAGTGTGACTATTTAGAATATTTTTCCTATCAAGCGTTTTATCTCTCCATCAACGTTGTTACTTAAATAACGGCATGTGACTCCAGAACTGCCAGCATAAAAATGTTTAGCGATAAAACATCAAAGAGAACATGACTAATGATATCTAGATGAAAACAGAATACATGCAATAAACGTGTCACATATAGTGTTTATTTGTGGCTATATAGACCGTGTAATTGTTAATTTTATTATTTTCGTAAATAGCATCTTAAATCATATTTTTACTGGCTTTAATTAGATTTATTTTATGACATAATCTACATCTACATTAACATTTTTTGAAAATATGAATGGCTACTTAAATATTCCTACACATTCAGCTTAGTTTTTTTGTATTGTAGTTGTGTCAACATATTGTGTATTGTATTTTTTGATCTTTTTCAAGTTTCAACTCATCTTCCAATTTGATGGATAGTTGTTTTCATTTCATTTTCAAGGAACCGGTAGACTCCGGATAGGTACGTAGCAGGTTCAGTTAAGTTCGAGTGATTTTTTCTATCTTTCTTTAAGATTCATTTTTATTTTTGTATTCTGCAAGGCGTGAAATAGGTAAGTAATTAAATCAGTTGTCATGTAGTCTAGGCTATCAGTGAATGTATAAACATCTGCCGATTACGGACAGTCGGTGCATCGTCAAACAGGTCATCCGACTATATTCAATAAATACTAACAGACACATTAATCACGACTAGGTATCGGGGGAATTTTTACATTTAGAACCAGACGTTAAGTTGAAATTTTAAATTTAAGTAGTGTATCCGCGATGAGGTGCATTATTCTGTATATATATGTATACCCAGTGTGCAGTTTTAACTAATATGCATTTTTAGTCTGAGCTAATATGATATTTATGACATAATTTGACGTAACTATATAACAACTGTTTCAATTACTGACAGTCTTCATTTTATTATAAGAGGACAAATTTCGGTTTCCTTATATATAGTTGAGTTAGACAACATAAAATGAATGTGCAAATAATAGTATTTTACAGTACCTACTTATATTCTTATCCCATCAAAAATATAAATGTGAAATGGCAGCCAAGTTCAATATTAAGTGCCTAGATACAGACAAACACTGAAATTTTTTTATGCGTTTTGTGAACTACATTACCTATCCTTAACTGCACGAATGCAGGTTTACCATAAGGTAATTATTTTCCACCTATCACGAGTCTTTGCTTTTTGAGCGGTACCCGCGCTTCGGTTTCATTTTTATTAAAGGTAACTAGTTAAAAGATTATTGAAGTTAAAGATAACAAAATCAACATGTTCTAAGTGTGTACACTCTTAGTAGCGCCCCCTGTTCACCTGCGTGCGCTTAGAGACAACGCGCTCTGCAACTTGACTAGTTTGTCACTCGCCAGTGACACTGACAGTCGCAAGGTGCCATGACACATGGGAACTTGAACAAGCCTTCCTGTTCCTAGCTTTACTTGTCGCTTAGATGCCGTGTGACGATTGATTTTCTCTACCATTTTCAACTCTGTGCCATGAGCACTAAGCTGAACTCTTTGCGCTGCGTATAATGATTAATAGTGTGTAGATGTAATATATCTATCATTATTTTGATGTATTACTAACATGTCGTTATTGTTACGTGTCCGGCATTTAGTGTTAATAATAAAAAAATGCATAGGTTTTCGTTCAATATTTAGCATGTCTCATATTCATAATACTATGTATAAATTACTACGAATACCATACTATCTTTTGCAAGCAAAGAAAAATTACCTTCATTATCATGCATAACGTGTGCAAATGCAAATAAAGATTGTAGAGAATCTTGAATAAGGTCTTATTTCAAACTGCACGAATGCAGGTTTACCATAAGGTAATTATTTTCCACCTATCACGAGTCTTTGCTTTTTGAGCGGAACCCGCGCTTCGGTTTCATTTTGTTTTTTTATTGCTTAGTATCTTTACCGTGCTATCATTGTAATGTGTCAGCTTGTCCCGCGGTGCCACTTTACGAAACTTTTGATTTACTTAACCTGTAAGTTTACTTTTTCTATTTGGAGTTGAATCCCGTGGGTGGATTATCAATTCTTGCCCTGATTATTCGCTGCTATAGAGTTTTTTTAGACTGAAAACATATACCTACATTCTTTCGTATTATAGCTACGGTAGTCGTTTTATTGTCTAAACCAACTTTGAGTAAGGCCATACTTATATTAACATATATATTCCTACCATTTATATAGAAATCTTCTAATTTATTATATCGCTTACAGATTTAATGTAAATTATACATGTAAAGGTTTCATTACATTTCTGAACAATGACATATTACACGTTGAGAATGGATCTTAGTGGAGTCAGTAACGTAGTGAAATATTGAAGCGTTGAAGTCTACACGCACGCTGCCTCAAATTATGTCATCGCCCAACCCGCCTGTACATGTAATGTTGCTTCAAATGTCATTGCCTCTCAGTCTCTGCTAGTTATTATTTGGCTCGTTGCCTGAGGTTTATTAACTTTAACATACGGAAAACCGAAATCAACATACAGACAGGGTAAAATCGTGACCGTTACGGATAGCATGATACATTTACCAATTTTTGATGATGACTTTGGAAAAATTAATAACTACATATATACGAGTACATACATATACATACACTTGCCTAATTCCAAACTAGGATTATCTCTTGTGCTATGGAAATTAAACAAGGATACGACAATTCACAAATATAACATCCAGACCGGGACTAACATGTAGGTACAAATTGTATAAAGAACCCACGACCTCCAAATAATATAATAATAGGGGTTAAAATATGAAATTGCCGTTTTATAGTAATAAATAGGTACTTTGAACTGACATAAAATCTTCATGGCGTGAGATTTTCGAGTGAAACTTTTTTCACATAATACCTAAGTACGAGGTTATTGTTTTAAAAAATGTGCAACATTCGATTATTTAAACAACTTGTTTTATTCAGCTTAGACAGGAAAGATGGATATTTCGAAAATCCGAGTAATCTTTGAATACGAGTTCCGCGGCGGAACTAGCGCGGCAGAAACGGCTCGCAATATCAATGCTGCGTTTGGAAAGGAGACTGCTAATGAACAAACCGTGCGTTTTTGGTTTAAACGATTTCGTAATGGAAACTTCGACTTGTAGAACGAACCACGTGGAAGACCTCCCACACAGGTGAATAACGCTGAATTGAAGGAGCTGGTGGAAGCAGATCCGAGTCAAACTGGCCAAGAATTAGCGGCATGGTTTAACGTTACCTTACCAAAAATATTGACTCATTTGCATTAAATCAATAAGATAAAAAAAATGAATAATGGGTGCCTCATGATTTGACTGATCTGCAGAAAGAAACGCGTGTTGAAACTGCGTTGCCTTGTTGAATCGGTACAGAAATGAAGGAATATTGGATCGAATTGTGACATGTGAGGAAAAGTGGATTATTTACGATAACCGAAAGCAAAAAATGCAATGGCTGACCCGAAGTCATACGCCGCAGCAGTGCCGTAAAGCAAAGCTTACCAATAAAAAGGTAATGGTAACTGTAGAGCGGTCTATTCATGGTGTTATTTACTATAGCTTTCTCAGGTCTGGTCAAGCAATAACAGCAGATGTTTACTGTGCCGAACTTTGAACAATGATGGCAAAACTATCAGTGAAATAGCCCCGACTCGTGAATCGATCTTCACCATTATTGCTCCATGATGATAACGCAAGACCTCACACTGCACGAGAAACCATTGTAACTCTATACAGGAGCTGCATTTAGAAACCATACGTCATCATCCGTACTCGCCAGACCTTGCTCCAACGGACTACCATTTTTTTCATGATTTAGAAAATTTTCTACGTGGTAAAATTTTTCTTCCCAAGACAGTACAAAATGCTTTCACACAGTTTGTCGAATCTAGATCCCCAGAGTTCTATCACAAATGCATAAATGAACTTCCGATTAGACGGCAACAATGTATAGATAATGAGGGTAAATATTTTGATTAAATAAATATGTTACATTTTAGAAGAAAAAACTAGTTTTTATTTTTCAGTACAAATCTGCAATTTCATACTTTAACTCCTAATATAAGCCGTTCAATTTGTATAATAATAACAGTCAGTGTTCGGCAGAGCCTGCCCCACAGCGTTAGCTTCGCGTATGTCAGCGCACGCAGGTTTTCTCATTATAAGTATTGTCTTACTAAAATGCATGTGGCATGATAGTTCTTAGTCATGTTCCAATAAACTCAGTGCTACGGGCTCGGGTTTCAACCTCGTGACGACACGAACGCAAGACTGTCCTAACTTCACAGCGACAACCTTAACTAAAGATAAAATACAACGACTATTTATTTCTATAGAGCAGAAATTACAAGAATTGAAACATCGTTTGTAGAGCACAAAGTATCTATCAATAATACCAAAAGGATCAATAATAGCAAATCCCATTTGCGGTGCGCGAGAGCAGCTTATAATCGGCCCATAAAAAGAGGATCCGTAGATTGCCCGATAGGTACCCGAGCCAGCACGAAGCTAACCGCATTTAAGAGTGGATTTCTCACGTTCTCAGTGAGCAGTAATCACGACGTGGAAATATTAAGGACACTAATATCTTGTACACATTTACATAACACGCAATAAATCTACATGCGCGGGCGCAACGGCGCGTTTCAGACGGCGCCGATGATAAATTCTTATTGGTGCTTTTTTGATGGTCTATTTCGACGACGGTGGCCGTGTCGACTGAGGCTTGGCTTTTATTATTGTGACTGTTGTATTTTGCAATACAATTGTCTAATTGCCGAGTATTTTTTGTAGATTTATTAGAACTAATCCTACTATCCTTCCTATCCTACTACTATTATAAATGCGAAAGTTTGGATATTTTGATGTTTGGATGTTTGTTACTCAATCACGCTTCAACCACTGGACGGATCGTGATGAATCTTGGCATACATATAGATTAGGTCCTGTAATATTACATAGGATAGTTTTCATCCCGAAAAAACATCCCATTCCTACGGGAAATACATAATAATTTGTGAAGTTAAGTTGTCCACGCGGACGAAGTCGCGGGCAACAGCTAGTAATAAATAACAAAGAGTGTGCATTAGCACACGATCAACTACTGAGCTGATAAACACATGGGTTTTCTAATGATTACCAATCATAATCATTGCATAATACTTAATTCATATATAGGTAATTATGCAATCAGGAATTTAGTGGATAAATTAGTAACAGGTGTTAGATAACTTAGCATCTCCACCAAATGGAAATAAACAGTATGGCCACACCGCACATGTTCTTTTATAAACGTTACCTGGTAAAGGGAGTTTTACTATAAAAGTAAACCTAAACATTGGTACCTAACCCAAACAAAGGTTAGGTTTCCAAATACTAAATGTAGATAACCCTAAAATGTTGGGTTTAATACTATTCAAAATAACAAACTGCAGCTGGCCTGCAGCTCGGCCTGGTACTGTGAGCAGGATGTGTCACGTCTTCCACCTTTTTAGAACCTAAAAATTTCTTTGTCTTATTCGCAGCGTGAGGAGAAGCTTGTCATAGTGTAAGAGCTTGCAACTTCTCGGTCTCGTGAAGATATTTACGTCAAGTGACCAAAATACGGCCACGAAATTATTGATATGGTGAAAAGTATATCAAATTTAATTTACATATTTAAGGCGGCCGAAAACTAGATTTTCGGTGGCTAGTGAATGGCCACTACTATTGAGATGGTCGCAAACATAATTTTATTATTCCAGATTGCGACCGCTGGTCTAATTAGACGGCCGGCAATTACCTTCTATTAATCCAGATTGCGACCTTAGTCAAAATAGACGGCCAGAAACTAGCTTCCAATTATCTAGATTGTGACTGCTTATCACAACAGCCAACTAAAATCTAGCTTCTTTTAACCCAGTATAGGGCCGATAAAAATAAGGGGCTCCTTAGGGCTGGTATGGGTTTTGTTGCTATCTTGGTCAAAAATTAACATGAATAATGAAATGATTTGTTTTATTTCTCATTAAAATACTTTATTTCTTACACAATAAGGTTTATTATCCAACTACACACAAGATGGCTGGAAACTGGCAACTACATGGCCGTCAACTAGGCTAAGTGGCCGGAAACTGGTAAAATAGCCTCTTTTGTGGTTTTATGATTTTTATTATTTATTAAAATCATAAATCGCAAAAAAAACTTTAGAAAATCAAAACAAATATATTACAGGGACCATAAAAAAACGATATTTAAAGCATTAAAGTCTAAGGAGATATTGAATAAGAAAATCCCGTTAAGTGATCGCAAACAGACGAAATGACCCTATTTGGGCAAACTGGTTAAATAAACTTCAGCTATATTTCTTTGCTTCAATTGACACGAGCCCATTTTTGGCCTGATGTTAGTTCTCGAGGAATCAGCGGAATAAATCTTTATGACTACTAAATTGTCGTACAACAACTTATAGATATGACTCATACCGATACCTAAATATCCTCGAATTTTGCCAAATTCGATTTATCGGTTTTCTTTAATGAGTTGCCTTAAGGTAGACTTCCGATCATCGTGACCAGTATTCGGCCAGTAGCCTCCTTTTCCTCAGATGTCTTCAGTAATCTTATCCTGGCGAGAAAGGAGACCACAACTAAATTCAACGTCTCAAAGTGTTAAAATGTGGTGTTTGATGCCCAAATATGTGGTTCTATATATCCTTTATATACCTATGATCCACAATAAAGATATTTCATTTCATTTCATTTCATTACTATTTCTGTGAAAGATCATCGCTCTAAACATGTTTAGTGCGAAAGATAAAGTTTAATAAGTCATAAACAATTGGCGAGCGATTTCCCGCCGGAACTGTTATAGTCTATATTTTTTTTTAAAACATTCGAAATATTGCCAAACTTTTGGTATAGCATATGATGTTCGAGTATGTTACAAAATCATGGAAAAAAACAAACTGATCCATATTTGTTATAATTATGGAGATTCTGAATTTACAAATAAGCTTATTTATAGCACGCAGAACTGAATGAATCAAGCAATTTTGGTGTTGTTGGCTGCATAACAAAGGGTCATTTTTAGATTGATTTGATAACTCTTGGCATTAATAAGAACATGTGGCCGAGGACGATAAGTGATCAATACTTAAATGAGTCAATTAAATAAAATGCACTTACCGTCGAAGTATAAACAGTGCGTTTCACGATTAAAAGAGGAAATAAAATTAATTTTCGTTGAATAAGTTTTTTAAAGGTATGTTTAAATTTTTATTACTGTAGTTTACATTTTGCTATTTTACGTTAATCGTTTCTGTATTATGTATTTTAAGAAAAAGAAATGCATTTCTGGTCAGTCACTTACATGTTGTTGGCGTATTGAGAAAAAACAACAAATATGTTTTTTTGATTATATGAAACCGTATAATTTTGGTTAATGTCGGCTTCATACACCGTGTTCTGAAAAGTGAAAAAGTGAATTCATATTTTAGAATAATAACTATAACATTTTTCGAGCATTGTTGTTAAAAAAATGAACGATGCCAGAGTACATGCAAACTATAGGTTTGTAGGTTTACTATACAAATACACGCTTAACTATATTTTTGTATGAATCCAATTATCTGTCAACTATACACGTAATAGACAAGAACACATTAGTTTAAATACGATAATCCCTTGATTATATTTAACTATTTAAGTTTAGATCACTTATCTGGAAGACTAATTGCCTATCTATCTCCGTTTACTTAGTAGCCGGCCTAAACCGGTAGGTAACTACGATGGTGCTTTGGGGTAGGGTGTCCATATTGAAGTACACTGAATGCAGGACATTTGTCTCACGAAATATAAGAATTAAACAGATTGACATAGTATACATTGACGATTTCAACATAAGCCTATCGATGTACACTGTTAATGTCTTTGATCAAACCAAAGGATGTTCAAACGATTGAAACCGAGACATGTCAACTGTGAAGATTGACATTAGCGATCAGGTATAATAGACAATTAAAGAAAGTCGAAAGGTAAACAAATATTCATTTACCAATGAATAATTTGTTCATTAGTTAAAAAACCTCAAAATATTTAACCAAGACTGAAAATGTGAAGTAGAAACTGATTTTTTTCAAAAATACTCCATAGCCTATTTTTATGCAATTATGAATTACATTTTCAGATCAACTTAGTATCGTTAATGTGGTTACCTTATTTCTACTTGTAGGAAGTAGAAGTAAATCTTGGAATGAGGAAATGGCGTCTAGTATGTTTGAGTATTGTTATTGATTTATTATTAGTATTATTACAGAGTCTACTAAAGATTGCCCATAACGAGTGAACAGCCTTATCTATCTCTGTTAGGGGTTACAAAACAGGAGAATATAGAAATGTTACTTATCAGGAGCACTGTAGAATTAAAATCATAGTTGCAGTTTTATGAAAATTATTTACATAAATTTAAAGGATATAACAGAATCAAGTTTCTAGTGTAAGTTACTAGCACAGAAAAAAAAGAGATAAAAGGGTGATGTGGGCGTGTCAGTTATCATGAAAGTTAATTAGGAATTTTAAGTATTCATTGATACAATTTTGTTGTTTGGCAATCACTAGCATAAATATTGAATATACTAGCACATGCGCAGCCTCATTTACGTTTGTGTGAGTGAGCCGTGGACTAATCATAGCGCTCCGATTTTCATTGCGTGTGTATGCGCTACATTATGTTTACTTCCTTGCGTGAGTATTGTTAAAAATGGAGGGGATGAAGTGGCTATACCGGTTCCGTCCGGTACTAACTACGCTGGATGACCATTCTAACCTCTTTCACGTTTTCTGTGTTATTAGTAGGCACCTGAATTTAAAAAGCTATAACAGTATACAACGGCCCGCAAGAAGATGCTCCGCAAAAAGTATGGGATTAAAAATTTGGTCCCCTATGCGTTGCAAAATCATGTTTACCTTCCTGATAATAAACAATGAACCAACAAGTAACGAACATCAAAGCAAGCTCTAAATGAAAACAAAAGATAAATCTAGCGATACACCAAACCGAACGCTTCCTAAACCAATCGGCTCACAATTACCGCGGACGCTGTGAGACCGGTAATAATTTTAAAAATATCGCCCAGTAAATGATGCCATAAATTAAGTTTAATAATACGTACGCCCAACGGAACGGCATCATGTGCGGAAAGCTAATTGAATATTAATTTCATAATAAATCTGGTCGAACGAGTCTTCGGCCTTTTATTTATAACTTAACTCGAACGCTTTGGCAATAGATACCAGCGGAAATAAATGTGTAACCAGACCTTCGAAATTATCCTTACTTGATTACCTAAGCAAACTGCAAGATTCAATGTTTGTAGGATTACAGATTGTAAATTCAAGTCATATATTGAAGTACCAAAGAATTCAAATTACAGTTCAAGAACATTTTTGATGTTTTGTTCAATTTCTTTACAAGATGTAGTATTAATACCTAATACTTCATTCGCCCATTAACCACTAAATTGTCATGCCACTCACTGTTACACAAGACACTTAATTGCGAAATGTCAAATCAAAGCCTAATGCAATTATAGGATATAAAGTACATCTCCTAATGTTGTGAGCCACACCTCTGGCGGCGACCATTACAAACACCTTCCGTTTTCGTAATTTATTACTTTTATCTCGAGTACTGTCGCGGTCACTGCACACAAACAAACGACATCTCCGACAATAAGACAAATCGCCTGATTACGGGACACTACCTGCGTGGTAGGTCCAGCCCATGGAAATCCTAAACTTTTTGCTAATAAACAATGCCGTCATCGCTCTGTCTAAAACGAGAGTAAAAGTATAATAGCGACTCTCAATACCTCGCATTAGTACATTAATTACTATGACATCTGCAAAGAAAGGCTTTTCAAACTTTCTTGGAGCACACAATGGGGCGAACGTGGAAAAAATAGTTTGTTTCGAAGAATGCAAGTTGACCTTGCTCGCTATGCACGCAAGAGAGTTTTGCAACATTTGGTAATTTTCGCACAAACCATGATTTATGTGGTCTGGAAGACATGCTTTGTTACATTAAAGTAGAATACCTACGTTGTTTTATAAAATACCGCTTGCTGTGATTTGTAACAGGGTTGAAATGTTTAAAAAGGGAAAATGAAGAGACTTCAAAGAATACATTAAATACACGTAATGCATTTTGTAGCTGCAAAGTATCAGTATTGTATAGAACAAGGAAGAATACAGATATGCATACATAGATAGAGAGTATAAAGACCTCGGTGTTAACACGGATGTAAATAAACGTTTTAATGACTCAGGAATAGAACATGATATCATGGTATGTACTACGCGATTTAGGTACAAACTGTGCGTGGGACTCCATAGTGAAATAGATTACAAAACTATTGAAAGTATTAAACTACAAAAGATTTGGACACATTGTAAATAAATAAAGATTTAGACAGACGAGTACTTCCATCTGACGTTTATCAATTTCAAACATTAATCTAAGACTAGATAAAGGCCACGTACTACACGGCAGGCGGGGTTCCGTCGAAAGAAATCTCCATACAAAACATTACTTGGGTGTGTTGAGCGATTTATGCGACGGCCCGCGGTCTACGGAACACTGTAAGCTCCTTATTGTATATTATTGTAGTGACACCGACTAATTTGTTGGCCGACTGATGAGCCAACTGCGGGGAAAGGGATGGTTTATGTTTGGGGATTGTTTTAGTTTATTACGTTTAAAACTAATAAAGAATTTTTAGGAGGAGGATTATATCGTTAATCTATGTAGAGCAGTCATAATGATGGTTTACATTCTTATTCTATCTAGCCTTTTGCCTCGTTAACAATGCTTTTATAGATTTGTGGAAACTGTAAATAGGTATACTTTTACGGTGGCTGGGTATAGAATGTCTATGCAATGGAGTCATATATATAGAGTTATAAGTGATTGAGCAACAAACAGACTTCGTGTACAGTATTAATTAGGATTAGGATACTGTAGATAGACAATAACGCGTGACATTCAGACAAGCAATTTATAGATCCCTGTTAGTCACTGTGTTAATTATCAATTTTAAAGCCACCATAATCAATACAGTCATCGGATAACCTTTATAATACAATTAATAATGTAATAAATGCGGACCGTATCCAGTCCATACGGCTTTTAATCTTAGCAAGTGGATTTTGTATAATCCGCGGTTCTGGCTACAAGATATGCACAGACGCTGTCGGCGAGTGACAGCGAAGAAGGCGCAAGCGCACGCGCGCTCCTCTTCATCCCACTATAGACGGTAGTAAACGTGGAGGTATGTTCCAGTGGGCAGGGAGAGAAAAGTACTTGATGTTAAGTTACATGCAAGTTTTGAAATGTATACATTTTAAGAGATGCTTAACGTTTCATATGTCCAATTATTTATTAAATATGGAAATAACTTTAAACAAACCACTTTTATTAACGGTGTTGGTACTAAATATAGATACAAAGTTTAAGAGAACGTTAAAGCAAATAAGGAAAAAAATTAAAGATCATTTCAAGTCGGCTTTATATACCTACTAGGTATTTACCAAAAAATTAAATAAGTAAATTAATATTTTTAATTTAATTAACTTGAAACAAACAAAAAGCAGACTCCAACAGTTTTTGTTTGTTGAAGTATATTCCAAAAATACTTGAAATCTAAATTATGTATTTGATGATACTATACCGTTCACTAACACAGTGAATGGTAAAATTGTTTAATAAGCTGGGAATATTTATGTCAAATAAACGTTTAAATATAATTAGAATATAGATATAGAATATAATATAGTACATTAAGAAACTCCTGAATGAAAGTGTGTATTGTAACGTTTATTGAGTGTAACATAGGCACGTTATTTTATAAAATATTTTGTAAATTCAACAACATTCATCATGACATGAAACGAACAGCTCGCGATCGCCGCTCACGACATTTCAAAATAAACTGATCTTTCTTCGAACGGAACGCAACGTCAGTATTTGGACGTGTGTTCCTCGCGGGTATCTCGGCTTGAGATGTTTGAACATATTTTGACTGGCTAAATCGGTGCATAAACCACTGTGCTTATTAAATAGGTACTCCATTCACCTTTCATATTTATCGTATCAATATAAGTACACTGTAATGGTTCGAATTAATTAAAATAAAGAACATGTTAAGTACTTTGTATATAAATTCAGGAATATTTTCGTTGGCTTTATTCTTTTTAAATTCAATTCCTATTCCCGGGTGAAGAACTGTTAACAGAAGGGTGTTTAATTTTATTAAAAGAGTATTCATATCATTCATTGTTATAAAAAAGCTCATAATTAACCATTGAATGAACATTAACATCGCCACCTAGCGATTCCCCTGAGTTATGACTATAAAACATTAATCATAGTGATAATGACGTGTTCTAAACTCACCAACTTGCTCGTATGGACACGAATATTATGATCCCCTTTTTTTTATTGTATTTCCTATATTTTATTGTTTCAGCGAGAGTATAGTGTAATTTTTTTCAAATTTATGTCATTATGCAAGTTTTTTATAGTAATATAATGTGATGTGGGTAATTATGGATTTAGTCACCCACAATCATATGACTACAATATAGATACAAAATTTAAAAGAACGTTAAAGCAAATAAGGCAAAAAGCAAATAAACCAAATGACCAAAAAATTAAATGTTCACCAGATTTACTTGGGTGCAAGGATTTGATGGACATTCGTTTGTTAACATGGTCACAGGTTAGCATTACGTGCACAGTACGCGTAAATAGAGTCCATTAAAGCTATCTAGGTACTAACTACTAATCATGACAAACAGGATATTTGAAGAAACCCAGTTCAATTAATCTGATGTCCATAATTTGTTTAAAGCTTCTGTAGATTGCACACAAGTGTCTGTATGTATTAGTTACTATACTTATACTAAAGATGACTATAACAAGGTCTAAAGCAAGTCCTAATACTAGTATGATTACAGGTACCTAGGTCCAGACTGCACGTGCGCTGACCACGCCCAGCCTCGCTGATAATAATTAACCAATTAAAGAATGACAACCCATCGCCGCCATTTTAATTGGTTCGCCATTCGCTATGCACTGATCCATAAATCTATCAGATACCACTCGATTGCGTTGCAACGCGTATATATTATTGAGTCTGATTATAACTACTGTACCTACTGCGTAGAACTTATGAGATCCTGGTAACTTTTAAATAATTGAAGATTTTTAAAACGATTTAGTTATTATTTAAATAACTTAATGACATTTAAAAACTATTGAATATGTAAGAAGAATAATTGAAAGTTCCACATCTTTTTGATCAAAGAACATGAAAACATGTCCGGATAGGATTCATCAACTTCCCCAACTCGTCAACGGTTTCACGATTTGTTGTGATTTTCGGTCACAATTGAAAAAAAAAAACAGTAATATCATACTCATAATACTCATTCTATAGGTACGCATATAGTTTAAATTCTATATCATTAAGATCACAGTGTGATCATGAACTACTTACAAATAAGTGCCACAAATTCAAACGTCAAACAAAATCATCTTTCGATTTATCAGAACATCAATCTGATATTGGCGTTTTAATTGCGCACTGTTTATTGAGCTTTAAAAGCCGGGGAAACGAAACGCAACGATATTTTTTCCATATAGCCATTAATAAATGTCAGTTTGTTTCCTTCGCGGCGTTGGTTCGCCCCACTGTGCGGTTGGGGTAGTTCTAGCCCGCACCTTACAATTGCACCGTTGCTAATGTTGCAATTGAGAATTTTGTGTAGCAAGTTTTTCCAAATCCTATAAAACCGATGTTTTTGTAGCGAAAAGTGTTTTATAGGGCATATTTATATACCAAATCATACTGTAAGAGTACAAGGGCATTCAATAAACATAACAAATAAGTTTGTGTAATTAACTATACAAACTTGGAGTGGCTAATACTATAGGTTGAATTCTATACTCTGAGTTACATATAAAAAAATTAATCTATAAAAAATTTGCCCACCCTATGATAATACTTCCATAGGAGCGCTATAGTTTTAAAGGTATAAAAATGTAGTCCATTTATGTATGAACAATTGTATGTCAATCTGTTCAGTGGTTGTAGAGACAAATACGATAGACATCCTATAAGGAGACGTTATCATAGGGTGGCCAAACATTTTCATAGGTTGTAACACAAAACAAAAATGTTGTGTCGGGATTCACATACCTATACAAAAAAATACATATTATCTAATTTTTTGTCTTTTTTTACTTTATAATATCATCGCAAAATACTTTCCTTTAGCACATTACCGTAATTTAATTAATGCTTGTCACCCTGCGATGTTTTTTTTTATTATTTATTTATTTAACAATTTATTGCACACACAAAAGAAAAAACATGCAAAACGATAAAAGTAAGGAAAAAAACATGTACAAATGGTAATGCTTTTTTATTAGCGGGATTGACCGCGCGGTATTTAATTATTTTATGCAATTGTTAAATAAAATTGAAACTATATTGTCAAGTGTCTGTACACTAACATAGGTTAATGTTATATAACTAACATGGACATCTGTTTGAAATAAAATATTTGAATATTTAAAAAAAATCATCTTCTCTCCGGCTGCAACTATTCACAAACAAAATGTCCAGCAGTTCGTAATCCCAAACTCATTTTCTCCTGTGCTATAGGAATCAGACAAGAATACGACAATACACAAATAATCTGGTAACATTCAGATGGGGATTAATTTGAACAATAAACGTTCAATAAAGCTCCAAATTTTCCGTGTATTTTTTGTTTAAAAACTGTATGTGTTATATTTAGTAACTGATATATTTCTAAACTGAGGTTTTTTTTTGTAAAAAAAGAAGCACACTTTCCTAGTGCAAATAAAAACAAAACAAGAAAGTGCTTAACTTATTTGTTGCGAACACGTCTTCTACAGAAAAACCTCAATTCTGGTTTCTTTAGAAGACTAGAAATGTATGATGTATTATCTCTATTACTTCTATCAATAAATATAAAAAAGACACATTTTCATGATTCCCAACACGAACACTAGATTAAGCTCTTTACCTTTTACCCCCTTTCTTAAAAGCCTGTTTCATTACTTACACCCACAACTATTAGAAAAGTCAACACGTTTTGTATAGACATTCCTACCCGGGGACACGTCTACGAAGTCAGGAGTTCAGGACAGGCCCCGACATGTGACAGGGGTCGACGTGCCCACTTCATTAATTCTTGAACAACGTCTGATCAATAGCTTATTGCGAACGGTGGGCAGCGAGTATTATTGGCGAAACGTTATTGTACATGAAATCATAAGGATACTTTTTGTAGTCACGTCATAAAATATGTTTTATGTCAAAAGTATCCTAGATCACTCATCTATAGAAAAAATACACACATATGCCAATATAAAAATATATATATTTTTATGGTTTCTTCAAAACCGAAAACTAAATATATTTATAAATATATTTTTATACGTACATCTATCTTTCGCCATACTCATAAACTACCGGACCGATTGAACTTAAAATTTAGAACTGCAGGCTGAATGATATAAATATTACGTGAATTTCAAGAAAAATATTGTTTACCATAATATTCCAGGAAAACTAAAAAAGAGCGGGCAGTGTTTTGCGTGTCCTGTGTATAATGTGTATATACAAGCGAAGAATAGAAGTGTAGAAAGCGAAACATTCATTTGAGGATAGACACGACTACTCTAGGATCAGTAGTTTTCGAGATATGGCTGTTTTAAATGTTGACAGCTGCCATCCAAAATGATGATCGCATCCAGAGATTTCATTTGAGTAAGAACCCGACTAGTTTTCGAGATAGGCTAGTGACACTTTCAATGTAGCAATTCGATTTGATATTTTATTTCCAAGACGCTAGGTAACTAATAAGATTTGTTTATGTGGCTCACCCTAACTGAGGTGAAAGTTAAGTCGTAAGATTGAAATACCAAAGTTATTTTGCCGTTTTCGAGATTCCTTGCTGCCGTAGCTCTTGAAATCGCTCGGCATCTGATTTTTTTTGCTTCTTAGATTGATTTCAATGTGAGCTTATCTCACTGACTGGCGTGTTCTAAACTTCCTCCAAGTTATCTATTCTTATGAGAGTAGGTACATCTTAAACTATTTTAGATTTTCGACTTCAATTAAATGATCTTAATCTGCTCTATTAATTATTTTTCATCCCTCAGATAGATTTTCGCAAATATATGTAGACTATAATACAGGTAGAGACCTACTGCCAAATATACATATTTATTCAACATCAGTTTTAATTAAACTAAAAAAATAAGGAGAGAAGTTCCAAATGGGAAGAACCCTAAAACCGTCTTTAGACTATTTAAATTCCGTTTCGGTTCGTTGCTTCGCTGGTTTATTCAGTGCCGTTAATTTTAGTGAAAATTGAACAGAGAGGCTTTATTGATTTTCCTCACCGTCTGAACTTAACGTAACTAATAATTATAATATAAAAACGAAATATAAATTAATATAGCTTTTATTTAAATAAAAAAAAATATATTAAGTATTTCATTAATTTATGATCAGTGATCAGATCACCACTGTATGTAAATGCAGCGTTAAATGTGTTTTGTTTTCATACAAATTCTGAATGATACATCCTAGCTAGACAAATAACAGGATTCACTTTTTTTTAAATACAAGTAGATCAGCTACAATCACCCAATTTAATTTCTGACCCATAAAATTGTGCCATCCCTATTGCACTCTCACGCAACCAACGAGTGTCGTTTTTGTTATCATCATTATGTACCAGTATACTATGATTCTAGAAAATTAACATATTATTTAATTATCAAAAATCACAATATGTCACACTGACAACAAATTTTTCGAAAAAAAGGGAAAAAATACGTCTTAACAATATCTAGTGCAACGAATACTTACATTCATATCATGCAAAAACGGGTCAAAACATTTAGACGGGTCCACAATTAAATTTGTTAGCCGTACAAAAAGATTACATGAAACACAAGTTGTCGAGTTCAGTTTGACCAAATCCGAAACAATAGAATTCATTTTCTTGTCTTCTTGCTAACAAGATATGAATTAATTTGCATAATTGTAAGGTGTTATTAATAAATGTAATTACGTCACAAATGAACAACAGACACCGTGGCCGCGGACAGATGTTTTGACAGCTCCAAAATTAATTGTGACATTACCCTGTCGTTAGGGCATCGCATCACCAACGCTCTTCCGCTTCCACATCATTAATAAAATGAGCAATAGTCGAAATATTTATCAATGGCATAATCGATACAGAAACAATTATAACCACATCCATCAAAATTCTAAACTCCCAACATCGAAGGTGTTCGAATTCTTTACCCTTCACCATTCAAAATCCTACCTATCCACTTTTAAATAACATTCAAAATCAAACAGCATAATTTCGGATCGTTTAAAGAGTGGCAAAGGATTTTAATGACGAGTATATAAGTCATATTTTACTTTGACGCAAATGAGGTACAGTCTGCTCGAGTAACATTAAAATTCTTATCTCTGGTCTGTCACACAGCGAGAACGTCAAAGTTCGAAGTGAAGAACGCATTGTAATTAATAGTCGATGATACGCGAGGATCGTAAACAAAAGCAGTGATAAATGGATTAAAGGCTGATACTAGATAATAGGAACTGTGGGTTGTAAATTGTAGTTTCGTAAGCGTTCGGTCAGTTTTTTCGGCTAGCACTAGCTGCCCATTACACCAATACGTAACATTGTCATTTATTGTTTAATCAATTATCATTGAAACGGTATTTGCTTTTACAACTAAAACAGTCTGTAAACCAATCTAGTAAGGACCAAATATAAGAATGTTGATAGTTTACACAAAGAGCATGTAGACATTTAAAGAAAGGAACTAGATTATAATGTTCCAAGAGAAATACCTACCTGTTAATTGATTTATTTATTTTTACAAATAGTTTAAATGTACAAACACGTGGTGTTTTCATTTTTATTTATTAGACAGAGGAAGTTACAAATATATATTTATATGTGTAATATAAAGAGATCCAAAATTTCCTTATATCAGTAAGGAAATGTTAAAAAGTAGGTACATAATCTTAAATAAACTCTAACACAATTTATAGGAAATGTCATCAAAGTGATTATCAGAACGCCGTGTGAAATTTCAGACAATGTCTTATTAAAATGAAAGCGTCACAGCTCAAACCAAAATATATTATTGGTTCTTAAATACTCAGTTCACTCAGTTACGTGACTGTATGATAGACAGCCATAGTCTTATATCACTCTTTATAGTGTTTAGAGTTTAATGACATATTGTCTGTCAGATATGCTGTGATTGTGATACGTTTTGTTCAAACGTGTCATTAGAAGTCGATTTTTTGCTATTATTGATTACGTTTGACAGTAATTTGTGATGTGCTTTTGATTTCTAGTGAGAATCGGGTCAGTGATATTAAGTATTTTGACTAATAGCTAGCTAGCTCATCATTATCAAACCATGGCAGCGATTCCACAAGTGTTCTTGTATTATAAATCTGTAGTAAGTATGGTAAGTATTTATATTATAGGTACTCTATCTATAGAACCAACTATGTAAATAAGTTAATTTCTTGATTATGCTAAAATGTCATAGAATGGAAACTGCAAAAATTATCGACCCTCTGGATGCACGCCGAGACCCTGGGTGGATGACATCAAACGGGACGGAGATCGAGACTGGATGCTAGGCTCAAAACTACCAGACATGGATTCAAATGGAGGAAGCCTATATCCAGGTATAATTATAATGACAAAGAAGCAGGTTTTTGCTAGATTTTTCAGGCATGTATATTTGAAAATTTACCTAAATCGTAGTGAATGTTTGTAAATTGACGATTTGGAAATGCAATTCATTTATGCAATGATCCTTATAAGGCCCATTTTCCTTGGCTTATAGGTACTTATGTGTTACTGGTAACATATTTAGTTGTTTGTGATCGTTAATTTTAATTTAAGTGATTGAAGTCAAATCTACATTTAAACCTCACTCAGCTAAGTTAGTTATTTTATTTATTTGATTAGATTATATTTAATTAATAATAATTTTATTATATAGTTAGATAGCTTTTGAATAAAAAGTTAAAAGGGTAATCAAATGGTTATGTAACAGTAGTATAAGTTTACTACTATTAATTATTGAAGCAAAAAGTTTTAAGTAATGTGTTAAGGTAGTAGTTTTAGTAATACCTACGATCATAACTCGCCGCCAAAACGACCTCAACACGTGTGGCTCCAAAATCAAATTAAAATCATGTTTGATAAGATCGAATGGCGGTTATGGAAATTTATGACTATATTACCTGCGCGGGCGCATCTCGGCCGACAAAAAGCAGGTCCGCACTCCGCAATTATTTATGAGGTCCGCAAATGATTATAGTTTACGAGCGTTTGACTGGTTACGCCTCTGGCGCTGCGAAACGGTGGTGCTTGGCTAATTTGTTGCGAAAATACTGTCATTTTTCGAAAAACGTAACTGATTTCAACGCGCTTTTAATTTGATACGGAACAAATGAATACAAAAAGAAACTACGTGGCTCTGAAATATAAATGTTAGACGGAATTAAAGATTGAGCCGAGGACGTTCACAAAAATGTGTTGACCGCGAATGATACAGAAATAAATCAGACAGATGACAATTTAAAGTGGTTAACCCACTAACTGTGACCATTTTAGATACTTTGATCAAATCTTGTCGAAACCGAACTTAAAACTGAAAGAACACGACAGTTTGACTCATATATGTAGAGCGTTACAATTGAAATTCGTTTACAGAGTGATGTTTTAGTGGGTGTTTGTTCTACAGTCTTTAGAGTCGCCGTAGAGATTTATGTTTTTATTTAAGGATTAATGATAGAGTGTGGTTATGCTAATTTACGCATTTTTAAATTGATATCGTGCTCATAAAGCACCTAGTCACAGAGATAAATTTAAATTATCACTTTTCACAATCTATGACGAGTTGGTATAGTTTTCTGTTCCCATGAGAGATTTTACCGATTCTACGATTATAGATATACATACTATTTAAAAAACCTGAAAATTTTCAGCAAATAAATAATTATTATTTCAATTATTTGAAATAATATTGACCTTATAAAATGATAATTTGTCCCTTGAATAACTTATAATTTCAAATATGTATTTTATTGAATATCCAACCATTTTCTCCATATTTTGTTCTAAAGGCACCTGGCGCCACACATGCACCGCTCCACTCTATACTTTACGATCTGTTAAAAGACCAAATTCGCTGTCCAAATTAACACGAAATAAAAACGGAATCGACGCTAACAAAAAAAAAGCGAAGGTACAAGATAAAAGTTTAAAAAAGGCCCACGTCAAAACATTTGATTGTATTAATATTTATAGGCGTCGTACCGCCGCAGGAAAGTTGGCTCGGGATGGAAGAAAAAAATGTTTATCAGCCCGTTTAGCTTTTAAGGAAACCGCGAATCCATTGTAAAAAGATATTTATGGAGTCGAAAACAATTGCAGTGTTACCATTATATCACATTTGACAGCAATAACAGTATTATATTGTTTTTTGTCGAAGACACGAAATGAAGACGTCGACTTTGTTTTGTCTTGTACACAACAATAGTCGACTATATTGTGCGTGAAGTGAAGTATCTCAATTCTCTGATCCGATTGTATTTTTTTATGCAATGAAGTCGCTCAGAGTTGCGTTTCACATAGAGTCAATAATAAGCTGTTAAACATTATTATTTTAATACGACTTGTCAATTTAATACAAATGTAATAATGACTTCTTCAGAATCTTTTCAATTAACAGCAAAGCATACAGTGCTTGACTTCATTAAGAAAATGTTTATTTGTCTTTCAATGAAAACTTAGGTTAGTCTGATGCAACCCATACCTGACATAAAAATATTTAAAAAATCATCATAAAAATCATAGCTAATCATTGGCTAATCTAAGGTATTTCTGGATTAACTTTTTTAATTTATTTTTCTATCATACTACCTACAATTGAATATGATATAAACCAGCCTTATTCTAAAATTAAAGACCTCATATACTCGCAAACATCCTTACCGGTGCTGAGTAACGAGGCGGGATGCCTATGCTAATTTGCTATTCGCAATCTTGCGCGGATGCTGCTATGTGCGCGCGAGCAGGCATCAGTAGGGCCTTATGGTGAACTTAATCATAGCCTGCGCGGCGACACGGGTTATTGAAACGAAAATTAAAACGGATACCTCGGCTTTTATAAAATGGATACCTTTAGTATTTTCTTACAGATGATTTATTGTTTCTCATATATTCGATAGTTTCAACAATAGTTCCAACAAAAGAAATTCGTTTGTTGGAACTATATGGGTTATTTACTTTGGTACAAACGACCAATTTAATGTATGACCCATTAATTCTTGTTATCCCTATTTCATTCTCCCACAACAAACAAGCGTCAGTTTTGTTATCTTTTAATTTACCAATATATTAAGATTATGGTAAATTAACAAATTAATTATCAAATGTCATATTGTGTCACATGGTGAATTTTTAGAAAAAACACATTAACTGTTTAAATAAGGCGCATAAAATTTTTACAATGCAACGCACACATAATGGAAAAATAGAACAAAATACTTAGATGGGTCAGAAATTAAATTAGTCCAATGTACATTTTCAATTAAATTACTATGATTGAAGTACCTATGAAATGCTTACTGTCACTAAAACCATCATGATATCAACGCACAAATGTATCATTATAACAATTTATTTAATAGCGTAACGTAATGTAAAAACGCGTAATTCCATAATATACAATAGCATGGTAGGGTTATTAGTAATTAAACGCAATAATAACAATAATTGTGGTCATTGTGACAAAGGGCAATCTGATAATTACCTTACAAAAACATAATGGATATATCTACGTGTTTAATAGTCTCCGTCATACATTAAGTGGATAAAGTAAGATACTTAATTTTAAAAAATGCATAGGTAGGTCAATGAAAGTCTTAAAGTAAATAAGAGTAATAAAATAAATGTTAGTGCAATTGGGGTAAAATATATTTATTAAGAGAAACAAAGGTAATAGAAAAAATATACAATTTGGCATATACTAATACTAAAAAAAAAGGGGGATGGAAAGGGCCGCTCTATAGATATAATAGAAATTAGTGCAATTTATTTGTAATATAAAGGTACAATTTATGTATAATATAAATATACCTAAGTATATTATAAGATTTTTAACGAATATTGCAAGTGGAATATGCACTGATGAAATTATATAGAATAAGTAGGTACTAATTAATCATTTTTATTCAGGGATTTAAGAATAATTTAGATTTAGAAAATTAGTATTCTTGGTTATATAAACTTGAATAAGACCCTTGAATAAGATTTGAAGAAAGAAAAATGATTAATCAGTACCTGTTTATTCTATATAATTTTATCGAAATGAACAGCTGATTTCATTAGAGCATATTTTCCACTTGCAGCATTCGTTAAAAGTCTTATATTATAGGTATGCATTATTGGGGTATATTGTAATTAAGTGCTTTAAGCAATTTGAGTTGAATTAATCATAAATACATCTGCACATCTTCGAATATTAAACAATGTGAGTTCGAAGTAGGTACTCGAGAGAAGATTATGTTGATAATAAAGCAGCTAGAATGACTTTTAAAAACAATTCTCATTTTCTACCTACTCATTTAAAAACTGCACATAAATTATTACCTACTAGCGAACCAAATAAAACTAACCATGCACTGGTACAAGTTATTTAAAGCTAAACCAGATGAAAAATAGTGGCATCTTCCCCTATATTTTATAGAGGCTAAAAGTTGCCATCAATAATTGAAGCTGGAACGTCTCTAGGGAGCGGGGTTTAGTGAAATCCCTGATGCGGACTGTACTTTTAGTTTGCACTCTGTTTACATGTTTTTTTTGGTACGTAAAACATATTTGTTGTTATTTATCGAAAGATATCTTTAATTTCAAATGTATCCTGGCAAACACTGACGTTATTGTTTATTTAACGGTTAAAATATAATAATTTCTGTTAGCAACTTTTAGACAAATATTCGACTTTTGCCAAATGTTATGTTATTATTTTAATGAAAAATATTATTCTATAAAGACTAGTTATTTATGCAAAACTGAGGAGTATAAAAACTAACAAAAATGTTGATCAAAATTTTTAACACGTACTGCCTACCTAATTATCATCAACGTAATTTTGAAAATCTACATAATGCCTCCTCCATTATAACTTACACTGACTAACTCAATATGGAGATCTCAAATAAGTACTTTACACACATACTTAGTTAGCTATACATATATGGGTAAACCAGGGCCACATTTTTAGCAAGGAGATTCTGCAAAATCATCGCCGCCATTGCAATGTTGCGACCGACCAACCGCGCGGCCGGGCTCACTAATCCCTTAACAAAACTTTATTTATTTTTGTATACCATCAGGATGTACATTTTTGTGAACCCTTTATGCATATGTATGTATATTTGGTCGGTATGAGTGGTCGAACCGGGTACAACCAGGCGGGGTCTGCGCTCTAGAATTCTTGCCGCACAGTCGTGTTGCTTTATCTTAGCATTGATCAGGCTCATAGCTGTTCATAATTAAATTTATTGGGTAGGTTCCTTGTACGGTGTGCCACACGTTTAAGCATCTGTTCATCTTGTTCGACGATAGCAAGAGCTGTATTAAAATAAATGTGTATTGTTTTCTTCGTACTTACATAAAAATATATGGGATAGATCTCCGTTTGTTTGCACTGACTTAGCTACTAATAGTCACTTTTTGTATAGTTAGTTTAAGATAGTTCTATACTTGATACTAATGAATTAATATAAGTATATTAGTTAATACCTACAGGTCATTAAGACTACCTTTCTTTATTTTTATTCGCAGTTTTAATATCTAATATTGGTGGATGGGAATTGGTATTGCTTTCTGGTATCTTATATATGTATTTAAACGCTTTATTGTATCAAAATTGTGTGCAAAGGTGGATTTATCCCATACTTTTAGATATTAATTCCGTTTGTCCATGTTCAATAACCTTCAGATTTAACAACTAACCTGTCATAATTCATCTGGTGCAAATGCTTGAAATTGCTTTCCAAAAATTAGTTACGTATAATTTTAGCGAAGTTTGTCCACCTAGTATAATAAAAAATAGTATTACAACACTATTAAAACCGTTTCTGCGCTAAGTATAAAACGTGGTGACTGCAGACTACACTACGATGCATACCTTAAGCATAATATTATTTGAGTCATAATTTACCGCGGTCGCCGGTCGGCGCGACTTGATTTATTTATGACCGAACACTGACTTGGCCACTAATCTTTACTGGAATTTAATTTGTTATTTATTTACTAATCGCTCGTAGTGTAACTTGGGACAGGTAGGTTTGCATCTCATGAATTGAAAAAAATATATAGGTATACGATTTGGATTCGTTATGTCATATTTCATTTGAAAATGATTCAATACAAGAAGCTTGATTGACATTCGTCATTTTAATAACCTTGCGATAAATGTTAGCAATCAAATTTATTGACCTTAGACAAATTTGAATATATATTTGGTTCAAGAAATTGCAATGACCATTAATCAGTAGTTTAAAGACATTGATTGATCAGATAATTTCACAATATTGAACGACGATTGAGTTTTTGCACTAATTTCTTGCTAACCAATGCTAGCAATCATTAGACTTTTAGTTTCTAATTTAACCAAAAAAGCATTCCATTAAAATTTAATAAGTTTACTGGAGCGTTAAGTTACTTTAGTGTGCATAGGTCTTTAGATACAGAACTGGTTTGGAGTAACCTGCCTATACTTATGATGGCTATCTTCTATAACCCACATAATCGTGCCGAACTCGAACGATCTCTAAATGCTATCGCATTATCTACTAGTATTATGTTTACTTGGATTTAATTTAATAAGCATCCTATGTTGGTACTCCACATTTACTTTTAACTCAATAGGTAGACTTACATTCTAGGGGTTATAGCCAATAATCTTGTGTCTTGCATGTACACTGTATCTCTTTGTATGGGCAGTTAAATTTTGCCCAGGCAAAGCTGCATAAACAAACACGCTCTATGTATTATGCACACATAGATTAAAGTTATGCTAATGTATTTAACAATAGCGATAGACAGGTGACGTCATGCATTATTGTATTATAGGAGTATATTTTGTTAAGTATTCTACGGTCTATTGTAATAGGATCTGTTATTATATAGGTATATATTTTATTTATAAATATACAATTTCATTTACAAAATATCTATGTACATAGATATATCTGCCATTTACGTCGTAAGACTTACTGGAGACACAGACTTATTATATTCGCCTCATCTAAATGTTATCTTTTTTACCTAAATAGTCGACTGTATCAGGTGGAAATTAGATTTTACGTCCAACTGACTCTTTGCTTTCATTCCCAACTAGCACACTGGCGAAATATGCAGCCATAAGCTATAAAATAGCTCCTTACCCCCACTATGGACCTATTTAAGCAGTCTTTAAGGTTGTCTTTGGCTAAAGTTATACTTTAAGAGTAGGAGTTTTTTCCAGAAACCAACTGAACTTCAGTAGTCGGCATTACTTATGTTTAGTTCTATACTATGCTATGGCTATAAATCTGTTAAAATATCCTTATTTCGTACCAAACCATGTGAAGATAAGTTCTAATAAAACAGGGTCACTCACTACAATCTCTTCGCTTTGAATTGAAGTTATGACAACTTCATTTAACCCCCCTACTTTAACTAAAGCTAAATAATAGAGTATTGAAATCTTATAAGGCAGTCGGCACGCATGGGCGGTTGCTTCCAGCACTGAGTTATGGCTTGATAACATGAAGGGCCTCGACCTCTAGCCTGCTTCTAACTTTATTTGCATATTTAAGTGTACTGCAACCGTGCGACTGACACAAGGACGGGGGAATTGGCTTTTCTAACTGGAAAGCTGCATATCGTTAGCTGAGAATACTAAACATCACCTCCCCCCGAAGATTAACGCGAAATAGAGCACGGTTGGCGGTACGCACTACTGTCCGTTCGGTTCGCGTCGTGCCGCCCGCCGGTACAAAGTCACTATACGCCAGCGGGCTATTGACCGGCGCCTAGAGATAGACGCTATAAGCTAGAAAGAGAAGCATTTATGTTGCTGATGTAATACGTTTTCCCTCTCTCGATCGACTATGTTCGCACGCTGGGTGTAGCAGCCTAACTATAATGTACTCGCACACGTATACAGACAGGCTGGTGCTCCTGTAGTAGTAGAAGGCAATTAAATCTGTTTGTTTGTATGTAGAACCGAGGGTATGCCTTAAGAGACGTGGTAGGCAGAGCTTTTAGATTCATTATTTACACTTATTTCCATCATTTATGTATGCTTTTACTCTTGTTTGACATCTTATACTATTGAAATCCAACATTTTTAGTCTTTATTTTGATAATCTGTGACTATTTATATGAATCTTAGATGAAAGTTCAAAATAATAAATTTGTGGGTATTAAACTTATTTTGAAGAAATAAATATAGAATATAGAAACAGCTTTAGAATGTTAGTATTAAAATATCATAGGAATATTTGGTATATAGCGTGAGAATAGAGAATTTAGTAGTTTGTATTCTTATTTTAGCAATGTGAGATGCAATGTAAATAAGATCAAATGTATCTTATACAAATAAATCATTATACTTAAATTAGTGGAATTACTAAGTATTAATAAAATCACTGAGTAGTAATGTGATAAACTGAAAAGTATCATATTATTATGAACTTGTACGGCTATTACTAAGTATATAAGTAATATATATTTTACAGAATTGGTCATGAACGTATTAAATCTTTTAAGAGTCACTCATATTTCTTATCCCATTCTTAATCGTTCGTATGAAAGAGGCCTTATAACTAAATACATATTAAGAAGGCTTTGTCAGTTCTGCAGTACGTTTTGTAGAGTACCTAGGTGTAGGTATCAGTAAGAATTTGCAAATGTAGTATTTACCTTTGGACTTGTATATGTATATGCCTGAATTACTGGTTTTTGTTCAGACACATTGCCAATGTTACTACTCTGACAATATTTATTATCTATGGTAAGCAGTACTTAATTCGCCTTGATAAAAGATAAATTTATTATTGTGTCCGTAGAATATTTAAAAATAGCTGGTACCAACCTAAAGGTTAATACGAGAAATATTTTCATTATAATTTAGTATGAGCAAATATAAATTATAATAGAATAATAAAGATAATTCCACCAAAGTTTATAATTACACATTTTATTTAGATTTTCTTGATTACTTGTGCATAATGAAACTTTGTTATGATATGAACGGTAACGAAAGATGTCCAGTACCAATGTTGGTTTTGTAAAGTAATGCTCAAGTAACGTAAGGTTCATATAATATTAGCATATAGTTACTAATATGCAAAAAACAAGTAATCATAGTTTCAATAGCTATAATGCTGTATATATTACAGTAAGCAGTTATATAGTTGAGGAAAGCCAATGTCTAAAGCTGACTAGTTGATTACATTAAAATAACGGGCCAATTAAAGTTTGCAGTGTAGACAAGGTCAAATCAGATTTTTGTATCCGTAAAAACAATACTAAGTCACCCTAATTTCTCAGAATACAACATCTGCGCCTGTCTTTATCTAAAGACATCTACAACGTGTGACAGGACAGGCTGATGTGACCGCCGCGTCTGTACGGTGCATGCTGCTTATTATTATTTGTGTCGGTTTTGTGAAATCACTAACACTTCTTTTTAAATTTTACTTTTCTAGCACCAACGCGGAAAAGTTTCAGTTGGCCTTCTGCGAAATCATCAAGGGTTTTTAAATTTCATCGACTGTGTGGGTGATTCAAATCAACACATTCCTTTAAAACACCTGACGATGGAAAAAAAGCAAACAAACAGTGGAACGTCAAAAGTTTCAATTTAAAAGAGATTAACCCTTAAATAGCCCAATTCACGGTTAACACCAGAAGGTTAGGATCCGTCAAATCACATGTCACGGTGACGAAGCACTTTCCCCATCATTAGGAGTCGAGAAGAAAAAAGGCTTCGGATGTTCAGATGTAGCGCCCGCCAACAAAGCCATTATGCCTTATTATAGACACCATCCATCAGCCAGCCATATCGATTCAACATTAATGCATGCTAATGCTTTATAAATAGATATATAATTTGTTTTGTCTCCACCTCGGTATCCAATTGATGAATAGTCTTATTTCTATTACATCAAACTGTTAGTTTTAAGCGGAGGCGTGGTCGTGGCCCTGTTTATTAGCTCAACGAGGAAGCCAAGTCATTTGTGATTTCACGCTACCAGTAAAAAAGTGTGAATCAAACTGTTTCTAGTTGAGGAATCATTAAAAGACCGGATTTACCGTTACGAAATTTACAACCTACGCAGATTAGTTTCAGATTAAAAATAAATGAGATTTACTTACTTTGTCCTAGATGTACTCGCTTCATCCAAGGGTATATCTGCGGAGGATTGGCTTGTGTATTAGCAGCCGTCTTTGTACTCTTCGTATTAGTTGAACTAGAGTTATTAGCCTCATTGCTTTCATTGCTAGACGTGCTCGACGCCGGGCTTGAGATGTTCTGATTAACATTAGCTTTGTGCTCTACAGGTGATGCAATAGGAGTTGTCAAGCCTAATTTAGTGCTTGTTGTTCCAGTTGAATTCTGAGCGCCAACGCTACCGAAACCGGGTGATGTTCTTCCTGGCCCTGAAGATGTAGTTAAATCCTGCGGAGATGCCACTCCTGTTGTCGATGTAGTGTCGGCGAATTTACAACTAGCACCAGCCGCTTGACTGGGAGGCGTTGACATTAAATTGGGCGATAATGCTCCGGGGCTCGGGTTTGAATGTTGATGCATGTGACTCGCTGTGCTGCCGAGTCTTTGTGGATGTAGTTGTGTGTAATCGATCATGGTTTGTGGCTGCATGTGTGCTCCTGACGCGGGAGCCGCGTACGGATGTTGAGGGTAATGATGACTGACTTGCGGAGGGGAGTAGCAAGCATTTGGATACGCCGTCGCTGCTGCATTTGGATTGTAGTAATCGGCCCCTGGTGTCGGCAATCCTGGATGTCCAGTTTGTTCCACAGGCGTTCCAGTACGCCCAGGCGCTTGGTTCCCATAACAGGAGGCTAGTGAGTTGACAAACTGATAGGAACTCATTCCTGCGTTATAGTTTAGGTCGTTCATCGATAACAGAATTGTTGTCTCCTCTTTCTCAAATTTACTCTTGTCTTGTCATCCTTGGGATGAGCACTGAATAGTTTTAGTTGGACATGTTAAGTGCTACCGATGTCGTCCGCTTCAATTGTGCCCGTGGAGTGGAGCTTGATTGATGGACCTGCGATAAAATGAGACACATTAGTTGGTCAAGCTTGTTGTCTTGTTACTCGTGATGTATGTTGGGAGGGGTATCACGAGTCCCCTAAAGCCTTAACTTTAAATTTAATGTTGCATCAAAATTAAAATCTACTGCCTTAAAAATTTTTCATATTTAGTAACCAAATGTTACTTTTATTAAGTCACATTGCAGTAATTAATGGCAGATTTCTATCTCGGTAAAACATGCAAAGGCCGTGAAAACACAGACATGTAAATTTAGTACACGCAACTCATTTGCAACTATTCATTGTAGTAAAGAAACATATCTTCAATCTAAAAAATATATACTAATGAAATTTAATTTTGTACATCTATAAATAGTGAATTCATGCTATGCTATGGTACAAGTAAGAGTAACGTAAGTATTAAAGCAAATATAACTGTTCTTTAAAAGATAGTCATACCAAAACTTCTGTCTGTGTTTAAATGAATGATATTATAGCTGACACAAGACGCAATAACATGGCCTATGTATTTTACTTATTAAAAAAATTGCGTTATGTGATATTGCACAAAGTCACCGCAAAAACACGTGAAAGACTTGTTGCACACAGGGGGTCTATTCTAAAACAATAAATTAATATAGGGAAGTCCATTTCCAAAGCGCGTACACATGCCAAGTGTGGAAAAAAATCTCGACTCCGCCACGTGGTAAGGCCATAAAAGTGTCCACAGAGGTTTATGGGTGTAAGCGGTAGGCCGAATGTGACTTCGACCGATTTATGAACTCCGCTCAGTGCATACGTCTTTATGAGCAAATTAGCAGTCATTGTGTACCGATTTATTTAGTGCGTATGCGCAACAAATGACAAATGTGTGTAGTTCGGCGGTGCTTCTGCAGTATTAAAGATTTTTGACATATTTTGTCCATATATTTATTTTCACGTACGCTACAGAGACAAGTTATATTGAGTTGTGTAACCGAACAAGAGAGTGTCACAACAATTGTTTATTAATTAGTTTAGATTGCTGAAAATTATTGTAGGATTATACATCACCTATTATTCTAAGAGTAGGTATTTTACTTTACCCTTGAATATATCTATAAAATACTATAAGACTCAAGAACTTATAATTATTAATAAAATTATAATTATTAAATTGTTACTTTCTTCAGTAATTTGTGACTAACTTAATACCTACTGTACAAGAAATTAAAAAATTAGAACTTTTATAATCCATCATCATCATCAGCCGAAATACCTACGTCCACTGCTGGACATTATTAGCCTCCTCAGTAGAATGTAATTTTTAGGGGGCTGTGCGTTAGGGGAATTGGCAAAATCACAACACTTGGCAGGCGGAATTGTGATTTCAGATATGATCTATTAAGATATATACACGAGAACACAGGAGAACACACAGAGAGGTATACACAGGAGAACGCTGCTGCCCGACTTCGGTGCAAGTCCTTAGTCGCTCTGACGACACCCACGGGAAGATTGAGGGGCATTATTTTAAGCCGTGAACCACACGCCACATAATCTAAATAATTAGAAATCCAATTAATATATTTCTTCCCTGGGTTGTAATATTAAACTTAGGTATTTGTTTTGCCTCGCTTAATGAGTCATATGGTTTAACATATAAATAATTACATCTATCCAGATAGCAAGTAGACCGATCGCTCCGGAGGGCCAGATAGTACTAAGTACTAAAATGAAATTCAAAAAGGAATAATAAAGATCTTGAATAGATCAGAAGAGGAAGTGAGCTAATAATGAATCATAAAAATACTACATTCAGAATTATTTTTGCAATCATATTATGATCTTGCAAACTTTGATACCTACCTATTGTTCTGCTTCCTGTATGGTTATTGGAATGATATAACATATCATTCTAATAAAAATCAAGTAATTAAACTACATTTTTTCTCTTTTATACCATTACTTTAAAAACAATCATAAGTTAAGATGAGTCTTCGTACAATTATGCTAGTAATGCTAGAGTATTTATGATTTATTTTATTGATAATTGTCGCATGACCTATCAGATTGAAATTCCGACTAAGGATTTAAATTTAAACTGACAATGCACTTCTTGGTCTCCGGTGTTAGTTTGGTTAGTTCTTCTAAACCACCTGGGAAACGTATTGTAGGGCACTCATTGCTATGTTGTCTAGTCACAGCTAGATTTGCGCATGTGCAGATCCCCATTTTATGCATGTGGAATTTAAATTCTGCAAACACTATTCTAATCCAGTTCATGCTTTCACAAATATTGCGGATGTCTTTAAAATGAAGCTGTAAAGCCCATGAATCTGGAACTAGATTACTCGCCGAGCATTCCGGCTGATCAATTAAGATTACTTTGATGATTCTAATGATTATCAATTGATCAGTCACCTTATATCGCAAACATGTCTATTTTTGAGGTTCCTTTCATTTCTGATTGTTATACCTTGTGAAATGTCGAGTCTTACATGGAGAAAAAATATATATAGAGAAAATCAAGTTTATAAGCATCTAAACAAGTACACATACATACACTTGTCTAATCCCGAACTAGGATTTTCTATTGTGCTATGGAATTAGGCAAGAAAAGGACAATTCACAAATATAACATCCACATCGGGACCAACTTGTATAAGAACAAAGTTGTCTGTCCTAAGTTAGAATCAAACTCACGACCCCTGGCTAATATAAAAGATTACTACATTAAAAAGGATTATGGTATTTTTTAACGACATATTAGGTATAATTTCATATTTTGCTACTTAGTCCACTTGGTTTTCATCTTGAGTCATTTTGCCTTTGACATCTTGCTTTGGTATGTGCCGTTGTGATCGAACACCCTGAGATGAACAGCTTATGCTTTCTTGCATCCTTTGGAATTCTGCGTGTAACATCCAAAGCCTTCAACTCCTTGACCACACTTTGTTACAACGTTGACACCCTACCGACTCGGATGGATTGTCTCATGTGCTTGTAATGTTAGTTTTGCTTTATTACTTTTAACGAACACCGCATTGCAAGTCGCTATTTGGCAGAAGTAATAAGGTAAACAGAAGGAGACCAAAAAAGGCAGACCCTGTTCTGGAGTTCTACTTTAATTAAGTATAAATAAAAAAAGCGATCTGTTACAAAAACGAGTATTATACCTAGACCAGGATCAACTCGTCCAAGTTTGTGATATCATTCTAATAATAATCAAGCATCTATACATCGCATTGTTCCTCTTCTGCTCTTGTGACATACAGACACATGTGTTCAGTTTATTTCAGTTTAGAATTTTTGTCACTCTCGTCCGGTCCACATTAAATGGGCCGTACGATTCCATTGCTTTTTGTTGGTTTTCTTCATTTTTTTCCTCTCGAAGTTGCTTATTCCCAGACATCCTTTGAAGAGTTGCGTGTTTTGAAAGTCGGTTTTAATTTTAATTTGGTCGTTTGATAGCTTTTATTGTGTCGTGTATGATTTAGATTTCAAGCTGGGAATGTGTTTGCATGAAACTTATAAAATAGTAAAGTAAATAATGAATTTTCATTGAACATTCTCTTAGACAAATGCAACTATGTGTTTCGTTTGAAAAGTAAATGATTGCCTTTATTATATACTTATAATTACCTATATATTTATATGCAAATTCCTATAAGATAAAAGTAGGCTCGTTTTTATAGAAATTTTCCTTCTTTAATATTACGTTTCTAACACTAAATAAATTGTACTATTTCTCATCCACTCTATAGAACTACACCTCCTTACTCTATCTGACTACAATAAAAGAAACAAATCTTTTCAAAACTGCCCATAAAACTGCTAGAACTAATTGTGTGCATTTCTAACTAAATTTATTTTGCATGTTAATATTAAAAGCTGTAAGGATAAAATAACTTTTAATGTCCCATGTCAAGTGGACAGTTCAAATCCGTACCGTCCGGAGAGATTTACTGCGATACGCTTTGATTTTGTTACGTCGCACCTCTCACTAACACTGTATCAATTGTCAATAAATTTTAAACTGTATACAAATTATAATGTGCGGAAAAATAAATAATACTACAAAATTATAATAATTTTAAATGCTCATACTTACTTCAATTTCGCAAAATAGACTCAACAGCGATAATTGCAAACTTTATGATAAAATATCACAACCGAGACAGTCGAAGACAAAACACAAACATCCCACAAGTTTATATTTTTTCAAACACTTTCACAAATGACAAATTTTCAAATTCGAAAAATAATCAAAAACTTTTCTGAAAAATACTGTCGAGTACAACAAAAAAAGAAAATAACTTTTCAAAATTCGATAGCGTTCGAATTCTGAAAACTTCGGTGCGTGTCGTCGCGGCGGAAAACGGCTCGTGTTTTCCCGGCGTTCGAGCGTCGAGTGCAGCGCGCGTCTGACGAAGAGGTGAGCGGTCGACCGTCGAGTTGACGGCGCGTCAAAAGCGCCCGGCGGCGGGCGGGGCGGCGGGGCGGCGGGGCGGGGCGCACCTGAGCCCACCACGTGTGCGCGCCCGCTGCGCTCGTCGCTCCCGCGCCCGCTCGAGCGATTAGCGTAATTAGGGTATACCGTCGCAACACCACGTATCCGATTTCAATGGACCGATTGATGATCATTGATGTTGACGATTGTTATGTTGTTATGAAACTTTTTGATAAATATGTTAGTTCGATTTTTCTATTTAATGTTTTTGAGCATTCGTCATAGCTGTTTTGGGTGTTTTAATGTTTACAGATATAAAAGCAAATAACTCTGTTGCACAGTTGTAGGTATTCAGTACTTCCGGTATTGCCTAATATTTGTCGTAGAGGGAGCTTTCGTAGCACTTTCGTAGCTCGCTAAAATAATATGAATAAAATCCCAACCCTGGTATACGTGATTTCGTATTTAAATTTGGACAACAAGTAGTTATTTCTTAGAGTGTTAAATCGTCACGTTTACCAATCTAGCCTCGAATCTTTGACAAACTACCAGCTTAGCACGAAATTATGTACATTATACTACTGTAAATATTTTAATACTGAACTACACTAATTTAATTTTTTTGTAAATATTATAGATGTAAAGTCTATTTTTATGTGTTTTTGTCCTCCTTCCGCGACTAAACCACTTTCATGGAATTTTATATAGGTACATATGCAGGAAGGTATTTCACATTCCTTTAAATTCAATTCAATTCTAATACTCTTTATTGCACCTAAAAAACTATAAAAGATACAATAGAAAAATACCTTACATACGTAGGTACATCTAGAGGGTCTTATCGCTATAAGCGATACCACCATATATAGCGAATAGCGATATCACTATAAGACCGTGAAGTGAAAAGCTAGCATTAGATTTACTTAGATTAATTATCACTTTATTTCATCTCTACGATAATCAATGATTATTAGCCACCATTATTTCTATACTTTTAAGTGAAATTAAACTAGTAGCAGGAATAGAGAACTTAAACGCCATCGTAAATGGAATACGGAATGTAACTTTTTAAAGGAATTTATTATAACAAAGTACTTAGTATTTGTCCGGAGAAGCGGACATACGCGATGTATCAGAATTTAAAAAGTGATATGAAGTGACACCAGTGAAGAATAACAATGTCACTGCAATACTACAAAATATACTAAACCATTTTATTTATGCAAATTGCAAATATATGTGGAAACTGTTGCGGTTAATGCAGTGTGACGAATATTAAAAGTAAAATTTGAGACCAGGATAATTATTTATCAGATCAAGATGTCTACTTTGTCGTGACTTTTTGTATCTTGTTATTATTTATTCTTTATTGCGCAATTTTAAAACTAAAAACCGTTACAAATTACAAAAGCGAGCTTATCTCTAAAAGAGATATCTTCCAGCCACCCTTACAGGGTGTGAGACAGGGCACTAAGAGCGAGAATTCATAATAACTAAATATCTAAACTACTTTACATATATTGGGTTCAATTTTGTTAGGATTATAATAATTCTTTTTTTTTATAACAAAATATTTAGTTGTACAAACAGAAGCACGCTTCAAGGCTGCTGCGCCCGCACACTGTAGAGAAAACCAATTGTTGATTACTAACGCAACTTGTTCACTAAGTCAACTTGTTAACTTAATCACGATCTTGCTAGCTAAATTAATCCTTTTTATGATCGTTTAATACACGCTCATAATACAATACAATATACTTAATTACAGAAACAAATACAGTTACACGTTATAAAAGTTACAAATAGTACAATTTAAGCGATTTCTTCTAGACAACCTTTGGGTAGAAAATATTATGCCAGAGAAATTGTAGGTTGCGCTGATAAGAAAAAAAAGCGCATAAAAAGGATTAATTTAGCTAGCATACAGCAATCAATACAAAATGCTACTTAGTTGACCAAAAATTGTTCATTGTAGGTGTGCTCGCCAATGTACGTAAGCTGTGAGCTGGGGCTGCTGCCTCTATATGCACAAATTTGACCAGAGTTCTATATACCTAAGTCCCTAACCTAGTTAATAATAAACATACATATATAGATGTACCTAATGGTTACGTTCTACCATGAGACTTAGGACAGGAAGCAGATCGTTGGAATGATGTTGATGGGTAATAAAGGGTGGTAGTTTGATGGTTTGATTTTTCACAAAACTGATCAGATACTGATTGTAAAGGTGTC
The DNA here is from genome assembly GCA_947086405.1 of Esperia sulphurella. Lineage (NCBI taxonomy): Eukaryota > Metazoa > Arthropoda > Insecta > Lepidoptera > Oecophoridae > Esperia > Esperia sulphurella. The sequence continues at coordinate 6,376,425 of OX352261.1, forward strand.
TTGGCGTGGAGTGAGACTTGACAATGATCGTTGGAATCTGTTTATTTTATTTAACTATATTTACCATTTTCACCTTAGCAATATAAACAAACATTATTGTAGTGTAGGTGTGTAGCGCCTACACTACAATAATGTTTGTTTATATTCACAGTCATAAGTCATCTATCACTTATTTCTAGTTTTAAAGTCTTTCATAAAACTATGTTGCAACGCAAAAACTGTTGGATCACACTGTTGTTGATGAGCAGCAAGTATCCTAAATACAGGCACTTGACCCCAAGTAAGTAGGTTTGGACTGAAGCGAGGAATAATCTGAAGATGGTATGTTGTTAAGAGACACTGGGCCCGATTCTGAAGAGAGACATTTTACATTTTATAGCATTAAAATTAGTTACACACTTATTTATCCTCATAATACTGTTTGTGATATTTTAAGTCAGGCCCACTATCTACTTACTATATTTGCCTTTAGTCATTATACTTCAGCCATATTCTGTAGGTATCCATCTTGTCTGTTTCAGATGGTTCTTCTTACATATACTCCTTTATCATAATAAAACAAGTCTGCAATAAATTGCTTGATTTTATGTGTCTTAAAATCGACATAATTTTATTGACACTATCTCTCCCAGGAATTCTTCTATTATACAAATTATGTTCGACGAATTTTAGATCGAAGAAAAAGTTTAGAGTTTTAACAATTAAACACGTAGTAGATGTAGTTGTAGATAACTTCAATCATTAGCGTATCAATTAAACGCCAGTTTAAAACACAGGTAACGGCGAGCATTCGTCTTGCGCACGATTCGAGTCTTAATTAAAATTAACTGCTAATTATACTAATGTCTCGACACTAACCGACCAACTGGGTTTGAAAAATTGTAGCATTGTTCGTGTGTATACAGTTCATGTACTGTATTTATTCTGGTGTTCGTAATATGAAACTTTAAAGAGTAGGCCCATCACGAGGTTTGATATCATTAAGTTCAGCTGATTCATAGTCAGACATTATTAGAAGTCATTCATCATATGAGTCTATCTACTTCCACTACTAGATATAGACCAATTAACGCCATCACACTCGCTCCTCCGCTTCCAGCCGTTTTAGGCTACCTTTTTCAAAACTCGTCTAAAATTAGAAAGATAGACACTGAATTCTCATCACTCTGGCTATCGTTAGTCAGTCGACTGTTGAGCTTAGGTCTTACTTAAAGCTAAGCTTTTGAAAGCGCAGGACAGGGCATATGTGAGTGATGTGCACACACCTTGTCCTTTCAAAGGCTTACATGTACTGTGATATTCAACATACATAATGCTCACGCCCTGGTCCCAAGAGGGACCAATATATTCATCAATATATATAGTTTCAGTAATCATGACTCTCATCTTTAAAAAACTAGAGTTGGTCTCGAAGTAAATAGACTGATAAATATGTGAGGACACAGCAGTGTATATGCTTATCTATAATAATGCATTGCGATTTATTCTCTGAATACTATTTCTTTTTTGACTTTACTACTAATATATGAATATGTTCCTTATTATCTAAAATATTAGAAGATATTTTACTTTAAAATAATTATTTAATGTTTCCCCACAAAAACTTCGGTTCATCTGTCTGTAAACTTAATCTTTCTGATAAATAGGCGATGGTTTCTAAATCATACAGTCTAGTTTATTAATTAGTCAGATTCGATGGTTATGAGCTTCTGCTTAGTGCTTCCTCCTTGCTGTCAAAACTGTCTTGACTGCACGCAGAAATAACTTGACAGGTGATTATTTCCACAATTACTCCGCATACTGTTCTAACACTATACTGCATGTTGTATGTGGGTATATATTCTGTACGCTGCTGGAAGTAAGTATCCTGTTTTATGCGCTTGCTTTTTATGATCTTGCGCTTCCCTAATCCCCTTAGTTTATCCAGTCCAGGCCTAATATCTGGGCGGTCTTTCAACTGGTAGATATTTGAACCCCAAACGTTGACTTCTTCTATCTGACTTAGCTTTGGTATTCAGTTTTAGGATGAGCCTTGAATACTTAATTATATGGTATGAGCATAAAATAGTTAGATAATAATACTACGTATGCGTCCAGGCAAAATATTTTCTTTGTAAACTATCGTTTACGTATCGTCTGGTGTAGCCACAACTTTGTATACTGTTGAGTTGATTCCTGATGCTTTTATTATGTTACTTATTTCGTCTATTAAATGTCGAGCATTGCTCTCTCCTTGTAATATAACTATATATGTTGGATGTACTGGTTTATATCACAAAGAAACGCCTTCGAAGTGTTTAATCTCCTTAATAATTGTAACAAGAGAGGTACTTTCAAATGTTCGTATACAGTTTCTAGGTAGTGATCCTTAAAAGGCAAGGGAGTATCTCTAATTTTTTAAATATTTAATTCATTTAAATTATTCAAAAAGTTGCTTATATATTAATACATGGTATTTATTCTCATAAAATCCATATGTCTTAGCTTTTGTAATATCAACCTGAAGTTTGATATGAAATTCAACTGTCTTGAATTACAAAGGTACCTAAATATATAATCGTTGCAAAATTGCTGTCACCACCTTAGATGGTAATTTTATTGTTACTATTTTGTAATATTAGTGCAGGGGGCCCCTCGTTTAGGACAAGGCGGCTGGCTGTAAGTGACATTGAAGAAATAGAGAAGGAGTAGACAGATACAGACTAATTGTGATGATTTTGGTAACGCCAGCGAAAAATATTTATATTGCAAAGTCAACATATGTCCTATCCTATCAGACATAAAATAACAAATACATATTTTTTTTTAATAAAAAAAAAGTAAGTCCACCTTTCTCCCATAAAGACACCTTCCCCGTGTCCCATGGGCCATAAAATTTATTACAACTTAATAATCAGCGGTCACGCGACAACACGCACACATGTTGCCCACACATAATTCAAGCAACTCACTTCAACTGACTCCAACATAATTTACGATCTAAGGGTGATTCTACCTGTCTCCGCATTTTTCCATACGTGGGACAGGGAAGCGCATCTAAAATGTTTATTTAAAAACCGTTTATTGGTATTTAATTATGTTCGTGGTTGGGAAACGGGTTCTTGAATCTTTTTTAAATAAATCATCTGTTCATTTTACATGGGTGGATGTTGGAATGACAAAAATGTCGTGTTAGGTACGAGAGTCGAGTTAGATTGTTAATTCTGATAGGACTTGGATATATTCGTAAATATAGAACATGTGGGATTCGTAAGTTGGCATTAGAAAGTGTGTCTTAAATACTTCTTTGTAAAATGCCAACACTGCTATTATAGTTAAATAACGACTGCATTGAAAAGAAGTCCTGAAGATAATATTATTAAAATTATTTATATATTATTTTACCTACAATTTTATATTTTCAGTCCACGTAACATAATATCCATGTCACGCACTATTGTACTTGAACAAAGCCGATGCTGAAGTAGGTAAATCGTGATCCCACGTAATAACACACAATTACAATGCAACACTTAATTTGCAAATGAATAAAAAATTTGCATCTAATCATAATGGCAAATTCACTCTCTTTCTCTATCGCACGCTACCATTTCGTATGGGAGTGAGTAGGACAGAGATTGCATGGCGATTGCGCTGCAGTAGAAGCATGCGTAGTGCAGCGGCAGTGGGCGCGGTCGACTGCGTGAGATCTCGCCTTCTGATTGGTCCGATAAGTTGCCAAAGTGGGGTGTAAATGTGTTCAAGAAACTTCAGAGTTTTATAGTTGAAAACTTTTTGAAATTATACAAATTTTCTTTTTTGGATCCTTCTTGAGAACGTGAGGAGAATTATTGTGAGTTCTTGAACATTAAATTGCTGCCGTTATCTACGAAGAGGCTGATAGGTATGGTTCCGGAGAATACTATAAAGTATTCGTGTTTGTGGTGCAAAAGAAAAATTTCAGCGATTTTCGTAAATAAGTACTTATTTATAATTAGGTATATGGTATATTCATTCTGTAATACCACAGGCTTTTCGGCGAAGGAAAACATCGTTAGGAAACCTGCATATGATAAAGAAGACATTCTGAGGCGTATGTGAAGTCTGCCATATCGGCATGGGGTACCGTTGGTGGTCAGGGGTTTGGCACAAAAGATCCTGAAGGGTCGAAGTGTAGCCAGGTGTTCCTGGTCCCGTGAGAAGATAAGATAAGATATTCTGTACTCTCTTGGTGGTGAGCCTCCTCATTTTGAGTGCCGATCTTGTTCCCTTTCTAATTTCAGTTGAAGAATTTTTGCGAATAATTAAACATAAACTAAACGCAATTCTTTATTAAGTGCCATAAAGTTAGATTTAGTTAGATACTACTACCTCCTTGTTTTATACTGTTAGAAGGTCAGTGAGTTTCCTTTTACGTTCAATTGTGTAACAGACGTACCAAGATTTACCATTATAATCTTATTAGTGTGCATTTCCTACTTTCCCTATAAGAAATGTCTACGATTTTGGCTTCGTGTTTATCTTATTAGAAAGTCGAAACTTAAATACCTACTGACTCTCAATCATAAGACTTGAATTCACGTTAACTTATTTTAACAAATAAATAGAAGTCTTCTTGAAGTAAAATTTCCTCAATATATGAAGTACTTCCCTCCGCGATCCATAGCCATAGAATGTTCTGTATGTACTCGTGGTACCAAAGACTAAATCCAGAAATGGGAAGTACACGATAGATAACTATATATACTCTGCCAACCTCACCGGCCCTCTACTGAGCATAAACTCCCCCATATTGTAGAATGGAAAAGAGTAAGCTGCCAGTCTCATGACGTTTAAGACATCTGGTTCATCCAAAAGATGTCCTTACTGAAGCAGAACCAGTACCAGATATTTATCTCAATTTCTTTATCCTTTACCAAGCTCTCCCACTACGGAGGTTACAGGTATAACTTCATATATAAGTTACTACTAACTTTTTGCGCTATGTTGAAGACTTTACTTCTCTTGCGAATCACCTGATTTTAGATTCTGACACCCCTATCCTTGCCCCTAAATTTTTGCTAATCGCCACCCTGGGCAGGCGGGTTGATGATCGCAGTGTTAGGCATCTCGCACACCAGTTGCTTCCCATCACCGGCCTGACCGGACTTTGGTAGACCGCCATCTTTCGGTCATCAGTGCGTCGTCTGATCAGCAAGGTGCACCCGTGCAGGTGAGGTGGCCAGTTAGAATGCTCAGTTGGTTTTCCACCTCTTAGCGGATGGAGGAGGATAATGTATCTGTTTTATATTTGGTCAGCACTTTCAATAATGGTTTAACGATTGAACTAATATACGATACTTAGGTTAACAGATGTATTTAACTATTATTTTGCACTTTCTGTCAATTGTCAAAGCCGCTCTCTTCATATACTTTTCTATATGAATAAATAGCTGTGAGACACACTTTGAGTCCGTTACCATAACTTTTTAATGTACTCTTTAAGGAATTGTTTTATTAATAAGAACGTAAGATTAAAGAACATAAATGATACAATACACACATCAAAGGATAAAAATAACTTAGAAATAAAAGTACAACTTTTTAATTAGTTAATTAATATTATTTGTTGATCATACAAAATTTAAATACTTAATCGGTATTTTAATAATATATAATTTAAATACCTATTATGTAATATTGTGGAAAACAAAAAAAAATATATAATTTAATTTAAACCGTCCTAAAACTTTTATACTAAGGAACTTTTCCAAATGTTTTCACGACAAATAGTCCGGGTAAGTAGATGCTTTAAGAAGGTTCTTATTCTTTTCAGTTAAAATATATGTATGATTTGACCGCAATGATGAGAAAATTATGGAAATATAAAAAAAAATCTTTTCTGTCATGTTTACACTTCGCCGAGTTTTTAACTGATCCTGCGCATGTTTTTGTGAGGTTTCTTTGTATATCAATTTCTAAGAAATGTTTTCTTGTAATTTCCGTAGTTTCTCCATTATTACGAGCCAAATATGTCAAAACTTTTTGCTTGATTGGTCTAGTAGTTTTCGAGACAGATAGACAGAAAGATGGAAAAATATGCTCTTGCTATCTCCATTTTAAGACCATATAAGCTTCTCCATTTTGACGGAATCTTGTAAATGATTGTGGTTATTTCCACATACACGAACTAACAGATGGTGATCCGAAGTTTAGTCAGTTAATTCTATTGAAACTAACGAGTACCTATAATAATACCTGCATATTGAAGAAAATTTTGTGTATTCTCATGATTTTTATTATAACTTTAAAATTGTACCTATACCTATAAAATTCATTCTATCTTCTACATATTTGTTAGTATAAGTAGGTAGATTTCTTCACTGCAGGTATGTTAAAATTTACTGGTGTAATGTAAAATGACAAATTGAGTAATTGGCTTATTATGAATGATTTTTTGTATTGTATGTTCAATTGGGCATGCAAAGGCATGCATACAAAATTTGCGTGAATTTTTTTTTTTAATTTTCGTTAATAATAATAGCTATTATTCAGTTCAGTCAGCCCAATCAACCCAAACATATTGCAACAGGGAGGTTCACCCTACGAAGTGTTTTAATTTTCATTGTCGGTCGTACCTAATTGTTCATAACACCTGCACTTGTCTCGATTCTGACAGATTTAATATTAGTAATTATTTATTATTTTATTACCATTACATATACCTCATACCATGAAGCAAAATAATTTTTCGTAGCTCATAGTTTCACCTTAAAGTGTTTTACTTCATGATTGACACTAATTGGTTATTAAATTAGATAACAGATGATTTTAAAATTTGCATCGGTTATCTAATTTAATAACCTGTTATTTAATTTAAGTGTCAATCATGAAGGAAAACACTTTGAGGTGAAACTATGAGCTGCGAAAAATTATTTTGCTTCATGGTATGAGGTGTACATATAAATATCTCCTTGCACTGTGGTACAGAGTTCAATAGTGGCGCCACTGTCTGTGCAAGTATAACTTTTGCACCTGGCAATAGATGGCGTTTATTCGAATTAGATAATATCTCCGAAAGATAATGCTTTCTTGCTAGTACCTACTGATTATAAGTTTAATTAATATTTTTATTGCAAATTTAAATACTGACCTTAAATATACGTCCAAAACGTCTAAAACTTTTCTTATGTGTTATGTCATCTAATTCAGAGAGTTGGAAGTTCGACTACGCCAACTAATTCAAGAGGTCGAGGGTTTCTTTAAAACATTTCTTATAAAAAAATATTTTAGTCTACAGCTACCTAATTATCTGTACTTGCATTACTTTCGTTTAACGGCGATCATACCTAGATATATAATATTCATTAGGTATGGAGGTATAGGTAAAATAAAACACATCTCAGATTTTCTTTTCTTTATTGCATAAGTATCATCCCTTAGACGTCCATTGCTGGATATATGCCATCCCCAATGAACGCCATCACACCCGGTCACACCCGGCCATCACACCCGGTCACACCCGGCCATCACACCCGGTCCTCCGCCCTCCACATTCCAACCGCTTCCGGCCACCTTCTTCAGATCGATCTGGCGGCGAAGCGTCTCACCCTGCACATTTAATGCATTAGGTAAGTCATTAAGTACCTACCTATACTTATTTTTTTTCTAAAGAGAGATCTTGTGGTTTTTTAGATGAACTCTTTATCTACTTTTGTAACTTAAGAAAAACATAAAAAGAATAAAAAGAAAGCCACAACTGGAATAAGTGAAATTATTCTCTACAATTATAATTATATTTAATGAATAATTCTATTATATTTGTAATTCTATTATAGAGAAATTGATTCAGTCATAAATATCATTGGCGATGTACCATCATCGCCAATGATATTTATGACTGAATCAATTTCTCCTACCTTATTTCTCCAACTTCTCTACAAAATTTACCTCACTCTACCCCGTTGCACTGCCGTCTCGAGGAGTGTGACGTCACGCCATTAGTCACCCTGTCGCCCCATGTCAAACGTTCGCAGTTCGCCCTTCGACACCCGACCTGCTAATACCGCCGCTAAACACTCATACTGACTGACAGCGTGTGATGTTATTAGATAACTCAATGGAATTCCCGTTGGAAGCAACTATGGATATCTGGGTCTGCGGCACTGCTGCTGATGTTATAGAATTGGAAAAAGTTATTTGTATCTTCACTGCATTTTATTGGAAAACAAAGCACAAATCTAGCAATGGTTGGATGCTGAATAAAAAGGATTTATTGTACAATAATGTACAAATATGATAAAGTTATAAAGTTACTGCAGGTAGACTATACGGGGCGGACGAGTTCTTGGAGTATAATCAGACCTATTTAATCTGCTGTTTTGTCAGAGCGACCGATAATCTGTGAAAACTATGCGAAAACTGCTGAATACTTAAGGAAGGTAGTCAATCGCGCTGAGCACCGAGAATCTGGAAATTGGGAACTGTACCTATAAAAGTGCATGAAAGCGAATTGCATATGATATATCGAATCGCTTATATATTGAGAATCTATATTGAGGACATTGAGAAACTTTCCGTAGCGAGTTCGTGAAACGCTTTCTATCTGCAAATGTATATTGTGAATAGCGAATAGGTAAGTAACTTGATTTTGCTAGCGACTTCAAGACACGGTCCAAAATAATCATATCGCCAAACGTCCACTGCTGGACATGTGCGTTCCCCAATGAACGTGTAGGATCCGATGGGCGGATTCTCACGTTTATTAACAGTAAAACGCAACGAGTTGTTTTTAACACTTTTACTGTTTATAAGACATATAATTTAAATATAAAACAAGAGTACAAAACTGCGTTGTCGAGTACAAAGTAGGTATCCAAGTATCAAAGTGTGACATGACATAAGGACTGACAGTATTGCCATGCCTTCAGTCTTGCCAGCTAAAACTATAATTCTAAATAATAATTATAAGTGTATTGGTAAACCGCCACAAACGCCACCACACCCGGTCCTCCGCATCCAGCCACGTCTGGCCACCTTCTTCAGGTCGTCGTCGGTCTAACTGGCGGCGGGGCGTCCTATCCGTATAAAATAATACTTACTTCTTTTCAATATTGCCGATGGATTTCATTATGTGTTGCAGTTGGGATAGGAATGAAAGTCCTGAAAACAAATAAAGACTGAATCGAAGTATACTACAATGGGCCCGATTCTGAAGGCTATTAAGAATAAAATTTGATAGGACTAACATTATCTTCTTTATAATGTTTGATAGGGACTGAAATAAATGTAGTGCTGACAAATTTTAAATGTGTGCTTGAATATCGATCCCAATATTATGTACAAATACAAAATACAAATACAAATAACTTTATTGGTTCAAGAACATTAGGGTCCTTATACTAGACATATCTATGCAGATATATTATTACAAGCAGTAGCCTGGCTCCCAAACTAGGATTCCCTGTTCTATGGGTAGCCAGTCTTTCATTGAAAAAGTGAACAAATGTTGTAAAAAAATTAAGTTTAACTCTGTAGTAGTACTAAAACAACCTAAAGACAACACAACACAAGCAGGTATGTTGTTTCCTATACAATACATACCAGCAGTAGGTAATATCCAAAATTTTGTACTTATTCCTCTTTTACACGACTTAGCTTTTAAACACTTAAAAATTCCAACACGATATATATTCACAGAAACATCCTTTGCACATTAACTTATTACTATTATTAATTAAATAGATTTGTTTTATATAATTTTAATATATTAACAGTTACACTTCAGATTTTACTTTACTTTTCAAACATTTGATAACCTACTTAATTTAGTTCGCTTACAGTGTCAAATTGCGCGTGACAGTCGGTTAGAAAAATAATAAAAATGTAGTTAATAAATAGTAAATGTGAAGTTAGGTACTTGTATAGTTTTAAGTCAAGCGTCTATCATTAAATTCAAGTGTAGGTTTTAACACTGCATAGAAAACTTCTTGTAAGTAATTAATTAAATAACTTTAATGAGGTTTTGCAAAGTCGAGATAGTTGAATAAAAAGCTGTGAAAGTTTCGAAGAATTTCAAAAGGACGCAGACTTGTTTTGTTTGCCCGCTAGTCTGCTGAGCTATAGCTGACTGAATCGTGCAACTTCAAGAGTGAAGTGAAAACTGAACTTTTACTTCAGAGTTTTTAAATCTTTATATAAATTCCTATTTATAAATAAATAAGCACAGGCTTAGACAGATAGTTTTGTTAAACAATTTTTTTCTAATGCATTATAAAACGGGTTAACGAAAGTAGCATTGCACTAAACGGCTATTAATAATCAAATAGCATATCGTCATGTTACCTCGGTAACTTTTTCTACTACTTATTGTTACGTTTGTCCCAACAACGTGAGATACACCGTATAACGTATTTATCGTATGATGATTTTCAGATACGGGAATGTGAAGGTTGACGATATGGATTGACAAAAATTTTATTTTTTTATTAATAAAAGTTCATATCGTTTGTGGTCCTCCAAAATGACCCACGTAACGTTAATATCAATTTCCTAAAGAAACGACCACATTTTCATTTTAGGCTAACATAAATTTACAAACATTCACTCTTAAAATAGTCTTAAAACCTTTTACGTCAAACAACCTGAAATTCAGAGAAGGGTTACCCAATATCGCTTGTAGACCAGAAATAATTTTAGAAAGAGGCAGGCAAGGCAACCGAAGGCTGCGGTGCGTCGCTCAAACAATGCTAACTTACATTTAGCTGTCAGTCAAAAACAATTTGGAATTTGGCGCGCGCCGAGGGTCGACTGAGTACACAGGGAAAATTGGAACTATATAGAGTTGTTAACTACGTCAATGATTTGCCGATATTTCAAATAGATCGTTCTGAATCAAATATTAGAAACCTTTTGTTGGAAAATGTGTAAATGTGTGGATAAGAATGTGTGTATCATTTTATGATTTTAATGACGACAATGACAAAAGTAAAAAAAAGTGATTAACGGTCATAGAATAAGATTTGTGGACTATCTTATTATGCATTGAATTTGAAATTGAATTCATTGCTGTAGTACATTTATTGTGGCCCCTGTCTGAAAAAGAAATTTCTAAAGATACCAAGTGCTTTTGCGTTTGCATACCTACTTCATTTGAGATTCTATGACCAAATTTATATTTTACGTTTCCATACATTTCCTGTAAACAGGTTTTTTTACACTGGTTTTTGTTTTAACTTAGTATAGGTTTGTATTTGTATGTATATTTAAATTTTCAATGAACAAAGCAAGATTATAATGTTAACGCACATACATTTATTTCCGCTGTATAACTTACATGATAGGCAGAAAGAAGGCAGCACCAATTTCAAACCAGACCCACTTACTCGTATATCACTTTTTTATAATAGTTGTAGCAGCTCTATATGAATCCATGTAGTTTCCCCACGCTACACCATCGGCCCGGTTGCTTCGCCATCTATCATTTCCTCCATCCACTCGCCGGGTTAAACACATAAGTGACATGGACGCTGAACCTACCACCCCAACTTGAACCATCTAGCAATAGAACAATAACATGTCTTTCAAGCAACATCACGGGCCAAATGAAATTGGACATTCGATGGACATTTCTGTTTTTGGGCACGTCATTTTGGGTTATGCTCCAGGTAAATGACGTTACGTTTTGATTTGAACTACAATTGACAATGACTATATCTTTAGTTCTAATAATAACAGGAAACTAAGTAAATTAAACGGAACGGCAGATGACCCTATTAAAGTCTGTATAAGATACATAAGAGTTCGTTTTGAATAAAATATATTACATTAAAGAAACAGCTTTCATAATAGTTTAGTAAAACTAGTCACTAGTCTAACTATTATTAAAATCGATCGTTTCTTAAGACTGTGTTACGTACTTACGGGAGTTAATTGTGTACTTAACCTTTCAGATATTTTATATATAATTATTATCTTTGAAACGATAAGAAACTACTTCAAATAAAAACATAAATGAAAGTGTGCTTAAATTTATGTTTCATACATAAAATAATACTCTTAATATGATGGTTGAGCGATCGAATTCAAATTCATATAATGACCCATTCAACAGAAGCTCATCGCAATTTGCGGAGTAAAAAATTGTATCTTCATAAATTGAGTCATTATGAATTTTTCGAAGGCGTTAAATTGCAAAATTATAATAACCGCCGCCATTATACGGAGGCGAGACGGCCGGCGATCGGTAATTTATTGTGTATGGACAAGCATGTTGTAATGAATTGTGATATCAAACGACACATATTTCATCATAGATATATGGAATGGTCCAACCACGTGGTCCACTTGGGAAAAATGACCATGTAATGAAATTGACCACTAGAAAAACGTCTTATGAGCAAGTCGTCAACAACTGAAAACTGTACCGTACCTATATGTTCCTTGATGCTGAAAATTAAAAATAAGTTTTGATATCACCTTTTTGGGTTATATAAGTATAGTGGTTTCTAATGTTTGGCCATCAGTCGCGGATTTGATTCGCATTGGGCACTTCTTGCAAGTCTTAGTGACCTAGAATAGGTGTCTATAGACAAGGCCTATCCTATAGTATTTATCCTAGTTTAGAATGGACAAGGTCTTACTCTAATAGAACGTCTTACTCCAATGATTTCATTATAAGTTTATCAAATCTTTCGCTACATAGTGTGAGCTAAATTGTTAGTTAGGAAGTCATACCAATTAATCTTAAACACTTAACCTAAATCCGACCAGAAGTTATCACGTAAACACCCGGTCACGTCACGTCCACGTCACGTTACAGAAACATCAGTGTCCATACAAAAACCGACGGGACCAACAAAAGAATCTGCAGGGCGCATTGTCCCAGCAAAGATCATTTATCAACAACGCTTCACTGCTAACGTTCGAAAGCAGATCGCCCGATCAATGCTGGACGGAGGGTGATTTTGGACGATCGATTAAAATTTTTGCATTCATTTAGAACACCGTTCACGACGGGCCGAGTATGGAGTAGTTTGGGAATTACTGACATTTACTATCACCACAAAATAATTAATACTAGGTAGAGTACAGTACGGCAATCAGGATCAACACTTCGGTTCTAATTATCGTGGCTATTTGGCTGCACATTTATTTTTAAACTTATACCGAATTGTTAGAACTTGTAGGAAAGAACGTTTTTTTACAAGGCAATGGCGGGACATGCAGTTACAATCACGGTAGTGGTTCGCTCGCATCATGAAGATTGTTCGTCAGTTGATCGCCTGAAACAAGTAAAATAGTATTAATTTTATAAATTAAAAACTCCGCTGAAGTTGAACGTCCTAATATTCAGGCTACTAAGTGGAAGTTTAGTGGCATTTAAATGTATCTACATGTAATGTTTACGGCTCGTTTTTACTTTTGAAAGAAATTTAAGAAAAACCGCAGAACGCAGTTTTTACAGTGTGTAAGCAATCTATACATATAATAAAACAGTAGAAAAACGAAAGAAAAGCGAATCTGTACATTAAAGTTAAATTTTTTTTAAATTTCGTGTCTGTCTGTATGTATGTGTGTATGTACGGGCTAATCTTAGAAACTACTGAACAGAATTTGACGGCGTTTTCACTGTTTAATAGCTTTGAGCTCGGGACACATACTTGTATAAGTCATATCTCAATAAAATGTCAGGAGGGTGATCTACAAGACGACCTCTCATTTCATATCATTTGTATGACAGTATATTTCAACATTACTGGTCCATGCAAAAATTTGACAGAGAGTGAGGGAAATGTTTTAAAGTTCATTTATAATTTTATTTATTTATTTTAGCTGTTCTATTTCAGGGTGTTTCCATAAGCTCGATACATAAAGTTCGTTATCGATAATAAGTGGCCCTGTATTAGATCTGTCATCGTCGACAATGTCAATATCGAAGTTGTTCAGGAGTTCGTCTACCTAGGACAGACAATACAGTTGGATAGGACTAATTTCGATAGGGAAGCTGACAGAAGAATCCAGTTAGGCTGGGCAGTATTCGGAAAACTGGGTCAAGTCTTCACGTCGCCCATTCATATTCATATCATCCTTCCATAATGTTTAAAGACAAAAGTCTTTATTCAGTGCGACCTGTCTGTCATGATGACGACGCGGAGACGTGAACATAGACGGTGGGCCTGAACCACAAGTTTTAAGTCCCTCAGAGAGCTATAGGATTATGCTCGGAGTCTGTATGAGGGATATGATTCGTAATGAGGAGATCCAACGAATAACGAAGGTGACCGACATAGCCAAAAGGATTAGTAAGCTGAAGTGGCAGTGGCTGAAGGGCATGAGGTAGGAAAGTAAATGGGAGAGGGCAAAGGGGAAGGGAATATCCCCTGCGAAATTATTATTTTTTTAATAAAATAAGAACACCTAACTTCTTGCACAATATTAAAACATAAAAAAATATAAATAATTTAATGATAATCTTTTAATTCATGATAAACATGAAGTAAATGTCAACTTTAAAAAAAGACATTAATTCTCTAGTCCAACGGGCGGAACCGCCGTCGTCGGCAAGCTAATTTTATGTATATGAATATTTTCAGATTAATAGATTTCTTTAAGGATTTAGTAATACATAATAATGTGTAGTAATGTTAAGTTGTCCACGCGGACGAAGTCGCGGGCAAAGGCTAGTAAAAAATAAAACATTGTAACTTCAAACTATAATTGGAGAAGGATAATGTTTAAAGCAATAGTATGATAATTGTACCTTAATTAATAGCACTTACTATGGCGATTAAATTAGATTCTAGTTTGAAGTACCTACAAGTAATTGCGTTGTGATTTATGTATGGTGATAGCGTCTCTCTTTGATCATGAAGGTGGTCGTAGTGCACTGTGGAGCATTTGTGATCTATAGCTTGGAGATAACTTGATAATAAGACTAAAATAGCACGATTTTATATATAAACTATTCTACATTCATGTTACATATTGCGTGTGTTATAATAAACATACACTTGTCTAATGCATGCCATACTACGATTTCCTCATGTGCTATGGGAATTGAACAAGGATATGACAAATCATTAAATATAACATCCATACCAGGAGCAATTAGTACCTTTTCTGTAAGACTTATAAGAGTCTGTGCAAGTCAAATTATAATTCATCTGACACTATAACCCTTCCATTCACTCCCGAGAACTTATCCGTTCTCGCAAGCGAGAAAATAATGTTCGAGTCGCCACAGCCCGCGTTCATTAAATCATTCATTAATTGTGAGATTTGCACACATATCGGCACATTTCAGTGTTTGTCGAGATATCGGGATAGAGGGTGGACTCAATAAAGGTGACAGTTCCGATATATCGGGATGGATGGCAGCCCTTGTCAGCCTATTAAATATCAGCCTTGCAAAGCAACTGCTAATGTTATATTAATTAAAGATTAAATAATAGTTAAAATAGTATAGTAGTATTATTATATAGATATTTGATATAAGAAAAAAATCCTAGTATCATTTTGAAGACATGCGCCATTATTTTCTAAAAACTGTGCGCTCGGAATATATAGCCATAACTAGGATGTTAAAAAACGTTTGCCAACTGTATTTTAGATATTTCTTGCCTGTATAAATAGTTTTGTTGCGCTTGACATTAAATGCTTATAAATACAGTATTCATACACACTTCTGTATGTAGGTATGTATGAGTCAG
Organism: Esperia sulphurella; assembly: GCA_947086405.1. Taxonomy (NCBI): domain Eukaryota; kingdom Metazoa; phylum Arthropoda; class Insecta; order Lepidoptera; family Oecophoridae; genus Esperia; species Esperia sulphurella. The sequence goes on from OX352261.1 coordinate 6,392,093, forward strand.
TATAACCCTAAGCATTCAAAGTAGATCCGTTCTAAAGGTAAATACGTACTATCGTGGTATTCAAATATACATTAGAAGGTTTCTTTTGATCCGGCTTCAATGAGCGACTTGCCTCGTTCGACGTCAGGATTAATTAGAGCCGCCATTCAAGCGGGCTATTCAATGTATAAAACAACAAACTTAACACTTGCAGATGGAAAACAGAACATTCATTAAAACCATAGGCCGAATTCGAGCTTGACAGGTTTGTGAACAGCAAATTGAAGTTGGTAAAATTTATACCAAATGTGTGTCATATGAACCGGCGATTTTGTTTTCAATGTCGTAATGTTTTTATAACAATTCTCGGTTCAGTGACTATGGAATTGATTTAATTTTAATAGGTCGTAGTCAAAGGGACTATATATTTTTTACTAAGTTTTTGAATATTAAACATAATAGGTATGTACCTACTTACAGTTTGTACGTACCGTACAAACATTAAGATCATCATGATTGTCTGATCAATTCAATTCAATTACTCTTTATTGCACGTAAAAAAATAAAAAAGACACAATAATAAAGTAACTTCCATATGTACATCTAGGCGGCTTTATCACTAAAAAACGGGCGGTCTTATCGCAAACAAATTTCTTCCAGACAACCTTTGGGTAGAGGATAAGAATAACAGAAAAAGGTAGGTTGAGCAGTTAAATAAAGTAAGGAGTATAGTTTATACCAGTAAGGGCATACCCATACAAATATACATACATAAATAAATACATACATAGATATATTCATACATACCATATTACACAATGTGGAATTGATAACGACTAAGTTATAAAATAAAGAAAATGGGGAGTGAGATGATCGAGGAGTGAGTGCTAGTCAGCAAGAATGTGTTCCTAGACTTGCCGCTTGATGTCATCATGATGTCATTTAAGACTTTAGTATTCTTCTCCCTATCGTATACCATAATGTTTGCTACACGCGTAAGACAGAATGTGTGGTACGCATGCGTAGATCGCATAAAACTGTAGACAGCCTAAAACGTTAATCCTGAGTTGGCTGAAAGCACGATGCTTTCATAGCAATCATCATCAGATTATTTTTGTCTCCACTGCAGGAGCACAACCCTCTTTCATCTGCCGGAGACAGACGGAGGACTTGGCCTGCACTCCCCGCGCTGGCCAGACGGGTTGGGGACGCCTGATTGATGTTTTGTAATGCATTCCCTTAGTCGCCCTGTACGACATCCACGGGAAGAGTTGGAGTGATCCTATTCTACTCTACCGGAAACCACACGGCATAGCAATGCCCTTCTTTATTTAGTATTGAAAGCTTCGACAGCCGAAGTCTTTAGCGGTTGATCATACAATAGGTAAGTACGAATCTACGTTAGTCTAAAACAAATGTAACAAAATAGGTACCTAATTGTCAAAATATTATTTTAAGTGAAATACACACACACTATTTAAATTTCACTGGTTTGTTTTTAATTTACACCGTTAATATAATTTAACTGGAAGTGTAACCTAAAAATGAAATAGTGAAACGAAAAACAATGTCCCTTACCGTTTATAATTTAGGGTGACGCAATTACAGCTCCAGTCTCACTATTGCTAATCCATTTATAGAAGTCAATAACCATCTAGACTTCAATTTTATTAATTTATCTTCACAACTATTCACATTTTTGTAATCAAAACAACGAAATACGAGGCGAACGCTGCCCGCCATTTTGGTAAAATAAACGTCCAAGCATGCGCAGTCATAGTCCTGCCTTATTCAACCCTGAACAAAGGGATGATTGTATTGCTTCACCATTCTATTGCGTTTAACATACATAAGGCCATCTCTTTTCCTCAGACCCTTTTATTGTAACCTATTCAAAAAAGCCGAGGGTCGAGTTTCTGACGCTGGGGTGCACTATGCTATGAAGTGAGATACAGACTGCCAAAATTGCAATGTTTTCAATATCGTCATTTTTAATTACTACACAGGAATATATCTTATATTTCCTTATAGTAAGTTATCATCGAGACGCTTAGAACTCGATTTTAAACACCTCGCATTAAAAATATACAAAATCAAATATGTAAATAATAATTATACCTACTGATATGATAAACGACCTGAAGAAGGTAGCTATAGCTAGAACCGACTGGATGATAAGGGTTGTGGTAAAACTCCTATGTCCACTAGAGGACGTTAACGGGCTGAGATTGACGAATCATCATTATTGATGATCATGACGCCTAGTTAGAGTATTGAAATTTAATTTATTTTTCTTGACAGGCACAAAATAGTAGGATAATTTTTTTTTGTATTAATATATAAAAGTATACATAACTCTAGATTTAGTATTAAAGTAGGTAGCCCAAAATATTTCAACGCCGTCCACAATAACACTAAAAAGAACAAACAGGTAGCCCTGTAGTCATACCCTTAGCAGGATTACTAAGCAAATCTGCACTTTTTTTCGAAGTAATGACTAACCAAATCCAATAAACAGTCAAAACATGTCAAATTGGCCGACAACAAGCGATCCCTTGAGGGCTTTGGAGTAACAGTTACCTTGCAGTATTTAAACTTCGGTTCAGACCCTTTTAAACTATGCGCCGAAAGGGTTTCGCACATTGTTAACAATCATTGCATTGTTCGAGGGTGTTAATGTTACATTTTAAACGGATCAGTTCCAAGTCAGGTTTTTTTCAGTGTAGTAGATACGGTATAGATACAGTAGCTAACATATGTTACGAAAATAATTAGTTATTAAATATAAATTAGTTATTTAATAAAAAAAATTATTTAAATTATTCACAAAATTAAAATGCGCACGTTCCAGCGATTTTTATTAGGTAAATATGGTAGGTTACTATATCCCGTCCTCATATAGACTGAAAAAGCCCTGATAGAAGACAGTAGAAACTTCAAGTTAAAGAATAGACAAATTATTATGTATGAGTATAACTATTAATTAGTTATACCTATTATTCTTCAAAATTGTCTAATCCTAAACTAAGTCTACTGTGGAAATTATTAAAGACATTCACAAATATAATAGGTAGCTAAACCAGGGTGAACTGGTATAATGTGGTCTGTCCCTAGTGGGAATCGAATCCACGACCTGTGGTTTCTGACAGTAATTACTATACCTAAGCTGTCAGAAGGATTATAATTTTTTTTTACATTTCTTCCATAAGTAGATATCGCATTTTAATCACTGGACTGATTTTGATGATGATTGTTAATATTTTATACAAATGTTAGATAACAAAATACTTTTATTTTTTTAAATCATGTTGTCTGTACCTATTATAAAAAGAAAACAAAGTTGGTCTTAATTCAGGAATCAAAACTCCTCTTTATTATAGAGCGCCTTTTGTCATTGACTAGAGAAGTACAAAAATATTTATTCATAAATAATCAACCTTAAAAATTAACGAAATATAATTATGCTTACAAGTATCAAGTGCTTAACAGCTATGTATTCGGACACATTTACATAAACACATATTTAGGAACTATTCAGTTATATATTACCTACTTATTTATTTTATTTACATTACCTACATCATAATTTCAAAAGAAATACACATGTATCATCAATTTTTTTAAACAAAATGACAATTTAAATGTTTATTGACCTACGTACTATGTAGTTATGGATTATCAATATATTTAATCTTGATTAATATAACTGCATAATATAAAAAATAATCCATTGTGTTACAAAACTAAAGAATTCATTATCGTTATAGGTAGTTGTCGGCACGTACCATGAGCTATGATTTGTAGCTTCGCTCATACAAATCGAGCTCGAGTTATGTGCCGCAAACTATACTAATAATGGCTGTCGATATCGCACGGCAGCGACTAAACTAAGTGCTCATCTTGTAATTTTTTTGTTTGTACATTACTCTCAGCTAAAAATCTTATCACTAAATCACTTTCCATGGTAACTTGTATGCTTTAGAAGACTAATTTCTGGGTCACATTTTAGGTATCATACCACCATATGTAGGAGGCATCATACAATTTTGTGGTATATTACCCGGCATGTGATTCATATTTGCAACTGATCCACTGGGTATATGATAATTAGAGAATTCCGTTAACCCTGCCATTTGCCTTGTATCCATATATTCTGGCATTGTTCCGAGCTTTGTTATATCCATCTCATCTACTCCGTAAGGGTCAGGAGACGTGGTCGTCATCTTCCCATCTTTCTTCGCTTTCATCCGTCGGTTTTGAAACCAAATCTTGATTTGTCTTTCTGTCAATCCTAATGCATGAGATACTTCTATTCTACGTCTTCTAGACAAATACTTATTGAAATGGAACTCCTTTTCTAGTTCTAACGTTTGAAATCGAGTGTAGGTCTGCCGTGTTCTCTTTGATCCCTCTCTTTTCACGTCTCCTGTAAAAATACAGATGAAGTTTAATAATTTTCATTGTAATTAATATTTTTAATTTGCATAATAATTTTTATACCTACACTTATCAATGAAACAAATTCAACTTACCACTAACACTTTTCATCCATGGATAGAATCCTTGTGCATCGGGTGCAGCGGCCATTTTGTTCTCAGCGTAATCCGGATTGTCCCCGCCTGCTTCGACCCTCGTCACATCCTGACAGGGTTCCGTGGGATCCGACGATGACGCTGCGCCTTCGCTTGCAGCCGACGCCCCACCCACGGCACCTTTGCTCTTGATTGACGTCTGACCCTCGACGTTGGTTTCGAATCCACCATGAAATTGCGACAAATTGCATTCCTTCTCTGCTGCTGTTTCATTATTTTTTTTCCAATCGTTATCGTCACCTGTTTGAAACATCATTCGCTGTAACATTTCTTGTTTGTATGACTTATTGCCTTTTGTGAAGTAAGGTTGCGACTTTTTAGCTCGTGGTTTTGTTAACAATGCCCTGAGGTTTGGAGAATCATCTTCTTCTGGAGTAGTAGATTTTATGTTGCTGGCTACGCTTTGTGGTGATCCGTAGTTAGTATCTGGTATACTGCATTGGCCAGGGGAATTGATAGATTGAATATCTTCACTTTTAGGGTCCAAACAGTTTTGATTTACCAAAGCATTCATCTTATGTTCATATCCGTAATTTTCATGGTGTTGTGCATAATAGTTCATTTCTCTCCACTTACTTATCATATCCATGTTAGCATGACTGTTTCCATTCATATAGTCTGTTGGATAGTCCTGCCAAGTCGCAGGTTCTGATTTCACTATTTCATGGCGTCGATGATCACTACTATACATTTTACTCGTGTAGTCACTAAATGATGTGTCAGGATAATCACAACTTTGAGAATAAACGTTGTTTTGATAGTTATAATATTGGGGCATCATTGGATACTGTCCATAACCGAGTTGTTTTGTTTGTTTGGCACTTTGAGCGTTCACGTCAATACAATTGTTCCACATTTCACTTGCACGATTAGTCGCAGTCGCTGACGACATACTGTTATCACTAGTTTTATCACTATCATTGATTTCATAAACTTTCTAAAACTGGACTGCGTGGGCGAGGTTCCGTCTCCTTGGTTGCTTCCGAAACGAATGCAGTAAGTGCACACAGGCGGCACGACCCTACAATATAATACTTTTATGTGACCTAAAAAAAGTTTAGGGTACTTTCAACAATAGCATCGCCATTGTCCCTCTGCGAAGTTGTAAAACCGGGTTCGTTGTCCCCTTCTGGCTTTATCTCGCCTCTTTCATTTTTCTATGAATGAGAGAGACAAATGTATTTTATAAGTTTGCTGTGATGTTTCGCAAATATCATGGAAACGTTTACAATGCCAATATTTCCAATAGCAAATGCGCGTGTGGGTGCGCGTACGCATATAAAATCATTGATTGCAATGTCGTCGTGTGTGAGTATTAGAGGGTGGTATAGATTGATTTCATTCTATTATTGGTTTAGTGTAAAGCCACGTTTGTGTGTCACTGTGCTTCTGCGACTGCAACTTATACAGAGTGATTATTTTAAATTTTCAAGAAAATTCAAGCTATCGTTCTTGATATTTTGTTTACGTATTTATAATAATTAACATTAGTTTGTAATGGAATAAAAATGTAATAATGAAGATGTATATCTTATTTTTGAGTACATACTCGTACTTACCTATTTACCTATATACATTTTTCAAATAGACCTACCATTAATTAATTCACCTGCAGTCAAACAGCACGCAACATGGATACTACAGCACGTATGCAGTTAAACAGCATGCCACATAGGTAATACTTACATGGACTGCATGCAGAGATGTTGACGGAACGTAACTTGAGCTCTGATTTGTTCCGGCGCTCATACAAATCAGAGCTCAAGTTACATTTCGTCAACATACCTATTTTGTGAGGGAAGTGCATGCCATTTGCGGTCATAAGTTGTGACCTCAGAGCTTATAATTTTGTTGAAACATTAATCATCTGATTTTGATCAGACCAATTATTGACTGCGGCTTTGTCCGCATGGAATAGGTAAGTTATTATTTTCCGTGCAAACTGAGTTTCCCAGGGTAAAAAATAGTCTATTTTAAGCCGGACATAGGCCTTCCCCATTGAAACCACCACACCCGGTCTTCCGCCCTCCGCATCCAGCCACCTCCGGCCACCTTCTTCAGGTCGTTGGCCCACGTGCCGATTCGTGGTCTCCACTCCAGAACTCGTCTATCCCAACGGCCGTCGGTTCTGCGACAGATGTGGCCCGCCCACTGCTACTTCAGATTACTAATCCTTTTGGATATGTCGGCGACCTTCTTTGTCGAATCATATCCCTCAAAGAAACCCCGAGCATAGCCGTCTCCATAGTCCATAGTTGGCTGAGCGACTTGAAACTAGGTACCAATGTGTAGGAATGAAGGATTCTGCTTTATTTCTAAAATAAAAATGTGAGGATATTTCACACACGGCCACCTGATCCCAAACTAGGCAGAGTTTTCACTTAGTCCTTTTCCTTTTCACTTCCCACAAAATGTAATGCAAATATCTACATACAAACAAGCTATTTATTTCTTATCTTACTGTATTTATTTAAAGAAAAGTAAAATTTATTTTCATAGATCATTTTAACCACCCTGTACATATTTCATCTGCAAAAGAACATAACTCATCCAGTCGTGTAACAGTTCAATCGGGGGTCGTGACAATGGCGCAGTATGCGACCGTGCGCGTGCGGCGCAGTCAGACAAACTTGCGACTTTGAAATCACATATGTAGATCTAATAAATTTAATTAATAATATTGGATAAGTGTAGGTATTTCAAGAATAATAAAGCTAAATATGGCGCCGTGGGCTTCCAGACTTAGAGTGCCTGGTGGTCCCGGCTTAGAATAGGGCCACTTCTAATCTTCCAGTGGGTGTCGTCAAGGCGACTAAGGAATTGCAGCAGGGACGGGCAGCAGCGTTCTCCTGTGTATATTAAGATCATTACTGCGATCACTAATCCACCTGCCAAGCGTGGTGATTATGGCAAATTCCCTAATGTACAGCCTACTAAAAATATCATTCTGTTCAGCCATTGAATTGTTAGTAGGTACATATATATCGTTGTGTTCAGCGGTGGACATACGAGTATGTAGGCTGATAATGTTGGAAGTAAATTATTCATTTTGTTCCTCAGGTTACACTATTTTCAGTTACAATTGTTATTCTAAGTTAGATGAACGTTGAACCTTATTTATTATAATTCAAGAAAAATAAATTAGTAGAGTTAAAGAGCTATTTAAAGTTTGCAAGAAAGTTTACAGTAAATTACCGTTTGCTGATTGTTATACCTAGCGCTGGATAATGTATCAGATCAGTAACAGAGTAATACCTAAAGTAACACTATTTAATAATACAATTTGCTGATTCACGCTACGTTCGCACTATTGAACGCCCAATAGTAAAGCTCTGATCACAGCATTGCCACGACAGCGACATATGCATTCTTTGTCGCAGTACACACCTCCCCGACCGAATCGACTCGCATCTGTTAGACAAGCGCACACCCACAAATAACATATGCATTGTGCTATCGGCTTTATGATTTAGATATATAGGCAGGTACGAAAATTAGTTTTTTTTAGTAATCGAAATAGACGGAAAATATTTTACATCTATCGATTGATAAATTCTTTCAGTTTTAGTCTAACATTTCTAAATAATACCTATATCAATTTACGTCCTTATTTTGTATCAACTAATGAAATAACTTACCTACATTTCATTTCAATAAAAATGACCATTTGCTATTTGCCTCTTGGAAACAAAATAATCAATAGTTGGTGTTCCGAAGTCGACTACAGAGTTTACATGGTAATACCAACTTGTATTTGCTGCTAGTGTCCCTTTCATGTCCACTCATATTCCGAATTAAGTGACCAGCCCTAGCACCTTAACCAATGGTGATAAAGTTAAAATTATATTAAACTTGGTCATTTATACACATTTAGTTTTTGTGACGCAAATGGTTTTCGTTTGGTTTTCATATATATGAATGATATATGTATGAAAACCAAACGAGCGGCATTTATAAAATTGTTTATTACATAGATGAAAAAGATGAAGCAGTATCTATTTTGTGGCTGTACTGTACCTTATGATTATCTTTCTGAAAGCTGCCGCTGCTTGCCAATTGATCAGCTTCTCACGTTGGCGATGATACAAATTCATGATTTTTGAGAATCCACTTTTCTGTTGTTTTATTTATTCTGTTCAACATCAATAACCTATTCAAAGGGATTAAATCTTATCGCATTACTAGTCATAAATCAATAACTTACATCCAATCCATTACACTTTTAATTGACCAAACATTTAAAGTGAAGCTTAATGCAAACAGGATTATGGCATTTTAAAACCAAACAAATAATAACATTTAAAAATCTAAGCGTACATGCATCAACCAACTGAAGCTCAATAAAAAAACTTTTATTTCAATTTCACACCGAATTTCAAAATCATTTCTATTGAAACCCTAAGTTCCATAACTTGAGAGTAAAAGGATGTATGTTAACATTTATACGATCATACGATTTTGAATTGTATTTAGTTAAAACACGAGTAAAATTGTATTACTCGTAATCGAAACATTGAACACCATTCATTGCCCAGTCAGCTCAAAAAGTTTCAAAACAGAATTTGTTAGCTCTTATGAAGGAGACTATAAAACACACTTTAGTTCCGCAAATTCAACGTAACATTTTCGTCATACACTGTGGCGCTGACAATGTGCTACCATTAATCTTATGAAATCAATCGATGGCTTATTCAGAATATTGTATTTGGTTTTGCCGCGGGCTTTTTCGGTTTATATTTGCTTTGGATCTCTCTCTAATTTATGATTTGCGCGAAAAAATTCACGACATCTGTCGTTTTTCTGTCGATATGTGTAAAAAAGGAGTACAAAAGGATTTCTCAAAAATCTATTTGAGAATTTCTGAAAAGATAAAAGTTCCATCCACGGTGCTTCAAACTGATAAAAATGAACAGAAGGCGGCGTATTGTAAAATACAAACAAGCTATTCTTGTTTTATTGGAGGGCTTTAAAACAATAAAATACTTTCTAGTTGTTCCTTCCGACACGCCTTTGAAGATGCCGTCGACACGGCTTGGGTCATAAAGTCGATCCTTTTTACCTGCTCCCGGAGTTTGCAAATTTTTCGTCTCGTGGACTGACTTAATAAAATTGGAGTAATAATATAGAAATAGTAAAAATACTTACTTATACAAAATGAACAATGCAAACTTTGGCAGTTATATGTGCAGGCAGGTAGTTTTTCTTCAGATACATATTTGTAACAATCTTCTGCATGAGCTGATCATGCTGTGTATACATAGTTTAGGTTGCCGTCCAGCATCAAAACGTTGTTAATATTATATATATATATATGTATGTATATGACTGTGATCTGTTTTGTGTACCTACCTAATAAATACATATATACATAATGGTCACGTCCTGGTACCAGAGGGAGCTAAGACCTAATAAAGTTGAATCTACAGGCTTATTACAATCGTTTATGTTTCTATAAAATGATCATCAGCATTAACGAAGTTACAATAATAAGAGTATAACATAATAAAAAGTGTTTTGTAATGATACCTTACATTATATATTTTTTAGATAGGAATCCAAAATATTTGTAACAAATAAAACTGTTTTTTCGTTTAACGTAACAGGTACAATCTGTCATTCAAATTTTGTGAAGTTAATTTAGAATGACTTTATAAAGTAGGATTGATTTAATATCTTTCACCTTAGATCCCGAAACTCTATCAAGTTAGCAAGTTGGAGTAATAAATTCGGATTTCAAATATTTTTAAGATTGCTTAGAATTTAGTTTTATTTGTTTAGTGAAAATAACAATTGTACTATATACGAGTACTTAGGTATATGTAACATTTTACATTTTTATTGAGGTATCAAATTTCTTATGTAGCGACATTTCAAATAGGAAACATGTGTGATTGAATATAAAATATAATATACAAAGAGAGAGGAGATCTTTGCCTGGCACAGCTTATAAACTGATAAAAATACTAGTACCTAAACTTTATAAATAAAATGAAGACGGTGCGTATTCTGAAGACAAAAGTTAAACAAAGTTAGTCACACTTTGTAGCAACAATTGAACAATTATCTAAGGGCATTGTCTACGTCCATTATTTTGTCAACTACAATGTCAGTTGACAGTTAAAGTGGTAAATTTGTAGATTTATGGGGCATACGTACAGGGAATAGAACGGGATAGACACAGTACAGTTTGGAACTTCAATTGTCTGAGAAATAACGTCTGTAACTTCCATCAGGAATTAGAACGAAGTCCTTGTTGGATGTTTGTTAATCATTCACGCTTCAACCACTGGACGGATCGGGATGAAACTTGGCAAACATATAGGTTAGGTCCTGAAATAGGACATAGAATAGTTTTTATCCCTAAAAACCTCCAATTCGTACGGGAAATACATAATAATTTGTGATGTTAAGTTGTCCACGCGGACGAAGTCATCAGCTAGTCTAGTTATAAGTATAAGGCCAATAGTGTAATGTATTTGATTAAATAGACGTGTGTATTTGTATAATAACATGCATATAAGATTCAAAAGTACCTATCTGCTAAGTAACAACTCCGTAACAAAATATTATATAATATGTGTTAAAAAACCTAAACATAGTCATAGAAAGAAAATTTTAACAAACTATAATAGTAAAAAGAAAAACCTAACCGGTGCGACATACAGCCTTAGTTAAACAGTCCGCCCCGTGTCGTTCCCGGGTGGAAGGTACCCATCATGCTAAACCATCATCATTATTTCAAACCTTTCTCAGGAATGCATAAATAATCATTTCGCAAGCAATACAATCAGATGTTATTGTTTTGCATGTCCTTGGCCAACATTTGTTTCACTAGAAAAAAAAAACATGACAATGAAGATCCAAAAGCAACTTTTTAAATGACAGCAAAAACAAAAAAAACAATATCGGCAATGTTGAAAGGGCTCAAGATACTAGAAAAAAATGAGTATTTTTGTCTTTCATTTGTTGTAAAAATAACCGTGGAAATTGTTTGTTCTTATTTACCTTGACTGAGACACAAAAAGTCACCGAACGCGTGCCAGATAAGGATTCCATTTTTAACTAGTATATTTAGTTTTTGAAGCACGATATTTCTTTGTTGGTGGGTTATATGGGGACCTAACTCGAGATTTTCTTCTAAACCTGAAGTGAATACAGACGTGACGCACATTACTTCCGTCAGATTATTATTTAATATTTATTTGTCGAATATTGAATTTGTTGTGATTTTTTAATTATGAAAGTGGTATAGGTATTATATAATTTTGTGTTAATCCCGGTTATTGTAAAAATATGAAAATGTTGTTTTGTTTTAGCAGGTTCTGGCAATGTCCGCTATTTTGAGGTGAAACGTTTAACTTTGATGTAATTATTACCATATTAAAAAAAAACTTTATAAAGCGTTACCAATAAGGTCCGCAACCGAGAAAACTTTTTACGAAGCAGCAACCAAGCCACCAAGGAGATCGAGTAAAATTTTTCCTTAAGTAATTATTTTTGAGAACTTCGTTTCGGATAACAGCTGTCAGGAATTTAAAACAGTCATAATTCCAAAAACTACCTACTTATCCTAGATGGGTTATAATCTATCCTCAAATATCCACAGATGTATATAGAATAGGAAACCTAGACCAGAAGCAACTTGTACAAAGTTTTTCTATTGAGCGGTCACAGTTTCTCACTGATCGTACCTAATCTAACGAGACGTTTACATTGCTTTTGAAAAGGTTATTATTAGTCGAGTACCTTTGTGATTTAAGTACTTTATTATTATAATTACGAGTACTTACGTCATCCATTTACTTTGTAACGAAAAACTCATCTCCAAAGATTTGAATTTATTTTTGACGAACCACTTCTGTGTACAACCATATAACCTTACATAGGCCAACAAGAAAACAAAATAATTTTGATAAGTTATATTACGGAAATCGAAAATTTTATCAGCCGTGTCCGAATCGCCATTACGTGGATGCTACGTGTGGCAGCCCATAAACCCCATAGTGAATTTTAGCAAACAAACATCGTCCACTGTACGGGCATAATCTCTGGCTGCCGCATTATGCGCGATAGCATCGTTAGGGGCAGCATACACCGAGCTCTCAATATAAATATGTAGTTACTTATATCATAATTAATAACACTTATGAACATATTTTTGTACTGTTGGTTGCTCTCTTCCCTGACAAGAAGTTAGTATAAGTATAATTTTCGGCAATGAAAATTACTGAGAGAATTATATCTATAGCTAATTTTGAATGGAATAATTTTTTTTAATCTGTATGAGGTGATTAATAAACCTATGTAGTTTTTTTTACTGCGGATGGGTTTGCGCTTGACCTCAGTCTCAACTGATAGTTAGTGATGATGAGGCCTAAGGTGGAGCGGTGGAGTTTTGAACCATCAGCTTTTAATTCTAAAACTTACGCGTATATTTTATGTAGTACTAACATTCTAAATTAAGTGACCAACCCTAACACCTATACAATGACGATAAAATTAAAATTAGAACACACTTGGCCATTTATCATAGCGCACTCGCTGTATCTATTTTAAGTTCACACAAATATAGGCTATGGCAAAATTTTGTGTTATAAAAATACTTAAATTTAATATTTGGATAAAAAAACTTTTCTTAACCCATTTTTTTCTCAAAGAGGTAGTAATGCTCTGAAACATATGAGTCATCATTCCAAAACCACTACTGAGTGAAAAATGATCGCTTTGAATAAAGTTCTAGATATAGGTGTACTAGCAACATGTTAGCATATAACTAGCATTCCATTAAAAAAAACACATTAAAATATCAAACGTAATAGCAACCCTAGGAACAAAAGTATTATTGTCCGTTGGGTCACCATGATTTCTCCATAATTTCTGTTTAAAATTTGTCATAGCAAATTTTTATGATACTTTCAACTTCTTAGACCAAAATTGGACTGAAATATTCAATTTCATGATAGTATATTATGATTTTTCTATAGTGGCTTTATTGAGACCAAAAGACAAGAAAAGAAAAGTTGATTCACCACTTTATGTTAAGTGAACGGTGCCCCTACTCGTCCCTCACTGCACAATCATTAATCAGAACTTCGATCCTGGACTCCTTACAATGGGGAATGTTCAGAATGCCGCGTACGATCCATTAGAATAACAATAATTACTCTTCCAACATCATAAAGAATCTGTTCAAAGAGCAGGATTAAAAACTCTCAAAAGTGAGCGGTCAAATTGATTACTGCATTGCTACCTAATTTTATGGACATGGGAAAATGTCCTACATAATTTAGTGATGTAATAGCAATTTAATATAATTTTCAAATAATATCATATTATGTAAAGGAATGATAGGTAAGTAAGTACCTACAACCATTACGCTTGGCGATAGACAAGCGTAATGGTTGTATATTTCATTCCAGTACTTATGAAATGTACTAGAACATTTACCACTTTTTAATTACAATATAATTTTGTGATAGATCAGCCTAAATTTGTACGGATACATGGCACAAAGTTTCTTGTCCATACTTAATTATTAATTAGAGGAATAGACAGGAAACTTCGAGTCAATGTATAAAATATAGTTTAATTATAGATAAAAAGGGACTTAATTAATATCGAACCAACAATGCAATGAGGCGGTGAAAATTGTGGGTAAAACTTTATCTCAAACAATTTATTTGTTATTAATAACTTTTTTCCTGAAAATGCGCCAATTTTTTTTATCATTCAACATTATTCCTATTTCTAATTCAAGTAATAAAACAATTTAAGAGTTGTAAATCACAATCGTAGAGCAGAGACAGGGTGTGCGTGATTCTAAACAAAACATGGTGGCTGGCCCGCTCCAAGAAAAACACCAACCGACTGATTTACGAGACAATATTATTCGAGAAATGTGGCTACGAATAAAATTAAACACGAAAATCCCGAATTAAACACTAATATAACTCATGGTCGGATTGGAAAATAGATTTAGCATAGCCAGAAATTTTATTATACGTCTACGGAATGTGACTTTATTAAAAACTTTTAATTTATCAAAGTGTTGTTATTTGCCATATCCCATATGGTTATGATATTGTAGTACATCTTTAATTATGTCTATCTTTAATAATATTATTTATGTACATTGTAGACGAGATTACAATTTATATAAAATATGGGGTCAGAATTTATTCTGGCCAAAATACCTATAAATAGTTATAAAGTTATGTTGGTCTTAAGTAGATTGAGCATATAGATATGGCCATTGAAATAAGATGACTTATTTGCTTAAAAATTACAATATGGTCCATTTGTTTAGGTACCGATCGGTAAGCCTTCGTCTGGTTATGTGTACTACAGTAAATTCTGTTGAATTGCATATGCGAATTTCATCGCGCAACGAGACGAAGACTGATGGCTAGTGGCCGATTGAATAGTTCTGTTTTTTCCGATGCCTAACCATATCGTGGTACTTTCGAACGATTGTGACAGAGGATGCAATGGAGTCGAAATTGACCATAAAAAAATATTTATTTCACTAGAGTATTGCAACTTAGTTATGTACGCGGATCGAAAAATTCCGCCTCTATAACCTAGTTTTAAAACTGGAATTATTCTTCTAAGTATATTACTAGTAATGTAACTTTAGTGGCCCGCGGCACCTCTTCGATCTATACCTATATCATCATATCAGCCCTTAGACGTCCACTGTTGGACATAGGCCTTCCCCAATGAACGCCACCACACCCGGTCCTTCGCCCTCCGCATCCAGCCGCTACCGGCTACCTTATTCAGGTCGTCGGTCCATCTGGCGGCGGGGCGGGCGTCCCACCCTGCGCGTGCCGATCCGCGGTCTCCACACCAGAACTCGCCTGCCCCAACGGCCGTCGGTTCTGCGACCGATGTGGCCCGCCCACTGCCACTTCAGCTTGCTAATCCTTTCGGATATGTCGGTTACCTTCGTTCTTCGTCGGATCTCTTCATTACGAATCATATCCTTCAATGAAACCCCGAGCATAACCCTCTCCATAGCTCGCTGAGCGACCTGGAACTTGTGGATCAAGCCCACCGTCAGTATCAACGTGTCCTCTGGTATACCTATATACAGGAGGATTATGAACATGGCGATATTGCTAATCCTGACCTTAGCGTCAACAGCCCTTGGAAACGGTGCCATATACTGGAATCGAGCTGAAACTAAAAATGTTTTAGAACCTTGGACAATTAGGTGACATCACTTTTTTTTTAAATATAATTATGCAGATAAGGATTTGTGAAAGGAATTATTTTTCTTAGTACATTAACTTAAATGTAACGTGGTTGGGAAAGGGAATTTAAGTGATAGAATGATTTTGTGAAAATAAATAAAATAAAATATCTTCAACTCTACGACTTCCACTGTCTGTAAACATTGAAGAGGGGTTGCAGGAACCTTGATGGGGCGGCCTATGAAAATGATATCACGGCCGACATAGGAATACACTTAATGTTTTTCTGTTATCCCTCTGCGATATCTTCACTTGGCTAGGCGAATAGTTATACGGTAATCAATCATGTTTTATATGCGGAGATAATTATTCGATTTAGGTATTTGGTCAAATCATAATGAATTATTTTTTGCGTAATTGCAAATACGAGTACTATAATAATAATAATTGAAATTTGAGAATATTACAGTCACAATTAGTCAAATAATATATTTTCTTCATAATAAATAACATTATGGGCTGTCCGTCCAGGTACAATTAAATTAGAAGTTTGATGACGAGTTGGATCTTTTCGATTACAGAATGCTTTATTAGAATGTCAATTAATATTATAGAATAAAAAAAATGCAAAGCTCTCATCGTTTTTAAATGTTATACCTAAACAACAACAAAAATTATACTTGTATTCTCAACCTCTAATTTGCATGCCTATTTTCAACTTATGCCACTCATTAACTATATGAAATGGATATGGATGTAATTCTCTTAGTGTTTTAAATTTTAATTAAAAAAACTGTGAGTGTTTGCATCCTTTCTCTTCGAATATTAATTGAATTCCCTCTCAATTTCTAATTTGCATGCAAATATTTCTCAGTTTCAACCTATCAACCCATCAATAATCGCCGAGCACGTCTAAGTAACAAGTGAAGTGAAGTAACCGGAGAGACGCTCGCCCACATTCACCGTGCAGCATTGACTAACGACCTGCCAATCAGGCCCTAACTTAATTGGAAATCCGTGTTTGTGGAACCACCCCCGTTTTCTAAGGCTTTTGTTGGTAAAAATTAAACATTTTACAAACTGTTTGGAAAATGTGTTATGTTTTTACTTGTACTATTATGAAATGTATCTCATAAATATACAGCGAGGTATAATATTATATGTATAAGGTAATGAATGATACCATTGTTCATGTACGTACTCTCACGTACTTTAACTATACGTGATAACATGACTTTACTGTCTCTTTGTTCTTTTAAGCAAATCTTTTGGTTGTGAAGTTGATAAAAATGATTTAGTACCTATAGCTTTTAACAGTTTCCATTGCATATTAAATAAAAAGCGTACCTACTATAACTATAGGTATATACAATGTCAAATTCCTTATCGGAAAATGAAAATAATCTGATAGTTCCTTAAATGTATACGTAGGTACCTACCTATATAGGTAGGTCCAGTTGTTTTTATGTCTTCTGGGGAACATTTAAGTTTTCCTTTAATAATTGGTAAAAAAATGGAATTTCATGTATCCGTTTTGAATGATCCCTGAGTAGCTGTTGCTAAACTTTGCAATTTAAATCTACAGATTTTATTAAATAAAATATTTCATTTGCTAGTTTTCGAGAAAAACAATAAAATAGGAAAGTCTAAATAACATTTGAGCACTTATCATAATCACAGTACTGTATTATCTTTGTTATGTCTTTGTCTAAATCTATGTCCTTGTAAGTATACGTTGTTTTATTAACTTATTTGTCTCTCCTTTCTATCTTATGTAGATAGCTATCTTACACGACAAACAATATTATTATTGGCATAGCTGACAAGCGCCGAGCGTCAAGTGTGTATGCTAATTCCAGCCACGACACGTATTGTCGGTGTCTAACTTGCTCCCGTACTAATGTCCTCCGCTATCATAGTAGGGATATGCCTGCATGCTATTAGTATACCTACATAGAAAGAATTTCTAATTATAAAAATTTTAAATCCTGGGGGCCTATGGAACTATCGAAGCCAAACCGGTACCGGAGCCTCAGGTGCTTCGACTTATTCTGCGTGCCCCTGGCGTGCACTAATATTGTCGCGTTTACGCCGGTCGGTAACGCGCGCGGTCAGGGAACTGAATTCTCGGGATGGGTTGGATTTATTTGACTGTTATTTAACGTAATTCCCAGTAGCCGCACTTTGGTACGCAAGTACATAATTTTGAAATTTTTTACTTTTACTGCGAATTTTTTTGTTACTTGCAGTGCCGAATTGGCTAGATTGTAACTGTATGTTATGATACTCGTAAAAAAAGGATAACATACACCTTGTATTTTATTTTATTCATCAAGATGAGAGGAATATTAATAAGCTAAATTAAAGTGTTACCTAATAATCAGGACACACATAACAGTTACGACCTGAAAATGTAGCCAGAAGAGACAAGACGGCAAAGGTCCCGGCGCGAGGTGAATAGAAGAGTCCCGGTGTGATGGCGCCGTGCTAGATAAATGCAAATATTTAAACTTCATTGACAATTTTCGCATCTCAACCTATATTTTAATCAGCGTGTACAAGTCAACTGCTGCTGCTGCAACCAGATCTTCGATACTCCTCATCTAATTACTCCTATCCACCTTACACAGCCAGGAGGCATCCCATACTACGTCTGCCCAGTCGTAGTCACCACCAAAGAATGCGAAATGTAAAAAAAAACAGAAAATAAAAAAATATATTTCAAATGTCTCATCAACTCGTTCCCAACACATGAACGTCTCGCCTTCCTTGTTTGGGGATATTAAAAAATTGTTCCGGCTAGCGTGTCTAATCTCCAACAGCCGGTGCTCGCTCGCTCCAACAATGTTTCCGAACGTGTCAAAGAGGAATTTTGAATTTCGAAACGGAGACTGTTTTATAATGTGGTAAAGTTTCCCGATAGATACCTACCTAATAAAATAGGTAAGTGTAGCATTTTCTTTCTTGATCAGTAGTGTTATTCTCTAAAATACAAACTCACGTGCGAGTCCCACTCAAGTGACTTCACTCACTTTGAAACCTAATCCATTGGTAATTCTGTAAACATTCCAGAGCACTATCAATGTGAAATGAGCAAAGAACTCACTTCACGTCGACAGTGCTCTAGAATGTTTACAGAATGCCAGTGGATTAGGTTACGAAGTGAGTAGTCACTTGAGCGAGATTCGCACGTGAGTTTATATTTTAGAGAATAGCACTACAGGATCGAAAAATGAATGATCTTGGTCTAGGTATGCGTCATGCGAAAAGACAAAAATTACCAGCACATGTGTTAAAGTCACAGTCAAAATCAATTATTGTATGTGAGTACACTTGGTATTTAAACACCTTTTTTTCGACTAGTACTTGACTAGTACCTACGATCGAACGATAAGATTTCTATTAAGTAGGTACACCTGATACTGAGACAATACGTAACTACCCACTTCATGCAACAATTAAAAGCCAGTTAAAAA
Source organism: Esperia sulphurella (assembly GCA_947086405.1). Taxonomy (NCBI): domain Eukaryota; kingdom Metazoa; phylum Arthropoda; class Insecta; order Lepidoptera; family Oecophoridae; genus Esperia; species Esperia sulphurella. Next base: position 6,411,335 of record OX352261.1, read on the forward strand.
AAATTACACTTATTTATAGGTACGCTCCTGTAACTTTCTAACATTGCAATCAAATTGTAAACTAATTTTTCACCATCAGCCGAAATACGTCCACTGCTGAACATAAGCCTTCCCAGGAGAATCTTTTGATTGGCGATTTGCCATAATCACCACGCTTGGCAGGCAGATTAGTGGTAGCAGTAATTATATTAATATCCACCGAAAAATGCAGTATTTTTCTATGCAGCCCGTCCCTGGTGCAATACCTTAGTCGCCTTGACGACGCCCACGGGAAGATTGGGTGTGGCCCTATTCTAAGCCGGGGACCACACGGCAATTCCATTTCTAATTGTTTTATTGATTTGAAACTTAGCACTCTTACGCAATTCTGGTGTAACATAATAATATGGTGCAGTCACATTACTAATTACAGTTAATGTTTCTTTAAATGTCCTAAGTAGTAAACAAACCACTCACCTCTACAAAATCTCAAATTTGCGAGCCAATCACACAATAAAACTGACCCAAAATCCTCATATACCTCAAACAAGCACTTGCACGATATCCACTCACAAAACTAATAGAATTAATCATCGTAAACCTTAGTTTTTAGCAAAATTATCAACAAATCGCTTTAACCTTAAATCATATTGAGACGGGTTATCTCTATATTGTCTTTGGATTTTAGAGATGGGGTATGTCACGCATTCAATTACGCAATTCAATTATTCATTCGGAATACTTGTAAGTAATTGAATCTTTAGAAATAAGTAGGCGAGGAGAAAAAGGATTAGACAAATAAGTTGGACATCCACTGAACCAAAAAAGATAGACAATTGATATTCTATTAATTTTAACGGAATATTGGCACAGATAATCGTAATCGGCATCGCATCGGTAAAATCGATGTTTGTTGCTCATTATCGTTTGCACTTTTCTAAAATATTAAGTTTGATGCCGGTGCATTGTTGTTATGGGTTGTCTTGGTATTCAAATGTATATACAGTGATATTCGAAAGATATTTATTATAAAACCAAAGATAATATATACTAGAGTATAAAACTAATGGTAAAGACTTAAACTAAGGATAATATAGCTTAAACTAGGTATTGGACGCCAGGAGAGTTTTTGAGTTGAGCGGAACTCTGCCAAAACCGTAAATGCCACCGGCTAGCAGCTTAGGGTCTCTTGATGTGTTGTTTACTATAAGATACAACGTGAAAGGTTTCTGCTAGAGATCTTTCTCCTCCTTACAAAAAGGGCATGTCGTTACGCTAAAACAATTACATTACGTACATAAATTACCTACTGCACGGAATATCTCATAATCATTACATGTTAGCCATTAAATTCTTAAGTACAACTTACCCCTTTTTAGTGAAGCAGAACGTTAACACAAATTTTTATACATACTTAATATTATTGTTATTACAATGATTTGTATTTTGTACCTTAAAGAATAAAAATGTTTCTGCAATATGTTGTATTTATTTTTGAAACTTTGATGGATATATTGTTGATATGTTCCCTTAGACATGTAAGAGTCCAAAACACCAAAATCTAAACAATGTGCTTGCGTGTCCGTTTGTCTGCAGTCGTATGCTAGGTCCAAAGTAATGATCCGATGTGGATGAAATTTTGTATTTCGATACAGAATATCCATGGGAGTAACCAATAAATAAATAAATATTCCTAAACTTATAATCACTGAGAATAATATAGAATTAATCACAAATACAATTAAATTCAATTGAATCAATTAATTCTATTATTTGACAACACTATTTTATATCTATGGTCACCTTGGCGCCATGTTTGTTTATCAAATTAGACATTTAAAGAAAAACACACCTTAAGTGACCAGCCGTAGCACCTTATCTAATGATAATAAAGTATAAATTACAATGAACTTTGTCATATCGTAGTGCACCGACTGTACTCGTACCATCGAGCTGGTATGATGACGAGGGTGTGATGTGATCGTAGAACCTTCTCAACCGCTAAATATAAGCCTATTGAGTTTGTTCCAGTTTAACTTGTACAAATGAGATTTTTGGTTATAATTGTAGGTAAGTCGTTAAGTTTTATGTTTACTATAGGTAATAGTGGGCCCGATGCTGAAGAGACATGTACAAAAAAATTATTAGAACAAAAACCAGTTCCGTTTGGCTTCAAAATGTTCTTTGACAGGGATAGAAATAACTTTAGTGCGCAATGTGCTTTAATTATCGGACCCAGTACTTTAACTTTGTCAATGATTAAGTCTGTATTTATGTATGACAGTAATAATAACGCTTCGAGAAAAAGTTGAAATATCTTAAAATCGATGATAAGAGAAAACATCCCAAATTGACTTACAAATTGTTATGAACTTCATACTAGCGCCATCTACAGCAGCCATTGTGAATTATTGTCAGGGTTGATGAAACTGGAGCGCCATCTGTGTGAGATATGCTGAACTGAATTCATCCCTCTGCCGCTAGGGGTTGCAAAACAAAATCTGCGAAATGGCGCTACTTGCAAATATTATACATCCAAGAAAGAGTGGGAAATTCAAAACCTCTACCCCACTCTTACCTACATATGAATTGAAATCAAGGTTCTACTTTAATTATGTTATGTATGTATGATATTTAACTAAAGTATTACCATTATTACTTCTTTTTTTATAGCTGGTGTCAATAGATGAGCATCTAAACCAATTTTGTATGTTTTACTTTTAATTTAATACACTTGATGCCGCTTCATGTGGGTTGCCAGTCCGTACCTACATATGCAGCTACCTAATATTATAAGGTGAGGTGTAAATAATCATAATTATAACAGTTTATTGACGTCCACTGCTGGGAATAGGCCTTCCCCAATTAACACCACCGATCCTTCCCATCTAGTCGCTTCCGGCCACCTTTTTCAGGTCGTTGGTCCACCTGGCGGCTAGTGTTCATTATATACACTTAGATAAGTATAGGTATTGGTTAGTTTCTTCTGTTTTGTCTGTTAAAAATTATGCAGGTGTAAATTACTGAAAAATTCGTGTAGCAACAGCTACAGCCTACGTTGTAAACCATTTTTTCTCTGTTGCCAAGATAGGCGTCCTTGCCTAACTTCAGCTATGTTCGAGACTTGAATTTCAAGCGGTATGATGTAAGAAAGTTTTTGTTCAAACCAAATGGCAAGGCGAGTGAAGTTTTAGAGTTTTAATACGTTGTAATGTCGGGAGATTTGTGGCGGTAACGACACGTCGTTAACTGAAGACATGCCTTGTCTGAACCGGGAATTGTTCAAAAACGGCTGCAAAGTAGTAATTGACTCGTTTAGAAACTAAAATCGACAAGTATTGTTACAGAATTTTAAACTTTAGTCCAGGTATGAACAATACTATCTTGAAGAATAATGAAGGTTAGGAAGGAAGGAAGAATGGTTATAGGTAGTAAGAATGAAGGCTAGGTAAGTTAGAAAGGAGTTCCAGCAACAAGTCACACTTTGATCATGGTACCTATACTACGAGTATAAGATAACTTATTGATAATATTACTGACACATCGTAAACCATAAGTGATTTAAAAGGACCAAAGAACGTTTTCGATTTTCGCGTTTGTACACATTATTAGGTACACATTACACCTGGATTGTAAGTATAACAATATTGAAAAACACTAATTATATTAGTTGTCATTAATAGTAAATAAATTTGGTGTATTTGGTCAGTTTAATTACATATTTTATTAAATATTTAAAAAAATATATTTCAATTTGTACCAAAAGTGCGTATTAATAGGCGCTTTATTCAAAGCTTTATTTATGGTGCAGTACGTATTTATAATTTATTAAAGACGTTTCCAACTTATATTTCAAACCCAGCCTTCGTAATCAACATAACCCTACCCAGAGAGGTGAGAGAGAAATTAAAACCTCGAGAGAGCAGGCCGGTACACCACAAATCGCTTAGTGCTTCCCGCCCGTCCTAATGGCACGCCAATTAAAAGTTTGCTCGGCTTGCTCCGCTTGCTCCCCCGACGCGGATTGTTATCTGAGCGTGCTGTAAAACTGAGCAGCTGAGCATCGGAGCATAATGTAGTTTATTCAAGCTCAGCCGTAGTTTGGCTTCTGAACGATTAGGTACCATTGTGATATGGTTGAGCTGTTTGGGATAGCAATTGAAGTTTAGACTATAGGTGTATACAAGATAAGAAATTTTAATCTCAATTGCTAATTAAATGCTTTTGCAGATGATAAGGTAGGTGCAAGAAATTCCGAAGAATTGAAAAGTATATAAGACACTTAATCCTAGATTAAAACTTAATCGCGAAACCGTACAAACATCCACTGGCATAATGATTTGTTCGTCAGCAAACCATCACTAAGGTACTAACTTATATAACATGTTTTCCGAAATTGCTTTGTTCTTCCAATTAACTGAAACTATATAGAGCACAGGAAATAGTTCAAGTAACACTTAAATCGCATATCAGGATCTTCTGCTAAATCGCTAGTTAAATCTAATTAGACAATGCCGGAGTTAAAAGTCTGCTTGGATCTTAGAGGACAATTTATCATACTGGAACTTTATCCTTGTTGTAACTAGTCTTACAGAAATGGCGTAGTTTTTCAATTGAAAATCATTCCGGTTTACCTATTACTTATTGGAAATACTAGCTGACTTTACTTCCGATTGCATTGTTCCTCAATTTCTACTATTTTACCGGTAAGTTTTTTCTTTTTATTATCTATCAGGTTAGATGCTTTGTACTTATTAATAAAAAAAATTGCATACCTAAGTAAGGCTGCTGATGATGAATACTTTCATTGTATTTATATCCAACTAGTTTAGTATACATCGTCTCTGCCTACCCCTCTGGGACCAAGGCGTTATGCATTATGTATGTATGCAAACAACTAGCATATAATGAATGACATAATTATAAAAATACTAGCATGTTGGGACATACAACGTTACTTGTAATAAAATAGACAAATAATAATGGATTTTCATGATGTTTAATAAAAGCTAAGCATTTAACAGGATACGAATGTTAAAACTCAAAGTTATAATTGAACATCAGTTTACCAGTCCTAGTACAAATACTTGATTCTGGACTTTAAGTTCCGTAATTTTAGGTTAGTTTCAGAAAATGGTTCGATATGTATAATATATTTTCACTGATTTGACGTAGATTTAGATTAAATCCACGACATTTATATAAAATTGAATGTCACAAACAATTTTCCCATTTTTGAGCTTTAACCTAGCTGGCTACAAGCAACCCTTTCCCGTTTTCCTCGCCGCAAAAGCGGGCTAAGTGGATTTTCGGGTCGTTCCGCATTTGGCTAACGGCCCTGCACTGTCGAGTCGTTAGTGACAGCTACCTCGTTGCAGGGATGTCGCAAAGTGATTAGGTGTCTGAAACTTGGCAACGAATGTCAGTAAAGTTTCACTTTATACGTAACGGGTATAAGTATAGTAGACAACGAGATTTAAGGTTAAGGTATAATTAACAGAACGGACACAACAACAATGAACAAACTGCTAAAGATAATATTCTATGCGACGCTATGAATGATGTAGTCCAAAAATATATTACTGTTATACCTAAATAGGTGGTACATCGAGACTGGTAGACTAGAAGTGTGATTTTTTTTAAATAGGACACTAATTTAGTAAAGGGAATTATGCATGTAGAGTAGATATGGAAAGAAAACGGACAATAGCGCAGTAGGTACAATTTAAAAAACAAAAAAAGAATGTGTCTGAAGTGATACTTGTTATACTACCTAAACTTAATTGACAAAAAATCTATGCGATTTTCAGATTGAAAAATGTAATCGTTAACGTGACTTCAGACAGGATTATTTTTGAATCTTTATTTGATAATAATAAACGTCGTACCTAATAATATTTAAAGTTAAAAGCGTAGAGTTAAAAACACAGAGTCAACCCTATTGCATCTTCCCAGTGGCACATTTATCTTGTGAAATAATTATGAGGTGTCCTATATGATGAGTAAACGCTGCGCTGTCGACGAAATGTGATGTGATAAGAATATCAGTTTGTGTTGAAAATAAAGATTGTAAGTAGGTACAGAATATAACGCGTGCAATGCCCAATTCACATGCCTGGGTCTAAAAATAATTTCAACCAAACTTATTATTGGGATATTGACTTTCACGTTTGAACATAGGCTTCCTTTTACGCACACCACCATTTCCGACCCTTAGCATTCTTCAGTTCTCATCCAGCCATTTCTTGCTACGTTTTTCACTTCATTGGCCCATTTGGTAAGGGGACATTCTGCGCTGCACGTACCAGTAGTTAAGGTACGAAGTCTCCACTCTAAAAACCATCTGCCCCAGCAGCCATTGGTTCTGCCATAGATCTGCCAATAATTCTGTAAACCAAATAGGTAAGTAAAGATTATTTTATATACCTATCGGTACAGTTTTGTGCAATATCCCGTATTTTACTGATTTGTAGGACAAAACTTCAAAGTCCATTTAGTTAAACTTTTTGTTATTAAACAAGGAACAAATTATATAGTGCTCAAATAGCAGGAAATATTAATTTTATGATACTCAATTGGTTTCTAGACCGCACAGTGGCTACTAGTCATCAACGCGCTGCCTACAATATTATTATATCGCAGCATTGACGTTTGCCTTAAATTAAGTACTTTTTAATGTACAACCTTTTTCTACTCTTCTGGTACAACGACTTATTTACCTCTTCTCTATTAAGATTTTGGGTCGGAATGTTTCATTTCTTATGCCATAAAACCGTGCAAAGTTTCAAGTTTCTAGGTAACGGAAATTGCCTTATATATTTTAATGTCGCAGTCAGTGAGTCTGTCGGTAAGAAAATATCTTTGAATTAACGTTTAATGTTCGTTGCAGTGAGTCAGAATCTTGAATGTTTATCGACTATGAAGCTACAAGGTCTTGATGGACAGACAGACAACAAAGTGATTTGATTTCGAGGTACGGTACCACCGATAGATAAAAGTTGATGGAAGCAATACGAATGAAGAATGTAGGTATAACAATTAAACTCAGCAACACAGGTTTGCTGTTAAACCCAATCTAGTAGACAATAGACAGGTCTTCAACAGCGACCACTTAGGTATGGTAAGGTTCCAGTTAAAATTCCGCTATCGTTTAAGCTTCACACCACACCGTTCTTACTGAAAATGCGCACCGCAAAACGCTCTGTTTCTACACCTCATTGAAAGCCGATACGGCCATTACAAATAGACCTGTTATTATGAGACATTATTGTAATGGAAGTTCGCAATTAGAACAATTGGCTTCATCATGCCGCTGTAAAAAATTACACCATATTTCTAAAGTTTAATATCAATTCATAAATAACCTAGGCACGTATTTAAAGTAAGAGAAGTGGACAGGTTTACTAGTTGATTTCTGTTTTTATAAGACTTACCATTTAGTCTTAATACTTATATGATGTATATAGCACCGTACTCGAAAAACGAAGAAAGAATACACACAATGATCTTTTAGAACGGATCTTGGGACTAAACTTAAGAATGATTTAAAACTATTAACCAGCCAGATAAGTTGATAATAGAGGTTAATAGTAGTGGTAGTTAATGTGATTATAATGTCAGCGTATTTATAGAGAATATTTAACAGAATTATAATTTTTCAGATAACTTTAAAATAAGTGTATTTTAAAGTAGGAATAATATGTAGCTTAAAGTTTAGTGTTGTAAATGATAATGATATGGCGTGTGGTCTGACACAACTTACAAATTAAAACACCGCTTCTGACAAAACAAGAAGAAGAAGAAATTAGTGTTCCATGTCGCAATATGCATTCAAAACAATTTCGCAATCATCTTTAACCCATCAAGCCATAATCGAAAGTCTCCCTAATAACACGAAATTGGTTCTTTTACATAAATTATGATAATGAAAAAACCTATCTCCATTCTACATGAGTGTGTTTATTATGTGTGTCTATATGTAGCCTCAAATTACGGTAAAAGTTGATGCTAATGACTTTTAGGTAACGACCATTGGCTCATACTAATGATCAACCGGACCGGCCCACTTTTTTACTGACAAGCCGTTTCGGTAATTTTCTCTTTTTTTTCTACACAACTACTGCTTGACACGTACGAGAAGTAAAAACTAAAACATCAGAGGTTTTCTGTGAATTGTCGTTCTATCAAAAGCCTTGTGGAGATCGGGAATCGTACATCTTTCAATAGTTTAACAAGTATCGTCAATCATTTTCCATTGATAACAGAAAGATTTTTAAAAATTACTAAGACTTTTATTTATAGAGAATTTGAAAGCTCAAGAGAAGAATAAATAAAAGGGTAAAGGTTACCAATGAATAAAAATATGTCAGACATCGTAGACTTGGTTATATGGAGAAGACGAGTGATAATCGTCATACGTAGTATGTGAAGAAGATAGAAGACTGATTGGGTGTCCTAGCAATTACTTAAGGGATGTGATAGAAAATACCTGCACCCGGTCTTAAGGTTTAGGTTAACTATTTGGACTAACACCCAACAGTGCAAGATCTGGCGTCTATCAGAGTCCACATTTAACTTTGGTTTAATAAGATACCTTTAGTGGCAAGAATATGTAAGTAAAAATTATTTTGGATATATAAGTATTGTATACAGAAACATCCTTCGCTGCGAAATTATTCAAATAACTAATTCCTAAAAAATAAGAAATATCGGTACAACAGTATCTATAGGTATTTTAAACACACAGTAGCAAAACAGAAGAACTTAATGTAATAAGGAATACTCTATCAGTCAACCTTTGTGTCACGTTGAGAGATTGTGGTAGGTGCAACATATTGCAATTTGAGCGTTTGTCGACTTTGAACACGTAAGATAGATATTATGCAGATAAGACACCGGCAAGTATTAAATACTACATACATATAGCCATAAATACAACAGTAAATATATATGTAAATACGAAAATTATAAATAATGCACATATAAATTAAAAATAATAATAACATATATTAATACATACACATACGCATAATAACATACAAAATATGTAGGATGACGATTATCACATCAAGGAAATTACGAAGGACCTATAGAAAATGTTTGTGTACTTGTTTTTTGAAAGCGAAACGGTTGTGTGATTGCCTAATGCTTTCCGGGTGTTCATTCCACATACGAGCGCAATATACCGTGTAAGACTAGTACGAGAATAAGTCAGCACGGTAAGATAGCAAGCCGGCGATATGGGACGAATGAAGGTCTCTGTCATGATTTCACTTTATCGGTATTAGCATTCCTAAGAAACTTTGTTAGTTGAACTACGTAGAGCATTTCGAACATGCTACCTATGTTCAAGTCTATGTTCTATGTTGAATGACAACGAAATCCAAATAACTCTGTAACACCCATAGCTACCTGAATACCGTGTATAGAATCAATTGTTTCAACGTCATTTCCATTCGATGCGCGTGCGTTTCGATTAGTCACCGTCAGCCGTTCACTGCTGCCACCTTTCTAATATTTATGTGGGTAGATACGTGTAGATATATAGAAATCTTAAAGTATATATATTTTTTTGTATCTTTGACGTACTCTCAAAAGGAATCATGCAAGATTAACCTAGTTCGAATCCTGATTTAAGATGGACCGGAAGAACCCTTCATGTACTTCACAAGAGAAGACGAAGTATTCTTATTTATTCATCTTGTGATTTTATATCAAGTTTAAAAGTCGTGGAATTTTTTATGAATGTAACGTGATTTCAACCTAATTTGTAAATATTAGAAGGTATGACATCATGTAGCACATAATTGCAATGGTGCATGTTAGGTGAAATACTTTTCAGGAAAGTAAGCCATACAGCATGGTCGCGATAAACCCAGTTCTACTATCACCAACCTCCGTCTTGTATGTGCAGTGAATTTAAAGAAAATATCCGTACACTTGTATAGGCTAATGATGATGACATTGCCAATACATACGTTTACGTAAAAGTTGCAAGCATATTGCGAAAAAACAGCATCCTCACTGTGAGGTGGTAAACTTCATTTTAATGACACATGTTGTGTAAGTTACAATTACAGTAAGAATATTTTATTTCCTTGTATAGGTAATTTGTTTCTTGCGTAGCTTGAACTCTAGAGAGTTTAAAACCTAACACTGAACGCCCATTTACTCTTTAAGCCAACTCTCTCCGACGCTGAGGTGCTCATATTACTCGTATGTCAGTGAATAAGTTTTCTGATGAGACATGACAGTTAATGCATAAAGAATTCGCGAACCTAACCCTATATTTAAAAATGTTCTGTCAATGTGGCCTCATGTTTAGAGCAGTTAATTAATTCTGTGCTGGTACAAATTAATTTGTATAATGTTTTTAACTTAGCTATTAATTATAAGTACAGCAGAAATAAATCAAGGTTAAATGTAGTATTTGCTTCACATACTTATTTGTACTACTAGTTAGAAGTATTTTTTAATTTATTCATTCAATTGATCAGCGGCATACCTACACTTTAATAAAGGTAAGGCCACGCCACACTATATTTCTTATAGTAAGGTCGACCACAGGTTTTGTTATACAAAACCTGCCGAGCCGCCCGCTGCTGATATGATGTGTGGCTGGACTCGTGGACAACAGCATGTGTAAAACTTTTACTTGAGGTAAATCTTTTTTTCTGGTAAAAGTCACTGATGCCATGTGATCCTGTGTATAAAGACTTCTCCCGTTATAATTTTTTGGTCGCTTCAACCATTTCTGAGAAAATCGCATGTGAATAACAACTTAATGTTAAAGGAATTAATTAATATTTCTCTTAGCATTCTCAGTGAAAATCAATACATAAAAAATAAATATTTCATTTATATCAATGCTTTCTTTCTCTTTATATTAACTCTAAGAGACAGTCCCGTCATATCTACAAAAGTAACCGTAACAGAGTGCCTCTGTGTTTGTATCTCGTTGTAGCCTCCGCTTGTACCCTCCAGCCCAACTCCTATACATCAACGCTTACCCACGCCTCTGATGAGAAGATGATGACCGTAATTTGCGACGCACCAAGACGTCTATGTCTCGTGTTTTTTCACTGAGCTCAGGTATCACCCGAGTACGAAATTACAAGTAATTTATCGCCCTTACACAAGGATGAGGACGATGTTGCGAGTGTAAATATTTTCATAACTAGCTGTGCCCGCGGCTCCGCTCGCGTGGACTACAGGATCCGCTCCAATTACCACATCCGCTCCCTATCCCACTTCCACTCACACATTAAATTCAGGTCCAGGTCCAGGTCAGCTCAAATTACACTGATACCATACCCGCTCCCGCTACCGCTCACGACTTCAGTCGACCATTTACACCCTACATTCTTCACAGTGTATCGTCCAGGTCCAGGTCTAGACCAGGTGACCTCGGCTCGCGTGAACTACAGAATCGCTCCCATTCCCACTCCCGCTCCCGCTTCAGCTTCCGCTCCCGCTTCCGCTCCGGCTCCGGTCCCGCTCCTGCTCCCCTCCCGCTCCCGCTCCCACACATAATCCCCTTTTCCCACGCCCACGCCCGAGCCCACGCCCACGCCCACGCCCACGCCCAAGCCCAAGCCCAAGCCCAAGCCCACTCGCACTCCAATTCCCACCCGCAGCTCCAAATGTAATCCAAACTCATCGCAATCTGAATAGTACGGAAATACTATTATGTGCAATATATTGCATACTAACCTTACCGACTAATGTATTTGAAAACTAAAAATGTCTATAACTTTTGATTGAGTTAGCCGATTGCGATGAAATAAAGCCTATATGTTACACCAAATTAAGCTCCATGTTTCTGTGAAAAGTCCATCAAAGTCCGATCAGTCGTTTTTAAGTGATGCGTGCACAAACTCACAGACAAACAGACAAACAGATAAACAGACAAACAGACAAAAATTTCAAAAATGATCGAAATGCATTTTGTTGCTTATCCTTAGACCCCCCAATTTTTTTTTTGCAAATATCTTCAATGTACAGACACTCGATATTTACGATTTTATTTATTAGATATGCTGATGAGAAATGTTGGCAGTAGGAGTAATGGATGAGTGATACGCTGACGAAATTGGGGTAGTGGTTGTCCATCTAATGATAGTAAAGTCGTTGTGTATAATGATTTGATGTACAAGGGTATTAGCTCTGAAAAGTATATTAATCTAGGTATGTGGAATATAAAAAAAGTTGTATAATTACGGGACGTTTTGTTGTAATACAAAGTACTTTACAAATTATTCAGATTAATGTTCAATTACATTAAAAGCAGTAGTCCATTTCTAAAATTCACAGTAGGTACTCTTTGTTTATTGTGCTATTTTATTATGTATAGTACCTATTAAATGTAAATATTTAGTACCTATGTTAAACATGCATCTGGAGGCGCTTCTGTGATTCTTCAAAAGGTTGTGTGTAATAAAAGTGTCGCAGATGGTCTCATCTCACCAAGTTAAATACATTTAAATAAGTCGTAATAGTCTCTTTAGTCCCTAATAGCTGATATTTTTATAATGTCAGCCTTATTTTCATTTAAAAGTTCACTCGTGTCCATCGTGGTTTTACCGACTGTTTATTTTGCCTTTATTCTGATTCCGACACGCCGATTTCGTGGTTTTATAGTATACTACATTTACCATAATGACGATTGCAAGGTAAATGTTTTTTACAGTGAAAAAGATAGCTTGTAGGTTGTATGTAAGGTTGATTTTTGTAAAGTTTCGCTACATTAACGATATTTTAATTGAGTCGATCCTGACGTAGAGTAATGATTGGATGTAACATCGATTTATTTCGAGTTCTCGTTTCTGATTGGCGGTAGCGATAAGTTTGTATCTATCAGGTAATGTTGTTATAATCGCGGTATTCAGATTTTCATCGCATTTTGTAAATTGCTCTAGGGTTAATAAAAATTGGTTGGTATATAATGTATGGCACAGTAAATAGTTGGTAATCACCCCTCTATTAAACTTCAAGGTAACAGTTACAAACGAATCCATAATTCACTAACATATTTATATGAGAATACACTATATACATGAAACATAAAAAAATATGTAGGTAGAATATTTAGGTAGTCAATCTAAATAACTATTCTAAAACTATCTGGGTACTTAAAATCCTCCTTCATGAAATTATTTATCAATTTACTTGTACGTACACCAAAAAGTTACAAAGATGGATTAGATAATTCTAAATACATTTTGTTGATATGTACATCAATTTTATCACCATATTCAATGCAAATAAATTTCATTTCATTTGAAATTATTATACAAATCAGGAAAACTCGGAACACTTAAAAACAACATAATTATGGAGTAAGTGCGGGAAAATTATAAATGCTTACTGATCACAATCGGATGTTGCTGTAATTATCAAGATTATATAAAATCTTTTTTTTATTTTATTTATACAAATCCCTACTTATCATTTCATATATTCCATGGCCGTATTTAGGTTCTAATCCCCAGAGATTGAACCAGATTCGACTCTAATGAGCCTGTTCCTGACAAATGGGTGTTCGGGGCCCGCCCTCTATCGACGATCAGCGAACTATCTTAACTTCGCCTTGATACACTTTGCTCTAGCAGGCATTTCTTTACTTTATGATTTGTCGGGGTTAGGTAAAATCAGTAGAGCCATATCTATTAGTGACATTATATATAACTTTAAAATATTGCTAGACATTACGGGATACACGTGTTAGGTAAAGCGTTAGAGTACTTTTTCCCATAATAATGACGGTTGGCAAGTTATATCACAATGATCTTAAAGTGAAGTAAAATAAAGGGATAAAATTTATTAAAACTCGTAAGCAGTACTGGACTCTATGAGAATCTCGAATGTTTGTAAATTCAAAATTTTGAATGGGTACTTACCTGTTATGGAAAATGACATGTTTCCAAAAAAATTAAACATTTCATATAATGACATCACACTTAACGGCCACAAATAATCTAAGTTAAATTGCGAACATCCGTCTGCGCGTGAGATCCCGCGAAAATCTTAATTAACAGATAGGCACAAGTCATTTATCTTGCAGCTATGTGATAAGGTGAGGGAAAACGCCCCTCGGCAGGTACGCAAGTGATGATGGGAGATTCATTAATGATTGATCGTTGTTTCCAATCATTAATGATTATTCAGTAGCTGATGTCGACGTTTTAATCAACTTTTGAGGTTATGAAACAATTGTTTGCTGAATCTTCTTTTTATGTGTTTTGAGTTTATATACAAAGATATTGCTAAATATTGTATTAAATTGTGTGTATATTTATTGCATTATCGTTAAAATATAAATTATGTAACTAGTATTTAAAAAAATGCGTTAATAATTATTTGAAATCACAAAGTTACTTTGATCTGACAACAAATTGACAGCGTCATTTTTAACATTATGCATCTGACGTTTATATTCATAAATATTTACTCATCTAAAAGAGGAATATTACAAATAGCGTGTAGTAAAAATAGTTTGACACTAAACAAAACATTTGTAGAGCAATGAAAAATTACAACCAAAACATGACGCGCCAAAATGAGGCGACTTACATTAGGGGGTTTCTCTATAATTAAACATCAATACCGTTACAAAAAGTAAATAAACAGGGTACATATAGGGGGAGGAAGTGAGGCGCGGGAGGGGAGGGCGGGAGGTCTCGACTATGACTAATGTACCGCGATCCGTCAGTGTCACTCGCGGGCTGAGGGGGCGCCACTTTCGACCAGAGCCGGAGTAGGAAATCCTTTCAGAATAACATTTCGGTACAGATACGAATCTATATGTAAATTATAGAATAATATAGTTAGTGGTCTTGGAAGATAGAGTAGGTACACGATGTTTTGGATGATATTATTATAAGCAAAATTGAATGTCGAATATTTACACAACTATGTTGGTTTCGCTTTTCGGTTATCTTGATTGTTGTTATGTAGGTACTTATAAGTATCTGCATCTAATCTTTATATAACGTTTATGACAACTAATGACTTGACATAAACGACTTACCTATAGGTAGGTATGTCAAGTTAATGGATGAAGATTTAAAGAATCTATACTCGAATGTTATTAAAGGCATGGCCCAGTTAAACACAGTTTACACTTCTAAAAGAATAATAAACTGTCAACGCTGGGAACACTATTCAAAAGTCTGTTTTTGTCCTTAAATATGAAATGAGTATTAGGCATGAAATGGACTTAAAAAAATATTTTTATTTTATGTATCAAATAGACATAGCTTCATGCGATGAATAGTATAAAACTGTATAAAAATATATATTAGAAAACAAGTATTAATATTTTAATTTTTCTCAATTAATATAATTTTTCCGAATTTTAATGTTAGGCTATAATTTAAAAAAATCTTGGGAATATAATTTTTTGCAAACCTCATAACATTAAATTAACTGAGCAAAATCGTGTTTTTTTTATGATAACGCTATAATCTACAGAAGCATCATACATGGAAGAAATATATAACATAGAAGCACATAACCTCTCAGATGCTGACGTATTGCTTGATGACTTTCATCTGACGTCATCTTACATATAAATATGTAGGTAATATTTTCATTTAATCTAAACCGTAGTGCCCCTTAATACTGAAGACACATACACCATCCGGCTCTGTCTCCTTTCTGGGTCTTTTGAAATTGGTTTTAGCGCAGGGCCGCGGAGCAGATACTCTGCGACACATCACCCCATCTCTGGGGCATTCCGCGGGCACAATTAGGTAAAATAAAAAAAGAAACGAGTAATCCCGTGCCCAACTAGATTGGTTTCCTCGCGAATCTGGGGCTGGCATGTCAAAAAAAGATCGAATGTTGTAACATCTTTTTTTATAGGTACTTATATCTAATTTTTTAAACTTTTGATGGCATTAGAAATAAGAATACAGTTTCTATTTGTAGCTCAAGGTTTTGCTTTCAATATCAACATCTAAAGTTGTTGGGAGATATTATACTGAATTAACAAAGATATATCTAAGTAAATCTCATTTAATGTAAAATTTATTATAGGACGGTAACATGCCGTCTATTTCTAGTCCATAACAAATATAACATTTGCTATGATGGACTTAACAAAGGAAGTACTAAAACCTCATGTTACAGTAAAATGGAAAACCCTGAAAGCGTAGTATAGGTAGTTGTATTTTAGAAAGGCACAACATTTATTCCTATTACTTTCAAAAATGTTCAATAAAAAAAAGGTTATGAACATACAGTAGCCTACAAATCGATCTCCAGTACATTTATTACATGAACATCAATCAGTTATACTGTTTTTCGCTTTAATTTCATCAAATTTATTTCACTCGAACAAATGGACGATCGTTAATTTAACATTTACGAATTTCCGATTATTTTTCAGTATGCGGGTAGGTACATGGGATATGTAAAATTAAAATAAGGCCATAACAGTACCAATCATTTTCAAAAAGAAACTAAGTCGTTAAATAATGATCACAACTTTTGATTATGATATTATCATCATTATATACGTATATACGTATATTAAATAAGTACTATCATTTACCGCCTCATTGGTCTAGTAGTTGGTAGTTAGACTCGAGCGTCAGAGGTCGTGGGTTTGATTCCCACTGGGGACAGACACTTTTTACAATTTGTGTAACAAGTTGGTCCCTGTCCTGATGTTATATTTGTAAGTCGTCCTATCTTGTCAAATTTCTAAATCTTAGTTTGGGGATACACAAGTGTATGTATGTATATGTATAAATATATGAAATGTTTATTATTAAATATTATTATTATATTTTGTAAGCTTAAAAGGAACGACAAATCTTAGACAGAACAATCAAACTAGAATTTCATTAGGAAATAGTTCACGTTGGATGCAATTTGAATAGTAGAGAATAGTATTTTAATGGTCGTATTTTTATTAAATGAATATGAATGTGTAATTCGAAATATTAACTTACTGTATGTTGTATATAGAATTTATTTAGATACAAACTATGTACCTATAGATTCACATAGCAATCACGTCAAAATTGTGAAAATACTGTATGGTATTTTGACATTAATCAAATTCTGTATATTGAGTCAACATGACTACAACAAGACTAATAATTTAATTAATTAATTAGTAACGTAGAACAAATACGCTAAGTTTTAATTCAATACCCATTGAAAGCAAACTTTGCTACCAAAAATCAACCAAGTAACATTCTTTATAAGTTCCATTTTTCACTGGTAAAATATTTTCGGAACCTTACGAAATGAGATTCCGAACCAACAAGTGTAAACAAACTTTATCTTCTAGTACTTAGAGATCGATTTCGTACAACCTTATACAAACAGAAGTTTTTGGAATCTGGTCACGAAATGTCATTGTAAATTGTTACCAAAGTATACCCTCTCCAAGGACGAATTTCGTAGGGAATGTAGGCAGGTTTTCCTCGTCCTCCGTACCTCACTCCCTTAGACAAATGACGTAGCATTTGTCCAAATGATGGCGCGGGCGGCGGAGAGAATGAATTTAAATTATCATTCAGTGGTACCAACATACACTGCAACAGTGTCCGAAATTGGGCTTGTGTAGGTGCAAGCTTCTGTTCTGAAAGAGAAAAATAGGTTTTTGCAATATGTACGGTTTCGCTTCGCTTAAATTAATTACTTAACTAATAACTTATATCAATGACCATTTGCATATAACAATTGCCGATGTAAATGATCCCTTATCAAAATACGTAACGATATATTTATAATTAAAAGTTATTCTACAACAATTAGTTAAAGCAGCACAGTTAACATACATGTATACTTATAATAAAGATAAAGTTTGTATGGTACGGATGTAAGCGATTTGAAGTAATCTTTGTAACTACTGAACCGATTTCAATAATTCTTTCGTAATTTGATAGGTGATGCTCTGTTCGAAAGGCTATTTGTTATTGTTTTTTTTAAAGAGGTGAGAACATTCGACGATATCTGATATTTTTACGTAAATATAATTACATGTAATTTCCATGAAGGTTCAATGAACCTTTTTGGTAGTCAGTTCGGTCATGTCGAGAAAGTTGAGCAAGACTGACTAACTAGGACATGAAACCGCGAATTTTAATTTGATACTTTTTACAACACGTATCGTTCATTATCAATGCACGATCTAAATGCCTAGGCGCTAAATTCTAATTTGACGTTTTAAATAGGATTTTGGGGCTGCTGAATCCTAATTTGACAATGATTTTGGAATCTAATATGGCCGCCGTGACATTTGCCACTTTAATGAAGTAGAATTGTATATCTAAAATTAATATAGATACATATATTTTGTATAAATAAAATATGCTGTTAGTCAAAGGTTACATCTTTATTAAGTCTTAAATAAAAACCATTTGAAATAGCTTATAAATAAGTGTGGTGACTGTATCAAAATTTTAAGTACCACCGCATCTCTTTTTTCTTGTTTCTAAACGCTTGTTTGAATTCGTTCTTTCTTTGAATTCTTTTTAGGCGGTCTTTTTTGGCGGGAAAGGAAATTGAGTAATGGTCGCGTCACAGATGGCATCATGGTAGATTGATAACGGGGAATGAAGAGCGTAGCGTTCTATTGTGCCGCGACTTTATATGTTAAACTACAAACTGTGTAGACCTACTTATGTAGCTAGTTGATCAATATTTGAATTTTCATTGCTAGATATAGCG